>JADMNL010000031.1:51075833-53527500 GCA_016271365.2 Neoceratodus forsteri | reverse complement strand
GAGTGCACATCTGGAAACAGCTGGGCTGATGTCATCTCTGGAGAAGGAACCTTAGAACAGGAACAAAAAGAAAAACAGCTGGTCCGGCATCATCCGATTACCAGGCGATGAACAGGAAAACAGCTGGACTGGTGTCCTCTCTGGATCTGAAGTCATCTGGTGGGCTAGTAGATGGTTGCTGAACAAGACAGTACACTGTGGACTGAAGAATATGGGGCACCTGATTCCTGGTTTATTCATATTGGCAGTTCAATAAGGGCACTTCACAGTCTTAGTGTGGCAGTATTGACTACCACTGCTCGGCTCTCCATTTTGTAGGCACAGGCTTAATTACTGGGAGGTCCTTGCACTGGGGCCAATAGTAGAGGGTCAGGGCTTGAATTATTACTCCGTCTGGTCGCACACATAATTCAGTGGGAGACTTCACGTCCCTCTCCGCTCCACTATTCTCACTCTGTCCATAAACAGTGTCCTGCCTCTTCCACTGTGTATACTTTTCATGGAACAGTCTATTCTTTACATGCTGGTTAGCCCCAGGATGCACATGTTTCATTGCTTCATCCCAGATCCAGGATTTCCTGCAGTTCTCAATCTCCTCCCAGACTCTCCGAGGAAAGGTAGGAAAGGTCATACCAAAGATTTCATTGGCCTTTCTATGAACCAGTCTCTCCTCTTTACTTGCTTTGTTCAATCTGAGACCACTGGCCTGGCTTGGGGGTGGCCAGTCCTGGTTCTGCCAGCTTCGCATCCTCAATGAAATTAAAAACGGATCCCTGACTTCTTCTTCTGATGCAGCCAGGGCAGTGGCATCACCACCTTCTTGAACACATTCCTCCGAGGCAAGATCTTGAGGCTGTGTACTCGTTCCTTTCTCACAGGGCCACATAGGTTCCCCCTCATCTTCCTCTTCACTGAGGATCTGAGTCCAGGAGTGAGCAGTAGTTCTCACCCCCGAGACTATCCATTCATCACTGGGAGCGGAGGTCGAGACCTCCCATTCAACGGCCTCCCGCATCTCATCTTCGCCTTCGAGACTTGGGCTAGGCCCCCCACCCAGGGGTCTATTGATGCTTTATCTGAACTTGCCTTCTGAGATCCAACATCCAATGCTTCAATTTCAGATTCAATCTCTAATTCTGCACTCTCTAACTTTGTGCCACACTCCCCCGAGGGACCTTCCTCCACAGGCTCCGCCTGATGCTGTGTGCTGCCAACTGCAGATTCTTGAATTTTTGTCCATGTGGGAGCCAAACGAATTGGAGGCGCTTTATACAAGCCATATTTTTGAAGGCATCCAGCACAGTGAGGAATCATGAAGACATCTCTTCCAGCACTCAAGTACATCTGGCATACACGCACTGGATAATTAGGAATTGCCACATCAGGAGGGAGTTGCCCTCTATAGCACCAATTTTCAATATCTCTCAATCTATTCACTGCTGCTGTTACTGCAACCAGGGCATGATCCGGGTAACGAGCTGGTCCTGAGGCCATAACTGCAGAAAAATAAACAAGAGTTCACTGTAACTGAAAGTCCCACTTTAATGAACACACTCTGTAGCTTTAAAATGGCTCCTCTGCTGCTGTGTTTACTCTACCACCCCACCCTGTAATGGCGGCGGCAGCACTCCTGTGCATCAACATTCAGACTCTGGGTCAAGTCACTGCGCACCCGATTTACATCAGCTACTAATAACTTTTACTCAAACTACACAACTTGCTCTGTTCTGGCTGTTCACACATTTACAGGATTTTCCTTGGACTTTTCACATGCTGGCAACATTCATTTAATTACAGTCCCTTTAACTTCAGGTTTCAGCACAGGATTGCCTGCTTCTACTAGTGTTGCACTTATTTTACAACCCACAGTCTCTCTCTGGCTGCAAACTTTAAACTGAGGCTACTTTCATTGCTATGCACACATTTAATGGCTTTACAGACTTGCATTTGCCAGCAGGACATCACACAATCGCTACTTGCAAAGCGACTATACAGCTGCACACACATTTTATATGGCATTACAGAAAATCACCGATTTTGAGCAGTTTTAATTATTTACTCACTGTTATTGTAGCAGATTGCTGCGATGGGGTAAAACGGCCTGCAGCCAGATTTTTGAAGGCCTCAGAATGCAAACGGGTGGGCAGTCTCCACGATCGTAGTATTAACCACACAATTCACTGATCCCATGATCGATTGGCGGGTTGAGCCCGATTTTTAACTAGAAAGTCACTTTTTTACTGTTTACAGCGCTTTGAACACTTCGCGAATGCTCCTTCACTGCCAGTACACGCTTTCTCTCTGTCTCCCTCTCGAATGCTGAGGCAGACTCTGAAAAAGCTGGCTGAGGGTGGGACTAATGGCAAACTGACCAACCACACGACGCCATGAAAATGAGCCTCTTCTTCCTCGCGAGGGCTCCTCTCCTCACGGCGATCGTCGAGCAGGCAAATTTAAACTGAAAAATGCACTTTTTTTTTTTCCTCAACTGACTCCACTGCGGGAGCCCATTTTAACCATGTAACATTGCCATTAACTCTGTAGTCTCTAACTTTGCACAGAAAGCATTTCCAATGTCCAGGGCATAATTTCTTTGTTGCTACCCCTAGTTTTCCACACTTTCCTTCACAGAACTTTATTTTAAAACTGACAAAAATGCTGTAAACTTTTTTGATGCAGGACAAGGACACACACTTTGGCTTTACAGCTCCTTGGTAAACAGTTGGCATTTTTTTAAACAGCAGCACAATATTCACAGCACACTGCACACACTAGGGAAATTGCTTCAACTTTTTGGGCTACCAACTGCCAGATAGCCAAAATGCTAGCCTATTTGCCCAAGCACCTTCCTTCCCGAACAAATCCAAAGTGGTGCCTCCAATTTTGTAACACATATACGGGGGTCCCCACCCCTGCCTTTTTACTAAAATGACAGGTGGCATGCTGTTGGCATTTGGCAGCAATACCCGGTTGGGGACCTGGGTTCGGGGAAGGATGAGGTGACCTGGCACAAGGGACCTAGGTTTGGCTACTCTGCACAGGGGCACCCAAGTAAATCCAAACTACAGGAAGCAATAACTGTAATGTCCAGAACCAGAATTGGGATTTTTCAGTGTGGCTTTATCTATTAACTCACTGGACATAAACAAAGCATTGCATGGTCCCCCAAAGGGCTACGATACTGTATGTGCAGATTAGAGATTAACACAGCGGTCCATTTGAGGAATGAATACATTACTACAGTTGTCTGGCTTTGGACCCACCAGGCACTCAGCCCGGACTTTGCATGTACTTTGGATACGTAGCCCAACTGGCCCAGCTCCCCTGCCGGCCACTCGACTGATGGTCCACTTGAAGAATAAACCCAAACTTTACTTGGAAAGACATCCCATCAAACAAGGAGACTCCCAAACTGTGGCTCCCCACACCACTTAGAGTCTGTGACTCCTAGAGAGATTTGTTTTCTTACTTCCAAACGAAACTCCCATCAAACAAGGAGACTGCCATCCAACAAGGAGTAATTTTCCCATCCTGTGGCTCCCCACACCACTTAGAGTCTGCGACTCCTAGAGAGATTTTCAAGTTGCGACCCATGTCTGGGTACCCACCCCATCACTGGCCAAGTGCATGAGGCAAGTAGCAAAACACAGAGGAAATCCATAGAGGTGGACCTGGTTACTAAAGATGGGGGGGTTTTCCACCTCCAGCTCCCACAGCCCATACCCAGCCATTTCTCTGGACACACAGAAAACTTTAGAACTTTAAATTGTAGATTGAACGGTGGATGACCTGAAGCACCCCCTCTACAGTGAACTTTAAATCCATTTGAAACTTTAAACTGTTTGACTGCTCCATTTGTTCATCCTAGTTGACACAGTCCTCCCAAATAGCAGTCCCCATTCATATCCCAACTGAAGAAAACAATATGTTTGCCCCTTCAAATGGAGCCAAACACTCACCCATTCATTGCAGGTACCCCACAGGCGAAGTACTGTAACCTTTGCTGTTATACAAGAACAAACTAAATTAAATCAGGCAGCTTCCTTCCATGGTGGGAGAAGGAGATTGGCCCTGGAACCCACAGAGAACTCCCCCCCAGAGGGAGGGGGGCACTGAGACCGGGGGAGCGGTCTCCACCACTTTAAAAAAGGTAAACACAGGAACACTTCCTTTTCCTTAGTGAGAGATCAAACAGCAGACTGATGCTTCCTTCTTGCTTAAGGACAAACAGAAGACTCACTTTGAAATTCCCAAAGTTCTAAACTCACTCCCTGAGCTGTAGATTCCAATGTGGCTCATGCAGCTGTGACAGTTCTATAGTGATGTCATCTCTCTAGTCTCAGCTGTGACTGAGGACAGAGTGAGACAGTGTGAAACCCATTTAACTGGAGTTTCACAAGCTGCCTTCCCTGCCTACCACTAGGTCTTACTGGGATTCTAGTAACCCCGGGTAACAAAGGGGTTACATGTGTATGTATGTATATATGTGGGTATGTATGTATTTGTGTATGTATGTATTTATCTATGTATGTATGTGTGTGTATGTATTTATGCATGTATATATGTGTGTGCATGTATGTATGTGTGTATGTATGTATGTGTGTGTGTGTGTGTATGTATTTATGTATGTGTGTGTATGTATGTATGTGTGTGCGTATGTATGTATCTGTGTATGTATTTATGTATGTATGTATGTATGTGTGTGTGTATGTATGTATGTGTGTATGGTAAAGGGCACCAGGGACTTCGTTTTTTAATGTTTTATGAGGGGGCAACCTGCATCACCCCTACATGTTATTCCGCTATACAAAGCAGGGGACCCAAGTGATTTGAACAACTATAGGCCAATCTCCCTACTGCCTATACTTTCGAAAATGTTGGAAAACATCGTGGATACACAGTTGAGATCCTTCCTGGACAACTCAGAATTTCTTAACCTCATGCAGTCTGGATTTAGAACCAAACACAGCACTATTACTGCACTGGCCAAAGTTACTGACGACTGGCAATGGGACCTGGACAAGAAAAAATTCATTTGTGCGGTGTTTTTAGATCTTAGCAAGGCCTTTGATACCGTTTACCATTGTCTACTTCTTTCCACGCTAAACAATTTAGGCAAGGACTCAATCACACGGGACTGGTTCCAGAACTACCTCACAGACAGACAGCAACAAATAAAGGCCGAAGGAGAGCTTTCACCACTTAAATCAATAAAGAAAGGAGTCCCACAGGGTTCCATATTGGGTCCACTACTGCTCAACATCTATATTAACAATCTGAACTCAGGAATCAAAGAAGCCAGAATCCATTTATTCGCCGATGATACAGTGTTCTACCTAAGTCGAGACTCCCCTGGAGCCGCATGCGCTGCATTACAAGATGAATTCAATAAACTGCAAAACCAGCTCATCGACAAAAAGCTTTTGCTAAACGCAAAAAAAACCAAGGCAATGCTGTTTGCTCCATCTAGCACCGGGGCCAACTCTGCAGCCTATGACACTGTTCCTCCTATAACCACCCTACTTGGTGAAAATCTTGAGTTCGTGCCGAAATTCAAATACCTGGGTATATGGCTGGATAACAAACTCTCTTTTAAAGAACATATTGAAGAATTACTGAAAAAGCTTAGGCAAAGGCTTGGCCTCTTCTACAGAATTAAACATCTCCTTACTGAGACTGCAAAAAGACAGCTTGTTCATTCTACATTCCTATCATTAATTGATTATGCTGACATTATATATGGCCAATGTCCTGTCTCGCAACTTGCTGAATTGGACGTATTGTACCACAGAGCCATAAGATTTATAACTGGCCTTCCATCCTCCATGCACCACTGCGCGCTATATACTGCAGTAGGGTGGCCTTCGCTTCAATTCAGAAGGCATAGAAATGCAGCCATTTGGACACTTTGAGCTCTCTCCAATAAACTCCCGGACTACATTGCTGCCTGCCTTCCTCCAAGTCCACCTAGTAGCTACGGCATAAGAAGTCACTCACTAATTTCCCTAAAAATTCCCAGGATTACCAACCACTTTGGTAGGGCAGCCATAAGTCATGCTTTGCCCTCTTTATGGAGAAGGATCCAAAGCTCATTGAAACTCAGCACTCCTGTCAGTATTGCTATGTTCAGGCATCTTTACGACAAAACATTTACTGAAATTTGTAAATGTTACCATAGCTTCTAGCGGTTCTATTAGTGGCCTCATCTCTAAATCTACCTCTCACAGTCTTGAATCCTACCCTGTTAATCCCTCCATAACATGTTAAGTAGCCGGCTGCCTTGTTTGGCCCTCGGAGCCTTTGGCACCTTCCCTTACCTAATCCTACATGCCACTTTAATAGCTGTTCTGTTGGAATTTTGGAATTTTTAGGCCCTCTCTATGCCATGGCCAATTTCCAAGCCAGTGACCACCGTCTAAGCTAGAATTAGTTACTGAGGGATGAAATGGTTATGATCTGCATTCCTTCGGCTGAGTCCAGTATAAATTAACACCTTCATACATGTATAAGAAAGAATGTACATTCCACAATTAATGTCATGTGTTGTTGTTTACCTGTTCCCCACAAGTGCAATGGAATGTGTACTGTACCGTTTAAATGTAAATCTGTATTCCTACTACTACATTTTGTATGTATTCTATGTATGTATATCCATCCTTGACAAACTGCAGGTCCACCTTGTAAATGAGCTTGCTCAATGGTGATCGCCTGGATAAATAAAGATTTGATTGATTGATTGATAAGGATTCTCAACTCCAGAGGGGTACATGTCAAGGGAGTGAAAACATAAAAAAATAAAAAAAAGGTTTGGGCCGGGTGCAACAAAAATGCACCAGTGCCCAGACCCAAACACAGTACCCTACCGACCAACACCGTGAACCCACCATGCCACGGGGTCGGCTCAGCAACCCACTGCAGCACCCCCCATATACCCTCCCACCCTTGCTGTGCATGCCTGCTGCCCCCCATGCACATATGTATAGCGACATCCTGTCACTATATCCTCCCTTCTCCCAGCCCCCCATCTGGCCACCCTACCCTAGCCATCCATGTAATGCACTGGGGAGTAGGTCGCCGTTATTGCAGGTGCCCATTCCCTGGCACTAATGTCACAGGTACCTGTTGAAATAGGGCACAACCTTTGAGCACATGTGCTCTTTTGCAAAGGTTCAACATCAATGGGTTACGGAGGCATCATCAGCACACTTGGAGCGTCATGAAATAATACAGGATATACATTATAGATTTAGTCATATGCAATGTAACTTAGTTATGGTAGCTAGGACAATCACATAAGCAAAAAATATAAAAGTAATGGCACAGGACAAGATAGCAGCAGGAAGTAAGGTCTTGGGTACTTCAGAAGTACAGGTTCAATGAGACAGAGTTGGTAGGAGTGTGCCTCGGGGGAAGATTCAATTGGAGGGAAGAGAGGTGGGATAAGTGTGGATTGGTTTGGGAAACAGGTAGAGAAGGAATTTATTGGGGCATTGACATCTGGAGCCTAGGTGAAGCTCTTTTTTTTAAGGCAGTCTTGAAGTGAGAGAGTCTGGAGAGTCCTGCAAGCACGGGGGGAGCTCATTTAGCCACTGGGTGGCTCAGATGGCAAAAGAGAGCTGCCCCAGGCTAGTATTGCAATGTGGGATGATGAGGGCTTGCCTAGACATGCTTCTTGTGGAATACTGGTTGCCAACAGGGTGGGCGATAGTGCTAACTGCAGGAGAGGTAAGATCAAGCAGAGCTTTTTTAGCTATAAGGAGAGTTTGTAATTTGAGACAGGCATTCAGGGGGTGGTCAATTTATTTTCTCATAGAGGGTGCAGGTATGCATGAGTCTGTGGGCACTGGGGACAAATCAGCAAGCTTTATTTAGAGTGTTCTTGACCCAATCCAGGGATGTGGCACTGGCTGCACCATCAATGGGTAGGCCATAGTCTATGGGAGGCAAGATGGTACTGGAGACAATCAGTCACTTAATTTCTTGGGTGAGGTTTAGTCTCTGTCTGAAAAGTTCTCCAGGTTTCCTATTGGTGATATTTGTGATGTAATCCATGTGCTCAGAGTAGGTCAGTGTATCATCCAGTGTGACACCAAGATACCTAAAAGAATGAATCTGCTCTAGGGTGGTGACAAGTACAGTGCGTACTACCAGTAGTTGGGTTCTAATTTTAAGGTGCAGGCTGGCAAATAGCATAGTTTTGTTTTTTTTTAACTGAGTACAAGCCTGTTATGTTGGAACCATTGCTCAAAAGATGCAAAGCTGTTTTGCAGAGTCCCTGAGAGAGCCTTGTGATGAGGGCTGCTGTTTAAGATGACAGCGTCATCTGCATACAGGAGCAGTTTAGAGTGTGTGCAGGCCTTGGGTAGTTCATTTACAAAGAGACTAAATAGGAGGGGGCCAAGAATGGACCCTTGGGGGACTCCAACAGAGACATCTCTAGCATCCAACAGTACTCCATCAATCTTTACTCATTGAGAGCAACCTGTGAGATAGTTACAGAACAAATGCACTGACTCAGGGGAGAAGTACAGGTTGCTGAGTTTATTCAGTAACAGTGTATGATTGACCAGATCGAATGTTTTTATGAGGTTAACATATGTAGCGCCAACCAGGTGCCTGTTGTCAAGAGCATCGTTTATGAAGTTAGTTCATTCTATTAGGGTAGTGTTGGTGCTGTGGCATTTTCAGAAGCCATGCTGCTTGTTACAGAGTATATTATGTTTGTTAAAATACTTGCCCAATTGGTCAAAGACTATCCTTTCCTGGGCTTTGGACAGTGGTGACAGGATCGAAATTGGTCTATAATTGCTAACGCGGATGCAATCTCCCCCTTTGTGAACTGGAGTGACTGTTGCAGCTTTCCAGATTTTGTGAAATAGTGAGAATTGTAGGGAGAAATTAAAGATCTTTGTTAGGGGTTTAGCTAGCTCATGTAAGGTCACAGCTACTAACTTCATGTCCACTGTGTCACCACCCACCCTTGTTTTACCTAACACTTTTTTGATATACTTTACAGTATCTCATGGGGTGATAAGTTTGAAGTAGAAATTTGGGCAGTCTGAGTTGACAGGACCCAGGTTGTCACTGTTGTTATCAGTAGGCATTGCGTCAGCAGGAAGTACTGAGCTGAGGTCCGTAAACGCTCTGCTAAGGGTGTTAGCAAATTTCAGCAGATGTGTGGGAACCTATTTGATCATCAAACAGTAGGAAGGGGGAAGATGTATTTTTGCTACCTAAAGGGTCTTTTAACAGAATTTGTGGCCATTGCACCAGTTAGATTGCTGCTGTTCTCCACAGTATGCAGCCTTTGCTGCCCTAACTGCCCTAGTGCACTTGTCATGTGCCTCGCGATACTTTTGCATATCAGCCTGGGAGCCGGAGGCCTTTGCTTTGAACCAGAAATTATCCTGGGCTCTCAGCAGGGTTAAGAGTGAAGGAGTAGCCCAGCTGGCTGATGTTCCTTTTATCATTCTTTGTTGGATAGGACGAATTTGTCACATGCTTCTATAAAGTGAGTTATCAGGAAGTCGAGTGCGATGTCAACATCAGAAGTGGCATCCAGGTAATTCCAGTTGATCAAGCTGATATGTGCCTTAAAGGCAGTAATTTGTTCCTGTCTCAGTACCCTGTGTGAGATGAGACTAGGGGGTGTTTTCTTGCATTGTGCTGACCATGTGCACAGGACTGGCGAGTGGTCGCTGAGTGCATCAGGCAATACCCAGACTTCAGTTAGCCTATCTGGATGTGTGGTGAGGATCAAGTCAATTAATGATGCTGAGCCCATGTTATAATGTACGCTCTTGATCAAGAGCAAGGGACTCCCCTTCCCCATATTGTGGTTCATTTTAAATAAGGCAGCCATAAAGTTGTATTTCATAATTTGATACCAGTCACAGTAAGTGATACAAAATTAATCCTTCTGTACAAAATATACAAAGTGCACATTTGAAACTTGGCTTTATTGCCAATGCCCTTTGGAGTAACCCTTGCCTCAATGCTTTTGCACTGAGGTTCTTTGTCTTTTAGCTTGTTTTTTGTTTTTTGGGAGCTTACCATGACCCAAACCCGTAAGACCAACATAGAGGCTGGTTCTTTTCTCCTGGGGTGTAATACAGACGAGGCACACTGATGAGTCCTGGGTTTACTTAGTTTACTTGGTTGCTTGGTTGCAAGGGAAAAAAGAAGGCCCTTCCCCTGCAGGGGCCCCTCCCCCCTCAAACAACTGGTACAGCAACCCACAAGAGACAGGGCTATCCTAGATCTAGTACTGACTAACAAAGAAGGGATCACAGATCTCCAGGTAGAAGGTCACCTGGGGGCCAGTGACCATCACATGGTATGGTTCAATTTGGCTACTACATCTAAATCATCCCATTCCAAGGCAAAAATATGGGACTTCAGAGGAGCTGACTTTGATAAGATGGCCAACAGAGTTAAGCTAGCCCTGCCAAAAGAAACACAGGTGAGGGGTACAGGCAAAGTGGGCAAGCATTAAGGATGCAATACTTGAAGCAACATCCCATTGTGTTAGACAGAAAAGGAAGTGCAAAGAAGAAGGAAACCACTTTGGTTCTCAAATACAGTAGCAGAAAGGTCAGAGCCAAAAGGCTGGCCTTCAGGAAATATAAGGAACACAGCGGGATGAATATGGGAGGCATACCAAACTGCCCTAAGAGAAGCAGGTAAGGCAGTAAGGCAGGCAAAGTCCCAAACTGAGGAAACACTAGCACGAACAGTAAAGAAGGTGTCAAGACTTTCTATAGATACATTAGTGAAAGGAGAAAGTCCAGAGGGGGTATTGCTAAGCTTAATGGAGAAAAGGGAGCATGTGAGGAGGACTCTGTAAGGCATCTATCCTAAATAGATACTTTTGCTCAGTATTTACTGAAGAGAAGGTAGAGCCAGGGTCCACAGCTCAGCATCATGGACACGGGGGAGGAGGTGAGCACTACTCCTTCACAAAGAAAGGGTCCTACAAGAGCTTGCTAAGCTCAGGGTGGATAAGGCAATGGGACCTGATGGCATACATCCCAGGGTACCAAGGCTAAAGGAGGAACTAGCAGAGGCCATTAGCAGAATTGTTTAGTGAGTCTCTGAGCACAGAAGAGGTCCCAGAAGACTGGAGAAGGGCTCATGTGATCCCGCTCCACAAGAGTGGTAGCAGGGAGGAGGCGGGGAACACAGACCGGTCAGTCTTACCTCAGTAGTGGGCAAGATTATGGAGGCACTCCTTAAGGAAAGGATAGTGCAACACCTGGAATCCATAGGGCACAGGATCCAAGACAGCATGGGTTTACAAAAGAAAGGTCCTGTCAAACTAATCTCATAGATTTCTTTGACTGGGTAACCAAGTGGTGGACCAAGGGGAGCAGTTTATGTTGCCTACCTTGACTTCAGAAAGCTTCTGACACTGTTCCACATAGAAGATTGATAAATAAGCTGGGTAGGCTCGGGATGGGTCAGAAGTTTGGTCAACTGGGTGGCAAACTGGTTGAGGGGCAGAAAACAGAGAGTGGTGGTAAATGGTATACAGTCAGAAGCGATGCAAGTCACAAGTGGGTACCTCAGGGATCAGTCCTGGGGCAGTCCTCTTCAACATCTTCATTAGTGACCTTGCAGATGGACTAGAGGGTAAAGCTTGTCTGTTTGCAGATGACACCAAGATCTGCAACAGAGTAGATGATCCAGATGGGGTGGGCAGAATGAGAAGAGATCTGGATAAACTAGCAGAATGGTCAGAAGAGTGGCAACTGGGATTTAATGCAAGAAGTGCAAAATCATGCACATAAGGAAGAGAAACCTGAAGCCACCTATAGGCTGGGAGGAGTTGCTAGCAGTCACAAAGGAAGAAAGAGACTTGGGCATCATCATCACTGATGACCTAAAATCATCAAGCAGACCTCAAAGCAGTAGGTAAGGCTAGGGGTGTTAGGAGATTGTATTAGTAGGGGTATCACAAGCCATAAGGGGAGGTAATAATCCCTCTGTACAAGACACTGGTTAGGCCCATCTGAGTACTGCATGCAGTATTGGAGGCCACACCTTCACAAGGACATTAACAAATTGAGGCAGTCCAGAGAAGGGCAACCAAAATGGTGCAGGGACTGCATCAGAAGAAATATGAGGACAGATTAACGGAGCTCAATATGTAAACCCTTGAGCAAAGGAGGAGAGAGGTATATGATCGAGGCATTCAAACACCTTAAGGGCATAAACAAGGTGAAAGAGTCTAACATGTTTAAATATAAGAAAAATAGCAGGACAAGAGGACACAGCATGAGATTAGAGGGAGGCTGATTAAGGGGGAATGTGAGGAAATTCTTTTTCACAGAAAGGATGGTGGATGCATGGAATGGCTTACCACAAGAAGTGGTGGCTATGAATACAGTGCAGGGCTTCAAACAGGCATGGGATAGGCATAAGGGAGCAATACAAATGACTATGAATAGATAGGCCACTGACAGAGCAAAGGCCGATGGCACATTTATAAGGTAGAAAAAGAAATGGGCAGACTGGATGGGCCTTGCGGTCCTTATTTGCCATCAACTTCTATGTTTCTAAGGCCGAGGCCCATCAGGATTGTCCCCCACCACTATGGTGGGAAATAGTTAAACCTAGGAGCTATTTGACTTCATCCACTGGTCCAAACCTCTTTTAATGGAGTGAACAGAATCACTGCCCACCAAATATTGTGGTAAACTATTCCACAGTCTAGGGGTTCTTACTGTAAAGTCATTTTGTCTTTTACTAGTTCTTGATTTTGCCACATCAATCTGTTTATTGTGTAGCCGTGGAGAAAGCCTTCTATCAGAGAATTTTAGGCCACATTGACCCATTAGATCCTGAGAATTTAGGATTTTATATAATAATAGCAAATCACCTCTAGTTTGTCTGGTTCATAGGGAATGTAATCCGGTTTCCTCTAGGATGGAACATGTGTCTGTGTCTTCTGTTGCACCGTCTGCAGATTGAGAGGCCCTTTGGCACCATACATTCCTGCTTAAAGTTGAACCAGCCTAAAATTTCATGGTGATTTGCATACATCCCATGATAATTTGTATTATAGGGGTATGTCTGATTTTGTATTTCATTATAAATTGTTCCACATTCAAACTGTTGTGGCAATTCTTTTTTTCATGCTGCATCTGTGTGTGTGCGGTTCTCTGATTTTTTTGTTTTGCACTGCTTGTTTCACTGTGGCATAACATGTTTTGGAGTGGCCTACAGTTGTTTTTCAGAGTATGAGTCCTTGAGGTATAGCTCTTCTGGAAAACTCTTCCAGGTGGCAGCATAGTTCAAATTCATCCATCGGCTTAGTATGGCAAAATGAGAGTCCATTGGTTTGCACTGGGGTCCATTCACAAGAAGGGGTTACCAATGTACCACCTAGTTTAAGCCTTTATTTAAAAAAATGTCAAAATAGCTACTGCAGTAATAACGTGTTTTTCATAGATGGGCTTCACCATAGATAAGTTACACAGTTTCAAAGTTCTAGCTGCATTTATTAGTTTGATTTTTAGCTGGCCATCTTTGAAAAGCCACATTTTTCTACCTGCAAATTGTGACATGCAGAGTCACAGCATCTTCTGCTGGTTATATTCATCCTATGCCTTTTTTGTCTGTAATAAAATTTAATGTGAAACTTAGTGTGGTGTGTCTTTATTAGTTCTTCATGCTTTGGCCCCTATTTAAACACCTGCTTACATTTTCTTGTTTGGCCAAACTACCATGGTGCAGGCAACAAGCAATGTCCTCTGTAAGGACTGTGCTGAATATGCCCCCCAAATTTGTTCAGCCACATTTCTGGCCCGTACAGCATCCCTGCTGTTAAGCACTGGCAAGTAGCTACCATGCAGTCAAGCACTTTCTTTAATCCTGCGGTCTCCACTTTCCCAAAACAGGATTAATTTTTTCCTCCATGTTCGTTGTCCAGATGCCCTGAATGTGTGTGCGCCACCCCCCAACTCGATCCATTTACCTGTGAACAACCTCGTGATTGCTGTGTGCATCAGAAGAGGTCTGGTTCAGTCAGGCTACAAAAGCCTGTGCACTACGTGGCTTCAGCCCTTTTCTCTGTTGCACTTTTGTGTTGTGGGAGAGCCGTGTTCACCATTGCCTTTCCAGTACACTATGCCATGACGCCTTTGCACAGCCCTGTTTGCTGCACCACTGTGTTTGCTGCACCACAATCCGGTAAGAGTTTTTCCATCTAGGAGCTGCTGCAACATCCATTTGATTTCGGCAACCCTTCTGCGTGTATTCCTGCGTGTATTTGAGGTATTTTGGTTGGGCTTGTGTGGTTTCTACTGATTAAAACCACACAATAGCCTGTCGGAGTACTATGGCCCTGGGGTCACCATGATGTTTGTGCGCCACACTAGTTCCATGCTCACCAGTGTAATAAAACAGTATTTAGTGCACTGTCTTTTAAAAGATGGATCTTCCATTGCTGCCTTGCTTTTGTGCTTATTTTTGGTCACTTTGAAATCCTTTCATGTCATGAATGGGGGTTCCTGATACAAAGCTGGTGAGTGTTCTGGGTGTTCTTTTTTGAGTGCTTTAGGTAGGGAGTCATGTAGCCAGTTTGGCTTATGCAAACTGATTTCATTGTTTGTTTTTTGGGGGGGTAAAATAACCTGTTGATTGCCCCAAACCATTCTGCTGTGTATTTTGTGAAGCTTTACCCTCTGGCAGGATGCACTTATTTTAAAATAATGCTCCCAGTTGGTTGCCCTAAACCAATCTGCTAAATTGAGACCTGTTGTCGTGGGAGGTGGGGTGGGGGACTAGGTGAGGTCTTTTTTTATTTTGTATTTTAAAGTGAGATGCTGAGGGTTTGCATACACAGGCAATGTTTCTTTCCAGGTGTGCTTGTCCACAGAGGCTTACTCGGCCATCTTGAGCACCATACTTTCTAGGCTAGGTGGGTGGTGGATAAACACACCTGGAAAGATGCCTTGCCTGCCATGATTCCTGAATTTTGTGATTGCTGCCTTTTTGTTTAAAGTGAGAGTTTAAAATAAGACCTGTGATTGGGGGTGGGGAACCAGGTGATGCATTTTTCCAGGCCTGCTTAAGGCTTGGCCATCTTGAGTGCCATGCTTTCATCATTTGTGGATGGGGGAGTGGGTTGATGTAAGGGTGTAGGCCGAGAAGCACTCCTGGAAAGATGCATCATCTGGGGCAGGTGAGTTGAAATGATACTTTGTGATCGTTGCCTTCTGTTGAAATGTGGTCTTTTTTTTTTATTTTGTATTTTAAAGTGAGATGCTGGGGGTTTGCGTACACAGACAATGCTTCTTTCCAGGTGTGCTTGTCCACAGAGGCTCACTTGGCCATCTTGAGCACCATGGTTTCTAGGCTCAGTGGGTGGTGAATAAACACACCTGGAAAGATGCTTTGCCTGCCATGATTCCTGAATTTTGAGATTGCTGCTTTTTTGTTTAAAGCAAAGCCTGTAGTTGGGAGGGTGGGGCAGGTGATGCATTTTTCAGGCCTGTTACTTGGCTATCTTAGGAGTGCCATGTACTTTCTTGGATTGGGGGTGATGGAAGGGTGTGGGCCAAGAAGCATGCCTGGAAAGATGCATCATCTGGAGCTGGTGTGTTGAAATGATGCTTTGTCTGGATTATTCTTGCTGAATTATTTTGTGATTGCTGGCTTTTTTTGTTTAAAGCAAGACCTTCTTGTTTAAAATGAGACCTCCATGTCCCTAGGGCACCCCCCACCGGCTCTCCCACCCACTGCTAACCGCAGACCCCACATTGTTGCCCCCCGAGTAACCCAACATTTCTATTCATCATGTGCTCGCACCATCCACCCCCCCCGCCGGCCCTCCGAGACCCTTCATTTTCCTCACATCCATTTTGTTTGCAGGAAAGTGCGGGCATGCCTCCATTTTGTTTGCAGGCAAGTGTGGGCATGCCTCCATTTTGTTTGCAAGGAAAGTGAGGGCGTGCCTCCATTTTGTTTGCAAGAAAAGTGAGGGCATGCCACCATTTTGTTTGCAGGCAAGTGTGGGTGTGTCTCCATTTTGTTTGCAAGGCAAGTGCGGGTGTGCCTCCATTCTGTTTGCAAGGAAAGTGCAGGCATGCTTCGTGCTGCTCTACTTGACCTCATGTGACATCACCATGTGTGCTGCCCTACTCTACCTCGTGCTGCTCTACTCTACCTTGTGCTGCTCTACTTGACCTCGTGTGACGTCACCATGTGTGCTGCTCTACTCTACCTCATGCTGCTCTACTCTACCTCGTGCTGCTCTACTTGACCTCGTACAGCGTCACCATGTGTGCTGCTCTAACTCTACTTCCTGCTGCTCTACTCTACCTCATGCGGTGTCATCATGTGTGCTCTACCCTTGTGCTGTTCTACTCTACCTCGTGCTGCTCTAGTTGATCTTGTGTGGCATCACCATGTGTGCTGCTCTACTCTACCTCCTGCTGCTCTACTCTACCTTGTGCAGTGTTGCCATGTGTGCTCTACTCTCGTACTGCTCTACTCTACCTCATGCAGCATAACCATGTGTGCTGCTCTGCTCCACTGTACCTCTGTTTTGTCCTGTGACCTCCTCATTGTTTTCTGTGAGTGACTTTATGAATGTATTCTGTACTGATTTTTATTATGGCATCATAGATTTTTTTGTCATCTTGTGTTATGATAGTTTTGAAAAGATGGATCAAAGTGAAATAAGAAAATGTCAAACACCATGTGTGTCTGCTGCTGTCTTGCTCCATGGGCTGTGAAGAATTGTTTTGTATCACTCACAGTAAAAGCAAGAAGTCAGCGGTACTGGAATAACTTAAGAAAGGATCCACAATGCATCCAGGAGTATAAAGAAAAGGCAAAAGGACATGCACAGAAGCACAGAGAGAAAATGACCGAAGAACAATGCATAATTGCTAGAGAGAAAAGTCGATTGCAAATGCAGGAAGCCAGGAAAAGGAAGAGGGACATAATACCGGATACTGCAAACCCTTCACAGCTAAACAAACAGTGGAACAGAAAAGAGATTACTGGAGCAAGAGAAAAAGAGAACAATGCATGATGATGACCTCCCAAAAATGCAGAAGAATCAATGAAAAATTATGACAAGGATACCATGAAGTAAAGAAGACATGGACCACCAATTCCATGACCACAGCCACTAACACCACAGATGCTATGGAAATGCAAGTGAGCACACCGTCCAACACAACAGAAACACAAATGAGAACACCCTCCATTACCAGTACAACCATGACATTGGCTGCCTTGGACGAAAGTGCAACACCAGTGATGGACCCAAGGTCAGAAAGCACAATTAGAAAGGCTGTGCAGAGACCACGTAAAGGACTGCCCAGGTCCCCGACCAGGTTTGCTGCTACAATCGCAAAAGTTATTTCCTTGGCCACACCCAAAAAACAGGCTGCCCTCTCAAGGTTCGGATGTCACACTAAACTGGACAACAAATTAGTGGAAGTCCTTCAACAACAATTAAATTCAGTTAAACAGCACAACAGGAAGGCAGACAAAGAACTGAAAAAATAATTCATGGCAGGTTTCTTCTTCCAAAAAAGTACCACCTACTACGAAGAGCAAGCACATGTCTGGGGATCAGTTGGAAAAGAATGATGAGAGTATCGAAGAGTGCACAAGTTAAGAGGTGCACGTCACAAGTTGGGAATATCTGAGGAGCTGCAGAAGTACATACAAGATTTTTTCAATATATTAGCAACACCACTTCCACACAAGAAGGCATTTTCAAAATGAACCGGAAAAGCCAGATCATTCCTAGACAAAACTCTGAAAAGGCTGCACCAAGAATTCTGTGAGCAAAACCCAGATGAGAAAATTGGACTAACTAAATTTAACAGTCTCCGCCTCGATAATATTAAACTCGCACAGAAGCAAAAACTCGACCAGTGTCTATGCAAGTATTGTACCAATGGTAAACTAAAGCTGTTAGCAACAAAGCGATTTGCTGAGCAGAAAAGAAGATTGGAGTGCAAACTTTCCAATATTTATAAAGCAGTAGAGCTGACAAAGTGCCCAAAGAAGGAAGGTGAGAAATTCTTTAAAAAGTCCTGTATTGAAAAAAATTGCAAAAAGTGTAGCACTTCTGCTATTGACAAATCACTGGAAGAACTTTTACATACACACGGAACTGAGGAGGTGAAATGGCAACAGTGGGACAGCGTGACCATTTCCAAGGTCATAAATGGATCAGAAAGTAAACAAACAAGAAAAGTCATGAAGCAAAAAGTTGCTACATTTCGATGTCTGGTTGAAGTCTTGAAGGAGGACCTCCTGTTTCTGGGTCATCTACACGTGGCATCCTGGCAACACCACCAGTTCAAATCACTCAAAGATAACCTTCCCGACAGCTGGGTATTGATGGTACTAGACTTTGCAGAGAACTACACATGCAGGTACCAGGATGAAATTCAGTCATGCAGTTGGCACCATGAGCAAGCCACTGTTCACCCTGTAGTGACATACTACAGGTGTGAAAGATGTACAGACTTAGTTACAGAGTAACTTGTCTTCATATCTAGTGATCTCAAACATGACCAACACACAATTCTGCATTTCGTCAACATGTCCAGTTCCTACCTCAGAAACATCTGTGGCATCAATATTGAGAAACAGGTACACTTTATTGATGGGTGTGGGAGTCAGTACAAATCAAAATGGACCTTTCAGAATATATCATTGGCTCCATTACTACATGGATTCCCAATAAAAGTGCATTTTTTGGATCCAGGCATGGAAAAGGACCCTCAGATGGTGCAAGTGCGGTGGTGAAGTCATGTGCAAGCCTAGCTGTGCAGTCCCAGCAGGTTAGAATTTCAAATGCTGTGCACCTCTTTCAGTACTGCAAGAGGAATTTAACAAAGTAACCTGCCATCAAATGTTGCACTCATTACCACAGAACATTCTTCTGGGTCAGTGATGGAAAAATTAACTGAAATGCAGGACCAGAACTAAAAACAATACCTGGCACATGAAAGGTTCAGAGTGTCCGGTCGGCGGTGGATGGTGGTGATTACAGCTGTTTCAGCGGGCCATGCAGAAAGGAGGATGGTCACTGTGAAAATGCAAGATATGTCAACGGATGGAAGAAGAGGATTATTCAGACTGCACCTGGTTATGTGTCTTCAGTGAAGGAAAAAGAAACTTCAGGACCCTCTACATTACTGATTCCGGTCTTCAGTGCAGTCACTCACACACCCACTTCTGCTTCTGATGTTGAGACCCCTGGGCCCTCTACATTTCCGATTCCTGTCTCCAGTACAATCACCAGCACACCCACACCCACTTCTGATATCACACCTCCAGTGATGACCAGTACATCTACTGTTGCGAACCAGATTAGTGAACATGCTGCCACTGTAACAGATTCTGCAGCCAACACAACAACCAGTACATCATCTGTTGCCAGCGCATCTACCAGATGACAAAAGAACTATGACCACATACAGATAAGCCAGTTTTATGCCGTCTATTACTCTAACACATTTTACATTGGACAAGTAACATCATTTGATGAAATGAAACAAGAATTTGAATGTAAATTTTTGCAATGGAGCAGGGATGGCAAATTCTATTGGCCACGGCATCCGGACATTGATGTCATAAAGGGAAAATTACTTTTTTATGGACTGGTAACAGTGCAATAACATGGAAAGTATGACATATCACCAGATGACCTGAAAACCATCGTCAACAAACATTAAAAACTGAAACAACGTTGGAATTGAAAGAATTTGAAGGAAGTATTTTCTTTTTAACATTTCTGAATGGTCCTGTAAGAGGGTGGGCAGATAGGGGAAGGTATACAGCTAGATGTGGTGGACAGCAGTAGGTGAGTAGATGACTGTAAGCATAGGGACACAGGGCATACTGACAGTGGGCAGCCATTTGGTTGGTCAGAGACTGCTGAAGGTGGACAAGTGTTGAGGAAGAATTTAAAGAATGCTGGTGGATGCAAGGGCTGTGGAAGGTAGACAGAGATGGGGTGGCCAAGTGGAGATTGTCATATGGTGGAATTAAGTAGAAGGGACTGCTGATGGAAGGAAGATGGGATGATTAGTTGGGGAAGGTATAAAGTAAGGCAGAAGGTGTGAAAAAGGTGTGCAGTAAGAGGAGAAAAGGGGAAGATGCGAAGGAAGTGAAGAAATGGTTGAGGGGGGACAATGAGGTGTGGACAAGAATCATGGCTTCATTGGCACATTGGACTGTTAGGGGTATGGCATTCTTCTGTCATGAGGATGTGTCCATGGTGATAGCATGTCAGTTCAGGCATGTACTGAGCACAAGCTTGAAGAGACTGGGAGTGAACTCAAAGGAGTTTAACACCACTTATTTCAAGCTTGGAAAGCATCACATGCCAGGGTGGAAGGGCTCATGGAAGAGCGGACGCCGGCCCTCGGGCATTGGCAGAGCTTGATTTTGGTTATGTGTGGTGGCACATGACAAACCTATTTTTGTTTTGGCAGATGTCAGTGGATTGTTTTGGCAGGTGTCAGTGGATGCAGGCCCTTGGGCGCTGACAATCACTGGATTTTGAATGTTATGTGATGCGGGAACTGATTTCAATCTGTGTTTTTGTTTTGTTAGGTGTCGGTTCAAAGAAGAAACTACTTTGGGTGTGCGGCTATCCATGACGTTTGAATTCCAGGCAACTCCAGGAAGGTGAAACTCAATTTCTTGAGCAATGGCGCTCTGAACTGTGAACTGTTCTATAAAACTATGAAGAATGACCACTGGCTTAAGAATGAGGCAGTAAAAACATTTATGGATACCATTGGGTGTGTGGTTGTGGTAAGAAAGGAAGGTATCGGGATTGAAGAGACATTGTTGTGTGGTGTGCATTTGTGTAGCGTAAGTTTAGATAGGTTTTTAGATTACATCCAGTGAGTAGTGCACCTACCATGCCCCACCATTGTAAAAGCAGGTGTGGATCAGTACGGGCTTGCTGTCCCTGTAGAGGAGATCGCCTTTGGGGTCGTGAAGGAATTTTCCCAGTTTTCCCACAGGGTTTTTCTGGGTTGTTTACCTTCTTCAGTGAGATCAGGTTAAGCAGTGGGCAGGATCAGTTAATTAACTTACTATTATGTCTTGGGTGGCACAGATGTCTTGGTTGATGTAGAAGAAGGGAAGGTTCCAGAATCCTTTATGCCCATTTTGTGCATATGGATGATCATGTTTTGGGGGTGAAAGTTCCCAGAGACTGTCCTTTGCAATGCCCAGGGAGAGTGAGCTGTGCCCCTGCAGCCACATGGCTTGTAATGAAAGAATCTGTAGAGCTTGAGGGAACACTCCATTGATTTACTCTAGGGCTGTTTTACAGATGGTGACTGCAAACAAATTATGGCCACCGCTCAACTAACAAGGCCACTGTTAGTAGCATGGTGGCTGTAATTTGTTTGAACTCACACATTAACATTAGAAATGGCAGATTAAAACATGGCCCCACAAAGAACAATGGAGCACACCCCTGTTCTCTACAGAATCTTATATCACAAGCCATGCAGGTGCAGGACCATCGCACACATGTATTTAAATGTGGACCCCCAGAAATTTAACAGGGACTTCCACTTTTGGGTCATGGCACCCCAACTTTTTTAAAAGAAAGTAGCAGACCCACTATTTAAAAATCCAACTGAGAGCACAGCTGAAGACTGGTTACCCTCATGTGGAAGCCCAGAGTTATGAAGTAGAATACCAATTAAGACTACCTGGCTGCCCACATCACGTAGACTTGTTGATGTTTTTTTTATCAAATAAATACTTGGCTGCAGCCATTTCTCTGCACTGCTTGGTGTGTGTCTCCGTTTGGGTGGAACAGAGCGAACAGGGTAATACAGCATAAAACAATGACAAAATGACAATATTGGAACAGAAGATTTTTGAGATTGGTGGGATTGCACCTTGGAACACTTCAAAATGGTCATAAACATAAATATGCTAGTTATGCAATGTTTGTTGTAAAATGGTTTTAGTAATATGATGATTAGATGCTGAGAACACTGTTTTGGTGTCCAATGTTGCACGTGCCACACTCTTTTGGTGTCCAGTGTTGCATGGACCACACTGTTTGGTGTCCCCTGTTGCATGCGTCACACTGAGTGGCTTTTATCTCAAGTTTTTGTTAGGCAGTTATCTCACCACATGGTTACTTTTTCAACTTTGGGTCCGAGTGTTCAGAAAACCGTATCAAAATTGTTCTACTTCGGGTTTCAAAAAATCACCTCAATGTCACACTTTGGTAACCCTTTGTCGTGAACAGAACCCTTGACAGTTTGGCTGAATTAAGTATAGTCAGACAGAGTTCTATTGCTGTGGTGAGCTGGTATATTTGCCATAGTCCTTTTGACCAGCTGTTGTCATTTTTAAAGAGACAGTATGACTCTTTTGCACTGCCGAAACACCATACAGTAAAATAAACACAAACATAACCATACTTACCACGTGAGATACTAATCAATGTCAGTGACTCAGTAGGTAGCACACTTGCCTCTGAGAGTAGAAGAGGGGAAGTTTGTAGAGTTCTAGTCCCACACCAGCCACTTAGGGTGATACCCACAACAGACACTGTAATGAAGTACAAGAGGGGTACTGCACTACTGAGGTGCTCTCCTTTGGATGTCACATTAAACTGAGATCCCTTCTACTAATGTCTATTCATTTTCCTGGTGGAAGTAAAACACACCATGGCATTTGTCGAAGAAAGGTTGGGGGAGTTTCCCCAGTGTCATGCCAACATTTTCCCTGTTAATAAAAGAGGTCCATGCAATCCACCTTCAGGTCACACCTGGAAATGAGCTGTCATATCTTAGTGTGTCTTTCCTGGTCAAATATTACAAATAAAGAAATGAAATAATCCCAACGTGGTATAACACATCCTCTCTAATGTTGTGATCTTATATAAAACAATCCCTTAATTTATTTATTGATTTGAAAATTGGTAACCGTGAAAGGCATACCAGGGTTTTATTTAACTCAAAAAATTGATTAGCGTTTTGCTCATAAAAGTTCTAAAACATTGTGAAAATGCATAGCACTTGCCTCACTGTGTTTAACTAACATAACACTTCTAGAAAACCTTTATAAATACTTTCTGCACAGTTTGTATTGTCCCATGAAAAAAAACTGCTAATCAGTTATTTAAAACCCTGCATACTGAGCCAAGGCTCATTTCAATGTGTGACCCAGGAAAAATGGAACAGGAGAAAACAGAAGTATAATATGCAGTAACAATACCTTGGTACAAGAGTTGGTAAAAAAAAAAAAAAAAAAAAAACTAGATACAATGATAAAGTGAAGTCGCAATACAGTACAGCAGCATTATATACAAGGACAAATAAAACAGCAGCAAGGGACACTGTGTGAAAATATAATCTGTAATGTCCCAAAGTTGGCACACCACAGTAAGTAAGTTTTGAGAGAGGTCTTAAGGTACTGTGATTTTGCTATCCACCCTGAGTGCTGTGCCCCTTCTCTTAGAGCTGCAAGTCTGTGGGCTGCACCCTTGACCTCGGTGTCCCATTGAGGTTGCTGCAGTGCCCCCCCCAAAAAAAAACTTGCTTCAGAACCTCCCTGCCTGCTCTTTTTTTTTCCATTAGCAGATTATATCATTTAGCCACTAGAGTGTCCAGTTATAAGCACACTTACCCAATCCAACACAATATAGTTCCTGTCTCATTTCACTTATTATGTGGTCAGTCCATCACTATTCATCTGTCTTTGCCCCTCCCTCTTCTACTGATTGAGACTATTTTTTCCCATTTGCAGCTTATAGTCTTTTCGCCCACTAGAGGGGTTTTCCCCCAACTGTTCCAAAGCTGCTCTACATCTCCTTACTCTCTACCACTCCTAGCACTCTTCCTTTACTGCTCAGCTGCATTGGGTACCTACACTTCATTACTAAGTCTGCTCTTCTTCACCCTCTTGTTACAGACCTCACACTGACTGGAGCACCTTTCCTCCTCACTAGGCACCTCATCCCCAGACTACCCCATAGTGACTCGGCCCTCCCCCACCCTCAACACACCCGTGACCCCCCAACACCCCCACCCTGCCAACAACCTCACACCCTCTGCCCTCAATGGCCTGACCTGGAACCAGCTCTCCCCTGCCATTCCCACCCTTCGCACTTCATCTATCCCATGCACTCTGATTGTAAAGCCCTCAGCTGGGTGTCGACCCAAGGGTCTCCATCGCCACCGGCCACTAACCAGAATAATTACACTGCTATCATTATTATCTGGTAATGTACACCCAAACCCAGGACCTATTGCTTCCAGCCCTTCTAAACCCTGTACTGCAACTAGCCTCCGCTTTGCATCCTTAAACATTTGCAGTCTCCTAAAAGAAATCTGCTGCCCTCAGTGCTGGGTCATTCAACATCAACCTGACATAGTTGCACTGGTAGAGACTTGGCTCCCAAATCCACCCCTGACTCCATGTCACTCTCCTGGATATACCATCTACAGGAAGACCGAGTAGGCAAGCTGCAGTGGTTTGCACTACCTCAGTAGTGGGACTCCCTTATAGGCCAGGCACCCCAGCTCCTAAACTTGATTATGGAGCCCAAGCTCTCACCTTAAAAATCACACCTGACCCCGGCCGAGGCCCTCTCTTCCTCACGGTCTCTTACGTACCCCTGAGGGATCAAAACCAAGCGGTCCAGTCCCTCATTGACTATCTCACATCTCTCCCTCACAAAGTGGAGCAAGTCATCCTAGGTGATCTCAATGTTAACTGGCTTGCCTCCACTACCTCCCATAAAAGGGACTTCTTTGCTGCCCTGGATATGTCTCAGTTAGTCACCCAGCCCACCAGATTCAACCACTCTACTGACACCAACACTCTCCTAGATGTTGTTATATCTAACCGCCCCTACAAAATCCGGGATGTCACTGTCCTCCCAAACTGTCTTAGTGATCACTCCCCAGTCCTCTGTCTCTGGTCATCCTCCACTCTGAAGCCAGTGTCCCAGGCCACTGTATGCCACCATTTATGCCCCAGCAGCCTCAGAAAATTAAAACAATACCTAGCCCAGCTAGACTGGTCCCCTGACTGACCTTCTAAACCAGTCTCTATGCCTGGTTCAGTTTCCAAGTGCTTGGAAAACTGCTGAAATCACACCCATACATAAGAGTGGGGACTGATCCACCCCCCAACAATTACTGGCTCATCTCCATCCTCTCCCCACTCTCTAAAGATCTTGAAAAAGTGGTGTTGACCCAGCTCTCTGAATACCTAACCAAGTATGACATTATGTGCCTAGAGCAGTACGGTTTCTGCCCAGGACACAGTACAACCATGGCTCTCCTGGAATTCTCCCAACACCTGCATGCTGCTCTCAACTCTGGCAGCCTTGCAGAAGCAGTGTTCATTGACATCTCCAAGGCCTTTGACACTTTCTGTCATCCCCTTCTACTCGACTCTCTCCACCAACTTGGCTTCTCTGGTGGTCCCATTTCCTGGTTCTCTAGCTACCTCTCTGCTAGATCCCAGCATGTCAAGATCAGTGGCTCCCTCTCCAGCAATCTTCCCGTTCACTCCGGGGTCCCTCAGGTCTCCATCCTGGGTCCAATACTTTTTAGTCTCTACCTCAACACCCTCCCCAGCTCATGTACCAGTAAAATGCTCCTCTATGCTGATGATGCAGTCCTCGTTGCCTCACATCCCAATCCCACCTCCCTCCAATTATCCCTCCAGCAAGCTTACAACCAAGCCGAAAGGTGGTTCGGCAACTGCAGACTGGTCATTAACCTAACGAAAACCAAATCAATGCTCTTCTCCCACCACCAAAATAAAGCTAAAAATACTCCACTCTTGATTATCCCCAGCACTCTGCACCCGCTAGAACAAGTGACCACATACAAGTACCTAGGCATCACGTTCGATACTGCCCTCTCCTTCCACACCCACATTAATGCCCTGTCAGTTGCCATTAACTCTCGGATTGGCCTGCTATACTGGCACAGGGCCTGCCTGTCTCAGGTTGCCCTCAGGCTGGCCATCACCTCCTCCGTCTTGTCCCTTGTGGACTATAGCTTGCCCATCTATGCTGCAGCTGACAGCATTGCCCTCTCCAAAATACAACTCTCCATCAATAAGGCCTGTAGGCTCCTGACTGGTGCCCCCAGCCAAACTCACACCTGCCTTCTCTATACTACCACCAATCTTCTCAACTTTGAGGAGTGACTGCTCTACCAGACCTGCCTTCTTGATAAGAAATCACTGCTAGGACTCTCCCCACCGGGGTCTCCACCTCCCTACAGCAGCCATCTTCGTCCATCACCATCCATAACTCTGTTAAGGCCACTTTCAAGGTGCCCAGAACTAAGACCTCTCTTGCCCAGAGATCCTTCCTCTACTGAGCCCCCACCTGGTTCAACTCCCTTCCTAGCTGCATCTCCAACTTGCCAAAATTGGCTCCTTCAAAACAGCCCTTTGGAACCATATCTTTAATACTTGCTGTTGTAGGTGCAACTAACCCCCTGTTGAAACCTGTAGTTCCCGCCTGCCTTGCCCCCTGGCTTGACAATGTCCACTGGACAGCCTCTCCCTCCCCCAGACCTACCCCCTTCCCTACTAGGTCCAACAGGGATGTAACCTGCTGTCTTCTCTGAGGACTTACTATATCCATGAGTGTAACTCACAATTTTGTAACATTATGTAACCTAAGTACTGTAACATACAAACTACTACATTATGTAACCTAAGTGTATCTATGTTAAATGTTCCTTTTACTGCACTTGTAATATTATCCTCTGTTTTAATCTGCACTGTAATAACTGTCTTGATGTCTGCCCCCCTGTGACGAGGTGCCTTTGTAAATGAGTCTCTGACTCAAAGGTTGTAAACCCGATTTGTAATGAATAAATGAATAAAAAAATAGCAGCAATAAACCTATAGGGTTACAGGTGCCTAGGGTGTCTTCTGTAGGTGTGAGCTGCAGGGCACAGCCATAAGGGGCCCCTATGAGTAAGGGAAAAACAATGGTGAAAAAGAGAGAGAAATGTGCCCAGTGCACCAAAAATATGTCAAAAAGCAGAACTTTGATGCAGCTCAAGCAACATTGGCCTGGATGGAATGCTGTGCTGAGCAGCTCATGCACATCGTTCCACTCCAGCCATTCCAGAACCAGAAGGTTTAGTTTTTTTTTTTTATAATTAAAACTTTTATTGAAAATTTACAAGAAGTATGTGTAAACAATCATAAATACATTACCATGTCAGAAATGGTTAATCATGCATATTTTAAGATGAAATCACCTTCAAATTGTCAAAAGCTAATACATATTAAATAGCTTCTAAACGAAACAGCTATAACATTCCCAGGTAGCATATTTACAGAAATTAGAATGTAAAAATGGGTTCCAAATATCTAAAAAATTCTCTAATCGATCACTACAAACAAACGCTAGTCTTTCATAGCTCAATTTGATAGTAATATCTTCTAACCACTCAGTCAGAGTGGGGGTAGGATGTTTGTTTCCAATGTCTAAGAATGATATTTTTGGCTGTTATCAGAGCTGCTAGTAACCATAAAATATTATGTCTAGACCAAAATTTTAGATCAGAAGTGATACCCAACATCACTAATTTATCATTTGGTACAATCTTTTTGTTCAGAATTTTTTTGCAGGCTCCAAAAATTTCATCCCAAAACATCTGAATTAGTGGGCAAGACAAGATAATGTGTGTCACTGTTCCAGTACCTTTTAAACATCTCCAACAATTATTGGTATTGGTTATACCCATACTAAACAATTTCTCTGTGGTATGGTGCCATCTGTGTACAACTTTATAATGTACTAACCTGCCTTTTGCTTCTTTACAGGCCTTAAGACTATTCACCCAGCTCTGTTCCCAATCAGTCAGTGAAAAAGTAGTACCTAACTCAGCTTCCCATGTTTGTATTAATGACTCAACCAGATTTTCTTTAGAATCTATAACCCTATTGTATATTATTTTGTAACCCTTATATGTGGAAAATATTTTATCTAGGGGATGAAACTGAGATATTAATATTTTCACTCGTAATTGTTCTGAGTTGTAAGTATCTAAAAAAATCGGTTCTAGGCAATTTGTATTTTCTGGCTATATCATTAAAAGATAATAAGGTTAATGTGCTACGATCAATTAGGTCTCCCATGTAGCAAATGCCCCTTTCTATCCAGCTGTTCCATTCCAGGGTTTTACCCTCACTCTGAAAGAGTTTGTTATTCCATACAGCACAGTGCGGGGAAAAAGCCAGGTTCCAATCCAATGCACTGACAATCTTGGACCAGGCTAACAACATGGCCTTTAAGATTAAGGTTAAGGTTTAGTTTTAAAATTACAGTTGAATTTGTCAGTTCCTGGTCAGCTGTTAAGGAGAGAGGACACAGTAAGTCAAAGGGACAAGAAAAGGGCTTACCAGGGTATTGAAGCCATCCCTGAGGACTTGACTATGTGCCTGCTCTGCCTACACTGCCTAAAGATCCTCCCTGCTGCTGTGTGGTGCGGACGGTGATGCCACCGGGGCACCACGAAGAAGTGAAGCTCCAGTTCAGTCCGCAGTGCCATCGGGCACCAGAAAAGTAAAAGAAAAGTCCAGTTCGGCCGTTTGGGCTTATTGCCCCGTCGATTTGTTGTTTTATTTATTTTTACAAGTTTCCCCAGTCCCTCATCGGTGGCTGTTCCCACAGCCACATTGCCAGTGTCCTGTCGGCCTTCTAGAGATCCCTGTCATCTGTTGCATCACCTGTGAGTTCCCTCCGACTGCCAGACAACCTCCCACCTCCTGATTCACCTTAGCAGTCCAGAGAAATGGTGAGTCGGTGGCAGCACTTGCTTTGTGCTGACCGCCCAACTGAAGAAAAGATACTTTTTTTTTAAATAAATTGTTTGCGCTAGGTGCAAGAAGGAGCAGCTGAGTGCCGCAAGGAGATTGAGGTGCAAAGACCCCTGCTTAAGTATTCAGGAGTGGGTGGGAAGGTAGCGACACCCACAGGAGGAGCCGACTGGTAAGGCCAGAGAGAAGGCCTCTTGAATATTCATAAGAGGGGCGGGGAGTAGGGAGAAGAAAGGAAACAGAGTGACAGCAGGCTCAGTCAAGCCTGAATGATTTAAAGGAGTCAGCCCAGATTAAAAGGGAACAACAGGCCCAGTGATTTAAGAGGGACCAAGGCTGCAAGTAGCACATATTTAAAGGGGCCACAGTCAAGCCCAAAGAAATGAGGGTGACAGACCCAGTAAAGAAAGGGTGCCAGGCCCATGGTAATAAAGGGCACCAGGCCTAGTAAAGCAAGGGCATCTCAGTCCATTGGAAATAGGGCAGCCAGGCCCCATAGTAATTCAATTAAGGCAACCAGGCCCAGTGTATTGAGGGCAGCAGGCTTAGTGACAATTAATGTAACCAGGCTAAGTAGCTGGGGCAATTACATTAAAGTGCTCAGGGGTAGCCAGATCCTAACTAAGACAGATCCCAAAAGGAAAAGGGTCCAACTAAGGGGTGCTTAAGCACACAACCTGTTATGAAGTGATCATCAGCTGTTGTACTGTTTCTATGAACTGTTTATTTCTCCAGCATCTCAAGTGTTGTGTTTATTGCATGAAGCACCAAGACTGTATTGTAAAATATTAGGATTGTGATCGTTTGCCCCTGCCAGTGAACAGTTGCCCTGGATTGTTGCAATTTGCCCCTGCTCCAGGCAAGTTGCCCCTGCCAGTGAACAATTGCCCCAGTTTGTTGCAATTTGCCCCTGCTCCAGGCAAGTTGCCCCTGCCAATGAACAATTTCCCTGGATTGTTGCAATTTGCCCCTGCTCCAGACAGCTTGCCCCTTAAGTGAACAATTGCCCCAGACTGTTGCAATTTGCCCCTGCTCCAGGAAAATTGCCCTTGAAAGTGAACATTCCAGTGTATTGTGCTAAAAGAAGTACCATTGTGCAGTATCAGGTCTGTGATTCAATCTTCAGCCTCCATCAACTCTTCACCATAGCCATCTTCGGCCAGCAGAAGACTTCAGCATCTTCTTGCCCTTTCATCCGCCGTAGTCAAAATCGACGTCCCTCAAAGAGTCGCAGCCGCTGGTTCCTGATCAGCTTGGAAGAAAGATGACTAGAAAGTGCCTCGTCCGTCTCTTCCAGATGCCCCGCCGAAAGATGAGTCCATCATAGCCAAGTGTGTTCGTGACCATCGTTTTCTTATTTTGTTCTTCATCCTCATGGAATTCTGATCCTCACCTTCTACTCCATCCTGCTTGTTTTGTCCACATCATCAATGCAATCCTCAGGGTAGCAGCTCGAGTTTGGTGGTCCTCCAAGCAGATCTATCGCCAAAGCAGCTCAGCAGTGTCTTCTTTGTCCTTGGTAGTCCTCCTAGTGGATTCTTCACCAAGTTCAGTGTTCGTTTGGCAGCCCTAGTCAAGGGTAGGTACCAGGAAAACCCACAGCAGTTCTTCTTCGTCCTTGGCAGCCCTGATCGAGGGTTGGTGTCGAGAAGAAAGCAGCAGATTCCTTCTCTTGTGGCAATCCTGCAGGTGGATTCCTTGCCACGTTTTGGTTCTTCACCCTTGGCAGCCCAGTTCAAGGGTTTTGTGCCAAGAAACAGCATTACCCCAAAGCAGTCAGTTCGTGCTCTTGTATTCCAGCAACCCTGGAGAGTGGGTTGGCCGATGCCTGTGATCTGTTTACCAAGCTCTCCATTCCCTTTTGCAACCTCTCATAGGTTTTCTGGTGAGCTTCACGCCAAGCAGGATTTCTCCTTTCTCTTTACCCCTACTCTTCAGTTGTGTACGAAGATGACGGACATCTGCATCTAATAGACTTTGAGTGTGTGATACTGTTTGATAGTTGTACATTGAATGCTTGTTACATGGTATGACAAAGTAATAAGTTATATCCCTTGGTGTGTAGGCCTTGTAGCAAGAATAACATAGAGTTTAGATATAGTTGTGTGTTAGTTGTTATCCACAATGTTGTCCATAATCCCTGTTGTGTTTGTTGTTGGTATTTTCTTGTATGACCATGTCCTCCTTCACCTCCTGTCTAATAAACATCTTTGCTTCATCTGACCTCCGTGAATGACTCCAGCCTCTCCTTGTCGAGTGATTCAGTCAATCCACCCCCATTTGAACCTTAAGCAGCCCCTCGCCATCCCACCTGCTGAGGGTGTCACTGGCACTGCTGGTAGTGAGACAGTTTCCTTCACCATGCAGAATAAAGAAACCCAAGGTCCATCAGTAGAGCATGGACTACCAGTTCAGTGACCATCGCAAAAAACTTGGTGTAGTCGGCAGGATATAGAAAATGTTCCAAGGAGTCCAAAGCTAGAGAAGACACAGAGCAAGATGTCACTGGGAATGGAAGGCAGTAGCAGACTGCATGGAGGAGTTGGAGAATGTCCAGGTCAGGTGCATTGGTCACCTTTATCCATGCCGTATTACTTAGGGGCACCCTGGTTTCCGCTGTATACTGGGGAGCAGGATAGTAAAGACTCCAGTAGGTTGGAAGAGTTTTGCTCCAGGATGCAGTCCATGTTCCAGCTGTATCAAATTCCAGAAGACCAAAAGATAGAGATACTGATCAGGCAGTTGAGGGGAGCTGCCCATCATGAGGTCCAGTCCTAGCCAGAAAAGGAGAGAGCCACTGCTGACCACATCTTTTGTTGCTTGCAGTACACATTTGATGTGCAAACTATCTCCGACCTGAAGTTGCAGTTCTTGTTATGCACTCAACGGCCCCAAGAAACACTGCGGGAGTATGCCTTAAGTTTGCAGGAGGCACTGGGAGCTATTGAGAAGATCGACCCAAGGGAGGTCCGGGACCCTGATCAAACCTTGATGGAGAAGTTCACAGAGGGAGGGAGTGAATACCAAATCCCTAAAAAGAGAGCTCTGTTTGCTACATTGGCAAGATTCCAATGCTCGATTCCAGGATTTTAATGAAAAGACCATAAGGATGTGGAGGATCCAGAAGGACGGGAGAGGAAGTGGCAGCCCGCCAACAGAAGATGATGCCCCAGAGTGCAGAGTAGCTGGAATACCCCATTAAACGCTTGGTATGGGAGGATCCACAGCAGCCGGAGGCATGTTCAGCAAGGCTACTTCACCCAAGGTCCAAGTATGAGGAAGCACCATTGGGAAGTTATCAGAGTCATTTCCCGGACTCCAACAAGGCCTACACCCAGTGGCCTCAGCCCCAATAGCTTCACCAGAAAGTGAAATGGAACCCAAACCAGGAATGGACAGAGCAGATCACAGCTCTTACCTGTAAAGTGACTGAAGTCTGCCAGGAGGTGCAGGACTTTAAAGGCAGCTGTAAGAGAGGGATCTTTACAAGACAACTGAAAAGAGGAAGAAGATGCCCGATGGATATGTTTGATGGCCAGAAGAGCCCCATCTGCAGAAGACGTGATGTTGATGGACATGAGCAACAGAGAGGCCTTAGGAAAACTGACAGACCAGAGACTGAAAGGGCAAGGCGCCAGCTATATGAAGACACCTGGAGAGAAATTGAAAGAATCAATCACAGCAATGCAGCAATAAAAGTTAACTTGGGAAGCCAACCAGAACAGCAAGCTGAGGAACTTTTGCACGATAGAATAGAACTGGTGCAAGAATGTAAATTCCTCAGGGAAACTCTCCAGCAGCAAGAAAAGGGGACCAAAGAACAAACCATACGGCTTCTCCAGAATAAGAGAGAGAGAAAAGAGCTCCGCCAAGAAGTTGAAAAGCTCCAGTGCATGATTGAGGATTGGTAGAAAAAACAAATACAGCCACTTAAGGTATCACCTGAAGCAAAGTACCTCCAGCAGAATGACGCCCAGTCTCAGAGAAAGTCAGATTGCCCTGCCTCTGGAGTACAGTCCAATAGTAAAATGGTTGTCAGCCAAACAGAACCTGAGATGATGACCAAGCAAGAAGAATGTGCTTACCTTTGGGGATTAGTGGAAGAGGAAGATATCAAATCCCAAAGCCTCTCATTGTCTGGGGGAGAACGGGTTATGTTGAAAAGAACCAATCAAGGGAACGCTCCACTTGTGGAATGGGAACCAAAGCCTTATGTTGTAGTAGCAATTCTGTATCCTGACCTCAAAGTGTACAAGATCTAGGCAGAAAATAGGAAGGGAGCTGAAAAGTTGGTACATCGACGCCAACTCAAACCCTGTATACTTCAAGGAACTGTGGAAGAAAGGACTGACTTAGCGCCAAAGGAGAGGTAGGAGTGTACTATGGATGGACCCATCGACACAGGGTCCTCAATGCAGTAGTGTGCTGATCACTGGGTTCACGCATCCCATATGAACCCGTCCTACCATCCAGTTACTAAGCCCACAGTAAACCATAGGCCTGTAGATTTCCAGGCAGTAGCGTGTGTTTCTGATGATAACATGGTTCCCCAGTTCCGTAGGTCACAGAGGTCCAGTTCTGGTGTTCCCCCTGAAAAAGATACATATTAGAAGCTCCTCAAATGGTAACTTCTTTTCAAGGATAGTTCTGCTCAGAGTAATCCCTAGACACAGTCACTTAAAATAAGAAAGTTTTCTGAAAAGTTATAGATGCTTTAAGAAGGTTTTAATTAAAGTATATAGAGGTTTAAGTTTAATGGTAAAGTGGTAAGAGATATTCTAAGAAACCTATAGAAGTAATGTTTAAGAATTGTTTTACAAAATGTTTAAAGGGAATACATGGGGATGTTTATTTTGTAGGCGGGCCTGAATCTGTAATGCCCCAAAGTTGTGGCACCACAATAAAAAAATAGTAGCAATAAACCTATAGGGGTTACAGGTGCCCAGGGTGCATGCTGTAGGTGTGGGCTGCAGGGCACAGCCATAAGGGCCCTATGAGTAAAATGTCCCACCTTGTAAGGGAAAACAATGGTGAAAAGAAAGAGAAATGTGCCAGTACACCAAAATATGTCAAAAAGTAGAACTTTTATGCAGCTCAAGCAAAATTAGACTGGATGGAATGTTGTGCTGAGCAGCTCATGCACAACATTCTACTCCAGCCATTCCAGAACCAGAAGGTTTAGTTTTAAAATTACAGTTGAGTTTGTCACTTCCTGGGCAGCTGTTGAGGGGAGAGGACACAGTAAGTCAGAGGGACAAGAAAAGGGCTTATCAGGGTGTTGAAGCAGTCCCTGAGGACTTGACTGTGTGCCTGCTCTGCCTCCACTGCCTGAAGATCCTCCCTGCTGTTGTGTGGTGCAGTCGGTGGTGCCATTGGGGCACCATGAAGAAGTGAAGCACCGGTTCAGTCTGCGGTGCCATCGGGCACCAAGAAAGTAAAAGAAAAGTCCAGTTCAGCCATTTTGGGCTCGTTGCCCCATCGGTTTGTTGTTTTATTTATTTTTACAAGTTTCCCCAGTCCTCATCGGCTGCTGTTCCCAGAGCTACATTGCCGGTGCTGTTGAGCCTTCTCGAAGCCCCTGTTGTCCGCCACATCTTCTGTGAGTTTCTCCCACTGTCAGACAACCTCCACCTCCCGATTCACCTCATCAGTCAGAGGAGTGGTGAGTCGGTAGCAGCACTTGCTTTGTGCTGACCACCCAACTGAAAAAAAGAAACTGTAATTTTTTATAAATAAATTGTTTGCTCTAGGCGCGAGAAGGAGCGGCTGAGTGCCGCAAGGAGATCGGGGTGCAAGGACCCCTGCTTAAGTATTCAGGAGTGGGTGGGAAGGTAGTGAAGCCAACTGATAAGGCCAGATAGAAGGCCTCTTGAATATTCATAAGAGGGGCGGGGAGTAGGGAGAAGAAAGGAAACAGACTGACAGCAGGCTCAGTCAAGCCTGAATGATTTAAAGGAGTCAGCCCAAAATAAAAGGGTAACAACAGGCCCAGTGATTTAAGGGTGGCCAAGGCTGCAAGTAGCACATATTTAAAGGGGTCACAGTCAGGCCCAAAGAAACAAAGGTGCCAGGCCCAGTAAAGAAAGGGTGCCAGGCCCGTAGTAATAAGGGGCACCAGGCCCAGTAATGCGAGGGCATCTCAGCCCATTGGGAATAGGGCAGCCATGCCCCATAGTAATTCAATAAAGGCAACCAGGCCCAGTGTATTGAGGGCAGCAGGCTTAGTGGCAATTAATGTAACCAGGCTAAGTAGCTGGGGTAACTACATTAAGTGCTCTGGGGTAACCAAATACGAACTACTGTAAGACAGACTCAAAAAGGAAAAGACTTCAACTAAGGGGTGCTTAAGCACACAACCTGTTATGAAGTGATTATCAGCTTTTGTACTGTTTCTACGAATTGTTTATTCCTCCAGCATCTCAAGTGTTGTGTTTATTGCATGAAGCACCAAGACTGTATTGTAAAATATTAGGATTGTGGTCATTTGCCCCTACCAGTGAACAGTTGCCCCGGATTGTTGCAATTTTCCCCTGCTCCAGGCAAGTTGCTCCTGCCAGTGAACAATTGCCCCGGATTGTTGCAATCTGCCCCCACTCCAGGCACATTCCAGTGTATTGTGCTAAAAGAAGTACCATTGTGCAGTATCAGGTCTGTGATTCAATCTTCAGCCATCATCAACTCTTCACCATAGCCATTTTCAGCCAGTAGAAGACTTCAGCATCTTCTTGCCCTTTTGTCCTCTGTAGTCAAAATCAACGTCCCTCGAAGAGTCGCAGCGGCCAGTTTCTGATCAGCTTGGAAGAAAGACAACTGGAAAGTGCCTCATCTGTCCCTCCCAGACAGCTGCTGAGAGATGAGTCCATCGTAGTCAAGTGTGTTCGTGGCCACCATTCTCTTATTTTGTTCTTCATCCTTGTGGAATCCTGATCCTCATCTTCTACTCCTTCCTGCTTGTTTCATCCTGCATTGCCAGTGCAACACTTAGGGTAGCAGTTTGAGTTTGGTGGTCCTCCAAGCAGCTCTGTCACAAAAGCAGCTCAGCAGTGTCTTCTTCATCCTTGGTAGTCCTCCTAGTGGATTCTTCACCAATTTCGGTGTTCGTTTGGCAGCCCTAGTCGAGGGCAGTTGTCAGGAAAACCCACAGCAGTTCTTCTTTGTTCTTGGCAGCCCTGATCGAGGGTTGGTGTCGAGAAGAAAGCAGCAGATTCCTTCTCTTGTGGCAATCCTGCAGGTGGATTCCTTTCCACATTTTGTTCTTCACCCTTGGCACCCCAGTTCAAGGGTTTTGTGCTAAGAAACAGCATTACCCCAAGTCAGTCAGTTTGTACTCTTGTATTCCGGCAAACCTGGAGAGTGGGTTGGCTGACACCTATGGTCTGTTTACAAATCTCTCCATTCCCTTTTGCAACCTCTCATAGGTTTTCTGGTGAGCTTGGTGCCAAGCAGGAGTTCTCCTTTCTCTTTACCCCTACTCTTCAGCTGTGCACGAAGACAATGGACATCTGCATCTAATAGACTTTGAGTGTGTGATACTGTTTGATGGTTGTACAGTACATTGAATGCTTGTTACATGGTATGATAAAATAATAAGTTATATCCCTTGGTGTGTAGGCCTTGTAGCAAGAACAACATAGAGTTTAGATCTAGTTGTATTTTAGTTGTTATCCACAATGCTGTCCATAATCCCTGTTGTGTTTTCTGATGGCATTTTCTTGTATGACCATGTCCTCCTTCCCCTCCTGTCTAAAAAATGTCTTTGCTTCATCTGACCTCTGTGTACAACTCCTGCCTCTCATTGTCGGGTGATTCCATCAACCCACCCCCATTCGAACCTTAAGCGGCCCCTCGTCATCCCACCTGCTGAGGGTGTTGCTGGCACTGCTGGTAATGAGACAGTTCCCTTCACCACGCAGAACAAAGAAACCCCAGGTCCATCAGTACAGTGCAGACTACCAGTTCAGCAATCACCAATACAGTATCCGATGAAGGGCCTGTTGAGTGGGCGCATGCCTGTCCCCATGCAGAAAGGAAGTGCAAACCAGAAAACAGATAGGTGAGACCTAAACAGAGGCCATACCCAAAGACAGTAGGGTCTCCAAGCTGGGGAGGCATCAGGAGGAAGGGGAACAGAAGCAGGTGGGTGGAGGAATTTCAACTGGTGTCTGAGGGAGCCAGAGAAGGTGGGGAGGCAGAGGGAGGCTGGCAGCAGTTTCCAGAGTGTGGGAAATCAATAGGGGAAGGTAGGTTGCCCAGCTGAGCAGTGTGGGTGAGGAGTAGTGAAAGTGCGATGATCCCTAGAGCAGAGGGAGCATGAGGCAGGGTGGATGTGGGAGAGGAGTGAGGAGAGTTAAGAGGGAGCATACAGTGGCTTGCAGTGTTGAATAATTTCACAGTTATGTAGCCCCCTTTCTCAGTCCCACTCTGATTATTAAAGAACCACTAATGCCTCCAGGAAACCATTTAAAATTATAATATTAAGCCTGCATGCCTGTAGATTTCTGCTCCTCATTATCTATTACTAAGGGAGTATTCATGAATACAGAATTGTTATCCCTCCGAGGGTATGTCTCCAGGAAACTCATTCCCCACTTGAAATCATTAGCCACTGTTATGACATTACAAGCTGTTGCCATGGGGATGGCTATGATGTCACAAGCAGAATATTATGAAATCAGGTAAGGGATAAACAACTGGAACAGATGACCTCTTAAGGAATCAATATGAAGTTTTCAAGCAAACAATCTCAGTAATAAATAACAGGGAGGAGAAACATAGAATATATATAAAAAACATAAGCTGAAAGGTGTTTGTGTTTTATGTTTTCAAAGTTCTTCTCCCTTTCCCACTTAGTTTAATCAAAGTGCTATTTTGGGTGCAGGGCTGCAGCGATCAGTGGCACTGCAACATGAAATAAGAAGTTGTGAGTTCCTCTTTGCAAGGTAAATATTTCATTAAATTCTTTTCATAAAAATCCCTCTAAAATGGGTATAGTCCCTCAGGCAGGCTGGTCCATGTAATGAGTTGCCTGTCTCAGGAGTCGTCAGCAACTTTATGATCATTCACATGTAGGTAGGAGTTTTGAAATACAGATCTTAATTTTGGTACTACTCAGGTCAGCCATGCTTTGAAAAGTTCATGTGACAAAGTATACACTGCAGAAAACAAAAAAGGGAATTAAAAGAGGGATTAGTAAACAAAAGAGAATTCATGCTGACAGTTTGGATTCCACAACAGCAAAGCATTGTACAGAGTCAAATCATGGTTCCCCTTCCACTTTAAAGGAGACCTACACTGAACCTGAAACTTATTTTCCCGGTAGAAGCTCTTTTTTTGATACTGGTTCACATTTCTGTCATAATTCTGTCTCTACTGGCCCATTAGTAACCTCAGTCAGAGTTTCTGCTTTACACTCAGGGCCCAATTTTCAAAAGATTGGGACTAACACATGGGCCTTGCATCAAGGAGAAATAATGAAAAAGGCTCCTTGTGCCACACCTTGCTCCATTTCCAATACTGTAAGACACCATGTGCCACTGGGGAGACCCTCTGAGCTAACAAGGCTTGTGCCATCCTTACGATGACCGCTCTGATGCGCCATGGTGAAAGGGGCTTGCACCAGGGCAGCACTGCAGTATCCTACTACAGTGGTATTGTGCAAGCCCCCCAATGGGTGCATGGACCCTCCTGTTAGACTAGATCCTGACACCTTTCAGACCACTGCTGGAGCAACCAGTGGTCTGTGGCAGGTATGAACTTGCAAATCCCCCACCTATGGTGGCACTTGTGCATCTATCCCTCCCCCACATGGACCAGCACTGAGCATCGGTGGTCATGCACTGGCCCTGTTGGGAGCAGCTGCCAACCCTTCCCCCCATTTTGACCCATCCCACACCCCCGAACCAGGGCATTCCCAGGATGACTCACCAGTGACCAGTGATTTGCTGTCACTGGCCGCTGCTGCCACAAGCTCCCCCCATGGCTTGCAGCATTCCCCTCCCATGCATCGTTTCTTCAGCACATAGGTTGGCTTGCAGCAAACTCAGGGACTTTTGTGCTGGAAACCACCTTCTTGCAGAATCTGGCACAGGGTCCCTGATGCACCCAAGTTTGCCACAGGCAGTGATTTGGTGCATGGTGCACCAATCTAAGGGGACATTTTAAAATTAAGCTCTCAGTGTTAAGCACCATTTTGGAACTGTATGATATAGTTCATGTCCTGCTCAACCAGAGAGGTCTATAATAGAACATGAATACAATGTGGAAACAATGAAAGAGCTGAGCAAGGGACATAAACTACATCATAATGTTCTAAAATGGCACTTACTACCTGTGTGTAAACTAGAAACACCCAACTGGGTAACTAAAAAGCCTGTAGAGATAAAAAAAGTAACAGAAATGGAACCAGTATTTTAAAATCTGCTTCTGCAGGTCAAAATGAGTTACAGGATCAGTGCAATTCTCCTTTAAGGTTTATAGGTGTAGAGCAGTTGGATATCCAGAACTGAGTGGATAACGTTGCTCATCCCTACCTTAAGTAGAAACTGTATTAGACTGCTTCCCTAAAATCCACAGCACAGAATGACTTGCATGAATTTTAAATCCTTTCTATAACTGAATAAATATTCTTCCTAGCAGAGAGAATTAGGTTGAATTTAAAGAATTATAAAGCTGTCCAGCATATTTGCTGAGATCAGATAAAGCAAGAAAGCAGGGGTGAGTATGTATGTTTATGACCAAAGAGGCTTTGGCTCCTTATGTAGGTCATCAATCTAATTAAGAAATAGCTTGTTGAGTGGGTAAATTAAAAACATGTGTTAGGGAAATTAATGAATCGTATAATGGTGTTCTGAATCAGGTCACAGACCATGAACATTTTGGCAGATAACAGATTAGTTAATTCAAATTTATATAGTGTCTCTAATGCTGTATATAAACAAGCATTTGTCAATGCTGAATGTCTGATGCTTTGCACCAATACATCCTCAGATGTTACATGGGCACTTGGGCTACGAGTGCAAGGAATGTTGGTGACTGCCACCAGCTGTCTTACAGGATGCTTTGGACAACACTGAGTGTGGGGAATTCACTTTGGGGAAAAAATCCATTTTGTTTTTTTTACACCTAGACCAGATATTGAGGGTACTGAATAGGCAGGGCATTTAGGAGAATAACTCTTGAGGCCAGGGGAGGGCTGATACAGAGGATTATCATGGACAGAAGGCAAATACTGGGATCACTGCGGGAAGGAGGGCAGGCAAAACAGTTGAGCACAAGAAAAAGGAGAATAAATATAGGGATCTACCAGCTATTGTTTTTACTGAATTTCAACATATGCAAGGATTAACCATGTTAAGATCTATGAATCACTGAGATCATGTCAGGTCTTGGCATGCTTTATTAATTTATTTATCTGAGGACATTTGGAATTACAACACTTTGAGTCAGAGGCTCATTTACAAAGGCTCCACATCATTGAACAAACAACAAAACAGTGTACAACAAAACAGTAAGTGGTGCAGACAGGTTATATACAAGTGATACTAAGATCAATATAAGGACTCGGTTACAAAAGCCCCATGTCAGTGTGCAAGAAGACAATATTGTTAGCTATACAATAGGCAAATATAAGCATTATAACCATATAACCTACACCAACTTGTTTTTTTTCTCTTTTAGATATTTCCTGAAGAAGACCTAAGGTCGAAACGTAGATTTTTAACTCTATTTTCTATTTTCAGCGTGCATTTAATATAACCATTTTGTTTTGCTTTTAGACCACATGCTGACGCAGCGCCTTGTCTTTGTTTTTTTACAATTTGTATGCTACATTTGCTGCGACCCACTATGCCTAATCTGAAATCTCTTCTGAATTCTCTGCGATGCTCCTTCATTTCTTCTATGTCTGCATTCCCTTCTCATATTTCTAAGCCTTCTCTTGAATTATTTTCTGCCATTTGCTCTAAGACTAAACTCTGCAGTCACTTACAGTTTCTTTCCAAATGCCACCACCTGGGCATTATTCCTAAAGGTTTCTGTTTGAAATTTCATCCTTGTTCATTTGGATCTGAGACACATGTTTCCTCTACTAACAAGCTTTTGAAAACTTTCTCTAGGAAACTTATCATGCACACCATTCTCTCCATCAAAACACAGCTGATCTCTGTGGACAAAACCATTCAAAGGCAAAAGTTTCCTGCAGCGACGGCTCACATAACCTTCCTTTTATTAAGCACTGCATCCAAAACCTTAACTCCACTCTCTTTCAGTTTCTCAAGGATACCAAAGCTGCAAAACTCCAATCTCTCACCCAGCAGATCAACAACCAGCATGAGCCCTCAGTCAGACACAAGCTAACAATTTGGTATTTTGTATTCCTCAGACCTTCCCTGACACAAGATGAGCACTCACTCCTTAGCAAAGGTCTCTCTTTGTGCCCACACCCAGATATCTTGATGACCCCAGGTTCAAGTTGATCTGCAGTGCTTCTATACGTAAGTATGCCTTGCAGCTCATTTTTAATATGTCTCCTCTTCCCACAGATGATGGCGGTATCACCAGAACTATCAATGACATCAATCCCAGCCGAAGTGCATGGACACCTCCAGGACGTTTTGCTGCTGTTGATTATTTTGTTAACCAATGCATGGAAAACACCACTAACTTTAATCTTCATTGCAGGCACAACCATTCCAACCTGACACCTGGTGAGCTTGCAGCCCTCAGATCTCTACAATGTAGGAATGACATTGTTATTAAACCAACTGATAAGGGAGGTGCTGTTGTGGTCTGGCAAAGGAGCTATACATCACGGAAGCCACACAGCAACTCTCTGACACCAGGTTTTAATCTTCTTCCACAGGACCCCACTGCTGACTATCAGATGGAGGTCACCACCACCATCACCTCTGCTATTGAAAACAATGAGCTCCCTGCTTCTGCTAAGAGACTCATAGTCCAGCATCCCCAGACATCCAGGTTTTATCTTCTTCCCAAAATCCACAAAACAGGTAACCCGGGTCGTCCCATAGTGTCTGCCTGCTCCTGCCCACATCCCACATCTCCGCATTTTTGGATGGCCTCATGAGACCCCTTGTTGAGTCCCTGCCCTCCTATGTTAAAGACACTAACCATGCTCTCCAGTTATTTGACAGGTTCAGATTCAGTGACTCTCATCAGCTCATCTTCACCATGGACATCAAATCTCTTTACACAGTGATCCCCCATGATGATGGTCTGACAGCTTTGCAGCATTTCTTGAACAAGCGGGAAGTCCAGCAGCCACCACACACACACTAACTCATCTGGCAGAACTGGTTCTAACACTCAATGCTTTTTCTTTTAATAACAGTTTTTCAGCAGGTCAGTGGAGTTGCCATGGGTACCAAGATGGGTCCCAGCTTTGCTAATCTGTTTGTGGGTTGGGTGGAGGAATGTTTTCTCTCATTCACAGGGACTGTGCCTGAACTCTACAAGCGCTACATAGATGACTGTGTGGGGCCACCTCCTGCTCAGGAGACCCTCAAGTCTTCCTTGACAAGTTCACCACGGCTCATCCTTCCCTTCTGTACACGGTTGAAGTATCCTCCTCTACACTGCCTTTCCTGGATATCCAGCTCTCAGTCCAGAACACTGGTCTGAAGACATCAGTCTATTACAAACCCACTGACTCTCACAGTTTCCTCCTCCATAGCTCCTTCCATCCTAAACATGTCAAGAATGGCCTGCCTTATTCACAGTTTCTTAGACTTCGCAGGTTATGCAGTGAAGAGGATGATTTTGCTGAGCAGACCCAAATAATGCATAGTTTTTTTTATCAACAGGGGATACCTAAAAGCACAGTGGACAGAGCACTCTCCCGGGTCAGTAACATGCCCGTAACCTGGACCCCCGCAGGAGGGATACTGTCACACAAGAACAACGGCGAATTCCACTAGTTCTTCCTTTCCATCAGAGCACACCTTCTCTTCACAGGATCATCACTAGTAACTTTCCTATTTTGCAAACTGACCCTAACATTAGTGCTTCCTGTACAGAACCACCTATTGCCTCCTACCGCCGGCCACCTAACCTGCGCAATCTCCTGGTAAAAAGCAGCCTACCCACTCCTAACAGTTCCTCCCCCCCAGGTACCAAACCTTGCAACAGGGCTCTGCTACACCTGCAAATTTATTTCCAGTGTAACTGAGATTCGAGGGCCTACAGGTGTTTTCACATCACCAAGGAGTTCTCATGCACCTCCACTAATGTAGTGTACTGTATTCTTTGCAGGAGGTGTTCAGCTATTTACATCGGAGAAACTGGTAGGCGTCTTGCTGACCGTTTCAGGGAACATTACAGAGCGGTCAGGAATGGTGAAACTGCTAAACCCATTGTATCCCACTTTATCTCCAGGGACCACAATGTCAATGACCTTTCTGTTTGTGTCCTTCAGCAGGGCTTCCGGGATCCTAACCATAGAAAAACATAGAAGCCAAGCTGATCATCCCCTTGGCTCCCAGCAGCCCTCTGGTTTAAATGATAGACTTATTTTCCACTAACATCTTTCAGCCTCCCTTTTTTCCCTAAAGTCAATTTGTTTTGTACTGATTTATTTTCATTTTCACCATATGTCTCCATTTCTGTCTCCTTCTCACACATTTGTCACCTTTCAGCCTTCTTACAAGGACCTGTTAATCAGTCTCTACCTGGGTTCTTCCCAGCTCTTTCTCTCCATTATGTTTTATCTTTCCCATCATCACCTTTTGTTTCACAGATTCTCTCTTAATCTTATCATTTATCACTTCTTCTCCCTTTGCCTCCCCCTTCTTCTTTCTCCACATATATATCTCTCTCATTTTACCTCTCCTCTACACCAACTTGTTTTTTTTTTTTTCTCTTTTAGATATTTCCTGAAGAAGACCTAAGGTCGAAACGTAGATTTTTAACTCTATTTTCTGTTTTCAGCGTGCATTTAATATAACCATTTTGTTTTGCTTTTATAACCATATTTACAGATATAACTGTTACTGCACCTATTGGTAACAACGATCATAGCTCGATTCAGTTTAGCATCAATACTAAAATCCCAAAACCATCCAATAATATAATATACAAAGACTACAATAAAGCCAACATCATAGAAATCAATTTTGAATTAAACAATGTAGATTGGGAGGAAACATTTCACGATAAGCCGATAAATAGTGCATACAAAACACTATTACATTTTATTTATCATCTGGAAGAACAATATGTACCAACTAAAAGTAAATATAATAAAAAAGGGAAAGTACCTGTTTGGTTTACAAAATCTATCAGTAGACAAATCAAATCTAAAAAGCGTTTATTCAAGAAACTGAAGAATGATCCGAATTCCATAACCATGCACAAATATAAATCAGCTGTATCTTTACTAATAAAATGTATTAAACAGGCAAAACTCACATTTTAATTTAATTTAACACATTCTAAATCTAACAATAAATCTCTTTTTTCATATCTCAATAGTACAAATAGGTAATGCTTGGACAGTCTGACCACTTAATGATAATGGAAATATACTTAAAACTGACCAGGAAACTGTAAATCTTTTTAATAAATATTTTTGTTCAGTTTTTGACTAGACTGACTCCAACATTATCGAACATATAAATAACTCCCCTATTCCCTTCTTTGATCCTACTGAGGCTATAAATGCTCTTTAATTTCTCAAAAAATTCACAAGCCCAGGACCAGACAATATTCATCCTAGATTTCTGATAGAAACACTAAATTCAATGGCCCTTCCACTTAATCTACTCTTTAACAAATTACTGCAAGAAAATCAAATTACAGATGATTGGAGAAGTGCCATTGTGTCACCAATTTACAAAAAGGGAAATAAAACTAATGTTGAGAACTATCACCCCATTAGTTTAACCTCTATTATAGGTAAAGTAATGTAACGTTTAATTAAATCTAGGCTCAAAGATGAAATGCAACATCTCTCTATCCAGGATATATCTCAATATGGATTTAAGAAAGGCCATTCATGTACAACAAAGCTGATCTCATTTTATAATGCAATAAGTAGTAATTTAGACAATAACACTTCCTCAGATGTAATCCTGGTTGACTATAGCAAGGCGTTTGATAAGGTGTCACATACTCTATTAATAAACAAACCATTCAATCTAGGCTTCTCATCATACTTAGTAAATTGAATATCCCAGTGGTTATATAACAGAACACAGAAAGTTAGAATAAATGGTGTCTTGTCTAACTCGGGAAATGTCACTAGTGGCATTCCCCAAGGTTCAGTACTTGGTTCTATTTTATTTAACATTTTTATATCTGATATGGTAATCTCCTCAAATAACATCATTTCAAAATTTGCAGATAATACCAAACTTGGAGGTAGAGTCAACACCACATGTAACATATTGCTACTAAAACAGGACCTAGAACATACTGAACAGTGGGCTAAAGTAAACTCAATGACCTTTAACGCCAAAAAATGTACGATATTACATTTTGGGAAGAACAACATACAAAATTATTGCTATTTAAATAATATTCATCTTAAATCCTCCACTGACAAAAGAGACATGGGTACTCTGATAAATAACAAACTATCATCCATTGCCCATTGTAATAAACTAGCCAGAACAGCTAATATAATCTTAAAACAGATCAACATAACCTTTTTTAATAAATCAGTATATTGCCTAGTACCCCTATACAAGGCATATATCAGACCACACTTGGATTATGGATCCCCCTTCTGGAACCTGAAGAGTGATATAAACTATCTAGAACAAGTTCAGAGACAATTTACCAAACCTATCCAAAGACTAAAAACAAAAAGTTATGAAATCAGATTCAAGGAAACAAGACTCTACCCCCTCTACCTTAGAAGAAAAAGGGGGTGATATTTTATTAACCTTCAGGCTTATAAAAATGCTAGTACTAATGGCACAATGTGGGCTATCATTAGCCAACAAGTGTACTGTGGGTAGCAAGCACAATCAGCAACTCAAAGTTAATTGGACAAACACAATTAGACATGACAACTACTTTAGCATAATAGCTGCTAAACAGTGGCATGCACTACCACAGGAGCTGATTAACTCTATGTCCTTGGAAACATTTAAATCTAAGCTTGATATATGGCTTAATTTTACCTACATTCATTAATGCCCCGCTGCTGCAGGGGGACAATCACGATGGGCCTTGAGCCTTCTTTTGTCCAATATAATCCAGTAAGTAGAGTACTAGTAAATCAGCCATCACAGTTGCGTTGATGCGAGCAGAGAAGGCGGTCCTTGAGGGCCATTTTGAAAGGCCCGAGTCTTTTCCCAGTAGTGACTGACCCAGGGAGGGAATTATACCAAGATGGAGCATGGTAGCAAAACGAACTCCATGCAGTAGAGGTCTGAACCCTGGATACATGCATGGCGGCTGAGCTATGAGTGAAAAGGGTAGGGGAGAACCTGTAGATGATTGGTAGATGAGCCTCTCATCAGGACTGAGGAGGTTAGAGAGGGAGTACAGGGTGCAGGTGTGGGTAAGGAGGCTGGATCCAGTGATTAGCTGGCATGCTTTGTTGAGGGAGAGTTTGATTTTGTGAAGGGCAGAGTTGTCCACTGCCCCATATATCAGCAGACCATAGTCCACTAAAGATAAGACCGAGGACGAGACGGCCAGACGTAGGGCTTCGGTGGGGAGACAGTCTTTATGGCAATATAGGAGATCTATACGAGAGTTCACAGCAGAACAGAGGGTATGGATATTATCATGAAATGAGAGTCAGGGGTCAAAGAGAATGCCCAAATACCTGAAAGAGGTGGTTTGCTTAATTGTGAGGAAGTTACTAGAGATAATCCGTAGAGGGGAGTGTTTGTGTTTACTTTGATTGTGGGCGAAGATCATGTTTTTTGTCTTTTTTAGGTATAGGACTAGCCTGTGGTTCGAGAACCAGTATTCAGCTTGGGTGAAAGAGCATTGCAGGGAGTTTTTAAGGTGGATGGGGTCAGTGTGGGAGGCAAACAGAACAGCATCATCGGCATAGAGGAGGAGGTTTCCCTCCCAGACTGTGAGGAGTGTGTTTAAGAAGAGACTAAAGAGCAAGCACCCCAGAATCGAGCCCTGAGGAACCCCAGTGTGAACCTGAATGGGACTGGAAATGGTAGTGCCAATTTTGACACACTGGGTATGGGAAGACAGGTAGTTGGAGAACCAGTCAAAGACCCCCTGGGAGAGGCCAAGGGGATGGAGTGAGGAGAGGAGTAGCGTATAGTGGACTGTGTCGAATGCCTTTGACAGGTCAATGAAAACTGATCCAGCAATATGTCCCTTGTCTAGTGCTGAGTGGAGGAAGTTGGAGAACTCTATGAGAGCAGGGGTGGTACTATGTTTGTGATGAAAGCCATGCTGTGCCTGGCAGAGGAGATCATGGGTTGAAAGATAGTCAGTGAGCTGAACTGCAACAATTTTTTCAAGGGCTTTGGAGAGTGGTGGGAGGATCAAGATGGGATGATAGTTACCAGGAGAGGCGCGATCACCAGATTAGTGCAGGGGGATAATCACAGCAGTTTTCCAGACAAGTGAGAACTGGCTGAGGCAGAGGAAGCAGTTTAGCAATTTGGTGAGGGGGTTTAGTACAGTGTTCAGGACACTTTTGAGTAGTTTAATGTCCAGGGAGTCATTGCTATGGCTGGAGTTTCTGAGCACTCTGAGGAAGTATGAACAAGCCTCCTGTGGGTCGAGGGCCTTAAAGTAAAAAGGGAGTCTAGTAAGCTGACTGTGAGTGGAGGGGGGGACAGGGTTGAAGAAGTTTGAAGAAGTACTGAGCTGAGCTGAGATCTGAGAAGGTTTCATTTAGGCAGTCAGCAATGACCAGTGTGTCAGCTGTGAATGCCCCAATGACACTGAGTTGGGTAGGGAGTGGAGATACTGTTTACCATTGAGCTCCTTTATGCCATCCCAGAAATTGTGAGATGAGTCCAAAGAGGATGCAAGGGTAGACCTGTAGTGATCAGCCTTGGCTTTGCAAATGGCCTAGGTGCACCTGTTTCTGGTGGCATGGTAGGTTTGCCTGTCCGCAAGTTTACCAGAGTCCACAGCTTTGTGCCAGAGGTTGTCTCTGTGATGCACAAGACTGAGCAGCAAAGGGGCGATCCAGGGTGTGCCACGGTCTCTGATGCACACTTTGGTGAAGGGAGCAAAAGTGTTACAAATTGTGTTGAAGGATTGGATGAAGTATTGAAGTGAGGCACCAGTGTCAGGAGCATGGTCAATTGGAGACCAATCCCAGTGAGTGAGGCAGCCTTTTAGCTGAGTAAGTTTGCCTTGGCATAGGCGGTGCCAGGTAGTCAGTTTAGGTGAAGGTTTAGGCTTCTTGCAGGACCATAAGAATGTGATGGGAGAGTGGTCACTAAGAACATCAGGAAGCACAGCGAGATCAGATACTTTATGGAGTTTGTTGGAGAGAACAACATCAAGTAAGGTAGAGGTACCAGTGGCTGGGCTGACCCTGGTGGGGTGTGTGGTGAGCTGGGTAAGGTCAAATGCAGCTGCAGCATCCCTAGCATGGGCTGAAGAGTTGGCTTGCCAATTTATATTGAGATCACCAAGCATGATTTGTTCAACTTTATACAGGTGCAGTGAAGCTCACCAGGATAACGCGCATGACAAAAGGGAATAACTCCCATTGAAATTGCATTGTTTGCTGCAGTAACTACTGCAGAATTCTGCGACACTGCACTTCATTCTGGCGGCTTCACTGTTTATTTTTTTTTCAATTGTTTAACCAGGAGTAGCACACTAAGCTGAAAGCTTGTTTACAGGTGCGACCTGGGAGTACAGGGAAGTTAAGTGGTTTGCTCAGGGTCACACAGTATGCAAGTGGGGGCTGTGGGATTCAAATGTAGGTCTCCAGATTTGCAGCTCAGAGCCCTAAACCACTGCGCTATACTGCCTCCCTAAATATGCAAGGGCATCTGCAAGGGCTAAAAAGGGAGGGGTAAGGGTAGCATACAGGGAGGGCTAGGGCATGAGGAGGGGAACATAAGTGATACGGAAGGAGAGGTGGTGAGAAAGGAAATAAAAGGGGAGGAGACCGGAAAGGATTGCAAAAGTTGGTGACATGCATATACTCACAGTTCTATAAGTGTTGGTTCACCTCTCAAATCTGATTCATAAATATAGACACAAAAAAGTTTAGAATGAGTATGTGTCTTTATCTAGGTTAACATTGTTTACAATGTAACCCCCCCCCAAATGGGGGCTTACCTCATGGCCTGTTCACCCGTGCTCCCATTCCTCGGAGCGCCTTCTGATGCCTTCCAATTCTTCCCTGTTTGTCCCCATGTTCACCACCACAGCCCAGGTCCAGGAATGTGCCCAAAGGTCCCCATGTGGCCCCTTACTTAATTGTTGCCCTCTGTGGGCTTTGGGAGTGCTGCAGAGCTGCCAGCTGATTTCTCTTAAACTTCACGGCCAGTCAGTGAGCTTGCACATGTGCACAGGTGCGCCTGACTCCTGACCGCGATCACGGTCAAAGAAATGGCTTCCCATTGGCCATGGCTACACAAGGATCTCACTGGGGATTGGGGACCTAGATGAGGCATATGAGAGGCCTCAGGGAAGCCCAAAAATAAAGTTTATTGTCAGAGCATAGTCGAGGGCTCATACATAATAATGAGCCCTCATTAATATTCATGAATGGGTTTGCCTTTCTCTAGAGGCTGTAAGTTTCGACGGCTGCTACAGTGATTAAAATGTAAAATATAAAATAGAAGTAGCAGCTGCAAGGACACTAAAAGAGCTACTAAACAATTATTTAAAAAAGTAAATGTACTGGCTGCACCAGATCTAAATCAAAGGGACTCGGATAATTTACTGTCTGCTTCCTCTGGCACTTGTTTATGGCAGCAACGACAGGCTTGAGACAGAGCTAAGATGTTTGTGCTGGGTGGTGATCTCCAGGGCACAAAAGCAGCTACTGAACAATGGGGTAAGCAATTTGATAAAGTATATCCTGGCTGCATCATAATTCTAAACTTGGGACTGTGTTAAAACTGCAAGGGGACTATGAGTTTAACAGCCATGATAGTGCACTGTCGGCCAATTGGAAAGTCAGTATTTCAGCTAAGACTTGTGGGACTTTTGTCAAGGGCTTCTGGGACACTGTAAAATACTTATGGGGAAACTGCAAGGACCTAATCCAGGCACCAAAACAGGAGGCCTAGTGTGCATCAAGTGAGGTTAATTAATGTTCATTTTATGGACTGACAAGCAGTTTCAGTCCATTATTGTGGGAGCAGCTAGTAGCTTCAGCCAATTGGGGGCATCAGAGGGACTCCATAAAAGACAATGTTTTCCACTCTGAGCAATGTTCAAATGGGAGCCCCCCACAGGGTCCTTTGCTCCAAAATGGGCCTAGTAATCCAGTGCAAGCCCCTCCACAGGGGAAGGGGCTTTCTTCTGCCTGAGAGACAAAGTGGCTGCAGGCAACAGAAGTCACTAGCCTGGGGGTTGCCAGATTTTGTCCTCCAGGGTCAGCCAGATCTTTTCCACATTTTTGGGAAAACGTGGGTGAACCTGAACTTTCAGCAGTGAGAGAGCTGAACGCACATTCTACCTCAGCAGTGAAAGTGCTGAAGAAAGCCTGAAACCTTGGAGAACAGAAAATCATTCTGCAAGTAATCTGAGTGAGTAAATTCCTTCTAACAAGTGCAAGTGTGTGAAATCTTGTTGGGGGCAGCAAAGCCCAGAACGTACTGATTGTGACTGGCTGCACCTTGCATTTAACCAAAAGTACAGAAAGGGTGGACATCTACTTAGTGACCAGAGAAGGGTCCAGTTTAAGTATATAAATGTGTCTGATGTGATAAGTGCCTATGGGACTGGAAGGGGAGCACTCAGAGATGGGACTGTTCCTGACATTGCCTGGGAGGTCCAGTATTTGTCAGTTGGAGTTGCTAATGCCAGCACTGCCAAGAGGGACTTTGTTTAATGGTCACAACATCCAGTGGGAGCTGTTAACTCCAGTAAAGCCACTAGGGACTGAGACTTTGTGATATATGCTTGAGAGAAGCTGCATGTAACTGTTTTGAAGTACCAAGTCAAAGTACAGAGATTGGAAAGAACATTAGTCTGAAATGGACTATGAGCAATTGGATCACCCTTGCCCAAGGGAGTAAGTATCCATCAAAGTGTCTGAAAGCTAAGAAGACCATGGTGGCCATGCTGGCCCATGGTTTAAGTGCCAGAAATGAATGTGCCGATTTATAAATGTGCTGAATCCCACACAACCATCATAGACTAGGCCTGGGACTCAGCCTGGTAGTGTGCCACCTAGGGTGCTGCCATATGCGTTTCCCCCCCGAGGGGTACAGCCTAGACGTGGTGTTGAGATGTGCTGGCCCCGGTCCTAACCTGGTCTTCCAGCAAAGTGATTTCAGCCCAGAAAGGGGTCCTGCCAAAAGAAGTTAAAGTGTTGTTCCACTTGCAAAAACGGTAAGATCTCTGCAGTCAGAAAGGGGTTACCTGGCTATAAGCCTTTGCTAGCAGTTTAGCCCCTGGAGACAGAACCCGCCTGCTGAAAGCACTTGATCCTGCCTTGTAAAGACCAATGGTGAGCACCAACTGTATGTATACAGGATCCAGCTCTGTACCAAGAAAAGGGACTTGTAAATAGTTATAGTTTTTCCCCATGTAACGTAGTCTTCCAATAATGTGTACTTAAAAGTAAAATGTAAGCCATACCTGTTTTCTTTTAAGGGCCCCAACTAGACGGCCAACATACAGCAGCACCAATCATCAGGCCACTGCACCATTAAAAACTTTAGTTACTGGGTACTCAGGTTTGTGTGTGAAATTGTGGGATCTTATACACTTTGGGGACTGGTATCAGTGTGGGTATTTGCTGCTGTTGTCTAACAACTGTGTTAATTTCCTGACTGCAGCTAGCCAGATAGATAGCCAGTGAATAAACTGTCTCAGAGGTTGGTGGGTGGCCACAGTGTTTTATGCTAAAAGGAAAATTGCCAAGTGAACGTGTTTTATGTTATGCAAACCCAATGTAAACCAAGTACCTAAATCCTAATGTGAATATTGTGCATAGCTTAACCGATACTCAGACTCACCCTTCTTAACCCTTCCCCCCATGTTAATAAACTTGTTGTTGTTTGTTTTGACAGAACCCTGTCTCATGAGCATATTATTAGTAGTAAGTTAATAGTTATCAAAATGTGGGGGAATGTTACTGGGTCATGCTTGGGGTGGCATTACAGTAATGTGGGGGGGTACAGCATCGCAGAGGGTTGTAACAGGTTTAATTTAACCCACTTAAAAGTGTACTCTGGGTGCAGGCACTGCGCATTTAATGTTCTTTCTTTGGAAGGAACCAGCTTTAAAGTTAACTTAGGAACCCAGGCCCCTCAACGTTGTATCTAGCCCACACGGCAGGGGTAGCCCTTCAGATACCCGGCACCAGGGTGACAGCAATAAACATTTGCTGGTGGAGAGAAACAGAGGTATATTAAGATTTTTTTTCCTGTATGTTAAAGTTGCCACAGTAAGAAGTTCCACACTACTAGCAACCAGAGAGACAGGCAAGGGTTACATTTTCTTTAGAGAATTGTTACTTTAGCTAAACAAAAGGGTGTAATTTGAGACATCATTGCTGTAGTTTCAAACTACCTATAGAGTGAGAATAAACAAGCATTTGTCAATGCTGAATGTTTGCTTGCTGGCATTGGCAGTGGTAGTGTAGAAGTTACAGAGCTGCATAATAGGAATGGCAGTGAAGTATTGAACTGAAGCCAACCCCACCACCACCCTGCAAAGAGTGACAGGCATTGGGGTGTGCCTTTGGGTTGTCAGGCATAACGGCCACGCCATTTCACCACACCGCACCCTGCAGACACTGCCAAGTGTCACGGTGTTCCTTGGGGTCTTTGGCCCTTATGCGCACCCCATTCCATTCGAAAATATGATGAGATGGGTGCGATATAGGAGAATAGGGTGAACTTTGGGGCCAAAGAGTCCAAGGCATACCTCGATGCCTCTCACTGGCTGCAGGGTGTGGCATGGTATGAGCATTACAGGCAAGAATCCCAAGTCACACCCCCCGATGCCTGTCATTCTCTACAGGGTTGGGCGTTATAGTTGGAAACCCCAATACCTCAGGCATTCATTGGTATTTTCACTCCAAATTTTCAACATGTTTCTTTTGTGACCCCACCTCATGAACAGGGGGAATATCAGTTTGTTAGCCGAAAGCTGCTTATGCACAGCAACTACGGCATTTAGCACCACAGGTGCAAAAACATTCCGAACAGGATGTAAAAAATGACAGCTGTACTGTTCATGGGGAGGTGTAAAAAATGGCAATGTTGCAAATCTGCAGTAAAAATATAAAAAAAAATGGTGAAGTGACGAGCGTTCATAGAAACTGTGCAACGCACACCCGTAATATAATTAGGCTGGGGAATTTTTACAGCAGATTGTCAACTCAGGCATTTTTGTGCCTCCGATCATGAACAGTGTCACTGTGATTTTCTTTATCTGTCCGGAACAATGATTTCCCACAGCGACTACGCATCTCTGCGCTGAAAGTGTGAAAACACACTTCGGCCATGTTGTGAAAAATGACAGCTGTACTGTTCATAAGGAAGTGGGGAAAAATGCCACTGGTGAAAATCTGGACTGAAAATATTACAAAGTCATGAACTTACGAAGGTGCGTGGAAACTGTGCAATGCTCACTCATAACACAGTCATTTTATGGACTTTTGCCACCAAATTTTCAACATAGTCATTTCAAGACCTCGGCTCATGAACAGTGTAACTGTGATTTTCTTAATCTGTCCCAAACATTGCTTTCACACACCAACAGCACCATTGTGCACTACATGTGCAAAAACACATTATGGGCGACATATGAAAAATGGCAGCTGTACTGTTCATAAGGAAGTGTAATAAAATGGCAATGTTGAAAATCAGGAGTGAAAATATTAAATTTGCAAACTTACGAGCATGCATAGGAACTGTGCAAGCCACGCTCGTAAAACAGTCATTTTTAGGAATTTTTTCAGCAAATTTTCAACATAGCCATTTTAAGACCTCTGCTCATGAACGGTGTCAGTGTGATTTTCTTAATGTGTCCCGTACATTGATTTCACACACCGACTGCGCCATTGTGCGCTACAGCTGTACTGTTCATAAGAAGGTGTGGTAAAATGGCAATGTTGAAAATCTGGAGTGAAAATATTGAAAATTCGCGAACTTACGAGCGTGCGTAGGAACTGTGCAATGCATGCTCGTAAAACAGTCATTTTTAGGAATTTTTCCAAATTTTCAAAATAGTTTTTTTTGAGAGCCCACCTTATGAACACTGGCAGTGTCATTTCGTTAATCATTCCAGAAAGGTGATTTCACACAGTGGCTGCGAAATCACCTTGAACCCTAATGTATCATGACAGTGCAAGAATTCATGAGGAGGGGTCCCAAAAACCCATGATGAAATTTGGTGCAAAAATTCAGAAAATGCCTGAGATATGCAATAAAGTTGAAAAACCCTGTCTAGCCCATTATACAGCTTACGGCATTTCCTCAGTTCGCGGTTGGCTTTGAAGAGTGCAGAGCGTGCTCCAGTCCACGAAGATCGTCGCGCCCGGACTCGGAGGTAAGTATGGGGTAAGGGGTGTGGGTTGCTGAAGAGGGCTGGGGGAGACTGCGTGGGACCGTTTTTGCTTTACAGGTGTTTGTTTTTGTTTTTAAAGGCAGCGCGGGGCGTTTGCCACGCTGGGGTGGGCTCCCAGCATGGCACAAGGATGGCTGGGGCGTGAAACCAGCAGAGTTGGGCACCCGTCGGCCATATCATCAGTTGCCACACTGGGGTGGGCTACAGCGTGGCACCGGTACCGAGGGGGAGGACAGTGGAGCCGATGGGGATTGGGCACCCCGTCGGCTGCTCTGATAACTTGCCATGCTGGGGTGGGCACCCAGCGTGGCATTTCAGCTTTCAGGGGAGCGCCCAGCATAGCTGATGGGGGATTGGGTACTCCGTCGGCTATAGAATTAATGCGTGGGGGCATGCGCGGTATGCGTGTGCGGCAGCGTATATGTGTGTGGGGAAGCTCGCGGGCAGGCGATATCTTATCGCTGCTCACTGAAGCGTAGTTCTCTTTCAACTGTATGCCACTGCATTTTGGAGCTTGTCATAGACAGCTCCAGCATGCATTGGCTTACAGGGGCCGCGCCTGCCAACACACTGACTGAATTGGAGGAGGGGGTGACACACCTCCGAAAACTCGGATGATGGCACTATGTTTCTTGCACATGCATGCAAGCAAACATAAAAATGTTGGCACAACACAGTTCAAACTTTCTACAGACCCCCCCCCAACCCGCAGTCTGGTCAGGTTGTCACTGCTGCTCAAGATTTTTTCCTTTAATTTTACAGGCTTTTAAAGACAGGCTGCTGGTGTTGACAACCGATCAGCTGTTTGTTGAGTGGCTTCATATAAATCAAAGTCTTGAAGCCCTCTTATTTCAGGGGCTTCGTTCTTTTGAAGTCCAAGCAGTTGAAGAAGAGTGGTGTCACAGTTAAATGGAAACTGTCAGGTTCGGTGCTATTATTTTTGCATCTCACAATTCTGGTGCCTTTTGCTCCCTATAATTATACTGAAAGAGGATAACCCCAACTGCATCTGCCCTGAAAGGGCCTTCTTCCTCCTCCTTCTCTTCTCCCTGGACCCTCATCTCATCTTCCTTCGTTTACCTTGAAGTGTACCAACTGTGGACTCCATTGCAAAGTCAGCTGGGTCTGGGGTAGCTCTGGGAGGTTGGGGTAATGATTCACCACACCTATCTGTGCAACTGGTGCTCATGACACTTGTACCTCTCACGAGACTTGCACTGCGCATGCCCGTAGTCATGGCTTCACTTCTCCTTTAAGTTATACGTTCATTTCAATATAAAAACTACATTGCCGAGCTGAGTGCACTCTACAGATTTATGTTTAATAGTAAACTCATATGCCTTCAGAAAATAGGAAAGCAGTCATGAATGAGCCTACAGGCGCTATGGTGCCATGCATACTTGTGAACGTGTTATGCTGCAAGCGGGGGGAGAATTAGTCGGTCCGCCAAAAATGTAATGATGCACTAAAAACAGCATTTTTTCATATTGTGTGGCAATCAGGTACCCAGGTATGCTTTCAGTATGAGTATAGGGAGCAAAAGGCACCAAAATTGCGTGGTGCAGAAAAATAGCATAAAACCTGACAGTGTCCTTTTAAAGTGCATGGTTATTGATCTAGGCTGTTGAGTCCCTACTGTTTTGCATTGGAATAGGCTCACAGTGACACACCCCTGAAATTCTCTTACACTGTAGATTCAAGAGATTTTATTGTTTGCCAGTTTTATTTATTTATTTATGACTTTGGTAACCGGGTAGGTGCACTGATCCCAGGGACCATTTTCAGGCACGACCTGGGCCAAGTACTGTGGCACAGAGTTGATCTAAACAGCAGACATGTAATAATAAACAATAATCGTGTGACAAGCTGGCCTATGGTAGATGGAAAGGCAACTTGCTGTGTTTAAAGTTCACAGAACAAGATGCACTTTTATTTCTTCAAATGTAAGTTGTTACTCCAGAAAATCATAATCAGTCAGTTCAACTTCTCCAGCCTGGTCAGGTAACATAAAGGTTAAGACAAAACAGTTCTTTCAGGCTGACTTGACAAAGGAGTCTTTGCACCACCTATGTGGGCCAGCAGTTTGTTCAACATACAGTCTTAAATGAAGCACAAACAGTTTCCCCTTTAGCCTTCTCTGCAGGCAGTTCTCAGCAGTATACTACACTCACTGTTTTTGGCCCAGCTGGCTAAACTAGCCCTCGACTCCAGACATGGTCTGGTTCTCAGTAGCAGGCTTTAGCTGTTTTTCTTCAAAGGCTCTCTGCATGACTTAAACATTCTCTTTGGTTTTCAGCTCTGGTTCTTGTCTCACAGGGCAGCAGTTTCCAGCCTCTCACTTTCTTCCTTGCTGCATTCCTCTGCCTTTTAGCAATCTCTCTCCAATTGGCCACACCGTGGAGGCACCCCACCTTGCCTGTTGCAGTCTCTGCATTTCCTCAGTCTCAACCAAGGGGTTAACCCCTTGTTCCCCATTGTTGTGTTTACCCTGTCACAAATAATAATAATAAACTATTTTATGGCGCCTTTCAAATACCAAGGTGCCTAACAGATTAAAAATCACAAATCAAACATCATCAACATAAATCATGTAAAATCAATAGTATCATCATACCATCAATCACTGAATGCCTGGTGCCATAAAAAAGTTTTCAGGGCTTGCTTAAATTACTCCATGGTCATGCACTCCCGTAACCGACGGGGTAGAGAATTCCAAAGGGTTGGGGCTGCATACATGAATGCTCTGGCCTCATAAGATTTCAAACATACCCTTGAAATCTCTAGAAACCCCTCATCAGCTGAGCGAAGTGATTGCCCAGGGCAGTAAGGGACCAGGATCTATTTCATGTAGTCCGGGCCCAGTCCATGTAGGGCTTTAAAATTCAGGAGACCGACTTTAAAGGCAATCCATCACTGTACTGGCAGTCAGTGCAGTCCACATAGCACTGGAAAAATATGACAGGACCGAGATGATCCCATCAAAATCCAGGCTGCCGCATTCTGCACCGGCTGCAGGCAACAGATTTCCACCCCAGGTAGCCCTAGGTAAAGGGAGTTGCAATAATCTAGGCATGAGGACACAAAAGCATGAACCAGAGTAGGAAGGTCACCCGACGGAAGCAGATGCTTAATCCTGGAGATATTCCTTAGATGGTAAAAGGAAGATTTGACAACAGCAAACACCTTCGAATGCAGGGTCAGCCCTTCATCAAAAATCACCTCCAGGTTTCGCACCCATTCAGAGGTTGGGAGTGATAGGCCCCCAAGAAAGAGTCCGGAGGGCAAACCAGCCCCCAACCCCCCCCCATCTGGTGACCTGGGTCCACAACCAGCACTTCAGTCTTTTCCAAGTTCAACTTCAACCAAATAAGAATCCATTCACTCCTGGATTTCTGTGAGACAACTATTAAAGCCCAAGAGAGCTCCATCCTGGTCAGGTGCAAATGAAAGGTAGAGCTGGGTATCATCAGCATAGCAGTGAAACCTCAGACCATACCGTCTTACAATGTCTCCAAGGGGCAGCATATACACTACAAACAATATAGGGGACAACACTGAGCCCTGTGGTACCCCACATGACAGAGAAACTGAGTCCTAGGAATAAATCCCAGACACCACTTTCTGTGTTCTTCCCATGAGAAACAATGTAAACCACCTGAGGACTGTACCTGACAGTCCACAGATGAACCTTAGACTGCCAAGTTGCACCCCATGGTCCACAGTGTCAAACACGGATAAGAGGTCCAGAAGAGCCAAGATGGAACGGCTCTTCCGATCTCTAGCCATCAGGAGATCATTGAGCACCCGAACCAGCGCTGTCTCAGTACTGTGTCTCTTATGAAATCCAGACTGGAGGGGTTCATAGATGTCATGGATGGTCAAATGGTCCTCTAGCTGTGTGGCCACTACTTTCTCAATCACCTTCCCTAAAAAGGGAAGCTTAGAGATTGGTCTGTAGTTTGCATGGCAGTCTGGGTCCAAAGAAGCTTTCTTCAAGAGTGGTGTCACCACTGCCTCTTTCAGGGAGCTAGGAAACTCACCTGTTTCCAAGGAGCACCAGACTATCTGTGCTAGGATCAGACTAATGGAATCCATACAAAGCAAAATCAGGGAAGTTGGTTCTGGGTAAAAACTACAGTACATACGGCACACACTCTGGATGATCCGCATGACATCCATGAACTCCGGTCGGTCAAAGGTACTCCAGGAAAGCTGAGGAGCAGTGGCCTTATGTTGATCCAGAGTAACACCCATAGAGCGTGCTGGTTGGAGTGCCACCCTGATGTCTGCCTCCTTAGTCACAAAGAATCAAGCAAGTTCATCGCACTCTTCTTGCAAAAAGGCTTTCCAGTCTTGTAGACAGGCTGGGTTGTACAGTCTGTCCACAGTTCGAAACAGTTGAGCTGGTTGATTCTGAGTAGCTGCAATCTCCCCAGACAGGAACTCTACCTTCTTATGGGTGGTTGCAGATTGATAGACTTGATAATGGTTCATCAATCTAACGTGGTCAGCATCAAGGGTGGATTTCCGCCAGCAACGCTCTAACCTTCATCCTAGTTGCTGCATCTCCCTCAAAGTCCCATCAAACCATGGGGATCAAGGGCGAAGGGAGAGAAGACAAACATCAACTGGAGCAATGAGATCCAGAGCTGGCAAAATGGCCTCATTATAAGCCATCATGAGGGTCTCTGGGTCACTGTTTGCCACTGGGAAGGACAATAGGTCAAACACCACCGCTAGGCCTTGAGAACTTACATCTCATAAAGGATGGTACCTGACCATCTCCACAGGGCTAGGCCTACGAAGGGGTGTACTAAAACTAAACCCTACGGTGTAGTGATCGGACACCCAACTGGTTCCACTACCAAGTCAGAGACTTCGATTCCCAGGAGGAAAACTAAGTCAAGGGAGTGAGCGTGTTTATGAGTAGCAGTGGTAACTATCTGTGTGAGGCCTAGAGATGTCATCAACTAGAGGAAGTACTGTCCAAATTGCAAGAGTTCATCATTGATCCAGGTGTTGAAGTCACCCAGGACCATCAGCCTGGGTGATTCAAACGCCATGTCAATGATGAAGTCTGCAACTTCCTGAAGGAATCGCTTCTCATCTCCAGGTGGACGGTAGATGAGAGTGATCCGACAACCTGCACCTGCTACTGTTGTACACTCAAATGACTCAGTCTCCTCAACTGGTACACTCATGAGGTTAAGTTCGGTCTTAAAACAGACCCCCCCCCCCACGATCCAATCTCGGGTGGAGTATCACCGAGTACCCAGCCGGAGTTAAAGTCTCCAAGATGGGGCCAGAGTTCTCATCCAGCCAGGTCTCAGTGATGCAGGCCAGGTCCACCATTTCAACAAGATCTGCAATAATTGCAGTCTTGTTTTTAATGGACCTGGCATTGCATAACACCGTCTGAGTTGGACGAACTTCTCGGGACACCTGAACTACCTGTCTACCACAATTCTTAGTGCCCTTGGGTATGTAGACCAGACATGGTGGACCACATTCTAGGTTCCATTTCACCCCAGGGCATCTTCTGCATCTTACCACCACAATGCGATGGCCCCTCTTTTTCACCCTTCGCTGTTCACACCCCACAGCCCTGTGGCAGAAGAGCAATATTACATGTAATAGAAGGTTACAATAGTACATTGGAATACACAAATGGCAAATGTAAAATAAACAATTTTACAGGAAAAGATATGAATAAATCACAAATTATACAGGAATAATAAATACAAGATCTGACTAGGCTAAAACGGTACTAGGTGGAATTGAATGCAGTCAAGAATCCAACTGGTTGCATTAGGAAAGATCAAAGTTCACCAGAAGGTAAAACAGAAACATAAAGGTAGGTGTGGGGAGGGGAAGGGAGGAGATGGGGGAGAAAAAAAGGAAGGAGGAATTAAGCAAGGGAAGTGGAGAGACACAAAGTCATATGGAATGGGTGGATGGGAAGGGGGCTACTCAGGAAAGCAGTGGCTGGTGGACGCCAACAGGAGCCAGTCTTTGAGGCAGATTTTGAACTGGCAGTAGGTGTCAATAGTGTGCAGTTCAGCAAGCAGTTTATTCCATAGCATGGGGGCTGCCATAGACAGAACTCTAGGGCCATATTTGTGGAAATCCCGGGGATATTCAGAGGGGGATACTGTTTGAGCGGAGGCTGTGGAGCAAGGTACAGACAGTGAGGAGGGGTGCAAGAGGAGATTGCTGACCAGTACAGATGGTGTGGGAACCATGCAGTACAAGGCAAGATTGAAAGTTGTAGCGGGAGCCACCCTAGCGAATTATGAAGGATGCAGTGGTGTGTAGAGAAGGGTGCCAACAAGGTGAACTGACAGGCACTGTTGTAGGCTGTAGAGAGCTTGGCCATGGCGGTTGCAGAAGTCCTGGAATATACAGGGGAGCAGTATTCCAGGATAGGGAGAAGATTTCCCTGGACAATGGCAAGTCAGGCCTCTGGGGTGAGGTATTGCCAGACTCTGTAGGCAGCACCTAGTTTTTGGTGGAACCTTAGAACTAAAGAGTTTATGGACTTGGAAACAGAGAGGGAGGGGTCTAGCATGACTCCTAGGTATTTGAAATGCTTGACATCTTCCAGGGCATGGCCATCAGGGGATGCGATGTTCAGAGGGGAGTCAGATATGCATTTAGCTAAGAAAGGCTTGGATCCGAACAACATGGATTTTGTTTTTTTGGCGTAGACCAGGAGGAGGTAGTCAGCAAACCAGATGTGGGCTGCAGTATAGTTTAGTGAGAGGGCTGAGGAAATGTGGACGGGAGATTTATCACTGCAGAGCGCAAGGTCATCAGAATTGAGGAATGAATGACAACTGAGACTGTCCAAAGGAAGGGAGTTTATAAATAAGGAGAAAAGGAGGGGGCTCAGGATGGAGCCTGGGGGGACACCTGTGGAGACAGGCAGGGTGGAGAAGCAGGCAGGGCAAACACACATGAATTGAGAGTGCTCAGTGAGGTAGTTTTTGAACCAGGCGGTGACCTCCTGAGAGCAGCCAAGACAATGAAGTTTGGAGATGAAATTTATCATTAAAACCTTCATGAGCTATAGCGCATTCTAGATCTTAAGACCATACAAGCAATATAGAAATTTCCATTAATTTCAAATACCTTATAGATACTGCTCAAAATCATCACTAAATAGAATGACAGAGGGCCTTTTGATAGTTACTTTCCTGTATCATCTTTTAATTACAGTGAATTGCCACAGAAATGTTATAATGAGCTAGTTAAAAATCTTGTCGTGAGCATTAGGCCCTCACTTTTATTTACAGATACAGGCTGAAGTTAAAATATTAACTCCTCAGATATGTTATATATTATAAATTCAAAAATAAAAACAATGGGCTGGACATTCAAACTGCGCCATTCATTGGCGCAAGCCCTTGCGCTGCACAAAATAGTTGCGCAGGGGTATGGCCGGGGTGATATTCAGCGGAGTTGCGCCTATTGAGCAACTCCTTTGAATATCACCTCATTACATTAATGTGCATGGCGCAGTGGATATTGCGCCACCGCTATGGTCTGAGTGGAGTATCTAAGATGCGGTGGCGAAGTTCCATTGCACCATGTGCAAATTTCCAATATTCAAAATGTGACATGCAAATGAGCCATAATTCATGCAAGGTGCGGGGGGGCCATTTGCATCTATTTATGGCCCCATTTGCACGCCATTAGCATACAGGTGCGCCAATCCCCAAGGACTTGCGCCTGGTGCCCTGCCAGGCAGCAGCTGTCGGGGACCGACGCCCCCTGCAGCCCGATCGCAGGCATAAGTTTCAAACACCACCTCCCCCTGACTGGCCCGATCGCGAGCATAAGTTTAAAACCCCCCGACCAGCCCGATCGCAGGCATCAGTGACAAACACCCCTCCCCAACTGGCCTGATCGCAGGCATAGTTTAAACCCCCGACCAGCCCGATCGCGGGCATCAGTGACAAAAGCTCCCACCCCCCACTAGCACAATTGCGGGAAGAACAGTTTCAGCCCCCCAGAACATATCCCTGGTGGTCAGTGGGCCGCAAAGCCTGATCGCGGGCATTAGCGTCCCACCACTCCCCAAGGTCCGCCTACCCTGGTGATCTAGTGGACCCCACCCACCCACCCATGGATCCCTCACCTCCCCCCATCAGCCAGTGGAGCATCGCCACCACCTGCGCCCCGCCACCCTACAACCTGACTGCCGGTAGGGCTGCCGCCCATTGGTTCAGAGCAAGAGCCACGGGCGTGCAGCCCATACTGCATAATGCAGTCCAGATATGTGAATGAAAGCAGTCAGTCGGCGGGCAGCGGGCGGCAAGCGAGTGGGATACTGCCGCCCGCCGCTGACGGGGAAGGGTGGTGGGGCTCTGTGGGTGGTGGGGTGGGGGGCTACTAGATCACCAGGGTAGGTGGACCTTGGGGGTGGACTCTAATGCCCGTGATCAGGCTTCATGGTCCACTGGACCACCAGGGATATGTTCTTGGGGGTTGAAATCTGTTCTGCCCATGATCGGGCTAGTGGGGTGGTTTTTGTCACTGATGCCCGTGATCGGGCTGGTTTAGGTGGGAGGTTTTAAACTTATGCCCACGATCAGTCCAGTCGGGGAGGGGTTACTATATGCCGCGATTGCGCTGCAGGGGGCACAGGAGACATCGAGGGCCACCCACAGGTGGCAGCTGCTGTGTTGCGCCCTGCAATGTGGCAGCTCACCTCTGGGTGGCCCTCGAATTACTCCTTTTTTTTTTGCTCAAAGTTGTGCAGATGCAGGTTGGGTTGCGCCTGCACAGCCCGCTGAATATCGGGCTGTGCAGTTTATGCATGGTTCCTCCCCCTTAGGTTCAGCATGCCTTCATTCGCATTGTGCTGTTGCTCAGCTTGACTTGGGGGGCGCAACTGCCTCCTGCTGAATAAGGCAGAATGGTGCAATTTCAGACTTGCACAGGCACAACCCTATTGTGCATGGCACAACCATTTTAAATATCCAGCCCAAGATTAACAAGATATATACTGAGTATGACAAATAAAGCTGATGCTGAAACTTTCCATTTGTAAATTTTTATATTATACTTTTTACCTCCTCCTGCCTGGCATCCTGGTCTGCTCCCATGTCCCCGCAATGTGGTAGGAATCCAGCCGCCGTCCGCCTCTATCACAACTCCCACCATCACTCTAGAACTCCTGCAGCTTACCCCCCACAGCGAGGTGGCAGGGAGCCCCCAACTCCCACCCTGTATGGATTCAGTTTTGGGTGCAGCATTAGTCCCAGTGATCGCACAGACGGCCATCAAGCAGCGTGAACAGGTGCCATCTTTTTCACTTTTTTCCATCCTCTGGAGCCTGAGGCGAGCAATGACACCGGCAGAGGGAAGCATACACATGTCTGCATGTGCTCCCTCCAGGCGTCTGAACCAAACTCCTCCTCAAGCTGCTACACAGCGCCCTGTCCCCCAGCCTCTGCCTGGGGGCGACCAGACTCCAATTAGTGAGGGCCCCCCTCCGAGAAGGAGAGCAGTCCATCAGATGCTCAATCCTTCTCAACCCCAACCAACCCCCAATGGCTCATGCTCATTTCCAAACACGGGTCGCTGGCATCACACGAGGTAAGGCATCCAGTGCCTCAGCCCTCAGTGCCACCAGGCAGGCCACCATTTGTAAATTTTTAACAGCAAATGCATCTCTTTCTTTAATCCAATATTCAGAGAGATAAGGAAATGTAACCCCCTTGCAAATGGGAGTTCCGAATATGCCTGGGGTGGTGACCGGCATAAAGCCGTTTTAATGGGGAGCTGTGGAGTGCTCCCAAAAGCCTCCGTATGCTGTCCCTTTAAGGGCTGCCTGTTGCAGTCATAATTAGTTGGAATGGGAGGGGGTTTAAGTGTTGCTCGCTTGACTCGCTCGGGCTGTAGAGTAAGCACTCCCAGCTGCCCGCTAGTAGTGCAGGGAGCCCTGATAAAGGATGTGAATGGTTGCTTGAAATATTATGTAAAAATGATGATAATGTAGTGGTTCTAACTTGCCTTATTTTGCAGCACAAAAGGTTTTGATTGCCTCCTCCATTTTGGTCCCGAACTATTGAATTGGACCAATCAGTACCTTGGGACCCCACAGAGTTGGCGACCAATAGAGGAGCTGTTTGTATTTGAGAAAGGTATTATGGGCCATGGTGCTTTTTCGCACCACTGAGAGCTGAAGGAAGTGACTGGCAGGTTCGGCCAGCCAATTACATCGGGTAGCGCCCGAAGGGAGAAGAGTGCCCCAAGCTGGGAAGAGGCAGAGTGAAAGTGGCTGAGGAGAAGAGAGGAGCTGTGTGCTTCTGCGCTGGAAAGTGTTCACGTGTGAAGGCCTGAAGCGGCCGTTTCTGCCCTTTCAAGTAATTCAGATTAAATCCGTAGGTGGGCGGTCAGAGGAGGCTGTGTCCTGCACAGCTACCCACCAGGCTTGACCTGTAGCGTATTGGAGATTTTGCTGAGTCGCGTTTGTTCCAAGGGAACGTTGAAGCTGCCGTTGCACTGCGTTAGTGGCTGTGGAATCAGGAGATCCTAGAAGCTGCTGCCTGGTGTGGTACCCCTCTGCTGTTGCTGTTTGCCATATAAATGTGTGAGAAGTCTGGCGAATTTCAGGCTCCATCCTGGTAGCATTGAAGGAATCGTTATTTGCTGGGGTTGTGAGTACTGATTCAGGATAGCTCCCTGCAGAGTGTTTACACAGTGGTTTCAGTGCATTATTACATTGCTGACTGCCTAGGCAAACCTTTCTTCTATTCTGATCTGCTCAAGACTTTAATGTTTATCTGTGTTAAGGGCCCCAACCAGCTACCACGCGTTGGACTAGCCATTAGGGCTTGGGTACCCAGGGATGGTAACTTGTAGGGTTAGGCCTGTGCACACAGCCCTAAGTAGATAGGAACAGTATAAGCCAATTACCCTGATTTTCCCCCTTTCCCGTTATCTGCCCTTTTTAATAAATCAGATTGCTGTGTTATAATTACATCCTGGCTGGTTTGCACTTTTCTGACAAATTGCTGCATGGTGACTGTGATATAATTGTACCTTACTTTACAGGGGGTCCCTGGAGTACGTTGGAATATATTGTCCGTGGGGTAAGTGTACTGGTGAAAAGCATTGTTGGTACCCAGTGTGAGCCACTAGTGGGACAAAAGGGGGGTTGCAGTAACCCAGAGGGCTGTGACCGAGGCAATCTCGACAGTATTAACCCCGACCTCTGGGTGGAGGCACCCGCCAACGGATCTGGACCCCTCACCCTGTCTCTGTGGAGGCAGGCAGGGGTAGTGGCCCTAAGGGTAGCGTCCCCTGGGGGTTACAAATTTGAGGCACCGTTGGGATTAGCGTCCCCTAGTGGCTCAGTGAGGAAATACCTCAGATATGGAAAAAATGGAAGGGGATATGTTGGAAAAGATTAAACTGGTGCCCATTAAAACCATGGCACACAGACTGAAGGGATGGGGTGAGGCCGAAGAGCTAGACTCCCAGAAGATTATATTATTGTTAGATGTGCCCCTGGGTACCTCCACTGCTGATATTGTTTCTGTTGCTGAGCGAGTAAAGTGTTTGGGTAAGGCTGAAGTGAAAGGGCGTATGGCTGATCTGCTTGATCAGACACTGCAGGTGTTACTCCTATGCAGTGTGGCCATTGACCCTGAGAAGGTGCCTCCTGTGATTTACCCGGAGGGTGCATCCCAGGGGTGGAGGCTAATTCATGTCCGAAGTGGGTCAGTCACCCCTTGGGGGTCTCCCCAGATGAATAGTTTTAAAGACAAACTTCTTAAATTGTTGGCTGTGGAGGGGAGGACTACCCAGGAGTTGTTGCAAGCCTTGGATTTGTCCAGTGATACTACTCCTCGGGGTTCCCTGGGCACCTCCCCTTGCGCTCCCAGAGGTTCAGTGTTGGCTTCTCTGCCCCTGGCAGTCCCCTCCATACAGCTAGATTCCTACCGTAAATTAAAACTTTTCTCTGGCACGGTACCAGTGCCTCCTGGGGAGGATGACCTGGAGGCTTGGATGGACTATACCACCCCTTTAGTCCAAGAGTGGCAATGCTCCGAGGGGGAGAAAAGGAAGAGGCTGATGGAGAGTTTGTGGGGTCCTGCCTTAGAAGCCATTAGGTTCTTCCGGGCCACCCATCCAGAAGCCACCGCTGCAGAGTATCTCTCTGCTTTAGAAGGGGTTTTTGGGAGTACAGAAACTGGTGAAGATTTATTATGGAAATTCAGGTCTGCTAAGCAGTGGAAAAATGAAAAACTGTCCGCTTTTGTTACTAGGGTGGAGCGGGCATTGCAGAAGGCGTATAGAAAAGGGGGAATCACTGCTACAGCCCTGAATCAGGTTTGATTAGAACATGTTTTAAAATCTGCTCGATTCTCTAGTGTAACGTTGCTAAAACTCAAATTGCATGATCGGCGGGCTACCCCGCCTGACTATTGTCAATTGATGAGGGAAATTTGGGAAGTGGAGACTGATGAAGAGGGGTGGGAACCCTGTGTGGGGGCAGTGAACCCTAGTGGGACCCCTGAGTCTAACCCCTCTAAGGAGACTGGTTCGCCTGGAGGGTCCGAGGGGGCCCCGGAATTTCTAGGTACTGTGGGAATGCGAGTTGTTTCCGCTGACTCCTATGTGGAGGGTGAGTTGAGGGCTGAGATCAGGAATTTACAGGAATTGGTGAGGGACTTAAAGCAGTCTACTGTGTACCCTACTCAGTCTGGGGCTCCTGAGTCATGTAGAGCCCCGGACCCTAGCCTTAGAGAGCTTTCTCACTCCCCTCAGGGCCCCCCACAGAATAGTGACCCCGGGATCCCAAGTTTTGTTATCACTGTGGGGAAAATGGGCATTTTCAGCCTGAGTGCCAGAGGCCGGAGAATTTAAGGAGAGTTAACTGCAGGCTGATTACCCAACACCGCCAGGCTCAGTCTCGGGCCCCTAAGAAAAGTTGCGTGACTCAGGCCCATGCCCGCCAGGCTACCAATGCTGTTACCCCCAACTGGTCTGATGTGGTTGGCCCGTCTATGGAGACCCAGGTGCGGGTGAATGGAATTCCCACTCGAGCTGTACTGGACAGTGGCTCCCAGGTGACCATTATGTTTCAGGACTGGTATCAAGCACATTTATCTGAGGTGCCCCCTGCAGCCCCTAACTGGTCTACATGTATGGGGATTGAGTGATAAGGCCTATCCGTATTTGGGGTACATCCGTGTCTGGTCATCTTTCCCTACAACCTCAAATGGAATAGATGAGCAAGTGGAAACCTTAGTGTTAGTTTGCCCCCCCACTGGACTGTATGATGGGGTGCCCTTGTTGATTGGGACAAATGCACACATGTTTGGACGATTGGCCCAATTGTGCTCAGAGAAATGAGCATTTCAGACTGGGTGAGCTCTGAGCATACCTGCTGTGATTCAAAAAGGTTAAATCCACTTAGAAGAAGGGTAGTCTGGAGGAACCCGAAGGCCCTGTGGGGGTGGTGTGGAAAAAGGATCCAGCCCCCGTGGTACTTGCCCCAAATGCACAATGTCTTCTGCATGGAGAGGTACAACTAAAAGCAGATGTCAAGAATAAGTTGTTAATGCTGGATGTGCCTGTGGAGGGAGAATTACCTGAGGGGTTGTTGCTGAAACCCAGCATTTTGCCGGCTAGAGCCCATGCTTACATTAAGAGGGTGATGGTTCAAGTGCAAAATGTGACTGATAAAGAAATTCGAATAAAAAGAGGGTGTGTCCTGGCTAGTGTTCATTGTGCAGATACTGCTGTACTACCAAATAGAAAGAGTACCCGAATGGGTGATAGAGTTACTCCTGATCTATTTGACTTCGGCGACTCCCCGCTGCTCGCTGACTGGAAGCAAAGGGTCAATGAGAAGCTTACCCAGTGGGACCAGGTTTTTCCCTGAAGGAGTGGGATGTAGGATGCGTACAAGAGCTGGCGTCACATTAGAGCTACTGACGACGAAAGACCCTTCGAGAGATCCGACGTCTGGCCCCGCTGACATAGAGGATGTAGGCGGCATCTGCAAGAAATGTTGGCTGCTGGTGTAATTCAAGAGTCTAGGAGCCCCTATGCTTCTCCTATCGTAGCAGTAAGAAAAAAAAATGGGGCCGTTCGGATGTGTGTAGATTATCGCACTTTGAATAGACGGACTATTCCAGATCAATATACCATGCCACGCATACAAGACGCCTTGGATTGTTTGAATGGTAGTAAGTGGTTCTCTGTGTTGGATCTTTGGAGCGGATATTATCAGATCCCGATGGCCCCAGACGACCGGGAGAAGACTGCTTTCATTTGCCCCTCAGGCTTCTATGAGTTTGTTCGGATGCCTCAAGGAATTTCGGGTGCCCCAGCCACTTTTCAGCGCTTGATGGAACGAGCTGTGGGGGACATGAACCTACTCGAGTGTTTGGTTTATTTGGATGATGTTATAGTGCTTGGTCGATCATTGGAAGAACACGAGCAATGATTATTTAAAGTTCTGGATCGGCTGGAGGATTTCGGCCTAAAGTTGTCTATTGACAAGTGTAAGTTTTTCCAGACTTCCGTGAAATATGTGGGCCATATAGTGTCCACTGAGGGCATAGAGACTGGCCCTGGCAAGGTGGAGGCATTGACCACTTGGCCTCAACCCAGGAATTTAAAAGAGTTGCAACGATTCTTGGGGTTTTGTGGATATTATAGGCGGTTTGTCAGAGACTATTCACGAATAAATCGCCCCCTCCTTAATCTTACTCAGGGGTATCCACCTATTCAAAAGAAGTATAAAAAGGGTGTGCTCCCTGATACAGAGAAGAAGTATTTTCGGGCAAATTATGTGTTCGGAGATCGATGGACTGTCGAGTGTGAGGAAGCTTTTCACGATATCATATATCAACTTACCCACGCTCCAGTACTGGCTTACGCTGACCCAGCCAAGCCCTACACTCTTCATACTGATGCTAGTCTACAAGGGCTGGGGGCTGTGTTGTATCAGGAGCACTCAAATGGGCTGAGACCTGTAGCATTTTCCAGTAGAAGTCTGACGTCTTCAGAGAAAAATTACCCCGTGCACAAACTAGAGTTTTTAGCTTTAAAGTGGGCCATTGTTGATCAGTTTCATGACTATTTGTATGGTGCCAAGATATTAGTAAAGACTGATAACAACCCTCTGACTTATGTACAGACCTCTGCTAAATTGGATGCTACTGGGCATAGGTGGCTCTCTGCCTTGGCCACCTATGATTACGCTGTAGAATACCGGGCGGGCCTAAACCATATAGATAGGACACTCTTTCTCGAAGGCCTGTGCCCCAGATTGAATGGGTCCGGTTGTCTGAACCTGACATAAGAGCCCTATGCCAAAAATTTGATAAAGAAGAACAGGTGTCTCCTGATACGGTGGATTGTGTGGTGGACTGCTTGGGGCCACCGGAAAACTGTATACCTGCTGCTTACTGTCATTTCTCTACTTTGGACACTGGTTCTCTGCCACAACTCAGCAATGATGATCTCCAACAGGCTCAATCCTGTGATCCTATGATAAGAACGGCTGTAGAGGTTTTGCGGGCCGGAAGGGATGTATCCAAACTCCGCTCCACTGACTTACGGACTGCCTTGTTGTATAAAGAGGGGCTCAAATTAAAGTTGATAAACCAACTACTATACAGAGAGACTGTGGATAAAGAGGGCCAAGTACACCGACAACAACTGGTATTACCATCGGTTTTCAGAGAGCTGGTTCTAAGATCATTGCATAATCAAATAGGACACCTGGGTATAGATCGAACACTTGACTTGGTATGAGCTCGGTTCTATTGGCCAAAGATGAGTGCTGATGCGGAACAGTATGTCAAGACTTGTGGTCATTGCTTGCAAAGAAAAGCGTTGCCTCAAAGAGCTGCCCCCCTGGTCAATATTACCACTAGTGCACCTATGGAATTGGTCTGTATTGATTTCCTGAGTTTAGAGCCTGATTTAAAGAGTGTCAGCAACATATTGGTGGCCACCGATCATTTTACCCGGTTCGCCCAGGCTTTCCCGGCTAAGGATCAAAAAACAACCACCATGGCTAAAATACTTGTCAAGAACTTCTTCATCCATTATGGGGCCCCACAGCGCATTCAGTCTGACCAGGGGAGGGATTTTGAAAGTCGCTTGATTAAAGAGATGCTGTCTTTGTGAGGGGTACGAAAATCACGAACCACCCCCTATCATCCGAAGGGAGACCCTCAGCCTGAAAGGTTTAACCGTACATTGCTTGACATGCTGGGCACCTTACAATCAAAAGATAAATCAAGATGGAGTCAACAGATCAGCACTTTAGTTCATGCCTACAATTGCACGAAAAGTGATGCCACAGGATTTTCCCCCTATCGATTAATGTTGGGAGAGAGGCTAGATTGCCAGTGGATGTGTGTTTTGGGGTTTCCCCCGATGGGGTGCGCGCAAAAAACCACCTACAGTACATGCAGAGATTAAAGGCCCAATTGAACCATGCCTATCAACTGGCTCAGACTATGGCTGCGAAACGAAATCTGGCTAACAAGGAGAGATATGATAAAAAAGTGAAAACAGTAGAGTTGAGAGAAGGGGATAGAGTGCTGTTGAGAAATCTGGGACTGCATGGCAAACACAAGATTGCCGACAGATGGCATCACCTCCCTCATATTGTTGTGGGACAGTTGGCAGACCTACCAGTATATAAAGTGCGGCCTGAAAATAATTTGAAAGATGTGAAAACCATAAACAGGAATCATCTGCTGCCGATTGGGCAGATCTTAATTGAAACTGAACCTTCCCCTGCCGCTCCTTCCCGGCCTGTGACTAGATCGGTTGCTAAGAGAAGAACCAAGCCCGTGGAGCCGTTAGTAAGTTTACCAAGGGAGCCCTGCCCTACCCCTCTTGCAGAAGGAGATGATCAACACTCAGTGTCGGAAGATAGCGAAGGTGATATTGAATACTATCCCTTCTATGAACTGAGTCAATTGTTTCGGGGCAATCCCCTTGTTAATTCGGGAACTGAAATTGGTCCGTCTGTATTGATTGAGCCCTCTACTTTGTCCCCGGAGGCAACGCCTCCAGAAGATGAATGGGGTAGCAGACAAGCTCAAGGGACTGAGTCCTTAGGCCTGGCTGAATTGTCTGGCCTGGCTGAATTATCCGACTTTTCAGAAGAAGAGAATGAGATGGAGGAACAAGCCCGTGATATGCCCGAAATGGAAGAGTATTTTGAGTGCCCTGATGGTTCCCCACTGGTATCTAAACTGCCCCCAGATGAGCCCAGTGGGGTGGGTTCAGGGATGGAAGATCATGCCCCTAATAGTGTTATGAGCACTGAATCTGTTCCACTTGAAGAGATTCCCGTTGCTAATGCCACTGATACTGAAGTGGAGTCAGGGCCTGGGTTAGGATCCTCTGAGACCCCTAGACGATCTGGCTGACAAATACGGCCAGTAATAAAGTTAAGCTACGAATCCCTGGGTCAGCCAGTGGACCTGCCCTTAAATGTGGTTCACAAGGGGGTATATGTGTCCCCAAGTTCTTTGCCTAAGTTAGTCTTGGGGGATAACTCCAGACTGTTAGTGGTGCCCTTGAATGTGGTGTCTCTGTCTCGGGGGACCCGTTAGTAACTAAGAGAAGGGGGGTTCCCTCAGTCCCAGGGTCATGCAAAGAAACCAATGACATGGGTTAAAAAGGAGTAAGACTTTGTGTGAGTAATGTGTATGGGTTATAATACACTGTAAATCTAATGTTTATGTATGTAAGGTAAAATGTGGTATAATGTTCATTGGGTCGTTTGCCTAAAGTGCCTCAAGGGTGAATGCTTGATGCGGACGCCAAGCTTTTCCAGGCCAGGGAGAATGTAACCCCCTTGCAAATGGGGGTTCCTAATATGCCTGGGGTGGTGACCGGCATAAAGCCATTTTAATGGGGAGCTGTGGAGTGCTCCCAAAAGCCTCCGTATGCTGTCCCTTTAAGGGCTGCCTGTTGCAGTCATAATTAGTTGGAATGGGAGGGGGTTTAAGTGTTGCTATGCTTGACTCCCAACCGGGCTGTAGAGTAAGCTCTCCCAGCTGCCCTCGCTAGTAGTGCAGGGGGAGCCCTGATAGAGGATATGAATGGTTGCTTGAAATATTATGTAAAAATGATGATAATGTAGTGGTTCTAACCTGCCTTATTTTGCAGCACAAAAGGTTTCGATTGCCTCCTCCATTTTGGTCCTGAACTATTGAATTGGACCAATCAGTACCTTGGGACCCCACAGAGTTGGCGACCAATAGAGGAGCTGTTTGTAGTTGAGAAAGGTATTATGGGCCATGGCACTTTTTCGCACCACTGAGAGCTGAAGGAAGTGACTGGCAGGTTCGGCCAGCCAATTAAATCGGGTAGTGCCCGAAGGGAGAGGAGTGCCCCAAGCTGGGAAGAGGCAGAGTGAAAGTGGCTGAGGAGAAGAGAGGAGCTGTGTGCTTCTGTACTGGAAAGTGTTCGCGCTGGAAGCGCATGAAGGCCTGAAGCGGCCATTTCTGCCCTTTCAAGTAATTCGGATTAAATCCGTCGGTGGGCGGTCAGAGGAGGCTGTGTCCTGCACAGCTACCCACCAGGCTCGACCTGTAGCGTATTGGAGATTTTGCTGAGTCGCGTTTGTTCCGTGGGAACGTTGAAGCTGCTGTTGCACTGCATTAGTGGCTGTGGAATCAGGAGATCCTAGAAGCTGCTGCCTGGTGTGGTACCCCTCTGCTGTTGCTGTTTGCCATATAAATGTGTGAGAAGTCTGGCGAATTTCAGGCTCCATCCTGGTAGCATTGAAGGAATCGTTATTTGCTGGGGTTGTGAGTACTGATTCAGGGTAGCTCCCTGCAGAGTGTTTACAGTGGTTTCAGTGCATTATTACATTGCTGACTGCCTAGGCAAACCTTTCTTCTATTCTGATCTGCTCAAGACTTTAATGTTTATCTGTGTTAAGGGCCCCAACCAGCTGCCACGCGTTGGACTAGCTATTAGGGCTTGGGTACCCAGGAACGGTAACTTGTAGGGTTAGGCCTGTGCACACAGCCCTAAGTAGATAGGAACAGTATAAGCCAATTAACCTGATTTTCCCCCTTTCCCCTGTTATCTGCCCTTTTTAATAAATCAGATTGCTGTGTTATAATTACATCCTGGCTGGTTTTCACTTTTCTGACAAATTGTTGCATGGTGACTGTGATATAATTGTACCTTACTTTACAGGGGGTCCCTGGAGTACGTTGGAATATATTGTCCGTGGGGTAAGTGTACTGGTGAAAAGCATTGTTGGTACCCAGTGTGAGCCACTAGTGGGACAAAAGCGGGGTTGCAGTAACCCAGAGGGCTGTGACCGAGGCAATCTCGACAGTATTAACCCCAACCTCTGGGTGGAGGCACCCGCCAACGGATCTGGACCCCTCACCCTGTCTCTGTGGAGGCAGGCAGGGGTAGTGGCCCTAAGGGTCGCGCCCCCTTGGGGTTACAGAAAGAAGTATTTTGTTCATAAATACAGAAAGACTCAGCCTCTGCTTAGAGTTTCATAAAAACATTCAAGGCCTAAAGTCACCTACACTGGGGTCCCAGTTGTCCAAAGCCAGTAAATGGTCCCTTGAGTTAGTTGGTATAGCAATTACACAAAGATAAGTTTTCATTTCTTTTATTATCACCAGATGTTCAAAGTCATAGATAGCTTCTACCCAGATTGCAAAGGCAAACAAAGTTGGCTGCAAAACAAAAGGAGTCCTTTGAGGTAGCACAATATTTTGGCTTCACAAACATCATTTAATTAGACTGCAAGGGCTAGACTCCATCGCAAGGAGTTCTCACCAAATGAAGCCAAAGACTGGGCAGAATGCTGTAATCTTCTGTTAAATAAAGCACTTCGCTCACTTAAGTAAGTTCTTGCTGCGGCACAGAGAAATGAATCTAATAAAAGTTCAGGCTCCATAAGGAAGGGAACAATATTCACACCCCATTGTCCACCCAGACAGTTTCTCCATAGAACCAGTCACCGTAATCATTGGGAAAAACAACCTGCTGTAAAAATATCTATAGCAAGAGTTTAGACTCCGTTATGAGAGTTGGGGCTCCCCAGTAAAAAAGACACTGAGGCAGTGCCTATGTCTTCAGCCCAGTGCTCTTAATTCATTACTCAGATTGGGAATTAGGATACTGGTTAAACAGAATAAAAACAATACCTCTTAAAGGGAGTTGCCCCACAACCATCCTTCTCCAATCACTGTAACAGCATCTTTGTGGAGTTCATCACAGTCTCCCTGCTCCGGGAGTCCACTGCACATTGAAAGCACTTGGAAGTCAACTTTCTGTAGTTCAAGACACTCCTTCAAAAATCTCCCCACTCTGATTCCGGCAATGAACACCTTTGAACACCTGTGAAGACGGAACAGAAAAAGTGCTCTACTAAGCACAATAACTCCTGAGTTTACAACTCAAACCTTAGTATCCCCAGCCCCTAGGCAACATTGGCATACCTTCTAAAAAGGCTTAACAAGCCTATCTGCGCCCGCAGTACCACTCCAATCTCAAAATTCCTCCTTCAAACAACATGAAGTATTGTTGTATTCTGACTAAATGCAGCTAACTCCAACACTTGAACTGCCCCGGAGAGTAAGGAGTTAACTCTATGTTGAAGCATAGAACGTTGAGCTCGAGCTCGGTTTTCAAACCTCTGTCTGTGGTACTTCCAAGTGTAACCGTCAGATTCTTTGCTCCACCTAACAGTGAAGTCGCTCTGGACATTTCCTCTGCTCGGTTCGGTAAAATGTAAAGTGTTCGGTTTTAAACCATTCTATTTGTTATTTTTTTGGATTTCCAGACTCTGTCTGCGGTACAGGTAGTGTTGTAGTGACTGTGTTTATTTTGAAACAAAGTGTGGAAATTGTTTTTTCCTCAGTTTCTTTTCGGTCGGTCCGGTTAGGAACCGACCTTGTATTTTCTTGTGTTTTCTAAAGTAAAATTTTTCTGGGATTTGAGTGGTGATCCGGTACAGATCGGTTTCAAAAGAACTGGGCCTTTTCTAGTTCTTTTTCAAAACCCGTGACACGGTTTGTAAGCAATCGGTTATTTTATTACTTGGCTTGAAAGCTGCTATAGGATAATTTGGTAGGTTGGCCATGTCTGAGAAACCCAAGAAGAAAACCGGTCCCACTGGGTTTCAACACTGTACTAAGTGTGGGGAGGCCTTTGCCAAGGCCGACCCCCACCTCATCTATGTTTATTGTCCGCGGTTTGACCACCTCAAGTCAGACTGCCAAATTTGCAAAAACTTTCCCAAAGCCACTCTAGAAAAAAGATTGAGTAGACTGAAGGAAAGGGAGGCCGAGAAGTCCATAAATCTGGATGGCCAGCCTGGTTCGGTTGCGGCCGAACCTGAGGAGGTGCCTACTGACCTAGGCGATACCTCCTCAGTCAAAAGGAGAGCTGACCCTGAGGGTCTGGTTCCGTAAAAAAGAAAACTTAAATCTGCCGGTTCAGATCTTTTACTGCATTCTCCAACCGCGGACGAAATAGCCAAAGTGATTAGCATTGTACAATCGCTTAGACCAGTTCAATCTGAACCTGTACCGCCAGTTAGGTAGTCGGTTCGGTCAGATCCGTCTCCTTCGAATTACAATCCAGATGCTTTTTATGAGGAGTGGGAGGGAGACAAAGACTATGCCAATGATGATGATGACGGCCAGGGGTGTCTGGATGTGCCCACTGAACCGAACATCTCCCCGGACAGGCTCTTGGATGTCTCACCTCCCAGGCTCTCTGAGTCCCCTTCACATTTGTTGTTTTACAAAAAGTTGGCTGAAACCCTTCAGCTTCCCTTGGTTGAAGCTGCAGAGGAGGAAGAAGAGCCTGATTTTGTGGAAATGATGGACATCCCAGAGTCCAAAAGGCTGTCTATCCCTCTTCATAAGTCCTTGGGGAAACAGACACAACAATTTTACAAACTCCTAATTCAATATCTCCTGTGGACAAAAGAATGGACAGGAGGTATATGTTATCAGGCTCAGCTACGGAGTTCATTTAGAATCATAGCAGCCATGTTGGGGTAGTGCAGACTGTAGCCTGTGACAGGGCTAATATTCATTTGGCTTCACATCCCCCCGGACAAGGACTACAGGAAAGTGGATGCCATGGCCAAAAAACAGTATTTGGCATCCTGTTTGGGACTCAGACAGGCTAACTACTGTATATGGCCTACACAGCAAGGTACCAGAAGTCCAGGTGGGATACGGTTCTGGAGCTGGCTAAACAGGCCTCCCTCCAGCTAGCCAAAGAGCTGGAGGAGGTGGCTACTGATGGAACTGAGGCATCGAAAGTACAATTTCATGCTGCTGTGGACTCCAATAATGTGGCATCTAGAGTCATGGCTACAACTGTGTCTCTCAGAAAACATGCTTGGCTCAGATGTACTAGCCTCTCACAGGATACCCAGACTAAGGCTATGGATTTTCCTGTAGTGGGTAACTCTCTGTTTGGGGAACAGACAGAGGCTTACATGAAGAAAATGGATAAATACAGGAACACGTACAGGAGTGCTCAGGCCAAGGAAAGGCAAGCCACTCCACAAAAGCAGCAGTTTTGGGGCAGGATCAGGTCCTTTCACATGCCTTTTTATCTAGCCCTGGCCTCCTCTCTCTTCCCACAGAGGGGGTTCTTCAGAGGGAAGGGCAGGAGGGGGTGAGCAGGCTTCCTCCTCCTTCTCCCAGTCTATGGCTCCCACCAAGCAGACACCCTGATGTGTCAGCCCGGGTCGACTTCCCAATCCCAGTAGGAGGCAGGCAGGCTTACTACTTCCAGGCCTGGAAGTCTGTGACCTCAGACAGGTGGGTCCTGGAAGTAGTAAGCCAGGGACTGGCTCTCAGCTTCAAAACATTTCTAAAAAAGAGGGCCAAGTCTTTTCCACCTGCATCAATATCACAAACCCTTGCAAGTAGAGGCAGAGGTTTCCTCTCTTCTAGCTCTCCAAGCTATTGAGAAGGCTCCTACTCAGCACAAGGGAAAGGGACTGTACTCTAGGTACTTCCTTACCCCAAAAAAAACAGGGGAGTGGCAACCCATCCTAGACCTAAGGTTTTTGAGCAAACACATTTCAAAACCCAAATTCAAAATGGTAACTCTGGGAATTATCCTTCCCTCTCTAAGAGATTGCATAGCATCCCTGGACCTCAAGGATGCCTACTTCCATATCCCTATCAGGTGCTTCCACAGAAAATACCTCAGGTTCAAGTTGCCTTCTGACCATTACCAATTCAGAGCCATGCCACTTGGCCTAACATAAGCCCTAAGGGTGTTCACAAGTGCAGTAGTGGCGGCTTACCTCAGAAGACAGGGTATCACCATCTTCCTATATCTGGATGACTGGCTCATTGTAGGCCAGTCATCTCAACAGGTCAGGTCAGCTCTGCAAACCACCCAGGACCTGCTCAGCTGCCTGGGGTTTCTTCTCAATCTTCCAAAGTCTGTGCTTGAATCAGTTCAACTTCTTACCTTTATAGGAATAGAGCTGGACACTACCCAAGCAGAAGCTTTCCTTCCCCTGGCAAGTGTGAAGGCCCTAGTAGATCTTGCTTCATCTTTTCCACCTCAGGTCTCTCTTCCAGCAAGACAGTTCCTCCAAATCCTGGGCCACATGGCAGCTTCCACTGCAATGGTACAAGGAGCAAGATTTCAGATGAGGGACATTCAGTTTCACCTAAGGTCTTTTTGGTCTCAGAAAAACGTTTCTGTGCCAAATTGATTCCAATGACTCAGACTCTGGTCCAAGCTCTCCAGTGGTGGCTGGATCTGAACAACCTCAGACAAGGAGTCCCATTCCTTCCTCAAGCTCCCTCAGTAGTTCTGACTACAGATGCTTTTCTCCTAGGTTGGGGAGCCCACCTGGGAGCCCTGACAGCTCAAGGGGTCTGGTCTCCACAGGAGTTTCTCCTTCACATCAATCTTCTGGAACTCAGGGCAGTGTTCCTGGCCCTGCAGTGCTTCTCAGATTCGGTCGAGGGCAAGGTGGTCCAAGTCAGAACAGACAACACTACCACAGTGTGGTATATCAACAAACAAGGAGGCACTCAGTCCACAGCCTTGTGCACAGAAGCCATGAAACTGTGGTCACTGGCCTATTCTCTTCAGACTTCCCTAGTAGCAGTTCACCTTCCAGGGAAGGACAATGTACTGGCAGATGCTCTGAGCAGAATATCCCAGGGACACCACGAATGGTCCCTGGATACTCTCTTCCTGTGGGTCATCTTTTCCAGATGGGGCACTCCAGAGATAGATCTCTTTGCAGCCCTCTACAATCATCAACTCCCTCTATTCTGTTATAGACCTCCACTCCTGGGGACTGTGCCCCAGGTTGCCCTGATTTTGGATTGAAAGGGTAGGTTCCTCTATGCCTTCCTTCCATTCTCTCTGCTGTTCAGAGTCCTGATCAAAATCAGAACTCAACCCTGCACAGTGATACTAGTGGCTCCAGACTAGGCCAGACAGCCTTGGTATCTTCTGTTGCTATCCCTAACAGTATCATGTCCCCTTTCCCTTCCCAGGAAACACAACATTCTGTCCTCCTCTCAGGGGAGGATCTGGTATCCCAATCTCCAGTCTCTCAATCTCAAGGCCTGGCTCTTGAAGAGTTAGAATATGCAGGTCTGCATCTTTCTCAGGCAGTTCTGGATATCTTGAAGGTTTCCAAGAAACCTTCTACTAGGAAGACTTATAACTCCAAATGGACGAGGTTTAGCATTTGGTGTTCTCAGAAAGGTATTGTGCCTGATTCTGCTGGCATCTCTGCAGCCTTAGATTATCTGGTTCACCTCAATGGTCTAGGCCTTAGGCCTGCAACCCTCAAGGTCCACCCAGCAGCAGTTTCTGCTCTCCTTTCAGCAGGGAAGGGCTCTTCCCTGGCCTCTCATCATGTGTTTAAGACATTTTTCAAGGATCTGGTTCACATAAACACTCCATTTAGAGAACCGACTCCTGCTTGGGATCTCAACGTCTGCATTGCACAACTCTTGCAGACCCCTTTTGAACCTATGGCTTTGGCCGAGCTGAAGTACTTGACCTGGAAAACTGTGCTTCTGGTAGTCATTACTTCTGCTAGGCAGATTAGTGAGTTACATGCCTTGTCAGTTGAGCCTGACTTCATATCCTTCCATAGGGATAAAGTGGTTCTAAGAATCAATAGGAGGTTCTTGCCCAAAGTGGTGTCAGACTTTCATCTGAACCAGTCCATGTCTCTCCCTGTGTTTTTCACTGACCATTCTTCTTCAGGGGAAAGAAGGTTACACAGTGTGGATGTTAAAAGAGCTCTTAGCTACTACATAGAGCATACTAAGGCACACAGGAATGACCATCTTCAACTGTTTCTCACCTATGGTGAGGTGGGAAAAGGTAAGCCTGCCACTAAAAGAACTATTGCTAGGTGGGTTGTCTCTTACATACAATTCTGCTATGATAAATTGGGTAAAGCACCCCCTTCTGGCCTGAGGGCTCACTCGACTAGGGGTACAACTGCTTCTCTGGCTGCAGCCAGAGATATACCCTTGTTAAAGATCTGCAAAGCAGCCACCTGCAAAACAGTACACACATTCACCAAGCATTACTCTCTGGTTATCCAGGCCAGGAGTGATGCTAGGTTTGGTACAGCAGTACTGTAGATCCTGTTCCCAAAGTAGGTTCTGCATTCCCTCCTCCATAGGGAACTGCTTGGTAGTCTACATTTAGTCAGAATACGGCAAGACTCCATTAGAAGAAACAACATTACTATGGTGAGAAATTTTTTCTTCCTGCTCAAGGATCATTCTGATTCCAGGATTCAAATAGGATTTCAATAGGAGCTCTTTATGAGGCCGTTCCTCACTGCCACAAGTAATTTATAGACCCGGCATCTCTCCCGCAACTCAGGGATGCCGAGTAACTATTTACTTATTGACGGTAATAAACTCCATATACATTTTTGCAAAGCATATATCTTGACTAAGAAAGTTACCCTTATGCTCTTAAAGCCGAAAACAGGCAGCAATAATCAGTTGAATAAAACTGTGGTTCAAAGAACAAGGAACACATTGGAGCAGAGCAGGATGGAGACAGGCAGCGTGAGGCCATCTTGCTGCCCCACCTGCAAATGGCCCCTTACACTGTAGCAAAACGTTTGGTGCACAAGTGCATCAAATGTAAAAACAATTTAGAATGAGCTACAAAATCAATAAAGGGTAAAATAAGCATTGATTCAAGGTCAGTCAAAGTGACATTTCAGTCAAGTAGATCATTTACAGATCAGATACTGTATAGCACTCACAAATAATATTTTCTGCATTTACAGTTTTCTCAGCTTCCCTACCTGTCACTGGCCAGTCAGCTGTCTTGCTCATATTACTTCTGCCCCCACTTTTCCCCACCAGTATCACTTTGTCCATGCCACTTATCTATCCTGATCTCCTGGCACCAAAAGTTGCAGAGCTTGCCCCCTCTGGTGGAGCCCCCTTGTTGGGAGAGAGGTGGCCTGGGAGGGAAGGGGTCCACTGAAGGCACCAGAGGGGAGGTGCATGAGCAGGAGTGGGTCATTGGCAAGGAGTGGGGGATGAGCTATCATTACAGCCAGCCAGGAGAGTTTTCACTTTCCAAGCCCCATCTACCTCCCAATGAAGCTATGCATCACCGTACTGCTCACACTGGTCTGCAGAGGAGGAGCCAGTGTTGCATATTCACCCTCAGCACTGAGACTCCCCACAGACCACAGGAGGCTCTGTAGAGTGAGCAGCAGCAACCCTCTCACACTGGGCTCGGTGCAGGCAGTATGCCCAGAACCCTGATGGCATACAGTGGTGGAGTTGGGATCGAGGATTGATCCTGGGTCTCTCCATATGACAGAGCATTGCAAAATCAGCCAGCACCATAGGGCTGGAAAGCACTTACATACTTGTCTATGCAGCAACAGAGGGCTAACCTTAGCACTGCATGCAATGAAAAAAGGCTTTAGTAGTGGCTTGAAACAAGTGAAAAGAGTCACTAAATCAAATAGTAAAATAATTATGGCATAATAGTAGAGGGTATGTGGCATATTTGCTACTAAAGAAAAGAAGGAAATTAAATGATTTGCATCACTGTACACAGAACTAGCACTGTTGACTATGGGATATAATATTGTAACGCCCTCACCCCTGCCTTTTTGCAAAATGACTGGTGGCATGCTGTTGAAGCTGACAGCAGTACCTAGTGGGGACTGGGTTCGGGGAGGATGAGGTTACTCGGCACAGGGGGACCTAGGTTTGGCTACTCTGCAAACGGCACCCAAGTAAATCCGAACACAGGAAGCAATAACTGTAATGTCCAATACCAGGAATGGGATTCTAAAGTGTGGCTTTTATTCACATCCAATCTGAACAAACAAAGCATAGGCGGACCCCCCACGGGGCTACGTTCCTGGTAATGCAGATAAGAGATAACAAAACACTTCTTCACTATTCCAGTCCTCAGGCTCTGAACCCACCAGGCACACAGCCCGGACTTGCATGCAGCTTTGGGTACACAGCCTGACTTGTACACTACTTGGGTTTTTCCCATGGCCCAGCTCCCCCGCCGGCCACTTGATTGCGGTCCACATGGGAATGAACTAGTTTTCCTGTTGGTGGCTCCCCAACCTACCTTAGAGCCTTCGACTCCTAAAGGGAAATTTCCTTCCAATCCCACATCTGGGAACTTCCCTCATCACTGGCCAAGTGCATGGGGCAAAGTAGAAATCCACAGAGCAAATCCGTAGAGGTGGACCTGGTTACTAAAGAAGGGGGGGTCTCCCACCTCCAGCTCCCACAATCCATACCCAGCCATTTCTCTGGACACCAGACCTCTTTTTTGAAAGCTTGGCAATGTAGATTACTGGGTAGACGTATGTCACATCTCCTCTACATGTCTTGACTTCCCCTTGTGCTGGACTTGAAAATACTTTTACTTTTGGCTAAGCCTATTACTCTAGGCCTCCCACTACTTCAGCAGTCCAATCCCCACTTTAACACAGTTCAGGATGAAACATGGGCCCTTTAGAAAGAGCAGAACTCACCCTTCGGTTGCAGGTGCCCTACAGGCGAATCTCGAAATCTTCTTGTACCCCACACACTTGGGAAAAATATGGCAGCTTCTTCTCTAGCAGTAGCCAGTGGGTTGCCCCTGGAATAGCAGGCAAACATTTTTGCCCTATCCCCTGAGAGATGGGGCACAGAGACCCATATCAGCGGTCTCCACCACTTTATAGAACAGCTCACTGTGTCCCTCTTTAGGTGGAAACACACACCTTTCCCTAAATGTAGCTCTATTTCAGAGCTGAGGCTCCAAGAGCCTGTGCACAGAACTGCTGTGCTCCTCTCACATCACTCTCCAACTGCAGACTGACTACTGACTGTTCAAAACTCCCAACATTCTAATCTAACTCCCTTCTGCAGATTCCAATGTGGCTCATGCCGCTGCAACAGTTCTATGGTGATGTCATCCCTCAGTCTTAGCTGAGACTGAGAACAGAGTGAGACAGTCTGAAATCCATTTAACTGGAGTTTCACAAGCTGCCTTCCCTGCCTACCACTGGGTCTTACTGGGATTCTAGTAACCTCGGGTAACAAGGGGGTTACAATATGAATTTCTGATTATCTTGTAAAATGTTTGCTCCAGAGGATAGGATTGAAGGTTTTGAATGTGATAAATGTACCTTAGCAGTTACACTGCAAAACGAAATAAAAATACTTAACAAAGGCTGGAGGTACACAATGAAATTGCTCAGCTTAAGGAATTTATTGATAAAGCAGCGGATCATATTGAAACAACAGGCATAGCTAAGATACAGGTTGAGATGGGGGGAACACATAAAGTGTAGGAAACATTACCTGAAAATAGGAAAAGGAACAAGTCTGATGAACTTCAAGAAAAAATGGATATTGAAGAATGGAGTGTAGAATGGGGGGCACAAAGAGAAGAAGGATACTTAGTGAGGCAAACCAAATAGCATTGCAAAATAGGTATACTGGCCTTTTAGAAGTAGCGAACCTTGAAACTGAGATAATTACTACCAACACTACATTCCAGGAGGGACTTCAGTACAAGACAAGATGTGAATCACAAAAAAAAACAGTGCTATCAGAAGAAAGTGGGAAAATGTTGCAAACATACCCAGTACTGAAACCTCTAATGCGCCAATTAGATCAAATGCACAGAACCCCACTGAAATGACTAATGAAAAAAAAATACAGGACAAAGGGTCAGGCCAGAATGCAGGCCACAAATATGCAGAACAAGGGGATATATAGTAAAGGACATAAGAAGAACACCATGGTTAGCACATTACCAGGTGGAAAGTTTGGGGATGTTAAAAGCATGCTGCCTGGGCTACCGGAGCATTCAAACAGACCTGTGACAGTCCTGCATTTTGGTGTAAATGACGTTGGGAGGAGAAAAATAGTGGATATACAGAGAGAGATTTTGAAGAGGTAACATAGAAACATAGACTTTGACGGCAGATAAGGACCGCTTGGCCCATCTAGTCTGCCCATTTCCCTACCTACAGGATAGGTTGCAGATCCTAGTTAGCCAATAGCCTATTTCTTCCTACCCCCCACAAGAATTGCCTTATGTCTGTCCCATGCATTCTTGAATTCTCCCACAGTTTTAGACTCCACAAACTCATCAGGAAGGCTGTTCCATGCAACCACCACCCTCTCTGTGAAATAAAACTTCCTCACATTGCCCCAGAACTGCCCCCCCATCTTTAAATTGTGTCCCCTTGTTCTTGCACGTCTCTTTTTCTGAAAGATGCTATCCTCTTGGACTGTGTTGATTCCACTGATGTACTTAAATGTTTCTATCATGTCCCCCCTCTCCTTTCTTTCCTCAAGGGTATACATATTAAGCTCCTTTAGTCTCTCCTCATATGGCTTCTCTTGCAGACTCTGCACCATTTTAGTTGCCCTCCTCTGGACTGCCTCTATCCTGTCTATGTCCTTGCGGAGATGGGGTCTCCAGAACTGGACACAGTGCTCCAGATGGGGTCTCACCAACTGTCTGTACAGAGGGATAACAACTTCCTGTTTCTTCTGCTGATGCCTCTCCCTGTGCATCCCAGTATACCCCCAGCCCTCCCTACTGCCTTCTCACATTGCTTGCCAATCTTAAGGTCATCTGATATGATTACCCCAAGGTCCCTTTCCTTTTTTGTTGTTGTTACTACCTCCACCCCATTGTGTATTCTTCCCCTGGGTTCTTGTTTCCCAGCTGCATTATTTTGCACTTCTTTGCATTGAATCCTAGCTGCCATACTTCTTACCATTCCTCCAACTTTGCCAAGTCCCTTCTCATCCTTTCCACGCCTCCTTGTGTATCAACCCCGTTGCAGATCTTTGTGTCGTCTGCAAAGAGGCATACTTTTCCTTCCAGTCCCTCTGCAATGTCACTTATGAAGACATTAAAAAGGACTGGACTCAATACTGAACCCTGCGGTACCCCACTAGTAACCCCTCTTTCTTCAGAAGGATAGAATCTCAAAGAAAATGGATGTGATATAATTATATCAGAAATCCTTCCATTTGCCAGAGCTGGAGCGGCAAAAACAAGGGAAATTAGACACATAAATGGGTGGTTAAAAAGATGGTGCCAGCAGGAAAGATATGCATTCATAAATCACTGGGAAAGTTTTCAAGAGACTATATGGGCATGATGGACTGCACTTGAACGGACAAGGGACAAGGATACTGGCACTGAGGTGGTTTTAGGCACAAGCAAACCAAGCAGCCACTTGGGGCACCAGCATAGAAGGGGTGCACTGAAGTAGAAGATATAAGCAGAAATCATCTTAAAATGCAAAAAGTGTCGATCTAAAAACCATAATTGTTGTCATCACCCTTGCATTCAAAGAATTATCATCACTTTTTGGATGTGGGGTGGGGAAGGAGGGAAACTGGGAGTGATGGAAAGCAGTTTAGGGGGCATCACAAGTATTTCTACTTGGGGTGCCACATTAGGTCTAAAACTGGTCCTGCTGGCAGACAGAATCAAAGATGCCATTTACAAACATTTAAACTAAAACAGAGCGGAAATGGGGGTAGCAAAGAGAAGTTAAGCGGTAGCAACAGACTACACCATGGTCTTTATCAAAATAATGATAATGTTGGTTGGAAATGTATGTTAATTAATGCAAAGAGTTTGGTGAGGAAGTCTGATGAGCTAGTGTACACATTAAATACCAAGGCTGTTCAAATACGTGCAGTCACAGAGACATGGTGGGACAGTGAAGATGTATGGGATAGACAAATCCAAGGACAAGCACTGTATTGCAAGGACAGGACACAAAAAGGGGCGGTGGAGTGGCAGTCTATGTATTACACTGCATTTTGTCAGAACAAATAACATTGGAAAAGAATACTTTTGAAAAAGTATGGATAGGGTAGGGTGTTAGAAAGCCAGCTTCCAGGATGGATGGCTTTGATTTGTGCTCTGATCTCGAGCATTCTTCCTCAGACCAACACCCAGCCTTCAGAACCAAGTAGCAATAACATGGACTTCTCCTTTTCACCTACCACCATAAAAGAAGCTGAAGATCTTCTTCTATGACTAGATACTAAAAAAAAGTGCTGGGGCTGACTCCTTCGACCCATATTTCTTGAAAATATCATACCATAGACTTGCTACACCTATAACACACCTATTCAATCTGTCCCTAGCACAAGGCTCCATCCCCAAGGCATGGAAAACTGCTCATGTCATTCCCCTGTTTCAAGCAGGGGACCCCTGTAACCTACATAACTATAGGCCAATCTCCCTTTTTCCCATACTTTCAAAACTTCTGGAAAAAATTGTGGATATGCAGCCGAGATCTTTCTTAGACAATGCTAGACTACTCAACCCAATGCAGTCTGGCTTTAGAGCTAAGCATAGTACAATTACAGCACTGGCAAAAGTTACTAATGATTGGCAATGGGACCTAGACAACAAAAAATGTGTTTGTGCCATGTTTCTGGACCTCAGTAAGGCTTTCTACACTGTCGACCACTGCCTGCTCCTCTCCACCTTAAAAACTATAGGCATTGGCTCAACCGCACTGGGATGGTTCCAAGACTACCTTTCTGATAGACAACAACAAATTAAGACTGATGGAGAGATTTCTCCACTTAAACCGATAAAAAGAGGTGTTCCCCCAGGGCTCCATACTGGGCCCATTACTTTTTGCCATTTATATCAACAGCTTGGACGCAGGCACCAATGATGCCAGTATTCACTTGTTTGCTGACGACACAGTGCTCTACTTAAGCCGGGAATCTCCTGAAGCTGCCTGCGCTGAGTTACAAGCTGACTTTAATACTCTGCAGTACCAGCTCCTTAGCAAAAAGTTACTACTAAATGCAAAAAAAAAACAAGGCCATTCTTTTTTCACCATCAGGCCCAGGGGCTTACTCTGCTGTCCCTAGTCCATTACCATCAGTCTCTACTTTATGAGGAGAAAATCTTGAATTTGTGACTAAATTCAAATACCTTGGTATTTGGCTAGACAACAAACTCTCTTTTGTGGAACACACAGAAGAACTGCTGAAAAAACTGAGGCAGAGACTTGGTCTTTTTTTCAGAATTAAACTGCTCTTGACCACAGATGCAAAAAGACAGCTTGTCCAATCTACGTTCCTTTCTTTAATTGACTACGCCGACTTCATTTATGGCCATGTGATGTGGGCAATGGATTGAGAAAACAGAGGCCAAGTTTGTAGCAAGGGCCAGAAAGAATGATGAAGAAGACAGCTCAGAAGATGAGGGCTAAACAGATGTTTTGAGTAATGAGTTATCAAGATCAGACATTGCAGTGACTTTGTAGTATCGGTGTAATTACCGGTATTTCTCAGGAACAGTTTTGGTACCAGAATTCCTTCCTCATTTTTTTCATTATCTTTAATGTGTTTAAAATTTGCTTGTTGGTGGGTAGAGGGACTCGATGTTAGGGTTGTCCTTTCTCCACGTGGCTGTGGACATTTTGATGCCAGGTTCGAGAGGAGAATAGGTCCGGGTACGAATGAAGTGCTGCAAGTCCATATACTAAATGGCAGAAAAAAGATTTTGCATGGGTTAAAAGGTTAACCGCTTCTTACAATTCTGAACAAGTTTATATAATGTCACTACAAGGAGGGTGAAATGTTGAGTCTGGGGGAGAGATTTATATCGGAGCTAATCTTTCCATTATTTTTCAAGCTTATGCAAATGGTTAATAGCTGACCTAGTGTGTCTGAGTATTAAAAGTTCATGGTTAAATAACTTTCTAGGAAGATACCAAGCCATTGACGTGGCTAGGACCTCTTTGATCCTTTCTGCATATGTTAATTCATGAATCCCCCCACTCCTACTGTATTAGATTATAAAGCCAGTAATATTTTACCAAATAATGTGTAAAGGACTGTTAAATGTTGTAATGGCATCCAAACATACCTGGTGCTTTATATGAGCATGATACCGTTTGTCAGTATGATGAAAATAATAAATACAAGGCAGAGGCTGTCCAGGCTCCTCACCAACCCCACCTTCCACTCCCTAGATGGGGGTACAATTGACGATGTACCCTCATTTAAATATCGTGGTGTCTGACTTGACCGGCACCTTGGCTTCTCTCAGCACATAGACACCATTCACAAAAAACTCCACACCACGCTCGGTGCCCTTTATAGGAACAAAAGCTGTATCCCTATACCTGCTCACCAAGATATCATCTCTGAGATGATCCTCCCCATCTTTGATTATGGCGACATTGTCTACTGTGCTGCTTCTAAGTCCACCTTGGCATGAGTAGACCCCCTCTTCCACTCCTTCTGCCGTTTTGCCTTGGCTTGTCATCCCTGTACTGACCACTGTTCTCTATACTCTGCTCTTTCCCTCCCCCTCTTGGTAGATCACTGCCTAATCTACTGTGCCTCCTTCATTTCTAATTTCTGGTTGACTTCACTCCCCCCTTATCTCAGCTCACTTCTCTCCCCTATGCCTCCTTCCTTTTACTCTCTCCATAACTCAGGCTATCACTCCCTGCTGCTCCCTTCTCATAAATCCCTTGCTGGACAGAATGCTTTCTCTTTCCACTTTCCTAGTATTTGGAACTCTCGTCCCCTAACAATTCACTCTCCCTCCTCCAAACACTCTCTTTCCTCTTTACTCCAAGCCCACGCCACTCCCTCCAGCAAATGCTCATAGCTCAATGTCCTGCCTCCCCTTTCCTCTTTCCCTACACTCTACCTGTCCCTCAAGCTCCTACACCTTCCTGCACCTTCAATATCCGACTTCTAACATATTCCAACCTCTACACTCATCCTCTCCCCTGTCTCAATTCTCCTTCTCTTCCTCTGCTACCCTAAAATCCTCCCTCCCTCCCTCCCTTCAACTTCTCCCTCTCTATCTCCTATCTCATCCCTCCTCACTCCCCTCCACAGCTTCCTCAACCTCATTTCCATTTTTCCTGCATCCACTTCCTCTCCCCTCTACCTTCTCTACTCTCCTCCCCCTTCCCTTTTCCTATCCCCCTCAATTTTTTTTTAGATTTGTCTAGTTCTCTAATAAAAAATATCAAATAAATGTTATTTATAACTTTAGAATTATTCATTCAAGTCAAGTTTTTATTGTTTAATCAAGAAAAAAAATCTGATTATTACAAGCCATATAACAGTTAATAGACATATGACAAAATCCAATACAAAAAATACAGAATATATGCAACACAGAAACATTGGCACACGACTTATTCACTATTATACTTTTTTATCTTGTATTTTTCTACAGCTTTAAAAACATTTGCCATTCTTACAGCCTCAACAGGTGTTCTACTGTGTAACAAAATAAATACTACATCAAACAACTTATTAGCATATATTCTGAGCTATGTCAGTAAATATTGTTTTCTGGGGTGAGAATAGAATGGACAGTTGACTGAATATGTCGAATATGTTCTAAATCTTCTTTGAAGCCTTTATCACAGGGACATTGGGATCTATACAAGATCTTCCCTTTCATAGTTTTATTATAATAAGTATATCTGGACATTATCAGCTCAAATCTGACCCATGTAATGATTCTACGTTGCTCCTTTGTAATTTGTAACAGTAAATATTCTTCCACGGAAATACCATTTTGTTTTCCCTAAACCAGGGGTTCGCAAATGGTGAGGCCCCAACCTGTTCCAAGGGAGGCTCAAGCAAATCTTGAAAAAGTACTGTATTTAAATTTTGAACTTTATATAGTTTGTGTGATGGGATAGGCAAACTGAAAGAGGATAATAGTAGGTGAATTTATGTATTTATTCACAAGTCTGTGACCAGGGAAGGTACCGTACACTGAGCCATGGCTTATTTCAGGTGTACCCAGGGAAGGGTAGTGAGAAAATACAATTCAAAATGTAACTGCAAAACACTTAAGCAATACAAAATGAATAAAGTGCAAACAACTTCAGAACAATAAACTAACAATGTGAGGAACAAGTGATCAATTAGACTGGCAGCAGAACTGTCCAAATACAATAGTTAACCATGCAGGTACTAGGAATAAGAGCAGGAGGGAGCAAAATGATCCCTGAGAAGTTGCTTAAGAGCAGGATGAGAGGCGGAGAGGCAGAGGTTGGCAGGAAGGTTATTTCAGATAGAGGGGAAACAGAAAAAGCAGTCTGACCCATGAAGTATGGCAGTAAGGGGTAACAATGGTTCGAGAGTCAAAATATTGGAGCAAGTGGTTGTCCTGTTTGGGGGGGTTACAATAAGCTTAATAACATGAGAGCCAGCTATGCAGAGGTTTAAATTTATTCCTGATGTACTGTGAAAATATGCTATTTTTCTGTGGGGAGGCCCAAAAATATTTTTTGTATTTTGGGGAGGCTCAAGATCTTTTCCAGGGCTTAGGGGAGGCTCACTATGACGGAGTTTGAGAACTGTTGCCCTAAACCATAAGGCACTCTTAAAGCTCTTTATTTTCAATATTTCCTGCTCTTTAGTGAATGAGATGACTTTTTTCTTTATTAATTCTTTGTAATGGTTTGAGACTGTAATATCTCTCTTAATATCCTCCCACAAATGTATGAAGTCATTTTTTTTTATAATTTAAATAGTTTAACCAATTAGACCTTAAACCCTTAATTTTCCAATAGTTTTTTATCTTCAAGACATAATTTAGGCTAAACAGTTTCCTTATTTTTCTAAAATTTTTATCCATTAGTTCATTAAACAAATTTCTTTGATATAATTCATTTTTAATTTTCCCAGTTCAGCTCTTACCATGCCATTTGCTGTGGATCTTAGGACCAATAAGAGAGATTTATAAACAAGCATTTGTTAACACCGAATGTTGATTGCGTTGGTCCATTGTGTTTGCTCACTGTCCTTCTGTCACTCGCTCGTTCTGTTTCTCCCAGTGCTGCAGGCTGCTGTTTTGTACTGAGCTCCTGCCTGCATTGGCACCCTTTTTTGTCTACAGAGAAATCTGCAGCTGTCCTGACAGAGGTGCGTTGAGGTGGCATACTCCCCCTGTGTCATTCGCTCATTCTATTTCTCCTGGCGCCATAGGCTGGCCTTTTGTACTGTGCTCCTGCCAGTGTTGGTGGCTTTTTCTGCCCACAAAGAAATCTGCAGTAGTCTGGACATAGGTCTGTTGAGGTTGCTCAGTCCCCTTCTGTCATTCACTTGTTCCGTGTCTGCCAGCGCTGCAGGATGGCCTTTTGTACTGGGCCCCTGGGGTGCATTGCTGTCTTTTATTGCCCACAAAGAAATCTGCAGCAGTCCCAACAGAGCTTTGTTGAGCTCACTCACTCCCCCTCCCTCAGCAGCTCATTCTGTATTTCCCACTGCTGCAGGCTGCCCTTTTGTACTGGGCTCCTACCTGCATTGGCGGCTTTTTCTTCCCACAAATAAATCTGCAGCAGTCGCTACACAGCTCTGTTGAGCTCGCTCACTCCCCCTTTCTCAGTCGCTCATTCCATTTCTGCTCATGCTGCTGGCTGGCCTTTTGTACTGGGCCCCTGCCTGTGTTGCCACCTTTTTCTGCCCATGAAGAAATCTGCAGCAGTCACGATACCGCTCCATTGAGGTTGTTCACTCCCCTTGTATGACTCACTCATTCTGTGTCTCTTGATGCTGCAGGCTGCCCTTTTGTACAGGGCTCTTACCTCTGTTAGTGCCTTTTTTCTGCCCACAAAGAAATCTGCAGCAGTCCTGACAGAGCTCTGTTGAGCTCGCTCACTCTCCTTCTCTCACGCACTCATTCCATTTCTGTCAGTGCTGCAGGCTGCCCTTTTGTACTGGGCTCCGGCCTGCTTTTGCACCTTTTTCTGCCCAGAAAGAAATCCACAGCTGTCCTGACAGAGCTCTGTTGAGGTCATTCACTCCCCCTGTGTCACTCATTCATTCTGTTTGTCCTGGCACTGCAGGCTATCCTTTTGTATGGGGCTCCTGCCTCTGTTGGCACCTTTTTCTGGCTACAAAGAAATCTGCAGCAGCCTTGACAGAGCTCTGTTGAGCTCGCTCACTACCCCTCTCTCACTCGCTCGTTCCATTTCTGCTAGCGCTGCAGGCTGCCTTTTTGTACTGGACTCCTGCCTGCATTGCCATCTTCGTCTGCACACAAAGAAATCTGCAGTAGTCATGGTAGAGCTCCATTGAGCTCGCTCACACCCCTTCTCTCACTTGGTCGTTCTGTTTCTCCCGCTGTTGCAGGCTTCCCTCTTGTACTGGGACCCTGCATGCATTGCTTCCTTTTCTGCCCACAAAGAATCTGCAGCAGTCATGATAGAGCTCTGTTAAGGTCGCTCATTCCCCCGTCTCACTTGCTCATTCTGTTTCTCCTGGCACTGCAGGCTGCCATTTTGTACTGGGCTCCTGCCTCTGTTGGCGCCATTTTCTGCCCACAAAGAAATCTGCAGCAGTCCCGACAGAGCTCCTTTGAGCTCGTTCACTCCTCCTCTCTCAGTTGCTCATCCCATTTCTGCTGCCACTCCAGGCTGGCCTTTTGTACTGGGCTCCAGCCTGTGTTGCTGTCTTTTGCTGGCCACAAAGAAATCTGCAGCAGTCCCTACACAGCTTTGTTGACCTTACTCACTCCCCCTCTCTCACTTGCTCATTCTGTTTCTGCCAGCGCTGCAGCCTGCCCTTTTGTACTGGGCTCCTGCCTGCATTGCTGCCCTTTTCTGCCCACAAAGAAATCCGAATCCCACTCCCTCACTCGCTCATTCTGTGTCTCCTGGTGCTGCAGGCTGCCCTTTTGTACTGGGCTCCTGCCTGCATTGGTGCCTTTTCCTTCCCACAAAGAAATCTGCAGTAGTCCCAACAGAGCTCAGTTGAGCTTGGTCACTCCCCCTCTCACTCGCACAATCCTAAATTGTCCCAAACAATAATTTCCGACAGCGACTGGGGTATTCTGTGCCAGAAGTGCGAAAACACATTTCAGCTAGGATGTGAAAAATGACAGCTGTACTTTTCATGAAGAGATGTGGGAAAATGCCACTGCTGAGAATGTGGCGTGAAAATATTACTAATTTGTGAAGTTACAAGGGTGCATAGAAACTGCACAACGCATGCTCGTAACAGTCATTTTATGGAGTTTTATCAGAAAATTTTCAACATTGCCATTTTAGGACCTGTGCTCATGAACAGTGTCAGTGTGATTTTCTTAATGTGTCCCGAACACTGATTTCCCACAGCGACTGCGCTATCATGCGCCGGAAGAGCAAAAACACATTTCAGGCAGGACGTGAAAAATGACAGCTGCACTGTTCATAAGGAGGTGTGTAAAAATGGCAATGCTGACAATCTGGAGTGAAAATATTGCAAAGTTGCGAAGGTACGAGCGTGCATGGAAACTCAGCAACACACACTGAACACAGTCATTTTATGGAGTATCAGCACCAGTTTTTCAACATAGGCATTTTAGAACCTCTTCTCATGAACAGTGTCACTGTCATTTTCATAATCTGTCCCGAACACTGATTTCCCACAGCAACCACGCTATTCTGCGCCAGAAGTGTGAAAGCACATTTCAGCCATGATGTGAAACATGACAGCTGTACTGTTCACAAGGAGGTGGAAAAATGCCAATGTTGAAATCTGGTGTGAACATATTGCAAATTTATGAAGTTACTGATATGTGAAAATCATGTGCACGCACACTAGTAAAATCAGTCATTTTTGGGATTTTTCACCACATTTGCAAGATTGGCTTTTTGAGAGGCCACCTCATGAACACTGGCACTGTCGTTTCGTTAATCAGTCTCGAAAGGTGATTCCACGCAGTGACTGCAAAATCACCTTTAAGGACTAATTAACGCCATGACAGTGACATAATTCATGAGGAGGGGTCCCAAAAGCCCCGTGTTGAAAATTTGGTGCCAAAATTCCAAAAAATACAGAGCTATGTATCAAAGTTGAACAATCCCTATTTATTCCATTATACAGCTTACCGGCACTTCCTCGGTTCGCAGTCGGCTTTGAAGAGTACAGACATGTTCCCAGGCCACCGAAGATCATCGCTCTGAGCTTCAGAGGTAAGTATGGGGTGAATGGGTGTGGGGGGGAAGGGTGAGCAGTGGGTGGATGCAGGTTGTGGGAGGGGGCAGGGAGATGGCAAGGGACTGTTTTTTATTTACAGGGACAAAAAAATATAAAAAACATTGCAGGACTGTTTTTGCCTCTCAGGGAATGTGGCATGCTGGGGTGGGCTTCCAGTGTGCCAACGGACTCTTTTGGGGGGGCAGCTGTAGCCGACAGGGCATTGGCACCCTCATCAGCACACAACTAAAGGGGGGGAGCACATCATGCTGACAGGAATAGGGCACCCCTGTCAGCACACAAGAAATGAGGGGGGAATATGCCGACGGGGACTGGGCACCTCCGTCAGCAAACACTGAACCAGGGAGGGGACATAAGCCGAGGTGGATTGGGCACCCCCTTGGCACACAAGAAATTGTGGGGGGGAAACATGCCAATGGGGACTGGGCTCCCCTTTAGCAACAGCCCTGCAATGAGGGGTTTCTTCTTCATTGCAGCAGATGACGCTGCAATGATGAGGCGGCCCCTGATTGCAGTGGCTAAAACATTAGAAAGTTGTGGCACACTGGCTGAACTAGTGTCAGCAGCAGCATGCCACAGCATTGGGGAAAGGCGACCAAGCCTTTAAAGGCTGTAGGGGCATTGGCCACAACAGTGCCGCGCCTCCACAGCCTGCTTTTTGCAAAAGCTGCCGCAACATGTTTCTTGCACCTGTGTGCAATCATCATTAAAAAAGGGGCAATTCCAAGCTATTTTCTGTATTTTCTTCATAACCCCAAACTTCCGCTCCATAGAGAAGAATGGGATTTACTTTTGCATCCCCTGCCTTTAATGCTGGGAGCACTGTATTACCCCCACATTGATTATTAAACTTTGATAAAGCTTTTACACAAACTAGCTTGTATACATTGTTCTTTTATATGTTGTAACCATCTCCCACGTGATGTAATTTTGACTCCTAGGTAAACAAATTCCTTCACAGTTTCTATTGGCTGCAAATTTATAGTAATTTTTACCTTTTCTGTATCAAATGTACTCTGACCAAAGACCATCATCTTTGTTTTAGCTAAATTAATCTTTAATTCGAGGTTCTTGCATTTTATTTCAAGAATATCAATTTTTTTTGAAGACCTCCTCTAGTCAATGACAACAGAACAATGTTGTCTGCATAGGCCAATGAATCCATACAGAAAGCGTTTATTTTTGGGCTATCTAAATTATCCTCTGACTCATAATCCAATGGAGAATTAACATATATAGAAAATAAGGAAGGTGCAAGGAGACAACCTTGCTTTACACTGCTTTCACTTGGGAAGAATTCCATTAGTTCTCCTGCCTTACCATATCTTACAACTGACTTAGTATTGGTATATAGTACTTGTATCGGATAGAGAAGTGTGAGAGGTAAATTTCTCTCTTTCAAAATCTCCCATAAGATATCTCTATTGATTGAATCAAATGCATGTGAAAACTCTATATATAAAATACATACAATTTCATTTTCTGAGTGGATACATATTTTTCCATTAAATGGGCTATACAGAAGTCATTATCAACAGTCAAGAAATTTTCCCTAAACCCTGCCTGAAATGGTGAGATAATATTATTAGACTTCATCCATTTTGTTAATCTGGTTAATAATATCCTAGAAAAAAACATAGTTGAAATGCTTAGGAGACTAATAGGCCTAAAATTACCTGGTTCATAGGCCGAGCCCTTTTTATGGATAGGGACAATGATATTATATGTCCTTTCTACCGGAATGTAATTATATTGGAAACAAATATTAAAAAACATAGTCAGTATAGGCACCCATAATCCAGCATACTTTGGAGGACCTGCGAGAAGGGTAGTGTGGTGATTGTGGGGGATTTCAACATGCCAGAAGTGGACTGGAGCACCCCAACAACCAGGAACAGAAGGGAGCAGGTACTGCTGGATGCCTTCCAGGACAGCTTCCTGCTGCAAATGGTCAGTGAACCAACCAGGTTAGGGAATACCCTTGACCTTGTGCTGGCAAATGGGGACTTTGTGAGAGAACTTACAGTGGAGGAACCGCTGTCAGGGAGTGACCACCACTCAGTATGGCTCACATTGGATATGGGCAAGGAAGGAGTGGAATCTGGCACAAGAGTGCTGGACTTCAGGAGGGCTGACTTTGGGAGGATGGGAAGTGGTAAAGGGTACCTGGCCAGAATTCAATCTAGTATGGATACTAACCAGAGATGGGAGCTCATAAAGTTGGGGATAGTGGAGGCAACAAAACCTGCTGCAAAGCCCAGAGCAAGAAGGCTAGAGCTAAGAAACCGAGCTGGTTGAGCAAAGAGGTCATGGAAAAGGTAAGGAGGAAAAGAGCTGCCTTTAGGAAATACAAGAAAACAGGGAGGGGAGGACAGAAGGTACTTGACAGAATCGAAGGAGGTGACACAAGGCAGTAAGGGGAGCCAAAGCATCCACGGAACTCAGGCTGGCACAAGGCATTAAGAAGGGGAGAAGGACTTCTTAAGTACATCAGGGAGAAAAGGAGCTGTAAGGACCACATAGTAAGGATTAGGAAGGAGGGGGGTTGGGTGGAAGCAGGGTATGATAAGGCGGAAGCACTAAATGAGTACTTCTGCTCAGTATTACTAAAGAGAAGAGGTGACACCCAAGATGAGTGAAATGGCAGACGTAGGGGGAAGTGGTGACAGATGGGGAAATCATGGAGGATAGAGTTCGAGAGGTTTGAAGGCACTGAGGGTGGACAAGGCACCAGGCCCAGATGGCATCCACCCAGGGTACTGAAGGAGCTGGCAGAGGTCCTTGCAGGACCTTTGGCAGACCTATTTAATGCCTCACTACATTTGGGGTGTGTACCTCAGGACTGGAGGATGGCTCATGTGGTGCCCCTCCACAAGAGTGGCCCCCAAGGATGAACCGGGAAACTACAGACCAGTGAGCCTCACATCCATCGTGGGTAAGCTAATGGAGACTATCCTGAAGGAGAGGCTGGTGGCCCTCCTAGAGGCCAAAGGACTACAGGACAGCAGACAGCATGGCTTCCTCAGTGGCCGATCCTGCCAAACCAACCTGGTCGGGTTCTATGACTGGGTAACTAGGCAACTGGACGGGGACATGCAGTGGATGTCCTGTATCTGGACTTCAGTAAGGCATCTGACTCCAGTGCCACATGGAAGGCTGGGAAGGAAGTTAGTAGGCACAGGGGCAGGTGCAATGCTGGTGAGATGGGTAGGAAACTGGCTGCAGGAAGGCAACAGAGGGTGGTGGTGGGTGGGAGCTCTCACACCCAAGGGCAGTGATGAGTGGTGTCCCACAGGGCTCGGTGTTGGGACCAGTGTTGTTTGGGATATTCATTGCAGACATATCATGGGACATCAAGAGCAAGATCAGTCTGTTTGCTGATGATACCAAGGTTGGCGCGGTGGTGGATGACCTAGGGGATGGCAGGGTTGAAGGATGATCTGGCAAAGCTTGAAACCTGGTCAGACACCTGGCAACTGGGCTTTAATGCCAAAAGTGCAAGGTGATGCATTTTGGGATGAAGAACCCAAGGAGGACTTACCAGCTAGGGGGAGTGCAGCTAGCCCAGACAGAGGAGGAGAAGGATCTGGGTGTGCTCATCACAGGGTCAATGAACAACTCGGCACAGTGTAGGAAGGCAGCTGCAAAGGCCAACAAAATGCTGGGTTGTATTGCAAGGGGTATATCCTCAAGGAGGGAGGAGGTGATTCTGCCACTGTATAGGTCATTAGTTAGACCACACCTGGAGTACTGCGTGCAGTTCTGGCTCCGTATCTGAAAAGGGACATTAAGTTACTGGAGGAGTGCAGCGAGGGCGACAAAAGATGATCAAGGGTCTGGGGACTTATCATATGAGAGGAGGTTGAAGGACTTGAACATGTACTCACTGGAGGAGAGGAGAGACAGGGGGACATGATTGAAACCTTTAAATACATGAAAGGAATAAACAAGACAGGTACAGAGGAGCTGTTCAAAGTAAGGGAGGGGAGGGCCACCAGGGGCCATGATATGAGACTGGAGCGAGGAAGGTTCAGGAGGGAGATGAGGAGACACTTTTTACAGAGAGGGTGGTGGCTGGGTGGAATGCATTACCTGCAGAAGTGGTATGCAGTAGAACAGTGGACTGCTTCAAACGAGGATGGGACAGGACAAGGGGGAGGGTTAATGAAGGGGAAGGGTGGAAGGGAGGGGCAGCTGCAGAATAAGGGGTGCTAGCTGCACATTCGAGCAGACTTGATAGACCTCTAGGCCTTTATCTGCTGGCAAATTTCGTATATACCTCCGGAGGGATAGAATCGTAACCTGGAGCTTTGTTATTTTGAAACTTAACCAAATTCTAGGTACACCTCCTGCTCTCCTAAAACCAAAGGCTCATACATATTACTTAGAAACTCCTTACCTCATAAACCCTGAGTTAAACAATCTTTGTTATTGAATAGGGAATGAAAATGTACCATCCAAGCCTCTTTGGGAATATATACTGTTAGTGAGAGATAATATAAACTAGTGCCTATTGCAACCCTTTTCCAAAATTTCTTATTTTCTGTAGTTTGAATTACTGAAAACATTTCTTCCCATTGATGTTTTAAGGCCCATGATTTTTTAATTTGTCAAAATGTTGTATAAGATTTTCGAGCTCTGTTCAAATTTTGATAATTTACCCTTTCTGGATTCTTCTTTGTCCATCTTATTAGTCTATTCAACTTTCTTTTCTCCTCACAGCAGGAGTCATCAAATCATGTTCTTTTCTTAGATTCATTTATTTTTTGATCATTATAGATTCTTTCAGTTATGTTATTTACCGGATTCATCAATTGTTGTACTCAGTTGATAACAATGATTTCTTCAGCTAATTGAGATCTAAACTCCTTTTCCCATCCTTGAAATAGCTCTAAAAGGCCTTAATCACTAATCTTTGAATGCAATAATACTTTCCCCAGTAACAGTTAGTTGAGGCTGTGGTGGGAATTCCATTATTTAATTCTGTTACTGAATTTAGTTTTATCTATAATTCCACTGAGGCGAGATCACTCTCAGGTCTGGGTGTAATTTTTAAATTTTGAAAGATGTCTTAGTGTTCAGGAGTACATAAAATATAATCAATTACACTCTGACCCACGTGTGAAAAAAAAAGTAATTTCACTCTCCATGTCTCCCTCCAGCCTTCCATTCAAAATCAATAATGGAGTTTTCTCCACCAGATCTTGCAACTTGAGACCATTCTTATTCACAGTCTTATTCATACTACTTCTAGCTTAACAGTCCATAATGTCTATTTCAGATTTTAAAACATTCAAATTATCATAGTTTGCAATTCCCGCATTTAAATCACCTGTAGCAATTATTATTCCATGGGGATATTTTCCTTGTATTAATTCCAGTTCTCTATGAATCTTATTCCAAATTATTGTATTGTCCTCTTTATAATTACCAAGTGGGATATAGATGTTTTCAATAATAAACATTTTTCCCCATATCAATGTTACTATTATATGATTATCAATTTGTAATTGTTTTATAGCAGATAAGTCATTTTGTATTTTAATATAAGATATTAAACCACCAGAATATCGACCATAAACCTTATTTTTTGCTGCAGGAGAATAAAATGCCATATAACCATTCAAATCTACTACTTCTGTAGTCCACATTTCTTGAAAAATAATCACATCAAAACCCCTTATATACTGGAGCCATTCACTACTGTCATTTTGCCAGCAAGTCCTGCAATATTCCATTGAAAAAAGTTAGCTCTTGAAATCTGAGGGCTACACCTAGTACTCTCACCCGATCACTCGAGGAAGTCCTCAATTAGTCACTCTTCAGTCACGGGATACTGAGGCATTAGGATGCTTCTTGAATTTAGATTGGTTAAAAATAAACCAACCTTGTCCAATCTTTCTGCATTCACTAATAAATCTGAAGCCAATAGTTCTGATTCACATTCTATATCAATTTAGGTATCCCCACTTCCTTATGGGAAAACCCTATGTACTATCTCAATGTTCTTCATTCCTATCATTCAAGTTTAAAGTGCTAGCTAATAGAGAGACTATAAATGGCTCCAGTTAAGGTTTTAAATAACTGATTAGCAGTTTTTTTCTTGGAACTATACTAACTGTACAGAAAGTATTTATATAGATTTTCTAGAAGTGCCGTGATTGTTAAACACAGTGAGGCAAGAGCTATGCATTTTCACAAAGATTTAGCACTTTTATGAGCAAAACGCTAATCAATTTTTAGAGTTAAATAAATCCCTGCAGTAACTCATCATTTTCCATATCCATTTTATTTAGCCCGAACAGAGATATAATATGGTTAACTTGGCTGAAACAATTCTTTTCACTATTTCTCTTTGAGAAACCCCATTTCCGATTTTCCATTGTATCATCATAGAATCCTTGATTAATAGTTGTTTTCCCTTTAATATCTCCATCTGTATTATTATGGCTTACAACAGTCTGCCATAATACAGGCATCAATATTTCTAGTCACAGTTTGGCTAGATTTTGTTGTTTAAACCATATTTTCTTTGCTATCTCGATTTCCTTAATAAGTAAATAGACTGGTAAATCTCTATCATTCAAATCTCTGGTTACCAATATAAGATCTTGCTCTTTCATCTTCATTTCCAACTCTCTATTTAATAAATATTCCATCAGAGTCTTCAAAGTTTCTGCTGTTTCATAATCTTTCTTAAATATACCCTTTAATCTTATTACTGTCTCTTTCCCACTAAGTTTTTTTCTTCTATTCTTTTGATTTGAGGTTTCTCATCTTTTCTTATACCATTTACTTCCCCTCATCAGTCCTTTCTAAAATATTTTTAACATCTTCATTATGACTCACTATTCTTCCAGATTCAGTTTCCTTTTTATTGTTAGTTTTTTTTTTTAATAACTAAGGGTTCCAAGGGAATTTGTCTAACGTCCCCTTTAAAGGAATAGTTTCCTTTTTTCTGTTGATTTCTGCTCGTGTTTTTTAGTTCTCATTTTATTCCCATTTGTCTTACCTTGTCCATTTTTCATTTTACCTTTTGACCCTTTTTCCTTTACCTTTTCCAAATTTAGTAACTTCTAGGATCTGTAATGAAGAGAAAGACACTCTCCCATTATTTAGTTTTATTTCTAATTTGTTCATTTTTTCTTCCAACAATCCCATTTTATCCATTACTAAGTTGGAAAATCCTGCAATTTTCCCTCTAATATCATTTAATGCTTCTAATAAAACTATATTTGCCATCACAGGATGGGCCAAGGCTTTTATAGTATATTTAGTTAGGGTATATGGACATTGTTCCCAAAATTCAGGGTCCAAATTAATTTCTTCCACCTCTTTATCCAAGTTCTGAAATACCGTGTTTGGTGACCTGGCTAATATCACAAAGTTTGAATTTTCCATCATGTTCAGAGTTTCTAGTTCTCCAGAGACATCTAGGGGGCTAAAGGGTTCTAAATTAGTTGTTTCTTTATTTGATATATCCCCTATATCTAAGCAGTGTCAGTGGCTCAGTAGGTAGCACACTCATCTCTGAGGCTGGGAGATCAGAGGGCTGTGTGTTCAGTTCCTACACCTGGCACTTGGGTTAATATCCCAGTACTGACACTGTAGTGCAGCATGAGAGGGGTGCTGTGCTTCTGAGGTGCCATCTTTCAGATGAGACGTTAAACCGACGTCCCATCTGCCTGGATTGGTGGTAGTTCAGGTGGATGTTAAAGATCCCATGGCACTTATTGAAAAGAGTAGGAGAATATTTTATTGAAAACTTAAAACAAAATATACAAAATCATATAACTTCATACAAAATTATAATGAAAGAAATCAAGAACAGAAATAAGTAATACAGCATACATGAGCAACAAACAAAAATAATCCTTATTGGTACATAACCCCCATCCCATCCCCACTAAAAGAGTAGGGGAATTTTTATTAGAAACTTCAAAAATCAAATAAATGCACAAAATTGTAATTCACACAAAAGAATATATAAATCATAATTTATATTATGACAAAGCTACCTATTAAGCTGTTTATTGATTGCCTATACCCTGTTATTGTTGCATCACTCCTGCTTGTACCAACTTGCTGTATTTTCCCCTGTCATACTTATTACTGTCGTAATTTACTGTTGTACTGTGTTTTGTCTTCCTGTGACAAGGTACCTTTGTAAATGAGCCTCTGGCTCAAAGGTTTTTTCAAACTGCAGTTCAAATAAAATAAAATAAAAAAATAAGAAAAATCAAATAAGTATTTCAGTCATACAATTATTAAAGTACTTCCATAGAAAGCTGTAACATTCAAATACATCCTAATACTGAAAAGATCCCCACCCCTACTAAAAGAGTAGGGGACATTTTTATTATAAACTTCAAAAATCAAAAAAATATACAAAGCAGTGAGAACTAACACAAAAAGAAAATACAAATTATAATGAAATCAAATAAGCGTTAAAGCCATATAATGTCTGAAAATAACTTAATCATAACCTAAAGCATATCCTAATACATAAAAGGTCCCTTCCCATCCCCACTAAAAGAGCTGGGGAATATTTTATGGAAAAAAATAAAATACAAAATCAACAAGAATGTATTACATCATACAAAATCATGAGAAAACAAATAAAAGACCTATGGTTCTCTCCAAGCGTGTGGAAAACAATCTAACAAAGAAACCTCACCCTGTATCTAACTAGGACATATTCCTCCACCATAATTTATACAAATCAGGTAAAACTTTATGCTGCTCCATAACCTGCCACTTCAATATTGCCTTCTGTAATAACAAAACTACTTGTTCTCCTGTCAAGACTTGTTGCCGAAAAGACCAACCACACTTAGCTAACCATAGCTGATAACTAATAAAACTCATTAATAGTCGGATAGTAATATCATCAAATTTGGCCCATGCTCCAGGGAGCACCCCACTGAGCCAAATCCATGAAGGTTGATCCTGAAAGGGGTTTAAAGGCCATGTCCTGTGAAATTCTTCCCAAAACATCATAGCAAATGGGCACTCGAATAGAAAATGAGAAAAAATCTCTATGGATTCCATGCAAATATTCCCTCTAGGACATGTACGTTCATTAATGCCGTTATACTTTAAATTGCCCCAAACCCCCAATTTTTGGTGGGTACACTACCAAATTAAGTCTCTCATAAAATATGGACGTCTTTTGCTGGATAAAAAGGAGTTGATCAGAGAGTGTTGGGTAGCCGATAAAGTGACATACCAGGGGGAGACATAATAAAAGTTTCCCATTATCCAGTTATACATGGCTTTTTTTGAAAGTATACAAAGAGAATTTTTCTGAAGTTTCCACGCTTTTATTTTACTTATTACACTCAAGAAGTGTCCTGGGAAGTGAGCCACCCGTGTCTGTTGAGGGAAAGGAATAGCTGGATCCCAATCATCAAAAAGGGGTCCAATCACATCCTCTACCCACGGGATCCAATCCTTTGCAACATTTGACAGTAACGGAACAAAATTAAAAAAAAAATAAAAGTTACATAAAAGAAAACTACTGGGTTTAACATACCCAAGCCCCCCCCTTATAGGTAAATAAGCCACCCCTCTCTTGACAGGATTCAACTTGCTACCCCATAAACATTGAAAAAAAAACTCTATAAATTGAGGCCTCCATATTTAACAGTGGGGGAAAAACAGCAGCTAAATACAAAAAATGGGACAATAAAAACATTTTAATTAAAAGAAAAGCTTCCCTTTAGTCATCTGCCATTTATTCCACCGCCCCACTTTTCATGCAGCTGATATCAAAAGTTGTTCCCAATTATACTGCTGGGGATCATCCCCACCAAAATAAACACCCAATATTTTTCTACAGGTCATATCTATAGGAATTCCCCAAACAAAGGAGACATCACTGGCATCATACCCTAAGGGCAGTATCCCACTCTTCTGTGTATTGATTCTAGATCTGAAAGATTAGTAAAGTCACATAAGAGGTCACTAGCGGCTACTGCAGAAGATTTGTCTGCCAAAAAAAGTTCCAGATCATCCACAAATGCCAAAGCAACCACTTGCTTATCCTCTGATCCCACTGAAAATCCAGTTATTGCTTCCATAGTATATAATGCATGCAATAAAGGATCAATAGATAGGACATATAATAAGGGTCTGAGAGGACATCCTTGCCTCACCCCCCTGTGAACAGAAACTGCATTACCTACCCAACCATTAACACTAGGAATAAGACTTATTCATAGGTTCATAGGAAAAATACAAAGTCAAAGGAACAAGCCCATTATGACTTCGCCATCCATTAACTAGGATGGAAACAGTATTTTTTGTCTCCCATAAAATTATCCAAATTAATTCTGAAAACATTAAAACTGGGGCTATTTACTACATTTAAAGGAAGAGAATTCCAAATTGGAACAGCTCTCTGGGTTATAAAATTCTTCCTTTTGGTAGTCTGTATGTTAAATGTCTTAATTTTGACATTATGAGACCTGGTGATACTTAAACTATTTCCTGATTCAAAACAAAGAGTTTCAAATAAGGAAACATCTTTTGTGGCCCTAAAAAATTAGACACAGATCCCCTCTTATAGATCTGTATTCCAATAAGTAGAGGTTAAGTTTTTTTAATCTTTCGAGATATGGAGTATGTTTAAAGCCCTTTATATTTTTAGTGAATCTACGTTGTACCCTTATTCCTGTATAACAAATCTGTAACCACCTGATAAAAGGAGATGGAAATCCAAAGGACCATAATGTTTCCCACAAATAGTTATATTCAACCCAATCAAAGGCTTGAGATTGATCTAAACATACCAAATGACCAAATAATTCCTGGTTGTCTCCCTTATGTAGAATTTCCCCGAATCAAAATTAAAGCATCCTGAATCCATTTTCCTGGGATGCTACTATATTGGGATGGATGCACTACCAGATCTATGACACTAGCCAATCTATTACTAAGAACTTTCATAAGAATTTTATAATCGGTGTTCAGAAGCGAAATCGGCCTCCATTGTCTTATATCTCCCCGATTCCCTCCCTTAAAAATCAAGAGCAAACGGCCTTCCAACATACTCTTAGGGAGTTGCTGTTGGGATAAGCCATCATTTAAACACAGACAAAACTCAGGTCCTAAAACATCCCAAATACTTTTATAAATTTCATGTGGGAGGCCATTAGATCCAGGTGTAATACCTGGTTTAAGTGACCACATTACATTTTTTAGTCCAATGTGTGAGATAGGTTCAGTCAAAAGATTCCCAACATCCTTAGGTAGCTGGGGTAAATTAAGTTCACCCAACCACTGTCTCATTTTCCCTACCGATAAATTCTGGCTATCAAAAACCTGAGAGAAACGAGTAGTAATTTCATGTAAAATATCTGCTTTTGTATGCACAGTATTACCAGAAGAGGTATTCAAATACTCCAGATTTTGGCAATCATGAAAAAGTTGCATAGAGTCAAATGGCAGTGTGTCTTTCCTCTTACCATTTGTGCCATACTTCTGCTGATATTCTAAAGATTTAAGGGCTTCAAGCTGTTTCTTTGCCAGTAAAGTTTTTAGATATTTAATCTTCTGTAAGTCCTCCACTCCTAAATTAGGGTGGAAAGACGTCCAGAAGACAATATTTTTCCTCAAAGAGGTTATTTCGTCATATTTAAATTTCCCATTAATATGCCCTATTGTACAAAAAAAGGGACATATCTCCACTTTTGTGTCTTCCCACCAAGTAGTATTATCATCATATTAAAAAAACACAGATTTTCTTGCTTGTAATACTGCTAAAAATCCTTCACATACTACTGGAATAGACATAATGAAGTATTCAATTTCCAGGTCCCTGGCCCCCTTCGTACCTCAGGGACATCTCTAAGGACTAATGTTAATAGCTTATGATCAGAAGTAGCTACATCTTAAAGGAGAGCCATTTCAACTTTTATAAAACCAGATACAAAAGAAAATCAATTATAGAGGCCCGTGGACCACAAAAATATGTGCTATGTTCTGTTATCGGGAGAGAACCAAAGGCATCTATCAAGCCCGCATCGCTAATCAGGGGAGTCAGGCACCGAGCATCGCAGTATATTTTTTTATTTAGGACAGGAATAGAACACTGGGCCAAATTAACATTAAAGTCCCCTCCTAAAACTATCAAATGGGATGTCTACAATAAGGGAGAAAGAGAGCGAAAGAGCAGCACTCTCTTATACTTCGTTTGAGGTGCATAAATATATATAAGTCTAATCAATTGATGTGCCCATAGTATATCCAGTATCAGAGCTCTGCCTGGCTGCTCCTCTAAATGATGCACAACCTTAACCTTAAAAGAAAAAAAACATATCCCAATCCTTGAACAATGATCCTCCCCCTGGGACCAAATACTATCCCCCCAAAGCCATGCATCCGAAGCTGCAGACCTCTCAGCTGCTGAGTGTAACCGGACATCCTGAAAAAAATACAATCCAGGTTAGCATGCAAACAATAAGAGAAAGTACTTTGTCTTTTATTCAGAGATTGAATGCTGTTAACATTCAAAGAAGCCACTCGAAAGGAAAAGGAATCCATAGATTTAAACAGGCAGGGCTCTTCATTTTACTTTACTCGAGGCTCTTGTTACTCTTCCACTTTTTGGGCCCTGAGTCGAATGATCAGTAGGATCCAGGCAATCACCCTGAGAGTTTGCCACCATTACTCCTGCAACAGATAAAGTCACAGGGTCCAGGTCCTGAGAAATGTCAGACAACACAGTGAATTTATTAGTATCCTCCACAGGGGTCACCAGTTCAGGTTTCGTCTGTTTGCCTTTCAGTTTAGCAGATTCCCCCCTTTCTTACCCTGTACCAAAACAAAGCCTGAACCACTGGCAGTGGATTCACGGGGGAGGGTTTTCGAAAGGCAGGATATTAGGAAGATCAGTAGGATTACCCTCAAGTAAAAGGGGGCCAATGTCAGGTAATTGGGGGTTCCTGGCCTTCCTCCTCAGTCAAGGGGCCTGATACAGGACTGTTCCCACTAGCAGGTACCCCCTGAAGTGGAGGATATGCGGGTCACCACAGGGCCTGGGCCTTGCTTTACCACCAGATGGATATAATGATCCTGGACTCCAAAATCAGCAATTATAGTGGGGGGTTGCATGAATTAGTCTGTTGGTTAACTAGAACCTGCAGCTTATCCAATAAGTAGGGAAATGGGCAGACAGGGTGGGCCAAGTGGTCCTTATCTAGCATCAAAGTCTATGTTTCTATGTTTAGGTCCCAAGCTTTTGTTTAAATTGTTCGTCTTATAGCAGATTGTGAGCCAAATGAAATCATCCCCCTCCACTCCTCTATACTTGCTGTTCACAACCCTAATCTATTTTCCCCCTTCTCTTTTTTCCTTCCGTCTGTCTCCTCCCTGTTGTCCCGTCCTGTTTTAATTGACCTCTTCCTTCTACCAGTACCATCTTCAGATGGGAAGGACCCTTCAAAAGAGGTCCCCAAGTCCCCCCACCCCAGATGACCTGACATTCATGGATGTCATGCATCATATCAGTCCCTTATGGGCTGGGAGATGGAGGAACTGGACCCTGAGAGACGCTGCCTTGCCCTCTATGTGTGGCAGCTGGATACCCTTCCCCTAATGGTGCCCCCTCTGACTGACTCCTATAAGGATGTCACCAAGGCTGCATAGAGCCATACCTCTACCACTCCTCCTTTACCAAAGAAGGCAGATCACTTATACCATGCTCCCATGGGTAAGCCCTTCTTAGGGGGTCACTCTAAAGTGGACTCCGTCATCATTAATGCAACACATGACTGCACTAGGAAGCCCAAGTACCTTAATGCCCTTGCCCCACATTGAGAGTCCAGACAGCTGGATCATTTGGGCAAGCATGTGTATGCATCCGCCACCCTAAATATTCAGGCCATCAGTTATTTGGCTCACATGGTCCAATATCAAAATGTTTTTTGGAACCAGGCCAGGGACTTGATGCAGACCTTGCCGGAGGGCTCCATTAAGACTCAGTTAACCCAGCTTCTCAAATCGGGCTCAGATGTCAGAAATCATGTCCTACAAGTGGCCTTTGATGCCATCAATGCCTCCTGGCATGGGGCGGCGGTGGGGTTTTGCCTCTGTCACCATTCTTGGCTCCAAGTATCTGGCTTTGCCTCGGATGTTCAGGCTAGCATTCTGGATGCACCTTTCTGGGGCTTGGTCCTTTTCGGGGAAGACATCCAGGACATCATTTCCACCCTGCAGGAGTCAGGGTGAGCCCTTAAGTTGCTTCATTCACTTTATCACCTCAGTCTAGAGCAGGCCAGCATTAGCCCTTTCATTGGTCCTCTCACGGGCACTTCTGGAGTCAGCCCGCCAAGAGCCAGCATAAGCGTAAGGCCACAGCCTCCCTGGCAGCAGCTGCTGCCAGAGCCCCTACAGCCACCCTGCCAATGCCCACCCCACCTCTGGACTCCTCACCTGACCCCCCCCTCCAGCTGAGACCTCCAGGGAGGTGGTCAGGAGTTGATTCTCCCTCCACCTTGATTGCTGATGACCGGTGACTACAGAGCAGTGGGTACTTCAGATCACAGAGCATGGACATGCATTGGAATTTCTGCAATGCCTTCCAAAAAAACTTCCTATAACATCTCATTACCCTCTCACCCACCTGCTCCTCATTTGGGAAGAAAGTCAGGCTCTTCTCCATAAAAGAGCCATACAGCCTGTCCCTCTGACTCAGTGGGGAAGGGGGTTCTACTCCCAATTCTCCCTTGTCCCCAAGAAGACAGGGGATCTTCGACCCATTTTGAATATCAGTCATCTGAATCTGTACATTGAGTACAAAAGATTCTGGATGGTCACTCTCCGAAGGCTGTTACCCCTTTTGCACCAGGGGTATTGGCTCTGCCCTCTGGATATGCAGGATACCTACCTACATATCCATATTTTTCTTGCCCACTGGCACTTCTTCCAGTTCTAATTCCAGGGAACCCATTATTTCCAATTCCAGGTTCTCCCTTTTGGCCTTTCTTCAGCACCCTGAGTCTTTACCAAGTGCCTGGCAGTAGTGACCATGGCTCTGTGAAATCAGGGCTTCTATGTTTTCCCCTACCTTGATGACTTGCTGCTAGCAGCCTTCTCCAGGGACCATCTGGTCTAGACTCGGGGAGTATACCATTCACCTTTTCCAGGCTTTGTGGGGTCACGGTCAATCTACTGAAGTCCTGCCTCTCCCTGCCAGCGCCTTCAATACACAGGTGTCATCCTGGATACTGGCCAGGGCAAGGCCTTTCTGCCCAGGGACAGGGGGGAGCATCTGATGGTGCAGGCTCAACTGGTGTCCTCCAGCTGTCAATTCCCCGCCAGGGTTTTCCTGCACCTCCTATTGCCATGGTTCCCCTGGCATGTCTGCATATGGCGGGTTCCTCAGTGGATTCTGTGGGTCCAGTGAGACCAATGCACAGATGACCTGGACCAGTCAGTCATGGTCTCCAACCCAGTGAGGAGAGTTCTGTTGTGGCGGCAAGATCCAACCAACCTCCTTCAGGGGGTCCCGTTCCATCTCTCGACCCACATCAGATTCTCACTATGGATGCATTGGGTCTGGGCTGGGGTGCTCATCTGGCTGACCACCAGACCCAGGGTACTTGGACAGTCTTGGAACAGGGTCTCCACATCAACGTCCTGGAGATGCAAGTGGTTCTTTATGCTTTTCCGGTCTTCCAGACTCATTTACTCCCTGGTCCACTATTGGTGAAGATGGATAACATGTGTGTGGTGTATTATATCAACAAGCAAGAGGGGACTTATTCATACCCCCTGTGCTCGGAAGGGATGAGAGTCTGGAATTGGGCCACTGAGCACGGTCTGGAGCGCTCAGCCATACATGTGCCAGGCATCCAAAACATCTTGGCCAACAGTCTCAGCTGTTCCAGGTTGAGCGCTCATGAGTGGAAGCTTCTATCCTCAGTGGTTGAAGATCTTTTCGACAATTGGGGTCATCCAGTGCTGGATATTTTTGTATCCTCACTCAACACAAAACTGCCACTTTTCTGCTTACTCGATCCCGGGCCTGGAGATTTCTAGAAAGATGCATTGTCCCTGTCCTGGAAAGGGAGGTTTCTGTACACCTTCTCTCCCCTCCCATTCCTGCAGAGGGTTCTGCTCAAGTTCCAGTTGGAGGTGGCAGAGATGATTCTCATAGCCCCCTACTGGCCATGTCAGATTTGGTTCCCCTTACTGCAGCAACTGGCGGTAGAACTTCCAGTGCCCTTGCCCCTGTATATGGGCTTGCTTTCCCAGGACCAGGGCACCCTAATCCATCCAGACCTCATGTCCCTGCATTTCATTGCATGGCTCCTATGGACCTAGCTACTGCCCGCTTTGGGGTCTCTGTTAGGGTCACAGATGTCCTGGTGGCTGCTATAAACCATCCACCACAGCTGCTTATACTATGAAGCAGAAGCACTTCACCATTTGGGTCGCTGCTTGCCACTTGGATCTGTTCACCTGCCCAGTGGATCAGGTCTTGGAGTACCCTCTCTCCCTTTCAGATTCAGGCTTGGGGTACTCCTCACTTAAGGTGTATCTTTCTGCCATCTCTGCATATCATGCACCTTTCAAGAGCAAGGCTGTTGCCCAGCTTGAGGTGTCCCATACCTTTCTGTAGCACATTTTGCATTTGAAATCTCCCATTTGGGACCCCGTCCCACCATGGGACCTTAACTTTATGTTGGAGAAACTCACTTTACCTCCCTTTGAACTGGCTGCGAGTTGTGAACTGCATTTTCTGTTATGGAAAGCATTCTTTTTAGTTGCTGTTACTTCTGCTCGAAATATTTCTGAGCTCCAGGCTCTGATGTGTAAAGAGCCTTACTTGGTTTTTCACAAAGACAGTGTCTTTGCTTACTATCCTAAGTTTCTTCCTAAGGTGGTGTCAGAGTTTATGTTGAACCAGTCCATCCACCTACCAGTTTATTATCCTGAATATTCTAATCAGGGGGAGGCTTTGCTCCATAGTTTGGATGTTCATAGGATTTTGTGGTACTATAGTCACTGCACTCATTCTGTCAGTAAATCTGACCAGTTGTTTGTCCTACCAGTGATGGCCTGCTACAAGAGCTTCTCTAGAAGATCTACTGTTACGGCAAGTTCTTACATAAGTGTACTATTTTTGCATTTGACTCTGAGGAGAAGCATGGTTGATTATAAAACAAATTATTCAGTTTCTGCCTGCCATCCTGTTACTCTAAATGGGATATGCTTGAACAAATTGTTAAGACTTGTTTGAATGGCTTGGTGAGGTTAAGAAAATGGTGAACGTCTTTTGGGCCTTTGAGTGGAACAGGTAGGAGAAAGGTGGCCTATTCTTACACCTAATATGTACTCTAAAAAGAGCTAGTGCCCTTCTATTTATTTAGCTTGGTTTATAGGTTGATAGGTAGGCTTTTTGGAGGGTCATACTCCCTAAAAATACTGCTAAAATGAGGGACAATGGGCCTTATTTTGAGACTCCAGCTGGTATGTACAGTAGGAGGGAAATGCTACAAGTGTGGCCCCACTTTGATTGGAGTGATTATTTGGGCTTGGTGTATCCCAGAATTGAATGCAGAAACGGTTTGGTGTATGGTAGCAGATGACTGCCCGCTATTGATTCTCTCTCCTGTGTTCTGTTGGACAGCCCTCTTGGCTGTTTCCATCTTGGAAAATCATTTCATTTTGTTTTGTAAACTAGATGGGTGAATGTATAAGCTCCATTGCCCCCTAAATGTCAGATCTGCTTCTGTAATATTGTTAAATTACCTGGTAGTCCTCATATTTTGTCCAAGTAAACTTTGTACCTTACTTAGTGGAATTCCTGACCCCTCATACATTATCTTATATTATTTTATGTGTAGGCCCTGGTCCGGGTCACTATGAAATTATAGTTAACTGATATCTATTAAGGAGTACTTATACTGTGTCCTACTGGCTATAAATAAATCTTTTTTATCCAGGGTTCGGTATATCCTAGAGGTTTTCCATTATTTTCCAATTTTTATTTTTGCAAATATGCCTACATCCTGTCCACATATGGCTATGAAATTTTGTCTGTATTTTATGTGTCTGTGTAGATATTTCACTGTACATGTTTTGTTTCTGAGCTGTAATGGCATATTGCCAAACATTAAAGCTTTTTGACTGACTGTATCAGGCTCCATGTCAATTCGGTGAAGATATTTCGGTGACGACGATAATGGTGACAGCAAAACTGGCGACTGTCAATACAGCAATGGAAAGTATGGTGAACGCAGTTGCGGCAACAATTGCTTTGTGTGGAGGTCAAAGCCACCCCCACCCCCCTTATTTATATAGCCAGCTCTGAGGTCATAACAACTTGGGGAGGGGGAGAAGCAAATGTTGCTGTAACATCATTTGCCGTACATTCCCAATCACTGTATTGCCAGTCGCCAATTTGTCATCACTGTAATTGTCATCACTGTCATCGAGGCACAGGTCAGCAGAGGGGAAAACCAGGAGCAGTTGTAGCATTCAAAATATTATTTATTTACAGTAGCAGTATCATAAAAATATAAAATATATAAACTTGTTGATAACTATGTACAGAGGCAAAATAAAATATTTCTTGTAATCTCTGTGCTCCTTTTTCTTCTCATCCTTTTAATTGCAGCTCAGCTCTTTTATAACAAATGACAAGTCCTTCACACAGACACATAAAAATTGGAGACAAAACTGCTTCTATATTGTTCATGTAGTGTTCATCTTACAAGGTCTGACACTGGACACCACCCCTTGGGTGCTCATCATTCTCGTGATAGGCTTCTATTTTGAAATAGTGCTTTTGGTCATGAGAATGTTCTAAATCCGTCAGATCTACTTATTCCATTTCTTCCATCATTTCTACATCCTTTCTTGCAGGCAACAAGTTTTCCAACAACTTCAGTCTGTCTGCTGGCAGGAAACCACTCTCCGGAAAATGGACCTTAAACTTCACTATCAAATTGCCCTTTTCATAAGGCCTGCGGTGAATGGGCATTCCTTCATTCAATACACATCTGACATCTCCGTGCTTAACAATATAACCTGGGAGTGAGGTTATTTATTTATTTATTTACAAGATTTACCAGGAAGGCATACTGAGCAACATGCTCGATTCCAGATGCATCCTGGGGGCCTAGGCCCTGTACATAGCATATATAAGAACAATTACAAGTACAGTGATTGAAAATACAGAACATAAGTATAAGTATAAGTATAGTATAAGTATAAGCATAAGTATAGTTCTGTCATCTAAAGTTCTGACTGTTTTTTGAGTCATACTAAGATTCATACTAAGGGTTGGAAGAAAGCTAGAGAGCCGTAAGGCCCATATGTGCTCCTTAAAATTAATAGTAACTAAGAAAAAAATTAGATAGCATTAGTTTATCGAAGCGGGATTTAAATAATTGCTTAGTACTGCTACAGATAATTTCCACAGGTAAAGCATTCCAAGGTTTTATAATTCGTAGTGTGTAAAAGTATTTCCTTGGCAATACATTAAATGTTTTAAGTTTTAATTGAAGTGGGTGACCTCTAAGGTTAAAGATGTCATCGTTGAACAGTAATCCAAGGTTTGTAAGTAAATATGGATCTTACATGATGTCGAACATTAGAAGGAGATCCCCTCTCAGCCTTCTCATAGTGAGAGGCATCAAATTTAATGTAGTAAGTCTTGATTCATATGGGACATGTTGTAACCCCTTAACAAATTTGGTGTAGCGTCTTTGAACTTTTCCAAGATGAAAGATGTCATTTTTTTTTAAAAGGACACCATAATGGGAGGAAAAGTCCAAATGTGGCCGAACATATGCTCTATAAAGTGGCAACAACACATTTTTATCTCTGGATCTAATATTTCTAAGAATGGACCAGATGACTCTATTTGCTTTTAATATTACAGCATTTATCTGAGAGTCAGGCCTGAAATCATCAGTGACTAACACCCCCAAGTCTTTTTCTGTGCAAGTGTTTTTTTACCACCTTATTATCTAATATATATTGATGGAAAGTATTAGCCAACCCAAAATGAATGACCTTACATTTGTTGTGATTTAGTTTCATGCCCCAATCCAATTTGAGATGAAATCCAGGTCTGTTTGAATAGTAGCAATCTGCTCGGGTGTGGAACATAGCCCACCAATTTTAATTTCATCTGCATATTTGATAGTATTTGATAAGCAACTAAGTGTGATATCAGATATGGACATATGAAAGAGAATAGACCCCAGAACTGAGTCCTGAGGTACGCCACTAGTGACATTTCCCAAACTTGATAGCTGTCCATTAATCATTACTTTTTGGGTTCTGCCAGTCAACCAATTAGATATCCATTGGATTATAGCTTGTTCCATATTTATGGAGGCTAGTTTTTGCAATAATGCCCAATGGCAGAGGAGATCAAATGTCTTACTAAAGCCGATATAAATTATGTCATATGGAACATGATTATTGAGCTGTAGGCTGACATCCTCATAAAAACAAAGTAAATTCGTTAAACAGATACACCCCTTTTTAAAACCATGTTGTTCCGTATCTTGTGAAGTTAAAGTGGAAGAAATGATGTATTTTATCAGGCTTTCCAATACTTTGCACAGGGGACAGTCAAACTGATAGGTCTATAGTTTTCCCAGCTATTTTTGGTCCTTGTTTATGGATAGGGATGAAATAAGCTGTTTCCATAAATGGGGCACAAAATTGTGATTTATACAATACTCAAAAAGCAATTTAAGGGGAAGTGTTAAACTATCTGCCAATAAGTACAATAGGTGACCTGGTATACCATCAGGTGATATACTCAACTTCCCTTTAAGAGTAATTAATTTGGCATGTACATCAGCTACAGGAATGGTAATTTTACCTTCCACAGAAACAATATTACTATTGATTGTCTTGTCATTGGAAAATATTTTACAAAAATTTGTATTAAATATATTTGCCATTTCCAAGGGGTCTTGAACGAATATATTATTATACATAATGGGACCAACTTGACAAGTAGGATTCTTTAATGAATTTATATATGAAAAAAAGGATTTACTATTGTCTTTTTTAGCACTGACCGCTAGTTTCAGTTCCCATATTTTTTTGGCCTTTCTGATGCTTTTCTTACATTTCTTCTGAATATCAATATATTTACGCCAATTTGAAGGATTCCACTAGTTCAATATCCATGTGCATGATCAGGTCCTCTCCCCATCTTGTGAACACAGGATGGTCCTTTTGATCCAGGACAATGATGATATCCCCTGGTTCCAGACCCGGTTCCTGGTCACCCTCACCATAGAATGTTATTTTCTGTCCATCTTTCATACCTTTATCAATGTGTAGTTCTAAAATCTTTTTCTCCCAGATAATCTTTCTTGTGTTGTAGTTTTTACACCTATCCTTGGGACTGATGCATTGTCCTTGACCATGGCACTCCTGACAGACTGACTGGATCTGCTGAACCATGCTTCGCCCAATCTGTTGGATCCGTATGTTCTTGCCTGTCCCTCGACAGTTTGGATAGCACTCCACTGTACATTTTCTACCCCCTCGACCTTCACATTTACTGCAAATGACATTCTTTTGCAAAGAAAGTTTTCTTGTGGCACCATTGTACAAATCTTCCAAAGTTACTGTCAACTGATGCACAACATTTTTTCCTCTCCTTTCTCTCTGCTTCCTTCCACCTCCCCCAAAGAACATCTCAAAGATCTCCATTGGTGATCCAAAGCTGCTACCGACCCATGTTGTCTTCTTTAATTGCCTGCTCACCACCTGTGTCATACAGTTCTCTCTTCTTGGGATCAAAGAGTACTTCGTAGGCTTGAGAGATCTGTTTAAACTTTTCACCTTCATTCATTCTTGTCAGGGTGGTACCTCCATGCTAGTTTCCTGTATGCTTTCTTGAGTTCATCTGCAGTAGCATTGGGTTTCATCCCCAATACATCATAATAGGCAGTTTCTTTCACCATCTTCTAGGGATAAAACTACAGATAGAGACCAGCTCCTACAGCTTCCAGAAAGTTCCAGCTCTTTTATATGTCTTTTCAACCCCCATCCTTGGTAAACATCCTATTTTTGCAAAATGTTCTGCTCTCATAAATATCAGGAGCTGCTAGAACACAGTGAGCTTCTTGAGGCTCCCTTTTTGCAGTTTTTGAAAAAAAAGCCTAAACATTTGCACTCAAGTAACCTCTAGTTTTCTACAATTATCTTAAATTATAAATATATACATTTCAACAGTAATACTAAATATTTTCTAAACAGAAGTGACCCCATTATCAGTTTCATTCCATACATTGATATGCATATATTCTTATATTAGCAGATCTAGATATGCAGGGGAGAAAAACAGACAGCAAGAGAAAACTGAGAGACAGAGAGAGGCAAAGAACTGCAACTCTGTTCTGGCTGATCAAGTCCGAGGTCTCACAGGAAAATTTGGTTGTGCAACCAGACAGATAAGAGACAGAAAAAGGAAAACTAGATCCTTGCATTTAAACCCTATCTCCATAACAAATGGGACAGGGTCCTATTCTACCCTGTGACTGTCACCAATATTCCTTCACTGAACTGACGTGCTACCACTGTATCATAATGGTTACAATAAATACCTAGTCTTTTCACTGGATCCTTATAAAGTTGTACTCCAGAAATTTGGTTATTATTATTTACTATTAGCGGTCCCTACAGGGACTGCTCTTCTTTCAGCATAATTTTTACATGAACCAGATATTTCTGAAAACCTGTTTACAGTTTGTTGTACTTCCTTCCCTGACACAGCGTCTTGCAAAATAATGCATGGATCATCTGCATATGCCAACATCTTCACCTCCTCAATGTCCTGTGCCATTCTTATCCCTGAAATTTGCATGTTTCTTTGAATCATTTTAAATAATGGGTGCAGTGAAAATATGTACAGTAATGAGCTTAATGGGCAGCCCTTGGGAGCACCACTTATTTAGCCTGAATGGGTAGGCCTAACTGTGAATTTACGTATGGTATCATAGCCGCTCACCCATACAAGTATCTTAATCCACTGTATGAAACAAGCTGGTACACCGTATATCTCTAATATTGTAAATAGGTAACCATGGTCAACCTGGTAAAAATCTTTGTCCTGATCCAAGGAAAGTACAAGACCTTTACAACGCCCTTTATTTCACCTCTCAAACAGTTCTCTCAATATCAATAGATTGTCTTGAATTTTCCTCTCGGGGACTGCACAGCTTTGCAATGGTGATACAGTGGAGCCCTCTTAAGTGTACACCCTTGGGATAAACCTTTTTTTTTTGCACTTAAGTGGACTGTGCATTTAACCAGAAAATCACTTCCAGGCAGATTTCACTGTTTCTGTAACATGCTTTATTAAATACCAGGTACTCAAGTTAAAATGACATTACTGCACTGTCCTACAACACAGTTCTACTTAAAAAAAATCAGTAATCTTCTTTTGTTTTGTGTGTTTCAGTGTATGATTCAAAATTAAACAGAAGGCTAAAGTCAGCCTTTTCTTTTGACAAAACTAATTGTCTTACTGTGGCCATGCTAGACAGCACCATAGCTGCATTTAAGATGTTAAGGTGGACTATTCAAGGTGGCACTGTACAAAATGTGCACTTAAAAGCTGGGTTGGACTTAGAATCAATAGGAAAAGTAAAAAAAATGTGCATTTAACCGAAATGTGCACTTACATGTAATGCATGTAACAGGTACATTTAACACTGGATGAACAGGAAAAAATTGGATATGGAAAAAATGTGCATTTAAGCAGGATGTGCACTTATCTGATGTGCACTTAAATGGGCTCCACTGTATCACAACTGCAGCTGTATGAGATCATTTATTAACTAATATTTTAGATAACATTTTCTGGTCTGCATTTAATAGGCACAGGGGTCTCCAAATGTACTCCTTTTTTGTAAAAAAAAATAAGCAACACTTGTGTCATAGGCTGTGGCAGTGTCCCTGAAGTCAGTATTGGATCATACAAAACTTGTAATGTAGGAGCTAAGTGGAAACATGTCTTCTAAAATTCAGATGGTAAGCTGTCAGTCCCCAGGGCAGCACTGTTGTTTAAAATCTTAGTAGCCAAGTCTACTTCCCAGAGTTTAATGGGCTATGTCAGTTGTTGCTATACATTTTCTGGTATATCCAGTATATCTAAATCCTTGAGATTTGTAATCTGCCTCCTAGATGTTTATACTGTACTGAAGTTTCTCCCTGCATAAGTATGCATCATATTCATAATCTCTTGAATATCAGTTGTTAGTTGTTCTCCATCTTTCTCTCTTAATCCTTATTATCTTCTGCACTCTATCCTGACAAGCTTTAAAGCTGCCCAATGATTGTTTTCTCCCATGAGTCCCAAATTTCACTTCTTGTTCTTGTGATGCTGCTCTGTGATACTGATATTCTTTCATTTCTTGTTTAATGTGCTCTATTTGTTTAGACAAGCCATTTCCAGTCTCATACATTCTTGATATTAATTTACGTAGCTGTCTCCTAAGTTGTGAATAATGCAGATATGTGTCTGTTCCTACGTCCTAGCAGATCTCTAAAAGAAAGTTCTAAACTTTTGCTTAGAGTCTTCCAACCACACTGCCAGATCATGATACGCACGTGACACAGACCATCTTGCTAAAAATACATCACACCATTTATCTAGTACTTTCTGTTTTTCTAACAAAGTGGTATTCAGTCTCCATGAGTTCTTCTGTGTGTGTGTGGGGGGAGGGCTTGTGTTCCTGACACAAAATGGCAGTATACAGCCAGATGAGCTGATGATTCAACCGCAATAGTTGTTGCAGTTATGATTTGAACCTGCGTAGATAAAAATAAAGCATCTGTTCTGGTGGCCTGTCTTCCTTAGGTAAAAATGGCACTAGATGTTTTACCTACTGATAGAAAGCTGTCTTGCAAGTCAGCTACAGTTATATCCTTTAAGTATGCCATGTCACAAAAAAATATGTTTTCCTACCCCTGTCATTTGTGGTCAAACCACAGTTTAAGTCTTCCCCCAATATCACAAGTCTACTTGTGAGCACAAAGGGTCTCACTTCTTGAAATAATTGTACCCTGGCTGCTTTTGACTGAGGTGCATAAATATTTATGACACACAGATGCTGTGTCCCAATGGTTACATCTAGCAGTAAAGCTCTCCTTGGTGTAATGTCCACTAGACTTGGGAGTTTGAATGTTGCTCCACTAAAAAGAATGCCTACTCCATCACATTATCAGGATGTGTGACCAACAAGAAGGCTTCTCTAAACAAACTTTTGTAACAGTTGTTGTAACCCTGGCTCTGCGTACTCTGCACTGGCTGCAGGTCAGGTGGAGGGTCTTTTTCAAGGTGGGTCTTTTCACCTTTAAGTCCCTATACAGGCTGGGTCCTGGTTACCTGTCTGAGCTCCTGACACCGGTGTCCTCTGCTCACTCCCTCTGCTCCTCTTCGAGGGGCCTCCTGGACATTCCCAGGGATCAGCTCAAGACCTCAGGAGATCATGCTTTTAGTGTCTCTGGGCCAACCCTGTGGAACTTGCTTCCATCTGCAGTCTGGGAGGCTCCCTCGATTGAGGTGTTTAAGGGGAGACTAAAGGCCCACTTCTTCAGCCTGGCCTTTGGCTGCTGACCCCAACTTTAGCTCTGGCCAGTCCCTTGAAGTTTGACTGTTGGAAGCCTCTATTTTGTCAAATTTTTAATCCTGTTATGGTTTTATTAAGGTCTTATTATGTTTTTATTTACTGTTTGCTGTATGTCCTCATGTAAGCTCGGCGCCCATAGCCTCTGGGGTTGGGTGCTTATAAATAAAATTGCCTTGCCTTGTTAATTCGTAGTTTGTTTTTAGCCTGGTGTCTCACAGGAAAATTATGTTTTTAGGTAAGATATTTAAAACAGAGAGAGTAGACATTCTTTTTTTACATGTCTTGATACTATTTACATTTAGGGTGAATTGATGATGAGGTTTGTCCAATACACATTTATCAACAAATTAAAGTAGGGAAATCCAGAATCTTCTGGTCCATGCCCTTGTGTAGCCTCTCACTCTTTTAGCTGATTTCTCTGATTGAGAGTCCTGTCAAGATCTGAAGATAAATGTGACTGTGATTATGTTATGTGGTGATGTTACTGAGGTTTGTGAGTCCACTTCTTCCTGTTTGGTATCCCCACATTATCTTTTTGATGATAAAGCTGCATATCTTTAAACTTAATAGTAGGGGGTTTAATTTGTTTAGTCTTTATTCTTCTTTGTCTTTTGTTTAATAGAAACTACTACCATGTTAGTCGTGGGGGGGGGGCATCTTGTCTTGTTCTATTACACCACACGAACATATGAAAATGCCAGCATAGCTGTTTATTGAGTTTGCTCAAGTGTGCAGCTCCCAGCCTAATCTACTGAAGCTGCTTCCTCTCAAACACCCATGTTATTTCCCCAGACTGCATCCTTCCCTTCCCTGTTTCCCCTCAATTATGACCTTACCTCTGACCCTGTCCCACCCCATCTTAAAACTGCCCACAGTTGGCAGAGAAATCACATCCTGTGGCAGTTGGTTCCATTTTGCCACCACCCTTTCTGTGAAATAGTGCCTCCTCATTTCCCTCTTAAATCTACCCCCTCCAATTTCAGACTATGCCCTCTCATATTCCTCCCCCCCAGTCTGAACATGACCTCAGAACTTACCCTATTTATGCCCTTTAAATATTTATAGGTCTCAATCACATCATTTCTTTCCCTCCTATCCTCCTGGGAATACACGTTGAGCTCCCTCAGTCTTTCCTCATATGGGATGCCCCCCAGGTCTAGGATCATTTTTGTCACTCTACGCTGTACCCCCTCCAGTAGATTGATGTCTTTCTTTAAGTATGGGCACCAGAACTGCACACTGTACTCCAAGTGCAGCCTCACCAGCGACCTGTACAATGGCAGAGTGACTTCTTTCCTTCAGGAAGTGATCCCTCTGGCAATGCACCCCAGCATTTTATTAGCTTTAGTTGCTGCCTACCTGCACTGTGCAGTATGATTCATTTCCCCTGTAATTAGTACCCCTAGAGATTTCTCCTCCACTGAGGTGGATAACTGCAGTCCCCCCAGCCAGTAGCCATACCTAGGGTTTCTGAGTCACCATTTTCTTCGATTCAGTGCCGCATGGGAGGTTGGTGGGGAAACTGGAATATGTGGGGGTGGGACCAAAACTGGTGAAATGGATCACAAACTGGCTAAAGGGAAGGCAGCAAAGGGTGGTGGTGGGGGGGGACCACTCGTCACTGAGAGCAGTGATGAGCGAAGTACCACAGGGATCGGTACTGGGACCAGTGCTGTTTGGGATTTGTATTGCAGATCTGTCACACGGGATCTGGAGCAAGATTAGTCTGTTCGCAGATGATACCAACATGGGAGTTGTGGTTGACACAGAGGGGTGGAAGAGGTTGCAGGAGGACCTGACTAAGTTGCAGGAGTGGGCAGAAATATGGCAGTTGGGGTTTAATGCCAAGAAGTGCAAGGTTCTGCATTTTGGAGCCAGGAACCAGAGGAGAGATTATCACTTGAATGGGGTACAGTTGGGGAGCTCCACAGAAGAGAAGGACCTAGGAGTGATCATTATGGGGAGCATGAACAACTCTGCTCAGTGCAGGAAGGTGGCAGCAAAAGCCAACAAAATTCTGGGGTGTATTGCGAGAGGATCTCCTCCAGAAGGAGGGAAGTTATCCTGCCCCTGTATAGGTCATTGGTCAGGCCCCACCTGGAGTACTGCATGCAGTACTGGTGCCCATTCCTAAAGAAGGACATCAGATTGTTGGAGGAAGTGCAGCAAAGAGCCACAAAGATGATCCAGGTATTGGAGAGCAAGCCTTATGAGGACAGGCTGGGAGAGCTGAATATGTATTCACTGGAGGAGAAGAGGGATGGGGGGATATGATCGAGACCTTTAAGTGTCTGAAGGGGATAAACAAGACCAACACAGAAGGGATTTTTCAGATGAGAAGGGGAGGGACATAAGAGGGCATGGACTGAGATTGGAGGGGGGAAAATTCCAGAGGGAGATGAGGAGACATTTTTTCACAGAAAGAGTGGTGGACAAATGGAACACCTAGCCAGATGAGATAGTGTCCTGTAAGACGGTGGGCAGTTTCAAGAGTGGTTGGGACAGGGTAAGGGTAAGGGATATTGGAAAGGGGGGACAGGAGAGGCAGCTGCGAGATGAGGGGCTAGCTGCACACTTAAGCAGACTCGATAGACCATAGGCCTATTTCTGATGCCAATTTTGTACGTTCGTGTTTCTTTCTTTCATGTGTTGTTCTATAGGAAAAACTCTTGTGCACATGTTCTGGTATAGGGGTTCATTTTACATATACCTAGATTCTATTATTTTTTTATGTCCTGTGGATTGTAGTACCAAGGGCCACTGTGGGAATGGCAGGGTTAGAGGTTCATCCTGTGTAACCTGTTCCTGTTGTCCTTCTTTTGATACTATCTGTACATCAGACAACCTTTGTACCTTGGCTTCAGTTGCTCCCTGTGCCTCTCCCTTTGAGATCGACTCTGCCTGGTTCAGACCATCTTGCCTATTGTGTGAGGCCCAGGAGCACTGCCTAAAAGAATTTATTTTTATTTATTTAGCTTTTGTTGACCGGGTAAGTGCACTAGACAAATCCTGCCTATTTTCAGGCACGACCCAGGGGAGGGGGATACAGATGAATGCCAACTGACCTCGAACCAGATTAAGCTGTTGGTGGTATTTTTAGTGAATGAGGGAAATTTGGCCAGGACACTGGGGAAATTCCCCTACTCTTTTCGATAAGTGCCATGGGATCTTTAACATCCACCTGAACTACCACCTATCCAGGCAGATGGGACCTCGGTTTAATGTCTCATCCAAAAGACGGCACCTCAGAAATGCAGCACCCCTCTCATGCTGCATTACAGTGTCAGTACTGGGATATTAACCCAAGTGCCAGATGTGGGAACTGAACCCACAGCCCTCTGATCTCCCGGCCTCAGAGGCGAGTGTGCTACCTACTGAGCCACTGACACTGCTAATATATATATAATATGCTAGAATACCCCTGGTCCTTGCACAAACTGCATTTGAATGGGTTTACACAGCCCTGACGTGAGTGCCCATATTCCCAACAACTGTTACGTCTTTCTCCATCACATGGTGAACTAAGATGGGTACTTGCACCACATTTGTGGCATGTTTTAAGTTGTGCAGGGTAGAAATAAACTCCCCAGTCTCTTCTGATGAAAAAAACTTCCTAGCAGGTGACAAATCCCATTATCTGTTTGATGTAATTTTACCTCGAATTTCCATCCCCCAGTCCAAACCCGCTCACTGTCTACAGTGGGTGCAGGCATGTCACGCACCTCATACCACTGCTGTAACCAGTAAAATATATCAGATACACTTACCCCTTTGTTTGAAATAGTACTGTAACTATTTTTATTGCAGGTTTGGACAGAGGAAAGGCCAGAAAAGGTGACCACTGTGCAGTGTTTTTCAGCATGTCATATTTTTCCCCAAATCTTTCTAGGGCTTTTATTGTTTTAAAACTTGAATTAAAAGTGTTTTCTCTTTTGCTGGCCTGGAAGCGTAGAGGGCTGAGACATTCTGCCTCACCTACCATCACACTGGCGACCTGGGTTCAGGAATGGAACTCAGTCATTGGGGTTGACTGGGGAGAGGAGGACTGAGTGTCCAATGGACTGCTCTCCTCTGGGGAGGGAGGGAGGAGCACATGTTTGGCCTGTAGTGACAGCTGGGGATGCAGGCAGCCAGGGACTGTAACTTGGGGAAATGCAGGAATGGCAGCCAGCGACGTCCTATGCATTGAAGTGTGTAGGTATGTATAGATGGCATTGCATGTCCATTACTCTAGGGAGAAAACCGGTGGAACAAATGGTGAGGCACTGTGTAAAATAACAGACTGACCCTCTGCAGGCTCAACAGCAGCTACAGGGACCTCTCCTGGAACTGGATCCATTTGACGGTGAGCAAACAGCCGCTGACCCCTACCATGGAGGTAAACTGTGGGGGAAGCACTGGGATTGATGGTGCAGTAAGTCCCTGGGATGCAATGTGATGGGGGGGGGGCTTGGTAACAGGGAAGCCTGCACCAGTTGAGGAGGAGAAATAGATTCACTATAAAAAAGTGTTTTCTCCTGATGTATGAATGGCAGCATGTAGTTCAGCTGCAACAACAACAAAAAACAACTAATGATTCTTTTAATAATTTTCTAATGACATACACTCTGTCAGGACGGTGGCCTAGACCTTCTTGATATCACAGCCATGTGACATTTCCCCCTTGTGCAGGCTCTCCCTGTGCAGCAAGCAAGACATTTGAAACGTAATCTCACTTCCTGCACCGGGGCAGTTCTGTAGTGTGTTGTTTAGGCTGTGCATTTGTAGAAGTTCCTTTCCCTGGATCTGATACAGTCTCTGAGCTCTCATCAGTCTCTATATCAGTTTGTGCTCTCAATTTCCGAGGTTCTGTAACTGTATTTATTACACTGTTAGCATGCCTAGCATCCATACTTGTATTTTGCATATCCTTATGTTCATTTGCTAAATGTTTAGCTTCAAGGTATTTCCCCAGTTCAGTGGTTTGTTACAAATTAGACATATTGTTCCCATTAGAGGTTTTATTGCTATAGTTTTTATTTTCTTACCTGCTGTTTTTCTCTGCTATAGCATTCCAGGTCCTGTGGAACCCTTGAGACCCCATCATCCACCTTCCTCTAGCTAGCTGCTAACAGAGACGCTTCCACTGACCATTTCTGAAAGGTGTTTCCTTGTTGAAGTTGCAGTGGGGGGGAGCACATCTTAGGCCGAGACTGTGTCTCATTTGAGCCATTCTGGGCACAGTCCTCCCTGAGCCTCTACTCTATGTTTGCTTTCCTCCATTCAGTTGTTTATGTGACTTGTCAGCATTTTCTGTCTGTGCATAAATCTCCTGTGGTTTTGTAGCAGGCTGTCTGGCAGATGTAGAGGCAACCGGTATGCATTATGCAGGATGTACTATGGGGTCCAAGTTTGTAATTTGTGTATTTGTCTGATAGGGAGTTTCTGCAGCCTGCTGTGAATCCATAAAGCATGTATTTTGGTCTGTGTGTGTTTTTGACACATTATCCACCAGTTTTTCATGGTTCCATCATGCCTGTTCGACAGGCAATTTGTTGAACGGCATTACAGCGACAGCACAATGCCGACACTGAGCATTGTACCGTCAGGAAAAACAATGTTTTTTTCCCGGTGGTGCTGCAACCCCGCACCCCCATGTGGTGGACTCTTCTCCCATACCCCCCCAGATTTATAAATAACCAGCTCCAAGTCAGAGTTGTTTCAGGGAAGGGGCACAATACCAGAAGAAGCGCTGTTGAGGTACCGCAAGACCATTACAGCAAACTGCTGATTGTGTCGCTGTAATGATCTTAGCAGTATTTTTTTTTGCTGTTTTGATGGTATACAGGTTTTCACTTTCCATATCTGGCCACTCTGTTCTTTTGATGATGCTGCATCATCACTTGCATGTTGTGACAACTGAGCTGACTTGACAGCACTGTCAAAAGCTCCAGCATTGTGCCTGCTGGTACTATAAGGGTGCAATAAGTTTTATGTTAGTCGTTCCTTTTGCTATGAATGTTCTTCTTTCAGAGGACACCCCTCCCCTCATCCTTGTCCTTTGCAGCTTTATCAGTCATTCCTAAACAGGGCAAAAACCTGCAACTGTGCCTCCTCATATTGGCCGATCTCAGCTCTTAATGCAGACTATAAGGACTGCATGTCAATCTTATCTTGGCTCCTAGACTAGCTGCTCCCTCAGCACATGGGCCTAGAACAAACAGGTTTGTGCAGTCATGTATGATGATGGACAACATGAGGTGTATACCACATGTAGTGCATGAGATGCAGAAGTCATCTGTCCCATCCCTTCTGCTAAGTCTTGCTGCTGAGAAGGCTTTTGACCGGGTCTCCTGGCCATTCCTGTATGCTGGGGTGACTAGGTTTCATAGAAACATAGAAGTTGATGGCAGATAAGGACTGCAAGGCCCATCCAGTCTGCCCATTTTTTCTACCTTAAGAATATGCCATAGGCCTTTATGCTGTCAATGGCAAATGTAATCATACTCATCTGTATTGCTCCCTTATGCCTAGCCCATGCCTGTTTGAAGCCCTGCACTGTATTCATATCCACCACTTTCTAAGGTAGGCCATTCCATGCAGCCACCACCATTTCTGTTAAAAAGAACTTCCTCACATTACCCCTTAATCGGCCTCCCTCTAATCTCATGCTGTGTCCTCTTGTCCTGCTATTTTTCTTATATTGAAACATATTAGATGCGTTCACCTTGTTAATGCCCTTAAGATGTTTAAATATTTCAATCCTATCACCTCTCTTCTTCCTTTGCTCTAGGGTATACATATTGAGCTACTTAAATCTGTTCTCATATGTTTTCTGGTGCAGTCCCTTCACCATTTTGGTTGCCCGTCTCTGGACTGCCTCTATTTTGTTAATGTCCTTGTGCAGGTGTGACCTCCAGTACTGCATGTAGTACTCCAGATGGGGCCTAACCAGTGTCTTGTAAAAAGGGATTATTACCTCCCTCTTATAACTGGTGATACCCCTACTAATACACCCCAACATCCCTCTAGCCTTACCTACTGCTTAAGTGGTCTGCTTGGATGATTTCAGATAATCTGTGATGATGATGCCAAAGTCTCTTTCTTCCTTTGTGATTGCCAACAACCCCACTCCCAACCTATATATGCAGCTTCAGGGTTTCTCTTCCCTATGTGCATGATCTTGCACTTCTTTGTGTTAAACCCCAGTTGCCACTCTTCAGACCATTTTGCCAATTTTTCCAGATCTTTTCTCATTCTGCCCACCCAATCGGGATCATCTACTTTGTTGCAGATCTTGGTGTCATCTACAAACAGGCAAACCTTACCCTCTAGTCCATCTGCAATGTTACTGATGAAGATATTGAAGAGGACTGGCCCCAGGACTGATCCCTGAGGTACCCCACTTGTGACCTGCATCTCTTCTAACTGTATACCGCTTACCACCACTTTCTGTTTTCTGCCCGCTAACCAGTTTGCCACCCAGTTGACCAACTTCTGACCCATCCTGAGCTACCCAACTTATTAATCAATCTTCTGTGTGGAACAGTATTGAAAGCTTTGCTGAAGTCAAGGTAGGTGACATCAGCTGCACCCCCTTGGTCCACCACTCTGGTTACCCAGTCAAAGAAATCTATGAGATTAGTTTGACAGGACCTTCCTGTTGTAAACCTATGCTGTCTTGGATCCTATGCTCCTATGGATTCCAGGTGTTGCATTATCCTTTCCTTAAGGAGTGCCTCCATAATCTTGCCCACTACTGAGGTAAGACTGACTGGTCTGTAGTTCCCTGCTTCCTTCCTGCTGCCACTCTTGTGGAGCGGGATCACATGAGCCCTTTTCCAGTCTTCTGGGACCTATCTGATGCTCACAGACTCACTAAACAGTTTTGATAATGGCTCTGCTAGTTCCACCCTTAGCTCCTTTAGTACCCTGGGATGAATGCCATCAGGTCTTATTGCCTTGTCCACCCTGGGCTTAGTGAGCTCTTGTAGGACCCTTTATTTTGTGAAGGGACTTGTGCACACGTCCCTCCCCTGTGTCCATGGTGCTCAGCTGTGGGCCCTGCCCTACCTTCACCTCAGTAAATACTGAGCAAAAGTATCTATTTAGGATAGAAACTTTTCCTTGGTCCTCCTCCACACCCTCCCCCTTATCCCCTTTGATCTTAACAATACCCACTCTGGACTTTCACTAATGTATCTATAGAAAGTCTTGTCCCCTTCTTTTACTCTTCGTGCTAGTGTTTCCTTGGTTTGGGCCTTTGCTTACCTTACTGCCTTCCCTGCTTTCCTTAGGGAAGTTTGTGTGCCTCCCTATCTTCATCCTGCTGCGTTGCCTTATACAGTATTTCCTGAAGGCCAACCTTTTGGCTCTTATCTTTTCTGCCACTGTTTTTGAGAACCAAAGTGGTTTCCTCCTTATTTTGTTCTTGTTTTTCCCCCTAACACAGTGGCATGTTGCTTCAAGTATTGCATCCTTAATGCTTGCCCACTTCGCCTGTACCCCCTCACCTGTATTTCTTCTTGACAGGGTTAACTTAACTCTGTTGGGCATCTTATCAAAGTCAGCTCCTCTGAAGTCCCATATTTTTGCCTTGCAATGGGATGATTTAGTTCTAGTAGCCAACTTGAACCATACCATGTGATGGTCACTGGCCCCCAGGTGACCTTCTATTTGGAGATCTGTGATCCTTTCTCGTTAGTCAGTACTAGATCCAGGATAGCCCTGTCTCTTGCGGGTTATTGTATCAATTGTTTGAGTCCCTCCCTCTGCAGTGAATCCACTATTTGTCTAGTTCTGGCAGACGTTCCTGCTGGTATTGATGAATCTATATATGGCACATTGAAGTCTCCCACTATCAGAACATCCTCTTTACTGTAGCTGTCATGTTTTGTATATCTTCTAACAGTTATGTGTCTATGTCCTTCCCCTGGTCTGGAGGCCTGTAGACAACCCTAGTTCATATGGCTGTCCCATTTCCTGTTTTTAGGGTGACCCACAGTTCTTTTGTCTCCTTATGTGTATTTTGAATTTCAGTAACTTTGATATTTTCATTGACATAAAGGGCCACTCCCAACCCCTTTCTGCACCTCAATCTCTTCTGAAGAGTACACAGCTGGCTACTGAAGTCTACCCAAGTGTGGTTACTGGTGAACCATGTCTTGCCAATGGCTGCTATGTTCAGTTTAGCCTCTATCATTGTTGCCTCCAGGTCTGGGATCTTGTTTCCCAGACTGCAGGCATTTGTGTACATGATTTTCCACTGGCCAGATTTCGGTGCGTTAGTTGTGGGACGAGGTCCGGCTTTTCCCCTGTGTGTCGTATGGGGAGCCAGACCTTTTTCCTTACCTGGTGATGCAAATGAACTACAAACATATTGAACTCCTGTTTGATCACTAGCTGAGGGGGGGAAGGGTGTTCCTCCCATTCGATATATTGGGTGTTGCACCCTTCTCCTCATTTGCTAGTTTAAATATTCTGCAAAGGCATCAAACAGCTGCGCCAATGCACTGACTCCCTCCTTAGTCAGATGCACTCCATTGAATTTAAAGAACTTTGCTCCCAAAACTGTTGCCAGTTACCTACAAATGTGTGTCATTTTTCCTGGTACCAGCCCTTAAGCCACATGTTTAGTTCCCCTATCTCCCCTTCTCTGACCTTCCATCCATCTGTCTCCCTCTCCCAGACCAACAGGATCTCAGAGAAGCAGATGCTGGATGAAATGGATGATAAATTGTCTCCCAGCCTGGTCAGGAGTTCCTTGGTCTCCATAACTGACCAGCTGGTGAGATCATTAGTCCCTATGTGTACCAGGACATCTATGTTTTCTCCTGCTTCCTGCATGATTTTAGCAATGCAGTCAGTGTCTCTCCATGCTGATATACCTGGGAGACATCTGACTACTACCTCCAGCTGGAGGGAGGTATCAACTCCCCGAACCATGTGCTCTCCTATGATCAGAAGTGATCTGGATTTCCTTTTTGCTTTTTTTGTTTTGATCCCTGTTTTGGGTGAGTTTTGTTGTGTTAGCTCCTGTGCTGCAGTGTCCTGCTCTGCAGTGTCCTCTGCCCGTTTGTTTGATTTAAGATATAGAGGCAGATACCTGTTTGTAATTTTTATGATTTGGGGAGGTGATACGTTGGAGAGCATTGAGTGATGGGGCACCCAATTTGCCTCTCCTAACCACCTGTCAACCTCCCGGACCAAATACCCTCTGCGGTTGAGGTGCTTTAGTTGGATGTTGGGGAAATGGCAGGTGGTTCTTGTAATATATTTTCTCCTGAATATGTGATTTGAGGTGCACAATCTCTGCCCATGCTGCCCGGTACTAAGCCTTTGGATCTCTCCAATGGTCCTGCATGTAGGACAGCATCCTAAATCCTGTATAACTGCCCTTTTGAAAAGTGTCCTACAATACCTGCAGTTACTAATATCCATTCCAGTTGAGTTGTTGAGTTTATAACCTGGTCCGAGTAATTAGAAGGAAAATGAAAGCAAAAGTTTGATTTTTTGTTTGTTTGCTTTTGTATAACTTTTTATAATAAGTTAAATTAATTGTTCCTCTGTAAGTGAGGTCACTGTGTGGATAACCATCTGATCCTCCCCTTCCTGCTTTGCTACAGGAAATGTCATGACTGTGCCAGTCTATAAAAGGAGTGTAGCATGGGGTGGCTGGGGATGAGGGTGGGTGGCTGGGCCCTTCTCCTGCTGGAAAAGAAGAACCACAGATGAAAGAAACAAGGAGGTAAGAGCAGAAACAATCAACCAACAACAAATGCAGTCGCTATCCCCAGTCTGTATCTTGTATGTGCTTCTGTAATTAGCCCTGAAAGCCTAGCCTAATGATAGATAAAACTGTAAAACCTGTAAGAACCACCTGTAACAATTTCACAGAAGATATACTCTGCAAAAAACACTTTGCTACAGAGAAAAATAAAGCAGTAAAAAAAGTAACAAAGCCTGTTAGCACAACCTGCAGAACACTTTAACAGAAAATTTATCTTGCAAAAAACAATTCAAATCAAAGATTACAGCAGTATTCTGTAAGCACAAAACAGTAACAAGCCCTTTAGGAACACCCTGTAACAATGCAGCAGAAAGTATACTCTGCAACAGTAATTTGAATCAGAGAACAATAAAGCAGTAAAATGTAAGCATAAAACAGTAACAAAACATGTAAGCACAAAAGAAAATAGTAACACATGGTAAATCTGCCTAGCCAAAAGAAGCCTTATTTTTTCCCCTTGCTCAGATAATGTTGTTCCTTGCTGTGTTCTTACAAGCAAAGCTAGAAGAAAAGAGCTCAGGGGAAGCTAGGTGCCCTTGCCAGTAAACCTAGTCTTCCACTATGTGGTCCCTTTTATTAGCCTCCTACAGACCATATATAACACCCCCTCCCGGCCTGTGTTCAAATAAATGGATGTCATTCAGCGGGCTTTCCCCTTAAGCGTGGCACTAGGCAGAGGTATCCCCTATCCCTTCTGCTTTTTGCCCTCTACATAAACCCCCTTGTGCAGGCCACTAGGCCCTTTGTAGTTGCCTAGTGAGGCCACACTTGGAGTATTGCTCCCAGTTCTGGTAACCCAATACAAAACACAAGATAAAGGTGCTGGGGGTGCAGAGAAGAGCCACCAGGATGGTACATAGGATAAGTAACTTAAACTTCACTGACAGGCTTGAGGCCCTGGACTTGTATACACTTGAATACAGGAGGATGCATGGAGATCTTTGTTTATTATTTAAGGCGCTGAAAAGTGATGATATTTGGGAATGTCTAGGGCTTAACTTTATGCAGCAGAGTTATAGTACTTGGGCACATACTCTTCAGCTAAAGGAGACAACCTGTACAGCAAAGCGAAGAACAGGATGGTATAGCTACAGAGTCATGGGGGTCCGGAATAGTCTACCAGTGGAAGTTGTAGGGAGTAGTAGTTTGATAGACTTCAAGAACAGACTGGATGATTACTGTAAGAGAGCAGGTTTATTTGCATATCCTCTGGTATAGGGACAAGATTTACATGGACCTTTGCCTAATGAGCTCATATAGTAACCTATGAAGCCGAACAGTTCATGGTGTACAGATAGGTGGTGAGAAACACCACATAGCTCTATATGTGGGTGATGTCCTGCTTCACTTCAGCCACCCAGAGGAATCTCTCCTAACACTGTTTAAGATTATCCAGCACTTTGGCAGAATCATGGGTTACCTCACCTACCCAGACAAATCTCTCCCAACACTGTTTAATATCATCCAGCATTTTGGCAGAATCATGGGTTACAATCTTAACACCACTAAAACAGAATCACTCTGCTTTGACTACTCACCCATGTAACATACTAGGGAGATTGATCCCTTCCACTGAGACGTGTCCAAACCAAGATATTTTGGTGTACATATTGCCAGGTGTCCTGAGAACTCCTGTACAGAAAACTTATCTACCCATTTCATCTCTAATGACACAAGACCTGACTAGCTGGAGTACTGTTCTCCTAAGTTTATTGCAGCAAATAGAAGTAATTCAAATGGTAACCCTGCCAAGAGCCCTGCCTCTGTTCAAAACATCCCACACTCTCTCAGTCTCTCAACTTTCCTGCAGTGGAACAAGGATATCAGTCATTTCATCTGGGCAGACGAGAGACCCCACATCGAACTGCAGACCCTCCACCTCCCTTAAGAGAGAGGGGGGTGGTCTCCTTGAAGCATCATTACTGGGCCTACCATCTGCAGTATATACTCTTCTGCCACCTAGGATGAACACCTACTATATGGCTCAGAAAAGAGCGGAAGACTTTACTGAAACAGTCATTCATATGAGCCCCGTACCTCCAAGAGTCAACGGAAGCAGAGAAGTTTTCACTTAACCTATGGCTTTGACGTCAGGCCAGGGTATGGCAGCCTGTAGAGAAAACACTGTTCTGATTTTTTAGTGCACCAATGCCGGCCAACCTGCCAGCCAAGGTATGGCAGTCTGTAGAGAAAACTCTACAGACTGCCATACCTTGGCAGATTCTGATTGTGCATTGTACCACTGTTAGATTGTACTACAGTTTCCTATTATGATATCCTCTGAAACTAACACATTGTACTTATCTTGTAAATCATACTACTGTTTGTACCATTCTGCATATCCTTGAATTGTTTTACTGTTTTGATCTATTGAGTCTGTTTTATATATTTCTTTACAACTGTTTTGATATAATCAATCTGTTTTGTATCCTTCCTTAAAACTGGACGCATGTGAAAACAGGCAGCTTTGCTCACAATGCCTTTTCAGTATAATCAATAAACAGAAGGAGGAGAAGAAGAAGAATCAGAAGAAGAAGAAGAACCAGCATTTATATAGCGCTTTTCATACACAGTGTATCCCAAAGCACTTTACAAGCAATACTAGACTGGTAGTGAAGTGACTGAATGTGTAGTGGCGGCCATATCACACATCATCACCCACACACAACCTGGATGATTGCATGAACCAGTTTATGGGAAGGGGAATGTTGGCCAGGACACCGGGAATGTCCCCTACTCTTTTCAAAGAGTGCCCTGGGTTCTTTTACTTCCACCTGGGCACCCACCAGGACAACACCAGGATGGGTAGACGGGACCTCAGTTTAATGTCTCATCCAAAGGACGGCACACCCCAGCAGTACAGCACCCCCCTAATACTGCACTCAAATGCCAGCAATTTTTAGGTGCAAATCCAATCCCGGTGTGGGACAAGAACCCATGACCTTCTGGTCCAGAGGCGGATGTGCTACCAACTGAGCCACGCTGACACCTGAAACTGAAATTCTTCTCCTGACACCATACTTATCTCTCTTCTGTCCTTTTGTTCTGTTAGAGCACTTTCCCCCTGTAACTCAGGTGCTGTATAACAACGGCCTACTATCCCTGCCCTGTGGGATCACCAAGGTTGAGGGGCCCGGGCTCTGTTTTTGATGGGAAAAGGGTGTTCTTTCCTAAAGGTAAAATAAATAGCGTAGTGCCACCACCCAGAGTAGTTTATAGTGGGCTAGATGTTTGTGTGGTACAACCCCCGGGATGCTGTACCTCCCCTCCTCCCCTTCAAGTCACCCCATATTAAATACCATAAACAGTGGCACTTCTTTACTGAGCATGCAACTACTGACTATTGCTAAAAAATGCTCACAGTGTTGAACAACAACAGTAAACAATTTATTAATAAGGGAAGGGAAATGGGAATGCAAGTAACACATATAACAGTAATGAATGCCAAATACCCTTAGCCAGTGGTGATTATTATTATTATTCCTTGGAGCTGAGGAGAAAAAGAGGTGATCTTCTGCTAATGTTTAAAATCATAAGGGATCCAACACTATTTGCTGATCTGGGCTTCATTCGACATCAAAGAGTCTTTTCTCTAAGAAGTCATAGTTATCAATTAGGACTTACTTACCCGAGAATTCAGTTAAGAAGGAATTTTTTCACACAACGTGTTATCTCGGTATGGAATACCTTACCAAGAGAAATTGTGGAAGTTGATTCTTACAATTCCTTCAAACTCAAACTTGATAGATTTCTATTGTATGTGGGTAAAGGGGATTGATGCCTGCTATGGCAGGAGATGTACATTTATGGGCTTTTGGCCTTCTGTAGATCTATACCTCCTAGTATGACTCCTAGTATTACTGTCCTCACTCCTCGGGCCCCATCCCGGCTTCTTTAATAGCCACATTGTGGCTTTACTTAACTGGTGGCTCCTGCCGCCCACCGCACTTTCTCTCTGTCTGGTCCTCACTCCTCAGGCCCCCCAGCTTCTCCAATAGCCGCACTGCAGCTTTACATAACTGGTGGCTCCAGCTGCCCACCACACTTTCTCTCTGTCTGGTACTCGCTCCTCGGGCCCCCCAGCTTCTCCAATAGCCACACTGTGGCTTTACATAACTGGTGGCTCCAGCTGCCCACCACACTTTCTCTTTGTCTCGCCCTCTTTCCTCGGGCCCCCCCTCCCCGGCTTCTCCAATAGCCACACTGTGGCTTTACTTAACTGCCCTGCCACCCACCACACTTCCTTTCTGTCTGGTACTTGCTCCTTGGGACCCCCACCCCATATTATAGAGTTTTTAGACACCAATAAAGAACCATTCTCATGAGCCTGCATGAATCAACAGCATAACAGAATTCTAGTTAACGTCCATAATGCACCTCTCATATAGGAATGGCAATACATTAAAACTGCAAAAAAGGCATTTACTAATAAAAGGTGAAAATTAATCGACAATAATTTTATAATTCATATTTATATATCCAGTATAGACCAGCTGAGAAGCAGTATTTTGTTTTTGTGGAGTCATATTTTTTACACATATTGGCAGGTCGACTTGAAGCCCCAAGAGGTTATCTGACTTGTTCAAGTTTTATAAAGATGTGTTTACTCACTGTAGACAAACATGATCACTAGCCAGACTGTGGCAGATCCAGGAATTGACAGAAGGGAGATCGCACTTGGCTACAAAAATCAAACCTCTCTTGGGGGGGGGGAATCTGGGGGCATGCTCCCCCAGGAAATTCTGAAAATGTAAGGTGTGAAATGATGCATTTTGGTGCATTTGAGCCCTAGTTTCAGGAGCAAAGTGTTGACTATCCCCCCCACCAAAAAATCTCCTAGTTCCTTTTCATCACAAAGCAGCTGCAAACAGTAATGGCTGCTTCACCTGGATATATTGATTCTGAGGGAGATGTCTGATTGCTGTGGTAGAACAACCAGGCATGTCCATCATCTTCCTTCCCATCTCTACCGAGGAAGCTTGTCACAGGACTGTGATGACAGAAACTAGGAGCTGGGCTCAGGTGAAAAGCACATGAACAGAGGAAAACTTAAAAAAAATGAATACAACAGTTGTGTTCAGCTTATATCAACTCAGCTTATTTATGGAACGCAAACAATGTTTCATAACAAAGAAGTATGCACACTGTTCTACCAGAATTGCAGATCAACTAAACAGTGTTAATTTTGGAAACGCTTATTGTGTTATATCCAGCATTTAACTGAACGGATTCAGGAGAAGCATACATCTTGGATGTTTTTTTAGCAAATAAGTCAACAACTGCACAGTAGCCTTTTGGGATGTCTCTATGTAGAAAGAGCAACAGTAAGCTGTTTAGGCGATCCTGTCCCATTGTGCTTCGCAGTTCTGACTTGATGAACTTTAATGAAGAATTTGCTCTTTCTACTCTAGCAGTTGTAACTGGAGTTAACAAAAGAATACTCAATATAAATGCTATGTTGGGAAACGTGGGCATTCGTCTGTGCAAAGGTGCCCTTTAAGTCAGCAGGTAATGAGCTTTGAGTGCTACAAGATAACGATTCCCAGTTTCTTTTCCCTAATCGGAGCTCTTGGTGGAAGGTTGATGGAGAAGGCAGGTTATCACCAAAGAAGCTTTTAAGTTAATTTTCTTTTTCATGAGTGAGGCTGCCAAGGTTTGCTGGGATGAGGGAGAGGCCTTGTACAGCTGTGCAAGACTTAACTGCGAACCTTCTGGACAATTCTGAAATGAGGTGCTCAAGTAAGGGAATAAAAAAGGCCCTCCTCCAATAAACCTCTGGAGTATCATCCTCTACACTGTTCCTCTGTGTTTGGCAGTTGCAGTGACATGGGATGAGTAAGTCTTTCTGGTCAGACAGTTTGCTCATTTCTACCATCACTTCAAATAGGATGTGGAACTCTTTGTCAAGATTTTCACAAATTTAGTGTAATTCATGAAGCACAAGTTTAACCTGCTCATAAGCATACACTATGTCCTGGAAGGATCCTTGCAGTAACTTGCTAAGTGCCTTGGTGAAGCCAAACAAGTATCTTGCTGACGGGAATGCAACAGTGAAACTGGACTTTGTGATGGAATTGTATAGCCCATGTGCTTCAGAAACAGTTTTTGCATCCCAGTGTTTTTCCGTGTTGGTTGACATGTCTTCAAGACAGTAAAGCACAGCTTTGTACAGGTGGTGAAAATCTTCAAAGTATGTATGCCTCTCCACCCATCTGGTCTCACACAGTAACTTCACTTTTTGTTTCTCCACAGGTTGTTCTCTATTTTTAGATCTTTCAGAGTTCATCTGCTGAAGTCACTGCTCCAAATGCCTTTGGCGTTTTGGAGAATACTTGAAGAAGATCCCAACTTTCTTCACAGTACTCATCATCCAGGTTATTTCTGGTAGCTCACAGACTTTTGAAAGAACAAGGTTTAATTGGTGACTAGCACAGTAATAATAAGTAGAGGTGTATGAAAATAAACTTCCGCCGGCAAAATTTCCGCAAAAGGTGAATTTTTGCTTCTGAGAAAGTACGGTAATCAAATTAGTAACTTTCATGGAAATTCTGACTTAGAATGGTGGAAAAAATGTATAAATTGTGGATTATTGCATTAAACTGTGGAGAAAAAAGTCTGCAGAACTGATCACTGAACTGCGGAGTAATTACATTTACTGTAGAATAATTCATTACACTGTTGGGGGAAAAAATCCTCAGAACTGTTATTCCGCAGTTCATGTGCATTTTTCCACAGTTCAGCCAAAAAATTTTGCAGAACAGGATGAAATTCCACCACACACATTTGGAAGATTCCAATCTCGTCAGTGGCGGAAGTTCGGAAAATTATTACTGTGGATGTTCTTTAATTGCTGTGGAGTTAAGACGTTGAGACACTTGTATTTATTCCCTACACCGGTTCTCTGTATAATGTAGCATTCTGTTCTGTTTAATCTTATGCCCATCCTACCCAGGACCTGGATAGTAGGACCTCCTTGTGAATGAGCTTGCTCAGTGGAGCCTTTTCCTGGTAAAATAAATAACTGAATTGACTTGTCTGGTAGGGAGTTGTCTTTCCAATGAATTTTTTTGCTGTTTTGGCCCTGACTGGAACTGGCCTCTCCCCTTAGTGTTTTTTTTTTTTTTTTATCCTGAGGTTGGCTGTGGTTGAGGTTCCTTTATTCCTTTTTTTATGCTGTCTTGCACATGCAGCACAGACAACATATTGTGGTTGCTTCAGTGGAGAAGTGGGTTTTGGAGGTGCAGTTCTGCTGCAGCCAATGGCGCCACTGCTTTTTGAGGCCGCGCTCTGTGGCGCCAATGGCAGAACACGCTGTCTATGTCAGCACTTGAAAAAACATGTCACCACCTTGAAAGAAATTAGCCACTGCAATCAGTCCCTGTTTGCAGCAGCCAATTACTGCTGGTGTCCCCTGTCGAGCAACATGGCGGCAGTGATGGGGAAGCCGAGGGACTGCCGCCTCACACAGTCCCTCAGAAAGCTGACAGGGTGCCCAATCACCATGCCCCCTCCTAACTTAATTTGGCAACGGGGGTGCTCAATCCCCGTCGGCATGTCCCCCCCCATTTCTTGTGTGCTGAGGGGATGCCCAATCCCGCTGGCTCATGTGACCCCTCAGTATGTGCTGACGGAGGTGCCCAATCCCCATTGGTTCCAGTCCCCCACCCCAAAACACGGAGGTGGCACGCTGGAAGACCACCCCAGCATGCCAATAGTACCTGTTAAAAGCAAAAACCATCCCAGGATGTCTATTACTTTTCTTTACATCCTGTAAAGAAGAAAATGGTGACCCTCGATGTCTGCACTCCTCCCCAACCTCACGACCCACCCACTGCGCACTTCGCCAAGATTCAGCCTCGTCCTCATCTCCAATAAATATAAATTTCCTGGTGTCTAGTGACCCCACCTCCTAGCTGATTGCCAGCCAAATAATGAATTACACTCCCCAGATTCACACCTGTCTCTCCTCCCCCATTGTCTATAAGTGCCGCCTGGCCAACATCAGTCCACTTGTAAAAAAAATAAAACTTTCCCTGGTGTCTAGTGGACCACTCCCCCACCCTTTCAGTAGTAACCCCACCCCACACCCTCCATCTATTACCCCTCTGTGGGCCACCAGCACAGTCCTCCACTCACCACTATAGCCAGCAGCCGACTGAGCTCTTTTACAATGAGCCTGCGTGAGTGAGCCTGCCACTTTCATGAATGGGCATGTGCATTCTATAAAGTTAAAAATCATATATTGTGTATTTAGCATTTAGTTGCAATATTTATAACATGTTGTATGCATACTGGAGTAAACAGGTGATATTAGATATATATTATACTCAATTGTGTATTCTTGCAATAGAGTACTGGCTCTTTAAGAAGGGAAGTTCATATTTTTCAGTCTGTATGAAAAACAAAATATATGCAAATCTCTAGTACCATTACATTTTAATTTTTTACATTTTTTTACTCCTTTGTGAGGGAATGTCAGTTTTTCATTCCTCGTGTGTGTGTGTGGGGGGGGGGTGTCAGTTGTGTAGCATGTGTGTGTCTTCACTGTTGCTAAAATTACAATCTCTCAGAAGCAGCATACATATAGCTGCTTCTCTTCTACTTGTGCCATCAACAGTGCATCTAAAAACAAGTACACATCTGAAGCCATGCACATTACATCACTATTGCACGACAATAAACTGGACCTCGAACAGTCCCATTCAGATGATGTACAGGGAACATACATTATTTTTACTATGTTTTGTGGTGTGCATCCCCAAAACTCTGCATTCACATTCACAGTGCTGGTCCAGACTACAGATGCTGAGTGTTTGTGGTCACCAGATGGACACACTTAGGCTAGGATGACTGATGTCCAGGGGGTATTGGATGACCAAACCATCATCCCGCTGACTGCAGCATCAATGAACCCAGCACAACACAATGGTTGAATCCAAAGGGCAAACAAGATTACAGTGCTGGAAAAGCTGGGGTGCATGTAGCTCAGGAATCAGAGAGGCAAACCAGGAAAACTGCACTATATGTTTTTGTGTTTAATTTGCTTGGCAATGTGAGACTGATGAACCAGAAAGATTTTTGTTAGGCATACAAGTAATTATGACATGATGTGTAGACCTAGACTTCCTAAACAGAATGATTCTGCAGACACAAGCCACCTACTTGGGGGGCTTGTGTCTGAAGAACCATTCTCTTTACAAAGTCTCATAATACTGTGCTTCCTTGGAATTTTTTTTTTTTTTATCAAATGTCCCTATACAATAATTATATTCTAAGTCATAAATATTGGAATAGTGTCCATAGCATGCTATCAGCGCAACTCGGCTAATCCTGGTGTCTGAGCAGCAAAAAGACCAAACACAAGATAGATTTTCTGCAGTAATCGAATTTCAAAATCAGGTTATGATATTAAATCTACATGTCTCTGTGTAACATCTTAATTTTTCATTTAAAACAATCATAGTCTAATGAAATTTCCACTCCTGTGTGATGTATGCAGAGTTTTGATTTCATGGTTTCAGTGTGTGTGTGTGTGTTTGGGGTAGTGCTAAAAGAAAGAAAAAAAAGGTTTCAGAACCAGAGAAATCATGGAGAGTTCATGCCCATAGGTGGATGTATAACACCAGTAAAGTCATCGAGAAGTAGATTATCTGAACAGCACTGAATTGGGAAAGTCTTAATCATGACTATGGAGCATTAAAAATTGAGACTATTCCCATATCGGTGTGGTTCAAAATCATCTACTTTTTGATAAGTTTGCTGGTGTTATACCTGTGGGTATGAGGTCCGTGATTTCTCCGGTTCTGAACCTTTTTTTCCCTCTTTGCACTTCCAGAGTCAGGGTGATGTGAGGTGATATTTGCCTCTCGCAAGGGTGTGTGGTGAGTCTGAGCAGTGTTGGACATAGTATACATCCACATGAAGAGGGGCTAAATCAAGGTAGGAAATGAGTACAATTAAATACTACAAAGCAAGTTTTGGAACACTGTGACAGTGAGTGCAGACTATTCCGTAGCCCTTTTACTGTACTAAAAATACAGCCCCCCCCAATATACAAACACACACGTACACACTGAAGAAAATGAAACCATTCATTATACAGGAGCAAAAATTTTGTTCGACTGTGATTGTATTAAAAGAAAAATATGATGTTAGACAGAAGACATGTAGACTACAGAACATAACATTATTCTGAAATTCGATTACTGCAGAAAAACGATTTTGCACTTGTTCCATTTGCTGACCAAACCCCTGTTCATCCAATTGTCCTGACAGCATTATTTTTAAAAGAAAATCAAATATTAACCAGTGATGGCCAGTAACTGTCTTAGGTTAAGGTGCTTTGGCAACATGGTTTGGGAGCTGGAGTCTGTGCACAGGTCAAACAGCAAGTTAGAAAAAAAAAACAGAGATCAAACATTACCAGCTGTTCCTGTAATCATTACACGCACTCAGTCACCACCGGCCGTTCCATAGTGGGATGGAGTTCCAGGTCTAAGGGCAAAATAATGAGCAGAATAATCACAATTTGTATCTCTGTGTGTGGATGTTTTAATTTATGTTTGGCCTCAGGTTCACTGGCCCCTCCCCTCTAAAGGTACTACATGAATGTTTCAAGCATTCATGTAATATCTTTAGAGGTGGGCCAGTGAACCTGAGGCCAGACATAAATTAAAACATCCATGCACAGAAATACAAATATCCGCCTTAATGATGTCCTAAGAGGCTTCAACCTATAGCGGCAGCCTTTAAAGGTCCCCAAGGATTTAAAGAGTTTTTGAACTGAGATGAAGTTTCTGAGACTATAATATCAGATTCAGTTAAAGCTGGCAATCTACTGGACCTAAAATCACAGTTAACTGAAAAGGAGTTTGTTTCCAGTTTCTAGTATATTCATTCATTTTATTTTATTTATTTACTAGATTATCGGTTTACAGACCTTTGATTCAATGACTCATTTACAAAGTCACCTCGTCATGATGGATAAGTATGAGGTTTATTCATGCTATTTGTACTGGAGTTTATTTAAATTAATTAAACACAACTTGTTGGGCAATTCATTATTTTAAATAAACACATTTAGAAATATCATTGGCAAATTAATTAGTTTAAATAAGCTCCTGTAGAAATAGTATCAATAAACTGCATAGGGTTACCCCTCAGGGCGAAGGAACGAATATATTGGAAACCAATATCAGGGGAGATAGGGCTTAACACAAAGCTGTGAGAATACCCTCACAAGATGGACACTGATACGTCACCAGACTAGTCTTCTCTGAGCCAGCCCACACATTGCTTTGCCAGAGTTAAATAGCAGGGGCTGTATTTACCTGCCCACTTAAAAAACCGAGCCCAACTAAAGGGCATACAGTGATCATGTTCAGCTGGCAATTACATTGGGAGACAGACCTCAACATGCTCGGCTGTACTGCTGAACTTTTACAGTACAGACACGGCTGAATTAATTTGTCTCACTTACCCTGTGAGTCTATGGCAGCACTGGGATCAGATTCAGGCAACAGCACTAATGCCGGGAACGGGTCAGGAGCAGGCAGCAGAGGCAGTCAAGAAATGGGCCAACGGCACTATTGGACGACTAGAGCAAAATTTAAAAGTAAGCAGCAGCAGTATGGATCGAGCAGTCCTGAGGGCAATTCTTCTACACTTCAGGACTGCTAGCACACTGGCAGGAATGTAAAAAGAAAACATTCCTCAAGCCATATGTGATAAGGCTTGGTCCACCCTCTAGTGTCCACACTGTGTGCATCTGAAACACACAGGAGTGGAGTACTGGACCAATCCCTGTTAAAACAAGGTTGCAAATTTCAGCTCTATCAGCTCAAGCCGAGACCCACTGACAGGCGTCAACCCCCTGCTTGTCTTATGACACATCTGGTATGTGTCTTCCCCCGTGTGTCAGTTGCTTGTCTTTGAATTACACAGGGAAGATTAGATGACACATACCAGCGTTCCTTCATCCTTCACTTTCTTTAAAAGAATGTTGGCTTATCATAGGGGTGGCACGTGCCCTGCTCATGAAACTGGGTGGCACGTGCACGTGCGTCACTGCATGAATCTGCCACTGCCGGAGCCAGAAAACATTCATTGTAACTTGTGTGTAACCTTTCTGGAGTTCTACATTCCTTTATCAGTGGTTTGGGGTTTCATGTCAAATGCTTTTTTGAGCAAACACCTTTTGTATGTCATTTCCATGACATTCAGATTGCTAAATGAAGACACTTTTTTTTGGTTTTGCTCATTTGTCTGTTTTTTGCATGGGTCTGGGATGATAGTGTTCAGATCTGAAGCCCTCTCTTCTCCATCCTAGTCAGACAGGATTCAGGTCAGCAGCCCTTTCTGCTTCTTCTTAGCGTGCTCCTGAATGGAGAGCCCTCCAGGGAAAGGGAAGTTACAAGTAGGGTGCCCTGAAGATTGATCATCAACAAGTTCTCCTTAACATATTTATTTGTAATTGGTGGTGGTGGGGGGGTTCAGGTAATAACACTCCTCTTCCCTGCTGACACCAAAGTCTCCAGAAGAATGGACGAATGGACACAGGGGAATGGATAAGGGCCCTAAACAAAGACCTGCTAATCTGCAGAAGCGGTTGAGGGTACTGCAGCTGAAATTTAACCCCTACAAAGCTGCAAGGTAATGTACCTTGGGGGCCAGAAACTGAGTATAGGATGAATGAGGTGGCAAGGGAGAGCACATGAGTGGACAGGCATCTGGGGGTTCATACTGAAGAACAGGAAGACATCAGCAATCACATTCAATCATTCAATGTTATCACAATAAGTGGGAACAGGGGTAGCAAGTGTAACTTCCCTGAAACTGGTGGGAGAGGGTCACGATGGAGAAGAGTGTAGAAAGGCTTCGAGGGGAGGTTATCTGCACAGAAACTGTGGAAGGGTTCAACAAAGAATGGAAAAGGCATGTGAGAATAGTGCAATAGGGGGCTGACTGGAGGAAGAGGTTAAGGAGACTGGACTACTTGCACTGTCCCAAAATTCGTCAGGCTCAGGAAGACTGGAAGGGCCCTTAGACTTTATCTGCCTTCATTGTCTATGTTTCTTAGACTCAGACTACTGTGGCACCAAATGTGTGTGTGTGGGGGGGAAGGGGCTACACTTGGAGTAACTGTTTTTGAAATAATTATCTTCATATTTTGTCTTGGTTTTACTGTCCTCCTTCTAAACGGTTTCATTATTTAACTTACTTTATAAATAGTAGGTGTATCGTAGTATTTTCTCATTGGTATTATGTTTGTTAACATGTGTATGCAGGTTTGCCTTTAAATATCTGTTAGACCTAAAGAGCGTGCAGTACAAAGAGTAGCTGACAGAAAATGTTAGTAATTCTTAAGCACAGACTGTTGTTTTTCATTTCTGAAGCATTTTTATTTTTCCATTTTGCTCATTTAAATGTTTCTTATCTGACTGAACATTAAGTCTGCTTTTTTTTTCTGCTTTAGATAATTTCTGAACGCTTATGATAGAAACATCCATTCTAACTCAATTTTCTATTTTCAGCATGCATTTCATATTACCGTTCTGTTCTGTTTCGATCTGATAGTCTTGGATATGATGTGAACAGTAGTACTTTAGCTGGAGGCTGACGTGCCTATTTCCATACATCTTAACCTTTTGTCCCCCAAATGTGGAACACTGCCTCTCAAAATGTGGAACAAATGAGCAAAATGTGGAACACTTAATCAAATCTTTACCTAAGAAGCTCAGAACACTGTTCAAATGTTTGCATTTATGTTCAGAAAGTCTGTTATTAATTGAATGATGTATTTTTTGCATCATTTGCTATAGATTTTTGCTTTCAAATGTTAACACTGAATGTGGGACAAGTCCTCACAATGTGGAACAGGGAGCTTTTGTGAAGTAAAATGAGGAACGTTCCTCGTAATGTGGTACAGTTGAGAGGTATGCCTATTTCTGTCCCCTTCAATCCTCAGTAGCACTGCATATCACATGCTGTGACATCATGAGGGCCAGTTTGGCAGAAGATGAGTGGCTCCTCTTGGTAAAACACAATCAATGAGGCCACAGTACTGATGAGGTATGGAGGTAACAGACATAGGTATGGCTGCCTCTAGCTAAACTGCTGCTCTTCAGGTCACACCTTGTATGGTCAGAGGGGAAATCTAATTGGCTAACTGGAATAGGAACAGTAGTTCAGATCTAAAAAGTAATACTTGACTACACGTAAAAGGTAATACTAATTTCAGACAGTATAGTAGCTCTTTAATGGCTGTGTTTTTCCGTACAAGCAACATTTTTGATTATAGGTTTACAATGGGGAAATACAAACAGTAAGAGACTGCTTCTTAATTTGTCAGTGGAATGTACCAACTTCATCTAAGACAGAAACATTTTATAGGATAAAATTAGTTTTATTTAATTATGTGTTAACTGGGTGAATGTGTTGGTCCCAATGACCATTTCTGGCATCACCTGGTCATCAGCATAAAGGGTTTTGACAAAAGCACATTTAGGCAAGTCAAGTAACCTATATAGGACACAATGTAATTGGACAACACAGTACAATCAAAAGGCAGAGAAAAATATGTCTAAAGGTTACTGAACATGGTGCAAAATATGAGGTATAGAAAACTGGAACTCAAAATCTGGCAGTTTACATGCTATACAAAATAATTCAAATAATTCACACAGACATACAACATAAACAATGGCAGAACAATGGAGAATAGCTCAGACACAAAGGGCAACCCTAGGAGACATATGCCAAGTGTGGTCTAGCCCCTAGCCTTACTGTCTGCTGAGCTTCACTGACTGGGAGAGAGACCAATCATAGAGGGAAGGCAGACAGGTGCAGAAGCAGGGATTCCTTGACAGCACTTCTACCTGGCTGAATCCCCCTTGGAGTGCACAGTCCAGGCTCCTATCTCGGCTGAGGTGACTTCTCTCCTCGATCGCTCTGCTCAGACCCAGCCAGTGGCTGTTCTCTCAGCATAAGGAGCAGCTGGAACACTTACGCAGAATCCCTGGCTGCTGTATGTAAATCAGCATTTGTACTGCTGTATCACTACTGAAATAGTGGTCAACTAATAGAAATCTCTCAGCTGAAAACAACAGCTCAGACACAAAGGGCACCCCAGGAGGCATACACCAAGAGTGGTCCAGTCCCTAGCCTTGCTGTCTGCTGTACCCACTACTGAAAAAGTGGTCAGCTAATAGAAAGCTCTCAGCCAGAAACAACCAGACGCAACAGCTCAGACACAAAGGTCAGCCCTAGGAGGCATACGCCAAGTGGAGTCCAGCCCCTAGCCTTACTGTCTGCTGAGCTTCACTGATCTTCACTGACTGGGAGAGAGACCAATCATGGAGGGAAGGCAGACTCCAACAGGTGCAGAAGCAGGAATTCCTTGACAGCAATTCTACCTGGCTGAATCCTCCTTGGAATGCACAGTCTGGGCTCGTATCTCCACTGAGGTGACTTCTCTCCTAGATCGTGCTGCTCAGACCCAGCCAGCGGCTGGTCTCTCAGCATAAGGAGCAGTTGGAACACTTACGCAGAATTCCTGGCTGCTGTATGTAAATCAGCATTTGTACTGCTGTACCACTACTGAAATAGTGGTCAACTAATAGAAAGCTCTCAGCTGGAAGCCACAGCTCAGACACAAAGGGCACCCCTAGGAAGCATACACCAACAGCGGTTCAGCCTCTAGCCTTACTGTCTGCTGTACACACTACTGAAATAGTGGTTAGCTAACAGAAAGCTCTCAACCAGAAGCAACAGTTTAGACTCAAAGGGCAACCCTAGGAGCATATGCTACAGGGTTTTAAATAATTGATTAGCAGTTTTTTTCTTGGGACAATACTAACTGTACAGAAAGCATCTATATAGTTTTTTTTTAGAAGTATTATGTTTGTAAAACACAGTGAGGCAAGTGCTATGCATTTTCACAATGTTTTAGAACTTTTATGAGCAAAACGCTAATCAATTTTTAGAGTTAAATAAAACCCTGCGCTAAGTATGGTTCAGCCCCTAGCCTTAATGTCTGCTGAGCTTCATTGATCTTCACTGACTGGTAGAGCAACCTCCTCTCCTCCAATCTCTAATTGTGCTACTAATTGGCAGACCTTAACAAACTGAGTATTTTTTCTGCAGGAAGGAGAAACATAGGTTCTGCCCCCCCACCCTACTCCCTAATCCCACCAACCCTGGGTCATCTTGCTATATAGGTTCTCCATGTCACTGCCCACTTCCTATCTGAACTGACTAGAAGGCAAAAAAAAACTTTAGAAAAACATATTTTTTCCTACCTTTCAGTTCTCTCCAGCAGAACAGCTCGGACACAAAGGACAACCTTAGGAGGCACATGCCAAGTGCAGCCCAGCTCCTAGCCTTACTGTTTGATGAGTTTCACTGATCTTCACCTGAGAGAAGTGCAAGTAAGAGATTTAAATTCTCCAACACTCTTGCCTGCAGGTCTGCTGACTGAAATGTAACAAGCAGAACTCACAGCAGCATAGCCACATCCAGGTTCCATCTCATCGGCGGCTTCTGCTGCAGCAGTTCCCTGGGCACTCCAGCATTTGAGAAGGGCGGGTATTGTCCTACAGCCAGTGGATCAGTCCCCTCTCTCTCTCTCACAGCAGCAGGGAGCCAGGATGCATGGACCACAGGCAGAGGTTTTTACTGCAAGCAGAGAGAACTCCACCGAGCTTTTCTGAGTCAAAGGGCAGAAAAACTGAGCTAGTAACCACATCCCTCCTTACCTTGTAGGAGTATAAGCCAGACCTCATCTGTTCAACAGCTACCTGATTGTCTTCTACAGCATACAGGGAACAGTTGTATACCCGCACCCACTCTCCCCTGAGTGCTCTTGCTTTATAGGTGTATAGCACCACCCACAACACTGGTAGTAAGGTACAAAAAAAACTCACTGTTCTGTTATCTTTTTTGTCCACACTTCCTAGCAAGAAACCAGAATCAGCACTACCTCTCAACTAAAACAAACAAAAAAATGGACCTTGTCAGTTGTGAAAACTGGTGTACTGTACAACAGGATCTACAAACAGCAACCAGGACCCTGCCGTGCGTGTTGCACCATAGCAGTTCTTGCAGCCCAACTACAGGATGCTTGAACTATAATATACAACCTCCAATACAGGGAACTCTATAGCATACCTCATCAACCCCCACACCACCAGTACCAGCATGTCAGCCAGGGGCCAGGACTCAAGACAGGGCACAGAGACTTGCAGATGGTAAGGAAAAAGAGGCATTATAGGAGGCCCAGGAAGGAAACCAAAAACCAGGAGCATTTCCAGGCCATCCAAACCAAAAACAGGTTCACTCCACTGCTACCAACCACAGACAAAGTAATACGAGGTAAAGAAATCAAACCATCAAAAAAGGCTAACACACCAATTAAAACCAATACAAACTATGATAAAACAAAAATACTAATACTCAAAATATAACCAACAACACCAAAACCATATGCAATAACAGTAAAAATACTAAAACTCAAAATAAAAATGACACAAATATAAACAAAAGCAAAATTCTCATAATGGGGGATTCCATGATCTGAGGAGTGGAGCACCACCTAACACAAAATGTTAAAAGTGACAATGTGGTAAAGTGTCTACCAGAAGCCTCTGCAAGTAGGGACACTAACCGTAGAAAGACAATTGTGCAGGAATCAGGGGATGTTACACATATAGCAATACACCTTGGTACCAATTACTTGGCAAATCACACAGTTCAGGAGGCCAAGAAACACTTTGAAGACCTGGTCAACAAACTTTCTTCCCTTCAGTCCAAATTAGCCTTCTCAGAAGTGCTGCCAGTGTGCGAAAAAGGAAAGAGCACCAAGCGAGTCAGAGAGATTGAAGTAGGAGAATTCAACTTATGGATGCTTGACTGGTGCCAAGACAAGGGATACCACTATACAGGGAATTGACACAACTTTTGGGAAAAAGCTTTTTTTAAATATGACAGATTGCACCTAAACAGAGAAGGTGTGTGAGCACTAGGACAAAAATTTGATGTCTATACAGGTAGTTTAAATAAAGGGGAGTATGATGCAGCTCACAACCCTGCCATCAGTGGGCTGATCATTACTCCCCAAAATGCCAAATGCACGCATACGTACTCAGAAGACAAATCAGAGCCAACATCGGCCCAAACCAGCAACTTCCATAATCTCTCTGCCAGAAAGAGCAAACTGGAGCAGTCCAGGAAAAGGGTACAACCTCGCACCGAAGAAGATGTACATTCCTGGAAGGCAATGGTTGCAAATACTAGGAGCTTAACCAACAAACTTCCCCAACACATAGCCATCTTAGAAACAGAAAAGATGGACTGGGTGGTTGTAACAGAAACGTGGTTCACGGAAAACCACAGATGGGATACGGCCATTCTCAGTTACAATCTGTTCAGGAAAGATAGGCAGGGCAGAAAAAGGAGGAGGGCATAGCCATTTACATTTGGGAGGAAATAAAAGCCACAGAAGTAAAGGGCAACCTGGGGACTTTGAGTCACTGTGGCTAACAGTAGACATGGGCAAGGGAAAACCCTTCAGAATCCGCACCGTGTACAGACCCCCAAATCAAGGAGATAAAGGAGGCAAAGACCTAATGGAGGAAATCCACAAACTGTCCAATAAAGGCGATGTAATATTGGTGGGGAACTACAACCTACCAGATATTAACTGGAGCACACTAATAGCAGCAACAACAAGAAGTAGGGACTTCTTATTGTCACTACAAGGCACGGGACTGTGCCAACTTGTTAAAACCCCAACAAGGAGAGAGGTGCCATTCTTGATCTTGTCCTCACAAATTCGGAAAGGATCATGGACATAGAAGAGGGATGCCATATGGGCAACAGCAACCATTGCATGGTAAGCTTTAAGGTAACATAACACAGGACACCAGCCACTCAAATATAAAGGTGCTAGATTTCAGAAAGGCTGACTTCCAAAAAATGAGGAACAACATAAGTAGCCAGTTAATGGGAATAGAGGTTGAGGAGGTGGAGGTCATGTGGGGGGGAGACTCAAGACAGCAATAAAGACTGCCACATATCAATGTGCCAGATGAGTCAGCAAAGCAAAAATAAACCCTCTATGGTTTTCCAAGGAAGTGACTACCACAGTCAAAGAAAAAAAGAAGGCGTACAGCATATACCAGGAAACCAAAACTGAGAAAGGCTGGGAGTCATACAAGGAAAAAATTAGAGAGTCTAACAAACAAATTAGAAAGGCAAAAGCCCAGACAGAGGAAAAGATAGCAGAAGGGGCAAAGAGAGGAGACAAATCATTTTTTAGATACATTAGGGAACGTAGCAAGACAAAAGTGGGGATAGTAAAAGCTGAAATCCTCAACAAATACTTCTGCTCGGGGATGGCCTAGCCCTGAAAAAACACAACACCCCAGGACCAGGGGAAGACATGAGTCCCTTTACAGAAGCCAAAGTAAAGGGAGGTGCTAAATAAATTAAAACCAGACAAAGTCATTGGACCAGACAAGATGCACCCCAGAATCTTTAAGGATCTGGGGGCAGAATTAGCAGCCCCTTTGGCACTTCTATTCATGAAATCCTTGAAGAGCCGTGTGGTACCTAAAGACTGGAAAAATAAAACAGTGGTTCCACTTCACAAATCAGGCAGTTGTTGTGAAAAGGCTAGTAATTATAGTCTGGTGAGCCTCACATCTATAGTAGGGAAACTAATGGAGATACTACTCAAACAGAGGATCACAGCATTTCTCAAAACTAGTGGCCAATAAGACCCTAAACAGCATTGTTTCACAGTAGGTAGGTCATGTCAGACAAATCTGCTTGAGTTTTTTTGACTACACTACAAAAATAGTGGACGACGGTGGGGCAGTAGATGTGGTCCACCTAGACTTCAGTAAGGCCTTCGACTCAGTTCCACACAGAAGGCTGATAAAGAAGCTTGACCACACAGGGGTCGGTCCAGAAGTAGTCAGACTGATACAAAACTGGTTACAAGGCAGAACCCAGAGGGTACAGGTTAATGGAATGCAATTGATGGAAGGCAGGGTGACCAGCAGAGTGTCCCAGGGCTCAGTGCTGGGGCCTCTGCTCTTCAATGTTTTTATAGCAGACATCGCTGATAGACTGGAAGGGAAGATGCGTCTGTTCGCAGATGACACCAAGATATGTAACAGGGTGGACACCTCAGAAAGTGAGATCAAGATGGAAGCTGACCTCAAGAAACTAGAAGAATGGTCTGGAGTGTTGCAGCTGAGATTTAATGCCAAGAAGTGCAAGGTCATGTACATAGGAAAGAAAAACCCAAGAAAGGAGTATTACCTAAGAGGCGAAACACTAGTGGCCTCAAACCAGGAACGAGATCTGGGAATCATAATCTCACATGACTTGAAGGTTTGTAAGCAGTGTGAGAAGGAAATATTGAAGGCCACCAGAATGCTGGGCTGCATTGGGAGGGGAATCATGAGCAGGAGGAGAGAGGTGGTACTACCACTGTATAGATTGCTGGTCAGGCCTCACCTCAGGAAGGACATTGACCGGGTGAAAACAGTACTGAGAAAGGAAGCAAAAATGATTCAGAGTCTGCAGTACATGTCCTATGAGGAAAGACTTGGGGAACTGAATATGTACTCCCTGGAGCAAAGAGAGAAAGGGGACATGACTGAAACATTTAAGTACATAAAAGGCATTAACAAGGTACAGGAAGTTTTTCACTTCAAGAAGGGCTCCAGGACCGGGGACATGACCTCGGGCTGCAAGGACGAAGGTTCTCTACCAACACCAGGAAGTTTTTCTTCACAGAAAGAGTGGTGGATGCCTGGAACAGCCTGCCCAAAGAGGTTGTCAGGGTCAACACTGTAGGGGGATTCAAGAATACATGGGATAGACACAAGGGAGCTCTGACTACAAAAGGTAACTAGAGTGTCAAATAGGTCTAAAACAAATGGGCAGACTAGATGGACCTAGCGATCTCCTTCTGCCATCAACCTCTATGTTTCTATAAAGAGGCACAAAATTCACAAAAGACAAAATATGTGGAGTGATCAAATTGCAAGAGTCATCTGGCTATATGTTGTGGGGGAGGCTCTTGCAGGCTAAAACAGACATGAGAGCCACCTTATACTGAGTTTTAAACAAGGAGTTACTCCCTAGCCAGTGGAATGAGATTGCAGACTATTTCAGTGACAAGAGTGGGGGCAGCAAAAGAAGCTTTTTGACCCATGCAGATCGTCACCTGGGGATGTTCCAGGACTTGCAGTGTTGTGGACCTGAGCCTGTGGTGGCACAGCTTGGGCTTGAGGAACAGGGCTGGATTAAGGCATAGGCAACATAGGTCATGGCTAGGGTCCCTGCCTGCCAGGGGGCCCACAGCAATCCGTAGAATATATTTATTACATACCCTTTTCTTTCTGCCTGAGCTGCATTTTTTTTTGTAAAGGACTCGGCTGCACATGTTCTTGTAAGGTAATTGTGCTTCACTGCATTATAATTATCTATAAAAAAATGGGTCGGTGGAAAGACAGTGCACCCCCTTTTGGAAAAGTTACTAGAAATATTGTTTATTTAAGCAAAATTGAGTTGGAGGAGGTTACAGGTCCCATGATTACTGGTGCATTACACAGAGCATTGAACCAAGAATCTAGATGTGCTCCGTTAAGCTATGTAGTTGTACAGTACAGCTGAAAATCTTGTACAATACTCATTTCCAAATCAGTGCAGATTGCTTACATTGACCTAGTTATCACAGGGAATACTCACTTGCTCTTACACAAAACTATTCCTTTCTTTGCAGGATTCTGAACCTCTTATTTACATTCAACCAACTTCCACATTGTCAGGGGAACAGTGCTTGAGTTTACGGTATGTATTTTCAATTGTTCTTTGCTGTCAAATATCCCTTAAATGGTTGATTTCTTTATATTAACTAATTAATTATATTTATTACCATTGCATTGTGCATATTTAACAAATAATGATACAGGCAAGTATGAACTGCATGGTTATAATACATAACACACTACAGGAAGACCTACTGACATCACCAGCAAACAATTACGCAATTTAACATAAGCCTTGAATTTTAATATGCTTCGAAATGTTAAGTGTTTACATCATTCAGCAAACCAAAAACAGCTGGTCTGTTTAAATTTCGCCCTTCTAAATATTTAATTTTTTCATTTAAAAATGTACTACAACAAATTAACTATACCCAACTAAACATATATAAGTGCACAAAGCTATAGTACTGTTCTGGTAATGTAGCAATATAAATGTCACACGCACACTAGACAGCACTGCACCCTTATTCAGTATAGTAGTGCAACAGGGTCCTGTTATGAAGAGAAATATCAAGAATTTACAAGATGCCCCACCCCCCATACTTTTCAATTTTCACTCTATCCTGTCTGCTTCTATATTCGTATCTATCCTAATTTTCTTGTCAGGGTGGCCAACCCGCAATCTTTAAACCTTTCTTTACTGTCCCTGATTATCTTTAAAACAATCTGGCATCCAAATCTTGATAAGCTGAAAAGCAGTCAGCTGAAATTCTAGCTGTGAGGAATTTCATAAAAACAAGCATTATGCAGCACATATAACTAAAATATGTTAGAGGAGACTACTGTGTAAAAAGATTTACTAGAATTGTTGTCTTAAATAAATGCATGTTTACTTTCTGGCATTTACATTTAAAAGTAAATAGAATCCTGAAGCCTTGCAAGGAAGACAGATAGGGAGCGCGCCTCTCATCTGTTTTTCCTTGCCAAGGCTGCAGATTTTAATTCAATCTTTAACAAGTGTTTCTTTTCTTTCTGTATTAAAACAAAATGAATGTGTACCTGAATGTCTTGCTTCTCCTGCTGAGGTCCTGCTATAGGGATGGCAGCCTACAAAATGGCTGCTTTTATAGTATTCAGGTAATGTGATGTCACAATAGGGAGGGCTCAGTTCAAGACACACCCCTTCTGGAAAGTATATAAACCCTCCACTAGGAGACCTGTGTAGATGGATAGAGAGAGGAGAGTCAGTATTTGACTGACCACAGAGCAAGAAGGTTGTGTGTGTTTCCACACAAAGTGCTGTACAGACAAAAGGAAAGGAAAAGGCAATTCAGGAGTCTGTGGAAAGAAGTATTTCCTGTTTTTGGGTGTGAAGACTAACACCGATTGTTTTCCTTTCTATGAACTTTAAGTTAAGAATATTTTTTTGTTTTGTTTTGTTTTTGGAAATAAATTGACAAACGCATACCTTTGCGCTTTTATATGCATCTTAAACCTTTGGTCTGGACATCTGTTATTTCCCACGCTTCTACACTGGTGTCAGATGTGGGATATAACTGGCACGTCGAGACTGCCTGGGAGGCGTTGCCAGGGGGTACTGAAGTTAAGTACCCTAACAGATGGAGGAAGAGGACCTGACAAAGAAAGATGTATATCATGTCACTAGAGCAGTGACTGAAAAAACTGGTATTCAGTTATTGCCTGGTCTAGAACCTGGAGCAAGGCCTAAAATGAGAAGAACAGAGGAGGAGAATATGGATACGGAACCCCTGAAGCAGGAGGCAGCCCAGGTGACCCCAGTACCAGATGACCCCGGAGAATTATTAAAGTGGCTGTGTATTCACCAGATCAAAATGGATCGTCAGAGGGAAGAAGATCGTCACCAGAGAGATGAGGATCATCGCCAGAGGGAAGAGGACAGGCGTGTCCAGGCTGAGGAACGTCGGCAACAGGATGAGAAATAGACGGATACCCTGAAGGCTATTCAGGCACTTGCACAAGGTCAGTCTGATCGAACTATACCCAGAGACATTAAATTAACAAAGCTGTCAGAGAGTGATAATATAGAGGCATACTTCACCACTTTCGAGCGGATTGCCCAAACTTGCGCTTGGCTCCAAGATCAATGGGTCATAAGACTGGTCCCATATTTAACTGGTAGAGCTCAAATGGTGTATAGCCAGTTAAGTGGGGTGGACTCAAATAATTATGATCGAGTAAAAGAAGAGATATTCTGACGCTATGATATTAGCGTGAAACCTATAGACAGCGGTTTCGCACTCCAGAGAATGACTATTCATGATACACCGAGAGAAATCTATGCAAAATTAAAGGACTATGGTGGAATGGCTATAACCTTTAGTAAAACTAAAGAGCAGATGATGGATATGATTGTCATTGAACAGTTTATTCAGGTGTTACCTCATGATGTCCAGCTATGGGTGAAAGAACATCAGCCTGAATCTGCAGAGGATACAGTGAAGCTGGCAGAGGATTATATAGCTGCTCGACCCACTAGACCCAGAAGGTAACAAAATACCCCACCTCAGACATCAGAAATGGTAAGGCCTTTTTATTCTAATGCACGTCAGAATAATTACAGCAGGCGAGACAGAGGGGGAAGAATACCATATTCTGAACTGATTTGCCATGGGTGTCTTGGCAAAGGCCACATAATGAGAAACTGTCCAAATAAGAAAAGAACTGACATGACTCACCTAGCATTGGCTAATATTGGGTATGTTGCAAATGTGGGGATTGGAGACCAACAGACATTGGGTTTATTAGATACAGGGAGTAAGCAGACCCTGCTGAGAGCAGATCTGGCCCGGACAGTAAAGTTACCTCAAAAGATACAACAGTAATGTGCATACACGGGGATATTCATCAGTATTACACTACAGTGGTTGAAATGACTGTCAGTAATGAGCACCACTGTATGACTGTTGGCCTGGTACCTCGATTGCCAGTTCCAGTGATTATAGGCCAAGACTTTCCACACTTTAACTCACTGGTGCAAGAACAACAAGACTATGTAAAATCAGTAAATGTGGTAACCCGTGTCTGCAAAAAACAACAGTCAGAGCCAGTGTTTTCTTTTGAAGAGGATTTCTTTGAAGGAGCTGAAGGTTCAGGGAAACCCAGAAAATCAAAAATCAGAAGAAAAAAGAGCAGAGAAAGTGGGCAGAACAACAAAAGAACAGTATTGCTGGCATTTTGCCAGAAGTACCCTTGCAAGACATTATTAAGGAACAACAAGCTGATGTTTCCTTAAAACCTTTTTTTTCACAGGCTCAACAAGTAAAACACCCTGGACAATCTCATTTTATTGTGAAAAATAATATCTTGTATAGAGTCACTGTTGATACTACCATAAATGAACCTGTAGAACAGCTAATGGTACCAAAAATGTACAGAGAAAAGGTCATGCAGTTAGCGCACAATATTCCAATGGCAGGCCATGAGGGGAGGGATCGAACCTTGCAAAGATTACTTGCATGGTTTAGCTGGCCAGGTATACATCAGGATGTGGCTGAATATTGTCGTGCCTGTAAAGAATGCCAATTGGTTGCACAAGGGGGAAAAAGAGATCAGGTGCCCCTTCAGCCAATACCTTATGTCACTACCCCATTTGAACGAATCGCAATGGATGTTGTAGGCCCTCTTACCAAAAGTTCTAAGGGTAACCGGTTCATATTAGTGGTATGTGATTATGCCACACGGTACCCTGAAGCTGTTCCTATGCGAACAGTTACTGCACCTCGCATAGCTGAAGAGTTAGCCAAAATATTCAGCAGAATGGGAATACCCCAGGAGATTCTCACAGACAGAGGTAGTAATTTTACTTCTGTTATGTTGAGGGAGTTATATCACCTCCTAGGGGTATCTGCTGTGCGTACTTCACCTTACCACCCCCAAACAGATGGTCTTGTGGAGAGATTTAACAAAACCTTAAAAAAAATGCTACAGAAGTATGTTCAGGAAGAAGGTAGAGATTGGGACAAATATCTCCCTTACCTCCTGTTTGCCTACAGAGAGGTACCACAGGCTACAACTGGGTTTTCACCTTTTTCCTTACTTTATGGTAGAAATCCCAGGGGACCCTTAGATGTGGTAAAAGAACACTGGGAGGATGGCAAAAATGTTGGCTATAGTAACGTCATAGATTACATGACTGCATTAAGAGAAAGATTGGTCAAATATGTAAATATGGCTCATTTAAATGTGACCCAGAAACAAATGGGACAAAAAGAAGCATATGACGCGTGGGGTTAAAGTGTAAAGTTTTATACCTGGAGAAAAGTGTTGTTATTATTACCCTCAACAGAGAACAAACTGTTGATGCACTGGCAGGGTCCCTTTGATGTAATCAGACAAACAGGAAGTGTCAACTTTGAAATTGAAATGCCTGGTCATCGACCAACCAAGAGGGTATACCATGCAAATCTTTTGAGGAAATGGATAGAAAACCCCAGGTCCAAGCACTCTACATTCACCCTGAGCCCCAGCAGACAGAATTGGAGATTGCTTATGAGAGGCTTGACTGGCCCATGAATGATAAAAGTATACAAATAAATCCTAATCTAAGCCCTGAACAAAAGGTGGAGATAGATCAATTGTTACACTATTTTCAGGACACTTTACATCCACCCCAGGACGAGCTAAGGGAGTAGAACATGACATTAAGGTCAACCAGCAGAAGCCCATACACCAAAAAGCCTATAGATTACCAGAAAAGATTAGGCAAGAGGTATTGATGAGATAAAAAAATGGAACAGTTGGGGTGATTGTCCCTTCCAAGAGTGCATGGTCTTCCCCAATGGTGGTGTGAATAAAAGGAAGGAGGAATAAAAGTATGTTTAGACTTCCGAAAAATAAATTCTATTTCAGATTTTGATGGGTACCCCATGCCCAGAATAGATGATCTGTTAGATAGAATAGGAATGCCCACTACATCAGCATGTTAGATTTAACCAAGGGGTACTGGCAAATTCCCTTGGCCCCCACTGCCCAAGCAATAACAGCTTTTCCTACACCAATTGGATTGTACCAATTTACCACTATGCCATTTGGACTCCATGGGGCACCTGCCACATTCCAACGGTACATGGACCACATCCTAAGAGCACATGCCCAGTACAGTTCAGTGTACTTGGATGATGTAGTCATTTTCAGTCATGACTGGCATTCACATTTGGTGCATTTAAGTGCAATTATTCAGACCATTAAGGATGCGGATTAACAATAAACCCTGCTAAGTGTGCCATAGCAAGGACAGAGACCAGATATTTGGGTTTCATAATTGGGAAGGGATCCTTGAAACCAGAGATTGATAAAGTGGAGGCAGTAGCCAACAGCCCCACCCCCATTACAAAGAAACATGTTCAATCTTTTTTGGGTTTAGCAAATTATTACCGTCAATTTATCCCAGATTTTGCTACTCTGGCAACTCCCTTAACAGAGCTGACCAAAAACAAATATCCTAATAAAGTTAAATGGACGCAAGCATGTGAGGAGGCCTTCAGGAACATAAAAGCGGTCCTTTGCTCAGCCCTCTGTGCTAACTAGCCCAGATTTTACAAGACCGCTTGAAATTCAAACAGATGCCTCAGAGACAGGTTTGGGGTCTGTGTTAACCCAATATGATGAAAAAGGGGAACATCCAGTATTGTATATTAGCAGGAAACTTCATGAGCGTGCAAGGAAGTACTCTACGATAGAGAAGGAATGTTTGGCACTGAAGTGGGCCATAGAGTCCCTTAAGTATTACTTGTGGGGAAATGATTTTGTAGTGATGACAGATCATAATCCGTTGTGTTGGATAAACCAGATGAAAGATAAAACGCTACGGATTATGAGAGATGGTATTTGTCTCTACAACCATATAAGTTTACTCGTAAAACACAGGTCAGGAATGAAGCATTTAAATGCTGATTTTCTATCTCGATATGGTGCTGCAAGAATACCAAAGTAAAATGAATATTGGTGCTAAGTAAACACTAGACACCTCAAGGATTGTTTTGTACAGTAGTTCTGATAAGACAGTAAATATTGTTTCTGTACAGAACTAATTATAAGGGTCCCTGAGGTGGAACTTCCTGAGTGGGTGGGCGGAAGTTCCAACCCTTTCAAAGGTGAAGGTCTCAGCCAACAAATAAAACTTATTATGTTGCCTTCTTGTGGTGGGAGGTGTGTAACAGGGTCCTGTTATGAAGAGAAATATCAAGAATTTACAAGATGCCCCCCATACTTTTCAATTTTCACTTATCCTGTCTGCTTCTATATTCATATCTATCCTAATTTTTCTTGTCAGGGTGGCCAACCTGGCAATCTTTAAACTTTCTTTACTGTCCCTGATTATCTTTAAAACAATCTGGCATCCAAATCTTGATAAGCTGAAAAGCAGTCAGCTGAAATTCTAGCTGTGAGGAATTTCATAAAACAAGCATTATGCAGCACATATAAAGAAAATATGTTAGAGGAGACTACTGTGTAAAAAAAGATTTACTAAATTGTTGTCTTAAATAAATGCATGCTTACTTCTGGCATTTACATTTTAAAGTAATATAGAATCCTGAAGCCTTGCAAGGAAGACAGATAGGGCGCGCCCCTCATCTGTTTTTCCTTGCCAAGGCTGCAGATTTTAATTCAGTCTTTAACAAGTGTTTCTTTTCTTTCTGTATTAAAACAAAATGAATGTGTACCTGAATGTCTTGCTTCTCCTGCTGAGGTCCTGCTATAGGGATGGCAGCCTACAAAATGGCTGCTTTTATAGTATTCAGGTAATGTGATGTCACAATAGGGGAGGGGCTCAGTTCAAGACACACCCCTTCTGGAAAGTATATAAACCCTCCACTAGGAGACCTGTGTAGATTGATAGAGAGAGAGAGAGTCAGTATTCGACTGACCACAGAGCAAGAAGGTTGTGTGTGTGTTTCCACACAAAAGTGCTGTACAGACAAAGGAAAGGAAAAGGCAATTCAGGAGTCTGTGGAAAGAAGTATTTCCTGTTTTTGGGTGTGAAGACTAACACCGATTGTTTTCCTTTCTATGAACTTTAAGTTAAAAATATTTTTTTGTTTTGTTTTGTTTTTGGAAATAAATTGACAAACGCATACCTTTGCGTTTTTATATGCATCTTAAACCTTTGGTCTGGACATCTGTTATTTCCCACGCTTCTACAAGTAGTTGTGTGTGTTTCATCACTGATATAATGTTTTACCATTAGGTTCATTATAAACTACTGGGCTTTTGCATAACCAAGGAGTTTAGTGGCTGTTGTGTCTGCAGAGAAAGGGGTGTTATTGTTGGACTGTGGAGAATGACAAGGGGAGTGGTGAGGGGGGGCTAGTGTTAGTGGCCATGGAGGGAGAGGGTAATGGCACTGGTGTATGTAAACAAAAAACAAAAAGAAGTAAACTTCTCTTCCCTCCATGAGCTCTCCAATTCCCACCATCTGTTCCTCATCTACCTAAAAAAAAAAAAAACTTCAGCTGTCTCCCACTGCATGCTGTCCCACACCTGGATAGGATAATGTAATATGTGGGCAGGTGTTATGGTGTCAAAAAGTTTTCAAAGTCTGGTAGTCAAACCACATTTTTAGTGGTCATTTCTTAACTACAGTGAAAATAACTTTGTGGACAGGTGGCCAGTTGGCCATGAACTTTTGTTAGCGCACCTCTCTGGACTGAAATCACTTACTGGACATACCGGGCCAGGAACAGGGCCAGCATGCTTCAGACCCCACATCTAGGCTATGCCCCTCAAGGGAAGCTCATATGGCAGTGCCCTAGGTGGCACACTACCAGGCTGTCTCCCAGGCTGATCTGAAATGGATGTGTTGCATTCAGCACATTTATCAATAGCACATTTATATGTTTGCTCACAGTCACTTTAACCATTGGCCAGCATGGCCACCATGGTCCTTTGACCTCTCAGATACAGACTTTCACAAGGATGGATGCTTGCTCCCTAAGATTAGGGTGACCCAAATGCTTACAGTCCCTGCAAGACCAATGTGTTTCTATAATGCACTTTAACACAGAATGGAACTTGAGGCACGGCTCCCAAACAACTAGTTTACTTTGACTTGGTAGTTCAGATAATCACTATAGCTTCTCTCCAGCACAAATCACATCATCATAGTCCCTTATGGCTTCACTGGTGTTAGCAGCTCCAACCTGGATGTTTAGACACTCTCTGGCATCCCAGGCACTGTTAGGATACACTCCGCATGTTTAGTGAACTCCCCTTCCAGTCCTGCAGCACTCTACACAGTCACAAAACAGCATTTCACAAATCACTGGACCCTTCTCTGGTCACTTTTCAACAGAGGTCCACCTTCTCTTGAGCGTTGGTTAACGCATGGTGTAGACAGACTGTAACTTGAATGGACTTCTGTACCCCACAACAGATTTCTCTCTAGCTTGCATTTTAAGTAGAAGTTTACTCACTTAGACAGATTCAAACTTTCCTTTTCTGGAAGTCATACTGTTGTGACTACAGAAAAGTTTACCAGTACTGCGGTATGACAGTCGTTACCACTCGTTACCATGTGGTATTGAGGTATTAGTGCCGCAGTGACAAATGACTAATTTTAGCAGTTGTTAATATGCACTTCTGCACTTAGCCACAGGATGGCTGCCACAAGCTGTAACAGCAAGATTCTGTGCAAGAAGAGTAACTGATCTTCTTCCTCCAAATTAACTGGCAGATGGTGTCAGGTTGTACAGCTGTGCTATTGCCAGTACTGTATCAGACGGTGCCCCGCTAATTAATCTCCCCTCATTACAGTAATTTCCATTTAGTAATCACTTTAGACCCTTACCTAATTAAAGAGGATGGGAAATAAAAGGGGACTACTTAAAATCAAATGTGCTCTGTTCTCGCAAAAAGAGAGACTTAGGCTAAATCACAGCACTTGTCCTGATAGGTTTCTTAAACAAAAATAACAACAATAGAAGGAGCTGACAGTCTTCCTTTAAAGGTTGTTCACAATAAATACATACTGTATGTCAGACTGCTCACAATGTGTCTACAGCATGTTAGTACAGAGTCCTCAACTTTATCAGCTGCTTTCCGTTGACAGTCGCACATTATAAAAGTTTTGCATAGAAGGCATACACTGTAAGCACTGTGTCAGTCATTTTTCCCTGGAAATGACTTCTGGCTTTGTCAGCACCCAGTGAGCAAGAAAAACAGTGATGGAAATCACTGCTTACTCTGCGAGCGCTCACTGTTGCAAGAAAAAAAAAATTTAAATACTAGTGCGCATAGTTCCATGGCACCCTAAACACTTATCCAAAGTTTGTTGCACTTCTGTGCAACCTTCCATTCATTTTATTTATTGATAAAATAAAAAGATTCAAACAGTAATGAGCTGGACAGACAGCTTACAAAAAGAATTATCTATAGGAGACTGCAGCACACAAAAGTCAGCTCTTTGTTCCCTGCTCCTGTACAGCCAGTCTGCTCCTATTCCCCCATTCCACGCAAAACTCCCATACCTGCAATGTAAGCAATCGGCACAGGTAGGGTAAATAATAATATGCCTGATCTTACCCAGCTTCTACCTAACCTGCCACATTGCTATAACTAATTGCTGTCATGTTTTGAAAAGTGTTGGGTAAGAAAGGTGAGAGCTAGAGTACAGCCTACTTAAAGGTGATTGAAAATATTATTTGGACTTAGTGGATGAAATGTTATCAGCCTAATTGATCTCCAAATAATAAATAATAATAATTCTGCTTCTACGGCTGCTCCTGTCTGACCTGCCACATAGCTACATAATCAATTGCTGTTATATTTTGATAGTGTCTGGTCTGAACACACACAGCACAGATAGGGTAATAATAAATAAATAAATAATATTCCTGATCTTAACCTGCTCCTATCTAACCTGCCACATTGCTATAATCAATTGCTGTTATGTTTTGAAAGTGTCAGGGCCTGAACGGTGAGAGTCTGAGTACAGCCTCCTTAAATGTGACCCAAAATATTATTTGGGCTGGATGAAATACTATAAGCCTGAAGGATCTTCGTGGTCTGCTCCTGGATGCCTCAGGATCTCCTCTTGGCCATAGTATACAGGCTGAACCCCCTTGTTAACATAATAATAATAAAAAAAGAACAGTCATGTCTGCAGAGCTGGGAACACGGATTGTGTGCTCCTGAGCTTGCTGACTTGTTAGTGCACACAGTAATTTTAGCAGCAGGACTTAACTGGCTTAAACACCACATTCCATTACATCCTGGGATTACAGCTTTCCCTTTTTTTTTTTACTTGCTCAACTGTATATACAACCACCCAGAAAAAAAATCAAATGTGAGATCTCAAAAAAGAAGAGGCTTGTAATGGAGTCTGTGACTGGCGTGCCCCCCCCCCCACCACACACACACACTAACTTGGCTGGCTGCCATCTGAGTGAATGAATAAATGAGGGGTAAAGTGCACTCTGTATTTTTATTTGCAGAGTTCCACTCATTCATTCAGACACAGCGTATGTAGGTGTTCTGTTGGTTTGGGGTGGATTTATTTAATGTCTGTGCCGTAAAGTAGAATCAGGAATTTGTGAGGACTTCTTGGGTGAAGTTCCAAGCACATTTCTCAGTCTTACCATGGCTTTCTGGCTCCTGATCTAGTGTTCAACCTGCTCTCACCACTGCTAGATGTAAAGCGCATCAACCCCCTCCCCCACAAAAGCTGGATCAGCTCTACATAGGTCTTTGAAATTAATTAAATGCTAAAAATGCTAAAGTTCATTGTACTCCATGTAAGACTGAGGGATGGTGGATGAAGTGCAAATGAAGCAAACCTCTGTTAAAGTTCTGAGGACCTGCCTTGTATAATAATGTTAAAAATGTACCATTAGGTATTGCATCTTAGTTACGTTGTGGGGTGCCAAACGTATCAAGAGTTAGCGATATATATATATATATATATACACACACACACTTATCTGTTCACCAAAAGCATATATATAAAATATGCTTTTGGTGACTGGATAAGTACAGTACACTAGGACATACCTATTTTCAGGCAGGATCTGAGAGAGTACATTTTACAACCACAAAGTTTCAGTCTGTTTCATTTCAAGTAAAGAACAATAATGAAATGTAGCTCTGCTAACCCATATTGAATTCTGCACCCCCAGCATAACAAAAGTCCCAATATATAATGGTACATTTTAACACTATATACCAGTTCAGCAATCTAAATGATAGTTGTTTTTTTTTATTATTAATTATTTACTTTATAAAAAACAAATATCAGGTTAAAGAACTCACACATAATTTTAAAACATGCCAATAAGTGTTGGAACTTTGCTTATGCTGAGGGGTTTAAAGCCTAATAATAGCCTAATAAAAACCTACTAGCAGAGAGGGGAAAAACGTTTGGGTAACAGGCTTAAAAGGACTGTAGGAAATATTTTACATGGAAGATAAAAAGATAGCAGGGGTAAAAATATAGCTGTATGGTCCAAAAACATTAGGGTTACCTAGGATGATCTCTCGTCTTAATAGCGCCAAACAGAAGACATTCAATAAACTAACACTCAAACAGGGTCCACTGAAAACGTAGCCAATTGAGTTATTGAAGGAATTAAAAAATAAAATCCAAAAGAATAAAGAAAAGTAGAGCGCAAACTGTTAGTAACTGCAGGAAAGAATTCTATCTCTACATAAACCCTATGAAAGCAGGTAGTAGCTGTCCATGGCCCATATACCACAATAGTAAAAAAAAAAAAAAATCATCTGTGCGGTAACCATAGCTGAGATGAATAATAATAAGTTTGGCTCTGTATATCAGTCCAAAGGTACCTATACAAATCCAAACCAACCAGCTATACAGTAAGGGAGAGCACAGTAACTCAAACCAAGGTTCTCCAAGGGATGAGCATATTAATACACCTACGTTTCCTGGACTGATTATAAAAAACAAAGACAAGAATTAAACTACTCCTCAACTAACTTATGTTTTCACACGTTACCTTTTAGAAGAAACATTAATCCACCTACAGGACTGGCTGTTGTCATAGTGACTAATTGTTCTTCCTGAATGGAACTGCAATTTCAATGGTGGCCAAACTGCTCCAAAACTCAAGGAACTGGTTCACTTGGGGTGAGGGGATTCAAATTTGAAATTATTATTTTAGAGAACTACAGTATCTCAGCCAGTTCCTTCCAAGATGTATTTGTTTGGTGGGTTTTCCCCCACCTCTGTTTTCTCGGGCTTTCTCTTACACCTCTGATGCCACCGTACAGGAGACAGATGCATAGTATTTAGATATATTTAGACTCTTAATATCTATTGCAAGCAGTACAACATTGCTTACATCCTAGTATCTAAACACTTGTATAAATCAGGGTTTTTGAAATGCTCTGTGGCTCTGTCACATTAAAAATTACAAGAAAAACAAAAAAAGTGTTTTTCTCATGAGGCTAAGTTATGTACTGGTTAGTTTTCTTTTGCACTTAAAAAATCATTGCATTGTATCTTGTGCATAGTGCCAGTTTTGAGGGGTTTTGTGTAGCTGGGGTCACATGTTTCGATGTTCTGTACTTTTTTTATTTGTTGTTAAATGATTTGACCACCAATAAAGTAGCACAATATCTGATAGGGAGCGATTAGTTTATTGGCAATCATCAAACATGTCTCAGTCTTTTTATATTATTATTTACTGAACCTTGAAGCATTAGTGGTGTTATTCTCCCGTTTCTTTATTATTACAGTGATGAATTGTACAATACATATTTTCCTCAGAGGTCAAATCTCTTTACTCACAATTATTTTAAATTGCAACACTTTCATAAATTAAAAACACACACTGTGAATAACATCACAACTTCGGGAGCTACTGGGTGGGCGAGTGACAACCAGGGAAAGTGCTTATTTATAATGATGGTTAAACAAATTTGTCTCCATCCCTACAACTTCAGTAAGTTGACAGCTAAATATGACATCGGAATGGAGGGTTTGTATTTTCTGGACAACATCAGCACGTACTGTACTGTAATTCTCAGTTGCTCTTAATACCAAGCTTTGAGTTTTCTGCAATAAATTATTTGATTTACGGTGAGTTAGAAGCAAAGCATGATCTGACTGCATGCCATGTTGTTACTTGCACCAGCAATGTACTGTGTGACTATTCCCCCAATCCTCCAGGTGAAACATACTGTATACTGTATTACTCACTGAGGAGAAAAAGTATTAACTAGCCGGTTTGTGACTTTGGCCAGGGTGGGCTGTAAGGGAGGGGCAGACAACATTTATGGGGCTATATAGACTCAAAATATTTTAAATATTGTTAACTAATTTAAAGAGTATAATATTTTACATTCATGCACCAGAAAGATTAATTCAACCAGCTGGGCTACACAGTGTGAGTGGAAGTGACAAGAATTCATGATTCCCCTGTTCATTTTTCACTCGTGCTCCTTAGTAGTTGTAAGGGGCCGTCCAATTCCTCTGACACTTTGGGATCAGGAGCTGTTTTTTTATTATTCTGATTTATGTATTTTTTGTTTTGTTTTGTTTTTTGCTTTGTTTTCTATAGTAACAAAACATATTACAAATCAGTGCATCATATTTTCAGATGGGATCATCCCTTTAAACTAGAAAAATATGTTTTACTGCAACGATGCCCCACAGTGGAGCTTTAGCCACCCTTCCCCATCATAACATAATCCTGCCGCAAATCTGTCTCCTTCACAATGCCAAATGCTTCACCTGTGTGAGGTGCATCTTAATCACAGTCACAATTATACAGTAAATGCAAGCAGCAGCTCTAAGTTGCAATTTGTAGCTGTTTTATTGGAGGGTGAATTGGTTGATGAGATGAGAAGGATATAAAGGCTGAATCTGGCTGAAGTGCACTCTGGCAGGACTCAAACTGTTACAGTAACACTCAGTAATATAGCTGCAGTGGACTGCTTGTTAATTTGCGCTGGAGAAAGGCAATGGCAATTAAATGACAGTTGATGGTATGTCTGGGGCTTCCAACTCTGTCGCAGTTTTTGGTTTGAGATACAGAAGAGTGCAGGTGTGTTTTTCAAACTCCAGAATAGTTATAGTAGACAGTGAAACAATCACACAGTAAGAAAGTGGCAGTTGGGAGTTCAAGCAGTGGTTTTTGATGGCTAATGAGTGGCTGTTAGTTTCTTTGGAAAGGGCATAATAGGTTTCAGTGCAGAACTGTGATCTTGGACTGGCAACTTGAATCCACTAATTTCCATTATTTTTTACTGTGCAAACCCTTATTTTACTGCTCTGTCTCTAATCCCCTGATAAAATAAAAATGTGGGATGTGTCAACATAAATCAGAAAAACACCTGCACTCGTTTCTGCAGCTTAAACCAAGAACTGTTCATAAGTCTTTTGGTGTCACTATTGCCAGATAAAGTACTGTCCATGTATTGCTAAAGGTGACGTACTCTGAAAAAAACATAACATATTAACAGCCACCTGAACCAACTCCTGAGTCTGCGCCTAAATCCAGGTCTCTGGTGTGGCAAATTGTTACAAATATTATTAGGGCAGTAAGCCATGAAGAAAAGTACCAAAACACAAACCCAAAGTAGTGCCCAGACTTGGGGGTCCTTTCTAATATAAGAATGGATATTAGGTAGCATATCTGATAGGACTTGACACATCAGGAGCAAATTAAACATAGTCAGCAAAAGTTACTTCATATCATTCTATTTCAGAGGATCTGAAAGAACAACGTTTTGTACAGACCATAAAACAAGTGCATTTTTAATAGTACTGGGACCATTGTGGGGAAGGGTGTTGCTGGTGTTGTGGGGGATGCTACTGTTAAACACCTATGGTACTTGTATATATTTTCTTTGCCTTGTATTGCTTTGCCATGTTACTGTACTGCATTAACTGTTATAGGTACGGGGTCCCAAACTGATTTTAATGTTTACAGCATTAGTTTAACCAATTTTAATAAGGCGCCTATCGGCTGTGGTAAGAAATAGAAAAAATGCTAACAATACTGTTACAAAATGTGACAACAAAACGCTCCACAAATCCATGTTCTCATTTTAACTTTGTGATGGTCGGAATCTCACAACTGTTTTAATTGCATTACACAAATTATACCCCCCCCCCTTGTTCAGACAGAATATACTGTACATTTTCAAAAACAGAAACTGTTGGAATGGCATAATGACTTGTATATTCTGTGCGAATATGGGGGGAGCTATAATTTGTGTAATGCAATTAAAACAATGGTGTATCCTTGTTGTCACATTGTGCATTTGAAATAATACCTTTATCCAGTTTTTTATCTACTCTTGTCCCCTTGCAAAGGCTGGACCCTTCAACAGCATCGGAACTCATTTCAAACTAATTGGTTCCCATAAAAAAAGTGCCAATATTCAAACAGTCCCAGCAGAATTGGCTCAGTAATAAAGAGGAGCTCAGAGAAAGCTACATCAGTTGCCAATGAAGCACACAGTCAATTAAAGTTTGCTCATACAGATAGGCGATTCAAACTACAATACTTAGAACATGACATTGATGGAAGTGATTTGAAACACAATTTGTGATATACTTTTTGTGTTTGCTTGCACGCATGTGCAAGAAACATAGTGCCATCATCGGAGATTTCAGAGGTGTGTCACCTTCTCTTCCAATTCAGTGTGTTGGCAGGCGCGGCCCCTGTAAGCCAAAGCATGCTGGAGCTGTCTGTGACAAGCTCCAAAATGCAGTGGCATACAGTTCAAAGGGGGAGCTACACTTGAGTGAGCAGCGATAAGATATCGCCTGCTCATGCACAGCTCCCCTCCACACACACACACAAGCTTCCATGGTGTCGCACCCATGCACGCACACACTGTATAGCCGACGGGGGTACCCAATCCCGTGGGCTGTGCTGTATTCCCCCACCTCCCCAAAGCCTTCCAAAATGCCATGGGTGCTCACCCCAGGCGTGGCAACTAATGATATAATCAATGGGTGCCCAATCCCCGTCAGCTCCACTGTCCTCGACCCCTGAGTAGTAAGTGTCCGCCGTCCCCCTGAGTGGTGAAGTGCCATGCTGGGAGCCCACCCCAGCATGGCAATCGATCCTGGGCCGATCCTTAGGCCGACAGGTGCCAATCCTCCGTCAGCTGAACGCCCTCAATCGTCCTGTGCCATGGGAGCCCACCAGCATGGCAAACGTCCGACGTCATCCTTTTTGTTTTTTCACTGTAAAAAAACGGTCCCACGAGTCTCCCTGGCCCCCTCCCACAACCCACACCCACCCACTGAGCGTCCTGCCTCCCACACCCCTCACCCCCATACTTACTCCGGACCTTGGCACGATAATCTTCGGTCCGGGAACACGCCTGCACTTTCAAAGCCGACCGCGAACTGAGGAAATGCCAGTAAGCTGTATAATGGGCTAGATAGGGGTTTTCAACTTTGTTGCATATCTCGGTATTTTTGAATTTTGCACCAATTTTCAACATGGGTTTTGGACCTTCTTTGAATGATGTCACTGTCATGGCATTGTCGGCCCGGCGGGTGATTTTGCAGTCACTGCATGAAATCACTCTTCGGCCTGAATAACGCCATGACAGTGACATCATTCATGAGAAGGGGTCCAAAAACCCCATGTTGAAAATTTGGTGCCAAAATTCCAAAATGACTGTTTACGAAAGGCATGCTGTACGTTCCTCACGCAGGCTTCAGAAGTTTGCGAATTTTCAATATTTTCACTCCAGATTTTCAACATTGCCATTTTACCACACCTTCTTATGTGTAGTATAGCTGTCATTTTTCACATCTCACCCAAAATGTGTTTCTGCCCATGTAGCGCACAATGGCGCAGTCGGTGTGCGAAATCAATGTACAGGACAAATCAAGAAAATCACAGTGACACTGTTCATGAGTAGAGGTCTTAAAATGGCTATGTTGAAAATTTGGTGAAAACATTCCTAAAAATGACTGTTTTACGAGCGTGCGTTCTGCAGTTACTATGCACGCTCGTAACGTCGCGAATTCTCTATATTTTCACTCCAGATTTTCAACATTGCCATTTTACCACACCTTCTTATGAGTAGTACAGCTGCCATTTTTCACATCTCACCCAAAACATGTTTCTGCCCATGTAGCGCACAATGGCGCAGTCGGTGTGCGAGATCAATGTACGGGACAAATTAAGAAAATCACAGTGATACTGTTCATTAGGTGAGGTGTTAAAATGGATATGTTGAAAATTTGGTGAAAAAATTCCACAAAATTACTGTTTCACGAGCATCGTTGTACAGTTCTATACTGCATTAAATGAGTTCACAATTTTCAATATTTTCACTCCAGATTTCCAAAATTTCCATTTTACCACACCTTCTTATGAGCAGTACAGCTGTCATTTTTCACATCTCACCCAAAATGTGTTTCCGCCCATGTAGCGCACAATGGCGCAGTCGGTATGCGAAATCAATGTACGGGACAAATTAAGAAAATCACAGTGACACTGTTCATGAGCAGAGGTCTTAAAATGGTTATGTTGAAAATTTGGTGACAAAAGTCCATAAAATGACTGTGTTACGAGTGAGCATTGCGCAGTTTCCACGCACCCTTGCTAGTTCATGACTTTGTAATATTTTCAGTCCAGATTTTCACCAGTGACATTTTTCCACACTTCCTTATGAACAGTACAGCTGTCATTTTTCACAACATGGCTGAAGTGTGTTTCTCACATTTCAGCGCAGAGATGCGTGGTCGCTGTGAAATCATTGTTCGGCACAGATAAAGAAAATCACAGTGACTCTGCTCATGATCGGAGGCACCAAAATGCCTGAGTTGACAATCTGCTGTAAAAAATCCCCAACCTAATTATATTACGGGTGTGTGTTGCACAGTTTCTATGTACGCTCGTGACTTCACCATTTTTTTAAATATTTTTACTACAGATTTGCAACATTGCCATTTTTTACACCTCCCCATGAACAGTACAGCTGTCATTTTTTACATCCTGTTCAGAATGTTTTTGCACCTGTGGTGCTAAATGTCATAGTCACTGTGCATAAGCAGCTTTCGGCTAACAAACTGATATTCCCCTGTTCATGAGGTGGGGTCACAAAACAAACATTGAAAATTTGGAGTGAAAATACCACGAATGCCTGAGGTATTAGGGTTTCCAACCATAACGCCTAACCCTGTAGAGAATGACAGGCATCAGGGGTGGACTTGGGATTCTTGTCTGTGATGCTTATACCATTCCACACCCTGCAGTCAGTGAGAGGCATCAAGGTATGCCTTGGACTTTTCGACCCCAAGTTCACCTATTCTCTATCCCTCATCTCACCATAGTTCCTAATGAAATGGGGAGTGCGCATAAAGGCCAAAGACCCCAAGGAACACCGTGACACTTTGTCAGTGTCTGCAGGGTGGGTGTGGTGAAATGGCATGGCCGTTATGCCTGACGACCCAAACACACACCCCAATGCCTGTCACTCTCTGCAGGGTGGTGGTGGAGTTGGCTTCAGTTCAATACTTCACTGCCATTCCTATTACGCAGCTCTGTAACTTCTACACTACCACTGCCAATGCCAGCAAGCAAACATTCGGCATTGACAAATGCTTATTTGTGCTTGTTTTGTGTTACTCATGAATTTCATTTTCTTGGCAGTTTTATGCAGCAAACAGTGCATACTACATATTGGAATAACTGATGTCAACTTGTAAATCCTGATACAGCATCAGAATGAAAACATAAATCAATAAAATCATTGGTTATGTTTCAGTTCTTATTAAAATAAGCACAAGGTACAGAAAACAGTTACATTGCCATTCCCAGACACCCAAGATCACACACAGCAAGATCGCAGGGACTGCATTTACCAGACAAAATCTGAAGATCAAGGATAGTATATTCCATTTCTTTAGGTAGCCTTTACAGAAAACATGTGGTTCATCGCCTGATTCTCACTCATAATGGTTCCTCCAGGATGCCTGAATCCTGAACGTACTGTGCACATACAGTATGTACTAAAACACACACACATTGACTTTTGTTCTGTCCCTACAATTAGATGCTTTTCCCCATACACAGTATAGCAGTACCCACCGAACTCCTATCCTATTTGGCTCCACTGGCATACGGTCCCCACTTTTGGATGGTAGCATGTACTGTTCATTGGCTCTGATCTCTACTGCATGTGTTTAATCTGAGATAAGGTGCCATGTGTCCTCGGGACTCTCAACATCTCATTTTCGTTGGGGTCCTGCTTCTATCCTATTGTTAAGACAGGAAGGCTGCTTCATTCACAGATCAATGCACTTTCACAGGATTTCTGGTAGGATTCAATCCTTGGCTCTGCAGTTTCATAAATATTGCATGTGTTCTAATGACTAGCCTTATTTCCAGAAAAGTATGCAGAAAAACAATACTGTAATTTAATGTTCATCCCAACCCCTCCAGCTGTGCCACCTTGAGAAAGAATGAGAGCACTCTGGCATGCAGAGTTAGATGTGTTGTTGGTCAAGTGTAGCCTGGAAATTCTCTTCCCTTGCACTGCAGACTGCACTCTTAAAAGGATAGTAGGCTGTGTTGCACTTGGGTTAGCAGGGCATCAGAGGTGCCATCCTTAAGCACATAATTAATTTGCAAGAATTATAGGTGCTGTTTAGATAGAAACTCAAATGCTACTGTAATACTGTAGATGCCAAAAAAGCCCATTGGGAAGAGGCCACCCATTCTGTGTAATTAATTAAAAATATCCCTTTTAGTCTAGCGGACCCCTCTCCCAAATGTCTCCCCATCCCACCCCCTTTAATGGGACAAAAACGTGTTTGAAGATGGAAAGATTTTTAAATATTAATTTTTAACTTTGATGCATCCATGGTTGTTTGTTGCACTGACACTGGGTAGATACATTTTGGGGTTTACACTGTAAAGGTTACTTTAGGCACTGATGCCTGTACTAACACCACTAATATGTTTTTAATTTTTTCGATTTACTTGTGCATTCCATTCACCATCCGTGTTTTAAAACACTCGTCCTCTGAATACTTTTTGTTTTAATGTTGCTAGTGCCACATTTATCTTGGTTACTAAGAGCAAGTTTTGAATTAAGTGAAAACAGTTCTGAGTATTTTTATTTTTCATTACAGACTGTTGGAACCTATTTTTATTTTCATTAGTATTGAAACAGGCAAATGTAAATTGCACTTAGAGAACTGCAGGGCAATCCAAGTTGCTGGCCATGTCATTAGCAGTTCATTAATCTCAACTGAGTGTGTACTGCACCTGTCGGCTGTCCAGACTGTTCCAAAGGAGAGGACCCCCTTCCCATCCCATGATAACACTGTCTGTGGTGGCGTGAATGCCCTATCTCCATTTATCCCTCTTACTTGATCTCCCTGTCCCTTAGTTCCCCTTCCCCTCAAGTATCTAGTCCTGGTAACAGCAGTAATTGCATCCTTTGTTTCTGATGGTACTACATCTGTATGTATTTATTGAAGCGTTTCACCAAGAAAGGCACACTGAACAAGAAGTTGCTCATCTCGCGGTGCATCCTGGGGGAAGGATTAATGGGAGAGTAATACAAAAACATATGAAGTACATGACATGCATACCTCTCAACTTTCCCTGACTTTGGCTCAAAATTGACTCTGTTCCTCCTAAAAATTGTGTTTCCATGACCAAACAGTGGAGGTTGTAAACAAAATACAATGTCAAACATGGAGGCAGTATAGCGCAGTGGTTTAAGGCTCTGAACAGCAAACCTGGAGACCTAGGTTCAAATCCCACAGCCCACACTGTGTAACCCTGGAGCAAGTCACTTAAGTTCATTGTGCTCCCAGATTGCTCCTGTAAACAAGCTTTCAGCTTAGTGTGTCTCTCTTGGTAACACAAAGACATTAAAGTTACAAGCTCGTTCTTCCTAAAAGGATGTATTTTACATTAAGACCCTTACTCTTACTCTTCCAGCTTCTTGAGTACAGTAGATATGACTAATGTTAAACGTGTATCTGATTTTGGCCCTTTGGCCCTGATTTTATAAGCCTTATCCCTGATTTATGAGGCAGGGGGTTGAGAGGTATGTTTCCCTGGTTGCCAAGCTGCTCCCCAACCCCCTGCCCCCAATGCTGCCTCAACTACTGTGTGTAATTATTAAAGAAAAGAAACACTTTCGCTGTTAGTCTAGCATCCCCCATCACCAGCGCCGCCCCAACTACTGTATGTAATTATAAACAAATATCTTGCACTTATAGAGCTAGTACTGCCATAGCTTACTTAATTTGTACTTTTACTACAATACTTCCATGCAGATGGACAGTGTTGAGTAAGTTACTTTTTCTACTACTTTATATTTCTTTTAGAAACTTGATCCAGGAAGATCTGTGCAGTCACTAGCAAGTATGGAGAAGTACTAGAAACAGTAATACACCTAACCGTTACTGTTACGTATTTCTTGTGTACAAAAATAATAAAAAACTATAACAGAATACATATATTTGAAAGTAATAGGTTAGTTACTAGTTACTTTCAAATAAATGTAATCAGTTACAGTTACGTATTATTTTTGCAGAAAAAGACATAAGTAATTGTAACTGTAAGGTTTATTACTTTTTCCAGCATTTCTCCATCCTTGCTAGTGACTGCACAGAGCTTTCTGGAACAAGTTTCCAAAAGTAATATAAAAAGTAACTTACCCAACACTGCAGATGGAACAACTACACAGCAAAGCCCTGAAAACCTGACATTTCTGGGTTCTATAGCTTCTTTCACAAAAGGGACGGGGGGTGGCATACTTTTGGGGACTTCAGAATGAAATAGACTATAAAAGGGGGGGGAATGTATGACAGTTTTTTCCTGGGGATAATGTGGGGGCTTGTGATTTTTTAAGAATGAATTATTCCATTTGCATTTTGTTTTTACTTTGCTGACTTTTGTACTCTCTAGTAAATAGGTTTGAAAGTGTTATTGAGAGCAGAAGTCTTTCCTTCGTGGTGCATGTTATTCCGTCCTGTTTAATGTACTGTACTTTCACCTTAAGATGTGAAATCTCCACATTAGCCACGGGTGAGAGTGGTGGCTGAAGAAAGATTTGTGATTGCTAATAACGTCATGAACTTACCAGCACAGCTAAAAATCCTAGTAAGAGCAAAATAAATCACCAGCAATAGTGGGAACTTGAATTGTGAGGCTAGTTAAATTTAGATAGACAGTGTTTTACATTGTAAAGGGATTTGCATTGTTTTATCATTTTATATCTGAATACTGAGAGTGAAAATCATTGTTCTTTTTCATCTCCCCTTTTTCTATAGTGAAATGATTTTTTGACATTTAGAGTACGAGCTTGTGACGATGGATTATAATCTCTGTCTCTGCAATTTCTTCCTCTCTTGTAATGTCTGTGTTATTTTTTAGTTGTCACACCTGATGTTTATTTTTCTTCCCAGACTTTAAGTAAATGCAGAAGTGTTTTGGTTCTTGTTGTTTATGGCTAATTTTATTTTGTATATTTTAACCCTTCCCCCTTTTTTGGCCCCTTTTTTTAACTCTTCTAGTTTCCCCATTCAATATCTTAACATTTCATTTTGTATTGTTCCTGAATTTCCTTGCATGGGTAATGTGTTATCATTTTGTGGGCCTTCTGGAGTTTTTGTGGGCCTTCTTTTTAATTAAATCTTACAGAGTGCTCCAATGGTTTTCTACTACTGCTTTAAAAAATCCATCTCACATTTTGCCTTCAAACAATACAGTGGGTAAATAAAAATAATAAATTACATTTCTTCATATCCTTATCACCTACTGTAAAACACATCCAGCAATGGGGTTTTGTCAGACATGTTTGGAACTCTGAGTGAATGATGGAACATTGCAGAAGAATCATATCTGTAAATGTAATGGCACATTGGGTAGCTTTTTATTTAATAACAGCAGTCTCTATACATTTTCTTACAGTATTTACACAAAGATATGTTTCTTCAGCAATGCTCTTCACTTACACAAAGTTTAGCACGCCTGATAAATCAGCAATGCCTGAATAGTTTAACAGGAGGGGATGGGGAGAGGAGGGAATTGAAAGCTGCTCCACCACAGGACCTCAGTCCAGAATGGGATAGCCTTTATTTCTGTGGGTTCTGTGAGGAAGGGGGTTTTAGGGAATTTGGTGCTAACTGCCAACCACAAAAAAACATCCCCCACTCAACACATACCAGGAGCTCCTGCTGTTATGGTGAAAACACCCTTTCTCAAACACAATTACTGCTATTTAGGACAGAACAAGAGTGTGAAGGAATTAGTCCACCACTACCCCCCAAATCATGCTACAGGCCACTGACTGAGTGAGGGTAAAAGAAACAAAAAAATAAATAAATACAAGTGGTCAGGCACAGAAAGGTAATAATGTACATTGTCACATGCCAAAAATAGTAGGAGTGGAACCAAGAAAGCCGATAGGATGAATGGTGCCACGTGGTACAAGAGCAATATAAACTAGCCATGGGAGGAAAATGGGCAGTGTGGTAAGTACGAAAGGACAAGCAATCGAAGGGAGCAAGTTTGGAAATAGCAAGGATGTATACTGTAGGAGTAGTGGGACAAATGAGACAGAGGGACTGGGCTAGGAAGAAACACAGAAACAGTGAAGAAGTACTCACCGAGAGAGAGAGAAGGGGACAAGAGGACAATATAGTAGCCGCAGACAGAGCAATAGGTACCAGAAAGTCAGAAATAGAAATAGTAGGAAGGAGCAAACACACAACAGCTGAGACACAATCGAGCAAGCAGGATCAGATGTTGTGAGAGACACAGGACGGAACGGACCAGAAAATGGAGTGACACAGGCAACATCTGGAAACGCATTTGATTTTAGCAATTTCGGGTACACGGCATTGTCAACTTTAATTATGCAGGCCGGAACACAGAAACACAAGATACCGGAGAGACCAGACAAATGTGAGAATGAAAATGAACCAACGTCACAAAACAGAATGTGAGCAGCAAAATTATAAAAACAGCACAAAGTTAAGCAGGACGTCAATATGCAAATGAGATAATGAGAGACACGAAGTAGTAGAAAAGCACCAGGATTGCAGTCAGCCTAGGAACAATATCCAACTAACAGCCGCACACGAATCTCTCAAATATATCGGAATCATTAAGAAACATGCAATTGTAGGTGCCCCCAAAAAATAAAAAAAAGCATATATGTATGTAAGAGAACTTCATTGAAAAATCTCAAAGTAACAGTAAAAATTAGTGCAAAACTTCATTACTGTCATTGTGTTTTGTGTAGTATGACCAGTAATAGACCTAGAATATATACACCCTGCTGTAGACCATGTTACAAGTGCATTAATCCACTTCAAAGGTGGCATCTAATGGGGAGTTAATGCATGGTTGGTCCACTGTAAGCACTCGGCCTGCGGCCATGGGCCCCAACCATGCATTAGCTCCCCATTAGATGCCACCTTCTTCGTGGATTAATGCTTACTTGTAGCAATCAGTTCTGTCTGAGAAGAAAACACTATGCAACAATGTATCTAAGATTTGTAAGCTTATATCTAAACATGTTTACTGTTTCAACAATCAGAGAGCAATTTATTGCAATGTACAGTATTACCTTGCCAGATAGCAATGAAAGTAGTTTACCTGGTGTGCAAGCACAAAATAAAAGCAATAGGTTGTTGATTATTAATAATATTCCAGTGGAGAAATGAGAGATATGAATATTTCCCTGGTGTCTAGTTCACCCCACCCCCATTCCCCCATCGCTGCCCCCCCCCCCCCATGATTGCCTTGGTTTCCCTAGCAGTGGCTGGTCAGACCTTCTATTTTTTCTATATTAAAAGTAAATAGACCAGGGGAGTGACATTCACCAAACTGAAGAGGCAGTTTCCACCCATTTGTCATGCTGGCTTATTTCTGTACTGCAGATTATTGAAATAATGTACTTCTGTTAAGCTGGAATTTGTTTGTTGGTTTTGTACTGCAGCTGACTTACTAACATACTAATTGCCAGCAGAATAGGCTTTATGGTCTAACAGGTAGGTTTGTGCCTCAGATCCCTATTTGGATACTTCACCTCCTTCAGTTTTCCAAATAAAGGTGTGTGTGTGGGGGGGGGAGGGGTTGCAGTCATCAAGTGGGAAAATCAATCCCTTGGGCATAATATTATTTCATAAGTTGTTTAATCAGTAGAATGCTTTACCTAACCATTTTCTCTAGTACTGTAATGAATCACGAAGTGGACCAGATTAGAATTAGTACTCACTTCTGTTACAAACTAGGTTTGCAGCGCCGGGCTGATGTCCTGTTTTCAGTGTCAAAAGTAAATAGATCAGGGCAGTGACATTTGCCAAATGGGAGAACCAATTTCAACCCCTAAGGATCCCTTTTTTCTTAAGGTATCCAGTCATAAAGTACCTTGCCTCCCTTTTAATTTAAACTACTGTATGTTCTTAGGTACTGCATTACATCACAAAATGGACTGGACTATAAGTCATATTCACCACCTGCTTTATGTACCAAAAATAAATAAATCTGAGACACTAATTGTTTTTAAACCCTACTCCTCATAAATGGTTGTACCCTCATTACTTCAGAACCACTGCCCCCTTGCCTCGTCTATCCTTATCTGGGTTAACAGCTACTTTGAGAATGATGTGCACCTTAGAGAATAAATATTTCATTAAATTGCAGATGACTCAAAACTGGGGTGGTGGTGGATGGGGAGGAGGGGAGGGTGGCCCTACAAGGAGACTTGGAGGCTCTGGAAAGGTGGTCTAGGAAGTGGAAGCTGAGGTTCAATGCAGGGAAATGCAAGGTGCTGCACTGGGAAGCCAGAAACCCAGGCTAAGTGTACACCCTGGGGAGGGGGGAGCTACAAGTCTCGCTGGCTGAGAGAGACCTGGGGATGGTGGTGGATGTCAAGATGAACAACTCAGAGACTTGTAGGAGGGTAGCGGCCAAGGCCAACAGGATGCGAAGATGCATCGTTAGGGGGGATCACCTCCAGAAGGAGGGAAGTGATACTCTGTATAAGTGCTTGGTGAGGCCGCACCTAGAGTACTGCATGCAGTTTTGGAGGCCACACTTAAAGAAAGACACTGAGCTCCTGCAGAGGGTCCAGAGGAGGGCAACCAAAATGATCTGGGGTTTGGGGGACAGGATCCATGGGGAAAGACTCAAAGAGCTAAACATGTACACATTGGAAGAGAGAAGGGACCAGGGGGACATGACAGAGTTCTTCAGGTACATAAAGGGGATAAATAGAGGAGGAGCAGTCAGGGTGCTCCGAAGGAAGGGGGGGAACTAGAGGGCACTGGTGGAAGCTGGAGGGGGGAGATTCAGGGGGAGAAAGGAGGAGGTGCTACTTCATTGAGAGGGTGGTGGAGCCATGGAATGCACTGCCCAGTGGGGCTGGTGAAGGCAGAGATGGTGGAGGTGTTCAAGAGGGGGGTCGGACAGGTACAGGGGAAGGGTTCTGGAAGCAAAGTCCAGTGCATTGAGAATATCTGGGACTGGGAAGGGAGAAGCCAGGGAGGGTGAGGGGGGCAGCAAGATCAGCTCCCAGGATGGGGGATGACCAAACGAGTTGACACAAGAGACTATTAGGCCTATTCTGCTGGCATTTTAGTATGTTAGTATGTAAGTTCAATCCATAATTTCTTTGCATTCAATATAGAACAATAGTTCTCGGACTTTGTCACAGTGAGCCTCCCCAAATCCATGGAAAAGATTTTGAGCCTCCCCCTGAATTGAAATAATCTTGGGCCTCCCCAAAGAAAAATAACGTCATTGTACTTTGCGCAGTACACCATAAATAGATTGAAACCCCTTTGAGTACTTGGCTCATTCAGTTCTTTGTCTTCTGCTTAAAGTTGGACCAGCATAACATTCTGTGGTGATTTGCATATGCAGTCCATGATGCTTTGCATCGTGTGGGCATGTGTGATTTTTGTATTTTCTTGAAACTTGGCTTCCCAGCCAAATGCCCTTTGGGGTAACCCTTGCCTCCGTGTTTGCGCACAGAGGTTCTTTGTCTTTTAAATAGTTTTTTTATTTTAATGGGTTCACCACAATATATCCAAGGCACACTGCCTTAAGGGTACTGGTCCATTCCACTGGGGTGTCAAACAGACGAGGCATACTGAGGAGTCCTGGTAGGATGAAACATGTGTCTATGTCTTCTGTTAGCACCCTTTGCAAACTGTGTGAGAGGCCTTTCGGCACCATGCAATTCTGTTTAAAGTTGGACCAGCATAACATTCTGTGGTGATTTGCATATGTAGCCCATGATGCTTTGCATTGTGGGGGCATGTGTGATTTTTGTATTTTCTTTGTCTTAGTCTGACTTGGAATTTTTGAGAAAGAGCTCCTGTGCTCAAAGGTTTTATCTGAAGAACAAATAATTAAAATATTATTATTCAGCTTATTGTAACCCCCCACACACACACACACAGACCAGCCTAATTGCTCTGCTTTTTTCATTCTTGAACCATTGTTACCCTTTTGTTGCAGTACCTTAATGGGTCAGACTACTTCCTCTGTTTCCTCTCATATGAAATAACCTTCCTACACACTTTGCCTCTCCCTTCTCTGCTCTAAGCAACTTCGGGGTTACTTTGCTCCTTCTTGCTATTGCTCTTAGTACTTCTATGCTCAAACCTTGTATTGGGCTGTTCTGCCATCAGTTTACAAATTGATCAATTACCACCACTCATTATTAATTTATTGTTCACGTTAATTTGCACCATTGCTCATTCTATATTTCTTGATTGTTTTTCAGTTACCTTTTTAAATGTATTCACTCCCTACCCTTCCCCAGGTACACCTGAAATGAGCCTTGGCTCATTCACCATCCCTTGTCACCTATTAGTAAATAAATACATAAAATTCACCTACTACTATTATTCTCTTTCAGTTTGCTTCATCTCTTCACACAAAATATATAAAACTCAAAATTTAAATACAGTACTTTTTCAGACTTTCTTGAGCCTCCCCTGGAACAGGTTGGGGCCTCCCCAAGGAGGCTGGCCTCACCATTTGAGAACCCCTGATATAGAACAATGGTACATATTCTCATGTGCCCATACAATCTGACTAAAAGAACAAAGGGAAAACCTAGGACAGTGGTTTAGATTATGTTCCACTGGTTCTCCACCTTAAAGGAGATAAACAAAGACAGTATAGTGCAGTGGTCTAAGGCCCAGAGCTGCAAATCTGAAGACTTGGGTTTGAATCCCACAGTGCCCACCTGCATACTGTATAACCCTGAGCAAGTCACTTAACTTCCCTGTGCTCCCAGGTAGCACCTGTAAACAAGCTTTCAGCTTATTGTGTCTCTCCCCTGATTAAACAATGGGAAAACAGAGGAAATTGTAAAAAAAGGAGAGCAGATTGAGTTTTAAGCTCAAGGCATTATCACCATTAGGAATGAATGAAGAAATGGAGTTGAGTATTTTCTTACAAGTTTAAATCGTACATACAATATGTTCTCTTTTTCTCTTGGTTCTTTCAGACCAATGTTATGGGCACCTGGGAATATGTAGCATTAAATCATAGTATTGTTTGTTTTTTATTAAATGCAAATAAAGTATGTATTGATTTTTTGTATACATACTGTCTTTTTTATAAAACTTTGCTCAAATACTGTACAATAATACATACATTCATCATTTTAATGAGTCAATATAGTACATCTGAACAAAAATTGATAAACTTATGTACAGATAAAGTGAAATAAAAGATCAGCATGCAATCAATTCAAGTCACATCTTCCACCCCTTTCAAAAAACATTTCCTACAGACAGCTAAACCAATAAATGCCTGAAACCATAGGCGAGGGGCACCAACAGCAAGTACAATATGTACTATCTTGCAATGCCGTGAGGCCCATTAGGTATTTATCTTAATTGTGTATAAAGTCCTGGTGCTCCCTTTACTGAATAGTTTGTGGGTTAAGACCCTCTACAGCACATTCATGTGATTAGAAATGGTGACATTTCCTATTCTGTGGTCAGACATTTACAGAGGTCCACCCAAGGCACCAGTGATGTGAATGTCATGGGTACTGTAACAGTGATTCTGGGCTCTCATGCTTTACTTAGTGACAGTGAGAAGTTGCTCTCGACAGCATCATCGGGTAACATTTGTTTTTTTTTTCTCCCCAACTTTATACTCCTGCCAGCTGCAGAAAACAGGGATGTATCATCAGATCCTTTTCCTTCTAGCACCCCCTTTTCCCCGTTAGTTTCATTGTCTGCCTCTGTCCCTCTCACTGAACTTCAAATAGCATGACTCAGACTACATTGTGAATTCTGTGCTTGTGCTCTAGTCCTTGCTTCAGAAACAGTCAGTCAGAACATAACTATTGGGGCAACCCCATCGCCAGGTGAATGCATCTACAATGTGCTGTATGCCTAATTCATGCTGCTCTTGACAGCAGGTTTCAGCTCTTGTTACCACGTTTATTGCCTTAATATTCTGCTCTCGTTCTGGGTGGATGTCGGCAGCTGTGAGCAGTGTGGTAGAATGGCTTTTGTTTTTGACAACTTGCCAGTGAACTATATCTAGCAATATCACTTGTGTTGGCACAGATGCTGTCAAGGTCTTATTTATTTATTTGCTGAGTGCATTCAATATATGAAGGAAGAGATCTGAGTCAGCGTTCCCATTCATGCAGACGTACAGTATATTGATCTCGAGGCTGGTAACATTAGAGAGAAAACTCATGGGGGAAATGCCTGTGATATCATGCTGACAGCAAGGTGCACAGGATGTACTGGTATGCCCAACATAACTGCAGAGTTAAAATGTAATCATAATTGGATTGTTAGACCTTCAAGTCTGTCAGATGTATGTCGTGAGGAAGGAGTGTGGTGGTGGGGGGCTGTTTGAAGCCTTGGTATAACCCTTTGGAAATGCAGGCAGCATTGCTTAGATATTTTGGAGCATGGTGAATGAAAGTGTATAATGAAAATAGGAATAAAAAAATAAAACAATAAAAGCAGTTACAGATGTCTACTTGGCAACACATGAGAAGTACGATTTACTTTAGTGCCTTCAATCTGTGATCGGGAGTGGAATACTGATGCCAGAAACGTGGTGACAAGGGCTGAAGCCTGCTGTCATCAGCAGCATGGTTTAGCACTAGATAGTACAGTAGATGATGTGCGTCTGGTGATGTAGTAGCCCCAACATGCAGGACCTGAATGAAAGCTTCCAAAAAACAGCTGGATTACCAAAACAGATTTTTTATTCACATTTGCACCTATCAAATTACAATAATTCTGCCTAAATAGATCAAGGCATACAACCTGAGAAATCATGTTTCTTTTATCTTTTTTTAATTTACCATAAAGAATGCTGATCCCTAAACAGCAGTTTGCAATCCACCCTAGCTATCCTCTTCCAATGAAACACCAGTAGCAGATATTTATGTTCATTTTGGTTTTATGATGAATAGCACCAGAAGTCAAAATATTGTAAAGGAAAAATAAAATACATGAAACACACACACACATATATGCATGCAAGCACACACATGTACACCTTACAAACCCAGAAAATACATAAAAAATCATTTTGGAACAAAACTGACATATGGACATGATTATTTATTAGCAATTCAATAGGAAAAGGCATTTCGTATCACATTTAAAAATAAGGAGAAATCTATTTCTAATACTTATTTTTATGAATTGTTTTAGTCTATATTAAAATGTTAAGTTTACAATTAGACGATAAAAAATTAAAATGTCAGTTTTATGGGTTCTGTTTTTATTTAATACATTATCTAGATGGTATTTAAAACTCAAAGAGTAATGCCCTGGAAATTAGTTTAAAGATAATAACCCAATATGAGTAAAATAAATATTAGAGCAGACACAAATTAATTTACTTTTCTATAGTCTGAAGGAAGACGAATTCAATTAAGCAATAAGGCATGACAAGGTGTGGGTTATTGAGGGATTTACCCACGCCTTGTGTGGTATGTAAACTTAATACTTAATTACTTAGTGTGTAACTAGGATATCATTTAGGAAAAATGCTGAAAAAGAGCAGCTATACAAATTTTGTAAAATGGTCCCAATGAGTATTATAATGCTGGGTGGGGATATCCATCCTAACCCAGGGCCTCTTCACTCTTTGGAGAATACTGAAAATAGTGACTTGACTTTGGGTAAAGATTTATTTGATATAACTACAAACGTAATTAAACAGGATGGGTTATCTATAATACATATTAACATCTGTAGTTTGATGAAGAAAATTGATCACTTAAGGGAAACGTCCATGTAGGATTACATTTATCAGTATTGTTACCAATGGAAATCTGCTTTACATAAGCTATGGACCAAACCCGTAACACTTTTAGGGCTGAATTATAACCCATTTAGTTGCACCTCCCTTTATAGCTGCAGGAATCCATTTTCTAAATCACAGGCACAGGAAATTACATCACATAAGGGGGAAAACACATATAGTCGATAAACTGTTTAACCAGGAATGCACTATTGATAAATTTAATTCTACATGGATGTTTCCCTGTAACAGAATGGACAATTAAATATGGCCCTGAAAGTGTTACGCACTCGACAGTGGTATGATGCGCTCAACAGTGGCAATCTGTAGGTCTATTTTCATAGACCATACTAAAGCTTTTGACACTGTGAACCACCAACTACTTCAGGCAGCCTTGTGTCATTAGGCCTGTCTTATGATACCATCAATTGGTTTGGAAGCTATCTGTCCCACAGGACACAATGTGTGAGGATAGTTGGGGTAATGTCAGAACCCAGAAAGGTGTCACTAGGGGTGCCCCAAGGGTCCATACTTGGCCTGCTACTTTTCAGCCTTTTTATTAACCCATTACCACCCTCCTGCTCAGCAAACATGGTACTCTACGCTGACAATGCAGTAATCTCAGTCCCAGGTGCCCATCCAAATGAAATTTCCACTCACTGACTGGTCTGTTTCAGGGAGCTTGAATCATGGTTCAGTCTAAATAAACTGTTACTGAACTATAAGAAAACAAAAATCATGCATGTTGCTCTCCACCACAGCAAGAAGAGAGCAGTACACTTCACATCACAAGCAATGCAGGAACTGCCCTAGAGCAGGTTAGCACATTCAAATACCGGGGCATTTACGTGACAACTCCATCTCCTTCACTGTTCACTTTGACTGCGTAGTCAGAGCAGTGAATGCCAAACTCAGCATTCTATACAGGCACAGACAGTCAATGATGATGGAGGCACTGATTCTAGCCACTAGGTGCTTGATCATGGCCAATACTGACTATGGCTAGTTATCTATAGTGTATCCACTGACTCGGCCCTAAAAAGAATTGGGACCTTAATAAATAAGGCCTGTAGACTCATCCTAGGGGTGACCACTATATGCATACCTGCTCCTATACAGTAAGACAGGATGGCTCCCCTTACAGCAAAGAGTCAAATACCAAGCATGCCTGCTGGGAAAGAAATCCTACTAGGTCAGATATCAGCCTCAATGGCCACAATTTTCCAGAGCACTAATTCCACCAAAACAACCAGGAGATCCTCCAAGGAATCCTATGGATACCTTTCAGGTGTACTTTGCACAGCAAGCACTCTGTATAGGGGACCTCAATGGTTCAATGATCTCCCAGTCACCCTAACTGAGAATGAAAAATCAGTGTTTTAAAACAGACCTTTGCCATCTGTTATCACAAGAGATAACTTGTGACTGTACCTCATGATGTCCTGCACTACCATTCTATAACCACAGCTAGGTCACTAGGCTCCTTTAACACCCCTCACATCCCCCCTACTTGCCACCCCATGAGCCCCACCAAAATTGGACAAGGCCTACTCCTGGCTGAAACCCTTCTCTTCTCTCATTCCTCCCTCTGAAAACCCATGCCTGACGCCATTCTACCTCTCCTCTCCTCTTCACCTGCCTACCAAGGTCTGTATTTCTCAGGCTGCTTCTCAATCTCCATAGAAGCACTCCACGCAGTACTCCACACTTCATAATGAAGTTATAGAATTTAGCTGGAAATTGCACTTTGTAACTAAGAATTGTATTCTTGAGCAGTGCATGTTTCAGCTGTTTGTTTTCCACATGTGTATGTAATATTCTGTAATCTGTTGTCTTGCCTTTTTTCTGTGCCACCTTGACTTGGAGCCTTTGTAAAAGAGCCTTCCGTGTTCAAAGGTATTAATGCAAAACATGAAATAAATAAATAAATAAAAATTGTGATAACCAAAACTTGATTGAATGGGATAACTTTAGATAATCCAATTGCATTGCAAGGATATGGGCTTTGGAGGCAGGATATGAATAAAAGAGGAGGAAGGATCGTTGTTTATGTATCCAGTCTCTTAGATGTAACACAGATTGAAGAACAACAAAACTGGTGTGGTTCTGAGGTTCTTGTAATGGAATTAAAATTCCCCTTCAATAAACCTTTATTAATTCTAGATATATATTGCCCACCTAAGAGTTCTCAAGATGTCTTTGATGTAATACAGGATTTTCTTGGGGGGTATCATAATAGTCATGAAGTTTTATTAATTAGGGACTTTAATGAGGATTGGAAAAAGGTGGATACCAGTTATAACATCATGGAAATGGTTACTAATTTAGGGATGACTCAACTAATAAACAAAATTACTAGAGTTAATGTAAAAAGATCTAATTCTTCTGTAATCCTAGATTTGATATTTTCTACTGAACTGGAGAAATATGTGAGTAGTGGGGTGTTTCCTGACTTGTTTTCTGATCACCAAATAATATACTGTATAAGGAATCAGAAAACGAGAAAAAACTCAGGAAAAAAGATTCAATTTAGATCCTTTAAAAGATGTGATTAGTTAAGTTTTATGCTTGCATTAGACACACATAGGTGGGATAGATTGGATTTTGTACCTAATGTGAATGGCGCATGGTCAATATTTTATGAGGACTTTATGGTAATTTGTAACAGGCATGCCCCAATAAAAAACTAGGAAAGCAGTATCAAAAAATTCCCCTTGGTATAATACATACCTTTTTAAATTAAAGAAGCAACAGGATAGGGCTTTGAAGATAGCTACAACTACTAGGGTAAATTCAGATTGGATTAAGTATAAACAATTAAGAAATAAATATACCATTGAAATCAGGAAAAATAGGCAAAATTATTATAATAGAGAATTGACATCGAATTTCGCTGATAATCCTAAGAAATTTTGGGAAGTTATAAAAAAAGTGAAAGGAGTTTAAGTAACAGAGTTCCCAGATAATTTTGAAATTATTAATATAAAAACTCCCTTAGGCATTAGGGTAGTAGATAGTTTTAATGATTATTTTGTTACCATGGGTACAGCATATTTGCGTAAAAATTTGAAAAGTAATAATGTTAACCAGGATCTAAAACTCCAGAAGGATGAAAGATTTGAATTCAACACAATAACACCCAGAGAGATTCAAAGAAGCTCTACTAAAATTAAATGTTAGAAATCTGGGGTCCGGATAATATCCCTAACATCTTATTCAAATATGCAGCTCCTATTATCTCCTTTCCCTTAGCAAAATCTTTAATATGTCAATCTCTGAAGAACAATTCTGGATATGTAGAATGGCAAAAGTAATCCCTATTTTAAAGCCTGGATCAAAACATCAAATAGAAAATTATAGGCCAATCTCATTGCAGCACATAGTTGCAAAAATATTTGAAAAATTGGTAGCCAAACAACTGAAGGACTTCTTGGAAAAAGGAAAGATCATAAGTAAACATCAGTCAGGGTTTAGACCCCTGCATGGTATAGCTGCCCTGCTAAACATGACCGGTAATATTATCAGGACTCTGTACAGGATGATATCGGTGGGGCAATCTTTATCAATTTGTGCAAAGCATTTCACACCTTGAACCACATATATCCTCCTGTCCAGATTAAAAATCTGGATGTATCCATTAAAGTGATCAATTGGTTTCAGGCATATTTGTTATGCAGAAAGCAATTGGTATCTATAAATGGCTGGACGTCAGGACTTAGAACTGTTATCTCAGGAGTGCCCCAAGGGTCTATTATGGGCCCCATCTTGTTTAACCTGTATATGAATGGTCTTAAATTGTCTCATCTGGGTATAGGTTGGCACCTGTACATGGATGACATAATTATTAATACAGAAGGTTCATCATTACAGTGATAGAGGCTACATTACAAACAGCATTTGATGAGCTCCAAGAATTTTTCCTGGAGTTAAAACTTATCTTAAATCCAAAAAAAGAAAGGTCCTATTGTTTACTAGAGAAAGTAATCTTATGACTCTAGGACCCTATTTAAGGATAAGTACCTTGGATAATATTATTCTTTAGCAAACCCAGAACTATAGATATCTGGGTTTGTGCCTGATAGTACTTTAAATGGACTACCCATATAGATTACGTAACAAAGAAAGTGGAAAGAGCCTGGCAGCATTATACAGGCTTAGAAATTGCATGACTGAGCATATAAGAAAACACATACTTACAACTTTGGCATTGCCCCTATTGGATTATGGGGATATAGTATATATGGATGCAACATCCACACAATTATCCAGGGTATATATTCTATGTGTAACCCCCTTGCAAATGGGGGTTCCTGACAGTTTTCTCGGAGCTCTTTTCCGTGCTCCATGCCTGGTTGGTGATCGGCATAAAGCCATGTAAATGGGTAGCCAGTGAGCGCTTTTAAAGCCTCCGTAAGTTGTCTCTTTATGGGCTGCTTGTTGCAGTCATAATTAACTGGAATGGGGCAGGGCTGTGTGGTTGTATGCCCGAGTCCCTCCTGGGACGCTGAAAAAAAGCTCCCTGTCTGCCATCGCTAGTGATGCAGAGGGGGCTCTGCTGGAGGATGTGATTGTTTGCTTAAAATAACGTAAAATAATAATATAGTTGTTCTAACCTGCCTTCCTTTGCAGTAAGGACTGTTTGATTGTCTCCTCCATTTTGCTCCAGAACTGCTGAATTGGGCCAATCAGTACCTCAGGACCCTACAGAGTCGGCTGACCAATAGAGGGACTGTTTGTATTTGTGAAAAGGCATTATGGGCTATGGCGCTTTTTTTGCACCACTGAGGGCAGGAGGAAATGACTGGCATGTTCAGCCAGCCAATGAGAAGCGGGTGGCGCTGAACTGAAGAAGAGCCCCTTACTGCTGGGGCCAGATTCGTTTGGCTGAAGAGAGAAAAGGGCGTGTGCTTCTGCACTGGTGGAGTGTTCAAGGCGAAGTGAGTGAAGGGCTAGCGGCCGCTTTGGTCTTTTCAAGCAAGTCGGACTAAAGCCCAGCTACCTACCAGGCTCATCCTGAGAGGACTGGAGAATTGCTGAGTCGCTCTTTGGTCCGCCTGTAATGTTGAAACCTGCCATTTGCTGTTTGAGTTCTTCTGCAATTTATGACGGTTTGAAAGCAGCTGCCTGGTATGGTACCCTCTGTTGTTGCCATATAAATGTGTGAGAAAGGCTGGTGAAGTTCAGGCTCCATCCTGGCAGCGTTGAAGGAATCGTTATTTGCTGGGGTTGTGAGTACTGATTCAGGGTAGCTCCCTGCTGAGTGTGTACACAGTGGTTTCCAGTGCATTATTATACTGCTGACTGCCTAATTAAACTTTCCTCCTACTCTGACCTGCTCAGGACTGTAATGTTTATCTGTGTTAAGGGCCCCAACCAGCTGCCATGTTTGGACTAGCCGTTAGGACTTGGGTACCCAGGGACAGTAAATCCAAGGGTTAGGCCTGTGCACAGAGCCCTAGGTAGCTAATATTAGTACAAGCTAATGTAACTGATTTCCCCTCTTCCTTGTTATCCCCCTTTAATAAATCAGATTATCGTGATTGCAACTATCATCCTGGCTGGTTTGTGCATCCCGGTGAACTGCTGCTTAGTGACTGTGACATAATTGTACCTTACTATAGGGGTCCCGGAGTGAGTGGAGAGATACTACCCGGGGGGTAAGTGTACTGGTGAAAAGAATTGTTGGTACACAGTGTGAGCCACTAGTGGGACAAAAAGGGGGTTGCAGTAACCCAGAGGGCTGTAACCGAGGTGGTCTCGACCGTTTTAACTCCAACCTCTAGGTGGAGGCAACCGACAACGGATCTGGGCCCCTCACCTTGTCTCAGTGGAGGCAGGCAGGGGTAGTAGCCCTAAGGGTAGCGCCCCCTAGGGGTTACATATGTAATAAACTGGTCAGATTCATTTTAAATGTTCCAAGAAGGACCCATAGATGGTATTTATATAAAACTTTAGATTGGGTTTATCCCAAAGATAGGAGATTATCTCATGTTCTTAATTACATGGCAAAATGTTTCAGTGAGGTCCCTGAATATATTTTGGATGGGTTACAATTTAAGGAAATAAGGATGGCTATGCTCTGCGGAAGGCATTGAAATATATCCTTCCAAGAGCCAGGACAGAATTGGGAAGATCTCATTTTTACAGGGCCCTTTACCTGGAACATTATTCCATCTTCTCTTAGAGCAGTTAGAAAAAATTTCAGCCAGAGAGATTAAATTGTAGTTCTTTCAAGGAGCCCAGAGAAAATGATTGAGGATTCTACCTGATTAAGTATATCTGTTATCCTGGTAATGTTTAGAAATTCCACATCAGGTGTGTTATAATGGCTACTTGTGATATAATGTGTTGACATATTTTGGCATATGTATGCATATTCATTTGTGATAAACTGTTTTTGCACATCCTAGGCATTTGTATGTATTTATGTATATTTATTGTGTTTGTTAAATTATATGCTGTATTGATGATAATGTTTGTATATTCTGATTTTGCAACTTTATTTAAGATGTACTAAGGGCCTAGCTGAAATGAGCTTGTCTTAGTTGAGTTGTACCTATTCATTGTTTTTCTCAGATGAATAAAACTTTTTTACTACTACTACTAGCACCAAGGGTAAGAAAGAAAGAACGCGCAGCACAGGTGCAGGGGATGGAAGGGTGCGATCATGGGGACTCCATGATTAGGGATATTCACTTGGGAAGGAAATGGGACCCAAATGCAAGCAGGAGGGTGGTTTGTATATCAGGGATAACAGTGGGGAAGATGGGCCCGGGAATAAGGGAAATAGTAAGGGAGGCTGGAGGAAAACCTAATTTAGTTATACACGTGGGAACCTATGACCTGGCTGTGGAGGAGGCTGAGGTAGTGCAAAGTAGGTTCAGGGAGTCAGGGAAGATCTGCAGGGAGGAAGCAAGTCCGCTGGCCTTCTCAGAGGTGATACCAGTATCAAGGGCCAGCACAGCCAGGAAAAGAAGAATAGATAATTTTAATGACTGGCTGAGGAAATGGTGCAGGGAGGAGATGTTCATCTGTATTGGGAACTGGGAGGAGACCTGGTCAAACAAAGCACTCTTTTCAGCAGACAGGCTACACCTCAGTAGGGAGGATTTGAGGGTACTCGGGGACAAACTGGGGGAATATATAACCGCAACACTTAATTTGAACTACTGGGGGGGCAGCAGGCCTGCAGGACCAAAGACTTTGAGAGAAGGAGGTCAATGAACCTCCACCTCACAGTGATGGAAGAGGTCTGGAGGGAGGAGGTGGTAGGGGTGAGAAAACAGCAAAGGGTGGAGGGGGTGAGGAACACATAACAAGGGCAGGTGGGGGGTGCACACAGAGGGGAGAAATGTGAAGAGAAAAATAGAAGGAAAGGAAAGAAGGTCAGATTCTAGGTGGAGGGTGGTGTGTCTGAATGTGCAAAGTCTTGGAAACAAGATGAATGCCTGTGGGCACTATTTGCAGACAGAAGGATGGACATACCGGCAGTAACCAAAACTTGGCAACACCACACCATGACTGGGACCTTGCAATCCCTGGACAGAAACTAAACAGGAGGGACAGGGTAGTCAGGAAGGGGGAAGGGTGGCAGTTTACATCAGGGAGGGAATAACTTGCAGGAGAGAGGAGGCAGAGGAAAGGAAGGTAGAAGCATTATGAGTTCAGTTATGATCCAATAGAAGGGGAAAGGTGAGGTTGGGGGTAGTTTACAGACCACACAACTAGGATGAAGAGAGGGACAGGGAACTGAGCTCACATATATTATAAGCTGCGGGGAAAGGAGAGGTGGTAATTGTGGAGGACTTCAACCTGCTCAAGGTGGACTGGAGCATACCATCCACAATATGTGCTAGGAGTCAAGTGATCCTGAAAGGACTACAAAGTGGGTTCCTGACTCACTCAGGGCATCACAGAACCAAGAAGAGCAGAGGCAATGCTTGATCTGGTGCTCACAAATGTGGAGCATGTACAGGAATTAACTGTCAGGGAGCCCCTGGGTGGGAGTGACCATTGCACAGAGTGGTTCCAGTTGGATAGGGGCAGGGAAAGCATTCCAACTAAGAACAAAGTCTTGGATTTTAGGAGGGCAGACTTCTGGAAGATAGGTGAAGTGTTAAGGAGCCACCTGGCTGACATCAGAGCAGATATGGGGTGGACCAAAGGTGGTTCATCATTAGGAAGGAATACTGATTGCCACAGAAGAGTGTGTTAGCCTCCAGAGGGAAGAACACAAGGGACAAAGCACCCCACTGGTTCAGTTCTGGGGTCACCCGGCAGTAAGGGAAAAGAGATTAGCCCACAGAAAATTCAGGAAGATCAAGAGAGAGGTGGATGGGAAGATTACCTAAGGTTGGCTAGTGAAGCAAGTAACAGAGTCCGGTGAGCTAAGGCACAGAAGGAACTGCAGATAGCTGACTAAATTAAAATGGGAGAAGGCCTTCTTTCAATGTAAGACAGAAAAGGACAAGAATGATGGGATTGTTAGGCTTAAGAAAGGGAGGAGGGTGGAGGATAATGGGGAAAAGCAGAGTTACTAAATTATACTTTTGTTCTGTCTTCACCGGGAGAGAAGGATGGACCAGTGCCTTAAGGGAGGAGAAGAGGAGCAGGTGGGATGGGAACACAGATGTAGTGATAGAAGAGGAGGATAGAGGGAGGGAAGGGCTGCTAGCATTGGCTGGGTGGCAGGACACAGAGGGTGGTGGTAAATGGCTGTCACTCCACAGAGGGAAGAGTGACCAGTGGGTACCACAGGATCAGTGCTGGGACGGTCCTATTCAACATCTTCATCAGTGACATTGCACAGGACCTAGAAGGCAGAATTTCACTGTTCGCTGATGACACAAAGCTCTGTAACAGAGTAGACACACCAGAGGGTGTAGACAGAATGAGAAGGGACCTGCAGAAACTTGAAGAATGGTCAGGATTTGGCAGTTGAAATTCAATGCAAAGAGGTGCAAGATAATGCATATGGGGCACAAAACCCTGGCACAATATATCAGTTGGGGGTGAGGATATAGCATGCACCAAGCAGGAAAGGGATCTTGGGGTTATCATCTCTGATGACCTCAAGGTAGGGAAACAGTGTGACAAGGCAGCAGGTAAGCAAATAGGATGCTGGGATGTATAGGCAGGGCATCACCAGCAGGAAAATGGAGGTCATAATTCCGCTATACAAGACACTAGTGAGGCCCCACCTGGAGTACAGTGTACAGTTCTGGAGATCATACCTACATAAGGACATAGACAAGGTAGAGAAGGTTCAGAGGAGGGCAACAAAGATGGTGCATGGATTGCATCACAAGTCCTATGAAGACAGGTTGAAGGAACTGAACATGTACTCCCTGGAGGAGAGGAGGGAGAGAGGGGATATGATAGAGACATACAAGTATCTCACAGGGAGGAACAGGGTGCAGGAATACACTATTTTTAAGTGAAAAGATGTTCCAGGACTAGAGGGCATGGGATGAAGTTGGAGGGAGGACGATTCAGAGGAAACATGAGGAAGAATTTCTTCACAGAACGGGTGGTGGACAAGTGGAACACCCTGCCAGAGGAAGTGGTGGGGGCTGAAACAATCACGGGATTTAAGAATGCATGGGATAGACATAAAGGAATTCTGGAGGTCAGGGGTAAGGGGCAACAGACTTCTAGGAAAACATAAACTGAACTTACAAGCTCAAATGGGCAGACTGGGTGGACCATAGGCCCTTATCTGCCGACACTGTCTATGTATGTATCTATGTATCATTGAAGGGGGAAAAATCACCAGGCCCGGACAGTGTGCAACTAAGGGTACTAAGGGAACTAGCTGAGGAATTGGATGGGCCACTGGCAGGCCTATTTAACAGTTCACTGGAGTCAGGCATGGTACAGCAGGACTGGTGAAAAGCACATGTGGTGCCTCTGCTCAAGAGCGGTCCCAAGGATGATTCTTGGAATTACAGACCAGTCAGTCTGACCTCAATCGTGTGCAAGCTCATGGAGACCATGCTTAAGGAAAGGTTGATAGAATACCTAAAGGATCACGGTCTCCAGGATGCGAGGCAGCATGCGTTCATGGGGGGAAGATCATGTCAAACGAATGCGATTGACTTCTTTGACTGGGTCACTAAACCAGTAGACAGGGGCCAAGCAGTAGACACCCTCTGTCTGGATTTTTGCAAAGCCTTTGAATATGTGCCCCACAGAAGATTAATCAGGAAGATGTCAGATCTTGGGGTTGGGGATAAGATGGCCAGATAGGTGGAAAACTGGCTGAGGGACAGAAGTCAGAGGGTGGTTGTGGGGGAGAGTTATCTGGCATCAGATAGGTCACCAGTGGGGTCCCGTGAGGGTTCGTGCCAGAGCCGGTGTTGTTCAATGCCTTCATCAGTGACACTGAGGATGGCATTAAGGGCAAAATGTGTCTATTCACAGATGACACCAAACTCTGTGGGAGATCGGAGACAGCTGAAGTGATACAGGACCTACAGAAAGATCTGGAAAAGATGGGAGGTGAACCAGGTCTGGAAGCTTGGCTTCAATGCCAAGAAATGCAAAGTTGTGCACATTGGAGCCAAGAATCCCAGGATGGAGTACTACCTGGGTGGAGTCCACGTATCTGTATCCGAGGAGGACAGGGACCTGGGAGTGATGGTCACTAGTAACCTGAAGCACTCCACACAGTGCAAGAAGGCAGCAGCAGCAAGGGCAAACAAGATGCTGGAATGTATAGCTAGGGGGGTCAGTAGTAGGAGAGCGGAGGTTATACTGCTTTTTTACAGGTCACTGGAGAGGCCCCATCTACAGTATGGAGTTCAGTACTGGTGCCCACACCTCAAAAAGGACATTAACCTGCTGGAAAATGTCTAGAAGAGGACTACAAAGATGATAGTGGGTCAGCAGGGTAAGGCATACCCAAAAGTGGTTGAGGGCACTGAACATGTACTCCCTGGAGGACAGGAGAGAGGGGACATGATTGGGACCTTCAAGTACTTGAAAGGGATAAATAAAGTGGATAAGGAAGGTCATTTTTAGCTGAATGGCAACCATAACACCAGGGCTACAGACCTTCAAGTACTTGAAAGGGATAAATAAAGTGGATAAGGAAGGTCATTTTTAGCTGAATGGCAACCATAACACCAGGGCTACAGTCTTAAGCTGGAGGGGAGGTTTAGAAGGGAGGTCAGGAAGCACAACTTCACAGAGAGGGTGGTAGACACTTGGAATACACTGCTGAAAGAGGTGGTCTCATTGAAGACAGTGAGCAGCTTCAAGAGAGGCTGGGATAGTCATGGGGAAGGTAAGGATCATGGGTAGGGAAGATGGGATGAGTGGGGGGGGCAGGGACAGTAGCTCAAGCTGTGGACCTTACAATATGAGCAGACTAGATAGACCAAATGGCCTTCTTCTGCTGGCTTCTTCGTATGTTCATATGTATGACTCTATTGCTCACCTTACCCACATTGTCTGGTCCTGCTCTACCCTATCCCCTTTCTTCAGAGACTTGGTACTGGAGCTGGGGGAGCCTTTTAGCTCCCCGATTGCTCTGACATCAAAAGTTTCTCTCCTATTGCAATACACTAATGATCTCTTAGACCTGCTATCCTGATACCTACTGGAGATTCTGCTAACTGCTGCTAAAACAAAAATTACCAGCCCTGGTGAACCCCAAAACTCCTACAATTGGCAAGTGGTGAGATTTAGTAAATCATATTCATCAGATGGAAAGATTACCCATCCCTTAATACCAGCGATGGATTGTGCTCTTTCAGATGAACAAAATGTCTACTATACATCATGTCCAGAGATCCCTACTTTGTTCCCTGAATACTTTACCTTTAACACTATCTGGATGAATGGTTTGATCACAACAAAGCCACTCCTAAATACAGAAGGGCTATGAAGGAGTAATACCAATCATAATCCCCAATCTTCTAGTTTATGTACAGTTCTGGGCTGTTTCTTGACCTCACCTGACATTACCTCCACCCCCATATGGCTTAGGGTTTTACTAAAACTATACAACCATAACACCATGTATACTAACAAATTGTGAACTGTTACCTCTCTTCTGAGCTCTCTTCCCACAAGCTGAACCATAGGGAGGGCCCAGAATCATATACACTGCTATGGTGGTACACTAGGGCTCTGCAGGCTGTTCCATCTGAATTCTGGCCTCCCTGATTTAACCCTAAATCCATGGACCCAGATAAATATGGACTTCACTGCAGAAGTCTGGTTCCAGGTCCGTGGGAAGCAGGGCTTTTTTCCTGCATGCCGCAGTTACAGCTGGAGAAATGGATGGCACCAGGCAGAACAGAGAGTGAGGAGGGTGGAGCTGAGCTCAGCAGCCAGAGAACAACAGTCGCAGTCACGTGGTGGGGAGATCTGAGCGTGGGCTGCAGCTGCTGTGGTCAGTTGGTGGGTCAGTCGGTGACACTTTCTCCGGTCAGCTGTGTCGCTCATCGATCTGTTGTTCTCAGAATGTGGAACTAAGCAATTAAGCCATGAAGATAAAAACTGTGGGGTAAACTACTGGCAGATTCGTTTATGTACTTTAAAGTGTATTGGTTTCACTGTGGCTGTCCGTGTACAGGCCCAGGGCATGGGCATGCTGGCAAAATAAATGTTGACTTGTACCATCCAGAAGAGGAGACGGGGGGGGGAGACTAGACTACTGGGGGGCCAAAGAGAAATTTTACAGTCACATAAATCACAAATAAAGAAATTAATCTTGTCCTCAGTGTGGCTGTGCAGTGTGTGTGCACTGTACAGGGCAGACAGGCAAAATAGTGTTTGCATCTCTTTGTCTGTCTCAGTACCTCTCCCTCTCTCTCTCTCTACCCTGGCACACTCAACATCACGGGCCTGAGCTGGATATGCCACCAGTACATCCCAGTCATGAAGCAGCTAGCAGTTATTGCAGTTTTATTGTAATTTTTGTGCAAATCATGCATTAAATCGTTTTGTTTGGGCCTCTATGTAAAATATAACTGACTTAGGCCACTTTCATGTGTTTTTTACATTTTTTTCAGATACTTGTCAATAAATCAGAACTAGTTAGAACTAATCAGAATAAATCAGAACTTCACCATTTTCCGGTTCTTAATTAATAAGGATCCGAACAACAAGTCTCTGGTAGCCAACTACAGACCCATCTCAATCCTCTCCCCCCGTCCAAGGCACTGGGAAAAAAAACATATTTATTTAATATGGCCTTCCCTAATTATGGTTAATCTGTTTTATTCTCCTATTTTAAATTGTATTTATATCTGATTTTACGTACAGTACCTTGACTTTGAAAGGCGCTATAAAAATAGTTTGATTTGATTTGATTTGATTTGTTTGTGGCAGGTTAACTCATCGACTACCTCAATAAGTATAATGTACTATGCCCCAACCAGCATGGCTTCAGACAAAATCACAGTACCACCACTGCCCTGCTGGACTACATGGACTATGCACATAAGGCCTTGGATGAAGGCAAACTGGTGGGGTCTGTCTTTATTGACCTCACCAAAGTCTTCAATATAGTCAACCACCTCCTGTTACTGACCCAACTACAAAACATGGGTGTGGCACCCAATGCCTTTTGCTGGTTGCAAGACTACCTGATACGGAGAAATCAATGTGTCAAAATTGGGCAAACAGTATCCAGCACAAGAGAGGTATCATTAGGGGTACCCCAGGGATCAATACTGGGCCCCTACTCTCAGCCACTTCATAATGACCTTCCCACAGCCCGACACCAAACTCATACTATATGCAGATGATCCTGTGCTCCTGAGCAGCAGCACGCCTCAGGCTGCCCTACAATCTGAGCTGCAGAACTCCTTCTCCAAACTCGAGGACTGGTTCTGTAGTAATAAGTTGCTACTAAAGTACAAGAAGATCAAGGCCATGCTTATGTCCAGCCCCCCTACAACAAAAATGAGCACCACACCCTCATCATCTCCAACTCATGCAGTGAGCTGCTGGAACAAGTCCACTTGTTCAAGTATCTGGGGGTCATAATGGATGATACCCTCATGCTTGTGCACCATATTGACTCTCTGATCAAGACAGTCAATACCAAGATTGGTGTCCTGTACAGGCACAGGCAATACCTCTCTCCAGCGGCCTTCTGCCTCTCGGTCCATAGCTCCATTATATCTACTATTGACTATGGACTAGTGGTCTATGGGGCAGCAATGGATACAGCACTCAAGAGGGTTCAGACTCCACTCAACAAAGCCTGTAGACTCAATCTGGATGCTGAGCATGGCACACACACCTGTACTCTGTAGGATCATGCAAATTGGCTGCCATTAAGAAATAGGGTCAAATTCCAGACTTGCATCCTAGGGAAGAAGGCTCTATTGAGTAAAACACCGCCTTGTGTAGGCAATTTGATCAAGGTGGCCAACTCGTTACAGGTCACTGGGGGAGAACTAGAGGAGCCTTGGTTATCCCCTTCTGTTGCACCTCACTTGGGCAACGTGCATTTGCCTACTGGGCTCCACTGTGGATGAATGAACTCCCAGGTACCTCTTGGCCACCAATTGTCTGGCCCATTTCAAAACTGACCTTAAACAGCACCTAATAACACTCTCTAAGTGCATCTGCCTCTAAGTCCAGCCACACCCGCTCTCTCTGCCCTCCAGCAAGTACTAGGCAGCCCTCAGGTACCCCCTACCTCTGTCTCTTCTCATGACTTGCCTCAGCAATCAATTTACATCATGCTCCTTCAGCACCCGCCACCCCACCTTCCCATCTCCCCCAACTCCCAGTCCCGTGAGTTTCCTTAACAGTCACTACTAATGCAAGCTGCCTGACCATGCCCCCTCGCACCCCACCATTTACCCTAGCAGGTCTTCTCCACTCAGCCTCCCCTCACCCCCCTATTTCTCCCTATACCTTATTGCCCTTCTTCCCCCACCCTTCATCTCCACCGCAGTATCTACCTCCCTCTCATACCTCCTTTCTTCACCCCACTGCCAGCTATCCCCGTCCCTCTGAATTACTGACAAGGCACTTTGTGGCTGCTAATTTCCCCCCCCATAAAGTGTTTTTCTTGTTATTTTAACTTGTACCTATGTTTTGAGTTATTCTGTAAGTTTTGAATCCAAGCTGTATCGTTCACTGTGATGTACCTTTGCTTTCCTCTATTGTACTTTGTTTTGCAATCTATGACATGGAATCTTTGTAAAAGAGCTTGCGCTCAAAGGTCTTTTCTGAATCACTAAACAAACAAACAAATAAATAAATAAATAACTTCACTGAGTTCTCCCAGCCTTATGATAAGACTCCATGAAAGTAAAACTCAACACTCTGACTGCACTTTAAAGTGAATTTTAATGATATTACTGTATGCACAATGTAAATAAAAATATATTTACAAAAAAAGAAAATGTACTCGACAAAGGAACAAAACTGACTAAACATAGTGTTAAATTGTAACGTAGAATCAGGAAATGTGTCCCAACACCTGCCAATTATGTGTGATTCTACTCAGGGATCTATATCAAGGGTTGTGGGCTCCCCTAGCGAATGTTTTCCATTTCCAGCATGGGCTCTGACACTGTTGCAATCTAGCATGTTAATAGTCAGGCAGCCGAAACTACCTTTAATTTTTAGACTAGCAATTTACATTAGTAAAGCTGTGCCACTGTGGCAGGGGAATGAGGGGAAGACTACATCACCTGTAGAAAACAACACCAATTTGTTTGTCAGTGTTCAGAAGTGGCAGGAAACAGCCTATGTTATGTGTACCTCAGAGTAGCGCCACCCACCACTGGTACTGTGTATGAACCTTCTGTTACTTCACCTCTGTGAGATAAAGAAACCTGCTTTGTGAACACATTTATTTGAATCACGATGAGCCCAAAATAGAAAAGCTATTTTTTTTTAAAGACAACTTCAATGCAAAAACACTGAATTAAGATTTACCCTGGAAGGGTATTGACAACACAGACAATGTTCACAGGAATAACAAATGCAACATGCCTCACTAATGGATAGCATCATGGGAAGTATATGCATGGAGATTTACATATACTTCCAATGACATGGGGGGCAAATGGGAAACAAGAGGTGGGGTGGCAGCACAATCTGGTAAGTCATGTGTGCAAACACTCAAAGTCTAAGTAATAAGATTGTAGACTTAGAGGACACCATGGCAGAAGCAGACCTTGATATGGTTGCAATTTCCAAAACCTGGTGCAATGAAAACCAGGACTGGGATGTCTCCATACCAGGTTATATTCTGTTCAAAAGAGACAGGGTAGGTAAAAAATGGGGAGGAGTGGCTGTTTATGTTGGGGCAACATAAATGCCATAGAAATACAGGGAGAGCATGGAGGAGCTGAGGTACTGTGGGTCACCCTGGAAACATGTAAAGGGGCCACTGTTCGCAAAGGAGCGATATACAGACCTCCAGTACAGGGGGAGAGGTGGATATGGATATGATGGAAGCCATCCAAAGGATGGCACACAAGGGGAGGTATTGCTGGTGGGGGACTTCAATCTGCCAGATGTGGATTGGAGCATACCAGCTGCAGCAACAGTCAGAAGTAGTGACATCCTGGATTCCCTGCAAGGGGCATTCCTCAGGCAACTAGTTAAGGAACCCAGTCACGGGGGGGGGTAATACTGGATCTGGAACTGACAAATGGGGACAGTGTTGCTGATGTCCTGGTGGGTGACAACCTGAGGTCCAGTGATCACAGTACAGTATGGTTCAATATAAGAATTGGGTCAGAACCAAGCCACACTAAGGTGAGGGTTCCAGACTTCAGGAGAGTCAATTTCAGGAAAATAGGATAATTCCTCAGGGACACCCTGCAGGGATAGAGGATCTGTAGAGTATCGAGGGCTATGGGCAAAAATAAAGGGGGGCATTAAAAAGCAACAAATCTCTGTATTAGACAGGTTAACAAGGGCAAGAAAAAGAAAACTGCTATGGTTCTCTAAAGATGAAGCAGAAATGTAAGGGCAAAAAACTAGCATTTAGAAAGCACAAAATGACACAGAAGGAAGAGGATAGAGAAAATTACCAGGGAAACAAGGGAGGCAGGGAAGGTAGTTAGATGCACAAAGGCACAAACAGAGGAGAATATTGCCCAGTCAATAAAAAGGTGATAAAATTTTCTTCAGATATGTATAAGCGAGAAGAGGAAGACCAAAGGGGGATAGTAAGGATAAAGGTGAAGGAGGGATTTGTGAGGAGGATCAAAAGAAGGCAGACATATTGAACAAATACTTTTGTTTAGTATTTGCAGAAGAAGGTTGGTGACAGGCCAAAGATAAGGGACAAGGCATAATTGATAGGAGGTGGACACTAGTCCTTTTACAGAGGAGAAGTCCTCAAGGTATTTATTTATTTATTTAGTTTTGTTGACCGGTATAAGCATTAGACAAGTCCTGCCTATTTTCAGGCATGACCCGGGAGGGGGATACAGATGAATGCCAACTGACCCTGAACTAGATTAAGCTGTTGGTGGTATTTTTCTTGAATGGAGGAAATTTGGTAATTGCACCAGGGAAATTCCCCTGCTCTTCTGTAGGTGGAAGGGTCGTCTGGATGCGAGATGGCCACTGTAGGAGAGATGCTGGAGGAGAAGGACATTCATGTAGCAGGAGGGAAGGCCTCTCTGTTACCTGAGAAAGCTGAATTATTTCAAGAGATGCAGGATACGGAGGGAGAGGAGATATTTCATGAAACAGTGTCAACAATGGAGAATTTTTCTGGTTTAAAGTCCACGGTAATTATGGAGCAAAATAAAGTGATTTTCTTTAAGGCTGTGCAAGCAGAGGATCCTTTATGCATCAAGAGCATGTCAAGATATTCTAACTCCACGGAGTTAACTCAGCCGGCAGCTGATTCCCCGACAAGCAGAGCATTCAACATGACAGCAGGAATGCAGAAGTAACTACTAAAAATCCACTCCCATTACTGGTGAGTCGAGGACTGACACTGTGCTTTCTACTTTTTAAAAGTTCCTGTTTTGGCTGGCAGTAAAATCTTTAAAGTTAGAGAGTGCCAAAAGCCAACTGACACGTTAAATTCTGCTTTCCCTCTGGTCTATACATAAACTTCCCCACTAACGCCTCCTAAAACTGATTCTGGCCTCAAAATTCATGTCAAAAGATTTACGAAATCAGTGCACTTGTCAAGGGAAGCAGGGTTTGTCTTTCAACCTGTGGTTATGGGGGAAGCAGACGCGGGCTTGCCGACTCATATAAAATACCAAACGGAGGTTAACAAACAAGATGGAGGGACGGAATTCAGTTTTTTTCGTCCACTAATCCCACACTTTGACGCAGTAAAACCTAAATCTACACCTGTGGCTATAGAAAAGTCTATCCCCAAAGAAAACATTATGGCATCAAACATAACAGACATTCTAGTGCCCGACTCGCAAGAGCACGATGGAGACTGGTCACCTCAGAGAGCTCTTTTGGCAGCAGGCTAGGAAAAATCATCTACAGGGGTTTGGACTCCCGACTTAGCATGGGACTCCTCACTCAACTTACAGCTTAATTCCCCAGAGTGGAAATCAGGTTGTGCTATAAGTGTTCCTACTGAGGGGAACAAGGAGAAGGAAACCTTGACAAAACTATTTGACTGTAACTCAAGAGAAACAATGGGTCAGGGCCCTGCAGTGTGTCCCTCTTCACGTACCATTTCTGATTCTGAGGTTACTACTGTAAATAACTTAGAAGGAAAATGGTCTACAGGCAAACCATTGATGTCAGAACTGTTTTCTCATGCCAAACAGGAGGCAGCGCCTAGGCATAACGCTGTGCGCATACGTTACAAAGGAGGTCTGGCAGATAGACCAGACAGACATTATGTGGGGAAATACCTCATAAAAGATTCTTTGCATTTTTCTCCCAGAGATGTTTTTGCATTTATTAACATCTCGGGAGACGACAATTATGATATAAGTTTTCGTTCTGTTTATTCATTAGACCTGTTTTGGGAGAGATATGGGCAAGTGAAACTTTCCCCAACATGGACCCCTTTCTTAGCAATTCTCTTAATGAAACCATTAATTAAAAATGTTATGGTGATGTTTAGGAATGAGGGAGTCCATGTGGAGGACATCACATACTGGTTGTCCCAAAAATGCGGTATTCAAAGTGACCCTGAACCTATTTTAGATTCAGAACAATTCTGGATGGGAGGGTGGAGGTATAAGGTAAAGTTAAGACAAACAGACACAGGAATAGAGCATATCCCTAATGCTTTCTTATTGGGAAGGGATAGAGGGGTTTGTTTTTATAGTGGTCAGCCCAGAGCTTGTTAAAAGTGTGGGTCTAAAACGCATCTTTCCAGTACTTGCAATCAGCCTAGATGTGATAATTGTGGGGAAGTGGGGCATGTGACTATGCAGAGTGCTAACCATATGAAATGTGACCTGTGTGAGGAGTATGGACATGCTTTTAGGGAGTGCCCCTGGGCAGCAAAAAATAAGGCCTCTTGTGGGAGCCCAGACCTCATAATACAGCAGGCCCAAGAGGCTATGGAGAAAAAAACTGAAACCAGAATTGTGGAAACGGGGAGACCCCCCCTCACCCCCAAAACAATTACTGTAGAAATGAAATCAGTGGTTGCTGTAGTTCCTCCTTCTTGCCCCCCCCAGTCACAAACTACATCTACCATAGTTGAAAAAATAGAACAGGACACAGAACCGTTTGAGCCTGTTTGTTATAAAGACTCAGAAGACACGACAGCAACAGGTGTTGCCAATCTCCCTTACTCCGTGAAGGTCCAGTAGGAACCTAAAACAGTTTCTGTTCCTATGATAGAGTCAACTGAATCACAGAATTCATATGCCACCCTTTTACTGTTTGGGGTGATTCTGAAATGGAGGTTGGTGACTTTGACTCTCAAAATCAGCACATGATAACTTGGGGCCCCTATTGTGGACTATAAAGAAAATAATTCATTTTCTGTTTAAAATAAACTAAATTTATGCCAGCAAACATCTGGGGCTCTTTAAATATGCATAGTATTTTAATGTTAACAAAAGACACACAGTCTTTCAACTTTTACATGATAAAAACATGTCTGTATGTTTCTTACAAAGAAACGTGGATGTTTTCATGGGAGCAAATATCTTCCTTTAAAGGGATTGGCCTTGGGGACCTTCACACTGGTCCTTTGGTAGAGATAATGCTGATGGTATTGGGATTCTTTTTAATTCTTTTCAATTTGTTCTTTACAAATTAATTGATTTAGTGCCAGGCAGAGTCCTAATTATAGATGGTAAATGGCTTATAGATTCATTAACATTTATAATCCTCAGACAAAGGCTTCAAGAATTGAATGTATGAAGGAAGTTCAACCTTATTTAGTCACCTCTTTAAATACTTTTTGGGGAAGTGATTTTAATTGTAGTTTGCATTCTAAATGATCAACTAATAAGAAAATTTACTGTGATTCTAACTGTCTCCATTCCATAATTAAAACAGCAGGTCTAACTATATGTAATCAGTTAAATGTTAAAGGCTCGGGTTATACCTTTTTTAAAGGGAAAACTGGTTCTATAATAGATTATCTGTTTGCATCTAAAGACCTTATAGTGAAGTCTTTTACAACTGTCCCAGTAGAGTTCTCGGACCACTTGCTTGTTCGGGTGTTTTTTTGGAAACACACCCAAAAAGAGTTTTCAGAATAAGAGATGGAAATTGAATACTTCCGTTTTACAAGAAGAGATAGTGAAAAATTCCATTACACTGATCCTAAAAGCCAGATTATAAGCAAGGCCACTGGTTTGCAGTTTTTACCTGAAAACTTGGTAAAATTCCAGAATTTGGGGTGCCTGAACACCGGTAAAAACAAAGATTTCATGGAATTTGGCATTTTGTACCAGATCTGTAAATCTGCAAAACTTGCATTTTTCTTATAATTGCTTCCTCTACTATGTTCAGTTTGCTTTATGTAATGCTCTCTATATTAAGCCTTCTTTTATTCTGATTATTTATACAAATACTAATGAATCCCAGTAAAATCTGGAAATTAGAGTAACAACCACCAGTGCAATTTACGGAATTTTAAGTCTTGAAAATAGAATTTCATTGTTTTAATCACCGTAAATCAGTGGCCTTGATTATAAGTGGCATTTTTATACCCAGATTTAGGTGTATGATGGTTGGAAACAAAAAAATGATTTAAAAAATTGGTTCAAGCATTATGGGACACGTCAGAGAAATTCTAATTTTTTTTCATATCTGAAATTAAGATCACAATTGCAACATTTAATAACTGTAGCTAATTCTTCCACAATGGATTTTTTAACTCAAATTGACAATATAAAGTTACAGATGAGAGAACTACAATATAATAGGCTAGAACCCTACAAGCACTTATTTCTAATCATTTGAGGAAATCAGTTATAGGGAATCCCTTTGAATTATGTAAAACTATTAGAGACTCCTCCTCCATGGAATATTTAGAACATATTAATAATAGAGTTAATTTTTTTTTAACTTTGTATTTTTCTGCGCCTTACTTACACCTTCTCTCCACTCAATCAGGCTTCCTCATACAGACACACCTCAACCTTGGAGTCTGCCCCTAGAGTACTCGGTCACACTGCCCTTGACCCTTGATGCCCATTTAACCCCCCGGTGTGGGATGAGGAGGGGTTCCCCCTAGCCCTCCCCAACATCTATTTTCCCTGCAGTGTGTCCTGTACAGTGGAGTCTGCCCCAATGAATCGTGGGTGCCTGCAATGAGGAGCCATCACCTAGGAGCAACAGGGGGTGTTTTTCCTATATTCATCCCCCAGACGTCTGCATGCAATGAGAGCCTAGGAGCAAGGAGACACGTTAAGATGTGTCTCCTGCTCCACCCCTCTGCAGACGTCTGCCTGTCCCCTTTTCTACTGCTATCTCTGCCTACTGCACCTTCCACCCGAGCACCCCCAGGTGGCAGTATCACAGTGGGAGCTTGCAGGTGTCCCTCCTGGAGAAGAAGAGCAGTCGTCGGGTGCTCCATCCTTCTCCTCCCCAGCCAACCCCCATCAATCTGTGCTCATTCCCGAACATGGGTCGCTGGGAGTACTGGCTAAGGCATCCAGCGCCTTAGCCCTCAGCGCCACCAAGCCAGCATAATAGAGTTAATGATGTGGAATCTATGTGCTCCATTATTAAAGCACATTTCCAGGCTTTGCAACCTGTGTCGATTCCTTTACAGGATATTAAGAATTATTTGGGTCCCCCCACCCCAATTCTTAGACGTGGCAATGATTTCTGATATGAAGGTACCATTTTCTTTGCAGGAAATAGAATCTGTTATCAACAATTTGAAAGATAATATTTCTCCTGGTTTGGATGGCCTGTCGCACCTCTTTTATAAAACCTTTATTTATTTATTTATTTTATTTAGCTTTTGTTTACTGGGTAAGTACACTAGACAAGTAATATGCCTATTTTCAGGAACGACCCAGGAGAGCACAAACATACAGGATACATACAAGGCATCATGGGAGGAACAGCATAATACAGGAAAAAAACAATTACAGCAACAATTGTAGAAAGGCAGATGCACAGGCAACAAGTTACACAACTTATTAAAAAACATAGATAGACATTAGTGAATTGCTGAGTATTCATTTCATTACAGGGGCTAAGAGCAGTCACACATTGATGATTGTTTTAAGTGGGACCAGAGGGAGGTGCGAAGGTCCCATGGGAGGGAGCCAAGCGGACATGATCAGGAAGAGAGTTCCAGAGTCTGGGCACGTACGGTTAAAGTCACCACTTCAAAGGGTCCGGGTATGGGGACTTACAAATATAGAGGTCTGGGACCTAAGCTGGTAGGGCATGGTGTCCATTTTTGAGGAGATGCACCAGTCCAACGGGTGCCAGTAGCAAGCACTTTCTTGGTGAAACTTCCTACACCAAAGTTCAAGTATTCAACTGGGGAGCCAGCAGAGTTTGTCATAGAGCTCACAGCGATGGGTGAGTTTGAGGCAGCTAATGCAAACCGACAGATATCATTATATGCCATGTTCCACCGAACAAGATGAATTTGGAGTGACTAGCAAATAGGTGGAATCCATAACTGAGGGGCAGCTCTCTCGCAAGAAGTGCTAGTCTAGCCCCAGGGTTAGATTGTATTTGGACCTGTAGGCCAGGCCAAGCTTGCCCTTGTAGCCTCTACAGATGTTGAGGATATGACTTCCCATGTCAAGTTCTGGGTCAAGAGGACCCCAAGATATTTGATTGTGCTCACTGTTGGCAACAGGGGGCCATCATCACAAGTTATGTTGAGCAAAGCTGATGAGGCTTTGATCTTGGCCGTGGAACCAAAGAGCATGGCCTGTGTTTTGTTTAGGTTCAACACCAGTCTATGGTTGGTAATCCAGGCCAGGACTCTGCTGAAATCTTCAGTCAGGCACTGGTTAAGGTCAGCTGCATCACGAGAATGGGCCACTAGCACCAGGTCATCTGCATATAGAGTGATTTGCAATGAGAGGTCACCAGCGACAGTTGATTAATAAAAGCGAGAATAGGAGAGGACCCAGTACCGATCTCTGGGGGACTCCCATAGTCACTGCCCTGGGCTCCGAGAGGACCTTGTTGAAGCAGGTACACTGCTTTCTGCCCTTCAGGTAGCCCATCAACCATCTCATGGCATGAGGAGAGAGCCCAAGAGCCCATAGCTGCTCCCCCAGTAGGTCATGATTGACAAGGTCAAAAGCTTTTGACAAGTCAATAAATATAGCACCTGACAGTTTGCCCTGGTCCATGGCAGATCTAATGCTTGAGGTTACGGTAATCAGGGCAGTAGAGGTACTATGTCCCTTTCGAAAACCATGCTGGGCCCTGGAAAGCAGTTCGTGAGTATGCACTTACTCCGAGAGTTGCTCAGCCACCACCTTTTCCAGGAGTTTGCCAAGGGATGGGAGAATAGCAATAGGGCGATAGTTGTTGGGAAGTTTGGGATTGCCCTGCTTCAGAACAGGGACTATCCTTGCCTCCTTCCAGATATCAGGGATTATCCCCGAACTGAGGGATAGATTAAAGATGTGGGCAACTGGAGAGGCAATGTACGCAGCTCCTAGCTTGAGAAGCCTAGGTTCTAGGTTGTCGAGACCTGAACTGGAGTGCTGGGAGAGGGCAGCCAGGCAGTTCTGAACATCCAGGACTGATACTGCCCTGAGATTAAACACTGTCTGAGGAGGATATTCACCCTGATTTGAAAGGGAAAGGATAATAAACGAGCTACCCCCATCAGTCACGAAACAAGAGGTAAGGGCCTAAAGGTCGGAGAAGTGAAGATTGAGATGGTTGGCTATAGTATGGGGATTGTTACACGAGACTCCATCAATAACCATATCCATGACACCCGAGTGAGAGTGCCCACTGACGAGGGATTTAATGTTCCTCCAGAACCTCCTAGGGTCTCTGGCAAAGCTAAGTAGCACAGACTTACAGAAGTCACTTTTAGCTACCCTAATAGCCTTTTTACACTGGTTCCTGAGTTGCCAATATCTCAGGAGATTAGAGGGATCACTGGACCCCCTGGTAAGGGCCCAGCATTTGTCTCTCTCATGCATCTGGGCTAGAAGATTACCATTCAGCCAGAAGGTAGCAGTTCCCTCACCCTCCGGGTGACCCTAGGGGCGTGTCTATCTTGGAGATCACCAAAGGTATCGATGAAGCAGGAGGTTGCCACTGAGGGGTCAGAGGCTTCTGGCACCCTGGTCCAGTCAGTACATCTTAAGTCTTCCAGGAACCCCTCAGAGTCAAAACTGGAGTAGTTTCTGACATGTATGATTTTATGTGGGATTCTGGGGGAAGGAATTTTCCAGACACAGTACACCGGGGAGTGGTCAGATATGGAGTCGGATAGCATGCCTGATGATGCAATCCTCTCCGGCCGGTTAGACAGGATCCAATCCAGCAGGGAGCTTGAGGAGCCATTAGCAGCCTGTCTCGTTGGGTCATGGATTAGTTGGTTTAGGTATAGGCTGGCAAGTTGAGTTTCACATTTCCTAATATTGCCACCCTCCCAGTTTATGTTGATATCACCCATAATAATGAGAAGTACAGATATTGTGGCTTGTTTAAATTTGTTTTAAAAATTTATGGCTGAAGATTCAATCCCAGTTTCTTTTTCTGAAGGACTACTGATATATATTTTAAATCAGGGGAAAGAGGAGATATTAGAAACTGGAGACCAATCACTAATACTAAATTCAGATTATAAAATATTTACTACCTTGTTAAATAATAGAATAAAAATTTGGCTAAAACTGTAATTTTACCTTTTCAATATTGTGGGCTACCAAATAGGCAAATTCAATCTGCCTTATCAACCATAAGAGATTTAATTGAGTCTTTATCTTTAAATGGTAAATCAGGTTGTCAGCTTACTTTAGATTTAGAGAAAGCCTTTGACAAGGTAAATCACTTGTTTTTATTTACAACTTTAGAATTTTTCAGGATTCCTAGTTCGGCAATTAAGTTTATAAAATCTTTATATGACTCTCCAAAAGTGTATCCTGTAATAAAGGGTACAATATCTAAAGGGTTTGTTATTAAAACAGGGATACGTCAAGGTTGCCCACTAAGTCCTCTGCTGTATATTTTTTCTTTGGAACCCCTAATAAGAGCATTAATCATATCTCCCAAATGGGAAGATTTTAAAGTGCCACTGACTAATCATTATTTGATTGTACAGGAATATGCTGATGATGTTTGTTTATTTTTTTAAAACAATGAGCAAATAGGAGAATTTTTTAAAGAACTCCAGTCTTTCTCTGTATTTTCCAATGCTAAACTAAACATTTCTAAATCAAGAGGTTTGTTGATGGGAAGTAATTTCCATTCCCCCTTTTATTATAATAATATAAAGATACCAGAGGAACCTTTTACTATTCTAGGTATTCTTTTTGGGCCCCAAAATCTCCCGGATGATAATTGGGATACAGTATTAAAAAAGGTAGAATCAAAAATAATTTGATGGAAACAGTTCAGATTCACGAAAAAAAAAAATTCTCATTCTTAAACAATTCATTCTGCCATGCTTACAATATCTAGCCTTCATTTTCCGCTTACCATCTCAATATGAAACTAAACTGTATAGTTATTGCTTTCAAATGTTATGGGGTAATAGATTAAACCCAGTTAAAAGATGTTATACATACCTAGCCCAAAATAAAGGAGGTCTAGGAATGATCGACCCTGTAGTGTTTTGTCATGCCCTTTTTTTTTCATATACAGTAAAGCTAAGTATAGCAGTGCCAGTAAGTGATGATGGTCTTTGGTTTAGGAACACACTAGGGCAATACTTGGCAGCATGGCTTCACTGTGCACCCAAAATTAACCCGCATATCCATATTCCAACCTATTTTAGGCCTGCTGTTCAGAAGTTATATAAATGGCAAGTTACTAAAGGCCAAATTTGCATGAACTCTTCACAAAAACTTTATAGTTCTATTATCTCCCATATTTATCCTACAATTCCTAGTTTTAAGAACTGTCCTCACGGCTTCAAATAGTAGGATTTTGGAACAATTAAATAATCCTAGACTACCATCTCCATATGTGGGAAGTTCAATGGCTTATTATGTATGGCCAGTTGAATATAAGAGGGACTGCAAAATATAAGGCAAAGAAAGGAGAAATTGCCCTTATACAGATTGTATAAACCAGGAAGAAACAATGGAACATTTCTTTCCTTTTTGTTCTTACTCAAATCATTTATGGGCCTATGCGGCACAAAAATGGCAGTTGAATTGGTTATCTAAACTGATGTATGATATATTGGTAATTGGTATATTCCCTCCAAGTCTTCAAGTTTATGATTATAGAACACTGTTAGTATTTTTTGCATGTTTGCGATTTTGTCTGTGGCAGGTGAGATGCCAATGGGTAATTTATCAAAAGAAAGCTACATATGAGGGGTTTTGTTTATATGTAATGAATGAATTACAAAAAGGATATTTTAAAGACATGTAGCTTTATAATGTAGAGCAGGTTAAGATATGGTGGAAGGGTTTTTCTCACATAATCAAGTATAAATAGAAAAAAAAATATGGTTTGCTCAGGATGTGGAAATGTTTTGTTTTCTCTGTGATAGGTTTGTTTTGTTTTTCTGTGATATGGATACTTTAGTACTTTGTTTCTTTTTTCTTTTGATGTACTATGTTATTTTATGATTGTATCTCTTATGCACTATTGTAAATAAAATCACCCCTACTCTTTTCGATAAGTGCCATGGGATCTTTAACATCCACCTGAACTACCACCAATCCAGGCAGATGGGACCTTGGTTTAATGTCTCATCCAAAGACGGTACCTCAGAAGTGCAGCACCCTCTCATGCTGCACTACAGTGTCAGTACTGGGATATTAACCCATGCCTGATGTGGGAACTGAACCCACAGCTCTCTGATTTCCCGGCCTCAGAGGCGAGTGTAGTACCTACTGAGCCACTGACATCTGCGAACAGGTATACTTTCTTTTCTAGTCCTTCTGCAATGTCACTAATTAAGACATTGAAGAGGACCAGGTCTAGTACTGACCCCTGAGGCACCCCACTGGTCACTTTGCCTTCTCCAGAGTGTACTCCATTTACCACCACCCTCTGACTCCTGTTGCTTAACCAACTTCTTACCAAGTTTACTACCATTTGGCCCACTCTCAGACAGGCTACTGTAGTTTGTTCAGCAGTCTTCTATGTGGAGCGGTGTCAAAGGCCTTGCTGAAATCCAGGTTAGGCCACATCTACCGCTCCTCCTGATCCACTTCCCTGGTCACCCAGTGAAAGAACTCAATCCAGTTTGTCTGGCAAGACCTTCTCCCTGTGAAACCAGGTTGCCTTGGATCCTGTAATCCACTGGTTACAAGATATTCCACTATCCTTTCCTTCAGTAGGGATTCCATTACTTTACCAACTACTGAAGTCAGGCAGACAAGTCTGTAATTTCCTGCCTCCTCCTGTTTCCACTTTTGGGAAATGGAACCACATCCCCTCCTTCAGTCCCTCAGAACCCTCCTGTTTCTAGTGATAAGTTGAACAGAGCTGTCAGAGGTGCAACTAACACCTCTCTGAGCTCCTTCAGTATCCTAGAGTGAACCCTATCAGGTTCAATTGCCTTGTATGCTTTTGATTGTACTAATATGATAAGAAGTTGGTTAAGCAATAGGAGTCAGAGGGTGGTGGTAAATGGAGTACACTCTGAAGAAGGCAAGGTGACCAGTGGGGTGCCTCAGGGGTCAGTACTAGACCTGGTCCTCTTCAATGTCTTAATTAGTGACATTGCAGAAGGGCTAGAAAAGAAAGTATGCCTGTTTGCAGATGACACAAAAATCTGCAACAGGGTAGACATACTGGGGGAGGGGGGCAGGTGGAAAAATGAGGGATGATATGAAAAAGTTGAAGAAATTGACAAGGGTTTGGCAGCTGGGTTTCAATGCAAAAAAGTGCAAAATCATGCACTTGGGGAACAGAAAGCCAGGGACTATGTATCAATTGGGAGGGGCGGTACTGGCAACCACCAAACAGGAAAGAGACCTGAGGGTAATCATTACAGAAGACCTGAAGGTAGCGAAGCAGGGTGATAAGGTAGTGGGGAAAAAGGATGCATAAGAAGAGTATCACCAGTAGGAAGAAGGAGGTATAGTACCCTTGTACAGATCACTGGTAAGACCACATCTCAAGTACTGTGTCTAGTTCTGGGTGCCCCACCTCCAGAAGGACATAGGGTGGAGGCATTACAAAAGAAGGTAACCAAAATGGTGCAGGGCCTACAACAAAAGCCATACGAGGAGAGACTGATGGAACTAAGTATGTATTCTCTAGAGGAAAGGATGGAAAGGGGGAATATGATAGAAACATTTAAATACCTAACAGGTAATAATAAGGTAAGTAAGTAAGTAAAATTTTATTTGTAGAGTACATTTCCAGAACCAATGCGCTTTAACAAAACATAACAACATCAGATGTAAATAAAACAATAACACTAATGTAATAACTTAGTAGAATTACTGATAAAATTATTTAAATTAAAACATCAAAGAATAGCCTGATTAAAAAGATAGGCTTTAAATTCAGCTTTTAAACTTTCAACGGTCAGGCATTCTGTTAACCGACAAAGTAGAGAATGCCACAGGGTAGGAGCCACAAAGGAAAAAGCTCGGCTCCAGAGGTTTTCAAACGCACCCTGGGAATCTCTAGGAATCTCTCATCAGCGGATTGGAGAGGATGGTGGGGCAGTAGGAATCAGAAGATTTTTCAGATAGCCGGTCTCTGATCGTGTAGTGCTTTAAAGGTCAGCAAGCCAACCTTGAAGGTGATCTGCCACTGAACAGGCAGCCAGTGCAGTTCACACGCACAGGTATAATATGACTAGCCCTGCATGTGCCAGTCAGAAACCTGGCTGCCGTGTTCTGCACCAGCTGCAAACGGTGGATGTCAACCCCTGGAAGCCCAGGTAGAGGGCATTGCAGTAATCTAGGCAGGTGGTGACAAAAGCGTGGACCAAAGTTGGTAGGTCTTCTGGAGGGACCAGGTGTTTCACCCAAGCAATATTCCTCGGATGGTAAAATGAGGATTTGACCATGGCTGATACCTGAGATCTCAGGGTCAAGCTGTCATCAAAAATAATGCCCAGGTTCCTCACCCGGTCTACGATGGTAGGCTGGATGCCATCAAGCCATAAGCCTGACATCTGCCCAGCCTCCATACCTACCCCTGGCTGACCTGGGTCCACCACCAACACTTTGGTCTTATCCAAGTTCATCTTCAGCCAGCTGGAGCTCATCTGTCCTTGATTGCAGCGAGACAGTTCTTAAAGACAGAGACAACATCCTCTTGTACAGGTAGAAAAGACAAACAGTTGAGTATCATCTGCATAGCAGTGAAAACTCAAAGGTACAGGAAGGTAGCATTTTCCATTGAAAAGAAGCTCAAGAACAAAGATCCATGCTTTGAAGCTGGGGGAGGGATCAGAGGAAATACTTCTTCAGGGAGAGGGTGGTGGATGACTGGAATGGCCTCCCAGCAGAAGTGGTGGGTGCCAAAACAGTTACAGGATTTAAGCATGCATGGGACAGGTTCAGAGGGACCCTTGAAGTAAGGCAAGGGGTGGAGACAACCTGTAAACAAGTAGGCTCTGCAGTGGTACAGTAGATAGGGAAAACTGGGCAGCCTAGGAGGGCCAAGGGGTCCTTATCTGCCAACAACGTCTATGTTTCTATGTAAATGATGCTTTGCAGAAGTGGGTTATGTGGAATTTGTTATACTATTTAAAGGAGGACCGCAATGAACCTAAAAGTCCTTTTCCTCAGTAGAAGTGAGTTTTGAAATGTTGGTTTATTCTGCTACTGGTTCATCTGTCCTAGCCTATAAGTAACCTCAGTGGTTGTTTCTCATGTTCATTCTTGTGTTAAGTGCTGTTTAGAACTGTATGATGTACAGTAGTTTATGTTCCTCTAAACCATCGAGTTCTATTGTTGAACATTAATATGTGTATGATGGAACGCTGTTCCGCAAGGAAATCCATGCCTGGAACAGCGTTGTTTTCCTGCACTCGGTGCATCATGATCTTGTTGTGCTGCACCGAGTACGTCACCGGTGCAGCACAACAAGATCGAACCACATTAGCGCATGCGCAATTATGACACTGGCAAGCGGGAAGCAAGCATCTGGTAGCAGAAACAAGAAGTAAAGCTTTTTTGACAGATACTTGTTCCTGTGTTCACGAGTACTGCGTATGGTTGGCCATACACTATAAAAAGATTGTGTATGAGCAACCATACACAAACAAAACAGTTATAAGATCTTAGAGGTTTCGTGGTAGCGGACCTCTAAAACTACGCCCTCGAGGTCTCTGGTTACCACGGAAACCTCTCGATCACAACTGCCTTGTTGTGTATGCTTGCTCATACACAATCCTCTATGTATTGTGCCAACAATGGAAGAGATGACCAAGGGACATAAACTGCATAAATTACATCATACAATTCCAAAATGGTACTTACTATCTGTTTGTAAATCAGAAGCACCCACTAAGATAATTAGAAAGCCTGGAGAGATGGAACAGTAATAGAACTGGAATCAGTATTCACATATCCGCTTCTACAGGGAAAAATGGCTTACAGGTTCAGTGCAGTTCTCCTTTAAGCCCTGGAATGCAGTCTCATAGAAAAATGTCAACAGAAAAATGCAGTTTTTCCATGCAGTCGGCCCAGTTTAACCCTGTCCTACCCCAGTACCTAATGTCTAGTTGGGTTATTGCCCTCTGCCTTACTGTTTTCCTGCAGGTAACTATTGAGCCTTTTATTTAGTACTAGCCATGTTTGGAACCATTAATGATTCTTGCATCCACTACCTATGCTTCTAGGCTGCGCCTCAACTCCACCACTCTCTCTGTAAATTATAAATTTTGCACACCCCTCCTTAATCTCCCTGTGGCAGCTACCGCTCATGTCCCCATGTTCTTGACTCGCCAATTCTGCTGAATATTTCCCCACAATCTACCTTGTTCATTCCTTTCAGGAACTTGAAGATCTCTATCATATGTCCCTTTTACTTTCTTCTCTCCAGTGATCATATGTTCAGGGCCTTAAGCTGATCCTCATAGGAGCGGCCGTCAGCTCCGAATCATTTTTGTTACCCTATGCTGTAACATCTCTAGCATGTCTCTGTCTTTTCCTAGGTGGGGTGGCAGAACTTGGCACTGTATTCCAGATATAGTACTCCCTCCGTCACCGGCCAAGCCCAATTCTATTCCAGCCTCCCCAACCCCATTTCTATGGCGATATCTTTGGGCAGGCAGGGTTAGGCAGAGGTACAAGAAAGTAGTCCACAATTCACTGGGTAATTTTCCATCTTCCTTCCTTCAGTGAAGTTCTTGAAACATATTTTTAATTTAATTTTAGTTTACAATTAATTTACTCAAGATAGCCCAGTATTTTCTCTTGTCCATTATGTTTGTTTCAGCAAAGTTTAAGTTGCAATCAGCAGCAGCTGTTACTTGCATCAGGCACAGCAAATCAAGAGTGGCGGCTGGTGACTGTATGCTGTGCGACTTAGGAGGAGTGTTTCAGCAAACTTTATGAAATTTGATGGTATTTTCTTACAGGTATGCCAGCTAAGCAATTCGTTTTGAGTGGTATATCTGGGCATAACCTGACAATAAAATGGGTGGGGGGGAGTACTGCTGGCCACTGAGAAGGGAAGGGACATGGGGATTATAATATTTTTATTTATTTATTTTATTTAGTTTTTGTTGACCAGCTAAGTGCACTAGAAAATTTCTGCCTATTTTCAGGCCCAGCCTGGGGGAAGGGGATACAGATGAATGCCAACTGATATTGAACCAGATTAAGCTGTTGGTGGTATTTTTAGTGAATAGGGGAAATTTGGACAGGGCACAAGGGAAATTCCCCTACTCGTCTATAGGGGGAGTTGCTGGCCATCTTTCTAAGATGCCCACTTTGGTGGTTCCAGCAGGAGAGGTGAACACAACTGGGCACAAGCCTCCTCCTCTGTCCCTACCTGATTAGAGACTAACAGTGATTCTGAAAAAGGAATGGACATGGCTGAAGCACCAGAAGAATTCTTTGACATGGATATGGACTGTTTCCAGACTGATGTTACCTCTGCAACATCTGAGAAGGTTCTGCTTGTTTCTATTTCTGCTGTGCAAAAAGAAGCGATTTTGGAGAAAGAAAGTTTAATTATGAAAATCTCGGCAGAGTGCAAAACACAGAGAGAAGCTCTACAGGCTGAAATTGCGGCTTCACAGACCTCACCCATGTCAGAGTGGCGAGATGAGTCACAAACTGCAAAACAGCTGTTGAATGATGAGGCAGCTTCAAAGGCTGCCGTCGGAGCTGTCTCCTAAACAAAAGTGTCTTGTCAAAATCCTGAGTCGGCTGGCAGTTTTCAACAACAAAAAGGTGTGTGCCCAAAGCCGATGGTCTCCAGTAAAAAAGAACAGTCAGCTAAAGTAAACACGGGCAAGAAAAAGCTTGGCCCACAACATCCCACAGGAACTATGAAACACACTCCTGACACAGAGACTAACAGAAATAATTCGGCAACAGATCAACCACCTGTCATTACCTGCACAAGCAAGTTTTTCTCCAGAAATGGCTCAGCCTACTGCCTCTTCCATTCCCACATATCAGCTTGTCAGTGACCTGCCTGCTTCAGTCGCACTGGACTCAGGGGAGTGGTCTCCCACTTTTGCACTAGAAGGAACTGGATGGATTCGTTCAGAAGTTGGACAATGGGTCCCAGACCCAGAAGACAGGGAAGTACAAAGATTTAATGAAGCTATTAGTCCCTCTAGACTGCCTTACATAGAAACATAGACTTTGATGACAGATAAGGACCGCTTGGCCCACCTAGTCTGCTCATTTCCCTACCCACTGGATAAGTTGCAGATCCTAGTTAACCAACAGCCTATTTCTTCCTACCCCCCACAAGAATTGCCTTATGTCTGTCCCATGCATTCTTGAATTCTCCCAGAGTTTTAGACTCCACGACCTCCTCAGGAAGGCAGTTCCATGTGTCCACCACCCTCTCTGTGAAAAATACTCCACACATAGCCAGTCCTCCCTCTATCTTCAAATTGTGTCCCCTTGTTCTTGCACATCTCTTTTTCTGAAAGATGCTACCCTCTTGGACTTTGTTGATTCCACTGAGGTACTTAAAAGTTTATATCATGTCCCCCCTCTCCCTTCTTTCCTCAAGGGTATACATATTAAGCTCTTTTAGTCTCTCCTCATATGGCTTCTCTTGCAGACCCTGCACCATTTTAGTTGCCCTCCTCTGAACTGCCTCCATCCTGTCTATGTCCTTGTGGAGATGGGGTCTCCAGAACTGGACATAGCACTCCAGATAGGGTCTCACCAACTGTCTATACAGAAGGATAATAACTTACTGTTTTCTAATGGTGATGCCTCTCCCTATACATCCCAGTATCCTTCCAGCCCTCCCTACTGCCTTCTCACATTGTTTGCTAACCTTTAGGTTATCTGTTATGATTACCCCCAGGTCCCTTTCCATTTTTGTTGCTGTACTATCTCCCCCCCACCATTGTGCACTCTTCCCCTGGGTTTTTGTTTCCCAGGTACATTACTTTGCACTTCTTTGTGTTGAATTGCCTTTAAATAATAATGAGAGAATTTTGATCTCAGATAATAAAATTGCTCCTGTGAATTCTGTCAACAGATCTAATACCAATGCTAACAATATGGGCTCCGATGAAAGACAGGAAAGAAGAAACAGCATATTGACTATTATGGACACTGAGGTTCCTAGTACATCTGCAGATGATACTAGAATGGGCCCATCTGAATCTTCCCTAAGGGATCCCAAGCAGAGAGCTTGGTTAAATCCTATGTTTAAACTGGCAGATTTATTTCAAAATAAAGGGGCACCTGCCCCTCGTAAGAATGCTGTTCGGCTCATTTACAAGGATGGGTTGGAGGATCCTCCTGATAGGCTGTATATTGCAAAAAATTTACTTAAGGGGTCAATGAAGTATTTCTCATCTGAGATTTTTGCACTTATTCACATAGGAAATTCTAATTATGATGTGAGCTTTAAGACAGTTTCAAGCTTAGATAGATTCTGGGCCCAATACTAGAATTTAAAAAACAGCCCACTTTGGATCCCCTTTTTGGCTGTACCCCTTATAAAACCAGCAGTTAAGCTTATAACAGTTATGTTTTGGAATGAAGGGGTGAATGTTGACGATATCTTCATTTGGTTGCACCAGAGATGTGAGGTTCTAGATAAACCTTCCCCAGTACTAGATAGTGAACAAATATGGAATGGGGATGGAAGATTAGAGTAAAGCAGTATTCCACCAAAAATGGACCCGTTCATCTCCCCTGCAGTTTCTTTCTGGGGAAGGATAAGGGTGAATTGTTTTATATTGGCCAGCCCAAAGCTTGCTTTAAGTGTGGCTCTAGGGCACACTTGAGCACAGCCTGTGACACCCCTCAATGCCGCCATTGCATTGACTATGGACATGTATCAGCCAACTGCCTTAACATTTTCAAATGTAACTCATGTGAAAAAAATAGTCATGGGTATGGCAAGTGTCCATGGGCTTCCCATAATGGGGAGGATTGCCCATCCCATGAGGGAATTATTAATAGGGCCCGACAAAGACAAGCACAGAGAGTGGCAGCCCAGGACAAGATGAATGATTGTAGGGCCACAGAAACATCCTCAACCAGAGATAATCATATTACTAACATAGGACAAGGAACAGACCCCCTCAGTACAAGAAGAAGAGTCACATCTCTTTGAGGTTCCTCCAGACCCAAACAGTGGCAATGTTCAGGTGTTTATGGGTTGTCTGACATGCCCCCCCCACCAACTCAGCCACAACCATTTAAAAAGGTATTGGCAAAAAAAAAGAAACAGGTCAGGGAAGACTCTCCCTGCAAAAACTCTACCCTCCAATGATCCAGATGGGGTAGGACAAAGAAATTGGAAGGCAGGGAATATAGTTTTAGCACTACCAAAGGAAGAAGAGTCAGGCAGTGATGAGTCTGATTCCTCATTAATAACCTCCACCCCCACAGATAACACGTCTGAAGTGGATGAGGAAGGGGGAGACGATGTAACCCCTCACTGCTCCAGATGAAGAAAATGTTCTAAAGTACCCTGAAGGTCAAGATGCACAGTGTTTTTCTCCTTATTTTCATCATGAGTTCTTTTACTGTAACAACTATCAATGTGAGTTGTATCAAGATCCACAGAAAATGCTCACTACTCTGAGTATGTTACAGGAGGGAACTAGTGATATTTTTTGTATCCAGGACACTAGATTAAAAACTCATACAGAATTACAGCTGGCTGCTAGAATTTGGACCAAGGGCACCTCCTTCTGGTCCATTGGAGAGGCCTTTGTGATGGTGTTGGAGAATTGTTTACAAATCCTTCCATACAAGTTTCTAGACTGGTGGACATACAGCCAGGAAAGACTTTGCTATTAGAAATTAATCTTCACAATGAACGGTTTAGGTTAATCATGATTTAAGTTCCCCAAACCAAAGCACATAGGTTTCTCTTTTCAAAGAAGTTCAGTCATATCTACATACTGCAGGGTTAGTTATATGGGCAGGTGATTTCAACTGTGAGTTGGCACCTACAGATAGAGGGTCAAGGACTGGGAAATTGTTCTGTGATTCTCAAGCCCTTCACAATATAACAGCTACGGCAAATCTTACTGATGCCAATAGATTTCTGCACCCTTGCAGTGCAATACATACTTTAGGGTTCACTATCCACAAGGACTGGTCTAGTATTTGTATCCTTCCCACTAAAGATTTTTTATTCTAAACTTCAGGCCTGGGAGTTCACTGGCCATAGGTCTATTACAGTACAAGTGGGATGGAAACACTCCCCTAGATGCAAAAAGAACCCCTGGAGGCTAAACAATAATATCTTATCAGATGAAGGCACTAAGCAAGCATGGAGGAGAGAATGGATGGCTAGACTTTCCGTAGCAGACTTTTATGATGATATTTCTTCTTGGTGGGAGAACACCAAAGGCTCCTGGAAGTCCTTTTTTCAAAATAGGTCTAGGAATAAGGTTAATAAGACATATCTGCAATATCTGCAATATCCCCAGTGAAGGAATTGGCTACAAACACTAATCTCCCTTACAGAAAGCAATAAGAGTGATTATAGTTCTCAGATTAATATTATACATAAACAGATGTTTGGCTTGCAAAATGACAGGGTTAGTTTCCTCGAACAAGAATTAAGATTTGGGACTAATATGAGGAAGGGTTCTGTGGACCCTTACAAAAAATGTAAAGATAGAGTGGGCCACAGAATGTTCACTGGGGTATTAACAGACTCGGGGAAATAATATCTATGCCAAAGGGTCTTTTAGAACAAGTGGGGAAATATGTATCTTCCTTGTTTGGAAAAAAACCCTGAGATTGATATTTCAGCAATAAATCTAGAAAAATTAGATCTACCTAAACTTACTGAGCAGAAGGCAAGAAAATTGTCTTGCCCCATCTCTGTGGTGGAATTACAGGATGCCATTTCCTTGCTGGAACTGAATTGAGCCCCAGGCATGGATGGAATAGGGGCCGGATTTTACAAAACCTTTGTTGAGGATTTAGCTCCAGCTTTTGCCCTGGTATTAAATGAAATGTTACTTGATTCTTCCCTGGCAGCCTCAATGAACCAGGCAGTATTAATTCTGCTTTATAAACAAGGGGCAAGGGAGGATCTGAGAAATTGGAGGACTCTAAATCTGTTAAATACAGATTTGAAAACTTTGTGTAAAATCAAGTTAAAAAGATTATTTGCTGTGTCAGATAAACTAATAGTCCTGAACAAACTTGTGCAGTTCCAAATAGATTGCAATATGACAATTTAATCACCCTTCAAGAACTTTTAAGCATAGTTAGGATCCTTACAAGGATACGTTTCGGGACTTGATCAGGAGAAAGCATTTGATCGAGTATCTCATGATTTCTTATTTTCAGTATTAAGGGCATACGATATTCCCAATACTTTCATATACAGGAGGATTCAGATTATGTATAGTAACGCTACAGTGATCCCAAATATTAGTGGATGGGTGGGCAATGCAGTGCCAGTACAGAGGGGAGATAGACAGGGGTGCCCCCTTATTCCCCTTCTATATACTTTTACTATACATATTTTGATCAGGTTAATTTTATTATTTATTTAGTTTTTGTTGACCAGGTAAATGCACTAGACAAATCCTGCCTATTTTCAGGCACGACCCGGGGGAGGGGGATACAGATGAATGCCAACTGACCTTGAACCAGATGAAGCTGTTGGTGGTATTTTTTGTGAATGGAGGAAATTTGGCCATTGCACTGGGGAAATTCCCCTGCTCTTTTCAAGAAGTGCCATGGGATCTTTAACATCCACCTGAACTACCACCAGAACAGGCAGATGGGACCTCGGTTTAATGTCTCATCCGAAAGACGGCACCTCAGGAGTGCAGCACCCCCCTCATGCTGCACTGCAGTGTCAGTATTGGGATATTAACCCAAGTGCCTGGTGTAGGGGTAGAACCCACAGCCTACTGATCTCCCAGTCTCAGAGGTGAGGGTGCTACCTGCTGAGCCACTGACACTGACGCAGAATGAACAGATTCATGGACTAGAGATCAATGCAGGTCCCTCCCTCCCCCCTATAAAGATGCTGGCTTATGCCGGTGATCTTGTGCTATGTCTATCTCCTGATTCAGAAGAAACAGTATTACTGGACACCTTCTCCTCTTTTTCGAGAAGCTCAGGTTCTAAAACCAATTACATTAACGTTCAGGAGTCCCACTAGGTAACACTTCGGTCCCGGTGGGAAATAAATTTGCTGAAATTCCTATAAAAGAAGATACAGTTTCCATTCTATGAATAGATTTTGGATCTGAAGATATGGCATGCCTACATCGGCAAAAAGAGCTACAGAAGGCAAACAGACTAGTTTCAATTTGGAAAGGACAGCAAATAGCCAGAAGGACAAGGGTTTTGCTCATTAAAACCCTGTTGGTACCTGTATTTTTATACATATGTTCTGCATTTCTACCCTCTGTATCATTATACACGGCAGTATTGAACGTGTTCTTCCAAGCACTATGGGGGAGCAGACTCAAGCCAATTAAAAGAGAACACACTTATAGGAAAATACAGGATGGTGGGCTGGACATGATCAATCCTATTGCATTTTACAGTAGTATATTTGCACATTATAATACAGGATCTGCTTTAAAACCAGGAAATAAGATATGGGTGCCCATGTTAGGGTATGGTTATCTTCAAGCCTAATGCATTGGATGGATAAGAAGCCTGCTTCATTGAATAAAGTTACCAGTTTTCCCAAATATGGGTTGGAATTGGTTAAGAACCTTATAAAATGGAATGTCACAGTTGTAGAATTTCAAAATATTGATAGGAAAAGGTAATATTCCCACATCCTACAAACTGAGTCAAAGGAACAGGGTGTATTTCCAGAATGTCCACAGAACAAAATACAGTGGGTGATTAGTCTTTCTCAAGTAAATGCCTCCCTGAATTTATATGATAATGTTTGGCTAGGAAGCTATGGCAGGATTGCAGTACGTAATAAGAATAAACATAAGCAGCTTTTGAATATATACTGTATTAGAGATTCTTGTACTGTGAAGTTAGAAACTCAAGCTCACTTGTTTTTAGAATGCGAGTATGCTACTCACTTTTGGGCCTTTCTAGCAATTAAATGGAATGAACCCCTGTTTACATCACTCTCATACGCTATGTTAATGTATGTTTTTTTTCAGCAGCATGCGGAAATACCATGCAGAAACTTTATTTATTGTTTTTTCTGTTATTTGCTATTACTTGTGGCAATCTATGTGGGTCACACAACAAAGGGTAGTACACTATGTAGAAATAGTAAAGAATATCCAATGTTCATTACAATTATTGTGCAAAAAGATTATAAGAATTTTTCTCCTGAAACTTGTAATCTCTTATGGACTATTTGCAAAAGATGGACAGATCTTCTCTGAAGAATGAATTGTGATATGTATTTATTGGTAATATATGTGTCTCTAATTTAATAATTTTTCTTTTGGTTGTATAAGTTATTGAAGTATTTGTGTTATGTAGTCCTTTCTTTCAATAAAAATTCCCCTACTGTTTGGTAGGGGGCACTGCTAGGGTGTGGATGGCCTCTTTCCCAGTGCTGCTGATGGAGATGGACACACAGGAGGCAGAGGAGATGGTCTCCTCTTCTGCCCCTTTCCAAGCCAAGACTCATAAGTTTTTTGATGCTCCCGGGACTTTTAAAGACGGAAAGGACTGGACAAAATATCGGAAGAAATCCCTTCAGTCATAGCTGAGATGATGGAGTAAGATGTGAATATGAACCAAGGATCTACAAATACAGAATGCACTACAGACCAGGAATAGCAACTCAGGAATGAAGAAGAATCCTTTCGGAAATGGCAGACAGAGTTGAAAGCCTCAATTGCTGAGCACAAAATTACTATCACGGCTCCTAACTGTCGGGAGCAACATGTAACTTCAAAGGTCCAGCAGCAGACAGCTGATGGAGCTGGAACTGCACCTTCCACGGAACTGTCAATACAAGATGGCTGCACCTCCGAACTTCCCACTGGGACAAATAAGGACTTTACATTTATGGCAAGTACAACGGCAGAGCCGCTGTTTATTTTTCAAGGGCAAACAAATGTAAAATCTGTAGCTGGGGCCATGCCAGAGGGGAATCTCTCTGGCCTAAGACGTGACCCCACGCCACCTGATAATAACATTACGGACTGATCAGTGGTTTCAGCTCTAATGGGAGCAGGGTGGGAATGAAGTTTGGATGGGCAATGGATATTTAGTTCCTCGACACTTACAGAGTCAAGTAGAGAGGAGTTAAAGAATGCATTGGGGCCCCACAGGAAGTTCCAGATACTGGACATGGAACAAAGAGATGAAAACCCAGTGCATACCCCCCCCCCCACATCTCCCAGAGTGACTGCAGCTTACTCAAAGCCCTCAACTGAATTTGACAATCACTACTGAACAAGTATCAGCTCCACAACTGAAGAAACCAGGAGGTAGGCTCCCTATCCCCCTGGAAGAAGCTGTACCCAATGGCTCAAGGCCCACTGGCTCAGATAGGAAACCTGGAACTGCATCTTCAGGTCCACAAAATAGAAACAGTAGCAGGTCCTATGCTTTTTCTTTAGGGAACCAACCTACCCAGCTAAATGACGTAATGCAGTATGGTTGATCTACAAAGGGGGCATGGATGTTTTCCCAAACTGCTTGTTTCTAGCTAAATCCCTACTTAAAGGTTCTATGGGGTTTACAGCAGCTGAGATATATGCCCTAATTCACATCTCAGGAGAGCAGACTTTTGACATCAGTTTTAAATTTACCAGCGGTCTACAAAAATTCTGGGAACTGCTCCAGACTCTTAAATGCACTCCCTTTTGTGTCCCATTTGAAGCTGTGCCACTAACTAAACCGGCTACCAGAACAGTAACTGTCCTTTTTCGTAATGAAGGGGTCAGCATAACAGATCTACTATACTGTTTGAAACAGCGGTATTCAGTCCTAGGCTATCCAGATGCCATATTCGATGAAGACAAAATATGGACTGGGGATGGGAGATACTGGTTGTTACATTCAACAGTCACTGGACTACAGCACCTGCCTAATTGTTTTTGGGGGCGGGATGGGGGGTCCTGTTCTATGCAGGACAATCCAAGGCATGTTACAGGTGTGGAAAACAGGTCACATAAGCAGCTTATGTGATAAATTGAAGTGTACATTATGTGGGGAATTGGGTCACACAAGTGGGCATTGTAGGAATGACCAGATATGTAACCTATGCGACACAAAGAGGCATTCTTACCACACCTGCCCTTGGGCTACTCACAATTAGCCTAACCAGTCGGACAGTGAAGAACAAAGGTTTCTTGCCAGTTTCTTTAAGATCAATTAAGTCTTGTTCAGGTTTTAAGATCACATTTAAACAGTATTTATTAGCATTGTCTGTTTGTACTTGTTATACTTAATGTTTGGTATAGGTTGATTGTATTATATTTAATTTTGCATTTTGTTTGTGGTGTTGTCTATATGTCTGGGTCGGTCCTGAAGAAAGTCTTCAGCCCAGTGTCCTAACCCGGTTAACAAATAAAATCAAATGAAATGAAATGAAAGGTTATTGATTGCAGTGGCACAATGCACTAGAGGTAGATCCTTTCCCTCCACTCCTAACCCCACCCCCTCAAGCTCTGAATCAGTGCACAGGCCTCCTGACATTGGGGGAAGGAATTTCCCAGGTGCCCTACCAGGTGGAGTCTGCACCCCCACCTGTGCCAGCTACACCTTCTGAGGATATATCACACCCTGAGGTCAACACTTTGACAGAAACCACCATGCAGGTAGACATGTCCCCTCCCTCCTAGACTAAGGATCCAGGCAAACCCAAAACTTCAGCTAGACACAGACAGACATGGACACAGCCACCCCCAAAATACTAAAGACGACAGGGATCGCCTTGGTTAATAGGTGTGAGGCCTTAACAGACAACCCTGATGCTACAGGGAATGAGTCAGATGATTCCTCTGTATGGTCTTCTCTACCAGAAGTCACATATGATTGAGAGGACCCTCTCCCTTCAGACACTCTTAAACCTGTTGACAACCAGGTACCCTCCAAAGCAAAAGCTAAACTCAAGCATGCCAGACCAAGCAGAAGTTCCACAAAACAACTTGAATGGGCAGACGTAGTACCCTTGCACACCTATGGAGTCACACATCCCCATCTATACCTTCAATGTTAATAGCATACAAAATCATAAGAAGAAGACAACAGTCTTTTCTTATTTAACATCCTTAAAGAAGGTATCTTCTTTTACAGGACACCAGGCTGCACACTATGGCTGATCTTAAGGCGGCCATTTCACAGTGGTCGTGAGCCCCTCCTACTGGTCCCTAGGTCATGACCCCTGCTCAGGTGCTGCTATTTTATTTTTAAATGTTCCCTTTCAACTCATTAAACTAATTGATTTGGTACCAGGTAGGGTTCTTCTTCTGGAACAGAAAATCCAAAACGTCTTATACAGACTAATCAACATTTATGCTGCTCAGACTAAGGCCTAGAGGGTTGAATTATTCAAAACAATACAACCTTATTTGTATTCCTCACAGAATGTGATATGGGGGGGACTTTAACTGTGTATTGTCACTGTCTGACAGGGGTAAAACCACCAAAACAAAAAAGGTTTTTGTGACATGGTGTATTTAAAACAAATGATAATGTCAACCAATTTGAAGGATGCTTGTTTGTTGCATACAGGTAAAGTGGAACCTATCTTCCAGAACGGCCATCTGGCCACAAGGATTAACTATTTCTTTATAATTTCCTCCATACATATTCACACAGCTCAGGTACTTATAACTGAATCTTCAGACCACAGAATCATACAACTGCACATAGGGGCCAGGATATTCAAAGCAGTTGTGCATGGCGCAACTGAGTTATGCCAGCGCAAGTGTGGACTTCCGGCAAGGAGCGATATTCAGTGGAAGTCATTGCACAGCACAAATCCCATTGTGCCAATGCATAACTATAATGAATTCAGGCACAAGTGCAGGGGGCATGCCCATGAATATCTGGTACAGTGCGATATTCAACTGTGGAGCCATGGCGCAAGTGTGGAGCAAATCCGAGATGCGCCGAGCAGACTTGAACCTATAAATACAGGGTGTAAGAACACAGGCAGCACTTGCGCCAGGCAAGAGAGAGAGAGAGAGAGAGTGACAGAAAAAATGAAGGAAGGCAGGACAGACAGAGAGACAGACAGACCAAGAGAGAGACAGAGCGAGCAAGAGACAGACAGACAGAGGCAGCCACAGAGGGAGAGGGACAGAGGAGGCAGTGGAGAGGAGGACAGGGGCAGAGAGAGAGAGAGAGGGACAGGCGGGCACAGTGCCAGGCAGTGCACCAGGGTGGCACACAGCCCACAGCAGCCAACTGCCCAGGGGGATAGTGGACATCAGGGGCCATGGATAGTGTGCCCTTCATGATGGAGGCCATGAGGGGGTGTGAGGCAGCAGGAGGAGCAGGCGTGGCTGAGGAAGGGCCCGATGGCGGTATGCCTGACACAGGTAGTACTGCGCCCACACCACCTTTGAGAACTACCCTGACATGGAGATTGTGGGCCAGTACCGCATGAATAGGGCCATTCTGAGGCAGCTCTGCAAGCTGTGCAGTGAGGAAATACAGTCACCCACAAGGCGGAGCCACGCAATGTCCGTGGAGACCAATGTGACAGCTGTCATGTGCCTGCTTGCCACGGGCACCTTCCAGAGACCAACAGGGGGCACCACAGGTACAACCCAGTCAGCCACGTCATGTCTCCTCACACAGTTCCTCAACACTCTGCTGCCACATGCTTCGGAATACATCCATTTCTCCAGCACACAGGCAGAGCATACAGCAATCATGTAGGACTTCCACAGGGTAGCCTGTATGCCTGGCATGCTTGGGGCCATTGACTGCACCCATGTGGGCATCCACATATCACCTGACCCCTAGGGTGTGACATACATCAATAGGAAGGGGAGCTCAAGCATCAACTGCCAGGTGGTGTGCGATGCCATGGGGCGCATCACCAATGTCTGTGCCACACACCCTGGGAGTGCACATGATGCATTCATCTGTCACAGCTCTGTGCTGTGCCACAGGTTTGAATGTGGGACATCCCCATGGGCCACCTAGTGGGTGAGTATGGGATGGGCAGGGTACCCGGCAGAGCAGGCCATGGGATGGGGAGGCAGGGTGGGCATGCTGGCAAGGGCACCAGGAACAGGCAAGAGGCATGGAAAAGGATGGCAGGGGGCTAACCATGTCATTATCTACACAGGAGACAGCTCCTCTGCACTGAGGCCCTGGCTGCTCACCCCCTACTGGCGCCCGTCGACCCCAGCAGAGGAACGCTACAATGAGGCACACGCCAGCACGTGCAACATCATTGAGCCTGTATTCAGCATGCTGAAGGCATGCTTCCATTGCCTAGACAGGTCTGGCAGTGCCTTACAGTAGAGTCCCTCAAAAGCCTGTGGCCTATTTCTGGGCTGCTGCATACTGCACAGCATGGCCATTGACCATGGGATAGTAGTCGAGGCTGACAAGAGTGACAGTAGTGGGGACAATGGAGGCAATGGGCTGGAGAGTGGTGGACAGCACCCCCTCTGGGCAGAGGGATCCCCGGCTGAAACAGATGGCACACCAACAATGGGACACCATCACACAGGAACACTATGGGGCATGCAGGTAGGTGGGGCACAACCCATGCATGGGCCACACACACAGGTACAGCACACATGCAGGGGCATGCATGGCAATGGGCATGCACACACAGAGGCATGGTGCAGGGGTAGGGGTGTCAGTGGCACACAACCACAAGGAACAGCACACAGCAACACACACACACACACACCCACCCACACTCCCAGGCAATGGCATGTGGCAGGGATCAGATGCATTGCACCGGTGCACAGGCGCAACTGGTGCTGAACTGCCCTCATCACGGCCATGCCACATGGTCTAGCGGCCAGGCAAGCATGCACATATACAGGCAGCAAGCGGCTCAACACACAGGTGCCACACCAGTGGTATGCACACACACACACACGCCACCCATGCATGCACAGGGCAGAAGCTGCAGACTGCGGTCAGGGCGGGACACACATCAGGGCTGCCGCATGGAACCATGGCCACCATGGCCATGGGGGCGGCCGTGCTAGGGCCGATCGACAGCCACAGGGGGTGTCAGCATCAGCCTCCCATGGGGTTGACCCACGGGACTGCAACTGGGTCCACGCAGGGGTGTATAGGCACCCAAACCGGCCTGTCTTAGGCATGCCTGGGTTGCCTAGGCATCGGAGCCTGGTGTCAAAAGTGTGGGTGTCACCCGATGCCAGGATCATGGGCTGGACAGTGCACTGCATGGGGTCTGCAGTGGCTGGCCATGACCTGTGGCAGCCAGCTTTGTGAAGCCATCCGTGATCGAATTTACAGTGCGATCAGGGATGCAGTCATAGCCTCTGGCATCGCTGCATCCCTGCCAGAGCTGCTAGTGCCCTCTATCATTGCTTGGCCAGCTGGCCCACCTCCATATGCAGTGCATGCACCCCAGCAGCAAGCTGCACCTGTTGCTCTACGGAGGCCCATAACAAACGTGTGTGCTCTTCCAGTGGGTCGGTGACCTGAAGATCCTGGGTAGGACACCAACTCTTCTGTGGTGACCAGCCATGCTGCACAGCCCCCCTCCCAGGTGGATGCTGCACAGTGGGGTCCTCATGAGGTATGTCCTTAGCTGGCACCCTGACGGTGGACCCAGATCTGGCTGCCCTGTGGCACCTACTGCCCTAGTGCCATTGCCATCCAGCTGCTGAACACTGCCCAGCACCTGCGAGGCCACACCACCACCACAACGTGGCACAGCCACGGCAGTGCACACAACTGCACCCACAGTGGCAGCAGGCAGATGTTCCCCCACTGTCAGGTCACTGGGCATGCCACCTGTGTTGGTGTCAGGCATGGATGGGCGTCTCCCCCACATCATCACCCATGCTGTCCAAGATGATGGTGACGTCGTCTTTGGTGTTGGACCCTGCTCCGATCTGTGTCTCCACACAGAGGACACCGAGACTGGCATCCCACAGGAACACAGCCAGGGCCTCATCTGATCCCATGCCCGGAACATCTGCCTGGACTGTAGTGGTATGATGCAGCTTATCATGCCCCTGGATGCCTGTGGAGGTGGATGGCTGGTCCTCCGGGGCTGGCCCTGCATCCACGGCTGCTGCTGGTGCCCCATCTTCCACATGCAGGTGTGCTACTGCTGAAAGAGATAAAAGGTGAGTTAGTGATGCAATACCCATGTTCTCCCCCCAACCAACCAGCCAGTCACTGCATGCGTCTGGCAGCATGGCATGCGCGGTGTTGAGCACACATGCACAGGACATACATGAAAGTGGCATGCATGCCAGCATGCCCGTGTATGCACCCTCCATGCCACCGGCTGTGCGTGGCAGACATATGTACCATGCAGTGATGGGATGCCACCCATCTGAAATCCACCTCAAGTATACCCTCCATGGTGGTGTGGCGCATGGAGGCTGTCACCATCTCCTCCTGCACCATGAACTGTGGCCCATCTACAGGCCCCCCTCTTGTGGCATTCTGGGAGGCATGGATGGCCACCACCTTCTCCTTAATGCACCGCTTGTCAGTGCCCACCTTCTTGTCGCAGTCCTGCACAGACCGCTGGTGGCTGCCCTGCTGATTCACACATACTGTCACCTCCTCCTAGTCCCCAGCCCTGGCCTGTGGTGTGCCTGTGGCACCACTCAACAAAGGCTCCCTGTCAAGGTAGGCCTCGAACAGGACCTCTGTCTTCTGCCTTTGTGAAGTTGGGCCTATGCTTGTGGTAGACCCACGTCCCCTCCTCTCGTTCCGACATTTGGCTTCCTGGTGAAATGGACAGTACAGTATGTCGGTGGCAACAGCTCCCCATACCATTCCCCCTGCTGTGCTGGCTGCACCCAGTGTGCTGCAGTAGCATGCACAACTTACCTCAAAAAGATGCAATACTGGTCCATGGCCTGTGCTGATCCATGGTGCTTTCATAGCGCATCGCATGCAAATGAGCTTTGGTGCAACGGTAATGACTTGCTAATTCCCCCAGTGCGCCACACATTGGCTGATGAGCTCATTTGAATGTGGCAGCTGACTATCGTGATTTTGTTCTGTGTGCAATGAGTTTGCTCTGGGCAAGTTGCAGCACAATGAGCATGCATGCATGATGTGCAGGACTGCAGCATGCACCAGATGGTATACTGTAACCAGTGGTGCACTGTGTGTTGACTGCGTGATATGGGCCATGGCACAGGTGCGCCATGCCTGCTATAGCGCATGTGCGCACTGTGCGTAGCCGACCTCTGACCCCTGCTGTGACCTCTACCCCTGGTGACCCCCCACCCGTGACCCTGCCTAGCCATGCCCATGCTGCGCATCTCTGAGACTGCATGATAGGCGACCACAGCGCATGTCCCCTCAGCCTGTGCATCTGGCACATGCTGTGGCCACGCACCTACCACCTCCATTTTGCTCAGTGGCTTACACAGTAGCATGGCGCAGCAGTGAGCCAGACAAGTGGCCAACTGGACACAGGGTTCAGTTAGTCAACCTTGTTGCCTGCGTCCAGCACCACGCACCCCAACTGTTTGGGCAGGTGCCACTGCAGCAGCCCCGGGTGGCTGTGTGGCAGGCCATTGCTGCCCCACTGCAGCAGCACACAGGGGTGGCCAGGTTGGGGAAGCAGTGTCGCCACCGCTACAGATACCTGGCTCGAATGGACCCAGAGCACCTCAGGAGGCTGGAGGCACGTGTCAGGCACTGTGTAGTAGAGGACAGAAAAAGGCTGATACTATGGATTCTTATCTGTCATCCACCCCCCCTCCAACATGCACCACAGAACATAAGGACATGCTTACAGGCCCTATTCACTGGGCTGAGATAGATGTGGCTATAGCCTCACTCTCCAATAACAAATCTCCTGGCAATGATGGCCTCACTAGTGAGCTCTATAAACTCATAGGACCAGCAATATCACAAGAACTAGCTTCAGTCTTTACCTACATTCTTGATAACCAGATACCGTCCCTTAGAAAGGCCAGTGGCCAGTTAATCTTTATCTATAAAAAAGGTGATAAATGGAACATACACAATTGGAGACCCATACAGTATGTCTACGTAACAGATTTTAAGATACTAGTGAAAATGTTAAATTCCAGACTGTTGAAAACAGCACAGTATATTATTAGTTTAGCATAGACCTGTTCAGTGCCTAACAGGAAAATCTCAGATCACCTGATCCTCCTAAGGGAATTATTTGAATTGGGACAGAGGGAGGCATTACAAGGGGCTTTTGATTCCATAAATCACAATTTTCTACGGTCAGTCTTAGCATCCTATGACATACTCTCCCAGTTTGTGGACTGGATCAGAAGTTTGTATCGCGTGCTACAGTGACACCCATCATACAGGGGTGGAAAGGACCAATGATTCCAGTCCAAAGGGGTGATAGGCAACGGTGCCCTATGAGCCCATTGCTGTATGTCTTTTGCATAGATCCATTATTATGAAATTTAAATGAGGCATCAGCAATGCACAACATATCCCTGAGAGACTATGACATACCATTGTCTGCTATAGCATATGTAGATGATCTGTGTCTGTTAACTGGGGATACATCATCAGCTGAGCAGGCATTAAAGATCTGCACAGATTATGGTAGAACCTTTGGCACATTCTTAAACCTTGATAAATACATCAGCACACACCTGGGAGGCATATGCCCTGACATATCCAGCATAGCAGGTATTAAAATCACTAATGAACCAATCAAAATCCTAGGTATTATATATGGTACTGATCATGCAGACAGTCTGAACTGGGAGCCCCAGATACAGAAAGGCCAGCTACTGATTTCAGAATGAAACAGATGGAAACATAGTAAAAAGAAGAGAATTTACCTAATTAAAACTTTTTTGATGCCCCTTTTTCTCTATGTAAGTACTGTATACCCCCCCCACAAAGAGATTAGAATCCTCTATTTTAAGTAATTGTTTCCAGGCAGCATGGGGCAGTAGGTTCAACCCACTGAAAAGAAACATTACATACATCCCAATAGACTCAGGAGGGCTAGGGATGATAAATCCCATTACTTGTCTTTATAGCCTTTTTTTGATCACCAACCTGAAACCCCTCCTAGTATACATAGGACAAAGCTGGACCACATTAGTATTCTCTTATTGTACCCCATGGTTTCACCAATGGGAACAAGAGAATTTGAGGACCTTGTGGAGATCCAGTGCAGTTCCAGAATATATCAGAGAAACCTTCTTAAAATTAAAACAATAAAGAATACCTAGCTTAATGACAGCAACTAAACATAGGAAAGAACTCTATACTTGGTTACAGGCAACTCATTATCAGGAGGCTGTCACCCAGAGCTACAGTTAACTCCATTTTGGGAGTATTTGACTCCCAAAAATAAGGCAAAAACTTTCAAAATAAAGGGGGAAGAAGTCATTGACTTCTAAATGTAAAAAAATAAATTAGATGACTTCCAAAACTGAAGGCACAGAAGCTAAGAAATTATGGATTTTTTCTAAAAGAAATTATATTTTACCACTAATATTAGAATTAACATCCACAATGTGATCCCTCCTAGAATATTGGCTTTCAAACTGTGAGATCTGGGAAGTATTTTGACTTCCAAAAATTGGAATGACTTCCAGATTTTGACTCATGGAATTATTTGACTTCCTCTAGAAATAAATTAACTGAACTCCTGCTGTCACCTTCCTCTCTGCCCTGCTGATTATCTTCAGTCTCTAACACACTTGTCCAAAGAAAAAGGGATACCAGCTAAAATGTGGGATCAATACTGGCTTAGCTGTCACGGGAAATCAATATAAAAGCAATCACAAGCGGATGGAAGAAAGATATTGCAGTAGACATGAGTGTGACCAACAGCTGGAAACAATAGAACATCTTTTCTTTACCTGCCCTTATATTAATGGCTTGGAAGCCTTTTATCACAAACATGGAATGAACCACGGTTTACCTCCCTGAGCTATGATGCTTTAATGTAAGCCCATTATACAGGTAGAGCAGCCCAATGGAAAAAAAAGTACCCTACACATATTGCTTTTAGTCATTAAATGGTATATTTGGAACACTGGAATTTATTCACTTTACAACAAAAACATATTGTACGTAGAGCTCATTCGTAAAATTGAAAATGAATTGCAGGCAATCCACCATGCTGAAGTGAGGCAGTTGACACAAAGGAATCTTAATGCACACTGGAAGAATATGATCTAGTGACCACTTCAGATGCACCAATTACTTGAATCTGTATCTAAGTGGCCATTAAGGCATGTTGAGTTATTTCTAGATAATGTGAATTTTGTATGGGTTTATTTATTTATTTTATTTGTTTATTTTAGTCTTTGGTAACCAGGTAAGGCCCACTAGGCACAAGTGCCTATTTTTAGGGGCAACCTGGGAGCACTAGGCGGTTAAGTGACTTGCTCAAAGTCACATAGTATGCAAGTGGAGGCTGTGAGAATCACACTCAGGTTTGGTCTGCTGGATGTACCAAGCTCGTTCACACCTCGTTCCTCTAACCTCTAGGCTATACTGCCATGCTGTTACCAGTGTTATGAAAACAGATGATTAAGACTTATTTTTATTACTACTTTATGGTTGTTTTAGTCTCCTTAATGCTGACGTAAGCTTTTTCTTTTTGTTTTCCTTCTCTAGTTCCTTTTATTTATTTTATTTCAGATTTACAGTATAACTATAGAAAATAATCTGATGACTTGCCTTCTTCCTCCTTTTTTGTAATTTCCTTTTGGCTGTACAAATTTTAAGATATTGCATATAAGATGTATGTATGAAAATTCATTTGTGAATTATTTCTTGTTTGATTTATCTTCCTTCAATAAACTCCCCTATTCTTTTCGAGAAGTGCCATGGGATCTTTAACATCCACCTGAACTACCACCAGAACAGGCAAATGAGACATCGGTTTAACGTCATCTGAAAGATGGCACCTCAGGGTGCAGTACCCCCATTCTGCACTACTGTGTCAGTATTGGAGTTTAACCTAAGTGGCTGGTGTGGGGATAGAACCCACAGCCTTTGATCTCCCAGCCTCAGAGGTGAGGTGTGCTACCTGCAGAGCCCTCAAAGTTGCAGGGCAGTATGACAAGGCGTTCCATGCCCCCTGATGAGGGTTCATACCTGGAGCACCAGGGCAAGCAATGTTCACCTTCTTTCTTTTAATTTTGCAATAAAGTGATTTAAATTACAGCAGGTTGGTGGTTCTGTTGTCTTCAAGAGCAGGTATCTTTGGACTGTTTGTTTGACTTTGGCTAGCAGCCCCTTACCTACAGTGTCCTTGTACCTATGTCTTGCAGCTCATAGTAGGAAGTTAGTATGACAAGGCAGTAGGCAGGGCCAGTGGAATGCTGGGGACCATAGGGAGATGTATCACATGCAGGAGGAAGGAGGTGATGTTACCACTGTAAAAATCACTGATAAGACCACAACTTGAATATTGTGTGCAGTTCTGGAGGCTGCATCTCAGAAAAGACAGGGACAGAGTAGAGGCAATTCAGAGGAGAGCAACTAAAATGATTCATGGTTTGCATGAGAAACCATACGATGAGAGCCTGAGGGATCTCAATATGTGCACCCTGGAGGAGAGGAGGGAGAGAGGGGACATGATAGAGACTTACAAGTACCTTACAGGAGTGAACAGGGTACAGGTGGGGAGCCTATTTCAAATGAAAAAGTGCAACAGAACAAGAGGGCATACAACAAAGCTAGAAGGAGAAATTTAAGAGGGATGTGAGGAAATACTACTTCACTGAAAAAGTGGTGTATGCCTGGAACTGCCTGCCGCAAGAGGTAGTAGGGGGCAAAAACTGAGGCGGGTTTTAAACATGCATGGGATAGACATAGGGGAATGTTAATGAATAAAAAGGGGCAGGAAATGATGCAGGAAAATGCCGGGTGTGGAACTGCACACTGCTGAGCTGAGGAAGCAGGAGCTGCTAAAAGCTTTATCTTATTTTTAAAAGGTATGCCACTGTTGGATTGAATTAGCAGCACTTACCAGACAACTTGTGTTCTGCCTTGGTCAGCATTCTCCCTCAGGTGTTCTTTGCTTCTTTTACAGGAGGAAATCCCAAAGGTCGAGGCGGATTGCAAAAGAGCAAGGAGCCCTCATGGAAAGGTTCTAGCCTGAGTGGAAGCTGAACATTGGGTGTGAGAGATTTTGGAAGCGACCTGAACTCTCTAATACTTCTGCAACTTATAAGGCTGAGGCGTTGCCTAAACTGCTGTGAATGCTGTGTACACAGTGAATGCTGTGAACGCTGTGGATGCTGTGGTGCTAGGTTATAAAAGTACCTAGCGATTTCCTTTCTTATTTTTACAAGGACTGCAGTGTTCTTGGGAAAAATGCTGTAGAGGATTTTAACGAGTGATTTTTAACAATCTGTTAAAACAACCAAGAGTAGATAGACTATCAAGTGGAGGGGTGTATAGTGGGTGTTCATAAGTGAGTGATTCATGAACGCTGAGGAGGCAGTGGTGAATATATCTTATGCAATTTAGAGTATAAATTTGGGTATAAACTGAGATTATTTTAAATGTACACATTTTTAGTTCATATAATTTTTTCGTGCCCTATTGACTTTTTTCTGACATGATTGGCACAGGTTGCCCATGTGATCTATGCACATATAGTGCATGTATGGTGTTCTTCTGTTAGATCATCTCACATCACTTGATGGGGAAGTGAGGCACCACTGTAAAGAAGCTACCACATTAACTAGTTTCATTTAATATTAGCTTTTTTTAAGCTTTTTAAGCTCTAGTCTGCTTGTGTAAGAATCATCAGAACTATGAGTTACGAGTCTCTGTTTGCATATACAGCTTCAACCTGTTTAGGTCTGAGGGTGTCTTCCTGCTACTGAAAATGTACACATCTTTAGAGCTGACTCAGTAAGTTTTTCCTTTTCTGTTGCATGATATTAACTCACTTTTTTAATTTTTTAATTTTAACTTTATGTAATCTTTAGTATATTTTTAGCATATTTCTTATTTATTTTTTTAAGTGATTGATTACTAAAGTATTAGTAACAGTGGCACCTGTTTCTTAACAAGTATTTAGATACAGTAATAATAGCTAAGGAGCTAGTTTTGTTCTGACAGAAGCTCTATTTTATGGCTCTAGTATTTTTTCTCTTGTCCTTATTCCCCTCTTGGTGGATCATGTCTTAATTCTAATTCTTTGTTTTTTATTATTAAGAATTGAGAATTTAAAATATTTCCCTGATATATATATACTTTTTTTCCTCTTTTAGATCTGATCTGGTCCCTAGTTATAGAATCAGAGGCCTTAATAGTCCTGAGGGACATAAGGGATTTAAGGGCTTTATTTTTTTCAAGATCCTGTCTAATGGACATGTTATAATTATTCAGTCATTACTGGACAATCCAAGGGCTTAATACTCTGAAGGCTGAAAAAGGCTAGTGAAGAAGCTGAATTAGCTTATGAGGTTGAATCCTCCACTGACTTTCTTTATTTTTTGGCTCTAACTGGACTTGTTTGGACTCTTTAGACTCAATCACCTCTTTTTTAGCAGCAAAGATGACTGCTTAATTGCTGAACTGGTGGGAAGTACTAAAATAATTTTAATTGAACTTCAAATGTATGCTACGCTTTTTTCCTACACTGGTAGTGTGTGCCATTGTCTTTTCATTTTTTGCCTTCTCTAAAAAGTTAGAAGTAGCTGATCTTTTGGAAAGGTCTGTCTAGTAATCTTTGGTAAAATGGTTAATACACGAGACAGGCTGCCGCATCTGCCATGCTGAACAAAGTTGATTGTATTATTATAGAAGATTCCAGTCATGTACAAGCTTCATTTCAAATGCCTGCTCTCTGATTGAATGTTCAGATAGTATAATTTGGGAAGAGATTAGGGACCAGGTGGAAAGATAAAGGAATATTGAAGGGTAGAGGAAAGAACAATTCTGTGTATAAACAAGTGGTTAATAAGCAAAAAACAAAAACTGCTCCATTGAACAAGATGCAGTCTATCAAGGGACGAGAAAACCAAATCCCAAGAAGTCATTAAAGGTTAGAAAAAATCTGAAACAAAAGAAGGGCTTAAGTAAGCAGTCAAAAATTAATCATTTCGAGCAGATAAAACCACGAACAGTTCAGACTAACTTAAACCCAGAAGCAATTATTTTTTGTTTGAATACCATCAAACACAGGGAGATGATCAACAGCTTAGAGACTGAGCAAGGTTGCTTTAGGCTTTCTTCTCTCCCAAAGGTATTTGCTAAAGATTATAACATGGGTTCTATAGATGAAGATCTATGTCCTCCAATATCTCCATAGTCACTGTCAAAATTAGTCAACCCGCTCAAAATAATAATAATAATAAAATTTATTAATAATCAGAATAAGAGCTGTGGTACAGAGGTATCAATAAATTTATATTATGATTCTTAGTCAGAGTCATTGAATTTCTCTACAGGGCCTTGTAGCCCAGAACCCAATCAGAATAAACAAAATAACAATTTGATACACGAATAAAGGGATAACTTCTGATTTACATAATACCCAACGAGTCTAAATAAATTGGATTTGAGAAGCCTTAAAGGAAATGTCCCTAGACCCCAACAGACTTATAACAATCAGGTGGCTGGGGATAATTTTGTTCAAGCTACTTCACTCTTTTGGTTTTGATGAGGAATTAAAGAATTTTATGAAAGATCCTATGTTGCACACCTTTGATATATGAGCAACTAATTGCAGTCCACCAAGAAACTGAGAAAGTTAAGGGCAATATTGCCACTAATGGTTCTCGGTTTGTTGATATTATTTACAAACTTTGCAGAATGAACCCATGTATTAAATCCCTCTCTGATTATTGAGGATTTCCCAAACTGAAGGACAGATTTCCCTTCTTTACACATTCCTGATACACCTGTGAGAGAAGTCTTTCATCCGAAGAGGAAAAATATAAAAAAATAAATATATAATAAAAATTAAAATAATAATAATAATAAACAAAGAATATCCAAAGGACAAAAAAGGTGCAACAAAAAAGGGAAGACCTCAAAAGTCCGATGATAGTAAGCACGGATCAGAGTGGGGCTTTCATTGAAAAACATCTAGAAACTAGTACAAGGGGACTGTTAATAACCAATGATCTTAGTATAGAAGAAAGTAAGGCTCTGTATTCTGATTTGCATTCAGTACAGAATACAGAGGAACAATCTTGTGAAGATCAACTGGTTAAACATGATTTTAAGACCCAATGTGAAGGTATTTCCTCTCAGCTAAAAGGGTCTGATATGGACTCTAAGGCTCCATGAAAAGACTCGAACGATTGGCCATCTTATAGACAAACTGCAAATCTTGGCCATCATTGTGTACATCAGAAGTCAGATTTAAGACCCACTGAAGACCAAGTGGCACCTAAACAAGAGGGATCGGTTAATCTATCAGAGTGTGCAATTCTTGTTTTTTTATGGCTTTAATTGGTACAATGACGGAGTGATAGAGAGAAATGAGGAAGAGATTGTACATCTAATAAGGACAATAACAGGGGCAGATCTTACTAAAAAAGATATTCTGCAACTTTGGAAAGATAGGGATTTTGAGTGCAATGAGTGTGTGTTTATCTTCTGCTCTGCTGTTAGAATTGCTAATCAAATCTGGTTAAGTAACAAGTTACTGGAGAATATAGGATGTTCAATAGAATTTGTAAATAGAGATCAGCTAAATGCTAAGACACATAGGCTTGGATATTCAGACTGCACTGGGCAGTGGCGCAAGCCTGGGCACAGTGCAACTGGGCTATGCCAGGGCGTGCGCCAGGCAATATTCAACGGTGCGGTGCCATGGCTCAGCACCATTGAATATGGCACAGAGGGTGCGCACACTGTGCATGGTGCAGTGGCACTGTGCCAGCACAAGACAAAGTGCAGGAGCAGGGGGATGTGCCAGCGCAAGTGCAGTTGCGCTAGGTGCATCACCCGTGATATTCAGCATGGGGCATGCAAATGAGGCCATTATACATGCAAGGTGCAAATGGGTCCATTTGCATGTCATTATGGCCCCATTTGCATGTGATGCACCGATCCCCAGTGACTTGGCGCTTGGTGCCCTGCCCGGTTGCAGCGTCGAGGATCGACACCCTGTTGTGCCATTGAAGTCCCCCTCCCATACGCTCGATCACAGGCATATGTATATATAAGATATCTGGTGGTCCAGTGGTAATCCCCCCATTGCCCAATCGTGGGCAGTTGTAGATACAGATCCCTGGTGATCTCCTCATTGCCCGATCATGGGCAGTTGTAAAATCACATCCCTGGTGGTCCAGTGGTACGCCCTTTTTGCCCGATCACTGGCACATGTAAATGAATGATCCCTGTTGGTCCAGTGGTATCCCCTCCCCACCCACCGGGGTCCCCACCACCCAGCACCCCAGTCATCAGCAGGCAAAGCACTCCACCCGCATGCCCCCAGCCGCCCACTGGATGACAGTGTACAGTATGATCTGTATGCCTATTGGTCCACTAAGTGGACCAATGGGCATGCAGACTATACTGTACTGCACAGGCCCAAAATATGAATGGAACATATCAGACCTGTGTAATACAGTATGGTCTGCATGTCCATTGGTCCATGCAGTGGACCAATAGGCATATAGATCATACTGTATGCTGTCATTTGGCAGGTGGCTGGGTGGCATATGGGTGGGGTGCTGCCACCCACCAATGATGGGGGTGCTGGGTGGTGGAGGACCTCTGTGGGTGAGTGGGTGAGGGGGTACCACTGGACCACCAGGGATCATTCTGTCCACATGTGCCCACCATTGGGTGAAAAGGGCATACCACTGGACCATCAGGGATGTGATTTTACAACTGCCCATGATTAGGCAATGGGGGATCACCACTGGACCATCAGGGTTATGATTGTAAACCTGCCCATGATTGGGCGATTGGGGGATTACCATTGGACCACCAGGGTTATGATTGTAAACCTGCCCACAATTGAGCGATGGGAGAATTACCAATGGACCACCAGGGTTATGATTTTATGAATGCCCATGATTGGGAAGTAGGGGCTTCCCACTAGACCACCAGGGATCATATATGTACATATGCCCGTGATCAGGTGCTGGGGTGGGGGGCACAATGCTCCCAGGGCAGGGTGCTTGTGGACAGTGTACCTGCTGAACCGGGTGGCCACCCATAGCTGGCAGCTGTTGTGTTGCACCATGCACTACAGCTACACCCGCCTGTGGGTGGCCAGCATTGAGCCATTATTTTTTGCAGCAACTTTGCGGCCTGAAGTAAGTTGTGTGCCAGCATATATGCCACATCCTGGGCTGAATATTGGGATGTGCCACATATGCATGGGCACACCTGCATCTGTGTTGCATATACTAATGCACCCCAGCACATTGAGGGTTGCACCGCACAGCCTGCCCCTTTGAATATCATGCCAGGGCACATTAGGGGGTTGCCCATGGTATAACTCCTTTGAATATCCAGGCCATAATCAACATAGATGTCTTAGTATGTTTGGGTTAAGTGCAATTCCTAATGAAAATAAGTGGAAGCTACAGAAAGACTTTTTGAGTCTTTGCACACATGCCCTAAAAATCTCAGATGGGGGTATTAAAATAAAAGGGATCTGTAGATGGAGATCTGATAATAATTTTGGCCAGGTGGATGTCATGCAGGAGGGAGATACTGTTGTCAATGAAATCCTTGTGAAAGGATCACTGTTAGATTTGTTAGGGATCCATATTATAGACAGTGAAATATTGAATTGCATCAGTCTGAAATCTGAAAAACCTAGATCTGTAGATGAAATGGAGACCCCAGGACTCTTATTTTTATTTGGTCTTCAACAGTTAGAAAATGAGAATTCAATGAAACTTAAAACACATTAATTGATCTGTTTGAACAACTTTTTCATACTAAAATAAAATACCAATGGCTATTAAGGTGACTCACCCTGGTAGTAATTTAGATTATGACCAAGCTGAAATAGTGATAAAATATGAAAGCCTTTATAAGAAGTTTTCAGAAAATTTAAATATTCTTGATACCATGGGACTTTATATAGTAGATCCAATTACGAGGTTTTAAAAGATCAACTGAAACTGTAACAATCCCCTTTGGCAACCGACTACCCTGACCTTGGACGAGATCCTCCAGAATTGTTTTAATATCCCTATTTCTAACAGATATGACGTTTTGAGCTCTCTGAATGAATGACTGAAGAAAGAATTATTGTGAGAGGGCTGTAGTGTTGTGTCTTTGCATTTAGTTGATAAATTAGAGATAGCAAACTATATGTCTTGGAATATTGCTGGTCTGTGGGGGAAGGTTGCTGATTCTGAGTGGGCTAGTTTTTTTAAAAGCAAGGATGTAATTTTTCTACAAGAAATCTGGACTGACACCTAATTGATATCAATAGTTGCTTCTTATACATTCACCTGCATAGAGAGAGGCACGCTATGGCAGGTATACAATGGGATTGGCAACATATATCAAGATTAGAGATAATATATTGATGAAAGATGTAATAAAATTAGAACATAATTATATAATACAGAATATACATTGGAATAAGATCCCTATTACTTTAATTAATATTTATATTCCACCAAAAACAAAAAAAAAACAAAATAATTTATCTTTATGGGCCTCTTTGCAGAAAGATCTTGATATTGTTTTTAAATTATTCCCTGATTATAATCTCCTGATAGCTGGGGATTTTAATGCAAGAGTTGCACAGTATGATATAAGAGAGCTTTTAATAGATGTTATAGATACAAAGTTGCTGGGACCTAGGAAAAGTCAAAACCCTCTCACTAATGAGCAGGGGAAAAAATTGATCAAATTTACTGAGGAGAATGGGTTATGGATCCTCAATGGCAGAGTAAAGGGTGACTATAAAGGAAAGACCACTTTTTGTCTCATCTCTGGGACAAAGTAAAATTGATTATGTCCAAGGTAATCAAGGACCTCTTGTCAATTTAAGTTGTCAAGGAAAAAATAGACTAAAAAGAGGGAAAATCAAGGGAGAGGAAATCTCTAAAATCTTGGAGGGATTCAGTAAAAGAATTGAATCACTGAATGTTGTTTTTGAACACCCTCAACAATTAGGAGACATGCTTCACCAATTGAATTTGGATATTGGTAAAATTATATATGGAAAGGTTACAAATAAAAACCATTTACCCCAGGGCTGGCTTGACGAGGAATGTAAAGTACAAAAGAAAACATTAAATAAAAGAATAAAATGGACAAAACTACACTCAATTAAAAATAATTTTCAAAATTTAAATAATGTTAGGAAACAATATAGAAAATGGTTAATTGAAAAAAAGACAGCATCAACAAAAATTGTGGTAGGAAATGAACAATGTAATTCAAAACGGAGATATGAATACTTTTTGGAGTCTAGTAGCTAAGGGTGTAAAGGAATATAAACAATCTCTTTTCACATATATTCCACAAGATCAATGGATAAAACACTTTAAAACAATATTTACTAGAATGGAATTAGATGAAGCTGACAAGTCTTTAATAAATATTTTAAGGTTAACTGTGGGAAATAATTTGTATTTTCTGAAACGGAGGTCAATAGGGCAATTTTGAATCTTAGAAATAATAAAGCGGCAGGTGAAGATGGAATTCCTGCAGAATTTAATAAGAATCATATCGATTTTTGGACACCTCCATTGACCTATTATTTTAACCTATGTATTAAACATAAGTATATTCCATCTGCTTGGGTTAAAAATATAATTATTCCAATACATAAAAAAGGGTCCGTCTATGATCCTTCTAACTATTGTCAAATCAGCCTGCTAAAAATAGTCTCTAAAATATTCTCAAGGCTTCTGTTAGATAGACTGATTAATTGGGTAGAGAAAAATATCATACTTGCACCTACCCAAGCGGGGTTTAGACAAGGGGTTTCAACCATTGATAATATTTTTGTGTTCTTACACCTACTGGAGAAATATGTTCACTGGAGGAAAATGAAAGTATATGTTTTGTTTCTAGACTTCTCAGCTGCATTTGATTCCATAAATAGGCAAAAATTACGGAAAAGACTTTCTGAATTAATGATTGATAGATCATTGCTTATTATGATCTGTTTATTTCATTTTGGTACCAGATCCTCCATAACATATGATAATAATGGAAATCTAACAGATTATTTTGACACTCAGAAGTGTTAAGCAGGGTTGTTTAATGGCTCATCTGTTGTTTAATATTTATATCAATGACCTCCTATATTTTGAAAAAGAGACTGAATTAGATGCCCCAAAAATTACTAATAAGCCTCTGCACTCATTAGCTTATGCAGACGATATTGTCTTGTTTGCCCTATCGAAAATGGGATTGCAAAAGAAAATTAATATTTTTAAAAGGAAGTGTGAGTTTTTGGAATTAAAGATAAACCTCAATAAAACCAAAATAATGATATTCAGTAATCAAAGAAAACATCATCAAATATTAATTGTTATTTGGGAGAAAACAAAATTGAAATAGTAGATAATTACCTTTATCTGGGAGTAAAGTCCACATGTACAACCAATTGGCTTCCCATCAAAGGGATCAAAATCGAAAAGCAAAGACAATTGCAAGAGCTTTGCTGAAATTTAATTTAAAATATGGGGTTATTTCATTACTCCTGCCTTAAAAGCAGGAGAAGCTAAGATAAATCCAGTTCTATTGTACAGAGCTGAAGTCTGGGTTACCAAATAACAGTGGGCTAGAAAATGCCCCTGTCGTATTATTATAAGGCCTTGCTGGCTATTTCTACTTCTGCAGCAAACACGATAGTGAGAGTAGAGCTGGGAAGGATTCCTATTCAATCATTTGTAGAGTTGGTCTTCTTTCCTATTGGTTAAGGATAATAAATAATAAATTTGATAAGCTTCCCTGTATTTGCTTAAATGAAAAAGTTGCATGATTAAAAGATGGTCATAACTCTAAATGGTTATCAGCCCTGGACAAGAAATTGAGGAAAGTAGAAATGACCCACTTATGGAAAGAATGCAATAGAAATATTAACATCTCATTGAAATTTAGGACCTCAATGAAAGAAAAATTATTTGAAAAAGCGAGAAGTTTAGATATGAGTAAAATAAGAAACCAAAATCGTGTGGAATGGTTCAAAATTAATAAAATTAATCATTGCATTGATGACTATTTAACATTGCCAATTACTCCTGAGGAGAGAAAATGAATTTCTTGGACTAGGTATGAACTGATAACTTCAAAACATGTATTTTACAACAACACAGATACTTCAAACAATGATTTAAGTGAAATATACTTTCAATGTAGATGTAAGAAAGGACAGCAGGAAACACTTTCTCATATTATTAATAATTGTCCACTAAGCCAAGGAACAATTTTGTATTGAATTTTCTGAAAATATATGCAAATACCAATTATGATGGGGTATTCATACTTCTTCATCCTAAAAACCATGTTGATGCTTCAATGACAGCAAAATTCATAGTGTCAGTTCTTTAAATTAAGAAAAAACATTTTAGAATTTTGAAGGATAGGCCCACTCGGATTCAAGAACAACTCCCTTGGTAGTATTGGGGTCTTGATTTACTATGGTATACTTTGCATGTGAATTGTACATAAATTCACTTTTTAGTGACCTGGTTCAGGCTTTGCATATCCTAATTGAATGAAAAATCTCATTGTTCAGGAAATAAAATGTGAAAATACTGTGCAATCGTATTAATTCCCAATATTGTTTATGTTTATTATGTATATGCTTGGTGTACTTCTACGTTTATGTATATTTTATATTGTATATATTTTGTATTGTTCTATTATTTTATTTTGTGTCATGACTTTGAATGCTAATAACATCAAACTTGATCAATAAACATTGAATTGATTTGAATAAAAGGGTTGGGGAGGGTTACTGAAGACCAGTTTGGGTCTTCTGGGGTAGAATATGTAGGAAAATCTGGACAGACTGGGTGAGCCAAGTGGTCCTTTTCTGCTTACAAAGTCTGTTTATATATCCCTATTTTGAAGCCTAAAGTTTGTTACACTTTGAGGTAGTGCTTGTTTTAGATTTTACAGGGCATTGCAGCTCAAGTACTTTTGGAGTGACCAGAGCAATCCAGTTTATTTCAGAGGGAATGAGGAGTGAGCTATAGGCCAAGAGAAGAGGTCACAGTTGGAGTGGAAAAAGAAGAGATGAAAAGTGAAGAAAGTCAGTGAAGCGAAGATTAGTGGAGAAAAGTGGGGTAATCAAGAAAGAGATTTGGAGAAGTGTGAAAAAAGGGAGTGAAAGTAGTATGGAAGAAACAAGGGTATAGAGTGAAAATCTTTTCTATCCTAGTGATCTCATAAGGAATGGTGTTGAGCTATTTTGTGGTTTGTCCTGAGACAAAATTAAGGGAGCTAGAAATAAAAAATAAAGAGAATGCTGAAGTTATAGAAGCCGCAGCACTTAAATTTCATCTACAGTATACCAAAGGCTAAAAAAAACTAGAAAAAAACTTAAAATACATTATTTGAGTCTAGAACTATCTTAATATTTTAATGCTGTGCATACTTTTTATGTTTGCTTGCATGCAGCTTAGGAGAGAAGCGGATTGTGGAGGCGCGGCACTGTTACAGCCAAGTGAGGCACTTCATTAGGGGGCTTGGCAATGGTGGACCAATGGAGACACAGTATGACGATGACACTGGTCTCCAAAAGTGCACCAAGTAGAAATGTTTTTGCTGCTGCAATCAGGGATTGTGCTGCAATGAGGGAGCAACCCGTCATTGCAGGGCGGAATGTTAGCTAGCATAATACTGTTTGTGAACATGGCGGGTGGCTTGCCACCATGTTCACAAACAATATTATGCTGCCCCCATGCTGAAGGGGTGCCCAATCCCCCTCTGCAGCAAGTGCCCTCCCGACAGTCTTTCTTTGCCGATGGGGGCCCCAATCCCCGTCGGCTTCAGTGCGCTAATCTCCTCCTGCTGTTCTTGTCTGCCAAAGGGGCCACTCCCCGTCGGCGCGATAACTCCTCCCACCTGCTTTTGTTGTCTGCTGACGGGGATCCCCACCCCGTCGGCATGATGAAACCCCCATTTTCAGGTGCCAACGGGGTGCCCAATCCCCATCAGCATGATTCCCCCTTGTTGTGCCGATGGGGTGCCCAATCCACGCCGGCATGATGGCCCTCCTTTTCTTGTGTGCCCGGGATGCCCAATCCTCTGCATCAAGTGCCCCCAACGGTCTTTTCTGCTGATGGGACCCCAATACCCACCGCTTCAGTGCACCAATCTCCTCCTGCTGTTCTTGTCTGCCGAAGAGGGAGCCCACTCCCCATCAGCATGATATAACTCCTCCCCACCTGCTTTTGTTGTCTGCCGACGGGGGAGTCCACTCCCCGTCGGCATGATGAAACCCCACTGTTTTCTTGTGTGCTGACGGGGGTGCCCAATCCCCATCAGCATGATTTCTCTCCCTTCTTGTTGTGCCAACGGGGGTGCCCAATCCACGCCAGCATGATGGCTCTCCTTTTCTTAGGTAAGCAACGGGGTGCCCAATCCCCATCGCTACAGCTTCCCCCCAAAAATAACTCTCTGTTGGCATGCTGGGAGCCCACCCCAGCATGCCAAATGCCCCTGTGAAATGGAAAACCATCCTGCATTGTCTGTGTTTTCTTTTTTCCCCTGCGAACAGAAAATGGTCCCTCGCGGTCTCCAAGCCCCCCTCCCACAACCCGCACCCACCCACTGTGCTCCCTGCCTCCCCACCCCATACGTACCTGCGGAGTATGGCACGACGATCTTCGGTGGACCGGGAACACGTCTGCACTTCTTCAAAGCTTTCCAAGTGAGGAAATTCGGTAAGCTGTATAATGGAATAAATAGGGTTTTTCAACTTTGATGGATATCTCGGGCATTTTTTGGAATTTTGGCACCAAATGTTCAACATGGGGTTTCTGAGACCCCTCCTTATGAATTCTGTCACTGTCATTGCGTTAATCAGGCCTGAAGGGTGATTTTGTGGTCACTGGCAAAATCACCTTTCGGGATTGATTAATGAAATGACAGTGCCAGTGTTCATAAGGTGGGCTCTCAAAAAGCCCATGTTGCGAATTTGGTGAAAAAATTCCTACAAATGACTGTTTTACGAGCGCGATTGTGCAGCTGCTACGCACACTGTAAGTTCGGAGTTTTAACATTTCACTACAGATTTTCAACATTGCCATTTTACCACACCTCCTATAGAGCAGTACAGCTGTAATTTTTCACATCTTGCCCAAAATGTGTTTCCAGCACGATGGCATGATCGGTGGAGAATCAATGTTTGGGACAGATTAAGAAAATAACAGTGACACTGTTCATTAGCAGAGGTCTTAAATGGCTATGTTGAAAATTTGAGAAAAATTCTAAAATGACTGTTTTATTTAGCGGCATGCTATGCAGTTCCTACGCACACCATAAGTGCACAAATTTTTAATATTTGCACTCCAGCTTTTCAACAATGCCATTTTACCACATCTCCTTATGAGTAGTACAGCTTTAATTTTGCACATCTTGCCCAAAATGTGTTTCCGGGCATGTAGTGCACAATGGCGCAGTAGGTGAGCGAAATTAATGTTTGGGACACATTATGAAAATCACAGTGACACTGTTCATTCGCAGAGGTCCTAAAATGTCTATGTTGAAAATTTGGTGAGAAAATTCCATAAAATGACTGTGTTACGAGCGTGCATTGTGCAGTTTCTACACACGCTCATACCTTTGCACATTTGCAATATTTTCACTCCAGATTGTCAATGCTGCCATTGTCCACACCTCCTTATGAGCAGTACAGCAGTCATTTTTTACATCCCGGCCCAAATGTGTTTTTGCACTTGCGGCGCAGACTAGCATGGTCGTTGTGGGAAATCCATGTTCGGGACACATTAGGAAAATCACACTGACACCGTTCATTAGCAGAGGTCCTAAAATGTCTATGTTGAAAATTTGGTGAGAAAAGTCCATAAAATGACTGTGTTACGAGCGTGCATTGTGCAGTTTCTATGCACACTCATACCTTCGCACATTTACAATATTTTCACGCCATATTTTCAACATTGTCATTTTTCTGCACCTCCTGCTGAACAGTGCAGCTGTCATTTTGCACCTCCTGGCCAAAACGTGCTTTCGCATACCCGGCACAAAATAGCGTGATCGCTGTGGGAAATCACTGTTTGATACACATTACAAAAATCACAGTGACACTGTTCATTAGCAGAGGTCCTAAAATGCCTATGTTGAAAATTTGGTGATGAAAGTCCATAAAGTGACTGTGTTACGAGCATGCGTTGTGCAGTTTCCACACACACTTACAACTTTGCACATTTGTAATATTTTCACTCCAGATCTTCAACATTGCCTTTTTTCCACACCTCCTTATGAACAGTACAGCTGTCATTTTTCACATCCTGGTTGAAATGTGTTTTTGCAGTTCCGACATAGACTACCGTGGTTGCTGTGGGAAATCAGTGTTCAGGACACAGTAACATAATCACAGTGACACTGTTCATGAGCACGGGTCGTTAAATGCCTATGGTGAAAATCTGGTGATGAAACTCCATAAAATGACTGTGTTACTCGCATGCGTTATGCAGTTTCCACGTATGCTCGGAAGTGCAAGCATTGTCAATATTCCCACTACATATTTTCAACATTGCCATCTCTTCATACCTCCCTATGGATGGTATAGCTATCATTCTTCACATCGTGCCCGATCTGTGTTTTCATACATGTGGTGCGGAATGGCACTGTCTCTGTTGGAAGTCACTTTTCGGGACACATTGACACAATCACACTGCCACTGTTCATGAGAAGAGGTCCCAAATGCTTTCATGAGGTGGGGTCACAAAAAGGCCATGTTCAAAATTTCTACTGTGAATACCAACAAACGCCCGAGGCATTATGGTTTCTAACCATAATGTCCTACCCTGTACAGACAGACAGGCATCGAGGTGTGCCTTTGGATTGCCAACTGTACTGCTCATGCCATCCCACCCCCACCCCCCCCGCCACTGACAGGCATCAAGGTGTACCTTGGACTCTTCGTCCCAAGACTTCATACCATTCTCCTATGCTGCACCCATTTCAACGTATGTCCTTTGGAATGGGGTGACTGTAAAGCCAAACACCCTAAGGCACAGGTCAACATGTGTCGCTGTCTGCAGAATAGGGTGAGGTGACATGGCTTGACCGGCATGGGTGACAACCCAAAACTTACCCCACATCCTGTCCATCTCTACAGCATGGAGGTGCGGTTCATGTGAAGTTCAGTACTTCACTGCCATTCCTATTCTGCATCTGTCTAACTCCTGCATTTCTAATGCTAATACCAGCAAGCAAACATTTGGCATTGACAAATACTTGTTATATACAGTAGCGCATTTAATATTTTAGTGTATTTAATTTACAGAAATTTAAAAAAGGTTCTCTCTTTGAATTTTATTCAGTAACTTTTGAATTAGCTAATCACTGCTTTCATCTTTGCACCAAATTACATAGACATGTAAGCCTGTGACTTACATTTTCCACACAGTCAAGTATTTGCTATTAGATAATTCACTGGCAGTTGGAGCATGTAGCTGCAGCAAGAAGCAACTTTATAATTGTTTGAGTTAGAGGGCCAGATATTCAGAAATACCCCAAAGGCTGGCACAACCCCAGCACAGTGCAACTCAAATGCGCCATGGTACAGTGAATGCAATATTCAAAGGTTGAGCATACATAAGTGCCAGAGCAACATGGCTGAATATCACTAGATGTGCTATATGCAGCCAGAGGTGTGCCAGGGAGCAACCAGACCTGCACCATAGTGTAACCAGAGATGCACAAGGAGCAAAGGTAGATGTGCCAAAGCACAGAAGGACCAGCTCCAGGCAATGGTGGGAGAAAAGCAGCTGAGGGATAGTGCAGGGCAGGCAATGGAACACAGCTGGGGACAGTGGCAGGAGGCACAGTGGTGGCCTCAGGTGACCACCACCTGCAGGGTGCAGACAGGCAGCCAGCCCCCCCAACACCAGGGCACTGGACGCAGGGAACAGGTGGCACCAATGGCCAGGGGAGAGCTGCCACTGGAACCCCCCCCACTGGATGCCAAGCACCCACCCAGCCAGATCACAGCTAGCCACACCCTGGTACACAGCACCCAACACACATGCTACACATCCTGGACAGCCAGCCCATGGCCACCCCAAGGCACAGCTACCAACCAAGGGGCAGGACACCACCATGCACGGCCCGCACATCGATGCAGGCACACCACACAGACACCCACCACGCCACTGCAGCATGGCTCCACTCACCAGCTGCAAAGCAGACACAGACACAGGCAGTTAAGCAAGTAAACTGTAATAAAAAAAACTATGTACAAGGTAATATGGAGGGAAAGGGTAGGAGACCGAGGGATGGGGACAGGGGACTGGGACTGTACAGTGGGACGGGGAAGGAAGGGAAAGGGATGGCAGGGGTAAGAAGGAAACACTGGGGACAACTAAGGTCAGCCACAGCCTGCTGCCGCCTGATGCCTCCACCGCTGTCTGTCATGCAGCACCATCCTCTGGATCTGCTGGGCTACCTCCAAGGTCATTGATGTAATGAGGATTCTCTGCCATAACAGCCAGCAATAAAGGGGCAGCTGCAACCTCCTCTGGTTGCCTATGACAAAGGAATGCACAGGTGATCAGTGCAAGTCCCTAGAAACCATGCCCTCCCACTGTGTGCAGTGAACAGTGGGAACACACACCCCTGGAGTGGCACCCTGGCCACCCACAGTGGGTATGCAAATGCCTGCTAACATCCCAGCATGCCATGACAGTACACAGCAGTGGACACCACCGCCCAAAGGCCACCTGACCGTGCAGTGCCAGGCAGGTGGCACAGGGCTGTAGCAGCACCACAGCAGCATCGGTGGCAGCCGGGTGCACACCCATACCACCAACAGCTAGTACACATCTACAATGGCTGCCCCACAGTGGCATGCACACCACACAGTGTGCTGCACACAGCTGACATGGCACAGGTGGCCATGGCCACACCCTCAGCCCCGCTGACCACCTGGTAAGAGGTAGAGGAAGACAACAGTGCCTGCCTGCTGCGGCTCCATGCCCTGGTCCCACTGCTGCTCCACCTCCACCGGTCGGACCCACTCACTGGCTGAATGTCCCGAGCAGCCTGCTACGGCCCACAAGGCACCCCGCTGCCTTGGCACGGTGCCGATCCTCAGGCCCTAAGAATGGAACACAGACAGGTACACATCAGGTACAGCACAGCATGTGTCTACCTCCCCCACCCGGTGCACAGTGTGCACCCCAGCCTGAACATGACCCTGGGGCAGTGGCAAGCGCACCCAGTGACTGGCAATGCCCACACCACATGCACACGCTGACAGTGCCCCCCCCCACAGGGCATGTCAGGCAGCCCAGCCAACACCGTGGTATGGCAGTTGGGCACAGAAGCAACATGTGTCGACTTACCTGGCCATGGCATGGCCCCCCTACAGACACATGCCTGCAGCGTCCTTAGTATCTCAGGGTCCCTCCACATCAGGTCACAGTACCAGTGGTGGCACTGCTCACCAGTCTGAGGCACACTAGTATCCTGGACCAGGCCTGCAGCAATGGCCTGCCAAATGTCACTCCTGGCCTGCTGCAGGGGCTCCTGGCCAAACAGACCAGGTGCGTGGTAGCACCTGGGCCACTAAGGTTAATGAGCTCTGTCTCACTCCAGTTGAAAGCATGTCGCACCCCTCACCACACCATGCTCCCTAGATGAGTTGCTGAACCAAGATGGTGGCCAGTGGCGCACATGCACAACGGTGCAGGATGTGTGCCTCGTTGAGGCATGCACAGCGTCCGCCAATCACGCATCGCTGTGGATGTGCGGCATGGGTGTGGCCCACCCAGCACATGGTGGTGGAGTCCCAAGGGGCATAGGGTCAGGTCAGGGGTCACCGGCGCACAGTGCACCCGGGCACTATGGGGGCCATACATAGTGCGCCATGTGCCTATAGTGCTCAGACGCCATAGGGGTCAGTGGTACACTATCGCTGGGCCCTGAGTAGTGCTCTGAGGCAGGCGCGCACTGGAAGCAGCACAGGCCACAATGCATGCATACTGCAGGCAGCGCACTGCGCACATCACGGCATTGTGCCACGACATGCACCAGAGCAATTCCATTGTGAAGGAGCAAGTGAGCAATATTCAGCCACTACATGCTAATGAGCTCATCAGCCAATGCACGGCACACTTGGGATATTAGCATGTCATTACCGCTGCGCCACAGGTCATTTGCTTGCGATGCACTATAAAGGCACCACACAACAGCACAGGTCATGGACTGGTATTGCAACCATCTGATGTAAGTTGCACCTGATGTGGGAACAGCCAGCACAGCAGGGTGGATGGGATGGGCAGCTGCAGGCGGTGACACCGTGTCCTTGTCCACAGGTAGCACCATGTCTGAGCATGAGGGACTGAAGGGCGTGGGCCTGCCTGCCGCAGGCCCAACTTTACGAAGGCAGAGTCATCGCCTGTTCAAGGCCTACCTCGACAGGGTATAATTGCTGAGTGGTGCCACTGGCACATCACAGGCCAGGCTGTGGCCTGGGTGGAGGTGGCAGCGGCTGTGAACCTGCAGAGCAGCCACCAGCAGTTTGTGCAGAAGTGCAGAAAGAAGGTGGGCACTGACAAATGTCACATTAAGGAGAAGGTGGTGGCCATACAGGCTGCCAGGACAGCCACTGGTGGGGGCCATGCTGCTGTGCCACAGCTCACAGCACAGGAGGAGCTGGTGTTGGTCACCATGCGGCACAGCACCATTGAGGGTGTGCTTGATGGTGGCTTCCAGACAGGAGGGAGCCCATCACTGCATGGTACATATGCCATGCCCAGGGGGGAAATGCCAGTATTGCAGCACTAACACATCTGTTTTCCCTTACAGCACTGGCATGCCAGCATGCAGTGGCAGGGGCACCAGTAGCAGCTGTGGGGGCAGGCCCAGCCCCGGAGGACCAGCCATCCACCTCCACGGGCATCCGGGGACCTGATCGGCTGTAGCACACCACCGCCGTCCAACCGGATGTCCTGATCTTGGTGTTGGACAAGGCCCTGGCTGTGTTCCAGCAGGATGCCAGTCATGGCGTTTGCATGGAGACACAGATCGGGCGGATCTGACACTGATGATGACAGGACCATCATCCTCGGCAGTGTGGTGGTGTTGTGGGAGACACTCATACCTACCATCATTGGCAGCGTGGCCAGTGGCCTTTCGGCAGTGGAACAGCTGCCCGCTGCTACCCCTGGTGCTGCCATGTGCACAACCAATGCGGTGCTGGATGGTGATGGTGGCGCAACCGCTCAGGTGCTGGCCAGCGCACAGGGGCTGGAGGGGCAGCAGCAACACCAGATGGCTGGAGACACTGGGTGGCCAGCTACAGAGTCCACTGCTGGGGTGCCAGACAGTGACCTACCCCATGGGGACCCTGCTGTGCAGCATCCACCTGAGCAGGAGGCAATGCAGCATAGTCATACACCAATGGTGGGACGGTGGCACGCCCATGCACCCCTGGGTGCCGACCCATTGACAGAGCACACCCAATTGCTGTGGGCCTCTATGGAGCAACAGGTGCTGCTCATAACTGGGGTGCATGCACTTCACACAGAGGTGCACCAGGTAGACGCGCTGTGCGAGAGGGGTACCATGCAGGTCCTGGAGGCTATACAGCGCCTGCAGGAAGTCATGACTCGCGTCCCTGGATCACATTGCCAATGCAATCTTGGTTGGCCTTGCGCCACTGGCTGCCATAGGTCATGGCCGCCAGCCCCAGACACCATGGAGTGCACTGTCCACCCCATGGACCCGGCGTTGGGTGACTCCCTCCATGTCGATGCCCGGGCTCTGCTGTTGGCATCCCAGGCACGCCTGGGGCTGGCCCGTTTTGGTACCTACACACCCCTGTGTAAACTTGGTCGCATTCCCACACTTCAACCCTTGGGGGGCAGTTGCATACTCCCCCATGGCCATTTAGCAGCCAATGGCTGCCGACTGGCCCCGGCGCGGCTGCCTCCGTGTCTGCAGTGGCCATGGTTCTGCACAGCGGACCTGATGTGCACACTGCCCTGTCTGCAGTCTGCTGCTACTGCCCTGTGTGCACATGGGTGATGTGTGTGGGTGCATGCCACAGTCATGGCAACTGTGTGTCATGCCACATACTGCCTATGTGTGCACCTGCCTGGCCAGTGGCCCATGTGGCATGTGTGTGATGAGAGCAGTACAGCACTGATTGCGCCTGTGCACTGGTGCCCTGCATCTGATCCATGCCACGTGCTAGCACCTGGGCACATGCTTGCGCGTGTGTGTGAGTGTGTGTGTGTGTGTCTGCATTGCTGTATGGTGCTGTGTGCTGTTGTATGTGGCTGTGTGGCACTGCCACCCCCACCCCTGCCCCACGCCTGTGTGTGTGTGTGTGTGTGTGTGTGCCCATAGCCATGCCTGCCCATGCCCGTGTGCTGTGCCATTGTGTCTGTCCACTGCATGGGTGTTGCTCCACCTACCTGCGTGCACCAAAGTGCTCCTGTGCAATTGTGTCCCGGTGCCATCGTGCCATCCTTAGAAGCCAGGGATCCCTATGCCCAGGGGGGGCTGCCCACCGCCCCCAGCCCATTGCCCTCATCATCCCCACTGCTGTCCCCCTCCTCAGCCTTGACAGCTATCCCACGGTCAATGGCCATGTTGTGCAGTATGTAGCAGGCCAGGAATAAGCCACAGGTTTTCGAGGGGCTGTACTGTATGGCACCACCACCAGACCTGTCTAGGCAATGGAATCATGCCTTCAGCATCCCAAACTTGCACTCAATGATGTTCCACATGCTGGCATGTGCCTCATTGTAATGGTCCTCTGCTGGGGACAACAGGCCAGTAGGAGGTGAGCAGCCAGTGCCTGAGTGGGTAGCCACTGTCACCTGTGTGGACAGATAAATGGTTAGCCTGATGTCCTCTGTCACTGTGCCACTTGCCCATCCCTGGTGCCCCCCACCAGTGAACCCGCCTGCCCACCCTTCCCATGCCCTGCTGTTCCCAGCTCCCATGGCTATCCTATACTCAGCCACTAGGTGGCCCGTGGGATATCCCCACCTGAACCTGTGGCACAGTGCAGAGCTGTGCCAGATGAATGAATCATGTGTACACCCAAGGTGTGTGGCACAAACATTGATTATGCACCCCTGGCATCGTACACCACCTGGCAGTTGACACTGGGGTAGCCCTTCCTGTTGACGTATGCTATGCCCTCAGGGCCAGGTGGCATGTGGATGCCCACATGGGTGCAGTCAATTGCCCCTAGCACGCCAGGTATCCGTGCTACCCTGTGGAACTCCTGCATGGTTGCTGTATGCTCTGCCTGTGTGCTGGGCAACTGGATGTATTCCACAGCATGTGGCAGCAGGGTGTTGAAGAATTGTGTGAGGAGGCATGATGTGGCCGACTGGGTTATGCCTGTGGTGTCCCCTGTTGGTCTATGGAAGGTGCCCATGGTGAGCAGGCACATGACGGCTGTCACCTTCGTCTTCACTGTCAGGGCGTTGTTCCGTCTAGTGGGTGCCTGCATCTCCTCACTGCACAGCTCACAGAGCTGCCTCAGAATCACCCGGTTCAGGTGATACCAGCCCACAATCTCCGTATCAGAGTGGTTCTTGAAGCTGATGCGGGGACGGTACCACCTGTTCCGGGCATACCGCCGACAGGCCCTTCCACGGCTACGTTGCTCTGCTTCCTGCCTCCTCACACCCCTCATTATGGCCTCCATCTGAAAGGCTGCACTGGCCATGGCCCCTGCTGTCCTGTCTCCCCCCTGGGTGTCCAGCTCCTGTGGTCCACCTGCCATCGTGGGGCAGTGCCTGTCTGCCTGGCTCCCTCTTGTTTCCCCTGCCCCTGGCTCGCACTCCACTGCCACCTCCATCCCACACCCCCTGTAGCTGCCTGTTCCACTCCCTCCAGGGTCTGGTGGCTTTCTCTCTCTCTCTCTCTCTTTCTCTGTCTACCTGGCTGTCTTGCTCCCCTCTGGTGCAAGTGCTGTCCCCTTGCTTGCTCCCTGTATTTATAGGCTCAAGTCTGCTCGGCACATCTGGCCATTGCTCCACACTTGCGCCATGGGTCAGGGTTGAATATTGCACTGTTCCACATATTCGTGGGAATGCCCCCTGCCCTTGCACGTGCATTCATTAGAGTTGCGCATTGGCACACTGCTACTTGTGCTGTGCACCAGCTCCCACTGAATATCACTCCATGGCGCAGTCAGCAGTTGCACACGCACAACCCAGTTGCACCATGTGCAACTGCTTTGAATATCCCAGCCAGAGAGTCTTGAGACACTGCTCCATTTCATTAAATTATTTTTTACATTCTAAAATTTTTATCGATATTATTCAAAGCATTTAGGCCTTGGAGCTCAGTTTAACCTAATCGATGCATATTGGCAAATACTTTGCATTGCCATTTTTGCAGCAAGGCAAATTCTTATTTTTCTGTTTAACACTTGGTGATAAAGGAAAATACTCCACAAGGCATTTATGAAGTTTGGAAAGCGCTGACGATGCCAATGCAGATTTTAAAAATTCTGCTTTACAGTAAGTAGAAAAACCATCCCTTTAGGATTGTTTACATGCTATATGCACTGCAGTCTTAATATCCCATAGTTTTAGCCTCTGAAGTTTATGTAAAACAACTTTCTATATATGGAAAATGTTTTTATTTCCCTGTTCTACTCTTTAGGATAAGACTGTCCGACGGTGACCAAAAGCCTAAGGCCTTTACTGTACATTGTGACTTGAATTGAGTTTCACCATGGGCTCTATGTGAGAAGTTCTCTTAGCACACAAAGGGAAATTAAAGCAGGTGTATTTGTTAGTAGAGATGTTGCAAAGTTTTAATACGCTGGCGAAGTTCCCCAATTTGCCTCCACAGGTAAGTTCACAAATTTCCCCTGTTCAGTGGGAAATTTGCCTTTCAATTTAACCATTAAACTTTGTCTTCAGACGGCTCCATGGCACCAAATGATGGGGTTTCACTCGGTACACTGGCAACCCGGTTCACACCCCAATCTTGGGATGACAGGAGTGGATGCCGGCAGGGAGGGGTTCAGAGCGTCCCTCAGATGCTTCCCTCCTGGGGTGGTGGGCAGTGCTGTTCCACTTCTATAGCAGCTCCTGGTGGTGGGCTGAAGTGGCATCTAGGTAGTGTGGGTGTGCTCGCACTGGCAGATGTACCTCTAGGACACTGCCATGCAGCATCAGCACGGGATGGGCAGGGACAGAAAATGGGAAAATGGGCTTCCCAGCCTCGCTGGATGACAATCACTGCTCCCACCATGCTAAGGTCCCCAGAGCACACCTCCTCCATGCCCGTGTCTGCCTGGGATACCATACAAGTAATCTCCTCTCCCTTCTCCATGGGGTGGGGCTCTTCTGGTAGGGTTAATGCCAGACCCCCACTATGCAGGGTGATAGGGCCATGTCCAATGGACAGAGGCAGCGGGGTGATATCGGCAGGTATAAAGGAATTAGCGGACCCGAAGAAGTGGCGGGCTAGGGCCATGTGGGAGCAAAAATAAAAACTTTGCCTTTGCATTAGAAAGGTAACATTTACCAGAAAAAGTCCTGGTTACATGAGAGACCTTCTGAAGGTCACATGTTGTATTGCCAGGGCAGGAAGTGTGTGGCTTTCATTTTCTCTCAGTGTAGTCAGTGAGACAGTGTGAGCTGAGCTTGCAGCAGTGGAGTGAGAGAAAGCCACACATTTCAAAAGAACTTAAGAAAACTTTTATTTTTAAACCTTCTTTTGTTTTTGAAGTGTAAGCCCCCGGTTTTCGAGGGCTTACTATACTAGCCTCCCTGTTTTCCTGTTATGGGCCTGGGAGGGTTTGTCTGCCCTTTGGGTGGAGTTCCTGCCAGGCCTAGGGGGTATATTAGGAGGTTTCAGAGTAGGGTAGGGAGGAGGCCAACAGGAGATTGAGATTAGTTGTGGGCTGGGGGTTCAATCTATAGCCAGGGAGATGGGGCCTATGTTTATCGTCATATGGAGTGTGCCAAGGAAGATCTGGGTGATTGGTAGGGTTGCAGTCATTTGGGACTGGGACCACTGTGGAAGCCACGGCCTGGGGTGTATGGAGTAGGCCCACCTTGTGCTCTGTGGCACCGGGGTGGGCCAGGCCTAGTTCTGTTTGGAATAGTATGGGCAGGCACGGCGGGGATGCCTCAGTGGTGGTATCCTGAAGTGTGGACCCAGAGGTGGTGGCAGCCCTTTGGGCCCAGTACCCATGTGGTGTTCTGTGTCTGGGTGTGACAGCCTGTGGGGAAAGATTTTGGGGATCAACCTTTGCCCTGACGTGAAGTTCCGGTTGGAGCTAGTCTCCGGGTTTGCAGGGAAGTGATCCCCAGTTGCCCTGTGTTGCAGGAGGTAAAGATGATTGTGGGTGACTGCTGCAGCCTGAGCCTTGTGTGCAGCTGTGTGCGAAGTGGCCCTCTGAGCAGTGAATTGACTGGTAGGGAGGAAGTGCAGGGCAGCTTGTAAGTGTGAAGTGCTAGGCCCCAGGTATAATGGAAGTGTTGTGGGCCTAGCCGTGGTGCTGCTGAGATTAGAGGGGCCCCCGAACCCGCAGGGATTATGGATGCTTGTTTTGGAGTCTTTTCAGCTCCTGTGTGAAGTCCAGTTAATGGGTCAGTTCGACCCTTAAGTGTTGTGCCATGGCACTTCGCCACTATTTTGATACCTGTCTCCAGTTTGTGCCCCCCATCTCCTGTGAGCTGTTGTTCTTATTTTAAAATAAATCAATTGGTTATTTATTATAATTTGAGGGTGCCTCCTCTGTTCTACAAATTTTGGCTGCCAGTTTAAATTTTTTGCTCCCAGTGGTCCAGCTTTGAGCCTGCCCGTGGTGAGGTTTAAGTGTCTCGCTGCCCAGGGGTGTAGCCAGGGATTTCAGATCTGCACACCAAGTGGACTCACTGCTACCCCTCCCCCCCATTAGGATGAGCTCCCCCCCCCCGGGGTGTAGCCAGACAATATACAAATGTACACCAGGGCCGTGTTTGTTGCCTCATTTGGCACAATAAATACAACTTTTGTATCTCATAACAATGGTTGTTGCCATGCATGGGTAAATACAAATGCCATGCATTGTTCATTAAGACACCCACATACCAGCCCAAAGCCTGTAAAGTTGTATTGTCTTTGGGATGCAAACAGTAATAGTGACCAGTCCTTCTAGTTTTGACTCCTATGAATACAATTACAGAAAGGTTCCGTATTTTCTTTGTTAGTTTTCATGGAAAAAGAAAGCAGTTCAGAGCCTATTTGCTACCCCCCTTAAATAAAATTGCACACCATGGAGTACTTGGAGTATGCCTGGCTACACCCATGTCGCTGCCAAGCCTGCCTGAGTGAATTCTGTCAGAAAAATCATTGTTTGCAGATATGTGCCATCTTTTCTAATGCATTCAGAGTGTCTGCTATTCTTTGGGTCCCTCTTCAGTCTAATTTACACTGGGCTGCTAGACATAGATGAAGAGAGAGTTACAGAAGCTTTCTTAACTTAATCTTTGTTTATAATTGTTTTTGCTCTCTTTTTTCTTTACTGTTTGCTTTCTGTCTGTCTCGTTCTCTCTCTCTTTTCATTTTTTTATGTTGCTTTAGGCACATGCGCAACAAACATGTTCGGCAGCTTCCTGTGCAGGCATAAGGTTGTGGAGGCGCCGCACTGTTGTGGCCAATGCCCCCACTGTCTTTTGAGGCTTGGGCGGCTGTCCCCAATGGGGTGGCACACTGCTGCTGACACCAGTTCAGCCAGCATGCCACAATCTTGAAATTAGCCACTGCAATCAGGGGCCACCTCGTCAGTGCAGTGTCATCCGCTGCAATGAGGGAGCGACCCGTCATTGCAGCGCTCCCTTGCATTCCTCGACTAGTTTGCCGATGGGGATCCCAGTCCCCATCAGTTTGTGTTGTTTACTGAGGGGGTGCCCAATCCCCCTTGGCATCATTCCCTACCCTCCTGGTTCTTTGCCAGGGGGTGCCCAATCCCTGTCAGCATGTTCCCCTCCCCCAATCCTTGTGTGCGGTGCCAATCCCCCTCGGCTCGTAAGTTCCTCTCCACACCAGTATGTGCCGATGGGGATGCCCAATCCCTGTCAGCTCCAGCCCCCACGCCAAAATGTGCAGGTGGCATGTTGGCACCCAGCGCTGTCAAAAGTACCTGCAAAAGAAAAAAGTCCTACGACGCCTTTTTTTTCTAATCCTGAAATGAAGAAAACGGCTCATTCCCGCCTGCGCCTCCCCCAACCCGCACTCCACCCACTGCATACCCCACCTCCCCACACACACCTTCATCCCATACCTACCTCCGGAGCTTAGCGCGACGATCTTCGGTGGTCCATGAACACATCTGCACTCTTCAAAGCCGACCGCAAACTGAGGAAATTTCAGTAAGCTGTATAATGGCTTAAATAGTGTTTTTTCAACTTTGGTACATATCTCAGGCATTTTTTGGAATTTTGGCACCAAATTTTCAACATGGAGTTTTTGGAACCCCTCCTCATGAATTCAGCTACTGTCATGGCATTATTCAGCCCGAAAGGTGATTTCCACGGTCACTGCATGGAATCACCTTTTCGGGAATGATTAATGAAACGACAGTGCCAGTGTTCATGAGGTGGAAAAAATCCAAAAAATTACTGTTTTACGAGAGTGTGTAGCGCAGTTGCTACACATGCTTGTAACTTCATGAATTTTGCAATATTTTCTCACCAGATTTTCAACATTGGCATTTTTCACACCTCCTTATGAGCACAGTACAGCTGTCATTTTTCACATCCTGGCCAAAATGTGTTTTCGCCCTTCCGGCGCAGAATAGCGCAGTCGCTTTGGGAAATCGGTGTTCGGGACAGATTATGAAAATGACAATGGCACTGTTCATGAGCAGAGGTCCTAAAACCTCTATGTTGAAAATTTGGTGATCAAAGTCCATAAAAGGACTGTGTTACAAGCGTGCTTTGAACTATAGGCACCGACTATGGGGGGACTGGGAGGCTGAGACCACTGGGAAGTTCAAGTGAGGGCTCTGCCCCCCCCCAAGCTGGACAGACCATTTTCTTTTTTTTTTTGATTATTGCCAAGAGAGAGTGTCCCGTCTAAAATGTCTGCAACTGCAAATTGCAATCTGCACGCTCTGCAGACCAGTCAGTCAGGCACAGCAGTGTCAGGCTCAGCCTTGTGGAGGGTGGAGGACGAGGGAGTTGGAGGGCCTTGCCCGCCCACTTGGTGCTGGTGGTATCTTCTTGAGGGGGGTTCCTGGCAGGCTTAGGCAAGGCTGCTGGCATGCTATGATTGGCTGCATTGGTGTGTGCCGGGCAGGTGGTGGGGTGTGTTGTACCTTCCGACATCATGTGGCATGCGCCGTGCAGCGCCAGCACATCTTTGGCACCGTTTGTCTCCTGAGACAGAGAAGAGCCACCATTTTTCATTTAGCCACCCGCCCTGCCAGTGCCGCGCAAGCTAGCCTTCAGCCGCTCCGGGGCTGCTACTTGCCTCCATCCTTCGTTCTCCCAAGTCCCGACGGCTCCCTCCCTTCAGCTTCCGCCTCCACAGTGACACCACCAGTCTGATTCCACAGCACTGCCAGCAAGAGAAGGACCTGCATGCCATCGACAAGTCTGACTCCACAGTCTCCGAACTCCGACGACAACAGCCAGCAGCACCCCGCCCAGCCATAGCACACACAGCACAGCAGCACAGTCACACTGACACCTCTCATGCCCGGGCCGGCCTGGCCCAGCCAGAGTTGGAAGCATCAGACATGAAGCCTCGTCCCGCCCTCCAGTCCCTGGGGCTCCACCGCTGCGTCCACCTCCTCCCCAGGCCCAGTCCCCTGCCATGGATGGTGGAGACAGTCAGAGAAAGGTAAGGGGCTGACAGTGGCAGATTAATACAGCTCACGGCTCGGGGATTTTTTAGCACTGCACAGTCTGCACTTGAGTTGTTTTGCTTTTGTTTGTCCACCACTAGCTGCACAGAATTATGCAGCACTTTGAGCGACCCAGATGGCAGGGGTGTAGCCAGAGATTTCCATTTTGTACACAGTCTCCAACAGTTACACCCCTCCATTAAAAAAATGTACACATCCTTTCCAAATGGCAGCACCCCCTTCCAAACAAGTCAGATTGTTGTCAGATGATTCCTCTAATCTCTAAAGAGGTTATACATGTATCTGTCTCCTAAACAACAGAAGTTTAAACAGAGGCATCCTCAGTTGCCTACACTAACCCAAATACTACAGATTAGAATGAAAATGTCAACAGAAAGGCTTATGGTTTGTGACAGGCACTCAACAAAACTGTACACAAGTGTGTACAGTGAGTATGTCTGTCTACACCCTTGCCAGATGGGAGATGGCAAGCACTAGTCTGGACTCGGGGGCTGAGTGATCAGGGAGCAGAAAATGATCAGGCCACAAGAGAGAGTGGATAAAATCCTATATTATAGGTAGAAATTTATAAATTCTTACAAAATACGCTCAAATATCTGCAAGAGATGAACATGATGTGTACAGTGTGTCCCAGCAATAATTGATGCGATAATGTGATGATCAGAGAGGAAACATTTGCAGTCTGAGCCAGCCACCACACCACAGCCAGTAGTAAACCTCACAGAGCAGTTTACTTTTTTTCATCTGGGGCCTGGGCTGCCATTTTGCTTCAGGTTAAGGCAAGCAATGGATAGTTCGGACTTCATCATACAGAGTTCTTGGGTCATTTGGGTGTAATGGGTTAAACTGGGAATTTGAGGTAAGAGAGCATCGGGAACTAGACCATTCCAGCAGCAGTATGGGGCACCAGCAGAGAAGGCCTTTTGCTCCATTCAAGTGGCAACAGGGGGCTTCTCAAAATTCAGCAGGGAGGATGACCAAAGGCCATGGTAGCACAGTTTTGGACTAAGAAGGTTAGTCGGTTATTAGGGAGTGCTAGGCAGCCTCTTTATACCTCAAGGATTTGTCTGTTAGAGAGCCTAACAGGTACTCACCCTGACTGAGCCTGTGGGGAGCGCCAGCCTAGGGATAAGTCGTGTGAAGAGCAAGAGCAGCGATGGGTAATAATAGAGGCCATTAACACAGCTCTGCAGACAGTCAGCATTTACTGTGTTCAGTTCAAAAAACACAGAATTCAGTGCACACAGGACTTCTCAATTGGTGCTTCTAAAGGGTAGGCAGCCCAAAATTGAAACTAAAAAAAGACAAAAGAAGCACTCACGACTTTCAGACATTTGTAGTGATATTCACCAGTTTATAGTGACCGACTGCCTGGACAGTAGCTTCTGTGTTCAGACAGGTTATTTGCAGACGTTTACTAGAACATTGAAGGGAATAGTCTAGCAGGGGAAGCAGCCCTTACAGAAATACAAGTGCATCGTATGCGTGCAGCATGGATGCTGCTTGCCTGCTAGTAGTAGAGTTGTCGATATATATTGGCAATTGCTAGGCTCACTGAGGGAGCTCATTTTCTAGCTGGGCCCATTGCTCTTGACTTGTTTGGAACAGTTAAATGTTGTAAGTAATCTGCCCTTTGTTGTGTGGGTCACAATAAAAAAAGGCACAAATTTGATTGTGTAGTAGTGGACTGGGCTGTCAGACTGGCATATATAAATCTAGACTATTATCTGTGTGCTGCCTTCAAGGCTGGGGTCGGGGATGGGGCTAGTACATAAGTAGAAATGGTGGTTTGGTGGGTCCAGTTCTAGGGAGAGCAAGAGGCTGATTTGGAAGGGGTGGTCGGGGCCACCTCCTGGGAGGGTGCTCAGGGTGGGGGAGTGTGGTCAGAAAAGATATAGCTGCTTGGATAATAGAGTTATATATGCCAATCTGACACTACTACATGATCAAACTGCAGTAGTCACTCACTAAACTGATGTCATATTGACATTATTGGCCTCCCCCTGTTGTGTACAGCTCTGAATTTTGGAAGGATGACCAGCTCCAGGAAAGGTCAGTGGAGGGGCTATTACATCATGGTTGGGAATGGCATGGGGGTCCAACTGCAAGGAGGGGTGAGGCTGTGCATGTGATGGTCTAGGAATGTGCTCAGCTTGGGGAAGGCTGGTCCTAGTGTTGGAAAGGTCCAGCTATAGGGAGGGTGGGGACTGGAGTATTACAGCTGCAGAAAGATTTATTGGAAGCTGGTCTGGGGACTGGAAAAGTGATCCAACTGTTGGGGATGGGACTAGTCCATAAGCAGAAATGGTGGTTTGTGGGTCCAGTTCTAGGGAGGGTGAGAGGCTGATCCAGCTCCTGGGAGGTGCTCAGGGTTTGTGGGGTCTGTGGTCAGGAAAGGTATAGCTGCTTGGAGAGTTGTCTGCTAGGAATGCTGGCAAGGAGCATGGAAAGGAGGTCCAGCTGTGAAATGTGGGGCAGTTTAGTGAATGGAAAGGTCCAGATGTAGGGTGGATGGTTGGGTATGGAGCTGGTGCAAGGCTTAGGGTGGGAACAGGTGTGTAGATACAGTGGTTGACTGGGGTGGGTGGGAACAGGTGTGTAGATACAGTGGTTGACTGGGGTGGGTGGGAACAGGTGTGTAGATACAGTGGTTGACTGGGGTGGGGTGGGAACAGGTGTGTAGATACAGTGGTTGACTGGGGTGGGTGGGAACAGGTGTGTAGATACAGTGGCCGACTGGGGTGGGTGCTGCTAGTTTGTGTGATTGGGAGGGCAGCTGCATAGGAAGTCATCTTGTTGAGGGAGATAGTCTGTGGACTTTGGGGGTGGTCCAGTTATATGGAGGTTGTGTGGCATGGGGCTGGATGCTGGTCCAGATACAGGGAGGTTGGTCGCCTGAATGAAGAGGCTGGGCTATAGGGTGGTGTAGCTCCAGGGAGGTTGCACAACTTGGGGAAAGCTGGGTCTGGAAGGGTTTCCAGCTGCATGGAAGATGGTCGGCTGAAAAGGGGAGGATGATCCAGCACACAGATACTGGTACTGCTGCAGTCATCTTAGGGGAGATTGGGGATGGGGTGGAGCAAACTACCAGGGTGATGTGTACAGTACTGGCACGTTTTGACTATATTTAACATACTGCACTAAGGCTGGCTGTAGTCAGGGCCATTGCAATGACTTCATTAATGGACTGTCAAAAGTAGGGAAATGTGACCCGTAGGACAGGGTTCCAAGTAAGCATTAAGCCATGACGAAGGTGGCATCTAATGGGGAATTAAATCAATTAATGCATGGTTGGAACCATTGTGGCACAATGCCAAAGGCTGAGAGCCTACAACGGGCAAACCATGCATTAAGTAAGCAATAAGACACGATGGGGTGTGCATTAGACAGATCTAATGCACATCTAGGGGGACGTAGTGAGGCGCGAGGACACAGGCCGAGTGCATCCAGTCCCCTAGCCGTGCATTAGAGCTGTCTAATGCACATCCCCGGAGTGGCTTATTGCACTTACAAAATGGGCCTGTGTATTCTAAATTGGGTTTCTAGTTTTAGCTGTGCATTAGACACATCTAATGCACGGCTAAAAACCAATCAGATTGCTTGAAATCCTTTGCCCATTTTATAATTCCCCATTAGATGCCACCTTCGGAGTGGCTTAATGTGCTTGTAAGATGGTCTGCTAATAATTAAGAATGTTAGAAATATAGATTAACTTTTCAAAGAGATGGTATGCACACGGTATTTCCTTTGTAAATAAATGTTTAATGCACTTTGTATTTTGTTTTAATTGTCATAGCCTGCTTAGGAGGACTCCGGCACAGTGCTGTTTGTGTTTCGGCATCTACCTCTAACTGATTTGCAAATATTTTTTCTTTTTTTTTCCAATTCTATTTGTAGCCCTCCAGCCTGGAACTCTCTCAGGCCGCTGCACTCACCAGTTTGCTCTACCGCCCACTGTGTCCCCCTGCCATCTTCAAGTTCAGTGCGGTTCCCTGGGTCAGGGGAGGACAACCAGGGAGACCGTGTGGGGCAGTGGCGGGGAACCAGCATTGGGCATGTGGCAGGGGCACTGGCAGGGCCATCGCCTATCCAGGGCTGGAGGGGTATTTCTTGTGGTTAGCCCAAGATCCCCCCTCCCCCCTGCGTGGTGCATGTCTGACGCCAAGGCACATGGCAACCCTGCCTGATTCAGCCATGCTCTTACGTGCAGCCACGTGGCTCGATGGTGCCTCTGGTCTCCACCGGGGGTCGCCAGAGCACCGGGCATCCCTAACCCTCCTGTCCATAGAGGAGAGCTGCCCAGAGGATGCTCAATACATCTCCCTCCCCTGCCGACCCCAACTCCCGAGCTCACTCCCGAACTCGGGTCAGCGCGGCACGAGATGTGGTGTCCAGCGCCTCAACCCTCAGCGCCACCAGGCCGGCCCACTGATTTGCATATTATCTGACCTTGTCGTGACTGGCTGTCTGTCTCCTCAGTCCAGTTCAGGTTCCACTTTTTGTACAGTGTACTATTTTATGAATCCTATATGCATAGCTGCATGCAGATATTTCTTTGGCGCCGTCGCATTTCCCGCTCCGTTTCCGTAATAATTAACGCTATTAACTTGCATTTTGACTGTCTGCATAGTTTTCCCATTGTGCCACTGTATTATTGCGTTGTCATGCTGAGTATTTCAGTATGGTGCGACTGTTACAAGCAAGTGGATGGGTGGGAAAGACAAGGTGTTTTCTACGCTATCACCTTTCACTTTGGAAACACTACTCTTTTGGGTCCATGGCTCTCTTAGGTACTTCATATTCAACACGGCATTATTGGTTCAATGATGCCATGTTGAACTACTGTCACGTGACTCAATTCAATGAATCTGTGTTCTCCTTTGCCTGTGTCTTACTTTAGCCATGTTACAAAGCCTAACACCCCACTACCACTGTGCATGAAGGGAACAGCTGTGATGGGTGTGCCTTGGTGATTCAAACACTAATGCTCACCCCATTCCAAGACTAAATCAGTTAACATGGGTACAGAATCACAAAATGGGGTGGGCATTATGTTTGGAAATGTCAGTGCTGATCCATCACAGCTGTTCCTGCATGCACACTCTGTGGGGGTGGGGTAATGGTATTAGGGATGGAAGGAAGCCGGGGGGGGTTGGAGTTGGGAACATTTAAGTTCCCCTCAAGCCTGTTCCTGCATGCACAGTGGGAGTGGGATGTTAGACTTATGAACCGTAAGGTCGTATTTCCATACTTTTGACAGTCTCCAACCCTAATGGTACATTAACAAAGAAGTTTTTGCAATGAATTTCCTTATTATTTCAGATAGTTTATTTGTAGCCTTATTAGTGCAGGGAGAATTATTTTCAACATGTCCTTTTTGGAACCCCACCGCATGAACTCTGTTACTGTCATTTTATTCATTGGTCCCAGCTTAGTGTGCCTCTCCTGGTTAATCAAGTTCCCCTTTTCCTTATAAAACAGTATGCAAGCGTGCTGTGGAACACTCACCAGTAGGTGCTCAGGGGTTGAAATAAGGTTTTGCAGCCACTAGCCAGCAGGGATAGTGACTGAATGCAGTATCCCAGTCCCCAAGACTTTTCACCGTTGCCAGCTGGTGTACATATTGGAATGTTACCTTCTTCACTAGAAGCCAGTGGGGCTAGTTGTAAAGGAAAATCTTACCAGCCCATAACAAAATTTACCAGCATTTGGCTAGTGGGCTGGTGCCACTTCGACCCTGTCTGCCTGGTGCTGGCAGGATAATGATGTAGTGTGATGTAGGATAGGATTTAAATTTTTACAGTTAGAATTGGTAATTGACAGTCAAACCTGCAAAAGGGGTCATGCCAGTAGGTGGGGCATTGACATGGTAGTGATCTGTGGAGGGCAGGCGTCAAGCAGAGGTGCCCTCATACCCTGCACTCTGGTACAGAGATGATTGGTCTAAGTGGGGTGGGGTGTTGTGTTGTGTTGGCAGGGTTCGAGCACTGTGACCCAGACCATAGCCCTACCACCTCCCACATGGGACCCTATGCTAAAGTTTCCTACTTGCTGTGGGTAACAGTGGATGGACACAGGTGGTGGAGTGCTTTTGTTTGGTGGACAGGTGCGTTCCCAGTCCCAGACCCCCTGGACACTAGTATGAAGACCTTCCTCTGGTACACAGCCCACACACACACACATACACACACACACACACACACACACACCGCACCACCCCACATATATGTGTGTGTGGCTGACAGATGCCCAGCTACACTGTTTGTGGCAAGGTCTTAGGCAGGTAACAGGGCTGCTTTTGCTACCTGGGATCAGGATAATTATGATCTGCCTATGCTTCAGCTATGCCAACCCTAATACTCAGGCCAATCAGCTGTGCAGCACAGCACATGTGTGGATGGCATGGCACCTCTGGTGGGGGACTGCAGAGATCATTAACTACCATGTTTCCATTGTGGCCTATGGCACTCTTTTCTGCTCTTTGAAGTGCCCCCTGGTCCTCATCTTCCACCCCACCCCACTCCACCACTCTGTCAGGGCAGTATCACATGGTGGAGCGTGTGTAACATGAGTCACATGTAATGTTGCAAGTTGCAACCACAGCAGGGCTTCTTCCTTCTTGGATTACAAATAAGGGGATTAATAAAGGGGTTAAAGAGGCTAACCCCCTCCAGCAGTTTGGGTTCTGCCTGTCTGCGATAGGGATACATGCACCCAATCCAGGTCCTGTGATGGCAGTTCAGGGGTCAAAACTGGCACAAGCCTGCTAACCAAATGCTGGTAGATTTTGTATTGGACTAGTAAGATTTTCATGTATTTAGCCCTATGGGTTTGTACTGAAGAAGGCAACACTTCAGCATATACACCAATTGGGCCAGTACTAATGTCTGTGGGGCTACTGCATTTCCCAATCACTAGCCCTGCTGGCTAGTGGCTGCAAAACTTCAACCCCTGCAGTTATTTGAAACTTAACTCCCCTTCCCCATCAAACAAGGTGTGTTGAGCAGTCTGTGGGTTCTGTAGATTTGCGGGCTGCAGTTTCTCTTACAGCACCCCCTGCTGCACAGAGCTGGTCCTGACTCCCAAGGAAATTTTCCCAAGCAAGCAGTGTCAACACCCGACCCGACTGGATGATTCAAGGAGTGAATGGATGTTAGTATTCATCTTTTTTCATGGTTGCAATCTATAAAGGTATGTCTGTGCTTGATGTTTACGATTTCGCAAAACATTTTGGGATATGATCAGAATATAATGAGAAAGTCAAAGTTGGTATTTTCAAACAAAAATGATTTTTCAATTTTGTCCAGAGTAGTACGTGCCCTGGTGGTTATATTGTACTACAATACAAAAAGGATCTCAGAAATGCTGTTATCTGATTACAGGCTTCCAACAGCCTTTCAATAATCCATGTTACCCTGTCATCAGTGTCATGCTGTTGGCTGATGATGCTGTCATTTACAGCCTGCTCTCAGCACAGCACATAGATAGTTCCTGTTGGCATGCTGAATGACTGGAACAATGCATTCTTATTTTTGAACCACAGAAGCAGCATTTTGAAAGTGTTGGTGGTAGAACTGTTTCATCTCAAATCTCCATCTTAATAAGGGAAACATTCACAAAGCCTTCTTGGAATACTCTTCATAATAGCAATAAGACACTCCCAGGAGTATGATTTACACCAGGCGAGGATGTGCCTTGTGCCACATTACACCCTCTCAGGGTTGAATAACAAACTGTTAATCAAACTACTGCTCAGGCCTTATTGTTTTTGGTTTTTATCACATCTTATTTTTATCACCCTGCAGCGAGGCACCTATCGGCAGGGGCATTCAACCACCGGCCCTGCCCATGGGGAGAGCGGCAGGCTCACACACATGATGGGGGGGTCTGGCACGGCCGTGGCCGATCTGCTGGAGGTCTCCCCCATCCCTTACCAGCCAGACCGGCACCACACCCCCCCAGCATGATTCCACAACAGTCCTCCCCGCACTGCAGGGTGCGGCCATCAAGCTGCTTGGTCGCACCCAGCCCTTTTTCTGCTTTTCTGCCCAATGGGAGCATGGACATGGGTGCAATGACATCCATGCACAAACGTGCAGATGTCTGCCATGCTCCCTCCCCCTAGACATGCGCATCTGCAGTGCCACCGGCCGGGCATCCCCAAGGACCGCTAGAATGCAATGTGAGTCCCTCCCTATTCCCCAGGACTAGGAGAGCTGTCATTGGACACTCAATCCTAGTCCTCCCCTGCCAACCCCAATGGCCGGGCTCATTCCTGAACCCGGTCACTGGCATGGAGTGAGGTGTGGCATCCAGCACCTCAGCCCTCAGCTCCACCAGGCTGAGGCCTTATTGTTTAAATAATTTTTGGAGAGTTATTACATTTTCCCAGTTCTTGGCTACCCTCTAACAACAGATGCCTCCTTGAGTGCATTGGTGGGGACACAGATCTGAAGTCAGACAATCTGTAGTCCATACAGCAAGGCATAGTAGTAGGAGAGCTCAGGTACACACTAGCGGGGCATTTGCCCTTTTGTTTGTCCAGCCAGGTGGGTCATGGCAGGGGCCAGCAGGTGGCATTTGGTTAGGTAGAATCTACTTCTAAAGTTAAACATGCTGCTTGATGATGCTGCTGGTGTGCTTTAAGGTTTAACAGATTTGTCCAAAACTTTATTACCATTGCCAAATTTTGTACTAATGACAGCATGACTTGATTATAGTTTGTTTCAAATTCTGCTAGTGGTTCAGCTTACTTCTTAGTATTATTACTTCAGTGTTCTGTTTTGCAGTTCTATTTTTCTGTATGCATATGGGGGCTGGGGGTGGAAGCATTCTGTATTGATACTTCCCATTTATAGTCTAGACATACAGAATGTACTCTACCCCACCCCAGTTACAGCGTTGGACAAGGCAAATGTTTTGGTGCACATACTCCATATTTTCTTTGTACTACATCATGCATGACGTACCTCATGTCATCCAAATTAATAAGCCAGACACATTTTTCATTGTGAATGTAGTTCAGATAAATGTGCCCATCCACAAGGGGAGGTCTAGTGAGAGATGAGGAATTACAGGCCTGTTAGTCTAACATCCATGGTAGGCAAAGTGATGGAGGGCATTATCAAGGAGGCTTGGGGAGCAGCTACAACAGATGGGGCACCTGGGCATTGGGCAGCATGGCTTTGTTTGGGAAGATCATGCCAGACCAACCTGGTGGAGTTCTATGATTGGGTGACGAGTGCCTGGACGAAATAAGCCAGTGGGCGTCCTCTATCTGGACTTCAGCAAGGCGGTAAATCAAGCTCCCAGTAGGGTGCTGGCTACCAAGCAAACACAAGAGATCATGAGGCCTATTCTGCTGGCTTTTAGTATGTTAGTAAGTTAGTATGCTATGTTAGTATGTTAAATATTACGATAGTCAATTCAGTATTACTCAAGTAGACCTCACCTCTATATTTAAATGACAAGAGTTGTGTAGTCAGATTACTGTTCAGTATTAATAACAAAAAAGAATGTAAAAATAGAGCACTGTCACATTGTAGAACTTGTAGATAATATAAAAGCAACAAATTGAGATGTTTTGTCATCTCATTTGCAGAATTAAATTACAGACAGTTCTTGCATGCCAGATCACACTACAGTTCAGCCAGCAAGCAGTTAATAAGTTTCATAGCAGTCACTAACTGCGGAAGCAGTTGAGTCGTCATGCATAAATACATTATAAAACTTAATGCCCACAGGAGCAGATCAACCTCTTCTAATGCCAATGTTGACAGTGAGAGCAATGTCAATGCCAGTGAAGGTGAAAGCAGTGCAGCAGAATGTCATTCTTCTTTCAAAGTACAGTCAGACCAGCAGCCACAGATAGGTACGACAGTCAGGGTAACAGCAGATAGCACCACCCCATGTACATCATGTACAGATTACAGTAGTACAGATGAGTCCATATTAGTGGGAAGGCAGGAAGAAGCAGGTTGTGCGTTTCAGCCACACTGGAAGAATAGTTTCCCATGGATAGAGTACGACCATACAGTTAAAAAAATAATTCTGTACAGTTTGTATCAAGGCTGCAAATCTGGGTATACCACTTCCAAACACATCACGGGACAAGTATGCATACAAGGTTTTCATCCAGGCAGGATCTGACAATTTAAAAAAAGCAATACAGTGTTTCAACAGTCATCAAAGATCCAATTTGCATAGGGCAGCTGTAGCTGCGTTGGGTGCTGTGAACAGTGGCATTGATGTCGCCGCCTCATGCTCGGAGGGAAAAATGAAGCAAATGAAAGATTCCAGACATGCTGTTTGAAAATGTTATCTTCACTGTTATATTTGGGCTGTCAAGGTCTTGCAGTACGGGGCCACACTGATGAGGAGTCAACTTGATGAATCTTCTTCTATGCGTGCAGATGATGATCTGGTACTAAATTCTTGGCTTGCAAGAACAGGCTACAAATGGATTTCTCAAGATGCTAATGAGATGATGTCAATTATGTTGCATGAGGTACTACACTTATTAATGAAGGAGGTTCATGATGCTGGTTTTATGCTGTAATCTTGGATGAAACTGCAGATATTTCTGTATGAGAACAGATCTCATTTTGTTTCGTGTTATCCATGGGATCTTCAGGTTGAAGAATTGTTCTTTGGGTTTACTCAACAACAAAGCACCACTGCAGCAGCACTGTTCTGTATATTGCAGGATGTATTAAAAAATTTAACTTGACATACAAATGTGTCATGGGCAGTGTTCGATGGTGCATCCGAATGTTGCTGGTCGTCTTCATGGATTGCAATCTCGTTACAGAAATAAAGCCACGGTCATTATATGTTCACTGTCTTGCACATAATTTAAATCTGGCAGTTCAGGACACTGCTCAGACAATTACAGTATGTCGAAATGTTCTTTGTTTAATTCACAAGTTAGTATTCTTCATCAGAAATTCTCCTAAATGTCTTGCCTGGTTTGAAAACTTTCAAGACCATGACAATGTTCGTTCGAACCATTTTGCCCTACCGGTGGACAATTCATGCAGCTTCTTTGCAGTTAGTAAACTCTAATATGAAGAACTCTTGAATTCCTTGAAGAACTATCACTGAATGATACCAGTGATGCTGGAGCTAAGGCCAATGGACTTCTAATTCAGCTCAGGAAGTTTGACACATTTTCAACCTCAAACTACTTCACGTATCTTCTCCCAAATATATACCATTAATACTGCTTTACAGAAAACAAACTTGCAGTTCCACCAAGCATCTCATATGATAGAATCTCTGAAATACAGTATCAAACAACTTCGTGAGGGATTCCCCCAGTTTTACACAAGTACTACTGACTGTGCAGCACAGGTACATTTGGAAGAGCCATTTGTTCCAAGGCCTAGAAGAAATCAACGCAGATTGGATGATGGTTCTGCTCCACATATATTCAAGTCTCCAGAGGACCAATACTGGCGACTTTACTTTGAGGTGACAGACAACACCACCACTGCTCTCGATCATCATTTCACATCTGTCATATCTGACCATATGATGAAAACAGAAAAGTCTGTGACAGGGCATGCTACTTCTGAGTATACTGCAAATTTCTATAACACAGACTTCAATGCAGCATGTCTTGAACTACATCATGACTTGTTTCTCAATATTGCAAGGCAATGGGATGTCACGGTGGAATCATTTAGGGATGTCTTCAACATGCTTCATGGTGAAAATGGTCATGATTTGAGACACTTCTTCCAGAACAACACGTTTAATACAGTTGGCTTTAACTATCCAGTGTCACCTTGTATGTCAGAGTTCATTTTCTTCACTTCATCAAATCAAGACATACTTAAGATCAACCATGGAGAAGCTAGACTTAACCATGTTGCCTTGTTAAACTGTCACAAGCATGTAGCTAAAAAGCTAAACCTAGAGGATGTAGCCAATGAATTCATCATGTGGCACACCATCAGATGCAATACTTTCTACATAGCAAGAGAAAAGAAGTAGTATGCAGGCAGTGTCCATATTTCTCTGTTTGTAGGACACCAAACATATCCTGCTTCCCACTGTTTCAGTTGTAATACTTTTTGGAGATGTCACAATGTTTGTGCATCAGAACTGTTAGTAAAGGTTCAACTGCCACATTCTTAAGTTACCTTTTTGAGTACCCACCAATTTTCACCCGGCGGAATCACGAACATTGTCTGCATATGAGATGTCTATAATCGTCGGATTTACCCGCCTTGTGTGGTATGTAAACTTAATACTTAATTACTTAGTGTGTAACTAGGATATCATTTAGGAAAAATGCTGAAAAAGAGCAGCTATACAAATTTTGTAAAATGGTCCCAATGAGTATTATAATGCTGGGTGGGGATATCCATCCTAACCCAGGGCCTCTTCACTCTTTGGAGAATACTGAAAATAGTGACTTGACTTTGGGTAAAGATTTATTTGATATAACTACAAACGTAATTAAACAGGATGGGTTATCTATAATACATATTAACATCTGTAGTTTGATGAAGAAAATTGATCACTTAAAGGGAAACGTCCATGTAGGATTACATTTATCAGTATTGTTACCAATGGAAATCTGCTTTACATAAGCTATGGACCAAACCCGTAACACTTTTAGGGCTGAATTATAACCCATTTAGTTGCACCTCCCTTTATAGCTGCAGGAATCCATTTTCTAAATCACAGGCACAGGAAATTACATCACATAAGGGGGAAAACACATATAGTCGATAAACTGTTTAACCAGGAATGCACTATTGATAAATTTAATTCTACATGGATGTTTCCCTGTAACAGAATGGACAATTAAATATGGCCCTGAAAGTGTTACGCACTCGACAGTGGTATGATGCGCTCAACAGTGGCAAATCTGTAGGGTCTATTTTCATAGACCATACTAAAGCTTTTGACACTGTGAACCACCAACTACTTCTAGGCAGCCTTGTGTCATTAGGCCTGTCTTATGATACCATCAATTGGTTTGGAAGCTATCTGTCCCACAGGACACAATGTGTGAGGATAGTTGGGGTAATGTCAGAACCCAGAAAGGTGTCACTAGGGGTGCCCCAAGGGTCCATACTTGGCCTGCTACTTTTCAGCCTTTTTATTAACCCATTACCACCCTCCTGCTCAGCAAACATGGTACTCTACGCTGACAATGCAGTAATCTCAGTCCCAGGTGCCCATCCAAATGAAATTTCCACTCACTGACTGGTCTGTTTCAGGGAGCTTGAATCATGGTTCAGTCTAAATAAACTGTTACTGAACTATAAGAAAACAAAAATCATGCATGTTGCTCTCCACCACAGCAAGAAGAGAGTAAGTACACTTCACATCACAAGCAATGCAGGAACTGCCCTAGAGCAGGTTAGCACATTCAAATACCGGGGCATTTACCGTGACAACTCCATCTCCTTCACTGTTCACTTTGACTGCGTAGTCAGAGCAGTGAATGCCAAACTCAGCATTCTATACAGGCACAGACAGTCAATGATGATGGAGGCACTGATTCTAGCCACTAGGTGCTTGATCATGGCCAATACTGACTATGGGCTAGTTATCTATAGTGTATCCACTGACTCGGCCCTAAAAAGAATTGGGACCTTAATAAATAAGGCCTGTAGACTCATCCTAGGGGTGGACCACTATATGCATACCTGCTCCTATACAGTAAGACAGGATGGCTCCCCTTACAGCAAAGAGTCAAATACCAAGCATGCCTGCTGGGAAAGAAATCCCTACTAGGTCAGATATCAGCCTCAATGGCCACAATTTTCCAGAGCACTAATTCCACCAAAACAACCAGGAGATCCTCCAAGGGAATCCTATGGATACCTTTCAGGTGTACTTCTTTTGCACAGCAAGCACTCTCTGTATGGGGACCTCAATGGTTCAATGATCTCCCAGTCACCCTAACTGAGAATGAAAAAAAATCAGTGTTTTCAAAACAGACCTTTGCCATCTGTTATCACAAGAGATAACTTGTGACTGTACCTCATGATGTCCTGCACTACCATTCTATAACCACAGCTAGGTCACTAGGCTCCTTTAACACCCCTCACATCCCCCCTACTTGCCACCCCATGAGCCCCACCAAAATTGGACAAGGCCTACTCCTGGCTGAAACCCTTCTCTTCTCTCATTCCTCCCTCTGAAAACCCATGCCTGACGCCATTCTACCTCTCCTCCTCTTCACCTGCCTACCAAGGTCTGTATTTCTCAGGCTGCTTCTCAATCTCCATAGAAGCACTCCACGCAGTACTCCACACTTCATAATGAAGTTAGAGAATTTAGCTGAAATTGCACTTTGTAACTAAGAATTGTATTCTTGAGCAGTGCATGTTTCAGCTGTTTGTTTTCCACATGTGTATGTAATATTCTGTAATCTGTTGTCTTGCCTTTTTCTGTGCCACCTTGACTTGGAGCCTTTGTAAAAGAGCCTTCCGTGTTCAAAGGTATTAATGCAAACATGAAATAAATAAATAAATAAAAATTGTGATAACCAAAACTTGATTGAATGGGATAACTTTAGATAATCCAATTGCATTGCAAGGATATGGGCTTTGGAGGCAGGATATGAATAAAAGAGGAGGAAGGATCGTTGTTTATGTATCCAGTCTCTTAGATGTAACACAGATTGAAGAACAACAAAACTGGTGTGGTTCTGAGGTTCTTGTAATGGAATTAAAATTCCCCTTCAATAAACCTTTATTAATTCTAGATATATATTGCCCACCTAAGAGTTCTCAAGATGTCTTTGATGTAATACAGGATTTTCTTGGGGGGTATCATAATAGTCATGAAGTTTTATTAATTAGGGACTTTAATGAGGATTGGAAAAAGGTGGATACCAGTTATAACATCATGGAAATGGTTACTAATTTAGGGATGACTCAACTAATAAACAAAATTACTAGAGTTAATGTAAAAAGATCTAATTCTTCTGTAATCCTAGATTTGATATTTTCTACTGAACTGAGAAATATGTGAGTAGTGGGTGTTTCTGACTTGTTTTCTGATCACCAAATAATATACTGTATAGGAATCAGAAAACGAGAAAAACTCAGGAAAAAGATTCAATTTAGATCCTTTAAAAGATGTGATTAGTTAAGTTTTATGCTTGCATTAGACACACATAGGTGGGATAGATTGATTTTGTACCTAATGAATGGCGATGGTCATTATTTTATGAGGACTTTTATGTAATTTGTAACAGGCATGCCCCAATAAAAACTAGAAACAGTATCAAAAAATTCCCCTTGGTATAATACATACCTTTTTAAATTAAAGAAGCAACAGGATAGGGCTTTGAAGATAGCTACAACTACTAGGTAAATTCAGATTGGATTAAGTATAAACAATTAAGAAATAAATATACCATTGAAATCAGGAAAAATAGGCAAAATTATTATAATAGAGAATTGACATCGAATTTCGCTGATAATCCTAAGAAATTTTGGGAAGTTATAAAAAAAGTGAAAGGAGTTTAAGTAACAGAGTTCCCAGATAATTTTGAAATTATTAATATAAAAACTCCCTTAGGCATTAGGGTAGTAGATAGTTTTAATGATTATTTTGTTACCATGGGTACAGCATATTTGCGTAAAAATTTGAAAAGTAATAATGTTAACCAGGATCTAAAACTCCAGAAGGATGAAAGATTTGAATTCAACACAATAACACCCAGAGAGATTCAAGAAGCTCTACTAAAATTAAATGTTAGGAAATCTGGGGGTCCGGATAATATCCCTAACATCTTATTCAAATATGCAGCTCCTATTATCTCCTTTCCCTTAGCAAAAATCTTTAATATGTCAATCTCTGAAGAACAATTCCTGGATATGTAGAAAATGGCAAAAGTAATCCCTATTTTAAAGCCTGGATCAAAACATCAAATAGAAAATTATAGGCCAATCTCATTGCAGCACATAGTTGCAAAAATATTTGAAAAATTGGTAGCCAAACAACTGAAGGACTTCTTGGAAAAAGGAAAGATCATAAGTAAACATCAGTCAGGGTTTAGACCCCTGCATGGTATAGCTGCCCTGCTAAACATGACCGGTAATATTATCAGGACTCTGTACAGGATGATATCGGTGGGGCAATCTTTATCAATTTGTGCAAAGCATTTCACACCTTGAACCACGACATCCTCCTGTCCAGATTAAAAAATCTGGATGTATCCATTAAAGTGATCAATTGGTTTCAGGCATATTTGTTATGCAGAAAGCAATTGGTATCTATAAATGGCTGGACGTCAGGACTTAGAACTGTTATCTCAGGAGTGCCCCAAGGGTCTATTATGGGCCCCATCTTGTTTAACCTGTATATGAATGGTCTTAAATTGTCTCATCTGGGTATAGGTTGGCACCTGTACATGGATGACATAATTATTAATACAGAAGGTTCATCATTACAGTTGATAGAGGCTACATTACAAACAGCATTTGATGAGCTCCAGAAATTTTTCCTGGAGTTAAAACTTATCTTAAATCCAAAAAAAAGAAAGGTCCTATTGTTTACTAGAGAAAGTAATCTTATGACTCTAGGACCCTATTTAAGGATAAGTACCTTGGATAATATTATTCTTTAGCAAACCCAGAACTATAGATATCTGGGTTTGTGCCTGGATAGTACACTTAAATGGACTACCCATATAGATTACGTAACAAAGAAAGTGGGAAAGAGCCTGGCAGCATTATACAGGCTTAGAAATTGCATGACTGAGCACATAAGAAAACACATACTTACAACTTTGGCATTGCCCCTATTGGATTATGGGGATATAGTATATATGGATGCAACATCCACACAATTATCCAGGGTATATATTCTATGTGTAACCCCTTGCAAATGGGGGTTCCTGACAGTTTTCTCGGAGCTCTTTTCCGTGCTCCATGCCTGGTTGGTGATCGGCATAAAGCCATGTAAATGGGTAGCCAGTGGTGCTTTTAAAGCCTCCGTGAGTTGTCTCTTTATGGGCTGCTTGTTGCAGTCATAATTAACTGGAATGGGGCAGGGCTGTGTGGTTGTATGCCCGAGTCCCTCCTGGGACGCTGAAAAAAAGCTCCCTGTCTGCCATCGCTAGTGATGCAGAGGGGGCTCTGCTGGAGGATGTGATTGTTTGCTTAAAATAACGTAAAATAATAATATAGTTGTTCTAACCTGCCTTCCTTTGCAGTAAGGACTGTTTGATTGTCTCCTCCATTTTGCTCCAGAACTGCTGAATTGGGCCAATCAGTACCTCAGGACCCTACAGAGTCGGCTGACCAATAGAGGGACTGTTTGTATTTTGGAAAAGGCATTATGGGCTATGGCGCTTTTTTGCACCACTGAGGGCAGGAGGAAATGACTGGCATGTTCAGCCAGCCAATAGAAGCGGGTAGCGCTCGAACTGAAGGAAGAGCCCCTTACTGCTGGGGCCAGATTCGTTGTGGCTGAAGAGAGAAAAGGAGCGTGTGCTTCTGCACTGGTGGAGTGTTCGCGCGGGAAGTGAGTGAAGGGCTAGGCGGCCGTTTTGGTCTTTTCAAGCAAGTCGGACTAAAGCCCAGCTACCTACCAGGCTCATCCTGAGAGGACTGGAGAGAATTGCTGAGTCGCGCTTGGTCCGCCTGTAATGTTGAAACTGCCATTTGCTGTTTGAGTTCTTCTGCAATTTGTGACGGTTTGAAAGCAGCTGCCTGGTATGGTACCCCTCTGTTGTTGCCATATAAATGTGTGAGAAGGCTGGTGAAGTTCAGGCTCCATCCTGGCAGCGTTGAAGGAATCGTATTTTGCTGGGGTTGTGAGTACTGATTCAGGGTAGCTCCTGCTGAGTGTGTACACAGTGGTTTCCAGTGCATTATTATACTGCTGACTGCTAATTAAACTTCCTCCTACTCTGACCTGCTCAGGACTGTAATGTTTATCTGTGTTAAGGGCCCCAACCAGCTGCCATGTTTGGACTAGCCGTTGGACTTGGGTACCCAGGGACAGTAAATCCAAGGGTTAGGCCTGTGCACAGAGCCCTAGGTAGCTAATATTAGTACAAGCTAATGTAACTGATTTCCCCTCTTCCTTGTTATCCCCCTTTAATAAATCAGATTATCGTGTTGCAACTACATCCTGGCTGGTTTGTGCATCCCTGGTGAACTGCTGCTTAGTGACTGTGACATAATTGTACCTTACTTTACAGGGGGTCCCCGGAGTGAGTGGAGAGATACTACCCGGGGGGTAAGTGTACTGGTGAAAAGAATTGTTGGTACACAGTGTGAGCCACTAGTGGGACAAAAAGGGGGTTGCAGTAACCCAGAGGGCTGTAACCGAGGTGGTCTCGACTGTTTTAACTCCAACCTCTAGGTGGAGGCAACCGACAACGGATCTGGGCCCCTCACCTTGTCTCAGTGGAGGCAGGCAGGGGTAGTAGCCCTAAGGGTAGCGCCCCCTAGGGGTTTCATATGTAATAAACTGGTCAGATTCATTTTAAATGTTCCAAGAAGGACCCATAGATGGTATTTATATAAAACTTTAGATTGGGTTTATCCCAAAGATAGGAGATTATCTCATGTTCTTAATTACATGGCAAAATGTTTCAGGTGTGAGGTCCCTGAATATATTTTGGATGGGTTACAATTTAAGGAAATAAGGACTGGGTTGCGCTCTGCGGAAGGCATTGAATATATCCTTCCAAGAGCCAGGACAGAATTGGGAAGATCTCATTTTTTTACAAAGGGCCCTTTACCTGGAACATTATTCCATCTTCTCTTAGAGCAGTTAGAAAAAAATTTCAGCCAGGAGAGATTAAATTGTAGTTCTTTCAAGGAGCCCAGAGAAAAATGATTGAGGATTCTACCTGATTAAGTATATCTGTTATCCTGGTAATGTTTAGAAATTCCACATCAGGTGTGTTATAATGGCTACTTGTGATATAATGTGTTGGACATATTTTGGCATATGTATGCATATCTATTTGTGATAAACTGTTTTTGCACATCCCTAGGCATTTGTATGTATTTATGTATATTTATTGTGTTTGTTAAATTATATGCTGTATTGATGATAATGTTTGTATATTCTGATTTTGCAACTTTATTTAAGATGTACTAAGGGCCTAGCTGGAAATGAGCTTGTCTTAGTTGAGTTGTACCTATTCATTGTTTTTCTCAGATGAATAAAACTTTTTACTACTACTACTAGCACCAAGGGTAAGAAAGAAAGAACGCGAGCACAGGTGCAGGGGATGGAAGGAGCGTCAGGGACTCCATGATTAGGGATATTCACTTGGGAAGAAATGGGACCCAAATGCAAGCAGGAGGTGGTTTGTATATCAGGGATAACAGTGGGAAGATGGGCCGGAATAAGGAAATAGTAAGGGAGGCTGGAGGAAAACCTAATTTAGTTATACACTGGGAACCTATGACCTGGCTGTGGAGGAGGCTGAGGTAGTGCAAAGTAGGTTCAGGGAGTCAGGAAGACCTGCAGGAGGAAGCAAGTCCGCTGGCCTTCTCAGAGGTGATACCAGTATCAAGGGCCAGCACAGCCAGGAAAAGAAGAATAGATAATTTTAATGACTGGCTGAGGAAATGGTGCAGGGAGGAGATGTTCATCTGTATTGGGAACTGGGAGGAGACCTGGTCAAACAAAGCACTCTTTTCAGCAGACAGGCTACACCTCAGTAGGGAGGATTTGAGGGTACTGGGGACAAACTGGGGAATATATAACTTGCAACACTTAATTTGAACTACTGGGGGGCAGGCCTCTGGGACCAAAGACTTTGAGAGAAGGAGGTCAATGAACCTCCACCTCACAGTGATGGAAGGGTCTGGAGGGAGGAGGTGGTAGGGGTGAGAAAACAGCAAAGGGTGGAGGGTGAGGAACACATAACAAGGGCAGGTGGGGGTGCACACAGAGGGAGAAATGTGAAGAGAAAATAGAAGGAAAGGAAAGAAGGTCAGATTCTAGGTGGAGGTGGTGTGTCTGAATGTGCAAGTCTTGGAAACAAGATGAATGCCTGTGGCACTATTTGCAGACAGAAGGATGGACATACCGGCAGTAACCAAAACTTGCAACACTCACACCATGACTGGGACCTTGCAATCCCTGGACAGAAACTAAACAGGAGGGACAGGGAGTCAGGAAGGGGAGGGGTGGCAGTTTACATCAGGGAGGAAATAACTGCAGGAGAGAGGAGGCAGAGGAAAGGAAGGTAGAAGCATTATGAGTTCAGTTATGATCCAATAGAAGGGAAAGGTGAGGTTGGGGTAGTTTACAGACCACACAACTAGGATGAAGAGAGGACAGGGAACTGAGCTCACATATATTATAAGCTGGGAAAGGAGAGGTGGTAATTGTGGAGGACTTCAACCTGCTCAAGGTGGACTGGAGCATACCATCCACAATATGTGCTAGGAGTCAAGTGATCCTGAAAGGACTACAAAGTGGTTCCTGACTCACCAGGGCATCACAGAACCAAGAAGAGCAGAGGCAATGCTTGATCTGGTGCTCACAAATGTGGAGCATGTACAGGAATTAACTGTCAGGAGCCCCTGGGTGGGAGTGACCATTGCACAGAGTGGTTCCAGTTGGATAGGGGCAGGGAAAGCATTCCAACTAAGAACAAAGTCTTGGATTTTAGGAGGGCAGACTTCTGGAAGATAGGTGAAGTGTTAAGGAGCCACCTGGCTGACATCAGAGCAGATATGGGGGTGGACCAAAGGTGGTTCATCATTAAGGAAGGAATACTGATTGCCACAGAAGAGTGTGTTAGCCTCAGAGGGAAGAACACAAGGGACAAAGCACCCCACTGGTTCAGTTCTGGGGTCACCCCGGCAGTAAGGGAAAAGAGATTAGCCCACAGAAAATTCAGGAAGATCAAGAGAGAGGTGGATGGGGAAGATTACCTAAGGTTGGCTAGTGAAGCAAGTAACAGAGTCCGGTGAGCTAAGGCACAGAAGGAACTGCAGATAGCTGACTAAATTAAAATGGGGAGAAGGCCTTCTTTCAATATGTAAGACAGAAAAGGGACAAGAATGATGGGATTGTTAGGCTTAAGAAAGGGAGGAGTGGGTGGAGGATAATGGGGGAAAAGCAGAGTTACTAAATTAATACTTTTGTTCTGTCTTCACCGGGGAGAAGGATGGACCAGTGCCTTAAGGAGGGAGAAGAGGAGCAGGGTGGGATGGGAACACAGATGTAGTGATAGAAGAGGAGGATAGAGGGAGGGAAGGGCTGCTAGCATTGGCTGGGTGGCAGGACACAGAGGGTGGTGGTAAATGGCTGTCACTCCACAGAGGGAAGAGTGACCAGTGGGGTACCACAGGGATCAGTGCTGGGACCGGTCCTATTCAACATCTTCATCAGTGACATTGCACAGGACCTAGAAGGCAGAATTTCACTGTTCGCTGATGACACAAAGCTCTGTAACAGAGTAGACACACCAGAGGGTGTAGACAGAATGAGAAGGGACCTGCAGAAACTTGAAGAATGGTCAGGGATTTGGCAGTTGAAATTCAATGCAAAGAGGTGCAAGATAATGCATATGGGGCACAAAAACCCTGGCACAATATATCAGTTGGGGGTGAGGATATAGCATGCACCAAGCAGGAAAGGGATCTTGGGGTTATCATCTCTGATGACCTCAAGGTAGGGAAACAGTGTGACAAGGCAGCAGGTAAAGCAAATAGGATGCTGGGATGTATAGGCAGGGGCATCACCAGCAGGAAAATGGAGGTCATAATTCCGCTATACAAGACACTAGTGAGGCCCCACCTGGAGTACAGTGTACAGTTCTGGAGATCATACCTACATAAGGACATAGACAAGGTAGAGAAGGTTCAGAGGAGGGCAACAAAGATGGTGCATGGATTGCATCACAAGTCCTATGAAGACAGGTTGAAGGAACTGAACATGTACTCCCTGGAGGGAGGAGGAGAGAGGGATATGATAGAGACATACAAGTATCTCACAGGGAGGAACAGGGTGCAGGAATACACAATTTTAAGTGAAAAGATGTTCCAGGACTAGAGGGCATGGGATGAAGTTGGAGGGAGGACGATTCAGAGGAAACATGAGGAAGAATTTCTTCACAGAACGGGTGGTGGACAAGTGGAACACCCCTGCCAGAGGAAGTGGTGGGGCTGAAACAATCACGGATTTAAGAATGCATGGGATAGACATAAAGGAATTCTGGAGGTCAGGGGTAAGGGCAACAGACTTCTAGGAAAACATAAACTGAACTTACAAGCTCAAATGGGCAGACTGGGTGGACCATAGGCCCTTATCTGCCGACACTGTCTATGTATGTATCTATGTATCATTGAAGGGGGAAAAATCACCAGGCCCGGACAGTGTGCAACTAAGGGTACTAAGGGAACTAGCTGAGGAATTGGATGGGCCACTGGCAGGCCTATTTAACAGTTCACTGGAGTCAGGCATGGTACAGCAGGACTGGTGAAAAGCACATGTGGTGCCTCTGCTCAAGAGCGGTCCCAAGGATGATTCTTGGAATTACAGACCAGTCAGTCTGACCTCAATCGTGTGCAAGCTCATGGAGACCATGCTTAAGGAAAGGTTGATAGAATACCTAAAGGATCACGGTCTCCAGGATGCGAGGCAGCATGCGTTCATGGGGGGAAGATCATGTCAAACGAATGCGATTGACTTCTTTGACTGGGTCACTAAACCAGTAGACAGGGGCCAAGCAGTAGACACCCTCTGTCTGGATTTTTGCAAAGCCTTTGAATATGTGCCCCACAGAAGATTAATCAGGAAGATGTCAGATCTTGGGGTTGGGGATAAGATGGCCAGATAGGTGGAAAACTGGCTGAGGGACAGAAGTCAGAGGGTGGTTGTGGGGGGAGAGTTATCTGGCATCAGATAGGTCACCAGTGGGGTCCCGCAGGGTTCGGTGCCAGAGCCGGTGTTGTTCAATGCCTTCATCAGTGACACTGAGGATGGCATTAAGGGCAAAATGTGTCTATTCACAGATGACACCAAACTCTGTGGGAGATCGGAGACAGCTGAAGTGATACAGGACCTACAGAAAGATCTGGAAAAGATGGGGAGGTGAACCAGGTCTGGAAGCTTGGCTTCAATGCCAAGAAATGCAAAGTTGTGCACATTGGAGCCAAGAATCCCAGGATGGAGTACTACCTGGGTGGAGTCCACGTATCTGTATCCGAGGAGGACAGGGACCTGGGAGTGATGGTCACTAGTAACCTGAAGCACTCCACACAGTGCAAGAAGGCAGCAGCAGCAAGGCAAACAAGATGCTGGAATGTATAGCTAGGGGTAGTAGGAGGCGGAGGTTATACTGCTTTTTACAGGTCACTGGAGAGGCCCCATCTACAGTATGGAGTTCAGTACTGGTGCCCACACTCAAAAAAGACATTAACCTGCTGGAAAATGTCTAGAAGAGGACTACAAAGATGATAGTGGGTCAGCAGGGTAAGGCATACCAAAGTGGTTGAGGGCACTGAACATGTACTCCCTGGAGGACAGGAGAGAGGGGACATGATTGGGACCTTCAAGTACTTGAAAGGGATAAATAAAGTGGATAAGGAAGGTCATTTTTAGCTGAATGGCAACCATAACACCAGGGCTACAGACCTTCAAGTACTTGAAAGGGATAAATAAAGTGGATAAGGAAGGTCATTTTTAGCTGAATGGCAACCATAACACCAGGGCTACAGTCTTAAGCTGGAGGGGGGGAGGTTTAGAAGGGAGGTCAGGAAGCACAACTTCACAGAGAGGGTGGTAGACACTTGGAATACACTGCTGAAAGAGGTGGTCTCATTGAAGACAGTGAGCAGCTTCAAGAGAGGCTGGGATAGTCATGGGGAAGGTAAGGATCATGGGTAGGGAAGATGGGATGAGTGGGGGGGGCAGGGACAGTAGCTCAAGCTGTGGACCTTACAATATGAGCAGACTAGATAGACCAAATGGCCTTCTTCTGCTGGCTTCTTGTATGTTCATATGTATGACTCTATTGCTCCACCTTACCCACATTGTCTGGTCCTGCTCTACCCTATCCCTTTCTTCAGAGACTTGGTACTGGAGCTGGGGGAGCCTTTTAGCTCCCCGATTGCTCTGACATCAAAAGTTTCTCTCCTATTGCAATACACTAATGATCTCTTAGACCTGCTATCCTGATACCTACTGGAGATTCTGCTAACTGCTGCTAAAACCAAAAAATTACCAGCCCTGGTGAACCCCAAAACTCCTACAATTGGCAAGTGGTGAGATTTAGTAAATCATATTCATCAGATGGAAAAAGATTACCCATCCCTTAATACCAGCGATGGATTGTGCTCTTTCAGATGAACAAAATGTCTACTATACATCATGTCCAGAGATCCCTACTTTGTTCCCTGAATACCCCTACCTTTAACACTATCTGGATGAATGGTTTGGATCACAACAAAGCCACTCCTAAATACAGAAGGGCTATGAAGGAGTAATACCAATCATAATCCCCAATCTCTCTAGTTTATGTACAGTTCTGGGCTGTTTCTTGACCTCACCTGACATTACCTCCCACCCCCCATATGGCTTAGGGTTTTACTAAAACTATACAACCATAACACCATGTATACTAACAAATTGTGAACTGTTACCTCTCTTCTGAGCTCTCTTCCCCACAAGCTGAACCATAGGGGAGGGGCCCAGAATCATATACACTGCTATGGTGGTACACTAGGGCTCTGCAGGCTGTTCCATCTGAATTCTGGCCTCCCTCTGGGATTTAACCCTAAATCCATGGACCCAGATAAATATGGACTTCACTGCAGAAGTCTGGTTCCAGGTCCGTGGGAAGCAGGGCTTTTTTTTCCTGCATGCCGCAGTTACAGCTGGAGAAATGGATGGCACCAGGCAGAACAGAGAGTGAGGAGGGTGGAGCTGAGCTCAGCAGCCAGAGAACAACAGTCGCAGTCACGTGGTGGGGAGATCTGAGCGTGGGCTGCAGCTGCTGTGGTCAGTTGGTGGGTCAGTCGGTGACACTTTCTCCGGTCAGCTGTGTCGCTCATCGATCTGTTGTTCTCAGAATGTGGAACTAAGCAATTAAGCCATGAAGATAAAAACTGTGGGGTAAACTACTGGCAGATTCGTTTATGTACTTTAAAGTGTATTGGTTTCACTGTGGCTGTCCGTGTACAGGCCCAGGGCATGGGCATGCTGGCAAAATAAATGTTGACTTGTACCATCCAGAAGAGGAGACGGGGGAGACTAGACTACTGGGGCCAAAGAGAAATTTTACAGTCACATAAATCACAAATAAAGAAATTAATCTTGTCCTCAGTGTGGCTGTGCAGTGTGTGTGCACTGTACAGGGCAGACAGAAAAATAGTGTTTGCATCTCTTTGTCTGTCTCAGTACCTCTCCCTCTCTCTCTCTCTACCCTGGCACACTCAACATCACGGGCCTGAGCTGGATATGCCACCAGTACATCCCAGTCATGAAGCAGCTAGCAGTTATTGCAGTTTTATTGTAATTTTTGTGCAAATCATGCATTAAATCGTTTTGTTTGGGCCTCTATGTAAAATATAACTGACTTAGGCCACTTTCATGTGTTTTTTACATTTTTTTCAGATACTTGTCAATAAATCAGAACTAGTTAGAACTAATCAGAATAAATCAGAACTTCACCATTTTCCGGTTCTTAATTAATAAGGATCCGAACAACAAGTCTCTGGTAGCCAACTACAGACCCATCTCAATCCTCTCCCCGTCCAGAGCACTGGGAAAAACATATTTATTTAATATGGCCTTCCTAATTATGGTTAATCTGTTTTATTCTCCTATTTTAAATTGTATTTATATCTGATTTTACGTACAGTACCTTGACTTTGAAAGGCGCTATAAAAATAGTTTGATTTGATTTGATTTGATTTGTTTGTGGCAGGTTAACTCATCGACTACCTCAATAAGTATAATGTACTATGCCCCAACCAGCATGGCTTCAGACAAAATCACAGTACCACCACTGCCCTGCTGGACTACATGGACTATGCACATAAGGCCTTGGATGAAGGCAAACTGGTGGGGTCTGTCTTTATTGACCTCACCAAAGTCTTCAATATAGTCAACCACCTCCTGTTACTGACCCAACTACAAAACATGGGTGTGGCACCCAATGCCTTTTGCTGGTTGCAAGACTACCTGATACGGAGAAATCAATGTGTCAAAATTGGGCAAACAGTATCCAGCACAAGAGAGGTATCATTAGGGGTACCCCAGGGATCAATACTGGGCCCCTACTCTTCAGCCACTTCTTAAATGACCTTCCCACAGCCTACGACACCAAACTCATACTATATGCAGATGATCCTGTGCTCCTGAGCAGCAGCACGTCTCAGGCTGCCCTACAATCTGAGCTGCAGAACTCCTTCTCCAAACTCGAGGACTGGTTCTGTAGTAATAAGTTGCTACTAAAGTACAAGAAGATCAAGGCCATGCTTATGTCCAGCCCCCCTACAACAAAAATGAGCACCACACCCTCATCATCTCCAACTCATGAGTGAGCTGCTGGAACAAGTCCACTTGTTCAAGTATCTGGGGTCATAATGGATGATACCCTCATGTTAGCACCATATTGACTCTCTGATCAAGACAGTCAATACCAAGATTGGTGTCCTGTACAGGCACAGGCAATACCTCTCTCCAGCGGCCTTCTGCCTCTCGGTCCATAGCTCCATTATATCTACTATTGACTATACTAGTGGTTATGGGGCAGCAATGGATACAGCACTCAAGAGGGTTCAGACTCCACTCAACAAAGCCTGTAGACTCATCTGGATGCTGAGCATGGCACACACACCTGTACTCTGTAGGATCATGCAAATTGGCTGCCATTAAGAAATAGGGTCAAATCCAGACTTGCATCCTAGGGAAGAAGGCTCTATTGAGTAAAACACCGCCTTGTGTAGGCAATTTGATCAAGGTGGCCAACTCGTTACAGGTCACTGGGGGAGAACTAGAGGAGCCTTGGTTATCCCCTTCTGTTGCACCTCACTTGGGCAACGTGCATTTGCCTACTGGGCTCCACTGTGGATGAATGAACTCCCAGGTACCTCTTGGCCACCAATTGTCTGGCCCATTTCAAAACTGACCTTAAACAGCACCTAATAACACTCTCTAAGTGCATCTGCCTCTAAGTCCAGCCACACCCGCTCTCTCTGCCCTCCAGCAAGTACTAGGCAGGCCTCAGGTACCCCCTACCTCTGTCTCTTCTCATGACTTGCCTCAGCAATCAATTTACATCATGCTCCTTCAGCACCCGCCACCCCACCTTCCCATCTCCCCCAACTCCCAGTCCCGTGAGTTTCCTTAACAGTCACTACTAATGCAAGCTGCCTGACCATGCCCCCTCGCACCCCACCATTTACCCTAGCAGGTCTTCTCCACTCAGCCTCCCTCACCCCCTATTTCTCCCTATACCTTATTGCCCTTCTTCCCCACCCTTCATCTCCACCCAGTATCTACCTCCTCTCATACCTCCTTTCTTCACCCCACTGCCAGCTATCCCTCAGTCCCTCTGAATTACTGACAAGGCACTTTGTGGCTGTAATTTCCTCCCCATAAAGTGTTTTTCTTGTTATTTTAACTTGTACCTATGTTTTGAGTTATTCTGTAAGTTTTGAATCCAAGCTGTATCGTTCACTGTGATGTACCTTTGCTTTCCTCTATTGTACTTTGTTTTGCAATCTATGACATGGAATCTTTGTAAAAGAGCTTGCGCTCAAAGGTCTTTTCTGAATCACTAAACAAACAAACAAATAAATAAATAAATAACTTCACTGAGTTCTCCCAGCCTTATGATAAGACTCCATGAAAGTAAAACTCAACACTCTGACTGCACTTTAAAGTGAATTTTAATGATATTACTGTATGCACAATGTAAATAAAAATATATTTACAAAAAGAAAATGTACTACTAAAGGAACAAAACTGACTAAACATAGTGTTAAATTGTAACGTAGAATCAGGAAATGTGTCCCAACACCTGCCAATTATGTGTGATTCTACTCAGGGATCTATATCAAGGGTTGTGGGCTCCCCACTAATGTTTTCCATTTCCAGCATGGGCTCTGACACTGTTGCAACTAGCATGTTAATAGTCAGGCAGCCGAAACTACCTTTAATTTTTAGACTAGCAATTTACATTAGTAAAGCTGTGCCACTGTGGCAGGGGAATGAGGGGAAGACTACATCACCTGTAGAAAACAACACCAATTTGTTTGTCAGTGTTCAGAAGTGGCAGGAAACAGCCTATGTTATGTGTACCTCAGAGTAGCGCCACCCACCACTGGTACTGTGTATGAACCTTCTGTTACTTCACCTCTGTGAGATAAAGAAACCTGCTTTGTGAACACATTTATTTGAATCACGATGAGCCTAAAATAGAAAAGCTATTTTTTTTAAAGACAACTTCAATGCAAAAACACTGAATTAAGATTTACCCTGGAAGGGTATTGACAACACAGACAATGTTCACAGGAATAACAAATGCAACATGCCTCACTAATGGATAGCATCATGGGAAGTATATGCATGGAGATTTACATATACTTCCAATGACATGGGGGGCAAATGGGAAACAAGAGGTGGGGTGGCAGCACAATCTGGTAAGTCATGTGTGCAAACACTCAAAGTCTAAGTAATAAGATTGTAGACTTAGAGGACACCATGGCAGAAGCAGACCTTGATATGGTTGCAATTTCCAAAACCTGGTGCAATGAAAACCAGGACTGGGATGTCTCCATACCAGGTTATATTCTGTTCAAAAGAGACAGGGTAGGTAAAAATGGGGAGGAGTGGCTGTTTATGTTGGGGCAACATAAATGCCATAGAAATACAGGGAGAGCATGGAGGAGCTGAGGTACTGTGGGTCACCCTGGAAACATGTAAAGGGGCCACTGTTCGCAAAGGAGCGATATACAGACCTCCAGTACAGGGGGAGAGGTGGATATGGATATGATGGAAGCCATCCAAAGGATGTCACACAAGGGGAGGTATTGCTGGTGGGGGACTTCAATCTGCCAGATGTGGATTGGAGCATACCAGCTGCAGCAACAGTCAGAAGTAGTGACATCCTGGATTCCCTGCAAGGGGCATTCCTCAGGCAACTAGTTAAGGAACCCAGTCACGGGGGGGGGTAATACTGGATCTGGAACTGACAAATGGGGACAGTGTTGCTGATGTCCTGGTGGGTGACAACCTGAGGTCCAGTGATCACAGTACAGTATGGTTCAATATAAGAATTGGGTCAGAACCAAGCCACACTAAGGTGAGGGTTCCAGACTTCAGGAGAGTCAATTTCAGGAAAATAGGATAATTCCTCAGGGACACCCTGGCAGGGATAGAGGATCTGTAGAGTATCGAGGAGCTATGGGCAAAAATAAAGGGGGGCATTAAAAAAGCAACAAATCTCTGTATTAGACAGGTTAACAAGGGCAAGAAAAAAAGAAAACTGCTATGGTTCTCTAAAGATGAAGCAGAAAATGTAAGGGCAAAAAAAACTAGCATTTAGAAAGCACAAAATGACACAGAAGGAAGAGGATAGAGAAAATTACCAGGGGAAACAAGGGAGGCAGGGAAGGTAGTTAGATGCACAAAGGCACAAACAGAGGAGAATATTGCCCAGTCAATAAAAAGGTGATAAAATTTTCTTCAGATATGTATAAGCGAGAAGAGGAAGACCAAAGGGGGGATAGTAAGGATAAAGGTGAAGGAGGGATTTGTGAGGAGGATCAAAAGAAGGCAGACATATTGAACAAATACTTTTGTTTAGTATTTGCAGAAGAAGGGGTTGGTGACAGGCCAAAGATAAGGGACAAGGGCATAATTGATAGGGAGGTGGACACTAGTCCTTTTACAGAGGAGAAAGTCCTCAAGGTATTTATTTATTTATTTAGTTTTTGTTGACCGGGTAAGCGCACTAGACAAGTCCTGCCTATTTTCAGGCATGACCCGGGGGAGGGGGATACAGATGAATGCCAACTGACCCTGAACTAGATTAAGCTGTTGGTGGTATTTTTCTTGAATGGAGGAAATTTGGTAATTGCACCAGGGAAATTCCCCTGCTCTTCTGTAGGTGGAAGGGTCGTCTGGATGCAGATGGCCACTGTAGGAGAGATGCTGGAGGAGAAGGACATTCATGTAGCAGGAGGGAAGGCCTCTGTTACCTGAGAAAGCTGAATTATTTCAAGAGATGCAGGATACGGAGGAGAGGGAGATATTTCATGAAACAGTGTCAACAATGGAGAATTTTTCTGGTTTAAAGTCCACGGTAATTATGGAGCAAAATAAAGTGATTTTCTTTAAGGCTGTGCAAGCAGAGGATCCTTTATGCATCAAGAGCATGTCAAGATATTCTAACTCCACGGAGTTAACTCAGCCGGCAGCTGATTCCCCCGACAAGCAGAGCATTCAACATGACAGCAGGAATGCAGAAGTAACTACTAAAAATCCACTCCCGATTACTGGTGAGTCGAGGACTGACACTGTGCTTTCTACTTTTTTAAAAGTTCCTGTTTTGGCTGGCAGTAAAATCTTTAAAGTTAGAGAGTGCCAAAAGCCAACTGACACGTTAAATTCTGCTTTCCCTCTGGTCTATACATAAACTTCCCCACTAACGCCTCCTAAAACTGATTCTGGCCTCAAAATTCATGTCAAAAGATTTACGAAATCAGTGCACTTGTCAAGGGAAGCAGGGTTTGTCTTTCAACCTGTGGTTATGGGGGAAGCAGACGCGGGCTTGCCGACTCATATAAAATACCAAACGGAGGTTAACAAACAAGATGGAGGGACGGAATTCAGTTTTTTCCGTCCACTAATCCCACACTTTGACGCAGTAAAACCTAAATCTACACCTGTGGCTATAGAAAAGTCTATCCCCAAAGAAAACATTATGGCATCAAACATAACAGACATTCTAGTGCCCGACTCGCAAGAGCACGATGGAGACTGGTCACCTCAGAGAGCTCTTTTGGCAGCAGGCTAGGAAAAATCATCTACAGGGGTTTGGACTCCCGACTTAGCATGGGACTCCTCACTCAACTTACAGCTTAATTCCCCAGAGTGGAAATCAGGTTGTGCTATAAGTGTTCCTACTGAGGGGAACAAGGAGAAGGAAACCTTGACAAAACTATTTGACTGTAACTCAAGAGAAACAATGGGTCAGGGCCCTGCAGTGTGTCCCTCTTCACGTACTATTTCTGATTCTGAGGTTACTACTGTAAATAACTTAGAAGGAAAATGGTCTACAGGCAAACCATTGATGTCAGAACTGTTTTTCATGCCAAACAGGAGGCAGCGCCTTAGGCATAACGCCTTCGTAGATACGTTATAAAGGAGGTCTGCAGATAGACCAGACAGACATTATGTGGGGAAATACCTCATAAAGATTCTTTGCATTTTTCTCCCAGAGATGTTTTGCATTTATTAACATCTCGGAGACGACAATTATGATATAAGTTTTGTTCTGTTTATTCATTAGACCTGTTTTGGGAGAGATATGGGCAAGTGAAACTTTCCCAACATGGACCCCTTCTTAGCAATTCTTCTAATGAAACCATTAATTAAAATGTTATGGTGATGTTTAGGAATGAGGGAGTCCATGTGGAGACATCACATACTGGTTGTCCCAAAATGCGGTATTCAAAGTGACCCTGAACCTATTTTAGATTCAGAACAATTCTGGATGGGAGGGTGGAGGTATAAGGTAAAGTTAAGACAAACAGACACAGGAATAGAGCATATCCCTAATGCTTTCTTATTGGGAAGGGATAGAGGGGTTTGTTTTTATAGTGGTCAGCCCAGAGCTTGTTAAAAGTGTGGGTCTAAAACGCATCTTTCCAGTACTTGCAATCAGCCTAGATGTGATAATTGTGGGGAAGTGGGGCATGTGACTATGCAGAGTGCTAACCATATGAAATGTGACCTGTGTGAGGAGTATGGACATGCTTTTAGGGAGTGCCCCTGGGCAGCAAAAAATAAGGCCTCTTGTGGGAGCCCAGACCTCATAATACAGCAGGCCCAAGAGGCTATGGAGAAAAAAACTGAAACCAGAATTGTGGAAACGGGGAGACCCCCCCTCACCCCCAAAACAATTACTGTAGAAATGAAATCAGTGGTTGCTGTAGTTCCTCCTTCTTGCCCCCCCCAGTCACAAACTACATCTACCATAGTTGAAAAAATAGAACAGGACACAGAACCGTTTGAGCCTGTTTGTTATAAAGACTCAGAAGACACGACAGCAACAGGTGTTGCCAATCTCCCTTACCTCCGTGAAGGTCCAGTAGGAACCTAAAAACAGTTTCTGTTCCTATGATAGAGTCAACTGAATCACAGAATTCATATGCCACCCTTTTTACTGTTTGGGGTGATTCTGAAATGGAGGTTGGTGACTTTGACTCTCAAAAATCAGCACATGATAACTTGGGGCCCCTATTGTGGACTATAAAGAAAATAATTCATTTTCTGTTTAAAATAAACTAAATTTATGCCAGCAAACATCTGGGGCTCTTTAAATATGCATAGTATTTTGAATGTTAACAAAAGACACACAGTCTTTCAACTTTTACATGATAAAAACATGTCTGTATGTTTCTTACAAGAAACGTGGATGTTTTCATGGGAGCAAATATCTTCCTTTAAAGGGGATTGGCCTTGGGGACCTTCACACTGGTCCTTTGGTAGAGATAATGCTGATGGTATTGGGATTCTTTTTAATTCTTTTCAATTTGTTCTTTACAAATTAATTGATTTAGTGCCAGGCAGAGTCCTAATTATAGATGGTAAATGGCTTATAGATTCATTAACATTTATAATCCTCAGACAAAGGCTTCAAGAATTGAATGTATGAAGGAAGTTCAACCTTATTTAGTCACCTCTTTAAATACTTTTTGGGGAAGTGATTTTAATTGTAGTTTGCATTCTAAATGATCAACTAATAAGAAAATTTACTGTGATTCTAACTGTCTCCATTCCATAATTAAAACAGCAGGTCTAACTATATGTAATCAGTTAAATGTTAAAGGCTCGGGTTATACCTTTTTTAAAGGGAAAACTGGTTCTATAATAGATTATCTGTTTGCATCTAAAGACCTTATAGTGAAGTCTTTTACAACTGTCCCAGTAGAGTTCTCGGACCACTTGCTTGTTCGGGTGTTTTTTTGGAAACACACCCAAAAGAGTTTTCAGAATAAGAGATGGAAATTGAATACTCGCTTACAAGAAGAGATAGTGAAAATTCCATTACACTGATCCTAAAAGCCAGATTATAAGCAAGGCCACTGGTTTGCAGTTTTTACCTGAAAACTTGGTAAAATTCCAGAATTTGGGGTGCCTGAACACCGGTAAAAACAAAGATTTCATGGAATTTGGCATTTTGTACCAGATCTGTAAATCTGCAAAACTTGCATTTTTCTTATAATTGCTTCCTCTACTATGTTCAGTTTGCTTTATGTAATGCTCTCTATATTAAGCCTTCTTTTATTCTGATTATTTATACAAATACTAATGAATCCCAGTAAAATCTGGAAATTAGAGTAACAACCACCAGTGCAATTTACGGAATTTTAAGTCTTGAAAATAGAATTTCATTGTTTTAATCACCGTAAATCAGTGGCCTTGATTATAAGTGGCATTTTTATACCCAGATTTAGGTGTATGATGGTTGGAAACAAAAAAATGATTTAAAAAATTGGTTCAAGCATTATGGGACACGTCAGAGAAATTCTAATTTTTTTTCATATCTGAAATTAAGATCACAATTGCAACATTTAATAACTGTAGCTAATTCTTCCACAATGGATTTTTTAACTCAAATTGACAATATAAAGTTACAGATGAGAGAACTACAATATAATAGGCTAGAACCCTACAAGCACTTATTTCTAATCATTTGAGGAAATCAGTTATAGGGAATCCCTTTGAATTATGTAAAACTATTAGAGACTCCTCCTCCATGGAATATTTAGAACATATTAATAATAGAGTTAATTTTTTAACTTGTATTTTTCTGCCTACTTTACACCTTCTCTCCACTCAATCAGGCTTCCTCATACAGACACACCTCAACCTTGAGTCTGCCCCTAGAGTACTCGGTCACACTGCCCTTGACCCTTGATGCCCATTTAACCCCGGGTGGGATGAGGAGGGTTCCCCCAGCCCTCCCAACATCTATTTTCCCTGCAGTGTCCTGTACAGTGGAGTCTGCCCCAATGAATCGTGGGTGCCTGCAATGAGGAGCCATCACCTAGGAGCAACAGGGGTGTTTTCCTATATTCATCCCCAGACGTCTGCATGCAATGAGAGCCTAGGAGCAAGGAGACACGTTAAGATGTGTCTCCTGCTCCACCCCTCTGCAGACGTCTGCCTGTCCCCTTTTCTACTGCTATCTCTGCCTACTGCACCTTCCACCCGAGCACCCCCAGGTGGCAGTATCACAGTGGGAGCTTGCAGGTGTCCCTCCTGGAGAAGAAGAGCAGTCGTCGGGTGCTCCATCCTTCTCCTCCCCAGCCAACCCCCATCAATCTGTGCTCATTCCCGAACATGGGTCGCTGGCGTGGTACGAGCTAAGGCATCCAGCGCCTTAGCCCTCAGCGCCACCAAGCCAGCATAATAGAGTTAATGATGTGGAATCTATGTGCTCCATTATTAAAGCACATTTCCAGGCTTTGCAACCTGTGTCGTATCGTTCTTTACAGGATATTAAGAATTATTTGGGTCCCCCCACCCCAATTCTTAGACGTGGCAATGATTTCTGATATGAAGGTACCATTTTCTTTGCAGGAAATAGAATCTGTTATCAACAATTTGAAAGATAATATTTCTCCTGGTTTGGATGGCCTGTCGCACCTCTTTTATAAAACCTTTATTTATTTATTTATTTTATTTAGCTTTTGTTTACTGGGTAAGTACACTAGACAAGTAATATGCCTATTTTCAGGAACGACCCAGGAGAGCACAAACATACAGGATACATACAAGGCATCATGGAGGAACAGCATAATACAGGAAAAAACAATTACAGCAAATAATGTAGAAAGGCAGATGCACAGGCAACAAGTTACACAACTTATTAAAAACATAGATAGACATTAGTGAATTCTGAGTATTCATTTCATTACAGGGCTAAGAGCAGTCACACATTGATGATTGTTTTAAGTGGGACCAGAGGGAGGTGCGAAAGGTCCCATGGGAGGGAGCCAAGCGGACATGATCAGGAAGAGTTCCAGAGTCTGGGCACGTACGGTAAAGTCAACACTTCGTAAGGGTCCGGGTATGGGGACTTACAACTATAGAGGTCTGGGACCTAAGCTGGTAGGGGATGGTGTCCATTTTTGGGAGGAGATGCACCAGTCCCAACGGGGTGCCAGTAGCAAGCACTTTCTTGGTGAAACTTCCTACACCAAAGTTCAAGTATTCAACTGGGGGGAGCCAGCAGAGTTTGTCATAGAGCTCACAGCGATGGGTGAGTTTGGAGGCAGCTAATGCAAACCGACAGATATCATTATATGCCATGTTCCACCGAACAAGATGAATTTGGAGTGACCTAGCAAATAGGTGGAATCCATAACTGAGGGAGGGGAGAAGCACTCCTCTCGCAAGTGCTAGTCTAGCCCCCAGGGTTAGATTGTATTTGGACCTGTAGGCCAGGCCAAGCTTGCACCTTGTAGCTCTACAGATGTTGAGGATATGACTTCCCATGTCAAGTTCTGGGTCAAGAGTGACCCCAAGATATTTGATTGTGCTCACTGTTGGCAACAGGAGGCCATCATCACAAGTTATGTTGAGCAAAGCTGATGAGACTTTGATCTTGGCCGTGGAACCAAAGAGCATGGCCTGTGTTTTGTTTAGGTTCAACACCAGTCTATGGTTGGTAATCCAGGCCAGGACTCTGCTGAAATCTTCAGTCAGGCACTGGTTAAGGTCAGCTGCATCACAAGAATGGGCCACTAGCACCAGGTCATCTGCATATAGAGTGACTTGGCAATGAGAGGTCACCAGCGACAGTTGATTAATAAAAAGCGAGAATAGGAGAGGACCCAGTACCGATCTCTGGGGGACTCCCATAGTCACTGCCCTGGGCTCCGAGAGGACCTTGTTGAAGCAGGTACACTGCTTTCTGCCCTTCAGGTAGCCCATCAACCATCTCATGGCATGAGGAGAGAGCCCAAGAGCCCATAGCTGCTCCCCCAGTAGGTCATGATTGACAAGGTCAAAAGCTTTTGACAAGTCAATAAATATAGCACCTGACAGTTTGCCCTGGTCCATGGCAGATCTAATGCTTGAGGTGACAGTAATCAGGGCAGTAGAGGTACTATGTCCCTTTCGAAAACCATGCTGGGCCCTGGAAAGCAGTTCGTGAGTATGCACTTACTCCGAGAGTTGCTCAGCCACCACCTTTTCCAGGAGTTTGCCAAGGGATGGGAGAATAGCAATAGGCGATAGTTGTTGGGAAGTTTGGGATTGCCCTGCTTCAGAACAGGGACTATCCTTGCCTCCTTCCAGATATCAGGGATTATCCCCGAACTGAGGGATAGATTAAAGATGTGGGCAACTGGAGAGGCAATGTACGCAGCTCCTAGCTTGAGAAGCCTAGGTTCTAGGTTGTCAAGACCTGAACTGGAGTGCTGGGAGAGGGCAGCCAGGCAGTTCTGAACATCCAGGACTGATACTGCCCTGAGATTAAACACTGTCTGAGGAGGATATTCACCCTGATTTGAAAGGAAAGGGATAATAAACGAGCTACCCCCATCAGTCACGAAACAAGAGGTAAGGGCTGAAAGGTCGGAGAAGTGAAGATTGAGATGGTTGGCTATAGTATGGGGATTGTTACACGAGACTCCATCAATAACCATATCCATGACACCCGAGTGAGAGTGCCCACTGACGAGGGATTTAATGTTCCTCCAGAACCTCCTAGGGTCTCTGGCAAAGCTAAGTAGCACAGACTTACAGAAGTCACTTTTAGCTACCCTAATAGCCTTTTTACACTGGTTCCTGAGTTGCCAATATCTCAGGAGATTAGAGGGATCACTGGACCCCTGGTAAGGGCCCAGCATTTGTCTCTCTCATGCATCTGGGCTAGAAGATTACCATTCAGCCAGAAGGTAGCAGTTCCCCTCACCCTCCGGGTGACCCTAGGGGCGTGTCTATCTTGGAGATCACCAAAGGTATCGATGAAGCAGGAGGTTGCCACTGAGGGGTCAGAGGCTTCTGGCACCCTGGTCCAGTCAGTACATCTTAAGTCTTCCAGGAACCCCTCAGAGTCAAAACTGGAGTAGTTTCTGACATGTATGATTTTATGTGGGATTCTGGGGAAGGGAATTTTCCAGACACAGTACACCGGGGAGTGGTCAGATATGGAGTCGGATAGCATGCCTGATGATGCAATCCTCTCCGGCCGGTTAGACAGGATCCAATCCAGCAGGGAGCTTGAGGAGCCATTAGCAGCCTGTCTCGTTGGGTCATGGATTAGTTGGTTTAGGTATAGGCTGGCAAGTTGAGTTTCACATTTCCTAATATTGCCACCCTCCCAGTTTATGTTGATATCACCCATAATAATGAGTAAGTACAGATATTGTGGCTTGTTTAAATTTGTTTTAAAAATTTATGGCTGAAGATTCAATCCCAGTTTCTTTTTCTGAAGGACTACTGATATATATTTTTAAATCAGGGGAAAGAGGAGATATTAGAAACTGGAGACCAATCACAATACTAAATTCAGATTATAAAATATTTACTACCTTGTTAAATAATAGAATAAAAAATTTGGCTAAAACTGTAATTTTACCTTTTCAATATTGTGGGCTACCAAATAGGCAAATTCAATCTGCCTTATCAACCATAAGAGATTTAATTGAGTCTTTATCTTTAAATGGTAAATCAGGTTGTCAGCTTACTTTAGATTTAGAGAAAGCCTTTGACAAGGTAAATCACTTGTTTTATTTACAACTTTAGAATTTTCAGGATTCCTAGTTCGGCAATTAAGTTTATAAAATCTTTATATGACTCTCCAAAAGTGTATCCTGTAATAAAGGGTACAATATCTAAAGGGTTTGTTATTAAAACAGGGATACGTCAAGGTTGCCCACTAAGTCCTCTGCTGTATATTTTTTCTTTGGAACCCCTAATAAGAGCATTAATCATATCTCCCAAATGGGAAGATTTTAAAGTGCCACTGACTAATCATTATTTGATTGTACAGGAATATGCTGATGATGTTTGTTTATTTTTTTAAAACAATGAGCAAATAGGAGAATTTTTTAAAGAACTCCAGTCTTTCTCTGTATTTTCCAATGCTAAACTAAACATTTCTAAATCAAGAGGTTTGTTGATGGGAAGTAATTTCCATTCCCCCTTTTATTATAATAATATAAAGATACCAGAGGAACCTTTTACTATTCTAGGTATTCTTTTTGGGCCCCAAAATCTCCCGGATGATAATTGGGATACAGTATTAAAAAAGGTAGAATCAAAATAATTTGATGGAAACAGTTCAGATTCACGAAAAAAAAATTCTCATTCTTAAACAATTCATTCTGCCATGCTTACAATATCTAGCCTTCATTTTCCGCTTACCATCTCAATATGAAACTAAACTGTATAGTTATTGCTTTCAAATGTTATGGGGTAATAGATTAAACCCAGTTAAAGATGTTATACATACCTAGCCCAAAATAAGGAGGTCTAGGAATGATCGACTTCTGTAGTGTTTTGTCATGCCCTTTTTTTCATATACAGTAAAGCTAAGTATAGCAGTGCCAGTAAGTGATGATGGTCTTTGGTTTAGGAACACACTAGGGCAATACTTGGCAGCATGGCTTCACTGTGCACCCAAAATTAACCCGCATATCCATATTCCAACCTATTTTAGGCCTGCTGTTCAGAAGTTATATAAATGGCAAGTTACTAAAGGCCAAATTTGCATGAACTCTTCACAAAAACTTTATAGTTCTATTATCTCCCATATTTATCCTACAATTCCTAGTTTTAAGAACTGTCCTACGGCTTCAAATAGTAGGATTTTGGAACAATTAAATAATCCTAGACTACCATCTCATATGTGGGAAGTTCAATGGCTTATTATGTATGGCCAGTTGAATATAAGAGGGACTGCAAAATATAAGGCAAAGAAGGAGAGAAATTGCCCTTATACAGATTGCATAAACCAGGAAGAAACAATGGAACATTTCTTTCCTTTTTGTTCTTACTCAAATCATTTATGGGCCTATGCGGCAAAAAAATGGCAGTTGAATTGGTTATCTAAACTGATGTATGATATATTGGTAATTGGTATATTCCCTCCAAGTCTTCAAGTTTATGATTATAGAACACTGTTAGTATTTTTTGCATGTTTGCATTTTGTCTGTGGCAGGTGAGATGCCAATGGGTAATTTATCAAAAGAAAGCTACATATGAGGGGTTTTTTTATATGTAATGAATGAATTACAAAAAGGATATTTTAAAGACATGTAGCTTTATAATGTAGAGCAGGTTAAGATATGGTGGAAGGGTTTTTCTCACATAATCAAGTATAAATAGAAAAAAAAATATGGTTTGCTCAGGATGTGGAAATGTTTTGTTTTCTCTGTGATAGGTTTGTTTTGTTTTTCTGTGATATGGATACTTTAGTACTTTGTTTCTTTTTTCTTTTGATGTACTATGTTATTTTATGATTGTATCTCTTATGCACTATTGTAAATAAAATCACCCCTACTCTTTTCGATAAGTGCCATGGGATCTTTAACATCCACCTGAACTACCACCAATCCAGGCAGATGGGACCTTGGTTTAATGTCTCATCCGAAAGACGGTACCTCAGAAGTGCAGCACCCCTCTCATGCTGCACTACAGTGTCAGTACTGGGATATTAACCCAAGTGCCTGATGTGGGAACTGAACCCACAGCTCTCTGATTTCCCGGCCTCAGAGGCGAGTGTAGTACCTACTGAGCCACTGACATCTGCGAACAGGTATACTTTCTTTTCTAGTCCTTCTGCAATGTCACTAATTAAGACATTGAAGAGGACCAGGTCTAGTACTGACCCCTGAGGCACCCCACTGGTCACTTTGCCTTCTCCAGAGTGTACTCCATTTACCACCACCCTCTGACTCCTGTTGCTTAACCAACTTCTTACCAAGTTTACTACCATTTGGCCCACTCTCAGACAGGCTACTGTAGTTTGTTCAGCAGTCTTCTATGTGGAACGGTGTCAAAGGCCTTGCTGAAATCCAGGTTAGGCCACATCTACCGCTCCTCCCTGATCCACTTCCCTGGTCACCCAGTGAAAGAACTCAATCCAGTTTGTCTGGCAAGACCTTCTCCCTGTGAAACCAGGTTGCCTTGGATCCTGTAATCCACTGGTTACAAGATATTCCACTATCCTTTCCTTCAGTAGGGATTCCATTACTTTACCAACTACTGAAGTCAGGCAGACAAGTCTGTAATTTCCTGCCTCCTCCCTGTTTCCACTTTTGGGAAATGGAACCACATCCGCCCTCCTTCAGTCCCTCAGAACCCCTCCTGTTTCTAGTGATAAGTTGAACAGAGCTGTCAGAGGTGCAACTAACACCTCTCTGAGCTCCTTCAGTATCCTAGAGTGAACCCTATCAGGTTCAATTGCCTTGTATGCTTTTGATTGTACTAATATGATAAGAAGTTGGTTAAGCAATAGGAGTCAGAGGGTGGTGGTAAATGGAGTACACTCTGAAGAAGGCAAGGTGACCAGTGGGGTGCCTCAGGGGTCAGTACTAGACCTGGTCCTCTTCAATGTCTTAATTAGTGACATTGCAGAAGGGCTAGAAAAGAAAGTATGCCTGTTTGCAGATGACACAAAAATCTGCAACAGGGTAGACATACTGGGGAAGGGGGGCAGGTGGAAATGAGGGATGATATGAAAAGTTGAAGAAATTGACAAGGGTTTGGCAGCTGGGTTTCAATGCAAAAAGTGCAAAATCATGCACTTGGGGAACAGAAAGCCAGGGACTATGTATCAATTGGGAGGGGCGGTACTGGCAACCACCAAACAGGAAAGAGACCTGAGGGTAATCATTACAGAAGACCTGAAGGTAGCGAAGCAGGGTGATAAGGTAGTGGGGAAAAAGGATGCATAAGAAGAGTATCACCAGTAGGAAGAAGGAGGTAATAGTACCCTTGTACAGATCACTGGTAAGACCACATCTCAAGTACTGTGTCTAGTTCTGGGTGCCCCACCTCCAGAAGGACATAGGGTGGAGGCATTACAAAAGAAGGTAACCAAAATGGTGCAGGGCCTACAACAAAAGCCATACGAGGAGAGACTGATGGAACTAAGTATGTATTCTCTAGAGGAAAGGATGGAAAGGGGGAATATGATAGAAACATTTAAATACCTAACAGGTAATAATAAGGTAAGTAAGTAAGTAAGTAAAATTTTATTTGTAGAGTACATTTCCAGAACCAATGCGCTTTAACAAAACATAACAACATCAGATGTAAATAAAACAATAACACTAATGTAATAACTTAGTAGAATTACTGATAAAATTATTTAAATTAAAACATCAAAGAATAGCCTGATTAAAAAGATAGGCTTTAAATTCAGCTTTTAAACTTTCAACGGTCAGGCATTCTGTTAACCGACAAAGTAGAGAATGCCACAGGGTAGGAGCCACAAAGGAAAAAGCTCGGGCTCCAGAGGTTTTCAAACGCACCCTGGGAATCTCTAGGAATCTCTCATCAGCGGATTGGAGAGGATGGTGGGGGCAGTAGGGAATCAGAAGATTTTTCAGATAGCCCGGTCTCTGATCGTGTAGTGCTTTAAAGGTCAGCAAGCCAACCTTGAAGGTGATCTGCCACTGAACAGGCAGCCAGTGCAGTTCACGCAGCACAGGTATAATATGACTAGCCCTGCATGTGCCAGTCAGAAACCTGGCTGCCGTGTTCTGCACCAGCTGCAAACGGTGGATGTCAACCCCTGGAAGCCCAGGTAGAGGGCATTGCAGTAATCTAGGCAGGTGGTGACAAAAGCGTGGACCAAAGTTGGTAGGTCTTCTGGAGGGACCAGGTGTTTCACCCAAGCAATATTCCTCGGATGGTAAAATGAGGATTTGACCATGGCTGATACCTGAGATCTCAGGGTCAAGCTGTCATCAAAAATAATGCCCAGGTTCCTCACCCGGTCTACGATGGTAGGCTGGATGCCATCAAGCCATAAGCCTGACATCTGCCCAGCCTCCATACCTACCCCTGGCTGACCTGGGTCCACCACCAACACTTTGGTCTTATCCAAGTTCATCTTCAGCCAGCTGGAGCTCATCTGTCCTTGATTGCAGCGAGACAGTTCTTAAAGACAGAGACAACATCCTCTTGTACAGGTAGAAAAGACAAACAGTTGAGTATCATCTGCATAGCAGTGAAAACTCAAAGGTACAGGAAGGTAGCATTTTCCATTGAAAAAGAAGCTCAAGAACAAAGATCCATGCTTTGAAGCTGGGGGGGAGGGGATCAGAGGAAATACTTCTTCAGGGAGAGGGTGGTGGATGACTGGAATGGCCTCCCAGCAGAAGTGGTGGGTGCCAAAACAGTTACAGGATTTAAGCATGCATGGGACAGGTTCAGAGGGACCCTTGAAGTAAGGCAAGGGGTGGAGACAACCTGTAAACAAGTAGGCTCTGCAGTGGTACAGTAGATAGGAAACTGGGCAGCCTAGGAGGGCCAAGGGGTCCTATCTGCCAACAACGCCTATGTTTCTATGTAAATGATGCTTTGCAGAAGTGGGTTATGTGGAATTTGTTATACTATTTAAAGGAGGACCGCAATGAACCTAAAAGTCCTTTTCCTCAGTAGAAGTGAGTTTTGAAATGTTGGTTTATTCTGCTACTGGTTCATCTGTCCTAGCCTATAAGTAACCTCAGTGGTTGTTTCTCATGTTCATTCTTGTGTTAAGTGCTGTTTAGAACTGTATGATGTACAGTAGTTTATGTTCCTCTAAACCATCGAGTTCTATTGTTGAACATTAATATGTGTATGATGGAACGCTGTTCATAGAAATCCATGCCTGGAACAGCGTTGTTTTCCTGCACTCGGTGCCATCGCCAGTCTTGTTGCTGCCCGTGTCACGACGCAAGCACAACAAGATCGAACACATTCAGCGCAATTGAGCTGCACCGCAACGCGAAGCAAGCATGCGGCGCAGAAACAGAAGTAAGCTTTTTTGACAGATACTTGTTCCTGTGTTCACCGAGAAATACTGCGTATGGTTGGCCCTTACACTATAAAGATTGTGTATGAGCAACCATACACAAACAAAGACAGTTGTAAGATCTTGAGGTTTCCGTGGTAACGGACCTCTCGAGCTACGCTCTCGAGGTCTCTGGTTACCACGGAAACCTCTCGATCACAACTGCCTTGTTGTGTATGCTTGCTCATACACAATCCTCTATGTATTGTGCCAACAATGGAAGAGATGACCAAGGGACATAAACTGCATAAATTACATCATACAATTCCAAAATGGTACTTACTATCTGTTTGTAAATCAGAAGCACCCACTAAGATAATTAGAAAGCCTGGAGATGGAACAGTAATAGAACTGGAATCAGTATTCACATATCCGCTTCTACAGGGAAAAATGGCTTACAGGTTCAGTGCAGTTCTCCTTTAAGCCCTGGAATGCAGTCTCATAGAAAATGTCAACAGAAAATGCAGTTTTCCATGCAGTCGGCCCAGTTTAACCCTGTCCTACCCCAGTACCTAATGTCTAGTTGGGTTATTGCCCTCTGCCTTACTGTTTTCCTGCAGGTAACTATTGAGCCTTTTATTTAGTACTAGCCATGTTTGGAACCATTAATGATTCTTGCATCCACTACCTATGCTTCTAGGCTGCGCCTCAACTCCACCACTCTCTCTGTAAATTATAAATTTTGCACACCCCTCCTTAATCTCCCTGTGGCAGCTACCGCTCATGTCCCCATGTTCAATTCTGCTGAATATTTCCCCACAATCTACCTTGTTCATTCCTTTCAGGAACTTGAAGATCTCTATCATATGTCCCTTTACTTTCTTCTCTCCAGTGATCATATGTTCAGGGCCTTAAGCTGATCCTCATAGGAGCGGCCGTCAGCTCGAATCATTTTTGTTACCCTATGCTGTAACATCTCTAGCATGTCTCTGTCTTTTCCTAGGTGGGGTGGCAGAACTTGGCACTGTATTCCAGATATAGTACTCCCTCCGTCACCGCCAAGCCCAATCTATTCCAGCCTCCCCAACCCCATTTCTATGGCGTATATCTTTGGGCAGGCAGGGTTAGGCAGAGGTACAAGAAAGTAGTCCACAATTCACTGGGTAATTTTCCATCTTCCTTCCTTCAGTGAAGTTCTTGAAACATATTTTTAATTTAATTTTTAGTTTACAATTAATTTACTCAAGATAGCCCAGTATTTTTCTCTTGTCCATTATGTTTGTTTCAGCAAAGTTTAAGTTGCAATCAGCAGCAGCTGTTACTTGCATCAGGCACAGCAAATCAAGAGTGGCGGCTGGTGACTGTATGCTGTGCGACTTAGGAGGAGTGTTTCAGCAAACTTTATGAAATTTGATGGTATTTTCTTACAGGTATGCCAGCTAAGCAATTCGTTTTGAGTGGTATATCTGGGCATAACCTGACAATAAAATGGGTGGGGGAGTACTGCTGGCCACTGAGAAGGAAGGGACATGGGGATTATAATATTTTATTTATTTATTTTATTTAGTTTTTGTTGACCAGCTAAGTGCACTAGAAAATTTCTGCCTATTTTCAGGCCCAGCCTGGGGAGGGGATACAGATGAATGCCAACTGATATTGAACCAGATTAAGCTGTTGGTGGTATTTTTAGTGAATAGGGAAATTTGGACAGGGCACAAGGAAATTCCCTACTCGTCTATAGGGAGTTGCTGGCCATCTTTCTAAGATGCCCACTTTGGTGGTTCCAGCAGGAGAGGTGAACACAACTGGGCACAAGCCTCCTCCTCTGTCCCTACCTGATTAGAGACTAACAGTGATTCTGAAAAAGGAATGGACATGGCTGAAGCACCAGAAGAATTCTTTGACATGGATATGGACTGTTTCCAGACTGATGTTACCTCTGCAACATCTGAGAAGGTTCTGCTTGTTTCTATTTCTGCTGTGCAAAAAGAAGCGATTTTGGAGAAAGAAAGTTTAATTATGAAAATCTCGGCAGAGTGCAAAACACAGAGAGAAGCTCTACAGGCTGAAATTGCGGCTTCACAGACCTCACCCATGTCAGAGTGGCGAGATGAGTCACAAACTGCAAAACAGCTGTTGAATGATGAGGCAGCTTCAAAGGCTGCCGTCGGAGCTGTCTCCTAAACAAAAGTGTCTTGTCAAAATCCTGAGTCGGCTGGCAGTTTTCAACAACAAAAAGGTGTGTGCCCAAAGCCGATGGTCTCCAGTAAAAAGAACAGTCAGCTAAAGTAAACACGGGCAAGAAAAAGCTTGGCCCACAACATCCCACAGGAACTATGAAACACACTCCCGACACAGAGACTAACAGAAATAATTCGGCAACAGATCAACCACCTGTCATTACCTGCACAAGCAAGTTTTTCTCCAGAAATGGCTCAGCCTACTGCCTCTTCCATTCCCACATATCAGCTTGTCAGTGACCTGCCTGCTTCAGTCGCACTGGACTCAGGGGAGTGGTCTCCCACTTTTGCACTAGAAGGAACTGGATGGATTCGTTCAGAAGTTGGACAATGGGTCCCAGACCCAGAAGACAGGGAAGTACAAAGATTTAATGAAGCTATTAGTCCCTCTAGACTGCCTTACATAGAAACATAGACTTTGATGACAGATAAGGACCGCTTGGCCCACCTAGTCTGCTCATTTCCCTACCCACTGGATAAGTTGCAGATCCTAGTTAACCAACAGCCTATTTCTTCCTACCCCCCACAAGAATTGCCTTATGTCTGTCCCATGCATTCTTGAATTCTCCCAGAGTTTTAGACTCCACGACCTCCTCAGGAAGGCAGTTCCATGTGTCCACCACCCTCTCTGTGAAAAAATACTTCCACACATAGCCAGTCCTCCCTCTATCTTCAAATTGTGTCCCCTTGTTCTTGCACATCTCTTTTTCTGAAAGATGCTACCCTCTTGGACTTTGTTGATTCCACTGAGGTACTTAAAAGTTTATATCATGTCCCCCCTCTCCCTTCTTTCCTCAAGGGTATACATATTAAGCTCTTTTAGTCTCTCCTCATATGGCTTCTCTTGCAGACCCTGCACCATTTTAGTTGCCCTCCTCTGAACTGCCTCCATCCTGTCTATGTCCTTGTGGAGATGGGGTCTCCAGAACTGGACATAGCACTCCAGATAGGGTCTCACCAACTGTCTATACAGAAGGATAATAACTTACTGTTTTCTAATGGTGATGCCTCTCCCTATACATCCCAGTATCCTTCCAGCCCTCCCTACTGCCTTCTCACATTGTTTGCTAACCTTTAGGTTATCTGTTATGATTACCCCCAGGTCCCTTTCCATTTTGTTGCTGTACTATCTCCCCCACCATTGTGCACTCTTCCCTGGGTTTTTGTTTCCCAGGTACATTACTTGCACTTCTTTGTGTTGAATTGCCTTTAAATAATAATGAGAGAATTTGATCTCAGATAATAAAATTGCTCCTGTGAATTCTGTCAACAGATCTAATACCAATGTAACAATATGGGCTCCGATGAAAGACAGGAAAGAAGAAACAGCATATTGACTATTATGGACACTGAGGTTCCTAGTACATCTGCAGATGATACTAGAATGGGCCCATCTGAATCTTCCTAAGGGATCCCAAGCAGAGAGCTTGGTTAAATCCTATGTTTAAACTGGCAGATTTATTTCAAAATAAAGGGGCACCTGCCTCTCAAAGAATGCTGTTCGGCTATTTACAAGGATGGGTTGGAGGATCCTCCTGATAGGCTGTATATTGCAAAAAATTTACTTAAGGGGTCAATGAAGTATTTCTCATCTGAGATTTTTGCACTTATTCACATAGGAAATTCTAATTATGATGTGAGCTTTAAGACAGTTTCAAGCTTAGATAGATTCTGGGCCCAATACTAGAATTTAAAAAACAGCCCACTTTGGATCCCCTTTTTGGCTGTACCCCTTATAAAACCAGCAGTTAAGCTTATAACAGTTATGTTTTGGAATGAAGGGGTGAATGTTGACGATATCTTCATTTGGTTGCACCAGAGATGTGAGGTTCTAGATAAACCTTCCCCAGTACTAGATAGTGAACAAATATGGAATGGGGATGGAAGATTAGAGTAAAGCAGTATTCCACCAAAAATGGATCTCCCCTGCAGTTTCTTTCTGGGGAAGGATAAGGGTGAATTGTTTTATATTGGCCAGCCAAAGCTTGCTTTAAGTGTGGCTCTAGGGCACACTTGAGCACAGCCTGTGACACCCCTCAATGCCGCCATTGCATTGACTATGGACATGTATCCAGCCAACTGCCTTAACATTTTCAAATGTAACTCATGTGAAAAAAATAGTCATGGGTATGGCAAGTGTCCATGGGCTTCCCATAATGGGGAGGATTGCCCATCCCATGAGGGAATTATTAATAGGGCCCGACAAAGACAAGCACAGAGAGTGGCAGCCCAGGACAAGATGAATGATTGTAGGGCCACAGAAACATCCTCAACCAGAGATAATCATATTACTAACATAGGACAAGGAACAGACCCCCTCAGTACAAGAAGAAGAGTCACATCTCTTTGAGGTTCCTCCAGACCCAAACAGTGGCAATGTTCAGGTGTTTATGGGTTGTCTGACATGCCCCCCACCAACTCAGCCACAACCATTTAAAAGGTATTGGCAAAAAAAGAAACAGGTCAGGGAAGACTCTCCCTGCAAAACTCTACCCTCCAATGATCCAGATGGGGTAGGACAAAGAAATTGGAAGGCAGGGAATATAGTTTTAGCACTACCAAAGGAAGAAGAGTCAGGCAGTGATGAGTCTGATTCCTCATTAATAACCTCCACCCCACAGATAACACGTCTGAAGTGGATGAGAAGGGGAGACGATGTAACCCTCACTGCTCCAGATGAAGAAAATGTTCTAAAGTACCCTGAAGGTCAAGATGCACAGTGTTTTTCTCCTTATTTTCATCATGAGTTCTTTTACTGTAACAACTATCAATGTGAGTTGTATCAAGATCCACAGAAAATGCTCACTACTCTGAGTATGTTACAGGAGGGAACTAGTGATATTTTTTGTATCCAGGACACTAGATTAAAAACTCATACAGAATTACAGCTGGCTGCTAGAATTTGGACCAAGGGCACCTCCTTCTGGTCCATTGGAGAGGCCTTATGTGATGGTGTTGGAGAATTGTTTACAAATCCTTCCATACAAGTTTCTAGACTGGTGGACATACAGCCAGGAAAGACTTTGCTATTAGAAATTAATCTTCACAATGAACGGTTTAGGTTAATCATGATTTAAGTTCCCCAAACCAAAGCACATAGGGTTTCTCTTTTCAAAGAAGTTCAGTCATATCTACATACTGCAGGGTTAGTTATATGGGCAGGTGATTTCAACTGTGAGTTGGCACCTACAGATAGAGGGTCAAGGACTGGGAAATTGTTCTGTGATTCTCAAGCCCTTCACAATATAACAGCTACGGCAAATCTTACTGATGCCAATAGATTTCTGCACCCTTGCAGTGGCAATACATACTTTAGGGGTTCACTATCCACAAGGACTGGTCTAGTATTTGTATCCTTCCCACTAAAGATTTTTTATTCTAAACTTCAGGCCTGGGAGTTCACTGGCCATAGGTCTATTACAGTACAAGTGGGATGGAAACACTCCCCTAGATGCAAAAAGAACCCCTGGAGGCTAAACAATAATATCTTATCAGATGAAGGCACTAAGCAAGCATGGAGGAGAGAATGGATGGCTAGACTTTCCTAGCAGACTTTTATGATGATATTTCTTCTTGGTGGAGAACACCAAAGGCTCCGGAAGTCCTTTTTCAAAATAGGTCTAGGAATAAGGTTAATAAGACATATCTGCAATATCTGCAATATCCCCAGTGAAGGAATTGGCTACAAACACTAATCTCCCTTACAGAAAGCAATAAGAGTGATTATAGTTCTCAGATTAATATTATACATAAACAGATGTTTGGCTTGCAAAATGACAGGGTTAGTTTCCTCGAACAAGAATTAAGATTTGGGACTAATATGAGGAAGGGTTCTGTGGACCCTTACAAAAAATGTAAAGATAGAGTGGGCCACAGAATGTTCACTGGGGTATTAACAGACTCGGGAAATAATATTGCCAAAGGGTCTTTTAGAACAAGTGGGAAATATGTATCTTCCTTGTTTGGAAAACCCTGAGATTGATATTTCAGCAATAAATCTAGAAAAATTAGATCTACCTAAACTTACTGAGCAGAAGGCAAGAAAATTGTCTTGCCCCATCTCTGTGGTGGAATTACAGGATGCCATTTCCTTGCTGGAACTGAATTGAGCCCCAGGCATGGATGGAATAGGGGCCGGATTTTACAAAACCTTTGTTGAGGATTTAGCTCCAGCTTTTGCCCTGGTATTAAATGAAATGTTACTTGATTCTTCCCTGGCAGCCTCAATGAACCAGGCAGTATTAATTCTGCTTTATAAACAAGGGGCAAGGGAGGATCTGAGAAATTGGAGGACTCTAAATCTGTTAAATACAGATTTGAAAACTTTGTGTAAAATCAAGTTAAAAAGATTATTTGCTGTGTCAGATAAACTAATAGTCCTGAACAAACTTGTGCAGTTCCAAATAGATTGCAATATGACAATTTAATCACCCTTCAAGAACTTTTAAGCATAGTTAGGATCCTTACAAGGATACGTTTCGGGACTTGATCAGGAGAAAGCATTTGATCGAGTATCTCATGATTTCTTATTTTCAGTATTAAGGGCATACGATATTCCCAATACTTTCATATACAGGAGGATTCAGATTATGTATAGTAACGCTACAGTGATCCCAAATATTAGTGGATGGGTGGGCAATGCAGTGCCAGTACAGAGGGGAGATAGACAGGGGTGCCCCCTTAGTCCCCTTCTATATACTTTTACTATACATATTTTGATCAGGTTAATTTTATTATTTATTTAGTTTTTGTTGACCAGGTAAATGCACTAGACAAATCCTGCCTATTTTCAGGCACGACCCGGGGGAGGGGGATACAGATGAATGCCAACTGACCTTGAACCAGATGAAGCTGTTGGTGGTATTTTTTGTGAATGGAGGAAATTTGGCCATTGCACTGGGGAAATTCCCCTGCTCTTTTCAAGAAGTGCCATGGGATCTTTAACATCCACCTGAACTACCACCAGAACAGGCAGATGGGACCTCGGTTTAATGTCTCATCCGAAAGACGGCACCTCAGGAGTGCAGCACCCCCCTCATGCTGCACTGCAGTGTCAGTATTGGGATATTAACCCAAGTGCCTGGTGTAGGGGTAGAACCCACAGCCTACTGATCTCCCAGTCTCAGAGGTGAGGGTGCTACCTGCTGAGCCACTGACACTGACGCAGAATGAACAGATTCATGGACTAGAGATCAATGCAGGTCCCTCCCTCCCCCCTATAAAGATGCTGGCTTATGCCGGTGATCTTGTGCTATGTCTATCTCCTGATTCAGAAGAAACAGTATTACTGGACACCTTCTCCTCTTTTTCGGGAAGCTCAGGTTCTAAAACCAATTACATTAACGTTCAGGAGTCCCACTAGGTAACACTTCGGTCCCGGTGGGAAATAAATTTGCTGAAATTCCTATAAAAGAAGATACAGTTTCCATTCTATGAATAGATTTTGGATCTGAAGATATGGCATGCCTACATCGGCAAAAAGAGCTACAGAAGGCAAACAGACTAGTTTCAATTTGGAAAGGACAGCAAATAGCCAGAAGGACAAGGGTTTTGCTCATTAAAACCCTGTTGGTACCTGTATTTTTATACATATGTTCTGCATTTCTACCCTCTGTATCATTATACACGGCAGTATTGAACGTGTTCTTCCAAGCACTATGGGGGAGCAGACTCAAGCCAATTAAAAGAGAACACACTTATAGGAAAATACAGGATGGTGGGCTGGACATGATCAATCCTATTGCATTTACAGTAGTATATTTGCACATTATAATACAGATCTGCTTTAAAACCAGGAAATAAGATATGGGTGCCCATGTTAGGTATGGTTATCTCTCAAGCCTAATGCATTGGATGGATAAGAAGCCTGCTTCATTGAATAAAGTTACCAGTTTTCCCAAATATGGGTTGGAATTGGTTAAGAACCTTATAAAATGGAATGTCACAGTTGTAGAATTTCAAAATATTGATAGGAAAAGGTAATATTCCCACATCCTACAAACTGAGTCAAAGGAACAGGGTGTATTTCCAGAATGTCCACAGAACAAAATACAGTGGGTGATTAGTCTTTTCTCAAGTAAATGCCTCCCTGAATTTATATGGGATAATGTTTGGCTAGGAAGCTATGGCAGGATTGCAGTACGTAATAAGAATAAACATAAGCAGCTTTTGAATATATACTGTATTAGAGATTCTTGTACTGTGAAGTTAGAAACTCAAGCTCACTTGTTTTTAGAATGCGAGTATGCTACTCACTTTTGGGCCTTTCTAGCAATTAAATGGAATGAACCCCTGTTTACATCACTCTCATACGCTATGTTAATGTATGTTTTTTTTCAGCAGCATGCGGAAATACCATGCAGAAACTTTATTTATTGTTTTTCTGTTATTTGCTATTACTTGTGGCAATCTATGTGGTCACACAACAAAGGGTAGTACACTATGTAGAAATAGTAAAGAATATCCAATGTTCATTACAATTATTGTGCAAAAGATTATAAGAATTTTCTCCTGAAACTTGTAATCTTTATGGACTATTTGCAAAAGATGGACAGATCTTCTCTGAAGAATGAATTGTGATATGTATTTATTGGTAATATATGTGTCTCTAATTTAATAATTTTTCTTTTGGTTGTATAAGTTATTGAAGTATTTGTGTTATGTAGTCCTTTCTTTCAATAAAAATTCCCTACTGTTTGGTAGGGGCACTGCTGGGTGTGGATGGCCTCTTTCCCAGTGCTGCTGATGGAGATGGACACACAGGAGGCAGAGGAGATGGTCTCTCTTCTGCCCCTTTCCAAGCCAAGACTCATAAGTTTTTGATGCTCCCGGACTTTTAAAGACGGAAAGGACTGGACAAAATATCGGAAGAAATCCTTCAGTCATAGCTGAGATGATGGAGTAAGATGTGAATATGAACCAAGGATCTACAAATACAGAATGCACTACAGACCAGGAATAGCAACTCAGGAATGAAGAGAATCCTTTCGGAAATGGCAAAAGAGTTAAGCCTCAATTAGCAGAGCACAAAATTACTATCACTGCTCACTGTCGGGAGCAACATGTAACTTCAAAGGTCCAGCAGCAGACAGCTGATGGAGCTGGAACTGCACCTTCCACGGAACTGTCAATACAAGATGGCTGCACCTCCGAACTTCCCACTGGGACAAATAAGGACTTTACATTTATAGGCAAGTACAACGGCAGAGCCGCTGTTTATTTTTCAAGGGCAAACAAATGTAAAATCTGTAGCTGGGGCCATGCCAGAGGGAATCTCTTGGCCTAAGGCGTGACCCCCGCCACCTGATAATAACATTACGGACTGATCAGTGGTTTCAGCTCTAATGGGAGCAGGGTGGAATGAAGTTTGGATGGGCAATGGATATTTAGTTCCTCGACACTTACAGAGTCAAGTAGAGAGGAGTTAAAGAATGCATTAGGCCCCACAGGAAGTTCCAGATACTGGACATGGAACAAAGAGATGAAAACCCAGTGCATACCCCCACATCTCCCAGAGTGACTGCAGCTTACTCAAAGCCCTCAACTGAATTTGACAATCACTACTGAACAAGTATCAGCTCCACAACTGAAGAAACCAGGAGGTAGGCTCCTATCCCCCTGGAAGAAGCTGTACCAATGGCTCAAGGCCACTGGCTCAGATAGGAAACCTGGAACTGCATCTTCAGGTCCACAAAATAGAAACAGTAGCAGGTCCTATGCTTTTTCTTTGGGAACCAACCTACCCAGCTAAATGACGTAATGCAGTATGGTTGATCTACAAAGGGGCATGGATGTTTTCCCAAACTGCTTGTTTCTAGATAAATCCTACTTAAAGGTTCTATAGGGTTTACAGCAGCTGAGATATATGCCCTAATTCACATCTCAGGAGAGCAGACTTTTGACATCAGTTTTAAATTTACCAGCGGTCTACAAAAATTCTGGGAACTGCTCCAGACTCTTAAATGCACTCCCTTTTGTGTCCCATTTGAAGCTGTGCCACTAACTAAACCGGCTACCAGAACAGTAACTGTCCTTTTTCGTAATGAAGGGGTCAGCATAACAGATCTACTATACTGTTTGAAACAGCGGTATTCAGTCCTAGGCCATCCAGATGCCATATTCGATGAAGACAAAATATGGACTGGGGGATGGGAGATACGAGTTGTTACATTCAACAGTCACTGGACTACAGCACCTGCCTAATTGTTTTTTGGGGGGCGGGATGGGGGGTCCTGTTCTATGCAGGACAATCCAAGGCATGTTACAGGTGTGGAAAACAGGTCACATAAGCAGCTTATGTGATAAATTGAAAGTGTACATTATGTGGGGAATTGGGTCACACAAGTGGGCATTGTAGGAATGACCAGATATGTAACCTATGCGACACAAAGAGGCATTCTTACCACACCTGCCCTTGGGCTACTCACAATTAGCCTAACCAGTCGGACAGTGAAGAACAAAGGTTTCTTGCCAGTTTCTTTAAGATCAATTAAGTCTTGTTCAGGTTTTAAGATCACATTTAAACAGTATTTATTAGCATTGTCTGTTTGTACTTGTATACTTAATGTTTGGTATAGGTTGATTGTATTATATTTAATTTTGCATTTTGTTTGTGGTGTTGTCTATGTCTGGGTCGGTCCTGAAGAAAGTCTTCAGCCCAGTGTCCTAACTCGGTTAACAAATAAAATCAAATGAAATGAAATGAAAGGTTATTGATTGCAGTGGCACAATGCACTAGAGGTAGATCCTTTCCCTCCACTCCTAACCCCACCCCCTCAAGCTCTGAATCAGTGCACAGGCCTCCTGACATTGGGGGAAGGAATTTCCCAGGTGCCCTACCAGGTGGAGTCTGCACCCCCACCTGTGCCAGCTACACCTTCTGAGGATATATCACACCCTGAGGTCAACACTTTGACAGAAACCACCATGCAGGTAGACATGTCCCCTCCCTCCTAGACTAAGGATCCAGGCAAACCCAAAACTTCAGCTAGACACAGACAGACATGGACACAGCCACCCCAAAATACTAAAGGCGACAGGGATCGCCTTGGATTAAGGTGTGAGGCCTTAACAGACAACCCTGATGCTACAGGGAATGAGTCAGATGATTCCTCTGTATGGTCTTCTCTACCAGAAGTCACATATGATTGAGAGGACCCTCTCCCTTCAGACACTCTTAAACCTGTTGACAACCAGGTACCCTCCAAAGCAAAAGCTAAACTCAAGCATGCCAGACCAAGCAGAAGTTCCACAAAACAACTTGAATGGGCAGACGTAGTACCCTTGCACACCTATGGAGTCACACATCCCCATCTATACCTTCAATGTTAATAGCATACAAAATCATAAGAAGAAGACAACAGTCTTTTCTTATTTAACATCCCTTAAAGAAGGTATCTTCTTTTTACAGGACACCAGGCTGCACACTATGGCTGATCTTAAGACGGCCATTTCACAGTGGTACGTGAGCCCCTCCTACTGGTCCCTAGGTCATGACCCCTGCTCAGGTGCTGCTATTTTATTTTTAAATGTTCCCTTTCAACTCATTAAACTAATTGATTTGGTACCAGGTAGGGTTCTTCTTCTGGAACAGAAAATCCAAAACGTCTTATACAGACTAATCAACATTTATGCTGCTCAGACTAAGGCCTAGAGGGTTGAATTATTCAAAACAATACAACCTTATTTGTATTCCTCACAGAATGTGATATGGGGGGGACTTTAACTGTGTATTGTCACTGTCTGACAGGGTAAAACCACCACAAAACAAAAAGTTTTTGTGACATGGTGTATTTAAAACAAATGATAATGTCAACCAATTTGAAGGATGCTTGTTTGTTGCATACAGGTAAAGTGGAACCTATCTTCCAGAACGGCCATCTGGCACAAGGATTAACTATTTCTTTATAATTTCCTCCATACATATTCACACAGCTCAGGTACTTATAACTGAATCTTCAGACCACAGAATCATACAACTGCACATAGGGGCCAGGATATTCAAAGCAGTTGTGCATGGCGCAACTGAGTTATGCCAGCGCAAGTGTGGACTTGCGGCAAGGAGCGATATTCAGTGGAAGTCATTGCACAGCACAAATCCCATTGTGCCAATGCATAACTATAATGAATTCAGGCACAAGTGCAGGGGGCATGCCCATGAATATCTGGTACAGTGCGGTATTCAACTGTGGAGCCATGGCGCAAGTGTGGAGCAAATCCGAGATGCGCCGAGCAGACTTGAACCTATAAATACAGGGTGTAAGAACACAGGCAGCACTTGCGCCAGGCAAGAGAGAGAGAGAGAGAGAGTGACAGAAAAAATGAAGGAAGGCAGGACAGACAGAGAGACAGACAGACCAAGAGAGAGACAGAGCGAGCAAGAGACAGACAGACAGAGGCAGCCACAGAGGGAGAGGGACAGAGGAGGCAGTGGAGAGGAGGACAGGGGCAGAGAGAGAGAGAGAGGGACAGGCGGGCACAGTGCCAGGCAGTGCACCAGGGTGGCACACAGCCCACAGCAGCCAACTGCCCAGGGGGATAGTGGACATCAGGGGCCATGGATAGTGTGCCCTTCATGATGGAGGCCGTAATGAGGGGTGTGAGGCAGCAGGAGGAGCAGCGACGTGGCTGAGGAAGGGCCCGATGGCGGTATGCCTGACACAGGTAGTACTGCGCCCACACCACCTTTGAGAACTACCCTGACATGGAGATTGTGGGCCAGTACCGCATGAATAGGGCCATTCTGAGGCAGCTCTGCAAGCTGTGCAGTGAGGAAATACAGTCACCCACAAGGCGGAGCCACGCAATGTCCGTGGAGACCAATGTGACAGCTGTCATGTGCCTGCTTGCCACGGGCACCTTCCAGAGACCAACAGGGGCACCACAGGTACAACCCAGTCAGCCACGTCATGTCTCCTCACACAGTTCCTCAACACTCTGCTGCCACATGCTTGGAATACATCCATTTCTCCAGCACACAGGCAGAGCATACAGCAATCATGTAGGACTTCCACAGGGTAGCCTGTATGCCACACATCACCAAAGACCATTACTGCACCCATGTGGGCATCCACATATCACCTGACCCCTAGGGTGTGACATACATCAATAGGAAGGGGAGCTCAAGCATCAACTGCCAGGTGGTGTGCGATGCCATGGGGCGCATCACCAATGTCTGTGCCACACACCCTGGGAGTGCACATGATGCATTCATCTGTCACAGCTCTGTGCTGTGCCACAGGTTTGAATGTGGGGACATCCCCATGGGCCACCTAGTGGGTGAGTATGGGATGGGCAAGGGGTACCCGGCAGAGCAGGCCATGGGATGGGGAGGCAGGGTGGGCATGCTGGCAAGGGCACCAGGAACAGGCAAGAGGCATGGAAAAGGATGGCAGGGGCTAACCATGTCATTATCTACACAGGAGACAGCTCCTCTGCACTGAGGCCCTGGCTGCTCACCCCCTACTGGCGCCCGTCGACCCCAGCAGAGGAACGCTACAATGAGGCACACGCCAGCACGTGCAACATCATTGAGCCTGTATTCAGCATGCTGAAGGCATGCTTCCATTGCCTAGACAGGTCTGGCAGTGCCTTACAGTAGAGTCCCTCAAAAGCCTGTGGCCTATTTCTGGGCTGCTGCATACTGCACAGCATGGCCATTGACCATGGGATAGTAGTCGAGGCTGACAAGAGTGACAGTAGTGGGGACAATGGAGGCAATGGCTGGAGAGTGGTGGACAGCACCCCTCTGGGCAGAGGATCCCGGCTGAAACAGATGGCACACCAAAATGGGACACCATCACACAGGAACACTATGGGGCATGCAGGTAGGTGGGCACAACCCATGCATGGGCCACACACACAGGTACAGCACACATGCAGGGGCATGCATGGCAATGGGCATGCACACACAGAGGCATGGTGCAGGGGTAGGGGTGTCAGTGGCACACAACCACAAGGAACAGCACACAACACACACACACACACACCCACCACACTCCCAGGCAATGGCATGTGGCAGGGATCAGATGCATTGCACCGTGCACAGGCGCAACTGGTGCTGAACTGCCTCATCACGCCATGCCACATGGTCCAGCGGCCAGGCAAGCATGCACATATACAGGCAGCAAGCGGCTCCAACACACAGGTGCCACACCAGTGGTATGCACACACACACACCGCCACCCATGCATGCACAGGGCAGAAGCTGCAGACTGCGGTCAGGCGACACATCAGGGCTGCCGCACATGGAACCATAGCCCACCATGGCCATGAGGGGCGGCCGTGCTAAGGGGCGATCGACAGCCACAGGGGTGTCAGCATCAGCCTCCCATGGGGTTGACCACGGGACTGCAACTGGGTCCACGCAGGGGTGTATAGGCACCCAAACCGGCCTGTCTTAGGCATGCCTGGGTTGCCTACATCGGAGCCTGGTGTCAAAAGTGTGGGTGTCACCCGATGCCAGGATCATGGGCTGGACAGTGCACTGCATGGGGTCTGCAGTGGCTGGCCATGACCTGTGGCAGCCAGCTTTGTGAAGCCATCCGTGATCGAATTTACAGTGCGATCCAGGGATGCAGTCATGGCCTCTGGCATGCGCTGCATCCCTGCCAGGAGCTGCGCAGTGCCCCTCTATCATTGCTTGGCCAGCTGGCCCACCTCCATATGCAGTGCATGCACCCCAGCAGCAAGCTGCACCTGTTGCTCTACGGAGGCCCATAACAAACGTGTGTGCTCTTCCAGTGGGTCGGTGACCTGAAGATCCTGGGTAGGACACCAACTCTTCTGTGGTGACCAGCCATGCTGCACAGCCCCCCTCCCAGGTGGATGCTGCACAGTGGGGTCCTCATGAGGTATGTCCTTAGCTGGCACCCTGACGGTGGACCCAGATCTGGCTGCCCTGTGGCACCTACTGCCCTAGTGCCATTGCCATCCAGCTGCTGAACACTGCCCAGCACCTGCGAGGCACACCACCACCACAGCGTGGCACAGCCACGGCAGTGCACACAACTGCACCCACAGTGGCAGCAGGCAGATGTTCCCCACTGTCAGGTCACTGGGCATGCCACCTGTGTTGGTGTCAGGCATGGATGGCGTCTCCCCACATCATCACCCATGCTGTCCAAGATGATGGTGACGCTGCTCTTGGTGTTGGACCCTGCTCCGATCTGTGTCTCCACACAGAGGACACCGAGACTGGCATCCCACAGGAACACAGCCAGGGCCTCATCTGATCCCATGCCCGGAACATCTGCCTGGACTGTAGTGGTATGATGCAGCTTATCATGCCCCTGGATGCCTGTGGAGGTGGATGGCTGGTCCTCCGGGGCTGGCCCTGCATCCACGGCTGCTGCTGGTGCCCCATCTTCCACATGCAGGTGTGCTACTGCTGAAAGAGATAAAAGGTGAGTTAGTGATGCAATACCCATGTTCTCCCCCAACCAACCAGCCAGTCACTGCATGCGTCTGGCAGCATGGCATGCGCGGTGTTGAGCACACATGCACAGGACATACATGAAAGTGGCATGCATGCCAGCATGCCCGTGTATGCACCCTCCATGCCACCGGCTGTGCGTGGCAGACATATGTACCATGCAGTGATGGGATGCCACCCATCTGAAATCCACCTCCAAGTATACCCTCCATGGTGGTGTGGCGCATGGAGGCTGTCACCATCTCCTCCTGCACCATGAACTGTGGCCCATCTACAGGCCCCCCTCTTGTGGCATTCTGGGAGGCATGGATGGCCACCACCTTCTCCTTAATGCACCGCTTGTCAGTGCCCACCTTCTTGTCGCAGTCCTGCACAGACCGCTGGTGGCTGCCCTGCTGATTCACACATACTGTCACCTCCTCCTAGTCCCCAGCCCTGGCCTGTGGTGTGCCTGTGGCACCACTCAACAAAGGCTCCCTGTCAAGGTAGGCCTCGAACAGGACCTCTGTCTCTGCCTTTGTGAAGTTGGGCCTATGCTTGCGGGTAGACCCACGCTTCTCCCCCTCCTCTCGTTCCGACATTTGGCTTCCTGGTGAAATGGACAGTACAGTATGTCGGTGGCAACAGCTCCCCATACCATTCCCCCTGCTGTGCTGGCTGCACCCAGTGTGCTGCAGTAGCATGCACAACTTACCTCAAAAAGATGCAATACTGGTCCATGGCCTGTGCTGATCCATGGTGCTTTCATAGCGCATCGCATGCAAATGAGCTTTGGTGCAACGGTAATGACTTGCTAATTCCCCCAGTGCGCCACACATTGGCTGATGAGCTCATTTGAATGTGGCAGCTGACTATCGTGATTTTGTTCTGTGTGCAATGAGTTTGCTCTGGAGCAAGTTGCAGCACAATGAGCATGCATGCATGATGTGCAGGACTGCAGTGCACATGCACCAGATGGTATACTGTAACCAGTGGTGCACTGTGTGTTGACTGCGTGATATGGGCCATGGCACATGGTGCGCCATGCCTGCTATAGCGCATGTGCGCACTGTGCGGTAGCCGACCTCTGACCCCTGCTGTGACCTCTACCCCTGGTGACCCCCACACCCGTGACCCTGCCTAGCCATGCCCATGCTGCGCATCTCTGAGACTGCATGATAGGCGACCACAGCGCATGTCCCCTCAGCCTGTGCATCTGGCACATGCTGTGGCCACGTGCACCTACCACCTCCATTTTGCTCAGTGGCTTACACCAGTAGCATGGCGCAGCAGTGAGCCAGACAAGTGGCCAACTGGACACAGGGTTCAGTTAGTCAACCTTGTTGCCTGCGTCCAGCACCACGCACCCCAACTGTTTGGGCAGGTGCCACTGCAGCAGCCCCGGGTGGCTGTGTGGCAGGCCATTGCTGCCCCACTGCAGCAGCACACAGGGGTGGCCAGGTTGGGGAAGCAGTGTCGCCACCGCTACAGATACCTGGCTCGAATGGACCCAGAGCACCTCAGGAGGCTGGAGGCACGTGTCAGGCACTGTGTGTGAGAGGACAGAAAAGGCTGATACTATGGATTCTTATCTGTCATCCACCCCTCCAACATGCACCACAGAACATAAGGACATGCTTACAGGCCCTATTCACTGGGCTGAGATAGATGTGGCTATAGCCTCACTCTCCAATAACAAATCTCCTGGCAATGATGGCCTCACTAGTGAGCTCTATAAACTCATAGGACCAGCAATATCACAAGAACTAGCTTCAGTCTTTACCTACATTCTTGATAACCAGATACCGTCCCTTAGAAAGGCCAGTGGCCAGTTAATCTTTATCTATAAAAAAGGTGATAAATGGAACATACACAATTGGAGACCCATACAGTATGTCTACGTAACAGATTTTAAGATACTAGTGAAAATGTTAAATTCCAGACTGTTGAAAACAGCACAGTATATTATTAGTTTAGCATAGACCTGTTCAGTGCCTAACAGGAAAATCTCAGATCACCTGATCCTCCTAAGGGAATTATTTGAATTGGGACAGAGGGAGGCATTACAAGGGGCTTTTGATTCCATAAATCACAATTTTCTACGGTCAGTCTTAGCATCCTATGACATACTCTCCCAGTTTGTGGACTGGATCAGAAGTTTGTATCGCCGTGCTACAGTGACACCCATCATACAGGGGTGGAAAGGACCAATGATTCCAGTCCAAAGGGGTGATAGGCAACGGTGCCCTATGAGCCCATTGCTGTATGTCTTTTGCATAGATCCATTATTATGAAATTTAAATGAGGCATCAGCAATGCACAACATATCCCTGAGAGACTATGACATACCATTGTCTGCTATAGCATGTAGATGATCTGTGTCTGTTAACTGGGGATACATCATCAGCTGAGCAGGCATTAAAGATCTGCACAGATTATGGTAGAACCTTTGGCACATTCTTAAACCTTGATAAATACATCAGCACACCTGGGAGGCATATGCCCTGACATATCCAGCATAGCAGGTATTAAAATCACTAATGAACCAATCAAAATCCTAAGTATTATATATGGTACTGATCATGCAGACAGTCTGAACTGGGAGCCCCAGATACAGAAAGGCCAGCTACTGATTTCAGAATGAAACAGATGGAAACATAGTAAAAAGAAGAGAATTTACCTAATTAAAACTTTTTGATGCCCTTTTCTCTATGTAAGTACTGTATACCCCCCACAAAGAGATTAGAATCCTCTATTTTAAGTAATTGTTCCAGGCAGCATGGGGCAGTAGGTTCAACCACTGAAAAGAAACATTACATACATCCCAATAGACTCAGGAGGGCTAGGGATGATAAATCCATTACTTGTCTTTATAGCCTTTTTGATCACCAACCTGAAACCCCTCCTAGTATACATAGGACAAAGCTGGACCACATTAGTATTCTCTTTTGTACCCATGGTTTCACCAATGGGAACAAGAGAATTTGAGGACCTTGTGGAGATCCAGTGCAGTTCCAGAATATATCAGAGAAACCTTCTTAAAATTAAAACAATAAAGAATACCTAGCTTAATGACAGCAACTAAACATAGGAAAGAACTCTATACTTGGTTACAGGCAACTCATTATCAGGAGGCTGTCACCCAGAGCTACAGTTAACTCCATTTTGGGAGTATTTGACTCCCAAAAATAAGGCAAAAACTTTCAAAATAAAGGGGGAAGAAGTCATTGACTTCTAAATGTAAAAAAAACTAAATTAGATGACTTCCAAAACTGAAGGCACAGAAGCTAAGAAATTATGGATTTTTTCTAAAAGAAATTATATTTTACCACTAATATTAGAATTAACATCCACAATGTGATCCCTCCTAGAATATTGGCTTTCAAACTGTGAGATCTGGGAAGTATTTTGACTTCCAAAAAATTGGAATGACTTCCAGATTTTGACTCATGGAATTATTTGACTTCCTCTAGAAATAAATTAACTGAACTCCTGCTGTCACCTTCCCTCTCTGCCCTGCTGATTATCTTCAGTCTCTAACACACTTGTCCAAAGAAAAAAGGATACCAGCTAAAATGTGGGATCAATACTGGCTTAGCTGTCACGGGAAAATCAATATAAAAAGCAATCACAAGCGGATGGAAGAAAGATATTGCAGTAGACATGAGTGTGACCAACAGCTGGAAACAATAGAACATCTTTTCTTTACCTGCCCTTATATTAATGGCTTCGGAAGCCTTTTATCACAAACATGGAATGAACCACGGTTTACCTCCCTGAGCTATGATGCTTTAATGTAAGCCCATTATACAGGTAGAGCAGCCCAATGGAAAAATAAAGTACCCTACACATATTGCTTTTAGTCATTAAATGGTATATTTGGAACACTAGGAATTTATTCACTTTACAACAAAAACATATTGGCCACGTAGAGCTCATTCGTAAAATTGAAAATGAATTGCAGGCAATCCACCATGCTGAAGTGAGGCAGTTGACACAAAGGAATCTTAATGCACACTGGAAGAATATGCTCTGGGTGACCACTTCAGATGCACCAATTACTTGAATCTGTATCTAAGTGGCCATTAAGGCATGTTGAGTTATTTCTAGATAATGTGAATTTTGTATGGGTTTATTTATTTATTTTATTTGTTTATTTTAGTCTTTGGTAACCAGGTAGGCCCACTAGGCACAAGTGCCTATTTTAGGAGGCAACCTGGGAGCACTAAGCGGTTAAGTGACTTGCTCAAAGTCACATAGTATGCAAGTGGAGGCTGTGAGAATCACACTCAGGTTTGGTCTGCTGGATGTACCAAGCTCGTTCACACCTCGTTCCTCTAACCTCTAGGCTATACTGCCATGCTGTTACCAGTGTTATGAAAACAGATGATTAAGACTTATTTTTATTACTACTTTATGGTTGTTTTAGTCTCCTTAATGCTGACGTAAGCTTTTTCTTTTTGTTTTCCTTCTCTAGTTCCTTTTATTTATTTTATTTCAGATTTACAGTATAACTATAGAAAATAATCTGATGACTTGCCTTCTTCCTCCTTTTTTGTAATTTCCTTTTGGCTGTACAAATTTTAAGATATTGCATATAAGATGTATGTATGAAAATTCATTTGTGAATTATTTCTTGTTTGATTTATCTTCCTTCAATAAACTCCCCTATTCTTTTCGAGAAGTGCCATGGGATCTTTAACATCCACCTGAACTACCACCAGAACAGGCAAATGAGACATCGGTTTAACGTCTCATCTGAAAGATGGCACCTCAGGAGTGCAGTACCCCCCCCATTCTGCACTACTGTGTCAGTATTGGGGTTTAACCTAAGTGGCTGGTGTGGGGATAGAACCCACAGCCTTTTGATCTCCCAGCCTCAGAGGTGAGTGTGCTACCTGCAGAGCCCTCAAAGTTGCAGGGCAGTATGACAAGGCGTTCCATGCCCCCTGATGAGGGTTCATACCTGGAGCACCAGGGCAAGCAATGTTCACCTTCTTTCTTTTTAATTTTTGCAATAAAGTGATTTAAATTACAGCAGGTTGGTGGTTCTGTTGTCTTCAAGAGCAGGTATCTTTGGACTGTTTGTTTGACTTTGGCTAGCAGCCCCTTACCTACGGTGTCCTTGTACCTATGTCTTGCAGCTCATAGTAGGAAGTTAGTATGACAAGGCAGTAGGCAGGGCCAGTGGAATGCTGGGGACCATAGGGAGATGTATCACATGCAGGAGGAAGGAGGTGATGTTACCACTGTAAAAATCACTGATAAGACCACAACTTGAATATTGTGTGCAGTTCTGGAGGCTGCATCTCAGAAAAGACAGGGACAGAGTAGAGGCAATTCAGAGGAGAGCAACTAAAATGATTCATGGTTTGCATGAGAAACCATACGATGAGAGCCTGAGGGATCTCAATATGTGCACCCTGGAGGGAGGGAGAGAGGGGACATGATAGAGACTTACAAGTACCTTACAGGAGTGAACAGGGTACAGGTGGGGAGCCTATTTCAAATGAAAAGTGCAACAGAACAAGAGGGCATACAACAAAGCTAGAAGGAGAAATTTAAGAGGATGTGAGGAAATACTACTTCACTGAAAAGTGGTGTATGCCTGGAACTGCCTGCATAAGAGGTAGTAGGGGCAAAAACTGAGGCGGGTTTAAACATGCATGGGATAGACATAGGGGAATGTTAATGAATAAAAAGGGGCAGGAAATGATGCAGGAAAATGCCGGGTGTGGAACTGCACACTGCTGAGCTGAGGAAGCAGGAGCTGCTAAAAGCTTTATCTTATTTTTAAAAGGTATGCCACTGTTGGATTGAATTAGCAGCACTTACCAGACCAACTTGTGTTCTGCCTTGGTCAGCATTCTCCCTCAGGTGTTCTTTGCTTCTTTTACAGGAGGAAATCCCAAAGGTCGAGGCCGGATTGCAAAAGAGCAAGGGAGCCCTGCGGAAAGGTTCTAGCCTGAGTGGAAGCTGAACATTGGGTGTGAGAGATTTTGGAAGCGACCTGAACTCTCTAATACTTCTGCAACTTATAAGGCTGAGGCGTTGCCGAAACTGCTGTGAATGCTGTGTACACAGTGAATGCTGTGAACGCTGTGGATGCTGTGGTGCTAGGTTATAAAAGTACCTAGCGATTTCCTTTCTTATTTTTACAAGGACTGCAGTGTTCTTGGGAAAAATGCTGTAGAGGATTTTAACGAGTGATTTTTAACAATCTGTTAAAACAACCAAGAGTAGATAGACTATCAAGTGGAGGGGTGTATAGTGGTGTTCATAAGTGAGTGATTCATGAAGCTGAGGAGGCAGTGGTGAATATATCTTATGCAATTTAGAGTATAAATTTGGGTATAAACTGAGATTATTTTAAATGTACACATTTTTAGTTCATATAATTTTTTCGTGCCCTATTGACTTTTTTCTGACATGATTGGCACAGGTTGCCCATGTGATCTATGCACATATAGTGCATGTATGGTGTTCTTCTGTTAGATCATCTCACATCACTTGATGGGGAAGTGAGGCACCACTGTAAAGAAGCTACCACATTAACTAGTTTCATTTAATATTAGCTTTTTTTAAGCTTTTTAAGCTCTAGTCTGCTTGTGTAAGAATCATCAGAACTATGAGTTACGAGTCTCTGTTTGCATATACAGCTTCAACCTGTTTAGGTCTGAGGGTGTCTTCCTGCTACTGAAAATGTACACATCTTTAGAGCTGACTCAGTAAGTTTTCCTTTTCTGTTGCATGATATTAACTCACTTTTTATTTTTAATTTAACTTTATGTAATCTTTAGTATATTTTTAGCATATTTCTTATTTATTTTTTAAGTGATTGATTACTAAAGTATTAGTAACAGTGGCACCTGTTTCTTAACAAGTATTTAGATACAGTAATAATAGCTAAGGAGCTAGTTTGTTCTGACAAAGCTCTATTTTATGGCTCTAGTATTTTTCTCTTGTCCTTATTCCCTCTTGGTGGATCATGTCTTAATTCTAATTCTTTGTTTTTATTATTAGAATTGAGAATTTAAAATATTTCCTGATATATATATACTTTTTTTCCTCTTTTAGATCTGATCTGGTCCCTAGTTATAGAATCAGAGGCCTTAATAGTCCTGAGGGACATAAGGGATTTAAGGGCTTTATTTTTTTCAAGATCCTGTCTAATGGACATGTTATAATTATTCAGTCATTACTGGACAATCCAAAGGGCTTAATACTCTGAAGGCTGAAAAAGGCTAGTGAAGAAGCTGAATTAGCTTGTACGAAGTTGAATCACTCCACTGACTTTCTTTATTTTTTTGGCTCTAACTGGACTTGTTTGGACTTCTTTAGACTCAATCACCTCTTTTTTTAGCAGCAAAAGATGACTGCTTAATTGCTGAACTGGTGGGAAGTACTAAAATAATTTTAATTGAACTTCAAATGTATGCTACGCTCTTTTCCTACACTGGTAGTGTGTGCCATTGTCTTTTCATTTTTTTGCCTTCTCTAAAAAGTTAGAAGTAGCTGATCTTTTTGGAAAGGTCTGTCTAGTAATCTTTGGTAAAAATGGTTAATACACGTAGACAGGCTGCCGCATCTGCCATGCTGAACAAAGTTGATTGTATTATTATAGAAGATTCCAGTCATGTACAAGCTTCATTTCAAATGCCTGCTTCTCTGATTGAATGTTCAGATAGTATAATTTGGGAAGAGATTAGGGACCAGGTGGGGAAAGATAAAGGAATATTGAAGGGTAGAGGAAAGAACAATTCTGTGTATAAACAAGTGGTTAATAAGCAAAAAACAAAAACTGCTCCATTGAACAAGATGCAGTCTATCAAGGGACGAGAAAACCAAATCCCAAGAAGTCATTAAAGGTTAGAAAAATCTGAAACAAAAGAGGCTTAAGTAAGCAGTCAAAATTAATCATTTCGAGCAGATAAAACCACGAACAGTTCAGACTAACTTAAACCCAGAAGCAATTATTTTTTGTTTGAATACCATCAAACACAGGGAGATGATCAACAGCTTAGAGACTGAGCAAGGTTGCTTTAGGCTTTCTTCTCTCCCAAAGGTATTTGCTAAAGATTATAACATGGGTTCTATAGATGAAGATCTATGTCCCTCCAATATCTCCATAGTCACTGTCAAAATTAGTCAACCCGCTCAAAATAATAATAATAATAAAAATTTATTAATAATCAGAATAAGAGCTGTGGTACAGAGGTATCAATAAATTTATATTATGATTCTTAGTCAGAGTCATTGAATTTCTCTACAGGGCCTTGTAGCCCAGAACCCAATCAGAATAAACAAAATAACAATTTGATACACGAATAAAAGGGGATAACTTCTGATTTACATAATACCCTAACGAGTCTAAATAAATTGGATTTGAGAAGCCTTAAAGGAAATGTCCCTAGACCCCAACAGACTTATAACAATCAGGTGGCTGGGGATAATTTTGTTCAAGCTACTTCATACTCTTTTGGTTTTGATGAGGAATTAAAGAATTTTATGAAAGATCCTTATGTTGCACACCTTTTGATATATGAGCAACTAATTGCAGTCCACCAAGAAACTGAGAAAGTTAAGGGCAATATTGCCACTAATGGTTCTCGGCTTGTTGATATTATTTACAAACTTTGCAGAATGAACCCATGTATTAAATCCCCCTCTCTGATTATTGAGGATTTCCCAAACTGAAGGACAGATTTCCCTTCTTTACACATTCCTGATACACCTGTGAGAGAAGTCTTTCATCCGAGAGGAAAAATATAAAAATAAATATATAATAAAATAAAATAATAATAATAATAAACAAAGAATATCCAAGGACAAAAAGGTGCAACAAAAAGGAAGACCTCAAAGTCCGATGATAGTAAGCACGGATCAGAGTGGGGCTTTCATTGAAAAACATCTAGAAACTAGTACAAGGGGACTGTTAATAACCAATGATCTTAGTATAGAAGAAAGTAAGGCTCTGTATTCTGATTTGCATTCAGTACAGAATACAGAGGAACAATCTTGTGAAGATCAACTGGTTAAACATGATTTTAAGACCCAATGTGAAGGTATTTCCTCTCAGCTAAAAGGGTCTGATATGGACTCTAAGGCTCCATGAAAAGACTCGAACGATTGGCCATCTTATAGACAAACTGCAAATCTTGGCCATCATTGTGTACATCAGAAGTCAGATTTAAGACCCACTGAAGACCAAGTGGCACCTAAACAAGAGGGATCGGTTAATCTATCAGAGTGTGCAATTCTTGTTTTTTAATGGCTTTAATTGGTACAATGACGGAGTGATAGAGAGAAATGAGGAAGAGATTGTACATCTAATAAGGACAATAACAGGGGCAGATCTTACTAAAAAAGATATTCTGCAACTTTGGAAAGATAGGGATTTTGAGTGCAATGAGTGTGTGTTTATCTTCTGCTCTGCTGTTAGAATTGCTAATCAAATCTGGTTAAGTAACAAGTTACTGGAGAATATAGGATGTTCAATAGAATTTGTAAATAGAGATCAGCTAAATGCTAAGACACATAGGCTTGGATATTCAGACTGCACTGGGCAGTGGCGCAAGCCTGGGCACAGTGCAACTGGGCTATGCCAGGGCGTGCGCCAGGCAATATTCAACGGGTGGTGCTGCTGGCTCAGCACCATTGAATATGGCACAGAGGTGCGACACTGTGCATGGTGCAGTGGCACTGTGCCAGCACAAGACAAAGTGCAGGAGCAGGGGGATGTGCCAGCGCAAGTGCAGTTGCGCTAGGTGCATCACCCGTGATATTCAGCATGGGGCATGCAAATGAGGCCATTATACATGCAAGGTGCAAATGGGTCCATTTGCATGTCATTATGGCCCCATTTGCATGTGATGCACCGATCCCCAGTGACTTGCGCCTGGTGCCCTGCCCGGCTGCAGCCGTCGAGGATCGACACCCTGTTGTGCCATTGAAGTCCCCCTCCCATACGCTCGATCACAGGCATATGTATATATAAGATATCTGGTGGTCCAGTGGTAATCCCCCCATTGCCCAATCGTGGGCAGTTGTAGATACAGATCCCTGGTGATCTCCTCATTGCCCGATCATGGGCAGTTGTAAAATCACATCCCTGGTGGTCCAGTGAGTGCGCCCTTTTGCCCGATCACTGGCACATGTAAATGAATGATCCTGTTGGTCCAGTGGTATCCCCTCACCCACCCAGGGGTCCCCACCACCCAGCACCCCAGTCATCAGCAGGCAAAGCACTCCGCCCGCATGCTGGCAGCCACTGGATGACAGTGTACGATATGATCTGTATGCCTATTGGTCCACTAAGTGGACCAATGGGCATGCAGACTATACTGTACTGCACAGGCCAAAATATGAATGGAACATATCAGACTGTGTAATACAGTATGGTCTGCATGTCCATTGGTCCATACAGTGGACCAATAGGCATATAGATCATACTGTATGCTGTCATTGGCAGGTGGCTGGGTGGCATATGGGTGGGGTGCTGCCACCCACCAATGATGGGGGTGCTGGGTGGTGGAGGACCTCTGTGGGTGAGTGGGTGGGAAGGGGGGTACCACTGGACCACCAGGGATCATTCGTCCACATGTGCCCACGATTGGGTGAAAAGGGCATACCACTGGACCATCAGGGATGTGATTTTACAACTGCCCATGATTAGGCAATGGGGGATCACCACTGGACCATCAGGGTTATGATTGTAAACCTGCCCATGATTGGGCGATTGGGGGATTACCATTGGACCACCAGGGTTATGATTGTAAACCTGCCCACAATTGAGCGATGGGAGAATTACCAATGGACCACCAGGGTTATGATTTTATGAATGCCCATGATTGGGAAGTAGGGGCTTCCCACTAGACCACCAGGGATCATATATGTACATATGCCCGTGATCAGGTGCTGGGGTGGGGGGCACAATGCTCCCAGGGCAGGGTGCTTGTGGACAGTGTACCTGCTGACCGGGTGGCCACCCATAGCTGGCAGCTGTTGTGTTGCACCATGCACTACAGCCACCCGCCTGTGGGTGGCCAGCATTTGAGCCATTATTTTTTGGCTTAACTTTGCGGCACAAGTAAGGGTTGTGCCAGCATATGTGCCACACATCCTGGGCTGAATATTGGGATGTGCCACATATGCATGGGCACACCCCCTGCATCTGTGTTGCATACATTACCAATGCACCCCAGCACATTGAGGGTTGCACCGCACAGCCTGCCCCTTTGAATATCATGCCAGGGCACATTAGGGGGTTGCCCATGGTATAACTCCTTTGAATATCCAGGCCATAATCAACATAGATGTCTTAGTATGTTTGGGTTAAGTGCAATTCCTAATGAAAATAAGTGGAAGCTACAGAAAGACTTTTTGAGTCTTTGCACACATGCCCTAAAAATCTCAGATGGGGGTATTAAAATAAAAGGGATCTGTAGATGGAGATCTGATAATAATTTTGGCCAGGTGGATGTCATGCAGGAGGGAGATACTGTTGTCAATGAAATCCTTGTGAAAGGATCACTGTTAGATTTGTTAGGGATCCATATTATAGACAGTGAAATATTGAATTGCATCAGTCTGAAATCTGAAAAACCTAGATCTGTAGATGAAATGGAGACCCCCAGGACTCTATTTTTATTTGGTCTTCAACAGTTAGAAAATGAGAATTCAATGAAACTTAAAAACACATTAATTGATCTGTTTGAACAACTTTTTCATACTAAAATAAAATACCCAATGGCTATTAAGGTGACTCACCCTGGTAGTAATTTAGATTATGACCAAGCTGAAATAGTGATAAAATATGAAAGCCTTTATAAGAAGTTTTCAGAAAATTTAAATATTCTTGATACCATGGGACTTTATATAGTAGATCCTAATTACGAGGTTTTAAAAAGATCAACTGAAACTGTAACAATTCCCCCTTTGGCACCGACTACCCTGACCTTGGACGAGATCCTCCAGAATTGTTTTAATATCCCTATTTCTAACAGATATGACGTTTTGAGCTCTCTGAATGAATGACTGAAGAAAGAATTATTGTGAGAGGGCTGTAGTGTTGTGTCTTTGCATTTAGTTGATAAATTAGAGATAGCAAACTATATGTCTTGGAATATTGCTGGTCTGTGGGGGAAGGTTGCTGATTCTGAGTGGGCTAGTTTTTTTAAAAGCAAGGATGTAATTTTTCTACAAGAAATCTGGACTGACACCCCAATTGATATCAATGGTTACTTCCTTATACATTCACCTGCATAGAGAGAGGCACGCTATGGCAGGTATACAATGGGATTGGCAACATATATCAAGATTAGAGATAATATATTGATGAAAGATGTAATAAAATTAGAACATAATTATATAATACAGAATATACATTGGAATAAGATCCTATTACTTTAATTAATATTTATATTCCACAAAACAAAAAAAAAACAAAATAATTTATCTTTATGGGCCTCTTTGCAGAAAGATCTTGATATTGTTTTTAAATTATTCCTGATTATAATCTCCTGATAGCTGGGGATTTTAATGCAAGAGTTGCACAGTATGATATAAGAGAGCTTTTAATAGATGTTATAGATACAAAGTTGCTGGGACCTAGGAAAAGTCAAAACCCTCTCACTAATGAGCAGGGGAAAAAATTGATCAAATTTACTGAGGAGAATGGGTTATGGATCCTCAATGGCAGAGTAAAGGGTGACTATAAAGGAAAGACCACTTTTTGTCTCATCTCTGGGACAAAGTAAAATTGATTATGTCCAAGGTAATCAAGGACCTCTTGTCAATTTAAGTTGTCAAGGAAAAATAGACTAAAAGAGGAAAATCAAGGAGAGAAATCTCTAAAATCTTGGAGGATTCAGTAAAAGAATTGAATCACTGAATGTTGTTTTGAACACCCTCAACAATTAGGAGACATGCTTCACCAATTGAATTTGGATATTGGTAAAATTATATATGGAAAGGTTACAAATAAAACCATTTACCCCAGGGCTGGCTTGACGAGGAATGTAAAGTACAAAAGAAACATTAAATAAAAGAATAAAATGGACAAAACTACACTCAATTAAAATAATTTTCAAAATTTAAATAATGTTAGAAACAATATAGAAAATGGTTAATTGAAAAAAGACAGCATCAACAAAATTGTGGTAGGAAATGACAATGTAATTCAAAACGGAGATATGAATACTTTTGGAGTCTAGTAGCTAAGGGTGTAAAGGAATATAAACAATCTCTTTTCACATATATTCCACAAGATCAATGGATAAAACACTTTAAAACAATATTTACTAGAATGGAATTAGATGAAGCTGACAAGTCTTTAATAAATATTTTAAGGTTAACTGTGGGAAATAATTTGTATTTTCTGAAACGGAGGTCAATAGGGCAATTTTGAATCTTAGAAATAATAAAGCGGCAGGTGAAGATGGAATTCCTGCAGAATTTAATAAGAATCATATCGATTTTTGGACACCTCCATTGACCTATTATTTTAACCTATGTATTAAACATAAGTATATTCCATCTGCTTGGGTTAAAAATATAATTATTCCAATACATAAAAAAGGGTCCGTCTATGATCCTTCTAACTATTGTCAAATCAGCCTGCTAAAAATAGTCTCTAAAATATTCTCAAGGCTTCTGTTAGATAGACTGATTAATTGGGTAGAGAAAAATATCATACTTGCACCTACCCAAGCGGGGTTTAGACAAGGGGTTTCAACCATTGATAATATTTTTGTGTTCTTACACCTACTGAGAATATGTTCACTGGAGGAAAATGAAAGTATATGTTTTGTTTCTAGACTTCTCAGCTGCATTTGATTCCATAAATAGGCAAAATTACGGAAAAGACTTTCTGAATTAATGATTGATAGATCATTGCTTATTATGATCTGTTTATTTCATTTTGGTACCAGATCCTCCATAACATATGATAATAATGGAAATCTAACAGATTATTTTGACACTCAGAAGTGTTAAGCAGGGTTGTTTAATGGCTCATCTGTTGTTTAATATTTATATCAATGACCTCCTATATTTTGAAAAGAGACTGAATTAGATGCCCCAAAATTACTAATAAGCCTCTGCACTCATTAGCTTATGCAGACGATATTGTCTTGTTTGCCCTATCGAAAATGGGATTGCAAAAGAAAATTAATATTTTTAAAAGGAAGTGTGAGTTTTTGGAATTAAAGATAAACCTCAATAAAACCAAAATAATGATATTCAGTAATCAAAGAAAACATCATCGAAATATTAATTGTTATTTGGGAGAAAACAAAATTGAAATAGTAGATAATTACCTTTATCTGGGAGTAAAGTCCACATGTACAACCAATTGGGCTTCCCATCAAAGGGATCAAAATCGAAAAGCAAAGACAATTGCAAGAGCTTTGCTGAAATTTAATTTAAAATATGGGGGTTACTTCATTACTCCTGCCTTAAAAGCAGGAGAAGCTAAGATAAATCCAGTTCTATTGTACAGAGCTGAAGTCTGGGGTTACCAAATAACAGTGGGGCTAGAAAATGCCCTGTCGTATTATTATAAGGCCTTGCTGGCTATTTCTACTTCTGCAGCAAACACGATAGTGAGAGTAGAGCTGGGAAGGATTCCTATTCAATCATTTGTAGAGTTGGGTCTTCTTTCCTATTGGTTAAGGATAATAAATAATAAATTTGATAAGCTTCCCTGTATTTGCTTAAATGAAAAAGTTGCATGATTAAAAGATGGTCATAACTCTAAATGGTTATCAGCCCTGGACAAGAAATTGAGGAAAGTAGAAATGACCCACTTATGGAAAGAATGCAATAGAAATATTAACATCTCATTGAAATTTAGGACCTCAATGAAAGAAAAATTATTTGAAAAAGCGAGAAGTTTAGATATGAGTAAAATAAGAAACCAAAATCGTGTGGAATGGTTCAAAATTAATAAAATTAATCATTGCATTGATGACTATTTAACATTGCCAATTACTCCTGAGGAGAGAAAATGAATTTCTTGGACTAGGTATGAACTGATAACTTCAAAACATGTATTTTACAACAACACAGATACTTCAAACAATGATTTAAGTGAAATATACTTTCAATGTAGATGTAAGAAAGGACAGCAGAAACACTTTTCTCATATTATTAATAATTGTCCACTAAGCCAAGGAACAATTTTGTATTGAATTTTCTGAAAATATATGCAAATACCAATTATGATGGGGTATTCATACTTCTTCATCCTAAAAACCATGTTGATGCTTCAATGACAGCAAAATTCATAGTGTCAGTTCTTTAAATTAAGAAAAAACATTTTAGAATTTTGAAGGATAGGCCCACTCGGATTCAAGAACAACTCCCTTGGTAGTATTGGGGTCTTGATTTACTATGGTATACTTTGCATGTGAATTGTACATAAATTCACTTTTTAGTGACCTGGTTCAGGCTTTGCATATCCTAATTGAATGAAAAATCTCATTGTTCAGGAAATAAAATGTGAAAATACTGTGCAATCGTATTAATTCCCAATATTGTTTATGTTTATTATGTATATGCTTGGTGTACTTCTACGTTTATGTATATTTTTATATTGTATATATTTTGTATTGTTCTATTATTTTATTTTGTGTCATGACTTTGAATGCTAATAACATCAAACTTGATCAATAAACATTGAATTGATTTGAATAAAAAGGGTTGGGGGAGGGTTACTGAAGACCAGTTTGGGTCTTCTGGGGTAGAATATGTAGGGAAAATCTGGACAGACTGGGTGAGCCAAGTGGTCCTTTTCTGCTTACAAAGTCTGTTTATATATCCCTATTTTGAAGCCTAAAGTTTGTTACACTTTGAGGTAGTGCTTTGTTTTTAGATTTTTACAGGGCATTGCAGCTCAAGTACTTTTGGAGTGACCAGAGCAATCCAGTTTATTTCCAGAGGGGAATGAGGAGTGAGCTATAGGCCAAGAGAAGAGGTCACAGTTGGAGTGGAAAAAGAAGAGATGAAAAGTGAAGAAAGTCAGTGAAGCGAAGATTAGTGGAGAAAAGTGGGGTAATCAAGAAAGAGATTTGGAGAAGTGTGAAAAAAGGGAGTGAAAGTAGTATGGAAGAAACAAGGGTATAGAGTGAAAATCTTTTCTATCCTAGTGATCTCATAAGGAATGGTGTTGAGCTATTTTGTGGTTTGTCCTGAGACAAAATTAAGGGAGCTAGAAATAAAAAAATAAAGAGAATGCTGGAAGTTATAGAAGCCTCAGCACTTAAATTTCATCTACAGTATACCAAAGGCTAAAAAAAACTAGAAAAAAACTTAAAATACATTATTTGAGTCTAGAACTATCTTAATATTTTAATGCTGTGCATACTTTTATGTTTGCTTGCATGCAGCTTAGGAGAAAGCGGATTGTGGAGGCGTGACACTGTTACAACCAAGTGAGGCACTTCATTGGGGGCTTGGCAATGGTGGACCAATGGAGACACAGTATACGATGACACTGGTCTCAAAGTGCACCAAGTAGAAATGTTTTGCTGCTGCAATCAGGGATTGTGCTGCAATAAGGAGCAACCCGTCATTGCAGGGCGGAATGTTAGCTAGCATAATACTGTTTGTGAACATGGCGGGTGGCTTGCCACCATGTTCACAAACAATATCTGCCCCCATGCTGAAGGGTGCCCAATCCCCTCTGCAGCAGTGCCCTCCCGACAGTCTTTCTTTGCCGATGGGGCCCCAATCCCTTGGCTTCAGTGCGTAATCTCCTCCTGCTGTTTCTTGTCTGCCAAAGGGGCCACTCCCCGTCGGCATGATATAACTCCTCCCCACCTGCTTTTTGTTGTCTGCCGACGGGGGATCCCACTCCCCGTCGGCATGATGAAACCCCCCCATTTTCTTGTGTGCCAACGGGGGTGCCCAATCCCCATCAGCATGATTCCCCCCCTTGTTGTGCCGATGGGGGTGCCCAATCCACGTCGGCATGATGGCCCTCCCTTTTCTTGTGTGCCGACGGGGATGCCCAATCCCCCTCTGCATCAAGTGCCCCCCAACGGTCTTTCTCTGCTGATGGGGACCCCAATCCCACCGGCTTCAGTGCACCAATCTCCTCCTGCTGTTCTTGTCTGCCGAAGAGGGAGCCCACTCCCCATCAGCATGATATAACTCCTCCCCACCTGCTTTTGTTGTCTTCCGACGGGGGAGTCCACTCCCGTCGGCATGATGAAACCCACTGTTTTTCTTTGTGTGCTGACGGGGTGCCCAATCCCATCAGCATGATTTCTCTCCTTCTTGTTGTGCAACGGGGTGCCCAACCACGCCAGCATGATGGCCCTCCCTTTTCTTGTGAGCAACGGGGTGCCCAATCCCCATCGGCTACAGCTTCCCCAAAAATATTCTGTTGGCATGCTGGGAGCCCACCCCAGCATGCCAAATCCCTGTGAAATGGAAACCATCCTGCATTGTCTGTGTTTCTTTTTCCCCTCTTGAACAGAAAATGGTCCCTCGCGGTCTCGAAGCCCCTCCACAACCCGCTACCCACCCTGTGCTCCCTGCCTCCCCACCCCATAGCACCTGCGGTGTGGCACGACGATCTTCGGTGGACCGGGAACACGTCTGCACTCTTCAAAGCTTTCCAAGTGAGGAAATTCCGTAAGCTGTATAATGGAATAAATAGGGTTTTTTCAACTTTGATGGATATCTCGGGCATTTTTTGGAATTTTGGCACCAAATGTTCAACATGGGGTTTCTGAGACCCCTCCTTATGAATTCTGTCACTGTCATTGCGTTAATCAGGCCTGAAGGGTGATTTTGTGGTCACTGGCAAAATCACCTTTCGGGATTGATTAATGAAATGACAGTGCCAGTGTTCATAAGGTGGGCTCTCAAAAAGCCCATGTTGCGAATTTGGTGAAAAAATTCCTACAAATGACTGTTTTACGAGCGTGCATTGTGCAGCTGCTACGCACACTCGTAAGTTCGCGGAGTTTTAACATTTCCACTACAGATTTTCAACATTGCCATTTTACCACACCTCCTTATGAGCAGTACAGCTGTAATTTTTCACATCTTGCCCAAAATGTGTTTCAGCACAGGTAGCGCAGTCGGTGTGAGAAATCAATGTTTGGGACAGATAAGAAAATAACAGTGACACTGTTCATTAGCAGAGGTCTTAAAATGGCTATGTTGAAAATTTGTGAAAAATTCTAAAATGACTGTTTTATTTAGCGCATGCTATGCAGTTCCTCGCACACCATAAGTGCACAAATTTTTAATATTTGCACTCCAGCTTTTCAACAATGCCATTTTACCACATCTCCTTATGAGTAGTACAGCTTTAATTTTGCACATCTTGCCCAAAATGTGTTTCCGGGCATGTAGTGCACAATGGCGCAATAGGTGTCTGAAATTAATGTTTGGGACACATTATGAAAATCACAGTGACACTGTTCATTCAGAGGTCCTAAAATGTCTATGTTGAAAATTTGGTGAGAAAATTCCATAAAATGACTGTGTTACGGCGTGCATTGTGCAGTTTCTACACCGCTCATACCTTTGCACATTTGCAATATTTTCACTCCAGATTGTCAATGCTGCCATTGTCACACCTCCTTATAGGCAGTACAGCAGTCATTTTTTACATCGGCCCAAATGTGTTTTTGCACTTGCAGCGCAGACTACAACGGTCGTTGTGGGAAATCCATGTTCGGGACACATTAGGAAAATCACACTGACACCGTTCATTAGCAGAGGTCCTAAAATGTCTATGTTGAAAATTTGGTGAGAAAAGTCCATAAAATGACTGTGTTACGAGCGTGCATTGTGCAGTTTCTATGCACACTCATACCTTCGCACATTTACAATATTTTCACGCCATATTTTCAACATTGTCATTTTTCTGCACCTCCTGCTGAACAGTGCAACTGTCATTTTGCCTCCTGTGCTTCATACCCGGCACAAAATAGCGTGATCGCTGTGGGAAATCACTGTTTGATACACATTACAAAAATCACAGTGACACTGTTCATTAGCAGAGGTCCTAAAATGCCTATGTTGAAAATTTGGTGATGAAAGTCCATAAAGTGACTGTGTTACGAGCATGCGTTGTGCAGTTTCCACACACACTTACAACTTTGCACATTTGTAATATTTTCACTCCAGATCTTCAACATTGCCTTTTTTCCACACCTCCTTATGAACAGTACAGCTGTCATTTTTCACATCCTGGTTGAAATGTGTTTTTGCAGTTCCGACATAGACTACCGTGGTTGCTGTGGAAATCAGTGTTCAGGACACAGTAACATAATCACAGTGACACTGTTCATGAGCACGGGTCGTTAAATGCCTATGGTGAAAATCTGGTGATGAAACTCCATAAAATGACTGTGTTACCATGCGTTATGCAGTTTCCACGTATGCTCGGAAGTGCAAGCATTGTCAATATTCCCACTACATATTTTCAACATTGCCATCTCTTCATACCTCCCTATGGATGGTATAGCTATCATTCTTCACATCGTGCCCGATCTGTGTTTTCATACATGTGGTGCGGAATGGCACTGTCTCTGTTGGAAGTCACTTTTCGGGACACATTGACACAATCACACTGCCACTGTTCATGAGAAGAGGTCCCAAATGCTTTCATGAGGTGGGGTCACAAAAGGCCATGTTCAAAATTTCTACTGTGAATACCAACAACGCCCGAGGCATTATGGTTTCTAACCATAATGTCCTACCCTGTACAGACAGACAGGCATCGAGGTGTGCCTTTGGATTGCCAACTGTACTGCTCATGCCATCCCCCACCCCCGCCACTGACAGGCATCAAGGTGTACCTTGGACTCTTCGTCCCAAGACTTCATACCATTCTCCTATGCTGCACCCATTTCAACGTATGTCCTTTTGGAATGGGGTGACTGTAAAGCCAAACACCCTAAGGCACAGGTCAACATGTGTCGCTGTCTGCAGAATAGGGTGAGGTGACATGGCTTGACCGGCATGGGTGACAACCCAAAAACTTACCCCACATCCTGTCCATCTCTACAGCATGGAGGTGCGGTTCATGTGAAGTTCAGTACTTCACTGCCATTCCTATTCTGCATCTGTCTAACTCCTGCATTTCTAATGCTAATACCAGCAAGCAAACATTTGGCATTGACAAATACTTGTTATATACAGTAGCGCATTTAATATTTTAGTGTATTTAATTTACAGAAATTTAAAAAAGGTTCTCTCTTTGAATTTTATTCAGTAACTTTTGAATTAGCTAATCACTGCTTTCATCTTTGCACCAAATTACATAGACATGTAAGCCTGTGACTTACATTTTCCACACAGTCAAGTATTTGCTATTAGATAATTCACTGGCAGTTGGAGCATGTAGCTGCAGCAAGAAGCACTTTATAATTGTTTGAGTTAGAGGGCCAGATATTCAGAAATACCCCAAAGGCTGGCACAACCCCAGCACAGTGCAACTCAAATGCGCCATGGTACAGTGAATGCAATATTCAAAGGTTGCGCAAGGCGACAAGTGCCAGAGCAACATGGCTGAATATCGCTGGGATGTGCTATGGCGCAGCCAGAGGTGTGCCAGGGAGCAACCAGACCTGCACCATAGTGTAACCAGAGATGCACAAGGGAGCAAAGGTAGATGTGCCAAAGCACAGAAGGACCAGCTCCAGGCAATGGTGGGAGAAAAGCAGCTGAGGGATAGTGCAGGGCAGGCAATGGAACACAGCTGGGGACAGTGGCAGGGAGGCACAGTGGTGGCCCACAGGTGACCACCACCTGCAGGGTGCAGACAGGCAGCCAGCCCCCCCAACACCAGGGCACTGGACGCAGGGAACAGGTGGCACCAATGGCCAGGGGAGAGCTGCCACTGGAACCCCCCCCACTGGATGCCAAGCACCCACCCAGCCAGATCACAGCTAGCCACACCCTGGTACACAGCACCCAACACACATGCTACACATCCTGGACAGCCAGCCCATGGCCACCCCAAGGCACAGCTACCAACCAAGGGCAGGACACCACCATGCACGGCCCGCACATCGATGCAGGCACACCACACAGACACCCACCACGCCACTGCAGCATGGCTCCACTCACCAGCTGCAAAGCAGACACAGACACAGGCAGTTAAGCAAGTAAACTGTAATAAAAACTATGTACAAGGTAATATGGAGGGAAAGGGTAGGAGACCGAGGGATGGGGACAGGGGACTGGGACTGTACAGTGGGACGGGGAAGGAAGGAAAGGGATGGCAGGGGTAAGAAGGAAACACTGGGGACAACTAAGGTCAGCCACAGCCTGCTGCCGCCTGATGCCTCCACCGCTGTCTGTCATGCAGCACCATCCTCTGGATCTGCTGGGCTACCTCCAAGGTCATTGATGTAATGAGGATTCTCTGCCATAACAGCCAGCAATAAAGGGGCAGCTGCAACCTCCTCTGGTTGCCTATGACAAAGGAATGCACAGGTGATCAGTGCAAGTCCCTAGAAACCATGCCCTCCCACTGTGTGCAGTGAACAGTGGGAACACACACCCCTGGGTGGCACCTGGCCACCCACAGTGGGTATGCAAATGCCTGCTAACATCCCAGCATGCCATGACAGTACACAGCAGTGGACACCACCGCCCAAAGGCCACCTGACCGTGCAGTGCCAGGCAGGTGGCACAGGGCTGTAGCAGCACCACAGCAGCATCGGTGGCAGCCGGGTGCACACCCCTACCACCAACAGCTAGTACACATCTACAATGGCTGCCCCACAGTGGCATGCACACCACACAGTGTGCTGCACACAGCTGACATGGCACAGGTGGCCATGGCCACACCCTCAGCCCCGCTGACCACCTGGTAAGGAGTAGAGGAAGACAACAGTGCCTACCTGCCTGCTGCGGCACCGCATGCCCTGGTCCCACTGCTGCTCCACCTCCACCGGTCGGACCCACTCCACTGGCTGAATGTCCCGCAGCAGCCTGCTACGGCCCACAAGGCACCCCCGCTGCCTTGGCACGGTGCCGATCCTCAGGCCCTAAGAATGGAACACAGACAGGTACACATCAGAGTACAGCCACAGCATGTGTCTACCTCCCCCACCCCGGTGCACAGTGTGCACCCCAGCCTGACATGACCCGCAGGGCAGTGGCACAGCGCACCCAGTGACTGGCAATGCCACACCACATGCACACGCTGACAGTGCCCCCCCCACAGGGCATGTCAGGCAGCCCAGCCAACACCGTGGTATGGCAGTTGGGCACAGAAGCAACATGTGTCGACTTACCTGGCCATGGCATGGCCCCCCTACAGACACATGCCTGCAGCGTCCTTAGTATCTCAGGGTCCCTCCACATCAGGTCACAGTACCAGTGGTGGCACTGCTCACCAGTCTGAGGCACACTAGTATCCTGGACCAGGCCTGCAGCAATGGCCTGCCAAATGTCACTCCTGGCCTGCTGCAGGGGCTCCTGGCCAAACAGACCAGGTGCACGTGGTAGCACCTGGGCCACAAGGTTAATGAGCTCTGTCTCACTCCAGTTGAAAGCATGTCGCACCCCTCACCACACCATGCTCCCTAGATGAGTTGCTGAACCAAGATGGTGGCCAGTAGCGCACATGCACAACGTGTGCAGGATGTGTGCCTCGTTGAGGCATGCACAGCGTCCGCCAATCACGCATCGCTGTGGATGTGCGGCATGGGTGTGGCCCACCCAGCACATGGTGGTGGAGTCCCAAGGGGCATAGGGTCAGGTCAGGGGTCACCCGGCGCACAGTGCACCGGGGCACTATGGGGGCCATAGACAGTGCGCCATGTGCCTATAGTGCTCAGAGCGCCATAGGGGTCATGTGGTACACTATGCGCGCTATGGCCCTATAGTGCTCTGAGTGCACAGTGCGCAATTGGAAGTAGCACAGGCCACAATGCATGCATACTGCAGGCAGCGCACTGCGCACATCACGGCATTGTGCCACGACATGCACCAGAGCAATTCCATTGTGAAGGAGCAAGTGAGCAATATTCAGCCACTACATGCTAATGAGCTCATCAGCCAATGCACGGCACACTTGGGATATTAGCATGTCATTACCGCTGCGCCACAGGTCATTTGCTTGCGATGCACTATAAAGGCACCACACAACAGCACAGGTCATGGACTGGTATTGCAACCATCTGATGTAAGTTGCACCTGATGTGGGAACAGCCAGCACAGCAGGGTGGATGGGATGGGCAGCTGCAGGCAGTGACACACGTGTCCTTGTCCACAGGTAGCACCATGTCTGAGCATGAGAGACTGAAGGAGCGTGGGCCTGCCTGCAAGCGCAGGCCCAACTTTCCGAAGGCAGAAGTCAATGCCCTGTTCAAGGCCTACCTCGACAGGGAGCAATTGCTGAGTGGTGCCACTGGCACATCACAGGCCAGGGCTGTGGCCTGGGTGGAGGTGGCAGCGGCTGTGAACCTGCAGAGCAGCCACCAGCAGTTTGTGCAGAAGTGCAGAAAGAAGGTGGGCACTGACAAATGTCACATTAAGGAGAAGGTGGTGGCCATACAGGCTGCCAGGACAGCCACTGGTGGGGGCCATGCTGCTGTGCCACAGCTCACAGCACAGGAGGAGCTGGTGTTGGTCACCATGCGGCACAGCACCATTGAGGTGTGCTTGATGGTGGCTTCCAGACAGGAGGGAGCCCATCACTGCATGGTACATATCATGCCCAGGGAAATGCCAGTATTGCAGCACTAACACATCTGTTTTCCCTTACAGCACTGGCATGCCAGCATGCAGTGGCAGGGGCACCAGTAGCAGCTGTGGGGGCAGGCCCAGCCCCGGAGGACCAGCCATCCACCTCCACGGGCATCCGGGGACCTGATCGGCTGTAGCACACCACCGCCGTCCAACCGGATGTCCTGATCTTGGTGTTGGACAAGGCCCTGGCTGTGTTCCAGCAGGATGCCAGTCATGGCGTACTCTGCATGGAGACACAGATCGGGCCGGGATCTGACACTGATGATGACAGGACCATCATCCTCGGCAGTGTGGGTGGTGTTGTGGGGGAGACACTCATACCTACCACCATCATTGGCAGCGTGGCCAGTGGCCTTTCGGCAGTGGAACAGCTGCCCGCTGCTACCCCTGGTGCTGCCATGTGCACAACCAATGCGGTGCTGGATGGTGATGGTGGCGCAACCGCTCAGGTGCTGGCCAGCGCACAGGGGCTGGAGGGGCAGCAGCAACACCAGATGGCTGGAGACACTGGGTGGCCAGCTACAGAGTCCACTGCTGGGGTGCCAGACAGTGACCTACCCCATGGGGACCCTGCTGTGCAGCATCCACCTGAGCAGGAGGCAATGCAGCATAGTCATACACCAATGGTGGGACGGTGGCACGCCCATGCACCCCTGGGTGCCGACCCATTGACAGAGCACACCCAATTGCTGTGGGCCTCTATGGAGCAACAGGTGCTGCTCATAACTGGGGTGCATGCACTTCACACAGAGGTGCACCAGGTAGACGCGCTGTGCGAGAGGGGTACCATGCAGGTCCTGGAGGCTATACAGCGCCTGCAGGAAGTCATGACTTCGTCCCTGGATCACATTGCCAATGCAATCTTGGTTGGCCTTGCGCCACTGGCTGCCATAGGTCTGGCGCCAGCCCCAGACACCATGGAGTGCACTGTCCACCCCATGGACCCGCGTTGGGTGACTCCCTCCATGTCGATGCGGGCTCTGCTGTTGGCATCCCAGGCACGCCTGGGCTGGCCTGTTTGGTACCTACACACCCCTGTGTAAACTTGGTCGCATTCCCACACTTCAACCCTTGGGGCAGTTGCATACCCCATGGCTGCTTCAGCAGCCAATGGCTGCCGACCGGCCCCTGCGCGCCGCTGCCCGTGTCTGCAGTGGCCATGGTTCTGCACAGCGGACCTGATGTGCACACTGCCCTGTCTGCAGTCTGCTGCTACTGCCCTGTGTGCACATGGGTGATGTGTGTGGGTGCATGCCACAGTCATGGCAACTGTGTGTCATGCCACATACTGCCTATGTGTGCACCTGCCTGGCCAGTGGCCCATGTGGCATGTGTGTGATGAGAGCAGTACAGCACTGATTGCGCCTGTGCACTGGTGCCCTGCATCTGATCCATGCCGCGTGCTAGCACCTGGGCACATGCTTGCGGCGTGTGTGTGTGTGTGTGTGTCTGCATTGCTGTATGGTGCTGTGTGCTGTTGTATGTGGCTGTGTGGCACTGCCACCCCACCCTGCCCCACGCCTGTGTGTGTGTGTGTGTGTGTGTGCCCATAGCCATGCCTGCCCATGCCCGTGTGCTGTGCCATTGTGTCTGTCCACTGCATGGGTGTTGCTCCACCTACCTCGTGCACCAAAGTGCTCCTGTGCACTGTGTCCCGGTGCCATCGTGCCATCCTTAAGCCAGGATCCTATGCCCAGGGGCTGCCCACCGCCCCAGCCCATTGCCCTCATCATCCCCACTGCTGTCCCCTCCTCAGCCTTGACAGCTATCCCACGGTCAATGGCCATGTTGTGCAGTATGTAGCAGGCCAGGAATAAGCCACAGGTTTTCGAGGGGCTGTACTGTATGGCACCACCACCAGACCTGTCTAGGCAATGGAATCATGCCTTCAGCATCCCAAACTTGCACTCAATGATGTTCCACATGCTGGCATGTGCCTCATTGTAATGGTCCTCTGCTGGGGACAACAGGCGCCAGTAGGAGGTGAGCAGCCAGTGCCTGAGTGGGTAGCCACTGTCACCTGTGTGGACAGATAAATGGTTAGCCTGATGTCCTCTGTCACTGTGCCACTTGCCCATCCCTGGTGCCCCCCACCAGTGAACCCGCCCTGCCCACCCCTTCCCATGCCCTGCTGTTCCCAGCTCCCCATGGCCATCCTATACTCAGCCACTAGGTGGCCCGTGGGGATATCCCCACTCTCGAACCTGTGGCACAGTGCAGAGCTGTGCCAGATGAATGAATCATGTGTACACCCAAGGTGTGTGGCACAAACATTGATTATGCACCCCCTGGCATCGTACACCACCTGGCAGTTGACACTGGGGTAGCCCTTCCTGTTGACGTATGCTATGCCCTCAGGGCCAGGTGGCATGCGGATGCCCTCATGGGTGCAGTCAATTGCCCCTAGCACGCCAGGTATCCGTGCTACCCTGTGGAACTCCTGCATGGTTGCTGTATGCTCTGCCTGTGTGCTGGGCAACTGGATGTATTCCACAGCATGTGGCAGCAGGTGTTGAAGAATGTGTGAGGAGGCATGATGTGGCGACTGGGTTATGCCTGTGGTGTCCCCTGTTGGTCTATGGAAGGTGCCCATGGTGAGCAGGCACATGACGGCTGTCACCTTCTGCCTCACTGTCAGGGCGTTGTTCCGCCTAGTGGGTGCCTGCATCTCCTCACTGCACAGCTCACAGAGCTGCCTCAGAATCACCGGTTCAGGTGATACCAGCCCACAATCTCCGTAGTCAGAGTGGTTCTTGAAGCTGATGCGGGACGGTACCACCTGTTCCGGCATACCGCACAGGCCTTCCATCGCTAATACGTTGCTCTGCTTCCTGCCTCCTCACACCCCTCATTATGGCCTCCATCTGAAAGGCTGCACTGGCCATGGCCCCTGCTGTCCTGTTCCCCTGGGTGTCCAGCTCCTGTGGTCCACCTGCCATCGTGGGCAGTGCCTGTCTGCCTGGCTCCCTCTTGTTTCCCCTGCCCTGGCTCGCACTCCACTGCCACCTCCATCCCACACCCTGTAGCTGCCTGTTCCACTCCCTCCAGGGTCTGGTGGCTTTCTCTCTCTCCTCTCTCTTTCTCTGTCTACCTGGCTGTCTTGCTCCCCTCTGGTGCAAGTGCTGTCCCTGCTTGCTCCCTGTATTTATAGGCTCAAGTCTGCTCGGCACATCTGGCCATTGCTCCACACTTGCGCCATGGGTCAGGGTTGAATATTGCACTGTTCCACATATTCGTGGGAATGCCCCCTGCCCTTGCACGTGCATTCATTAGAGTTGCGCATTGGCACACTGCTACTTGTGCTGTGCACCAGCTCCCACTGAATATCACTCCATGGCGCAGTGCCGCAGTTGCACATGCACAACCCAGTTGCACCATGTGCAACTGCTTTGAATATCCCAGCCAGAGAGTCTTGAGACACTGCTCCATTTCATTAAATTATTTTTTACATTCTAAAATTTTTATCGATATTATTCAAAGCATTTAGGCCTTGGAGCTCAGTTTAACCTAATCGATGCATATTGGCAAATACTTTGCATTGCCATTTTTGCAGCAAGGCAAATTCTTATTTTTCTGTTTAACACTTGGTGATAAAGGAAAATACTCCACAAGGCATTTATGAAGTTTGGAAAGCGCTGACGATGCCAATGCAGATTTTAAAAATTCTGCTTTACAGTAAGTAGAAAAACCATCCCTTTAGGATTGTTTACATGCTATATGCACTGCAGTCTTAATATCCCATAGTTTTAGCCTCTGAAGTTTATGTAAAACAACTTTCTATATATGGAAAATGTTTTTATTTCCCTGTTCTACTCTTTAGGATAAGACTGTCCGACGGTGACCAAAAGCCTAAGGCCTTTTACTGTACACTTGTGACTTGAATTGAGTTTCACCATGGGCTCTATGTGAGAAGTTCTCTTAGCACACAAAGGGAAATTAAAGCAGGTGTATTTGTTAGTAGAGATGTTGCAAAGTTTTAATACGCTGGCGAAGTTCCCCAATTTGCCTCCACAGGTAAGTTCACAAATTTCCCCTGTTCAGTGGGAAATTTGCCTTTCAACTAACCATTAAACTTTGTCTTCAGACGGCTCCATGGCACCAAATGATGGGGTTTCACTCGGTACACTGGCAACCCGGTTCACACCCCAATCTTGGGATGACAGGAGTGGATGCCGGCAGGGAGGGGTTCAGAGCGTCCCTCAGATGCTTCCCTCCTGGGGTGGTGGGCAGTGCTGTTCCACTTCTATAGCAGCTCCTGGTGGTGGGCTGAAGTGGCATCCTAGGTAGTGTGGGTGTGCTCGCACTGGCAGATGTACCCCCCAGGACACTCGCTGCGGCAGCATCAGCACGGGATGGGCAGGGACAGAAAATGGGAAAAATGGGCTTCCCAGCCTCGCTGGATGACAATCACTGCTCCCACCATGCTAAGGTCCCCAGAGCACACCTCCTCCATGCCCCGTGTCTGCCTGGGATACCATACAAGTAATCTCCTCTCCCTTTCCCCCTCCATGGGGTGGGGCTCTTCTGGTAGGGTTAATGCCAGACCCCCACTATGCAGGGTGCATAGGGCCATGTCCAATGGACAGAGGCAGCGGGGGTGATATCGGCAGGTATAAAGGAATTAGCGGACCCGAAGAAGTGGCGGGCTAGGGCCATGTGGGAGCAAAAATAAAAACTTTGCCTTTGCATTAGAAAGGTAACATTTACCAGAAAAAGTCCTGGTTACATGAGAGACCTTCTGAAGGTCACATGTTGTATTGCCAGGGCAGGAAGTGTGTGGCTTTCATTTTCTCTCAGTGTAGTCAGTGAGACAGTGTGAGCTGAGCTTGCAGCAGTGGAGTGAGAGAAAGCCACACATTTCAAAAGAACTTAAGAAAACTTTTATTTTTAAACCTTCTTTTGTTTTTGAAGTGTAAGCCCTCGTTTTTCGAGGGCTTACTATACTAGCCTCTCCGCCCTGTTTTCCTGTTATGGGCCTGGGAGGGTTTGTCTGCCCTTTGGGTGGAGTTCCTGCCAGGCCTAGGGGGTATATTAGGAGGTTTCAGAGTAGGGTAGGAGGAGGCCAACAGGAGATTGAGATTCGTTGTGGGCTGGGGGGTTCAATCTATAGCCAGGGAGATGGGGCCTATGTTTATCGTCATATGGAGTGTGCCAAGGAAGATCTGGGTGATTGGTAGGGTTGCAGTCATTTGGGACTGGGACCACTGTGGAAGCCACGGCCTGGGGTGTATGGAGTAGGCCCACCTTGTGCTCTGTGGCACGGGGTGGGCCAGGCCTAGTTCTGTTTGGAATAGTATGGGCAGGCACGGGATGGCTCCTCAGTGGTGGTATCCTGAAGTGGACCCAGAGGTGGTGGCAGCCCTTTGGGCCCAGTACCCATGTGGTGTTCTGTGTCTGGGTGTGACAGCCTGTGGGGAAAGATTTTGGGGATCAACCTTGCCCTGACGTGAAGTTCGGTTGAGCTAGTCTCCGGGTTTGCAGGAAGTGATCCCCAGTTGCCCTGTGTTGCAGGAGGTAAAGATGATTGTGGGTGACTGCTGCAGCCTGAGCCTTGTGTGCAGCTGTGCGAGTGGCCCTCTGAGCAGTGAATTGACTGGTAGGGAGGAAGTGCAGGGCAGCTTGTAAGTGTGAAGTCTAGGCCCCAGGTATAATGGAAGTGTTGTGGGCCTGGCAATGGTGCTGCTGAGATTAGAGGGCCCCAGACCCTTGGGGATTATGGATGCTTGTTTGGGTCTTTTCAGCTCCTGTGTGAAGTCCAGTTAATGGGTCAGTTCGACCCTTAAGTGTTGTGCCATGGCACTTCGCCACTATTTTGATACCTGTCTCCAGTTTGTGCCCCCCATCTCCTGTGAGCTGTTGTTCTTATTTTAAAATAAATCAATTGGTTATTTATTATAATTTGAGGGTGCCTCCTCTGTTCTACAAATTTTGGCTGCCAGTTTAAATTTTTTGCTCCCAGTGGTCCAGCTTTGAGCCTGCCCGTGGTGAGGTTTAAGTGTCTCGCTGCCCAGGGGTGTAGCCAGGGATTTCAGATCTGCACCAAGTGGACTCACTGCTACCCCTCCCCCCATTAGATGACTCCTTCGGGGTGTAGCCAGACAATATACAAATGTACACCAGGGCCGTGTTTGTTGCCTCATTTGGCACAATAAATACAACTTTTGTATCTCATAACAATGGTTGTTGCCATGCATGGGTAAATACAAATGCCATGCATTGTTCATTAAGACACCCACATACCAGCCCAAAGCCTGTAAAGTTGTATTGTCTTTGGGATGCAAACAGTAATAGTGACCAGTCCTTCTAGTTTTGACTCTATGAATACAATTACAGAAAGGTTCCGTATTTTCTTTGTTAGTTTTCATGGAAAAGAAAGCAGTTCAGAGCCTATTTGCTACCCCTTAAATAAAATTGCACACCATGGAGTACTTGGGTAATGCCTGGCTACACCCGTGTAACTGCCAAGCCTGCCTGAGTGAATTCTGTCAGAAAAAATCATTGTTTGCAGATATGTGCCATCTTTTCTAATGCATTCAGAGTGTCTGCTATTCTTTGGGTCCCTCTTCAGTCTAATTTACACTGGGCTGCTAGACATAGATGAGAGAGAGTTACAGAAGCTTTCTTAACTTAATCTTTGTTTATAATTGTTTTTGCTCTCTTTTTTCTTTACTGTTTGCTTTCTGTCTGTCTCGTTCTCTCTCTCTTTTCATTTTTTTATGTTGCTTGTGCACATGTGCAACAAACATGTTGCGGCAGCTTCCTGCAGAAGCAGGTTGTGGAGGCGCGGCACTGTTGTGGCCAATGCCCCCACTGTCTTTTGAGGCTTGGGCGGCTGTCCCCAATGGGGTGGCACACTGCTGCTGACACCAGTTCAGCCAGCATGCCACAATCTTGAAATTAGCCACTGCAATCAGGGGCCACCTCGTCATTGCAGTGTCATCCGCTGCAATGAGGGAGCGACCCGTCATTGCAACGCTCCCTTGCATTCCTCGACTAGTTTGCCGATGGGGATCCCAGTCCCCATCAGTTTGTGTTGTTTACTGAGGGGGTGCCCAATCCCCCTTGGCATCATTCCCAATCCTCCTGGTTCTTTGCCAACGGGGGTGCCCAATCCCTGTCGGCATGTTCCCCTCCCCCAATCCTTGTGTGCCGAGGGGGTACCCAATCCCCCTCGGCTCATGAGACCCTCTCCACACCAGTATGTGCCGATGGGGATGCCCAATCCCTGTCAGCTCCAGCCCCCCCACGCCAAAATGTGCAGGTGGCATGTTGGCACTTAAGCGTGCCAAAAGTACCTGCAAAAGAAAAAAGTCCTACGACGCCTTTTTTTCTAATCCTGAATGAAGAAAACGGTCATTCGCCGCCTGCGCCTCCCCCAACCCGCACTCCACCCACTGCATACCCTAATTCCCCACACACACACCTTCATCCCATACCTACCTCCGAGCTTAGCGCGACGATCTTCGTGGTCCATGAACACATCTGCACTCTTTCAAAGCCGACCGCAAACTGAGGAAATTTCAGTAAGCTGTATAATGGCTTAAATAGTGTTTTTTCAACTTTGGTACATATCTCAGGCATTTTTTGGAATTTTGGCACCAAATTTTCAACATGGAGTTTTTGGAACCCCTCCTCATGAATTCAGCTACTGTCATGGCATTATTCAGCCCCGAAAGGTGATTTCACGGTCACTGCATGGAATCACCTTTCGGGAATGATTAATGAACGACAGTGCCAGTGTTCATGAGGTGGAAAAAATCCAAAAAATTACTGTTTTACGAGAGTGTGTAGCGCAGTTGCTACACATGCTTGTAACTTCATGAATTTTGCAATATTTTCTCACCAGATTTTCAACATTGGCATTTTCACACCTCCTTATGAGCACAGTACAGCTGTCATTTTTCACATCCTGGCCAAAATGTGTTTTCGCCCTCTGGCAAGTATAGAACAGTTTGCTTTGGGAAATCGGTGTTCGACAGATTATGAAAATGACAATGGCACTGTTCATGAGCAGAGGTCCTAAAACCTCTATGTTGAAAATTTGGTGATCAAAGTCCATAAAAGGACTGTGTTACAAGCTGCTTTGAACTATAGGCACCGACTATGGGGGACTGGGAGGCTGAGACCACTGGGAAGTTCAAGTGAGGCTCTGCCCCCCCAACGCTGGACAGACCATTTTCTTTTTTTTTGATTATTGCCAAGAGAGAGTGTCCTGCCTAAAATGTCTGCAACTGCAAATTGCAATCTGCACGCCTGCAGACCAGTCAAAAGGCACAGCAGTGTCAGGCTCAGCCTTGTGGAGGGTGGAGGACGAGGGAGTTGGAGGGCCTTGCCCGCCCACTTGGTGCTGGTGGTATCTTCTTGAGGGGGGTTCCTGGCAGGCTTAGGCAAGGCTGCTGGCATGCTATGATTGGCTGCATTGGTGTGTGACGGGCAGGTGGTGGGGTGTGTTGTACCTTCCGACATCATGTGGCATGCGCCGTGCAGCGCAGCACATCTTTGGCACCAGTTTGTCTCCCTGAGACAGAGAAGAGCCACCATTTTTCATTTAGCCACCCGCCCTGCCAGTGCCGCGCAAGCTAGCCTTCAGCCGCTCCGGGGCTGCTACTTGCCTCCATCCTTCGCTCTCCCAAGTCCCGACGGCTCCCTCCCTTCAGCTTCCGCCTCCACAGTGACACCACCAGTCTGATTCCACAGCACTGCCAGCAAGAGAAGGACCTGCATGCCATCGACAAGTCTGACTCCACAGTCTCCGAACTCCGACGACAACAGCCAGCAGCACCCCGCCCAGCCATAGCACACAGCACAGCAGCACAGTCACACTGACACCTCTCATGTCCGGGCCGGCCTGGCCCAGCCAGAGTTGGAAGCATCAGACATGAAGCCTCGTCCCGCCCTCCAGTCCCTGGGGCTCCACCGCTGCGTCCACCTCCTCCCCAGGCCCAGTCCCCTGCCATGGATGGTGGAGACAGTCAGAGAAAGGTAAGGGGCTGACAGTGGCAGATTAATACAGCTCACGGCTCGGGGATTTTTTAGCACTGCACAGTCTGCACTTGAGTTGTTTTGCTTTTGTTTGTCCACCACTAGCTGCACAGAATTATGCAGCACTTTGAGCGACCCAGATGGCAGGGGTGTAGCCAGAGATTTCCATTTTGTACACAGTCTCCAACAGTTACACCCCTCCATTAAAAAAATGTACACATCCTTTCCAAATGGCAGCACCCCCTTCCAAACAAGTCAGATTGTTGTCAGATGATTCCTCTAATCTCTAAAGAGGTTATACATGTATCTGTCTCCTAAACAACAGAAGTTTAAACAGAGGCACTCCTCAGTTGCCTACACTAACCCAAATACTACAGATTAGAATGAAAATGTCAACAGAAAGGCTTATGGTTTGTGACAGGCACTCAACAAAACTGTACACAAGTGTGTACAGTGAGTATGCCTGTCTACACCCTTGCCAGATGGGAGATGGCAAGCACTAGTCTGGACTCGGGGGCTGAGTGATCAGGGAGCAGAAAATGATCAGGCCACAAGAGAGAGTGGATAAAATCCTATATTATAGGTAGAAATTTATAAATTCTTACAAAATACGCTCAAATATCTGCAAGAGATGAACATGATGTGTACAGTGTGTCCCAGCAATAATTGATGCGATAATGTGATGATCAGAGAGGAACATTTGCAGTCTGAGCCAGCCACCACACCACAGCCAGTAGTAAACCTCACAGAGCAGTTTACTTTTTTCATCTAGGCCTGGGCTGCCATTTTGCTTCAGGTTAAGGCAAGCAATGGATAGTTCGGACTTCATCATACAGAGTTCTTGGGTCATTTGGGTGTAATGGGTTAAACTGGGAATTTGAGGTAAGAGAGCATCGGGAACTAGACCATTCCAGCAGCAGTATGGGGCACCAGCAGAGAAGGCCTTTTGCTCCATTCAAGTGGCAACAGGGGGCTTCTCAAAATTCAGCAGGGAGGATGACCAAAGGCCATGGTAGCACAGTTTTGGACTAAGAAGGTTAGTGGGTTATTAGGGAGTGCTAGGCAGCCTCTTTATACCTCAAGGATTTGTCTGTTAGAGAGCCTAACAGGTACTCACCCTGACTGAGCCTGTGGGGGCGCCAGCCTAGGGATAAGTCGTGTGAAGAGCAAGAGCAGCGATGGGTAATAATAGAGGCCATTAACACAGCTCTGCAGACAGTCAGCATTTACTGTGTTCAGTTCAAAAAACACAGAATTCAGTGCACACAGGACTTCTCAATTGGTGCTTCTAAAGGGTAGGCAGCCCAAAATTGAAACTAAAAAAAGACAAAAGAAGCACTCACGACTTTCAGACATTTGTAGTGATATTCACCAGTTTATAGTGACCGACTGCCTGGACAGTAGCTTCTGTGTTCAGACAGGTTATTTGCAGACGTTTACTAGAACATTGAAGGGAATAGTCTAGCAGGGGAAGCAGCCCTTACAGAAATACAAGTGCATCGTATGCGTGCAGCATGGATGCTGCTTGCCTGCTAGTAGTAGAGTTGTCGATATATTGGCAATTGCTAGGCTCACTGAGGGAGCTCATTTTCTAGCTGGGCCCATTGCTCTTGACTTGTTTGGAACAGTTAAATGTTGTAAGTAATCTGCCCTTTGTTGTGTGGGTCACAATAAAAAAAGGCACAAATTTGATTGTGTAGTAGTGGACTGGGCTGTCAGACTGGCATATATAAATCTAGACTATTATCTGTGTGCTGCCTTCAAGGCTGGGGTCGGGGATGGGGCTAGTACATAAGTAGAAATGGTGGTTTGGTGGGTCCAGTTCTAGGGAGAGCAAGAGGCTGATTTGGAAGGGGTGGTCGGGGCCACCTCCTGGGAGGGTGCTCAGGGTGGGGGAGTGTGGTCAGAAAAGATATAGCTGCTTGGATAATAGAGTTATATATGCCAATCTGACACTACTACATGATCAAACTGCAGTAGTCACTCACTAAACTGATGTCATATTGACATTATTGGCCTCCCCCTGTTGTGTACAGCTCTGAATTTTGGAAGGATGACCAGCTCCAGGAAAGGTCAGTGGAGGGGGGGCTATTACATCATGGTTGGGAATGGCATGGGGGGGTCCAACTGCAAGGAGTGGGTGAGGCTGTGCATGTGATGGTCTAGGGAATGTGCTCAGCTTGGGGAAGGCTGGTCCTAGTGTTGGAAAGGTCCAGCTATAGGGAGGGTGGGGGACTGGAGTATTACAGCTGCAGAAAGATTTATTGGAAGCTGGTCTGGGGACTGGAAAAGTGATCCAACTGTTGGGGATGGGACTAGTCCATAAGCAGAAATGGTGGTTTGGGTGGGTCCAGTTCTAGGGAGGGTGAGAGGCTGATCCAGCTCCTGGGAGGGTGCTCAGGGTTTGTGGGGTCTGTGGTCAGGAAAGGTATAGCTGCTTGGAGAGTTGTCTGCTAGGAATGCTGGCAAGGAGCATGGAAAGGAGGTCCAGCTGTGAAATGTGGGGGCAGTTTAGTGAATGGAAAGGTCCAGATGTAGGGTGGATGGTTGGGGTATGGAGCTGGTGCAAGGCTTAGGGTGGGAACAGGTGTGTAGATACAGTGGTTGACTGGGGTGGGTGGGAACAGGTGTGTAGATACAGTGGTTGACTGGGGTGGGTGGGAACAGGTGTGTAGATACAGTGGTTGACTGGGGTGGGTGGGAACAGGTGTGTAGATACAGTGGTTGACTGGGGTGGGTGGGAACAGGTGTGTAGATACAGTGGCCGACTGGGGTGGGTGCTGCTAGTTTGTGTGATTGGGAGGGCAGCTGCAAGGAAGTCATCTTGTTGAGGGAGATAGTCTGTGGACTTTGGGGTGGTCCAGTTATATGAGGTTGTGTGGCATGGGGCTGGATGCTGGTCCAGATACAGGGAGGTTGGTCGCCTGAATGAAGAGGCTGGGCATAGGGGGTGTAGCTCAGGAGGTTGCACAACTTGGGAAAGCTGGATCTGGAAGGGTTTCCAGCTGCATGGAAGATGGTCGGCTGAAAAGGGAGGATGATCCAGCACACAGATACTGGTACTGCTGCAGTCATCTTAGGGGAGATTGGGGATGGGGTGGAGCAAACTACCAGGGTGATGTGTACAGTACTGGCACGTTTTGACTATATTTAACATACTGCACTAAGGCTGGCTGTAGTCAGGGCCATTGCAATGACTTCATTAATGGACTGTCAAAAGTAGGGAAATGTGACCGTAGGGACAGGGTTCCAAGTAAGCATTAAGCCATGACGAAGGTGGCATCTAATGGGGAATTAAATCAATTAATGCATGGTTGGAACCATTGTGGCACAATGCCAAAGGCTGAGAGCCTAGAACGGGCAAACCATGCATTAAGTAAGCAATAAGACACGATGGGGTGTGCATTAGACAGATCTAATGCACATCTAGGGGGAGTGGTGAGGCGCGAGGACACAGGCCGAGTGCATCCAGTCCTAACCGTGCAGTAGAGCTGTCTAATACGCATCCCGGAGTAGCTTATTGCACTTACAAAATGGGCCTGTGTATTCTAATGGGTTTCTAGAAATGAAGCTGTGCATTAGACACATCTAATGCACGGCTAAAACCAATCAGATTGCTTGAAACCTTTGCCCATTTTATAATTCCCCATTAGATGCCACCTTCGGAGTGGCTTAATGTGCTTGTAAGATGGTCTGCTAATAATTAAGAATGTTAGAAATATAGATTAACTTTTCAAAGAGATGGTATGCACACGGTATTTCCTTTGTAAATAAATGTTTAATGCACTTTGTATTTTGTTTTAATTGTCATAGCCTGCTTAGGAGGACTCCGGCACAGTGCTGTTTGTGTTTCGGCATCTACCTCTAACTGATTTGCAAATATTTTTTCTTTTTTTTTCCAATTCTATTTGTAGCCCTCCAGCCTGGAACTCTCTCAGGCCGCTGCACTCCCAGTTTGCTCTACACCCACTGTGTCCCCTGCCATCTTCAAGTTCAGTGCGGTTCCCTGGGTCAGGGAGGACAACCAGGAGACCGTGTAGACTGTGGCGGGAACCAGCATTGGGCATGTGGCAGGGGCACTGGCAGGGCCATCGCCTATCCAGGGCTGGAGGGGTATTTCTTGTGGTTAGCCCAAGATCCCCCCTCCCCCCTGCGTGGTGCATGTCTGACGCCAAGGCACATGGCAACCCTGCCTGATTCAGCCATGCTCTTACGTGCAGCCACGTGGCTCGATGGTGCCTCTGGTCTCCACCGGGGTCGCCAGAGCACCGGGCATCTAACCCTCCTGTCCATGGGGAGAGCTGCCCAGAGGATGCTCAATACATCTCCCTCCCTGCCGGCCCCAACTCCAGGCTCACTCGGTTCGGGTCAGCAGCCACGAGATGTGGTGTCCAGCGCCTCAACCCTCAGCCGCCACCAGGCCGCCCACTGATTTGCATATTATCTGACCTTGTCGTGACTGGCTGTCTGTCTCCTCAGTCCAGTTCAGGTTCCACTTTTTGTACAGTGTACTATTTTATGAATCCTATATGCATAGCTGCATGCAGATATTTCTTTGGCGCCGTCGCATTTCCCGCTCCGTTTCCGTAATAATTAACGCTATTAACTTGCATTTTGACTGTCTGCATAGTTTTCCCATTGTGCCACTGTATTATTGCGTTGTCATGCTGAGTATTTCAGTATGGTGTGACTGTTACAAGCAAGTGGATGGGTGGGAAAGACAAGGTGTTTTCTACGCTATCACCTTTCACTTTGGAAACACTACTCTTTTGGGTCCATGGCTCTCTTAGGTACTTCATATTCAACACGGCATTATTGGTTCAATGATGCCATGTTGAACTACTGTCACGTGACTCAATTCAATGAATCTGTGTTCTCCTTTGCCTGTGTCTTACTTTAGCCATGTTACAAAGCCTAACACCCCACTACCACTGTGCATGAAGGGAACAGCTGTGATGGGTGTGCCTTGGTGATTCAAACACTAATGCTCACCCCATTCCAAGACTAAATCAGTTAACATGGGTACAGAATCACAAAATGGGTGGGCATTATGTTTGGAAATGTCAGTGCTGATCCATCACAGCTGTTCCTGCATGCACACTCTGTGGGGTGGGGTAATGGTATTAGGGATGGAAGGAAGCCGGGGTTGGGGTTGGGAACATTTAAGTTCCCTCAAGCCTGTTCCTGCATGCACAGTGGGAGTGGGATGTTAGACTTATGAACCGTAAGGTCGTATTTCCATACTTTTGACAGTCTCAACCCTAATGGTACATTAACAAAGAAGTTTTGCAATGAATTTCCTTATTATTTCAGATAGTTTATTTGTAGCCTTATTAGTGCAGGAGAATTATTTTCAACATGTCCTTTTGGAACCCCACCGCATGAACTCTGTTACTGTCATTTTATTCATTGGTCCCAGCTTAGTGTGCCTCTCCTGGTTAATCAAGTTCCCCTTTTCCTTATAAAACAGTATGCAAGCGTGCTGTGGAACACTCACCAGTAGGTGCTCAGGGGTTGAAATAAGGTTTTGCAGCCACTAGCCAGCAGGGATAGTGACTGAATGCAGTATCCCCAGTCCCCAAGACTTTTCACCGTTGCCAGCTGGTGTACATATTGGAATGTTACCTTCTTCACTAGAAGCCAGTGGGGCTAGTTGTAAAGGAAAATCTTACCAGCCCAATACAAAATTTACCAGCATTTGGCTAGTGGGCTGGTGCCAATTTCGACCCTGTCTGCCTGGTGCTGGCAGGATAATGATGTAGTGTGATGTAGGATAGGATTTAAATTTTTACAGTTAGAATTGGTAATTGACAGTCAAACCTGCAAAAGGGGTCATGCCAGTAGGTGGGGCATTGACATGGTAGTGATCTGTGGAGGGCAGGCGTCAAGCAGAGGTGCCCTCATACCCTGCACTCTGGTACAGAGATGATTGGTCTAAGTGGGGTGGGGTGTTGTGTTGTGTTGGCAGGGTTCGAGCACTGTGACCCAGACCATAGCCCTACCACCTCCCACATGGGACCCTATGCTAAAGTTTCCTACTTGCTGTGGGTAACAGTGGATGGACACAGGTGGTGGAGTGCTTTTGTTTGGTGGACAGGTGCGTTCCCAGTCCCAGACCCCCTGGACACTAGTATGAAGACCTTCCTCTGGTACACAGCCCACATACACACACACACATACACACACACACACACACACACACACACACGCACCCACCCCCCACACATATATGTGGTGTGGCTGACAGATGCCCAGCTACACTGTTTGTGGCAAGGTCTTAGGCAGGTAACAGGGCTGCTTTTGCTACCTGGGATCAGGATAATTATGATCTGCCTATGCTTCAGCTATGCCAACCCTAATACTCAGGCCAATCAGCTGTGCAGCACAGCACATGTGTGGATGGCATGGCACCTCTGTGGGGGACTGCAGAGATCATTAACTACCATGTTTCCATTGTGGCCTATGGCACTCTTTTCTGCTCTTTGAAGTGCCCCTGGTCCTCATCTTCCACCCACCCCTCCACCACTCTGTCAGGGCAGTATCACATGGTGGAGCGTGTGTAACATGAGTCACATGTAATGTTGCAAGTTGCAACCACAGCAGGGCTTCTTCCTTCTTGGATTACAAATAAGGGGATTAATAAAGGGGTTAAAGAGGCTAACCCCCTCCAGCAGTTTGGGTTCTGCCTGTCTGCGATAGGGATACATGCACCCAATCCAGGTCCTGTGATGGCAGTTCAGGGGTCAAAACTGGCACAAGCCTGCTAACCAAATGCTGGTAGATTTTGTATTGGACTAGTAAGATTTTCATGTATTTAGCCCTATGGGTTTGTACTGAAGAAGGCAACACTTCAGCATATACACCAATTGGGCCAGTACTAATGTCTGTGGGGCTACTGCATTTCCCAATCACTAGCCCTGCTGGCTAGTGGCTGCAAAACTTCAACCCCTGCAGTTATTTGAAACTTAACTCCCCTCCCCCATCAAACAAGGTGTGTTGAGCAGTCTGTGGGTTCTGTAGATTTGCGGGCTGCAGTTTCTCTTACAGCACCCCCTGCTGCACAGAGCTGGTCCTGACTCCCAAGGAAATTTTCCCAAGCAAGCAGTGTCAACACCCGACCCGACTGGATGATTCAAGGAGTGAATGGATGTTAGTATTCATCTTTTTTCATGGTTGCAATCTATAAAGGTATGTCTGTGCTTGATGTTTACGATTTCATAAAACATTTTGGGATATGATCAGAATATAATGAGAAAGTCAAAGTTGGTATTTTCAAACAAAATGATTTTCAATTTTGTCCAGAGTAATCGTGCCCTGGTGGTTATATTGTACTACAATACAAAAGGATCTCAGAAATGCTGTTATCTGATTACAGGCTTCAACAGCCTTTCAATAATCCATGTTACCCTGTCATCAGTGTCATGCTGTTGGCTGATGATGCTGTCATTTACAGCCTGCTCTCAGCACAGCATAGATAGTTCCTGTTGGCATGCTGAATGACTGGAACAATGCATTCTTATTTTTGAACCACAGAAGCAGCATTTTGAAAGTGTTGGTGGTAGAACTGTTTCATCTCAAATCTCCATCTTAATAAGGGAAACATTCACAAAGCCTTCTTGGAATACTCTTCATAATAGCAATAAGACACTCCCAGGAGTATGATTTACACCAGGCGAGGATGTGCCTTGTGCCACATTACACCCTCTCAGGGTTGAATAACAAACTGTTAATCAAACTACTGCTCAGGCCTTATTGTTTTTTGGTTTTTTTTTATCACATCTTATTTTTATCACCCTGCAGCGAGGCACCTATCGGCAGGGGCATTCAACCACCGGCCCTGCCCATGGGGAGAGCGGCAGGCTCACACACATGATGGGGGGGTCTGGCACGGCCGTGGCCGATCTGCTGGAGGTCTCCCCCATCCCTTACCAGCCAGACCGGCACCACACCCCCAGCATGATTCCACAACAGTCCTCCCGCACTGCAGGTGCGACCATCAACGTCTTGGTCGCACCCAGCCCTTTTTCTGCTTTTCTGCCCAATGGGAGCATGGACATGGGTGCAATGACATCCATGCACAAACGTGCAGATGTCTGCCATGCTCCCTCCCCCTAGACATGCGCATCTGCAGTGCCACCGGCCGGGCATCCCCAAGGACCGCTAGAATGCAATGTGAGTCCCTCCCTATTCCCCAGGACTAGGAGAGCTGTCATTGGACACTCAATCCTAGTCCTCCCCTGCCAACCCCCAATGGCCCGGGCTCATTCCTGAACCCGGGTCACTGGCATGGAGTGAGGTGTGGCATCCAGCACCTCAGCCCTCAGCTCCACCAGGCTGAGGCCTTATTGTTTAAATAATTTTTGGAGAGTTATTACATTTTCCCAGTTCTTGGCTACCCTCTAACAACAGATGCCTCCCTTAGTGCATTGGTGGGGGGACACAGATCTGAAGTCAGACAATCTGTAGTCCATACAGCAAGGCATAGTAGTAGGAGAGCTCGGGTACACACCAAGCGGGGCATTTGCCCTTTTGTTGTCAGCCAGGTGGGTCATGGCAGGGCCAGCAGGTGGCATTTGGTTCGGTAAGAATCTACTTCTAAGAAGTTAAACATGCTGCTTGATGATGCTGCTGGTGTGCTTTAAGGTTTAACAGATTTGTCCAAAAACTTTACATTACCATTGCCAAATTTTGTACTAATGACAGCATGACTTGATTATAGTTTGTTTCAAATTCTGCTAGTGGTTCAGCTTACTTCTTAGTATTATTACTTCGAGTGTTCTGTTTTGCAGTTCTATTTTTTCTGTATTGCATATGGGGGCTGGGGGTGGAAGCATTCTGTATTGATACTTCCCATTTATAGTCTAGACATACAGAATGTGCTCTACTCCCCACCCCAGTTACGCGTTGGACAAGGCAAATGTTTTTAGTGCACATACTCCATATTTTCTTTGTACTACATCATGCATGACGTACCTCATGTCATCCAAAATTAATAAGCCAGACACATTTTTCATTGTGAATGTAGTTCAGATAAATGTGCCCATCCACAAAGGGGGAGGTCTAGTGAGGAGATGAGGAATTACAGGCCTGTTAGTCTAACATCCATGGTAGGCAAAGTGATGGAGGGCATTATCAAGGAGAGGCTTGGGGGAGCAGCTACAACAGATGGGGCACCTGGGCATTGGGCAGCATGGCTTTGTTTTGGGAAGATCATGCCAGACCAACCTGGTGGAGTTCTATGATTGGGTGACGAGTGCCCTGGACCGAAATAAGCCAGTGGACGTCCTCTATCTGGACTTCAGCAAGGCGGTAAATCAAGCTCCCAGTAGGGGTGCTGGCTACCAAGCAAACACAAGAGATCATGAGGCCTATTCTGCTGGCTTTTAGTATGTTAGTAAGTTAGTATGCTATGTTAGTATGTTAAATATTACGATAGTCAATTCAGTATTACTCAAGTAGACCTCACCTCTATATTTAAATGACAAGAGTTGTGTAGTCAGATTACTGTTCAGTATTAATAACAAAAAGAATGTAAAATAGAGCACTGTCACATTGTAGAACTTGTAGATAATATAAAAGCAACAAATTGAGATGTTTTGTCATCTCATTTGCAGAATTAAATTACAGACAGTTCTTGCATGCCAGATCACACTACAGTTCAGCCAGCAAGCGGTTAATAAGTTTCATAGCAGTCACTAACTCGTGAAGCAGTTGAGTCGTCATGCATAAATACATTATAAAACTTAATGCCCACAGGAGCAGATCAACCTCTTCTAATGCCAATGTTGACAGTGAGAGCAATGTCAATGCCAGTGAAGGTGAAAGCAGTGCAGCAGAATGTCATTCTTCTTTCAAAGTACAGTCAGACCAGCAGCCACAGATAGGTACGACAGTCAGGGTAACAGCAGATAGCACCACCCCATGTACATCATGTACAGATTACAGTAGTACAGATGAGTCCATATTAGTGGGAAGGCAGGAAGAAGCAGGTTGTGCGTTTCAGCCACACTGGAAGAATAGTTTCCCATGGATAGAGTACGACCATACAGTTAAAAAAAATAATTCTGTACAGTTTGTATCAGGCTGCAAATCTGGGTATACCACTTCCAAACACATCAGGACACAAGTATGCATACAAGGTTTTCATCCAGGCAGGATCTGACAATTTAAAAAAAGCAATACAGTGTTTCAACAGTCATCAAAGATCCAATTTGCATAGGGCAGCTGTAGCTGCGTTGGGTGCTGTGAACAGTGGCATTGATGTCGCCGCCTCATGCTCGGAGGGAAAAATGAAGCAAATGAAAGATTCCAGACATGCTGTTTTGAAAATGTTATCTTCACTGTTATATTTGGGCTGTCAAGGTCTTGCAGTACGGGGCCACACTGATGAGGAGTCCAACTTGATGAATCTTCTTCTATTGCGTGCAGATGATGATCTGGTACTAAATTCTTGGCTTGCAAGAACAGGCTACAAATGGATTTCTCAAGATGCTAATGAGATGATGTCAATTATGTTGCATGAGGTACTACACTTATTAATGAAGGAGGTTCATGATGCTGGTTTTTATGCTGTAATCTTGGATGAAACTGCAGATATTTCTGTATGAGAACAGATCTCATTTTGTTTTCGTATTGTCACGCAGGATCTTCAGGTTGAAGAATTGTTCTTTGGGTTTTACTCAACAACAAGCACCACTGCAGCAGCACTGTTCTGTATATTGCAGGATGTATTAAAAAAATTTAACTTCGACATACAAATGTGTCATGGGCAGTGTTACGATGGTGCATCGAATGTTGCTGGTCGTCTTCATGGATTGCAATCTCTCGTTACAGAAATAAAGCCACGGTCATTATATGTTCACTGTCTTGCACATAATTTAAATCTGGCAGTTCAGGACACTGCTCAGACAATTACAGTATGTCGAAATGTTCTTTGTTTAATTCACAAGTTAGTATTCTTCATCAGAAATTCTCCTAAATGTCTTGCCTGGTTTGAAAACTTTCAAGACCATGACAATGTTCGTTTGCGACCATTTTGCCCTACCCGGTGGACAATTCATGCAGCTTCTTTGCAGTTAGTAAACTCTAATTATGAAGAACTACTTGAATTCCTTGAAGAACTATCACTGAATGATACCAGTGATGCTGGAGCTAAGGCCAATGGACTTCTAATTCAGCTCAGGAAGTTTGACACATTTTTCAACCTCAAACTACTTCACCGTATCTTCTCCCAAATATATACCATTAATACTGCTTTACAGAAAACAAACTTGCAGTTCCACCAAGCATCTCATATGATAGAATCTCTGAAATACAGTATCAAACAACTTCGTGAGGGATTCCCCCAGTTTTACACAAGTACTACTGACTGTGCAGCACAGGTACATTTGGAAGAGCCATTTGTTCCAAGGCCTAGAAGAAATCAACGCAGATTGGATGATGGTTCTGCTCCACATATATTCAAGTCTCCAGAGGACCAATACTGGCGACTTTACTTTGAGGTGACAGACAACACCACCACTGCTCTCGATCATCATTTCACATCTGTCATATCTGACCATATGATGAAAACAGAAAAGTCTGTGACAGGGCATGCTACTTCTGAGTATACTGCAAATTTCTATAACACAGACTTCAATGCAGCATGTCTTGAACTACATCATGACTTGTTTCTCAATATTGCAAGGCAATGGGATGTCACGGTGGAATCATTTAGGGATGTCTTCAACATGCTTCATGGTGAAAATGGTCATGATTTGTGAACACTTCTTCCAGAACTGACACGTTTAATACAGTTGGCTTTAACTATCCCAGTGTCACCTTGTATGTCAGAACGTTCATTTTCTTCACTTCATCAAATCAAGACATACTTAAGATCAACCATGGGAGAAGCTAGACTTAACCATGTTGCCTTGTTAAACTGTCACAAGCATGTAGCTAAAAAGCTAAACCTAGAGGATGTAGCCAATGAATTCATCATGTGGCACACCATCAGATGCAATACTTTCTACATAGCAAGAGAAAAGAAGTAGTATGCAGGCAGTGTCCATATTTCTCTGTTTGTAGGACACCAAACATATCCTGCTTCCCACTGTTTCAGTTGTAATACTTTTTGGAGATGTCACAATGTTTGTGCATCAGAACTGTTGGTAAAGGTTCAACTGCCACATTCTTAAGTTACCTTTTTTGAGTACCCACCAATTTTCACCCGAGCGGAATGCGAACATTGTCTGCATATGAGATGTCCTAATCGGTACGTCACACATGTTACGTGTACTGTAGGCTTCAAGTTTGCCTGACTTTCTTTCAGTGACTCAAGTTCTTCACCAGATAAGTTACTTCATGATGGACTTCAAAGAGCACCATTCATGCTTATTTTGGAAACATCTGCATTATCCTCCAACATTTCAGACTCCGTGGTGGGCTGTCGACTAACACTTTGGCTTTTCTTCACTGGTTCAAGTTCTTCACCAGGCAAGTTAATACAAGATGGACTTCAAAGAGCACCATTCATGCTTATTTTGGAAACATCTGCATTATCCTTCAACATTTCAGACTCTGTGGTGGGCTGTCAACTAACACTTTGGCTTTTCTTCACTGGTTCAAGTTCTTCACCAGGCAAGTTACTACATGATGGACTTCAAAGACCACAATTCATGCTTATTTTGGAAACATCTGCATTGTCCTTGAACATTTCAGACTCCATGGTGGGCTGTTAAGTTTGTTTGGCTTTCCTTCAGTGATTCAAGTTGCTCTTCACCAAGCAAGGTACTACATGGTCATGGACTTGTAAGAACACCTGTGCCACCACTATGCTCATTATAAAATATTTCAGCCCCCACCCACCCAGCAGCACCTGATTACCTCAAAATGACTTCAAAAGTCCTCTTATTGGAAAGGCTGGGACTTGACCCACAAGAATTGATACTAGTCTCTATATCACAGACACTGTTATCCCAGCACATGCTGATGCACTTCACCACACCACACTAGTGTAGTGTCCCTGCAGAAGCAGATCTGCTTGGACACTTTACCTAGCACACTGAGACAGATTCTGTTTTGACAGATCCTGCTGGGACACTTCCATTCACCATACAGTGGCACCTAGTTTACCAGTACAGACAGCCAGCAGCAGATGCTGTCTGAGGTGAGGTCTGCTACCACAAGTACCATTGTCCCAGCAGATGCAAATTTTGCAATGCCTCAGGTAAGAGAGCCTTGGCATGGTCTGAAGCTTGGACACTAGTGCCTGTGTTGAAGAAGTGGAAAGTGCACCAGCATCTGATGGAGGTGGTGGTGGTAGGATGGTACTGTCTGTGCTAGGTAGGGTGTCACAGCAGATGCAGATATGCTTGATCACTAGCACCTACCTGAGCTAATGTAATCTGCTACCATCAGCTGGGGGACACTGGTACCTGTAGTGAAGTGAAGGATGTTGCACAGCATGACTGCAGTGACAGTCGTCTCTTACAGAAACTACAACCAAAGCTGCTGGCACAGTACACTTCCTTCCTATAAATTCTTACAGACTCAGAGATTGAAAACATCTTTGATTGGAGGAGGTGGCCACCCCATCCCTCACCTTTCCTGATCTCCAATTTCAGCAGGCACTACTGTGGTGCTCCACAGTTTTGTGCATCCATTCATGGTCACAGCCAAGCAGAGCAGAGGCTGAATGATGCAGCAGTAACAGCCATCTGACTGTCTGGGTGCAGCAGGGGTTTAGTATGTGCAACACTGTTACATCACACACCCATAGCATCGTACATGTGCCAGCCTGAGGGAGGAGTTTGTGCACCAGTGAACTGCCTTAACAGCATACAGGAGCCCAAAATTGGACCTCATCCCCATGTTGATCCCCACTAGTGACACTGTGGGGGGTGGCAGTTACAGTTGGGCAGCTGGGCCCTAGGGTACCAGCATGAGGGGAGAGTTTGTGCACCAGTGAACTGCCTTAACAGCATACAGGAGGCCAAAGTCAGTCCTCTTCCACATGTTGATCCCCACTAGTGACACGGTGGGGGGAGTGGTGGTTAGAGTTGGGCCCTAGGATGCCAGAAAGGCTTGAGCTGGTGGCAACATGCTTAATGGCAAACAGGAGCCTGCAAACCTCTTCCCATATTAATCCCCACTGGTGACACAGTGGGGGGAGTGGTAGCTGGAGTTGGGGCACAAGGATGCCCTAAGGCTGGAGGCTGGAGCTACTTGCAACCGCTGGGTCCTATCACCTATATGTGGGGAAGTTTGAAATTCTGCTGCTTTATCATGATAATAATGGTGCTTTTTTAATAACCAAATATGATATTTTTACACTCTATGCTGGAGACAGTGGTGCCTACACTACTTGAGGACCAGGAAGGGGAAGGGAACAGGTGGCTGGCTCCTCCAATGAAAGCAGTATTTACAATCTCTGAGGATATTTAAAACATTTCAATAACAGGAGTTTTTAAATCATTTTACAGCTGCTAGGGAGTGGGGTGGTGGTGGGCTTAAGTAAAGCACTGAAAATTGATCTTTAATAGCCTACAAGCAACACTAATTTGACAATGACATGAACACCTGACTGCATCTGCTGCACTATGTCACTATTCGTAAGTGGACAGAGCAATGGACACCATCAAAAAGTCAATGTTAACTACATCAGCCTAAGACTTTTATCATGAGATCACTTATATTACGGGATTTGACAGAAATGTCTTCACACTGGACAACAGCTGCCATAGACCACTGATGTTGAGTTGAAGTATGGAAGCTGTAGGCTCATCTTGAGAAGCTGCTACCACAGCATTAATCAACATCATCTCAAGGTATGTATGCATTAACTGATGCAGTCTAGAGTTAGATACATTCATTGTTTAATGACAACATTTTTAATGCTGTATCAATGCTCTTATTAGAACAGAAGTAAGCTGAACCACAGTAATACAGGCAAGTTTTGGTACCATTCTATATTTTTATGGTGCTGTTTATACTGTGTGATCTGTTAAGTACAACCCTCAAAATGCACCACAGAACACCAAAAACCCCAGAGCTTCTGGGGGCCTTGGCAGCCCCCAGACCCCCAGCCATTAGTTGAGCCCCCACCCGGGAAAAACAAAAGTTGGATCCTATGTGTTGAACTGTTTCCACACACCCTTGTAACTTCGCAAATTTTGTAATATTTTCATGCCACATTTTCAACACTGGAATTTTTTCACACCTCCTTATGAACAGTACAGCTGTCATTTTTCACATCCTGGCCAAAATATGTTTTTGCACTCCTGACACAGAATAGCATGGTCATTGTGGGAAATCAGTGTTTGGGACAGATTAAGATCGAGTGAGTGAGAGGGGGGAGTGACTGAGCTCAACTGAGCTATGTCGGGACTGCCGCGGATTTCTTTGTGGGCAGAAAAAGGCCCCAGTGCAGGAGCCCAGTGCAAGAGGGCAGCCTGCAGCACCAGGAGAAACAGAATGAGAGAGTGAGTGAGGGAAGGGGAGTGAGCAAACTCAACGGAGCTCTATCAGGACTGCTGCGGATTTCTTTGTGGGCAGGAAAAAGGCGCCAATGCAGGCAGGAGCCCAGTACAAAAGGGCAGCCTGCAACAGTGGGAGAAACAGTACGAGTGAGTGAGAGAGGAGGACTGAGTGAGCTCAATGGAGCTTTATCAGGACTGCTGCGGATTTCTTTGTGGGCAGAAAAAGGTGCCAATGCAGGCAGGAGCCCAGTACAAAAGGGCAGCCTGCAGCACCGGGAGAAACAGAGCGAACGACTGAGAGAGGGGGAGTGAGCGAGCTCAATGGAGCTCTGTTGGGACTGCTGCAGATTTCTTTGTGGGCAGAAAAATCCACCAAAGGAGGCAGGAGACCAGTAGAAGAGGGCAGCTTGCAGCGCTAGGAGAAACAGAATGAGCGAGTGAGAGAGGGGGAGTGAGCGACCTCTACGGAGCTCTGTCGAGACAGCTGTGAACTTCTTTGTGGGCAGAAAAAGGTGCCACCACAGGCAGAAGCCCAGTACAAAAGGGCAGCCTGCAGTGCAGGGAGAGACAGAACAAGCAAGTGAGAGAGGGCGAGTGAGTGAGCTCAACGAAGCTGTGTTGGGACTGCTGCAAATTTCTTTGTGGGCAGAAAAAGGCACCAATGCAAGCAAGAGCCCAGTACAAAAGGGCAGCCTGCAGTGTCAGGAGAAATAGAAAGAGCGAGTGAGAGAGGGGAAGTGAGCAAACTCAATGGAGCTGTGCCGGAACTTTAGAGTTGCCCACCCTCCGCCTAGGGTCCTTGGTGGTCCCATATTACAGCAGGGTCTTTGGGTGGAGGCAGAAGCAATGACTGGATACGCCCACACCTCCTTATGAACAGTACAACTGTAATTTTTCACATCCTTGCCGAAATGCATTTTCGCACTTCCAGCGCAGAATAGTGCGGTCGCTGTGGGAAGTCAGTGTTCAGGACACATTAAGAAAACCACAGTAACACTGTTCATGAGCAGAGGTCCTAAAATGCATATGTTGAAAATTTTGATGAAAGTTCATAAAATGACTCAATATTCTGTTGCGTTGTGCAGTTCCACCTTGTAACCGGCAAATCAGTAATATTTTCACGCAGATTTTCAACACTGGCATTTTTCACACCTCCTATGAACAGTACAGCTGTCATTTTCACATTCTGGCCAAAATATGTTTTTGCACTCCTGCCGCAGAATAGCATGGTCGCTGTGGGAAATCAGTGTTTGGGACAGATTAAGATCGAGTGAGTGAGAGGAGGGAGTGACCGAGCTCAACTGAGCTCTGTCGGGACTGCTGCAGATTTCTTTGTGGGCAGAAAAAGGCCCCAATGCAGGAGCCCAGTACAAAAGGGCAGCCTGCAGCGCCAGGAGGAACAGAACAAGAGAGCGAGTGAGGGAGGGGGAGTGAGCAAACTCAACGGAGCTCTGTCGGGACTGCTGCAGATTTCTTTGTGGGCAGAAAAAAGCATCAATGCAGGCAGGGACCCAGTACAAAAGGGCAGCCTGCAGTGGTGGGTGAAACAGTATGAGCGAGTGAGAGAGTGGGACTGAGCGAGCTCAGTGGAGCTCTATCAGGACTGCTGTGGATTTCTTTGTGGGCAGAAAAAGGCACCAATGCAGGCAGGAGCCCAGTACAAAAGGGCAGCCTGCAGTGTTGGGAGAACCGGAACAAGTGAGTGAGAGAGGGGGAGTGAGCAATCTTAAAGGAGCTCTCTTGGGACTGCTGCAGATTTCTTTGTGGGCAGAAAAAGGTGCCAATGGAGGCAGGAAGCAAGTACAAAAGGGCAGCCTGCAGCACCAGGAGAAACAGAATGAGCAAGTGAGAGAGGGGAAGTGAGCGACCTCAACGGGGCTTTGTCAGGACTGCTGCAGATTTCTCTGTGGGCAGAAAATTACGCCACCATAGGCAGGAGCCCAGTACAAAAGGGCAGCCTGCAGCGTGGGGAGAGAGACAGAATGAGCAAGTGAGAGAGGGGGAGTGAGTGAGCTCAACGGAGCTGTGTCGGGACTGATGCGGATTTCTTTGTGGGCAGAAAAAGGTGCCAATGCAAGCAGGAGCCCAGTACAAAAGGGCAGCCTGCAGCATCAGGAGAAATAGAATGAGCGAGTGAGAGGGGAAGTGAGCGAGCTTAATGGAGCTGTGCCGGAACTTCAGAGTTGCCCACCCTCCTGCCCAGGGTCCTCGGTGGTCCTATATTACAGCAGGTCTCTGGAGTGGAGACACTAGCGGGCCTGATGCCTGGACTTCATGTGTGTGTGTGTGTGTGTGTGTGTGTGTGCCCACTGGTGCTGGGGTGGCAACCCTTTTTCCCACAATGTACACATGCTTGGCATAGCTGGCAGTTAGCCACTGTTTCATCTTTTGGGTCCAGAATGTAAAAATCCCAAACTAGGGATTTTGTGCCACTTGCTTTCACATGATGGCGGTAGAACAGGTAGAGGGACATTAATGGAGGGCTAGAAATGGGTGCTCTGGAGCATGGTTTCTGCTCTGCTGCAACTGCTGACTCTTCCTCTGTTATTACTACTACTGGCTCACCAGATCCAATAGCCAGAGAACTGGTGGGGGAACTTACTGATGTCCTATCCCTGGCCCTTACTTTTCTTTTTCTCTGGTTCCCATAGAGGGTCCATATCATCATCCCCATCCCCACCTATGATGCTAACCTCCTGAGATATGTCCTTCTCATCCTTCTCATCCTCATCCTCATTTTCATCACCCTATACCCTCCTCTGCAGCATCTGATTAACACACAGATGTGAAACATCACACTGTGACTCAGGCTCAGCCTCTTCTACTTTTGGGGACATCAACCACCTCTGAGTCCTCAGCCTCAACCACATTCCCAGGGGAAAACTTTTTGGGGGTACTTGCAATGCTCCTGTCGTTCCTGTCTGCACCACCTGCACCAGCAGCATTAATGCCACAGATTGGGCAGAGACAAATTTAGCTGCACTAACGCCTCCACTTGCAGCAATTACTCCTTGTCAGTTAGTACTACCAGCACTACCAGTGCCTGAGGGATCTGTGTCATCACAATTGGGAGTGGTTACGGTACCTTTTGGAACCTTAGAAGCTAAGCTCTTCTTCATAGAAGCACAAGGAACTTTTTTAACACAGTGTCTCTTTACAGGCATTTTCTTATATGTCTAGGTTTTGGAACACAGGATTAAGGGACTAAGGGGAGACACACAAGACCACATAACACATTACAAGACTTTACACAGAAACAACTACACCAGAATTATTTTTCTTTCCTTTTTTTTTTTTTGCTAAAGAATACACAACAGGGATTATTTAAGGAACTAGGGACCCACACAAGAATACACAACACTTACAACACTTTACACAGATAGTAAACAACAACACCAGAAATATTTTTTTTTTTTTTTTTTGTGGGGTTTACCAAAACAATACCCAGCAGGGATTTAAGGGACTAGGGGCACCCATGCAAAACCACACAATACTTTGCAAGACTTTACACAGAAACAACTACATCAAACTCCCCTCCCCTTTTTTTTCAATAAACAATACACAACAGAGATTATTTAAGGGTCTAAGGTGACCCACGCAAGACTACACAACAATTTACACAGATAGTATGTAAACAAAAACAACACTGGAAATTTTTTTGTTTGTTTCTTTTTAAGAAAAAACAGTACACAACAGGGATTTTGGACTAGGGGTGAAACTCAGGGACACATGCAAGATGCTATAGGTACCCAAACTAAAGCTAACTTCTATCAAGCAACATAAATGAAATCAATGTAGTTAAAGGGAAACATCCACCTACAATTAAGCCCTACCTCTGTGTAAGGCAGCACCCGATTGGCATTTTTGCAAACAGTTGTGTGGTTTTGTTTTTTTTTTACTTACAGAACCATCAAATATTTAGAATTTATCAGGTTGATCCTGCATCACCCCACCGGCATTTTGAATCAAAGAGTTAGTGGCATGCTCACAACCTTCTGTGGCTGTCCAGAGAATGACCTATAAGGCAGAGAGCAACCACAGGAGACTGGATAAGGTTACTTATGCAGTCAGAGCTTTTAATAGCTCCAGTTTGGAATGTGCATGTTTGGGTGCTATCACGAGACTAGGTATAGACTGGGAATTGGCTCCCAGTTTGTACCTCATCTCGAGTACTTTTGAAGTTTCTCGACCGGGCTAATAAAAGCTTCAGCTATATAGTAACCCTATGCATGCTCCCACGGTTGCTCCCCACATCATACGTCATTCTCAAGACAGCCACAGGAGGTTGTGAGTATGCTGCTGGGAGTTCTTTGATTCAAAATGCTGGCAGGAGGGACACAGGATCAACCAGATAAATTCTAAACAAATAAAGGCTTTGTAAGCGAGAAAAAAAACACAACTGTTTGCGAAAATGCTAATCGGGCCCTGCCTTACGCTGAGGTGGGACCCAGTTTTAGGTGGATGTTTCCCTTTAAACTATAGTGACAAAAATAATTCAGTAAGGGGGTGTGGTTTAGCCACTGACATGATGGCAGCCTAATCTGTGAGCTCCATTCCAGCCAAGGACCATCAGAGCTTGGGCGCCGCGATCCCATGGAGTTATAACCCCCTTGTAATAACTTGATGCATGGGTAACATTCTACCTGCTGGGCGGCGTGCTCATTAACAGAATCCGGTGTGATTTGTAGTGTTTTGCAGCACTGTTATTCATGGTACCTCGGGCCTTGCTAGGCCACACATGCCCCTCTAGATCACAACAGCTACCGACTATGGAATGATCCCTACCTCCTGCACCATAAACACTGAGGCGATTCAGGTTTCCACAGCTCTTTCTCCTCCAGTAGCCATTGACCCTCCGCTGGTAACCTCATCTCTGAACTCAACTAGCCCTCCCACCTCTCAACCTGCCTCTGTGGCAGAATCATTACAGCATATTACAAAAATGCTAAGAAGCAGTCTTACTACGGGTGGATGACATAAGCCTTTCTTTATCAGGCACAGTTACAGTGGTCAGACAATTACAGGATCATATGAACATTTCAGAACAAAGGGTGGAAGCCTGCAAAGTGCAGTAGCAACATCTCTGGCAATGGCTCCACCAGCATGAAGAGTGGCTGGCAGCCCTCTGAGACAGAGCCGAAGATCAGAAAGACCGAGGCCACTGCAATAATTTACAGATCATCGGCCTCCCTGAAGGGGCCGAGGGACAGTCGATGGAAAGATTCCTTAATGACAACCTACCCCTGATGTTAGGGGAGCTCTGGAGAGGCCCTGTAGATGTCAAGAGGGCACGTCAGGTATCAACTCTCCCCAACAAAGCTTCAGATGTTCAGAGACCCGTTGCAGCATACCTGCTGCCACTCTACAAAGGCGATCATGCATTTGCCAGAGACATGAGGGGCTTCGCTGGCAAGGTGTTCAAATTTCCCTATATCGGGACTTTGCCTGAGAGAATGCAGCTGGAAGGAGAGCCTATGGCCCCATAAAATGTTCTCTCTACCAACACGACTTACGGTTCAAGTTCAAGAACCTTACCAGGCTTTGCGTATCCAAAGATGGACAAAAGATGATTGCTGACCACTCTGCCGACTTAGAAGGCTGGATTACCAAGTTTTGGCCTGCACTGCACGTTCCAACTACAAATCCCAGGAGGCTTTGGGAACCCTCCCAGGTGAGGCTGCTCAATGGGAACAGTTTTTCTGCAGCTGGGACTCCAAGGGACTCTTTAGCAGCTGGACCAGTCCCACAACATCCAGGTCCCCCGCTCCTTAGGGGCACCACCTCAGCCTCCTCTGCTTCTGCTCCTACTCCTGCACAGGCATTAGATTCTGAGCCCTCTTTGACTTCATTCCCTCAATGCTCAACTAGCTCCATTACAAAATCTTGACAACAAGCTAGAAGCAGGCCCCAGCACTTGCCCAGCTCTACCTACAAAAATCTACAGGGAAGATGTAACTCCTTCTCCTTACACTGGATCACCAGGGCATTTCATTACGGGGTTGTACCACAATCATAGCAATGGGCAGGGGAGGCCACTAGACCACCAGGGATAGTCATACAGGCATTGATACGGGAATCGGAGATTCGGGTGGGAGGGGAGACCATTAGACCACCAGGGGTGGTCATGGCTTTTATTTCTGGGGAATCGGGGACATGGGGGGGCACTAGACTGCCAGGGATGTCTTTCTTAACATATACCACGTGATCCCGGCTATGGGGCAGGGGATGCCCCAGGATCCCTACTGCCCACGTCATGCTGTGCAGGGCACCAGGCACAAGTGGCCCGGCTGCCCTGCACAAGGCGTGCAAATGGGGCCATAATAACATGCAAATGGATCCATTTGCACCTTGCATATATTATGGCCTCATTTGCATGCCCCCAGCTGAGTATCATGGGTGATCAGCCTAGCACAACTGCATTTGTGCTGGTGCATCCCTGTACTCCCTATCTGTGACTTGCACCAGCTCAGTGCCACTGCGTCATGCGCAGTTTGTGCACCAACCTTGCCATATTCAATGGTGCTGCACCATGGTGCATCTCCATTGAATATCACCTGGTCCTGGCCCCAGCACATCCCAGTTGCGCTGTGCCCAGGCTTGCACCACTGCCCGGTACAGTCTGAATATCTGAGCCTGTATTTAAAGTGGTTGTGAAAAAAATTTTGGCATACAGTTCCAGAGTATGACTAACTCCAACCCCCTCTTCCTCACACCGCTCTAAATTCAGCCTACACATGGAAAAACAGCCCATGTGACCTCCTATCCAATGAATCCTTGCTAACTTTGCCTTAGAACCATAATTCATAGGCAAAGTTAGGTGAAGTGGCCATTTTTCTGCTATTCATAAGTTTCTACTTTAACACAAAGTAGAAATTCACCTTGCAGAGTTAATTCGTGAATTTTGAAAAAATTAGCAAAATTCTCTGTGATGAGAATTTTTCCAACTTTGCCCACCACTATTTGTTAGTTGGCAAAAAAAAGGTCATCATACAGTTTTCTTTTTAGCAAAACTGTATTTCTGACAGCCGAAAATTCAGGATCAATATATATTTATTTTTCTCAGATATTATTAAAACAATTTTTACAGCTGATTTTGTAATTAATCACTCATGTCATTAAAGATTTGCAGGCCCAGTGGCGCTGAGGGTTGAGGCGCTGGACGCCACACCTCGTGCCATACCGGCGACCTGGGTTCGGGAACAGCCCTGGGTGGTTGGGGGTCAGCAGGGAGAGATTGAGCGTCCGGAGGACAGCTCTCTCTTCCCGGGGTGGGTTAGGGCTGTGGGTCGCTCAACGAGCACCCTCTGGTGGAGGCTAGGGGGTGAGCCAAATGTAGCATCGCAGGGTGTACACAAGGGGTGGAGCTACGGCTTCAAGAAACGTAGGAAAAAAAATAGAAAATTCCCCTCACCGCTGATAGGCGAAGGTGCCTTCCCTCCACATTCTATACTCCAGTAGTTGGGCCAGAAGTCCTCTCTGCTTTCCTCCCTCTCTGGCCCGGTGTCTCAACCTAACAGAAAGAGTGCCTGGGTGGGGTGGCCCTTCCCCAGAGGTAGATCCGGGGGAGCCCAGCAGAGAGTAGCGGATGAGACACAGTAGGGCCACGCAGGGAGGTAGAGTGTGGCAAGGTAGGGTCATGGGTGTGAGAAAAACAGAGTTTGAAGAAAAAAATGTCATTAAAGATGGCTCGACATTTTAAAAATCTCTTCTCCTGGTGTTACATGTTGAATGCATATGCTAGACTGATATTGCAGATGTGTTAGGATAGTTCTTCCACATGTTTCTGATGGTTATCAACACAACACTGTGCCAAGATATTTATTTTTTTCATGGCGGGCATGGCATGAGTGAGGGAAATTTGAAAATCTTCAAAATCCTGTATCTTGGTCCAGGAATAAAAGATAAAAGGAAAAATGTTTATCTTGAAATGTTTGCCAGACAAACCTTATTACTGGGAAAACAACTATATGGTTACTAACAAACACTGCTACTTTAACTGTGTGTGGACGTTTTACCTCAAGTCTGTGAACTACTTGACTGTGAAGTGTTTTCTTCAATCCTGTTTCTGGTAAAGTCACTTTTGGTCCTGCATTAGCTAATCTCCACAGTGAAAAACAAGATAAGTTGCTACTAACAAGGCTCTGGTGGCAGTTTGTGCCACAGTGGTCACTGTGAACTATTTGAGATGAACAATTTTCTGGACATTCTGCATATGTTTTAAGGACTTGCATTTTTATAGTTGTACTTCATCTAGTGTATTTCATTTTTTGTGGTGGAGGTAATGTAATCTATTACCTGTCTTGTTTGGCATGGTATTTCAACTATTGCTATCTTGGGGTCTGTCTCGCGCATGTGCAGTAGCGATCCCATATTGGGACTCTGTTAGAAGTTCTTGTGCATGTGCAGTCAGCCTCTGCCTGGAAGAAAGCTCCCGCTCCATATTAACCATGCTTCCTGTGTTCTCTGCCCGTATATAGGCCTCCTCCAGACCCCCATCCACACACAGACACCAGCCCTCACAACAAGCTCCATCCTGAAGCACGGGATCGCTAGAGAGCGCTTCAGAAGGTAAAGACCTCCTCCCTTCAGAGAGCAGTTTGTGGTGGGTGTTGACCCATCGACACTACGCATTAACTGCCCCACCCGCCTCCCACCCAAGCTTGACCCTTATTTTTATTGTCCCTTCCTATGACATCACTTCCTGGCTGCCTTTTTTCTAAGTCTTCATTTCCCCATTTGCAAGTTATACCTGATGACCACCAGAGGGCTTAATCCTCCTCAGACTCCTTTGCTTACCCACTGCCACTTTCTCTGAGCTACAGCACTTCTCTCCGACCCCTCCACTCCACTGCCCACTTCATATCCTAACACTATCACTGCCCTAAGCTATACACCCCCTTCTATTGCCTGATCTGCACCTCGGCTATCACTTCCCCCACCACCTCTTCTCCAAACCCTCCCCTTACCCCCATCCCTGCCATCCACTCCATTTTTTGGCCACTAGGATTCGCTATTTTGCACCCTATTTCCAGCTCATGACTCAGCCAGCCTAGCCACCATAGACACCTGGATCTCCACTACACCACAGTCCAAAGACACCCACCACACTGGGGTCCTGAACCTGGTACCCTATGCACCAAAGTCCACAACCCTACTGCTACACCAAAGTGGCAGTCACCCTCACTGAAGCACAGCCCTGACCCATATTCTTCTATTACGACCACCACTGCTAGTTCATTATACACTCTCTCCCACTACCATTGCACATTACCATCTCGGCCCTCATGGTGCTTGTCTCCCTCCAATTAGACCACACTAGCAGCCCACCATGGTCAGCATCCGATGACCACCACATTACTTCCACCCACCCTGACTATAGAACCTATGCCCCAGCACCCACCCCCTATCCACCCTCTATACTCCCCACCCCCCAGGCCACCCTTGGACCCACCCTCACCACCTTTCAAACCCTCCACTCCTCACCCATTTCCTGCACACTAACTACCCAGCCCCATTCTCGACGATGAACCAGGGTCACCAACCACTATCCCCCTCTAGTAAGAATACTCACACTACTACTACTCCTCTTGGGAAATGTCCACCCCAACCCAGGTCCCACCCCCACCTGCACATCTAGGACATCACCCACAGGACTCCACATTGCCACTTTGAACATATGCAGCCCGCCAAAAAAATCTGCTGTGTTTCAATGTTGGGCCACCATACATCAACCAGACATCATTGCACTAGTTGAGACCTGGCTCTCCAGTTCTACTCCTGACTCCTTTGTCTCACTCCCCGGGTATGCCCTATAACAGAAAGACCGGGTGGGAAAATGTGGAGGTGGTTGTGCGATCTACATCAAGGATAACATTACTCGCACATGCTCCCGCCCCCCAGGCTCAAAAACAGTGCCCAAGCCCTCACCTTAAAAATCACCCCAGATCCCTCCAGGGGCCCACTATACCTCACAGTCTCCTATGTTCCCCCTAAGAGCCAAAAGCCGTCCATCATATCCCTCACCGATTATCTCTCCACCCTTCCACACAAAGCTGAACAGACACTAGTAGGGATCCTAAATGTCAACTGGCTTGGTCCCTCAGCTGCACCAATGAAGGACTCCTTCTCCGCCCTCGACATGGTCCAGTTAGTCACCCAACCTACTAAACTTCATCCCACCACTGGTACCAGCACCCTCTTGGATGTCATTATCTCTAACCACCCCACAAAATCCAGGATATAAAAGTTCTTCCCGACTCCCTAAGTGACCACTCACCCATCCTATTCCTATAGACCTCCACCTCCAAATCCATGGCCCAAACCACCTTCCATAGGCATCTCAGACCAGGGGGATTAAGTAAACTCAAACAACTTCTCGCCCAAATGGACTGGTCCCCCATCAAAATAGCCCACAGCACTGACACTGTGCTCGATCTGTTTACACAGGCCTTCACTAAAGCCTGCGATCTCTATGCCCCACTCACCAAACACCGCATTAAAAGACAAAATGCTCCCTGGATCAACCCCCACTCCAAAAACTGAGTGAAGGGACAATCTCTGGTACAAAGCCACGGAGTCTGGCAGGACGGCTGACAGACAATCCTATAATGCTGCATGCAACAGCTGCATGCTGGCCATCCACAAGGCCAAAGCGGACTACTATCAATCTACTCTCACCGCCACATGGGGGTCCGCCCGAACCTTCTAGAGTAATATCAAAGAACTCAATGGGAAATTGCGCTTCCTACCTCCCTCCCAGCTCTCCATAGACGGCACCATCTCCACTGACCCACTTATCATAGCAAACTGTCTAAACATCACCTTCACAGATCTCAGCACTGTTCTCCTGAGTTGCTTCTTTGCTTCTTTGACCCTGTGCCAGAGTCCCAACCCCCTACCTTGCAGCACCCCCCATTTCCTCCTGTGCAAAATATCGACTCAAGAAGCCCATCCATATCTGCAAAATGCAATAAACAGCAACAACCCTAGCAATGATCCCCTTGAAGCCAGGCTCCTCCGGCTAGTCCTCAACGAGGTCCTAGTCCCTCTCATGGACCTACTCAACAGATCCCTTTGCCTGGGGCAATTCCCCAGTGCCTGGAAGACAGCCGTTGTTACCCCCATTCATAAAAGTGGTGACAAATCCTCCCCCGGTAACTATCATCCCATCTCCATCCCCCTGCAAAGCTTTAGTAAAAGAGGTTGCCACTCAGCTCACTGAATACTTAGCCAAGCATGACATCTTATGCCCAGAGCAGCATGGCTTCCACTCAGGCCATAGTACAACCACAGCCCACCTAGAATTCACCAACCTCCTACACTCCTCCCTAGACTCAGGTAACATTGCTGGAGCTGTGTACATAGACCTATCCAAGGCCTTTGACATGGTCTGCCATCCACTACTGCTTGATGCCCTCTATCAACACTGCTTCTCCATGGGCCCCCTGGCATAGTGTGCCAGTTACCTCTCCTCCCAGTCCCAAAGTGTCAAAATTAACAGGACCCTATTTGACACACTACCTGTCTGCTCTGGGGTGCCCCAGGGCTCCACCCTGGGTCCACTACTCTTCACCCTCTACCTGAACACCTTGCCAAAGGTCTGTTCTGAAAAAATCCTTCTGTATTCAGATGATGCAGTGCTCTATGCCTCGCACCACAAACCTGCCTCCCTCCAGAACTCCCTCCAAAACGCCTCCTCTCAGGCTGAAACATGGTTCAAGGACCATCATAACTGGTCATAACCCTAAAAAAGACTAAATCAATTATTCTTTACCACCACCAAAACAAGGTGAAAAATGCACCACTCCTCATCCTCCCCAGCACCCAGCACCCCCTCGAACAGGTACCTACCTACAAATATCTTGGACTTACCCTTGACTCTGCCCTTACCTTTCACGACTACATAAACATGTTAGCAGCTGCTGCAAACACTCGGATCAGACTCCTATACTGGCACAAGGACTGCCTCCTGCCTGATGCCCATAGGCTTGCAATTACCTCCTCTATACTGTCCCTCATGGATTGTGGGCTCCCTGTGTATGGGGCAGCAGTTAATTCCGCTCTCCAGAAAATTCAAATCTCCCTCAACAAGGCCTGCAGGCTCCTAATTGGTGCCCCTAGGCTCACCCACACCTGCTCCCTCTACTCCACTGCCAATCTCCTCAACTTCAGTGAAAGACTCCACTACCAGACCTGCCTGCTGACCAAGAAAATTCTGCTCGGTCTCTCCCCTCCTGGGGTCTCTGCCTCCCTCCAAACTGCCACCCCGTCTATCTCCACCCGCAACTCGGACAAAGCCACCCTGGTGGTACCCAAGGTAAAAACCTCCCTTGCTCAGAGATCTTTCTGCTACAGGGCCCCTGTCTGGATCAATACACTCCCTACCACCATCACCAGCACTCCAAAGACTGCCCCTTTCAAAGCGACTCTCCGCAACCACCTCCTCAATACCCGCTCCTGTAACTGCAACTAGCCTGCGCACAAACACTCCCCTAGGGCCCAAACCCCCTGACAATGTCCATTAAGGACTGCCACCACTTACATCAATGTCTATTCAACCGCAGGCTCTGGAATAAGATGAATTTCACTGTAACACATGCTGTTTCATGGTAATAATGTTTATGTGCTTATGTAAATATCTGTATCCAAATATGTATATATTATCTGTGAACAATGTCTGTATGTAATACAAGATGGCTATACCACTGTAACTGTCTGTTGTCACTATCCTCCATGTGATGCGATGCCTTTGTAAATTAGCCTTTGGCTCAAAGGTTGTAAATCGATACTTCAAATAAATAAATAAATATGTAAATGTTTTATGAATTAAGGTATATTTGTGTACAAGAAGTGGTGGTTAATAATCCAATATAAATTGCTTTAAAGAGAAAAAAATAATCGGCTGAAAAACCCGTCAATTTGCCCGATAGCTACCGCCCAATTGCACTTTAAATGCTGATTATAAATTACTGACGAAAATAATAAATAACAGAATACTGTCCAAATTCAGAATTATATCCACTTTAATCAGTTTGTGTTCATTTCAGGTCGCAAAATAATACAAGCAAATAACAAAATTCAGGCTATAATACAATTAGTTAATATTAAATTCCAGCATACTAATGATATTTACTATACTGTGGCTATAAAAGCCACAAAAGCCTTTGACTTAATAGACAGACCTTTTATGTTTAAAACCTTACACTATTGGGGTATACCTAATGAAATTATTACTATAATTAAAAAGCTTTATTTTGAAACCAAAGTTAAGCTGCAGATAAATAATTTTTTATCCTGAGAATTTACCATGTTCAATGGGGTACGTCAATGCTGCCCCTTTCTCCTACTCTCTTCATCCTCACACTAGACCCACTATTAAATACTATTTGTAGGTGTCCTACAATAGAAGGAGTGCAATTACCAAGTCAGCAACTTAAACTTAGCATTTTTGCAGACGATATTCTTTTAATAATAAAAAACATGAACTCGTCCTTAAGAGCTTTTTTTGAGGAAATTGATAAATATGCCAGAGGTTTTCGGTTATGTAATAAACAGAAATAAATCAGTCATCATAAGAATTTCTAAAAATAAATCCGAAGCATTGGATCAATTTGTCCAGGTCTTTAGGATTCAGGACCATATTAAATATTTGGGTCTCTACCTATTACCAAACCAAGTTAACAATATAAAAATTAATTACAACAAGACCAGAGATAAAATGATACCATTATTAAATAATTGTAAAAATTTAATCTTATCTATCTGGGGACGTATATAAAAAACTACACCCTTATATCTTCTAAATGTTATTTGTTTCCATGTCAACAGATAACTCTTTTTGTGTAGCTGTTAGAGATGTATGCAAATGCTTTAGTCTATTTTCATACTTTATACCAGGCCCTGTAACTGTCCTGGGATGCTCCATTTGGTGGTTGTTGAAGTCTCAATGTCCCCAAGAGCTGCAATAGCATATGAGAACATGATGTGTAATAAACCTTTAAACTCCCCAATATGCCTGATTGCTTAATTAGTCTTAAAAGAACCAAGCTGCAAGAAGGTGTGAAATACTACATTTACCTTCGGTGAGCTTTACAAACAATCTGACTTGTAATGCTGGGTTTTTCCCTTTAAACTCCATTCAGTTTATGTGTTTCCAGAGAGTTTTTGCAGGGTATTTGTTCTTTCAGCATGGAGATACATGATATAAATGATTGATCTGATACCATGTTCTCATATACTAATGCAGTTCTCATGGACAATGAGATTTCAACAGCCATGAAATGGAGACCCCCAGGGCAGTCACAGGGGGATACCATGAGCAGTGAAAACAAACTAAAGCTAATACACATAGCCCTTATAGCTACAGGAAAGGAGTTGTCTGTTGACATGTACACAACATTTAAATGATATGAGGGTGTAGTTTTCCTTTAATCTTTATTATACAGAATATTCTTGGCACTCCTTCTAGTGCATGGTTCCAGGACCCTAAGATATTTTTTAAAAGATTATTTGGAGAGGGGGAAAGCCCACATATAGCTTGGAAATCCATCACTACTTCAAGAAAGATGGGGGGATTAGGCTGCCCTGATCCCTTAAACTATGTAGTGGCTGACATTCTTGTTTAAAACTATCGATGGTCCGTTGAGGGGTCTTCGGACCCATCACTCAATAAATACATTTTCTTCCAAAATGGGCAATCTCACCCCAAAAATTTTTTTGCTGAATTGTGGTTTCAACCTGAAATTATGAGGTCCCAACCTTCTTTCTAGCCATGTGGTTCCAGTTAGCTCTAAAGTACTTTAAAAGTACTCGGGACTGGGGACACTCAGCACTCGGAACAATCAATCAACTGAAGCAACAAGCAGCTCACCTCAGTAGCTGAGGAAGCCAAATCTCCAGCCTGATAACTTTCGAGGAAAGAGAGCCTCTTCTCTTCCTCTGGACGTCTGCAGAGGGGTGCTACCTGATGAACACTTATATTTTATGAACTTTGTTCCTGTTCACCACTGGGTGGGCTTGTTATTTCCTTCTCTTTGTGCTAGTAATGCTGAAGTGTAAAGCTAGGGACTCACTGGTTTTTCTAGAGTTGCCTTGCTGATTTCATCTTAAAGACAGATATACCAAGCAGCTAATATAGATCAGACTTGTTTAATATGGTGGTATTTGGAGCTAATTGCTGATTACATCTTAAAGCCAGATATACCAAGCAGCTAATATAAATCAGACTTGTTTAATATGGTGGTATTGAGCTAATTGTGCTTGTAACTTGTAAAGGCATTAGGTTAGCTGGGTCCCAATGTGACCTCATTTTGGAATAGCCCTGTTTGCTTAGAGTGGAGCTCCTTTGTGTAAGTCACAACATATTCTCCCGCTGCATAGTAATGAGAGGCTTTGTTTTCTCCACTACATAGGCAGATCCCCCCAAGCTAGGCACTCGGACAATCAAGCAAGTGAAGCAACAAGCAGCTCACCTGAGTAGCTGAGGAAGCCAAATCTCCAGCCTGATAACTTTCGAGGTAAAGAGAGCCTCTTCTCTTCATCTGAACGCCTGCAGAGGGGTGCTACCTGATGAACACTTATATTTTATTAACTTTGTTCCTGTTCACCACTGGGTGGGCTTGTTATTTGCTTCTCTTTGTGCTAGTAATGCTGAAGTGTAAAGCTAGGGACTCACTGGTTTTTCTAGAGTTGCCTTGCTGATTTCATCATAAAGCCAGATATACCAAACTACTAATATAGATCAGACTTGTTTAATATGGTGGTATTTGGAGCTAATTGCTGATTACATCTTAAAGCCAGATATACCAAGCAGCTAATATAGATCAGACTTGTTTAATATGGAGGTATTGTGCTAATTGTGCTTGTAACTTGTAAAGGCATTAGGTTAGCTGGGTCCTAGTGTGACCTCATTTTGGAATAGCCCAGTTTGCTTAGAGTGGAGCTCCTTGTGTAAGTCACAATATATTCTCCCGCAGCATAGTAATGAGAGGCTTTGTTTTCTCCACTAAATAGGCAGATCCCCCCAAGCTAGGCACTCGGGACAATCAAGCAACTGAAGCAACAAGCAGCTCTCCTGAGTAGCCGAGGAAGCCAAATCTCCAGCCTGATAACTTTCGAGGTAAAGAGAGCCTCTTCTCTTCGTCTGGACGCCTGCAGAGGGGTGTTACCTGATGAACACTTATATTTTATGAACTTTGTTCCTGTTCACCACTGAGTGGGCTTGTTATTTGCTTCTCTTTGTGCTAGTATTGCTGAAGTGTAAAGCTAGGGACTCACTGGTTTTTCTAGGGTTGCCTTGCTGATTTCATCTTAAAGCCAGATATACCAAGCAGCTAGTATAGATCAGACTTGTTTAATATGGTGGTATTTGGAGCTAATTGCTGATTACATCTTAAAGCCAGATATACCAAACAGCTGATATAGATCAGACTTGTTTAATATGGTGGTATTGCGCTAATTGTGCTTGTAACTTGAAAAGGCATTAGGTTAGCTGGGTCCTAGTGTGACCTCATTCTGGAATAGCCAAGTTTCCTTAGAGTGGAGCTCCTTTGTGTAAGCCACAACATATTCTCCCGCTGCATAGTAATGAGAGGCTTAGTTTTCTCCACTACATAGGCAGCGCCCCCCTCCCCAAGCTAGAAACTCGGGACAATCAAGCAAGTGAAGCAACAAACAGCTCACCTGAGCAGCTGAGGAAGCCAAATCTCCAGCCTGATAACTTTCGAGGTAAAGAGAGCCTCTTCTCTTCATCTAGATGCCTGCAGAGGGGTGCTACCTGATGAACATTTATATTTTATGAACTTTTTTCCTGTTCACCACTGGGTGGGCTTGTTATTTGCTTCTCTTTGTGCTAGTAATGCTGAAGTGTAAAGCTAGGGACTTACTGGTTTTTCTAGAGTTGCCTTGCTGATTTCATCTTAAAGACAGATATACCAATCAGCTAATATAGATCAGACTTGTTTAATATGGTGGTATTTGGAGCTAATTGCTGATTACATCTTAAAGCCAGATATACCAAGCAGCTAATATAGATCAGACTTGTTTAATATGGTGGTATTGTGCTAATTGTGCTTGTAACTTGTAAAGGCATTAGGTTAGCTGGGTCCTAGTGTGACCTCATTTTGGAAAAGCCCAGTTTGCTTAGAGTGGAGCTCCTTTGTGTAAGTCACAATATATTCTCCTGCTGCATAGTAATGAGAGGTTTTGTTTTCTCCACTAAATAGGCAGATCCCCCCCCCCAAGCTAGGCACTCGGGACAATCAAGCAACAGAAGCAACAAGCAGCTCTCCTGAGTAGCTGAGGAAGCCAAATCTCCAGCCTGATAACTTTTGAGGTAAAGAGAGCCTCTTCTCTTCGTCTTGACACCTGCAGAAGGGTGCTACCTGATGAACACTTATATTTTATGAACTTTTTTCCTGTTCACCACTGGGTGGGCTTGTTATTTGCTTCTCTTTGTGCTAGTAATGCTGAAGTGTAAAGCTAGGGACTCACTGGTTTTTCTAGAGTTGCCTTGCTGATTTCATCTTAAAGACAGATATACCAAGCAGCTAATATAGATCAGACTTGTTTAATATGATGGTATATGGAGATAATTGCTGATTACATCTTAAAGCCAGATATACCAAGCAGCTAATATAGATCAGACTTGTTTAATATGGTGGTATTGAGCTAATTGTGCTTCTAACTTGTAAAGGCATTAGGTTAGCTGGGTCCTAGTGTGACCTCATTTTGGAATAGCCCTGTTTGCTTAGAGTGGAGCTCCTTTGTGTAAGTCACAACATATTCTCCCGCTGCATAGTAATGAGAGGCTTTGTTTTCTCCACTACATAGGCAGCTCCCCAAGCTAGGCACTCAGGACAACCAAGCAACTGAAGCAACATGCAGCTCACCTCAGTAGCCGAGGAAGCCAAATCTCCAGCCTGATAACTTTCGAGGTAAAGAGAGCCTCTTCTCTTCGTCTGGACGCCTGCAGAGGGGTGCTACCTGATGAACACTTATATTTTATGAACTTTGTTCCTGTTCACCACTGGGTGGGCTTGTTATTTGCTTCTCTTTGTGCTAGTAATGCTGAAGTGTAAAGCTAGGGACTCACTGGTTTTTCTAGAGTTGCCTTGCTCATTTCATATTAAAGCCAGATATACCAAGCAGCTAATATAGATCAGACTTGTTTAATATGGTGGTAATTGAAGCTAATTGCTGATTAAATCTTAAAGCCAGATATACCAAGCAGCTAATATAGATCAGACTTGTTTAATATGGTGGTATTGAACTAATTGTGCTTGTAACTTGTAAAGGCATTAGGTTAGCTGGGTCCTAGTGTGACCTCATTTTGGAATAGCCCTGCTTGCTTAGAGTGGAGCTCCTTTGTGTCAGTCACAATATATTCTCCTGCTGCATAGTAATGAGAGGCTTTGTTTTCTCCACTAAATAGGCAGATCCCCCACCCACCAAGCTAGGCACTCGGGACAATCAAGCAACTGAAGCAACAAGCAGCTCTCCTGAGTAGCTGAGGAAGCCAAATCTCCAGCCTGATAACTTTTGAGGTAAAGAGAGCCTCTTCTCTTCGTCTGGACGCCTGCAGAGGGGTGTTACCTGACGAACACTTATATTTTATGAACTTTGTTCCTGTTCACCACTGAGTGGGCTTGTTATTTGCTTCTCTTTGTGCTAGTATTGCTGAAGTTTAAAGCTAGGGACTCACTGTTTTTTCTAGGGCTGCCTTGCTGATTTCATCTTAAAGCCAGATATACCAAGCAGCTAATATAGATCAGACTTGTTTAATATGGTGGTATTTGGAGCTAATTGCTGATTACATCTTAAAGCCAGATATACCAAACAGCTGATATAGATCAGACTTGTTTAATATGGTGGTATTGCGCTAATTGTGCTTGTAACTTGAAAAGGCATTAGGTTAGCTGGGTCCTAGTGTGACCTCATTCTGGAATAGCCAAGTTTCCTTAGAGTGGAGCTCCTTTGTGTAAGCCAAAACATATTCTCCCGCTGCATAGTAATAGAGGCTTAGTTTTCTCCACTACATAGGCAGCGCCCCCCTCCCCAAGCTAGAAACTCGGGACAATCAAGCAACTGAAGCAACAAACAGCTCACCTGAGCAGCTGAGGAAGCCAAATCTCCAGCCTGATAACTTTCGAGGTAAAGAGAGCCTCTTCTGTTCATCTAGATGCCTGCAGAGGGGTGCTACCTGATGAACATTTATATTTTATGAACTTTTTTCCTGTTCACCACTGGGTTGGCTTGTTATTTGCTTCTCTTTGTGCTAGTAATGCTGAAGTGTAAAGCTAGGGACTTACTGGTTTTTCTAGAGTTGCCTTGCTGATTTCATCTTAAAGACAGATATACCAATCAGCTAATATAGATCAGACTTGTTTAATATGGTGGTATTTGGAGCTAATTGCTGATTACATCTTAAAGCCAGATATACCAAGCAGCTAATATAGATCAGACTTGTTTAATATGGTGGTATTGTGCTAATTGTGCTTGTAACTTGTAAAGGCATTAGGTTAGCTGGGTCCTAGTGTGACCTCATTTTGGAAAAGCCCAGTTTGCTTAGAGTGGAGCTCCTTTGTGTAAGTCACAATATATTCTCCTGCTGCATAGTAATGAGAGGTTTTGTTTTCTCCACTAAATAGGCAGATCCCCCCCCAAGCTAGGCACTCGGGACAATCAAGCAACAGAAGCAACAAGCAGCTCTCCTGAGTAGCTGAGGAAGCCAAATCTCCAGCCTGATAACTTTTGAGGTAAAGAGAGCCTCTTCTCTTCGTCTTGACACCTGCAGAAGGGTGCTACCTGATGAACACTTATATTTTATGAACTTTTTTCCTGTTCACCACTGGGTGGGCTTGTTATTTGCTTCTCTTTGTGCTAGTAATGCTGAAGTGTAAAGCTAGGGACTCACTGGTTTTTCTAGAGTTGCCTTGCTGATTTCATCTTAAAGACAGATATACCAAGCAGCTAATATAGATCAGACTTGTTTAATATGATGGTATATGGAGATAATTGCTGATTACATCTTAAAGCCAGATATACCAAGCAGCTAATATAGATCAGACTTGTTTAATATGGTGGTATTGAGCTAATTGTGCTTCTAACTTGTAAAGGCATTAGGTTAGCTGGGTCCTAGTGTGACCTCATTTTGGAATAGCCCTGTTTGCTTAGAGTGGAGCTCCTTTGTGTAAGTCACAACATATTCTCCCGCTGCATAGTAATGAGAGGCTTTGTTTTCTCCACTACATAGGCAGCTCCCCAAGCTAGGCACTCAGGACAACCAAGCAACTGAAGCAACATGCAGCTCACCTCAGTAGCCGAGGAAGCCAAATCTCCAGCCTGATAACTTTCGAGGTAAAGAGAGTTTCTCTTCGTCTGGACGCCTGCAGAGGGGTGCTACCTGATGAACACTTATATTTTATGAACTTTGTTCCTGTTCACCACTGGGTGGGCTTGTTATTTGCTTCTCTTTGTGCTAGTAATGCTGAAGTGTAAAGCTAGGGACTCACTGGTTTTTCTAGAGTTGCCTTGCTCATTTCATATTAAAGCCAGATATACCAAGCAGCTAATATAGATCAGACTTGTTTAATATGGTGGTAATTGAAGCTAATTGCTGATTAAATCTTAAAGCCAGATATACCAAGCAGCTAATATAGATCAGACTTGTTCAATATGGTGGTATTGAGCTAATTGTGCTTGTAACTTGTAAAGGCATTAGGTTAGCTGGGTCCTAGTGTGACCTCACTTTGGAATAGCCCTGCTTGCTTAGAGTGGAGCTCCTTTGTGTCAGTCACAATATATTCTCCTGCTGCATAGTAATGAGAGGCTTTGTTTTCTCCACTAAATAGGCAGATCCCCACCCACCAAGCTAGGCACTCGGGACAATCAAGCAACTGAAGCAACAAGCAGCTCTCCTGAGTAGCTGAGGAAGCCAAATCTCCAGCCTGATAACTTTTGAGGTAAAGAGAGCCTCTTCTCTTCGTCTGGACGCCTGCAGAGGGGTGTTACCTGACGAACACTTATATTTTATGAACTTTGTTCCTGTTCACCACTGAGTGGGCTTGTTATTTGCTTCTCTTTGTGCTAGTATTGCTGAAGTTTAACGCTAGGGACTCACTGGTTTTTCTAGGGTTGCCTTGCTGATTTCATCTTAAAGCCAGATATACCAAGCAGCTAATATAGATCAGACTTGTTTAATATGGTGGTATTTGGAGCTAATTGCTGATTACATCTTAAAGCCAGATATACCAAACAGCTGATATAGATCAGACTTGTTTAATATGGTGGTATTGCGCTAATTGTGCTTGTAACTTGAAAAGGCATTAGGTTAGCTGGGTCCTAGTGTGACCTCATTCTGGAATAGCCAAGTTTCCTTAGAGTGGAGCTCCTTTCTGTAAGCCAAAACATATTCTCCCGCTGCATAGTAATGAGAGGCTTAGTTTTCTCCACTACATAGGCAGCGCCCCCCTCCCCAAGCTAGAAACTCGGGACAATCAAGCAACTGAAGCAACAAACAGCTCACCTGAGCAGCTGAGGAAGCCAAATCTCCAGCCTGATAACTTTCGAGGTAAAGAGAGCCTCTTCTGTTCATCTAGATGCCTGCAGAGGGGTGCTACCTGATGAACATTTATATTTTATGAACTTTTTTCCTGTTCACCACTGGGTGGGCTTGTTATTTGCTTCTCTTTGTGCTAGTAATGCTGAAGTGTAAAGCTAGGGACTTACTGGTTTTTCTAGAGTTGCCTTGCTGATTTCATCTTAAAGACAGATATACCAAGCAGCTAATATAGATCAGACTTGTTTAATATGGTGGTATTGTGCTAATTGTGCTTGTAACTTGTAAAGGCATTAGGTTAGCTGGATCCTAGTGTGACTTCATTTTGGAAAAGCCCAGTTTGCTTAGAGTGGAGCTCCTTTGTGTAAGTCACAATATATTCTCCTGCTGCATAGTAATGAGAGGTTTTGTTTTCTCCACTAAATAGGCAGATCCCCCCCCCAAGCTAGGCACTCGGGACAATCAAGCAACAGAAGCAACAAGCAGCTCTCCTGAGTAGCTGAGGAAGCCAAATCTCCAGCCTGATAACTTTTGAGGTAAAGAGAGCCTCTTCTCTTCGTCTTGACACCTGCAGAAGGGTGCTACCTGATGAACACTTATATTTTATGAACTTTTTTCCTGTTCACCACTGGGTGGGCTTGTTATTTGCTTCTCTTTGTGCTAGTAATGCTGAAGTGTAAAGCTAGGGACTCACTGGTTTTTCTAGAGTTGCCTTGCTAATTTCATCTTAAAGCCAGATATACCAAGCAGCTAATATAGATCAGACTTGTTTAATATGATGGTATATGGAGATAATTGCTGATTACATCTTAAAGCCAGATATACCAAGCAGCTAATATAGATCAGACTTGTTTAATATGGTGGTATTGAGCTAATTGTGCTTCTAACTTGTAAAGGCATTAGGTTAGCTGGGTCCTAGTGTGACCTCATTTTGAATAGCCCTGTTTGCTTAGAGTGGAGCTCCTTTGTGTAAGTCACAACATATTCTCCCGCTGCATAGTAATGAGAGGCTTTGTTTTCTCCACTACATAGGCAGCTCCCTCCACCCCAAGCTAGGCACTCAGGACAACCAAGCAACTGAAGCAACAATGCAGCTCACCTCAGTAGCCGAGGAAGCCAAATCTCCAGCCTGATAACTTTCGAGGTAAAGAGAGCCTCTTCTCCTCGCCTGGACGCCTGCAGAGGGGTGGTACCTGATGAACACTTATATTTTATGAACTTTGTTCCTGTTCACCACTGGGTGGGCTTGTTATTTGCTTCTCTTTGTGCTAGTAATGCTGAAGTGTAAAGCTAGGGACTCACTGGTTTTTCTAGAGTTGCCTTACTCATTTCATATTAAAGCCAGATATACCAAGCAGCTAATATAGATCAGACTTGTTTAATATGGTGGTAATTGAAGCTAATTGCTGATTAAATCTTAAAGCCAGATATACCAAGCAGCTAATATAGATCAGACTTGTTTAATATGGTGGTATTGAGCTAATTGTGCTTGTAACTTGTAAAGGCATTAGGTTAGCTGGGTCCTAGTGTGACCTCATTTTGGAATAGCCCTGCTTGCTTAGAGTGGAGCTCCTTTGTGTCAGTCACAATATATTCTCCTGCTGCATAGTAATGAGAGGCTTTGTTTTCTCCACTAAATAGGCAGATCCCCACCCACCAAGCTAGGCACTCGGGACAATCAAGCAACTGAAGCAACAAGCAGCTCTCCTGAGTAGCTGAGGAAGCCAAATCTCCAGCCTGATAACTTTTGAGGTAAAGAGAGCCTCTTCTCTTCATCTGGACGCCTGCAGAGGGGTGTTACCTGACGAACACTTATATTTTATGAACTTTGTTCCTGTTCACCACTGAGTGGGCTTGTTATTTGCTTCTCTTTGTGCTAGTATTGCTGAAGTTTAAAGCTAGGGACTCACTGGTTTTTCTAGGGTTGCCTTGCTGATTTCATCTTAAAGCCAGATATACCAAGCAGCTAATATAGATCAGACTTGTTTAATATGGTGGTATTTGGAGCTAATTGCTGATTACATCTAAAAGCCAGATATACCAAACAGATGATATAGATCAGACTTGTTTAATATGGTGGTATTGCGCTAATTGTGCTTGTAACTTGAAAAGGCATTAGGTTAGCTGGGTCCTAGTGTGACCTCATTCTGGAATAGCCAAGTTTGCTTAGAGTGGAGCTCCTTTGTGTAAGTCACAATATATTCTCTCGCTGCATAGTAATGAGAGGCTTAGTTTTCTCCACTACATAGGCAGCACCCCCTCCCCAAGCTAGAAACTCGGGACAATCAAACAACTGAAGCAACAAACAGCTCACCTGAGCAGCTGAGGAAGCCAAATCTCCAGCCTGATAACTTTCGAGGTAAAGAGAGCCTCTTCTCTTCATCTAGACGCCTGCAGAGGGGTGCTACCTGATGAACACTTATATTTTATGAACTTTTTTCCTGTTCACCACTGGGTGGGCTTGTTATTTGCTTCTCTTTTTGCTAGTAATGCTGAAGTGTAAAGCTAGGGACTCACTGGTTTTTCTAGAGTTGCCTTGCTGATTTCATCTTAAAGACAGATATACCAATCAGCTAATATAGATCAGACTTGTTTAATATGGTGGTATTTGGAGCTAATTGCTGATTACATCTTAAAGCCAGATATACCAAGCAGCTAATATAGATCAGACTTGTTTAATATGGTGGTATTGTGCTAATTGTGCTTGTAACTTGTAAAGGCATTAGGTTAGCTGGGTCCTAGTGTGACCTCATTTTGAAATAGCCCAGTTTGCTTAGAGTGGAGCTCCATTGTGTAAGTCACAATATATTCTCCCGCAGCATAGTAATGAGAGGCTTTGTTTTCTCCACTAAATAGGCAGATCCCCCCCCCCAAAGCTAGGCACTCGGGACAATCAAGCAACTGAAGCAACAAGCAGCTCTCCTGAGTAGCCGAGGAAGCCAAATCTCCAGCCTGATAACTTTCGAGGTAAAGAGAGCATCTTCTCTTCGTCTGGACGCCTGCAGAGGGGTGTTACCTGATGAACACTTATATTTTATGAACTTTGTTCCTGTTCACCACTGAGTGGGCTTGTTATTTGCTTCTCTTTGTGCTAGTATTGCTGAAGTGTAAAGCTAGGGACTCACTGGTTTTTCTATGGTTGTCTTGCTGATTTCATCTTAAAGCCAGATATACCAAGCAGCTAATATAGATCAGACTTGTTTAATATGGTGGTATTTGGAGCTAATTGCTGATTACATCTTAAAGCCAGATATGCCAAACAGCTGATATAGATCAGACTTGTTTAATATGGTGGTATTGCGCTAATTGTGCTTGTAACTTGAAAAGGCATTAGGTTAGCTGGGTCCTAGTGTGACCTCATTCTGGAATAGCCAAGTTTCCTTAGAGTGGAGCTCCTTTGTGTAAGTCACAACATATTCTCCCGCTGCATAGTAATGAGAGGCTTAGTTTTCTCCACTACAAAGGCAGCGCCCCCCTCCCCAAGCTAGAAACTTGGGACAATCAAGCAACTGAAGCAACAAACAGCTCACCTGAGCAGCTGAGGAAGCCAAATCTCCAGCCTGATAACTTTCGAGGTAAAGAGAGCCTCTTCTCTTCATCTAGATGCCTGCAGAGGGGTGCTACCTGATGAACATTTACATTTTATGAACTTTTTTCCTGTTCACCACTGGGTGGGCTTGTTATTTGCTTCTCTTTGTGCTAGTAATGCTGAAGTGTAAAGCTAGGGACTCACTGGTTTTTCTAGAGTTGCCTTGCTGATTTCATCTTAAAGACAGATATGCCAATCAGCTAATATAGATCAGACTTGTTTAATATGGTGGTATTTGGAGCTAATTGCTGATTACATCTTAAAGCCAGATATACCAAGCAGCTAATATAGATCAGACTTGTTTAATATGGTGGTATTGTACTAATTGTGCTTGTAACTTGTAAAGGCATTAGGTTAGCTGGGTCCTAGTGTGACCTCATTTTGGAAAAGCCCAGTTTGCTTAGAGTGGAGCTCCTTTGTGTAAGTCACAATATATTCTCCTGCTGCATAGTAATGAGAGGTTTTGTTTTCTCCACTAAATAGGCAGATCCCCCCCCCCAAGCTAGGCACTCGGGACAATCAAGCAACAGAAGCAACAAACAGCTCACCTGAGTACCTGAGGAAGCCAAATCTCCAGCCTGATAACTTTCGAGGTAAAGACAGCCTCTTCTCTTCGTCTGGACGCCTGCAGAGGGGTGCTACCTGATGAACACTTATATTTTATGAACTTTGTTCCTGTTCACCACTGGGTGGGCTTGTTATTTGCTTCTCTTTGTGCTAGTAATGCTGAAGTGTAAAGCTAGGGACTCACTGGTTTTTCTAGAGTTGCGTGCTCATTTCATATTAAAGCCAGATATACCAAGCAGCTAATATAGATCAGACTTGTTTAATATGGTGGTAATTGAAGCTAATTGCTGATTAAATCTTAAAGCCAGATATACCAAGCAGCTAATATAGATCAGACTTGTTTAATATGGTGGTATTGAGCTAATTGTGCTTGTAACTTGTAAAGGCATTAGGTTAGCTGGGTCCTAGTGTGACCTCATTTTGGAATAGCCCTGCTTGCTTAGAGTGGAGCTCCTTTGTGTCAGTCACAATATATTCTCCTGCTGCATAGTAATGAGAGGCTTTGTTTTCTCCACTAAATAGGCAGATCCCCACCCACCAAGCTAGGCACTCGGGACAATCAAGCAACTGAAGCAACAAGCAGCTCTCCTGAGTAGCTGAGGAAGCCAAATCTCCAGCCTGATAACTTTCGAGGTAAAGAGAGCCTCTTCTCTTCGTCTGGACGCCTGCAGAGGGGTGTTACCTGACGAACACTTATATTTTATGAACTTTGTTCCTGTTCACCACTGAGTGGGCTTGTTATTTGCTTCTCTTGTGCTAGTATTGCTGAAGTTTAACGCTAGGGACTCACTGGTTTTCTAGGTTGCCTTGTGATTTCATCTTTAAAGCCAGATATACCAAGCAGCTAATATAGATCAGACTTGTTTAATATGGTGGTATTTGGAGCTAATTGTTGATTACATCTTAAAGCTAGATATACCAAACAGCTGATATAGATCAGACTTGTTTAATATGGTGGTATTGCGCTAATTGTGCTTGTAACTTGAAAAGGCATTAGGTTAGCTGGGTCCTAGTGTGACCTCATTCTGAATAGCCAAGTTTCCTTAGAGTGGAGTTCCTTTCTGTAAGCCAAAAACATATTCTCCCGCTGCATAGTAATGAGAGGCTTAGTTTTCCACTCACATAGGCAGCGCCTCCCTAAGCTAGAAACTCGACAATCAAGCAACTGAAGCAACAAACAGCTCACCTGAGCAGCTGAGGAAGCCAAATCTCCAGCCTGATAACTTTCGAGGTAAAGAGCGCTTCTTCTCTTCATCTAGATGCCTGCAGAGGGGTGCTACCTGATGAACATTTATATTTTATGAACTTTTTTCCTGTTCACCACTGGGTGGGCTTGTTATTTGCTTCTCTTTGTGCTAGTAATGCTGAAGTGTAAAGCTAGGGACTTACTGGTTTTTCTAGAGTTGCCTTGCTGATTTCATCTTAAAGACAGATATACCAAGCAGCTAATATAGATCAGACTTGTTTAATATGGTGGTATTGTGCTAATTGTGCTTGTAACTTGTAAAGGCATTAGGTTAGCTGGGTCCTAGTGTGACCTCATTTTGGAAAAGCCCAGTTTGCTTAGAGTGGAGCTCCTTTGTGTAAGTCACAATATATTCTCCTGCTGCATAGTAATGAGAGGTTTTGTTTTCCACTAAATAGGCAGATCCTCGCCCCCCCAAGCTAGGCACTCGGGACAATCAAGCAACAGAAGCAACAAGCAGCTCTCCTGAGTAGCTGAGGAAGCCAAATCTCCAGCCTGATAACTTTTGAGGTAAAGAGAGCCTCTTCGCTTCGTCTTGACACCTGCAGAAGGGTGCTACCTGATGAACACTTATATTTTATAAACTTTTTTCCTGTTCACCACTGGGTGGGCTTGTTATTTGCTTCTCTTTGTGCTAGTAATGCTTGAAGTGTAAAGCTAGGAATCTCACTGGTTTTTCTAGAGTTGCCTTGGTAATTTCATATCTTAAAGCCAGATATACCAAGCAGCTAATATAGATCAGACTTGTTTAATATGATGGTATATGGAGATAATTGTGATTACATCTTAAAGCCAGATATACCAAGCAGCTAATATAGATCAGACTTGTTTAATATGGTGGTATTGAGCTAATTGTGCTTCTAACTTGTAAAGGCATTAGGTTAGCTGGGTCCTAGTGTGACCTCATTTTTGAATAGCCCTGTTTGCTTAGAGTGAGCTCCTTTGTAAGTCACAACATATTCTCCCGCTGCATAGTAATGAGAGGCTTTGTTTTCTCCACTACAGGCAGTTTCCCCCAAGCCAGGGCACTCAGGACAAATCCGCAACTGAAGCAACATGCAGCTCACCTCAGTAGTGCCGAGGAAGCCAAATTCCAGCCTGATAACTTTCGGGTAAAGAGAGCCTCTTCTTCGCCTGACGCCTGCAGAGGGGTGGTACCTGATGAACACTTATATTTTATGAACTTGTTCCTGTTCACCACTGGGTGGGCTTGTTATTTGATTCTCTTTGTGCTACTAATTGCTGAAGTGTAAAGCTAGGGACTCACTGGTTTTCTAGAGTTGCCTTACTCATTTCATATTAAAGCCAGATATACCAAGCAGCTAATATAGATCAGACTTGTTTAATATGGTGGTAATTGAAGCTACTTGTGATTAAATCTTAAAGCCAGATATACCAAGCAACTAATATAGATCAGACTTGTTTAATATGGTGGTATTGAGCTAATTGTGCTTGTAACTTGTAAAGGCATTAGTTAGCTGGGTCCTAGTGTGACCTCATTTTGGAATAGCCCTGCTTGCTTAGAGTGGAGCTCCTTTGTGTCAGTCACAATATATTCTCCTGCTGCATAGTAATGAGAGGCTTTGTTTTCTCCACTAAATAGGCAGATCCCCACCCACCAAGCTAGGCACTCGGGACAATCAAGCAACTGAAGCAACAAGCAGCTCTCCTGAGTAGTTGAGGAAGCCAAATCTCCAGCCTGATAACTTTTGAGGTAAAGAGAGCCTCTTCTCTTCATCTGGACGCCTGCAGAGGGGTGTTACCTGACGAACACTTATATTTTATGAACTTTGTTCCTGTTCACCACTGGGTGGGCTTGTTATTTGCTTCTTGTGCTAGTATTGAAGTTAAAGTTAGGGACTCACTGGTTTTTCTAGGGTTGCTCTTGTTGATTTCATCTTAAAGCCAGATATACCAAGCAGCTAATATAGATCAGACTTGTTTAATATGGTGGTATTTGGAGCTAATTGCTGATTACATCTAAAAGCCAGATATACCAAAACAGATGATATAGATCAGACTTGTTTAATATGGTGGTATTGCGCTAATTGTGCTTGTAACTTGAAAAGGCATTAGGTTAGCGGTCCTAGTGTGACCTCATTCTGAATAGCCAAGTTTGTGAGAGTGGAGTCCTTTGTGTAAGTCACGAATATATTCCTCTCGCTGCATAGTAATGAGAGGCTTAGTTTTCTCCACTACAAAGGCAGCACCCCTCCCACCAGCTAGGCACTCGGGACAATCAAGCAACTGAAGCAACAAGCAGCTCACCTGAGTAGCTGAGGAAGCCAAATCTCCAGCCTGATAACTTTTGAGGTAAAGAGAGCCTCTTCTCTTCATCTAGACGCCTGCAGAGGGTGCTACCGATGAACACTTATATTTTATGAACTTTTTCCTGTTCACCACCGGTGCGGGCTTGTTATTTGCTTCTCTTTTGCTAGTAATGCTGAAGTAATGCTAGGGACTCACTGGTTTTTCTAGAGTTGCCCTTGTTGATTTCATCTTAAAGACAGATATACCAATCAGCTAATATAGATCAGACTTGTTTAATATGGTGGTATTTGGAGCTAATTGCTGATTACATCTTAAAGCCAGATATACTCAAGCAGCTTAATATAGATCAGACTTGTTTAATATGGTGGTATTGTGCTAATTGTGCTTGTAACTTGTAAAGGCATTAGGTTAGCTGGGTCCTAGTGTGACCTCATTTTTGAAATAGCCCAGTTTGCTTAGAGTGAGCCCATTGTAAGTCATAATATAATTCTCCCGTTGTATACGTAATGAGAGGCTTTTTGTTTTCCACTAAATAGGTATCCCCCCAAAGCTAGGCACTCTGGACAACTGCCAACTGAAGCAACAAGCAGCTCTCCTGAGCATCCGAGGAAGCCAAATCTCCAGCCTGATAACTTCTGGAGGTAAAGAGAGCATCTTCTCTGCCTGACGCCTGCAGAGGGGTGTTACCTGATGAACACTTTATATTTTATGAACTTTGTTCCTGTTCACCACTGAGTGGCTTGTTATTTGCTTCTCTTTTGTGCTAGTGTATTGCTGAAGTGTAAAGCTAGGGACTCACTCGGTTTTTCTATGGTTGTCTTGGTTGATTTCATCTTAAAGCCAGATATACCAAGCAGCTAATATAGATCGGACTTGTTTAATATGGTGGTATTTGAGCCAATTGCTGATTACATCTTAAAGCTCAGATATGCCAAACAGCTGATATAGATCAGACTTGTTTAATATGGTATTGCTTAATTGTGCTTGTAACTTGAAAAGGCATTAGGTTAGCTTGGGTCCTAGTGACCTCATTCTGAATAGCTAAGTTTCCTTAGAGTGGAGCCTCCTTTGTGTAAGTCACAACACATTCTCCCCGCTGCATAGTAATGAGAGGCTTAGTTTTCTCCAATACAAAGGTAGTTTCCCTCCCCAAGCTAGAAACTTGGGACAATCAAGCAATTGAAGCAACAAACAGCTCACCTGAGCAGCTGAGGAAGCCAAATCTCCAGCCTGATAACTTTCGGAGGTAAAGAGAGCCTTCTTCTTCATCTAGATGCCTGCAGAGGGTGCTACCTGATGAACATTTACATTTTATGAACTTTTTCCTGTTCACCACTGGTGGGCTTTGTTATTTGCTTCTCTTTGTGCTAGTAATGCTGAAGTGTAAAGCTAGGGGACTCACTGGTTTTCTAGAGTTGCCTTGTTGATTTCATCTTAAAGACAGATATGCCAATCAGCTAATATAGATCAGACTTGTTTAATATGGTGGTATTTGGAGCTAATTGCTGATTACATCTTAAAGCCAGATATACCAAGCAGCTAATATAGATCAGACTTGTTTAATATGGTGGTATTGTACTAATTGTGCTTGTAACTTGTAAAGGCATTAGGTTAGTGGGTCCTAGTGTGACCTCATTTTGGAAAAGCCCAGTTTGCTTAGAGGAGCCCTTTGTGTAAGTCTCAATATATTCTCCTGCTGCATAGTAATGAGAGTTTTGTTTTCTCCACTAAATAGGCAGATCCCCTCCAAGCTTAGGGCACCGGGACAATCAAGCAACAGAAGCAACAAACAGCTCACCTGAGTACCTGAGGAAGCCAAATCTCCAGCCTGATAACTTTTCGAGAGGGTAAAGACAGCCTCTTCTCTTCTGTCTGACGCCTGCAGAGGGTGCTACCTGATGAACACTTATATTTTATGAACTTTGTTCTGTTCACCACTGGGTGGGCTTGTTATTTGCTTCTCTTTGTGCTAGTAATGCTGAAGGTAAAGTTAGGGACTCACTGGTTTTCTAGAGTTGTCATTGCTCATTTCATATTAAAGCCAGATATACCAAGCAGCTAATATAGATCAGACTTTGTTTAATATGGTGGTAATTGAAGCTAATTGCTGATTAAATCTTAAAGCCAGATATGTGCAAGCAGCTAATATAGATCAGACTTGTTTAATATGGTATTGAGCTAATTGTGCTTGTAACTTGTAAAGGCATTAGGTTAGCTGGGTCCTAGTGTGACCTCATTTTTGAATAGCCTTGCTTGCTTAGAGGAGTCTTTGTGTCAGTCACAATATATTCCCTCCCCGCTGCATAGTAATGAGAGGCTTTGTTTTCTCCACTCAACAGGCAGATCCCCACAGACCAAGCTAATTTCGGGACAATCACAACTGAAGCAACAAGCAGCTCCTGAGTAGCTGAGGAAGCCAAATTCCAGCCTGATAACTTTCTAGGTAAAGAGAGCTCTCTTCGTCTGGACGCCTGCAGAGGGGTGTTACCTGATGAACACTTATATTTTATGAACTTTTGTTCTTGTTCACCACTGAGTGGGCTTGTTATTTGCTTCTCTTTGTGCTAGTATTGCTGAAGTGTAAAGCTAGGGACTCACTGGTTTTTCTATGGTTGTCTTGCTGATTTCATCTTAAAGCCAGATATACCAAGCAGCTAATATAGATCAGATCTGTTTATATGGTGGTATTTGGAGCTAATTGTGATTACATCTTAAAGCCAGATATACCAAACAGCTGATATAGATCAGACTTGTTTAATATGGTGGTATTGCGCTAATTGTGCTTGTAACTTCTGAAAAAGGCATTAGTTAGTTGGGTCCTAGTGTGACCTCATTCTGGAATAGCCAAGTTTCCTTAGAGTGGAGCTCCTTTGTGTAAGTCACAACATATTCTCCGCTGCATAGTAATGAGAGGCTTAGTTTTCTCCACTCAAAGGCAGCGCCCTCCCCAAGCTAGAAACTTGGGACAATCAAGCAACTGAAGCAACAAACAGCTCACCTGAGCAGCTGAGGAAGCCAAATCTCCAGCCTGATAACTTTGAGGTAAGAGAGCTCTCTCTTCATCTAGATGCCTGCAGAGGGTGCTACCTGATGAACATTTACATTTTATGAACTTTTTTTCCTGTTCACCACTTGGTGGCTTGTTATTTGCTTCTCTTTGTGCTAGTAATGCTGAAGTGTAAAGCTAGGGACTCACTTTGTTTTTCTAGAGTTGGCCTTTGTGATTTCATCTTTAAAGACAGATATGCCAATCAGCCATTGCAGATCAGACTTGTTTAATATGGTGGTATTTGGAGCTAATTGTTGATTACATCTTAAAGCCAGATATACCAAGCAGCTAATATAGATCAGACTTGTTTAATATGGTGGTATTGTACTAATTGTGCTTGTCACCTGTAAAGGCATTAGGTTAGCTGGGTCTTAGTGACCTCATTTTGGAAAAGCCCAGTTTGCTTAGAGTGGAGCCTCTTTGTGTAAGTCACAACATATTCCTCCTGCTGCATAGTAATAGAGGTTTTGTTTTCTCCACTAAATAGGCAGATCCCCCCAAGCTAGGCACTCGGGACAATCAAGCAACTAGAAGCAACAAACAGCTCACCTGAGTACCTGAGGGAAGCCAAATCAGCCTGATAACCGAGTAAAGACAGCCTCTTCGCCCGACGCCTGCAAAGGGGTGCTACCTGATGAACACTTATATTTTTGAACTTTGTTCCTGTTCACCACTGGGTGGGCTTTGTTATTTGCTTCTCTTTGTGCTAGTAATGCTGAAGTGCAAGTTAGGGACTCACTGGTTTTTCAGAGTTAGTTGCTCATTTCATATTAAAGCCAGATATACCAAGCAGCTAATATAGATCAGACTTGTTTAATATGGTGTATTGAAGCTAATTGCTGATTAAATCTTAAAGCCAGATATACCAAGCAGCTCATATAGATCAGACTTGTTTAATATGGTGGTATTGAGCTAATTGTGCTTGTAACTTGTAAAGGCATTAGGTTAGCTGGGTCCTAGTGACCTCATTTTGAATAGCTCTGCTTGCTTAGAGTGGAGCTCCTTTGTGTCAGTCACAATATTCTCTGCTGCATAGTAATGAGAGCTTTGTTTTCTCCACTAAATAGGCAGATCCTGCACCACCAAGCTAGGCACTCTGGGACAATCAAGCAACTAGCAACAAGCAGCTCTCCTCCTGAGTAGCTGAGGAAGCCAAATTCCAGCCTGATAACTTTCTAGGTAAAGAGAGCCTCTTCTCTTCGTCTGACGCCTGCAGAGGGTGTTACCTGACGAACACTTATATTTTATGAACTTTGTCTTGTTCACCACTGAATGGGCTTGTTATTTGCTTCTCTTGTGCTAGTATTGCTGAAGTGTGTTAGACTCACTGTTTTCTAGGTTGCCTTGCTGATTTCATCTTAAAGCCAGATATGGCTCAAGCAGTTAATATAGACTGGACTGTTTAATATGGTGGTATTTGAGCTAATTGCTGATTACATCTAAAAGCCAGATATACCAAACAGATGATATAGACCAGACTTGTTTAATATGGTGGTATTGCGCTAATTGTGCTTGTAACTTGAAAAGGCATTAGGTTAGCTGGGTCCTAGTGACCTCATTCTGAATAGCCCTGTTTGCTTAGAGGAGCTCTTGTAAGTCACAAGATATTCTCCAGCTGCATAGTAATGAGAGGCTTAGTTTTCTCCACATAGGCAGCACCCTCCCCAAGCTAGAAACTCGGGACAATTGCAACTAGCAACAAACAGCTCACCTGAGCAGCTGAGGAAGCCAAATCTCCAGCCTGATAACTTTCGAGGTAAAAGAGCCTCTTCTTCATCTAGACGCCTTTGAGGGGTGCTATCTCATGAACACTTATTTTTATGAACTTTTCCTGTTCACCACTGTGGGCTTGTTATTTGCTTCTCTTGTGCTAGTAACTTGAAGTGTAAAGCTAGGGACTCACTGGTTTTTCTAGAGTTGCCTTGCTATTTCATCTTTAAAGACAGATATACCAATCAGCTAATATAGATTGACTTGCAGACATGGTGGCTTGAGCTAATTGCTGATTATATCTAAAGCTTTCAGATATAAGTACACATCGATCAGACTTGTTTAATATGGTGGTATTGTGCTAATTGTGCTTGTAACTTGTAAAGGCATTAGGTTAGCTGGGTCCTAGGACCTCATTTTGAAAAGCCCAGTTTGCTTAGAGTGAGCCCTTGTAAGTCATAACATATTCTCCTGCTGCATAGTAATGAGAGGTTTTTTTTCTGTAATAGGTAGATACCCCCCAAGCTAGGCACTCGGGACACCAAGCAACAGAAGCAACAAGCAGCTTCCTGAGAAGCTGTGGAAGCCAAATCTCAGCCTGATAACTTTCGGTAAAGAGAGCCTTTCTCTGCCTGGACGCCGCAGGGTGCCACCTGATGAACACTTCATTTTAGAACTTTGTTCCTGTTCACCACTGGGTGGGCTTATTTGCTTCTTTTTGTGCTAGTAATGCTGAAGTGCAGTTGGATACCACTGGTTTTTCCAGAGTTGCCTACTGATTTCATTATAAAGCTAGATATACCAAGCTGCTAATATAGACGGACTTGTTTAATATGGTGGTATTTGTACAATTGCTGATTACATTCAAAGTCAGATATACCAAGCACCATATAGATCTGACTTGTTTAACATGCTGGTATTGGGCGCTAATTGTAGTTGTAACTTGAAAAGGCATTAGTTAGCTGGGTCCTGGTGTGACTTCATTTTGGAATAGCCCTGTTTGTTTAGAGGAGCTCCTTTGTGTAAGTCACAAATATCTTCTCCCGCTGCATAGTAAAGAGGGCTTAGTTTTCTCCACATAGGCAGCGCCTCCAAGCTAGGCACTGGGACAATCACAACTGAAGCAACAAGCAGCTCTCCTGAGTAGCCGAGAAGCCAAATTTTCAGCCTGATAACTTTTAGGTAAAGAGAGCTCTTTCTCGTCTGACGCCTGCAGAGGGTGTTACCTGATGAACACTTATATTTTATGAACTTTGTTCCTGTTCACCACTTGAGTGGCTTGTTATTTGCTTCTCTTGTGCTAGTTGTTGAAGTGTAAAGTTAGACTCACTGGTTTTTCTAGGTTGCCTTGTTGATTTCATCTTGTGTCAGATATAATAAGTAGTATATAGATCAGACTATGTGCTAGTATTGCTGAAGTGTAGTTAGGGACTCACTGTTTTTAGAGTTGCCTGTAGATTTATCTTGAAGCTGATGCCAAGCAGCTAATATAGATGTGACTTGTTTAATATGGTGGTATTTGAGCTAATTGTTATTACTTCTAAAGCCAGATATACCAAACTGCTATAGACTGATTTGTTTAATATGGTGGTATTGATTAATTGTGTTTGTAATTAAAGGCTAGGTTAGCTGGGTGACCTCATTTTGAATAGCATTGTTTGCTTAGAGTGGAGCCTTTGTAAGTCACAACATTCTCCCACTGCATAGTAATAGGTGGCCATTGTCTCTACACAGACAGCATCCCTCCCACCAGGCTTGCTGATCAGATCATGCACTGAAGTACCAAGGCTCACCTGAGTAGCTGAGGGAAGCCAAATTCCAGCCTGATAACTCTTCAGGTAAAGACAGCTCTTCTTCGCCTGGATCTCTGAGGGTGCTACCTGATGAACACTATATTTTATGAACTTGTTCCTGTTCACCACTGGTGGGTTTGTTATTTGCTTCCTATGTGCTGTATTTGAAGTGTGTGTTAGACTCATTGTTTTAGAGTTGCTTTGTGATTTCATCTTAAAGCCAGATACCAAGCAGCTAATATAGATCGACTGTTTAATATGGTGGTATTTGAGCTAATTGTTGATTACATCTTAAAGCCAGATATTCCAAACAGCTAATATAAATCGACTTGATTAATATGGTATTGAGCTAATTGTGCTTGTAATCAGCATTAGTTAGCTCGGTCCAGTGTGACCTCATTTTGAATAGCCCTGTTTGCTTAGAGGGAGCTCCTTTGTGTTGCCAACATATTCTCCGCATAGTAAGTGAGGCTTTGTTGTCTCCACATAGGCAGATCCCCTCCACCCGACTACGTACTTAGGACTATCATGACTGAAGGTAAGGGCAGCTCACCTGAGTAGTTGAGGAAGCCAAATCTCCAGCCTGATAACTTTCGAGGTAAAGAGAGCCCTTATTCATCTGACTTCAGAGGGGTGCTACCTATGAACACTTATATTTTATGAACTTGTTCCTGTTCACCACTGGTATTATTTGCTTCTCTTTGTGCTAGTAATGTTGAAGTGTAGTTAGAACTCACTGTTTTTTTTTGAGTTGCCTTGCTGATTTTATCTGAAGCCAGATATGGCTCAAGGTTTGATATAGATCAGACTTGTTTAATATGGTGGTATTTGAAGCTAATTGTTGATTACATTCAGAAGTCAGACATACCTGCTAAGCTAATATAGATCAGACTTGTTTAATATGGTGGTATTGACTAATCGTGTTTGTAACTTTTGTAAAGACATTAGGTTAGCTGGGTCCTGGAGAGACCCTCATTTTTGAAATAGCCCAGTTTGCTTTAGTGGAGCTCATTTGTAAGTCACAACATATTCCACCGCTGCATAGTAATGAGAGGCTTTGTTTTTCCACTACATAGGCAGCTCCCACCCCCAAGCTAGGCACTCAGGACAATCAAGCAACTGAAGCAACAAGCAGCTCACCTGAGTAGCTGAGGAAGCCAAATCTCCAGCCTGATAACTTTTGAGGTAAAGAGATGCTCTTCTTCATCTGGACGTCATAGAGGGTGCCACCACGAACACTTATATTTTATAAACTTGTTCCTGCTCACCACTGCGGGCTTGTTATTTGCTTCTCTTGTGCTAGTAATGCTGAAGTGTAAAAGCTAGGGACCCACTGGTTTTTCTAGAGTTGCCTGTTGATTTCATCTTAAAGCCAGATATACCAAGCAGCTAATATAGATCAGACTTGTTTAATATGGTGGTATTTGGAGCTAATTGCTGATTACATCTTAAAGCTAGATATACCAAGCAGCTAATATAGATCAGACTTGTTAAATATGGTGGTGTTTGAGTTAATTGTGCTTGTAACTTGTAAAGGCATTATGTTAGCTGGGTCCTAGTGACCTCATTTTGAATAGCCCTGTTTGCTTAGAGTGAGCTCCTTTGTGTAAGTCACAACATATTCTCCTGCTGCATAGTAATGAGGCTCTGTTTTCTCTACTACACAGGCAGCTCTCATGCAAGGCACGTTAGACAACCAAGCAATGAAGCTAAATGCAGCTCACCTGAGTAACTGAGGAAGCCAAATCTCCAGCCTGATAAGTTTCGGGTAAAGAGAGTCTCTTCTCTTCATCTGGATGCCTGCAGAGGGTGCTTCCCGATTTTAAATAATTTACATTTTATGAACTTTGTTCGTTCATGGTCATGCGGGCTTGTTATTTGCTTCTCTTTAGTGCTAGTAATGCTGGAAGTGTAAAGTTAGGGACTCACTGTTTTTCTAGAGTTGCTCTGCTGATTTCATCTCCAGCCAAATATGCCCAAGTAGCTAATATAGATCAGACTTTTTAATATGGTGGTATTTGGAGCTAATTGCTGATTACATCTTAAAGCCAGATATACCAAGCAGCTAATACAGATCAGACTTGTTTAATATGGTGGTATTGATCTAATTGTGCTTGTAACTTGAAAGCATTAAGTTAGCTGGGTCCTAGTGTGACCTCATTTTGGAATAGCCCTGTTTGCTTAGAGTTTAGCTCCTTTGTGTAAGTCACAACATATTCTCCCGCTGCATAGTAATGAGAGGCTTTGTTTTCTCCACTACATAGGCAGCCCCCCAAGCTAGGCACTCAGGAATATCAAGCAACTGAAGCAACAAGCAGCTCACCTGAGTAGCTGAGGAAGCCAAATCTCCAGCCTGATATCTTTCGAGGTAAAGAGAGCCTCTTCTCTTCATCTGGAGGCCTGCAGAGGGGAGCTACCTGATGAACACTTATATTTTATGAACTTTGTTCCTGTTCATCACTGGGTGGGCTTGTTATTTGCTTCTCTTTGTGCAAGTAATGCTGAAGTGTAAAGATAGGGACTCACTGGTTTTTCTAGAGTTGCCTAGCTGATTTCATCATAAAGCCAGATATACCAAGCTGCTAATATAGATCAGACTTGTTTAATATGGTGGTATTTGGAGTTAATTGCTGATTACATCTTAAAGCCAGATATACCAAGCAGCTAATATAGATCAGACTTGTTTAATATGGTGGTATTGCGCTAATTGTGCTTGTAACTTGAAAAGGCATAAGGTTAGCTAGGTCCTAGTGTGACCTCATTTTGGAATAGCCCTGTTTGCTTAGAGTGGAGCTCCTTTGTGTAAGTCACAACATATTCTCCCGCTGCATAGTAATGAGAGGCTTTGTTTTCTCCACTAAATAGGCAGAACCCCCCCCAAGCTAGGCACTCGGGACAATCAAGCAACTGAAGCAACAAGCAGCTCTCCTGAGTAGCTGAGGATGCCAAATCTCCAGCCTGATAACTTTCGAGGTAAAGGGAGCCTCTTCTCTTCGTCTGGATGCCTGCAGAGGGGTGCTACCTGACGAACACTTATATTTTATGAACTTTGTTCCTGTTCACCACTGGGTGGGCTTGTTATTTGCTTCTCTATGTGCTAGTATTGCTGAAGTGTAAAGCTAGGGACTCACTGTTTTTCTAGAGTTGCCTTGCAGATTTCATCTTGCAGCCAGATGTACCAAGCAGCTAATATAGATCAGACTTGTTTAATATGGTGGTATTTGGAGCTAATTGCTGATTACTTCTTAAAGCCAGATATACCAAACTGCTAATATAGATCAGACTTGTTTAATATGGTGGTATTGAGCTAATTGTGCTTGTAACTTGTAAAGGCATTAGGTTAGCTGGGTCCAAGTGTGACCTCATTTTGGAATAGCATTGTTTGCTTAGAGTGGAGCTCCTTTGTGTAAGTCCCAACATATTCTCCCACTGCATAGTAATGAGAGGCTTTGTTGTCTCCACTACATAGACAGATCCCCCTCCACCAGGCTAACGCACTCAGGACTATCAAGCAACTGAAGCAACAAGCAGCTCACCTGAGTAGCTGAGGAAGCCAAATCTCCAGCCTGATAACTTTCACGGTAAAGACAGCCTCTTCTCTTCGTCTGGACACCTGCAGAGGGGTGCTACCTGATGAACACTTATATTTTATGAACTTTGTTCCTGTTCACCACTGGGTGGGCTTGTTATTTGCTTCCCTATGTGCTAGTATTGCTGAAGTGTAAAGCTAGGGACTCACTGTTTTTCTAGAGTTGCCTTGCAGATTTCATCTTAAAGCCAGATATACCAAGCAGCTAATATAGATCAGACTTGTTTAATATGGTGGTATTTGGAGCTAATTGCTGATTACATCTTAAAGCCAGATATTCCAAACAGCTAATATAAATCAGACTTGATTAATATGGTGGTATTCAGCTAATTGTGCTTGTAACTTGTAAAGGCATTAGGTTAGCTCGGTCCAAGTGTGACCTCATTTTGGAATAGCCCTGTTTGCTTAGAGTGGAGCTCCTTTGTGTAAGTCACAACATATTCTCCCGCAGCATAGTAATGAGAGGCTTTGTTGTCTCCACTACATAGGCAGATCCCCCTCCACCAGACTACGCACTAAGGACTATCAAGCAACTGAAGCAACAAGCAGCTCACCTGAGTAGCTGAGGAAGCCAAATCTCCAGCCTGATAACTTTCGAGGTAAAGAGAGCCTCTTATCTTCATCTGGACGCCTGCAGAGGGGTGCTACCTGATGAACACTTATATTTTATGAACTTTGTTCCTGTTCACCACTGGGTGGGCTTGTTATTTGCTTCTCTTTGTGCTAGTAATGCTGAAGTGTAAAGCTAGGGACTCACTGTTTTTTCTTGAGTTGCCTTGCTGATTTCATCTTAAAGCCAGATATACCAAGCAGCTGATATAGATCAGACTTGTTTAATATGGTGGTATTTGAAGCTAATTGCTGATTACATCTTAAAGCCTGACATACCAAGCAGCTAATATAGATCAGACTTGTTTAATATGGTGGTATTGATCTAATCGTGCTTGTAACTTGTAAAGACATTAGGTTAGCTAGGGTCCTAGTGAGACCTCATTTTGAAATAGCCCAGTTTGCTTAGAGTGGAGCTCATTTGTGTAAGTCACAACATATTCTACCGCTGCATAGTAATGAGAGGCTTTGGTTTCTCCACTACATAGGTAGCTCCCACCCCCAAGCCAGGGCACTCAGGACACCGCTAACCGAAGCAAATGCAGTCTCACCTGAGTAGCTGAAGAAGCCAAATCTCCAGCCTGATAACTTTCGAGGCAAAGAGAGACTCTTCTCTCGGCCTGGATGCCTGCAAAGGGTGCTACTTGATGAACACTTATATTTTATGAACTTTGTTCCTGTTCACCACTGGGTGGGCTTGTTATTTGCTTCTCTTTGTGCTAGTAATGCTGGAAGTGTAAAGTTAGGACTCACTGGTTTTTCTAGACTTGCTTTGTTGATTTCATCTTAAAGCCAGATATACCAAGCAGCCAATATAGATCAGACTTGTTTAATATGGTGGTATTTGGCGCTAATTGCTGATTACATCTTAAAGCCAGATATACCAAGCAGCTAATAATATAGATCAGACTTGTTTACATGGTGGTATTGAGCTAATTGTGCTTAAAATCGTGGGAAGGCATTAGGTTAGCTGGGTCCTAGTGTGACCTCATTTTGGAATAGCCCTGTTTGCTTAGAGTGGAGCTCCTTTGTGGAAGTCACAACATATTCTCCTGCTGCATAGTAATGAGAGGCTTTGTTTTCGCCACTACATAGGCAGCTCCCCCCCCAAGCTAGGCACTCAGGACAACCAAGCAACTGAAGCAACAAGCAGCTCACCTGAGTAGCTGAGGAAGCCAAATCTCCAGCCTGATAACTTTCGAGGTAAAGAGAGCCTTTTCTCTTCATCTGGATGCCTGCAGAGGGGTGCTACCTGATGAACACTTATATTTTATGAACTTTGTTCCTGTTCACCACTGCGGGCTTGTTATTTGCTTCTCTTTGTGCTAGTAATGCTGAAGTGTGTAGTTAGGACTCACTGGTTTTTCTAGAGTTGCCTTGCTGATTACATCTTAAAGCCAGATATACCAAGCAGCTAATATAGATCAGACTTGTTTAATATGTGGTATTGAGCTAATTGTGCTTGTAACTTGTAAAGGCATTAGGTTGGAGGTCCTAGTGTGCAGCCCAAGATTTTGGAATAGCCCTGTTTGCTTAGGAGTGGAGCTCCTTGTGTAAGTCACAACATATTCCTCCCGCTGCATAGTAATGAGAGGCTCTGTTTCTCTACATAGGCAGCTCCTCCAAAAGCAAGGCACTCTAGGACAACCAAGCAAATGAAGCAAAATGCAGCTCACCTGAGTAACTGAGGCCAAATTCCAGCCTGATAAGTTTCGAGGTAAAGAGAGCTTCTTCTTCATCTGGATGCCTGCAGAGGGTGCTTCCTGATGAACACTTATATTTATGAACTTTGTTCCTGTTCATGCATCATGCGGCTTGTTATTTGCTTCTCTTTGTGCTAGTAATGCTGAAGTGTAAAGCTAGGGACTCACTGGTTTTTCTAGAGTTGCCTTGCTGATTTCATCTTAAAGCCAAATATACCAAGCAGCTAATATAGATCAGACTTTTTTAATATGGTGGTATTTGGAGCTAATTGCTGATTACATCTTAAAGCCAGATATACCAAGCAGCTAATACAGATCAGACTTCTTTAATATGGTGGTATTGATCTAATTGTGCTTGTAACTTGTAAAGGCATTAAGTTAGCTGGGTCCTAGTGTGACCTCATTTTGGAATAGCCCTGTTTGCTTAGAGTTTAGCTCCTTTGTGTAAGTCACAACATATTCTCCCGCTGCATAGTAATGAGAGGCTTTGTTTTCTCCACTACATAGGCAGCTCCCCAAGCTAGGCACTCAGGAATATCAAGCAACTGAAGCAACAAGCAGCTCACCTGAGTAGCTGAGGAAGCCAAATCTCCAGCCTGATATCTTTTGAGGTAAAGAGAGCCTCTTTTCTTCATCTGGACGCCTGCAGAGGGGTGCTACCTGATGAACACTTATATTTTATGAAGCTTGTTCCTGTTCACCACTGGGTGGGTTGTTATTTGCTTCTCTTTGTGCTAGTAATGCTGGAAGTGTAAAGCTTAGGGACTCACTGGTTTTTCTAGAGAGTTGCCTAGCTGATTTCATCTTAAAGCCAGATATACCAATCATTAATATATATAGATCAGACTTGTTTATATGGTGGTATTTGAGCTAATTGTTGATTACATCTTAAAGTTAGATATACCAAGCAGCTAATAAGCTAGATCAGACTTGTTTAATATGGTGGTATTGACCTCCATTGGAGCTTGTAACTTGTAAAGGCATTGGTTAGCTAACGTAGTGTGACCTCATTTTGAAATAGCCCTGTTTGCTTAGAGTTTAGCTCCTTTGTGTAAGTCACAACATATTCTCCAGCTGCATAGTAATGAGAGGCTTTGTTTTCTCCACTATATAGGCAGATCCCCCCCAAGCTAGGCACTCAGGACAATCAAGCACCTGAAGCAACAAGCAGCTCACCTGAGTAGCTGAGGAAGCCAAATCTCCAGCCTGATAACTTTCGAGGTAAAGAGAGCCTCTTCTCTTCATCTGGACACCTGCAGAGGGGTGCTACCTGATGAACACTTATATTTTATGAACTTTGTTCCTGTTCACCACTGGGTGGGCTTGTTATTTGCTTCTCTTTGTGCTAGTAATGCTGAAGTGTAAAGCTAGGGACTCACTGGTTTTTCTAGAGTTGCCTTGCTGATTTCATCTTAAAGCCAGATATACCAAGCAGCTAATATAGATCAGACTTGTTTAATATGGTGGTATTTGGAGCTAATTGCTGATTACATCTGAAAGCCAGATATACCAAGCAGCTAATACAGATCAGACTTGTTTAATTTGGTGGTATTGAGCTAATTGTGCTTTTAACTTGTAAAGGCATTAAGTTAGCTGGGTCCTAGTGTGACCTCATTTTGGAATAGCCCTGTTTGCTTAGAGGAGCTCTTTGTGTAAGTCACAACATATTCTCCGCTGTATAGTAATGAGAGGTTTTGTTTTCCACTTCATAGGCAGTCTCCCCAAGCTAGGCACTCCAGGACAATCAAGCAACTGAAGCAACAAGCAGCTCACCTGAGTAGCTGAGGAAGCCAAATCCAGCCTGATAACTTTCGAGGTAAGAGAGCCCTTCTCTGCCTGATGCCTGCAGAGGGGTGCTACCTGATGAACACATATATTTTATGAACTTTGTTCCTGTTCACCACTGGGTGGGCTTGTTATTTGCTTCTCTTTGTGCTAGTAATGCTGAAGTGTAAAGCTAGGGACTCACTGGTTTTTCTAGAGTTGCCTTGCTGATTTCATCTTAAAGCCAGATTTACCAAGCAGCTAATATAGATCAGACTTGTTTAATATGGTGGTATTTGGAGCTAATTGCTGATTACATCTTAAAGCCAGATATACCAAGCAGCTAATATAGATCAGACTTGTTAAATATGGTGGTATTGAGCTAATTGTGCTTGTAACTTGTAAAGGCATTATGTTAGCTGGGTCCTAGTGTGACCTCATTTTGGAATAGCCCTGTTTGCTTAGAGTGGAGCTCCTTTGTGTAAGTCACAACATATTCTCCCGCTGCATAGTAATGAGAGGCTCTGTTTTCTCTACTACATAGGCAGCTCCCCCCCCAAAGCAAGGCACTCAGGACAACCAAGCAAATGAAGCAAAAAGCAGCTCACCTGAGTAACTGAGGAAGCCAAATCTCCAGCCTGATAAGTTTCGAGGTAAAGAGAGCCTCTTCTTCGCTCTGGATGCCTGCAGAGGGGTGCTACCTGATGAACACTTATATTTTATGAACTTTGTTCCTGTTCACCACTGGGTGGGCTTGTTATTTGCTTCTCTTTGTGCTAGTAATGCTGAAGTGTAAAGCTAGGAACTCACTGTTTTTTCTTGAGTTGCCTTGCTGATTTCATCTTAAAGCCAGATATACCAAGCAGCTGATATAGATCAGACTTGTTTAATATGGTGGTATTTGAAGCTAATTGCTGATTACATCTTAAAAGCCATACACAATAAGCCAATATAGATCAGACTTGTTTAATATGGTGGTATTGATCTAATCGTGCTTGTAACTTGTAAAGACATTAGGTTAGCTGGGTCCTAGTGAGACCTCATTTTGAAATAGCCCAGTTTGCTTAGAGTGGAGCTCATTTGTGTAAGTCACAACATATTCTACCGCTGCATAGTAATGAGAGGCTTTGTTTTCTCCACTACATAGGCAGCTCCCACCCCCCAAGCTAGGCACTCAGGACAATCAAGCAACTGAAGCAACAAGCAGCTCACCTGAGTAGCTGAAGAAGCCAAATCTCCAGCCTGATAACTTTCGAGGCAAAGAGAGACTCTTCTCTTCGTCTGGATGCCTGCAAAGGGGTGCTACTTGATGAACACTTATATTTTATGAACTTTGTTCCTGTTCACCACTGGGTGGGCTTGTTATTTGCTTCTCTTTGTGCTAGTAATGCTGAAGTGTAAAGCTAGGGACTCACTGGTTTTTCTAGACTTGCCTTGCTGATTTCATCTTAAAGCCAGATATACCAAGCAGCTAATATAGATCAGACTTGTTTAATATTGTGGTATTTGGCGCTAATTGCTGATTACATCTTAAAGCCAGATATACCAAGCAGCTAATATAGATCAGACTTGTTTAATATGGTGGTATTGAGCTAATTGTGCTTGTAACTTGTAAAGGCATTAGGTTAGCTGGGTCCTAGTGTGACCTCATTTTGGAATAGCCCTGTTTGCTTAGAGTGGAGCTCCTTTGTGGAAGTCACAACATATTCTCCTGCTGCATAGTAATGAGAGGCTTTGTTTTCGCCACTACATAGGCAGCTTCCCCCCTTCCCCAAGCTAGGCACTCAGGACAACCAAGCAACTGAAGCAACAAGCAGCTCACCTGAGTAGCTGAGGAAGCCAAATCTCCAGCCTGATAACTTTCGAGGTAAAGAGAGCCTCTTCTCTTCATCTGGATGCCTGCAGAGGGTGCTACCTGATGAACACTTATATTTTATGAACTTTGTTCTGTTCACCACTGGTGGGCTTGTTATTTGCTTCTCTTTGTTAGTAATGCTGAAGTGTAAAGCTAGGACCCACTGGTTTTTCTAGAGTTGCTTTGTTGATTTCATCTTGAGCCAGATATACCAAGCAGCTAATATAGATCAGACTTGTTTAATATGGTGGTATTTGGAGCCAATTGCTGATTACATCTTAAAGCCAGATATACCAAGCAGCTAATATAGATCAGACTTGTTAAATATGGTGGTATTGAGCTAATTGTGCTTGTAACTGTAAAGGCATTATGTTAGCTGGGTCCTAGTGTGACCTCATTTTGGAAAACTCTGTTTGCTTAGAGTGGAGCCCTTTGTAAGTCACAACTATTCTCCCCTGCATAATAAAAAGAGGCTCTGTTCTACTACATAGGCAGCTCTCAAAGCAAGGCACCCAGGACAACCAAGCAAATGAAGCAAATGCAGCTCACCTGAGTAACTGAGGAAGCCAAATCTCCAGCCTGATAACTTTCGAGGTAAAGAGAGCCTCTCTTCATCTGGACACCTGCAGAGGGTGCTACCTGATGAACACTTATATTTTATGAACTTTGTTCCTGTTCACCACTGTGGGCTTGTTATTTGCTTTCTTTGTGCTAGTAATGCTGAAGTGTAAAGCTAGGGACTCACTGGTTTTTCTAGAGTTGCCTTGCTGATTTCATCTTAAAGCCAGATATACCAAGCAGCTAATATAGATCAGACTTGTTTAATATGGTGGTATTTGGAGCTAATTGCTGATTACATCTGAAAGCCAGATATACCAAGCAGCTAATACAGATCAGACTTGTTTAATTTGGTGGTATTGAGCTAATTGTGCTTTTAACTTGTAAAGGCATTAAGTTAGCTGGGTCCTAGTGTGACCTCATTTTGGAATAGCCCTGTTTGCTTAGAGTGGAGCTCCTTTTTGTAAGTCACAACATATTCTCCCGCTGCATAGTAATGAGAGGCTTTGTTTTCTCCACTTTACAGGCAGTCTCCAAGCTAGGCACTCAGGACAATCAAGCAACTGAAGCAACAAGCAGCTCACCTGAGTAGCTGAGGAAGCCAAATCTCCAGCCTGATAACTTTCGAGGTAAAGAGAGCCTCTTCTCTTCGTCTGGACGCCTGCAGAGGGGTGCTACCTGATGAACACATATATTTTATGAACTTTGTTCCTGTTCACCACTGGGTGGGCTTGTTATTTGCTTCTCTTTGTGCTAGTAATGCTGAAGTGTAAAGCTAGGGACTCACTGGTTTTTCTAGAGTTGCCTTGCTGATTTCATCTTAAAGCCAGATTTACCAAGCAGCTAATATAGATCAGACTTGTTTAATATGGTGGTATTTGGAGCTAATTGCTGATTACATCTTAAAGCCAGATATACCAAGCAGCTAATATAGATCAGACTTGTTAAATATGGTGGTATTGAGCTAATTGTGCTTGTAACTTGTAAAGGCATTATGTTAGCTGGGTCCTAGTGTGACCTCATTTTGGAATAGCCCTGTTTGCTTAGAGTGGAGCTCCTTTGTGTAAGTCACAACATATTCTCCCGCTGCATAGTAATGAGAGGCTCTGTTTTCTCTACTACATAGGCAGCTCCCCCCCCAAAGCAAGGCACTCAGGACAACCAAGCAAATGAAGCAAAATGCAGCTCACCTGAGTAACTGAGGAAGCCAAATCTCCAGCCTGATAAGTTTCGAGGTAAAGAGAGCCTCTTCTCTTCATCTGGATGCCTGCAGAGGGGTGCTTCCTGATGAACACTTATATTTTATGAACTTTGTTCCTGTTCACCACTGCGTGGGCTTGTTATTTGCTTCTCTTTGTGCTAGTAATGCTGAAGTGTAAAGCTAGGGACTCACTGTTTTTTCTAGAGTTGCCTTGCTGATTTCATCTTAAAGCCAAATATACCAAGCAGCTAATATAGATCAGACTTTTTTAATATGGTGGTATTTGGAGCTAATTGCTGATTACATCTTAAAGCCAGATATACCAAGCAGCTAATACAGATCAGACTTGTTTAATATGGTGGTATTGATCTAATTGTGCTTGTAACTTTGAAAAGGCATTAAGTTAGCTGGGTCCTAGTGTGACCTCATTTTGGAATAGCCCTGTTTGCTTAGAGTTTAGCTCCTTTGTGTAAGTCACAACATATTCTCCCGCTGCATAGTAATGAGTGGCTTTGTTTTCTCCACTACATAGGCAGCTCCCCCCCCCCAAGCTAGGCACTCAGGAATATCAAGCAACTGAAGCAACAAGCAGCTCACCTGAGTAGCTGAGGAAGCCAAATCTCCAGCCTGATATCTTTTGAGGTAAAGAGAGCCTCTTCTCTTCATCTGGACGCTTGCAGAGGGGTGCTACCTGATGAACACTTATATTTTATGAAGCTTGTTCCTGTTCACCACTGGGTTGGCTTGTTATTTGCTTCTCTTTGTGCTAGTAATGCTGAAGTGTAAAGCTAGGGACTCACTGGTTTTTCTAGAGTTGCCTAGCTGATTTCATCTTAAAGCCAGATATACCAATCAGCTAATATAGATCAGACTTGTTTAATATGGTGGTATTTGGAGCTAATTGCTGATTACATCTTAAAGCCAGATATACCAAGCAGCTAATACAGATCAGACTTGTTTAATATGGTGGTATTGACCTAATTGAGCTTGTAACTTGTAAAGGCATTAAGTTAGCTGGGTCGTAGTGTGACCTCATTTTGGAATAGCCCTGTTTGCTTAGAGTTTAGCTCCTTTGTGTAAGTCACAACATATTCTCCAGCTGCATAGTAATGAGAGGCTTTGTTTTCTCCACTATATAGGCAGATCCCCCCCAAGCTAGGCACTCAGGACAATCAAGCACCTGAAGCAACAAGCAGCTCACCTGAGTAGCTGAGGAAGCCAAATCTCCAGCCTGATAACTTTCGAGGTAAAGAGAGCCTCTTCTCTTCATCTGGACACCTGCAGAGGGGTGCTACCTGATGAACACTTATATTTTATGAACTTTGTTCCTGTTCACCACTGGGTGGGCTTGTTATTTGCTTCTCTTTGTGCTAGTAATGCTGAAGTGTAAAGCTAGGGACTCACTGGTTTTTCTAGAGTTGCCTTGCTGATTTCATCTTAAAGCCAGATATACCAAGCAGCTAATATAGATCAGACTTGTTTAATATGGTGGTATTTGGAGCTAATCGCTGATTACATCTGAAAGCCAGATATACCAAGCAGCTAATACAGATCAGACTTGTTTAATTTGGTGGTATTGAGCTAATTGTGCTTTTAACTTGTAAAGGCATTAAGTTAGCTGGGTCCTAGTGTGACCTCATTTTGGAATAGCCCTGTTTCCTTAGAGTGGAGCTCCTTTGTGTAAGTCACAACATATTCTCCCGCTGCATAGTAATGAGAGGCTTTGTTTTCTCCACTTCATAGGCAGCCCCCCAAGCTAGGCACTCAGGACAATCAAGCAACTGAAGCAACAAGCAGCTCACCTGAGTAGCTGAGGAAGCCAAATCTCCAGCCTGATAACTTTCGAGGTAAAGAGAGCCTCTTCTCTTCGTCTGGACGCCTGCAGAGGGGTGCTACCTGATGAACACATATATTTTATGAACTTTGTTCCTGTTCACCACTGGGTGGGCTTGTTATTTGCTTCTCTTTGTACAAGTAATGCTGAAGTGTAAAGCTAGGGACTCACTGTTTTTCTAGAGTTGCCTTGCTGATTTCATCTTAAAGCCAGATATACCAAGCAGCTAATATAGGTCAGACTTGTTTAATATGGTGGTATTTGGAGCTAATTGCCGATTACATCTTAACGCCAGATATACCAAGCAGCTGATATAGATCAGACTTGTTTAGTATTGTGGTATTGAGCTAATTGTGCTTGTAACTTGTAAAGGCATTAGGTTAGCTGGGTCCTAGCGTGACCTCATTTTGGAATAGCCCTGTTTGCTTAGAGTGGAGCTCCTTTGTGTAAGTCACAACATATTCTCCCGCTGCATAGTAATGAGAGGCTTTGTTTTCTCCACTTCATAGGCAGCTCCCCCCCCCAAGCTAGGCACTCAGGACAATCAAGCAACTGAAGCAACAAGCAGCTCACCTGAGTAGCTGAGGAAGCCAAATCTCCAGCCTGATAACTTTCAAGGTAAAGAGAGCCTCTTCTCTTCGTCTGGACGCCTGCAGAGGGGTGCTAGCCCGACGCCGCTTTGCGCCATCTGCCCCACCCACCCCAACCACCCTCCCACCCAGGGGCGGCTGTCAATTTAAGGATCCACCCCATGACATCACATCCGGTGACATCATGTCTTGTTGCCCAGAACCTATCTCCCACTTTTCCCATTTGCAGGTTATACCCAAGGGCCACCAGAGGACCTATGCCTCCTCTCTACTTCCTACTCCTACCTGTACAGCACTACTTCCCTGGGATCTTGCTCACCAGAATGTATTGGCCCTGCCTCATGCTCTTCCTGTGCCTATCCCCACTAGCAGTGCACTTACCCACTTACCCATCTGCTAGTCCACACTGTGCCCTGGCATCCCTTCCTCCCCTTGCTCCTGAACCTCCTCTCCTGCCCCTTGGGACCTCTGTGTGTCCCCATCCTCCCTGCCCTCCCCATAGCTTTCTCTTCACCTCAGGCTCATCTGGGTGTCTTCTTATTCTTGCTTTCCCTCCTGTACCTCCTGCCCACCCCTGCCCCTTAGCCTCCCTCCCCATGTCAATCGTAGGGAAAACCTCTCACCATCTCCCAGCCAGGTGTTAGTCATGCTACTACTCCTGTCAGGGAACATTCATCCAAACCCTGGTCCGGTTCCTAGAGCTCCCCAACTTGCACCACAGGCCTATGCATGGTCTCCATGAATATCTGTAGCCTCCAAAAAGTTTGACACACTACAATGCCTGGTCACATCAATTAACCCTGATGTCATCACCCTGGTTGAGACTTGGCTGTCGAAATCCTCCCTGACTCCCTAGTCTCCTTCCTGGTTTCCTCTTTCCGGTCTGGCCCGTGTTGGGAGAAGGGCAGCTGCGCTGTTATGTCAAGGAATCTCTCCCTGTACTAGCCCTGCCCGCCTCCATCCTTGGACTCCAGGGCCCAGGCACTTACGCTGAAACTAACCCCCTGACCCTTTAAAGGACCCCTTTATCTGACTACTGCATACGTGTCCAGGGACCAAACACAGGACATTGCCTCTTACAGAATACCTTACCTCTCACCTCCTTCCGCTGATCAAATTCTGGTGGGTGACTTAAATGTCAACTGACTCAACCCTCCTCCTCCCTCTACCTGAGACTCCTTTTCTGCAATAGACCTAACTAACTAGTTACCCACCCTACCAGGACTAACCCCAAGAGAGGCTCCAGTACCCTGCTTGATGTGGTACTCACCAACCTCCCTAATCGGATCCCAATGTACAAGTCCTCCCAGACTCTCTCAGCGATCACTCCCCCATTCTATTCCACTGGTCAACCTCAGTCCCCAAACCCATAGCACAGTCCACATGCCGGCGGCGTCTAATACCTGGTGGACTTATAAAACTTAGGGAACTTCTGTCCCAAATTGACTGGTCTCCTATACTGGCAACTCCTGACACTGACTCAGCTCTCTCCTTCTTTACCCAAACTTTTAATAATGTCTGTGATATCTTTGCCCCAGTGTTGACCCGCCGTTCTAAAAGGAAGAATGCCCCCTGGGTTACCCCAGCTTTGATCCACCAGCTCAAATATAGGGACAACCTATGGCACCGTGCCATTGAGACTGGCCAGCCCAATGACAGGCGGTTATATGCTGCCACCCGAAACAAGTGCACTCGGGCCATCAGAAAGGCCAAGTCTGAGCACTATCGGTCCTCACTCACTGCCTCATGGGGAATCCCAGAACCTTCTGGGATAACATTAAACAGTTAAATGGGAGTGCACACTCCCCCACCCACCCAGATCAACATTAATGGTGTGATCTCCTCAGACCCAGCCCTCATAGCCAACCACCTCAACACCTTATTCACTGACCTTAGCCCTATCCTCCTTACAAATTTTTTTGACCCTCCTACCCCAGCACCTGCCGTAAATCTTTCTTGCCCTTATTTTCTCCTCCACTGTGTTTCTGCCCAAGAACTTAGGCCGCACCTTGTCACTGCCCTCAAGAGTAATAGTACAGGCAGTGACATCCTGGATCCATGTATCCTATGGCTGGTCTTAGACACAGTCCTTACCCTGATCACATGCCTCATCAACCACTCTCTTTGCCTGGGGAAGGTTCCAACTGCCTGGAAAGTCGCCACTGTCACCCCTATCTTTAAAGGTGGTGATAGGACTGTGGCTGGAAACTATCGACCGATCTCCATTCTCTCTCCTCTCTCCAAGGCCTTGGAAAAAGTGGTGGCCTCTCAAATCTCTGACTACCTCCACCCACAATGTCCTTGTCCTGAGCAGCATGGCTTCCGAGGGCCACAGTACCAACACAGCCCTCCTAGAGTTCTCCAACTTTCTCCACTCCTCCTTAGACACTGGTTCTCTGGCTGGTGCTGTCTTCATTGACCTCTCGAAAGCTTTCGACACTGTCTCCTGCCCCCTCCTTCTTGATGCCCTTAGTCTCTCTGGTTTTGCTGCTGGGCCTATCTCCTGGTGCACCAGTTATCTGTCTGACCGCTCACAGCGTGTAAAAATTAATGGGACCTACTCAGGCATCTGTCCCATCTTTTCTGGGGTTCCCCAGGGCTCCATTCTGGGCCCCTTACTATTCTCCCTTTACCTTAACACCCTTCCACTCTCTTGCTCAGGGAACATTCTATTGTACGCTGATGATGCAGTCATCTTTGCCTCAAGTCATAACCCTATTGCCCTCCAGGACTCGCTGCAGAAGTCCTTCACTGAAGCCGAGGGCTGGTTCAAGGAACATAGATTGGTGATAAATCTTAAAAAAAACAAAAACCATGTTCTTCTCTCATCCCCAAAACAAGTCCTGCAACTTCAAACTCCTCATTCACTCTGGGTCCTCATTCCCACTCGAACAAGTTTGTTCCTATAAATACCTAGGGATCCATTTTGACCCCTCCCTCTCCTTTCATGGACACATCGCTGCCCTAGCCACTGCCACTAATATCCGATTGGGCATCTTACATCGGTATAAACTCTGCCTCCCCCCGGAGGCTCTTCGACTATGAGTCATCTCCTCTATCCTGTCCCTAGTGGACTATGGACTGCCGTGTATGGTGCTGCTGATCAGACCGCACTCCATAAAATTCAGCTACTCTGAAAAAGGCCTGCAGGTTAATTACTGGAGCACCTAGGATGACACACACCTGTCTACTGTATGCTAAAGCGCTGGTACTTGATCTCGATGAGCGCCAAATATCTTACCTGTACCTCACAAAAAGACCCTCCTTGGGCTTTCCCCACCAGGATTGACCACCACCATATGCTGCTCTGTCCACTAGTTCATACTCGGACCTCTGGGAAACCTCTTGTTATCCCTAGAGCTAGGACCTCTCACGGCCAAAGAGCCTTCAGCTTTAGGGCCCCCTCCTGGTTCAACACACTGCCCCCCTCCATCTCCGAAGCTCCAACTATATCGTGCTTCAAAACTTCCTTACGTAACCACCTTATTAGCACCCAATGCTGTAACTGTCGCTAGTCAAAGCCGTACTCAATACTTATGACAAAGCTTATTACTAAGCTGCTAAGGACAACATAACTCTGGTATTGTTTGCATCCATCCTACCTGTACCAGCTTGTTTGTATCTATGTCTTAATTTACTGTTATACTTATGCGTTGTACTGCTATACTGTGTATTTTGGTTTGTCTTACTGTGACAAGGTACCTTTGTAAATGAGCCTATGGCTCAAAGGTTTTCCAAACTGCTGTTTAAATAAAATAAAAATAAATAAAAAAATTAAAGTCCCATCTCCTTGGATTTGCCTTGGCTATTCTTTCAAATATCTCATGGGAACAATAGTGGGGAATATTCAAAGATATCTCATTTTAACATCCTGTAAAAAAAAAAAACATTTTTTGCTGGAAAGACCTGATTGCAGGAAATGAATTTGTCACTTATCAACAATTACTTGACTTGCTTAAAATTCCTAGATGGAATCTAATATACTATTATGCACTAAAGAAAAAAATTTGGTTCCATGTGATAATGGCGATCGCTGTTAGGGTGAGTGTACATCATCGAAAATCAATTTTGGTGATGTAAACTCCTGGCTCACAGCAAACAGGTGCTGGGGACTTTTTAAGTGGGTTTTGTTCTCCAGCACCATCTCTTTGTGGGGGCTTCACGCCCCCACAGCCCACCTACTCAAAGTATTCTCAGCTCCAGTGGGTGTATGTTGGGGGTAAATGCTGAAAAAAACAACAAACTGTCAGGCACAATGAAATGAATGTGCCCCTGGAACTGAACCCATCACCCTCAAAACCCTAGCCTGGCACCCACCCACCATGCCACAGGGCCAGCTCAGCAGCCCACTGCTGCATTACACCTCACTAACCCTCCCTCCCTCTCTCCCTCCCCTTCTGCCGGTCTCATGGCGTGCTCACCCCCCACGTGCATGTACATATAGTGACATCCTGTCACTATATTTTGCGGGCACCCATCCACCCCACTTCTCCTGCCTGGTAGTCCTAGAACAGGCACCATGATTGAGTCGCCCTTTTTGGAAGCACTCAATCATGGTCACCATTGTCACGGGATACCAAAATTTCTAAAAACCTGGGCACAATTTGGCCAACCCCAATGTAATTTGGCTGCTATGTTGAAAGAGCAATCCATCTTTATAGACCAAAAATCAAAGAAAATGTTCGCCTATTTTTATAACAAAATAATAAAATCCAACACTGTGGTAAACAATAAAATAAATAATAAATGGAATATGGAATCCCTACTTTTGTTGAATCATAGGCTATGGGAACAAATAAGACAATTTGGAAACAGAATCTATGTATCTGCAAAAAATAAATCCACCCAAAGAAATATCAATGACAGAGCTTATTATACACCAGCACAAATCCATAAGATTAATAACCATTACCCTAACCTATGTTGGCATGACTGCAAACAGAAAGGGGATTTGACCCATTGTCTATGGGCATGTCCTAAGATCTATCCCTGATGGCAAAAAATTAATAAAACTGTTTCTGATTGGCTTAAAATAGACATTCCTTGTACGATGGAGGTTTATATATTCAACTTTTTTCAATCCCTCAATTTGCAACCATTCCATCAGGAAACCATAGCCTTGGCCTCCTTGGCATTAAAGAGACTTATATTAAAGAGCTAGAAAGATGTGAACTTAGACAAAATTAACTATCATACACAGCAGTTCACTTTTCATGAAACCTTACTATTCGAAAAATTAATATTTGAACTAAAGGACGATCATGATGATCTTTTTTGGTACCATGTGGAGAGAATTAGAAGCAAACATTCCACCACTGCAAAGTATTATATAAATGCTTCTTATTCTAAGGAAATCCATTTCAGAAATATCAAATTTGTATTAAAATATTTTGGTGGAAGGGGTAGCAGGGAGCACACTATTTATTTTTCACTTTCTCAATTTTCATTTCAATGTGGTATGGATGAACTGTATCATAAATGTACTGCCAAATTATTCTTTGTTTAAATAAAAATAATAGTATAAAAAAGATAATGTTCTAACAAAAAGTAAAAATTAGATATAGAGGTAAACAATGTGGAAAGTATAGTAATGCAAAGGAAAGTGGGGAAGAACAAAATGATATGTAAATACCTATCCTTTTCAAGAACCCATTGTAATATTTTGGAAAATAAAAATAAAAGTAATAGTAAGTAGGAATCTATTGGAAATAAGAAAGTGGTGCAGGTCAAAGTGCATTTTGGAAAACCAAAAATCTTTTGATCTAATTGAACTGTCACCCCAACCCCCAAACCCTTCAAATAGCAGTTGCAGATAATACCCAGAACTTAGCAAAAGTAGATTAGAATGTTTTTTCAAGCAATAAGGTACTCCTAGGGGTTATGCTAATGTTCTAGGTAATCCCCCTCTGAGGGTGTAATATGGCATGAGGCACAGCCAAGTGCTGCGTGCCTCCAGTGGGTGATTAACTTGAACATTAACATAACCCCTGGGACCTTATTGGTATTATAAAAATGGGGTGAAAACTGAGTTAGAAAATTAGTCTCAGTCATAGAATCATAGAATCATAGAAGCATGACTGCAGAAAAGGACCATACCGGCCCATTTAGTCTGCCCTTTGTTTCCCCCTACACCTCCACCTCCCTGCCAGCCCCCATCCTCCCCGATACTTAGCCCCATATGCTTGTCCCATGCCCTCTTAAATTCTTCCACCGATTTAGCCCCCACCATTCCTTCTGGTAGTCTGTTCCAGGGCTCTACCACCCTCTTGGTGAAGAAACTCCCTCTCACATGGCCCCTGTATATTTTTCCTTGCAGTCTGAGGCTATGCCCTTTAGTTTTGACCCCCTCCTTCCTCTTAAATAAACCCTCTTCTCCCACTTTATTGAACCCCTTTACATATTTGAAAGTTTCAATCATGTCTCCCGTTTCTCTTCTTGTCTCCAGTGTGTACAGATCCAGTTCCTTACACCTCTGTTCATATGACTTTCCCTGCATACCCTGCACCATCTTTGTTGCCCTTCTCTGAACCCTCTCTAATGCATCTATATCCTTGTGGAGATGTGGCCTCCAGAACTTAACCCCATTCTCCAGGTGCGGCCTTGCCATGGCTTTGTAAAAGGGCATTATTACCTCCCTCTTTCTGCTAGTAATGCCCCCTGTCTATGCATGCCAACATTCCATTGGCTTTTCCTGCCTCCCTGTTACATTGGATTACTATCTTAAGTTTCAAGGAGACTACAATCCCCAGATCCCTCTCTTGTTCTGTTGATTTAATTTCCTCCCCCACCTAAGAGAGTAGTAGACAAGTAGGGAACTTGTTTTTTATATTTACAGCCATCATCAGATCTGAAATAGTCCTTCCAAGCGCCTCGTGCCTTAGTAAACCCTTGGGCATGCTCTTATCAGCATGTAACCCACATCTCATCATGTGTTATTGCTTGCTTAAGCATTGACTCAGAAACTAATACCATGCTGAATGAGGCAGAGAATACTTCCAGTCTGGTAGCCCTAGGTAATAATCAAGCTCGGGCACTTGATATATTAATTCAGGGCCCAATTTCAGAAGATTTTTAATATGTCTGCCAACATTGATAATAAAGTGAGTATGGAAAAATCAGGAGTATTGGATATATTAAATAACAGCGTGAATATGAGATTTTCAGTTAATCTCTCATAAGAATTAATATCAACTATGGCAGTCCATCATGTGGCACAGGTCATACTAATGGAAGCAACTGTGGCACTAAAAGAAAAAGTCAAACAAATTACAGATTGTTTATCAGTAGGGTTGCCACCTTTGGATAAGATGAAAACCGAATACTAAACCACACCCCCAAACTCCACCCCTAACCCCACCCCTTTTATGACTAATGAGGGCATCGCTTGGACTCTGATTCGTTTGATTTATTCAGAATTGCTGCTGATACTGCATTGTGTACAACTTCTTTAAATTATATCATGATTATTATTTTTGGTTTGTTTGATTTAGATTTAAATATTTTAAATTTCAGTGTGTGTTAACATTTGGTGGGGTTAGAGAGGGGGTTCAGGGGACTTTCCATCCTGTGTACACAGCCTAGCTGACACATCGAGTGACTACAAGGACACCTCTGACAACCAGCTATTTTGGAAAAGGTGGCCTTTTCTGGTAAAACTCTTTCAATAAATAAATAAATAAATAAACTACACCAGTAATGGTGGACAAGATGTAATTACAGATATCATCTGCCATTTTAAGATGTGCTACTCTCCCTCACATTGCTCCTACTCTAAAGTTATTTGCAATGTCAGAGAAGTTTTTAAAAGTGGTAGGAACTATTCTATGCTGTTAAATACCCTATTTTTTTCCATGTCAGTCATACATGCCAGATAGCATATGTGGTATGTAGCATGGAGGCAGTATAGCACAATGGTTTAAGGCTCTGAGCTGCAATTCTGGAGACCAGGGTTTGAATCCCACAGCCCAGACTTGCATATTGTGTGACCCTGCACAAATCACTTAACTCCCTTGTGCTCCCAGGTTGCACCAGTAAACCAGCTTCAGCTTAGTGTTTCTCTTCTGGTAAAAAAAAAATAGTAATAATGTTTTGAGAAATGTTTGATAAATTACTTAAATTTGCAGTGCCATCAAATCTAGATTGTGTTCCTTTCACCTCACCAGCTGCTGCTCTCTCTCTCTCTCTCTCTCTCTCTCTTTCTCTCTTTTCCTTTTCTCATTTCTGTGGCTTAGCATGACATTAGCCACACTATTCTGTGCTGTTCATCTGAGAGGCCTGGAATGGTCTTCGTTGAATATCCAGGTAGTATGAAAATTGACAGTAATAACTGCTGTGGAGAGAGAGAGGTGTAGTATTGCTAGAAATGAAATAAAACATTAGATTATTAATTTAACAACAAAAGGGGTAACAAATATTAAAATATAGGACAGACCCTAAAAGAAAAAAATGGTGAGCATTTAAAGATATAAAAGTATTCTTTATCACAGCAGTCAATGACCATACTCACAATGCAGCCTGGAAAGGATTAGGTTGATTTGCTGCTAATGGTCTTAATAGCCCTACTTTACACCTCTCAGACTGACTGGTATACAAACAAAGGTCTGCATGACATCAGAATCTGTTTGTAATCTGAATATGCAAGTAATGTGGTAAAGGATTTAACATAATCTGTTTTACAAGTATGTGAGCATTCAAAATGACTGGAAAAGTACTACCTCTGAATAAAACTGGATTAGCAGGTAAAGTTTCTGAAACACATTGTACAGTCCAGGACAGGAAGCTACCCTAATGTGCCTGTCTGAATGTCTAGGGGTTTCAGAAAAATGAAAGTGTTAATTAAGGTGGTATTGTTTACCCCTCTCATGAATAATTTTCCAATTTGCTGGTGTGAAGTTAGAGGTGACAATTGAGCAGACAGGAGCACATTTAGCTCTTTAAGTGCCCTGCTCTTGAAGGCACTTCCTGATTAGCATGCACTGCAAGCAAGCAAGCACACTGAAATGTCAGACACTTGCTTACAGTCAGATGAGAAGAAAATGAAACAGTTAGTGGGGAATCTAACAGGTGCTGCTTGACCCACCATAAAAACCGAATTTGCAATGGTGAAAACAGGAGGACCGAATCTGGACCTAGAAAACTGAATCCATCTGGTCAAAAACCGAGTAGGTGGTAACCTTATTTATCAGAGCAACCAGATTTATTGACTCTGGCTCTGATAAAATTGGATAGGGAAAACATCAAGAAAGAAAATGTCCTTTCCTGAGGTAATTATACTTGATAATAGTAGTTTTGAAGCAAAATACAAACACAAACAAAATAAAGGAAAAAAGCAGGAGGAAAAAAAACAAAGAAAAAGAAAAAAAAAAGAAACAAGGGTAATAAGAATCAGAAGAATTATATAGAAACATGGAATTTGCTAACTGATGAGGACCACTTGGCCCACCTAGTCTGCCCATTGTTTCCTGCTTATGGTAGCATCACAGATCCTACTTGATCTCCGGCACATTCACACACACACACTTTCCCTAAGATTCCCTTATGCCTATCCCATGCATTCTTGAACCCCACCACTGTTTTCACTCTTACCACCTCTTTTTGAGCACTTTTCCAGGAATCCACCACTCTTTCTATGAAGAAGTATTTTCTCAAATCTCTCCAGAATCTACCCCGTCCAACTTCTTATCATGCCCCTTGTCCTTACCTCCTTTTCTGAAAAATACTTCCCTCCTGTGCCTTATTTACCCCATGAGGTGTTTACATTTTGAGTCCCACAGCCCCCGCTTGCATACTGTGTGACCCTGAGCAAGTCACTCAACTTCCCTGTGCTCCCAACTCACACCTGTAAACAAGTTTTCAGCTTAGTGTGCCACTCCTGGTTAAACAATTGAAACAAACAAACAAAAAAAGTCTCTCCCTTTCTCTATCAATATCCCCAATGTCCCTCCTCTCTTCCAGATTGTACATATTTACAGCAGGTCTTTAAGTCTTTCCTTGTAGGGCTTCTGAGGCACAGCCTGCACCATTTTAGTTACCCTCCTCTGGATTGCCTCCACTCTGTCTATGTCCTGCTGGACATGTGGTCTCCAGAACTGGAAACAGTAGTCTAGGTGGGGTCTTATTAGCATGCTATACTGAACCAATACCACCTCCCTCTTTCTGCTGGTGATACCCCTACCTATGCACCTCAGTATCCCACTAGCCCTCCCAACTGCCTTGTTGCACAGTCTGCCACCTTTAGGTCATCCAATATGATCACACCCAGGTCTAATTTCTGCTTGGTGATCCTCAGTGTCACTCCTCCCATTTTGTACTCCGCCTCTGGGTTTCTATGCCCCAAGTGTATGACTTTGCACTTTTTCACATTAAAACCCAGCTGCCATACCCTTGACCAGTCATTAAGTTCTCTCAGGTATCTGCTCATCCTTTCCACATAACCACAGAGTGTCATTCCAATTGCAGATTTTAGTGCCATCTGTAAAGAGGCAGACCATCTCTTCCAGGTCTCTGTAATGTCACTTATAAAGACATTAAAGAGGACCGGTCCCAGCACTTATCCCTAAGACACCCCGCTGACCACCCTCCCTTCCTCTGAGTGAACTCTGTTTACCATGGTAACACAACAATCCAGCAAGTGTCACTTGTGCATGTCAAATACTGCACATTGAAAGGTACAAAGGATCTGTGTGTGTGGCAACAATTACAGCACAGGTCAGGGACTGCTAATGCAGCAGGTAACAATCACAGTGTCAACTAGTCGATGAGATGGTATATTATCTGGTGTGGAGTTTATGCCAGATATCAGAGTTGGTTATATGTATTTATAAGGAGTTCAGGGGCAAAGGAAATGTATTGCAGAGACATTTAATATTTTAGCACCTTCCGGTGTTGTGGACTATTAGCACTCTAAGCTGCTGAATGTGTGCAGCTTTGGCATGCTGATGGCGTGAATTAGAGGTTAGGGTGACAAGCTGTGAATGCCAATGATACAGCTGACCCGGGTTCAAGTCCTACTCCAGTGTTTTTATTTTGTTAGTTTGTTCTGCTGTCATGCCCTGAGTTCCCTCCCTGAGTTGGGATACTAAATCAGACCCCTCCTGACTTCCCTCCCCTCCCTTTCCCCCGAGATGTGCCTCCCCGAGTTCATTTATGTGTGGTGTTCACCCACCCAAATTTCTCCCACCAGCTGCATTCCGTGCAAAGTTTTCTGCCACCCTCCCGAGTCCCCCCCAAGTTGCATCCCCTCCCATAGTCTCCTCCCCATTTAACAAGGTCTTTGTATTGCGGCATGTTTCATTTAGCTGCATCTTGTCATCGTGGTTATTTCTCTGCGTGGTGTTCTCTACGCAGCTTCTTACAACACTGTGTTTGTTTTTGTTGGACTGTCGTGGATTCATTTATCATTACCTTCTGTCACCTATCACCAAAATTAATGTCTTACCCAGTTTACCACTTTTGACCCCACTCCTAAGTTACCCAGGTTTCTTACTAGCCTCCTATGTGGAATAATGTCGAAGACGTTACTGAACTCTAGGTAGGCCATGCCCACTGCTCCACCCTGATCTAATTACTGGAGAATTGTATGAAGAAATAAGAAGGAATGTGTTATGAAGGGGGAGGCAAAAGACATTAAAAATAATGTGAGAGCTCATATTGAGCCCGATGTACCAATTCAAGTTCTAAGTCATGTGGTCCCTTGGCTTTAGCCGAAGAACAGCTGATTGGCACTAGATACCTTGTAGTGCCACAGGATGCTATTACAGCTAAGCAAGGAGTAGAAGTAATGAGACCTTGTAATCATATTGGGCGCTATGCACGAAGCAGGCTGGGTTATGTGGAAAACCCGTATACCCTGCCAGTGGCCCTGTGCCCCATGGACAGGTGCACCCATATTGGCATTCACCAATGCTGGCCACCTGTCTATGGCTCCTCCCCCCAGATGTGCAGGACTCTGCAGGATGGCCAGGGGTGGAGTCGCAGACTAGGGTGGGCATCCAATGGGATGCCTGTCCTGGGTCCATCAGTGGATCCTTCACACAGCTGGGCACGGGTCCGGGGTAGTGCACGCCAACTGCAGGCACCTGGACCCACACAGCATGGCCCCACAGCCAGGCTGTACACTGGCCAGCCCTCGGTAATCAGTGCCCTCCTGGTGCACTGCAGAAACCCGGCATCAGGACCCGCCTCCAACCCACATGCCACTATCGCAGAAGAGCCCCACACTGTGTCTGTACCCCCCCGAGCTTATGTAGGTGGGCATGTGCCATGGCCCACGGACCACCCCTACAACATCCCAGTGCCGCTGCAACTAGTTCATCCGGGCATTCACTCATTCCTCTGCCCCTGCCCTCTCCAGCTGCCATGTGGGCAGAGGCAGCATGGGAAGCACTGTCCTGGTTCCTCAGAGTCAGGAAGATGGGGACTGTGGGGGTGCTCAGTGGGTTACAGCAGGGTCTACCCTGGCATGCCCTGCACCACCCGCTGGGCCCATGTGGTCAGCACTACATGGTTTGGTGAATACAGCATAGTGCTGGCATGCCCCGGAATGCCCCCAGTGTGGTGTGGTCCACAGATGTATGGGATCAGGTGTAGTGGGTCCACATGCCCCCCATTTGTGCATCCTGGATGGCTGGTGCAATGAGTGTGGAGTGGCTACACATGCCAGATACGCATGCGTAGCCACTCCGCTCCATTCGTGCATAGGGCACACTGAAATTAATAGAAAGAAAATGCAACTGGGGTGGAGAAATGGTAATAGGAAAACCAGGTAAGTATACAGAATAATAATACAATCCTGAAAACGTAAGGGCCCAGATACAGCATCTTTTTATAGCTGAACTCAGAATTCTACAAAGTAGAGATTTAGTTTGGTGTGTGCTTTTAGAGGCATGGTAGATATTGTGGACTCAATATTTGTGGTATTACAACATTTAGAAATCGCTAAGTTGGCACGGAGCCTGTGAAGAGATTTAGAAGAATTAGGCCGGACTATAGATTCTGATGTTTCCTGGCAGTCAGTTATCAGGAAGAGTGAAAAAGAACCCAAGGTGTTATCAAAAAATGTCAGCATGAATATAACTGTTGAATGTATTTCTTCTTTCAGTAGGAATTATACAAGTCCAAACTCACACCAAGGGAATAAGCCTGATATTAATGAACCAATTATTCTTAGCCTGATTGGCTTAGAACTACAAGGGAATGAAAGTTATGTCTCTTTATGGTATTCTGTTAGTTTTGTTATCTCTAAGGTGCTAGCTGTAAAATTAGGTTAGAGAAGTATTGAAAGGGTACAAAGATCTAGAGATCATTCCATGAGCTATCAAGTTGATTGATGGGTCAGAGGTAAAGCATTGGCTCAGCAAATATTATGCAGACTGCCAAACTGGATCATCCTGGTATTCATATAACCGACCTTACGCGTCTGTTTAACTCTACTGCTACCTTGCAAAGGACATATGCCCCTCTCTGTCAGATAAATGACTTAGTCAATCAGAAGAATAAGAGTCAAGTTGTTTTAAAGAGCTAGTGAAGACAAAGGAGGCAGACAGGAAAACAATACAAATTTTAAGAAGCAGTCATTTGTAACTTTTTATTTCTGAAATATTTTCTTTTTCCTTTTGCTCATTAAGACGTCTTCCATGTTATCATATTGTGTTGTATGTGTGGAACATCTTTTACCCTGACAGCAGACGTATCTATCTCAACCCCCCCCAACTACATTATTAGCATTGTGATATCACTGACAGTGACATCACAGTTGACTGACATAGCAGCCAATGAGTGTCTGTTTCTAAGCAGCAGTGATGTCACAGTCAGTGAGGCCACAAAGCTGATGATGTAGTGTGGGAATAGAACCAGATAGGTCAGCTGCCAGGCAGAGCGTTATCCCACACACCACACCTACTACCATCAGGTAAATTATCTTCAAATTAAACTAAGGGAAAAGAAAAGCACCTCAGATATAAAAGGCAATGACTGTCTTCTTTTAAAAACTAATATTAGTTTTTGGCAGTAGACTAGTTCTTTAAACAGAGAGCAGAAGACAGTATTAACCCACAAGCCAAGTAGTCTTTTTTCTCCAGTGACTCTCCTTATGTGAAATTGACTCAGGAGAACAATGTGCTGGTACTGTAACCACCTCTAAACAATTCAGATTTATCTCATGAAATATTGCTGGCCTTGCTATGAAGGCTGTAAAGTTAGACTCTGAGTGGTTAGACTTCATTAATGGTCTTCAGTTAATTTCCTTGCAAGAATCTTGATTATCCAAAAATTGTAAATTAGACGACTTCCATTTTTTTTGGCCAGCTAAGGAAACATGTAAAACAACAGATGTGTGTGTGTGTGTGTGTGTGTGTGGTGGGTGGGGCTTGATATATGCTAAAACAATTAAATTGTGTCTCTAGATTGTCATTTAAAACTGGTACACATTTTGTTACAGAGCAATGATATTTTTATTCTGAATGTTTACATTCCCTCAAGATCCTCAAATTACTTTATAACATGGGGTCGAAAGCAAGAGTTACCAGATTGGAAGGAAGGCATCATCTGATTGTGCATTAATGCACCATATACAAACACTTTCTGGGCAGTGCCCACTCACCCACCCACCCCACTCAGCAAAATCCCTGGGCAGCACAGCACTCGTTATGGTCAGGAAAAGTAATGTGAGAATGGTGGCCATTAAACCCAGCAGCAGAAGTGGCTCTGCAGGTTGGTAGTGTGATCCCCCTTCACTTTTATGCCCCCCTATATGCCTGCTCCCATTGTTGTATTCTGATATGTGCTCCCCACCAAACAATGTCAGATCCCCATGGTATCTTTTTCCTTCATTAGCTGGCCCCCACACCCGACAATGTGTGCTCCATCCTATGAGAGAGAGAGAGAGAGAGAGAGAGACAATAGCAGATTGCCTGTAGGGCAGGTAACTAGCAGGCACAAGAGATCCTCAGAACCCCCATCATGGTGGAAGCAGAGACAGCGGGTGGCTTTTGTGCCTCTTGGCACCATGCAGACCAAGAGAGGGGAAGAGTCACAGATCATCTGTAAGTGAGCGATACATTTAATGTAAGCTTGACGCAGTCTCGTCTCCCTGTGTGTGTAGTGTGAAAGGAACAGAGAGAGCAGACGCACTGTGGTTGTGGGACACAGCTTGAGAGACAGAACAGCGTGGCAGAGCAAGAGAACAGCTCACTGCAGTGCTATGACACATCAACCCCCACATTTGATTCAGGCTGAGTACAGGTTCTGTACATAGCGGTGAGCTGCAACGAGTATTGGAGAGAGACAGAGCAACACCCTGTGTAATTGAGAGCTACACACACACACAGAGCAACTCAGTGTTTAATTCACAGTTCCTGCACTGTCCTCTGTGTAGTTTTTTTTTCTCTCTCTCTCTCTCTCTCTGTTTCTCAAGTGAGTTGCATGGTGAGGAGTCAAGAGAGAGCATGGGTTTACAGCACTTTGAGGGGACAGACAGTGCCTGTGTCATAACCAGCATGGGATGTGCAGTGCCTGTGCTATCACCAGGGTGGGACGTGCACAGGGCAGAGGGATTACAGGAACGCAGTTCTGTACATGTTGACATGTATGTTATGAACATAACATGTGAGAAATCATGGCAATATTGTTTTCTTGCATGTCTGTGTTCATAACATCACTGAACTATGCAGTACTTGTTGGGGACTATTTGACACCTTGGCAGGATACAGGCACATTTCTTGAATCTGCACTGTTATAACACCGTTTCTGTGAATTATTTTTGTTTCTTCAAACCCCCCATGTTATAAGTGCAATAACCTACTCCAGGGTATGGGGTTAATGGGGATTAATCAACACTCCTGGTGCTGTGAGGGCATGCGGCCTGTGGCCTTGTGCCTCACAATGCACCTGGGATGTTGCTTAATTCCAAATAACCCCATACCCTGTTGTGGGTTATTGCTTACTTAGGGATGAAAAAATGAACAATCTTGAAACCAAAATTACTATAGAAGTGTTCAAGATGAACAATAGAGTAAGACTATGGGACTTTAATTCAGGAGTAGCACTGTATAATAATTTATTAGACTCTTCCATTTGTACCTTGTTACATATTAATCTAGAAAATGTATAGACATATATATAAATGATAATGGGACTAGACTAAAGATGTTTCTTGATAATTAGGGTGTGGTTAGCCCTTAAGGGCCTAAAGAAAGACAAATCTCCTGGGCCAGATGGCATTCATCTGAGAGTACTATGGGAATTGGCGGATATACTGGCTGCACCCCTGGCGGAGCTCTTCAACAGGTCACTTGAGACAGGGAGGGTACCTAGGGATTGGCGAGAGGCACATGTGGTGCCAATCTATAAAGGAGGGGTCGAGGGAAGTACCAGGTAACTATAGACCCATTAGTTTGACCTCGGTGGTGGGAAAATTAATGAAGAGTATACTAAAGGAATGATTGGGGGTGTTCTTGGAGGAGGTGGGAGGTCTGGATAGTCGACAACATGGGTTTGTGCCAGGTAGATTGTGTCAGACCAGTCTTTTGGAGTTTTATGAATGGGTAACATCAGAACTGGACAGGGGAAAGCCTGTGGATGTATTATTCTTGGACTTCAGCAAGGCGTCCGACTCTGTCCCCCACAATGGTCTGGTGGAGAAACTGATGGGATTGGGAGTAGGCCCTTTGATGGTCAGATGGATTGAAAACTGGCTAGCTGGACGCACTTAGAGAGTAGTGGTCAGTGGGGAGCTCTCAAACCATAGAGAGGTCGGTAGTGGGGTACCACATGGCTCTGTTCTGGGTCCAATCTTGTTTAATGCATACATTTCGGACATCAGGGAGGGTATAAGGTGTGAAATGAGTCTATTTGCTAATGACTCCAAGATGGGAGCAGTAGTTGAGGGGGAAGAGGGGAGGTTGGCCCTGTAATGGGATCTGGACACCATGGAAAGGTGGGCTCATGCATGGAAATTAAATTTCAATATCAGCAAGTGTAAGGTGTTACATCTTGGGTGGGGAAACCCAAAACACAGGTACACCCTTGGAGGGGAGGTGCTGGAGGCCTCAACAGGGGAAAAAGACCTAAGGGTCATGGTGGATGCATGTATGAATAACTCCAAGCAGTGCAGGAGAGCGCTAGCAAAGCAAACAGGATATTGGGATGCATCGTAAGGGGGATCACCTCTAGAAGCAGGGAAGTGATTCTGCCGCTGTACAATGGATTGGTTAGACCACACCTTGAGTACTGTGTACAGTACTGGAGACCACACTTGAAGAGGGACATACAGCTCCTGGAGAGGGTACAGAAGAGGGCAACTAAGATGATACGAGGACTAGGGGATTTGACGTATGAGGACAGACTTGAGGAGCTCTGCCTGTTTTCATTGGAGAAGAGGAGAGACGGAGGGGACATGATTGAGGTCTTCAAGAACCTCACGGGAATAAATAGGGTAAACACGGAGTGGATCTTTAGACTAAAGCAGGGAGGTATCACCAGAGGGCATGGTTTGAAGATAGAAGGTGGAAGGGTATGGGGGGAAAAAGAGGAGGAGGTTTTTCACGGAGAGGGTGGTGGATCCTTGGAACATGCTGCCTGGCGAGCTGGTTCAGAGATTCACAGTGGAGGGCTCCAAGAGAGGGTGGGACAGACACAGAAAGTGGATGTATCAGATGATGGCCTGGCCCGGTGGGGTGGGGATGGATGATAGGGTTTCTGGAACACAAGGGGGAGAGGGCCTCGGTAACCAACTATGGATCTGAGGTTCGAGCAGACTTGATAGACCGTAAGACCTAATCTGCTGGCAATTAGTATGTTAGTTATGTCAAATGGACACACAAGGCTGTTAGTGAGGGTGATTTCACATTTTTCTCTCATAATGGTAGAAGTGTTATAGATTTTGCTATTATAAAATGGCAAAGAAAAATCCTGAAAGCTGATTGGCTGATTCAGTACTGGACCTATGAGGTTATCCCAGTACAGCCTCATGGATGTATTCCCAGCAGCTCCTCAACCTCATCAGAAAACACAGACAGCAGACTATCACTACACTTACCAAACCTGACACAGTAAGGAGAGCACCAGAAAATGTCAAAAATACCAGAAATAAACTTTCAACTCTACAACATCACAGACATCACAAAGTGGTTTGGGGATGAAATAGAACAAATTGACAACCATCAGAAAACATCAGTACCTCAGAAAAAAAGGAAACGAAAGACACCTTGAACTGGCACCTCAGGAACTGGACAATCTTGAGAGAGAACAAAAGGAGCCCATCACAAAAAGATCAACTTCATGGGCTGTCAAGGTTTTCTTAGACTGGATCAGAGAAAAAAATATAGAAATCGACTTTCACAGCATTACAACAACTGAGTTAAATAACGTGCTCCATCAATTTTATCGATCTGTCAGAAACTCCACAGGTGAGCCCTACAGCATCACCAGCTACATCGGGCTGAACTAGCTCCCTTAAGCAGAAACATGAATATTGTAAATGAAGCAGACTTCCAGTCTGCCAACAACGTTTTCATAGCCAATATAAAAAACCTTCGGAGACAAGGAAAGGACAGAATGCAGCACCACCCAGTCATCTCCTAAACAGAACTCAACCAGTTGCAGCACTCTGAAGCACTCACGACCGAAACCCTCAAAGGCGTAGTTCACAGCTTGAAGGCAACCACTATACAGATACTGTCTGATGCAGGACTGCAACCACACCAAATCATGGCTGTGACAGGCCACAGAGCAGAGAACTCTCTCTCCGCAGTTACTGGGCACCATCCCTAGAAGATCAGAACACATGGAGCAAGCTATTGTCCGGAACCCAGCAAGAAAAGCAATATACCTCAGCGACTGAAAAGAAAGTGATGTCCTTAATGTGAAACACTCCAGAAATCCCCACTGAGCACAAATCCAGCTGAACTCTGCACCAGGCGTCCTACAGCAGATAACCTCTGATGACAGGAAATGACACTGCTACAGGAAGCACTATTGCTGACCCCAGAGCTTACCAACCAGTACCAACAGCAACACAGTGCACAACTTCACTAATGTCAAGACACGTGACAACGCACACCATCATCACTGAAAACTCTGTGTGTGTTCAACATCTATAATAAACAAACGGAAAGAGATGCACAAATAATTGTTCAAGTAAGACAGTATTACTAACATTGCAGAATGCTGCAGCCAGACTCTTGACTGGTACTTTTAGGACCAGCTATATTACACCTGTGCTGCATGGACTGCACTGGCTGCTGGTACAGTGGCGGATCACCTTCAAGGTCGGGTTGCTGATCTATAAAGCCCAACACGAACAGGGACCTCACTACCTGAAAGAGCTCCTTCATCCCTACTGCCCCCCTCGCCCACTCCACTCCACCAACGAGAGATTGCTGGAGATTCCCAAAGTGCATTTAAAGACATCTGGAGCTCGTTCTTTTGCCTTCACAGCCCCCGACTGTGGAATTCTCTACCTTGCTGGATTAGAGAGTGCCTGACCATTGAAAGCTTTAAAATAGCTTTAAAAACATATTTATTCAGCCAAGCATTTGCAGTTTTTAATGAATGATTTATATTGTGGTTATAGTTTTAGTTTGTTGTAACTGATATTTATTTGGATATTTTATCTTATTTATGTATCGGACATTTCAAATGTTACTTATGGTTATGTGCAGGCGCTTTGGTTCTGGAAAAGAGCCTTTTACAGATAAAGAATTGATTGATTGATTGACTAACAGTTGAAAATGATCCAGTTAAAAAACAAAGCAAGTAAAAATGTTGAACCGTAAGTTAAAAAAATGCTTAAAACTGCAACTTAACCAGTTTACCTGTAATGGAAGCAGTGTTTTAAAGATGCAATTTATGAATTAGATGACAGTTAACCTACTTCATAGATTACATAGTTAAACTATTCAAAACAAATTACAGTTATGAACAAAACTATTAATCAACATGTAATTACTTATTGAAGAAATCCAGTTAGAACAGTATCAATTGATGTACCACTTTTTCTGCCCAAAGTCGCATGGCATTTTCTTACAATAAAATACTAAAAACTGAAAAAAAAAAAAAAACTTGTATCCTGATTTTTTTTTGTAGTCAAGCCATTTAGAAAGTAATCATGCACTCAGGGTGTGTGCTGGATAACGCCACACCTGCTGTTGGACGCACTCTGCCTTCAGCCTCATGCCCAACCACGCAAGGCATGACATTATCCCAGCACAACACTCACCCTGTTGTGCATTATTGCTTAATTACACTAGTGTTAGACATTGGCATTTTCATGGATTTAGCAACAGAATTGTGTACTGAGAGTGATCACGCTGTTACAATAATCATGTTAAATACAGACAATGTCCCTGATTTGAGCAGTAGGACACATGTTAAAAACCTATCAGTATACTTTTTAGCAAAAAGACATCTGCAAATAAATTTTTTTGTAAAGTAATAATTGGAGGAATTGTTCTTTTCCCCACAGAGTACTGCATAATTGAAAATGTAAAGAAAAGTACTGTATGTCTCTCCAGGAATCATTTGTATGCATTTCTGGGACTTTCTCTTAATTTCTATCCATTCTGCATATTCGCAGAAATGTATGCTTCAGATATAGAACATGGTTTAATTAAGCAATATACTACAACAGGGTGTGGGTTATGCAGGGATTTACCCATGCCTGGTGTGGTTAGGTCATGAGATTGCAGGCTGAGTGAATAAACCACACCAGAAGTGGGTAAATCCCAGCATAACCCACACCCTGGAGTGGTATATTGTGATTATACAATGCCCCCCTTTTTTGACAAGAAATAAAATGAAGGAAACACAGTTAACTTGTTATATTTTTTAATATTTTTTTACTGTATTTATTGCTCTGCAAGAAAAATAGTCCTGGGTTGCTAGGGATGCGTCCTGGGTTGCTAAGGCTGTGAGGTACAAGCTATGGTGGCATTGGCATCCCCAGCTGGTTTGAATATGTTTAGAAATAGTGATGCTGGCTGAATTTTAATGAAACTAAAACAGTAACATAGAGATTGTCAGCAGATAATGACTGCAAGGCTCATCTAGTCTGCCCAATTTTCCTACCTTAGTTGGCAGATGATTTCCATTTGTGGTATTCAAGTTTAGCCCCTCCAACCCAGCTCTAGGGTTCCCTTATGCCTATCCCATGCATGTTTAAATCCACCCATGGTGGATGCTCCCAGAACCTCATGGGGTAGATCATTCCATGTATCCACCACCCTGCTGCAAAAAATAACTTCCTTACATTTCCCCTTATCCTGTCCCCCTCCAATCTCATATTGTGCCCCCTTGTTCTTATCCCCCTCCTATATTTAAAATGTCTCCCCCTTGTACCTTGGTTATGTCTTTAAGATACTTGAAAGTTTCTATCATATCCCCCCATTAATTAGCGTATACATATCAAGGTTCTTCAGTCTCTCCCCATATGTCTTCTGGGTGTAAGCCCTGTGCCATCTTTTTCATAGTTTCATAGTGGTGTACAAGCCTTTAACCATATGCCATATGACTTGTCAATTATTAAATGAGATAAATAAACTTTCTGATCCCCATATAGACATCCAGTGCGTTCTTGAAGTATTCCATTGAGTTGTTTATCACTACGTTGTTAGGCAGCTGAATCCATACTTTCACCACTCTCCGAGAAATTGAAGTTTTGTACAGTGGTCCCTTTAGTTGAAGGCTGTGATCACTGCTATCTCTATCTGAAGTATTTAACTGTAACCCAAAACATTCGAACAGTACTTTGTTTTTGAAACATAGAAACATAGACTGACGGCAGATAAGGACCGCTTGGCCCATCTAGTCTGTCCATTTCCCTACCTACAGGATAGGCCGCAGATCCTAGTTAACCAACAGCCTATTTCTTCCTACCCCCCACAAGAATTGCCTTATGTCTGTCCCATGCATTCTTGAATTCTCCCACAGTTTTAGACCCCACAACCTCCTCAGGAAGGCTGTTCCATGCATCCACTACCCTCTTTGTGAAATAATACTTCCTCACATTGCACCTGAACCACTCTCCTCTATCTTTAAATTGTGACCCCTTGTTCTTGCACGTCTCTTTTTCTGAAAGATGCTACCCTCTTGAACTTTGTTGATTCCACTGAGGTACTTAAAGTTTCTATCATGTCCTCCCTCCCTTCTCTCTCTCAGGGTATACATATTAAACTCCTTTAGTCTCTCCTCATGTGGCTTCTCTTGCAGACCCTGCACCATTTTAGTTGCCCTCCTCTGGACTGCCTCTATCCTGTCTATGTCTCATGGAGATGGGGTCTCACCAACTGTCTGTACAGAGGGATAACAACTTCCTGTTTTCTGCTGCTGATGCCTCTCCTGTGCATCCCAGTATACCCCAGCCCTCCCTACTGCCTTCTCACATTGCTTGCTAACCTTAAGGTCATCTGATATGATTACCCCAGGTCCCTTTCTTTTTAGTTGTTACTACCCCCCTCACTGTGTATTCTTCCCTGGGTTCTTGTTTCCCAGGTGCATTATATTGCACTTCTTTGCATTGAATCCTAGCTGCCATACTTCTGATCATTCCTCCAACCTTGCCAAGTCCCTTCTCATCCTTTCCATGCCTCCTTGTGTATCAACCCTGTTGCAGATCTTTGTGTCATCTGCAAAGAGGCATACTTTTCCTTCTAGTCTCTCTGCAATGCCACTTATGAAGACATTAAAAAGGACTGGACCCAATACTGAACCCTGTGGTACCCCACTAGTAATCCCTCTTTCTTCAGAGTGGACTCCATTTACAATTACCTTCTGTGTCCTGTTGTCCAGCCAATGTTTTACCCGGGCTACCACCCTGGGACCCACTCCCAGGCTGGTTAATTTGACTATTAATCTTTTGTGTGGGACTGTGTCAAATGCCTTGCTAAAGTCTAGGCAGGCCATGTCCACAGCCCCTTCCTGGTCTACTACTTTGGTCACCCAGTCAAAGAAATCTTTTAGATTCGTCTGACATGACCTTCCCGCTGAGAACCCATGCTGCCTTGGGTCCTATGCTCCACTGGCCTCTAGGTACTCAACTATTCTTTCCTTCCGAAGTGACTCCATCACTTTCCCTACCACAGAGATCAGACTGACAGGTCTGTAGTTTCCTGCCTCTGTCTTGGCCCCACTTTTGTGAAGGGGAATCACATCCGCCTTCCTCCAGTCCTCAGGTACCACACCATCCTCCCATGATTTATTAAAAAGAGTTGCCAGTGGTTTCACTAGTTTCCCCCCTTAATTCTTTTAGAATTCTGGGGTGAATTCCATCAGGCCCCATTGCTTTGTCCACCTTCAGTTTTAGGAGTTCTTGAAGAACCCTTTCTTCTGTGAAAGGACTGGGATCGACCCTCTATCAAGAGTGCTTCTGTTAATTGGATTAGGCACTTGCCCCTCCTCTTTTGTGAATACTGAGCAGAAATATTCATTCAGTATCCCTGCTTTTTCACTGTCCCCCTCTGCCCACCCACCGTTCATTCTATTCAGGCTCACTATCCCTCCCTTTGTCTTTCTACGCTCGCTGATGTACCTATAAAGGGTTTTATCCCCCCTTCTTAACTGAGTTGACTATCTTTTCCTCAGTTTGGGCCTTTGCTCTTCTGAATTCCCTTCCTGCTTCCTTCTACCTTAACTGGTACAGCTCTCTGTACTGCTCTTTCTGTGTTTCCTTATACTTCCGGAATGCTATCTTTTTCTTCCTGACTTTCACAGTCACCTCTTTTGAGAACCATAGTGGCTTTTTCTTTCATTTTGATTTGTTTATTTGCTTCACACAAAGGCTTGTTGCCTCTGTGATGACAGTTTTGATGATTCCCCATTGTTGCTCCACACTTCCTTCTAGCCTGTTTGCTAGTGCTTTTCTGAGGCACTCTCCCATCTGCCAAAGTCAGCCTCCTGAAGTCCAGTACCTCACTTTTGTATGGCTTGACTCTGTAGCTAAGTTTAACGTGAACCACACTGTTTGATGGTCACTTGTTCCCAGATGGCAACCCACTTCTAGATCTGAGATCCTCTCACTGCCCCCATTTGAGAGTACGAGGTCTAAGATTGCTCCTCACGAGTGGGTTCGAAACCTAGCTGTCTGAGGCCTGCCACCTGTAGGGCATCAAGAATGGCCCTGCTTTTGGACGTGGCTGCAGCAAATGTGCTCCAGTTAACATCTGGCATATTCAGGTCTCCCATCAACAGTATCTCCTTTTCTGCAATTCTAAGAATGCCTTCTATCATATCCTTGTCCATTCCTCCCCTGACATGGGGATCTGTACACAACCCTGTGCGGATTGTGGTGCCCTTTCCAGTCTCCAAGGTGACCCACAGTGCCTCCCTCCTCCCTTCCTGTTTACTCTTTTGTTCAGTTGCTTTTATCCCTTCCTTTACATAGAGAGCTACTCCTCCCCCTTCTCCCCTGCCTGTCTCTCCTGTAGGTTATGTACCCTGGTATGTTAACATCCCAGTCATGGTTCTCTGTGCACCATGTTTCTGTGACTGCTACGATATCCAGGCATCCCTCTTCCATCAAGGCCACCAGCTCAGGGAGCTTGTTGCCCAGACTACGGGCACTGGTACTTATTACCCTTCATTTCCTGATGGCCTTACTCCTTTTTTCCCCATCCCAGTCCTTCTTGCCTTTGTCACTTTCTCCATTTACCCCTGCCCTCCTTCCTATCGACACCTCTATGTTGGCGTTTACCACACTTACTACCGTGATTTTTTGGGGGGGCTAGGATTTCCCTGCTCCTTTCCAGTGCCTCCCCCCTTGGCTAGTTTAAATGCTTGCCAATGAAGCATTTAAACCTATCACCTAGGATCCTGGTTCCCCTCCTGGACAGATGCAACCCATCATGCCAGTATAGGCTTGCATCACTCCAGGTGGACCCCCAGTCCCCAGTGGAGCCAAATCCCTGAGCTCCACACCAGTTTTTTCAACCACTGATTGAATCCCATGGTGTGGAACACCCTAGCCTCTCCTACGCCATAGATGGACAGCACCTCCAAGAAGGTTACAGTGCATGCTACTTGTCTAAGGCCCCTCCCCAATTCCACAAACTCATCCTGCACATCTCTAATCCCTTTCTTAGCCAGGTCATTTGTCCCTAGGTGGAAAATTACATCCAGCTTCCTCCCCTGTGCAGCAGCTCTGTCAATCCTGAGGATTCGCTCCCTGTCCCTCCAAGCCATGGTGCCAGGCAGGCACCTTACCTCCTTCTCCCCTTCCTCCCCCAGTTCTACCTTCCTAACAATGGAGTCCCCCACCAGGAGTTGTTTTCTTCCCCTGTGGGGTCCCCTGCCACCCTCCTGTGGGTCTCCTTTGTGAAGGTTCCCAGCATCCTCCTTGGTCTCCACTGCGGGTGCCTCCATAGAGGAACCACACTTTGCCAGAATGGCATAGGAATTGTGGATAGGTACAGCTGGAGGGATATGCCTCTGTTCCACCACCCTCACCCTCCCTGAGCCCACTGTGGTCCAACCACTCCTCTTTCTTAGCAACCTCTGAGGCAACGGCAGTGGCACTGGTGGTCCCTGGATGGAAGAGGAGGTCCCACAAATCCTGGCCAACTCAGCCTGGAGATGAGCAACCTCCTCCCTCAGCCCAGAGAGGTGCCTGCAGAGGGGACAACACTGCATCCTCCAGAACATCTCCCAGACGACCACTGCTCCACAGCCACTGCACTGCACCACTCCCATCATGTTTTATTTCTGACCCCTTAACTGTTTGCAATCCTTACTCTTTCCTCTGTTTTTTTCTCTCTCTCCTTACTTTCTGCCTGTGTGCCCTTTAAGCTCCTGATTTTCATGTTCTGAGACAAGAATATCCTATATTTCTCAGTAGACCGCTTACTTGCTCAGAGGCAGACCTCCAGCAGCTAGAGGGGGCCAGAGAGCTACTCTTGCCCTTCTAGGATGGTGGTTCTTTGGTGGCTCTGTGATCACTCACTTCCTGCTCCCAAACAGGAAGTTCCTGTTGTCAGTCAAATTCTGTGCCTATAAAAGTAGAACTAGCTTTGGGTAGGAGGGTGGAGGGGAGGGAAGGAGGACAATAAAGTCCCAGTAGAGAAGTCCAGTCACACAGCAGTCCTTTCTCCTGGTGTCTTCTGCCAAGCTACTAGCAAAATCTTTCTAAGGCAGTCTTTAAATGTAGCTTCCTTCTAGCTAAGCCACTCCCCCTACTTACTAGATCTTTCTACAAATAATTTAAACCTCACAGCTTTCAAGTCCTTTCAATCACCTGAGATTTACACATAGATTAACTGTTCAGAAAACCATTCAGTTCAGTTAACTCAGACAAACACACACTTTTTTTGTTTTGTTTGTTAGTTTTTTTACCCTAAATTAAAGTTCCAAGTACAAGAGTTCTACTTCTTTAGTCCCAGCAGAGAAGTCTAGTCACACAGCAGTCCTTTCTCCTGGTGTCTTCTGCCAAGCTTGAAGGCTTTATGTACCATGCAGGGGTTCCTCCTTAAATGCCTATACTCCAAGGAGAATAGGTTTAAATCAGCCATCTCTAAACTGCCTTCACTCTATGTCCTTTCGAAGATGTGATCTCCAGAACTGTACACAGTATTCCAGGTGAGGCCTCAGCAGTGTTTTGTATAATTGTATCACCACCTCCTTCTTCTACTAGTAATACCCCTTCCTATACACCCCAACATGCCACTGACCTTCCCTACTGCCTTTGTACTCTGCTTGGTTACCTTTAGATTGTCTGAGATAATAATCCCCAAATTCCTTTCCTCCCTGGTGACAGTAACTCCCCCGCATCCTGTAGATCTCCCTAGGGTTTCTGCTGCCAAGGTGCATGATCTTATATTTCTTTGCATTAAATCTTAGTTGCCACTCTTTAGACCATTTTCCAGTTTCTCTAGGTCCCCCCTCATTCTCTTTACCCCATCAGGAGTGTCTACCCTGTTGCAGACCTTGTTGCCATCTGCAAACAGGCAAACCTTCCCTTCCAGACCCTCTGCAATATCACTAATGAAGATATTAAAAAGGACTGGCCCCAGAACCGATCCCTGAGGCACCCCACTTGTCACTCCCCTTTCCTCAGATTGAATCCCATTTCCCACCACCCTCTGCTTTCTATCCTCTAACTAGCTTCTAAACCAGTTTACCATATTGTACCCCATGCCCAGGCTTTTGAATTTGTTTAACAGTCTCCTGCACGGAACAGTGTTGAAGGCCTTGCCGAAATCAAGATAGATGACATTGACCGCTCAACCCGGGTCTACCTCCCTCATCACCTAGTCAAAGAAATCTATCAGATTCATTTGATATGATCTTCCTGCAGTGAATATATGCTGCCTTGGATCCTTAGTTTCCTCAGTATCCTGGGATGTATCCCATTTGTTCTCATTGCTTTGTCTACTTTTAGTTTAGTGAGTTCTTCTAGGACTGTATCTGCTGTAAATGGACTGGTGTCCACCTCCCCCTCAACCTTATTTTTGATGCTTAGCATTGGCCCTTGTCCCTCCCCTTCCACGGTAAATAATGAACAGAATTATTTATTCAGTGCTGATGCTTTTTCCTGGTCCCCCTCGACACACTTTCCCTCTGAGCCTAAGATAGATTTGTGATTCTTTTAACGGGAAGAGCCTGCTAGTCAGTTTATTTTTTTAGGAGATAGTTTGCAAGTAAGAAGGGTGGCTGACACAGCTTGTTGGGATTTATGTGATAAGGGCGATTCCCTTATCATGCAGACCGTAAAACGTGAATGAAACAGCACCTGCTGTCAGAAGGGTGACCAGCACAAAATCGACCACCATAAACAGCGACGGTCATTCACTGTTTTAATAAAATTAAACACAAAAAGCTTCTTTTCATGGGGGGGCTGTACCCCCCGCACCCCTGTGGGGAAGCCTGCACCAATTCAAATAAAATATAATCAACAACGGGGCGGACTTTTAAATAACTGAATGACACAAAAAACAGCAAAAATGTTAGCTAACAGCAGGACCTGAACCCAGGTCCATCAGCTCCATGGGCGGTGGCTCTAGCCACTACACCAAATGGCCAGCTTGGAAGGGATTGGCCACACACCTTCCAATATCCTGCATAGCGAATGTAGTTCACTGCTACACTCGCTATACAGGATATCGTCATCTTTTCCACCAGTCACTCTAAATGTGAGTGGTATTATTGAGTGGCTCATATTGAGCTACTCAATCATACGCACCCATATAGGGTGCTACCAACTTGTTGCGAGCTTGTTGAGAGCACTGTGCTGATGTTGACCTAGAGAAGCAGACCATTTGTTTGTTTTTAATTTTTTAAAAAGTCTGAGGTGAATGTCAGCTGAGAATCTTAAAAGGAATTTTGGGACAGAGCCAAACCAGTATTGAGTCCTACACTGGGATTGGGTAGCTACTGGCACCATTATGGAAGCAGGAGGGAGTGCCTGTTTAGGAGTGAAAACTGACCACAATGGAGGGTGAGGGAATGATTGTCAGAGGAGCCATGAAATTATTGTGAATTTTTTTAATGTTTTTTCTTCTTGTTTCAGGAAGGAAGCGTCATGTTTTAATTGATACTACTACATTTGAATTTCACACTTTACTAGCGTGCCAATACAGTGTATTTTCACCTTTGATTTTTGGTGGATGGAGTAATTACAAATGTGTGGGTTCCACATGTGGCTGGCTGACACTTTTTACCACTGGTCATGCCAGGATTTACGACGAGTAAATCATGCCAGCCAGCCAATCAGATTTGAGGATTTTAAAAGCTATTTTATAATCAAGTTTATAAAACAGCAAAAAAAGGAACTTTCCAAATTGCTGAGAATTACCAAAACAAATCCCAGTAGAAAGAAATCAAACTTAATCCGGCTCTTAAAAAAATATAGCCATATTTTAGAAGAAGAAAAAAATTAAATTATGATTTTGGGAAGTTATGAATAAGACTATTGTTAATAAATATTTAGTCATTTTGGCGTATGGTGGCTAAATGAACAAATAATTATGAGCGTAACCCTTCAGCATTAATCCCTGCTGAAAAAAGGATATTCTATTTTAGTGATATTGCTTATGACCCTGCTATTAGTCATGTTCATCTGTTTTTGAAAGAGGCATGTATGTAGAGTATGCTCTATTGAGTTTTTCTTTTCATGAAATGGAAGACGCCATCATCTCATGTTAATCGAACAAAGCACCAGGTTTAGATGGTATCTGTCTGATGTATATAAGCTTCACCTGAACATCTGGTTACCAATATTAACCAGTGGTTCAGTTAATTTATTTTCAATGGAAGTCCAAAACTTCCAGGAGTTCAAATCTGGAAGTCATTCCAATTTTTTGGAAGCCAAAATACTTCCAGGATCCCACTTTTGAAAGTCAGTATTCTAGGATGGACAAATTTATGGATGTTAAAATAAAGGGGTATCAAATGGGATAGGGAGGGAGAAGCCTGGCCAGTTAGAACAAAATGCTTCCCTGGACTAATGGTGCACAGGGCTAAGCATGAGGTATATCAGCTAGCAAAGGATTGTGGGGGTTCCCCGGACATACTGGTCCACCTGGGTACAAATGACATTGAGGGAAATAGCGAGCTAGAGATACAGGCAAGATTCAGGACATAGGATGCACAGTTTCCTTCTCAGAAATCCTGCCGGTGCCAAGGGCTAGTGGGGAGCACAAGAGGAAGATTAGGGAGATAAACCAGTGGCTCAGGGAGTGGTGTGAGGCCAGAGGGTATGGGTTGATGGGGGATTGGGGGGAGACCTGGGAGGATAAGGAGCTGTATGCTAGAGATAGACTCCATCTCAATTTGGAGGGGAGGGGAATCCTTAAGTTGAAAATAGAGGGGCTCATTGGTGAAAAGTGGGGTTTAAACTTGTGGCGGGGGTAGGATGGGAGAAAAGGCTGTCAAGGGGTGCCGATAGGAGGGACTCTGTCTCACTTCCTGGGAGCTGGAGGATTTCGGAAAAGGCCGACTGGTAAGTGCGAGACCAGGGAAAACAGAATCCCCATGGGAACACGAGCAGGGAAATGGAAGTATAGGAAAGGGTGGAAGGTAGTCCCTGCAAATGCCAGGAGCTTGGGAAATAAAATGCCTGAGCTCCAGGCGATGCTAACTGAGGGAGCAGTAGATGTGGCAGCGGTCACTGAAACCTGGGCCACTGTAGGACATGACTGGGACCTGAACCTGGAGGGTTACACTATGTTCAGGAAGGACAGGAAGGAGGGAAGGGGAGGAGGGGTAGCAATGATAGTCAAAAACTGCATTGGCATGGGGGAGTAGAGGAGGTGGAGGGAACCGTGGAAGCGATTTGGGTCACCTTGATAACAAGGGGGGGCAAGAGAGTAAAAATAGGAGTGGTGTATAGACCCCCTGCCCTGGAGGAGGAGGAGCTGGAGGAGAGTCTGGTGGCAGATGTTGGGAGACACTGCAGACTGGGCAGAGGAACGGTGGTGGTGTTGGGGGAATTAAACATGCCAGAAACAGACTGGGAGACTATGACATCTTCTGGGACCAGGGAACAGAGGTTGTTGGATGTCTTTCAAGAGGCGTTCCTAACTCAGCAAGTGAGGGAACCGACCAGGGAGGCGCGGGTACTGGATGTGGTCCTGGCAGACAGTGACCAGATTAGGGGCCTGGAGGTAAGTGACCCATTGGCGGGAAGTGACCATGCCACGGTCTGGTTCTGCCTGGACCTAGGAGGGCTAGAAATCTGCACAAAAACGGAGGTAACTGACTTCAGGGGAACGGATTTTAAGGAAATGGGAAGGATCCTTGAGGAGCATTTGGATGGGATTGGGTCAGACATGGACGCTGATAGCAGGTGGGAAACATAGAAACATAGACTTTGACAGCAGATAAGGACCGCTAGGCCCATCTAGTCTGCCCATTTCCCTACCTACAGGATAGGCCGCAGATCCTAGTTAACCAACAGCCTATATCTTCCTGCCCCCCACAAGAATTGCCTTATGTCTATCCCATGCATTCTTGAATTCTCCCACAGTTTTAGACCCCACAACTTCCTCAGGAAGGCTGTTCCATGCATCCACTACCCTCTCTGTGAAATAATACTTCCTCACATTGCCCCTGAACGCCCTCCTTCTATCTTTAAATTGTGTCCCCTTGTTCTTGCAAGTCTCTTTTCTGAAAGATGCTACCCTCTTGGACTTTGTTGATTCCCTTGAGGTACTTGAAAGTTTCTATCATGTCCCCCATCTCCCTTCTTTCCTCAAGGGTATACATATTAAGCTCCTTTAGTCTCTCCTCATACGGCTTCTCTTGCAGAACCTGCACCATTTTAGTTGCCCTCCTCTGGACTGCTTCTATCCTGTCTATGTCCTTTGGAGATGGGGTCTCCAGAACTGGACACAGTATTCCAGATTGGGTCTCACCAACTGTCTGTACAGAGGGATAACAACTTCCTGTTTTCTGCTGCTGATGCCTCTCCCTATACATCCCAGTATACCCGGCCCTCCCTACTGCCTTCTCACATTGCTTGCTAACCTTAAGGTCATCTGATATGATTACCCCAGATCCCTTTCCTGTTTTGTTGTTGTTACTACCTCCCACCCATTGTGTATTCTTCCCCTGGGTTCTTGTTTCCCAGGTGCATTATTTTGCACTTTTTGCATTGAATCCTAGCTGCCATACGTCTGACCATTCCTCCAACCTTGCCAAGTCCCTTTTCATCCTTTCCACGCCTCCTTGTGTATCAACCCTGTTGCAGATCTTTGTGTCATCTGCAAAGGCATACTTTTCCTTCCAGTCCCTCTGCAATGTCACTGATGAAGACATTAAAAGGACTGGACCAATACTGAACCTCGGTACCCCACTAGTAACCGCCTTTCTTCAAGTGGACTCATTTACAATTACCTTCTGTGTCCTGTTGTCCAGCTAATGTTTTACCAGGCTACCACCCTGGGACCCACTCCCAGGCTGGTTAATTTGACTAATAATCTTGTGTGGGACTGTGTCAAATGCCTTGCTAAAGTCTAGGTAGGCCATGTCCACAGCCCCTCCCTGGTCTACTACTTTGGTCACCCAGTCAAAGAAATCTATTAGATCTGTCTGACATGACCTTCCCACTGTGAACCCATGCTGCCTTGGATCCTGTGCTCCACTGACCTCTAGGTACTCAACTATTCTTTCCTTCAGAAGTGACTCCATCACTTTCCCTACCACAGAGGTCAGACTGACAGGTCTGTAGTTTCCTGCCTCTGTCTTGGTCCCACTTTTGTGAAGGGGAATCACATCCGCCTTCCTCCAGTCCTCAGGTACCACACCATCCTCCCATGATTTATTAAAAAGAGTTGCCAGTGGTTTCACTAGTTCCTCCCTTAATTCTTTTAGAATTCTGGGGTGAATTCCATCAGGACCCATTGCTTTGTCCACCTTCAGTTTTAGGAGTTCTTGCAGAACCCTTTCTTCTGTGAAAGGACTGGGATCGACCCTCCTATCAAGAGTGCTTCTGTTAATTGGATTAGGCACTTCCCCCTCCTCTTTTGTGAATACTGAGCAGAAATATTCGTTCAGTATTCCTGCTTTCACTGTCCCTCTGCCCACACCCCGCTCATTCTATTCAGCCTCACTATCCCTCCCTTTGTCTTTCACGCTGCTGATGTACCTATAAAAGGTTTTATCCCCTTCTTAACTGAGTTGGCTATCTTTTCCTCAGTTTGGGCCTTTGCTATTCTGACTTCCCTCCCTGCTTTTCTGCCTTAACTGGTACAGCTCTCTGTCCTGCTCCTTCTGTGTTTCCTTATACTTCCAGAATGCTATCTTTTTCTTCCTGACTTTCACAACCACCTCTCTTGAGAACCATAGTGGCTTTTTCTTTTGTTTTGATTTGTTTATTTGCTTCACACAAAGGCTTGTTGCCTCTGTGATGGCAGTTTTGATAATTCCCCATTGTTGCTCCACACCTCCTTCTAGCCTGTTTGCTAGTGCTTTTCTGAGGCACTCTCCCATCTTGCCAAAGTCAGCCCTCCTGAAGTCCAGTACCTCTACTTTTGTATGGCTTGACTTTGTATGAGTTTAACGTGAACCACACTGTTTGATGGTCACTTGTCCCTCAGATGGCAACCCACTCTAGATCTGAAATCCTCTCACTGCCCCCGCTTGAGAGTACGAGGTCTAAGATTGCTCCCTCACGAGTGGGTTCCGAAACTAGCTGTCTAATGCCTGCCACCTGTAGGGCGTCAAGAATGGCCCTGCTCTTGGATGTGGCTGCAGCAAATGTGCTCCAGTTAACATCTGGCATATTCAGGTCTCCCATCAACAGTATCTCCCCTTTCTCTGCCATTCTAAGAATGCCTTCCATCATATCCTTGTCCATTCCTTCCCCCTGACATGGGGGTCTGTACACAACCCCTGTGCGGATTGTGGTGCCCTTTCCAGTCTCCAAGGTGACCCACAGTGCCTCCTCTCCTCTCCTCCCTGTTTACTCTTTTGTTCAGTTGCTTTTATCCCTTCCTTTACATAGAGCTACTCCTCCCCTCTTCTCCCTGCCTGTCTCTCCTGTAGGTTATGTACCCTGGTATGTTAACATCCCAGTCATGGTTCTCTGTGTACCATGTTTCTGTGACTGCTACGATATCCAGGCATCCCTCTTCCATGAAGGCCACCAGCTCAGGGAGCTTTTTGCCCAGACTATGGGCATTGGTACTCATTACCCTCCATTTCCTGATGGCCTTAACCCCTTTTGCCCCATCCCTGTCCTTCTTGCCTTTGTCACTTTCTCCATTTACCACTGCCCTTCTCCCTATCGACACCTCCATGTTGGTGTTTGCCACACTTACTACCGTGATTGTTTGGGGGCTAGGATTTTCCTGCTCCTTTCCAGTGCCTCCCCCCTTGGCTAGTTTAAAAGCTTGCCAATGAAGCATTTAAACCTATCACCTAGGATCCTGGTTCCCTCCCGGACAGATGCAGCCCATCATGCCAGTATAGGCTTGCATCACTCAGGTGGACCCCCAGTCTCCAATGAAGCCAAATCCATGAGCTCCACACCAGTTTTTCATCCACTGATTGAATCCCATGGTGCGGAACACCCTAGCCTCTCCTATGCCATAGATGGGTAGCACCTCCGAGAAGGTTACTGTGCGTGCTACTTGACTAAGGCCCCTCCCCAATTCCACAAACTCTTCCTGCACTTCTCTAATCCCTTTCTTAGCCAGGTCATTTGTCCCTAGGTGGACAATGACATCCAGCTCCCTCCCCTGTGCAGCTGCTCCGGCAATCCTGAGGGATTCGCCCTGTCCCTCCAAGCCGTGGCGCCCAGGCAGGCACCTTACTCCCCTCTCCCCTTCCTTGCCCAGTTCTACCTTCCTAACAATGGAGTCCCCCACCAGGAGTTGTTTCCTTCCCCTGCAGGGTCCCCTGCCACCCTCCTGTGGGTCTCCTTTGTGGAGGTTCCCAGCATCCTCCTTGGTCTCCACTGTAGGTGCCTCCATAGAGGAACCACACTTTGCCAGAATGGCATAGGAATTGTGGATAGGTACAACTGGAGGGATGTGCCTCTGTTCCACCACCCTCACCCTCCCTGAGCCCACTGTGGTCCAACCGCTCCTCTTTCTTGGCAACTTCTGAGGCAACGGAAATCATCAGGAGAGGGGTGCAAGATGCTACCAGCACCTGTGCAAGAGTAAGATGAAAATGCGGTAGGGCCCGAAAACCCTGCTGGTGGACCAAGGAGGTCCAGGAGGTGGTGCAGGGAAAGAAGGCAGCCTAAAGGCAATTCAAGTGCTCAAGGAGTGAAAGGGATCGAGGGGCGTATGAGCCTATGGCTAGAAGGGCCACTAGGGTGGTGAGGGTGGCTAAGGCAAGGAAGGAGCAGAACCTGGCCAGGGAAATCAGGAGCGGGAACAAGGGGTTCTTTAGATACATTGGGGAAAAACAAAGGGTGAAGGGGAAGATTAGCAGGATTAAATCAGGGGAGAGATGGGCACAAGACCCGGGGGAGCAGGCTGAGGTACTAAATGAGTACTTCACCTCAGTTTTCACCAAGGAAATGGGGTGCTGCATCATACATGGGAGGAGACAGAGATACTGAGGGGGGACCCTTACCGATCGGCGGGTCTGGGGAGAGGGGGAGGCATCACTGGCAGGAGGGGAAGGGCTAAGCAGGGAGAAGAGGTACTGGAAGTGGAAATCACAGCAGAGAGAGTGAGGGAAGCCCTCAGCTCCCTTAAGATGGAGAAAGCACCGGGGCCAGATAAATTACATCCCAGAGTGCTGAAGGAACTTGCGGATGTCCTGGCGAAACCCCTGGCGGAGCTTTTCACCATCTCTCTGAAGACAGGGTGGGTGCCCCAGGACTGGAAGGTGGCGCATATAGTGCCTATCTACAAGGGGGGATCAAGGGAGGTGGCAAAGAACTACAGGCCTGTCAGCCTGACATCGGTGGTGGGCAAGGTGATGGAGGGCATTGTCAAGGAGAGGCTGGGGGGGACCTGGAAAAGTCAGGGTGCCTGGATGATAGACAGCATTCATCTCTGGGAAATTGTGTCAGACAAACCTTGTGGAGTTCTATGACTGGGTGACGAGTGCCTTGGACCTTGGTAGACCAGTGGACGTCCTCTTTCCAGACTTCAGCAAGGCATTTGACTCTGTTCCTCACTTGGGCCTGTTGGATAAGCTGGGAGAAATGGGGGTTGGGAACCAGATGATCAGATGGATAGGCAATTGGCTCCAGGACCAGACCCAGAGGGTCGAGTTGGCGGGATAGTCTCATCCCAAAGAGGGTCATTAGTGGGTCCCACAGGATCAGTCCTTGGGCCCCTCCTGTTCAACACCTACGTCTCTGACATAAGGACAGGAATCAGGAGTGAGATGAGTCTCTTTGCGGATGACTCAAAACTGGGGCGGTGGTGGATGGGGGAGGAGGGGAGGGTGGCCCTACAGGGGGACCTGGAGGCTCTGGAAAGATGGTCTAGAAAGTGGAAGCTGAGGTTCAATGCAGGGAAATGCAAGGTATCCACCTGGGGGCCAGAAACCCGGGCCAAGTGTACACCCTGGGGGAATGCTACAAGTCTCGATGGCTGAGAGGGACCTGGGGGTGGTGGTGGATGTCAAAATGAACAACTCAGAGACTTGTAGGAGGGCAGCAGCCAAGGCCAACAGGATGCTGGGATGCATCGCTAGGGGGATCACCTCCAGAAGGAGGGAAGTGATGCTCCCTCTGTATAACTGCTTGGTGAGGCCACACCTTGAGTACTGTGCAGTTTTGGAGGCCACACTTAAAGAGGGACATTAAACTCCTGGAGAGGGTCCAGAGGAAGGCAACCATAATGATTTGGGGCTTGGGGGACAGGACCTATGAGGAGAGGCTCGAAGAGCTAAATATGTACACACTGGAAGAGAGAAGGGACCGGGGGGACATGTTAGAGGTCTTCAAACACATGAAGAGGGTAAATAGGGGAGGAACAGTCAGGGTGCTTCGAAGGAAGGAGGAGGGGGGCCACTAGAGGGCATGGGTGGAAGCTGGAGGGGGGAAGATTCAGGGGAGAAATGAGGAGGTGCTACTTCACTGAGAGGGTGGTGGAGCCATGGAATACACTGCCTAGGGGGCTGGTGGAGGCAGAGACGGTGGAGGGGTTCAAGAGGGGCTGGGACAGGTACAGGGGAAGGGTTCTGGAAGCAAAATCCAATGCAGCAAGAATATCCGGAACTGGGAAGGGAGAAGCCAGAGAAGGCGAGGGGGGCAGCAAGGTCAGCACCCAGGGTTGGGGCTGACCAATCGAGCATACTCGAGAGACCATTAGGACTATTCTGCTGGCATTTTAGTATGTTAGTAAATTAGTGGTAAAATACACTTTCTTTCAGAAAGATCCATCATTTCTGACTTCCAAGCCTGCAATTTTGGAAGTCATCTAATTTTTGGTTTTACATCTGGAAGTCAATTACTTCCTCCCTCTTTATTTTGGAAGTTTTTGCCCTATTTTTGGAATTCAAATACTCCCAAAATGGAGTTAACTGAAGCCCTGGTATTAACCAATCTTCAATAAATTTCTTAAATTTCACTTTGTCCAGCAGTTGAAAAACAAGTGAAATTGCACCACTTTATAACAAAGGGGATATGAGGGATCATAACAAAACTTCAGACCAATCAGTTTACTAGACACAATGCCAAAAGTTTATTCCAACATTTTATTAAACAAATTACAGTTCAGAGTTGGCGATACGGGATGGTATCTGATTTACAGGCAGGTTTTAGGCACAACTTTCCAACCATATGTTTTGGCACATCTTATTTTTCAATATATTCATATAAAGAAATTAAAATTGTATACTGTATCAGTTTTAAAGTAGTTTTTGATTCAACTGACAAACTGATACTTTCGCAAAAATTAAAAGGGATGGGCTTAGACACTGATTTGCTTTTTCCCCGTTATACAATTGTATTCTGCAATTAAGCATTTATTATATAGGATACACAAGGTAATCTTACTCTCCCCTTTCCATCTAACTGTGCTGAAAAGCAAGGTTGTTGACTTGATTGTCTACTTTTCAATCTTCAGGTTATTGAGACTGTAGAAAACAAAACTGAGCTGCTAATTTTCACTCTCCAAATATTGCAGGTAAATGTTGTATAATGTTGGCCTACACAGACAGTATGGTATCATTTTCACTTTCTCCAGTTTGTTTTCAGTGTAAATTAAGTCATTTGGGGGGGTTTGTGCACAAAGCCCAAATTATTTCTGAATCTTGACAAAACTAAGACTTAAACTGTTGGTGATAAGAAGCTTTACAATTTACAGTGGCCAGAGACAGTAGATCCCAGGAAAAAATGATGGGCAAACTCGGTGGACCACAGGTCCCCTTCTGCCATCGTTTTCTATGTTTCTGTGTTACTGCCACTGCACAATTTACATATTAATAATTTCAGTCTTGAAATAATGAATGGATATACGTATTTAGGAGTCATATTCACTTTAAAAGGCAAATGGTCAAAACATTTAAAAACACAAATACAGTAAACGAAACAAAATATGCAAATAATTATGAGGTTTAATTAGTTGTATGAAGGGACAACTGTCCTCCCTGTTTTATGGTCTGTTAAAGCTAAACTTAATCCTATAATTCTCTACGGGTCAGAGGTGTAGGGGTATTACTGCCCTCACACAACTGAAAAATATTATTTAATTGTTCTCTGCTGACTGTAGGCAGAATAGGGACTGAGCAGCATACTAGAGCAGAATTAGGCAGAATTCTCCTTGAAGCATTAGTGAATTTAATATTGGTGTTCTATATACTTCAGCGGTTAATCAAAAAAAGGAAATGTGTGGTCCAAACTCTGTTTATTAGAAAAAAATGAAATGTTTAGAATTCTGAACCAAATCCAGCAGGTTAGATATGTTACATAATATCATTAAAATAGTAATTAATGGGGACTGTGGAAGGACTCCATGAAAGGCACTCTTATTTCACAAAACTATAAATCATATATTAAGAACCTGATATTTTCATTTTACAAAGAAAGAGATCTTGTGGACATAACAACCTCTAGACTGACACCAGAGTACGTTAAACATAAACCTTGGCGTGGCTGTTAGCCTTATTTAATGCTGCCATTGTTACGGAATGAAACACGTACAATAACACAATGCAGGTGTGAATCTAGTAGTGTAAAAAAAGTGGAACTGAAATATGCAAAAAATGATACGTTAGGAAACACTAGCTGGCCTCTTGGTGCGGAAGGCTGAGGCATCCATGCCGCACCTGCCTCCATGCTGGTGGCCTGGGTTTGGGAATAACCCTGCGCTGCTTGGGGGTCAGCCAAGGGGCATCACCCTCCACTTTTTGATAGCCTTACCCCATTTAGATCCATTTCTGTCCTTACTGCCTTTGCCTATTTTACATTTAAATCTGTTCTGTTCCCTAATAACTTCTGTACCTTGGTGTTTACCTCACTAATCACCATGTTTTGTGGGGGGAGGCTCAGATTTCCCTGCTCCTTTTCAGTGCCTCCCCTCTTGGCTAGTTTAAATGCTTGCCAATGAAGCATTTAAACCTCTCACCTAGAATCCTGGTTCCCCCCCTGGACAGATGCAGACCATCGCACCAGTATAGGTCTGCATCCCTCCAGGTGGCTCCCCAGTCCCCAATGAACCCAAAACCCTGAGCTCCACACCAATTTTTCAACTACTCATTGAATTCCCTGGTGAGAAGGGCCCTAGCATCTCCCTTGCCATAGACAGGCAGCACCTCTGAGAAGGTTACCGTATGCGCTACTTGTCTAAGGCCCCTTCCCAACTCCTCTTTCACTGCTCTGATCCTATTCCTAGCCCGGTCATTTGTCCCTAGGTGGACAATGACATCCAGCTCCCTCCCTCATGCAGCTCCTCCCATGATCCTGAGGATTTGCTTCCTGTCCCTCCAAGCCATGGTGCCAGGAAGGCACCTTACCTCCCTCTCCCCTTCCTCCCCCATTTCTACCCCCCTAATGATCGAGTCCCCCACCAGAAGTTGTTTCCTTCCCTATGGGGTCCCATGCCACCCTCCTGTGGGTCTCCTTTGTGAGGTTCCAGCATCCTCCTTGGTCTCCACTGCAGGTGCCTCCAGAGGAACCACTATCCACCAGAAGAGAGAATGAATTGTGGAGAGGTACAGCTGGAGGATGCAACTCTGTTCCACCCTCTCCCTCCTTGAGCCCACCCTGGTCTAGCCTCTCCTCTTTCTTGGCAACCTCTGAGGTAGTGGCATTGGCCCTGGTGGTCCCTGGGTGGGGGAGGAGGTTTCATGAATCCTAGCCAGGTCAGCCTGGAGATGGGCAATCTCCTCTCTCAGACCAGAGAGGTGCCTGCAAATAGGGCAGCATCGCAGCCTCCAGAATGTCTCCCGGAACACTGCCGCCCCACAGCCATTGCACAGCACCACTCTTATCATGTCTTATTTTGTGTCCCCTCTACTGTTTCTCTGGATGCTTACTCTCTCCTCTCCTTACAACTCTCACCCTTCCTGTTCTGGGACAGCAACTTCCAATATTCTTCAGTAGCCTCCTTCTTCCTTGCTCAATATCAAACCACCAGCAGCTGGGGAGAGTGAGCTACTTTTTTCCTTTAGAGTTGACAAAACCAATGTTTCTCTATGATCCTTTCCTTCCTACTGCCAAACAGGAAGTTCCTGTTGACAGTCAAATCCAGTGGCTATAAAAGTAGAACTGGCTTTGGGTGGGTGGGATGGAGGGCTAGCAACAGGAAGCTGTAATTTGACTCACCTGCTTTTATAGTGTCTAAACCACACCCCCCAGGTAAGCTCTCTTTCCTCCTACTGGTTTAGCAAAATCAGCGGATACAGTACCCTTCCCTGCACAGAACACACACTGACTTTCTTTTCTTTCTTTTTTTAACCCTAAATAAGACCCCTTCTACTTCTAATAAAGTTATCTGTCTTCTTAATCTTAACAGACACTGACAAAGCAGGGCAACAGATGCTGCTGTCACATGTCCAATGTTGCCATGTACCCACGGCCTGTACACCACCATGGCACTGGTGAGCTAGCCATGTGGTGCATGCACCATGAACTTGTCCGCCGCCAGCATGCAGCTGGAGCACATGTGACAGACAACAGACCACAGGCACCACCACAGACACCATCAACAGTATGGAGGGGGACAACAACAGCACGGTCCACAGTGTTACCTGAGGCAGACGTGCAATAGACCTGGAGACAAGACACCAGCTGCCAGGGCTCCATGCCCAGATGGTGGCTGGCATGGACAGCCACCAATGTCATGCCAGCAGACATGCATGCGGTGGAGGGGTCGGCATGACCGTGCATACCAGAGACACACAAGGGGCACAGCTGCATGGGCCAGGCACACACTGCCAGGGGCGACTGGGACACAGCGCATGCACCTGAGACCACTGCACACAGGCATCCAGTGCACAGGGCACAGCACACATACTGCAGACAGGGACCATGGCCCCCACCCACACCAGTAAAGGGGGCCCTGGCAGACACACCTACGGCCAGGCTGGCACCACCCCCACATGCCATGCACACCACTGCAGCAAGGCACCAGACACCCGCTACAAATCAGAGACCACCACAGTTATAGTATGAAACATATCTATAATTCAAAAGGTAACAGAATGAACAAGACCTATTTACAGTACTATATACAAAGTGGGGGGAAGGGGTAGAAGGCTACAACTTGGGAGGGATGGGCATGGGGCAAGGGGGAACAGCAAGGAGGGGTACAAAGGGGTGTGAGGGACAGTCCAGAGGGGGAAGGAACAGCGCGGGCTCCACAGGCCCTACTGGTGGCCCCTCTCATCCCTGCGCTCCCTGTGGTGCCTTCTGTGCTGCCACCAGTCACTCCGCTCCATGACCTGCAGCAGCTCCAGTGTGGCCCTGGTCACCTGCAGTATCTCCTGAATGTGACCCTTAGGGTCATCCAGCATTGTTCACCTAGGACAAGGGAGCAGATTCAGTACGTGACACTGGCCAGACCCCCACAGTCCACCCAATGTGCATGGCATACAGCTGTGGGCTTCGCCCCTGTGATGGCATGCAACCACCCACAGTGGGTGTGCCCACATGACCCACCTATCCTGGCACCCATAGCCATGCAAACCGCTGCACACCCCCACTGCCCATGCACTGCACAGCACCAACGTGGCCATACAGTGTCACGGCTATGGAGTGTGATGGCAGTGGCACAGCTAGGCGCCCAGTGCATACACAGCCCACCTGCAATATCCACCCACACATGCAGTCCCACAGGACAGTGCGGAGTGCACCATGTGGCATGCATGGCAGTGGGGCCATGTGCAGGGGGCCATGCCCCACCACCACCCGTGCAACCCACCATGCACAGAGGTAAGGGGAAACATGGCACTCACCTGCGTCCTGGTCAGCAGGCTGCTGCTGACCCCTGGCATCACCACTGTGCTCTGGCTGCAAGGCCACACCTCTGGTTCCAGCCTGCCATCCCTGCTCATGAGCCAACTGGGCCCTATGGCGATCCTCCAACCTAGAGTGCAAACATGGAGAGGGTAACATCAGTACAGGCCAGTAACATAGCCCCCCCCTTGCTGTGTGCGTGCCTGCACAGCCCAGCCATGATGCAGTGGTGCAGGGTGTACACAAGGCACCCCCAACACTGGCAACACAGGTATGCCCCCCACAGTATGGCCTGATGACCACCGCAATACCTGGACAGACAGATACTACCAGTGATGTGATGGAGCACCTACCTGGCCGTGGCACTGCGCCCCGACGGGCACGTGCCTGCAGTCTCCCTAGGTGGTCGGGGTCCCACTGCCGCAGGTCCCCATATCGGTGGTGATGCTGCTCGGCAGTCCTGCTGCACCCCGTGGCCTCCTCAAGGCCCTCTGCCACCTCCTGCCACACTGCTGTCCGTGGACTCAGGAGGGGTACATGGCCAAAAAGGGCACCTGCATGGGGCTCCACCAATGTCACCAGGTTGGCCAGCTCAATTACTATCCACATGAGTGCTCTGGTGCACGACATAGTGCAGTAGCTATCGGCCACAAAATGGTGCTCTGTAGTGCACGTGCCCCATGTGTGGAGGCAGCACAGCAGTGCATTGCCAGTCACTATCGCGCTGGCACTGGACTGTGCAACAGGGGTGCTGGCACCTAGGGGGCAAAGGTCAGCCACAGGGTCAAGTGTTTGTCCATGTACGGAGTGCCATAGTGCTATTGGGAAGCCCTGCGTGTAGCACGGTAGGGTGCATGTGTGTGATGCCTTTCAATGGCCTACCATGCTGTGGCACCATGGTGCCCATGGCGCACAATGGCACAATAGCCCCCTGAGCATACAGTGCACTTGTGCCACAGGCACAGTGGTCGCCATGCCCTGTACTGCCTCCCACGCACAGCACGTCAGCAGCACCGCTAGCCTCGATGTCAGCACTGTGGGCATGCATGGTGCGGTGCCAACTGCTCACATCACAGTGGTTAGTCGTAGCCTGAGCACTCTCAACACCATTGCGCAAGGCGCAACAGCACAATATTCAGCCAGGATATGCAGATCAGCTCATGAGCCATTCCACGGCACATCCATTGCATTAGCATCCAATTACAGATGTGCCTGCCCTCATTTACATGCATTGCGCTATAAATATGCGACCTGAGGCTGCATAGGCCACGGATCAGTATTGCAGTCCTTTGAGGTAGGTTGCATGCTTTAGGGACGTGGGGACAGTGGTCTGGGAGGGCTGTATGGGACTGCACAGTCCAAGGTAACACCTGTCTATCCCCCAGTTACGAGCACGACTGAGCGAGAGGAAGAGGAGGAGCAGGGAAGGGTGCGAAGGAGGAGGCCCAACTTTCCTAGGGCTGAATCTGATGCTCTGTTTGAGGCATACCTTGACAGGGAGCCGCTGCTTAGCGGACAGCAGGGAACTCCACAAGCCTGTGCTGCGGCGTGGGGTGAGGTGGCACGTGCCATCAACCAGCAGGGCAGCCAGCAGCGGTCCATGCAGCAGTGCAAGAAGGTTGGCATGGACAGGAGGCAGATTAAAGATAAGGTGGCCTCCACCAGGGTGGCATGTGCTGCCACTGGTGTGGGCCAGCAGGACGTACCCCACCTGACACCACAGGAGGAGCGGGTGGCCAGCAGCATGTGGCGTAGTGCCATCGAGGGTGTTCCTGGTGGTGACTTCCAGATGGGTGGCAGCCCATCACTACATGGTAGGTCCAGAGCTGGCAGTGTGTGGGTGGTAGGGGGGCAGGCCCCAGGGCCAGGTGGAGCCACTAATGGTACTGTGTTCCTTTACAGCTCCTGAGTGTCTGCATGGAGCAGCGGTGGTGGGTGTGTCCACCGAGGGGGTGGCCCTGGACACGGTGGAATGCCCATCCACCTCCACAGGTGTCCGAGGGACCGACCATCTGCATACCTGCACGTCTGTCCAGACTGATGCCAGTGGTGCGGGTGGGGACATGGCCCTGCCTATGTCCCAGCGTGACACCGCCCTCAGTGTCCAGTGTGCTGGGACACAGATCAGGGCCAGCTCCAGCACTGATGATGACGTGACACACGTCCTGGACAGTGATGTATGTGGGACACAGGATAATCCCACAGATGGCAACCACCCAGGCGGTTCCATGGGTATTGCTGGCATGGCTGCCTGCACAACAGCCCATTCCCAGGCAGCGTCTGCATGCTCCAGTGGGGCAGCACTGGTGTGCGGCCAAGGTGGTGGGGCTGTTGCTGCTGCTACGGCTGAGCCAGTGTCCCCTGGTGAACGGCAGCTGGAGGATCAGTGGCAGCAGATGGCCAATGTCTACATGGGGACAGGGGCATGGGGCGGTGGCAGTGCACCGCGTGTGGACGTACCCCAGAATGGCAGTGCTGTGCAGCACCCACCGTTGAGGGGTGCTGGGCAGCAAGGCCAGGAACAGCATGGAGGACAGCATGCTGGACATGCAGACGACCCCTTGGACGACCACAGATGTCTTCTCCAGGCCTCAGCAGATCAGCAGATGCAGCTCGTGACGGCGGTGGATGCGCTCAGTGCGGTCCTGCACCAGGCAGAGGAGTGGCGCAACAGGGACCATGCCTTGCTCCTGGCAGAGCTGGCCCAGCAGCGGGCAGATGTGACCGCTGTCATTGACAGGCAGACCACTGCAATGGCAACTGTCATGACTACACTGGTCACCCGGTTGGGTGCCCAGCCACTGCACACTCCTCAGAGTGCTATGTCCACCCCCTGTTTCTGGCATCGTGTGATCCCTGCTATGTCGACGCCAGGTTCGGCTGTGGGCATACCAAGCACTCCTGGTGAGGGCATGTTTGGTGGCCTGCAGACCCCTGCACGGACACGGTCGCCTTCACGCAGTGTCACCCCTTGGAGCCCGTCGGTGCCACCCCATGAGGCCACTGGTCAGGCTGGCAGGTCTCGGCGAGCCCACCCACGCATCCGTGGCTGCCATGGTACTGTGTCACATGACTGATCCGTCTCCCTCCACAGCCACTGTCTGCCGCTGCCCTGTGTGCACTGTGGTGTTCTTTGTGCGATGCATGGGTGATGTGCCCAGCCCTGCCCACATATGATCCCTGTGCACACCCTCCTGGCTGCTGGCCACTGTGGCGTGTGCATGATGATGCCTGCGTAGCACTGTCCACCACTGTACAATGGTGCTTAGTGTCTGAGGCATGCACAGTGCCAGCCACTGGGCATGGTTGTGTGTGGTCCTGTGGGGGTGCCTGTTGGGGTGGGCATGCCTGTTGCCCTGTGGGCATGTGTTGTGGTGTGTGTGTACATGACATGTGCAGCCCTGCCCACCCTGCCTTTGTGTGTGGTCCCCCACCCATTCCCATGCCCTTTATGCTGTCCGCCCCTAGTGTCCACCCCTGCCTGTCTGTGGACTGTGCCCTTGCCCTTGGTGGTTGCACATGGCCCCATTGCTTACCTGTGTTGTACAGAGTGCTCCTCTTCGATGGTGTCCCGGTGCTGCTGTGCCATCCGGGCCAGCCAACGGTCCCATCGCCCAGGGGGTGGCTGCCCTACACCAGCTGGACCGGCATCCTCATCGTCCCCACCGCTGTCCCCCTTCTCAACCTCAATGGCTATCCCACAGTCGGTGGCCATGTTGTGCAGTATACCGCAGGCCAGGAATAGCCTGCAGGCCTTTGAGGGGCTGTACTTGTAGGGCACCGACTGATGTGTGCAGGCAACAGAACCATGCCTTCAGCAGCCCAAACACATGCTCGATGACATTCCATGTTGTGGCATGTGCCTTCATTGTACTGTTGTTGTGCTGGGGTCATGGGGCACCGGTACGGTGTGAGCAGCCAGGGTTGTAGCGGGTAACCACTGTCACCTGTGTGTAAAGGGGAGTCATTAGCATGGTGGTCTGCGTCGCTGTGCTATGGGCCATCATTTCCATTACCCATGGCACCCCTGCCAATGCCCCTCATATCTGCACCCATCATCCAATGTGCTATGCATACTCACCTACCAGATGGCCAGTGAGGATGTTCCCACTCTCGAACCTGTGGCACAGTGCAGTCTGGTGCCAGATGAAGGCATCGTGTGCTCCTCCAGGGTGCATGGCACAGACATTGATTATGCGCCCCCTGGCATCGCACACCACCTGGCAGTTGACATTCAGGTAGCCCTTGTGGTTGATGTACACCACCCCCTCTGGGCCAGGTGGCATGCAGATACCTACATGGGTGCAGTCTATTGCCCTGAGCATGCCAGGCAACCATGCTACCCTGTGGAACTCCTGTATGTGTGCTGTGTGCTCCGCCTGTGTTCTGGGAAAATGGATGTACTCCACAGCATGTGGCAGCAGTGCGGCTGAGGAATTGTGTAAGTAGGCGTGACGCGACCAACTGGGTTATGCCTGTCATGTCCCCTGTTGATCTCTGGAAGGTGCCTGTGGCAAGCAGGCAAATGACGGCTGTGACCTTCGTCTCCACAGACAACACATGGCTCCGTCATGGGGGTGCCTGCATCTCATCACTGCACAGCTCACAAGTTGCCTCAGAATCACCAGGTTCAGGCAGTACTGGCCCACAATCTCAGTGTCACTGTACTGTTTGAAGGTGGTGCGGGCTTGGTACAGCCTTTTCTGGGCGTACCTCTGATGGGCCCTTCTACAGCCACGCCTCTCTGCTGCCTGCCTTCTCACACCCCTCATTACTGCCTCCATCTGGAAGGTGGCACTGGCCATGTCCCTGGCTGGTGCCCCCCCGGGCGGCTGTCTACCTGTTCCCCCCGCTGTGTGTTGCTGGTGCTGCCCCTGCCACCGGGTTCACCTCTGGCTGTTCATCTCTGTGTGCCCTTCCTCTTGCCACTGCCCTCCATCCACTGTGGCACTCTCAGGCCCTCTCGCACACACAGGCACAGGCACACACACTCCTTCTCTCACTCAGGCACACCTCCGCTGGGCCCTGTCCACCTCCTGGCCACACTTGCCCCCTACTTCCTGTCTTGCACCCCTGCCACTCTGGCTCCGTGCTCCCACCTATGGCTCTTCTGTGACGCATTCATCCTCCCCTCTCTTGCTCCCTTTTATTTTGGCTCATTTCCACTGTCGCGCAACTTCCACTTGCTCCGCTACTGCACACATCGCCTACTGATGAATATCGCACTGCAAACGTTATTCCTGGTTCTGCCCCATGTAGTTGTGCATGCATTCATTACTGTTGCGCTATGGCGCATTGCATGTTATGCTGCACTGCTGCTCCCACTAAATATCGCACCATGGCGCATTTCCGCTCTTGCGCTGACGCATCTGCTCTGAATATCCCACCCTTTATATAAACGTATATATGCAATTTTCATTTTAATGCAAAATGTTTTTCTTAAATTATCACTTGTAATGATCTATGGTTGAACAAATAAAGAACTAGACTGGTAAAAGTTTAAGTTGCTTCCACTATATTAATGATATTTCTAGTAAAACTGAGAAAAAGATAAACACAATATTTTGCCTTCCTCTTAATCATAATAGGCTAAGCCTGCAGTTCAATGGGTGGGAGCAACTAGCCAATCCCCCTGCCTGAGCTATTTATATCAGCTCCCTCCATTCTTCCTCAGAAGCACTGTTTTTTGCTACAGCCAGAGGCTCTACCAGAGCTCTGCCCTCCTTCTCCGGTGTTTGTCTCCCTCCCTCCCTTTGTATTTTGGCCTCCTGCTTGGTTTGTGCTTCATGTACTACCTGGAGAGACATGGCTCCACTATAATAAGAAGCAATGGTTCATGACTGGGAGGACTTGTCAGACCAAATTGATAGTGTTCTTTGACTAGGTAACTGGGACAGTGGATAAGGAGCAAGCAGTGGATTTGCTCTACTTCTGCTTCAGCAATGTGTTTGAGACTGTGCCACATAGATGTTTGCTGAAGAACCAGCTTTCTAGGTCAGTATTTTGCTTTTTCCCCTCCTTGGCTGGAGTTTGTGCTTCTCTTAGTCACCTCTTCCTACTGTACTCCTGTTCTCCTGTGTCTGGTGCTTCTTTCAGATTAGTTTATTTTTGGGCTTTCTGGCTTTCCTAGTATCCTGCTATCTCCATTTACCTTGACTTATGCTATTCAGGCTCCCATGTTGCTGTTCTTCCATACCTTTAGCAATCTCTCAGTTCAACTACAGTTGCTAACTGCTTAGTGCTTACTCCTGGCTCCTAGCCAGGCAGCCACTGCCTTCTGGGTTCTTTGTTGTTCATGTCAGCAGCTCCTGCCCCTTCGTTGTCAATTCCCATATACTCATGCTTTCCCAAGTAATTTCAGTTTTTGTTTATACTACCTCAGCCTTCCTAACTTGCAATGTATCAGCAACTAACACTAACCTCCCTTATGGAACTGGCTGACATAAGAAAGGCCGATTAAGGGTGGCAGATGCATGGAATAGCCTACCTCAGGAAGTAGTAGATATGAATACACTGCAGGGCTTCAAACAGGCAATACAGATGCGTATGAATAGATGGGCCATTGACAGAGTACAGGCCTATTGCACATTCATAAGGCAGAAAAAACAGGCAGACTGGATGAGCCTTGTGGTCCTTATCTGCCATCAACTTCTATGTTTCTATTTCTTATTCAGTCCTGGCTTGTAAAATTCAGTCTCATTTGACGTCCTCATTGTCATTCGATGTCTCAATCAGCCATGGCCATCGAGCTTCCCCATGGCCTCCCACTACTCCTGCGTTCAGATATAAAAAGCTGATGCTCAGCCTTACTTACTTTTTGTTTCTTCCATCTTATCATGATCTCCAGGATTTGCCATGACCTCCTACTGTCCCTGTATTTGGATGCATACCAGCCACAACCAAAGTATGTCTCTAGGGCACTGCCCTTAGTCCGATGGTCTTTCTCTGCTCCATGACGTCTGCATCTTGAGGGTGGGTTCCTCATCGGGTGGGTCCCTTTTCTTTATGCCCTTTGGGTGAGACTGTCCTATTCTCCAGGTGAAGCTTTAGCTGTGCAGATCAATTCGGCAGCACATCTTGAGGTAGCAACTAAGACTTCAGCTGCCAGAGGGTGGGGCTTCTGAATCCAAGGGGGCTCCTTTAGCTGTGCAGCCAGTGTCAGCAGCATCTTTGAAATATATTCCCCATATAGCCACTTAAGGTTCACCTGGTCTCCACCTCCTTCCCTTCCTCTGCCCCTCAAGGGCAAAGATCATACAACTCCGATTTCTGACCCCTCAAGGGCTTCTTCTATGCCTTACCCCTCATGGATTTGGCTTCCTCTCTAGGCCTCCCTTTGTGGAAGCCAGGTGAGTGCCTTTCAGTGGTTATTGCTCTCCTCCTCCTGCTTTGAGGGGTGGGTCTGAGCCTTAGCACAAGGCACCTTCTTTAGCTGCAGAGATTGGCTCACTGCACCACCACAGCTTTCCTGTAAGATGCATAGAGTGAGAGCCTTCCTTCAAAACTCTTTCCCCTGATTTGGATCTCAAAATTGCAGTAACTGAGCCATCACTAATTTATCCCAGTCCTGGAGGGAAGGCAACCAAGGCCTTCCCTCCCCAGAGGTTTCCCCCCATGGGTGGTTTTTCTTCTCCTATGTGCCAAAAGTAATAAAATTAGGTAGTCTTAACAACAGGTAGGTTTCTGCTGTGAGTTGGGGTTGGATGGTGGCCCTTATTCCATTTGTCATTCCTGATCTCATTACGGAAGTCATGCCTCTTCTACTATCAGTTCTAATATCTGTCAGTCATTGTTCTATTCAGTCCATGTTTGTTTCCAGTCATTGCTTGTTGCTGTCACTCCATCCTCATGTTAATTCTGTGACAAAACTTGCTGCTCAGTACTTTGTGGGGGGCTCCTTCCTCAAGTACCCTTTAGCCGTGGCACCTCTAGTGGTAGAACCCTCCTCAAGGGTGTTCCTTTGCCTTCACTGTACCCCAACAAAGTGATAGTTCCCCATGGAACAGACAGTGCAAATGGCCAAACTATTGCTATTACTTAGAGTTACCACCTGTCCCAATTTTTGCAGGACAGTCCTGATTTGGGCAGTTGTGTCCTGCAAAAAAAAAAGAAAAATATATGAAAAATACTACATGTCCTGACATTATAGTAGAAAAAATATTTTATGACTTTCCTCTAAATGTTGCAAAAAAATATAATACCTTAGCTAAAGTACCTTAAAATGATAAGAAACACTAGAAACAACTAAAAAACTACAACACTTAGCCTTAAGTCTGTTTAGAAAAAACAAATCTGTTGCATTGGTCAAGGTTACATATTGTCCTGTGAAAAATCTTGTTTCAGTAAGAAATGTTCCACTTTGGTCTTCTTAAAAGGTGGTAAACCTACTATTACTATCAACAACATGTTCATTCAAATAGTTTCAGACTATCAACACAATTGCACAAGCATAACTTCTCACAAAGTTGCATAAGCCCATTGAACTCAAAGGCTATGCCTGCAGTTCAATGGGTGGGAGCAACCAGCCATGCCCCCTACCTGAGCTATTTAAGTCAGCTCCATCCAGTCTCCCTCAGAAGTGTTGTCTCTTTGCCCCACCATCCTCTCCTCCTCCTCCAGTGGCACACCTCTCTCTCCTCAGGACTCCTTCCCAAGGTACATTTAACTTAAAGGAATTTGTTCTCATGGCACCTCTAGTGGTGGAACCCTCCTCAAGAGGGTTCTTTTGCCTCCACAGTACCCCGGCAGGGTAATAGCTCCCTATGGAACAGAGAGTGTGAATGGCCAAAGTATTCCTATTACAATCAACAACACATTCATTCAAATACCTTCAGACTATCAACAAAGTTGCACAAGTATAACTCCTCAGTAAGATGCACAAGCCCATTGAACTTATTACTAGGAACAACTGTTGGAAAACATGTGTACACCTACAGTGGAGACAGGCAGGATGCAATGCAATATCTTGTAGTAGATGACATGCCAAAAAATACGGCATGACAAAAGGGCTTAATATACAGGAGCAATAACATAGTATTCAGGGTTTATGAGGTGATAACCAGGTTAGGGGCTAAAACACCGAGACTGAAGGGCAAGGTGTTCATTAACTCCCTGGTCTGATTATTACCAAGTAAACTTCACTTTGCTCTTGACTCCCCCTCCTGCACACATCACTGTACCTTGGATCATTCTGTTGCTTTCCCCTCCCTTGAGTACAGGCATCTCTGTCACTGTGCCAAGTTCACTTTTAAATTCTGATATGGGACTCTCCCCTCTTACCTCTCCTTCTTACTCTCTACTCCACCTCCCTCCTCCCACCCTCTCAGATTCACTGACGAATGCACTCTAGCTATTCCTCATCACTCTACCTCCATAGGCCAGGAAGCTTTCTTCTACTGCTTCCCAAAGCTTTGTAACTCACTGCCACCTCCTATCAGACTTTTCTCTTCCCCATCTTCAATCTCCTTAGCCCTTCATTATTTCTATTCCTCTAACTGCACTTGATTTTAGCCCCCTTCAACCCAGGTGCATTATCCTTTAGCGCTACTTTACTTATATTCTCCTAACTGTACTTGTTACTAGCCCCCCTTTCCAACCCTCCCCACCCTTGTGCACTATCCCCTACTCCTCTGTCCCTGACTTACCTCCTGTCTTCTATCTGAACCTTTCCTCTGATTACTTACTGACATGCTACCACCTATTATACCCCCTCCTCCTCCCACCCCCTGCCACAACCTACTGTGTCATTTTGACTCTCTACTACCTTCCACAACCTACTGTGCTATTTCAACACTCTACTGCTGTCCTTCCCCCACTACCCCCTCTTCCCCCAATGAAGTGCTCCCTTTTCCCATTCCTAGTATACCCCATGTTCTCCAGCCTCCCTATTCCTTATCCATCTCCTCCCCTCTGGTTACCTGCCACATTCCATTCCTCCTCCCTGCCCCTTATCTCCCCTCCTTTTCTGCCTGGTTCTTCCCCTTGCAGGGTTCTCTGTCATCCTGAAGGGGTATAGATCCTGGCTCCATCTCTTCTACCCCATCCCCCACTTCTAATTCTGAACCCTTGCAGGGTTCTCTGCATTCTGAAGGGGTACAGATTGTCACCCCCACTTTTCAAATCCATTACCCACCCCCCCTACTTCCTGTCCCTCTCCCTCACCCTCCCTCCCCTCCTGTTCCTCTGCCCTCTTCTCTACCCCCACTCCCTTTCTCTCTCTGCCTGGTCCTGTCCCCTTGCAGGGTTCTCAGCATCCTGAAGAGGTTAAATCTTGGCTGTTCCTCTCACTCCCTCTTCCATCCCCCACCCTCTATCCCTCGCCTGTCCACTTCCCTACTTGTCTTATAACTGCCCTCTCTTGGACATACAATAGCACTTCAAATTGTGTGCTCAGCCTACTACTTCTAGCACTTCAAATGTGTAATCCATCCTCTAACCTTTACCCTACTGGATCACCTGCTCTTGGGTTGTTGTGATGTATGCTATATCCAAACATGGTTTTGTTTACCCTGGCCAGTTGGTCTGGGTTATTTCTGCTCTGTAACTTTACTACACTGTTTTGTTTTAGTAATTGTTCTTGTATTGCTCTGTTATTGCTATGTGTTTGCCTGTTTTCCCAATTTGTATACCCCTCTCCTCACCCCAGAATGCTTCTGGAAATAAGCTGTTTACAGCTCATGTTGTCTTTCTGGTGAAACATTTTCCAAATAAATGAATAAACTTCCCAATCACTATAGCTGTTATTGTTATTATACTAAAAAGTAGCTTTAAGATTAAATAAATTATTTACAAAAATTGCTCTCTCACATAGCACATCTGTGAGAAACTGAAACCGTTCTGCAGTTTCTCACAGACATGCTGTAGTATTAGTCTTAGCCAATCAGAACACATGGATTAGTTTACAGTCCCATTACTGAATCTACTGACAGGTTATTGCAAAATAATTAGACAGTAGCTTTGTGTCCTGATTTGCTGAAAGGGAACTTTTTCAGTTTAAGTAATTAATAAGACATGATGGGGTGTGGCTTAGACAGTTCTATCGCATGGCCAGGTGTGTAGTAAGGCATGAGGACACAGGCCAAGTGCCTTCAGCCAAGTTCATACATTAGAACGGTCCTATGCATATTTCTGAAGAGTCTTACTGTGCTTATAAAATGTGTACCTGTATTTTACATATTTGTAAAAATTAAACTTAAGAGGTTTAGGTATTAGGTTTACATAGTAAAAAAGTAAAAAATCTTTGGAATAATTTTACCTAAAATAGTTCCTCCATCTGCATGAGCTTGATTCTTTTTTTCCCCACTTTGGACATTTGTCGAGCCTCCATAGTTGCAGTGCTTTGTAAAAAATTACAGGTATCTGTAGATCTGTGTAAATCACCCTCTCTTCCAAATAGAGAGTATCAGAAAACTGCTTGTATTTTAGTTTTTGTTTAAATTTCCTAGTTTGTTTTTTACTTCTTTTTTTTAATTTGTTGAATGCATTCAAGTTGGCAGGTGTATGGCAGTAAGATGTCAGAGAGCATGAGGGCGTTAGTGCTATATACTTTGCGAAAATAGAGGCAGCACTGCACGGCCAGGAAAACCACCGGATCTGTAATAATGGTTAAGTATGCCAGTACTGGATTTTTGTGACAGATCACATTTTTGAGGAATGCCAGGAATTACAGGTAGTTTTATAGAGAGGCTGAGCAAGCAGGGGAACCTGCAGCACGAGTGCATCAGCGTGATCATTTAATGCAGAAAGCACCAGGCACAGTGGCCATTCAAGAAAAGCTGCAGCTCTAAGTTTATATATGATTGTGGCGTATTTTGTTTGCATTTTTTCCAATATGCCGCCAAGATCAACAATTGTAGCAGTATACTCTGATTTTGATACCATGTGAATGAGTGAGTCAAGACTGTTGAGAGGGGGTAGGAGTGCAGTTTGTACAGCCTCTGAGATTAAACTGTAAACTGTGGTAAAAAAAAACAACAATACAGACAGTATGAGGAATTGTGGCTACTTTCATTTATAACTGTCAGTTTGCAGTTTGGTACTGTGTGTTTGGGATCTAAGGGGTTAGAAAATTTTGGTAAGCTGAAAAAGCAAATGGAGGCTACTTTGTTTTTTAACATTCTTTACAGGGGCTCAAGGATCTATTTAATGTACTGCATCCTGGTTCACAGAACTTGTTTTTACCCGTGCGTTAGACAGCTCTAATGTACAGGTATTGTCCTATTTTATATAGTAATTGCCATTGAACTGCACTGTTCTTTGCTGCCTACTGGAGCACTCCGCATTAATACTGTGAGACATTACATTGCATTTATTTATTTATTGAAATGTTTCACCAGGAGGGCACTGTGGAAGTGTGGGATTAATAACAGACACACAGACAGAACTTTGGTGCATAAAAAATACAAATTACTGCATTTATCATTTTATTTCTTAAATCAGAAATAAATGTCCAAAATAAATTGTTCAAAACAAAAAAAAAATAAAGAAAGCACTGTTACTTCACAGAAAGAAATATAAAGTGTTAAGTACAGCACACTTTAAACAGGAATCACTTCTTCTTGGTCTGTCTTCCTTCTTTAACAGCTATAGCTTTCCTCGAACAAGCTCCTTCTTGCTCAGTGTCCAGAACCATACTGAACACTCCTCCACATCTCCTCTCCCTAGCCAATCAAATAGGGGTTTATATAGTCTCCTCCTGGTATATTTTACTCCTCCCCTTTTTGGTGACATCATACCTTCTTCCTATATAAACTGTAATTCTGGGCCTGGCCAGCTCCTAAGCGGGGCCTACTGAAGCTTCTGGTTAAAACAATCACTTTCATTTCTTTTTCATGACTTCACAATCCATAATATATTGTGTTGTACAGCTTTAAGAAGTAGAAGAAAGTTTGTCTTTAAATAATAGCAAAACAATTCTGTCAGAAATACTCTTTTGTTGTTTTAAAACAGTCTAAGACAACAGAAAGAAAAATAGTTCTCTGTACCTCAGAGAGTCATTTTAATTCAAATTACAATTCATTAGCTACCATATGGAGCTTTTTTAACTCTTTCTGCCTGTTCGGTTTATTTCAGACAGCTGAAATTGCAGCTTTTTACCTTCCTCTGCCTTCCACTGTTTACAGGGCTCAATAACAAGAGAAAACAGCTTTTCTTGGATCAGCAGGGACTCTGTTCTGTAGGTACCACTATTCTTTTTTCATTGCCTTAACTCCTTTATAGAGCATTAATTCTGGGTTATTTATCACTATTTTTCTTGCCTTATTAATATCCCCCTTAAATATTTTACAGTCTTTATCATACCATGGGGCCCTATCCTTACCAAATGTTTGTCCTACATTTGGTTTTACACTTAAAGTGTTTTGCCTAATAATATTTAAAAGCAGACAAAAGTTCTCTATAACATTCAATCCTTCCTTAATATCTAATACTACATTTCCCACCAACTCATTCTTCTGCATAACTAGCACATTTTTATGAGCCAGCGTATTCCAAATAATCTTTTTGTTATTATAAACAAAGAAAGCACCCCCCCAGATTACCATGGTCCCTTCCTATTTTAAAGGGGAATGTTACCCTATTTTATTATGCATAACAGGGGGGCCCTGTTACAGGCACACTGAACAACAAGTTGCTCGTCTCACGGTGCAACCGGAGGGGGGAGGGGAACATGAAGATAGATTGCAGAGATTGATACAATAACATACAATGCACAATTGCATACAACAAGAAACACATAGGCTGTATAAGTAAGCAATGATTATCATGGGGAGGTAAACAAATGGAGTAGCTAGAAGGCAGTGCATTAAATGGGATACAAACAGTTTTTGGTCTAAGGTAAGCTGATTTGCAGAGGCAACTGACAGTGCTATAAGCTTCAGTACAACAGAAGTGCAAATATTCAAAAAGTGCAAAGGAGATTTGGGGCAAACAGTTTAGTACGGAGTAGTGGAGAGGAGGAAGAGGAAGGTGGGGGTAGAAGAGGGGGAAAGAAGGGGAAAGTAAGGGAGGTGAGAGGCATACCAAGATCTGACCCCTTCAGGATGCTGAGAACCCTGCCAGGGGTTGGAACAAAGCAAGACAGAGGTGGAGGAAGAAAGATAATAGAAGGTGAGAGGCATGCCAAGATCTGGCCCCTCAGGATGCTGAGAACCCTACTAGGGGGTGGAGCAAGGCAAAAGTAGAGGGGTGAGAGAAGATAATAGGTAGGGAGGAGAGGACAGGAAGGAGGAAGAAAGTAAGGATAGGTAGTGGAGAAGAGGAACAGAAGCAATGGGAATAAAATTTGAGGGATGTGAGATCTAGGGTGTAATAAACTGGAGCAGAATTAAGGAGGAGGTTAAGGTGGATTAAAGCAGGAGCAGCTAGAGGAGAGGTAGTTGTGTGGGGAAGACCCTATGGAGTAGGAGGAGGATGAGTGGTGTATTTGAGGGGGGGGAGGGAGTTACAGACTTTAGGAAAGTGATAGGAAAAGCAAGACTGTCCAATGAGTGTGGAGCAGTGGGGGACCACCAAAATATGAGTGTCAGTAGATCTGAGGGAGTGGGGAGGTGGGGGGTAGTTGAGAGAGAAGTGGTGAGGTAAGGAGGGAGTTCACCCAGCCAGTATTTGGAAGTGAGTTTGGCACAATGAGAGAGGCACCTGTTAGCAAGCGAAGGAAAGGACAAGGCGTGCTATAGATCACAAAGATGAGTATGAGAGAGAGCATCAAGAGCGAAGCGGCAGAAGGAGTTAAAGTGTGTGTCCAATCTGGCCAGGGAGAACTTGGGAATGGCACCATAGACTACATCATAGTAGTTAAAAATGAGAAGTATTATCTTCTGGACAAGTTCATGTCTGGCCGTGGAGGGATGCAACTATGGTTCCTATATAAGGCACCAAGCTTGGGGCGCAGTTTTTTCAGGATGGCATCTACATGTCCAGAGAAGTTGAGGTGTTGGTCCAACCAGACTCCAAGTTATCTGAATGAGGTGGTGTCCTCTATGATTGTCCCATCCGGGGTGTGGAAAGAGGGCAGGCCAGGAGCCTAGAGAGTCTCTGCCTAGTGCCAAATGTCATGGAAACTGTCTTCTTGGTGTTTAGGAAGAGCTGATGGGAGGCAAACCAGAGTTGTGTCTGATGGAAATCCTGGCTGGCTATGCATTATACTAGAAATATGCCAGCCTGTATTCTTTTGTTAAACGTTTTACCTTTGAGAGAAGGGATACATACAGTATGTCGAGATGCTTAGAGCTGCATTTTCAGAGCAAGTGGATGCAGACACAATGTGTTCGCCTTTATTGACAGCTTCCACCGGCATTGCAAATTCAATTTGGGTCATCCTTGCATGCAAATGCAGACAGATGCATGGCACTGTTACACTAATAGGTGATCTCACAGTTTGCTACAGATGCAAGACTATAATGCAAAATATGGGCAGACAGATCTGGGACAGAGCTGTGTGAAAATCCTACACTTAGTCACTTAGTTTTGGATGGGGACTAGACAGTATGACTGATTAGAGAATGGCAAGGGTTGGAACAGTGGGGTGGTACAGAACATTGCAGAAAAAGTTTGTTGGGTGGAGGGAGGAATATGGGCAACATGATGTACACATGGTTGGTTGGTTGGGCCAATAAGAAAGGAGGGATACAGTGGGAGTGGAGAGAAGTTGATGTGATGGCTGTGTCTAGTCATGTATTCATTTTATCTGCAGTTGTTGACCAGGAGAGGCACACTGAGCTGTGACTGCTCTTTTCCAGGTGTGGGGGGGGGCATTACATGGACCTGTTTTATTGATGGGGGGCTTGTATGTTGGCCAGGGCACTGGGCACTATGCCCTACTCTTACAGTAAGAAGCATGAGATCTTTAACTTCCTCTTAGACAGCCACAAGAGATGGGCAGATGAAACCTCGGTTTAAGGTCTCATCTGAAAGATGGTGCATCAGTAGTACACCATCCCCCAAGTGCTGCAGTACAGTGTCAGTTATGGGTATTACCTCAAGTACGTCATGTGGGACATGAATCCATGACTTTATGATTGTCTGGCTGAAGGGATAAGCATGTGGCCTGCTGAGCCACTAATAGTACAAGGCCTGCATCTATGGGTGTTGCATGTATTGAGACTGCTGTGGTAAAAAAAATTGTTGCTCAATAGATTCTGTTGGCAGATAAGGACCTCTTGCCCCATCTAGTCTGCCCATAAAATCCCACCTAATAGTGCTACCCAAGACACTACTGGGGGGCCATCTTCCACCCCCCTCCATTATCCAAGATAATACTGTAGCATACTGTACTGTACTTCCCTGATGATTTTTTCCTAGTAGAACAAAAGGGTTTTTGAATATAGTTGCGAGTCCTGCTGCAAAAAATCTGGACAAAAAAGGGTCTTTCTTAGCATCACTGCTGTAGAAAAGAAAGAAATAGCACAGCCGACAAGTAGTACAGTACTGTAGTGATAGAGTACTGATATATTAATACATACTGTAGCTAATACTGTGCTGTAGTGTTGGTCTACTCTGTAGAATTAGGACTAAAGTTGACACATCAACCTGAAAATCCTGAAAGGCCTTGTTATTAATTCTTAATTATGCAACCATTTGCAATTTCAGAATTTATTTCATAATGCAAATCTACATATTAATGATTCAGTAGACTATTTCATTCCTTTATTGGCTTTCACACAGTTCATGTACATACATTAACCTGCAGTATATCAAGGAAAAGTAAACACAAAACATTGTATTTGCTTGCTAAATACAGTACCCTTGCTTTTCCCTTTTATTTAAACTAGTCCACTATTTGTTTTTAGCTGAACATCCCTACCCACTGCACAGACTGGATGGGAGGTAAATGGAAGATTAGGGGGATTAGTAGTTAAACCACTTAGCACCTAATTTACATTCTAATGAGACAAAATTATATTGGACATGATTAATTTGTCCATACACTTCATGATACATATTCATAAACACATGTTTCTGGGTTAAGCAGGTAAATTACAACACGGTAATTCTATTTGGCCAGCTGTATTTTTTCATACAGTATAACCAGACTCCATATTAATGAAGGACGGATTAAAGAGTCTGATTGTACTACTTCTCTATATTGGGGTACTATTTCTTTTTTTTCTACAAGTGATGCTAACAAAGCTCATTTTTTGGCCAGATTTGCTACAATATATTTAAAAACTCTTTTACCAGGAAAAAATCATCAGGGAAGTAATTAAAAGAGTTAATACTCCCACCTGCTACCGATGGGCTCTCCAACCCTGAAGAAAGGTTTATGTCCGGTGAAGGCCAGCTGGAAAGCAAACAGCTCATTCAATGCCAGACCCTATTAAAATTTGGTAGTTGTCCCTGAGATGTTACATGACTTATAGAATAACAATGTACTATAATTAAACCTGAAGCAATGCCTGTGCTAAATTATACATACCCCTTGACAAATCTAGTGGTTTCAAAATGGTGAGTCTGAAGGCTGAGCTGTTTTAGATTGGGCTATGTCAGCTCAAACACTGGTGCTTATTACCTAGCACATGTACATCTTTTTCATTATTTTAATACTGTTATATTTAAAAAAATAAACAGTGTGGTCTAATGGGTAGAGCAAAGGTCTATAAACCTGGAAACCTGGGTTTAACACAGAGTTTACAGGGTACGAAGGAGGAACACATCAAATTTGGAGCACACTCAGGAGCACCTGGTGATGACTACAGTCGCTATAAGGAACAAGGAACCCTCCAGGGAAAAAGCACTTTAGCAGGGGAAGAAATGTGTCCCTGTAGAAATCAAACCCTTTGCAGTGTTTGATTGGATTACATGGAGACACAGAGCAAATTATTTAATTATGTATTTATTTATACATCAGTTTACAACCTTTGAGCCAGAGGCTCATTTCCAAAGGTACCTCGTCACAAAGAGGACAAATACATTACAACATTTTGTTACATCATTGCGGTTACAACATTGGCAGTCACATGCTGTTATTTCTTTGTTACATCATTGAGGTTACAGGTTTGGCTATCACAGGCTGTTACAGTTATTTGGATACAGCTTAAACATACATTGGTATAAACATACATGTAGTAGAGTGCAGAGACAGAAGGAGGTAATAATTCAGAGGGCTATGGGACATGGTTCATGATTGGTTGGGTGAGGAGCCACTCAGTGAGCTTTGTCAGTGCAAAGTGAGCTAGAACACCTGAGAGACAATCACAGCTACATGTGTTAAATAGCTGACTCCAAAGTGAAGTTTTGAAGCAGGAGATCGTGAGGGTATCAGAGATGGAGGTAGGGAGTGTGTTGTACCAGGAGGGTGCTCTATAACAGAAGGCCCTTTGTCCATGTGTGTTCCTGGCCCTAGGGACTACTAGTGTGGCCTTGCAGGAGGTTCGTGTTTGCACTAAGGGTTGCGCTAGGTGGATGGAGGCTGTCAGCCGAGGCGGGGATAGCCCGAGGAGAGTTGTTTTTGTTATGAGGCAGGTTTGGTATCTGAGTCGTTCATCCAGGTTAAGCAGCATTGCCATTTCATATAGCTGGCAGGTATGTGTTAGCCTAGGGGCCCCTGTAATTAGCCTACAGGCTTATTCATGGTGAGGTGGATTCTACTGAGGGCGGTCGAGTCCGCGGCACCATAAACTGGCAGGCCATAGTCCACAGGGGACATTATTGAGGATGTGACTGCTAGTCGGAGGGCATCGGGGGGGAGGCAATTTTTGTAGCGGTATAGGATACCTAGTCGAACATTGGTAGCTGAGGCAAGGGCATCAATGTGGTCATGGAAAGTGAGGGCAGAGTCAAAGGAGACCCAAAGGTACTTATACGAGTGGACTTGCTCGAGAGAATGCTTGGAACTAGGAAGGATGTGGAGTGGGAAGTTGCTGTCTTTGTTTTGGGGGTGGGCAAAGAGCATAGTTTTTGTTTTTTTGAGATTGATTACAAGTCTATGATCTTTGAACCAGGTTTCAGCATCATTAAAAGATAGTTGCAAGGTGTCCTGTAGGGAGATGAGGTTTTGGTGGGTGGCAAAGATGACGGCTTCATCAGCATACAGCAGTATTTTACCAGTGCATGCACTGGGCAGGGTGTTGAGGTATAGTGAGAAGAGTAAGGGTCCTAGGATGGAGTCCTGTGGAACACCTGAGTGGATAGGACATGTGTTGGAAAGGGTCCCATTAATTTTAACTCACTGAAAGTGGGAAGACAGGTAGCTGGAGCACCAGGAGACCGACCCAGTGGCGAAGCCGGTGTGGCTGAGGGCATCCAGCAGGAGGGGGTGGAAGACAGTGTCGAAGGCTTTTGATAGTTCAACGAACACTGCCCCTGCTAGTGAGCCAGAGTCCAGGGATGAGTGTAGATAATTTGAAAACTCTATGAGGGCAGTGCTGGTACTGTGACCTGCACGGAAACCGTGCTGTTCCGGGCAGATGATGTTGTGTTTGGTCAGGTAATCTGTAATTTGAGTGGCCACCAGTTTTTCTAGGGGGTTGGAGAGGAGCGGGAGAATGGAGATAGGCTGGTAATTCCTGGCTGTGGACCTGTCACCTCCTTTGTGTATGGGCGTAACTGTAGCAATTTTCCATGCCGAAGGGAATTGCCCCAGGCAGAGGGATTTATTGAGAAGACTAATGAGTGGAGCTAGGATCTGATCCAGAACCCGGCGGAGGATACTGGGGTCCAGGGAGTCGCTGCCGGTACTATTGCTCTTTAGTGCTTTAATCAGGTGTGGTCTGACTTCCTGGGCAGTTACCCTGCGTAAGTGGAAACTAGGGCGTTGGATGACTGGGGCAGGTAGGGAGGGGGGAGGGTCAAAGAAATCACTAGGGAAGACCGAGCAAAGGTCCATGAAGGATGAGTTGAGGAAGTTGGCTATACGGGCTGGGTCGGTAGAGATAGCGCCGTCAATGTTGATCTGGGAGGGGGGGAGCGCGTGCTTCCATTTAGTTGTTTAATGTTGTCCCAGAATGTTCTCGCACTCTCCCATGAGGAGGTGAGCGCGGCCTGATAGTGATCGGCCTTTGCCTTTCTGATGGCCCAGGTGCATTTGTTTCTTGCAGCTGTATAAGCCTGTATGTCTGCCAACCGGCCTGTTTATGTGGCCAGGTGCCATAGGTTATCCCTGTGTTTGAGTAGTTGAAGCAGAGCAGGGGTAACCCAGGGTGCATTACGTACTTTGGTTCGGACTTCCATTACAGGTGCCAAAATGTCACAGGCTTTGTTGAAGGTTTGGGAAAAGAAGGTTAGGGCCATATCTATATCGGGGGCTTAGTGTATGGGTGACCAGTTAATTGGCTTTTCAGTCCACCTGGTCTGAGGCGCCGACGTAGAGTGGGATGGGCTGTGGGTTTGGGTGTGGAGGTCGTCCAACGGAAAAGGACAGGGGAGTGGTCACTAAGTGAGTCAGAGAGGACCTGGATATCATAGATTTGTTTAGGACGGTTGGTGATGACCACATCTAGAAGGGTGCTGGTACCTTTCTTAGTGTTCACTCTTGTGGGTTGGGAAATGAGCTGAGTCAGATCAATAGCTGCAAAAGAGTCACGGGTGGTGGAGGAGGATGTACTAAGCCAGTTAATGTTCAGGTCACCCACTAAGATTTGGTCAGCTGTGTGATGTAGGGTTGTAAGGTACTCTGTTAATGAAAACAGAGCCAGAGTTTGATTTTTTGGGGGAATGTAGGCAGTAGTGAGATAGAGGGGGCCCCTAGAGGGTCTGGGGTCAGCTTGAGGGTTAGGGCCTGCGCCCCGTATACGAGAGCTGGGGCAGGGAGTGCTTGTCCAGTGAGAGAGTCCCTGGTATAGATTGCACAGCCCCCCCCCAATAATTAAAGTAATGGTATCAAAGTTAATGGTCTGACTGTAGGAGCTGAAGGAAGGAAGTATAAAAAAGGAAAAAGATGAAAATGCCTCCCAGATACATACACAATGACAGTACAAAAAGGCCCGTCTGTTCATTCTTTCTACCCACACTACCTGACTACTCAGCAGTGCTGCTAGGGGCCATCCTGCCGCTTTATTTCAGCCACCCCTTTCCAAATTACTCCCATATGCCTGTCCCATCCCTGCTACTTCCTGATTTGGCTTGTACTACTGACTCCAGTACCTTATTCCACCTGTTTGTAACTCTTTCTGTAAAAAAATGCATGCAGACATCCTTCTTGAATTTCTCCACCTCCTTCCCCCACACGTTTAAGTCAGTTACCCATTCTCCCTGGATTTGAGCTCAAGGAGAAAAGTTCTTTGGCGTCTACCCTATTTATCCTGTACAGGTACTTTTATGTTTCAAGCACATCACCCCAATATCCAAGCTTCCCCTCTCCTCCAGGAAGATTTCTAACCCATGCAATTCCCAGGGGTTCCACAACAGATTCATTCTACCCTACAGAAAGGTTTTCTGGGACTGTTGGTTCCAATTACACCTTGGGTGTCTGCAGGTATACACAAGTACACAACCTGCATACCCTAAAAGTACTGGCTTTAGGTTAGGACCATCCTATGGGCAATGCTGGGTAGTGGTGCTGCTACAGAAAATATATTTTCAAAAGTTTGCATGTTATTTTTAAAAGTCTGGGAGAGCAGCCCTGAGTCATACCCCAATGGGTGAGTAATTCTTAGCTTACAGGGGTTAAAGGCTGACTTAGGCTTGGTGCAACAGTGGGAAAAGAGAGAGAAATGGAGAGGAGCAAGCAGAGGATGCTATTCAGAGCCATCTCTTTGGTGGGAGCCTTGTGATGTCATCCCAATCCCAGCATCATTTTACTGAAATTATACAAAGTACAACAAAGCTAAAGTGACTTTCTTTCTGCTCCTCCAAGAGAGCAGTCAGGAGAGGAGGTTAAAGTGTCAGAACAACTCGTTGATTTTAACTGGCATTAGGGGTAGATAGACTGGCTCAGAATATTACTTTTAGGCAGTGGACTTGTGAGTCTGAAAATGGTGTATGTACAGCGGGGTCTACCAGGATGCTCTGCAGTACCTTGCAGTACATCTGCAGAGTACTGCAGTATGCTGCAAGGAATAATGCAGTTCAATGGCAATTAAGTAATTCTGTTGTAACCCCTGTGCCGATTTAGGGGGGGTTACTACTGATGCCCTGTTGGTATCGGGAGTTGTGCAAGTATGGTGCTAGGTCTGCCAGGGGGTGGAGCATGGCAGTGCGAGGGTTTGATCAAGCACCCACTGGTGTGGGAGATGGGAGTTGGAGGGAGGCATCAAAAAGTTTGTGGAGTGCGAGGAGCGGGTTGAGGCCCACTCGTAGGCCATTTGGGGAGGGCCACCAGTCGGGCTGGGGAGGCCCGGGCTGTGGTGGGGAGATTGCTCCCTGGCCTCGAAGTAGCAGCTGAACCCCCACAAATCACCAGTGGGGAGAGTGGACAGCAGTCTGTGGCAGCAGAGAACAGAGGCAAGTGAGAAGGAGCTCGCCCAGCTCCATCAGGAGAATTAAGTGTTGAGGCGGCTGCCATAGAAACATAGATTTTGACGGCAGATAAGGACCGCTTGGCCCACCCAGTCTGCCCATTTCCCTACCTATTGGATAAGCTGCAGATCCTAGTTAACCAGCAGCCTACTTCTTCCTACCCCCACCCCCTAGAATTGCCTTATGACTGTCCCATGCATGCTTGAATTCCACCACTGTTTTTGACTCCACAACCTCCTCCGGAAGTCCGTTCCATGCATCCACAACCCTCTCTGTGAAAAAATACTTCCTTAAATTACCTCTGAGCTGCCCCCCTTCTATCTTCAAAATGTGCCTCCTTGTTCTTGAACACCTCTTTTTTTGAAAGATGCTACCTCTTGGACTTTGTTGATTCCTTGAGATACTTGAAAGTTTCTATCATGTCCCCCCTCTCCCTCCTTTCCTCGAGGCTATACATATTCAGCTCCTTAAGTCTCTCTTCATATGTCTTCTCGTGCAGACCCTGCACCATTTTAGTTGCCCTCCTCTGGACAGCCTCCATCCTGTCTATGTCCTTGGGAGATTGGGTCTCCAGAACTGCACGCAGTACTCCAGATGGGGTCTCACCAACTGTCTGTACAGAGGGATAATAACTTCCTGTTTTCTACTGGTGATGCCTCTCCCTATGCATCCCAGTATCCCCCCAGCCCTCCTTGCTGCCCTCTCATATTGCTTTCCCACCTTTAGGTCATCTGATATGACTACCCCCAGGTCCCTTTCCATTTTTGTTGTTATTAATATCTCACCCCCCATTGTGTACTCTTCCCCTGGGTTTTTGTTTCCCAGGTGCATTACCTTGCACTTCTTAGCATTGAATCTAAGCTGCCATACATTTGACCATTCCTCTAACTCACAAGTCCCTTCTCATCCTTTCCACCCCACCTTGTGCATCAACTCTGTTGCAGATCTTTGTGTCATCTGCAAAGAGACATACTTTTCCTTCCAGTCCCTCTGCAATGTCACTTATAAAGACATTGAAGAGGATCGGTCCTAATACTGAACCCTGCGGTACCCCACTAGTGACCCCTTTCTTCAGAGTGGACTCCATTTACTATTACTCTCTGTGTCCTATTCTCCAGCCAATTCTTTACCCAGGCTGTCATCTTCGGACCCACTCCCAGGCCGGCTAACTTGTATATTAATCTTTTGTGTGGGACTGTGTCAAATGCTTTGCTAAAGTCTAGGTAGGCCATGTCCACAGCCCCTCCCTGATCTACTACTTTGGTCACCCAGTCAAAGAAATCTATCAGATTTGTCTGGCATGACCTTCCTGCTGTGAATCCATGCTGCCTTGGGTCCTGAGCCCCTCTGGCCTCTAGATACTCAACAATTCTTTCCGTCAGAAGTGATTCCATCATTTTCCCTACCACTGAGGTTAAACTAACAGGTCTGTAGTTTTCTGCTTCTGCCTTGCTCCCACTTTTGTGAAGGGAATCACATCTGCCCTCCTCCAGTCCTCGGGTACCACCCCATCCTCCCATGATTTGTTAAAGAGGGTAGTCAGTGGTGTCACTAGTTCTACCCTTAGTTCTTTTAGAATTCTGGGATGAATCCCATCAGGCCCCATTGCTTTGTCCACCTTCAGTTTTAAGAGTTCTTTCAGAACCCTTTCTTCTGTAAATGGGCTGGTATCAACTTCTGTATCCAGAGTGTTTCTACTGTTTGTTTTAGGTACCTCCCCACTTCCTTTGTAAATACTGAGCAAAATATTTGTTTAGTATCTCTGCCTTTTCACAGTCACCTCTGCCCACCCTCCTCCCTCGGTCTTCCTTCGCTCCTGATGTACTTATAAAGGTTTTATCTCCTTCTTAACTGAGTTGGCTATCTTTTCCTCGGTTTGGGCCTTTGCTGTTCTGACTGCCTTCCCAACTTCCTTTTGCTTTAACTGATACAGTTCCCTGTCCTGCTCCTTCTGTGATTCCTTGTACTTCCTGAATGCTTTCTTTTTCTCTTGAACCTTCACTGCCACTTCCTTTGAGAACCATAGTGGTTTCTTACATCGTTTCATTTTGTTAATTTGCTTCACACAAAGGCTTGTTACCTCTGTGATGGCAGTTTTTATTATTCCCCATTGTTCTTCCACCCCTCCTTCCTGCACATTAGCGAGTGCATTCCTTAGGCACTCACCCATTTTGGCAAAGTCAGCCCTCCTAAAGTCCAGTACTTTTGCCTTTGTATGGCTTGACTCTATTGCTGTGTTTATTGTGAACCATACTGTTCGATGGTCGCTAGGTCCCAGATGTCTACCCACTTCTACATCTGTGATCCTCTCTTCATCTCCATTTGAGAGAACCAGGTCTAAGATTGCTCCCTCTCGAGTGGGCTCCAATACTAGTTGTCTAAGACATGCCCCTTGTAGGGCATCTAGAATAACCCCACTCTTTGAAGTGGCTGCTGCAACTGCATTCCAGTTAACATCTGGCATATTCAGATCACCCATCAGCAATATCTCCCCTTTTTCTGCCATTCTAAGTATTCTTTCTATCATTTCCTTGTCCATTTCCTCCCCCTGAGAAGGGGGTCTGTATACAACCCCTGTGCGGATTGTGGTGCCATTGCCGGTCTCCAAATTTACCCACAGTGCTTCTTCTCCTCCTCCCCCCTGTTTTCCATTTTGTTTTGTTGCTTTGATTCCTCCCCTTATGTAAAGAGCTACCTCCTCCTCCTTTTTACCCTCCCTGTCCCTCCTGTAGATAGTGTATCCTCGGTGTTTATGTCCCAGTCATGGTTTTGTGTGTACCATGTTTCTGTGACTGCCATGATATCCAGATGTTCCTCCTCCATCAAGGCCACTAATTCAGGAAGCTTGTTACTCATACTACAGGCATTGGTACTCTTTGCTCTCCATTTTTTGATGGCTTTACCTTCTTTTGCAGCATCCCCCACTGACCTGTCTACCTCGGTCTTTTTCTCATTTAGTACCCTGTTTTGTAGGGAGAGGCTTGGATTTTCCTGCTGCTTATCAGTGTCATGGAGGGACTGGGCCACCGTGTGGCAGAGAAATGGACCCACAGGGTTAAGAGTGACAAACTGGACCCCTCTGCCCATAGCCCATGTCCATCCAGAGGAACTGGAGCTGCTGTGGAGGAGTTGGGAGAGTGCTGTGCCCAGAGGGATGGTGGCTGCTTCCCTGTGCAAACCCTGCCCATGAATCGGCAGGTGGACAGTTTTCAGGAGGTGGGACTGCGCCCTTTTTAACACCAGAGCCCCTGAGGAGAAGAGTGCCTGAGGTAGGAGTGCCCCACTCCCACTGGTGGGGAACAACAGAAAAAGAGAGACTGATGTGTTAAGCTCTCCCAGAGTGCTGCAAGAGTAAGAAGGAGCCCTTAATAGCTCACCAGCAGTGAAAAGTTGTGAGAAGGATCCAGGTTTGGGACCCAGGTCCCCCAAGTAGCTTGCGCCATGGCTGCTCTGCCGTAGTGTTCTGCATGGAAAGAGAATGAACTGTAACTGTCCCAAAACTCTATGGAACTTTTCTGTTTGTGGCTTAAGACTTAGAAGTTTTTAAAATAAATGTGTGTGATTGCATTCGATTTCTGCCTGGACCGAATCATTGCTGTCCAAGTTAAAGACTGTTGGATGGTGTTTATTTAGTTAGTTAGTTAGTTTTTGTTGACCAGGTAAGTGCACTAGACAAATCCTGCCTATTTTCAGGCACGACATGGGGGAAGGGGATACAGATGAATGCTAACTGACCGTGACCCAGATTAAGCTGTTGGTGGTATTTTTAGTGAATGAGGGAAATTTGGCCAGGACACCGGGGAAACTCCCTTATTCTTTTCAATAAATGCCATGGGATCTTTAACATCTACCTGAACTACCAGCAATCCAGGCAGATGGGACCTTGGTTTAATGTCTCATCCAAAAGATGGCACCTCAGAAGTGCAGCACCCCTCTCATGCTGCACTACAGTGTCAGTACTGGGATATTAACTCAAGTGCCAGCTGTGGGAACTGAACTGATCTCCCGGCCTCAGAGGCGAGTGTGCTACCTACTGAGCCATAACCAAGTTTATAACCAAGTTTTCCCTCAGAAACCAAAAGCTGAGCCCTAGCCTAACAGTTGTGATGGGAGGAGAGAGACCGAGCCAGCCTGCACCTCGAAGGAGTCCACGCCATCAAAAGAAGAATCCCTATTCTGCATGACATAGGTACTGTCAGTCAGTCAATCAATCAATCAAGTCTTTATTTAACCAGGTGTTCATCGTTGAGCAGAAGCTCATTTGCAAGATGGACCTGGGTGGAGCATGAACAATTGTATATACAGGTCAACACAGGTATTTACAAGGCAATACAGATAATACTGTTTACAGAGAGGAAGAAAAAGAAGTTCATATGTACATAGAATTATACAGATATTGTACAGATTACATGGTATTTACATACATAGAAGTGACTATAGGAAGATAAAGCAGGTTATCTAAGGTTGCAGGAGGAAGTAACAGAAGAAAAAAATAAAAATACAAATATACAGCAGGTAGAGGCGAATGTAGGGGGGGAAGGGAGGGAGGGAGGTAGGTAGGGGGAGAAAGGCTAGGATGGCACGGCGCACAGAGAGGAGTTGGTAAAACGGGAAGTAGAGAAGGTGGATGGAGAAAAGGAGTATGTGTGAGCCCCAGGATTGAATGCTATAAAGTATGGGGCATGGTAGGATGTCACAACCCGGCGTAGTGAGCTTCTATCTGAGGTTGGGAAAGGAGGGATAAGGGGATGGATGGGCCTAGTGTTGATAAGAGAGAGAACAATTAGGCTTGTGAGGAGCAAGCTGGGGGGTCAGTACTTAAAATTGGGTTTAGGCATGGCTATATACCAGTGCAGACACCGGTACTGGGTCTGAGTGGGTGAAGCAGTTACATACTTCTCTGATTGTATGGAAATAAAGCATCTTGAAGGCATTTATACCGATTAGAGTGCTTTATTTGAGGGTTTTTTGTAGATCGTTCCATAAGGTAGGTAGCATTGCTTATGGCTGCCCTGCTTAAGCGATTTTGCTTTGGGTACTTTATGTATTAGTTGGAGTAATTAACTTCTTAACGCATATTTCCCAATTACACTCAGGGGAAGACAGCAGAAGATATAGTAAGGCAGCTTATTAGAGATGGCTCTATAGGTCCAGAGAGCGGCGTTTCTGTGGCGCCTGAACTTTAGTGATGTCCACCCCACTGTCGCATATAGCGTGCAGTGATGCGTATTGAAGGAAAGTCCCGTTATAAACCTCAGTGCTCGATGGTAGATAGTGTCCAGTTTAGCCATGTAAGAGTTGGGGCACTGGCTGTAGAGGAAATCAGCGTACTCAACCAATGATAGGAAAATGGAATGGACCAGTTGTTTCTTGGCATCTCTGGTGAGAAATTGGTTGATTCTAAAAAAACAGGCCAAGCCTTTGCCAAAGTCATTTTAGAAAGTCCTCAATATGTTCAATGAAGGAGAGTCTTTGGTCTATCCAAACTCCCAGATACTTGAATTTTTGTGTGTTTTAGTTACACTGCTACACTGCTATAAACTGCCTAATCAGGAGCTGGTACCCCCGCCACATCTCTGTGAACTTTATTCCATCAAAACCCCTAGACAGGGAGGGGAGGAGGGTAGCCAAACTGTTGTTGTCACCTCAGAGACTGGGAGTGAGTGTACTGCCTGTAAGTTTGTGGACTGTTAGTCATCTAGATGAGCACCCAGAGCAGGAGCAGAGTGAAGGAAAGCTTGCATACAAGTAAAAGTTACATCAGGAATCTAAGAGGGGAGCAGGGGTTACAAAAATGGGGGCTCATCCTGAATTTGAAAGAGGTGCAACCACCTACCTGTCATGGCTGAAGGGCACTGTACTGAGGTGATGGAACGTTGGTGGGTCAAAACACTGAGCAGGCATTTGGAATTGCAGCCTGAGTGAGAAGTGCTTCATGAAGAGACAAAATGGTGCCTGAAACAGGTGTGAAAATGTGATGAATGCATAATTAGAGTCCCATGTGTTCGGATTGGGGGACAGAACTAATGAGATGTAACCATATAAGACTGAGCCCATTTGAGAGACTGATTCTGCCTCATGACTCGTGTTGGTCAAGACTTCCACTAACTCAACTGAGTTGTTTAAAGTGTGTTTCACTGCAAAAGGGAAAGAAAATTAAAAAAAAACTCTATGGATTACAAAGTTTGGTTGTATCAGGGGAGTGAGCAGCAAGAAATAAAATCCAGAGAAATGGCGTCTGCACCAGAACCTTCTGGCAAAATTGTGACTGTGCCTGAATCGTTGCTAACATGGTTGTGGACTGTGGCGGAGAGAAGCAGCATGGGTGAGTCTTGTATCTTTTGTGGAGTTAGTGGGAGTGGGGTTCTGTGACAGAAGTTTGCCTGCAATGTTTTTGTGGGCCTATCAATGTGTTGCCTGTGGTGTCTATGCCACCACCTACTTGGCCCTGGTCATGGAATTGAGCAGGAGTGCCATCCCCAGCTAGGAGTGACTGTTTCACCATGGAACTGCTAGAAAGATGGAACAATGTGGCCACTAAACTACCCAAGACAGAGCCACCTGTGGCGGAAAGGCACTGCCATCTGCTCAGCACTCCCCCACTGCTGAGTACCCAAGAACTTCCTCGTGGCAGAGGGAGGGGCTGAGGGTGGGCTTCCCAAATGAAGTATGTTGGAGCTGGCTTTTGTGGTGACAAACCAGGTCAGCTGGGACCCCCAAGGCTGTGGTGCCCAGCTCTGTGGCTACAGCAACTGCACCACCCCCGTAAAAGGTGGAATAGAAAAAATTGACTGTGCAGTCAGCATCCCCTTTAAAGAAGGTGGAAGAGGCAACAGCATCCAAAACACCTACCCCACCCCCATGGAGCAGGAAAATCCCCAAGATAGAGAGGAACCTGATGTGGTTGGGGAGGCTGTAATGGAGGGCCTGGGCTCAGATGCAAACAGTGATGAAGGCCGCCCTGAGGTGGTGTCAGTGTATTTGCAACCAAAGGAGGGAGTCACACATATGTTTAAGGACTTGGTGGTAGAAAGACATATTCCAAAGCCTTATGATATGACAGTTTTGGGGCTGCTTGAAACAACCCCTTTGCTCCCTGAAAAGTGTAGATGTTGGATGGTTGACATGAAGCCTAGGCCTCACATGGATTTGACCTACATGAATTATAGAGATGGCATTTGGTTGCACAAGGGACTGGCCCCATGGTCCAGTGTACATTCCATTCCTGTTTGGAGCCAATCTGAGTGATGAATGAGGAGGTGTCTGTGGATGGAGTGTCCAGGAGACAATTACCTCTATGTCAGCAAGAGGATTTGGGACTTAACTGAAGTGTACAGATCGGACTGGATGTTCCATGGTGCAGTGGAAAAAGTCCATTTACGAACCAGGGTGGATCCCACTGATTCTGCCTAAGACAGAAATAAAGAAGCAACCACGGCAAGATCACTGTGCATTTCATCTGTCTGGGAAGGAACAACCCTGTTCAACACTTTTGCCATGGTACAAGACAAGACTGGAAACCGGGTCAAATATTATGTGGTCAATCATGACTGCCATGAACTTGAGTGCACCAAGCCTGACCCTTGTGTCTATTATCCACCAAAAGGCCCCAAGGTGCTGTCTAATAGGAGGACTTAGAAAGATCAGTGCCCCTGGCTCTGCTGTGGCCTGTTGCCCTATGTTGCCACCAAGAGATTACCTGGGTGAGACTGTTTCGGTTATTTAACTGTTTAAAGATAGCAAAGACTGTAGTTAAAGTATGTGGTATGTTTATTGGTTTGAAAAAATATCACAACAAACCCCTTTTAAATGCAACTTGCATTTATTAGAGATGTGTGTTTTAACATTTAGCTAGTTAGCCATAGTTAGCTATTTAACAGCTGTAGATAAACAAAAATAATGCTAAGTAGAATTGCTAAGTAGGGTTGTTAATGTAGGTATGATTACTTATTTGTGTTCAAAAGAGAAATGGTGTTGCTGGGTATATGGACTCCAAGTACAGAGATTGCCACGTAATGGACTCCATGGAACTTTGCAATTAGAGCACACTGGAAATGTTTCAGGCCTGTAGCATATAATTCATACTGTTAAGTAACCTAGATGGTAGAGTAGTGAGTAGGTATGTTACACTTATGTTTAGCTTAGAACATATTTGGTAGGTTAACATAGGTAAGTACTTATATTTGTAAACAGGTACCAAGTAGTTCTGTGGGGGGGGGGATAGCAGGAGCTATAGGTGTTATTGGTTTCATAGGTTGTACGAGTTTGAGGGCATGCCCATGCTGAACTCGCCACAGTGATACGTAACTGCGGCGAATACATTGTTTGTCTTCCATATAAAGATCAAGTCTGTTTTTTAAATTGTTCAATGTTTTCACTTGTCATATTCTCCACTTGTAGTGTGTTCCATGTATGTGGAAGTCTTTGCGTTATAACATTTTTCCTACATGTGGTTTTGCACAATTCAGCATATAACCTTTGCTTATGTGATCTTGTACAATCTAGGGGTACTTGCCTGACCATACAATTTAATTCAAATAGAGCTGGATCCCTAAATGCCTTATAGGCCCAACAGAGTTCTCCTCTTGTTATTCTGTAGCCCAGGGAAAAAAACCAAGGTTTTTTAACCTGTCCTCATATCCAACGGATTGTTAGTTTTGAATATTTTTGGTTAGTTTACGTTGGATAGATTCATAAGTTGTTTTGTTTCTAATTGATGTGGGGGAGCAAAAGGGGGCACAGTACTCCAAGTTTGATCTTACTAAGCTGGTATATAATGGAATTATGACTTCCGGGTTATGACTTTTGATATGTTTGAATATACATCGTAGAATCCCATGGCATTTTTTTGCAGTTTGATTTTTACGAGTACTAAATTTCAAGTTATTAGTAATGGTGACCCCAAGATCTCGTTCTGATGTTGTAGTTTGCAGTTTGATATTATTTATAGTGTAACATGCTTGCTTATCATTTTTCCCAAAATGCATCACCTTACATTTTGTGATATTAAAAATCATTTTATTTTCTACTGCCCAGGTGTAAAGGTTATCCAGGTTTTTCTGTAGGGCATTACTAGCTAGATTATCGTTTACTATGCAACCTAACTTACTATCATCTGCATTTTTCTGAATCCATACTTCTTCATTCGTTTGCATACCAGCAATCATAATGATGAACAAAGTCGGTCACAGAACGGATCCTTGAGGCACACCACTGGTTACAGTTCCCCACTCAGACTTCTGCCCTTTAAGGATAACTCTCTGCTGTCTTTCATCCAACCATGAGTTTATCCATTTTATAATTTGTGGGTGAATGTTAAGTTTTATCAGTTACTCCACTAGGATTTTATGGGACACAGAGTCAAATGTTTTCTCATAACCTAAAAATATCACATCTACAGATAGGTTGTCATCCAGAGCATTACTAACAGGCTCAAAGAAGCTAGTGCTTGCTGTACTGTGACCTAAATTGGCCTTCTCCTATTGCACAACGTCTCCTCTCTCTTGGGAACCTTCTGGACAGTGTACTTCGATCTAGTATGCCCACCTACCTAGCCTCCCTGCTGACCCCTCAGCCCGTCTCCTACGGTCTCCAATCTACTGACCTTTCCTTGATTAGCATTCCCAGATGTAGAACTACCAAAGGGAAATCAGGCTTCTCGCACGTAGGTTCCTCCTACTGGAACTCGTTGCCCCTAGATGTCCGCCTTGCACCTAATCATGCCACATTTAAAAAAAGGCACCGATCCCTCCTTACTACTTGTGCTCAATGTACCTGCTTCAACCCTCCATAGATCTTGATTTACTCTGCCCTGGCTGCCCTTGGTATCACCTTCTATGGTGTGAGATGGCACCCTGCTCCTTCAGCCTCCCTTAAACCTATCCCAATATTACCTCTCTCCTTGCCCCCTTCCAAATTAACACCCTTCACTTTCAGTATGATTTAATGATGCCTCCGTTGGTATATTTCTTCTTTCTGTACCTCATATTTTGTGATATTACTACGATAATCTACACATGGGCACATATCTCCAATTGTATAATTTTTACACCATTCGTGCCTTGTACCTTTATTCGTCTTAACTTTGTCTCACTTTATGTTTGCGATGTATTGCACATCTCCTGACACTGTATTCTATGTAACTGTATCTTTCTGTGTTGTTGACCTCCTGGGTCGTGCCTGAAAATAATCACTTTGTGTCTAGTGCACCTACCCGGTTATCAAAAAATAAATAAATAAATAGGTTACTCATACACAACCTTCCCTGAATAAACCTGTGCTGTGATATGTCATGTATCCCTGAGCTATTTAGGTATGCAATGATTTGGTTTTGTAATAACCTCTGCATTATTTTGCCTATACATGAAGTTAGACATATAGGTCTATAGTTACCAACATTCTGTTTAGATCCTTTTTATGTTGATTGCGCGCATGCGCAAGAAACGTATTGCTGCAGGTTGTCAGAAGCAGGTTGTGGAGGAACAGCACTGTTGTGGCCAATGCCTCCACAGCCTTTAAAGGCTTGGCCTGCTTTCCCCAATGCCGTGGCATGCTACTGCTGACACTAGTTCAGCCAGCGTGCCACGTGTCACAACCTTGTAAGGTTTCAGCCGCTGCAATCAGGGGAGGCCTCGACATTGCAGCGTAAGCCATTCCGCTGCAATGAGGAGCAACCCATCATTGCTGGGCGGAACCTTGTAACAGTGATATTGTTTGTGAACATGGCAGCAGCTAGTCACCATGTTCACAAACAATATTAAGCACCCCCCCCGTCAAGGGGATTTGCCAGTCCTCGGCAGCATGTGCCCCCACCATATTTGTTTGCCGATGGGGCCCTAATCCCGGTCGGCTTCACTGCCCGAGTGATGTTGCTGACGGGGGAGCCCACTCCTCATTGGAATTATGTAACACCCCCCCACTTTTGTTGTGTGCCGACGGGGGTTCCCAATCCCCATTGGCATAATGTCACCCCCCCGCTTTTGCTGTGTGCCGACAGGGGTGCCCAATCCCCGTCGGCATAATGTAACCCTCCCTTTTGTTGTGTGCTGATGGGGGTGCCAATCCCCCATCAGCAACAGCTGTCCTTCCAAAAAAAAAAAGAGTCCGTTGGCATGCTGGGAGCCCACCCTAGCATGCCACATGCCCTTGTTAAAAAAATTGTCCAGCTATTTATTTATTTTTTTTTTAACCCTGTCAAAAAAGTAAACAGTCCCTCACGGTCTCCCTGCCCCCTCCCACAGCCCACACCCACCCAATGCGCACCCTGCCTCCCCATACCCCCCATCCCATACTTACCTCCGGAGTCCGGCGCGATGATCTTCAGTTGACCGGGAACACGTCTGCGCTCTTCAAAGCCGACCGCGAACTGAGGACATGTTGGTAAGCATTATAATGGAATAAATAGGGTTTTTTCAACTTTGGTGCATATCTCAGGCATTTTTTTGAATTTTGGCACCAAATTTTCAACATGGGGTTTTTGGGACCTCTCCTCATGAATTCTGGCACTGTCATGGCATTAATCAGCCCCAAAAGGTGATTTTGCAGTCACTGCATGAAATCACATTTTGGGACTGATTAATGAAACAACAGTGCCAGTGTTCATGAGGTGGGCTCTCAAAATGCCTATGTTGCAAATTTGGTGGAAAAAATCCAAAAAATGACTGTTTTACGAGCATGTGTTGCGCAGTTTGCACACACGCTTGTAGGTTCGTGAATTTTTAATATTTTCACTACAGATTTTCATCACTGCCATTGTTCTGTACCTCCTTATGAACAGTACAGCTGTCGTTTTTCACATCCTGTCCGAAATGTGTTTTCGCATTTCCGGCGCAGAATAGCTCGGCCGCTGTGGGAAATCCATAATCCATAATCCACGTTATGAAAATGACAGTGACACTGTTCATTAGCAGAGGTCCTAAAATGCCTATGTTGAAAATTTGGTGATGAAAGTCCTTAAAATGAGTGTGCAATGAACGTGTGTTGCGCAGTTTCCACGCACGCTCGTACCTTCACAGCTTTGCAATATGTTCACCCTAGATTTTCATCATTGCCATTTTTCCACATCTCCTTATGAGCAGTGCAGCTGTCATTTTTCACATCCTGGCTGAAATGTGTCTTCGTGCTTCTGGTGCAGAATACGGCAGTCGCTGTCGGAAATCAGTGTTTGGGACAGATTAGGATCGAGCGAGTGGGGGGGAGTGACCGAGCTCAACAGAGCTCTGTCTGGACTGCTACAGATTTCTTTGTGGGCAGGAAAAGGTGCCAACGCAGGCAGCAGCCCAGTACAAAAGGGCAGCCTGCAGCGCCGGGAGACACAGAACGAGCGAGTGAGGGAGGGGGAGTGAGTGAGCTCAACAGAGTTCTGCTGGGACTGCTGCGGATTTCTTTGTGGACAGAAAAAGGTAGCAATGCACTCAGGGGCCCAGTACAAAAGGGAAGCCTGCAGTGGCAGGAGAAACAGTACGAGCGACTGAGAGAGGGGGAGTGAGCGAGCTCAACAGAGGTCTATTGTGACTGCTGCAGATTTCTTTGTGGGCAGAAAAAGGCAGCAATGCATGCAGGGACCCAGTACAAAAGGGCAGCCTGCAGCGCTGGCAGAAATGGAAGGAGCGAGTGAGAGAGGGGGAGTGAGCGAGCTCAACAGAGCTATGTCGGGACTGCTGTAGATTTCTTTGTGGGCAGAAAAGGCCGCCAATGCAGGCAGGAGCCCAGTACAAAAGGGCAGTCTGCAGCAGCGGGAGACACAGAATGAGTGAGTGAGTGAGTGAGGGGGAGTGAGTGAGCTCAACAGAGCTCTGTTGGGACTGCTGCGGATATCTTTGTGGGCAGAAAAAGGCAGTAATGCACGCAGGGGCCCAGTACAAAATGGCAGCCTGCAGCGGCGGGAGAAACAGAACAAGCAAGTGAGAGAGGGGGAGTGAGTGAGCTCAACAGAGCTCTATCGTGACTGCTGCAGATTTCTTTGTGGGCAGAAGAAGGTGGCAACGCAGGCAGGAGCCCAGTACAAAAGGGCAGCCTGCAGTGCCGGCACAAACAGAACGAGCGAGTGAGAGGAGGGAGTGAGTGAGCTCAACTGAGCTCTGTTGGGACTGCTGCAGATTTCTTTGTGGGCAGAAAAAGGTGCCAACAGAGGCAGAAGCCCAGTACAAAAGGGTAGCCTGCAGCACCAGGAGAGCCAGAATGAGCGAGTGAGACGGGGAGTGAGCAACCCTCAATGGAGCTCTGTCGGGACAGCTGCGGATTTCTTTGTGGGCAGAAAAAGGTGCCAATGCAGGCAGGAGCCCAGCACAAAAGGGCAGCCTGCAGCGCCCGGGAGAAACACAGCGAGCGAGTGAGAAAGGGGGAGTGAGCGGGCTCAAAGGAGCTCTATCGTGACTGTTGCGGATTTCTTTGTGGGCAGAAAAAGGCGACAATGCCGGCAAGAGCCCAGTACAAAAGGCTAGCTTGCAGTGCCAGCAGAAACGGAACCAGCGAGTGAGGGAGCGGGCGTGAACAAGCTCAATGGACCTGTGTCGGGACTACTGCAGATTTCTTTGTGGGCAGAAAAAGCCGCCAACGCAGGCAGGAGCCCAGTACAAAAGGGAAGCCTGGGGACGTGGCTTAGCCTTCACCTAAGATGGCAGTATAATCTCTTAGTTCCCTTTGTATGGGCTAAAATCCTATGGCATCTTGCAACAAGGGGCACTGAGATCCTCTAAAAACACAGACAAGAGAAGGACTCATTGACTGCACCAATTTATCAAGATTATCTTCTTGCCTGTGAGGATCTGCTTCGAAGGGGCATCTCTTCTACATTATGGCCTACAGCAGGACGACCACCATGCCAGCTCCAGCTGAATCTGTTAAAACTGAACAAATGTTTACTCAGCTGCTCGCACAAATGTCTCAAACGATTATCGCTTTAAACTCCTATATCCAAACTTTACAAGCAGTCGAATCTAGGATGTTCCATATGGAAAGGCATCTCAAGGCTCGTGATGCTGCTCTACAGGAAGTCACAGCTACCACTCGGGAACAAGCTTGGCTCATACTCTATCTACAGGACAAGGTGGATGACCTGGAAAACCAGAGCCGCCGCAATAATCTGCAGCTCATCGGCTTCCCAGAGGGAGCTGAACAAAGGGACACAGTTTGTTTTTTATAGGACTCCTTGCAATCCATATTAGGCCTCCTGCCTGCCACTGTCCTACAAATTGAACGGGCTTATCGGACCTTGCCCCCCCCCCCACCTAAACCGGGAGAGCACCCGTGACCCATTTTGTCTCGCTTTCTAGACTTTCACCAAAAGGAGCTGATAACAGCCACAGCGAGAGACAGAGGCTCCTTATCCTGGAATGGTAGTACCATTCACATCTTTCAGGACTACTCCCGGGAATTAATGGAGCGAAGGAGACACACGTACTGGGCCGCAAGATTTTGCATGCACACCACATCTCTTTCTCCATGAGGTACCCAGCCACAATGAGAATAATATCTAACGGGGCCCCGATATCCTTTGATAGGCCGGAAAGCCTTATGGACTACTTCTGACAACAATTTCCTAAAGACGTCCAGAGCCCTGATCTGTACAGTAACTCCGATGCCTCTCCTACCTCCCATGGCAATATGGAGGTTTCAACCAGGTCTGAGCAGGAGCCTCATCAACCGCCGCCACATCGATTTGATGCCTTCCTCCCTCCCTCCCCCCGTGGAACAGAAAGAAACATACCTCTCAAAGGCATGAGAGGAGACTGCACCCAGTTACTAGGCAATACAGGGATGCTCCCCATGGAGAAGACAAAGATTATGCAGGAGTATGCCAGCACTACTTCCCGAACAAGTTCGCCCCCCTGTTAACACTCCTAGAGGCCTAATTGCCGGGTGACGAGGTACCAACACCTGACAGGCTCCCAGAAGAATCCAAAACATGGGCAGCAGTCGTGGCAATGGACAAGCCCAACAAGAGCGACTATCACCTCCGCCGGTAAACACTGATAGGCAAGCTTCAGCAGCAGCAGACCACTCTCCTACTCGACCAGCCGATGAGTCTCCCCCATGACTGCACAGATAAGTAACAGTCCTATTGATTTTGTTTCCTCTGTGTAAGCCTTCTTACGCCTGGGTAATGGAGGCTGGGTTGAGAAGGGCCCAGGCAGGCCTTATACAGGCTGACTAATCTCCAGGTACTATAATAAAGAAGAGGCTGCCTTGTGGATAGCTGCCATATTTTTTAATTTCTCTTTGACTTTGTAGATCTATCCACATGCCTGTGAAGCAACATCAATTTACGCTAGTAGGCATGCTTTTTGCTTGCTGCTCAGGACATTCCAGGACTACTACATTTCCAACATAAGTATAGTACCTGGTTGCATGCAGGAAACGTTTATTTTGACAGTTTACTATGTGGATTGCCTGTTTTCATTTATGTTTTGGGATTTCTTATACCTGCTTCATGCATCACTGGGCCAGTGGTGTGATGTAACACTGGCCTGATTGTTTTTCTTTAAACCTCAGAGGAGGTAGCTGGCAGCCATGACATCTCCTTCTAGCTTAAAGGGGGCAGAGGAACAAAATGCACCTAATGCACTATGTCTCAAAGCACCCCCACTTTCCTACAACACCACTTTGATAATGTAGGTGGCACATTTGGGGTGAACTCGAAAGCAAGACCTTAGACTAAGGCCCCAGATTGCGGCTGGCAGTAGCCACCCGGTTAGTGGCAATCATATACAGATGACATTCTGGGCGACCAAACAGCTTTCCTGCTTCTAAGCCACTACTTACTCTGCATGGGGCCCAGTTTTGGCACTGCCCCTTGCCGATTCCCAACCCCTTCATGTGCCCACAGATTACATGGGAGAGCGAATCTCTGATGAAGTCTCATGAGTACTCCATGCAGAGTGCAGCGAGTTGCTTTAACTTCCTACAATCTCGACCCACCCCACGAGAGAATGACAGGTGGCCTTGGTGGCTAGTCTGCCGGCTTGACTGTCACCCTCCGAATACTAAGTGCTACTGTATTATTAAGTTACTTGTACATAATTTGATACTGCTCTGGGCCGTTTGCCCAGATAGATGGTGTTTAATGTTGCAATTGGGTTTCTTGCAAGTACCTTAGATTTATGGGCATTACAGCGATATTATGGGATAAGGAATTAGGAGTCACCGGGAGATTTTTGGGGGAAGGACCAGCTCCTCCCTCAGCCGATATACTGTGTCTCTTTACCATGGTAATTCAAACATGCCTCTCTCCCCTTGACCATGGCTGACCTCCATGTGCACACCTGGAACGTACGGGGCTTAAACACCCCGGTAAAACAAAAACAGGTGATATCTCATATGAAAAGGCTGAGGGCTACACTGGCCTTCCTACAGGAAACCAAACTTACTAAACAGGATCATGATCTGCTGAAAAGGGACAGGGTGGGACAAGTACTCTCCGCATCCTCCCCCACCAGGAAAAGAGGAGCTGCTATCTTTCTCCATAAATCATTGGCCTGGTCCATTATACAAGTGCAAATGGATCCCTGTGGTAGATGGGTCTTAGCACTGATGAAAACCCCAGAAGGCCCTATTCTCCTTGGCAGTATTTATGCACCGAACGACGATGCACCCTCCTTCTTTCACCATTTGGCCCATGCAATAGGCTCTATCTCCTCAGTTTCTGTACCCACAATTTTAGGTGGAGATTTTAACTTCATATTAGTACCCCAGCTGGATCATAGTGCCCCCTCCACAGTACAACACCCTAAGGCCCGTTTAGCGCTGCAACACATGATGGCAGAAGCAGGCCTCACAGATATCTGGAGAACATTCCATCCCACAATGAGGGACTACTCCTTCACATCTGTGGTACACGGATCCCACAGTCGATTGGACTTCTGGCTGATCTCAGATGACACCGGCAGGAATGCAGTTGACGCCAAGATTATGCCCATAGTTATTTCGGACAATGCCCCAGTACATTTACATGTATTGTGGGGCCCACCCACGCCTAAACCCTCTACTTGGAAAGTAGATCCCCTGCTTTTTAAAGACCCTAATTTTGCTCACTGGGTTTCCAGCAGAAAATCCATCTCAAGATACCCCCCCCCCCCGGTGTTCGCTGGGAGGCCTTTAAAGCCACCCTACATGGGGCTATTATCAGCTTTGCAGCTAAATGATGGAAAAAATGGGCACAACTTCAGACCTCCTTGGAAGCTAAGCTAAAAACTCGGGAAGCTCGAGCGAAACAACTCCCTAATCTAGCTCCAAACTCCCCAATGTACAGAGATTTACTAGCCTCTCACCTAGCGCTTAATGAACTACTAACCCATAAGGCCGAAGTAGCAGTCTTAAGACTGTGTCACCAGTACTGGGAAGGGGGGGAGAAATCCGGCAAACTCCCTGCATTCAGACTCTGTAAGCAACAGGCTGAACAGCATATCCTGGGTTTGAAAGGCCATACTGGCAAAATTAGTACTGACCCCACCGTCATCAACGCCATCATGCAGCAATTTTATGAAACCCTCTACACCTCCACTAGAGTTATAGAGGAGCAAGATATAGGGACGTTTTTTTCTTCTCTCCAGCTTCCAGAACTAGCCCCGTCCAAGCTAAACAATTGGACCTGCCTATCTCTCCCACAGAGGTCGTAATGGCTGTCAATGCTCTTAATACTGGCAAGTCTCCTGGAGGAGATGGCTATCCAGCCGAAATATGGTAACTGCTAGCTCCTCACATAGCCCCTCTTCTTTCTCAGGTGTTCAATGAAGCCTTGCACAATGGCATCTTTCTCTCTACTGTCCGTGTAGCAATTATCATGGTATTCCCGAAAAAGGGTAAAGACCCCACTCTACCATTCAGTTATCACCCTATCTCCTTGATTAATATTGATAGCAAAATTTTTGCTAAGATACTGGTTACAAGGGTTAGCCCCCTTTTATCAGCACTTACACACCCCTTGCAGCTGGGTTTTGTGCTGGGATGCCTAAGCCAGAATCACATTAGATCACTGATTAATATCATATATCAGGCTAAATCTTTACCCTCCCCTGTGGCTACTATCGCAGTAGATTTCAAGAAAGCCTTCTATTCCCTCGAATGGGACTTTCTGGAGGGGGCCCTACAGAGATTTGGTTTTGGCCCTGCCTTCCAGCAATGGGCTTCCGCTTTATATCAACAACCCCTAGCCAGAGTCCGGACCACCACGGTTATTTCAAACCCCTTCCAACTCAGCAGGGGCACCTGCCAAGGCTGTCCCCTCTCCTGTTCATATTAGCAGTGGAGCCATTAGCAGTGGCCATTCGGCAACATCCTATGATTCAGGGCATTTCCAGTGGTTCCCCACCCCCGATCCCCCAGTACATTAGTATTATGCAACTCATTAGTGTCCAGTGGTTCCCCCCAACCCGATCCCCCAGTACATTAGTATTACACAACTCATTGGTGTCCAGTGGTTCCCCCGCCCCGATCCCACAGTACATTAGTATTATACAACTCATTGGTGTCCAGTGGTTCCCCGCCCCGATCCCACAGTACCTTTGCATTATACAACTCGTTGTGTGGTGGTTCCCCACCCCATCCCACAGTACATTAGTATTACACAACTCATTGTGTCCAGTGGTTCCCCCAACCCCGATCCCCCAGTACATTAGTATTATATAACTCATTGTTGTGTTATACAACTCATTATGTAACCTAAGTAACATACAAACTACTACATTATGTAACCTAAGTGTATCTATGTTAAATGTTCCTTTTACTGCACTTGTAATGTTTTCCTCTGTTTTAATCTGCACTGTAATAACTGTCTCGATGTCTGCCCCCCCCCGCGACGAGGTGCCTTTGTAAGTGAATCTCTGACTCAAAGGTTGTAAACCCAATTTGTAATGAATAAATGAATAAAATTATACAACTCATTGTGTCCAGTGGTTCCCCCAACCCGATCCCACAGTACATTAGTATTATACAACTCATTGGTGTCCAGTGGTTCCCCCACCCCGATCCCACAGTACATTAGTATTATACAACTCATTGTGTCCAGGTTCCCTCCACCCCCGATCCCCAGTACATTAGTATTATACAACTCACTGGTGTCCAGTGGTTCCCCCACCCCGATCCCACAGTACATTAGTATTATACAACTCACTGGTGTCCAGTGGTTCCCCCACCCCGATCCCACAGTACATTAGTATTATACAACTTATTGTGTCCAGTGGTTCCTCCACCCCGATCCCACAGTACATTATGTATAATACAACTCATTGTGTCCAGTGGTTCCCCCACCCCGATCCCACAGTACATTAGTATTATACAACTCATTTTGTCCAGTGGTTCCCACCCCGATCCCACAGTACATTAGTATTATACAACTCATTGGTGTCCAGCGGTTCCCCCAACCCCAATCCTACAGTACCTTTGCATTGTATAACTCCCTGGTGTCCACTGGTCCTCCCACCCACAAACAGACTCACTCCCGCACCTGACCCACCCACCCTCATCCCACCTCCTGCACTCCCCCCTCACCCCAGTGTCCAGTGCTCACAGATATGTACGGTGACCGGCACAGTCCTCCTCTCAACCCCGTGGCTGGCCGCTGCAGGAACTGTCAGTGAGCATGCATACTGTAGAAGTGATGTCGATGTCCCCCACTGAATTTGTAAAAGCAGGGTTGTACTGTAACTGATTTTGTGCCCACCACTGCAGACAGCAGGCAGTTCCATGGCTCAACCACTCTCTGTAAAGTAAAACATTCCCACATTCCTCCTGAATCCCCCTTCTCTACCAGCTTCCACTCAAACCCACTTGTTTTTGACCCAGCAATCATGCTAAGTAGTTCCTTGCAGTTTACCATACGTATTCATTTCAGGAATGTGAAGGTTTTTGCCATATCACCCCATGTTTAGTGCTGTGAGCCAATTCTCATAGATATGTTCTGCTGGCCCTGAATCATTCTGTTACTCTATGCTGTACTGTCTCCAGACAGTCTCTTTCTTTCCTTGGGTCTGGACTTCAGAACTCTTCACAGTATTCCTGATGGGATCTCACCAGGTATTTAAAGAAAATTGCCATTGCTTTTTTCCTCCTTCTATCAAAACCCCTTCCAGTAAGCCCCAGTATTTTGTTTGCCCTGCTGCAGGCCTTGTTACATTGGCTAGCTTTTTTCATAGGGAGTCACTTATGTTGGCTCACAGAAACATGGAGCATAGAATAGTCTGCCCATTTCCCCCACCTACTGTAACACTGTAGACCCTACTTGACCTTCAGCTTTCCCGCTTTCCTTACCACTAAGGCTCCCGTATGTCTAACCCATGCCTTCTTGAATCCTATTACAGTTTTTGCCTCCACCACCTCCGCTGGGAGGATGTTCCAGGCATCCACCACTCTTTCTGTGAAGAAATACTTCCTCATATCTCCCCTGAATCTACCCCCCTCCAGCTTCATAGCATGACCCCTTATTCTGAGCATTTCTTTCTCTGAAAAGGGCTTCCCTCCTGAACCTTGTTTACACTTGTGAGGCATTTCAAATTCTCAATCATACCCCCCAGCCTCCCTCCTTTCCTCTAGGGTGTACATATTGAGGTACTTCAGTCTGTCCTCATAGTCATGGGACTTTTGATGCAGATCCTGCACCCTATTAGTTACCCTCCTCTGGTCCGCCTCTATTCTGTCTATGTCCTTGCAGAGATATGGTCTCCAGAACTGGATACAGTACTCCGGGTGAGGTCTCACCGGTGATCTATACAGCAGCATCACCACCTCCCTCTTTCTGCTAGTGATCCCCCTCCCTATGCACCCTAGCATCCCACTGTCTCGCTGTCTCTAGTTAATCAACAGCTTACTTCCTCCTGCCCCCCCACTAGAATTGCCTTATGCCTGTCCCATGCATTCTTGAATTCTCCCACTGGTCCTGACTCCACAACCTCCTCAGGAAGGCTGTTCCATGCATCCACAACTCTCTCTTTCCCTTCTTTGATGCATTGTTGCCCTATTTGGTCTTATTGTATTACTTGTCTAACATTTTCTTTTAATAATATTATTGTATTTTTATTATTGAATTTCACATTTCCACATTGTAGTGTTACTCTCCAATTGTATCTATTTTGTGTTAACCTGTTCCAATGTGTAGGGACCATTATTTGATGCTTGAAGTTTTTTTTTTGATTTTGTCCTCCCTGTTTTTATGTTGTCTTGAGCATGCGCAAGAAGCATATTGCGGTAACTTGGAATAGCAGGTTTTGGAGGTGCGGTCCTGTAGTGGCCAGTGGCATAACTGCTTTTTCGGGCTGGGTTCTGTGGCACGAATTATATTGCATGCTATCTATGACAGCAGTGCAAAAACGTGCCACCACCTTGACAGGATTTAGCCACTGCAGTAAGGGAGTGCCCTCTCATTGCAGGGCGTGCCTTCCCTGGTGTAACATTTCAATAAACATGGTGGAGCTGTCCGCCTCTCGCAGTCCCCATAACAGCTGATGTCAGGGATGCCCAATCCCCTTGTCAGCATTTGCTCTTGCCAGTTCATTTGCCGATGAGGTAGCCCAGTCCCCGTCGGCATAATATCCCCCCCCAAAAAAATGTTGTGTGCCGAGGTGAAGGGGTGCCCAATCCCCACCTCTGCTCATGCTACCCCAAAAGCACACCGTGTGGCCCATGGGGTGCACAATACCCATCGGCTCCAGCTCCCCGAAGAACAAACAGGTGGCACGCTGGGAGCCCACCCCAGCATGCCTATGCCCCCAGCACACTGTATGGCTGACAGGGTGCCCACCCCATCAGCTCCAGCCCCCAAAGAAACACACAGGTATGCGGCACTCTGGGAGCCCACCACAGTGTGCCCAAAGCATCCCACGTTGCTGTTTTTTTCCCTGTAAAACAGAAACGGTTTCTCGTTCCCTCCAACCTGCACCCACCCTCTGCGCACTCCACCTCCCCACACCCCCTTCACCCCATACTTACCTCCAGAGACCAGCATGATGATCTTCGGTGGACCTGGAACATGTCTGCACTCTTCAAAGCCAACCGCGAACTGAAGAAATGCTGGTAAGCTGTATAATAGCATAAATAGGGTTTTTCAACTTTGGTGGATATCTTGGCCATTTTGGGGAATGTTTTAACCAAATTTTCCACATGGGGCTCTTGGGACCCCACGTCATGAACTCAGTCACTGTCATTCTGTTATTCGGTCCAAAAGGTGATTTCGCTATCACTGTGCGGAACCACCTTTTGGGACTGATTAACGAAATGACAGTGTCACAGTTCATGAGGTAGGCTCCCAAAAACTATATGCTGCAAATTTGGTGAAAAATTCTAAATGACTGTGTTACTTAGGCGTGTGTTATGAAGTTCTATGCACACTCAGAATTTCAAGAATTTTTAATATTTTCACTCCAGATTTTCAACATTGCCATTGTACCACACCTCCTTATGAACAGTACAGCTGTCATTTTTCACATCTTGGCCGAAATGTGTCATGTGGCACAAAATGGCATGGTCAGTGTGTGAAATCAATGTTCTGGACAGATTAAGAAAATTACAGTGATACTGTCCATGAGCGGAGGTCCCAAAATGCAGATGGTGAAATTTTGGTGACAAAATTCCACAAAATGCCTATTTTATGAGTGTGCATTGCGTAGTTTCCACATACACACTCGTAAGTTCGAGAATTGCTAATATTTTCACTCCAGATTTTCCACATTGCCATTTTTGCACACCTCCTTAAGAACAGTGCAGTTGTTATTTTTCACATGCTGCGCGAAATGTGGTTTTGCACATGCGGTGCACAATGGTGCGATCGCTTTAGGAAATCAATGTTCGGGACAGATTAAGAAAACCACTGTGACAGTGTTCATGAGTGGAGGTCCCAAAATGCCTATGTTGAAAATGTGGTGAGAAAATTCCACAGAATGACTGTGTTACGAGCATACATTGCAGTTTCCATGCACACTCATAACTTGGATAAATTTTTATATTTTCACTCCAGATTTTCCACATTGCCATTTTTGCACACCTCCTTAAGAACAGTACAGTTGTCATTTCTCACATCCTGCCCAAAATGTGATTTCGAGCTACTGGTGCAGAATGGCACAATCACTGTGGGATATCAATGTTCAGGACAAATGAACAAAATCACAGTGCCACTGTTCATGAGCAGAGGTCCCAAATGCTTTCATGAGGTGGGGTGAGAAAAATTCCATGTTGAAAATTTGGAGTGCAAATACCAACAAATGCCCAGGGTGTTAGGTTTCTAACCATAACATCCCACCCTGTAGAGACTAACTGGCGTCAGGGGTGTGACTTTAGATTGTTGGTTCTAATGCTCTCGCTATTCCACCTCCACCCTGCAGCCACTGACAGGCATCAAACTGTGCTTTGTACTCTTCGGCCCCAAAGTTCACCCCGTTCTTCCAAACTGCACCCATCTCAACGTATTTCCATAGGGAATGGGGTGAGCATAAGGCCTGAGGACCCCAAGGCAGAACATGATACTTATCGGACTCTGCATGGTAGGGTGAGGTGAGATCGAATGAGCATTATGGACGACACCCAAAGGCACACCTCAGTGCCTGTCAGTCTCTTCAGGGTGGTGTAGGGTTGGTGTCACTTCCGTACTTCACTGCCATTCCTTTTATGCATCTGTCTAACTCCTGCACTAGCAATGCCAATGTCAGCAAGCCAACATTCGGCACTGACAAATGCTTGTTTGTGTTTGTCCTCCCCTTTGTAATCCCCCTCCCCCTCCAGATGATACCTAGAAACGAGTCTTGTTTCAATGTGGGTTTTCCAGGCACTAATTTGTAAATAAATTATACTGCTATAGCCAATGTCCACACTAATCAAAAATGTGCTGTTATTTCACTCCTGCCTGCCTGCGTATTTGATATAAGTGATACTCTTCCCTGCTCTGAACATCACTAACATTGACTGTTCATTGCTGTTACAGCCTGTGTTACTTATTTGCACTTCATATTTAACTACTGCTATTTACTGCCTCTAAATTTGTACTTTGATATTATCTCAATCCCTTCCCACAGGACACATCTGTAAATGAGGTAGCCAATGTATATCTGTTTATTTTCTCCTAGATAAAAAAACAAAATCAATCAATCAATTTATAAAGTACAGCATTCTTTCACAGCTGTCCTGCAAGATGTTGGTATTAAAGGCATATTGGGACCCATTTCTTCACCTAGCTATCACCCTCAAGACCACAGGGGGCAATGTTCACCTTCTGTTGCACCTCACACCTGTCCTTATGAGGCAGCACAGTACAAAACGTACCCAGAAATATCCAACTGGGAAAAAGAGGTGTATACTCCAGCGCAGTCTCCTCAAACAACTACTGAAGAGACTATTACTTCTTCTTCTACTTATCTCTGGGAACATTCACCCTAGCCCAGGTCCACCTCTGTCCTGTACCAATAATAACTCTGAAGCTGGGGCTCTCACCTTAGCAAGCATCAATGTCTGCAGCCTCCTTAAAAAAATGTGATGTTCTCACAGCATGGGTCACCCAACATAATCCTGATGTCTTATCTGTGATTGAGACATGGTTGACCCCTAGGATTCCCGACTATGCCGTTTCAGTACTGGGGTACTCCCTCTTCCGACTGGATAGGCTTGCAAGGAAAGGTGGCGGCTTAGTCATCTATCTCAAAGAGTCCATAATGGGGCACGCCATTGACTTGCCCAACTCTGGGACTGATATACAAATACTTTCTATCAAGATACTCCTTGGTCAGCTGGCCCAGTGGCACTGAGGGTTGAGACACTGGACACCACACCGGTGACCCAGGTTCGGGAACGAGCCGGGGCCACCGGGGGTCAGTGGGGGGGGAGAGATTTAGCATCCTAAGGACTGCTCTCTCTTCCTGGGGGTGGGTGCAGGGTGCACTCGCTCTTGGAGCGACCTCTGGCAGTGGCTGGAGGATCGCCAACTGCAGCACGGCGGCGTATGCCTGGGGGTGGAGCCACGGCACTCCGTTGCCTTGTTGGCCAGGCTCCACAGGGGAGAGGGAGGGAACTAAAAAGCACAAAAAATCCCCGGCTTGCCAAGGAGATGACGAGGGCCCCAGGGATCTCCCTCTCATCCCCATGCCAGGCCCGGCCACACCGAGAATCCACGGCTGACCTCCCAGAGGGATGGACCCTCTAATTTCAGAAAAGTCGCTGAGGGAGGGCAGGCCCTGTTCTGGGGGAGTGATCCGGAGTGCTGGAAAGTTCCTCTGGGAGGGGTGAACCGGTGATGGCTGGTCACAGCAGGAGAAGAAGGGTCAGGATTGAGAGGGCACCTCTGAAGGATGCCTCGGTGAGTACCAGTGCATAAACATAATTGGGAAAAAAAAAAAAAAAGATACTCCTTGGTGCCTACAGCAAGGCTCTGACTGTTTCTTTGGTGTATATCCCCTCCCAATTCCAAGTCACTGGGCCTTAATATCATTCTTAACTGCATTAACAACCTAAAATACAACTCTCAGGTCATAATGCTAGGTGACTTTAATACAGACTGGCTATCGTCCAATGCAATCAACTATAGAGATGCCTTGGCCGCAGTAAACTTCTTACAGCTGGTCTAGTCACCCACAAGATCTAACTATAAGACAGGGACCAGCACACTATTGGACTGGCTGGTTACAAACCACCCTCACCATATCACACATACGTCCTTCTTGACAGCATAAGTGATCACTCCCCCGTTCTGCGTGTGTGGTCAAACAAATTTATCAAGCCCCCAGGAAAAAACGTTAACAGTAGGGTACTCTCCCAAGGGCACTTACAACCACTAAAAACATTGCTAAGACGACAAGATTGGTCACATGTCGATACTGCCTCAGACACCGATTCCACCCTAGAGTTTTTCATCTTAAGCTTTAAAGCTGCCTGTAATGTACATGCCCCCTTCAAGAAGAGGAAAATCAGGGGAACCAATACTCCATGGATCACGTATTTCCTCCTACAAAAAATGAAGTTACGGGGCCATCTCTGGTATCAGACTAAAGCTTCTGCCAGGCCAGCAGACACTCACGCATACAAAACTGCCAGGAATGCCTGCACTTGGGCCATATAGTCTGCAAAAGCAAACTACTATAGATGCACTCTTGGCAACACCTGGAAAGATGGGAGGAAATTTTGGAACAACCTTAAGGAACTCACAGGAAAATAATCTAGGACCGTTCCCTCCATGCTTAACATAGATAGTGCCTTAACTCTAGACCCCACCACTATTGTAGACACCTTCAACTCAGCTTTTACTGACCTCAGCCAATTACTTCCTTCGGAATTCTTCGATACCACTACCAGTGCAGAAACCAATGCCAAACCTCATGCACAGCGTGCACATCCTCCTTTCCATTTTAAATCTGTGACAGAAAGAGAAGCCAAAAAGTCGCTTCTTAAAGTACTCGGTAGTTCCAGAACTAGAGGAGACTCACTAGATCTGAAGTTCATTGCACTTACACTTGACGAAGTCCTGACGCCATTTACTAAGATTATAAGTCCCTCTCACTCTCCCAATTCCCCCATTTATGGAAGCTAGTCCTGGTGACCCCCATCCATAAAAGTGGTGACAGAACCCACCATGGAAATTATAGGCTCATCTCTATTCTTCCCCATCTAAAGCTCTAAAAAAATTGTTGCAGTCCAGCTGGGAGAGTATTTGGAGAAATACAATCTGCAATCTCCACACCAACATGGTTTTTGAAAAGGGCACAGCACCACTACCATGTTACTTCAATTCACAAGCTATATCCACCAGGTCTTGGACTAAGGCCAACTCATCAGTGCTGCCTACATTGATCTATCCAAGGCATTTGACATGGTCAGTTACCCATTACTGCTTGACCAGCTAGCTATGCTCGGTCTATCAGCAGACAGCCTAAGATGGCTTAGCAGTTACCTCATGGGCTGGTCACAGCAGGTTAGGATAGGAGACGTCCTTTCATCCAAACTTCCTGTTTGCTCTGGGGTGCCCCAAGGATCAATTCTGGGACCATTACTTTTCAGCATCTTCTTCAGCAACCTCCCCATACAATGCCAGGTGCAAATCCTCCTGTATGCCAATGACGCAGTTATATACACCAAGAACTCAGACCCCATCCAGCTGGAGAACCAGCTTCAGGAAAGCTTCACTGCAGTGGAGGCTTGGTTCATCACACAGAAGCTTGTACTCAACTACAAAAAACGAAGACTATGCTCTTCCACGGCTCGTACAACAAACACAAAACTGCTTAACTGATTGTCAATAACAGATCAGTAGTCACTCTGGAGCAGATGAACACTTGTAAATACCTTGGTGTAATGTTGGATAGCACACTGTTCTATTCTGCTCATATTAACCACACCACCAAGTCCATGAATATCCATATTGGGCTTCTCTATAAACATAAGCACTGCCTTTCTGCTGAAGCCCTGAAGCTTGCAATCCAAAGCTCAATTGTCTCCATAATAGACTATAGGTTGGTGATACATGGTGCTGCCTCTAACACTGCCCTAAAGCAAATATCAATTGCCCTTAACAAGGCCTGCCGACTTCTAACTGGGGCTGCCCCTCGGACTCACACTTGTGATCTCTATGAGCAGGCAAATTGGCTGCAACTCGAGGGTAGGATATCCTACCACACCTGTCTTGTAGTAAAGAAGGCCACCCATGGTCTTCTATCCCCTGGGGATAATAATCTCCTCAGCCTTTCCTGCAATACTCGCTCCACCAGAAGTGCTGATTACTCAACCCTCCAAGTCCCATGATGTCAGACTTTACAAAGGCAACAGTCATTTGCAATCAGAGCTCCAAAACTGTATAACTCCCTGCACAATGAAATTGCTAACGCAATCTCCCTTGGCTTTTTTAAAAGCAAATTTCTTGAGTCTCTTGTGGCCCGTGCCGCCTGTGACTGTTTCACGTAAACCTGGGTACATCACTGCTATTGGTTCACCTAGAACGTGGGCTCCCACTTTAAGTTCTCTAGACCTCTTTCCTAAACCTCCCCAACCCTCCCACCAGTCTGACAAAGTCCTGCTGGCTGCTCCTCCAGCTACACCAGTAGCCCTGCCTCTCCCAGTAAGTTCTTCATACCTTTTCCTAATTACCTCACCACCCCTTCCTTTAATTTGTCAAGGCATGCTGGCTACTCCTCCATCTGTACTGGTAGCCACTGTGTTATTTTTATCTACCTTCTCTAATTATCCTTATCCTGCATTACTCCCCCAGCATCTGACCACCTCAACCTATACCACCTCCTGCTGCCTCTACACTCACTCTTTTTTTTTTTTTTTGTTCAACAGATCTTTATTGATTTTAGAACAATGGTCCACAGCAACAAAGAAAAGAAAAGGAAAAGAAAAAAACTAATAACAACAAACATACAAAACCTGGACAAGCCAGGGTATACAGCCCAAAAACTGACTGTATGAACTATGTACAGACCCATATCTACCAACATTGCAGGAGTCCATCTCGTAATAGTAAATGAGTCGGTTGGAAACTCCTGTATCTAAACTATCACTCAAACTCCCAACTAGCAAAATGTCACCAAATGTACAGTCTAGGCATATAAATTGAGGCCGTTGACATTCAGTATAAATAAAGCTGAAGAGAATTTAATAAAAAGAAAAAGGAAGAAACCGTAACAGGAGCAGATTCCACTATACCAACAGAGTTACAATTTCTTGAATTATCAACCCCTGACAGAGATCTAGTATGATCCCTAGATTAAATCCAGATGGAGCCCGCTATGACCCTAAAAGAGAGAGAGAGTCCCATCCCTGCCTATCTCCTAGAGGGCATACCTAATCAGTCTTAGTTGATCTACACATGAGTCACCTGTTTTCTATACCCCAACCCACTTACACAACCATCATAGAAAAAGCAAAAAAAAAAGTATAAGGAGAAAGAGGAAAAAAAAAAGTTGCCTTCCTCATGTCCTAAGAAAAATAAGATTCATGTTATTCAGGAAGGTGACAGACAGACCTGCGGGAATCTCTGTAGCAAATAAATTGCTTCCAGAGGAGCCCACCTCTTGATATACAATTCTCTGCTCCCCTCACCCCAGAGATGCCTCCTTAGTCTGCCCAAGGAAGACAGCAGGTCACGGACCCACTGTCCGTAGCTGTACTCCTGATCATCTTTCCAATGTTGAACCAAGAAGGCTTTCACTAATGCAGACATCAAGGCTAGGTGAAATTTTAGGTAAGATTCCTTTATACCGAAAAATCCCCAGGATACAAACCTCTGGCATGATATAATCTGAGTAATTTAGTACTGGGTCCATACGATCCCTTATGTCAGACCATAAGGGAAAAATTTTGGAACACTCCCACATCACATGTAACAGGTCTCTATCCCCAACCCACATCTAAAGCAGAGGTCCATCTGTCCCAATTTCCTGTCATATAGTTTTGCGGTAAAGTATAAATTGGAAACAATAAAGTGTTGCATTATCCTGAACTTAGGTATTGAGATATACCTGTAGGTTTTCCAAATTGAATCCAAGCAAGATTCTTGGGAGCAAATATTCCATCCCAGTCGCTATTCAGTATCGGGAAGATGGACCATTGAATTCCACCACACTCTGTAAATCTGAGAAAGAGCATTTGCCCTTGGGTCTACCCCTTTCAAAGAATCCCACGTAAATGGCCCTTCTGCAAACCTCCAACAGCTTTCTCCACTTTTCCTAATAAACTTGAAAGTTGCAGTCTTTTAAATACTGGCAGCCCCAACCCACGAATTGGCGCCAAGACCTCCGTACCTTGCATGAGGTCCCTCACTTTTAGACCCCTCACCTGCAAGGCCCATTTCATACTAACCATCTGCCCCCCCAACTTAAAGGTAGGATTGCCGGACAAAGGTTGCTCCCATGCCCTCAACTGGGCTTTCCTCTGAGCTGGAGTGAGGAAAGACCACCATGCCTTCATGGATTTCCCAATTGGATTCCCTCTTCCCATGATAAAGTCCTTTACAAAATTGGAATATAGCACTGCCTCTGGGAGAAACCCGCTCATTCAGCATTGCCTCTCTATTTGCAGCCACATTGGGGTATAAATTTCCCCGTCAGACTGCCTAACCCACCGGAGCATGAGGGCCATCTGTCCCGCCACATAGTATATATGAAGATCCGGTAATTTAATCCCACCCCCTGATTGAGATAAACATAACAACTCATATTTCTTCCTAGGGGGTTTAGAATTCCATAAAAATTCCAATAGAAGCTTTTTAATAACCTTAAACCACGTAACAGGAATGTCGTAGGGGGCCATATATAATGGAAAAAGTAACCTAGGCAGTAGGTTCATTTTGATAAGGCCAAGTCTGGCCATAAAGTTCAAGGAGTTTGTTCCATCTTAGAATGTCACCCTTGATTACCGATAATACCCTCCCAGATTTGCTTGCCCTTTTCCCCATTAGCTAAAATCCGAATGCCCAAATATTTGATCTCATGGACCTCCACTGTAGATTTGAAAAACAAAATCTGCCTGGTGTACATGAGGGGTCAGTGGAAGGACCTGGGTTTTAGCTAGATTCAATTTGTAATTTGCTACCTCTGAGAAGCGACCAATTACCGCCATTACTGTCGTTCAAAGCTAGAGGCTGGGTCCTCAAGATGCAGCAAGATATAATCATAAAAACTGAAAGTTTAAGTTCTCTCCCCCAACCTCACCCCCTTTATTAGTTTATCTCCCTTTATAGCTCTAAGGTGGTTCCAGATAAATATTAAATAATATTGGCGATAAAGGCATCCTGTCTGGTCCCATTTTCAGCATTATTTCTAGAGCTATACCCATTACATAGAACCCTAGCCGATGGTATGGCATATAGGTGTTTGATGCCTCTCAGTAGACCTTCCGGAAAACCCATCTTCCATTGTAGCAAAAAGAAAACCATGGGAAATCCTATCGAGCGCCTTTCGCGTCTAAAGAAATTAAAGCTAACGGAGAGTTGGGAGTCCGGGGCATAACTAAGTAAATGGTGTAGCTTTTGGAGGCATCCTGAGCCCCCACCAGGCATAAATCCCACCTATTCCTCACTAATTAAACTTGGGTGTCACAGAGAATCCTATTAGCTAAAATTCTCGTTAAAATTTTTATGTCTTGATTCATTAAAGCTATGGGTCTATAGCTATCCATCCTGTCTCTAGGCTTATCTGGTTTGGGGATCAAAGATATAAAGGCCTGGTACAGCGCGGGTGTGGTAACCCCTCTTGCATAATCGTGTTATAAAATTCCAATAGGATTGGTAAAATAACCTGAATATGTGTTTGGTAAAACTTAACTGTGAGACCATCTGGGCCCGGGTTCTACCTGACGGCAAAGATTGCACTGCCTCCAGTATTTCCCTGCCCAAAATAGAGTGCCAAATCTCTGGCCTGGATTTCATCTAGCTCTGGAAGGCACTCCCTCAAGGAAGCGTTAATTTCCTCCTCACCCGCTCCTGTACCAGCCCATAAAGGTCAGAAAAATGGGATCAATGCTTCTGCCATCTCTTGAGAATCTGTTAACAATTCCCATCATGCCATATCAAGTGATAGTTCTACTACTTCCCACTCTCTAACCTAGCTGTGAGCAGGCGACCGGGCGTCCCCTGCAGTAAATATTTGGCCTGAATCTTCTCTAGCCAAATTCCACCTTGCCATAACAGAGATCTGCCCACTCCCTCGTAAGGATTTAAGTTCTAGATCAATTTCTCCTGAGGAACCCTCTAGAGGGACAAAGATTCTAATGCCCCAAAATGAATTCCTCCTTTGCCTTCCTTAATCTGTTCCTAAAGGCCAAATATCCTGGACTGCCCCTACATATAGCATTTTGCACGTTGGCCAGGCCAATCTCTAGTCCTGCAAAGATGGTAGTTGAGATTGAATGAATCCCTTCAGGGATTCATCCAACTCATTCTGGATTGTAGTTTCAGAGAGTAGCAAGTCATTTAGTCTCCATCTAACTGGCTTAGGGGGAGCGGGACATGGTTCCCACACTACAGAAATAGGGGAGTGATCCGAGAGAGCCCTGACTCCTGTGGCAAGGTCCTTCACTTCCCTGAGAATGGAGCCACTGACCAAGAAAAAATCAATCCGAGAATGAATTTTATGGGCTGCCGAAAAAAAGGTCATAACACTGCCCTTCCTCGAGTGAGTTTTACTTGGGTCTACCAAAGCAGTTGCCTCCATCATCCTCCTCAGAGCAATCTGAGCCTTACTTGGGGGCCTAGCAGATGGGGGCTTCCTGTCATCTAGATTGCTGATGCAAATGTTCCCATCCCCAGCCAGGATAAGAGAATCAGTGGATAATGCAGATAAATCTCTCTCAATTGAGGCAAAGAAATCTTCGGCGGATGGAGTGGGACCATAGATAGAAGCCAGCGCGATTGCCTTCCGGCTAGAACCCCACCAGGTACAGCCCCCCTGTCCTCTCTTAATAACACTTGGTCAACCCTAAAGGACAATTACTACTTATTAAAATCGCCACCCCTCCTGACCCTTTTCTCTAACCTGCCCGTAAACCTGGCCCACCCACAACTTCTTAAGACAACTGTTCCTCCGTCCAAGAGATGGGTCTCTTGTAGGGCAGCTATATGTGCTCCCAAGTGCTTGATGTGCCTCAGAATTACCATCCTCTTCCGTCTATCCCGAAGTCCTTTAACATTCCAAGAAGTAATATTAAAACAGGACATTCTGTTTGAGAAAGGAAGGGGTAAAGAATAAAAAGGAAGATGGAGCAGAGATATACCGTGTGACTCAGTACCCAGACCGTCCCATTCTGCCTTCCTATATAAATCGCCCTATGGACTCTCTCTCTCTATCCCTCCCCCAAACCCCTCCCCGCCCCGATCCTTTGATCGACCTCCTAAAATCTCGGCAGTCATGGATGAGCCCTCCTCCAAGCATCTCCCGCCCACAATACCTGACTCTACTACCAAGAGAGTCTGCCCATCCCATAACCCCCTATCTGCCTAGTCCCCTCACTGCAGGCCATTTATAAATATTGAGGGAACCCCTCCCCACACTAAAGACACCAGAGAACAAACATAAAGAATCCTCGGAGAATCTTCTCCAAAGAGAAGATAACTCTGGTTAATACCATATCCAGCACCACTGAAAGAAAAATTCAACTATAATAATCGGGTGCCATACAGTAGAGTCACCTGGTCTATTCCAGATTCTTGAGGCCCTCTGAAAAGCCGAGCAGCCCCAAGGGACCCCAAAACCTGGCCCTATGAGCGCCTCTATACAGCTAGACCAGATTTAGTGAGGAGACCAACGTCCCAGTCCAAAATAATATGCCAATAAGAAATTATACATCAAATCGCCTTAAATACAAAGAATATAAGCACCTATAGGGACCATATATTGAAGGTCCACCTATAAAACAGGCCCTGAATCAAAACTGTAACAAAATAGTCCACCTCAAGTCTGAGGTTTGAATAAGTTGGGAAGTTCAGTGCGCAAACATTCCAACGCATCCCTCGCTGTCAGGAATCGTTTTTCGCCTGATTGCAGTCTCACCATAAGAGTTGCTGGATACTGCAGACAAAATTTAATGCCCGCCATATAGAGCTTTTTCTTTATGTCAGCATACTCCCTCTGCTTTTCTCTAACGGAAGGAATTTGATCCTGGAACATCCAAAGAGTTGCTCCGTTCCATTGGAGGGCTTTGTGCTGTCTAGCCTTCCCCAGCACATGCATCTTCTCCTTAAAGTTAAGGAATCGCATAATGATCACCCTGGGTCACGCACCCGGGGGGGGTATTTCCCTCAATGCTCTGTGAGCTCTCTCTAAGTTGTATGAGTCCCCAAAAGGCGACTGGCCCAACAACTTTAAAAGCAAGTCCTGGATGAAAGAAACACAGTCTGCCCCTTCCGATCTTTCTGGCAGCCCAGCCAATATCAGATTGTTTGTCCTGATACGGGACTCCTGATCTTCAATACGATCCTCTAGCTTCTTAATTAACTTTTAGCTGTGGATAACTCCTGCTCCAGCACCGCTGATTTTCTCTCTGAGAGGCTATCCTTGCCTCAGGCCCCCCATACGCTGTGCCAAAGATTGGAGTGCAGGCTTCACAGTTGCAAAATCTGCCACGAGACCCTGTAAAAGCCTCTTGATATCCTGCAGGTCCTCACTGGACTGAGACATTGCCCCTCCACTGTTTAAATCTTCATCGGTATCCTTAAATGTGGGGGATTGTGACTTAGGCCTCTTAGTTGCTGGTGATCTCGCTGCCAGAGGCTCCACAGTTTCGGGCTCCATCGCTACTCCCAGCCTTGGTCCACCAGCTACGCTGTAGCGCACACCAACGCAAGTACAGGGCCTGTGTGATCAAACTATTATCCGAAGCGATCGTCGCAAATACTCGGTCGCGTAAGTCAGCACTGACAAGTACCCTGGAAGCACTCACCCATGGGCAAATTCTCGAAGGAGAAACACCAATTTTATAGCTGGGGCCTAGGAGCGCTACGGAGGACGTCTAGCCTGACTTAGCACATCATGTGACCCGCCTCTACACTCACTCTTCTTGTGTCTTATGATCGACAGTTTTTACCCATTCAGTACTTCTAATGTTTTATGACATATTATAGTATTATGATGTATTACATTGTGTATTTCCTATACATTGTGTTTTTCATGTAACTTGATGTGGAACCTGTGTAAAAGAGCCTTTGGCTCAAAGGTGTTAATCCGAGAATTTCAAATAAAATAAATATTGCATTTTGCCAGGCAGCTATGAAAGTGACATTTACTAGGAAGGGTTTCAGGGTACTTTAGTGCAGGTATGAAAAGGGATATACCTGTCCTACCACAATAGGCAGTAACAGGCTTGGTTTACCACTGGGGTCATCAGGTGACTCCCCCAATAGAAACATAGAATTTGATGGCAGATAAGGACTGCTTGGCCCACCCAGTCTGCCCATTTCCCTACCTAGTGGATAAGCTGCAGATCCTAGTTAACCAGCGGCCTACTTCTTCCTACCCCCACCCCCTAGAACTGCCTTATGACTGTCCCATGCATGCTTGAATTCCACCACTGTTTTTGACTCCACAACCTCCTCTGGAAGGCCGTTCCATGCATCCACAACCCTCTCTGTGAAAAATACTTCCTTAAATTACCTCTGAGCCACCCCCATCTTCAAATTGTGCCCTTGTTCTTGCACACCTCTTTTTGAAAGATGCTACCATCTTGGACTTTGTTGATTCCCTTGAGGTACCTGAAAGTTTCTATCATGTCCCCCTCTCCCTCCTTTCCTTGAGGCTATACATATTAAGCTAATTAAGTCTCTCTTCATATGTCTTCCGGTGCAGACCCTGCACCATTTTAGTTGCCCTCCTCTGGATAGCTTCCATCCTGTCTATGTCTCTGCAGAGATTGGGTCTCCAGAACTGCACGCAGTACTCCAGATGGGGTCTCACCAGCTGTCTGTACAGAGGGATAACAACTTCATGTTTTCTACTGGTGATGCCTCTCCCTATGCATCCCAGTATCCCCCCAGCCCTCCTTGTTGCCCTCTCACATTGCTTGCCTATCTTTAGGTAATCTGATATGACTACCCCCAGGTCTCTTTCCATTTTGTCGTTGTTAGTATCTCACCCCCATTGTGTACTCTTCCCTGGGTTTTGTTTCCCAGGTGCATTACCTGCACTTCTTAGCATTGAATCTAAGCTGCCATACATTTGACCATTCCTCTAACCTTGCCAAGTCCCTTCTCATCCTTTCCACCCCACCTTGTGCATCAACTCTGTTGCAGATCTTTGTGTCATCTGCAAAGAGCATACCTTTCCTTCTAGTCCTCTGCAATGTCGGCTTATAAAGACATTGAAGAGGACCGGTCCTAATACTGAACCCTGTGGTACCCCACTAGTAACCCCCCTTTCTTCAGAGTGGACTCCATTTACTATTACTCTGTGTCCTATTCTCCAGCCAATTCTTTACCAAGGCTGTCATCTTGGGATCCACTCCCAGGCTGGCTAACTTGTATATTAATCTTTTGTGTGGAACTGTGTCAAATGCCTTGCTAAAGTCTAGGTAGACCATGTCCACAGCCCTTCCTGATCTACTGCTTTGGTCACCCAGTCAAAGAAATCTATCAGATTTGTCTGGCATGACCTTCCCGCTGTGAATCCATGCTGCCTTGGGTCCTGTGCCCCTCTGGCCTCTAGATACTCGACAATTCTTTCCTTCAAGTGATTCCATCATTTCCCTACCACTGAGGTTAAACTAACAGGTCTGTAGTTTCCTGCTTCTGCCTTGCTCCCACTTTTGTGAAGGGAATCACATCTGCCCTCCTCCAGTCCTCGGTACCACCCCATCCTCCCATGATTTATTAAAGAGGGTAGTCAGTGGTGTCACTAGTTCTACCTTTAGTTCTTTTAAATTCTGGGATGAATCCCATCAGGCCCCATTGCTTTGTCCACCTTCAGTTTTAAGGTTCTTTCAGAACCCTTTCTTCTGTAAATGGGCTGGTATCAACTTCTGTATCCAGAGTGTTTCTACTGTTTGTTTTAGATACCTCCCCTCTTCCTTTGTAAATACTGAGCAAAATATTTGTTTATTATTTCTGCCTTTTCACTGTCACCCTCTGCCCACCCTCCCTCCCTTTATTAAGCCTCACTATCCCTCCCTTGGTCTTCCTTCGCTCCCTGATGTACCTATAAAAGGTTTTATCCTCCTTCTTAACTGAGTTGGCTATCTTTTCCTCGGTTTGGGCCTTTGCTGTTCTGACTGCCTTCCCAGCTTCCTTTTGCTTTAACTGATACAGTTCTCTGTCCTGCTCCTTCTGTGATTCCTTGTACTTCCTGAATGCTTTCTTTTTCTCTTGAACCTTCACTGCCACTTCCTTTGAGAACCATAGTGGTTTCTTACATCATTTTGTTTTGTTTATTTGCTTCACACAAAGGCTTGTTACCTCTGTGATGGCAGGTTTTTATTATTCCCCATTGTTCTTCCACCCCTCCTTCCTGCCCATTTGCTAGTGCATTCCTTAGGCACTCACCCATTTTGGCAAAGTCAGCCCTCCTAAAGTCCAGTACTTTTGCCTTTGTATGGCTTGACTCTATTGCTGTGTTTATTGTGAACCATACTGTTCGATGGTCGCTAGGTCCCAGTTGGCTACCCACTTCTACATCTGTGATCCTCTCTTCATCTCCATTTGAGAGAACCAGGTCTAAGATTGCTCCCTCTCGAGTGGGCTCCAATACTAGTTGTCTAAGGCATGCCCCCTGTAGGGCATCTAGAATAACCCTACTCTTTGAAGTGGCTGCTGCAACTGCACTCCAGTTAACATCTGGCATATTCAGATCACCATCAGCAATATCTCCCTTTTCTGCCATTCTAAGTATACTTTCTATCATGTCCTTGTCCATTTCCTCCTTGAGAAGGGGTCTGTATACAACCCTGTGCAGATTGTGGTGCCATTGCCGGTCTCCAAATTTACCCACAGTGCTTCTTCTCTCCTCCTGTTTTCCTTTTGTTCTGTTGCTTTGATTCCTTCCCTTATGTAAGAGCTACTCCTCCTCCTCTTTTACCCTCCCTGTCCCTCCTGTAGATAGTGTATCCTGGTATGTTTACATCCCAGTCATGGTTTTGTGTGTACCATGTTTCTATGACTGCCACGATATCCAGATGTTCCTCCTTCATCAAGGTCACTAATTCAGGAAGCTTGTTACTCAGACTATGGGCATTGGTACTCATAGCTCTCCATTTTTTGATGGCTTTACCTTCTTTTGCAGCATCCCCCACTGACCTTTCTTCCTCTGTCTTTTTCTCATTTAGTACCCTGTTTTGTAGGGAGAGGCTGGGATTTTCCTGCAGCTTATCAGTGCCTCTCCCTTGACTAGTTTAAAAGCTTGCCAATGAAGCATTTAAACTGATTGCTCAAAAGACTTGCTCCCTTCCTGGACAGATGCAGACCATCCTGCCAGTATAGGCTGGTGTCCCTTCAGGTGGAACCCCAGTCCCCAATGAAGCCAAACTCCTGTGCTCCACACCATTTTTTCAACCATTCATTAAACTGGATGGTGCAAAGTACCCTTGCCTCACTCATGCCATTGACAGGCAGCACCTCAGAGAAGGATACTGTGTGTGTTACTTGTCTTAGGCCCCTCCCCAATTCTACAAAGTCCTTCTGCACTGCTCTAATCTCATGATGAGCCAAGTCATTTGTCCCTAGGTGGACAATGACGTCCAGCTCAGACTCCCGTGCAGCTGTTCTCATGATCCTGAGGATGCGATTCCTGTCCCTCCAAGCCATGGCACCAGGCAGGCACCTTACTTCAGTTTTCCCTGCTCCCCCAGTTCTATCCCCCTAATAATTGAGTCCCCCACCAGAAGCTGCTTCCTTTCCTTGTGGTGTCCTCTGCCTCCTTCCTGTGGGCCTCCCTTGTGACAGTTGTCCTCAGCCTCCTTAGTCTCCTCTGCGGGTGGATCTGTAAGGGAGCTATGCACCACCAGAATGGTGCATGGATTGTGGAGTGGAACAACTGACTGGGTATGCCTCTGTTCCACCATCCTCACCCTCCCTGAGCCCACTGTGGTCCAATTGCTGTGCTTTCTTCACCACCTCTGAGGTAGTGGTGGTGGCTCTGGTGCTCCATGGATGGGGGAGGTTCCCTTCCTACTGTTCAGTGTGGCCTGGGGGAAGGTTCCCTTACTACTGTCCAGTGTGGCCTGAAGACGGACAACTTCCTCCCTCAGGGCAGAGAGTTGTCTGCAAATAGGGCAGCATCTCAGCCTCCAGAAAGACTCCCGGAAGACTGCTGTCCCACAGCCATTACATTGCACTACTCCCCACATGTTTATCTACTTTTTGTGTGTGTGATTGGTTTGTTATATAGGAATAAATATATTATACAATGTGTATGCTTATATTGTCAGTGCAGTGTGCTAGAGAGGATATGACAGTGATATGCACCTTGCACTCTTGAGAAATGATGTCAGAACCCCAGGTATATAGGAACTATTTCCAGGGTGGGTGGGAGTGAGGGTGGGAAGGGTTGGGCTAAACTGTGCCCTCACAAAACAATCAGCTAAAAGCTCTGACCCACCACTGTGATGAGTGCCTTCCAGTCAGCAAGATTCCCTACACAACAATTTGACAGAGAAAATACACTGCCAATCAAACAGAGAAAAAATCCAGACATCCAAGTCAGACACAGGTAAACCTCCCCAGCCCCAAAACAGCCTGGTGGTTTGTGCTCTGAAAGCAGTCAGCCCCAAAATAAGTCAGCTGTGCTTTAAACTCTTCCTGCACTGAAAATCTTAAGAATTGTAACAAAAGTAAAGCTATATCCACCTCCCTCTGTTGCTTGAAAGACTATCTTTTCCTGATAATTCTAAGTTCCTTATTTCACCTTTCAGTCAGAAGTAGCCTCCACCTGCAGAATATCTGCTACAAACCAAAGACAATTGTAAGGTTCACCTCCCTCTGTTGTGAGCGCAAAGTGCAATATAGAATTTGCAAGTGCAATATAGAATTTCTCACACAGTTCACAGCTGAATAAAGAAGTAGTGTCCTTCCAGGTCAAGAAGATGTGCTTTGTGTCTCTAAATATTGCAGCCACCAGTAACTTATAGTAATCTGATCTAGTCTGGATATCTCCAGCCAGGGCAATTTGTTGACAATGGCTGTGATGCAACCTTTCCTGTTCCAATCCAACACTTTGTGGTCTGAAAACAATGAGGTGAACAATTTCCCACCCTGAGGCTGTCTGTGTTTCAATTCACACTGCAGGTTTTGCTATGACAACTCCTTAACCACAGTAACTTATTTAAAAATAATCTAACTATCACAAACTCCTATGCACCAGTAAATTATTTAAAAATAGTTTCTGTCCCAAAATCCTAGTAGTCAATCCAGCTACCCCCAAGGGACAACCAAAATGCAGTATTCAAACACTTGTGAAGTTACTTCCAAGATAAGCAGAGTTTGCAAGCACCTTTTCAACTCCTCAGCCACCTGTAAATTTAAAAATAGTTTAACTGTCAGAAAATCTAGTAGACAATCTAGCTACCTCCAATGGTCTACCCAAATGCAGTATTTAAATCCTTCTGAAGTTACTCACAAGATAAACAGAGTTTGCAAGCTCCTTCTTGGTTAAACACTAAATAAATATGTAAATAAAAAGCAATTACCAAGGGTAGTTAGTTTCACCTCCCAAAGAATTGAGCAAAAGTGCACGTTGTTGCAGATATCAAGTGCAATATAGAATTTCTCACACAGCTCACAGCAGAATAAAGAAGTAGTGTCCTTCCAGGTCAAGAAGATGTGCTTTGACACAATGGTGCCCACAGCTCTGCCAGGGCAGGCAGTGGCAGTACTGTGTGTGGATTGGGGTGGGATGTTATCACAGTGATGATAAAAGCTGCAATATATCAAGACTTGTCAACTCAGGGCTAACAACAGCAAGTTGAGGCAGTACTTGGTGACTATAGTGAAGGAGATACCTGCTATGGTAGACCGCAGCAGGACACCAAAGAATATATGGGTATATTGGGACTTTGAGCATTCATTTTGCCCCTTGCTAAGCCTATTCATTCCTGCAGTTGGGAGGAGAGTTCTGGTAGCGGGTGGGGCTTCACACCACTGTTTCAGACCTCTGCTCAAGCGGTCCTCCTCTTCAGTCCAGAGCCAAAGGGCATCATAGTGCAGACATCAGCATGGAGCAGCAGTCAGCTGGAGACTCTGCTCCCACACTAAGATGCTAGTTATCCTCAGTTACTTTGTGTCTTGGGTTATGTTCCCTATTCATTGTTCACTTTATTATCCCTGCAGTTATCTAATATCTGTCGTGCTGCTGATGAATTCCTATGAGCATGTAATACTCAAGGTAGGTTAGCTCAGTTCATGCTACATATTCCAAGATGTTGTGTTTAATTGGTCAGACTGCTCAGTTTAACTTGTATAAGTTCAATTGCTTTTGAGTGCTTCTATTCCTAACTGTTGTGATTTACAATTGTGCTACTTCATTTAATATGTACTTATTTAATCTAAGATACCTGCTTTTAATTGACCATACTGAGTGCACTGTGTTCAGTTTTCGCTGTTCAACCAGCTTTATTATATCCCAGTTGCCTTCCTGCCTGGACCTGGCAACATCATACGTTGCTTCTGTTCCTGTTACTGTCCTCATTTCTCTAATTTTCTAATTTTCTGCCTACATTCAATTCTTCATTATGCTCCTTATTTCTCTTGTTTTTCTCTTTCCCTATCTCCCTTTCTTCACCCTTTTGCTTCTCCCACCATGTACTCTCTCTCTTTTTCCTTTTCCTCTTCACCTACTCTCCCATCCTCCTCAGTTTCCTCTCTCTGTCTCTGTCTCTCCCACTCTCCTGGCAACCTTTTTGTCAATTTATTCCTGCTCCTTGGCTTTACCTTGAAACTCTTTGGTGTCTTCTGTCCCTTTGTTCTCCCAATTCTTCCTCATTCTCTGCCACCCCCCATCAAGCAGCATAATTGTGCTTTTAAACTCATTGTCAGCTTACTACTTTTGTTAGCAGGTGACATTGAAATGAATCCTGGTGCATTACTCCTTCACCTTTGCAACTTCCCAAAGATTTGAGGATGGCACATTTAAACATCCATAGCCTCCTCCCAAAAATTGACCAGTTATTACCTATCATGCTTAACCTTTGGCTGGATGTTCTAGTTATATTGGAAACCTGGCTCTCCTCTAAACTTGAATTCTGCTATAATTATACCTGGCTACACCCTAGTCAGGAAAAATTGTTTTAAAAGGGGCAGTGGAGTTGCAGTTTACATATCCACCAGGATCCAATGCACAACTTTTCCTGCTCCCTCTTCTCATGAGATGGTAGTATAGTGAAGTGAAGTGAAGTGAGGTAAACTTTTATTTATCCAGCACCCAATCCTGGGGGGCTCTGGACACTTTACATAACATAATAGACAATACAACATTTTTGAATAAATACAATTACAGCAGAGCCAGCTATGCTAAGGCATAATAAATAATTATAAACTATAAAACCCTATATTTAATACTATATAACTTAAACATTAAATGTCTGTTTGAACAGGTGTGTTTTAAGTGCTTGCTTAAAACTGTCCACAGAGGGTGCTTCCCTAACCAGGTGAGGTAATGTGTTCCATAGGGCTTGCCCGGCGACCTCAAAAGTACAGTCGTCAAATGTTTTAAACCATGCCCTAGGGATGATAAGGAAGTTCTCTGTGGATAAGCAGAGTTAGCGTGCTGGGTGGGCTGGTGTCAGAAGGTCAGACAGGTAACCAGGACCCAATTCACATAGGGCCTTTTAGGTGAGAAGACTCACCTTGAAGGCAATTCTCCATCTAACTGGCAGCCAGTGCAGTTCGCGCAGAACCAGAATTATATGACTGGGCCTAGAAAGGCCCGTCAACAGTCTGGCTGGCGTGTTCTGCACTAGCTGCAACTGGCGTAGTTACCCCCAGTGATCCCAAAGTATAGAGCATTGCAGTAATTGAGTCTGGATGTCACAAAAGCACATACCAGTGCAGGCAGGACATCAGACAGTATTAAGGGCTTAATCTGGGTGATATTCCTCAGATGGTAGAAACTATTTGGGATGACAGCAGACACCTGGGCCTCCAACGTCAGTCCATCATCGAGGATGATACCTAGATTCCGCACCTTATTGGATCCCACCAGTGAGGTGGTACCCAGGCACAATCCTGTCTCTGCCCCAGTGGTGACCATATCCCAATCAACGACCTTGCTCAATCACCAGCACCTCCGTTTTGTCCGGGTTCAGTCTCAACCAGTTCGAGGGCATCCAGTTCTGAATCTTGGATAAGCATTTGTTTAGCATGTCCACAGCGACTGATGTTCTGGGGCAAAGGACATATACAGCTGAGTATCATCTGTATAGCAGTGAAAACTCAAGCCTTAATGCCTAATGATGTCACCCAGGGGTAACATGTATACCGCAAACAACATGGGTGACAAGACTGAACCATGAGGAACTCCACAGGACAGAGGCTTCAGTTAGGATGAAACATTTCCCAACATTAGTCATTGCCTCCTACCTGTCAGACAGGATTTAAACCAGCTGATGACTTTGCCAGTGAGTCCATAGAGCTCCCTAAGGTGAACAAGTAGCACCATATGGTCCATGGTGTCAAAAGCTGAAGAGAGATCTAGGAGACGTAGAATTGACCGTTCTCTTCTATCCCTCAACCTGAGGAGATCATTCTGCACCCCAACTAATGCTGTTTCAGTGCTATGCTTCTTCCTAAATCTCGACTATATTGTCTCGTAGATGTCAAAGGTCATCAGGTGGGCCTCGAGCTGTGAAGCCACAACTTTTTCCACAGCCTTGCCCAAGAATCAGATTAAGACAGATAAGGGTCACTCCCTCGAGGCTGGTGCTATTAAGTCCCAAAACTTTACAAGAAGAAAAATAAAGGACTCAGCACTTGGTGCACAATAAAGCTGCAGACTCATCAGTCTGTTAGCTTATTTTCATCCATTTATTGTGAAAATGTCAGACAGGTGTGCAGTGTAAGCCCAGGGAGGCAACCACAGAGACCAATGTTTCACGTCCATTCTGGATGCTTTGTCAAGGTATATGGCACCATCTAGTGTTCAGTTTTTATAACACACATGCACTTTAATAAAATGTGAAAATGGCCACATAACAACAACAGCTAATTGCTTTACATTACCATGACTGGGGATTTATTACTTAAACCAATGTGATCTTCATTTTATTCCTTATAGCACATTATTGGTTGTTTTCATGGTGGAAATAACACATCTGAATGATCTCTCTCCTTATTTCTAATAACCCTTTCTTTTGCACATATTATTGTTTTGCCTCATACTCAATGCACTTTATTATTATTGACATAGATACTGACTCTTCTACTTATCGGGGGGGTCACATACAAATAGGCATCAGACTCAGGGGGGGCCTGATTCCAAGTCATGTTCCATTTGGCACAAGGTGATTTACGCCAAATCCTATGGTGCAAATCGCATCTTGTGCCATGCATTGCATGAGTTGCAATTCCAAGTTGTGGCTTGTGCCATGTTACATGTGGGTTGTGCCAAAGGTGTACTATGCCACCCACTATGCCTGCAAACCTGCTGCAGGATGGTGCAAGGGTGGGTTATGGCAGCAACTGCACCCTATTCCGAAAGGGCGCCTGCCATAACCCACTTACACAATTACAAGACCCACTATGGTGCTGTGGGTTAGACCAGCACAGAGGTGGTCTAAGGGGTATACATCCTAGCAAACAGACAGATGCCCCCGCAGTGCCACAAAATGCACATGGGCATGCCCCATGGACCCCCAGCCCTGTGATGCCCCCATCCCCCACAATACAGAGTACCTCCTTGGTCCCCAATGTTACCCCCACACTGCCTACCCCCCCAGGACCCCAGGGGCATACAGGCATGTTTCAGGGTGGGGGGCATGGGGGTCTGTTTCATGTGACCTATGGCTTGCTGCAAACAGGTCTGTTGCACCACCCCCGTGGCACAACCCTGCAGCTGCCACAAGTTGCAGGACATTAGTGCTGGGGACTCTGCCTGTTCTGAAATAGGGTGCAGGGTCCCTGGTGTAGCGTTGCATGGTGCAATTCACATACGCCCATGAGTTGCACCATGAAACTTGGAATTGGGCCCCGAATCTTTAGAAGAAATATATAATTTTTTATTTATCCATCTGTTCTACTACAATAGTTTTGCCAGTTCAATCTGATCATTAATGCCTGACCTTTTGAGTGCTCCTAATTGGTAGATCCAATATGCTTCTCACTTGGCAATCTGTCTTTCAATATCTCCTCCCGTTAATCCCAATGATGCCCTGTCTATGCCAATAAATGAAGGAGTGTGTTGTGTGCTGTCCCTAGAGGTATTTATATGCATAGCTAAAGCATATTTTATATTTCTATTTAATATTGCACGCATGTGTTCACCAACACGTTCTTTAAATTTCCTCTTGGTCCTGCTCATGTAAAACACACCACAGCTACAGGAAACTAGATACAGTAAATAGCACTGCATGTATCACAAGTTATAAATGTAGTATTTTATACTGTTTACCATCCATTGGGCTGATAAAGGTGCACATTTTGTTAACTGCACTTCAGTATTTAAAATAGTCACAGTGTGTGCAGCCTGGATTTGCAGAACTAAAAAAAATGTTTTCTTGGCCACAGGCTGCATGCGGTGTACCAGCAGAGCTTTAATATTGTGGGCCCTCCTATAGGTAACCTTTGGTGGACTATCAGCAATGTCCTTTAGTCGTGGCTCTGTTCTGATCAAATCCCAATTTTTACAACTGTGGGCATAGCCCAACAGGAGTAGTGCATTCAGAAAAGGGCTGATGTCATCTTTGCTACCAAACAACATGATAGAGTGTTAAAAACAGATTCCTCCACTGAAGCCTCATTACTACGCTGCCTGTGTGTGTGTATAGGAAGCTTTAGAGCACTATTTTTCCTCTGGCTTGAGGCGTTAAGTGAGCCCACAGAAAGTTAGCTCATTCTGAGTCAGATTACTAATGGATAGTACAGACATCATAGAACGCTACTGGAAGTAGTATGGGTTAAACACTCCCTGGAACTTTCTGCATAACAAGTTCCCCATGGCCCCTATGAATACAACATCTCATTAAGCCATTTGACACCACCATCCTAAAAGCAGTCAGTGTGCTACTTTGCAAGACATTGTATAGTAAGAGTCCCAGTGTTGCCTTTTTCCAAATAATACATTAACTTCATTCTCAGGCAGGCAGTTCTGGGATACTGTTTATATTCTACTGAAGAATGTTCTTAGCCTGCAATTTGTGACTATAGGTGTTTACAACTGAATGATAGTAACCACATTTGCTTCACTTGCAAATAGGTAGGCATTTATGTGTCTAATTTTTGTTGACTTACTGTAGGTTGCACATAGAATCTGATAAGTTCATACCATGCTGTATTGTGAGTCAATGAACTAATAAATTGGGGGTTTGGTTTCTTTTACAAATTCATTTTTCCTGACCATGGATATACTAAAACAAAAATTTCTCAACACTTTTTTTAAAAATAAGGAGTTTAGCATTAATTTAGTTGATACAGTGTAAAGAGCTGCTCCTGGCTGGCGGGGGGAAGGGGCTGCCACAAGCAGAATGGGACTTCATGGATGAGAGAGCTCATTAGATCAAAAGAGGCATGTTGGCATTGGGAAAACTGCACATTAAAATCAAGAAAATACATGTTACTACCCATGTTGTGTTCTTACTTCATCCCAGTGTTTTTTTTTCTGCCCAGGCTGTGAGATGAGTCTTTTCTAACTTTCTCTGGGTGTTTTATGACCCCGGGAGCTGCCATTTGTTTTATAGTATTTGGTTAGGGCTTATCATAATAGAAATCCGTGGCTTTCAAAATCTTGTTGTAGGACAGTTCAAAGGTCAAAAAAGTTGTACTATCGTTCTGACGTCACAACGATAGTACAACTTTTTTTCCTGAGCTGCCACCTGATTGGTGGAAAATGTTGTCCTCACAAAAAAATCCTAAGAACAATGGCGGCGGCACTTAGCGAGCGGTCTAGCGAGCAGTTCAAAATGATGTTTGTACATGAACTGCCACAGTTGATACCATGATTTAAAACATTCAGTCTGTCAGTTTTTTTTTAAAACAGCTGCTGTTTGAGTTTGGGGTCAGAAACAGAGAAAACGGCAGCGAGGACCAGGATTTTCGGGATCAGGTGAGAAGCGTGATAGCCTGTAGTGAGGATCGGGACCAAGTGTGAACGCAAACATACAAGGTATGAAACCTTGTGAAATGTACAGTAAAAAATTAAGGGACCCATATAATATATAAAATAGTGGCTAGGAGACCATCCACAACTAAGGCTGTGTTTCCCATCTCGGGAGTTGATGACATCATAGAGACCTCTCGAGCTTCGCTCTCGAGGTCTCTATGATGTTATCAACACCCTCATCAACAGCCTTGTTGTGGATGGTCTCCCATCCACTATTCTATATATAGTATATGGTTAGAGCTTGTTGTGTATGGAAAACAAAGGTTTTCCAAATCTTGTTGTAAGGCAGTTCAATGGCCAAAAGAAGTTGTTGCACTATCGTTCTGACGTCACATCGATAGTACAACAACTTTTTACCCTTAATCTGCCATCTGATTGGCTGCATGTAATTTCATAAAATACACTCGAAAATGGGGCCTGTACTTAGCGAGCGGTGCGGTCGGGTGAGTAGTTCATAGACACAGTTTGCACACAGACTCCTAAAGTCAGTTCCGAGTATCCAAACTGTTACTTTGCAGGTTTTCTTTTTCTTTTTTAAATTACTGGCACAGTTGTTGGACAGGAGCAGAGCACAACTGCTGCTCGAAGGACCTATATCTTCGGGGACAGAACTCAGGACAGGACTGCAGCGATGAGTACTGGAATTATTGGGGACTGAAGTGGAGAGAACAAGAATTTAGCCAGGACCAGTGTGCAAGAGTTAACAAGGTACAAACACATTGTGGGAAGCCATATACTATATAAAATAGTAGATGGTTGCCCATCTACAACTTTGGCAGTGTTTCCCATCTCGGGAGTCGATGACATCACCGAGACCTCTCAAGCTTCACTCTTGAGGTCTCTCTGATTTCATCAATACCCTCGATGGAAACACAGCCTTGTTGTGGATGGTTGCCCATCCACTATTCTATATATTGCATCTTGTCCCAGATAGTCTTCCCGGAGTACCCTTTGGTTTGATGTCTAATAGCCCCTGTAGAAGGCCAGTGTCATGTTACAGTGTCTTGCTCAGCCACGGCTGAGAAAGAACACAGCAGCCAGGATTCACACTGCTAGTCTCTGGGTAAGTATGATAAGATTCCTAAATATTGGTACCTTATCCAGCTGTGTTCTGCTTAGGGTAGTGTGTGTGTGTGTGTGTGTGTGTGTGTGACTTTTTAAAGTACTTTTGTCTGAAGTCATTTTGCTAACTATTAGTCCCTTTCAGTTTTTGCACCAGTGCTAAGCAGCAGAAATGGAACAGCACCTTATAATTTGTTACTGTAGCTCCTAAATTAAATAATACATGAAGCATTGGAATAGTTTCTGTACACCAGTTTACAAACATCATGGAGCACAGCTGTTTATATAACAAGTCTGTGATTGCTCCAACAATGCTATTTTACTTTATTAACAATAAAACATGACAAAATCATGCAGAGGGCTCCTGGAGCAGATCACATAAACACAAACAGTACTGAAGCCTGCTTAGCCAATGGATGACCACAGCTGCAAAAGGATTACATTTGTCTGCAAGCACAGTCTTCTAAGCAAGACACAAGCAACTGAATCAAAAGTACATAATATGTCGCTAAAGAGGGGGAGGGGGAAGCAAGATTCTAAGCAAAGTGACACCGTTTATAAACAGACTATATCCAGCAGTGAGCGCTGCTGAAATAAACTGATATGTCATCTGCTTTGTGGAGGGGGGAGTAAAGTAGCATTGTTGGAGCAATCAGGACTTGTTATATAAATAGCCGTGCTCTGTGATGTTTGCAAACTAGTGTAGAGAAACCATTCCAATGCTTCATATATTCTTTAATTTAGGGGCTACGCTAACAAATTATAAGATGCTGTTAACATTTCTGCTACTTAGTACTGGTGCAAAAAACTGAAAGGGACTAAGAAATAGTAAAATGACTGCAGATAAAAGTACTTTAGAAAGTTACATGCTTAAACACACACACACACACTTACACACACTACCCTAAGCAGAACACAACTGGATAAGGTACCAATATTTAGGAAACTTATACTTACCAGAGACTAACAGTGTGAATCCTGGCTACTGTGTTCTTTCTCTGCTGTGGCTAAGCAAGACACTATGACAAGACACTGGCCTTCTGCAGGGGCTATTACACATCAAACCAAAGGACACTCTGGGAAGACTATCTGGGACAAGATGCAGTAAAACAAACCCTGAATGGCAGCCCCCAGGGGTCATAAAACCCCCAGGGAAAGCTAGAAAAAACTCTCACAGCCTGGGCATAAATAAAACAATGGGATGAAGTAAGAACACAAAATGGGTAGTAACACATATTTTCCTGATTTTAACATGCAGTTTTCTGCATGACTTTGGTACAGGATTAATTGTGACTGGGGGTTAGGGAGTGAGTCTTGGTATTTTTAGCATAATGGTTTTATGAAACTTCAACCTTCAGTGTGTTAGACTCTGCATCCATCTGTATGGTATATCACTAAGCCACATGCAGTGGGGTATGGGTAAAACACAGATCACCAGATACGGACCAAAGCTGTAAAATCTGGACTGGGCACAGTTTGTGCAAATATTGCTGATCCACTCACTCCAGATGATCGGGTCTGGCTTTTACCTATCTGGGTATGAATGATAAGTTTCCTAAATATTGGTACCTTATCCAGCTGTGTTCTGCTTAGTGTAGTGTGTGTGTGTGTGTGTGTGTTTTTAAGCATGTAACTTTTTAAAGTACTTTTGTCTGCAGTCATTTTGTTAACTATTAGTCCCTTTCAGTTTTTGCACCAGTGCTAAGCAACAGAAATGGAACAGCACCTTATAATTTGTTACTGTACCTCCTAAATTAAATAATATATGAAGCATTGGAATAGTTTATGTACACCAGTTTGCAAACATCATGGAGCACAGCTGTATATATAACAAGTCTGTGATTGCTCCAACAATGCTATTTTACTCTATTAACAATAAAACATGACAAAATCATGCAGAGGACTCCTGGAGCAGATCACATAAACACAAACAATACTGAAGCCTGCTTAGCCAGTGTATGATCACAGCTGCAAAATTATTAGTTTTGTCTATGATTACTGTCTTCTGTGGAAGACATAAGCAAATTAATCAAAAGTGTATAATATGTCAATAAAGATGGGAGGGGAAGCAGGATTCTAAGCAAAGTGACACCGTTTATAAACAGACTGCATGCAGTAGTGAGTGTTGCTGAAATAAATTGATGCATCCTCTGCTATTTTGGGGGGCGGGGAGTAAAAAAACATTGTTAGAGCAATCACAGACTTGTTATATAAACAGCTGTGCTCTATGATGTTTGCAAACTAGTGTATACAAACTATTCCAATGCTTCATATATTATTTAATTTTGGGGCTACACTTTGGACTCTGACTTGTCCTCAAGCACTGATATGCATACACCTATAGAGCCTCAGCCTAAAGATTCCCCGAAGTCCCCTTCAGAGGACCCTTTCTTTGCAGAATTCATTATAACTATACAAAATGCCTGTGGCTGGGCTATCCAGGAACAGGATCCAAAATGGAAAAGGCTTCCGGAGCATCTACACTTCACTGGCACACCTCCTATGCCCATACTACCTTGGACTGGGCCCCATGAAGACTGGACGTCCATTATCTGGCAACAGCCTTTCTGCATTCTGGCTGTCTCAAAAAATGCAGACAGGATGTACCACCCCCCAGATGGGGTCACACATATTACTGACCATCCTAATGCAGACTCAGTTGTTATCGCACCTGCCCACGACCGGTCCTCGAAGCCTAACATTTGAGCATGTCTCCTCCTGATAAGGAGTGTAAGCAGCTGTACAATTTCAGTCACAAGATCCATTCCTCCTCTACTTGCACCCTCAGGTCCCTTAATTATGTAGCTCATATGGTTTCCTAACAGAAATCTTCCCTGGACTCACTTGACTCAAAGATGGAAGCCATCCAGGACCAGGAGCTTAAGGCCAAGATTGCCAAAACTGTGAGAATGGCTGAAATATTCTGTCATCATGCCCTCTGGGCCACTTACGACACAGTAGACTCAGCTGCTCGCACCACAGCCACTGCTGTCTGCATGAGGTAACATTCATGGCTCAGGATTGCTAGCCTGGCACAAGACATCCAGAACTCCATACTGGATGCCCCTTTCAGGGGATCTGAGTTACTTGGAAGTGGCACTAAGGAAGGATATTATCACTGAAATACAGGACTGAGGTGAAACCATCCATGATGTCTGCTTCATGTACTGAGAAGGTTACAAAGGCAAACAGTCTTTTCTTTAGCAACAGGGATGCCAGACCAAAGAGGCCCCTGCCAAAGACCAGGCCAAATGCTGGTATCCAGCATCAGGAACCCCTACTCCCCCTGTCAAGTTCCAGAAGCCCCACGGAGGAGCTGCTGACTCCCTCACCTTGGCCTCCTGACTTGTAGGGGACCCCCCCGCCTCCTACAGATCCTCTAGGTGAACCAGTGAGGGGAGATTTGCCCTCCACCTTTCGGGGTCACAGGAGTGTTTCAGTTAATAGCAAGAGGTCACACCATAGAATTCCTAGACAGGTCTCCAGACAAGTCCCTAGGCCTCTCCCATTATTCTCCAAGGCACCTGTCTCTGATAGGGGACAAGATCCAAGCTCTTCTGCAAAAGTCAGTCATAGAGCCTGTGGCTCTGGCACACATAGGAAGGGTATTACTTTCATTTCTTCCTAGTGCCTAGTGCCCAAAAAAGAAGGGTGACCTAAGACCCATCTTGGACCTCAGCATGCTCAGCCTGTACATTGAGTACAAGAGGTTCTGCATGCTCACCATCCAGAGACTTCTACCCCTGCTCCACAAGAGCCATTTGCTTTGTGTGCTGAACATGCAGGATGCTTACCTGCACATCCCTGTCTTCCAGGTCCACTGCTACTTTCTGCAGTTTGCCTTCCAGGGGGGAACATTACCAGCTCAAGGCTTTCCCTTTTGGCCTATGCTCAGTACCTTGTATTTTTACCAAGTGTCTAGCAGTGGTGGCTCCAACCCTATGCCTCAGAGGGATCCAATTGTTCCTGTATCTGGATGGCTGGCTTCTATCGGCCCCATCACAGAGCAATCTGAGGGAGTCACTCTCCTTCACCCTAAACCTCTTTTCCAGACTTGGAATAACAGTCAACTATCCCAGGTCCCACCTCACCCCTTCCAGTGCCTACAATTCATTTGGGTCTGTGCTGGATACGGTCCAGGGCAGGGCCTTCCTCCCATTGGACAGAGTGGAGACCCTGCAGGAACAGGCCAGATTAGTGGCCAACTCAAGCTAGACCACACCGTGGTCAATCCTCAACCTTCTCAGGATGATGGCAGCTGCAATCCCTACAGTTCCTCTAGCCAGACTGCATATGAGGGTGACCCAATGGACTCTTCATGTCCAATGGGATCAGTGTCTGGACAACCTGGACCACAGAGTCCCAGTGTCTGGGTACATGAAGAAAGATCTTCTTTGGTGGCAGGAGTTGTCCAATCTCTCCATGGGGGTTCTTATTTCAACCCTCTGCTCCTACCATGACTCTTACAATGAATGCTTCATGTCAAGGCTGGGGAGCCCACCTAGAAGACAATCAAACTCAGGGAACATGGTCTCAGCTGGTAGCATCTCTACACATCAATGTGTTAGAAATGAGGGCAGTACTGTATACCCTCCAGGCCTTCCACCCTCTTTTATGTCTAGGGATACTCCTAATTCAGACCGACAATATGTCTGTTGTTTGGTACCTGAAAAAATAGGGAAGCACTTGTTTGTACCCTCTATGCCGGGAGGTGATGAGAGTATAGTATTGGGCAGTCCAGCATGACCTCTGCCTGACTGCTGTCCATGTGCCGGGCATCAGCAACATCCTTGCAGACAGTCTCAGCCACACCACTGTCAGGACTCCTAAGTGGAAGCTAAATCAAGAGGTAGTTAAAAGCTTATTCGACCTGTGGGATTGGCCGAGGACAGACCTCTTCATCTCCCCATCCATTGCAAAATTACCCAATTGTTGCTGACTTGTTCCCAGGCATGGTGCTTTCTGGTGAGATGCACTGTCTCTGTGCTGGACAAGGAGGTTCTTGTATGCCTCTCCTCCCTTACCGGTGTTTCAGAGAGTTCTCCTGAAGCTACAGACAGAAGGTGCTCACATGATACTAATATCCCCTCTTTGGCCTCATCAGATTTGGTTCCCTCTGCTTCAACAGCTATCAAAGGAACCCCCAGTACCTCTGCCTCTCTGCCATGATCTTCTGACTCAGGAGCAGGGCAGACTGGTGCATCCGGGCCTCAAGTCCCTCCACCTGCATGCATGGCACCTTTGGGCACATGTGGAATAACTTCCATTGTTATTGTTTTGCAAAAACTGTCAACTGTACAGGCACATTTGTAAAAAAATAATTATAATAGTGAGACTTTTTGAAATGTTATTTGACTTACCATACTCATGCTTGTCTACCCACTTACTCAGTCTCAAGCTTGTTTCTATCCTTGTACTAACTAATTCCTGTTGCTACATATCAAGGAGTTGTTAATTTTCATATTGTGTGTGCCTGGAGTGGGAGCAGCAATAAAAGATAATCTATGCAATACCCTGAATAACACACCTACCCCAGTTTACTTTTACCTGATGCCCATTTTTAGGCCTTGTACAGTAATATCTTCCTTCAAGAGAACAGCTTGTAATGAAATGTATAAGATTTACATTAACATTTGGGTATATGCACTTTTATATTATATGAATTATATGTGTGAACTATATCGAAATCTCTAAAAAAATCAATTAAACACATCAAATGTCTTCAAAAACATGTCTCAACATTGTTTATCTTCCACCTTGTCACAACATATAGTTGTTTCAGCAGTGTTTTCATTTAAGGTGCAGTACCTTCATATATATGATGGCCTGGGGTTCTGTTGAGTTGACTGCTACAACAGTGCATAGAATAAAATGTGAAACATATAGGTAACTGTAATACAGACAGTGGCATTATTTTTAAAGCTGCCCTTTCTCAATGTACCATACTTTGATTCAGTTAGTATATGCAACAACAACTCATGTTTATGTTTAAGCCCATGAAACACCCTTATCTAATTAATGCATTCACAGTCATAGTGGCTCTGCCAGAGTTTGTTACTAGTGACGTCCTTTATAATCTTAGCATTCATTGAGAAGGTTGTAACAAAATTTATTTTTGAATTTGATAAGGTGTTTCTTTCTTTCTTTCTCTCTCCTGTATGAGTAGATTCCTAGGCATATTGTTACTTCCGATCTAGCCTTGTTTATGATCTCCAGACTGTAACCCCTTTTCCTAAACCAACATGACAAATCTTCTGAGGATTTGGAATATTGTTTTTCTGAGGTACAGTTGCATTTCATTCACATAAACTGTCCTTCGGGAATATTCACAATTGTGTGCCTTCAATGGTAACTGTAATACAGACAGTGGCGTTATTTTTAGCCCTCAAAAGTATATTTTTGTTGGTGGGTTTATGGCATACAGAGGTCACAAGGTCACCATTTAATCCTCTCATAATCATCAGGTCCGAAAAAACATATTTCCTCTTTACTATAATTAAGTCCCCTGCCTCCTTTCCAGGCCTTGTCCCTCCCACCACCTCCTCCTCCTCCTCCTCCCCCCTTTTTAATATCCATTCTCTACCTCCCCTTCTTATCCACAGAATAGCTTTTACTCTCACCTTACTCAGATACTTTCTTTCGGACCTTCAGTCCATGGTTGCTCATTAATTGACCTATTGTGTTCCTACTTTTCAATTCTGAACTGCATTGTTATTGTATTTTGTAATTGCTATCTCTACTATTTTGTATTTTGACTGTCATTAAACTTGCACTTGTTATTCTATTCGATTCTTGTCTCAAACTGTGTTTTGCTGTGCACTGACGATTTGTACTTTGGACTCTGTTCCACCCACTGTTGTACTGGTATTACTGTATGTTTTTTATGTACTCCAACTTCTGCCCTCCCGAGTTGTGCCTGAAAATAGGCATCTCGATGCCTAGCGCACTTACCCGGTTACTAAAACCAAATAAATCAATATATAAAGTCCAAACTTGAATCCTGGATCATCTGTTTCCAAATACCCCTTAAAATCCTGTAATTCCTGTACATTACCTCTCTATACCATAATACAATCATCAATGTAGCATCTATAGAATTCTAGTTTGTCTTTGCAGGGATTATTCTCAGACTAGAGAACATGCAAAGCAATTAGCTGTTGTTGTTATGTGGGCAATTTCACGTTTTATTAAAGTGTGAGTGGGTTATAAAAACTGAACACTAGAGGGTGCCATATACCTTGACAAAGTGTCCGGAATGGACATGAAACATTGGTCTTTGTGGTGGTCTCCCTGGGCTGCACTGCACACCTCTCTGCCCTTTTTACAATAAATGGATGAAAATAAGCTAACAAACTGGAGAGTCTGTAGCTTTATTGGGCACAGAGTGCTGAGTCCTTCATTTTGATTCTTCCCAAAGACTGGAAGATTGGAGACAGGTCGGTAATTTTCCAAGATGTCTGGGTCAAGCGATGGTTTCTTCAGTAGCAGCATCACCAATGCCTCCTTCAAGGTATCAGGGAATAGCCTCTCTGAGAGCGAGCACCGTACAATTTTAGTGAACACTAGACCAACAGACTCCACACATCCCACTAGGAGATAAGTTGAGCCAGGGTCCAGTTCACAAAAAGTGGGTTGCAGCTGTGAGATGACCTCGCTGACCTCAGTCATCCCCACTGGCCAAAACTCCTCTCAGACAAATAGAGTGCTCATGTGAATGCCAGACTCCATACTGCGGGGTTGGTCATATTCCACTGGAGAGACCCTGGACCTAATGGAGGACACCCTGTTAGAAAAGAACTGAGTGAACTCCTTGCAATGAACAATTGAAACTACTCTTTTTGGTTGCAGACAGCAGGGTTTAAAACCCTGTCTACAGTCCAAAAGAGCAAAGTCAGTCTGTTCTTTCCTGCAGAAATCTCCATGGACAGGAACTCAGCCTTCTTATGGTTGATTGCTCTTGATACTGACCATAGTGAGTTCTCAAAGCCAGTTTGCCATCCATGGTTCTGGATTTTCTCCAGCAATGCTCCAGCATCCGATCCCTTGTCTTCATGTTCTTGAGAGCCCCATCAAACCATGGGGATCTCAAGAGAGAAGATTTGGGTCATATACAGACTGATACAATGTTGTTGAGGCATTGGTGACAGCACTACTATATGCTGCCACCATCTCATCCAACTTCACTGCACATGCAACACTCACACCAGATAAGTCCATCACCACCATCAGTCCCTCAGGGGACAATCCCTTCAAACGGTGGTAGTGAACCATCTCAACAGGGGAGGGACTAACAGGGGAGCCCTGAACAAGAACTACATGATGCAGTGTGATCCAACCATGAGACCAGGTAAATCTTGAGATTTAGTACCTCAAGCTCCAGTAAGAATACTAAGTCCAAAGCAAAGCCATGATGGTGGGTCGCAGAAGCAACTGCTTATACGAGGCCCAGAGAAGTCCTCATCTGGAGGAAGTTTTTTCCAAAATGTGAGAGTTCATCATCAATGCAGGCATTGAAGTCACCCAGAATCAACCATCTGGGCAACTCCAACACCCTCTTGGTGAAGAAGTCTGCATCTTCCTGAAAGAAGTTCCCTGCTTGCCCTGGTGGGTGATACACGAGGAGGATCTTTTATCCTGCACCTGGACTCCCATGCACTGCCACACATTCAAATAATGAAGTAGAGCCCACTGGGTGCACTGAGATGTTTGAGTCAGATCTAAAACAGATGACCACACCCTACCCCACTTTACCGCCTCAAGCAGTACACTATGGAGTACCCGGGTGGGATAGATTCCTCCAAAACTGGTCCTGCATCATCACCAATCACGTCTCCATAATGCAAGCAAAGTCAACTGAAGAACTCCAGTCTGCCATAATGGTGATCTTGTTTCCCATCGACCTTGCATTACATAACACTGCCCGAAGGGGACCAGTGGAGGTTGCCAGTCCCTTGGCTACCTGCCCACATGGTCCAGTGGGAACCCTGAGAATGGGAGCCACACACGTCTGGCCTCTCTCATGGTCCCATTTTGCCCCAGGGTGCCTTCTGACCTGACCACTTCACTATTTCTCACCCTGGCCTCAGTGTCCACAAACTGCTGCCTCCCCCCCTCACCGCGTCATAATGCCCACCTCCTTACAGCCTCTCACTGCTGTTGCTGACACAGGGAGGGCATTAAAGGAGTGGAGGTCACGTAGCACATATGATGAGTAGACAATGCGACTGCTACTAATATCCTAACACATCCTGTTCAAATACTCTATATACTAAAACCAATTATACAATGGCAAGAAAAAATCCTGGACTCTGATTGGTCAGTCTTGGGCTGGACCCGTGCTGTTATCCCAGTACAACATCACAGGTCTAGTCTCAGGCTCACTGTGAGCCTGGAGATGATTGTTTGCTTGATTTGTTTCTGCTTGATTGTTTCATCTTCTCTTAAAAAACAAAAATATTTTTCCACACAAAAACATCTTTCAAATTATTCTTTTATTCTGTATAACAACGAGCCATAGTATAATAGCAATAATGCCCTCCAGGGTGTGTGTCATTTGGGATAACGTCACGCCTCAGTCGGACGCACTCGGCCTGCGGCCTCGTGCCCAACCACCTGAGGCGTGACGTTATCACTGCACAACACACACCCTGGAGGGCATTATTGCTTAATTATACCATGGACCTCGGACACCGACCAATGAAAACCGCAGGCTGGCACCTTACCTCCATTGTAAATCCTCTGATAATCACCGCAAAAGGTGCCAGCCAGCCGCATCTCAATAACAACTAAAAAAAAAAAAAATTTAAAATCATTTCGAGCACGCCATCTTAGTTTCCTCGTTAGCGCCAAATCAAGCGGCACCTCCCAGCCTCCTCCCCAGCTCACGAAACATTTTAAAAACTGCATGGCATAAACACTAATTCCATGCTCGCATTTCTCAAAAGAAACTGCAGCCTAAAAACGTGACAAACCATTTGAAAAATGTTCCTATAGCCGCTCCTCCGAATTCCGCCGCTCTCGCTACACCACAAGTATGCTTCCGGTCTCCCAACTCCTCGCTCATGCCTCCCAGTTACCAAAAAAAAGTAAGTCGCATCATTCAACCTGATTGCTCCAGCCAAAATTAAATAAATATCTCAGTCTGTTCCCGAAACCGAACCACAAAGCAGCACTCAGGTCGCAGAGCACTTACTTCAACAAACTGCTCCTGCGTCTCCCATCCCTCAGCCTGCCAACACCGTGTGAATCCAAGCCAACGAGAAGGTAACCTTCACCAGCAGTACAAAACTCAAACTCTGCAGTCCTCCTCATACCAGCTTGGCCAGGACTATTTTTTTGTTTTTTTACTGTGCAAGGTTATTTGTAATAAAAACAGCTTTATAGTTTGTTTTTTTTAAAAAAGATGCATTTTTTTTAAATCAATTAAATATTTAACTGATGGCATAATCTCAATAAGCCACTTGGGGTGTGGGTTATCGGAGGATTTACCATGGCTGGCGCGGATTTACCCACTCGGCGCAGACCACTCCAGCCATGGTAAATCCCCCGATAACCCACACCCCCTCGTGGCTTATTGCTTAACTAAACTATGTACTGATGTTAAAATCTTATTTACAGCCACCATGAAATGTTCATGGCCCAACAGACCAGTTGCGGTTGAAGCCCACTAACTATAACGTCCAGCCTAAACACCCTCTGGTATACTAACCCAACATACCTTCACTCCCACAGTAAACTTAAATAACTATAAGACTAAACATACAGACACCATTCACATTATACTACAATGTATTTACCTAAACACCCCCTTATTCCCCTAACTCTTTATACTCATTCATACACTTACTCATTTAACTACAAATACCTTGTAATCCACTCATGCACCAGAAATAATAGTAAACGCAAACACTCTCACAAAATACACCATAATAAAATGAAGGAACCAATATAATAAACAGCAAGGAGCCTATATAGAGTTATTCAGACTGTGAAACACACACAACTCTAACACTCAACAGCTCTGACTTGAAATGAACACTTAGCAAGTGCATAACAAAAAAAAAACATTTTATTTAAAGGCAGGTAAAACTGCATGCCTGATGTGTTTCGGAAAAGGGCCTTTCTCAAAGGCTAGTGTAGGGAAAAAAGCTCCATTTAAATAGAAAACAGTTAATTATATCATCATAATAACTGGCTTTCCCTTTTTTCCATAGGGAAACCATGGTGTAATTTGCCATTATAAAGGAGCGTTTATAACGGCAAACATGCACACGGTTTCCCTTACTCTGCGCATGCGTCCTCCGGTCTTCCTGCCATTCCGACGCTGTCCGCTTTCCGCTTTCCTTTTTGACGAATCGAGAAACCGCCACCGGGACTCGGCGGTTAGTGATTTTTACAAAATAAAATTTATACTCAAACAAACATATGCCTGCCCTACTAAACCAAAAAGTAAAAGAGATGTGTCAGTCCTGACGGCAACCACGGACCGCGCACTGAAACCGGACCACGGTCGTAGAGTAACAGCTTTTTATTTTATATATTTGCTGTGGCAAAAAAGGGAAAGCCAGCAATTATATAAAATAAAGTATGGGTTAGGTGTGTAAACTCAAGTTTACACACCGAAAGTTAGATGCTTTTAATAAACCCCTTGAGCTTCCGCTCCTCAGGGTTTATTAAAAGCATCTAACCCCTTGGGTGTGTGTAAACTTCTTGTTGCACACCCTGACCCATACTTTATTCTCTATATTACATCACCATCAGTTTTACATTCATTGGCTAAGTGCATACCTTCAATTACGAACATACGAAATTTGCCAGCAGATAAAGGCCTAGAGGTCTATCAAGTCTGCTCGAATGTGCAGCTAGCACCCCTTATTCTGCAACTGCCCCTCCCTTCTACCCTTCCCCTTCATTAACCCTCCCCCTTGTCCTGTCCCATCCTCGTTTGAAGCAGTCCACTGTTCTACTGCATACCACTTCAGCGGGTAACGCATTCCACCCAGCCACCACCCTCTCTGTAAAAAAGTGTCTCCTCATCTCCCTCCTGAACCTTCCTCGCTCCAGTCTCATATCATGGCCCCTGGTGGCCTCCCCTTCCTTACTTTGAACAGCCCCTCTGTACCCGTCTTGTTTATTCCTTTCATGTATTTAAAGGTTTCAATCAAGTCACCCCTGTCTCTCCTCTCCTCCAGTGAGTACATGTTCAACTCCTTCAACCTCCTCTCATATGATAAGTCCCCCAGCCCCTTGATCATCTTTGTCGCTCTGCGTTGCACCCCCTCCAGTAACTTAATGTCCCTCTTCAGATACGGACGCCAGTACTGCACGCAGTACTCCAGGTGTGGTCTAACTAATGACCTATACAGTGGCAGAATCACCTCCTCCATCCTCGAGGATATACCCCTTGCAATACAACCCAGCATTTTGTTGGCCTTTGCAGCTGCCTTCCTACATTGTGCCAAGTTGTTCATTGACCCTGTAATGAGCACACCCAGATCCTTCTCCTCCTCTGTCTGGGCTAGCTGCACTCCCCTAGCTGGTAACTCCTCCTTGGGTTCTTCATCCCAAAATGCAGCACCTTGCACTTTTGGCATTAAAGCCAGTTGCCAGGAGTCTGACCAGGTTTCAAGCTTTGCCAGATCATCCTGCAACCCCTGCCATCCCCTAGGTCATCCACCACCGCGCCTACCTTGGTATCATCAGCAAACAGACTGATCTTGCTCTTGATGTCCCATGATATGTCTGCAATGAATATCCCAAACAACACTGGTCCCAACACTGAGCCCTGTGGAACACCGCTCATCACTGCCCTTGGGTGTGAGAGCTCCCCACCCACCACCACCCTCTGTTGCCTTCCCTGCAGCCAGTTTCCTACCCATCTCACCAGCTTTGCACCGCCCCTGTGCCTACTGCTTCCCAGCCTTCCATATGGCACTGGGTGAATGCCTTACTGAAGTCCAGATCAGGACATCCACTGCATGGCACCTGTCCAGTTGCCTAGTTGCCAGTCATAGAACTCGACCAGGTTGGTTTGGCAGGATCTGCCACATATGAAGCCATGCTGTCTGCTGTCCTGTAGTCCTTTGGCCTCTAGGAGGGCCACCAACCTCTCCTTCAGGATAGTCTCCATTAGCTTACCCACGATGGATGTGGGCTCACTGGTCTGTAGTTCCCGGTTCATCCTTGGGGCCACTCTTGTGGAGGGCACCACATGAGCCATCCTCCAGTCCTGAGGTACACACCCCGAATGTAGTGAGGCATTAAATAGGTCTGCCAAAGGTCCTGCAAGGACCTCTGCCAGCTCCTTCAGTACCCTGGGGTGGATGCCATCTGGGCCTGGCGCCTTGTCCACCCTCAGTGCCTTCAAACCCTCTCGAACTCTGCTCTCCATGATTTCCCCATCTGTCACCACTTCCCCCTCTGCTTCTGCCATTTCTCCCACCTTGGGTGTCACCCCCTCTTCTCTTTAGTAAATACTGAGCAGAAGTACTCATTTAGTACTTCCGCCTTATCGCACCCTTCTTCCACCCAACCCCTCCTTCCTAATCCTTACTATGTGGTCCTTACAGCTCCTTTTCTCCTGATGTACTTAAAAGTCCTTCTCCCCTTCTTAATGCCTTGTGCCAGCCTGAGTTCCATAGATGCTTTGGCTCCCCTTACTGCCCTTGTCACCTCCTTCGATTCTGTCAAGTACTCCTCCCTGTCCTCCCCCCTCCCTGTTTTCTTGTACTTCCTAAAGGCAGCTCTTTTCCTCCTTACCTTTTCCATGACCTCCTTGCTCAACCAGATCGGTTTCTTTTCTTTTAAATTTCAATTAAATAACATCTAAAAATGTATACCATCAATTAAATAAATCTTTAACACCTAAAGTGCAGAAATAAATAATAGAGACCTGAGAAATAAGAAATAAATCCATAAAAACACACTTGCCTATCTTTTATTTTTTATAATTGCTGTTTTTTTGCGCAGGTTTGCACGGCTTTGCGCGACTTAGCGCAGCTTAGCCCGACTTAGAGCGGCTTAGCGCAGTGTATTAAATGATGAGAATGCTGTAATAACCCGATTTCAGGTTATTATGGCATTTGACAGTACTTATAATCCGGTTATTAAACAGGGTCACCAGTTATTATAATGTAATCCTAAACATAACAACATCAAATGACAAACATTATACTAAAAAGATACAGAAATAACAATCACGGTCTTCTCAAAAAAAGTCTGATATCAAACCTAGAGTTTAAGCCTGGATATTTAGCAGCCCCTAGACTGATGTTCCAGAATGCCTCTCTTTTCTTTACTAGATCATCAAAATTTCCACCTCGATGGTGTAGGCAGACCTTGTCTATTACCATGAACTAAAATTTATGTGTCAGATTCTCATTACTCTTATTTATATGTATAGCAGTTGCATGGGTAATGTCTTGCTTTTCTATGGCATGTAAATGCTCTCCCATTCTGACTTTAAAAGCTCTAACAGTTTTCCCAACATAAAAACAACCTCACTGACAGGTAGCAAGGTGGATCACTCCCAAGATATCACACATGCTGATCTGGCTTATTTGATATTTCATTTGTATTGATAGTTCCAAATTCTTTGCCAGTCACCACGTGTGAACAGAAAATACATTTTTGACAGCAGTAGCAACCTGCAGTTCTTCAAGTGAGCCAAGTTTCTTTGGGCTGTTCCCTGTAATGACTGAGTACAACTTTATCACCAAGATTACTGGCTCTTCTATAAGTCATTCTGGGCAAGTCCCTAGATATGTCAGTCAGGCCTGGGTCAGCGCTTAAAATGGAGCAATGTTTTCTGAGGATTTTTTCAATTTCATTTGCATGAACAGAGAAAAAACTGATGTAATTAAATCTCATGATGTCACTAGGGCCTTCCTTAGTGCATAAAAGTGATTCACGGGTCTGTCAGCAAAGTTTTTTTCCTTCATCATTTTCCTTCTCCCCTCTCCCTCTTATTTCCCTGGTCTGTGCCATTTATTTCTGCACTTTAGGTGTTATTTAACTGATGGTATACATTTTTAGTTTTTATTTAATTTGATGGTATGCACTTTAGCCAATGCATGTGAAACGGTGATGGTGATGTAATAATGATGTCATTAACTGTTTTCTATTTAAATGAAGCTTTCTTTTTCCTGTACTAGCATTTGAGAAAGGACCCTGTCCAAAATGCATCAGGCATGCAGATTTACCTGCCTTTGAATAAAATACTTGTTTTATTATGCACTAGCCAAGTACTCATTATGTTGTCTGCATGCATGTGCAGGAAACATAGTGCCATTACCTGAGTTTTCAGAGGTGTGGCAGCCCTCTTCCAATTCATTCAGTGTGTTTGCTAGCACGGCCACAGTTCTCCAATCAACGCTGCAGCTGTCTATGACAGCAGTTGAAAATGCAGTGGCCGTACAGTTGAAAGGGAGAGCTACCATCAGTGAGCAGCGATAAGATCCTTGCTCATCGTGCTCCCCCTCGCCGTACACACACTGCCTTGTACTAGATATAGGTACTTCCCCACGCACACTGTAAGCCAGATTGGGGTGCCCAATACCCGTCGGCTGTGCTCGCCCCCAACAGAGTTCAGGTGCCACACTGGAGCCCACCCCAACATGGCAGCAGTCTATATAATCGAGGGTGCCCAATCCCCATCGGCTCCACTGCCCCCACCCCAAACAGTCTTCCAGCTACCACACTGAGATCCCACTCCAGCGTCGCACAAGTCCAGCATCGTCCAAGTAAAAAAAAAAAAAAAACACCTAAAAGAAAAAACCTTCCCTCGCAGACTGTCCTGACCCCCCCATCCATGCCCACCCTCTGTGCATCTACCTTCCCACACACCCACCTTACCCGAGACTTACCTCCAGAGTCCAGCGCAATGATCTTCGGTGGACCGGGAAAACGTCTGCACTCTTCAAAGCCGACTGCGAACTAAGGAAATGCCGGTAAGCTGTATAATGGAATAAATAGGGCTTTTTCAACTTTACTGCATATCTCGGGCATTTTGGGGAATTTTTTCACCATATTTTCAACATGGAGTTTTTGGGACCCCACCTCATGAATTCTGTCACTGTGTTAATCAGCTCCAAAAGGCGATTTCGCGGTCACTGCATGGAACCACCTTTTGGGACTGATTTACGAAACAACAGTGTCACAATTCATGAGGAATGCCCCCCAAAAACCCTTTGTTGATAATTTAGTGAAAAAATTCCCAAAAATGACTGTTTTACAAGCATGCCTTGCTCTGTTCCTACGCACACTCGTAAGTTCATGGATTTTCAATATGTTCACTTCAGATTTTCAGCATTGCCATTTTACCACACCTCCTTATGAGCAGTACAGCTGTCATTTCTCACATCTTGCCCAAAATGTGTTTCTGTGCATGTAGCGCACAATGGCGCAGTCGGTGTGCGAAATCAATGTCCAGGACAGATTAAGAAAATCACAGTGACACTGTTCATGAGCAGAGGTGTTAAAATGGCTATGTTAAAAATTTGGTGAAGAAATTCCCAAAAATGACTGTTTTACGAGAATACATTGCGCTGTTCCTACGCACGCTCATTAAGTTCGCGAATTTTCAATATTTTCACTCCAGATTTTCAATGTTACCATTTTACCACACCTCCTTATGAGCAGTACAGCTGCCATTTCTCACATCTCACCCAAAATGTGTTTCCGCACATGTAGCGCACAATGGCGCAGTCGGTGTGCTCAATTAATGTTTGGGACAGATTAAGAAAATCACAGTGACACTGTTCATGAGCAGAGGTCTTAAAATGGCTATGTTGAAAATTTGGTGAAAAAATTCCCTTCAGCCGTTTTGCAATGTTACTAATGACGACATTGAACAGGACTGGCCCCAGGACCGATCCCTGCAGCACCCCACTGGTCACCCCCTCTCCCTAGACTGCACCCCATTTACCACCACTCTCTGCCTCCTGTCTGTTAGCCAGTTTCTAACCCAGTTTACCACCCTTTCCCCCATGCCCAGCCTACTCAGCTAGTTTATCAGCCTCCTATGTGGGATGGTGTCAAAGGCTTTGCTTAAATCAAGGTAAGCGTTGTCCACTGCTCCACCCTGATTCACTTCCTTTGTCACCCAGTCAACGAAATCAACCAGATTTGTCTGACATGATGTCCCCACTATGAATCTATGTTGTCTATGGTCCTGGGCTCCGATGGCTTCTAGATGCCCCACTATCCTTTCTTTAAGCAATGTGTCCATGATCTTCCCCACTACTCAGGTGAGGCTGAATGGCCTATTGTTCCCCACCTCCTCCCTGCTGCCGGACTTGTGTAGAGGGAAAACATGTGCCCTCCTCCAATTCACTCATGTTGAATGACTCAGTGAACATGGCTGCCAGAGGTACTGCTATCTTCCTTTGCAGTTCTCTTAATATCCTTGGGTGTAAGCCATCTGGTTCCATCGCTTTGTCCACCTTCAATTTAAGATGCACATACAAGCAAGCAACATTCGGCATTGACAAATGATTGTTTTAAGTCAGAGGTGATGAGTGCTAGAGCTGTCTGTGTTTCAGTTTCTCCTTTTGCTCTAAAGCACCACCGTCCTTGTGCTGCCTCTCGTCTGTGTATTTATTTCAGGCTGTGCATTCCATTTCTAGTCCAGCACTATGTCCCAGTGTAGCCACTATTCAGTGCTCTCGCCACTTGAAGATCTTTCACCAATCCAGTCAGATTCATATGTGGAAGGTATGATAGAACAAATGCTCTTCCACAGCAAAGTTAGAATTTTTCCAATCACAGTAGGTGCCCCCGGCAGATCCCCTTTTTTACAGAAATCAATGGTACTTAAATTTTCTGATTTAAAATCTGTGAACATTCCCCCACAGCAAAACCATTATCTACTAGACTGGGTCCTCCTTAAACTCTCCCTTCCTTACTTCTGTGGTGGGCAAAATTATTCTTCCTATCTTTGACTACAGTGACTTAGTCTGCAGTAGCCCCCAAAATTCTCCCTTTCCAGCCTGGACCCATTTTTCACTCCTTTTGTCATTTTAATTTAGACTGCCCCCCTTGTGCTCACCACTGCTCATTTTACTTAGCCCTCTCTCTCCACTTTCTTGATGCTAGGTCCTTTCCCAGTTTGTCTCTTTCTTATCAAAATTCTAGTTTGGCACCCTTCCCTCTTATTTCATTTCCCTTGTATTTTCTCATTCTTCTTCCTTCTGTCTTCTTCACAACATTACTTCCCACTGTCTATTTATTCCTTCTAGAAAATCATTGTTGGTCAATCTGCTTTTTCTTACTGCTTTCCTAAACTTTGGTCCTCCCTTCCCCGTTCTATTCGATCTGCCTCTTCTCCATCCTTCCTTAAGTCATCATTACCTGGGTGGCCATTTTGTTTCAGGTAAACAATGGATAGTTTTGCCTTCATACGAAGCTATTGGAAGTAAAGAGTTAAGTCTCTTCTCTATGAGCTTTCTTATCCTGCTTAAAACTGTCTGTGACACTCTTTTTACTCCCATTCTCTATCTTTCCCATGTTCATGTTATTTTTAAACCATGTAATTCTTTATTAATTTGAGTATCAGGTGGTACATTTATAAATCTTTTAGTAATATACTATATTTAATATATACAAATACTTTTTACACAATGTTTATAGATTTTCATATTTGAAGTAATGGTTGGAATATGTCCATAAGTTCTTGCCACTGAATGTTATTATCATAATCTTTTTCTTCTGTAACATAGGCAATCTCTTCATTAATTAACATTTCTTTAAAAATGTAGCCTCTTTCATATTCTATAACTCCTGGGAGATCTCAGCTGTTCCATACCCCCAATATGGTCCTTTTAAAGTGATCGCTGCCAAATACCTTATTTTATTTAACGTTTATTAAACAGTATTGGAATTACAATCCTTTGAGTCAGGGACTCATTTACAAAGGCTCCACATCATACAGAAACAAAACAGGCATGTACAATATACAATATTCAGTATGATGTTGGTACAGTCATTAGGTGTGGTAATACATTCAAGTGCATGGAAGTACAATTAGATATACACATGTAACCCCACTGTTACCCGGGGTTACTAGAATCCCAGTAAGACCTAATGGTAGGCAGGGAAGGCAGCTTGTGAAACTCCAGTTAAATGGATTTCACACTGTCTCACACTGTTCTCAGTCTCAGCTGAGACTGAGGGATGACATCATTTAGAACTCTCGCAGCTGCATAAGCCATACTGGAATGTTGCAGTTGGAGGTTAGAGTAGAACGGAGAATTTTGAAGTAAAGTTCTGTTGCAGTCTGTAGTAGAAGAGGTACTCGACTGTAAGCAGGTCCTCAGAGCTCTAAGCTCTGTCAAAGAGCTATTTTTTGGTTGTATAGGTGTGTGTTCTCACCTGAAGAGGAATACAAGAAGAGCACATTGAAGCGGTGGAGACTGCTTTCAGTTGTTCACGGCCCCATCCCTGTGGGGATGGGGGGAAGGAATCAACCTGCCTCCAGGGGCAACCCACCCTGGTCCGGCTGGGGAAAAGAAGCTGCCTGATTTAAGTTCATGCTAAGGCACCAGAAGCTCTGGACGAGTGTTCTTTGAGGAGAAAATGCCTGTGGGGCACCTGCAACCAAGGGGTGAGTTTGCTCTGCTAAAGGGCCATGTGTTTTCACCTGAATCAAGATGAAACTAAAGGGACTGTTACTGTGGGGTCAGGAAAAGACAGCCAAGTACAGTTTGGAAGATGTGGGGATTGGACTGCTTAACTCTGTGGGGGGTCTAGAGTATTGGACACAGCCACTTATTAAGTATGTTCAAGTTCAGCACAACTGGGATGTAAAGACAGTAGATTGAATGTGAATACATTTTAAAAGACTCTACACAGCAAAGTGTTTTAAACGATGAGGTGCTACAGTCCAGAGAAATGGCTGGGTATGAATTATGTGAGCGAGAGCTGGGAGACCCCCCCCCCATCAGTAGTAACCAAATTCACCTCTACAGATTTGCTCTGGGACACCTGTTGCTTTCTCTCAGGTACTTGGCCAGTGTCTGAGGAAAGTACCCAGACGTGGGATTGATGAGGAAGATTCCGTTATGGAGCAGAAGTGCTCATAGGTGGTTTAGGGAGCCACCAGTAAATGTTTCCATGCTATATGGAAAGTGTCCGAGTGGCTGGCAAGGGAGCCGAGCCAAGGAAAACCCAGAGCAGTGTACAAGTTTGGGCTGTGTGCCCAGTGTGTTTCAGAGCCTGAGGGCTAAAGAGATGAGGATGTGTTCTGGTCTCCTTAAATCTGCATTACCAGGAGTGTAGCCCCGTGGGGGTCCATCTATGCTTTGTTTATTCTGTTGGATGTGAATAAAAGCCACACTTTAGAATCCCACTTCTGGTATTGGACATTACAGTTATTGCTTCCTTTGTCCGGAGTTACTTGGGTGCCCCTGTGTAGAATAGCCAAACCTAGCCAATGTGCCAAGTGACATATTCCTCCCCGAACCCAGCCCACCAGGCAGAGCTGTCAAGATAGAAATGGCATACCTGGGTGGGGGTTACAAAAATGGAGGCACCGCTGAGGATTTGGGTTTGGAATTTAGGGAGGAATGTAAGAAAGGTCGCTCGGACAATGGCTAGCATTTTGGCTATCTGGCAGTGGGTAGCCCAAAAAGCTGAAGCAACATTTAACTAATGTGCCGCTGTGTGCTGTTATCCATGTGCTGCTGTTAAAATGCCAACTGTTTACCAAGGAGCAGTAAAGCCTGAGAGAGTATGCCCTTGTCCTGTATCAAATTACAGTGTTTGCCAGCTTTTAAAAGTGTTTGTGACAAAGACAGCAAAAAGAAAATTGTGCTCTAGATGTTGGAAATGCTTTCTGTGTGAACTGAGAGACTTGTTGTGCATAATGGCCATGAAAAATGGTTGAAATGGGCTCCTGCTGTGGAGTCAGTTGAAAAAAAAAGTGTGGTTTTGCAGTTTAAATTTGCCTGCTCGACGATCATCATGAGAAGAAGAGCACGAGAGGAAAGAGGCTCGTTTGCATGGCCTTGAGTGATTGGTGAGACTGCAATCAGTCCCACCCCAAGTCAGCTCTAGAGTAACTGCACAGCATTCGAGAGGGAGAGGGAGGGGAGTGTGCGAACTGGCTTACCAAGAGGAGTGTCACGGTGACTGAAAGCACTGTAAAAGTGTAAAAAACTGACTTTTCTGTTTTAATTCGGGCTCAACCCGCATCTCGATCGATTGGACTGTGAGTGTGGTGTTCAGAGGGACAATAGGCAGGACTGCCAACCCGCTTCTTTCCAGAGGCCTCCAAGACTGGCTGCAGGTTTTTTTTCCATTGCAGCAAACAGCTACTGATAACAGTGAGTACTAACAGAAATAATTGCTCAAACTAAGTGAATTTGCCAAAAGCCAGCTGAATCTGTGTGTAGCAGTGTAATTGCTTTACAAAGAAAGACTGTGTTAAGTTTTACCAGCAAAAGCAAGAATTCTAAGCAATCGACTGTGAACATAATTATAGGTTCAGCGTCAGTGTAATTTTCAAAGCCATGAGAGAGACTGTGAGTTGTATCAGTTATGCAGCAAGAAATAGAGGCAATCCTGTGCTATGAAATACTGAGGCTTTAAGGGACTGTAAGCTACAGCAATGTATTCAGCGAGTAAAAAGTCAGTGGTAAATCATATAAATGTGCTAGGATAAAGAAAAGTGCAAGTTTGCGCAGTTTGAGCAAAGTTATCAGTACAGTGTGTAAATCGGATGCGCAGTGGCTTAACACAATTACAGAATGTTGATGCGTAGGAGTGCTGCTGCTGCCATTACAGGGTGGGGTAGTAATGTAAACACAGCAGCAGAGGAGCCATTTTGAAAGAGAAAGAACGTTTTCAGTGATGTGGGACTTGAAATAACAGTGAGCGTTGTTTGTTTTTCTCTGCAGTCATGGCTTCAGGACCAGCCCGCTACCCGGATCATGCCTGGGCTGTGATACATAGATAAATAGACAGTGTCAGCAGATAAGGGCCTATGGCCCACCCAGTCTGCCCATTTGAGCTTATAAGTTCAGTTTATGTTTTCCTAGAAGTCTGTTGCCCCTTACCCCTGACCTCCAGAATTCCTTTATGTCTATCCCATGCATTCTTAAATCCCATGATTGATTCAGCCCCCACCACTTCCTCTAGCAGGATGTTCCACTTGTACACCACCCGTTCTGTGAAGAAATTCTTCCTCACGTTTCTTCTGAATCATCCTCCTTCCAACTTCATCCCATGCCCTCTAGTCCTGGGGCATCTTTTTCGCTTAAAAATAGTGTATTCCTGCACCCAGTTCCTCCCTGTAAGATACCAGTGATAGCAGCAGAAGTTAACAAGTTAAGGGACATTGAGAGATGTTACTGTGGGGGATGACTGCCTCCTCATGTGGTGATTCCTGGATATCCAGTGCAAGTATGTTTGATGTGCTTAAAAGCTGGAAGGGACATCTTCATGGTACCTCACTGTTATGGGTGCTAGAGAAATATGGTTTGTTTAAAGCGCCCAAGATTTGTTTGGCTCCCACATGGACAAAGGTTCAAGAATCTGCAGTTGGCAGCACAAGCACCAGGTGGAGCCTGTTGGAGTAGGCCCTTCAGAGTGTGGCACAAAGCAAGAGGGTGCAGAGTTACAGACAGAACAGTGTGCTGATGTTTCAGAGTCTGAGTCACAGAGAGACATTTCAGGAAGAGCATCAGTATACCCTTGGAGAGAGGGGCCTAGCCCAAGTCTCATAGGTGAAGACAAGATGAGGGAGGCCTTTGAATGGGAGCTTTTGACCTCTGCACCCAGCGAAGAGTGGACAGTCTCAGCAGTGAGGACGACTGCTCACTCCTGGGCACAGACTCTCAGTGAGGAGGAGGAAGAAGAGGGGGAACCTAGGTGGCCTTGTGAAAAAGGAACTGGTACACAGCCTCAAGCTCTTGCCTCAGAGGAATGTGTGAAAGACAGTGGTGATTCCACTGCCCTGGCTGTGCAAGAAGAAGCCAGGGATCCACTGTTTGTGTAGCTGAGAATATGCAGCTGGCAGAACCAGGATTGGCCACCCCCAAGCCAGGCCACAGGTCTCAGGTTGACCAAAGCTAGTAAAGAGGAAAGACTGGTTTGTAGGAAGGTGAATGAAATCTATGAGATGTCCTTTCCTACCTTTCCTCAGAGAGTCTGGGAGGCGATTGAAAAAAGCAGGAAATCCTGGATTTGGGAAGAAGCAATGAAATGTGTGCATCCTGGTGCAAACAAGCATGTCAAGAACAGAATGTTTCAAAAAAAATACAGCCAGTGGAAAAGAGGCAGAACACTGTTTATGGACACTGTTCGAATTGTGGATGGAGAGGAACATGAAACCTTTCACAGTGTGAATTATGAGCACCCAGATGGGGTAATTATTCAAGCACCGGACCCGTTGTTCTATTGGCCACAATGCAAAGACCTTCCTGCGAATGTGCCCATGCCTACCAAGTGGAAAGCAGAGCAGTGGTCGCCAGTGCTGCCACTCCAGCCGTTGCCGTACCTATGTTGTTCCACCAGTCTGGACATCCAGGAACCAAGTGCCCCACATTCATCAGTTCTACAGTGTACTGGCTTTCCAGAATCCTTTGACTGGCCCACCAGATGACTTCAGATCCAGAGAGGGCACCAGCCCAGCTGTATCCTGATTCATCGCCTGAGTATCAGATGACTTCAGACCAGCTGTTTTCCTTTTTGTTCCTCTTCAAGGTTCCATCTCCAGAGATGATATCAACCCAGCAGTTTCCAGATGTGCCCTCCTGTCATTTCCCATATGTCTGCCCAGCTGTATCAGAAGAATGCTGCCAAGGGAGTCTTCGGCTGAGGACCAGGTGTGGTACCAATTTTGTTCTACAAGGGACAGATAAATCCAGACTTTTCTATTCTTATGACACTGCAGTACACATCATAAGTCCAGACTTTTCTATTCTTATGACACTGCAGTACACACCCTACACTAGCAGACTACAGATGTTTGAACTGTCCTCAAAGACTCTCCCCTTCGGGACTTTCACCTGCTAGAACTGTGCTTCATCAGGCTCTGGCCCAGGAGAGACTCTTTAATGGACTTGCCTTCGGGCACTGTGGTCACTAGATGGGACTTTTAGAGCACTCCACCCCCAAATATTGTGTATTGTAAAAAATGTCATTGTTTTCTGCTGTTTTTCTATATGTTTATACTGTTTTTTCTACTTTTCTAAAAAAAAAATCTTTTTTGGGATTCTCTAGTCTTTTGATGGTAGGGGTTTAGATAGACTGTGTATGCAGATTAGGAGTGTGTGTTGTCTTTCTTTTTCTTGCAGGTGTTCCTGAAGAAGATAGAAGAGAAGACAAGAAGAGGAGGAGGGACTCAGCAGAGTTCCTCAGTAGTACTTTAGAGTGTAGTGTTTAAAGTACTGTTTTTGTTGTTGTTACTATGTGTAACTTTTTCTTCCACAGGTATGGTTGTAGGGGAGTGTGGGAGTAAGGCATAGTGTATGGTATTAGCTCCTAGAGTGTGGTTGCATGGTGTCCAGGGTCGGGGAGGTCCCCTGTTTGTTTTGTTTGGGAATTTTAAGTTAGAGGCAGACAGATTTTCCTTAGAGGGCTAGGGGGAATAGACAGGCTGTGGCCCTGACCTGCAGTAGGGGTTGCAGTACTGATCTATTAGGGCTATGCTCTGGGCAAGTCTACCAGAGCCACTAGGTACCCATAGTCAGTGGGTAGAGTAGAGGCTGATGCATCAGCCGAAGGCCTCTAGGCCCTTAGTGTTGTCTGCCTGTGCTGGCACATGGTAAGGGAGAAGGTAGTGCTGCCTCCCCGTAGTCAACACATGGGGTGAGATGGCCTAAGCCGGGTGACTAATGACTGCGGACAGTCATTTTCCTGGCCTGTGAGTGTAACCCCCCTGTTACCCGGGGTTACTAGAATCCCAGTAAGACCTAGTGGTAGGCAGGGAAGGCAGCTTGTGAAACTCCAGTTAAATGGATTTCACACTGTCTCACTCTGTTCTCAGTCTCAGCTGAGACTGAGGGATGACATTATTTAGAACTGTTGCAGCTGCATAAGCCACACTGGAATGTTGCAGTTGGAGGATACAGTAGAATGCTGGGGAATTTTGAAGTAGAGTTCTGTTGCTGTCTGTAGTAGAAGAGGTGCTCTGCTGTAAGCAGGCCCTCAGAGCTCTAAGCTCTGTCAAAGAGCTATTTTTGTGTTGTATAGGTGTGTGTTCTCACCTGAAGAGGAACACAAGAAGAGCACATTGAAGTGGTGGAGACTGCTTTCAGTGGTCCAGGGCCCCATCCCTGTGAGGATGGGGGGAAGGAATCAGCCTGCTTCCAGGGGCAACCCACCCTGGTCCGGCTGGGGAAAAGAAGCTGCCTGATTAAAGTTTGTGCTGAGGCACCAGAAGCTCTGGACAAGAGTTCTTTAAGGAGAAAATGCCTGTGGGGCACCTGCAACCAAGGGGTGAGTTTGCTCTGCTAAAGAGCCATGTGTTTTCACCTGAATCAAGATGAAACTAAAGGGACTGTTACTGTGGGGTCAGGAAAAGACAGCCAAGTACAGTTTGAAAGATGTGGGGATTGGACTGCTTAACTCTGTGGGGGTCTAGAGTAATGGACACAGCCACTTATTAAGTATGTTCAAGTTCAGCACAACTGGGATGTAAAGACAGTAGATTGAATGTGAATACATTTAAAAGACTCTACACAGCAAAGTGTTTTAAAGGATGAGGTGTTACAGTCCAGAGAAATGGCCAGGTATGAATTATGGGAGCGAGAGGTGGGAGACCCCCCCCATCAGTAGTAACCAAATTCACCTCTATGGATTTGCTCTGGGACACCTGTTGCTTTCTCTCAGGTACTTGGCCAGTGCCTGAGGAAAGTACCCAGACATGGGATTGATGAGGAAGATTCCCTTATGGAGCAGATGTGCTCATAGGTGGTTTAGGGAGCCACCAGTAAATGTTTCCATGCTATATGGAAAGTGTCCAAGTGGCTGGCAAGGGAGCTGAGCCAGGGAAAACCCAGAGCAGCGTACAAGTTTGGGCTGTGTGCCCAGTGTGTTTCAGAGCCTGAGGGATAAAGAGATGAGTATGTGTTCTGGTCTCCTTAAATCTGCATTACCAGGAGTGTAGCCCCGTGGGGGTCCATCTATGCTTTGTTTATTCTGTTGGATGTGAATAAAAGCCGCACTTTAGAATCCCACTTCTGGTAGTGGACATTGCAGTTATTGCTTCCTTTGTCTGGAGTTACTTGGGTGCCCCTGTGCAGAGTAGCCAAACCTAGCCAATGTGCCGAGTGACATATTCCTCCCCGAACCCAGCCCACCAGGAAGAGCTGTCAAGATAGAAACGGCATACCTGGGTGGTGGTTACACACAACATGTTGATGGTATATTCATTCAGTGTGGGAATACATTTATGGTAGGGGAAGGACAAAAATTAGGCATTGCACATTACTTGCAGTTTGGGTGTTGATTCACTAATGCCAGGGTTAAAGCAGAGGAGAGCTAGGCAGGACAGGAGTCCTTTGTCTAGGGCAAGATTGCAGGGAGATGTGTTAACCTGGTCAGATGCAGGAGCAAGAGGCGAGGAGGTGGTCCCTGAAGGGGAACTTGAGAAGCCCACATTTTGGTTCAAGGGAGATGGGAGTGTAGATAGGGTATAGATTCACTATTACCTGGGTTTAAGCAGAAGAGAGGTAGGCAGGACAAGAGTCCTTTGTCAAGGGCAAGGTTGCAGGGAAATGTGTTAACCAGGGCAGCTGCAGGAGTGACAGACAAGTAGGTGGTCCCTGAGGAGGGACTTAAAATGCCCAAGTTTGAGTTCAAGAGAGATGGGACTGGGGAAGGAGTTGAACCAGGTAAGGGTTCTGTAAGTAAAACAGCACTGGGCCTGTGTGGTCCTATGATGCGGGACCAGATGATTGGATTTGGTTAAGCTGCATGTGGCAATGGAATTGGAAGAGTGTTTGATGAGGAGGAAGAACCCAGGTGGGGCCAGACCATTAGTGATTTTCTGGGTGAATAGACAAGTCTGATACCTGAGTCGTTCCTCAAAGTTTAGCCAGGTGATCATGTTATAAAGCATGCAGGTCAGTCCTGGGCAGCCTGTGGTTAGCCGGCACACCTCATTTAGGGAGATTTTGATTCTTGGCAGTGCAGTGTTATCAGCACATTATAGACTACAATCCTGTAGTCTATAAGGGGTAGGATCAATGATGAGACAGTGAGATAGAGGGTTTCAGGGTGGAGGTGATAGAGCATGCCAATACAAGAGATGACAGCTGTACTAAGAAGGTGAATGTGAAAGGTGAGGGCAGAGTCGAGGATGATTCCCAGGTACTTAAACGCATTCACTTGCTGAAGAGTTTGGGAGAAGCTGGTAAGTATATCAAGGGAGGACCCCCTGTGTTTGCTCTAGGGGTGTGCAAACAGCATTACCTTGGTTTTCTTTTGATTTAATATGAGCTTGTGGTCAGCAAGCCAGGATTCGGCTGCTGTGAAGGAGTTCTGGAGCGATATTTGGATGGAGGAGGGGTCAGAATGAGCACAGTAGAGCATCACATTGTTGGTGTATACGAAGATTTTACCAGGGCATGACCTAGGGAGGGAGTTAAGAAAAAGGCTGAAAAGGAGAGGGGCCAACATGGAGCCCTGTCAGAGAGACAGGAAGTGGGCTAAATAGGGCGTTACAAATTCTGACCCATTGGGTACGGTTGAATAGGTAGTCCTTAAACCAGTCAGTGACACCTTGAGAGAAAGGCTCAGGTGTGAAAGGACAGTTAGCAGCAGGGCATGATTGACGGTGTCAAAAGCTTTTGATAAGTCAAAGAAAGTGGAGTCAACTAGTTGCCCATTGTTGAGGGGGTCGTGAGTGAAGCTAGTAAACTCCAGGAGGGCAGTGGACATGCTATGACCCCGTTGGAAGCCATGCTGCTCTTTCATGAGAAGGTCATATTTGGCAAGGTAATCGGTGAGTTGTAATATTATAATATCTGATTCAGTTGTTTTATGACATATAATATTTATTTGTGACGTGCTCCAAGCCTTTTGGATGTGGCAGTATATAAAAATAAATACCTTGCATTGTTTGTTTCTATTTAGAATATGCACCTGCAACTCAGTGATAGCAGAAAAAGACCAGTGGTCCATCTAGTCTGCTCACGATTTCCTGTCTAACCCTGGGATCTATCTATTGTCCATACAGGGTTCTAGCCCTCCCTATCCAACCACTATTCCTCTCCCTGTTCCTGTCTCCCTGAGTAACCATTATGCCCTTCATTCTGTCATCCTGTAATGAAAGAGGGATTTCCTTTACTGACAAAAACTGCTTACTGTAAAGGCAACAAAACCCCTCTGAAATGGAACCGGTCAAGACATAGGATAGTTGGCTACCCCGAAAAGGAATCAAATGTAAGAACAGAAGAAGAAAGAGAGAAGGACAAAAGTTATAGCATTTCAATTATTCAAAAGGATGGCACCCCCAAACAACTAATGAACTTTGAAACCTCATGAGTTAAGAACTTCAGTCTACTGCCACTGAGTAGTGTTATATATTCACGTGCTAGTTTCCAGGTCACAGAGCGAAATGGTAGAAGTGACACTCACAGATAGAAAAATGCTTGAGACAAATTAGACAAAAAACAGAAGTGTTATTGATGAAATAATTGGAAGGCCCTTTAAAAAAATTGTAACCATAGAAATTCCAACTAGTGCATTATTTTATGATCATATACTGTAGACCACATTTTGCAGCTGGAGGAGATTGAAGCAATGCTACTAATAAAAAGGGCATTGAGGTTGAGGAACAGTGGGCAGTATTTAAAATGGGGATTACAAGAGCAACAGAATTATGCATTAAGCAGGTTAGCAAGAGGAAAAGGAAGAGGAGACCATTATGGTTTTCCAAAGAGGTAGCAAAGAAAGTGAAAGCCAAAAAGATTGCATTCAGGCAATACAAACAGACACAGGCAGAAGGGGATAGGGAGAAGTACCAGGAGAAGCAAAGGGAGGCAGGGAGGTCTGTAAGTGAAGCCAAAGCTCAGACAGAACACATTGCAAAATCAGTGGGTAGAGGGGACAAAACCTTTTACAAGTACATAAGTGAAAAAAGAAAGGCAAAGGGAGGGATAGTGAGACTGAAGGGTGAGGATGGGGGCCGTGTGGAGGATGACAACAGTAAAGCTGACATACTGAACAGGTCTTTCTGCTTAGTCTTTACTGAGGAAGAGGAGGGTAATGGGTCTGAAGGGAGTACAAGGGTGAGAATGGTCAGAAATGGACACAAGTCCCTTACACGAAAGGGTCCTGAAGGAACTGGAAGTAATAAGAGTTGATAAAGCAATGGGGCCAGATGGGGTGCACCCCAGGGTCCTTAAAGAACTAAGAGAGGTGGTGGCTGAACCTCTGGCAATCCTGTTTAGCCGATCACTGGAAACAGGGATGTACCCAAAGACTGGAGGATAGCAGATGTAGTCCCCTTATACAAAAGTGGGAACAAAGAGGCGGGGAACTACAGACCAGTCAGCCTCACCTCGGTGAGTGGGGAAAATCATGGAAGCACTACTGAAGGAGAGATTGGTGGAACATCTGGTTGTCAATGGACTACAGGACCCAAGGCAGCATGGTTTCACCAGGGGTAGGTCATGTCAGACCAACCTCGTTGAATTTTTGACTGAGTGACTAGGGAGGTGGATTAGGGAGGGCAGTGGACATGGTCTATCTGGACTTCAGCAAGGCCTTTGACACTGTGCCACATAGAAGACTATTACACAAACTGGGGAATATGGGTGTGGGCAGGACAGTAGTGTGGTGGGTAGGTAACTGGCTGGGCAGCAGGACACAGAGGGTGGTGGTAAATGGCTGTCACTCCAGAGAGGAAAGAGTGACCAGTGGGGTACCACATGGATCAGTGCTGGGATCGGTCCTATTCAACATCTTCATCAGTGACATTGCACAGGACCTAGAAGGCAGAATTTCACTGTTCGCTGATTACACGAAGCTCTGTAACAGAGTAGACACACCAGAGGGTGTAGACAGAATGAGAAGGGACCTGCAGAAACTTGAAGAATGGTCAGGGGTTTGGCAATTGAAATTCAATGCAAAGAAGTTCAAGATAATGCATATGGGGCACAAAAACTATGGCACAATATATCAGTTGGGGGGGTGAGGATATAGCATGCACCAAGCAGGAAAGGGATCTTGGGGTTATCATCTCTGATGACCTCAAGGTAGGGAAACAGTGTGACAAGGCAGCAGGTAAAGCAAATAGGATGCTGGGATGCATAGGGAGGGGCATCACCAGCAGGAAAAGGGCGGTCATAATTCCACTATACAAGACACTAGTGTGGCCCCACCTGGAGTACAGTGTGCAGTTCTGGAGACCTTACCTACGTAAGGACGTAAACAGGATAGAGAAGGTTCAGAGGAGGGCAACAAAGATGGTGCATGGATTGCATCACAAGTCCTATGAGGACAGGTTGAAGGAACTGAACATGTACTCCCTGGAGGAGAGGAGGGAAGAAGGGATATGATAGAGACATACAAGTATCTTACAGGGAGGAACAGGGTGCAGGAATACACTATTTTTAAACGAAAAATATGTTCCAGGACTGGAGGGCATGGGATGAAGTTGGAGGGAGGACGATTCAGAGGAAATGTGAGGAAGAATTTCTTCGCAGAACGGGTGGTGGACAAGTGGAACACCCTGCCAGAGGAAGTGGGGGGGGCTGAAACAATCAGGGGATTTAAGAATGCATGGGATAGAGATAAAGGAATTCTGGAGGTCAGGGGTAAGGGGCAACAGACTTCTAGGAAAACATAGACTGAACTTACAAGCTCAAATGGGCAGACTGGGTGGGCCATAGGCCCTTATGTCTCGACAATGTCTATGTATCTATGTATCATTTAGGAAGACTGAGCTTCTATTAATTAGCGCTGATCTGAGTGTAAAAAGTGCTGCAAGTTTTGTAGCTTCTGATTGGATTAGAGGAGTCCTTTGATACTGAGCGCACATGCCATACGGGCATTAGGCAAAAGTAAAGCTGTTACTTCAGCTACAGTCACTTCTAAACTATCATGCCAACTACTTTTTGCAATATCACTGAGCATGACAGCAATTTTATGCCAGGCAAGGACCAGACAAAGCAGATGCAGCTTGAAGGCACACAAACTCATGATTCTCTGATGTATGTTTCATCATGACTGAACTGCAGAAAAAGATTCCTTGCACTGAAATTTTGTTCCGGTAGAGCTGAGGCTTTGGAATCTTGCTTGCCTTAAGGTGGTATTTTTAGATCAAAGTAATTCTTCACTGAACATTCTGATCTAGTTGGCACTTTTTATGAGCCAACAAGTATCCTGCTACCTAAGCAGTTTGTTCTGACTTTGATGATGAAGCTGATGTGACTATTTGCTAGTTAACCTTTGCCAAATAATTGGATATAGATTCCTTAAAGGGACACCGTCAACCTGTTTTTCATCATATTATTTCTAGTTAAAAACCTACATTTTATGATTGCTTACCCTCTCTAAAATTTACTGATGTTGCTGTTTGTTTTGTCTGTATCCTTGTTTAGTAGAAATGAAATGCATGGTAATGTATATTTATAAACAACCTTGTTTTGTTTACAATCCTGGACCTGTTCTTACTGCATACTTCAAGAGCATTAGAAACACATTCAAACAGCCCAGTCAGTCATGGTGCAATAGCCTCCTAAACTCCCACTATATCAGGAGTGGCTAGACTATGTTGGGGATGTTCCAAAGTCCAGGAAAGATGCAGTTGGAGCTGATCAAGGAATGTAAACAAACCTGTGTTTGTGTGGTAACACCAGTATGGTGGGCAGTCTGTTTTTTTACTTTTTTAATGAAAATAAGAATCAGAATCAAACTACCAGCTGCATTAGCAGTCTCTATAGAATGTGAACAGTAATAAAATATGTTTTTTAAACTAGGGACACTTTGAGGCCCAAGGGGGTTGACAATGTCTCTTTAAAGGCCTAGTGGAGGCATACAGGAAACTAATACACATTTCGAGAAGTCAGTTGTAACTTTTTATTTCTGAAATATTTTTTCCTTTTCCTTCTTCTCATTAGAAAGTCTTTCATGTGATTATATTGTGCTAGATCTGTAGAACAGCTCTTAGCTTGGCAGCTGACATTTATATCTCTGTCCCCTACTACATTATCAGCATTGTGATCTCACTGACAGTGACATCAGAAGTGACTGATCTGACAGCTACTGAGTGACTATTCCTAAGCAGCAGTGATGGCACAGTCAGTGAAGTCACAATGCTGATGATGTAGTGGTAAGCAACAGAGCTAGTTATGCCAGCTGCCAGGCAGAGTGCTGTCCCGCATATCACACCTATTAACACTAGGTAAACAATCTTCTAATTAAACAAAGGGAAAACAAAAATTACCTCAGATATAAAAGGTGATGGTTGGCTGCTTTTAAAAAATAATTTCAGTTTTAGGCAGTGCACTAGCTCTTTAAAGAGCAGCTGACGCCTTCAGGAAAACTTTGAAAAGCATAACATTTAGACATAATTCATTGTATATTTCACATTAACTTATGCATTCCTTCTTCCCAATATTTATTACTAAGGTCATTTGCATGAAAACAGGATCTTTCATAAAAGTTCATCCATTTCATTTGCTTATTCGCTACTTGACATCATAATATTTGGCTGAATTTTCATGGCAGCAGGATGTGATGTTGAGTTGGTATCAAGGGAACCACTGAGAGGCTTTAAGAAGGGATGGGATAGACACATGGGCAGGGTACAGGCAAGGAGGGTAGAAACCAAAGGGACTCTGAATGGAAATCTGGGGAGAGATGGAAGAGGGGGCAGTAACAGTTATCAAACTATGAGCTGCATCTCGAGCAGATACGATAGACCTAAAGGCCTGATCTGCTGGCATCTTCGTATGTTCATATGTAATAAATATCAGTAAGCATACGTCTATAGACAGTAGTAAGGGCAAGCTAAAGTCTGTCTAAATATTGTGTTTTTCATAGTTTCCCCTGAAGATTCAGTAACTCATTAAACATGTTTACATTTCTCTTTTGGCTTCTAATGAGTCACAAAGGGGCCTTTTCTATATGAAAGAAGGAACATCAAAATTATGTTGAATGGATTGTGTGATTTCTTTTGGATGTTCTTTTTTTCTTTTATTTTCTGACTGACAACATGAAAACAAATCATTAATACAGTGAGTCAATAACTGGGCTTATTAAGCTTTGGAGCCTCAGCATAGCTTACTGAAAATGTTTTATGGCAAGTTCTTCTTGATTAATTTTTTATATAGTCAAGAGTTTATTGGGTTTATCTCAGTTTGTATGATACATAATCATACTGGCAAAATAAACTGGAAAAAATAAATCAGAAAAAGAAACATAACTGCATTATCACACTGCTGTTACTTTAAGCTATTACAAAGGAAACATTGCAAACAAAACTCCATATTATTATAATAATTCAGTACTGTGTTAGCTTATAAGAGATAAGAGATTATCAGTGCCTTTCAGAAAAATTACATATAGAAAATATTGTAACACAAAAGCCAAAACAAAAATCTAGGGTGGCGTTAGCAAAATACATAGGCAAAAGAGCTTTTATTAAGAAACCATCAGGAATAGTTCAATTAAGCTATGCTTATCATTTCCAAACGTTCAATCATGCCTGAAAGTTAATTATTCTGAATGATTCCTGTGGAGATCACAGGCAAATTGTCTATCTGAGCAGATACATCTGACAAATGAATATCCTGCTTTTATTTTTATTTTATCATTGCTCAATTCATTTTAGATATGCCAGAACAATTCAGCAATAAACAGTGCATTAAGCAGTATTTGCTAATAACCGTGTCTTTTTTTGTTGCTGTTGTTTTTCAGCAATAAGGCCAGTCTGACAAAAATATGAAGATACATATTTTTCTTTTCATTTTCTTTCATTGCTGGACCAAGATAAGGGACTTTGAAGTTTTTATAAGCTCCTGGCCCTGTGTCATGCCTGCCATGAAAAAGTAAATATATTGATACAGTGTGTACCATCAGGAACATGTGTTAGCACAATCATAATATAGCCACAGTATGAATCGAGCATGTATATTTAACAGGTAACCTCAGAGGAAGAGGTGAGTCATTCATTACAAAATTAGCTGTGCAACCTCTTTTAACAATAGCTGAGAAAATTAAATATACACTAAGCATGAATCTTAGGATGTTGGAAACATATTTGTGCTAAAAAAAGCTGTATGACAAAAAATGTTTTGCTGACTAACAAATACTGCTGCATTAAATGAGTGGTTGTCTTGGATCATGATTGATGAAAACGTACACTTTTATATAGCTTTTTGTTAACCAGAAATGCAGAGCTAGGAAATAGTTCCTATTTTAACCTCTCCCCAAGAGAAAGGGGACATAGATGCTAACCAACTGATATTAAATCAGGTTACGCTGTAAGACATAGAAACATAGATTTTGTCAGCAGATAAAGTCCGCTTGCCCCACCCAGTGTGCTTATTTTTTTTCCCTGCCAATACCGTCACCACAGACCCGACCTGATCTCCAGTTACTCCCACCCCACCACCCCCACCCAATGATCCTGTAATTGTTCACTCACGTATTGCTGTTTGTACTTCTGTGTTGTTTGTGTAATGTCTGTGTTGGCCCTGTAAATGGGTTTTGTCCCAGTGGGCTCCACCTGTTACAGAAGTCTAAACAAATACAGAAATGAAAAGGAGCCAGACTACAGTAAGCATGATTCAAGATCGTAGAGCAAGTTATTCTTAAGATCAACTCTATTAAGGGTCATCAATCAGTTAGTTATGCAGGCCCACTGGCTTGGGATGCTCTTCCACTCCCATTTTGTAAAGTCAACAAATCACTCCCTGAAACAAAACTGCACTGTCAAGAATTTTATGGACTTCGCTGGTAAACTGAATGTATGTTGTTCTTTGCCAGTCCCTTAATAATATAGATTGCTTATGGCCCTGATGCTGCATTGTATTATGTAATTTGTTTTGCATATTTGCATATTTGTTTCCTGTATTTTTATTTTATTGTAACTTGAATGTTTAACATCTGCTCTTGCCTTGTGTTGGTCACCATTGTATTGTGTGCGTTTTTCACCAAATAATAATCCTCCTGAATGAAATGAAATGAATATGTAACTGATTTTTTTTATGAACTAATGACATTTGGCCGGGATATGGGGGAATTCCACTACTCTTTTCGAGAAGTGCCATAGGATCGTTAATTGCACCTGAACAATCACCAGTACAGGCAGACAGAACCTCAGTTTAATGTCTCAGCAGAAAGAATGCACCTCCAACAGTAGAGAGCCACCCAAACACTATGGGAAGAATGCCCCCTGCAGAGCTATCAACTCAAGAAGTTGCAAACTTTAACTTCACTGGTGAACATGGTGCAAAAAGCCAGGAACTATGCACTACAGATAGTAACTTCACGACTTCACCCACGTCTTTGCTGGCAACATCTTTTTTTAAAAACTTTCAAAAATGTAATCCACTCCCCATCCACTGTGCAACAGTGTCTTTCCCCAGACCACCACCCAGACCCTTAAAAATTATTTTCCTCCCCCCTGCCACCCTCTGTCACTCACCTTCCCCTTACAGTCCTGGTAAAGTTTCTTGAAAGTGCTTGTTATAGTAGTATGTCCCTCAGTTATCACAGTAGTATAATAAATCACTTTTCCCCACCTGTATCAGATCCCATAACCACACACCTCCCCTGCCCCATCAGAAACACCCCAAACCCTGAAGTCAACTGTCAACCCCTCCACCCTACCCACTCCCTGGCACCACCCCCACATCCCCAAAGTTTAAGGATATTTCACAGACTGAACCTAGAAAACATGAAAACGGTCCTTCAGAGAAGCGATTGTGCTCTCTTCGGTCTCCTGCAACACATGCATGATATCATCTCCAATAGCAAAGCCTTACAGGATGCTTGTCAGGTAATCAGGTGTTGATATAGGAGATGTCAGCATTCATTCTTGTATTGCAGGAGACTGAGGAGAGCAAGACTGCTCCTCTGAGGGACAGTTTTCATGTTTTGTAGGTGCAGATGAGCTTGATCCTAAACTTCTCTACCTTTCTGCTCCGCAATTGCTTATCCTATCTCCCTAATCCTTATCCTCTCCTTTATTTCTGCCCAAGTACCCTCTTCCTGGAAACAGGCTGTAGTCCTTCCTCTCCCCAAGAGTAGTGACACATCCTCCTCTGGCAACTATCGCCCCATTTCCCTCCTTCCTACCCTTGCCAAACTTCAAGAACATTTAGTTGTCTCTCAACCATCACCCTTTGTCTCCGATTCCTCCTTCTTCACCCCTTTCTAAACTGGTTTTTGGAAGAACCACTCTAAAACCACTTCCCTCCTCAGGCTTACTGACTCCATCCTTTCAGGGATGGATGATGGCCTGATCACCTCAGCCATCTTTGTCGACCTACTGTAGCCAAAGCTTTCAACACTGTTTCCAATCCCCTGCTTCTTGATTTCCTCTCCTCAGCTGGCCTTGATCTGTCAACTACCAACTGGTTTAAATCCTACCTCACTGGCAAGACACAATCAGTGAGAATCCTTGACTCCATCTCCCCTCCACTCCCCATCAACACTGGTGTCCCTCAGGGCTCAGTGCTTGGCCCCCTACTCTTCTCCATTTTCCTTAATGATCTTTCCACAGCCTGCTCATCCTTGTCTATCCACATGTATGCTGACAATACTGTTTTATACAGTTCCAGCAAAAACCCTGCTGCTGTGGAAACCAGCTTACAGCATGACTTTAACCAAGTTCAGCTTTGGTTAGCTTCTCATCAGCTTTTTCTAAATGCCAAGAAGTCAGTCTCAATGATCTTTGGCACCAGGCAAAGACTTTCTAGGCTCCTGGCCCTATCCACTTTCCACACCCTTAATGGGACCATCCTGGAGGACACCTCCTCATTTAGATATCTGGGGGTTTGGCTGGACCAGCACCTCAACTTCTCTGTGCATATCGATGCTATCCTGAAGAAACTGTGCCCCAAGCTTGCTGCTCTGTAGGGGAATTGTAGTTGCATCTCGCTGACTGCGAGGTGTGAAATTGTCCAGGAGATGATACTCCCCATCTTTGAATACTGTGACGTAATCTATGGTGCTGCTCCCAAATCTTCCCTGACCAATTTGAACACTCTCTTTAACACCTTCTGCCACTTTGTTCTCAACTCCCCTTCCGGCTCCAACCACTGTGATCACTATCACTCTCTTACCTTCCTTCCACTGTCTCACAGACGCACCTCATACTGCGCCAAACTTACCTCCAAATTCTGGTTCGTAGTGCTCCCCACTTATCTCTCATCCTCTCTCTCCACTCCACCTCCCCTCACCCCCTCTCTCAGATCAAATGATGCCCGCACCTTGATGGTCCCTCACCATTCCACCCTCATCGGTCAGACTGGTTTCGCCTATCACTTCCCTAAAATCTGGAATTCAGTCCCTTCTAAAATATGACACTCCTCCTCCAGCTAGTCCTTTACCTCTACCCTACACAATTACCTCTCCCTCAGCTGTTTCTGTTTTAACTCTCCTTAATACCTACCCCTAGTTTCTGTCTTCCTACCCTAATCCACCCCGGCAGGGTTCTCAACATCTGGTAGGAGTAATCAGGAAATGGCTACCCCTCTTCTCATATTCACTTTTTGCCTCTCCTCTCTTCTCCACCTGCCCTTCTGGGTCATCCATGAGCACACCCTATCCCATCCTTTTTACTCCAACAGCACTTGTGTACTACCTCGAGCCTGCTCCTGATAGACTCATGCACTATAAATGGTTCTGTCACTTTATTACTGTTTTATATGCTTATAGGTTCTTTTGTACACTTTTGGACATGTATTGTAATTTACCCAAGTTCCACTACTGTTTATTGTACTTTGCCTTGTGTTCCAGCTGTTGCTTAATCTTACATTGTTGTACGGTTTGTACTACCCACATACTATTGTATAACTGACCATCCTTCACAACCCTATGTAACCCCCTTCCCCCAGGTCACACTGTGAGATGAGCAACTTGTTACTCAGTGTACCCTCCTGGTGAAACATTTCAATAAATAAATATCCTTAAATGCTAGGGGTCTGTGAGGGAAAGGAAGGAGATTAGGTGCTAGATAATGGATCAAGTGGGAAGCTGACAGTTGATTTTAGGGGTCAGGTTGTCTGATGCGGAGGGGAGGGAGGGTGGTTACCATATTTGGTGCGGGTGGGAGGGGTTTATTATATTATTAAAGTGTGCATATTATAAGAAACATCACTGAGACTGTGGGGGGGGGGCAGTGCTGCTACTTTGCCTGGGTGAAACTACATGTGACTGCACTTCACCAGCAAAGTGCCACTATGCATAGACTTCACTGGGTGAACTATACAAAATGACACATCACACCCCCCGCCGAAGTCAGACAACTTCATAAAGTTCAAGCAAGGCAAAGTTTTGTGAACTTTGCACAACTCTACAGCCAACACAAATACTGTACCTGCAATTCCTGGTGTTCACTGGCGGTCACCTATCATATAACTGACCATGCCCAACCCTGTTTAACTTCTGAAATCTGGAAAGATCAGGCTCCCTGAAGGTAAGGTTACATTTTGTCAACTTCAGTCAAAAATGAAGTTCAGTAATATTTCTTGCAAACTGACTATAAGTCAGAAAGATAACACTCCATTATGTACTTTGAAAAGACAGTTACCGATCAAAATAGCTAACTACAGTAAAAATAGTACGATTCAAATCTGTGCACAGCAACACATCTAAAGAAAGGTTAGCAGTCTGTAATATCTTTGAGCCCTACCTTGCCAAAAACAGCAAAACACACAAAATGTGTTATCTGGGGTTACACCCCCACACCCCCTGACTTAAATGTGATCAACTCTGTGGGGGGGGGGTGAAACTCAGGGAAAGAGAAGACGTTGGGGAGAGAACAAGGAAAAAAAGGAAAAAATACAGGTGAGGGGGTGAACACAAAAATACACTGCAGTTGGGAGACCAGGAAATGAACCTTGGTCTCCTGGTCACTCTGCCTTCATAGCTGCCCCTGCTCTCAGCCTCCTATACCATGGGAGCAGCTTGGTGAGACACCACTCACCTTACTCCTTTTTCCTCTCCTCAGATGTGATGACAGCTACAGGGGTAGTGGTAAATCACTTTTGCTACATTAATCCTATAGTTATAATGACATTCACTCTTCTGAACTCGCTGTTTTTCACTGCGTTGTTCTAACAGCGCTATATTAACCGGACACTGAAAAAAGATCCAGCAATAAAAATGTGGAAATGGGTTTGCTTGACTTTGCTTTTACTGTTACTTTTCATCATCCATAACATTTTATTTCTTGCACAAGCATGAACTGGTCACAGTACTCTAGGTGTGGCCTTACAAGTGATCTGTATAGGGGCAGTAATACTGTACCTCCTTCCTCCTGCCATCAAATCCTCTCCCAATATACCCCAGATTCCTAGTTGCCTTGTTGTAGGCCTTGTTACACTGGCTTGATTATTTAAAGGAGCCCCTTATGATGCCTCCTTCATCCCATTCTTCAGTAGTAGCGCCCAGTTTAACCCCTTCCATTCAATACTCCATCCTGGTGCTCCTGTTCCAATGTGTATCACCTTGCACTTTTTAGCACTGAACATCAACTGCCAAACCTTGGATCACCTCTTTTACCTTTCCAGGTCCCTCTGCAACTTCCTCATTGCCTCCTAGTGTCATATGTGAGGAGACACATCTTAACCTGGATTTTTTCTCCTAAGTTGCTGATAAACATAGTGCAAAGGACTGGACTCAGAAAGGAACCCTGTGCCACCCCACCTGTGCACTCTCTCCCTGGATTTGACTCCATTTACCACTGCCATCTTCCACCTTTCCAAAATATCCACTCATCTAACAATGTCCTTCACTATACCTAGATCTTCTAATTTACTTGTGGCAGGTGCTGTTGGCATGTATCTGCTGTGGATTACTGTTATTGGTGGTGTGACAGGCAAGAACTGCACTAAGACTGCCACAGCCTAACATGAGCTACAGTAATAGTTACTATTCAATGTTAACCTCAAGGCATATACCTCCTTTTAGGCCTGTAGTGTCTGCTTTACCTCCAAGCCATTTACTATATTTTCTCTGGCTCCCTCATTTGACCAACTATATAATACCCCCCCAAAGAAAACAAGTTATGCATCTTAAAACTTCTAAATTGAAACCATGGTAGGGCTATCACTAGCTCATTTCAGACAGGGAGTAGTTCCAAATGACTAGAGGGTAGCAGACGTAGTCCTGCTCCATTGGGGGAGGACAAGAAGCAACCAGGTAACTACAAATCTGTCTGACTTATCTCTGTTGTGGGTAAACTGATGGAGTCACTAGCCGAAGAAGACCTCATTGACTATCTGGAGAGCAGCAGATTCCAAGATAGTAAATAGCATGAGTTAACTCATCAAATCATCAGTGGCCATTTTGTTTCAGGTAAACAATGGATAGTTCTGACTTCATATGGAGCATTTTGAGGTAATGAGTTAATGGCAGGGAGGTCTTGTCAGGCCAACCTGATAGTATTCTTTGAGTAACAAGGGTAGTGGATATGGGACATGCCATGGATTTACTCTACTTCAGTGTCAGCAAGGCGTTTGATTTTGTGCCTCACAGAAGGGTGCTAGAGTATCTGAGTGCAATGAAAGACACAGTTAGATGGGTGAGAAACTGGTTGGATGAAAGACAGCACAGTTGTGGTTAATAAAGTCATATCAGAAGACAGGGAGGTCACCAGTGGGGTCCAGTCCTTTTCAATATGGGTAAGATCTGTCAGTGGGAGGAGTCCAGGAGACTTGCGACCAGGAGGTGTAGAGGCAGAAATAGTAGTAGTTATAACAAGGCTTGAGGAAAGGGGGAAAGATCATTGGCCAAACACCATCACCCAACTATGGATTAAATTCACTATTTAATCCACAGTTGGGGTGAGATGCCCAGCCAGCAAGATCCGTGAGCAGTGCGGGACTTGTTATCTGTGGAGAAACTTAACACTGACAGGCAGGCATGAAAAACTGTATGTAAGCGAAAGCAAGCCTGTCAGTGCTGTATCCAAGTTCTGTGCTGTTCTGACCACTGCTGAAGTGGGATACAAAGCAGTGGGAAGAGAGTGGAGTACACTGAGCTGCACCACTGGCTGTTCCTATGAGAACATTCCTGTATCCCTTGCACCCGATAAAGCAAAAACGGGAGCCATACACTTGCGCTCGGTGCAACCCCAAAAGAGAGATAGCCAGAGCTGTGGTTGCAAATGCCCCCCCAACTGATAATGTTGGCAGCTCACCCCAGTTGGAAATACTAAATACTTACTGCTTGTTTTACGTCCCTTGCAAGCACTGCGTTTTGAATCCAGCATCCAGATTTTGTCCCCCACCCCTGGGATACATACTGTGCTCACGATCAAAAGTGTATCTAGCGCCAGTGACAGAGAACGAGACAGAGACAGAGACGGAGACACTGTGCTTACTCTCTTGCTCACCCCAGTGGGAAATATTTTGTGCTTGTTCTCCATCCCATAGCAAGTTGTGTTGAATGCTGGAGCCAGATCCACCCCCGGCCCCGGCGATACATATTGTTATTACGATCATCTTGAAAGTGTCCCTAGCGCAGCGTGAGAGAGAGACAGAGACACTGCGCTTACTCTCAGTTGTAGAAGAGAGAGAAAGAAACACAGCAGTCAGTCCTATAACAATGAAAGAGAGACACACATCAGAACGTTTTATTCTTCAGTGCTGCACGTGTGTTTGTGTGTGTGTGTCTCTCTCTCTCTGTTGAGCTATGCAGTGCAAGTCTGTCTTCTGTTGAACCAAGCTCTGAGGACAGGGAGCATGTCAGAGAGAGTGAGAGACATGATCGGAAGACAGTGGGTTAGAAGCCAGCAGCTCAAACAGTCCTATCATATGTCTCCCTGCCTTTGTGAATATCAGTGCGATTGAGTGTGCTGTTGAACTGTGCTCCAGGGACAGAGTGTATGACAGAGGTAGAGAGACATATAGAGTGAGCCGCAAGGTACTCTGTGTGTGTGTGTGTGTGTGTGTGTGGAGAGGGGCAAAGTAGACCTTGTAGGCAGTGTAGGATGCAATGTTATGCACAAGAAATGTAACACAGCATGTCAATACTGTATATGTGACATTTCTATGTGCATGACAACACTCAGATATGCAGTATTTCTTAAGGACTATTTTACAGGGTGGCAGGATACTCTACCTTTCTTGGGATTTAAAGTGGGGAAAAAACCCTTTATGAGGTTTTCCTTTGTTTTACACATAAGCAATGTTATAAGAGCAATAACCCACTCCAGGGTGTGGGGTTATAGACATTTAATCCTCGTCTGGGGTGCTGTGAGGTAGCTCGGCCATCAACCTTGTGCCTCACAACACCCCCAGGTGTGGATTAAATGCCTAAACCCCACACCATGTTGTGGGTTATTGCTTACTTATAAAATGGGTAGGGAGAATACTGCATCCTAATTGGCTAGGACCTGGATATTGAGAGAACACAATGCACAGGTGAAAAAAAAAATGCTGTCCATCAGGACATTGCACACAAAGAATATAAATGCTTTTATTTCTGACTGCCATTGCAAACTTATTTATTATTTATTTAGCTTTTGTTTACCGGGTAGGTGCGCTAGCCAGCAGGTGACTATTTTCAGGCACGACCCGGGAGAGTACAATACAGGATAACACAAGGAAGCAACATTACAATTGAGGCAATCAGTACAGCGTACATTCATGACATATACAGAGGCAATTTCAGCTAGGCTAACATGATATAGGCTAGTCTAGGCAATGAGCAAACAGTACAGTACAATGAGGTTACAGGGGAGTGTTGGTACTAGTAAAGGGTCAGGATCAGGAAGTCTGAGAGCCGTAGGGGAAAACTTATGGCTTTACCGGAAAAAGCACTAGATATTAGCCGGGTTTGTGGTTCCACCACTGGGCCAGATGGTGTGGTGTGGCAGGGAAGGGTACAGGCCAAGGAGATTGTGGCGGGGCTAGACAGCCAGAAACGTGGTATGGAGGAGGGAGGGTGAGCCATATCAGGGGAGATAATTAAGACACCCAGCAGCAAGTTAGAAGGCTAAGTTGGGTAGGAAGGAGCCATAAACTGGCGAGCAGCAGCAGGCAGCCCGTGGAATTTGAGAGATATACCAGCGGTTTTTGTGGCGGCAGGCTAGGGGGACGCCGGGTTCATGCTCCCACTGTTGGGCATGAGAGAAAGGGGGGCAGTGGACGGGAGAGAAAATACGGCGCCTTACGGCTTCAGCAGTAGTAGGAGGGTAAGTGCAGCCGAGCTCGTGGTACCGAGACTGGGCATATGAGTCGGTAACAGTCCCTGGCCGTGGCCGTTCAGTGGCAAAGAGTAGGGGAAAGAGGGGAAGGGGGAAGTGAACCTTACAGTACCAACTTCTGGGTGTAGTCTATTTAGACAGTGCCCAGGTAGTGGAAGAAGAAAAAAACATGATAGTTAAGAGAATAACACAAAACAGTTAACTAAGGCGATCATTCATATCTATCTAGTACAATTGCATCAAATGGGCATTTGATAAGGAGATAAAAGATAAGGGAGCTTAAGGAAAGGGGTAAGTCTTAGGAGGAGGGGGAGGAGAGAAGTGAGGAGACAGGTAGCAAGGGGAGGGAGTAGAAACAGGAACAGGGGAGATGTGAACTTGATTGCCAGCATTACTTACTGATAAATTACTGAGGTCCTAAAAATAAAGCTCCTTCAAAATAAAAAGAACAAACTGATTAAATGTTCATTTCCTTTATATTCTCCTCCTTACATACATACACAAATTAAAATACAGTACTACTCGAAGTTTTATTTTTCTTTATTTCTTTAGCTTTGTTTCTGACCACAGAGCATCTATCCTTACCTGCCTACCATGTGAATCTCTGATGCTTGCCCTGCTTCAGATACAACTGAATCCCTGAATTTACTAAGGCCTTCTGCTGCGAGTGTTTCTATGAGGATAGGTGAGCATTCAGACAGTAGAATTTTGCAGAAGTTTGAATTCCTGGATTCCAAGATAAACAAACAATCTATCTACTGAATGCATGGATAAAAAAGATGCTTGATGGCTAGGGAGGTATTATTTTTTACTACTTACTTTTAACAAAAGGCAATACAGTAACTTTTTTTTTTTTTAATTAAAAAAGTTGGCATTTTTAAAAAACAATTTTTCAGTTTAACCATTTTATAAATGCAATTTAGACACTTTGAGATGTGTGTTTGCTGGCACAATGCACTTCCAGGAGCTGAAGCACTCTGCCTGTAGCATCATTCCTCACTACAGCAATGGGCATGCATTGTACCAGCGCAACACACACACACCATCATGTCTTACTGCTTACATGTCACTTGTTGGATATGTAAATAATCAAATAGATAGTTCAAACAGATCTTTAGTAAGTTAAATTTGAGAAAAGGCTAAGAATTCAAGATCCCAGGATCTGGCCTTAAGTGATGTGGTGAGGCAAAATTACCGGTTATATTGAAACATCTTTCCAAAGTGAATGATGTTGGAGAGCATCCAAGAAAATACAAAGCCATTTAAGCCAATGCAGGGCAAATGACTTGTCTGTATTTCCGCAATTTGATTGGATCCCTGTTTCTGCTAGTCAATGACTTTGCTAGATAAGCCTGCATCATATATTCTGGTAACAGGTCAGAGCTTTCTTCCAAAATGTTCAAGTGGTGCCAACATTCAGCATTATAAAGCTCCTAAATATCCTTGGTTGTCTCATGATTATCACTATCCAAGTCTTCTTCCATGTCTTACTGATACCTAGCATGGGCCCCAAGCAAAGTCCGAAGAAGAGGAGCAGCAGTAAACCAGGAGGTTGTGTATGCAAATTCTTGCCAGTTTCTTCAAGCCGCTCCTTATCTGTTGCAGCAATTGGTACGGTCTGTAGTGCTGGGTAGAAACTGAATTCTAAATTTGCAGAAATGTCACAAAATTTCACAAATGTTGAAAAATTTTCCAACATTCCAACTTTGCAAAATCCAAATCTCCGTAAGTGTTTGGTGAATTTTCATCCCATTCTGTGAAACATTATGGCTAAATTGCGGAATGATGTACACACAGCAGAGTGACAGTTCTGCAGAGTTCCATTCCACAGTTTAATACAACAATCTGCAATACATGCAATCATTTCGCAGTTCAGTGACCAGTTCAGCAGAATTTCGTTCCACAGTAATTCACAGTTCACGCATTCATTCTGCTGTTCTAAGTCAGAATTTTGGGAAAGTTGTTGGAGTGCATTCTGAAATTTAGTGGAAGTGAAATTTCAACTTCTGGAGTAATTCCACTGGTGGTATTTTACTTTTGAACAGCACTAATGGTCAGATATTTCCTGAAATTTCGGGGACATTTCAAAAGAAATTCACCACCTGCCTACAGAAGTGCTGTAAGGCTACCAGAAAGAATCCTTTTAGAAATATCATGAAATACCTGGAATAGGATGAGGATCAGGAGTGCCAGATGCCAGGCCTTACTTGATAATTTGAAGAACTGCATGCTGTTGCAGCAGGTCAGGGATCCCACTAGACAATCCACAATTCTCAGTGTGGCTCTCACCAACTTAAAAAGAGTAGGCAGTGTGCAGGTTGGGGAATCATTGAGGTCCAGTGACCACAATACTATATGATTTGAGTTGGCACTGAGCACCAGTAAGCTCTTATCAAAGGATGAGGTTCCAGACTTCAGAAGGGTGAATTTCAGCTGAAAGAGGGAATTAGTCCTGGGAAGGTTAGCAGGGGTAGGCAGCATCAGGGGAGTGGAAGAAAGATGGGAGTTATAAAAAGGTCCATTCTTGAGGAAAACAAAACATGCAAAAAGAGAGAAACAAATATAAAAATATATGAACATACAAATATGCCAGCAGAAACAGGCCATTTCAGTTTACCTAGTCTGCTGGAATGTGCAACTCTCGAATGAATTTACAGGTGCTGCCCCTTCCCATTTCCACATAGAGTCTTTCTCCTTCCTCCTCTCATCTCCCCTACACATCTTCCCACCCATTATGACTCTCCATTTTACTCTGTCCCAACCCCTTTTAAAGATGTCCACTTGTTTTGATTACACCACCTTCTCTGGCAGTTTGCTCCACTTGGACACCACTCTTTCTATGAAAAAGTGCCTTCTCGTTTCCTTTTTGAATCTTCCTCCCATTAATTTAAGACTGTGTCCCCTAGTGGACCCATTCCCCCTGAGATTGTAGAGGTCTTCCATACTAACCCTGTTTATATTGCACCTTTAAGGTACTTTAAGGTTTTGATCATGACCCCCCCCCCCCTCCAGGGAGTACGTGTTGAGCACTTGCAGTCTTTCCTCATGGGGTTTGTCCTGCAGGCCCTGGATCATCTTAGTTGCCCTTCGCTGCACCCCCTCCAGTAAATTTATATCCTTTTTCAGCTATGGATACCAGAACTGCACACAGTACTCCAAGTGTGGTCTCAGCAAGGCCCAGTACAATGGCAGAATGACTTCCTCTTTCCTGGAGATGATTTCTCTAGCGATGCATCCCAGCATTCTGGTTGCTTTGGCTGCTGCTTTATAGCAATGCACAGAGTTCTTCAGGTCCTGTGTGATGATTATCCCAAGTCCTTTTCCTCCTCAGAACTGAACACCACCCAGCCAATAACTGGTCCCTAGGTTCTTAGCCCCCAGGTGCATGACCTTGCACTTCTTGGTGTTGAACCCCAGCTGCCAGATACCCAACCACTTTCTGAGCCTTGACAGGTCCTCACTGAGCTCCTGTGTCCTCTCCTGTGTCCACTCTCCCGCAGAACTTAGTGTCATCTGCAAAGAGGCAGATTTTACCTCTGATCCTATCCTCTGTGTCACTAATAAAGATATTAAATAACACTGGGACAAGCACTGAGCACTGTGGGACCCTGCCTGTTCCTCACTACTTTCCGCCCATCCCCACTCCAGCTTCAATCTAACAGTCCCATCCTTTTCTTCTTTATTTTTTCATTTTTAATTTATTTCATTTATTCTTTGGTAACCGGGTAAAGGCTCGGGACCAAAGGTCCCTTTTCAGGACCGACCCAGACAACAAAACATACAAAAATACACACTTACAATCAACAGCAATACAAAACTAAAAATGCAAATTACAAATTGCAGTTACAAACAGATTTATGTAATAAATAACTTTTTAACCTTTGCTTAAAAGTTAAAACAGAGGGAGAAATCCTAACATCAAGTGGGAGTGAATTCCAATACAATGGTGCTGCTATGGAAAAAGCTCTAGAGCTTAATCTAAGTCAAGACCTGGGGACAAAATACAGGGGGCAGTCAGCCGACCTCAGGCCAGGAAGCAATTCTTTCATTACAACAAGATCAGAAAGAAGAAAAAGGGAGCCAAAGTAGAAACATTTATACATCAGACAGCTAACAAAATATTCTGTTCTGCAACTAGGGGAAAACCACCCCAACCGAGAATAAAGATTATACCAATGTGTCCTATTAGGGGCTCCCAAAATAAATCTACAAATATTATTATAGGCCACAGTTAGTGCTTGCATTTCTTTTGTACCTATGTTATAATATAAACAAGAATTGTAATCAAAATATGGAAGAAGAGAATCAATAGCAATTGCTAATCTAGTTGCTTGTGAGAAGAACGACTTGATTTTGCATAACACCCCAATTCTTTGATTTACTTTCTTAATAATTGACTGAATCTGAGGTGAAATGGTCAAACTGGGATCCAATAGTGTGCCCAAATACTTAAATTGAGACACTTGTTCAAGCAGACCACCCCAATAATCAGATATCTTCAGTTCCGGGGTGTCCACCAACATAAATTGTGTGCCAAATAACATAACTTTTGTTTTAGCTGAGTTCAAAAGCATAGCATTTAAAGTAAGCCAAGAACAGACGGCACCAAAATCCTTTTCTAGGGAACAAGAAAGTTCAGACACAGAATTTGACTGAGCACAAATTACAAGATCATCTGCATAAAGCAGTGATTCATTAAACCTACAAACTCCAGGAAGCTGATTAATAAAAATAGAAAATAACAGGGGTCCCAAAATGGACCCCTGAGGCACACCACAACTAACTGGCAAGACATCAGAAACCACAGAACCTATTTGAACAAACTGACACCTTTTACTCAGATAATTATAGAACCAAGATACAGCGACATCAGAAAACCCCAGATCTTTCAATTTTGTGCAGGCCAAACTATGATCAATCAAATTAAAAGCCTTGGTTAGGTCCACGAACACCACCCCAGTTATCAAACTCTTCTCAAACCCACGTAGGACGGTGTTCATGAACCCAACCAAGGCCGTGCCCATACCAAAGTGCATATGAAACCCATGTTGTTGCTTTGACAACAAATCATGGGTAACCAAATAGGCATCAATTTGCTAAGGGGATTCAGTATTGATATTGGCTCATAATCATCCATGGAAGTAGCACAGCTCTTTTTTGGAATTTGAACCACCTTAGCCTTCTTCCAGGACAGGGGAAAACACCTGTAGCCAATGACTATTAAAAATATAACAAAGGGGATCCGTAATAAAGGGGATAGCCAATTTTAAGAAGCGGGCATCCAACCCTTCCCCACAGTCAGTCCCTTTATTTGGGAGAGACTGCAGAAGATGAAAAATCTCATTTGATGTTACTTCCTTAAACAAAAACCTGGGGCTACCAAATTACTGAAGTGGCAGCAACTGTACTTAATTAATCGGCTCCACTCTTGGAAGGACAGTTCAAACACCCTGAACAGTACACTTTAGGACCCTTTGTCAGCAGAACACAAGAAATCACTTTGTAAACAGCAGTTCAGCAGGGACTCAAACCAGCAATGCTAAATATTAAAATCTCCACGGCATTAAAACGCACCCCAAGACTGTCAGCAGGTTTAGTTAATTCCCAAAGTCAATAAAGGGTTTAGCAGCATCACACTCTAGCAACATGAGCTCGCACAGTCTCTGAATAAAATGGAACACAGTGCAGCAAAAATAGTTATGGTTCCTGTAGTCTCTCCAAAGACCCACTGCCACACAGCTCAGATCTCCTAGGAATACAGCAGACTTCCAGATGGAAATGTGGACTATAGGGCTCTTCCTGTTGTACTGACCAGATATTCTACATGGTCCACTGAACCTTTAAAGTGCCAGGGGGGTTGAAGGGAGCCTGCCACACTCCTTTAGACTCCCCTACACTTATCGCACTTGCCACACCTACACCGCGCAAACGCCACCACATTTGGCAAGTGAGATCTTTAAACATCTCAACCCCACAGACTGGGCTGCCACCACCAATCGGGTGGAGGGGGTGCAGCTAGCAACAGGCAGAAGAAGCTAGTCAGTATCTAGCAACAGGGCTACGAGCAGGGTGCAAGTTATGTACCTGAAAAAGTCCTTTTCCCCTACTTTTATCGCCTGAGCTAGTTTTATTTCTTTCATGGCCTTTGCTGTCCTGTCTGCTCTGTTTGCCTCTCTTGACATCACTGAGTAAACCTCCCTGTCTGCATCCTTCAGAGTACGCTTGTACTTATGAAAGGCTGCTCTCTTTACCCTCAATTTTGCTGACCCCTCTTTGCTGAACCAGCTTGGTTTTTTTATCCTTGCTTTCTTGCACTGGGCCTTGTCCAGTATGGCTCTATACCTGGTAGACTCGATGACTCCCTGTACAAGGAAACTATGACCTGTTTCCTGGTGCCAGAGGCAGCAGGTGTCCTCCAGTCCACTCCAGGTACAGTAGGTTGAAATCACCTGTTATGACTATGTTTCCTTTACTAGATATTATTCTAATTTGCTCCCCCCATGCTCTGTCCAACTCCTCGTTCTGCAAATGTGGTCTGTATACCACCCCCATTCTAACCTTTCTCCCCTTGGTGGTCTAAAGCTGATCCCACAAGGCTTCAGGCTTACCCTCAGCCTCCTCCTCCCTGGTGCATGTGATCCCTTCTCTCACAAATAAAGTTACTCCTCCCCCTCTTCCCTTCTCTCTGTCCTTCCTGTAAATTCTATACCCAGGGATCACGAGGTCCCAGTCATGGTTTTGGGTGGCCCATGTCTCTGTGATGACTGCTATGTCCACTCCACCCTCAGCCATCAGTGCCTGAAGTTCCAGCATCTTGTTTGCTAGGCTCCTTGCATTAACGACACCTCCTTCCACCGTGCCTCCTGTACACTTTTACCACTGACCAGCCTTCTTTGCCTCCCCCTTCCCCACTCTCTCTCACACCTGCTCTTCCCTCTTATTTCGTTGTGATGACTTAATGGGGGAGGTCCATCACTCTTCCGCACATGGTGACTGTGGTTGCAGCACATCCTAATGCCACCCCCCACCGTCAGTTTAAATTAAGGTTTGAGGACATATATTCCTCCAGCTTATCTTTGAAGACCCTGGAGTCCTAATTACTTAAATGTAGCCTATACAGTAGGTCCTTATTATCCCAAGTCCCATCCCAACCTCCTACCAGCCCTTACCCATTTGATTCATACCATCCCCATACCCAACTATTAAATTCCTCAATTCAATTCCGTTTCTTTACAGTACTAGTCCTAGGGAGTGGAAGCACTTCAGAGAGAGGTGCTGACCTTCCTGCCTTACTGCAGATTTTCCCTGTCTCCCTAAACCTCTCTTTTACCACCTCTACCCCACATTCTGCAAAGTCATTTGTACCCAGGTGTACTATGATGTGATTTTTTTTTGCGCACTTTCCCTACACTCTTGGTTACAAAAGGCCTCAACCTCCCCACCATCATGCCTGGTGTACACTCCACTCACCTACGGCTAAGCCTTGCCCCCGTACCTCCCCATCTCACCCTTTCACTATTGAAGCTCCCAGGATAACGACCCTCCCACATTTCAGTTTGATAAGCAGACTAAGGAGAAGCTGCCCAAAGCTCACCCTCCAAGCAAGGGGACTACTGTGCCCTTTTGGGCTATTTCCTCTCAAGCAAACTGCCCCCGTACCATCCCATCTCACCCCTTCACTATTGAAGCTCCCAGGATAACGACCCTCCCACATTTCAGTTTGATAAGTAGACTAAGGAGAAGCTGCCCGAAGCTCACCCTCCAAGCAAGGGGACTACTGTGCCCTTCCGGGCTGTTTCCTCTCAAGCAAACTGCATTTTGCAGTTTGATAAGCAGACTAAGGAGAAGCTGCCCGAAGCTCACCCACCAAGTAAGGGGACTACTGTGCTCTTTTGGGCTGTTTCCTCTCAAGCAAACTGCATTTTGCAGTTTGATAAGCAGACTAAGGAGAAGCTGCCTGAAGCTCACCCTCCAAGCAAGGTACGGGTTGGAACTCTGAAGTTTGGCATCTACCCTGAGGAATCTCAATTGCCACTGTTTATCAGTGTTTCTCACACTATGTGCAGCAATCCAGAAGTCTTCTAGGAACTGCTGGCAAGAAATTAATGCTAGGACTGACCTCTGCTTGACATGTTCTTGATTTCTTACTTTAAGATGTAGAGATTTCTTAAGAGTTGATTTAAGTTTTGAGAGAGGTTTTAAGAGGTTTTAAGGTTGCTATCTGCCCTGAGCCCCTTCTCTTAGAGCTGTAAGTCTGTGGGCTGCCCCTTGAACTCAGTGTCCCATTGAGGCTGCTGCAGTGCCCCCCCCCAAAAAAAACTTGCTTCAGAACCTCCCTGCCTTTTCCATTAGCAGATTATATCTTTTAGCCACTAGAGGGCCCAGTTATAAGCACACTTACCCAATCCAACACAATATAGTTCCTGTCTCATTTCTCTTATTGTGTGGTCAGTCTATCACTATTCATCAGTCTTTGTCCCCTCCCTCTTCTACTGATTGATACTGATTTTTCCCATTTGCAGCTTATACTCTTCACCCACTAGAGGAGTTTCCCCCAACCGTGCCAAAGCTGCTCTACATCTCCTTACTTTCTACTACTTCCTGGACACTCTTCCTCTACTACTCAGCTGCTCTGTCCCCCTGCCTGGGAAAACCTCACTGCACCTCCCCCCCAACCCTACTCTGCTCAATACTTAACCTTTCTACCCAATCCCCAGATGACCACACCCACATACCTACCCCAAACCTGCACCCTTTGTGACCACTAGGAGTCACTATTTCCACCCCTTTTTTCACCACTACTCTAGCACTCCCCAGCCTTCTCGGCAACCCCAGACAACTTCCCCGCTAGGCTCCAAGACCCCCCTGGGGTATTCGGACCTGGTATCTTCTACACCAACGTCAGCAGCACTACCGCTACTCCACAGTGGCAGTCACCCTCACTGAAGGTCAGCCTGCACCCTTATTGTCTACTATAGGAATAAAACTATGGGTACCTACACTCCATTACTAAGTCTACTCTCCTTCACCCTCTTGGTACAGACCTTACACCGACTGGATCACCTGTCCTCCACACTAGGCACCTCCTCCCCAGACTACCCCACAGTGACTCAACCCTCCCCTACCCTCGACACACCCGTGACCCCCCAACACCCCCATCCTGCCAACACCTCCACTCCCTCTGTCCTCCAAGGCCCGACCTGGACCCAGCTCTCCCCTGCCATTCCCACCCTCCACACTTTATCTATCCCATGCACCCTGATTGTAAAGTCCTCAGCTGGGTATCGACCCAGGGGTCTCCAAGGCCACCGGCCACTAACCAGAATAATCACACTGCTATTATTATTATCTGGTAATGTTCACCCAAACCCAGGACCTATGGCTTCCAGCCCTTCCAAACCCTGTACTGCAGGTGGAGGCTACTTCTAAGTGAAAGGTGAAATAAGGGACTTAGAATTATCAGGAAAAGACAGGCTTTCAAGCAACAGAGGGAGGTGGATCTAGCGTTACTTTTGCTACAATTCCTAAGATTTTCAGTGCAGGAAGAGTTTAAACCCTGGGCTAAGAATTTTTCATAAGTCCTGAAATAAGTGCAGGTACAGGCTGTGCGTTTGACCCAGACAGTGCCCTAGGGGGTGGAAACTGTTTTTTGTGTTTATCTGTGTGTGCCTTAAAAGGCCAGACCAGACTGTGTCAGGAAGTGCTTACATCATAGCTACTTATCAGCCAATAGCTTTGGTAACAGACCTGAGAACAATAGTATTATAAGCAAGTGTTTTATAGCAAACTCATCAGAACAGCTAATATTCTTCAGGTGAAACTACCTCTGGCTGGAAGCTGCAATACTGAACATAGGATTTGCAAGAAGCAGAGTTGTGCTCACAACAGGGGAGGTGAACCTTACAATTGTCTTTGGTTTGTAGAAGATATTCTGCAGGTGGAGGCTACTTCTGACTGAAGGTGAAATAAGGAACTTAGAATTATCAGGAAAAGATAGTCTTTCAAGCAACAGAGGGAGGGGATCTAGCTTTACTTTTGTTACAATTCTTAAGATTTTCAGTGCAGGAAGAGTTTAAAGCACAGCTGACTTATTTTGGGGCTGACTGCTTTCAGAGCACAACCACCAGGCTGTTTTGGGGCTGGGGAGGTTTACCTGTGTCTGACTTGGATGTCTGGATTTTTCTTTGTTTGATTAGCAGGGTATTTTCTCTGTCAAATTGTTGTGTAAGGCATCTTGCTGACAGGAAGGCACTCATCACAGCGGTGGGTCAGAGCTTTAGCTGATTGTTTTGTGAGGGCACAGTTTAGGCCCAACCTTTCCCATCCTCACCCCACCCACCCCTGGAAATAGTGCCTTATACCTGGGGTTCTGACATAATTCTCAAGAGTGCAAGGTGCATATCACTGTCATATCCTCTCTAGCACACTGCACTGACAATATAAGCATACACATTGTATAATATAAATATTTCTATATAACAAACCAATCACACACACAAAAAGTAGATAAACATGTGGGGAGTAGTGCAATGTAATGGCTGTGGGGCAGCAGTCTTCCGGGAGTCTTTCTGGAGGCTGAGATGCTGCCCTATTTGCAGACAACTCTCTGCCCTGAGGGAGGAAGTTGCCCATCTTCAGGCCACACTGGACAGTAGTAAGAGAACCTTTCCCCAGGCCACACTGGATGGTAGGAAGGGAACCTCCCCCATCCAGGGAGCATCAGAGTCACCACCACCACCTCAGAGATTGCGAAGAAAGCACAGCAGTTGGACCACAGTGGGCTCAGGGAGGGTGAGGATGGTGGAACAGAGGCACACCTAGTCAGCAGTTCCACTCCACAATCCATACACCATTCTGGGAGAGCATAGCTCTCCTATGGATGCACCCGCAGAGGAGACTAAGGAGGCTGAGGACAACTATCACAAGGGAGGCCCACAGGAAGGAGGCAGAGGACACCACAAGGAAAGGAAGCAGCTCCTGGTGGGGGACTCAATTATTAGGGGGACAGAACTGGGGGGAGCAGGGAAAACTGAAGTAAGGTGCCTGCCTGGTGCCATGGCTTGGAGGGACAGGAAGCACATCCTCAGGATCATGAGAACAGCTGCACGGAGTCTGAGCTGGACATCATTGTCCACCTAGGGACAAATGACTTGGTTCATCATGAGATTAGAGCAGTGCAGAAGGACTTTGTAGAATTGGGAGGGCCTAAGACAAGTAGCACACAGTATCCTTCTCAGAGGTGCTGCCTGTCAATGGCATGAGTGAGGCGAGGGTACTTTGCACCATGCAGTTTAATGAATGGTTGAAAAATGGTGTGGAGCACAGGGTTTGGCTTCATTGGGGACTGGGGTTCCACCTGAGGACACCAGCCTATACTGGCAGGATGGTCTGCATCTGTCCAGGAAGGAACAAATCTTTGAGCAATCGGTTCAAATGCTTCATTGGCAAGCTTTTAAACTAGTCAAGGGGAGGCACAGATAAGCAGCAGGAAAATCCCAGCCTCCCTACAAAACAGGGTACTAAATGAAAAAGACTGAGGTAGAAAGGTCAGTGGGGGATGCTGCAACAGAAGGTAAAGCCATCAAAAATGGAGAGCAGTACCAATGCCTGTAGTCTGAGTAACAAGCTTCCTGAATTAGTGGCCTTGATGGATGAGGAACATCTGGATATCATGGCAGTCACAGAACATGATACACAAAACCATGACTGGGACGCAAACATACCAGGATACACTATCTACCGGAGGGACAGGAGGGTAAAGAGGAGGAGGAGTAGCTCTTACATAAGGGAAGGAATCCAAGCAACAGAACAAAAGGGTAAACAGGGAGGAGAAGAAGCACTGTGGGTAAATTTGGAGACCGGCAATGGCACCACAGTCCGCCACAGGTTGTAAACAGACCCCTTCTCAGTGGGAGGAAATGGACAAGGAAATGATAGAAAGTATACTTAGAATGGCAGAAAAAGGAGATATTGCTGATGGGTGATCTGAATATGCCAGATGTTAACTGGAGTGCAGTTGCAGCAGCCACTCAAGAGTGGGTCATTCTAGATGCCCCTACAGGGGCATGCCTTAGACAACTAGTATTGGAGCCCACTCGAGGAGCAATCTAGACCTGGTTCTCTCAAATGGAGATGAAGGAGGATCACAGATGTAGAAGTGGGTAGCCATCTGGGAACTAGCGACCATCGAACAGTATGGTTCAATAAACACAGCAATAGAGTCAAGCCATACAAAGGCAAAAGTACTGGACTTTAGGAGGGCTGACTTTGCCAAAATGGGTGAGTGCCTAAGGAATGCACTAGCAAATGGGCAGGAAGGAGGGGTGGAAGAACAATGGGGAATAATAAAAACTGCCATCACAGAGGTAACAAGCCTTTGTGTGAAGCAAATAAAATGAAACGATGTAAGAAACCACTATGGTTCTCAAAGGAAGTGGCAGTGAAGGTTCAAGAGAAAAAGAAAGCATTCAGGAAGTACAAGGAATCACAGAAGGAGCAGGACAGAGAACTGTATCAGTTAAAGCAAAAGGAAGCTGGGAAGGCAGTCAGAACAGCAAAGGCCCAAACCATGGAAAAGATAGCCAACTCAGTTAAGAAGGGTAAAACCTTTCATAGGTACATCAGGGAGCGAAGGAAGACCAAGGGAGGATAGTGAGGCTTAATAAAGGGAGGGAGGGTGGGCAGAGGTGATTGTGAAAGGCAGATACTAAACAAATATTTTGCTCAGTATTTACAAATGAAGAGGGAGGTACCTAAAACAAACAGTAGAAACACTCTGGATATAGAAGTTGATACTAGCCATTTACAGAAGAAAGGATTCTGAAAAACTCTTAAAACTGAAAGTGGACAAAGCAATGGGGCCTGATGGGATTCATCCCAGAATTCTAAAAGAACTAAGGGTAGAACTAGTGACACCACTGACTACCCTCTTTAACAAATCATGGGAGGATGGGGTGGTACCCGAGGACTGGAGGAGGGCAGATGTGATTCCCTTCACAAAAGTGGGAGCAAGGCAGAAGCAGGAAACTACAGACCTGTTAGTTTAACCTCAGTGATAGGAAAATGATGGGAATCACTTCTGAAGGAAAGAATTGTCGAGTATCTAGAGGCCAGAGGGCACAGGACCCAAGGCAGCATGGATTCAGAGCGAGGCGGTCATGCCAGACAGAATCTGACAGATTTCTTTGACTGGGTGACCAAAGTAGTAGATCAGGAAGGGCTGTGGACATGGCCTACCTAGACTTTAGCAAGGCATTTGACACAGTCCCACACAAAGATTAATAAGTGTAGCCAGCCTGGGAGTGGGTCCCAAGATGACAGCCTTGGTAAAGAATTGGCTGGAGAATAGGACACAGAGAGTAATAGTAAATGGAGTCCACTCTGAAGAAAGGGGTTTACTAGTGGGGTACCAGGGTTCAGTATTAGATGGTCCTCTTCAATGTCTTTATAAGCGACATTGCAGAGGGACTGAAGAAAAGTATGTCTCTTTGCAGATGACACAAAGATCTGCAACAGAGTTGATGCACAAGGTGGGTGGAAAGGATGAGAAGGGACTTGGCAAGGTTAGAGGAATGGTCAAATGTATGGCAGCTTAGATTCAATGCTAAGAAGTGCAAGGTAATGCACCTGGGAAACAAAACCCAGGGAAGAGTACACAATGGGGGTGAGATACTAACAACAACAAAATGGAAAGGGACCTGGGGGTAGTCATATCAGATGACCTAAAGGTGGGCAAGCAATGTGAGAGGCAGCAAGAGGGTTGGGGGATACTGGGATGCATAGGAGAGGCATCACCAGTAGAAAACAGGAAGTTATTATCCCTCTGTACAGACAGCTGGTGAGACCCCATCTGGAGTACTGCGTGCAGTTCTGGAGACCCAATTTCTGCAAAGACATAGACAGGATGGAAGCTGTCCAGAGGAGGGCAACTAAAATGGTGCAGGGTCTGCACCAGAAGACATATGAAGAGAGACTTAAGGAGCTTAATATGTATAGCCTCAAGGAAAGGAGGGAAAGGGGGACATGATAGAAACTTTCAAGTACCTCAAGGGAATCAACAAAGTCCAAGAGGGTAGCATCTTTCAAAAAAAGAGGTGTGCAAGAACAAGGGGGCACAATTTGAAGATAGAGGGGCAGCTCAGAGGTAATTTAAGGAAGTATTTTTTCACAGCGAGGGTTGTGGATGCATGGAACAGCCTTCCGGAGGAGGTTGTGGAGTCAAAAACAGTGGTGGAATTCAAGCATGCATGGGACAGTCATAAGGCAATTCTAGGGGGTGGGGGTAGGAAGAAGTAGGCTGCTGGTTAACTAGGATCTGCAGCTTATCCATTAGGTAGGGAAATGGGCACACTGGGTGGGCCAAGCGGTCCTTATCTGCCATCAAATTCTATGTTTCTATGTAACTGGCCTCCGCTTTGCATCCTTAAACATTTGCAGTCTCCTAAAGAAATCCACTGCCCTCCAGTGCTGGGTCGTTCAACATCAACCTGACATAATTGACTGGTAGAGACTTGGTTCTCCAAATCCACCCCTGACTCCGCTATCACCCTCCCTGGATATACCATCTACAGGGAAGATTGAGTAGGCAAACACGGTGGTGGTTGCGCACTACTCGTACGGGACTCCCTTATAGGTCAGGCACTCACAGCTCCCAAACTTGATTATGGAGCCCAAGCCCTCACCTTAAAAATCACACCTGACCCCACCCGAGGACCTCTCTTCCTCACGGTTTCCTACGTACCCCCCAGGAATCAAAACCAAGCAGTCCAGTCCTTCATTGACTACCTAACATCTCTTCCTCACAAAGTGGAGCAAGTCATCCTAGGTGATCTCAATGTTAACTGGCTTGCCTCCACTGCCTCCCATATAAGGGACTCCTTTGCTGCCCTGGATATGTCCCAGTTAGTCACCCAGCCCACCAGATTCAACCACTCTACTGGCATCAGCACTCTCCTAGATGTTGTTATATGTAACCTCCCCTACAAAATCCGGGATGTCACTGTCCTCCCAAACTCTCTTAGCGATCACTCCCCAGTCCTCTGTCTCTGGTCATCTTCCACTCTGAAGCCAGTGTCCCAGGCCACCCTATGCCGCCGTTTACACCCCAGCGGCCTCTGAAAATTAAAACAATACCTAGCCCAGCTAGACTGGTCCCCTATCCAGCACGCCCCTGACATTGACTCAGCTCTTGGCCACTTCACAAATGCCTTCTGTAAGGCTTGTGACCTTTTCGCCCCCTCACCAGGATCCACTCAAAAACATGCAGTGCCCCATGGATCACCCCACCCCTCCTCCAGAGACTCAAAAACAGAGATAATGTCTGGCATATCGCTGTAGAATCTGGAAAGGCGTCTGATAGACAGGCCTACAATGCAGAATGCAATAAGTGCACTTGGGCCATTAGGCGGGCCAAGGCAGAGCACTAACAGACCACCCTTGCTTCCACTTGGGGTTCAGCCCAGACCTTCTGGGATAATATGAAAGAGCTAAATGGGAAGTCCCACTCCACCGCACCATCCCAGCTCTCCATCAATGGCACCCCCACCACAGATCCACTCCTTATAGCTGATTGCCTTAACACTGCCTTCACTGACCTAAGCTCGGTCCTCCCCAGCAGCTTCTTTGACCCAATCCCTGCCTCTCTCCCTCCAGTCCTGCATTGCCCATCATTCTACCTGAGCACCCTATCCCCCCAAGAAGCCAGGCCGCACCTGCTAAAAGTCTTAGGCAGCAATAAGCCCAGCAGTGACCCCCTCGACTCCAGTATTCTCTGTATGGTCTTGGACAAAGTCCTAGTCCCCCTGACTGACCTTCTAAACCAGTCTCTATGCCTGGGTCAGTTCCCAAGTGCTTGGAAAACTGCTGAAATCACACCCATACATAAGAGTGGGGACCGACCCACCCCCAACAATTACCGGCCCATCTCCATCCTCCCCCCACTCTCTAAAGCCCTTGAAAAAGCAGTGTCAATCCGGCTCTCTGAATACCTAACCAAGTACAACATTATGTGTCCAGAGCAGCACAGTTTCCACCCAGGACACAGTACAACCACGGCTCTCCTGGAATTCTCCCAACACCTGCATGCTGTTCTCAACTCTGGCAGCCTTGCAGGAGCAGGGTTCATTGACCTGTCCAAGGCCTTTGACACTGTCTGTCATCCCCTTCTACTCGACTCTCTCCACCAACTTGGCTTCTCTGGTGGTCCCATTTCCTGGTTCTCTAGCTACCTCTCTGCTAGATCCCAGTGTGTCAAGATCAGCAACTCCCTCTCCAGTACTCTTCCCATTCACTCCAGGGTCCCTCAGGGCTCCATCCTGGGTCCAGTACTTTTTAGTCTCTACCTCAACACCCTCCCCAACTCATGTACCGGTAAAATGCTCCTCTATGCCGATGATGCAGTCCTCGTTGCCTCACATCCCAATCCCACCTCCCTCCAATTATCACTCCAGCAAGCTTATAACCAAGCTGAAAGGTGGTTTGGCGACCACAGACTGGTCATTAACCTAAAGAAAAACAAATCAATGCTCTTCTCCCACCACCAGAATAAAGCTAAAAATACCCCCCTCTTGATTATCCCCAACACTCTGCACTCGCTAGAACAAGTGACCACATACAAGTACCTAGGCATCACGTTTGATACTGCCCTCTCCTTCCATGCCCACATTAATGCCCTGTCAGCCGCCATAAACTCTCGGATTGGCCTGCTATACCGGCACAGGGACTGCCTGCCTCAGGTTGCCCTCAGGCTGGCCATCACCTCCTCCATCTTGTCCCTCGTGGACTATGGCTTGCCCATCTACGCCGCAGCTGACAACAATGCCCTCTCCAAAATCCAACTTTCCATCAATAAGGTCTGTAGGCTCCTGACCAGTGCCCCCAGCTGCACTCACACCTGCCTTCTCTATACTACCACCAATCTGTTCAACTTTGAGGAACGACTGCTCTACCAGACCTGCCTTCTTGCTAAGAAATCACTGCTAGGACTCTGCCCCCCTGGGGGTCTCCACTTCCCTAAAGCAGTCATCGTCGCCCTTCACCACCCATAGCTCTGTTAAGGCCACCTTCCAGGTGCCCAGAACAAAGACCTCTCTTGCCCAGAGATCCTTCCTCTACCGAGCCCCCACCTGGTTCAACTCCCTCCCTCCCTAGCTGCATCTCCAACTTGCCAAAAATTGGCTGCTTCAAAACAGCCCTTCAGGACCATATCTTTAATACCCGCTGTTGTAGGTGCAACTAACCCCCTGTTGTAACCTGTGGTACCCGCCTGCCTTGCCCCCTGGCTCGACAACGTCCACTAGACAGCCTCTCCCTCCCCCCAGACCCACTCCTTCCCTACTAGGTCCAAATAGGGATGTAACCTGCTGTCTTCTCTGAGGACCTACTATATCCATTTTGTAACTCACAGTTTTGTAACATTATGTAACCTAAGTAACATACAAACTACTATATTATGTAACCTACGTGTATCTATGTTAAATGTTCCTTTTACTGCATCTGTAATGTTATCCTCTGTTTTAATCTGCACTGTAATAACTGTCTTGATGTCTGCCCTCCCTGTGACGAGGTGCCTTTGTAAATGAGTCTCTGACACAAAGGTTGTAAACCCAATTTATAATGAATAATGAATAGTGAATTTCTGGCCCCCACCACCCATTCTGCCTTCCCTGCTGCACAACTCACCCTGTTATTTTATTTTACTCTGAGAGCCCTCCCCTCCCACATATCCAGCTTCCCCTGTCCCCCTGTATTTCCCCTGTGTTGCACTTCCCCCCCTTCATCCATCCCTCCAGACTTCCCACCTGGACTACCTCTTTCAACCCCCATGTGGCCATCTTTCTGCTCATTCCTGCTCTCCACTGTCATTCCCTTCCCCTTTCCTTTCCCACTATCTTTGGGTTCTATGTATTCTCAATCCCCTACATCCCCACCTGCACCCTGTTCCTCCAAACTAGCCAGTATTGTGTACCTGTTCAAAGAGGGCCGCCCCATATTAGGACATCCCTCTAAGGACCATTTTGGTTCTCTGAAATGGTCAGGGAGGCAATGAGGGCCAAAACGAAGGCCTTAATAAAGTAAGAAAAACAGAGGAATGAAGAATGGATGAGTATCAAGAAAAAACTAAAGAGGCCAAGAGGGCACTCAAGATTGCAAAGGAAGACAGAACTGCAAATTGCAGAAGGAGTCAAGTGAAGGAAAAAATGTTTTTTAGATATTTAAGGACAAAAATAAAGATAGGGGGAATTGTCAGGCTAAAGAAGGGGGACAGGGTAATAGAGGAAGACAGGCAGAGAGCAGCCATGCTGAATAACTATTTTTGCTTGGTATTGGGAAAACAGTGGGCTCTTGCCACAGAGCAGGATAAAGGCAGCTAATAGGGGGGCCCCAGAAATGAGACTACGGAAATATACTAGCAAAAGAGTCAGAAAAGGGTTAGTAGCCATTAAGATAAACAAGGCTCTAGGGCCAGATAGGATGCATCGGAGGGTACTAAGGGAACTGGCATTGATGTTAACTGAACCTCTGGTGAGGCTATTCAATAGCTCTTTACAGCAAGGAGTGGTTACCAAGGACTGGGAAATGGCGGACGGAGTTCTGCTGCACAAGACAGTGGGCAAAGAGCAGTTAGGAAACTATAGACCCATCAACTATACCTCAGTGGTAGGGAAACTAATGGAGACACTAGTCAAAGAGGACCTAGTGGAATGGTCTTCAGGACAGTAAGCAGCATGGGTTTGTGGCAGGGTGGATTAACAAGGGACGCACAATAGACATACTCTACATCAACTTTAGCAAGGCATTAGACTTGGTGCCACAAAAGACTGCTGAAGAAGATGGGGGATCTGGGAACAGCTAAGGAAGTCATAAAGTGAGTAGGTAGTTGGTTGGACAGGAGGCAGTGGAGGCTTGTGGTGAATATGGTCAGATCAGTGGAAAGAGATGTCACCCCCGGAGTGCCATGTGACCTATCCTCTTCAATATGTAGCACTGGTGCCATGTACCAGTGGGCTACTACCCCTGCCTGTTGACTACCACACAGGTTAAGGGGCCCGGGTTCTGTGGCGGTGGTGTTTGAGGGTTCTATCCCAGAATAGTAAGAAAGTAGCGTGATGCCTCGTCCCAGAGCAAAGTAACAGTGGGCCAGGTGTTTGGTTAGTACAACTCCCTGGGATGCTGTACCTACCCACCTCTCCTTCCAGCCACCCCACACACTGAATACCATGTTTTTAGCCCAGACAGCAAAACACATGTACTTAATGGCTAAAGCTAATAATATGCTCACAGCATAGAATTTTCCAATAATAAACACAACTTTATTTTAAGGGGGGAAGATAGGGTAAGGATACCTGGATACAGGATTGAGTTTAGGAAAAGAACAGGTTATTTTGATTAACAGGGCCCGGAGGCCTGAACATTAACAATGCCCACCCCCATTGGTACCAGTGCACACCCCCTATGTCCTGACTGTCCTGTACTGGGTACCCAGGTTTAATGCAGGCTTGCTAGATGCCATGGGTTGGCTGGCATTGGGGCCCTTGAAGTAGCTCTTTCTAGCGAGCTAGCATTTGTAATTATTACTTACTTTTTTGGCAGGGAAAACCCTGGGTTACTCATGGTCCTGCAGACTGGTTCTCGCTTACTGGTACAGTAGGTTCAGGCAATTCAAGAAACAACATCTTTGAAGGGCAGCAAGCAAATGGGCAGAGAGTGCTGTTCTGGAAAAAGAAGCAACACTTGAAACTGGCCGACCTTGGCCTTGCTTGAAGAGTCTAGCCACTTGTCACCTTCTGACTTGCCTGAAGATCCTTGCAGCCTGCCACCTTCAGCCCACTCAGTAGGACACATTACAGAGCATACCCACAAAGCCTACGAGGCCACAAGGAACCCAGACCCAGGAGTGACTCTATGGTCCAGCTCCCATGTTGGGTCCAGAGTGCCCTAGAACACAGGTGCATGTCCATGACCCCCTGCAGTCCAGTCTGCCTCACTCAGTAGAGTTTTGCAGGTTCCCTACCTGGCCCCAAATTGCAGCTGAGAGAATTGCAATTTCACCATCTCTGAATAGAAGCCAACAACTCTGGGGTGCAGCAACAATTTCTCCAACTTTCACCTTGCCAGTGGCTTTCAACTAGTAATACACCATCTCTGGAGTAGACCTCCACCTTGCCACAGCTGGACTACAGCCAAAACCAACAGGTTCCCAAGCTCTGGATACCTGAAAACCTTCTCCACAATCCTCCTCCATTTAGACTGAGTGCCTGGTTTAGACGCTGGCACACACACATGCACAGATGCACACGCACACACACACACACACACACACACACACACACACACACACACAGAGTTCCGATTATCCTTTTCACCGACTGGGTTTTCCACACTGATGCAGGCTCACTGCAACACTGGATCTCCAAAACCACCAGGAGCTTTCAGCAAATGCCTTGAACATTCAGCTGCAACACCACAGTTCTTTCAACCAGAGTAAATCCTTTTCCCGATTCTCAAACATTTGACCAAATGACCAAATCAAGTCCTATAAAAGGCCTTCTGCTTTTCCAACACACAGCCTGAGCCCTTCTTGACTCGATGAGAGCCCAGACCAGACTGTTCAAACTGCCCAAAATCCCTGGGGTTTCAGTCAAAAATCCCCACTTTTCATTGGTTAGATCCTGCTGTCAGTCCCAAATATTAATAAGCATGGCCCTTCTTTGATTATTGATTGGCAATGGGTCTTTGGCACCTAGATTTAGTTCACGCCTCTCCAATAAGTCATTCCAGCTGTCTGTTGGGCACCTAAGCTGTTGATTGGCTAACGCAAGTGGTCATAGTATCATAACATGGCTGCCTACCCCCAGATGGACTGAAAACACTAACGGGGGGGCAGACAGAGAGTTGAGAGGATGACAGGACCCAGCAATGGGGGAGCAAGAGCAAGAACGGGCTCCCAGGGCACCAGGTAAGCCCCACCTGAGGGGGGTTACAAAATATGTTAATCAGCAAGATTGGAGAGAGAATTTAGAGCAAATGATGTCTACCTGCAGATGACACTAAACTCTGTGGTAGAGCTGAAAACATGGTGGTGATAAGGGAATTGCAAAGGCTGGAAAATTGGCCCAAAGAATGGCAACTAAAATTCAATGCCAAGAAGGGTAAAGTGATGCACGTAGGGAACAAAAAAAACCCATGACAGACCAGACAATGTAACAAAGCCTTTGTCAAGGCTAACAGGATGCTAGGTTGCACTGGGAGGGGGATTCAACAGTAGGAAACAGGAGATACTGTTACCTCTGTACAGGTCACAGGTGAGTCCATACCTGAAGTATTGTGTTCAGTTTGGAATCCCCATTTGAAAAAGGACACAGACAGGCTAGAGACAGTACAGTGCAGGGCTACCAAGATAATTCAGGGCCAGGAGAGCAGATCTTATGAGGACTGGCTAAAGGTGCTGAATGTGTATTCACTTAAAACCAAATTGGGGGGTTGCATGACAGAGACCTTCAAGTTCCTGAAAGGAATAAGCAAAGTGAACTGTAAAGAGCTTTTTATCAGGAGCAAGGAAGCTAGGACATGGTGTCATGAGTGGAGGTTAATGGGGGAAAGGTTTAAAAAGGATGTAAAGAAGTATTATTTTACAGAAAGAGTGGTTGAGCCACGGGATGGTCTGCTGGCAGAGATAGTGATTGCCAAAACCATTAACGGCTTCAAACACTACCGGGATAGAATCAAGGGTATAGTAGCTACTCAAAAGCATTAGGGATCTGGGGTGTGGAAACATGGAAAACAATAGGGATACCAGAGTACATGAAGACCCCACAGGGATAACAGGTCCCAGGGTATGCTAGGACAGCATGGGCAGATTAGCGTGACCATCTACCTTTTTCTGCCATCATCATCTAAGCTTCTATGTAAGAGCATGAATAATGAACTGCATAGCATTTAAATAGACTTTCTGTGGGAATGACCATACTACGGGTTAACACTAAACACTGAAATCATTAGCAGTTTGTTCATGTGATCACAGAAGCAGAACAAACTTTTGCAGAACACACGACTGCACCCATAACCGATATCCCTCACAGGCCACATCGATGAATTCCATAGGCCAGAACACAGGTTTCTGCTCCACAAAAATCTCCACCATATAAAAGTCAGAGCTCCGCCTTGAGGAAACATTTTTACATTCACCTGCGCGCATGCGCAAGGAACGTCTTGGGAGAATGGGACACTTTGGAGGTGTGCCTGTCCTGTGCAATCCCCTGCTCAGTTGAGCAGGCATGGCGGTCCTGCAACAATCGATGCGGTGCTGTGTATGACAGTGGTGGTCTTCTCTTCAAAGAAAACCACCGCTGTGTGCTGGCAGCGTGTCACGCCCCCCCCCCCAAATCTTTGGTGTCATGCTGGGAGCCCACCCCAGCGTGGAAAACGCCCTGTGCTATCTGCCGACGGGGTGCTCAAACCCCGCCGGCTCCACCTCTCCAAATAGTTTTCCTGCTGCCACGCTGGGAGCCCAACCCAGCATGGCAACGATCAATGTCTCCGCCGACGGGGTGCCTAACCTCCGCCGGCTCCACGGTTCCCCCCAGTTATCCTTCTGCCACACTGGGAGCCCACCCCAGCGTGGCAAACGTCCCGGCCTAATTTAGAAAAAAATCTGTAAATTAAAACAGTCCCACGCAGTCTCCCCGCCCTCCCACAACCCGCACTCCACCCACTGCGCACTCTGCCTCCCCACACCCCTCACCCCATACCTACTCTCCGAGCTCGCGCGACGATCATCGCTGGACTGGGAACACATCTGCACTCTTCAAAGCTGACCGAACTGAGGAAATGCCGTAAACTGTATAATGGGCTAGATGGGGGTTTTCAACTTTGTTGCATATCTCAGGCATTTTTTGGAATTTTTGCACCAAATTTTCAACATGGGGTTTTTGGGACCCCTTCTCATGAATTCTGCCACTGTCATGGCATTATTCGGGCCCGAAGGGTGATTTCGCAGTCACTGCGCGAAATCACCTTTCAGGCCTGATTAACAAAACGACAGTGCCAGTGTTCATAAGGTGGGCTCTCAAAAAGCCTATTTTGAAAATTTGGTGGAAAATTCTAAAAATGACTGGTTTACAAGCTGCTATGCTGTGCACAGCGTTCCTCACGCAGGCTCGTAAGTTCGCGAATTTTCAATATTTTCACCCAGATTTTCAACATTGCCATTTTACCACACCTTCTTATGAGTAGTACAGCTGTCATTTTCACATCTCACCCAAAACGTGTTTCAGCCTCACGTAGCACACAATGGCGCAGTCGGTGTGCGAAATCAATGTATGGGACACATTAAGAAAATCACAGTGACACTGTTCATGAGCAGAGGTCTTAAATGGCTATGTTGAAAATTTGATGAAAAATTCCTAAAATGACTGTTTCATTTAGTGCCATGTTATGCAGTTCCCACGCATGCTCGTGAAGTTTCATGAATTTTCAATATTTTCACTCCAGATTTTCAACATTGCCATTTTACCACACCTCCTTATGAGCAGTACAGCTGTCATTTTTCACATCCTGCCCAAAATGTGTTTCCGCCTATGTAGCACACAATGGCGCAGTCGGTGTGCTAACTCAATGTATGGGACACATTAAGAAAATCACAGTGACACTGTTCATGAGCAGAGGTCTTAAAATGGCTATGTTGAAAATTTGGTGAAAAATTCTAAAATGACTGTTTTACAAGCTGCATTATGCAGTTCCTACGTGACGCCGTAGTTCACGAATTCTCAATATTTGCACTCCAATGACTTCCAAATACCTAAACAGCACATAGAAGCAAGCAACATTTGGCATTGACAAATGCTTGTACTTCTTTGTCACTGATTTTTTTAAGCCATGTCCAAGTGCCAAATACCACTGCAAATACCTGCAAGAGAACGTTCGGCATTGACAAATGCTTGTTAACTAAGCCGTGCTGAGGAATGTCATGCTTCTACTGGTGATGGTGGAGGAGCGCTGAGCATTTGGGGGAGTGATGGAAGTATCTAGCAATGTCTCAGTGTCAGGTGTTTCTTTGACCTGTGTATGTCTGTCATACATACCGCCAGATTTAATGGATGTGCAAAACAAGGTGCCCTGGGGAAATCCCCATCATTTTATTGCCTTCAGCATGTTATTGTCACTGTCCATCACAAACATTCCCACTCTCAGATTGTGACTGTATATATTCGGGATGTCTAGCAGAGAGTAGATGAATCTCAATGTTTTCTCTCTATGCTTCCCCTCCATGCCCTACACGTTAAGTAAGGCACTTCCTCTATTGGTGTGCCTACATGATGCTATCTGCTTCCAGGAGTCGGTACTGGTGGGGGCAGGACAGGAATGGTGGTGGAGCTTGATTTGGACACAACCCAACAGGCAGAATTAGGAAGCTTTGGTTTGCTCTATTCCACTAGATATAAGGAAATGCACAAAATTTCTGCTTTCTTCAGAAATGGTGCACCGTTTGCACGCATACTGCCTCATACATGGCGGAAAGAACGTGCCGAGAAAACAAGATTTCAGAAAATATTACTGGGCTTGCCTTTGCCTTTCTCATCTCATTTTACATGAAGTGGATATATTAGATTTAAGAAAACATGATTCCTAAAACCATTACTGGTCTTGACGTTGCCTTTTTCCCCTCATTTTATGTGAAGTGTAAAAAGAGGCCATTGAGGACTTGAGACAGCTCTGAAAAATGGAATCACTAGAAAGAGGAAGAGTGTGAGACCAGTGTGATTCTGCATTGTTCCAGATGGTTTCATCATCAGATGTACTGGATGATCAGGTGGGAAAACTGCTTGCAGTGGGAGTGGAACCAGTGGACTTCTGGGGACTAATTAGCAATGTATTTGGTTGTACACTACTATCATGCATCCAGACAGTCCTCATAGAAACACTGAAACATAAAATTTGATGGCAGATAAGGACCACTTGGCCCAGTTAGTCAGCCCATTTTCCCTACCTACTGTTACACTGCAGACCCTACTTGATCTCTAGCTTCCCCCCCCCTCCCCTCTTTTCCTTACCACTAAGGTTCTGTTATGCCTATCCCATGCATTCTTGAATCCCATTATTGTTTACGCCCCCACCACCTTGCTGGGAGGCTCTTCCAGGCATCCACCATTCTTTCTATGAAGAAGTACTTCCTCACAACTCCCCTGAGTCTACCCCCACCAACTTCATAGCATGTTCCCTTGTTCTTGAGCATCTTTATTTTCTGAAAAATATATATTTTTTTTATTTTATTTATTTATTTGAATTTTGGTAACTGGGTAAGTCCACTGAGACAACAGCAGTCCCTTCTTCAGGGACAACCCGGGAGAGCAACAAAGGAAGTACAGAACAGTTACAACAATTCCACAAGGGGGGATTGTTCCAAATATAGTGCAATCTCACAGGAAGATAACTACAGAGAAGAGTACAAATCACAGTAAATGAACAATAGTCAACAAGTGCAGTAAATAAACAGTAAAGGGATCAATATAGCATAACAACTAACAGGCAAGGTAGATTACAAACATAACAGTTGTACATTCTCATACTCAGGTAACTCCAATAAAGACATATGTTGGGACATTAGAAAGGAGAGAATCTGGGGCAGAGGAGGGGAAGGGAAGCAAAGGTAGTATGTCAGGCAGAGGAGAGCTTGGGGGGGAGAAAAATAGCTAGGTAGGAGTAGGAGTGAGCGTCATCGGAAGCAGGAGCATGTAGCAGCAGCCGAGAGAGAGGTGTGCAAATTGGATTGGAACATGCGAAAAGAGAGGCAAGATAAGATGGAAGGAGGAAGGGAGTTCCAATCGGACACTGCTGCAAATGTGATGGACTTAAGAGCAGTGGCAAGTCGCAGGTTAGGCCGGGTGAGAAAGGGAGGCAGGCAGATCTAAGGGCCCAAAGGGCTTGTCTATGGCAGAGAATCACATTGAGGCAGGGAGTGGTGAATTTATGGACCAACTTGTGCATAAAACTCAAGGTGGTGTACCTCAGTTTTGATTCATGGGGTAGCCAACCTAATGAAGAAAGGACGTCACAGTGATGGTGACGGTCGTTGACCCACCAGTGCGAACCTGCCTACTCTGTGATATGCCTGAGTCAGAAGAGACAGGGCAGTAACACTGGTCGATTGTAATAAAGGAGCACCATAGCTAAGAAGAGGGAGAAGGGATGAGGAAGCAATTTTAAAGCAGGAGGCAGAAGTGAGGAAGGGACAGATATGGTAAAGCAGACCTAATTTTTGGTTCAGGAATTTAACTATAGTGGAGGCATGGACATTAAGGGAGAGTGAGAAATCAAGGGTGATGCCCAGGTATTTAAAGGTGTGGACAGATTCAAGGACATCACCACTCTGAGATATGATATTTAGCAGGGGAAGGGTACTAGTCGAGGAGGATGGGTGAGAGAATAACATACTTTTAGTTTTTTTAGTGTTGAGGATGAGATGACTCTGCAGGAACTATGCTTCAAGGTAGGAGAAGTCAAAGGTGAGATCATTGTTTATTTGATTAACATCGGGGGTTGAGTGGAATATATTTGCATCATCTGCATAGAGGTGCACAAATGCACTACTACAGTTACTGGGCAGGTCATTTATGAACAGGGAGAACAACATAGGTCCCAGAATAGAGCCCTGTGGAACCCCATAGGTTACAGGTCTAAGACTAGATAGGACACCAGCCCACCTAACCCTTTTAGATTGTCAGGACAAATAGCTGTGGACTCAACCCATGACACTACTATCAAGACAGAGGATGAGGAGCCATTGTAGCAGAAGACCATGATCCACCAAGTCGAATGCTTTTGTCAGGTCAAAAAAAATAACACCCCTTGTAGAGTCTTTATCCATGGCCTGGATTATATCTGTGGTCACTTTAGGCAAAGCAATGAGGGTACGATGATTCTTTCCGAATCCATGCTGGTTTGAAGAGAGTTGATTGTGGTGTTCTAAGTAACTCTGCAGATGGCTATAGATTATACATTCCTGTATTTTAGCCAGGGGACACAGGCTGGATATAGGTCTAAAGTTTTCCACTGCCGAGTTAGATCCCCCCTTATGCACTGGTACGACTACCGCTATTTTCTACTTGTCTGGTACAGTACTTGAAAGGAAAGAGCGATTAAGCAGGTCATGGACCGGGTTGGCAAAGGCAGGAGCCCCTAGTTTGAGGAACTTTGGTTTGAGGGTGTCATGACCAGGCGAGTTCTCAGTTTTTAAGCTGGCAAGAAGCCTCTGAACCTCCTTGGTAGTGGCCAACTTGAGGTGAAAAGAGGGACAAGTTTCCAGGGCATTGGGGAGACTGAGGAAGGGAGGGCAATGGACAGTTGCTGAAGAGTGAGGTGTATCTATCAAGGTCAGTGAAGAATTCATTAAAACCAGTAGCGATCGAGGGGGTTAAGTATGGGTAGTGCCCTAGCTGGTGAGCGAGCTTGGGAGCTCAGTGGTTTTCCCTTGACCAAGAAACTGATCTGTCTCCAGAATGTTTTAGGACAGCAAAGATATTTGGTTTGCAGTGTCTTGTAGTAGTGGCTTTCTGCTCAATGTAGGGAGTTTTTGTATTTATTTTTGAGTTGCCTGTAAAGTTGCCAGTCAGAAAGGAGACCACTTTTTTATAGGTCCGCCAGGCACAGTCACGGGAGGACATAAGCATCCTGAGGTATTTGCTTGAGCCACGGGGCCTTAACACCCTTTGACCTGCATTTTTTCAAAGGAGTATGTTTATTGACAATTTGAGTAAAGGCAGAAACAAAGGAGTCCAGGGCTTGGTTAATATCCAGGAGGGTTTTGATAGATCCCCAGTCAGTGCTGGAAATAGAACTGATAAAGTTATCAGTGTCAAGTCTTGACATGTCATAGACAAGTGACATCTTAGGGAGAGGGTTGGGGCAGTTATTTCTCCAGATACATAGAGTGGGGGAATGATCGCTTATGCAATCGGAAGTACACCTACGGTTTTTACCTTCAGGGGGCAATTAGTAAGCACCCAGTCAAGCAAAGAATGTTTGCCTATTTTGGTGTTGATACTAGTTGGGTCTGTGATGAGATGAGCTAGGTGGGAATCAGCAAGTGTTGAACGTAACTTGCCAGCAGCAGGTCCAAACCAGACAGTGTTGAAGTCACCACAGAGCACAAGATCATGATTAGGAAGATTGGTGAGGGAGGCAATGAAGGCAGGGAGGCCTAGGGAAGCCTTGCTGGGCGGAAGATAGGCACAACCAATGATAAGCTTCTTGAATTTTCCCAGGGTCAGGGGAAGGAATAGGGACTCCATGGCTTGAGATTTGGGGTCAGGAACAGGGAGCACAGAGACGTCTAGATTAGACTGGGAGTATATAAAGATTCCCCCACCACTCTTGCCCAGCCTATCCCGTCTAAAACAGTTAAAACCAGGAAGTGTCACCTCATGGTGTTTGACAGTGGGTTTCAGCCAGGATTCAGAGATACACAAGATGTCTGGGGCCTTTTGGCCAACCCAGGCTTTCAACTCAGCCATTTTGGGGTGCAGACTATGAATATTCATATGTGCAATCTGCAGGCCTTTAGGATAGGGTGGGGTCATAATCATAGGAGTTTGATTAGGGGCACAGTATGGAGGTCCTGGGTTGAGCTCAATGTCCCTTGCACAGGCTAGCAGGAGGAGGACAGGTAGATGTACCCAGAGTAAGACATTAGGGGGTACGCTCTCAAAGGATGCTTCTGCTGCAGAGGGGAAGCGTAAGCGCCTATGTAGCCACAGCCCTAGAAGTGTAGTGTCAGGCTTCGGAAGACATGGGAGGTAAAGAAGCACCCAAGGGGAGTCTGACCATGTGTAACACAGTGGGGGAGGGTTACAGTCCTGGGGGAGCTCTTAAGGAGAAGGCAATGAACTGGTCAGTGCAACAAAGGAGGATAAGGCAGGATAGATTAACTTGAAATCCAGAACTTCCCATTGTGAGGCATTCAGAGTGGTCAGCCACCAAGAGACAAATTGGTGACAAAAGGAAGATCCAAATGAGCAGAAAAAGACCCAGAAGAGGGGGAAAGAGTAGTCGAGTAGCCAGAGAATTGTCAAGTTTAAAGATGAGGCAGTGAGAAGAAAAAAAGGTTAACGTGGCAGGTAATGAAAAGGCAGTAGGGGATGAACTAAAGTAAAGAAGCTACAGCTTTAGGCTATCTTCAGCTTTAAGAGTTATTAGCAGCTTTTAGACTCAGGGTGACATTACCGCAGTCATCCAATAGAGAGTTAGCTTTGGGAGAAGAGGAGTGGCAATGGCGTATTTAATTAAGGCCAGAGGAGGGGTGTGGGGAATGAAAAAATCATGGTACTGTAAGTACCAGTTCAATAGCTGCAGAAAGTTAAAAAAATAAATAAATCCAGCATGTGGGAAGCATAAGAACAGAGCTGCAGAGGGGAGCTGTTTCTGGGTTCCGACTCAAAGAGCCGCTGCTTGCTACTTGCTCGCTCCAAAAGTCCAGAAACAGGAGAAAACAGAGCGAGCGCCAATCAGGAGTTCGGAGTCTTGGCTCTGGATTTAAAAGGTTAGCTCAGTAACTGGGTTGTTCAGGGCCAACCAGGAGGTCCTTCGACCGCGAAACGTTGTTGTGAGCCGAGGGGAGGGTCGTGCACCCAAGATGGGCTAGTGGTCCCCCTGGAAAAAGGGGAAAGAAAACAAGTTAAGTAGAGGTAGCAGGGGGAGGGAGTTTGGAGAAGAGCTTGGCTGGGGGACAGATAGGCAGCAGTGAAACAAAGGAAAAAGAGGAATTAAATGACAGGAGAGGGGGCAAACAAAGACACAATAGTGAAGGGGAGGGACCGATGGTCAATCGGGGGGAGTGGGAAGAGAAAGATTGAGTGGCAGGCTGGTACAGGGCCAATTAGGGTCAGAAGGCAGCAGGGGTTTATGAGCCAAGGAGAATTATTTGGCCACACTGTGCCCCAGAATCAAAATGGAGATGGGTTAAGACTGGGATTGGAAAACTGTCTCAGTTGCAGGGATGGAGTGCTGCAGCAGAGTCAAAGGTCAGACAGGCAGAAAGAAGTTAGAATTAAGCTGGCAGAGGTTAAGAATAATTTTCTAAGGTAGGTAACAAAAGTTAGCAAGTTTAGACAGTATCTCTCTAACAATAAGTAACAAAAGGCAGCTAGTTTAGGCAGAGATTCTCATTAATTAATGCTAGATTGGCTAAGCACAGACAACGAAGTTAAAACGATGTATATATGCAGCATACAATTCGATTTGAACATGCTGCTTAATCTACTTGGTTTTACAGCCCCCCCCTGAAAAAAAATCATGGTACTGTAAGTACCAGTTCAATAGCAGCAGAAAGTTAAAAAATAAATAAATCCTGCGTGTGGGCAGTGACAGAACAGAGCTGTAGAGGGGGAACTGTTTCTGGGTACAGATTCAAAGAGCTGCTGCTTGCTTGCTGCAAAAGTCCAGAAACAGGAGAAAATGGAGCGAGTGCTAATCAGGAGTTCGGAGTCTTGGCACCAGATTTAAAAGGTTAGCTCAGTACCTGGGTTGTTTGGGGAACTGTCCAGGAGATCCTTCGACTGTGAAACGTGGTTGTGAGCCAAGGAGAGGTTTGTGCACCCAAGATGGGCTAGTGATCCCCCTGGGTTGTTTGGGGAGCCATCCAGGAGGTCCTTCGACTGCAAAACGCAGTTGTGAGCCAAGGGGAGGGCCATGCACCCTAGATAGGCTAGTGGTCCCCCTGGGTTGTTCCGGGAGCCATCCAGGAGGTCCTTCAACCGTGAAATGTGGTTGTGAGCCAAGGGGAGGGTCATGCACCCAAGATGGGCAAGTGGTCCCCCTGGGTTGTTCAGGGAGCCATCCAGGAGGTCCTTCGACCGTGAAACTTGGTTGTGAGCCATGGGGAGCGTCGTGCACCCAAGATGGGCTAGTGGTCCCCCTGAAATTCTCTCTTGAACTTTATTTATACTCGTGAGGTATTTGAAAGTCTCAACCATATTCCCCCTGTTCGTTTCCTCCAGGGTGTACATACTGAGGTCCATTAGTCTCTCCTCATAGGGCTTTTGATGCAGACGCTGCACCATTTTAGTTGCCATCCTCTGAACAGCCTCTACTCTATGTATGTCCTTCCGGAGATATGGTCTCCAGAACTGGACAGTCTTTCACTCAGATATAGTCCCTGCCCCACCATTTGAACTCCTAATACATGTCCTGACTCATTCTCTACCACCACCACTTGTATAACTGGTACTTGGTGGAACTGGTATGGTGAAACCTTTCCCTGTGCTTTTCCTCTCCTGCATGCCTTTCTCCTCCAGTTTTTTTATCCCATATGGTTTCTGCATAACAGTCCACGCGTATATGCCCGTTGCCCACTCTGATATGCCTTCTGAGTCCTGTTTGTCCTTACTGAAAGACTTAGTGTCACACCACAGCAGCCTAAATCAATTAGATTTCACTCATAGGCAAAAGAAAATTATTTAAAAAAAAATCAAACTCACACGGGGCAATCTCTCCTCAACCTCATCTGTAGCACAACTACACTATCCGGCCTGCCTGAAACTATGGGTGAAATGTACTGAGAATTAGCATACTGGAATGACAATGCACAAGTCTCCGATGATTTAAAACATTTTCGGATAAAAAAAAAAAGTCATTGTTTTTCACATAAAATAATCTCCTTTAGAAGCCAAGCCATTCCACTGTCAAGAGAGATGGAAATGGCACTGAAATATGAACAGCATGAGGAGGTGTCAATCTCCAGCATCACTGACTGGCTGCTGCAGGTCCTGTAGCTTGTCAACAACTTGGACATGCTCAGAATACAAGCCAAGTAAAAAGAGCAGAAGCATCATGACATCAAAGTGCCAAAATGCAAAAGGTAAATCATGTTTCTCTGGATCTGCATCACCAGTGTCCAAAATTCTGGATTTCAGCGCATTCACTGGTTGCAAATGCGGCCTCAGCTCATCCTTGTGAACTAGTAGTTTAATGGCCACCTTTCAGAGTTAAGGGGTGTTCTGAGTGGAGTATCCCAAGGGTTAATGTTGCATGTGATGCTCTTTGACATATTAATTAGTTACCTGGAAGAAGGGGCAGTAGCAGGCTGTTAAAGTTTCCTGAGGATATTAAATTGGCTAGAAGAGTAGACAGCACTGAGGGTGATGCACTACCCAGGAACCTGCACACATTAGGGTAACATACAGTACATAGTAAAGTAATTTAAAGTAGTAATGGACCATAGGCCTATCAAGGTCACCTCCCCCCATTATATGAGCAGGAGTTCCGCCAAGTTACAACACTGGCAATACTGCCGACATCCCCGAGAGCGACAGGAACAGTGCTGGCTGGCGGCATTGCTCCTGTCAGGAAAAAGTATTTTCCTGCATGGTGCTTCACCCCCCTGCACCCCCCATCTCTAAATATACAGCTCTGAGTCGGAGTTGTTTCTGGGGTGGGGGTGGAACACTGGGAGTCATGGTGCCATTGTGCAGCGCACCACCACAGTGACCTGGTGAGATTTGGCTCTATGGTGGTGTTTGCTGTGATACTGTCGCTGTGTGGATGGTACACCATGAGCAGGGACCAGCAGGTATACCATTCTTGCTGTTCAAAACATAAACTAATTTATAGGGTCTCCCAACCACCCTACTACCTGGAGTACCCTGTAATTTCCTTGGTAAGCTTATATTTGTCCAGATGTACCTTGAAGGCCTGTACTCTCATGTTCGCTGTCTCCACTGGTAGGCTGCTTCATAGGTTCACCCCCCAACCCAAAAAGGGCCTCCTAACCTAACTCCTGACTTTGCCTTTTTTAAACTTCAGTGTCTCCTCATTCTGCTGGAACACATTGGGTCACATAAGTCTAGATGCACAGAATGTGTCAGTAAGAAAGACCAATAGGTCCATCCAGGCTGCTATAAACCTGCCTCCAAGATAAAACATCTCCAGCTGTTTGACTTTGCTGGTATCCTTCAGTGCAGTATACAGATGACTCAGATCATGCCCTCCCCAGTCACCATTTGTCCAGGTGGAACATATTAAGGGCCTCCAGGATCTCAGCGTAGTTTTTATCCTCCACAACTCTGATCATTTTGGTGGCCCTACATTGCACCCTTTCTGCCTCCGCAATACACTTTTGTACTGGGGAACCCCATACATGTGATACTTCCAACTTGCTTAAGAGGGAGATTTGGGTTAAATTAGTAGGAAGATTGGCCTGCTAGTAGGGAGATTTTGTAACGTCACAAGTTTGTCCTTAAATGGCATCAAAAACAAGAAAAAAAGCATTTAAGAACATTTAATAAACCTTATTTTGTTAAGAATAAGCACTCAAAAGAATCAACAACTAGTTATACAAAGTTATCAGTTACATTGTTTATCACTAATTTACTTTTTATGTGTCTTTATCTGCAAAATAAAAAACATGAATAGATATTTTTGACAGAATTTTACTTAAAGATCAATGGCAACCATTTTACACATTGTTAAAAAAGCCTGAATTAAAGTCCATGTGTCATGAGTAGTGTTCCCTGAAAATGTCATGCTATTTGGTTTTGTGGTTTTCTTTAAATCAGCATTTGTTAACTTGTTCTGCACTCACTGGAAACAGTCAGACTGTTCCTGTCCTTCTGACTGAGCCTAGGAGAGAGAGATGACATCATATTGGACTAAGCTGCAGCAGTGCAAGTCCCTGCTTGGCTGAAGAGCTGTCAATTTCCTAATTGGAGCAGTCTGTAGACTTGTTTGCTGTCCAGGGTTTTTACTAACTCCATTTCTGATATGTGTTCAGATGAATTAGCTGAAAATCTATCCTTTTGTTCCTCTGAAAAGCTAATCATTTGAGTTTCAGTGCTGAATTGAAGTGGTATGCATTTGAAAAAATCAGCTTGTCTGTATCACAATTGTGAGTTCTGTCCCATCAAAACTTTGTGTTTTGTTTTCTAGCTTTATAACACTGAGTTGTCTATTTAATGGATATAAAATAAATCTAAAGTTTGTTATTTCATACACGTAGTGTGTCGCTGATGTAGCCTCAATAAGCAGGTCCATGTAAGAACAATTATTTCCTCTCAGATTGACAAACAGGTGTCTGCCACACTCTGCTATTTCAGGCACATGTACTATATGAACTTACAAATTTCAGTTCATTGATGGTTTCTGTGTGAAAATACATAATGTATAACTAGAAACAGTATAGAGCATCCTGATGCCGATTATTTCTTGCCCCACGTTCGAGGCTGCTGCACTCTGCTGCCCCCTGTCTTCTGGAACATGGTTGGGGTTGCTGCACCCTGTTTCCCCCATTATCTGCCTGAACAGTCAGGGCTGCTGCACCATGCCACCCCATCCCACTGCCAGGGATGCTGTGCCCTGATTCCCCCCTGTGTCCTGCCCCACAGTCAAGGCTTCTGCACCATCCTGTCCACTGTCCCCTGCCACTACAGCCAGGGCTGTGCACCCTGCTCCTTCCTACCTAGGCAGGGCTGCTATGGCCCGCTGTGCCCTAGAGCCCCTTGCCTCCACATTTAGAGCTACTGCACCATGCTGCCACTTGCCACAAGAGTTATGACATTTGCTGCACCCTGTCCTCTGCCCCCAAAGTTGTGTCAGTTCCACCCAGGTGTGGCTGTTGCACGCTGCTCCACAGTTTGGGCTACTGTACCCTAATGATTCCTTTGTCCCCTGGCCAAACAGTCAGGACATTTGCACCTTACTGTCTTCTGTCCTTCACCCCCATAACACAAGATGAAAGTATTTTTTCTGTTTTTTTCTTTTGGGCAGTGCAGCAAAATATCTGACTATGGTGGCAGAGGGCAGCATGGTGCAGCAATGCTAATTGTGGAGTCATGGAGCAGTTGAAGCATGGGGCTGTAGGTTGCAGCAGGGCACAGCAGCCCTGACTATGTAGACAGGAACAGGGTGCAGCAGATCTGGCTATGGTGGCAGGGGACAGAATACAGCACGGTGCAGAAGCTTCGACTGTGGGGCAAGACATGGGGGGCATCAGGGTACAGCAGCCCTAACTGTGGGACAGGATGCACATGGTGCAGCAGCACTACCCACTTGGGAAAATGGAAGTAGGTAGCATGGTGCAATGAAAGCCCCACCTCTGGTGGCTTGAGCAGCATTGTGCAGCAATCCCAAATATGGAGGCAGGGGATATGGGACTCTAGGGCATAACAGAGCACAACAACCCCAACTGTGGTGACAGAAATAGGGGACAACATAGGCAGCAGCACTGACTGGGGAGGATATACAGCAACCAGAACTGTTCAGGCAGGGCATCGGGGTGCAATGGCCCTGATTGTTCAGGTAGGAGATGGGGGCAACAAGGTGCAGCAGCCTCAAATGTGGGGCAGGAGACAGGGTGCTTATGGGGCAGGTGACAGGGGGCAGCAGAGTGCAGCTGCTTCAACTGTAGGCAGGAGATGGGGCATCAGGATGCCATACAGTGTTTTTAGTTATACATATACATGGTGTATTTTCACACAGAAACCAACAAAAAACTTAAATTTGTGAGTTCATATAGTGCATGTGCCTGATATAGCAGAATGTGGCAGGCTCCTGTTTTTCAATCTGAGAGGAAAACAATTGTTCTTACATGAACCGATTTATTGAGGCTACATCAAAGACAAATTACTTGTATGAATTAACACACGTTAGATTTATTTTATAGACGATAAATAAACAACCCAGTGTTATATAGCTAGAAAAAAACAGAGTTTTGATGGGACAGAACTCACAGATGTGATACAGACGAGCTGATTTCTCAAATGCATACCACTGCAATTCAGCACTGAAACTCAAATGATTAGCTTTTTATAGGAACAGAATGATAGATTTTCAGTTAATTCATCTGAACACAAACCAGAGACTGAGTTAGTAAAAACCCTGGACAACAAACAATGAACTCTACAGACTGCTCTAATTAGTAGGTTACCAGCCTTTTAGCTCTTCGGTTAAGCAGGCACTTGCACTGCTGCAGCAGTAGCTTAGTCCAATATGTTGTCATCACTCTCCAAGGCTCAGTCAGAGGGACAGAAACAGCCTGATTGTTTCCAGTTTGTACAGAACAAGTTCATAAATGCCGATTTAATGAAAACCACAAACCAAATTGCATGACATTTTCAGGAAACACTATTCATGACACAGGGACTAGAATTCAGGCTTTTTTTAAACAATGTGTAAAATAGTTGCCATTGATCTTTAAGCAGGAGATTTTGTTTCCCGGGAGGGAAGGCTGGACTTCAGTCAAAAAAGCCAGAGTCTCCTGACAAAAACAGGAGCTACCACATGTATGGAACCCAGAAGTTTGTGCAATACTCCAGGGGGCCTGACTATAGCCTTATAAAGTGGTAGGATTAACTCCCCTGCTCTACTTGTCACCCCAGTTTGATGTACCCCAGCATTATTCCAACCTTCTGTGCAGCAGCTATACACACTGCTTGTCATGCCATAATCCCTTGTCTGTTATGACACCTATGTATTTTTGCTCCTCTGCTGCAGCAAGAGGAACCCCATGCAATGTGGCGCACCCTGCATTTACTGGCATTAAATCTACAATTCCAGGAGTATAGATGGACAACTAGATTGTTATGTCTACCTGAATTTTGTCCTCATCCTCAGGGAAGTCCCCCACCCTGACCAGGTTAGTGTCACAAGCAAACATCAGCAATATACTAGCGGTGCCAGCTTTTAGATTATTGAAGAAAAGGTTGAAAAGCAGTGGCCCTAGGTCTGATCCTCATGCAGACATTCCATCTTGTGTATGCCTCATGTATACTGTGTAACCCTCCCTACAAATGGGGGTCACTAAAAAGCCTTCTTTGGGTGAGCCTAAATGCTCTCCGCCTGGCTGGCGTCCTGTATTTCAGCTGATTTAAAAAATAATTGAGTGAGAGTACCTAATGCCTCCATGTACTGTCGCTTTAAGAGCTGCCAAACTGCAGTATAATTAATTTGAACTGGGGGGACTGTGTGTTTCCCTGCTTGAGTCCCACCTGGGCCACTGAGCAAATTGCTCTGTTTCTGCAGTCGCTATATGCACCGAGGGAGCCCTTTCAAAAGATGTAACTGTCTGCTGGTAATCTGTTACAGTGATAATGACAGTACAATTTGTCTAATCTGCCTTTCTTGCAGCTGGGACTCTGTGTGTTTTGCCCCTCCATTTCGGATCTGAACTGCTGAAATGGACCAATCAATGGGGAGGGGTTCCTTAAAATGGAGCCTGCTGGTAAATCAGAACTTGGACTCTCAAGTGGAGCCAGCCACCAAGGGATTGTATGGGTAGTGACTCTGGGAAATGTAGTTTTGACCTTGGCACCTTTTTTCACCAGTAGAGGGATCCTGTTGTGACTGACAAGGAGACTCAGCCAACTGAAACCTTTTGGATTTGGGGGAAATGCCCGGACTGCCTGTTGAGAGAGTTAGTCTGAGCATGCAGCAGGAAGAGTGAGCAGCTCGTGGGGCTGCTGCCCATGGGACAGGGTGGGAACCGAGCGGGAGGCCTGGAAAAGGCCTGTCTTCAGCTCTCCTGAGGGACAGAAAAGGACTGTGTTTTCTCAGACCAAGTCTCCAAATTGTGTGTGTGAAAAGGAAAGCAGCAGTTGTGGCCTGTTTCAGGGGCACCATGCATGGAGAAAAAGTAAAGAAGAGGAACCTTAATTTTCAGACTGCGACTCCGAAGAGAAAGCAAATGCTGAAGTGCCCTGAGGTTTGGGACAGAAAAGAACTGTTTTGAAATTGGAAGCTAAGAGGAAAACTGCCCTGTGTGTTCGTGCAGCCGTTAGTGCGCAGTGGTTCATGCAGAAAGCGCGTATGAGGCCCCAAAGTCGGCCTGCAGCCATTAGTAAGCATAATTTGAACTAAATCCGAGATTTCAGAGTGAAAGAAGAAGCAGAAGTAATTTTGGGACCACACTTAACCTGAAGAAGACCGAAAGCGTGCAGAATTGCGATCAGCCTGTCAGGACTCTGTGGTCTGGTACAGTAAGTGACCTTTACGTATAAATGTGCTTAGTGCTCATGGGGATTGAGATCTGAGTAATTCCCCGTGTTGTGACCTGTGTGTTGTGCTGGGAGTGTGATTCCCTAGCAAGGTTCAGACTGAATCCGAGCAGAGTGCGAGAACAAAAGTAATGTTCGGACTGAATCCGAGTTTGAGTCAGAGAGAATGCCTCTGTAGCCAGACTCAATCCACTGAATGATCAAGATGCTAGTAGCATGTGACTGAAGTGACCAGCTGCTTGTTTGGTAGTGTTATGTGTACAGATAAAATGTGCAGTGAGCTGGAAGTCATAGCCAGCATCACTCAGACTGCATCTGCCTGCATTGAGTGCTAGTGAGCCCTGCCACAATGACTGGGTCAGCTATTCTGTTTCTCCTGGCAATCCAGAACAATCTGCATTCCAGCCAGTTTTCAGCCTCGAGTCTGTGAGTACAAATCAGGGTAGCTCCCTGCCATCTGTTTATCGAACTGTAAGTGTGTCATCTAATTATTGCTGTTTCTTTTCTTCACGGACTGAGCCATCCGGCTCTGGATTACAATTGGGTGTTGTGCTTATTTTTCTCTATAGGGTCCCATCCATCTACACCTGCCGGCCAACCCCAGGCAATGTTCCTGACTAGCCCCCGCAACCTGGGTACCCAGAGTGTGACTTTATAGACCCTGTAATGTGCACAGTACTGTGATCTAATTCTACCAATGAACCTGATTTCCCCCTCCCATGTTATTGCCCCCTAAATAAACCAGATTTGATGCTGTTAAACTTTAAACTATCTAAAGTGTCAGTACCTACAAATTAAGCATTGTATTGGTTTGTGTATGCTGATTAACCTTATTTTACAGGGGGTCCTCTGAGATGAACTGCAGAATCGGTCTCGAGGGTAAGTGGTACCTTATGATTGGATCCAGGGTACATGTGGGGTATTGGTATCGCAATTCTTGTGTGTTGTGTGAGGCACTAGAGGGAATAAAAGGGGGTCTCAGTATCCCAGAGGGCTGTGACCAAGCTAGTCTAATTACTACAAACCCTGACCTCTGGGTGGAGGCGCCCGTCATAGAACCTAGGCCCCTCAACCTGCCAGTAGTCAAGCAGGCAGGGGTAGTAGCCCTTGGGCTAGCACCACCTGGGGGTTACAATTGCATTTACGTTCATTGACCAGAAGCTTATCATGCACCACAGTGACAAAGACCTTGCTGAAGTCCAAATTAACTATGTCTATGACCACCGCCCAGACCACATCCCTGGTCTCCCTCTTGAAAAATGCAATCAGCTTGGTTTGGCACAATCTGACCCCCATGAAGATAAGCTGAAAGGGGTCAAGAACCTTGGCCTCAGTCGAGTGATACCTCATTCAATCCTTAATAATGGATTCTAGGACCTTGCCTAGCATTGATGTTAGGCTGACAAGCCTATAGTTCCCCAGGTTCCTTCAGATCCACTATGACCCTGAAGTGTGATTCTACCTTCCTCTCGGTATTTATGGGCTTGATCTTTGCACTGTAGTCATTTCCCAGGGCTGACATAATGTCCACAGGTTGCATCATGGTTACCCACGATTTCATGGGCTCTTCTAATGAGCAATCCGAATGGGGTCATTTAGTGAACACCAAAGTAGAGTATTCTTTGTAACATATTTTATTGCATAACAAAATAGTGAATTTATCTTTTGATACAAAAAAATAGAAAAACAGTTACTTTTGAAATGCATGCTACAGCAATTAAACATAATAACCATATAGTAGGAATCAGAAAAAAAATATCCTTAGACCAATTATTTACTGGAGTATTGTATAAATAGTCAAATACTGAGATCTTGATGGGAAGAAGTGCTGGTCAAATAGTAAGGAAAGAAAAAGTTGAACCCATCCTCCTTTCGGCAATTCACTTCTTTTAGTTGTATCTTTTCAGTATTGGAAAATTACACTTTTGGTGGCCATTAAAGTTGCTGAGACTATCATTAATTAATTTTTTCGAAAAAAGTTTCTTATCGTAGTGTTCCAGTATAAAACCTTCACTGGTTTCCCTAGGAAAATAAATCTCTAATTGTTTAAAAATGTCCAGCAACTCCATCCACTAGACTTGCACAGCAGAGCAGCTTCAAAACATATGGTTGAAGTTAGCATTTTGTTCATTACAGCGCCAACATTTATGATCTGTACTTATCCTACTGTAGGTCTACAGAGCCTGTAAGTTGTGAAATGGGCCCTGTTTAACAATCTCACATTGAATCATTTTGTCCCTTGATATCTCATAGTTATTTACTGACGCTAATATTTTGTCCTGTGTCCTTTAGTTACTACAATATTTAAATATTTATTCCATTTGTCTATAACTTTTTTATAGGAGTTTATTGAATTTTTATTTAAATTTTTATAAAGCCATACAAAATACCTTTTTTGTGTTTTTTTTTTCCAGTAAAACCTCTTCTGTTGGTTTTCCTTCAGGGGCCCTTTCCCAACTTTTAAAGTCTTTATTAAATATACTCAGGAGTTATCTGTATTGAAAATACTCTGAATCTGTTAATTTAATTTTTATTTTGAAATCAGTCCAAGATAAAATCTTCTCATTGTCTATAATGTATGTCCATCTGTATATCCCCCTTGTGAATCCATTTAAAATGTACACTTCTTCCATCCACTTTGACATTATAATTTTTTACGATTGGATTAGAATAGAATGTTTTTGTAACCCATCTGACTTTACCAAGATAATCTTTAATGACTTTACTAAAACTGGATATGATAAAGTTTTTACATTTACATGCATAGTTCAGATTAAACCATATATTCTGTAAAGTATAATCTGAATTTGTGCCTATCTTCCACAGACTGTTGTTTTCTAGAGATAGCACTAACATTTCATTGTAAGCTCAATTTAGTCCTATTTTAATTTTGCATATCTGTTCAAAATTGTTAAGATGTGGGCAGGCAAGTCCACCTGTTCTTTAGGCAAGCAAAGTTTATCCCAGAAGATTAAAGGTATTTTGTTATGCCAGATATATATTTTTTTAAAGTTGGTTAACTTGTTTATACCACTGTGTGGGAATAGATATTAGTATGGCTTGTAATGAATATGAAATTGTTGGTATAGCTAACTTCTTAATGATTTGCATTTTACCCCCAAAGTGATAAAGAAATCTTATTCCAGCCTAGTAGATTGTTTTTTGTACTGTCCAGCAGAGGGGTTAAATTGTATTTTAATAATTGGTCATTTCTGTTTGTAAATTTAATCCCTAAGTAGTCAATATAGCTTTTGCTTATAACTGCATCGCAGCTTTTAAAGGAGTTGAATTGTGTGTTAAATGTGAGTATTGCAGATTTGTTTTCATTCACCCTACAGCCTACTATTTTGGAAAATCATGAAATTACCTCTTTAAGTTTAGTAATACTTTCTTGCAGTGAGCTAAGCAGTAAAATAACATTATCAGTATCAGCTCTAAGTTTGTTTTTTTTTTTTGTATTGCCAACAGAAATTCACTTGATTTTATTGTTTGATCTATTTTTCTTTAAGAAAATATGTAAAGATAACATAAAAAGAGTAGGGGACAGGGAACAACCTTGTCTAACCCCACCAGAAATTTTATAACAGTGTATGGTGGAACGTTGTTCCAACCTGATTTTCAACTGAGCTGAAATGCTGTTCAACCACAGTGCAAAGATCATAGAATGCTGTTCCTCCCTTATGTGCAGAACAGCATTCCATCTCAGTTCAAAATCACATGAACCACAGTAATGAAACTGCTAGTGTCAACCAGATCAAATGACCCAACCATACGACGGCATGGACACTTGCGCAGTTCCCACAAATGCAGGATCAACCAGATACAGTAACAAATATGCAGGATCAACCAGATATATCCTTCTATGTGGAAAACTAAATTCAGGATCAACCAGATATTTATAACTTACTAAAATAGAGTCCGATCCTCCATTCGCTAACAAAAACATATGTCTGCCATGTTTTTTTTTAATGAAAAGCCCTCCCAAACCTGACTGACAACCAATCGGAGTGTGTGCCACAGATGTAGAGACTCTCATTCCAAAGTGACCCTACCAAACTCACCCTAGCAACTAGCTTCCTGAATACGACGGTCAGCAACCAGTTAGTTTTTGTAATTAAAATATATATATGGCCGGCCTGGTGGCACAGAGGGCTGAGGCACTGGATACCCACACCTCTGAACCACACCAGTGACAGGTTCGGGGAATAGACTCAGGTAAATCAAGGGCTGGCTAGGGAAAGGAGAGGATTGAGCATCCGGAGGACTGCTCTCCTCTCCTGGGGTGGGTTGGGAGGTAGTCTCACTCTTGTAGTGACCCCTGGTGGATACCAGGGGTACTACATGCAGCAGAGCAGGACGGACAATCCGAAAGCCAGAAAACAACTTAGGCTCCTACCAGATGATGGCCTCCATATTCTGCAAATCCCCAGAAACTCTGGAAGCCTGCCCCTCCGCAGCGGCACCCTCCAGCCTGTAAGGAAAAAAATAGAGCACTGTTGATTCCCAGCCCCCCAGTGCCTTCCCCCTCAAAGGAGGGGGACCCGCCTGGAGATGGGTTACTCCGGGATGACTTGGAGGGGTGGCCATGATATGCGGAGGGGGTAGAGCTCAGGAAGTGGATCACTGGGAGTGTAGATACTAGGAAGGACCTGAAGGAGAGGTGGGAGCCGGAACATAGGAGAAGGTAAAAAGATAACTAAAATATACATATATATATATATATACTTGACATGTATTTAAATTACATCGGGTGGCATTATACACTATAAAAAATACAGGATGTGCAACCTTGTGCTGAACCAGTGTTTTTTGCCACCTTGGGGCTCTGATTATCAAGGACCTCTCGAGCTTCACTCTTGAGGTCACAGGTAATCAGAACCGCTCTGTGGCAGAACACACTGGTTCAGCATGGTTGCCCATCCAGTATTCTCTCTTTCATGTGATCAGTGATTATTAATTTTTTTTGCTGAAGTTGGTGAATTGAATAGGGCTTTTATTAGATCTATAAAGGGATCTGGAAAACCCAGTGGTTGGACAGCATGAAAAAGAGACCACCAGTCAAGCATATGAAAAGCTGTGTTTGCATCCAAAGATTGGTATATTGCTTTTGTTTTAACTGTATTAAGAAGTTCTGTAATAAATTGTAATGTCTGTATACCTGAAGGTATTGATCTGCCTGGTATGAATCCCTCTTGAAAATTATAAAAGTAATTTAATTCAAGAAAGAATATTAACCAATGTACACAGTGTCATCATCAAACATTTTGGAAATACTCCATCAGTGATTTAACACTGTAACTAAAAAGAGACTAAAATAAATAGATGTGGTCCATTGTGTAAGATGCGATTATAAACCTGATATGCAATTGATTCTAAGGACTTCTGTCACCTCACCATTGATCACTTCACTGTAGCGTCTGAATCTTCTCTTTAAAACAAATGATTTAAGCCTATTTTTAACTACATGAATGAAGTAAATTAGTGCCATTCACATATGGAGTGTTGACGTAGAACAATATATGTTACTTGTCCAAACTTGACACCAGTAATTATGGCGTTAATATTTGGATATTATAGCTGGTGTTCATGCACTCAATGCCAGTTTTACTTATAAAAAAGTCATAAAGTGATTTATTATCGTACTTAGACAATGGAATACATATATTTATTGTTGGTTTCTTTTTAGTTACAGTGTTAAATCACTGATGAAGGAGTGTTTCCGAAATGTCTGATGATGACACTGGACATTGGTTAATATTCTTTCTTGAATTAAATTACTTTTATAATTTTCTGGGTGAGTGGGCTCCATTAATACCATATTGTCTGTTCTGAATTTAGCCATATGCTGGTAAGGAGCTACTCATCATAAATATACTTTTTCATTTTTACTGAGGTTGGCTGAGCTGGGACATTTCCTTTTATGAATCCCCCTTGGTCATTCTGCTGGCTGCTGGGAGTGGTAGGAGTGTGAGGCTGAATCTGTCCAGGAGGCATTTTGTCTGTGAGATTTTTTGCTGGCTTGTCTGGAGGATGATTAGCTATAATTTTTAACTGTTTAACTGTTGCTGGCTGCTGGGGGAAGGGGTTCTTTGTCCAGAAACAGTGGAGCCAATCAAGTAGGAGTTGCTAGTTTGAATTGCTCTTTAACTGTTCAAGGAGGCATTTTGTCTGTTCATTCTGCTGGCTGCTGGGAGAGGTAGGAGTGTGAGTCTGAGTCTGTCCAGGAGGCATTTTGTCTCAGAGAATTTTTGCCCTCCCAACGAACCCCTCCTCCACACATTATTAAATGCTTAATTAGTCAGGAGGAGCATATAGGCTCTGCCCAAGGGCGGGCTGATAGCTAAAGAGCAAATAAAATCAGAATGAGGAGGAGCTGCTGATTATATCATGTAAGTGGACATTTGTACATTTAAATTGCATGATCTAGTTAATTTCACTCCGTTAGGAATAGGGTAAGTTTGACAGGAGCACAGAACATAAAGGGGCAAGGGCTGCAGAAACATAGGGTCATAAACAAAGAAACTCTGTAAAAGGTAGAGTGAGAGAGAGAGAGAGAGAGAGACTGTAAAAACACTAAAAGAGGGTAGAAACATACTTAAGGAGTATGTAGGATGACACAAGGAGTGGTGCAGTGCAGTGGGTGCAGAGCAGCGGTGTTCAGAAGAACATTCTGGGAACTGCAGTGCTGCCCCATCTCTAGGTACCTTTCTGGGCTCAGGGAGGAGGTTGCCAGACTTAGAGCACAGTTGGCAGGAGTACTGGGGATCTTTGCCCCCACCCTGGGACCACCACACCACCAGCCACTGCCACAGAGGGTACTCAGTCAGAGGCCTGGATGGACTATGGTGGACTCAGGGAGGGTGAGAAAGGTAGAGTTCAAGCATCCCCCATCTGGTACAACTAAAGAACAAAGATGATCTTTTCAAAGACAGGGAGATCCCTGAAAGACAACCCAAGATTGTGACTGGGCATGAAGGGCAGACCTACCAGGAGGGGGAACATGGGATGGGGCAAGAGAATCCCAAGGTAGAAAGAAGCTTCTCCTAGTGGGGGACTCAGTAGTTTGGGTTACGGAGACAGAATAAGGCATCAGGAGGGAGAGGGAGGTTATGTGTTTCCCAGGAGGCACAGCTCTGAGGGATGAGTAGCAGATCCCAGTTAAGGGAAAAAAGGATCCGGTTGTGGGGTTGACGTGGAGGTTATAGTACAGGGGTGAAAGTGGGAGTTCAGGGTGAAGGGTAGGGATGGCATTGAGGATGACGCAGCTCCAGGTGGGAAGGGGAACAAGTCCAGTACAAAGAGTGTTAGGGAAAGGGGCAGGACTAGAGAGGTGTCTGGGGTTGGAGTTGACGGTACAGATAGGGATGCAACTGTGCAGGGCAGAGTAGACTCTCGGAGCAGGCACAAGGAAAGAGAGAGTTTGGGAGAGGGATGAGAAATGAGGGGGTGAACGTGCTAGTGCTGGGTGATTCCATACTAAAAAGGGGTCAGATGGAGGAGTAAAGGGGAAAGATATAGTCGCATATAGGTAGAGTCTGTACCTGGGTTGATGGCAGATAAAGCAGAACAGGCTATTCTCAAATGTGCAAAGAGGAGAAGGCATAAACCACATGTGGTGGTGCACGTGGGTACAAATGACTTAGAAGGGGAAACAGTAGAGGTGGTTAAGGTGAGGTTCATGGAACTGGGTAAATTGAGTGAGGAGGTAGGGAGCTCAGTGGTCTTCTCTGAGGTACTCCCAGGGCAAGTATGGCAAGGAAGGGTAGGATAGATGAATTCAACAGTTGACTGGGAAATTGGTACTGATCCAAGAGGTACAGGTTAGTGGGAGGCTGGGGCAGGGTCTGGGACAGTAGGGATCTGTATGCTGGGGAGACATTATATTTGAGCAGAGAGGAGAAGGAGATGCTAAAACAGAGTTTAGAAGAATACATAAAAACAAAGGTTAATTTAATCTACTGTAGGCTACACTACTAATTTACTGTACGTTATAAATTACCTTTCAGTCATGGGTTTGAATCCTGTCTCCACCATATCACAGTTACCTGGAGACCTTACCTATGTAAGGACATAGACAGGGTAGAGAAGGTTCAGAGGAGGGCAACAAAGGTGGCACATGGATTGCATCACAAGTCCTATGAGGACAGGTTGAAGGAACTAAATATGTACTCCCTGGAGGAGAGGAGGGAGAGAGGGGATATGATAGAGGCATACAAGTATCTTACAGGGAGGAACACGGTGCAGGAATACACTATTTTTAAGCGAAAAAGATGTTCCAGGACTACAGGGCATGGGATGAAGTTGGAGGGAAGACGATTCAGAGGAAACGTGAAGAAGAATTTCTTCACAGAACAAGTGGTGGACAAGTGGAACACCCTGCCAGAGGAAGTGGTGGGGGCTGAAACAATCACGGGATTTAAGAATGCATGGGATAGACATAAAGGAATTCTGGAGATCAGGGGTAAGGGGCAACAGACGTCTAGGAAAACATAAACGGGACTTACAAGCTCAAATGGGCAGACTGGGTGGGCCATAGGCCCTTATCTGCAGACACTGTCTATGTATCTATGTAGGCAGCGGGGGTGATGAGTGGGTTGCTGAAGGGAAGGCTGTCCAGAGAAGGGAGAGAAATGAGCCTACCCACCATACAAACTGGGTTGGAAGCAGGGAGGGATCAAAGGGTAAGACAGAGAAGGGTGTGAAATTGGGTAAGGAGTGTAAGGGAACATCTTGGAGGGTTGTCTCCTTGAATGCAAGGAGTCTGGGGAACAAAATTGCAGAACTACAGGCTCTGTTGGCAGAGGAAATGGTGGACATAGCAGCCATCATAGAAACATGGGCCAACCAATACCAGGACTGGGACCTGATGATCCCAGGCTATAGGATTTACAGGAAGGATAGGGGCAAAGGGAAAGGGGGAAGGGTAGCGATGTATGTAAGGGAAGGGATAAAGAGTGCAAGGGAGGAGGGTAGGACAGAGGCCTTGTGGATGCAATTCCAAGACATAATGAGTAGGATTCTCAGGATAGGGATGGTATACAGGCCACCGACTCAAGGGGAAGACCTGGATAGAGAGCAGGCAGAGCAAATTAGGAAGATGTGTGGGAAAGGTAACACAGAGATTGTGGGGAACGTCAATCTACCAGAAGTGTATTGGGGCACACCAGCCACCTCAAGTGCTAGTGAGCAAATACTCCTCAATGCTTTCCAGGACTGCTTCCTGGCACAGATGGTCACTGAGCCAACTAGGCTGGGGAATACACTGGATCTGGTTCTGGCCAATGGGGAGTCCTTAAGGAGGTAGGGGTGGAGGACCCGCTGGCTGGGAGTGACCACCACTCGGTGTGGTTCACATCTAATATGAGCAGAGAAATAGCAGGTACAGAGACCAGGGTGCTGGACTTCAGACAGGCTGACTTTGGTAGGATGGGTGAAATCTTATGGGGGCATCTGGAAAGAATACAGCCATACTGGGATGCGAAACAGAAATGGGAAAAAATCAAATTGGAGATTTTGGAAGCTACTGAGACATGTACCAGATTGCAGAGCAAAAAAGGAAGGGCTAAAAAAACGAGCTGGTTAAGTAGAGGGCTAAAAAAGCAGCGTACAAGAAATCTGGGAAGGGGAGGATAAGGAGGAGTATGTGAAGAGGTACAAGGAAGTTAACAGGGGAGTCAGAGCAGCTAAGGCCTCCAGGAACTAGAGGCTGGCGCAGGGCATCAGGGATGGGGAAAAGGACTTCTTCAGATACATACAGGAGAAAAGGAGCTACACGGACTAGATAGAGAGGATCAGGAAGGAAGGAAGTGGGGTGGGCAGAGAAAGGGGTGGATAAGGAAGAAGCACTGAATGAGTACTTCTGTTCTGTATTAATGAGGGAGAAAGGAGGGCAGCTATTGCAGGGGGTGGGCATGGTGGGCAGGGAGGGAGAGGTGGTAACTGATGGGGCGATCACTGAGGGTAGAGTATTGGAGGGGTTAAAGGCTTTGAGGGTGGATAAGGCACCAGAACCGGATGGCATACATCCCAGGGTGTTGAAGGAAATGGCTGAGATCCTGGCTGGACTGCTGGCAGAACTATTCAATACCTCCCTGGACACAGGATGCATACCGCATGACTGGAGGATGGCCCGCATGGTATCCATCCATAAAAGTGGACCAAAGAATGAGCCAGGTAATTACAGGCTGGTAAGATTAAATTCTATTATAGGGAAGCTGATGGAGACAATACTTAAGTAAAGGCTGCTGACCTTTATGGAAGACAATGGGCTCCAGGACAGTCACCAGCATGGGTTTGTCTCCAGAAAATCCTGCCAGACGAACCTAGTTGAGTATTATGACTGGGTCACGAGGGAACTGGACAAGGGTCATGAGGTGGATGTCATATACTTGGACTTCAGTAAGGCCTTTGATTCGGTGCACATGGGAGGTTGGGATATGTGGGGGTGGGGACTAAGATGGTTAAATAAACTGAGAAATGGTTGCATGGGAGACAGCAGAGGATAGTGGTGGTGCAGGGGATGCTCATCTCCAAGGCTGTGATGTGCAGAGTGCCACAGGGATCGGTACTGGGACCAGTGCTGTTTGAAATATTCATAGCGGATATCTCATATGGTGTTAAGAATAAGATCAGTCTATTCGCCGATGATACAAAATTGGGGGAAGGGGTGAACAATATAGTAGGCTGGCAGGGGCTGCAGAACAACCTGACCAAACAGGTGGAGTGGTCTGAAGTATGGCAGTTGAGGTTCAATGTGAAAAAGTGCAAAGTCTTGCACTTTGGAGCAAAGAACCCAGGGAGGGGTTACCAGCTGAAAGGAGTGCAACTAGGTTCAACTGAGGAGAAGGATCTAGGGGTACTTGTAATGGGGAAGAAGAACAATATAGAGCAGTGTAGGAGGGTGGTACCGAAAGCCAACAGGGTGCTGGGCTGTATCATGAGAGGGATCTCCTCCAGGAGCAAGGAGGTGATCGTACCTCTCTACAGGGCACTGGTCAGGCTGCACCTGGAGTACTGTGTGCAATTCTGGCAGCCATATCTGAAGAAGGATGTGAAATTACTGGAAGTGGTACAGTCACAGCCAAAAACATGGTCAGATATTCCTTGTAATTGCTGTGATATTTCTAGGGCAAACTCCTACTTTCTGCAATTCCATAGTAGGGGCAGCAGAGAGAAGCTCTTTCAAAATTTTGTGAAATATCTGGAAATATCTCACCATATCTCTGGCTACTACTGTATAATGCAGGGCAACAAGGATGATCCAGGGATTGGAGGACAGACAATATGAGGAGAGGCTGAGAGAGTTCAACATGTACTCCTTGAAGGAGAGAAGGGACTGGGGAGATATGATTGAGACCTTAAAGCACGTAAAGGGGATAAACAAGGCAGGCACTGAAGGGATACTCAGACTGAGGGGGGGAAGGGACACAAGGAGTATGGCCTTAGATTGGAGGGGGGGAAATTTAGGATAGAAATGAGAAGACACTTTTCACAGAGGGGTTGTGGCAGAATGGAATGCTCTACCAGAGGAGGTCCTAGCCTGTAAGAGAGTGGGTAGTTTCAAAAGGGGATGGAACAAGGTGGGGGGGTGCAATTGGGAAGGGGAGGGGGCAGGGCAGCTGCAAGGTGAGAGTAGTAGTAGCACACTCGACTAGACTTGATAGACCAGGTGGCCTATTTCTGCTGGCAAATTCATATGTTAGTATGAATCATATTACGCAGAAACTGAAGTACCCAATTACTAATACTTTTTGCCAGAATTGTATAGTCATTATTTAAAATGGATATATGTCTATAACGTTCTACTTTCTGATGGCCTTTATTGAGTTTAGGTATTAAAGAAATAAAGGCTGTTCTAAAAGATGCTGGTGTGTTTTTTTTTGTTTTGTTTTTGAAAAGGCTTTTGCCCGGAGTTCAGTGGCCAAGCAGCCAGCCACTCCCACTTCCTGAGCTATATAAGCAGTTCCTCTCAGCCTCATTATGAAGTATTTTTTCTTTGCAGCCAAAGGCTTTGTCCGTCTGTCCTCTGAGCTGCTTGGGGACTACCCCCCCCCCGCTCCTGCTTGTCTGCTGGCTTCTGTGTTTCTTTCCTGCTTCTGGTTTGTATTTTGCCTTCGGTTGTACATGCTTCTTCTGTCTTTGTTCCCTGTTTTGTGTTTGTGTGTCTTCATTTTTTTTTGGGGGGGAGCTTTGTTTCTAAGCACCTGGCATACTGCTGCTCCAGAGCTCGTACTACTTGCTTTCAGTTACTCACAACTTGAATTACTTTCAGTTACAACACTCAAATGTCTTGCAATGCAACTGCAAACATTATCTGTGTGTTCAGCTCAGCCATAGCTGTTTTTCATGTTGCATATTTAATTGCTTTCACCTGATTCTTGCTCACACTGAACCCTGGCTATACAGCTGAATCATGCTCAACTCATTCTACTTGTCATTACTGCAGTTCATTGCCCTGCCTGTGACAGCTGCTTTAAGAGTATTGTGCCACCTTTGTTTTATGTTTACTGCAGTTAGCAACTTAGTGTATTGAATACAAATGCTGATTCTATGTTTGTACACCTGCTTCAAGCTCTGAACCTTGCTATGCAGTTCAATCCTGTTATTCCCTTAGTACATTGCAGTTATACTCTGAGGTTAGCTAAAGTTCCTGCTGAGGCTATTAAATTAGCTTTAATATCTGCATGTGGTTCTTGACCCTTCCATCGCTTCCTTGTTTATCCTAAGGCGGGGACTGGGAGGTGTTTGGAGGGTTGTGGCCAATGTGGCTAATTATTTCTGTTCTAAATCCTGTCTTCGCCGCTGAAAATCCTCAGAGTTTGTCACCTTGATTTGGTTTTGGAAATGCCTGGCTGGCTTGCCCCACTATTCAGTGCTGTTTCATTGCCTATATTATGCAGACCTATGTGAAGGTCCATTTATTACTGCTGTTTACTGACCTACGTGCAGGTCCACACTTGCTTACGTAATCGTTGCTCCTTGCTTACACAAACCAATGCTTCATGCCTACTGCCATCCCCTCAGCTTCAGCCTCTGGGATTCTGTTGCACTCAATTCTGTATTCAACCTTGCAAGGTCTCAGAACTCAATGCTCATTACAATCTCTGCATGCCATGCTCATTCAGCTCACCAGCTTTTCAACTCTCCTTCAATTTCTGGGGCATGCCAGCCATTCTATTCTGGCCCAGGGTTCCTGCAGCCGATGGTCTCGCTCTTCATTTAGTCCGCATCTCGAGCGTGTCCAACTTGAGGCGGGATCCTTCTCACCTGACCCATAGCTGGGAATGTCCTCACCCCTGGCTTGGCTTCAACTGCCTGCTATGTGACAGCAGCTCCTGGTGTAGAATTTAAGACTAGCGGTGAAGGGTAGAAAATGTTACCTCCTTTGGCTCTACTGTTCCACTATAACGGTTAGCCATTAACTTTAGTGGTTTCCCTAGCAAGGCCCCTTCACCGCATTCTTCCTACAACTGCCTCTGGTACACCTGGTTTGATTTAGGGCTGGTAGGCCAGGTGAGTCCCTCAGCAGTCGTTGCTCTCCTCCTGCGTCTTGGCTGCCCATATTGTTGCAGAGTTTTCTCGCAACCTTCCATGGTGTTCCCGCTAGAGGGTTTGAGTGAAAGCCTTCCTCCAAATTGGAATATTTTCCACCTCCTTTTAATTGGGTTTTCCAAACTGCAGCTGCAGAGCCATCACTAACTAAACTATCCCAAGCCTTGAGGGAAGGCGACCTAGGTGTTGGATCCCCAGAGATTTCCTCCTCATAGAGTTTTTTCTCTCCTCCGTTGCCTCAGGTCATAACTCTTAGTTAGAATAGTAGTGTTCCCTAGTTTCTTTCGGTAAGTTCTGCTGTTGGATGGAGGTGGAGGATGTCCTGCCATTCCCTCTCTCCTTAGGGGATCCCCTAATCTCAATGCAAACCATTAGTATTGTGCTATGCAAACCTGAGCATTTCATTACGTTATCAAACTGTCTCTGCTTCTCTACTACTATGTCACAGTTACTGTTACTCCATCACAGTTACTGCTTGCCCATATACTTTATGTTGCCTCCTTCTTTGGGGTATGATTGTACTACATTTCTTTTGGGGATTCCTAAGGTACCTTTAGCCACGAGAATCATCCTGTGGGACCTCTAGGGGTGGAACCCTCTCTGAGAGTTCCTTTTCGTACCCCTACAGGGTGGTAATTCCTCTGGAATAGAGAATGCGAACTGCCAAAACCAAACTAACACAGTTGCACAAACATAACAGTATACTGGCTGCGTAGGACAGTGAATTGGAAAGGCTTTTGCCTGGAGTTCAGTGGCCAAGTAGCCAGCCACTCCTACTTCCTGAGCTATATAAGCAGTTCCTCTCAGCCTCATTGTGAAACATTTTTTTCTTTGCCCCACCATCCTCCGCTCCTCCTCCAGTGGCAGCACTTCTCTCCTTAAGGGGATTCCGAAGGTACCTTTAGCCACAGGAATCATCCCGTGGCACCTCCAAGGGTGGAACCCTCTCATAGGGTTCCTTGTCATACCCCAACAGGGTAGCAATTCCTCTGGAATGGAAAGTGTGAAAGGTCAAAACCAAACTAACACAGTTGCACAAGCATAACACTATACTGGCTGCATAGGACAGTGAAAGAGGTTTATAGTTTTTGCAAGTAAGGTAGAAGTTTGTTCATAAATTCAAGAAGCCAACTGTGTAGCCATCTAGGACTGGACATTTATCTTTTGGCATACATTTAATTGCCTGTTTTATTCCTATTTCTGAAATTGGTTTCAGAAATGAGTTCTTTTTTTATCTGCACTGATGGTTTTCAGAATGAAATGATTATAATAATTAAGTTCCTGATCTGAGAGATGACTTTTAGATTTATATAATCCTTGAAATAATTAAAAAAAAAATCTGTTAATGCTGCCTCAGTTTGCACTTGTCCATTTTCACCTAATATAGTAGTAATTTCAGATTGTTTAGATTCTTTTTTAAATCTTCTGGAAAGAGGTTTCCCTGCTTGTTCACTATATAATTTTTTTTTTCATCCTGATCAAATTAATTTTAATGCTCAATGTGTCTGTATTGTGTAACCCAATTTTTTAAATTTTCATACTCTTTTCGATTCATCTCCCATTCTGACTGCTACTTCTAAGGTTTTAAGTCTTACTTTCATTTATTTTATAGTGTGCTTATTTTTTATTTATTCATGCAACTTTAGATATTATTACACCCCTGAGAGTTGCTTTGAAAGTGTCCCACATTTCAACATCACCATAAACATCTTGGGCATTATCTTGCCAAAAGTTGTTAATTTCATCCTTGATTTCTTCCCTAACAGATGGAGTTTTAGTCAAGGTATTGTTGGGGGGGGGGCTGCCAGCACAGAGGTAGCGCTACCACTTGCAATGCCAATGACCTGGGTTGGGAAGCGAGACCAGGCATTGGAGGGCTGGCCGGGGAGGAGGCTCAATCATCCTACAGACTCCTCTCCTCCTTTGGGGGGGTTGGGGGAAGCTGCCGGTCCACGCATGACCCCTAGTGGGGACTATGGCTCTAACAAGCTGGAGCTCACTGTACTGAGAGGCATGACAGATGCATGGCATTCACCATGCCCCAAGCATCATTGCACATCACACCTCTCCCTCTACCAGCACTACAAAAATGCCAAACATGCATAATGCTGCCCACCTTACCCTAGCTCCACTCCAGCCAACTGTGGCACCACCACGAAAACCGAATGTGGCATCCAAAAGGTTAAGTGGGGTGGCTCTGAGGCCCCAACCTGGGGAATATGCCAAAGAGGAACTCCAGGGAGGGTCAGCCCTGTAGACTGACAAAGTACAGGTGGGGCTAGGGCTGAAGAGGAAGTTTTTCCTGCCCCCCCCCAATAAAAGTTAGGGTACTGTTGTAACACCAGAAGTGTGTGTGCCTATTTTATATATCCAGTAACATTCCCATAGATACAGCGTCATGGTCTGACACACTCGCAGGATGAATAGTAGAATGACAAAAATCACTGTTCACTAGTACATTTTTGATACAAAAAGATAGTCTAATATTGCCAATGTTTTAAATCTTGTGGAGTAGAATGTGTATTCTTTTTCTGTAGGGTGTAATTACCTCCAAAAGTCAGATATTAAATTACTTGATTTCGATATTTCTCCCAACCTTTAGTTAGGGAAGATCTGTGTAAATTGTATTATTCCAGGCTATTAAAATGCCATCCTATAATGACATTTTCTACTTCCCAATTACTAAGATAGCTATGAACTAGAGCCAGAAAAGGGCCATAACTTCGAAAAGGTGCATACACTGATCCTAATGCAAACTTTAATCATCCTCATCGGATTGACAGTATAAAATGTTCTCAATAGGGAAGTTCTTAGAAATAATTACCAGTACTCCTTTGCTATTTTTGTATTGCTTGGATGAAAGATAAAATGGGCCCCACATTCAGAGCTGGCTTGCTGCATGCTCAAACAGGAGTGCCACACACTAAACTAGGGTCAGCCAGCCCTGGCACTATTTTCAAACAGATACCATGATCCAAACTGACCACTCTATTTGAATATTGGACTCTGGTAGCATGGCCCACACCAAGCAGTCACCATGTTTAGCACAGCACTACCAGAGAGTGGGACTGAAGACCACCCATAGGGGTAAAGCATGGCACACACTGCCATGATTCCCATAGGCAATTTTCAGCACAAATATGCAAATGAGCCCATTGGACATGCACAGTGTTAAGGGGCCATATGCATGTCCATTATGGGCTCATTTGCATACTAACGCCAGCCCAGTGTGCCTGGCAAGGTCCCCCTAAGCCTCTATCCCCATTCACATAAATATCTCCAACATTCCTGGTGGTCTAGTGTCCCTCCCCAGACCCAATTCCAATTCACATATATATCCCCAATATCCCTGATGGTGGTCTGTCCCTGGCCCCGATCCCTTCCATGGCATCTATTTCATACACCCTGGTGGTCTAGTGGTCCCTCCCTAGCCCCACTCCCTTCCCTGGTATTTATTTCTTACATCCTGGTGCTTTAGTGGTCCCTCCCTTGCCCCAATCCCTTCCTTGGTAATATATGTTTCACACCTGGTGTTCTACTGTCCCTCCCTGGCCCCAATCCCTTTACCAGTATTTCATAAAATCCCTGGTGATCCAGTGGTCCCTCCCCCAGTGCACAACTGCTGCCCCAACCCAAATAAAAAATTCCCTGGTACTCTTGTGGCTCCCCACCCCAGCAGGTAGTGACCCACCACTCTGCTTCTCCCCCAACCCAACCTATGCTGGCATCTGACACAGCCCTCCTCACACTGTCACAGCTAGCCACTGATTGAAATGTCAATGAGCTTGTACACTACATAGTATGCACTCACTGGCTGACAGTTCAGTCAGTGGCTGGCTGTGGCGGTGTGAAGAGGGCTGTGCCAGTCGCCGGCACAGGTTGGGTTGGGGAACGGGGTGACGGATCACTACCTGCTGGGGTGGAGGGCCACTCGACTACCAGGGAATTTATTTCTTTGAGTTGGCATGTCAATCGGGGACTGTGGGAGGGGGAGAGGGACCACTGAACCACCAGGGATTTTATGAAATACTGGGGAAGGGAACAGGGCTAGGGAGGGACCACTAGACTACCAGGTGTTAAACATATATTACTGGGGAAGGGATCGGGGCTATGGAGGGACCACTAGACCACCGCGGTGTATGAAATAGATACTACAGGCATTTATTTAACTCTAAAAATTGATTAGCGTTTTGCTCATAAAAGTGCTAAATCTTTGTGAAAATGCATAGCCCTTGCCTCACTGTGTTTAACAAACACAGCACTTCTAGAAAATCTATATAAATACTTTCTGTACAGTTAGTATCATCCCAAGAAAAAAACTGCTAATCAATTATTTAAAACCCTGTACCAGGGAAAGGAGCAAAGCCAGGGAGGGACCGCTGAACCACCAAGGCACCCAGCCATTGACAGTGCACAGACAGGTCTGCACACTGTTATTGACTGGGCTTCAAAAGTGTTAAACAGCACTGCTGCTGACAGCTGTTTAACACTTCTGAAATCTTTCAATACTGTTCTGTGCCACATATGTATGAGGAAATCCTCATTTGAATAGCAGAAGCAGAATATTGTGTGGTATAGCACTGTCGGGGGTGTGGTACGCATCTGTGTGCTTTGAATATAGGCACACCCCTGACAGCTAGCACTATTCCAAGTTAAAACCTGGTTTGTGCCATGCTAACCTATTGAAAATGGGGCCCAATGTCTTTAATCCATTTTTGTTTTTTGTTATTTTTTTCAGTTTCTGATTTAATTAGAAAAGTCTCTTTCTGCTGGCCCGGTGGTGCTGAGGGTTGAGGCACTGGATGCCACACCTCCCTCCACGCCGGCAGCCCAGGTTTGGAAATGAGCCCGGGTCATTGGGGGTCGGCAGGGGAGGACTAGGATTGAGCGTCCAATGACAGCTCTCCTAGTCCTGGGGAAAGGGGTGGAGGCACATCACACTCTGTTGGTCCCTGGAGATGCCCGGAGGTACTGCAGATGCGTGGGTGCCAAGCTGGGGGGGGGCACAACAGACAACTGCACGCAAGTGCATGGATGTCATTGCACATCTGTGCTCCCATTGGGGAAGAACAAGGAAAAAGCCAGCACAAATCCGCGGCAGCATGATGGCCACAGATTCACCAGCCGATGATGCTTGGAAGGTGTGTGCCGGTAGTGGATCCTCACTGGGTGCAGGGGCTTAGGGGAAACCCCTCTCATTGGTGTAGCTGCCTATGCCAGCTGGGCACAACTTCGGGGTCGGCGGTGGTGGAGCGGTGGCTGGACATGAGCAGGACTGTGGCTACAGGTGAGAAATTCTAATTCAAAAAAAGAAGTCTCCTTCAACAATGCAAAATGTATTTTTAGTTTCTTAATATCATTTTGAATTTGATATCTTTTTATAGGCAAATTCATCCCATTTGTGTTCCAGGTTAAACCTCTTAGTTCTGTACACATTTTGTTAAGTTGACTAAATTGCAGTAAAGGATTACACATGGGGACAAAACAATTGATTTCCCATGATACAAAAATTACAGAATCAAAACACAAGAAATGCTTTAAGAAAGCACTCATCCTCCCCCCTTAACCCCTAAAATGTGATTAAAAGTCCCATCCCCCTTCCCCTCCCACCAGTCCCTCCCAATACCCTTGGATGTACATGGAACATTCCTGGCATTTTAGAAAAATTATCCTAAGCCTACTGGCACTTGTCACGGTTTTTGCCTATCATCCCTCCACGTAACATTTTGCTGTGAGGTCTCCTAAAAAATAACAGAAGAGAAAAAAAATAATACATGTTCAGCATAATAACCGTATTCAATTTACCAGTTACCGCTGTATAAACAAACTCTAGCCAGAGCCGATAGGGCTGTGAAGGTCTAACAAATGACCAATGTTGTTTTCTTGTTGGTGCTACATAGTGCTGTTTAGTCATAATCATCAAAAACTGGCATGCTGCTAATTCAGTCCTCTTAAATGTATTTAGTCAGAGTACATGCTGCTCTGTGTGTGTGTGTGTGTGCCCATAAGAATGAGATAGCTCACAGACTGCAGCTCCACTGTCTGTAATATGACACTGTAGTCTAACATTCAGAGGTTCAGTATATTCCAGACAACATATAATGAATTAATCCCTAAGTTGCTGAAAGAAATAGAATACATATATTAGATTGAGCTGGACAGATGATAGAAACAGCAGTTTAAAAGGTATTTTTTGTTAATATTCTGAGAAGTTCTGAGGTTCAATACAGTAGCATCCCCCCTCCCTTCAGATGCCTTTAACATAGAACAGCAAATAACAAAAATCAGAGGGGGTGTCACTATTTTGCAGCTGTGGAGGAATACTTCCAAATGTCCAAAAAGGGAGACCTTATTCTTTTTTTTTACTTATTCTTTATGTCTCCTCACACCAGCCACCCACAACTCAGGACCTCCAGGCAGCTCCTGATCTCTCCAGTCCCACCAGCCTCTGCCACTCACCTCCATGGAGCCTTGGCTTCACCCCCAGGGGGAGTCAGGATTGGGGGAACCCTCCCCGGACATCTAGGAAGACCTTATTCCACACCATCACCACCACCCCAGTTTCAGCAGACTGGAAATTAAAGAAGTCAGTGCATAGTAATAAATCCCATTTTTACATAAAGAGTTGAGGAAGTCTCTGTTTGAGATCTTTAAAGAGCTGCTGAGACCTTCAGGACAATTTTAACAAAATGTAATATTTAGACACAGTTCAGCTTGTATTTCACATCAGTTCTGTATTCCTCCTCCCCATTACTGATTACTGAGGTAATTTGCATTAAAACAGAATCTTTTTGCCTGAAGAGTTCATCTGTTTCTGTTGCTTTCTCCCTATCTGAGGTCATAATGCACTGCTTGTAACATCACAGTTATTCTCATGGCAACAGATTGTGATGTCACAACAGAGGATTATGGCTTGAAGTAGGGAGTAAGCTATACAGGCTGATGGACTCTAAGGGATAAAGATCATATATTCATGCAAGTTTACTAGGTAACAAATAATGGGGAAGAGAAATATATAGAATATACAGTACATAGAATGCAAGCTCAATTGTATCCAATATTATGTTTTTCAAAGTTTTCTTTAAGGCGTCAGTAGCTCTTTAAAGGCTTCCTCGTTGCTGTTATAAAATACATTTGATTAAGAAAAACTTTCAGTTTTGATGGATAAATTTTATTAATTTATTTGAATTTTGATAACCAGGTAGGCCCACTAAGACAGAACAGTCACTTATTTAGGGGCAACCCGGGGAAGATAAAAGACAACAACAAAGGTTACATAGAAACATAGACTTTGACAGCAGATAAGGACCACTTGGCCCACCCAGTCTGCCCATTTCCCTACCTATTGGATAAGCTGCAGATTCTAGTTAACCAACAGCCTACTTCCTGCAACCCCCCCACTATAATTGCCTTATGTCTGTCCCATGCATGTTTGAATTCCCCCACTGTTTTAGACCACAACCTCTCAGGAAGATGGTTCCATCGTCCACCACTCTCTCCGTGAAAAGAATTTCCTCACATTACCCCTGAGCCATTCCCCTCTAACTTTAAATTGTGCCCCTTGTTCTTACATCTCTTTTCTGAAGATGCTACCCTCCTGGACTTTGTTGATTCCTTGAGGTGCCTAAAAGTTTCTATCATGTCCCCATCCCTCCTTTCATCAAGGGTATACATATTAAGCTCTCTCAGTCTCTCTTCATATGGTTTCTAATGTAGACCCTGCACCATTTTAGTTGCCCTCCTCTGGACTGCTTCCATCCTGTCTATGTCCTTGCATAGATGAGGTCTCCAAAACTGCACGCAGTACTCCAGATGGGGTCTCACCAACTGTCTGTACAGAGGGATAACCACTTCCCTTTTTCTACTTGTGATGCCCCTCCCTATGCATCCCAGTATCCCCCTGGCTCTCCTTACTGAATTCTCACATTGCTTATCCACCTTTAGGTCATCTGATATGACTACACCCAGATCCCTTTCTATTATTGTTGTCGTTAGTACCTCCCCTGCTATTGTGTACTCTTCTCCTGTTCTTTGCATTGAATCTAAGTTGCCATATGTCTGACCATTCCTCCAACCTTGCCAAGTCCCTTCTCATCCTTTCTACCCCCCTTTGTGTATCAACTCTGTTACAGATCTTTGTGTCATCGGCAAAGAGGCATACCTTTCCTTCCAGACCCTCTGCAATGTCACCTATAAAGGCGTTAAAGAGGACTGAACCCAGTACTGAGCCCTGAGGTACTCCACTAGTAACCCCCCTTTCTTCAGAATGTGTTCCACTCACTATTACCTTCTGTGTCCTGTTGTGCAGCCAGTTTGCTACCCAGTCTACCACCCTGGTTAACAGGATTACAAATACAAATGCTGACAGAGCAAAGCTAACAACTTAGTACAATATATATGCAGTTTCATGAGCAATAAACAGACAAAAGTCAAGGGAGCCAAAAAGGCACAGTGAAGGAAAATTGGACTAACAGAGTGAGTTACCACGCAGGAGCAATATTCAGTCAGTGATAGCAGGTGCATGGAGAGAAGGCAGAGAGGTGAAGTGAGAGGGAATGTTTAAATTGTGGAACAGAACTAGCTGAAATAATTGTGTGCAGGAGGGAGTTCCTAGTACAGGTGGCAGAAAAGGCAAAGGATCTCTAGCCAACTGCCAGCTGGGGTTTGGGAGCAACAAATAGGTGGAGAGAGGCAGACCACAGAAGATGCTGGATATGCCTATGTGCAATGAGGTCACCAAAGCATGGGGGGTGTATAAAGATGTATCAGCTTATACACAAGGTGCATAGTAGTGTACTGGAGCATAGTCGTGAAAGATAACCGGCCCAGAGATGAGAGCACATTACAGTGGTGATATCTAGTGCTGACCCAAATGCAAACTGCCCAATCCTAAAGTAGAGTTGTATGAGGCAAGCAAGGATGGTAGTTTGGGCTTGGAGGAGTAGTGTGGCCCCATAGGAAAGGAGAGGTAGGAGTGTGGAGGTAGCTAATATTTTGGCACAAGGCTGACAATAGCAGAGGGTGAAGGAGATAAAGGAGGCCCAGCTTCTGGTTGATCGTCTTAGTTAAGAGTGAGATGTGAAAACAAAAAGAAAAACTCCAGCTTAGACCCCTAATAGCATAAAGACGGACGCAAACTGGTCGTATGCATACAAGGCATTTTATTTGTTAAAAACAATAGCACCCCTCAAGCACTCACAACATCTATGTTTCACGTCGCCCTTGACGTTTTATCAAGACACAGTTAAAATTATTCACCAACTTTTAAAACCCCATTCACACACATGTGATCCATGTACACCAATAACGCGTAAATTATCTTACTTAAAGTGCTAGTGCAAATCAATCACATATATCATTCCAAATCAGTAAATATAACAACAAACACATATAAATACATAACTAGATTTCCTTAAGATACATTCCAATGATGAAAAAAATTGGGGGGGAAATGTGCAACAGTTATATGATGCCATTTGTGTATCCCATCTGAGTTCTAATACACATGAGGGAAGGTGGGAGAAGAAAGACAAAAAGGGTGAAACATTGGGGAGGAAAAGAAAGGGGGAACAAAGAAAATATGTATTATTGGGGGAAGTATCATAATAAAGGTCTAATATTTCTAAGTGTCACAAATACATGTTATATCAAATTAATAATTATTTACAAGACCTGCATGACTGTAGAGAGTCCTAATGCATATATACCTCCTGGCACTCTCCATAACTATACATATATACATATATTTATACAAATGACCCACAAAGGGAACTCATGATGGTTCCAGTCCATACAAAACTACTTTCTCCTCTACAAATATGGAGCCAATTCAAAATGTCCGTTCAAAGCTGGAAATCTACAGGCACCTAATCTGAACTGCCAGTAGGTCTCCTGGCACATTAAAAAGCTGTCAAGGCCCCCCAACGCCCAGGCCCCCCAATGCCCCCCCACCACCACCGACAGTATTTTTTTCCAGGCAAAAGAAAGAGAAAACATGTTCACTGCCTTGCAATCAAACATGATTTTCCAGTGCAATCGAAGATGAACGCAACCTAGTATGTCTAAGGTGTTCCAATATTTTGCTGGTAAATTTCAATACTGTTTTTCTGACATAAAAATAATTACAACAGCAAAGGGCCAGATACACTATAGCTTCAGTTCCACATGAAATAAAGACATCTGACCAGAAAGTCTCTCCAGAGTGAAGTAAAGTAAAATGTTTTGCCCACCTTGATATAACTGCATGCTATACAGTTACCACATTTAAAGTTATAATTGTGAATTATGCAGCTATAATAACCGATACTGCTTCTGTGACAGTGATCTCAAGGAAATCCACTTTACTTCACCTGATAGCGAAGTTCGCTTTAAACTGCTCTAAATTATCTCATCATTGTGTGATTCTGAAATAAATGGGTTGGTTACCGGTTTCATTAAATTTTCACTATTGTGTAGCTAAGTTTATACATAGAATTGTGAATTCTGGGATTCCACAAAGTGTATGTAAATTGTTGAGACCGTATAATGATGGTTATTATTCTAGACATAGGTCAGACGGTAGGTTTTTTAAGATTCCATTCATGAAAACTAAAAGTGGACAGAGATCTTTTGCTTACATTGCTCCATCTATTTGGAATGAAATTCCTTATGATATTAGGCAGTTATGTTCTGCTAAAAAGTTTGCTGATGTACTGAGGATGTATTTTGAATCCCAATTTGATTGTAAATGTTTTTTATGAATTAATCTTTGTAACAAAGACATTTTATGTCTGCCATGTTGTATTGTATATGTATGTTTGACTATGTTTTGTATTGTTTGTATGTAATATATGTGGGTCGTACCTGTAAAAGGAACTTGTTTCCAATGTGCTTACCCGTTAAGCAAATAAACAAACAAACAAACAAACAAACAACAAACAAACAAAGTTCCTGAGGGGAGCGATGACACATTTTCTGGAGATATTGTTCCACTCCAACTCTGGACAAGCATATCCTTCAGGTTTTTTGCCCTTCTGTATGAAAAATGCAGTCCACCATCAGTAATGTTTTCTGAACTTGGTTCCAGTTCCAATCTATGCCAATTTCTCCATACAATATTCTCAACTTCCCTGGTCTGTGTGTTAAAAACAGTAACACAATTACAGCTTGTATTATCAAATGGCTTATCTTTATGTCTATCCCCCTGGTACTAACACATTTTCTCTGGATATTGTATCAACCCTTATTTTGACCTGTTCAACACATTCTTTACTATACCCCTTTCAGCAAATCTTTCTGTTAACATTACACTGTGATTCTGAAAATTCTCATTAGAACTACAATTGCACTTGGCTCTCATGTATCGCCCCACATGGATGTTCTTTGCCTCATGTTTAGGATGGCAACTAGAAAAATGCAAGATGCAATTTATATTAGTCAGTTTTCTATATAAGTTTGTGGCTAATCCACCTTCATTGTTTTTACTGACCATAACATCCAAGAAGGACACCTGGAAAGTACTAGCAGTAACAGAAAAGTGTAGATTTGTACTTGCATTTTCCAAATACTAAACAAATTGTTTTAATTCCTCCATGGAGCTTTTCCATATAATAAAAATGTCATCCAGATAATGTTTATAAAAAACAGAATGACTTTGACCGTGCTGGTTGTCTTGGAGTCAGCAGAGGAACATTTATTGGTACTGGCTGCTGCCAGAGATAAGTGGGGCATACAGTATCAGGGTTTGAAAATTTCAATATTTCTGGACATGGCTGCACGAATGCAAGCGAGGAGAAAAGAACTGCTTCAGCTCCGCCAGCGTCTGGGTGAATATGGTATTACGTTAATTTGTTTTTTCCAGCAAGGCTCCGTTTTGCCTACTAGGGTTAGACTTATTTATTTACCGATGCTGAGGCAGACAGAAGATTCCTGGATAGCCTTCCATCTCGGGACACTCAGATTTCTGATGATGAGCAATTGGGTGCCACTTGAGGAAGCTATGTAGCTCCTGGCTTAAGAGCACTGAAAGTTTTTATATAAACAGTAGTTTTTGGCTCATGCTGGCTGGTTTAAATTTAATGTTGCAATCTAGTTTGTTGGGGGCATTAATTTTTTTATATCCTTAGTGAGCTGGGCTCTAGATATCCTTTTTTATGAGCCCTCTCTTACGGATTTACTTTTCTCTTCATTGTTAAAGTGATCCAGGACTTTATATGGAAAGTAGAACCTATATTACATAGTTGTGGCTATGAAGAGTGTTGTATGATTTAGTTCTCTGCTGACCCCTCTAAGTTGTTATAAGGGGCTCAGAGTAGATCTCCTAGTACCTTATGTAATGTTTTATTTCATTACTCTAACAATTATAGTTGTTAAATGGGGGATTGTTCCAACTGTTTCCCCAGCTCTTCAGGGTGGGCATTCTTCCAGGTTTGGTGGTATGATATGGGCACTGTATATCTAAGTGACAGCTGGATCTTTCTGGGGAGTTTTGCTCTTGTCAAATTCTCAATCTGTGTACTTCTATATTTTTTGTGTATCATTCTTGTTACAGAGAATGTTATTGTCTCTGCCTGTATGCTGAGAAAATTTCAATGAAGACTAAAATAAAAAAAAAAAACAGAGTGAAATGCGTTATGAACATGAATGAAGGATCTAAGGTACCTCCCAAGTATTTGAATGACTGGACAGATTCGAGAACATCTCCATTTAGGGACTGGATCAAGAGGGAGAGCTGAGGTTGGCTCTTGGAGGTGGAATTATGGAACAACATGTTTTTTTTTTGTTTTTTTTCAAGTGTTGAGGACTAGATGTTTGTTCACAAACCAGTCCTCTAGTATATGAAAGTTGGATGCCAGATTCATATTAAGCCACCAAATCTCAAGGATGAGTGGCAGAGGACTGCGTCGTCAGCATATAGGTGGACTGTGGCACCACCACAATTGTTTGGCAGGTTATTTATAAACAGGGAAAATAGCAGCAGCCCCAGAAAGGAACCTTGTGGCACACCAAGCATTATAGGTCTGAAGCCCGAGAGGGCACCAGACCACTTTACCCCTTGTGAGAGGTCAGAGAGATAGCTATTGAACCAAGTAACGACATTGTGATCAAGACCCAGAGAGTGAAGCTTCCCTAGTAAGAGGTTGTGGTTGACCAGATAAAAGGCCTTTGTGAGGTCCATGAAAACAGCTCCTGTGATGCGACCTTCATCCATTGCGTTAAGTATGTCAGCTGACACTTTTATTAGGGCTGTGAGGGTACTGTGGTTCTTCCTGGACACATGCAGGTAGTTAGAGAGAAGGTGATGGGACGCAAGATACTCTTGCAGGTGGTTATAGAGAATGTGCTCCAGTATTTCAGCTAAAGACAGAGTACGGAGATTGGTCTATAATTCTCGATTAATGTATTTGATCTTCCTTTGTGTATTGGCACAACCACTGCAACCTTTCATTTTGATGCTACGCAACCAGAAAGAAAGTATCTATTAAATAACTCTCATAAGGGTGAGGCAAGGGCAGTAGCCCCTAATTTGAGGTACTTGGGCTCAAGTGTGTCATAGCCCAGGGAGCTCTCAGGTTTCAGGGTCTGTAGCAGTCTCTGCACCTCTTTGAGGGTTGCTAGTTTTAGGTGAAATGCCGGATGACTTCCAATGTCCACTGATGGGAGGAGGAGGAAAAGGAGAACTGTGTAGGCTCAAAGTGTGAGGTATACTTATCCAGGTCAGTGAAGGACTCATTTAGCACCTCAGCAATGGCAGGAGGATCAGTGAGGATGTTGTCCTGTGCAGTAAGAGACCTTGGAATTTCTGTGGTTTTGCCTTTGACTAGAGAGTTGATTTGTTTCCAGAATTCCTTGGAGTGACAGAGATGCTTGCTTTGTAGAGTCCTAAGATAGGTCCGCTTGGCTTTACAGAGTTTGTTTGTACATGTATTCCTAAGCTGCCTTTAAGTTAGCCAATCAGTAGTGAGGCCATTAGCCTTAAAGGTGTTCCAGGTTTTTGTCACGAGCAGACATTAGGTGCTTTAACTACTTGGTCAGCCAAGTTGCATTGAGGTCCCTGGATCTGTGCTTTTTCTTAGGAGTGTAAAGATTTACAATGGAACTAAAAGTTAATATGAAGTAATCAAGTGCATTGTTAATATCAGGCAGGGAGTTGATGGGCCCCCAGTCGGCCCTAGCGATGGAGGTGAGGAAGGCTTCCACATTGAATTGGGACATGTCCCTGGCCAGAATGATTTTGTGGGGAGGTTTTTGGGTATTGTTCTGCCATATACAATAGGTAGGTGAGTGCTCAATGATGCAATATGGAAGGACTCCCGCCACTTTTACTTTATGGGCACAGTTAGTGACAACCCAATCAATGAGCGAGTGGTTACCTGATTTGGTATTTATCCTTGATGGTTCCAAGATGAGTTGGGCTAGGTTGGACTCAGTCAATCTGGAGTGATGTTTATTTTTGCTGGGGCTATGGCAGTGTAAGTTGAAGTTGCCACAGAGTATCATATCATGAGGGGGAGAAGATTGACAAGGGATGATATGAATGAGGGGAGAGCATTAGAGGCTTCTTTCAGGGGGAGGTATACGCAGCCAACAATGAGTTTTTTAACATAGCTGAGCATTATGGTGAGAAACAGGGACTCAGCCAAGGGGGTAACAGGAGCCAAGTAAGGAATTTCTGTGGCCATGATACCTGACTCAACATACAGGACAACCCCAACCCCTCTTCTACCTTTCCTATCTCTCCTAAAGCAGGAATAACCTTGCTGAGCTACCACATGTTGGTTGCTATTTAATTTAAGACAAGTCTCTGAGATCCCCCAAATATCAGTATTAAGGTGAATTGCCCAAGCCTCTAGCTCTGCAAACTTAGGGCCCAGGCTCTGGGCATTCAGATGAGCAATCTTCAGCCCTTTAATGGATTTCTGGTGGTCAATAGTGGAGCAGATATTAGAAATGGGGCTGGGGGACCAGGTTTGGGTTCAATATCACCTGCATGAGGAAGAGGGGAAGGGGGGGGACAAGACATGGGAGAGAATTGTCTTTTTGGTGTCCCCCCTCATAGATGAAGGCCAGTGAGGACTGCAGTAAAGCCAATGCATGGTGTACTGGGAAATGAGGACAAAGATTACAGCAGGGCTGAAGCAGAGGGGGATGTCATAGAGTCAGTCTGCAGGAGAAGGTGATTGGTTTGCCTGGGTTACTAGGTCTAAATTATATGAGGCAGCATAAGCCACTTCAGCTGAAAGGAAAGTAGGTCCGCAAGTGTGGGTTGCTGGTAACAGATGTTGCCTAATTAATGAGGCATAACTTAGGGCTAGTGGGAGGGCTTCTGGGAATGTTATATATGCTCCATCTAGTGGTAGAGACTGATAGGGTGCACGTGGAGAATTTGTGAGATAACTTCTTGATCTTGTGAATACCTTACCCTATATGGGTACAGCCGGACAAGGCATGGAGGTTGGAGGTGGGTGGGAAGACAGTTTGCAGGCTGAGGTGCAGACTGCACTGTCCTGCGGTGGATGCTGCATACCTGCTTAGATGTGCCAACCATGACCGGAGCTCCTTCTGTGGATTGGGGAGGTGGTAATTCAGGCAGATATGTGAGGGGGTCCTGCTTAGATGTGCCAACTGTGACCAGAGCTCCTTCTGTGACCTGACTATGGCTTTTAACTTTTCTTTCCATAATATTCCTTGGATTTCTAAGTATTGTCTCCTTGTCTTGGCTAATTGAAATTTTCTGGTCTCTGAATTTAAAATCTTTTGGCCAGATTTTCAAAGGTTGACACAGGGATTGTATCAAGACCTGCATCAACCACAGTGATTGGCAAAGTTACGCCAAACAGTTTGAAACATAGAAACATAGAAGTTGATGGCAGATAAGGGCACACAGGCCCACCGCATCTGCCCATTTTAGTGTTTTTTGTACATTAGTGTATCTCTAATTAGCCCCATGTCTTCTCTTATTGTGTTCTCAAGCTCCCCATGTGTCTGTCCCATGCCCTCTTGAAGCCTGTAACCATTTCTGCCCCCACCACCACAGCTGGCAGCCCATTCCACTTATCCGTCACCCTATCTATGAGAAAGGATTTCCTCACATTCCCCCTGAGCACCCCCCACCCAGCTTCATGTTGTGGCCTCTAGTCCTAGAGTACTCTTTTCTTTGAAAGGGTGTATCTACTTGCACTCTGTTTCTCCCCGAGAGGTATTTGTATGTTTCAATCATGTTCCCCCTCTCTCTTCTTTCCTCCATTGAATACATATTTAGCTCCCTCAACCTGGATACGGTTTGTTGTGTAGGCCACTCACCATTTTGGCTGCCATTCTCTGCACAGCCTCAACCCTGTTTATATCCTTCTGAAGATGAGGGCCCAATTCACAAAAAGGGCTTAGATTGGCACAAGCTGCACCAAACAGCAGTTTGCACTGAAGCCCAGTGCACCAGGGACCCTGCACCAGATTCAGGTAAAGGGGGGGGTCTCGGTGCCTAAGTCCCCAGATATGCAGCAACCACTCCCATGTGACAAACACCTGGTACATGGGAGGGGTGTGCTGCAAGCTCCTCGGCAAAGGCAAGCATTCTTGCCCCCTTCCCTGGTGGTCTAGCTGCCCTCCCTACCAGATCCCTGATAGCACCCATGAGTATAATAATTAATAATTTCCCTGTCCTGGTGGTCTAGTGGTCCCCCCACACATTTTGATAATATTTAATAATTGTCCTTGTCCTCTTGGTCTAGTGGTCCCCCCTCCCTGATAGCACCCATTTTTATGATATTTAATAATTTCCCTGTCCTGGTGATCTAGTGGTTCCCCCTCCACAATTCTCCGATAGTACCCATTTTTATAATATTCAATAATTGTCCCTGCCCTGGTGGTCTAGTGGTCTCCCCTTCCCGATCCCCTGATAGCACCCATTTTCATAATATTTAATAATTGTCCCTGTCCTGGTGGTCTAGTGGCCCCCCACCCCCACCCTAGCAGGTACCCCCCCCACCCCGCTCCCCCCAAATCCCCTGTCATAGCATGTGGGAATAAACTTCAGATGAGGCAAATCTGCAGGTTTAAAATGCACCGTGCTGTGATATTTATTTTTCAAAAGTTAGAAAAATAACAAATGAAAACTAAAAAAAAAAAAAAAGACTGCAAAGCAAATCGCTATTTAACATCAGTAGTTTCACACATTACAGTCCTGGATTCTAGAGCTCCTAAGACCCTTCTCATCTGCATTCCACAACTTGTCTACAATAGCACCTCTTTCCTTCACTTTCAAGACTGAACTCTACTGGACTGAACTGAAGTGAACTCAGTGAAAAGGTTGTATATCTTTTGGTGGGGTCACCTGACTGAGCCCTTTCTATTTACATGTCTGGACAAGTTTCAAAACCAAAGGGGGTTTTTGTTTCAGGGGACTTCCTGGTTCAGTTAAAGGTACAGTGTACATCTCCACAGATACACTGACTCTATATATCTCTGATCCACAGTGACTAAGCACTTTTATGTACAGTAACAGGTTTATAGTGTGAATTTATGAAAATACCTAAAGGTTTTCTTATAACTGTATTAATCATGAAATTATTATTGTTTTATATGGTTTCTGCATCCTTTTTATTTAAAAAGGTTTTATTAACTGTATTTATTCCTATTTAAAATAGACGTCATGCTTTTTGTACACAAAATGCACTTATGCACTTTACATAACACCTCTCCGGGTGTTTGCCATCATTCCAGGGACTAGATGGATGGAAATGGAAAAAGAACAAAAAGAGAAAACTAGTAGGAAGTTTAGTAAGGATAGTAAAGAGATACGCTAGGTGGCCAACCTAGGGTGGAGGGGGAGAAGAAAAGCAAAGAGAAAAGCGTTAACTGTTGTGCAACAGAAGTTTTGATAGCTAGGAAATAAGGAGATAGAAAAGTGATCCATCAGTCACAGCTGAGGGTGTAGCCTAACTCCACCACACCCCTGAAATGCAACTGGCACAGCCCACTCTCACCTCTGCAACTGGCTGCCAGACTGAACTGTCAGTGAGTGCCTACTGTATTGTGTATATGCAAAAAAGGGCAGACTAGATGGGCTGATGTGGTATGGTCCTTTTCTGCAGTCAAGCTTCTATGATTCTATGATTCCATGATTAGCTAATTGTCTGATCCCAACAGTTTAAATGGGCAAAGCCTTCACCTAGCCAAAACAACAGATGATTTGTAAATCTTCCCACCTCTGGTTCATGCCCAACTTCAAAGCCGCACTATCCAATGCTTTGGGCCCGCGAAAGGCGTATCAAGTGCCTGTCCAACTGGCAGGTGTTTCGAGCTGCAAGGAATGCATGCGTCAAACTTATATACACTGCCAAGTCTAACTTCTACATCCTAACCATCGAACAAGCCAAAGAGAATTCGACAAAGATCTGGCAGACTATTAAGTCTGTTGAAGGACAGAAAGCTGCTCCCTCCATTCCCACAAAGATCCATGTCAGTGGAGTTTTAATGGAAGAACGTGGACGGATCCTCGAGGAACTGAATTCACATTTCACCACCACCGGGCTTGCATTTGATTCCTTTCCCTACGCAGGGCTGCTCAACCCTCATCTGGACTACAATTCCTCCCCTACCCCCCCTTCACCACACCCCTTTCATCTCAGTCCTATTTCTTTCAAGGAAGCGGAAGACCACCTTAAAAAATAGACATAAGAAAGGGTGGTGGCGTGGATGAATTAGAGATGTTTTTTCTCAATCTAGGCTATTATTACCTTGCAGCCCCTATACTTCACATTTTTAATCTCTGCATAGCCTCTGCCACAGTACCATTCTGCTGAAAATCCACCCATATTCTACTGCTATTCAAATCCGGTGACCCCTGTGACTTGAACAATAATAGTCCCATCTCCATCCTACCTACTTTTTCCAAAATCCTCAAAAAATTAATCTATACCTAACTGAAAGCGTACATCGAAAGCTACTCCCTGCTCAACCCTGCCCAGTCTGGTTTTAGGCAAAACCACAGCACCGTTTCTGCACTGGCCAAAGTTACTAACAACTGGATCACAGCCCACGATTCCAAGCAGGTCACAGGCACCATCTTCCTAGACCTCAGTAAGGCATTTGACACTGTGGACCAGAACTTTGTCCTCCTTAGTCTCAAAACGTTATGCGCCTCTGCGTCCACAGTGCAGTGGTTCGCCAGCTATCTCTCAGGTAGAATCCGGAAAGTCAAGACTGATGTCCTACTCTCTGACTCCCCACTCATATCAAGGGGTGTCCCACAAGGGTCCATTTTAGGCCGTATACTCTCTTCTATTTATATCAATATCCTCGACTCCAATATCATCAACTCCAAGCTGCACTTCTTTGCAGATGATGCAGTACTGTACACTTCAAAACGACATTGTCCGAAGTCTGTAAAGAACTGTAAGCCGACTTCATAAAGCTCGAGCAGAACCGCATCAACTCTAAACTTCTGCTAAATACACACAAAAAAAAAAGCCATGTTTTTCACTCTTAACAACATCCCCCCAATGCAAACTATGCTAAACGCCCCCATTGTTACCACCCTAGGAGAAACTCTGGAGGTGGCAGATACATTTAAATATCTTGGCATATGGCTTGACAATAAACTTTCATTCAATGTACACATCAACAATCTCTCCAGTAAACTCAAAGCCAGATTAGGTTTCTATTACAGAAATAGATCTCTCTTTCCCTCCGATACCAGACTAAGGCTTGTACAAGCCACGTTCCTACCACTTCTTGATTAAGGCAATATAATCTAAAACTGCAGTTCGGCTACCAGCCTGCACAAATTTGATGTATTGTACCACTGAGCTCTGAGGTTTGTCACCAAGGCCCCTCTTAGGACCCACCACCACTGTGACTTATACTCAGCAGTTGGCTGGATGTCCCTCGCAACTAGGTGACTGATTCATTTTGGAACATGGACAGTAAAACTCCTGCTGAATAAACTCCCAGGATACATATCCTCTCTCCTACACATCTCACATTGCACCTACTCCTTAAGGCAGTCTAACTTTATCCACCTTGACACGCCTAGGACACGCACGTCTCATGGCAAGAGCACTATCTCCCATGCCCTACCTGCAGCCTGGAATAGCCTACAGTCAGTTCTCAAGCTCTCCAGCATTGTCTCGATTAATTTCTTCAAAGCCTTAACCTCAAGAAAATGTAAAGCCATTTGTAACTGCCATAGGGTTCCAGATGTTAAAAGTCATGGAACACAACATCTTCAAACATGATATTGCGGGCAAAATAAAGCAGGGCCAAGAGAAAGTGGGGCAAAATAAAGCAGGACACATACATGCCTAGCAATCCAAAGCTGCCACGAAAGAATGCTGGATACAACAGTGCAGACTTGGAGGAGGCTACAGGAGCAGTGGGGCCACAAATGACCACCCCTCACAGTGCCGTACTGTGTCTGCCTGTATTCTTGCACAGTGACACCTGCTTCAGCGTCCATGGTGCCATGCCCCGTCACCATGCACATCAACTAGTCCACCTGCCATGTGGCTGCTGCAGGATACCGCACCACCCCAGGGATGCATCGCCTTGGCCCATGGATGGGGAAGGTGTAAGTGAGGCAGCCCATCCATGTTCTACCTGTGACAGGCTGTGGCCCGATGTTTGCCAGGCTGGGCTGGGTCAGTGGGATGAGGGGGAAGGAAATGCAAGGAGCCATGCTGTGTGGCCGACTGTCGGTAATTGTCCACATGTGGCTATGTCAGGGGCCAGTGGTGCAGCTGCATGGGGTTACAAGTGCACCGCGGGTGTTTGCACTAGGGGGTGCGGGCACAGGGATCCGCTCCATTGGTACCTGTGGTGTTTCCACTGTGCCTGCACCGTCGGTCTTTTTGTGTGTCCACCTCCCTCCTCCCATGACTGTGGGTGCACTGTGGTGTCCAGGAAACACCACGGGCTGGTGGCCTGCTTTCTTCATTTCCATGATGTCATTGCCGGGTGATGTTACTGCCCACAGTGACTTGCCTGCAATATATTGTCCCACTTTATTTTGCAGGCGATATTATCACCTGGAACCCTGCCATAGGTAGTAGCCCCATCTCTTGCCCATTTTCCTCCTGCCTGGCCTCCCTCTCCTTCCCATTCACCCCCCACACCCCTAACTATTTTTCCTGTCCTTCACCCCGCCCCATCTATACCCCAGCTCTCTCCTACCTGACCCTTTACTTCTTCCTCCTGCTCCCCCCTCTACCCCATTCTACACCTAACCCTCCCGTCCTTGTTGTTTGCCTCACCCGTTCCCCTCTCCATTCCACTCTCTCCCTTCACTGTCTCACTCACACTTAGCTCCTGACCTTTTTGCCTTTCTCCCTCCCTTTTTTCCCTTAGTCTAGTCACCCCTTCTACTTTCCCCCATTATTACTTTCTTCACCTTGCTTCTGGCCTACTCCGGATGACTCCTCCCGTCCATCACTCTAATGTCCTCAATTGTCTAATTTTCTCAGTCATCCTGCCTCACCCTTAGCTCCCCCCTGTAAAGACCTCTGTTATCCCATCCTCTGTCTTTCTGACTATTCCTTCCTTGTGTCCACCTTTCTCTCCCTCTCTTCTCTTTCAGGACCATTATGTTACCAAGCTCTTATTATTATTCCGAGTGTTCAAAGCTGTAGTCTGCCTGGCCACTATGTTAAGCAGCATTACACATTTATTGCTTTGTAATTTCTTTCCCTGTCATGTTATTATCCCACATCTCTGTATACCCTGTATTTGCACTGTATTTTTGTTGTTATGTTTCCCGTTTTATGTTTTGTTTTTGTACAGGTTCTGCTACACGATCTGGATCTCCTTCTGAATCAGCATGCTCAATGGAGTATTCCTGCAATAAACATGAATTGAATTCATTATTATAAATACAAGCGATATTGGACATAAGGGAGAGGGGCCACTAGACTTACCAGGGAGTTATTTTATGTACAGAAGGGGGATTGGGGCAGGGGTGGGGTCCGAGGCCGATTGACACAGTGCTCATCTCACCCAGAGGGTGAATTTCTAAGAACCCTTAGACCAGCCCTGCCTAGTCTAAGGTTACTTAGAATCCGCCCTCTGGGTAAGATTTGTGAATCCTGCTTATGAAGCAATTTCAGCCTGCATCTGCTGCAAGCCCCAGACCCATGTTGCAGCCCATTTCTGGCTGCATGGGTGGAACAAGCCCCACTTGGGGCAGCACAGGCTGCCTTTGTGAATAGCTCAGGGGGCAGTATTTGATGCAAGGTGCCACTTGCACCATTTATGTTTGGCACAGGTGCCTTGTGTCAATCTCGGGCTTTGTGAATCAGGCCCGGGGTCTCCAGAACTGGATGCAGTATTCAATGTGAGGCCTCACTAGTTGTCTGTACAGTGAGAATAGCACCTCCTTCCTTCTGCTGGTTTTTCCCCTACCTTTGCAGTGCAGCATCCTGCTAGCTTTTGCTGCTGCCTTGTCGCATTGATTGGCCACCTTCAGGTAATCCGAGATGATGACTCCCAGATCTCACTCCTGTCTGGAACATGATATTTCCTCTCCCTCTAGGGTGTAAAATGTCCCTGGGTCATTTTTACCCATATGAATGATCTTGTATTTTTTAGCATTAACCGGTGCCCAATTTTAGTACGCTGGTACACTGGATGCAAGTGTCACATTTTCCACGATTTATGGCAACTTGTGCCAAAGCTTTGATGCAAGCCCCGTAAAAAGGGTCTCCAGATGGTGCACAGTTAGACCAGGGGGGAGGTGGTCTAACTTGCAGCATTTGGTGCCGGGGACTGAAAACTGTAATCTGTGTCAAAGGAATGCTGTAAGCCCCCACACCATTTATTCAGTGTACCGGGGGCTTGCAGCATCCGTATCCCCTTGGAAAATTGGGCCCTTTTTGTATCGAGATTGCTTTTATGATTTTTGTTTATCTTCAGAGCACATTAGTTTAACTATTATAGGTCTTATTCTATTATTTTCAGTCCAGGAATTCTTTTGCCCAGTCCAATGTGCACTGTCTATCTCCAGTAATGGTTGTTCTGGGCCCAGCAAGCACTTGAAAAGTTCTTCTAATATCTCACACAAACTGTTGTGTTTTTTCCCCACTGCATAAGGATACCAAGGGCTAGATTAAAAAATGTTGCCCCATCGCAAACCCAGTTTGCGATGTGCAAACTGGGTTTTACCCCAGTGCGGTATTCACAAAAGCTCCTTTTGCACCTGCAAACTGGGTTTGCAATGGGGCAAAGGTATGAGGGGTCTGCAATGCAAATGAGGAGGAAAGAATCTGCATATGGGCGCAGTCCCATTCATGAAGCATTTTCTCCACACAGTGGCTTTCTGTGGAGTTCCCTTGCATGGAGAAAATACTGCTGAGGAAAACCTCCGCTTAACTCTGTGCAACCCTAGTGGTTATCAGAAGTAGTGCAAGGCAGCCCCCTGACCCACTACATCATGTTCCTGGTAGTCCAGTGGTCTCTCCCCCAATGTCCAATCACCTTCCCAATATGAATAAAAGCAGTCCCTGGTGGTGTAATGGTCCCTCCCCAGTCTCTGATCACCATCCCAATAGTAAAATAAATTCTTACCCAGTAGTCTAGTGGTCCCTTCCCCCTTCCTGGTCTCCGCTCATCATCCCGATAGTAAAATACATTCTTCTCTGGTAGTCCAGTGGTCCTTTCCCTCACCTGAACACCCACCCAATAAATACATCTCACTGGTGTCCAGTGTACCTCCCACTCCCAACCTAACTCCTTTGGAATAAAACCAGTGTCACATGTCTTGGTGGTCTAGTGGACCCCCTCACCCTCCCACCCTTATAGACAGTGACCCACCACCCCAATCCCCCATCCAAAAACCCAGCTGGTGACCATCATAGCCCTCCTCCCACAAGCATGGCCAGCTGCCGACTGAACTGTGAATGACAGAGTACAGTATTATCTGTGTGCTCATTGGCTGACATTGTCAACCAATGAGGTGCATACAATAGTGTATACTGGACTCTGCCATTCCCTAATTCAATCAGCAGCTAGCGTAGTCAGTGGGAGGAGAGCTACATAATCATTAGTTTTGGTTTTTGAGATGGGGAGTGAGATGTTAAGTCAATTTTGCAGGTAGACCACCAGGGACATGGCGGGACACTTCAGTTTTATTCCAAGGGAGCAAGGTGGAGGATACACTGGGAATCAATGAGATTTATTTAATGGGCGGGTGTTCAGGTGGGGGGAAGGACCACTAGACTACCAGGGAAGAATTTATTTTACTATCGGGATGGTGATCAGAGACCAGGGAGGGGGAGGGACCACTAGACTACCAGGGAATTATTTTTTTTAATGTTGGGACAGGGATCAGAGAATGGGGAGGGGAGAGTGACCATTAGACTACCAGAGAATAATTTTTTTTAATGACAGGATGGCAATCAGAGAATGTGGAGGGAGAAGGGACCACTATACTACCAGGGTATAATGTTTTTAATGTTGAGATGGCAATCAATCAGAGAACAGGGAAGGGGGATGGACAACTAGACCACCAGAGTGGGTTTTGTCTCAATAGGGGAATGGCAGTCCATATTGGGGGGCTGCAAAGCTCCCTCACAGCCCATGTAAATGAGCCCATAATGGGCATGTAAAAGGGCAGCTAGCGCTTTGCATGGCTGTTTTTGTGGATCACAAATAGCACCCCAGTGCTGTTCGTTGTGGGACCATTTATAGGCATGCAGGTCGGGGCAGTGCTAGTGGGGTTAGAAGTAGCAGTAATGGGGTTACTGTTGCCTCTACCTAGCCCTATTCACAGTCGGATAGTGCCCTACACTATCCATCTGGGAATAGCATTTTTTACTACCTGGGCAATTGCAAAGGGCAATGCAAACCTTTGCGCTACAATTTGTGAGGTTTTGTGAATCTAGCCCAAAAAATCCTAACATTCTTCCTTCTTACTCAGTTCTCCATATCATCTTGTTTGACTTTTAAGTGCTCTACTTCTTGTTTAATTAGGTGATAATCTTTTTCTAATGGGTTAATTTTGTCTTCTAGGTTCAATTGTCTGCTCCAGATCACCGAGTTGTGTCACTTCTTAGTTCACAGTTATCTCAAATTTCTCTAAGGTTGACTGCATCTGCTAGATATTTTCTGGAGGAGATTTACAGTAAGATTTTCCAATTATTTTTCTATACTGTGTTTTCAGTCCCTGCTATTAATTGCTTGGCCCATCCTGATGGCTGTAGTTCTAATTTAAAATAACCAGGTTCTTCTTGTATGGGGAGAGTTGTAATTCATATTCATATTGAAGCTCTGTGTGGTTCTTAAATTTACTCCCTCCATCTTTGCTTTCTTTTGCTTTCTTTTTTTATGTTTGCTTGCATGCATGCACAAAAAACATTTCACCCCAGCTTTGGAGAGAAGCAGGGTTTTGGAGGTGCGGCACTGTAGTGGCCAGTGCCCCCAGTGCCTTTTGAGGCTTGGCCTGCTTTCCCCAATGCGGTGGCACACTGCTGCTGACACTAGTTCAGCCAGCGTGCCACCACCTGGAAAGGAATCCACCACTGCAATGAGGGAGTGACCCGTCATTGCAGGGCAGTCCCTTGCCTGGTGTAAAATTTCTTATAATATGGCAGCAGGCGGCAACTCTTGACGCCCGCCTCAGAGTCCTGATGAAAGCTGACTTGGGGGTTCCCAATCCCCCTGTTGGCATGTCCGCATCCCCAGTTTATTTGCCGAGAGGGTAGCCCAATCCCTGTCGGCATGATGCACCCCCCCCCATTTGTTATGTGCCAAGGGGGTGCCCAATCCCCCTCGGCTCATGCGCTCCAATCACCCCCCACCACACTGTATGGCCAACGGGGGTGCCCAATCCCCATCAGCTCCAGTACCCACCTCCCCAGCAAACACTAGGCCAGGTGGCATGCTGGGAGACCACCCCAGTTGCCAAAAGTGTCCCGCAATGTCTTTGTTTAATTTTAAATCCTGTAAAAAAAGAAAACGGTCCCTCGTTGAGCCCCATGCCTCCTCCCCCAACCCACACCCACCTGCTGCGTACTCTACCTCCCCACACTCCCTCACCCCATACTTACCTCTGAAGCCCAGCACGATGATCTTTGGTGGACCAGGAACATGTCTGCACTCTTCAAAGCCTACCGCAAACTGAAGAAATACCAGTAAGCTGTATAATGGCATACAAAGGGTTTTTTCAACTTTGGTGCATATCTTAGCCATTTTTGGTAATTTTGGCACCAAATTTTCAACATGGGGTTATTGGGCCCCCTCCTCATGAAGTCAGATACTGTCCTGGTGTTATTCGGTCTCAAAAGGTGATTTTGTGGTCACTGCATGGAATCACCTTTCCAGGCCAATTAATGAAATGACAGTGTCACTGTTCATGAGATGGGCTCTCAAAAAGCCTATGTTGCAAATTTGGTGGAAACATCAGAAAAATTACTGTTTTACAAGCGTGCATTGCGCAGTATCCATGCACGCTTGTAACTTTGTGAATCTGTAATATTTTCACTCCAGATTTTCAACATTGGCATTTTTCCACATCTCCTTATGAACAGTACAGCTGTTATTTTACATATCCTAGCTGAAATGTGTTTTTGCATGTCTGGCGCAGAATAGTGCAGTCGCTGTGCGAAATCAGTTTTCGGGACAGTTTGAGGAAATGATGCTGACATTGTTTATGAGCAGAGGTTCTAAAATGCCTATGTTGAAAATTTGGTGATGAAATTCCATAAAATGACTGTGTTACCAGTGTGTGTTGCACAGTTTCTACGCACCCTTGTAACTTCACAAATTTGCAATATTTTCATGCCAGATTTTCAACACTGGCATTTTTTCACACCTCCTTATGAACAGTACAGCTGTCATTTTTCACATCCTGCCCTAAATGTGTTTCCGCACCTGTGCTGCAGAATGGCATGGTCACTGTGGGAAATCAACATTTGGGACACATTAACAAAATCACAGTGCCACTGTTCATGAGGGGAGGTCCCAAAATGCCTATGTTAAAAATGTGGTTAAAAAAATCCCAAAAATAATTGGGTTATGGACGTGTGTTGCACAGTTTCTATGCATGTTCATGACTTCACCTATTTTTCATATTTTCACTCCAGATTTTCAACCTTGCCAATTTTTTACATGTCCTCATGAACAATATAGTTGTCATTTTCCACATACTGCCCAAAATGTGTTTTCGTCCTATTAATAAGCCAAATGGCATATGTATACAAACCACCTTTCAGCTAACAAACTGACTGTGCCGCTCTTCATGAGGTGGGGTCACAAAAAGCCTATGTTGAACACTTGGAGTGAAAGTACCAAGACACTCCTACTTTGTTACGGTTTCCAGCTGTAGCACCCTACCCTGTAGAGACTGACAGGTGTCAGGGGTGTGACTTGGGAACATCGGCTGTATTGCTCATGCCATTCCACCCCCATCCCCCACCTACAGCTAGTGACAGCCATCGTGGTGTGTCTTGCAGTGTTCGGCCACAAAGTTCAGCCCATTCTCCTATACTGCACACACCTTGGTATATTTCCTTATGGAATGGGGTATGTATAATGCCCAAAGACCCCAAAGCACACCATGACTCTTGTCAGTGTGTACAGGGTAGGGTGAGGTAAAATGGCATTAGTATCATAGCTGATGATCCAAAGGCACAGCCCAATGCCTGTCGGTCTCTGCAGGGTGGGGATGGGGTTGGCATCACTTCAATACTTCACTGCCATTCCTATTATGCATTTCTAACTCCTGCACTACCAATGCCAATGCCAGCGAAACAACATTCAGCATTGACAAATGCTAGTTTATAGTAGGGACAGCATACGTTGGAACTGCCAATTGTGGAAGTAGTTTATAAGGGGAACTAACCCATTTCATGAAGTACTTTGGTAAAGCATACTGTATCCATGACTACCATGTTGAATTACTTGCCTCCCAGGCACATTTGAAAGTACTAAATAAAAAAATAGAATAAAAAAAAAACAGGGTTTATCATATTGAGCCCACCTTTATTTTTTGGGAGGTAAGTAACATCTCTCTTGACTGGACTGAGCCTACTGCCCCAAAGTATCTGGAAAAAGACACTGAAAAGTCTCATCTCCAGATGCACGGGGTGGGGAGGAGGGAGATAGATATAACGAACATATAAAAAAATGGGGATGATGAATTTTTTTTATGATTTGAACACACTTTTTCCCCCCAAACTTCCATGTTTTCCAAAGACTAATCTTATTTTCTCCTATGTCTAACTGTTTTTCCCAGTTATAGGAGACCATGTCTCCTGGGCCTACCCATATGCCTAAGATGTTTTGAGGGGTGGTGGAAATGGCAATATCACTGATCTCTGTACTCATTGGAGTTGGCTCATTCAGAGCTAGAATAATGATTTTTTCTTTATCCAATTTAGCACCAGAGAAATCTGCACAAGAGCCAAAGGTGCCGATAGCTTTTTCTACCGAACTAATATTCTGGAGTCGAAGGGTGACATCATCTGCATATGCCATGACTTTTTCTGGGGTGAGGCCCAGGGTTTTATTTAACTCTAAAAATTGATTAGCGTTTTGCTCATAAAAGTGCTAAAACATTGTGAAAATGCGTAGCATCTGCCTTACTGTGTTTAACAAACATAACTCTTCTAGAAAACCTATATAAATACTTTCTGAATAGTTAGTATTGTCCCAAGAAAAAAACTGCTAATCAATTATTTAAAACCCTAAGGATTCATGAGGGGCTAGTTCAATAATTTGGTTATCCTACTTAATCTGTCATATGACCGGATCTAAAACAAAAGTATAAAGTAAGGGACTCAAAGGGCATCTCTGTCTTACTCCTTTTAAGAGTGAGACATCCTGTCCAAATAAACCATTAACTGCTGGTATAATACTAGCGTTAATATATAGTTTCTTTATCCAACCCACAAAGGTTTTTGGAATACCATATGTCTCCATTAAATTAAATAAAATATGGTGTTCTATTCAATCAAATGCTTTAGATTGGTCTAAAGAAACCATATAGCCTGTAAGGCTTTGGGATTTACTGGCTTCCAAGAGCTCCCTTAATATAAAAAAGGTGTGCTGGATTTTTCGATCAGGAATTGCACATGTCTGAGCTGCATCAATTAAAACACTAGAGATTGTTATTAGTCTATTATTAAAAATGTTTGCCAAAATCTTATAATCACCATTAAGAAAACTAATTGGCCTCCAATTGGTTAATTTCTTCTTGTCCCCCTTTTTAAAATATAACATATTATAGCAGTACTGAAATCCCTATAGCTTAAATCTGATTGCAGCATAAAGTTAAAAATGTTTGATAGCATAGGGCTCAGAAAGGATTCATATTTTTTGTAAAAAATCATTAGAAAGACCATCTATACCAGGTGAAGTACATGTTTTTAGCTTTTTTAATATATGGATCTTCAATTTAATAGGTCTGTAAAGCATACAAAAACAATCTGGCAATACCCTCAAAGGTTCAGTGATAATAGTATTGTCAATCACTGGTAATACTATAGTTCTGGGCTGATAATAGTATAGTTGCAAGCTTCAGAGAGAAGATACCACCTGCCCACACGTCCTAAGTGTGCCTCCTCATTGGCCGTTTTTCCTGTGTGGGCAGGCAGAACAGTTTAAAAAACATGGCGGAACTTTTCTCGCTTACCGAGAGCGAACTCGGTCGTAGCGCTTCTCAGATTTTATGTGATGTTTTCTACTGAAGAAATGAAAATGTCTGGTTGATCCTGCCATTCCAGTCCTCAAGAGCAGGTAGGATGTGAATAAAAAAAAAAAAAAAAACAGGCAGGAGGTGGCAACCGTCATTAGTAAGCGCACAGCGTAGGACAGTGCAGCGGTCGACCAGTACAAACTCAGTTCACTAAAATGGTTGACCACCCATTAGAAAAAAAAACATTGCATCCATATAGTAAATAAAATAACAGATAAGTTTGTGTGTCCATTACCAGGGAGTACTAGCATCTCGAGGTTCTGGACACATTAGAACCTCTTCAGCTTCGCTCTCGAGGTTCATGTGTCCAGAACCTCTCATTATTACATCACCTACTTCTTCAGAGGTAATTGGTTGTACCAGAATGGTTCTAGGCAGTAGAGTGTTCTAAGTAGGTTATTGGTGTTGTTAAAAAGTCCTTCAAACTATCTTTTTTTTTTTTTTAAAGTTTCTCTAAGGTTTTGCTGCACTACAGAAAGCATTCCTAGACTAGTGTCTACAAGTATATTCTCTGGCATAAATAAGCTTTCCATGATAGTTGTATCTAATCTTTGTTTACAAGCTTTGTATGGATCAGATGCTGTTTGTCTATTTGTTCCAAATCTCATTTCCATGTCCAATGACTTTTCTCTATCATATTGATAAATTTTCATTTGCTTTTTTATTTCCAGTATTAGAGCTTTCTGTTTCACATGATCTTTAGGGGGAAATGACATAAGTCTATATAACTGGTTTCTGTAATCTAAATACTTCATATATTTTGAATTCACAATGTTCTTCCCATATGAGACAAATAATGTTTTTAGATCCTTTTTTGTGTCAACCAACCAGTCCCATGAATTATCATAAAAGTATAGAGTAGAGTTCCTGGCACCAAAAAATACTTCCAACTGTCTCTGACATTCTGTTATTTCAAGTAAGGATGCATTCAGCCACCATCTATGAATATGGGGCAAAAGGGAGTAAGGCCATCAGGAAATGGAGGGTAATGAGTACCAATGCCCGTAGTCTGGGCAACAAGCTCCCTGAGCTGGTGGCCTTGATGGAAGAGGGATGCCTGGATATCGTAGCAGTCACAGAAACATGGTACACAGAGAACTATGACTGGAATGTTAACATACCAGGGTACATAACCTGCAGGAGAGACAGGCAGGTGAGAAGAGAGGGAGGAGTATCTCTTTGTAAAGGAAGGGATAAAAGCAACTGAACAAAAGAGTAAACAGGGAGGAGAGGAGGCACTGTGGGTCACCTTGGAGACTGGAAAGGGCACCACAATTCGCACAGGGGTTGTGTACAGACCCCCATGTCAGGGGGAGGAAATGGACAAGGATATGATAGAAGGCATTCTTAGAATGGCAGAGAAAAGGGAGATACTGTTGATGGGAGACCTGAATATGCCAGATGTTAACTGGAGCACATTTACTGCAGCCACATCCAAGAGTAGGGCCATTCTCAATGCCATACAGGTGGCAGGCCTCAGAGAGCTAGTTTCGGAACCCACTCGTGAGGGAGCAATCTTAGACCTCGTACTCTCAAACGGGGCAGTGAGAGGATCTCAGATCTAGAAGTGAGTTGCCATCTGGGAACAAGTGACCATCAAACAGTGTGGTTCACGTTAAACTCAGCTACAGAGTCAAGCCATAAAAAGTGAGGGTACTGGACTTCAGGAGGGCTGACTTTGGCAAGATGGGAGAGTGCCTCAGAAAAGCACTAGCAAACAGGCTAGAAGGAGGTGTGGAGCAACAATGGGGAATCATCAAAACTGCCATCACAGAGGCAACAAGCCTTTGTGTGAAGCAAATAAACAAATCTAAATGAAAGAAAAAGCTAATATGGTTCTCAAAAGAGGTGGCTGTGAAAGTCAGGAAGAAAAAGATAGCATTCCGGAAGTATAAGGAAACACAGAAGGAGCAGGACAGAGAGCTGTACCAGTTAAGGCAGAAGGAAGCAGGGAGGGAAGTCAGAATAGCAAAGGCCCAAACCGAGGAAAATATAGCCAACTTGGTTAAGAAGGGATAAAACCTTTTATAGGTACATCAGCGATCGTGAAAGACAAAGGGAGGGATAGTGAGGCTGAATAGAATGAGCGATTGGGTGGGCAGAGGGGACAGTGAAAAAGCAGGGATACTGAATGAATATTTCTGCTCAGTATTCACAAAAGAGGAGGGGGAAGTGCCTAATCTAATTAACAGAAGCACTCGATATGGGGGTCGATCCCAGTCCTTTCACAGAAGAAAGGGTTCTGCAAGAACTCCTAAAACTGAAGGTGCACAAAGCAATGGGTCCTGATGGAATTCACCCCAGAATTCTAAAGGAATTAAGTGTGGAACTAGTGAAACCACTGGCTACACTTTTTAATAAATCATGGGAGGATGGTGTGGTACCCGAGGACTGGAGGAAAGCGGATGTGATTCCCCTTCACAAAAGTGGGACCAAGACAGAGGCAGGAAACTACAGGCCTGTCAGTTTGACCTCTATGGTAGGGAAAGTGATGGAGTCACTTCTGAAGGAAAGAATAGTTGAATACCTACAGGCCAGTGGGGCACAGTACCCAAGGCAGCATGGGTTCACAGTGGGACGGTCATGTCAGATGAATCTAATAGATTTCTTTGACTAGGTGACCAAAGTAGTAGACCAGGGAGGGGCTGTGGACATGGCCTACCTAGACTTTAGCAAGGCAATTGACACAGTCCCACACAAAATATTAATAGTCATATTAACCAGCCTGGGAGTGGGTCCCAGGGTGGTTGCCTGGGTAAAACATTGGCTGAACAACAGGACACAGAAGGTAATTGTAAATGGAGTCCACTCTGAAGAAAGAGGGGTTACTAGTGGGGTACTGTAGGGTTCAGTATTGGGTTCAATCCTTTTTAATGTCTTCATAAGTGACATTGCAGAGGGACTGGAAGGAAAAGAATGCCTCTTTGCAGATGACACAAAGATCTGCAACAGGGTTGATACACAAGGAGGCATGGAAAGGATGAGAAGGGACTTGGCAAGGTTGGAGGAATGGTCAGAAGTATGGCAGCTAGGATTCAATGCAAAGAAGTGCAAAATAATGCACCTGGAAACAAGAACCCAGGGGAAGAATACACAATGGGGGGGGAGGTAGTAACAACAACAAAAAGGAAAGGGACCTGGGGTAATCATATCAGATGACCTTAAGGTCAGCAAGCAATGTGAGAAGGCAGTAGGGAGGCTGGGGTATACTGGGATGCATAGGGAGAGGCATCAGCAGCAGAAAATGGGAAGTTGTTATCCCTCTGTACAGACAGTTGGTGAGACCCAATCTGGAGTACTGCATCCAGTTCTGGAGACCCCATCTCCTCAAGGACATAGACAGGATAGAGGCAGTCCAGAGGAGGGCAACTAAAATGGTGCAGGGTCTGCAAGAGAAGCCGTATGAGGAGAGACTAAAGGAGCTTAATATGTATACCCTTGAGGAAAGAGGAGGGGACATAGTAGAAATGTTTAAGTACCTCAGTGGAATCAACAAAGTCCAAGAGGGTAGCATCTTTCGAAAAGAGACGTGCAAGAACAAGGGACACAATTTAAAGATGGGGGAGGGCGGTTCAGGGGCAATGTGAGGTATTATTTCACAGAGAGGGTAGTGGATGCATGGAACAGCCTTCCTGAGGAGGTTGTGGGGTCTAAATCTGTGGGAGAATTCAAGAATGCATGGGACAGACATAAGGAAATTCTTGTGGGGGGTAGGAAGAAATAGGCTGTTGGTTAACTAGGATCTGAGACCTATCCTGTAAGTAGGGAAATGGGCAGACTAGATGGGCCAAGTGGTCCTTTTATGCCGTCAAAGTCTGTTTCTATGTTATGGGAGTATATTTTGGGGGGGAGGGTACACCAGCTGAACTTAAGGTGCCTAAGAGTATGTAATGATCAGAAAATTCAGTAGGTCTAATTTCCATTTTATAAGGTTCTATATATTTGGACACTAAGATAAAATCAATACGAGTAGCGTATATGTGTCTAAAGTGAGTTGCTCCCACATCCTTCCTCAAAGTTTTGTAAGCATCTGATAACCCTGTGTATGTAATAATTTTTTTTAAGGCATGTAAGTCACAATAGACTTTTTTTTAATAACTCCCCTGAATATTTTAGATCTAGGCTGCAATTAAAGTCCCCTTCCCAGATAGTATGCTTCTGTGTAAACAGATACGGCTTTACCTCTTCCAAAAGTTCAATTCTGGATGATTTAGTCTGGGGGGTGTAGAGATTAAAGAGATGAAAAGCAATTTCTCCATAAGAGCAATCTAAGGCCAAAGCCCTCCCTGGACGTACATCAATAATTCTTGACGTTCAGAAGTGAGGGCTTTTAAATAAAATTCCTATACCGTCAGCAGTATCTGAACCAAATGTCCAAAAGGAAGGACCCCATGCCCAACTCCTTTTAACCTGATTCAAGAAGGGTTGGGACAGGTACAGGGGGATACTGAAGCCGGGGAAGACCACCTCTGGGGCGGGGGAGTGGAGGAGCGAGCTCCCAGTAAGGGGCTAGCTTCCGAGCACACACAATAGACCATGGGGCCTATTTTGCTGGCTTTTACTATGATACTATGATTTCAAATATGGATGACAACCTAGTTTCCTGGAGAACAATGATTTCTGCTGAGATTTGTCCTAAAAAGGCTAAGACGATAATTGCTTTTTGTAGTGCTTCAAACTATGTATATTAAGTAAAGCAATACATATGGAGGCCATGTGCTATGTGAAAATGTTTGATTGTCATCCCTCCTCATCTAGGACCCTTCATCATGACTAGCTTTAGTTTACCTTTTTTTCCTTTTTTCTCCTTAGCAAGTTCCGTGGTCCTACTTCCTTCTTCAGTTATTATATCGGATCTGTGAGAAGTATCGGGCACTGGCTCAGATTCTCCTGGTCCATTTGTAATGGGGAAAAGGGATTTTCCATTCTCAGGGGGCGTATGCTTTTTTGCAGAAGCCCTTGTAAATCTTTTCCCTGCTTTTGCAATTTCAAAGGGAGGAGGCATGCTTGTGCTTGATTTTCCTTCCCTAGAGGTTTGTTCTAAGATATCATGAGGCTCTACCTCTGTTTCTTTCCTAACCAAGGGTTCATTTGCTTTTAGAATTTCAGCTGCTGCCTCACCAGAAGTACCTTCTTGGGTTATAGCATTCTGTGACCTATCTCCACCTGTAGTTTCAGGTGAGGTATTTCTTCTTTTATCTTGGGCTCTATCTACCAGGTCGTCTTGGTCCCACCCCTCAGTTCTGTTTTTTTTGCCCTGGGACACTGATGAAAAGCATGACCTTTGTCATCACAAAGGTTACACTGAAAAATGTTTTCACATAGGTCAGTAGAATGGCCATACCCCCACACAAGGAACATTTAAGTAAATCACAAGCACTGCTGAAGTGGGTCTTAGCCCCACATTTGTAGCAGGCTCTGGGTTGCCCTCCGTAGAAACACCCCCCCCATCCTTACCTAAAAAGAAACAATTGGGAAGGTGAATGATTTCTGAGTTTACTTGAAACAGTTTTATTTTAAATCTCCACCCTCCTGTCCAGATTCCCTCAATAGCAATAATCGCCTCTGGAGGCCCCAAAATATCACAATGTTTCTGAAGCCAGTGGTATATGTCACTAACATTTACATCTTCATTTCAAAACATAATAGAAATGTATCTAATCTGAGGCTTAGTAAGAGGGATGGCATAGAAAGGAGTCCAAAGGGGAGTTTAAGATTATTATATTTTTCCCAAAATCTCTCAAGGCTTATGTTATATTTATAACTAACATCAAAGGTATCTTCCCCTGATATATGTATTAATGCATATATCTCTGCTGGCACAAACTTTATAGATTCCTTCAGCAATTTTTTTGCAACATATCTATCAGGATGCTCAGGTAACCCCCCCCCCATATCGTAGTCTGACAGCGTTTCTCCTAGGGGCCTGTTCAAGCTTGTTTTTAAATAATTCTGACATGCAGGGTCAGACTGGCCCACCTGGATTCCTGGAAATTTCCAGGTGGGCCCCCTCAGTGGGATAAGTGGCTACCTTCTGAACTCTGAAAACTTTTGCATTTATCATCTTTTTTCTAATTAAATGGGGTATCTGGAACACTGTTGATAAAAGTAAGATGCAAACACAGAGCTAGTGTATCAGATTGAAGTGGAATATTTATATGACTATGTCACCCTGGGCCCTACTCTATTGATTTTCCAGGTGGGCCCTCTGTACCCCAGTCCAACCCTGCTGACATGGGAATTCTTTTTGGCAATTCATTTTTATCACCTCGTGAGTTAGCCTGCTCAGACCCTGTTTCAAGCACTGCAACATTCATAACATTTAGTTTCCTATCCTCCCTCCACCTTGACGGGCCCGGCGCTGTAATGGCCTGGGCTTCATCATTTATAGTCTGCGCAGTATCTATAATGGGATCCCAATTAACAGAAGAAAGTTTACCTGAGCTCAGGGTTTGTGCTGCAGCATTTTGGTTCACTGAAGCAGGCCTGAAGTGAATATTGTCGCTCAATCCAGGATCAGGAACCCATTTACCAGTCGCCTTTCCACCGGACGAGACTAAAGAGCTCCTCAGCGTCCAATTGTTTGAAAAAATCAGCAGTGTCCTGTTTGAGCCCAAACTGCTTCCGCACCTGTTGTGAGGCTGAAAGGTCTCCGATATGTTCCACTGGAGTATTTATTCCTCTCGTTTGCTGCATATGACTTGCAGCAGGCTTGGTGGTGCAGCCATCCCCTGGGATAGCAGAACTCCTTGCAGGCTCTGCAGAGGCCTTGTTTGCCTCCAACTGTGGCTTACCAATATTAACATGCGCTGTGTTTCCTGCGGTAACATGTTCCACAGAATGTTGTGCATCCGATTGTAATGTGAAGTCATCCTGCAAATATGAGGTAGTTTCTGGTGGTTGCTCCATTGTAACTTCTATTTCCTCAAGTTCAAAAGGTACAGGCAGCTCCTCAGAGACATTCACCTCCTTTACAGTCTCACTCTGTTCTGCCATCAGTACAGCATGTGGGCTCCCCCTACTGGCAAGAGTAGGGGAGTTTCCTTGGAGCTCTGGACAAATATCCCCCCATTCAGTAAAACAAAATACCACCAACAGCTTAATCTGGTTCCAAGTCAGTTGTCATTCATCTGTATCCCCCCTCTCCTGGGTCGTGCCTGAAAATAGGCAGCATTTGTCTAGTGCACTTACCTGGTCAACAAAAAACTAAAACAAATATTCACAATCATGGAGGCAGGCTGGAGACATATATATATATATATATATATATATAAATATTTATTTTTATATATATACACACACACACACACACACGTACACAAAACAGTATAGTGATATAATTAATGGCTTTGCCTTTTTCCCATAGGGAAACTGTGGCGTAATTTGTTGTTATAAAGAGTGCTTATAACAGCAAACATGAGATGGTTTCTTTGCTCTGGCATGCCCCATCGCACCTCTTTCCTTTAGGAATACTGGGCTACAGGTTTTCCCCCAGAAGACTGAACCGCCACTCAGAATCGGACTCGGTGGTAAGCTTCATTTTTAAATAAAACCTGCAAGGGGAAAAAAACCTGTTTGTACTACTCACTGAAACAAAAAAAAAGATTTAAATGAATAGAAAAAACAGTACCACGATGCGTGAGTCACAGACTGGATGTTGAAAACAAACTGGGTGGGTCACACAGCAACCTCCATTCATTTTATATAATTGCTGAGGCAAAAAGGCAAACCCAGCAATTATATAAAATAATATATGGGTTATGGTGTGTAAACTCTAAGTTTACACACACCCTCGGGGTTAGATGCTTTTAATAAACTCCTCAAGCTTCGCTCTCTGGGTTTATGTAGCATCTAACCCCTCGGGTGTGTGTAAATGTCTTGTTACACACACCGACCCATACTTTATTCTATATGTAATGTACAGACATATATTAACAATACAATGTTAGTATTATAAGTGAGATCTGGAGACAAACCAAGGATCATGTCAGGGATATCAAAGTGGAGGAAACCCTGGGGAGTAGTGACCACAGAACAGTGTGGTTCTGCATCAGTATGGGGACGGAAACATCAAGCACAAAAACAAGATTGCTGCATTTCAGGAAGGCCGACGATGGCAAGATGTGTAGGATACTGAGGGGACACCTAGCTAGCCTTAAGGAAGATATGGCAGTGGATCAAAGGTTGACAGGGATCTGGGAAGAGATTGCAGCAACCACTAACATGTGCCTTAAGCAGAAGGGGGAAAAACTCCAAAGCCAGGAGACCAAGATAGTTCAATAGTGTCAAGCAGTGAGGGACAAGAGGGAATACAGGAAGTATAGGAAGTCTCAAAAGCATGAAAGGGCCTACTTGCAGAAAGCTAGGGAGACTAGTAGGGTAGTCAGGCAGCCCAAGGCTAGGAAGGAGCTGTCAATTGCTGAAGGGATTGAGGGGGAGAAGGCCTTCAGATACATTAGCAATAAGAGGGCTACAAAGGTAGGCACAGTGAAGTTAAAAAGTAGGAGGAGTGGGTGGAAGGCAGTAAAGAGAAGGTGGAGGTGTTGAATGAACACTTCTGCTTTGTCTTAATAAAGGAAAAAGATGGAGCAATGCCGCACTGGAGGATGGGGGGAAGGAAGAGGAAGAGAAAGAAGGGGGACATGGCTGACGACAAGATAATAGAAGATAGGGTCAGGAAGGGGCTCATGTGCCTAAACTTGAACAAGTCCCTGGGTGCAGATGGCATGTACTCATAGTGCTGAGGAGACTGAGGGCAGAACTGACGAGTCCACTGGCAGATTTGTTCAACAGTTCATTAGATATGGGGGTGGTACAACGGGATTGGAGAACTGCACGTGTGGTACGTCTGCACAAGAGTGGGTCTAAAGATGACCATGGGATCTACAGGTTGGTCAGTCTGACCTCCACTGGGGGAAAACTGATGGATACCATTCTGAAGGAAAAGCTATTTGGGTTCCTTTAAGCAAACTGGCTCCAGAACAAGAAACAGCATGGATTCGCATCAGGGAGGTCCTGTCAAACCAACCTGATCAGCTTTTTTAACTGGGTAATGAAGTTATAGACAAGGGCCAGACAGCTGATGTTCTATACTTGGACTTCAGCAAGAACTTTGATGAGATGCTCCACAAGTGGTTGATCAGGAAGCTGGAGGGCCTAGGGGCAGGTAGCAAATTATCCAGGTGGGTGGCAAATTGGCTCAGTGGTAAAGGGGTTGTGGGGGGAGCTCTCAGGTATGAGAGAAGTTAGCAGTGGCATCTAGTAGGGGTTGGTGCTCAACCCAGTGTTGTTCAATGTGTTAATTAATGACATTGGGGATGGCATTAAAGGCAAGAGCTGCCTCTTTGCAGATGACATCAAGCTCTGTGGGAGTGTGGACACAGATGAATGGATACAGGACCTACAGGAAGACCTAGTGAAGCTGGAGAGGTGATCTGGCATCTGGCAGCTGGTGTTCAATGCTAAGAAGTACAAGGTCATGCACATAAGAGGAAAGAACCCAAGAGCCGAACACAGGCTGGGGGGGTCAGGGTCCCTATAGTGGAAGAGGAAAAGGACTTGGAGATAACCATTACCAGCAACCTAAAGCAGGCTTTGTAGTGTAGACAAGCAGTGGCCAAGGCTAACAGAGTGCTGGCCTATATTGCTAGAGGGTTGATGGGCAGAAGGGAGGAGGTTATCCTGCCGCAATACAGATACTCGGTGGAGCCACACCTGGAGTACAGTTTGCAATACTGAAGTCCCTACCTATGGGAGGATACCAAACAGCTTCAGGCAGTACAGAAGATGGTGACAAAGGTGGTTCAGGGACAGCAGGACAGGGTGCATGAGGACAGACTGACAGAACTCAATATGTGCTTACTGGAGGAGGGGAGGGAGAGCAGAAACCTGCAACTATGTGAAAGGTGTAAACAAAGTCGATATTGGGGGCCTGTTTCATCTTAGTGAAAACAGGACCACAATGGGACACTGTTACAGGGGAAAGTTCAAGAAGGAGGTCAGGAGACACTTCTTTACAGAGTGTATGGTGTCAGGATGGAATTAACTCCCATCTAAGATCATTAATCAAAAAACGGTGAGGGGGGTTCAAGAGAGGATGGGACAGAATGAAGGGAAAGGTCAGGCTTCACTGGGTGCAAGGCCAATGGTAATTTCTGGATCAGGTGCTCTGCAACTGAGCAGACTCAGTAGACCGAACAGCCTTGCTCTGATGGCTAATATCTATGTTCGTAGGTAGTGCCAAGTGTTACTTTTAAATGTGTATGTAGTCAGCTGTGCTGACAGGTGGCCTTTGCCTTTCTCACTTCATTCACCGCAGCTTGCAAAATTGATATTTGGAAGAACTAGCATGGTGGCACCTTTCCCTGCCTCCTTTCATCCCCTGCTTCCATTTCCCCTCCAGTTCTTCTCCTCATGGATTTTATACACCAGCACAACAGCAGACACTCACACATGTGTCCGTTGCCAACTCTGATACACCCCTGAGTTGTCCTTCTCAACCACACCGAGAGACTTAGGGTGTCACTGCAGCAGCCTAGTTCTTTCATTTTTCGCTTACAGGAAAAAAATGTAAGAAAATAAAGATCGATGTCTGTGCCCAGTACACATCACCAGAAGTCATTATTTCTCAAATAAATCCTTCAAACTCCCCCTGCACCTTTTCCAGTCTACTAAATTCACTCTGCCCTGCTAACCAATCAACTACTATGTTGTGAGGGCTTGAGCACAAGATGGACTGCTACAGGAGGAGAGGTAAGTACTGGCAGTGTACACAGTCAAAAGCTGTTTCAAACACAGTCATCATTTTTATGTTTGCTTGCGCAAGAAACATTATTACAGCTTAGGAAAGAAGCAGGGTTTTGGAGGTGCGGCACTGTGGCGGCCAATGCCCCCACTGCATTTATAGGCTTGGCCCCCTTTCCCCAATGGGGTGGCACACTGCTGCTGACACTAGTTCAGCAAGCATGCCACCAACTTGAAACGAAATCGCTGCTGCAATGAGGGAGCGACCCATCATTGCAGGGCGGTACCTTGCCTGGTGTAACATTTCCAGTAACATGGCGGCAGCTGTCGCCATCCACCTCAGAGTCCCCATAAAAGCCAATGGGGTACCCAATCTCCGGTCAGCATGCCCCCTCCCCAGTTCATTTGCCAACGGGCGAGCCCACTCCCTATCAGCATAATGTCCCCATAGATCTTGTTTGCCGAGGGGGGCGCCCAATCCCACTCAGCATCATGTCCCCCCCCCACACACAGATCTTTTTTTTTTTGCCAATGGGGGGCCCAATCCCTATCAGCTCCAGTCCCCCCCAAAATAAATATGCAGGTGGCACACTGGGAGCCCACCCCAGCGTACCAAATCTATCTGCAAAAAAAGGAAACCTTCCTGCTGCAGTTTTTGTTTTTGTTTTACCTGAAAAGCAGAAATCAGTCCCTCGTTGTGTCCCATGCCCCCTTCCCCAACCTGCACCCACTTCCCTGCATCCCTCCTCACCCCATACTTACCTCCAGAGCCTGGCACAATGATCTTCGGTGGACCGGGAACACGTCTGCACTCTTCAAAGCCGACCGCAAACCGAAGAAATGCCAGTAAGCTGTATAATGGCATAAACCTTTTTTGTTTTTTAACATAGGTGGATATGTCAGCCATTTCTGTGAATTTTGGCACCAACTTTTCAACATGGGGTTCTTGGGACCCTACCTTATGAATTCAGTCACTGTCATGACGTTATTCAGTCCCAAAAGGTGCTTTCGCGGTCACTGCGTGGAATCACCTTTCGGGACTGAGTAACAAAATGACAGTGTTACTGTTCATGAGGTGGGCTCCCAAAAGGCCTATGTTGCAAATTTGGTAGCAAAATTCAAAAAAATGACTGTGTTACGAGTGTGCATTGCGCAGTTTTTACACACGCTCGTAACTCCGAGGATTTTTTATATTTTCACTCCAGATTTTCAGCATTGCCATTTTTGCACACTGCTTTATGAACAGTATCGCTGTCATTTTTCACATGTGGCGCACAATGGCATGGTCACTGTGGGAAATCAGCATTCAGGGCAGATTAACAAAATCACAGTAACACTGTTCATGATCAGAGGTCCCAAAATGCCCATGTTGAAAATTTGGTGAGAACATTTTCAAAATGACTATATTACTAGCATGCATTGTGCAGTTTCCCCGCACGCTCGTAACTTCGAGAATTTTTTATATTTTCACTCCAGATTTTCAACATAGGCATTTTTCCACACCTCCTTATGAACAGGATAGCTGTCATTTTTCACATCCCGACCAAACTGTGTTTTCATAGAACATAGAAACATAGATTTTGACGGCAGATAAGGACCGCTTGGCCCACCCAGTCTGCCCATTTCCCTACCTAATGGATAAGCTGCAGATCCTAGTTAACCAGCAGCCTACTTCTTCCTACCCCCAACCCCTAGAATTGCCTTATGACTGTCCCATGCATGCTTGAATTCCACCACTGTTTTGACTCCACAACCTCCTCCGGAAGGCCATTCCATACATCCACAACCCTCTGTGAAAAATACTTCCTTAAGGTACCTCTGAGCCCCCCCTTCTATCTTCAAATTGTGCCCCTTGTTCTTGCACAACTCTTTTTTTGAAAGATGCTACCCTCTTGGACTTTGTTGATTCCCTTGAGGTACTTGAAAGTTTCTATCATGTCCCCCGTCTCCCTCCTTTCCTTGAAGCTATACATATTTAGCTCCTTAAGTCTCTCTTCATATGTCTTCCGGTGCAGACCCTGCACCATTTTAGTTGCCCTCCTCTGGACAACTTCCATCCTGTCTATGTCTTTGAGGAGATTGGGTCTCCAGAACTGCACGCAGTACTCCAGATGGGGTCTCACCAACTGTCTGTACAGAGGGATAATAACTTCCTGTTTTTCCTACCGGTGATGCCTCTCCCTATGCATCCCAGTATCCCTCCAGCCCTCCTTGCTGCCCTCTCACATTGCTTGCCCACCTTTAGGTCATCTGATATGACTACCCCCAGGTCCCTTTCCATTTTTGTTGTTGTTAGTATCTCACCCCCATTGTGTACTCTTCCCCTGGGTTTTGTTTCCCAGGTGCATTACCTTACACTTCTTGGCATTGAATCTAAGTTGCCATACATTTGACCATTTCTCTAACCTTGCCAAGTCCCTTCTCATCCTTTCCACCCCACCTTGTGCATCAACTCTGTTGCAGATCTTTGTGTCATCTGCAAAGGCGTACTTTTCCTTCCAGTCCTCTGCAATGTCGCTTATCAAGACATTGAAGAGGACCAGTCCTAATACCTGCGTACCCCACTAGTAACCCCTTTCTTCAGAGTGGACTCCATTTACTATTACTCACTGTGTCCTATTCTCCAGCCAATTCTTTACCCAGGCTGTCATCTTGGGACCCACTCCCAGGCTGGCTAACTTGTATATTAGTCTTTTGTGTGGGACTGTGTCAAATGCCTTGCAAAGTCTAGGAAGGCCATGTCCTCAGTCCCTCCCTGATCTACTACTTTGGTCACCCAGTCAAAGAAATCTATCAGATTTGTCTGGCATGACCTTCCCGCTGTGAATCCATGCTGCCTTGGGTCCTGTGCCCTCTGGCCTCTAGATACTCAACAATTCTTTCCTTCAGAAGTGATTCCATCATTTTCCTACCACTGAGGTTAAACTAACAGGTCTGTAATTTCCTGCTTCTGCCTTGCTCCCACTTTTGAAGGGAATCACATCTGCCCTCCTCCAGTCCTCGGTACCACCCATCCTCCAATGATTTGTTAAAAGGGTAGTCAGTGGTATCACTAGTTCTACCCTTAGTTCTTTTAGAATTGGGATGAATCCCATCAGGCCCCATTAGCTTTGTCCACCTTCAGTTTTAAGAGTTCTTTCAGAACCCTTTCTTCTTTTAAATGGGCTGGTATCAACTTCTGTATCCAGAGTGTTTCTGCTGTTTGTTTTAGGTATCTCCCTCTTCCTTTGTAAATAGTGAGCAAAATATTTGTTTAGTATCTCTGCCTTTTTCACAGTCACCCTCTGCCCACCCTCCCTCCCTTTATTAAGCCTCACTAACCCTCCCTTGGTCTTCCTTCACTCCCTGATGTACCTATAAAAGGTTTTATCCCCCTTCTTAACTGAGTTGGCTATCATTTTCCTCGGTTTGGGCCTTTGCTGTTCTGACTGCCTTCCCAGCTTCCTTTTGCTTTAACTGATACAGTTCTCTGTCCTGCTCCTTCTGTGATTCCTTGTACTTCCTGAATGCTTTCTTTTTCTCTTGAACCCTCACTGCCACTTCCTTTGAGAACCATAGTGGTTTCTTACATCGTTTCATTTGTTTATTTGCTTCACACAAAAGGCTTGTTACCTCTGTGATTGCAGTTTTATTATTCTCCATTGTTCTTCCACCCTCCTTCCTCCCATTTGCTAGTGCATTCCTTAGGCACTCACCCATTTTGGCAAAGTCAGCCCTCCTAAAGTCCAGTACTTTTGCCTTTGTATGGCTTGACTCTATTGCTGCGTTTATTGTGAACCATACTGTTCGATGGTCGCTAGTTCCCAGATGGCTACCCACTTCTACATCTGTGATCCTTCCTTCATCTCCATTTGAGAGAACCAGGTCTAAGATTGCTCCCTCTCGAGTGGGCTCCAATACTAGTTGTCTAAGGCATGCCCCCTGTAGGGCATCTAGAATAACCCCACTCTTCGAAGTGGCTGCTGCAACTGCACTCCAGTTAACATCTGGCATATTCAGATCACCCATCAGCAATATCTCCCCTTTTTCTGCCATTCTAAGTATTCTTTCTATCATTTCCTTGTCCATTTCCTCCCCTGAGGAAGGGAGTCTGTATATAACCCTCTGTATTGTGGTGCCATTGCCGGTCTCCAAATTTACCCACAGTGCTTCTTCTTCTTCTCCTCCTGTTTTCCCTTTTGTTCTGTTGCTTTGACTCCTTCCCTTATGTAAAGAGCTACTCCTCCTCCTCTTTTACCCTCCCTGTCCCTCCTGTAGATAGTGTATCCTGGTATGTTTATGTCCCAATCATGGTTTTGTGTGTACCATGTTTCTGTGACTGCCACGATATCCAGATGTTCCACCTCCATCAAGGCCACTAATTCAGGAAGCTTGTTACTCAGACTACGAGCATTGGTACTCATTGCTCTCCATTTTTTGATGGCTTTACCTTCTTTTGCAGCATCCCCCACTGACCTTTCTACCTCGGTCTTTTTCTCATTTAGTACCCTGTTTTGTAGGGAGAGGCTGGGATTTTCCTGCTGCTTATCAGTGCCTCCCCCCTTGACTAGTTTAAAAGCTTGCCAATGAAGCATTTAAACCGATTGCTCAAAAGACTTGTTCCCTTCCTGGACAGATGCAGACCATCCTGCCAGTATAGGCTGGTGTCCCTCCAGGTGGAACCCCAGTCCCCAATGAAGCCAAACCCCTGTGCTCCACACCATTTTTTCAACCATTCATTAAACTGCATGGTGTAAAGTACCCTCTCCTCACTCATGCCATTGACAGGCAGCACCTCAGAGAAGGATATTGTGTGTGCTAGTTGTCGTGGGCCCCTCCCCAGTTCTACAAAGTCCTTCTGCACTGCTCTAATCTCATGATGAGCCAAGTCATTTGTCCCTAGGTGGACAATGACGTCCAGCTCAGACTCCCGTGCAGCTGTTCTCATGATCCCTAGGATGCGCTTCCTGTCTCTCCAAGCCATGGCACCAGGCAGGCACTTACTTCAGTTTTCCCTGCTCCCCCTAGTTCTATCCCCCTAATAATTGAGTCCCCCACCAGGAGCTGCTTCCTTTCCTTGTGGTGTCCTCTGCCTCCTTCCTGTGGGCCTCCCTTGTGACAGATGTCCTCAGCCTCCTTAGTCTCCTCTGCGGGTGCATTCATAGGGGAGCTATGCTCCCCCAGAATGGTGTATGGATTGTGGTGTGGAACAACTGACTGGGTGTGCCTCTGTTCCACCATCCTCACCCTCCCTGAGCCCACTGTGGTCCAACTGCTGTGCTTTCTTCGCAACCTCTGAGGTAGTGGTGGTGGTGGTGGTGGTGGTGGTTTCGCACATGTGGTGCAAAATGGTAGTAAATCAACATTTGAGACAGATTAACAAAATCACAGTGCCACTGTTCATGAGTGGAGGTACCAAATGCTTTCATGAAGTGTGGGTCACAAAAAGGCCATGTTGAAAATGTGTAGTGCAAATACCAACAAACGCCCAACAAATAGAAACACTCTGTGCAGGGGGGTTGACACCAGTCCATTTACAGAAGAAAGAGTCCTAAAAGAACTCCTAAAACTCAAGGTGGACAAAGCAATGGGGCCTGACGGGATTCACCCTAGAATCCTAACAGAACTAAGGGGGGACCTAGTGACACCACTGACCACCCTTTTTAACAAATCATGGGAGGATGGGGTGGTACCTGAGGACTGGAGGAGGGCAGATGTGATTTCCCTTCACAAAAGTGGGAGTAAGGCAGAAGCAGGAAACTATAGACCTGTCAGTTTGACCTCAGTGGTAGGGAAAATGATGGAATCACTTCTGAAAGAAAGAACTGTTGAGTACCTAGAGGTCAGCGGGGCACAGGACCCAAGGTAGCATGGATTCACAGGAGGAAGGTCATGTCAGACAAATCTAATCGATTTCTTTGACTGGGTGACTAAAGTAATAGACCAGGGAGGGCCTGTGGATATGGCCTACCTAGACTTTAGCAAGGCATTTGACACAGTCCCGCACAAAAGATTAAGCCAAACTGGGAGTGGGTCCCAGGGCGGTAGCCTGGGTAACAAACTTGCTGCACAAAAGGACACAGAAGGTAACAGTAAATGGAACTCACTCCAAAGAAAGGGGGGTTACTAGTGGAGTACCTCAGGGTTCAGTACTGGGTCCAGTCCTCTTTAATGTCTTTATAGGTGACATTGCAGAGGGTCTGGAAAGAAAAGTATGCCTCTTTACAGATGACACAAAGATCTGTAACAGAGTTGATACACAAGAGGGGGTAGAAAGGATGAGAAGGGACATGGCAAGGTTGGAGGAATGGTCAGACATATGGCAACTTAGATTCAATGCAAAGAACTGCAAAGTAATTCACCTGGGAAACAAAAACCCAGGAGAAGAGCACACAAAGGCGGGGAGGTACTAACAACAACAAAAATGAAAAGGGACCTGGGGGTAGTCATATCACATGACCTTAAGATGGGCAAGTAATGTGAGAAGGCAGTAAGAAGAGCCGGGAGATATTGGGATGCATAGGGAGAGGCATCACAAGTAGAACCAGCATTTGTCAATGCTGAGTGTTGTCGTGCTGGCATTGGCTTTGGTAGTGCAGTGCGGAAACACATTTTTGGCAGGATGTGGAAAATGACAGCTGTACTGTTCATAAGCTGGTGTAAAAAAATGGCAGTGGTGAAAATGTGGCATGTAAACATTGCAAATTTGTGAAGTTACAAGGGTGCCTGGGAAATGCAGTGTCACTGTCATTTCGTAATCTGCCCTGAACACTGATTTCTCACAGCGACTGCGGTATTGTGCGTCGGAAGTGCGGAAACACATTTTGGCCAGGATGTGAAAAATGACAGCTGTACTGTTCACAAGGAGGTGTAATAAATGACAATGTCGAAAATCTGGCATGAAAATATTGTGAATTCGCGCAGTTATGAGCGTGCATAGCAACTGCGCAACACACGCTTGTAAAACAGCCATTTTTTTCCCCCAAATTTGCAACATAGTCTTTTTGAGAGCCCACCTCATGAACACTGCCACTGTCTTTGTGTTAATCAGACCCGAAAGGTGATTCCACGCAGTGACTGTGAATTCACCTTTTGGGACTGATTAACATCATATCAGTGACAGAATTCATGAGGAGGGGTCCCAAAAACCCCATGTTGAAAATTTGGTGCAAAAATTCCAAAAAATGCCCGAGATATGCATCAAAGTTGAAAAACCCTATTTATTCCATTATACAGCTTACCAGTATTTCCACAGTTTGTGATCGGCTTTGAAGAGTGCAGACGTGTTCCCGGTCCACCGAAGATCATCGTGCCGAGCTCCAGTGGTAAGTATGGGGTGAGGGGGAGTGGGAGGTGGGTGCGCAGTGGGTGGGTGTGGTGGTGGGTAGGAGACTACGAGGGACCGTTTTCTGTTTACAGGTGGAAAAAAAACCATCAGCAGACGGTTTTCTTTTTACAGGTGGTTTCTTATTTTGGGGATACAGTAGCCGATGGAGGATTGAGGCACCCCATTGGCACAGAAGGAGGGGACATCATGCTGATGGGAGTAGGGCTCCCCATAATACGATAAAGTAAACAGGAAAGGGGGATGGATGCGACGAGTTGGGCACCCCATCGGCAAACAACAAAAGTGGGGACACATTCTGCCGACAGGGAGTGGGCTCCCCCATCAGCACATACTTGGGCAGGGTAAGCTGACCAGGGGGATTGGGCACCCCCGAAGTCAGCAGTTTAGTGGCCACTGTGCCGCCATGTTTTCAGCTGGCGAAGCATGTAGGAAGGGTCCACTGCATGTGACGAGCTTTGCTTGCATTGCAGCGGACCTTTCCTTAGATGTGCTCGCCACATTAGTATGCATGGTGTGGCACCGGCATGCAGGTTGATTGAGGAATGAGGGACGCACCTACTGGTGCGTGCCCTGCATTCACCCAACAGCGACCGCATCTCCAAATCTGCACTACCACAAGATGTTGGCTGCGCAAGCGTGCCAACATAAAAAGGGAAGTGGTTATCCCTCTGTACAGACAGTTGGTGAGACCTCATCTGGAGTACTGCATCCAGTTTTGGAGACCCCATCTATGTAAGGACATAGACAGGATGGAGGCAGTCCAGAGGAGGGCAACTAAAATGGTGCAGGCTCTGCATCAGAAACCATATCAAGAGAGAGAGACTGAGAGAGATAAATATGTATACCCTTGATGAGAGGAGGGACAGGGGGACATGATAGATGCTATCAAGTACCTCAAGGGAATCAACAAAGTCCAGGAGGGTTGCATCTTTCAGAAAAAGAGATGTGCAAGAACAAGGGGGCACAATTTAAAGATAGAGGGGGAATGGCTCAGGGGCAACTTGAGGAAATATTGTTTCACACAGAGAGTGGTGGACGCATGGAACCGCCTTCCTGGGGAAGTTGTGGGGTCTTAAACAGTGGGGTAATTCAGACATGCATGGGACAGACATAAGGCAATTATAGTGGGGGGTAGGAGGAAGTAGGCTATTGGTTAACTAGAATCTGCAGCTTATCCAATAGGTAAGGGAATGGGCAGACTGGGTGGGCCAAGCGGTCCTTATCCATCGAAGTCTATGTTTCTATGTTCTATTGGGTGTTACGGTTCCTAGCCATAGCATCCCACCCTGTACAGACTGATAGGCGTCGGAGTGTGCCTTTGGATTGCTGGCTGCAATGCTCATGCCATTCCACCCCCCATCCTGCAGCCAGTGACAGGCATCAAGGTGTGCCTTGGACTCTTTGGTCTCAGACGTCACCCATTCTCCTATACTGTACTTATTTCAGTGTATGTCCATATGGAATGGGGTGACTGTGAAACCAATCACCCCAAGGCACACCTCAACACTTGTCGGTGTCTGCAGGATAGAGTGAGGTGAAATGACGTGAACATTATGTGCAATGACCCAAAGGCATACCCCATTGCCTGTCCATCTCTGCAGGGTGGAGGTGGGGTTCGCGTGAAGTTCAATACTTCACTGCCATTCCTATTCTGCATCTGTCTGACTCTTGTACTTCCAGTGCTAATACCAGCAAGCAAACATTTGGCATTGACAAATGTTTGTTCATCTCTAGAGATTTGTTTTGTCCCCATTGTTGGCCACTTATTAAAGACTAGAGTAGTTTGTGTATAATTTCCCGAATTATTTTTTTTTTTTTTTTAATGAATGCTGATGAACACCCTTTAAATGTGTTTTTATTCGTATAGCTGAATCAGTACTCCGGAGCAACTTGCTCAACCTTTTATGTAAATTTCTGCTTTTTAAGCACAAGGGGAGACTTGCAAGTTCTGAGAGAGAATCCTCACTATTCCCACTTGACTGCATCAAAATCCAACAGTTTGTAAAAGATAAGAAAAAGGAAATGCATGAGGTAGTTTTTTCCTGGGGAAGGGCACTAGAACATCATTTCGTTCTCAAGATAGTAACAATATTTTAGTTTCCACAACTTTCATTCATTCCAGCTTGCAGAGAAAAAAGTAGTATAATTGAGTTCAAGGGTTCAAGAGCTTCTCCTTGAATAAGAGGCTGAGGTACTGTAATTCCAGTACTCTATTACTTTTAAAGAGCTTCACAGTACATTCAATCCCAGGCTCACCAGCCATTTGAAGAATTGCTTCTGTTCCTCTGAGGTCATTTAGCATCTAGTGTTTTTTGTTTAGCTCCTTGTTAAAAGAGTTCTTAAGTACTTAGGCCTTAGCACTGTCCCATGCAGATGGGAACCGTGAATGTCCAATGGATCTCTTATTGGAGCTGAAACCTAAAGATGGAGCTCTTACAACAGGTCATCTTAGTCCACCACAATCTTGTCCAGCACTTTTAATAAACTTTGAAAAAGAGCATTTAAATAAGCGGATTCACAGAATGAGGATGGCTGACACAGAAGCATGGCGGAGAGAGTGACAGGCTGCAAACCTTGCCGCTACCCCTGAAATATGCTCAACAGAAGACTCCTCCTCTGTGAACCCCAAAACATTAGAACTACTATACCACGGACACCAGAGTAGAGTATTCATTCAGTATCTCAGCCTTTACCCTTGAGTATTCATTCAGTATCTGATCCTTCACCTCTGGCTAATGCATGGTTTCTCCCCCTTTTCCCTTGTTTTCGGGTGCCCTATCCCCTCCTTCCTCTTCCTCTTTTCATTTTGAACTGGAAGATGGTTTATTGTTATCTGCAACCCATGCTGCTATCCTGGTTTCCAGACCCTCTTCGACTTCCTTAATTCTAATCTTGTAGTACCTTAGTGCTGTTGTGTATGTCTGTGTTGCCTAGTGGCAACCAATTATAGAACCTGTTTTTGTGTAGAATCAATTGCTGTAGGTTCCTGTTGAACCTGAAGTGTCATGTTATTTCCTGGCCTTTTCCCCTTAGTTCTCACAGGGATGCAAACTTCATCAGTTGCTTCGTGAGCCTTCTACAACAAACCCCACATGTGCTCTACTTTTCTAGCCTCATGTAGCTTCTCCAGACTCTAGGCCACCAAATCTCTCAGCAGGGTAAAGTTCAATTTTCTAAAGTTCTGGGTCCCGGTCCCTGAGGCCCAACTAATTTTCCCTGTCACCAGGGAGAAGGCTGTCTCATTGTGGTCACTGTCTCCACTGGTTCCTTGATGTTCACACTGAAGATGATCCCATCTCCATTGCTGGGAACAACGCCAAGGATGGCTCCAGCCCTGGTCCCTTGTTTTACATGCTGTTCTAGTAAGCTATCTTTGAAAGTGGACAGGAAATCCATCTCAGCCCTACCATTAGCTGTGAAATGTCAGGTAGTGGATTGCCTAGTTGGTAATCTTTGTAGCTACACATTTAAATTATTTAGTCTGTTAGCACAAGTTGTACTCTTTGCATGTGACTGCATTTTTTTAAAATAATGAAGAGCTATTTGTTCATATGTTCAGCGGTGTATTATGTTACTGAAGCAGTGACCAACAATGCAGCATCCAGTGCACCTGCCTTTTTTTTTTTCTTACATTGTATTTCACAGCTACTTGGCATTCTTCCTTGATGTGGCCCTCTCTGTGACTGGTATCAGTATAAAGGGAACAGTGATGGGTATGGAGAGAGCAGTTTAGTGCAAAATGACAAAAGGAGTGGAAGAGTGGGACCAGTCTGGCTAGGGAGTATTTAGGGGCAACCCTGTAAATCACAATGGCTTAGTCAAACACTAAGAGAACAATTTTGAGAATGATCTCCCAAAAGATGGGGCACAACAAGTGATGCTGTGGTATAGTCTTCAGAGTTGGGGAGAGGTTTTTACAGCTGCATGGTGATGTCACCATGCTGTTGTATTACTATGACTAGGAGAGAGAGAAGGGACTCGGGAAGCATGTGATTGGATATCAAGAGGGTCTTCATCTGCTGAATGCTTGGGCTGGACATGACTCACAACTCTCCACCTCACCTCCACAGTGCTGTTCCCTGCTGTTCCATTGTCTCCCCCTCCCCTCCTCCACCCCACCACTGCAGTAACCGTACTATTTCCTTTCTCCTGACTTGAACTCCTGAACCTACAAATGGTCACTGTCAGGGTGTTAAATCTTTTTTTCTGTGTGTACTTTACCTCTCTGGTTTTCTGTTGTGTGTGTGTGTGTGCGCGTATGTGTGTGTGTGTGTCTGCCAGTTCTGTCTGCTTTTATGTTAACCCTTTCAGGACTGATCTAATAGTGGCATTCTATTCAGTTTTTTTCATGCAAAGGTAGCTGCTAAGACATTGTAAGGTAGGCTACCTGCACTGAATCCAGCTCCTTCTACATGTCTGGCTATATGGGGTTTTTGTTAATTTGTACCTCCTTTATATCCAGATAGTCCCTTCACAGCTTTTCTAGGCTGAGGAGCTTATGTTTACGAATCTCTGGTTCTGCACATTCTGTTTCTGCTGCATGATGCTGCTGGTCAGTGAAAGCACCTCCCCATCCTCACTGGCATTCCAAGTTGATTACAGAAGTCAATGACGTACAAAGCAGAAGGATCTACAATCAAAGACCTGACTGTAATGAAACACAAAACTGTGGCACACACTCACACCTAGGAAATGAATGTGATCACAATGTAAAACTGTTCAATCCTTTGAGTTTCTTCTGGGCTGGTGTGGTATGGTGATTGGGGTGCTGTCTGCTAATTTTACTAGAATAAAGGACTAGTGGTGGCCGGAGTGGCCACAATCCACTCTGCAAAGTGATTTGTGGAGAAATGCAGAATCTGTGAAGTACTTCACATCATAATGAGGAACGCAAAGTCTATTGAAAGAAATGACTTTGCATTATTTCGCCTTCCACAAACCACCACTCCACCAATTTTAAGGCGAGGTACATTGAAATCAATGTACTTCGCATCACTTCACCTTGTTGGTGAGCTCCAAAAGCAAACTTTGCAGTGATTCATGGGATTGCAGGTCACATGGGCTCTAGATTGTTCTGCATAGCCTCAGTTCTCGGTAGTGTGTGTAGGTAGCTGTAGGAGACAGTTTGCTCCGAGAGCTCTCTGCAATTCAAACCCTCTAAAAGCTGTTAAAAAAGCCTTTTTGAGTAACTTTTTTTGCTAAAACTTTAGTGCATCGATTGTAGGAAACCCTCCTGTGCTCATCATCGAGTGTTTATTGTTTGTGTGTGGATTTTGAATGTTAATGTACAACATTCAGTCTGTGTACTGACAGACATTAGAAGTGTGCTTTGGGGAGGAGCGTATCGGTGGTGTAGGTAGATTAAGTTGGAGAAATAGGGAGTTCTTTGTTTATTGGTTATATTTTTCTTGTATAACTGTATTAATGTACACACAGTAATATTTTTAACAGTTGTTGACATTTTTTTGCTGATTGTGTTGTGGACCTGGTGCAGAAGAGCATAATTTCAGGTCATTTAAAATATGTGGTATATTATCGAAGTTTTCAATTTGCTACGCATTACTTGTAGACAAAGTGTATGAGTCTGAGTGAGTGTGTGATGCGTGACATGAAATACTACACCTTTTATTGTGCCACAGTGTAATTGCAGCAGTGTGAGCCTGCTATCCACTGCACCTGTGTGATTTTGTACTGCTTTGTGGTATCTTGGTTTTGCACTATTACTGTAATCTGCAGTCACAGTGCTCCCCTTCCCCAACCAGCAAAAGGTATTCTTTTCCAGATTGGATTGTGACTTGAGCACCACTGGTTAGTTAAGGTGTTGTTGAACTTGTTGTGACTTTGCGTCTGTATCTCTTGTTTAAGCCACTGTTGTTTTTTTTGGCTTCACATTCAGTGGCGCAGAGTAAATGTTCCAAAATCTAAATTTGTTTAGAATTTTCTTGTTGATCCCCCAAATGCCCACAAACAGACATGCAAGCAAAGCTGTTTCTCGCAATGGTACTGCTGCCAGTGGTAAGATTGTCTGTGGGCATGGTAGTACGCAGAAGTGCATTGCTGATGTGAGGAAAGGTATTTCTCCTTCAATGTTTTTTACAGCGCAATCGGTAGCTTCACTCATAGTTGGAGGAGATGATGTTGTCCCAAATGGTGGTGTTAGTGCAGTTACTGGTGGTATGAGTATTGCTGTCTCAAGTTCCGCTTCTGACCAGTTGACCGTGTCCAAAAATATAGTTGAGTGTAAAGCAATGAGTGACAGTGTAGATGATGTCATACTCTCCAGTAACATCCCATTGGTAACCGAACATGAGGATTCTGATCATCATGGCAACGATAACACACAATGTCACATTTCTTCCACCACGGTTCAGGTCACATATTTGCCATGCAATGATTCATAGTGTGGCAAAAAAATATCGGGTGATGGTGGTGTTAATGATGATGAATCTGATAATGATGATGTTGCTGTGGTTGCAACATGCAGTCCACATGCCAACATCCAAGCAGAAGATGTGGATAATGTTGATGAATATGATGATGATGTCAGTGACCCCAATTGGGAACAGGACAAAAAGAAATTCAAGGTGGCTGTGTCTAGGTCTGTTTGCATTAACCCCCACCCCTGTAACGAGTTGTGATTTAGCAGTTTAAGTTGATGTTGATGATGACCCAGTAATAATGATAGATACAGTAGTCATGGCGGTCAGTTGCATTCCAAGTGTGTCCTGCCTGAAAAATCATGTAGCACACACCCCACTTCAGGGTTTGAAAAAACAGAGTCCAATAAACAGCATCAGGGACATGTTAAAAATAGGGGATCACAATCCCTTGTTTGGGATTTTTTTGTGCAAGATGCAAATGATGAGTCAGTTGTAATCTGCCAGCTTTGCCATGTGTGTGTGAAGCAAGGTAAAAAGGGGAGAACCACCTGGGCACAGGGGGACAGTATACACATCTTAAGAACAGGCACATGGCACTGTAGACCCAGCACAAGATTGCAGCTAATACCGCAGTGGGGCGTTCACCCCCATCATCAACCATAATGAGCATGTTATCCCCTTCCATGACGATAAGATCAAGTAGGAATGTGTGCAGTAGCAATGAAATAACAACAGAGGATTACTACAGGCATGATGAGGTGGAGAAGCATAATGATTTTGAAATCTTGTCCAGTGGTGGTGAGAGTAGCAGTTTTGGTGGTGTTGGTGGTCAGTGCAGTATGTCTAGTGCAAGTGGTACATCAACCCCTGTTCATAAATCTGGGAAAATAACTTAATTTGTGGATTTTTTATCACATATCCACACTCCACCCCCTGCTATTTACAGAGTAGAACCATTTGTCATCACACCCCATGTAAAATGTTTAAGTCAGCCCACGTTACAGAGTAGTTTTGCCCATAGGTTGAAGTATCCACCCAATCATACAATGTCACGTGAACTTAATGCTGCTGTAGCTGAAATGCTGGCAACTGATCTTTTGCCCATCTCCTTTGTGGAGAATTCTGGATTCCGGTGGTTTGCAGCACGTGTCTGTCCAAAATGGAAAGTCCCATCCAGGACATACTTTTCCACCTGTGCTGTCTCCGAGTTGTACTGTACTGTGTCCGACTCTGTAAGACATTTCCTTCAACATTCCTCCTCTCCAGTCATCCATTTAATTATGGATATGTGGACAAGTGGCAAAACAGTGGGGAGTTTATATTTGTGTATAACTGCACATTGGGCGCAGGTGCCAGGCATTGTTTGTGTCGTTGGTAGTGTGAATAATCAGTGTAGTAAGGTGGAGTGTCATGGTAGCAATCTTCCAGAAATTCGACAGCATGCAACGATTGTTATGTGCAATGTGACCTGTTCACACACTGGTAAAAACATGCTGAACTTGGTACTGACTGAAACTGACAAGTGGCTGAACCCCCCGTCCCTGACAGCTGGGTTCATAGCAAGTGACTATGGGTCAAATGTGGTTAAATGCATCACGAATGGTGGCTTTGTTCGGGTTTCATGCATGGCCCACTGTTTAAATCTTGTGGTGCAGGAGTTTCTGCAGCTCCCTGATTTAAAGGAATTGCTGACAGTTGCACGCCGTGTTTGTTCTCACTTTTCACGCTCTGCAAAGGCCCATGACCAGCTTCGGCAGTTGCAGATCCGAAACAGCCTTCCGCAGCACCTCCTGAAGCTGGAAGTTGTCACCCAGTGGAACTCCACTTTATACATGGCAGAGAGGTTGTATAAACAGTACAAAGCCATCTCAGAATATCTTGTCATGCACACTAGCCGTGACAGTTCCGGGGCCTCCATGTCTATGACGACTGAACAGTGGCACCTCATGGACTCTGTAATAACAATTTTGAGGCCACCTGTCTGCACCCCCATCATTTTCCTCACATCCTGCTGGGGATCCGGCCACCATCCATCTTGACCGGGACCGCTGCACCCTGAAACTCCTGCGGCTTGCCCCCCGCAGTGGGGCAGCAGGGAGCCCCCTCACTCCCCACCCTTCATGGATCCAGCTTGGGTGCCAGCACCCGATGAACACTCGCGGACAGCCATCAAGCCGCACGAGAGGTGCCACTTTTCCACTGTTCGCATTCCCCCCCAAGTCAGTGGTCTGCAATGATGCCAGTGGCCGGGAGCACGCATGCATCTGCATGCCCCTCTATCCAGGCATCTGCCCTGACTCCTCCCCAGTGTATGGCATGCATCCTCGACCCCCCAGCCTCTGCCAGGGGGCAGTCGGGCGCCGACCATCTTGAACCCCCCTCCCTGGAGAGGGAGAGCAGTCCATCAGACACTTGATCTCTCTCCTCCCTTGCCAGCCCCTGGAGACCTGTGGTTGATTCCGAACCCAGGTCACCGGCATGGTGTGAGGTGCGGTGACCAGCGCTTCTGCCCTCAGCGCCACTGGGCTGGCCAATTTTGAGGCCTTTTGAACATGCCACACAGGCAGCAAGTGGTGAGTCTGCCTCCATTAAACAATCAATGCCACTGCTGTGGGTGCTGTGGCAGACATTGGTGAATGTACAGCATAGCCTTGATGTTGCCAGAGACTGTGCTAGCAGTGTGCTGCTGAAACACATGCTGACAGTATTCGACCAGAATTGTCACATCTTGAGCATTCAGCATAGTGACAACTTTGCAATAACAACAATGCTGGACCCATGATACAAACGTGGAATTGCCTCACTACTGGAGGGCGGGCCTGAGCAGGTAACAAAATGTCAGTGGGAAACTGGTGCGCTTGGTTCATGGGGCACAGAAGTCATGTGCCAAGGTCAGCAAACCTCTTCAACATAATCAGGCTGAAGGTCAACCTGGAATAGTATCAAGCATGTCCTGTAAGGGGAAGGGGATTGCAGTTCTAGGTGGTCTCATCTGTCATCAAAACTAGTTGGCATTAACCCACTTTGGGAAGCTTTGTCCCAAGTGGGGATTTGTGACATAAATGATTCCGGAGAACAGAATGATGCATCAACCACTGGACTTAGTGCAACACAGCGAATGGTTGAGTCATATTTGTCTGAAAATAGGCATCTGTCAATAACTGATGATCCTCTTTTTTTTAATTTCTTTTTATTGTATAGAGGTGACAGATAGATAGTACTGTATGACAATGGCTGTATTAATTACATATCTAACTACATAGTTTGTATACAAATGCTTTTTGTCTAATTATCTTAAAACTGATAAACCGTTCTGTTTTTTCCTTCCAAACAGGTGATTGTTCTACAAGTGACTGAAATTTAATTATAAAGATGTATAGCCCCCAGAGATTCATTTGAGGTGAAATTTCCCCAGGACAATGGATTGTTCTTCAACTGAAGAGTCTGCATCCCCTGACCGTGTAGGACCTCTTCACTCCCAAGGACCCTGAGGATTGTGGCGTGGAGATGCTCAAGGGACAAAGTCTAGGTCATACCCAGAAAGATACTTGGCCTCCACAACGGCTCAAACACTAGTTGTCTGTTATGAAGTATGGCCATTAGGGACTCCATATAATAAATTTCGGTCACTAGCCCCCTCCATTTTTTAACTGTAAGAATGGTGGGAGTTCGCCAACATCTTGTTATGGCCTTTTTGGCTGCCAAAATATAAATAGGTAGCAGGGTTTGGTACCAAGATGGGTTATGAGAAGGGAATATAGACAACAATACCATCTCAACTGTGAGTTTGATCGTCCCTCCGAGGCAATCTGAAATTTCTTGTTGTAAAGAACACCAAAATGGCATTAATTGGGGACGTGACCCAAAACAGTGGCTGCGATCGGCAAAGTCTCATGAGAATCCCTGCCAACATTTCCCGAATGAGGGCAGGAGGTATTTGGTTAATATAGCCAGGAAACAAAAAAAGTGACTTCAGCATTTCCACACAAATTCGTGCCGCTTGGTAGCATATGTAACTCTACATGCCTGGGGGGGACGCCCAGAGCCACCCCTGTTCTGAGATATCTAATTCTAGGTCCCTGCACCAGCTATTCAAAATTGAGATTGATGAATCACCCATCCCCTCTCTTAGGATTTTATTAAGATAATCCACCTGATGAGGTCACAACTGACCTTTAATATTATCCTCCAGATATTTCCAGGCCATAGGTATTGGGTCCGGTAATTTAGAAGTGACATCTTTTTGCCACAGGAGATAATGTCTGACCTGAGTATGTCTAAAATGGTCATTGTTGGTGAGGTCATATTTAGTTTTTAGAGTTTCAAATGGGATGATACCAGATGGGGAGAGAAATTGTTTGAAAAACTGAAGCCCAAGTCTTCTCCATCTTGAAAAGGTATGGTCAAGGGATGCCGGAAGGAATCGGTCGTCCTCTGAAATGTGTGCATAGAAAAAGAAAAGTTCTCTGAAGCCCTTATGTTTTTTTTAACTTATGCCATAATTTTAAAATTTGAGCTGTAAAAGGGGTAAAATCCCACAAGGGGAGGTAGCCTGGCCACCGAAGCTAAAGTTACCTTAGTGATATCATATAGGTCATTTATGGCAAATTCCAGATCTTTCCAAAGTGCTCAATAAGTTGGTGATATTCACAAGGACAATATTTTGAAGAGGGCTGCTAAAGCATAGAATTTCAAGTTTGGAAGATTAGCCCCTCCCCAAGGAGAGTGGAAGCTGCAAAAGAGGCATTCTAAGTCTCGGTCTCTGCCCATTCCAGATAAAGTTCGATATGAGTTTGTCCCAAGATTTAAAGTAAAAATTGGAGGGGAAGGTGAGGATATTTTGGAATAAATATAATAATTTGGGGAGAACGATCATGCAAATGGTCTCAATTCTTTGAAAGACGTTCAATGGCAACCTAGACCAAGAGGACAAATTCGTTTGGATCTAGGTAGATAAGGGCTCAAAATGTATCTAAATCTAAATCAGGTTATCTAAATCTCTTGGAATATAGATTCCCAAATATTTTAAATTTCGCTTTATACCATTTTATAGGGTATTTGTTTTTAATAGCTTGGGAAGGAGTGAAAAATAGTGGAAGCAGATCTGTTTTAGCTACATTTAATTGGAAGCCCGATACTCTTTTAAAATCCTCCAGCTGTTCTCATAAATCAGGAAGAGAAGTACCAGGATAGAGAGCAGTTACCAGAAAGTCATCAGCGAACAAAGCCACCTTATGTTCTCTTTGACCCACAGGGACCCTCTCTATCCGGCTATTCCTCCTAATTGTCTCTGTCAAGGGCTCAATAAACAAAGTGAACAATAATGGGGATAAAAGGCATCCCTGTCTTGTGCCTCTTTGTATATGTATTGGGATAGGGAGCCATTAACATGAATATAGGCTCTAGACTGAGAATATATATTTTTCAGGCAGGTAATGAAGGAATTTGGAAAGGAGAATTTGGTCAGGGCAGCCCATAAGTATTCCCAGCTCACCTTATCGAACGCTTTGTCGACGTCTAAGCTAATAATAGTAGATGGGATCTTCCTTGCAAGGATGTGTAATAAAAGGTGGAGTAGATTATCCGAAGTACTTCTGTTTTATAAATCCAGATTAGTCTTGGTGGACTAACTGTATGAGGACAAGCTCCAGCCATTTGGCCCATATGGCCATAAATATTTTATAGTCTACATTTAATATTGAAATTGGGTGATATGATGATGGGAGAGTAGGGTCCTTCTCAGGCATAAGTAGGGGAGAAAGGACTGCGTAGTTCCAGGAAGGAGGAGTGTCTCTCCCTCCACCACTGCACGGCATGCTAATAAGAAACTGGGGAGCAATTGGGGAAATACAAGTTTTGTATCACTCTGGGCCAAAACCATCAGGGCCCCAGCATTACAAGGGTTTTACATTTTTTACCTGATAGAGTATCTCTTCAGGGCTAATGGGATGTTCCATTTGTTCCATTTGGGACTCAGTTAAGTTTAGGTAAATGAAGCTTAGTTTAAAAATTCAGATATTGCCTCTTTCTGGTCCTGCGGAGGGTGGGAGCAGTTTATAGGGCCTCATAAACTTGTGTAAAGGCCTGTTTGATTTGCTTTTCCTTGTAAGTGGATATGCCTGGAATAGGGGATTTTATTTTTAAAATGGTAGAGGCCAGTTTATTAGCTCTTAATTTCCAAGCCAAGAACCGGGCTCCTCTAGCTCCCCCTTCATAGTTGTAGCGTCGTAGGTAATTCAGGCTCTGGAGGGTCTTGTAGTCTATTATTTTTTGTATATCTTGCTTTATAGACCTAATGTGGCACTCAAGGTCCGTATCACCCTCATGGTATATCATTTGGTATGAAGCAAGAAGATCTGTTAAAAAATTGAGTCTTGCATTTGCATTTGCCTCCTTTTGTTTAAGGGATGAATATTCCAACATCTCTCCATGCAATACCACCTTCAAAGCATCCCACTGGATGGGAAAAGAGACCTCAGAAGAGAAGTTGTCCTGTATAGCCTGCGGAATGCATTGCTTCAAATGAACTAAGAATTTTTGATTCCGTAGGAGGGAATTTTTGAACCTCCAGAACCTGAGTTTCTTTTGCTTTCCCAAATTAATCTTAAGAATTAGTGGATTATGGTCAGACAGAACCCTTGGTTCAATTAAAATGTCTTGTACCAGGGTAAGGTGTTCCAGTCACAAAAAAGTAGTCTAAACGTGAGTACTTATTATGCCTCCTAGAGAAAAAGGTATATCCTAGGGTGGATGGAAAAAATTTTCTCCAGGTATCCTCTATGCAAAAAAGGACAAATTTCACTTTAAGTGTTTGGCAGCTTTAGAAAGCCTCTGCGGTTTGGGATTTGAAAAGTCAATGTGGGGGTGGAAAGAGATATTAAAATTCCCGCCCATTGTCAGGATGTCCCTGAGCCTCTCCATCACCCTTGGCAGAAAGGTCCTTATTATGGGGAGTGAGGTCTGAGGAGGAAGATAAGTATTGACTAGAGTTACTGTCTGGGAGTATAGTATTCCTGTAAGGATCACATATCAGCCCTGTGGGTTCAAAAAAGTATCTTGAATTTCTAGTGGAGTGAAAGCAGGAATTAAAATCACTGTTCCCCTCTTGTGGCTTCTCAGATGAGAGGATGCCAGAACCCAGTAGTGACCACCCCAATGTAACTTTGAATGTTCTAGAGAGGAGAGGTGAAACTCCTGCAGAAAATATAAATCTGCATTCTGGTTTCTAAATATTGCATGACTTTGTATTGTTTGACACGGGAATGCAGACCATTCACTTTCTGAGAATTTTTTTACCGGTACATTAACCATGATCCTAGGGAAGGGGCACCAACAATGTATACCTGGTGGAGTGCGTGGAACCAATAGGATACAAGTAAATGGTCAGAATTATGTTCCAGACTTCCCACTTCTTGTCCAGGGGTCCAATTGAACCAATTCCAGTGCACCCGGACAGAGTGGTGTACTTGCACTCTACGACCCCTCGGCCTCCAATGCATCCAGCCAAGAACGGGGCAACATATCTCTTAGCAAGCATCGTGTCACCATCCTTTTTTACATTTACCAAAAAAACCAAAACTAACAGTCTAAACCATAACCTGAAACAGCAATAAGCAACTGGTCTCCTATGGGAGAAAACTATATAAAAGCGTTCTTCCACTAGTTGGGGAAGATATATCCATCTCCAACCCAGGTCCCAGGATAAAGGGAATCCCTCCTTCCTAGGTAAGTGGGGGGGTGACCCATCAAAGGTGAATCTAGGCCCACTTGAGAGGGATTACCCTCTCTAGGAACAGACCCACTCTCAGACTGGTCCTGTAGAAGTGGGACATAAACTTTATATAGTATTCAAACCATAGGCTAACCCATATAATCTAGGGGAGAGTCCCTCTGCTACCAGTGAGCGAGTGTTTACTCCCTCTCAGGGTATAGGGGTAAAAGAACCTGGGGTATAAGACAAGAGTGAAAACTGTCCTATTGTTCTTGCTGGAGGACCTATCATATATGAAGAGGCTCCCCAATAAACCATAAGACCAATATTCCCACTCTATCTACTTCACCCTAGTTCCCACTTGCCCAATGTGGGTAAATGTCCCCCTTTTACCTCATGGGTTCAAGTTCAAGTTTAAGTTCAAGTTTATTGTAGGAAAACTCCATTGAACAAGCTCATTCACAAGGAGATCCTTTGACACAGATAGGTAGTTACAGATTGCATAATCGAAAAAACAGTACAGATTCAAGTACAGAATTATGGGCAAGCATTAACATGTTGCATAAAAATGACAATGACATAGGAAAATACAGGTACAGAAAAAAGGTACTAAATGGGTAGGGAGGATAGGAGGAGTGGGGATGGAGGACAGGGATATTAGCTCAAGCTGTGGACCCTGCAATACAAGCAGACTTGATAGACCAAATGGCCTTCTTCTGCTGGCTTGTTCATATGTTGTTTCGGAATCACAAGGTAGCTAATTTTTAGTTAAGTAAGAGGAAGCAGTGGGCTAGGGTTAGAACAGTGAGATAGGATTTAGAAGCAGCTGCATGTATGTTTTACTTTTGCTGCAACCAACCTTTTAAATAGTCTGACAGGGACAGTACCGGGAAGCTTCAGTACACCTTGGAGCTGGTTCCAGATAGTTGGGAGTATGCTCGATATGGCCTGCTTACCGAGTGAGGTGCGAGTTCTCGGTACATCAAGAAGGAGGTAATTTTTTCTAAGAGAGTAGGCACTATGGAAAATAAGGAAAAGGGTTATGAGATAGTTCAGGAGCTTGTTCAGGAGTAGCTTAAGAGTCCATATACCAGCATGAAGTATACACCTAGTAGAGAGTGATGTCCAGCCAGCAGCTAGGTACAAATCACAATGGTGGGTTCAATAGGGTAAGTTTGTCATAAACTATAAGGTGCGGTGGTAGAGGACATGTAGTTTGCTGAGTCCTGAGGCTGCTGTGGAGGAATAGATTAGATCTCCATAGTTGAGTAGCAGCAAGAAAGTGGCCTGGACCTGTCTAGTTCTGGTATCCAATGAAAAGAGGGACTAATTTTTAGCCGCTTTGCCAGATTGTCGAAGTGGTCTGAAAGGAAAGCTTGTTGTCTAGCCACATACCAAGATATTTGAATTTGGAGGTGATTTCAAGGGGTTCACCTGGGGCAGTAGTGACAAATTCTTTCTGCATGTTCACAAGGGAAGCGGAGTTGGTGTTTGGGGCAAAGATCATGGCCTTAGTTTTCTTGGCATTGAGGAGTAGTTTGGCATTGATTAGGTTGATTTCTAGTTGTGCAAAGTTGGCTTGGCTCATCCCTCACTTCAGCTAGTGTAGGGCCTGATGTATACAGTACAGTATCATCAGCAAAGAAATGCAGATGGGACTGGGATATATGTGCGTCAAGGTTATTGATGTACAGGGAGAAGAGGATGGGACCTAATATGGAGCCTTGTGGGACTCCCCTAACAACTGGAAGGGATGCAGAAAAGAGGCCACTATGGGTGTAACAGCAAGGGCCTCCAGGGTTTCAAGTTAAGAGCCATCTCTAAGAATATGACATCCTGAAAAACTAACCGTATGTGGATCCAATCTGTGTTAAATAGGGCCCACCTCGGGAACTGCCCCCCCCCCCGGTCTTAAAACGGGGTTCAAAATTATATAAGGAGAAGCATCTCCCTCGGCAAATGTAGATCGAATGTAACTGGAAGGACACCCCAGAAAACTCATTTAGAGCCCAATTGATTGAGGAGCTGCAGAAAGTGGTAAAACTGCAGAAATCCAACTCCAAAGTTCAGGCCCCCTGTCCTCTCTTCCCCTCCAAATGCAAATCTAAAACCTTTGTTATCACCTCCAACTTAAGAACAGCCTTGGTTATAGCACAGCCATGAACCATAGTCCCTTCAGATTCATTTAGGCCATCGACTGCAAAAAAAAATGTGTTCAGAACATTTTATTTCAGTGGGTATTGACAGGGTGACCCCTGTCAAGGATGGGTATCCTGATAAAAAAAAAAGAAAAGAAAAGAAAATGAAGCACCAGGTATGTAGGTCCAGCATGCCAGCTGGCCATGGTAATTAAGGTGCCAGTTGCTTAAACAGAGTATATAAAAGGCCTATAAAGCATAATAAGTTCCTATAAGGAAAAATAAGGTGCTTATGGTTTAAATAAAGTACTTTAAAGTTTAAATACAGTATATGAGAGGCATTTACAAATGTTCACTGGATTTAAACTGAAGTACATTTGTATCTTTAAATAATAAAGAGCTTTTTGTCTTGAAAGTAAAAGGCAGTAGCGATTGCCATGTAACATTTTGTGCTAGATGTTAGCTATAAAATAAATAAGAATTAAATAAGAATTAACACAAGTTGAGTTGCTTATGCTACATACATACAAGGATTACTTAGGGAAGGAGGGGTTGATAAAGAACTCCAGGGCCTGGATATTCAAAGAGGTTCAGTCTGGCACAACAGGGTGCACCATGTGCAACTCCCCAATGAACCCCAGTATGATATTCAAAGGGGCAGGCTGCATGGCGCAACCCCAGATGCACCAGGACACATTGGTAATGTATGCGGTGCAGATGCAGGGGGCGTGCCCATGCATATGCAACACATCCCAGTATTCAGCCCGGGATGTGCGGCGCATATGCTGGCGCAACCCCTACATGTGCCTCACACTGGTGTTCAAAGTTGAGACAGAAAAAAAAAAAGACTCAAATGCCGGCCACCCACAGGCTGGCAGCTGTAGTGCATGGCACAACACAATAGCCGCCAGCCGTGGGTGGCCACCTGGCCAGCAGGTACACCATCCACAAGCACCCTGACCTGGTAGACATGTGCCCCCACTGCCCTGTCACCTGATCGCAAGCTTAGGTAGTATTATAGGACTCTGGTGATTCAGTGGGCCCCCCACCCCCCCTTCGCCCGACTGCGGGCCGTTGTAATAATAAGGTTCCCTGGTGGTTCAGTAGGAAGCCCCTCTTCACCCAATTGTTGGCATTTGTAAAGGTAAGGATCCCTGGTGGTCCAGTGGGAAGCCCCATTACCTGATCGTGGGCTGCTGTTCCCAGAAAGAGTTACCTGGTGGTCCAGTGGCACCCCTCTCCCCACTCTCCCACAGAGGTCCCCCACCACCCAGCACCCCCCCGTCATGGGCGGGTGGCAGCACCCTGCCTGCATGCCACCTGGCCACCAGCCAAATGACAGCATACAGTATGATCTGTACACCTATTGTTCCACTGCATAGACGAATGGGCATGCAGACCATACTGTACTACACAGGCCCAATATGTGAATGAACGTGTTGCCCACAACTGGGAGTATGGGAGCGGGGGGGCTGCAGTCTCACATCAGGGAGTCGATCCCAGATGGCTGCAGCTTGGCAGGGCACCAGGCACAATTCATCGGGGATCAGCACATTGCATGCAAAAGAGGCCATAATGACATGCAGATGGCCCCATTTGTGCCTTGCGTGCATAATGGACTCATTTGTATGCCCCAGGTTGAATATCATGGGTGATGCACCTGGCACAACTGCATTTGTGCTGGCGCATCCCCTGCTCCTTTTCTTTGTCTTGCACTGGCGCAGTGCCACTGTGCCATGCACAGTGTGTGCGCCCTCTGTGCCTCTGGTGCAGCACCATTGAATATCGCCTGGTCCATGCCCTAGCACAGCCCTGTTGCGCTGCACCCAGGCTTGCGACACTGCCCGGTGCAGTCTGAATATCCGGGCCCAAGTCTTTTCTGAAATACATAAATATAAAAGGGGCTTACCAGTGTTTGCAGTTTTTCACAGCAGAGCAGCAAGTTAAATTTAGTTTTCGAGAGCCTGCTGCTTTGCTGCAAACCTGGAGGAGTTAAGGATTTAAAGGGGCAGGAAAATCCCTGTGAAACCACAAAGTGTAAAATGGTGGCAGCCTTCAGTATAAGAGTTGGCTGTAAGTCTTAAGAATGAAAATGTACAAATGAAATAAAATAATAAAGCTGATGTAAAAAAAGACACACCAAGTCTCTGTAAAATCCCACACACCATTTCTCTAAGCACTGCCCTGCTTTATGAGTGCACACAAGTGAAGAAGGTTGAAAAAAACTAACTGGAGGAAAACTAGGTGACTGTCTGTGGTTTCTTTTATAACAGACAAAGCAGACAGTCCTCATGTCTTCCAGGCAAAGCTGGAGAGGATTAAAAACAATAAGCTATGAATATTCATTGAAATAAACAAAAGGAAAAAGAAACTTACAATATATGGTATTACTAAATGTCTGGCCATTAGGCCTGTAGGTCTGCCTGCTCCAAGAATGGTATGCCAAATGAGGTGCACTGTAGGGTGACAGCGGTCCCTAGTGTCCTGGGATTACTGTCAATCACAGCTCAGTGGAAAGTTTTCCACTTCCTTTTACTGTTATATTCTTTTCTTGCAGGACTTTTTGTTGTATGAAGGTTTCCTTAGTTAATTATCATTTTAGAATGCCTTCTGGTACTATATAGTTTAACATGAGGGCCTAAACAAAAAGTTTTATAAGTTGATAATGCTGTGGTCACATGACTTCAGTAGGCGGGTATAAAAAGTCTACCTCAGCAAGCTGTAGACAGATAGGGAGTCAGTTGGAGCTGACTGTCAGAGGTGGTGGACCTGTGGAGCATGCACATCTGTGTGAAATAGGCAAGGAGATAGCCTGATAGCACCGCTGGGCAGAGCAGTGGCTCCACCTGAGCGTATTTCATCCATTTATTATTTTGTTGATGCTTATTTCACTTTATCTTTTTACTGAAATTCGAGTATATAAGAAAGCACACATCTTATACAAACAATAGAAGACTATCCTCCATATAAGGTATAAAATATCACTTAACAAAACACAGTATTTAGGGTAAACATATTGGAGAAGCCTTATATACATGTATTGATAATAAAACACAAATCTAGGCAGGATATAAGTGGAGAGCAGAAGGGTTGCAATCAATAGGGTATTATAGGATCAGAAATAGCAACCATGTATGAAATACATGCTAGGGCAATCTATGGCAAGGCATTCAGTAAATTGCAAAACGTGATAAATGTGGTAATATAAACAATGTTCAGTAATGGAGAGGTGAAGATAAGAGAAAAGTGTGCAAGGAAAGAAAGAAGAGAGAAAAAAGCAAGGAAGAAGGGAAGGAGAGACAGTGAGAAAACAGGGAAGAAGGGAAAAAAGAGGAGAAATCTGTGCACAAAAGTTTCGAGAAAACCTAATCTGAGAGCACAATAAGGAGGGCTAAATATCCTTAAGAATTACTTGAAGTAATCCTGCCAACATCTCTCATATACAGTGAGTCAGTTGTGAGTAACATGAGATAATCAGTCTAGAGAGGTATACTGAGAGAGGCTTTGAAGAACATCTGAAAGAGAAGGCACCAGAGTTGATTTCCATTTCATAAGAATTAGACATTTAACCAGAAGAGAAAGTATGTTTAGCCATCTAAACTGTGCATGTGAGAGGAGAGAGCTATTGGGGATAAGGATGCCTAGAAGGAATAGCTTTGGACCAAAAGGTAGTTTTTGTTCTGTTACTCTGGAGGCAAGTAAACAGACTTTATGCCAGAGCTTATTAATGGGAGCGCAAGACCACAAGATATGAAGTAGATCCCCATTGGCCAAATTGCAGCACCAGCAATTATTATTATTTAATAGGCCCATTCATTGAAGCCCAGAGGGGGTTCTATACCAAAGATGTAGAATTTTAGTTTGTATTAAAGGACTACAGGCATCTTTAAAGGTATTATGTGCAACATGACAACAATTACTCCATTGTGCATCAGAAATATTGTAGTTAAGAAGAGTACTCCATTTATTTTTGGCCTGTATAGACTGATCATGTGGATTATCAATAATGTCTTTGTAAATGAAGCTATTTAATTTTACTGATAAATTAGTTCAGTGCGAGATGTATGGGTTTAGAAGAGTATGCCTATACACTAAACTAGAGAGAGAGTTATGAGCTGCCTGAATTTGTAAAAACTTCCAGAAGTCCTGTTTAAGAAGTTTCCATGTGACCTGCTAGTTTGAGAATGATCTAAGAGTGAGTGAATTCTGGTCCAAGATGTCTCAGAGAAAGAAAATGCCTTTGTTCCTCCATGTACAACAGAAAATTGGGTGATCTTCTAGATTGAGCAGTGGATTGCCCCATAAGGGGGCATAAAACCAGGGTGTTGAATTGAATTTCAGGAATTTGTGGGTTAGTTTCCAATAAAGAACAGAAGATGATATAGTCGGGTGAGATTTTAGTTTAGAGGAAATTGGACTAAAAATGAAGGAAGTGGGAACTCCTCCCGGGCACAATGCAGATTCCATTGCAACTTATAGTGTTGAGTGAGGGGAGGGTTTCTGAAACCATTTAATGGTTTGGGCCATTCGGAAAGCCCAGAGGTAGTCTTTGAACCAGAGGAGTCCGAATCCCCCTTTTCTCCAGTGTGATCAAAGTTTGTTGTGGTTAAATTTCTGTGGTTTCCCATCCCAGATAAAGTTACCTATTAATTTATCAATGTTAGCAAAAAAGGAGGATGGTTAGACTAAATGAATATTGGCAAACAGGTAAGGAATCTTGGGAGAAATTGACATCCTAATGGCTGCAGTTTTCCCCATGAAAGAGAGATTAAGAAGCTTCCATCTGTCCAAAATTGTTTTGATGTTATCAAATAAGTGGTTAAAGTTAATGTCCCATATCTTCCCTAAGTTACTAGTAATTTTGATTCCTAGATATGTTATACCCTGTAGTGACCAGCTGAATCCAAGAGGTATGTTCATAAAGGCTTTACAGTGGACATTAAGGGGCATAATTTGCCATAATTCAAAGGAAGGCCAGAAGTTTTAGTAAAATTATTAAGCAAATCAACCAACAGGGGCCCAGCCTCATTCAGGTTTTTTGAGTAAGATTAAGAGGTCATCCACGTAGGAGAGAGAAACATATCTTGAATTGCTCACAGGTATGCCCATAATGCCCGAAGATTGACGTAAACAAGCAGTCAGGGGTTCCATGGCTAAAATAAACAGGGAAGGTGACAGGGGACAGCCTTGTCTAGTTCCCCTTGCTAGATGAAAGTAAGAGGAAAGGGTGGAATTAGTAAGTACTTTAGCAACAGGGGAGTTATATAATAGCTTGATCCAGGAGCAAAAGGTATGAGAAAGACCGAAATAAGATAAAACTTGATAAAGGTAGTCCCAGTTTAAGGAATCAAAGACCTTCTTGAAATCAATAGCTATGACTACAGCTGGTGTCGTGAGGGGATTTGGCTTTGTGAATTAAATTAAATAAGGAATGTAGGTGATCAGAACCAGATCTATGTTTAATAAAACCAGCTTGCAAACAATGAGTTAGCTTGGGAATCAAGGATTCAAGTCGAGAAGTTAGTAGTTTAGCAAATATCTTCCCATCCATGTTTAATAAAGAGATGGGCCTGTAACTTGTGGGGTGAGTAGGGTCCTTTTCTTTCTTAGGGATTAGGGTTATGATTGCTTCAGTGCAAGATGAGGGAAGCTTGCCAGCATTGGAAGCTTCTTGATAAACATTAAGAAGATGGGGACATAAGGTGTCGGAAAACATTTTATAGAAATTGACAGGGAATCCGTCACCCCCAAGGGATTTGCCGGATTTCAAGAAAGACAAAACTTTCTGGATTTCCTGAAGCAAGAAGGGTTCATCTAAAGAATTGTTTCAAGAGTAGAAAGATGAGGAAGATGTAACGATTTAAGGAACTGTTGAATTTGTAAAGTAGATGGAGGATTTGTGTTAGAGTTTTTGATAAAAGGTTTTCATGATACAGTTTATAGAGGGGTTGTCGGAGTGAATCATACCCTGTTCACCTTTTAGGCTTAGGATGTGTCGTTCCATTTGTTGTGCTTTGAGCTGGTAAGAGGAGTTTCCATTTTATCACCGTGTTCCCAAAATTTATATTTAAGTTTAAACAAGGCCAGTTTAGTTTAGGAAATTAATTCATTAATTTAATTCTAAGTTGAAGAATTTCAAGATGAAGTTGAGAATCAGGACAGTGCTTATTAGAAGAAAAGTATAAATTCTCTTTAGCCTTAAGAGATTTTTCCAAGTCAGCCAGTTGCTGTTCCCTTACTCTTTTCCTATGTGCAGCATAACTGATAATTTTCCCTCGAAAAGTAGTTTTAAGAGCTTCCCATACAGAGGACATAGAAGATTTGGTTGGGGTATTGTGAAAGAGGAAGTCCTGAATTTGTGCTTTGATCATGGGTAAGAAATTGGGATTCTTGAGAAGAAGAGGGTCCAGCCACCATTAAGAAGATTTAGGTGCTAATGGGCCCCACAAAAGTTGCAATTTGACAGGGGAATGGTCCGAGATTATGATGGGAGAGATGGATGAATCAATAGTTTGTTCCATTGTAACAGGAGAGGCTAACCAGTAGTCAATTCTACAGTATGTCTCATGTAGAAAGGCGTAAAAAAGTAAATTCTCGATCACGGGGATGAAGGAGGTGCCATACATCAGCTAATCCAACATCTTGCATTAGTAATGAGAGGGCTTTAATACTTCTAGGGTGGGCCTCTGTAGTGGGGCTACTTCTGTCAATGCTGGCTTCTAAAACTAAGTTAAGATCCCCTCCAAGAATAACTGGTGTATTATCAGTGCTAAAGGATAGAATCTGTTAAACTAAATTATGAAAAAACTCTGGGGAATCAGAGTTGGGGTGCATAGACATTAACAAGCAGAAGAGGACCAGAGTTGGTATTCAGTTTGACCATCACCCATCTGCCGTCAGTATCAGAAATGGAGTTTACAAGGGACTATTTGAGACTCTTATGAATAAGAATAGCAACTCCTCTTATTTTTGAGGTATAGAATGATTCATAGATCTGACCGACCCAATCTTTTTCAAGTCTATGAACATCCTCTGCTAATAATTTTGTTTCTTGAAGGAAAGCAATTTGTGTTTTATGTTTTCTGAGATGTGAAAGAATTTGCTTCCACTTACAAGAAGAATTAAGTCCCTTCACACTCCATGTATATATAAGTGTGTCACTCATATTGTTAGTGTTAAAGAAAGGGAATAATCGCTGGAGCGTGACAGGACAAATAAATGAGGCAGAGGATGATTAGAATACAACATAGAGAGCTTACATACAGTTTATGCAGAGAGCGGTAGGAACATTCAAGCCAAAAAAAGTGAGCTGTATGATACATGATTAGCACAGATATCTTATTAAAGTTAGAATAGAGGTGGGAAAGGAGAAAAGTAATTAACAACAACAACAATACTAGTAAGCTAAATAACAAAGAAAACATTTTATGGGTGTGAGGAGATATGAGTCAGCCAACTGGCTAAGAGACTCTCTCACCACACTCTGGGGCATCGATGTAGGGAGGACTGATTATAAATATCGGCCCAAACCTAAGTCTGATCCCAGTAATATAATAAAGTAAGTATTCCTGATAAGCTAAACTGAAAGGGAATAATACCAAGAAAGGCAGGGGACTGTAATAACCTCAGCTTAATTCTAAGCTAACAGGACAAGGTATAAGGATAAAGCTAAACACCAGAACTTATTTATAAACATTAGTAGTAATAGTACAAGATATACCAACTCGAAATAACAGTAAATTAAAGAACCATATATGAGAAGCCAGTACAGACTAGACATAGAGCAAGGAATTCAGGGAGCCATGTGGAATGCAAATTAACAAATATAAAAGGAAAAGTAGATCATTAACACATTAGAGTGACACTGAGTATACTTTACAGTGCAACAGAGCAAGTACATAATAACTACAATATTGAGAGGGAAAGAAGAAAGGGGAGGTCAATTTAAGCCCTTACGCCCTGAGCCAAATGCAGATTGGGATTACATGGAGAGGTATAGGCTTCGGTGATAACTGTAGACAGAAGAGATAGTCATGGTAAAGATCAGCTCCGGTTACTCGAAAATTGCCTCAATAGGTATTATATGGGGTGACTAGGTCTAGAAGACTAGGCCCAGTGAGCCCCAAAACAGGAGGGACCACACAGCAGTGGATTTCTATAATATCTGTAGGCTTTGAGTAAAATAAGGAGCATAAGGAAGATGTAGATTGACAACCCTTTGCAACAGTACACCAAACATAGCCCACCTCTTTGAGTGCTAATAATAGTTCCATATTGTAAACAGGAGGTAGTAAGAATAATGGAGTGTAGGGAGGAAGATAGATTAAATGTAGTTGCCAATAATACTTAAGAACCTGTCATCAGGAGAGGGAAGGGATAAATTGCCTTGTAATATATAATAATTCACATATAAAAAAAGAAAAGGCAATAATCAGGGTGCACACCGATTGAAGATATGCAACTGAACAGCCAAAAGACAATAAACCTGATGCACTGCTAAATTGGAGAGTAAAAGGCTAGATACAGACAGCCTGTTTAGTGAGGTAATGTATAAGATCTAACACTAAAATAACGGGTTAGAAAAGCATTGCTGGTATACCAAAGTTCCTTTGAAGACCTTTAAGCTGCTCATTTAAACACTGCAACAAAAAGTAAATTGATTGCGACGCTATGTACAGCCTTTGCTATCTGCACCCACTGGGAGCGAAAGCAACCAGGTAGCATAGACTGTAGAGCAGGCGGCTAGGCAGAAAAAGTGTACTGGCACTCCCTTTAAGTATCCTGGAAGCAAAACCTACCAAGATATAGCAACTGTGTCCATATTACTGACCATATAAGTTCATAACACCTTAGATTTATTAGCAGAATAGTGACAATTGATGTTCTTGCTTTTGGTCTTTGCCCTATGTTTCTTTTAGGGTCTCTAGAGATTTGAGGGGGAACTTACAACAACTTCTGCCCATGAAGTATCGGCAGAAATACATGCCTGAGGAACAGGGCCCAAATTAGAGGGATGTTCGTCCGAAATTTTCTGGGAAAGATCCTTCTGCGAAGAGTGCATGTCATCCTCCAAGACAGCAAACTTATTGCTCAAGGGATTAGAGGGGTTGATTTGAAGGTGAGAGGCCGCAGCTTGGGCGGTTTGGGGTGAAACCTCGCCAGAATAGCATGAAAGTCTTAAAGAATAATGCCCCGACAGAAGCTTCTCTTGCAGCTGTGTTGATTGCCTTGGGGTCAAATCAGTTGCGGCGTTGCTGCATGGGGCTGCGAGTTCTGTAACACTTTCCCCACATTCTTGTACCTCGTCGTCCGCACTCTGTGTGGATACCAAAGCTGTGTTCAGGTTGTCAATTGCTGCTGAACCTCCCAGGGTAAGATTGCAGAGACAGACCTCCAGATAGTTGGCTAAGGTGTCAGGGGTTTCAAAATCCTTGAAGGAAAAGCCTGAGAAAAGGTGTAGTGTCATGGGGTAATGTAGAGCAAATTTAATGCTTCTTTGGTGGAGGATTTGTTTAAGTAGATTGTAGACCTTCCTTCTGATGGGTAAATCTTTTGAAAAGTCTGTGTAGATGGAAATATTAAACTCTTGCCACTGAAGTTTCCCTATTTCTCTGGCTTGTTTCAGTATTAATTCTCCGGTGGAACAGTTCAAGAAGCAAGCAATGATAGGCCTTGGTCGCTGGTCTGATGTTGGCCTGGGACCCAGAGTGCGGTGAGACTGCTCAATGATTAACGTTAGGTCAGGAGGCAGTTTAAGCATTACAGGCAGCACATGTACTAAAAGCGCAGTTGTGTCTCCTAATTCTACACCTTCAGGGAAGCCAAAAAATTGTAAATTGTTGCGACGATTATGATTTTCAATATCGTCAATTTTGGCTTGTAGGGATTTAATAGTTCGATCTTGACTGTGGACTGTAGCCTGGAGGTCATGAATAGTAGTGGTGTTACAAACTGTTGCTTTCTCATTAAATACAATTTTCTGGCTGAAAGTTTCAAGAGTGGTTGCATTCTGTTGGGTGGAGGTTTTTAGATCATTACTCTCAGCCATCAGTTTAGAAAACATTACTTCCACTCTAGCAAGTGAGCTTTGCTGTGCTTGGAGATCTGCCATAATGCTGAAGGATGAGGCCTAGTATGCTGCAGTGCAGTGCAGAATAATTGAATATAAGTAAATGATGGATCAAAAATTACTTACAAACTGTGTCAGGCAGTAAGATTACAGGATGGTCATAGGAGATGGTACCAAAGAAAGGTCTGGTGAAGGCTGGATGAGGTTAGATTGCAGTCATTCCTGCAGAGATTCTGAACTATGCTACCATCTTCTGCCTGGTCAGACCACGCCCCCCCCCCCCGTTGATACTTTTGAAAGTGAATGAACTAACCTTATTTTCCTGATTTCTGTGAAACCTGATTTCAACAAATTTTTCTGAGACAATAAAATAAGTGCCTAGTCGGCGCTTTTTATGCACTGAATTATTGGTCTGCTTGGTTTGTTACCCCGTCTATCCCAACTCCGCTACAGTAGGCTGATTGCCATTCATGGCCAGGTATTAGCTCGAATGAACACATTCCAGATGAAGCTCTGTCTAGTTCAACAAGCATTTGTCAATGCCGATCGTTCGCTTGCAGGTATTTGCAGTGGTGTTTGGCATGTATGGTGCTTTACCCTAATGCCCTGTGCGATTGCTGGTATTTGCACAATAAATTTTCAGCATGACCTTTTTGTTACCCCCATTGTGCGCTACATAGGCGGAAACACGTTTTGGGCAGGATGTGAAAAATGACAGCTGTACTGCTCATAAGGAAGTGTGGTAAAATGGCAATGTTGAAAATCTGGAGTGGAAATATTGAAAATTCGCAAACCTACGAGTGTGCGTGGGAACTGTGCAGTGCACGCTCGTAAAACAGTCATTGTTAGGAATTTTTTCACCAAATTGTCAACATTGGCATTTTAAAACCTCTGCTAATGAACAGTGTCACTGTGATTGTCTTACTGTGTGCCATACATTGATTTTGCACCGACTCGTCATTTGCACTACATGGGCGGAAAACTTTTAGGCAGGATGTGAAAATGACAGCTATATTGCTCATGAGGAGGTGTGGTAAAATGGCAATGTTGAAAATCTGGAGTGCAAATATTGAAAACTCATAGCGTGCGGCGTAGTAGGAACTAGCTAGCATACGACGCCAGAAAACAGTTATTTTAGGGAATTTGTTCACCAGATTTTCAACATAGCTATTTTAAGATCTCTGCTCATGATCAGTGTCACTGTGATTTTCTTAATGTGTCCCATACATTGAGTTCAGACACCAACTGCGCCATTGTGCGCTACATAGGCAGAAACACGTTTTGGGCAGGATGTGAAAAATGACAGCTGTACTGCTCATGAGGAGGTGTGGTAGAATGGCAATGTTGAAAATCTGGAGTGTAAATATTGAAAACTCGTAAACATACGAGCGTGCATAGGAACTGCGCAATGCAGGCTCGTAAAAGTCATTTTTAGGAATTTTTTCACCAAATTTTCAACATAGCCATTTTAAGACCTCTGCTCATGAACAGTGTCACTGTGATTTTCTTAATGTGTCCCATACATTGATTTCGCACACCGACTGCGCCACTGTGCGCTACATGGGTGGAAACACGTTTTGGGTGAGATGTGAAAAATGACAGCTATACTACTCATAAGAAGGTGTGGTAAAATGGTAATGTTGAAAATCTGGAGTAGAAATATTGAAAATTCACAAACCTACGAGCCTGCGTAGGAACTGCGCAACGCACGCTCGTAAAACAGTCATTTCTGGAATTTTTTCACCAAATTTTCAACATAGCCATTTAAGACCTCTGCTAATGAACAGTGTCACCAAGATTTTCTTAATGTGTCCCATACATTGATTTTTTCACACCGACTCGCCACTGCAAAGCTTCATGAGCGGAAGCTCGTTTTGGGCAGGATGTGAAAATGACAGCTGTACTGCTCATAGGAGGTGTGGTAAAATGGCAATGTTGAAAATCTGGATGAAAATATTGAAAATTCATAGCAACTTATGAGCCTACGTAGGAACTGCACTGCATGCGTTAAGTAAAACAGTCATTTTTGGAATTTTTGCACCAAATTTTCAACATGAGGTTTTGGGACCCCTTCTCATGAATGATGTCACTGTCATGGCATTATTCAGGCCTGAAGGGTGATTTCCGCAGTGACTGCGAAATCACCCTTCGGGCCCGAATAATGCCATGACAGTGACATCGATCATGAAAAAGTCTAAAGCTTCATATTAATGATGCAAAACCAAAAAAAATGACTCTACTAATAAAGTTGAAACCCCCTATCTAGCCCATTATACAGCTTACGGCATTTACTCAGTTCGCAGTCGGCTTTGAAGAGTGCAGGCGTGTTCCCGTCCACGAAGATCGTCGCGCCGAGCTCCGGAGGTAAGTATGGGTGAGGGGTGTGGGAAGGCTGGAGTGCGCAGTGGGTGGAGTGCGGGTTGTGGGAGGGAGACTGGGAGACTACGTGGGACGTTCTTTCTTTACAGGTTTTTTAATAAAGCGGACTATGTGGGATGCTTGCCACATTGGGGTGGGCTCCCAGCGTGGCAGAAGATGGCTGGGGCCGAGGAGCGGCGGGGGTTAGGCACCCCATCGGCCAACTTCTGGCGGGGCCGAGGGAGCCAGCGAGGATTGGGCACCCCGTCGGCAAAGCCAGGAGGTTTGCCACGCTGGGGTGGGCTCAAGCGTGGCAGAAGGATAGCTTGGGGGCCGTGGAGCCGGCGAGGATTGGGCACCCGATCAGACTAACAATGTTTGCCACGCTGGGTGGGCTCCCAGTGTGGCACCAAAGCTTTGGGGTGGCGGCGTGACGCACGCGGGGAGCGCATGACGCCAAGGGGCGGCGTGACACGGTGCTCCGTATGACAGCGGTGGTTTTCTTCGGAGCGAAGACCACCGCTGTCATACAGAGCTCCCGCACCCATTGGTGCAGGACCACCATGCCTGCTCAACGGAGCACTGGATTGAATGGGAGAGGCACATCTCCAAAGTGTGCTACTCTCCCAAAACATTCCTTGAGCATGCGCGCAAGCAAACGTAAAAAAGGATTTAAGAGGGAGTTTGCAAGCCTGTAAGTCTGCAGTCTCGGAGGAAGGGGGAAGAGAGATCATAAGGCCACCCCATACCAAGTAAGGGGAGAGCTGAGCGCTCCACGGGCTGCACCCAAAGGCCAGATCTGTGATAGAGGCCTTTCTGTAGTTTTAATTTGGTAATAATGCCTTTACTGAAGCAATGACTTGCTCACAGCCATCCATCTCATGCATGTGGATGACCCCCTTCCCCAACCCGGCTCAATCAGCACATCTATTATGAGCTTATCATCTCAGTCCACATGCAGATCCAGGTTCCTTAAAAAACACACTCTGCCCGGTATTTTCTGCAGTTTTTGGTCATCGATTTCTGGCCGAGAAGCTTCCTGAGAAGTTGGTCTTAAAGACATCAGCCAGTCCCTCGCAGCTAATTTAGGATGATTATTGGAGATTGTACCTCACTGGAACAAGTCTGCCTTAGCTTCTGTTGCACTGTAGTAGGTAATGGGGTCATTGGGGAACTGGACAGTCAACTTTGCTGGATAGGGAGTCCAAAATTTTAAGTTTTTAGCTCATAGGAAGGGAAATAAGGGGGAGTACTCCCTTCTCAAGTGCTGGGTAGCAGGGGCATAATCGTTATTGAATATTATTTAGCGATCCCCCAACATCACTTTTGTTTGCGCCAAGCTTTTGCCAGTAATTGGTCTTTTTGGAAAAAGCTGGTGAATTACATGATGAACTATCTGGGTCTGGCTTCTGCCTTTGTAGTGCGGGGGCCAAGTGCCCGATAAGCCCTCTCAATGTCTGTCTGGTAGTCTGGGCCCAAGTCCAGGGCCAAGCATAGTAAGTAATCTGAAAATGTAGTAGGGCCGTTTCCCTCCTCTCCTTCTGGAATCCCATATACCCTTATGTTTTTTCTTCAACCCTGATTCTCCATATCCTCTTGTTGCATTGAGAGATGCAATTGTTCCTTGGCCAGAGTTTGAACAGCTCATTCTAAGACAGCTATTTTGTTGGAGTTCTCAGAGATCTGGGCATCCACCTCTGCAACGTGCGCTGCAAATCCCACAGATCAGTGCGGATCTCCTTTGAGAGTTCCCCCATCTCAGTCTGAACTCCAAAATGGCAGAAAGAATTGCCTCGGACTGTAAGTTTTCCTGCATTGGTTTCTTTTTTTTCTCTCTTTTCCCCCATTTTTTTATCTGGTTGGGGAGCTGTGTGAGAGGGTGTCTCGGTGTCTGGTAGGCCGCAGTCCTCCGCCTCTGAAAAATCCTGTAAGGGCTGGTAGTGACTTCTCTCTTGCCATGCCATGCCCAGAGAGGATAAGTTGGTTTCTTCTGGTGTCTCTCCCGAGGTAGAATTACAGTAGTACTGTATTTTTGGCTGATATTTAAGTGCTGTAGTGGGAGAGAAATGCTGTTTTGAATGGTGGTTAGGAGGAGCTCAGAACCCTGCTTGTTCATGCCGCCATGTCTCCACCAGAAGCCTTGATGATCCTCTTTTATACTGGAGTGGAAAGGTCAGTGAATGGTCAGAGCTGATCATTGTAGCACTGAAGTACCTGACATGCCCACCCTCCAGTGTAAGTGTCGAGAGGGTATTCAGCTCAGCAGGTGCAATAGTTCAGGATCACCATACAAACCTCTCTCCTGCAAATGTCAGTTTGCTGACATTCATAAAAATGAATGAGAGGCACATACCAGCTTAGACTGCAACCTCAGTATTCATACCCTGACATAGTCATGGTTTTGCTGATGTTGTAGAAATGGACAATACTGGTGGCACTGGCAGCATGAAATGGCCTACCAATGACGTAGATGATGAAATAATGGAGAAAGAATTTCCCAGTGGGTAGAATTCAGACATAGATGACTGCAAGGACAGCTTTCTTTATGAGGATGATGATGAGGTTAAAGTTTGCAGGTTTTAAGTTAAGTGGTGAAAAGGCTGTCACATTTGTTGTACGATGCATGTTTTCTTTTTATAAAGTTAAATCAGTGACCCACTCAGAGTAATTCAAATTCCATATATCACATCACATTTGTAACACTGAGCACAATCTATCCTGGCCCCTGGACCACCACCATAAAACCGCTGTTAGTCAGTGCCACCATATGAAATGTCATTGTGTGCCCCCCTAAACCACCACCATGAAACCGCTGTTAGCCACTGTCACCAGAAGGAATGACTTTGTGTGCCCCCCTGGACCACCACCATAAAACCGCTGCTAGCCACTGCCACCAGGGGGAATGACGTTGTGTGCCCTCCTGGACCATCCACCACCATAAAACCGCTGTTAGCCACTGCCACCAGATGCAGGAAGACATGAGAGGGAATGTCATTGTGTGCCCCCCTGGACCACCACCATAAAACCGCTGTTAACCACTGCCACCAGATGCAGGAAGATGTGAGACAGAATGTCATTGTGCGCCCCCTTAGACCACCATCATAAAACCACTGTTGGCCACTGCCACCACCAGATGCAGGATGATGTGAGAGGGAATGTCATCATGTGTCTATGACCACCACCCAACACCACCATTATGCCGATGTTTTCCATTACATGTCCTGCCCATGCCAAGGCAGAGGGAGTCGGACAGGAGACCACATCCATCAGCCAGAGGCACAAGGCTTCTTATTATCAATACTTTAAAGTGAGTATGTCTACTAATGTTTTTCATGCTATTCAATTTCCTTTAGCTGTGTTTTGTTTCCTTTTGCTTTTCTGAGCTGCAGTGGTCAAACACATACAGTCAACTTATTTTGTTTTTTTACAGATTAACAAACGACTCTCCTTCACTGAAAGTCTGAATGGTACAGTATTACTGTCTACAGCAACCTATGGGATATCCATTTCCATACTGATAAGTATGTCAATTTTATTTCATCTGTTCCTTTTTTTTCATAAGAGTGCAAATCCGACTGATGATTCATATAAAGTAGGTGACATGTACGTCACATAATATTTGTCCAACACATATACACTGTATTGCAATTTGCAGCAGCTGCAGCCATGCCAGTGTTGAAAAAAGTTTGACTCAGATTGTGTGACTTGACAAAATGTAGTTTTAAAATGTAACTTGAGTTAAGACGCAGGGACACTAACACAGTGTATTGGTTACAGCCTGATACTAAATTTAATTGTGATGTGATGATTTGGTCTTCATGTGACTTCAGTGGGACAGCTTGCTATCTGCTGATCAGCATATATAATGGCATGGAACAGCCACGGCTTAAACATAAAGGCCCAGATATTCAAAAGGGTTGTGCCATGCACAATAGGGTTGTGCCTGCACAAGTCCAAAATTGCGCCATTCTGCGATATTCAGCAGGAGGCAGTTGCGCCACTGAAAACATGCTGAGCAACAGCGCAATGCAAATGAATGCATGCTGAACTGGAGGAAGAACCATGCATAAGCTGCACAGCCCGATATTCAGCTGGGCTGTGCGGAAGGAAGTTGTCTGAAGCGCAACCCAACCTGCGCCCTACAACATTTGAGCCAAAAATAAAGGATCAAGTCAGGGCCACCCACAGGTGAGCTGCCGCATTGCAGGGCGCAACACAGCAGCTGCTACCTGTGGCTGGCCCTCAACCTACTCCCTGTGCCCCCCCTGCAGCCCGATCATGGTCAAAAGTGTAAAAAGTCCTCCCACTCCCCGACTAGCCCGATCGCGGAGCAAAAGCGATAAAAGTCCCCCTCCCCGACTGGCCTGATCACGGGCAAAAGCTGGAAATAAGCCCCCACCAGCCCGATCGCGGGCAGCAAAATTCCCCAGAACATATCCCTGGCGGTCCAGTGGACTGATAAGCTCGATCGCGGGCAGCAAATGTCTAAACACCCCCGAACATATCCCTGGTGGTCCAGTGGACCGATAAGCCCAATCGCGGGCAGCACCCCCCAAGAACACATCCTTGTGATCTAGTGTCCCCACCCACCCACCCACCACGAAGCCCCACCACCTCCCCCCAGCCGGCGGGTGGCAGCATCCCACCCACCTGCCTGCCACCCGCTGACTGACTGCCGGTAGAACTGCACGCCGATGGTGCAGAGCAAGAGCCAATGAATGCAGCCATACCTACAGACAGTCCAGATTTGTGAATGAATGAAATCTGGACTGCCTTGTAGTATGAGCTGCATACCAACAATTGCAGAGCAAAAGCCAATGGGCGTGCAGCTGCCAATACAAGGCAGTCAGATTTGTGAATGAATGAAAATCTGGACTGCCTTGTATCAACAGGCTACCGCGCCCAGTGGCTCTTGCCTGCACCAATAGGCGTGCAGCCCTACCGGCATTCAGTTGGCTGGTGGCGGGCAACAGGCGGTGGGATGCTGCTGCCAGCGGCTGCGGGGGAAGCGGGGTGGTGGGGCTTCATGGGTGGGTGGGGTGGGGGACACTAGATCACCAGGGATGTGTTCTTGGGGGGTTGTGTTTAGACATTTGCTGCCCACGATTGGGCTTATCGGTCCACTGGACCACCAGGAATATGTTCGGAGGAGGGAGGACACTTTGCTGCCCTTGATCGAACTGGTGGGGGTGATTTCAGCATTTGCCAGCGATGGGCCAGTCAGGGGAGGAGTTTAATGTTTTGCCCGTGATCAGGCCAGTGGGGTTTACTCTTTGCCCGCCAATCGGGCTGCAGGGGGCGTCGGTCCCAGACTGCTGCTGCCTGGCGGGGCACCAGGCACAAGTCCTCAGGGATCGGCGCACCTGCATGCTAATGGCATGCAAATGGGGCTATAAACAGATGCAAATGCCCCCCCCACACCTTGCATGAATTATGGCCCCATTTGCATGTCACCTTTTGAATATCGGACATTTGCGCTAGGCGCAATGGTACTTGCACCACCGCAAGTTGAATGCTCCACTCTGAAGGTGGCGCAAGTTCCACTGCACCATGCACAGTGCAACTCCTTTGAATATCACTCCGGCCACACCCCTGCACAACTATTTTGTGCAGCGCAAGGGCTTGCGCCACAAAATAGCGCGGTTTGAATATCCGGCCCTTAGTGTTACTGCTGCAGTCAAGTTTAGTAAGTCCTTCATTTCTTTTTTTAGGAACCTTTCAGATGCTTTGTGGTGTCATAGTTGCCTTATCCAAACAACTTGTTCAACATCATACCCCCCCCCCGGACTGGTAGACATGCAACAAGTAGTATGAATCGATGATAACCATGAACATTATTACTGAACTGGAGAAGGATGCAGATAAAATCTGTGAAGAATTAACCAAACAATAAACCACTTATGAGACTTGCTTGCAAATGATAATCCCCCCCCAAAAAAAATACTTACCTTCATTGACTTGAGAGTATTCCAATTCTAATGCCATAATTTCTCATCAAGCACAGAATACACACCAACAGTGTGTGAGTGACCTATGACACAAAACAATACAATGAGTACATGTATGTGTGTGTGTATATATATATATATATATATATATATATATGTATCATACGAACATACAAAATTTGCCAGCAGATAAAGGCTTAGTGGTCTATCAAGTCTGCTCAAATGTGCAGCTAGCACCCCTTATTCTGCAGCTGCCCCTTCCTTCCACCCTTCCCCTTCATTAACCCTCCCCCTTGTCCTGTCCCATATCATATCTGTCATATATGTCAACCCCCCATAAAAATAATATATATATCTACTCACCAAGAGCACTATTAGTGTACACACAAAGGGCACCCTTCCTGTTGAGGTGATTTCAGCACACTTTGGGCAACCAACAGTTCTCAGTATCATCATTTGGGACGGTAAACTCAATGTTATCCCTCCTTCATACGGGTTGGCAAGACACTGTGCATCATCACATCATCATCACAGTAAGGTCAATACACAGCAGAATTATATGTAATTGCAACAGCAGCAGCACTTCTTGTTACACTCCAATTTCACTTTGTCAGCACTGGGGAATTTTCTGGAAACAAGACAGTTGCATTTTGGGGATGCACAATAATTCTCATGACTATGCGTGAGCACTGCACACATGACTGAGTGCGCCATTAATTCTGGGAGACTTTGCAATTCTTGTTACGCTCCAATTTCACTTTGTCAGCACTGAGGAACTGTCTGGACACAAGACAGTTGCATTTTGGGAATTCTGGTGAGTCTAGTAAATATTTTTGGAGCCTCAGTAATGTTTACTTTCTGTCATGCTATCATGAAGTGTTTATCAAAAAGCAGGACTGAGCAGTGCAATTATACTGTGCTAAACTGCATGTGTGCAGTCCGTGTTCTTTCTTGTGTGTGGACTGCAGACACTGTCCAGCTTCTTGCAAACATATATATGCTGACTTGTTGCAGTGTTTATGGTATAAAGAGTAAAGATAAGAATATATAACGTGTATTTTATTTGTACCATCAGCAGCAGCAGACAAAGTGATGTGATATATTTTCAGAGGTCTCAGCCCAGTGTGCACCTCAGTAACTCACACAGTGCACATATGACTTTGCAGAGATAATGGCACAAAAAAATCATGCTTTTCAACAAACCATACCCAACAGACATAAAATATTGTTGAGGCACCCAAAATATTTTATGGTGTACAGACATTTTAAAGTCAGAATATATAACAGGTCCTGCAGTCCACTGTCACCACATCATGCTACCACTGGTGCTGTGTCGTGTTATGATGTATATCAACTTGCTGCAAAACTGACACTGCCAGTCTAAACTAGAAAGACATCTCTTATTCAAGAACAAATAATGAAAAGAAGAAAATGTGGCAGCACAGTGTGCTGGCAGTGAACTGGACCTTATTCATTTTCTGACTTTATAATGTCTGTACACCGTGAAATATTTTGGGTGCATCAGCAATACTTCATGTCTGTTGGATACGGTTTGTTGAAAAGCAGGATTTTTTGTTGCTATGATCTCCTAACGAATAAAATCTACAATATATATATTCTTATCTTTATTCTTTATACTATAAACACTGCAACAAGTCAGCTTATATATGTTTGCAAGAATCTGGACAGTGTCTGCAGTCCACATACAGGAAAGAACACTGCGCACATGTAGTTTAGCACAGTATACTTGCACTGCTCAGTCCTGCTTTTCCACAAGCACTCCACGACAGAAAGTAAACATTACTGAGGCACCAACACAGGACACACACACACTTAACAGAAGGAAGGGGGCAGGATACAAAGTGTGATGCATACAGAAAACAACAAAAAAAGGGCATAATTACATACAGGGGTCGGGGATGGTGGAGGAATACAATTTATAACACAGCGGGGGGGTGTGGGGGCACATGGTGTGAAGAAACAAAAACTAGTGTGGGATCCCCTGGTGGTCCAGCAGCAGTTGGAGCATGGACATAATCTCCAATTGATGTCCCTCTATCCGGTCCAACACTGCTGGACAGTACTCACCCTCTGATTGTTCTCATCTACAGCACTCCAGAGAACTGTGAGGTCAGTCTGACTTACAGGCAGTTATCTGGGGTCAACAGGTGCTACAGGCTCTGCTGCTGATGGTAGGGGTGGTGCTGGTGGAGCTGCAGGTGCTGCTGTGGACCTCCTCCTCCTCTTAGAGCCACACACAACTGCACCATCTGCCACAAAAGGACCAGCAGGTGCAGGCCTGGCCTGTTCTGTGGTGGCCTGCCACTCCACATGGTTGTGGTTGATCAGATGGGTGCGCTGGCCCCCAGTCCCCAGGCGAGTCCTCCAGGAGCCATGGCACACCTCCACCAGACAAATACAGCACCTGACTATGCTTCTGTCCCCACTGACACAATCAAAAAACTCCCAAACCAGGAAGGTCTAGGGAGGACCAGGCACAGGCAGGGGAGGGCCAGATGCACTGGCAGCCTGGTCATGGTGCTCAGGAGGATTCACACCTGGGCCTGGGGACACAGGCACATCCTGTGCCAGATGAGCTGGTGCTGAAAGTGGTGGTGGTGGTGGTGGTTCAACTGCCTGAGGAGGAGGTGCTGGTCCTGGCCACACCCACACCCAAGCTCCCCATGCATGTGCACTCCTCCCATGCCATGCCTACCACACTCTCCCAGAACTGCCCCACCCTGGTCCATCTCTGCTCCACCAGCAGTCAACTGCCCTCCCTGCATCCCAGCAATGAGTCAACACAAAACACTCACACACAACACACAACACACACAACACACACACAACACACACAACACACACACAACACACACACAACACACTCACAACACACTCATAACACACTCACACACAACACAGGCACACACACAATCAGACAGACACAAACAACAACTTATTAAAGTAAGAAAAAAATTAATTTGCAGAAAGAACAAATTAAGTAAAAAAAGAGTCTACCCAAAAGATAAAAAAATATAGCTTTTAAAAAAGCTGTTGGGTCTCAGACACTAGCTAAATATCCTCTGCTCTCCACTCACACCGTCTCACACACTCTTCTCTCTCCCTCTGCACAGGAGAAAGTGAAACTATCTCCTTAGCAAGGCACTTCGTTCCTGCCAGACTAAAGCATGTGACTTACAGTACTGTAAGCTAAGTGATGTGTATGGGGGAAGGGGCTGCCAAATCTGGAACCCGAAGTGGATCACTTCGCATCATAATGAGGAACACAAAGTCCATTGAAAACGACTTTGCCTTACTTCGCGTTTAGGTGGAATGCTAACGCAAAGTGATAATGACAAGGCGAAGTGAGCATTTTCTATTACATACTCCATGTAGCGGAGTGACAACACAAAGTGTCAGTGAAATTTAAATTCGATGCATCTCTATATACTGTAGGACTGAACAGTTTTTCCATTGTAATCACGCTCATTTCCTAGGTGTGAGTGTGTGCCGCAGTTTTCTGTTACTGCATTTGAGCATTTTTACTGCTGACACCACATATTGGGAAGCGGCTCTGTTCTGAATTACCTAATAAAACAATTCGATAAGTGCGATTTTTTTTTCAGTTCCCTTACTTTGCCTTGTGAAGCTCAATGGTTTCTTGCATGTAAGGTCACTTTCTGGATTGGGTGGTAAGGACTGACCCCTGTGTCATGGAGCAGGACTGAGTGGAAAGAGAAAGAAGGGTGGGGAGACAGTCAGCATTTTCCAGTTGATAAGGTTAACCTATTGTAAACCTAACAAAACAGAGCACATGCCAGGTTGCAAGTGATTTTCCAAAAATGGATACAGTGGTACAAAAAAGTAAAAAAAAAATACAAGGCCAGAAATTGTATGGAGCATCCTTGGTTATGTGCCATTAGTTTGTAGACAATGTCTGGATTATTAAAAAAAAAAAAAACTTAACACAAAAATAAATAAATATAATTCCACAATGTAGATACCTCAACATTGGTATACAGCTGCATACCATCATAATGCAATAACTTCATACAGTATGCAGCAATCATAGATTATTGCTCACAGTTTAGGGAGCTTTAAATATTCCTGATAGGAAGAAAATTGAATTGATTCAGAGGAAGGCAACTGACGATCTAATAATAAATAAAATAAAATAAAATAAATAAGAACAATCCAGGGAACAATCAGTCACCAGCTGTACTGAAGATAATAGCACACTCAATAACTATATTTAACCAAAAAAAAAAAAAGGCTTAACACAAGAGAATCAGGAAAGAAGACAGACATGTGGGGAGTAGTGCAATGCACTGGCTGTGGGGCAGCAGTCTTCTGGGAGGCTATCTGGAGGCTGCGATGCTGCCCTATTTGTAGGCACCTCTGTGGTCTGAGTGAGGGGATTGCTCATCTTTGGGCTGACTTGGCTAGAATTCATGAAACCTCCTCCCCTATCGAGGGACCACCAGGGCCACTGCCGCTACCTCAGAGGCTGCCAAGAAAGACCTCAGAGGCTGCCAAGAAAGAGGAGCAGTTGGACCAAGGTGGGCTCAGGCAGGGAGAGGGTGGTGGAAAAGATGCACATTCCTCCAGTTGTACCTCTCCACAATTCATACACTCTTCTGGTGGAGAGTGGTTCCTCTATGGAGGCACCAGTAGTGGAGACCAAAGAGGTTGCTGGGAACCTCCACAAAGAAGTCCCACAGGAGGGTGGCAAGGGATCCCACAGAGGAAGGAAACAACTCCTTGTGGGGGACTCAATTATTAGGGGGGTAGATCTGGGGAATGAAGAGGAGAGGGAGGTAAGGTGCCTGCCTAGTTCCATGGCATGGAGGGACAGGGAGCAAATCCTCAGGACTGTAGGAGCAGCTGCATGAGGGAGGGAGCTGGATATCATTGTCCACCTAGGAACAAATGACCTGGCTATGAATGGGATCACAGCAGTACAAGAGGAGTCTGAAGAGTTGGGGAAGGGCCTTAGACAAGTAGCACATACAGTAACCTTCTCAGAGGTGCTGCCTGTCTATGGCAAGGGTGATACTAGAGTGCTCCACACCATGGGCTTCAATGAATGGTTGAAATACTGGTGCAGAGATCAGGGTTTTGGCTTCATTGGGGACTGGGGGTCCACCTGGAGGGATACAGGCCTATACTGGCACGATGATCTGCATCTGTCCAGGAGGGGAACCAGAATCCTAGGTGCTAGGTTTAAATGCATAATTGGCAAGCATTTAAACTAGCCACAGGGGAGGCACTGAAAAGGAGCAGGGAAAACCCAGCCTCCCCCCCACAAAACACAGTAGTCAGAGAGGTAAACACCAAGGTAGAGAAGTTAATGGGGAGCAGAACAGGGGTAAATGCAGAAAAAGGCAGTAAGGACAGAGACACGGCTAAAAGGGGTAAGGCCATCAACAAATGGAGGGTGATGAGTACCAGTGCCCACTGTCTGTGTTGCAAGCTCCCTGAACTAGTTGCCTTGATGGAAGAGGGACATCTGGATATCATGGCAGTCACAGACACATGATACACTGAGAACCATGAATGGGATGTCAACATACCAGGGTACACAATGTGCAGGAGGGACAGGGAGGGTAAAAGAGGAGGAGGAGTAGCTCTCTATGTAAGGGAAGGGATCAAAGCAATGGAACTGAAGGATAAACAGGGAGTAGAGGAGGCACTGTGGCTTACCTTGGAGACAGGTTATGGCACCACAATCCTCACAGGGGTGGTATACAGACCCCCATCTCAGGGGGAGGCAATGGACAAGGAAATGATAGAAGGCATCCTTGGAATGGCAGAAAAAGGGGAGATATTGTTGATGGGGGACCTGAATATGCCAGATGTTAGCTGGAGCACCCTGGCTGCAGCCACATCAAAAAGCAGGTTTATTCTTGATGCCCTGTAGGGGGCATGCCTCAGACAGCTAGTGGTGGAACCCACTAGGGAGGGAGCAATCTTAGACCTGGTACTGTCAAATGGGGGTGGAGACAGGATCTCAGATTTAGAAGCGGGTAGTTATCTGGGAACAAGTGACCACAAAACAGTGTGGTTCACGATAAACACAGCCATAGAGTCGAGGCATACAAAAGCAAGAGTGTTGGACTTTAGGAGGGCTGATTTTGGGAAAATGGGAGAGTGTCTCAGAAAAGTGCTAGCAAACTGGCAAGAAGGAGGGTCGGAGGAACAATGGGGAAAAATCAAAACAGCCATCACAGAGGCAACAAGCCTTTGTGTAAAAGCAAATCAACAAAGCAAAACAAAGGAAAAAATCATTATGGTTCTCAAAAAAGGTGGTGGGGAAGGTTAAAGAGAAAAGGGTAGCATTCAGGAAGTATAAGGAAACATAGAAGGAGCAGAACAGAGAACTGTACCAGTTAAAGCAGAAGGAAGTGGGGAAGGCAGTCAGAATAGCAAAAGCCCAGAGTGAGGAAAAGATAGCCAACTCAGTTAAGGAGGGGGATAAAACCTTTTATAGGTACATTAGGGAGTGAAGAAAGATGAAGGAAGGGACAGTGAGGCTTACTAAAGGGAAGGGAGGGTAGGCAGAGGATGACAGTGAAAAAGCAGAGATACTGAATGAATACTTCTGCTCAGTATTCACAGAAGAAGAGGAGGGGGAGGTACCAAAATCAAAGAATAGAAGCACTCTGAATAGGGAGGTCGATACCAGTCCATTCACAGAAGAAAGGGTCATGAAAGAACTCTTAAAACTAAAGGTGGACAAAGCAATGGGGCCTGACGGGATTCACCCAAGAATTCTAAAAGAACTAAGAGTAGAATTAGTGATGCCACTGACTACCCTTTTTAACAAATCATGGGAGGATGGTGTGGTACCGGAGGACTGGAGGACGGCAGACGTGATTCCCCTTCACAAAAGTGGGAGCAAGACAGAGGCAGGAAACTATAGACCTGCTAGTTTGACCTTAGTGGTAGGGAAAATGATGAAATCACTTCTAAAGGAAAGAATTGTTGAGTTCCTAGAGGCCAGTGGGGCACAAGACCCAAGGCAGCATGTATTCACAGCAGGAAGGTCATGTCAGACAAATCTAATAGATTTCTTTGACTGGGTGACTAATGTGGTGGACCAGGGAGGGGCAGTGGACATGGCCTACCTAGACTTTAGCAAGGCATTTGACACAGTCCCACACAAAAGATTAATATACAAGTTAGCCAGCCTTGGAGTGGGTCCCAAGGTGGTAGCCTGGGTTAAAAATTGGCTGGACAACAGGATACAGAGGGTAATAGTAAACTGAGTTTACTCTGAAGAAAGGGGGGTTACTAGTGGGGTACCACAGGATTCAGTACTGGGACCGGTCCTTTTTAATGTCTTTATAAGTGACATTGCAGAGGGACTGGAAGGAAAAGTATCTATCTTTGCAGACAACACAAAGATTTGCAACAGGGTTGATAGAGAAGGTGGGGTGGAGAGGATGCAAAGGGACTTGGCAAGGTTGGAGAAATGGTCAAATATATGGCAGCTTAGATTCTATGCAAAGAAGTGCAAAGTAATGCACCTGGGAAACAAAAATCCAGGGGAAGAGTACACAGTGGGGGTGATATAATAACAACAGAAATGGAAAGGGACCTCAGGGTAGTCATATCAGATGACCTTAAGGTGGGCAAGCAATGTGAGAAGGCAGTAAGGAGGGCTGGCGGGATACTGGGATGCATAGGGAGAGGCATCACCAGTAGAAAACAGAAAGTTGTCACCCCTCTGTACAGACAGTCGGTGAGATCCCATCTGGAGTTTCGCGTCCAGTTCTACAGACCCCATCTCCGCAAGGACATAGACAGGATGGAGGCTGTCCAGAGGAGAGGAACTAAAATGGTGCAGGGTCTGCACAAGAAGACATACGAACAGAGATTAAAGAAGCTTAATATGCATACACTTGAGGAGAGGAGGGAGAGGGGGGACATGATAGAAAGTTTCAAGTACATCAAGGGAATCAACAGAGTCCCAGATAGTAGCATCTTTCAGAAAAAGAAATGTGCAAGAACAAGGGGGCACAATTTGAAGATAGAGGGAGGACGGCTTAGAGGTAATGTGAGGAAGTCTTTTTTCATGGAGAGGGTTTTGGATACATGAAACAGCCTTCCTGAGGAGGTAGTGGACTTAAAAACAGTGGGGGAATTCAAGAATGTATGGGACAGACATAAGGCAATTCTAGTGGGGGGGTAGGAGGAAGTAGGCTGTTGATTAACTAGGATCTGCAGCCTATGCATTAGGTAGAGAAATGAGCAGACTAGGTGGGCCAAGTGGTCCTTATCTGCTGTCAAATTCTATGTTTCTATGCCAGCACTGCATCTTGCATCAGGGAAGCTTGGACCAAAGGCCCCTCTAAAGGACCTTGGGACCACCAGTACAGTCTCCAGCTGCCAGCACTGCATCTTGCATCAGGGAAGTGTGGTCTAAAGGCCCTTGGGACCCCCACCTCCAACTCCTTTGTCACCCTCCCTGGGTTTACCCTGTTTCGTGAAGATAGGTTTGGGAAACGGGGGGTGGTTGAGCCATATATCTCGATGACTCCCTCCGTGCTCGTGTCCTCCCTACCCCTCAACTTGCCCATGGAACCCAAGCCCTTACTATCAACGTCCTTCCCAGTTCCTCCAGGGTGCCTTTATTCATCACCGCAGCTTACATTCCCCCAGGTAATCAGAAACTTCCCCTCCAGTCACTGCTTGACCACCTCTCCCAACTACCCCCTAAAGCCAAACAAATTATGCTGGGGGATCTCAGTATTAACTGCCTCTCTAGTGCAGCCTTCCAGCCAAAAGACGCTGTCACTGCCATGGTTCTCACCCAACTAGTCACCTACCTCACCAGAATTAACCCCTGAAATGGCTCTACCTTTCTTCAGGACATCATCCTCTCCAACTGCCCCCACAAAATATCTGACACCATGGTCCTTCCTAATACCCTTAGTGATCACTTCCCTGTAATTGGCTCCTGGTCAAGATTAGTCCAAAAGCCGCTTTCCAAAACCTCCCTCCAGCATCAACTTAAACTGGGCAAACTAGAGCAACTAAAAACCTACTTTGCTCACTGGGACTGGTCCCCAGTAAACCTTGCACCTGATATGGACACAGCTCTCACCAACTGTCTCCACTCTTTCAATGCAGCCTGTGACTTGTTTGCTCCCCTCTCCAAACACACAGTCAAAAACACCAATACCCCTCCAGATCTCTCAACCACTACTAAAGCAAATGCATCAGCAAGATAACCTCTGGCACAGAGCCATCAACTCTGGCAAGCCCTCTGATAGGCAGCTCTATTGGGAGACCCATAATAAATGCACCTGGGCCATCCAGAAGGCAAAAGCTTGCTACTACAAGACCACCCTTACCTCCTTCTGGGGCACTGCCCGCACATTTTGGGACAATATTGAGGAACCAATGGCAAATTCCCCATGTCAGGGGGGAGGAAACAGAGAAGGATATGACAGAAGGCATTCTTTGGATGGCAGAGAAAGGGGAGATACTGTTGATGGGAGGCCTGAATATGCCAGACGTTAACTGGAGCGCATTTGCTGCAGCCATATCCAAGAACAGGGCCATTTTCAATGCCCTACAGGTGGCATGCCTCAGACAGCTAGTTTCAGATCCCACTCATGAGGGAGCAATCTTAGACCTTGTACTCTCAAATGGGGACAGTGAGAGGATCTCAGATCTAGAAGTGGGTTGTCATCTGGAAACAAATGAGCATCAAACAGTGTGGTTTACAATAAACTCAGCTACAGAGTCAAGCCATACAAAAGTGAGGGTACTGGACTTCAGGAGGGCTGATTTTGGCAAGATGGGAGAGAGCCTTAGGAAAGCACTAGCAAACAGGCTAGAAGGAGGGGTGGGGCAACAATGAGGAAACATCAAAACTGCCATAACAGAGGCAACAAGCCCTTGTGTGACGCAAATAAACAAATCAAAATGAAAGAAAAAGCCACTATGGTTCTCAAAAGAGGTGGCAGGGAAAGTCAGGGAGAAAAAGATAGCATTCAGGAAGTATAAGGAAACACAGAAGGAGCAGGACAGACAGTTGTACCAGTTAAGGCAGAAGGAAGCAGGGAGGGAAGTCAGAATAGCAAAGGTCCAAACTGAGGAAAAGATAGCCAACTTGGTTAAGAAGGGGGATAAAACCTTTTATAGGTACATCAGGGAGCATAGAATATTAAAGGGAGGGATAGTGAGGCTGAATAGAATGGATGGTGGGTGGGCAGAGAGGGACAGTGAAAAATCAGGGATACTGAATGAATATTTCTGCTCAGTATTCACAAAAGAGAAGGAGGGGGAGGTGCCTAATCCAATTAACAGAAGCACTCTTGATGGGGGTCGATCCCTGTCCTTTCACAGAAGAAAGGTTTCTGAAAGAACTCCTAAAACTGAAGGTGGACAAAGCAATGGGGCCTGATGGAATTCACCCCAGAATTCTAAAAGAATTAAGGGGAGAACTAGTGAAACCACTGACTACCCTTTTTAACAAATCATGGGAGGATGGTGTGGTACCTGAGGACTGGACTGTGATTCCCCTTCATAAAAGTGGGACCAAGACAGAGGCAGGAAACTACAGACCTGTCAGTTTGACCTCTGTTGCAGGGAAAGTGATGGAATTACTTCTGAAGGAAAGAATTGTTGAGTACCTAGAGGCCAGTGGGGCACAGGACCCAAGGCAGCATGGGTTCACAGCGGGAAGGTCATGTCAGACAAATCTAATTGATTTCTTTGACTGGGTGACCAAAGTAGTAGACCAGGGAGTGGCTGTGGGCATGGCCTACCTAGACTTTACCACAGCATTTGACACAGTCCCACACAAAAGATTAATTGTCAAATTAACCAGCCTGGGTGTGGGTCCAGGGCAGCAGCCTGGGTACAACATTTGCTGGACAACAGGACACAGAAGGTAATTGTAAATGGAGTCCACTCTGAAGAAAGGGGGGGTTACTAGTGGGGTACCGCAGAGTTCAGTACTGGGTCCAGTCCTTTTTAATGTCTTCATAAGTGACATTGCAGAGGGACTGGAAGGAAAAGTATGTCTCTTTGCAGATGACACAAAGATCTACAATAGGGTTGATACACAAGGAGGCGTGGAAAGGATAAGAAGGGACTCGGCAAGGTTGGAGGAATGGTCAGAAGTATGGCAGCTTGGACTCAATGCAAAGAAGTGCAAAATAATGCACCTGGGAAACAAAAACCTGGGGGAAGATTGCACAATGGGAGGGAGGTAGTAACAACAACAAAAATGGAAAGGGACCTGGGGGTAATCATATCAGATGACCTTAAAGTTAGCAAGCAATGTGAGAAGGCAGTAGGGAGGGCTGGGGGTATACTGGGATGTGTAGGGAGAGGCATCACCAGCAGAAAACAGGAAGTTGTTATCCCTGTGTACAGACAGTTGGTGAGACCCCATCTGGAGTACTGCATCCAGTTCTGGAGACCCCATCTCCGCAAGGTCATAGACAGGATAGAGGCAGTCCAGATAAAGGTAACTAAAATGGTGCAGGGTCTGCAAGAGAAGCCATACAATGAGAGACTAAAGAAACTTAATATGTATACCCTTGAGGAAAGGAGGGAGAGGGGGGACATGATAGAAACTTTTAAGTACCTCAGTGGAATCAACAAAGTCCAAGAGAGTGGCATCTTTCAGAAAAAGAGATGTGCAAGACTAAGGGGACACAATTTAAAGATGGGGGGGCAGTTCAGGGGCAATGTGAGGAAGTATTTTTTCACAGAGAGGGTGGTGGACACATGGAACAGCCTTCCTGAGGAGGTTGTGGGGTCTAAAACTGTGGGAGAATTCAAGAATACATAGGACAGACATAAGGCAATTCTTGTGGGGGGTAAGAAGAAATAGGCTGTTGGTTAACTAGGATCTGCAGCTTATCCTGTAGGTAGGGAAATGGGCAGACTAGATGGGCCAAGCAGTCCTTATCTGCCATCAAAGTCTATGTTTCTATGTTCTATGTTTCAAATCCCGGTCCCCACCCCCCGTCCCAACTCAATATCAATGGCACCATCTCCTCTGACCCTCAGTGCATCACCGATTCCCTCAACTCTACCTTCTCTGACCTTAGCTCACTGCTCCCCCCAACCTCTTTGACCCTGCTCCCACCTCCCCACCCACCTCCCTCATGCATCCCTTCTTCTAATTCCATACACTCTTGGCACAGGAGGCTAAACTCTACCTCCCGAAAGTTCTTAATGGCCCCAGCCACAGTAATGATTTGCTTGATCTTAAACTGCTTCATCAGGTTCTTGATGTATTGCTCTCCCCTTTCACTAACCTCCTTAACCACTCCCTCTGCCTTGGCCAGTTCCTCTCCACTTAGAAGGTTGTGGTCATCACCCCCATGCACAAGAACGGGGATCGCATCATCCCAGGGAACTACCGTCCAATCTCAATCCTTCCCCCTCTCTCCAAAGCCTTAGAAAAAATAGTTGCAGACCAGCTCTCTGAAAACCTCACCTCCCACAATCTCCCTTGCGTGGAACAGAATGGATTCTACCCAAGCCATAATACTTCGACAGCCCTCCTGGGATTTTCTAGCTATCTGCACTCTGCCGTTGATAGGGAGTAACTGGCGTGGGTGATCTTCATTGACCTATCGAAGGCTTTCAACACAGTTAGCCACCCTCTCCTCCAGTCTACCCTTGTCCATCTAGACCTCTCCCAGGACGTCGTCACCTGGGTCACAAGCTACCTCTCCTCCCATTCACAATGTGTCGAAATAAATAACACCATCTCCTGGTACCACCCTGTTCACTCTGGTGTACCTCAAGGCTCAGTCCCGGGTCCTCATCTTTTCAGTCTCTACCTCAACACCCTCCCCTCCATCTGCTTTGAGCGAGTCCTTCTTTACGCCAATGACACAGTGCTCTTTTCCACCCACCCGACCCACAAATCCTACAAGGCACCTTTCAAAAATCCTTCAGCCTGGCAGAAACATGGTTCATTGACCCCAGGCTTGTTCTCAACCTTAAAAAGATGAAGTCCATGCATTAAAAACTAGCTGCTTGATTTCTCAGTCAAAGAAATCTATCAAATTTGATTGGCATGGTCTTTGTCATGTCTGTTACACAAGTCTGTCAGAGGTGCAGCTAGTACTTCCCTGAGCTCCCTCAGCACCATTGGATATACCCCTCTGGCCCCATAGCTTTATCCACCTTCAGATTACTGAGTTCTTTCTGGACTCCCTCTTCAGAAAAGGGACTACTGTCCATTTCCTTCCCCTCAAAGCCCTTTGTGCATTTCTGTGTTTGTTTTTTTTTTATCTCAGAATTAATACCTTTGAGCAACAAGCTCTTTACATAGGTTCCACATCAGTGAAGTAGACAAACAGAGGACACTGCATAACAGGCAGATAGCAAGCACCAAATCTCAACAATTTAGAAAGGTAAAAACGATATCACAAAATATGAGTTATTGTACAATGCAAGTCAAATTGCAAAGGTGCAAATACAGAAAAAAATTGGGAGACTAACAGGAACAAAGTGTGTACTAAATTCACAAGGGAGAACAACAGCCAACAAGCTTTAGTCAGAGGGTGGACAGTTAGAGTAGAGACTAAGGTGAAAGGAGGGAGAGAAGCATCAGCCCTGGAAGCCTAGTCAGGGGAAGGATTGGGTAAGAAGCAGGAATGGGAGGGCATGGGGTGGAGGATGGAGTAGGGGAGAGGGGAAGTGCTTAGGTCGAGTGTGCCTGGACAGTCAAGGTAGTCAACTTAAAAAGTGCTAGTGTTTGCAGTGTGATTAGTCATTGGAAGCAATCACAGCTGGCATTTGCAATTAGCTGTTGCCTGAGCTTTCATTTAAAAGAGCCCAGAGTGGATGCAAAGGATATGTCGAAGTGGAGTCAGCTGAACCAGAGCTGGCTCGGTAAGCAAAGGATCTTTGTCCTAAGGTAGTGCGACCCTGGGGAATTTTGAAGATCTTGCTTTCAGAACTTCTGGTGCAGTGAGGGTTGTCATAGGGGGTGAGAAGGTTAAGGACCCTAGGAGGCAACATACCAAGATTTACTTTTTTTGCTAACAGGCAGGTTTGGTACATTAATCTGGATTTGAACTGGAGTCAATTAGCCTGGGCGTACAGGTTGCAGGTGTGAGTAAGCTGTGCAGATCCAGTCATGACTCTGCAGGCTTTGTTTAGAGCCACTTTAATGCGATGCAGGGATTTGTCTATGGCTAACCCGTGGATTAGTAGCCCATAGTCAATGAGAGAGACAACTGAGCTGTGAATTGAAAGGTTAAGAGCATATGGAGTCGGACAATACTTATGCCTATAGAGAAGCCCCGTACGCGTATTGATAGCCTTAGCAATATTGTCGATGTGTTAGGTATAAGACAGGGTGCTGTCTATCGTAATCCTTAAGTATTTAACGTGCAACACTTGCTTCAAGGGAGACTCTGCATCATTAGTAATGGAAAGTGAGTAAGATCTATGTCTGTTGTGGGAGCTGGAGAACAGCATTGTTTTCATCTTCTTGTAATTCATGATCAGTTTATGCTTATTGAACCATCTTTCTATGAGTGAAAAGTTGAGCTGAAGCTGGTTTTCAAGCTAGTGTTGCCTTTCCTTCACCTTCTGCTCTGAATACTGGGCAGAAGTATTTGTTTAAGATGTCTGCCATTTCTTGGTCCCCCTCCATTCAGTTTCTACCCCCTTTAACTGTACTATCCCTCCTTTTGTCTTTCTTTTCTCACTAATATACTCACAAAATACCTTATCCCCTGCTGATACTGCTTGAGCTATTCTTTCCTCACTTTTTGCCTTTGTGCTCCTTACTGCTTTCCCTGCTCTGTTTTCCCTGATACGCTTCCCTATCCTCCTCCCTCTGGGTCTCCTTATATCTTCTGAAATTTACACTTTCAACCTTTATCTTTTCTGCCACCTCTTTCAAGAACCATAGCGGTGTCATCTTCCTTTTGCTTACGAAGCTTGATGCCGAGGTTTGTTGCATTCACTATGCCCTCTTTTACTTTAATTCAAGTCATCTCCCCCTGCCAGATCATTCCTAAGGCATTCAGCAATCTTTGTACCCTCAGCCCTTCTGAAGACCAGGACCTTCACCCCCTTGTGTGGTTGGAGTCTGCCCCTGTTCTTATGTTGACCTACACTGTACTATGATCACTGGTACCCAGATGGCTTCCAACCTTGACATCTGTGATACTGTCCCTATTAGTAAAAACTAGGACCACTATTGCCCAATCACAAGCGGGTTCACTGACAATTTGTCTGAAGAACGCCCCTTGCAGGGACTCCATGATGTCCGTGCTCCTAGCTGATGCTGTAGATGAAAGGCTCCAAACTACATCTGGCAGACTGAAGTCCTCCACCAGCAACTCTACTCCTTTTTGGCCATTTTGTTAATTGCTTCTTACATTTCTTTGCATCCTCCTTTGTGTCAGAGGCCTGAAGATCATTCCTGTCCAAACACTGGCTCTGTTTCTCTACTACAGAGTGACCCACATCGCCTTGACCCCCCTGAATTCCCTGTACCTCCTTCGCTTTTAAGTTTTCCTTCACATAAAGCACCACACACCCTCCTTTCTTCCCTACGCTGTCTCTTCTGAACATTGTATAGCCTGGTATGACCTTGTCCCAGACATACAGTAGTTGTCAGTACACTGTGATTTGGTAATGGCCACAATATCCAGATCTGCCTCCACCATGACAGCCTCTAAGTCTGGGATCTAATTTCTCAGACTCTAGCACTGGCACACATCACCTTCCATATTTTGTTAGCTCTTTTCTTGTTGCTTTCTCCTTTTTTCCAGTTGTTTTCCCCTTCCTCACATTTCTCCTTTGACTGCCCTTTCTTCCCCCTTTCTCCTTTGCTAACCCCCTGCTTCCTTGAATAACTTGCATTCCTGGTGGGCTATCTCCCCTAGAGATCTCCCTACTCTCTATCACAGCCTGTGGTGGACCACTTTCTACCTCCCCCAATTCTTCTGTCACCCCCCCTTGACTACTTTAAATGTCCAACAAAGTAACATTTAAACCATCCACTGAGGACTATAGTTCACCCTGGATGGAATCAAGCCATCACCTCAGTATAGGCTGTTATGCTTTCAGGTTGGTCCACAGTCTCCAGTGTAGCCATACCTCTTCTCTCTACACCATTTCTTCTACCATTGCTTGAAAGCCTTGGTGTGAAGGTCCTTCTCCTTCCCTATATAGTACAGATGCACTCCCCACTCACATTTTAAACACATGGGAAACACTGAATCAACCACATAAATGATCTAAAAATGGCATTTATACAAGTACCCGACTATGACACTTCACTTTTACATTTAAGCCCATGACACGCCCTTGGCGTGCCTTCACCTTCTCAGGTCCGTCCCTTTGGAACTCTCTTCCCTCCACTGTCATGGCTTGCACCTCTATGAACCTTTTCAAGCATTCTCTCAAAACTCACTTTGCCTCCACTCAGCTGTGTACCTGCTCCTGTTGACCGCTCCCCTCATCTCTCATCACTCTCGCCTCTCTTGCCTTCTTTTTGGGTTCCTTACCTGAGCCTGCTTATCCTCCCTTTATTTACTATGCTGTGATTGTCTGGTTGGTCTCAGTTGTAAATAATTTTTTTTTACTGTGCCTGTATACTCTGTATTCAGTTATACCTAATTGTACATACGAACATATGAGTCTGCCAGCAGAAACAGGCCTTACAGTCTATCAAGTTAGTCTGCTCAAATGCACAGCTAGCACCCTTATACTGAAGCTGCCTCACCCTCCTCTCCCCCTCACATTTACCCCCCCTTGCACCCTGTCCCATGCCCTTTTAAAACTGCACACTGTGCTACAGGATACCACCTCCTCGAGTAGAGTGTTCCATTTCTCCACAACCCTCTCTGTGAAACAATGCCTCCTCACCTCTCTCATATACCTTCCACTCTCCAACCTGAGACCATGTCCTCTGGTGCCCCTAACTCTCCCCAGCTTGCATATCCCTTCTGTGCTCATTTTGTTAATCTCCTTAAAATATTTGAAGGTCTTAATCATATTCCCCCAATCCCCCCTCTCCTCCAGGGTGTACATATTCAGCCCAGTCAGCCTGTCCTCATAGGTTTTGCCCTCCATCCCCCTGGATCATCTTAGATGCCCTACTCTACACCCCCTCCAGCAATATTATATCCTTCTTCAGAAAGGGACACCAGAACTGCATGCAGTACTCCAAATGTGGCCTGACTAGTGACCTCTACAGTGGCAGGATCATATCCCTATTTCTGGATGAGATTCCTCTCACAATACAACCCAGCATCTTGTTGGTCTTAGCTGCCACCTTCCTGCACTGAGCTGAGTTGTTCATGTTACTCGTTATGATCAACCCTAGGTTCTCCTCCTCCTGCTCCTCCTCTGTGACCTCTATCTGAACCCCTCCCAACTGGTAGCTCCTCCCTGAGTTCCTTGCTCTGAAGTGCATAACCTTGCACTTCTTTGCACTGAAGCTCAATTGCCACTTTTCCAATCACTCCTTCAATTGTATCAGGTCCTGCCACCCTCTATGTCATTCACCATGGCCACTATCTTGGTATCATCTGTGAACAGACTGATCTTGCTCCTAACACCATGTGAGATATCCAATATGAATAACCCAAACAACACTGGACCCAGGACTGAACCCTGTGGCACCTCACTTGTCACCACCCTTGGGGAAGAGAGTGCCCCACCTACCACCACCTGTTGCTTCCTCACCTTCAACCAGGTCACAATCCAGTTTACCATCTTTGTCCCTGCCCCCCACATATTGCAACTTACCCCCAGCCTCCCATGAGGCACTGAATCAAAGGGCTTGCTGAAGTCTAAATACAGCACATCTACTGCATGGCCTTTATCCAGTTCCCTTGTTACCCAGTCATAGTATTCAATTAGGTTGATCTGGCAGGATCTTCCAGAGATGCATCCATGTTGCTGACTGTCCTGGAGTCCATTATCCTCTAAAAAAGGTCACCAGCCTCTCTTTCAGGATTGTTTCCGTAAGTTTTCCTAAAATGAATGTGAGACATACAGGTCTGTAATTGCCTGATTCATCCTTTGTGCCACTTTTGTGGAGGGGCACCACATGAGTCATCCTCCAATCCTGTGGTATGCAACCTGTGTCCAGGGAGGTATTAAACAGGTCTGCCAGAGGTCCCACTAATACCCCTGCAATTTCTTTCAGCACCCTGGGATGAATGCCGTCTGGACCTGGTACCTTATCCACCCTTAGTGCCTTCAAACCCTCCAGCACACTGCCTTCCATAATTACCCCATCTGCCACCCCATTCCCCCTTGCCCACCTTCCCTATCCCCTGAGATAGCTGTCCACCCTTCTCCTTCATGAACACAGAACAGAAGTACTCATTTAGGGCTTCTGCCTGTTCTGCCCCATTCTCCACCCACTTCCTGTCTTTCCTAATCCTTGTTATCTGGTCCCTGCAGCTCCTTCTGTCTCTTATGTATCTGAAAAAGTATTTCTTCCCTTGCCTGATGCACTGTGTCAGCCTCAGCTCACTGGAAGCCTTGGCTGCTCTGACCAATCTGGTTGCCTCTTTGGACTTCTTCACATACAGTTCCCTGTCCTTCCCCGGACTTCTTGAACCTCAGAAAAGCTGCTTTTTTTTCCCCTTACCCCTTCCAAAACCTCCTTGTTCAGCCAGCTTGGCTTCTTAGCCCTACTCTTCTTGCTCAGTATTTTGGTACATGACCCAGTAGCCTCAATCGGCTCATGTTTGATAATATCCCACTTCTGATTTGTATCCATATCAGGCCTAATTCCTACTAGGTGTCTTCCCAGAATTTCCCCCATCTTGATAATGTCTGCCTGCTTGAAGTCAACTACCCTGGTTCCTGTACCTACAGTTTCCCTGCCCATGCTGAACGTGAACCACACTGATTGATGGTCACTCCCAGCTAGTGGGTCCTCCACACTCAGATCCCTCTCAGCCTCCCCATTAGTTAGCACTAGGTCCAGAGTGTTTTCCAACCAAGTTGGCCCACTGACCATCTGCACCAGGAAGCTATCCTGGAATGCATCCAGTAGCACCTGTTCCCTTGCACTTGAGGTGACTGGGGTTCCCCGATCCACTCATGGTAAGTTGAACTCCCCCTTTGATTACCATGTTCCCTATCCTGCATACCCTTCTAATCTGCTCCTCTGATATGCTTTGCTTAGTTATTGTTCTCTGACTTTTATCCCTATACCAATTTTGAAGATGTAACTTAGTTTACTGCCTGTGTGAGATTTTGCTTTGTTTATTATCTATGTTTTTGTAAAAGTGTCTGCATACACTTACCACGTGCTATTATTTATTGTATCACTGTTCCTTCCTTTGTAACCCTTTTCCTCCGGGTCACCCCTGAAAAAGGGACATTCCATCTCAGTGGGCCTACCCAGTTACCAAAAGTCAAATAAATAACATAAATAAATTATCAAGTTAATGCATTAGCAGCCATAGTGACTCTGACCAGAGTTTGTTTATGGAAGGCATCAATGTAGCAAGAGTGGTCTTGGTGACTAGCAAGTGAAACCCTGTGATATTTAAATGAAGGGGCATCCTCAGTGGCATGCCATTCACAGTCTTGAAGACAGGTATATGTTGGAGTCTGGTATTTTAAGCTGCTGTCTGCTACCAAAGCACATGTAGACTATATGTTTAGCTTTCAGAGAGAGGTGATTCGTTCTAAACCAGCATTATGTTATCAAAAGCATGCTCGAGAACAGTCTCCAGCTCTTATGCCAAGGGATCCGAGACAAAAACGTACAGTATGGGCAGCATATATCTGCATGTGCCTGGTAATACAGGTGGATGGGAGATCATTTAGGAAGCCCGATACCAGGATGGAACCCAGAACAGAACCTTTGGGGAATTCTGACAGATCTGTGCTGAAAGCAGAATTCAGCAGTCCTAAGCCTCAGAAATGCTTTTCAGAATTTCTTTTTTAATACCCCAGAATTCTGAAAAGCATTTCTGTGAGCCATGGAATAATATTCTGTGGATTACATAATCCACAAAATACTATTTGCAGAAAGTGAATCTGGTTTATCTAAATTGCAGAATATGATTTCATTGTTAACATTCAGCTTTCTAAATTTTGGAATTCCACTTCCAAAAGAATTTCACTGAATTAGGCAGAATTTCTGAAATTCCATGGAATCCTGTGGAATCTGAAAATTCCATACAGAATTATTCCTGGCTTGATCAAGAGAGGGGACAAAGGGAGTTACCTATGAGACTGGCAGTTTCTAGTCAGAAATGTAGTACAGGAACTACCTGACTACTGAGCCAGATTGGCCAGTGCCTTCAAGTTTGTCAAGTGGAGAGGGTGAAAAACAATGCTGAAGGCCTTGGCAAGGTCAGCAAAGATGGTGATGGTAGTCTGGCCTCGTTCTGCCCTTTCAGGATCAAATCAATAAGCCTAAGAAGGAAATAGTGGGGTGTGCTTTACAGAAGCCGAACTTAAAAGGGGAGGGAAAGGTGTAATTAAGAAAGTCAGAGACTTGAGAAAGCAACAGTTTCTCCTGAAACCTAACCAGGGCAGGGGGGATAGATAGTGCACACAGTTCCTAGTAAGGATGAGAGAAGTGGGGCATTGACAACTTCAGTTTGACTTTGAGTTTGGACCCATAAATTTGGTTCGACTTTCAGAATTCACCCTAACTACTTCAGTTCCCAATGCAGTATCTGACATAGGGTAAAGAAGACCACAAATAGTGGCTAAAAAACAATGAAGTCAGCAAAGAATATTAAAAAGGGACTCCCACCAAAAGTGCTACATTACAGAATTAGAATAAGCATACCCCCAGTAAACCTCATACCAAAAATTAGGTTTCTACATTACTTCGTTTTAAGGTTATGAGCTATTTTGCAACCCTGATTTCACTACCGATTCAAAAAAGCCAGTTTCAGTGAAGAGCCACTGATGATGTCATAACCTGAACTCACAGCCTAGCCCTCCCTGTCAGCAACCTCCCAGGATTTGTTTCTCCAAAGTTTAAGAAATTGTAGCTATAGTAATCCTTTAAAAAAAACTGACATAGGGTTGGCTGCAGTGCTTGCATTTCCAGAATGTTCAGACGCACAGCACTGTACTTTAAAACACATCAGGAGGTGGTTTTGGAATGCAGCACTTAACCAAGGCATAGAATGTCAAGATGATGCACAATTTTAAAATGTCAGTGGAGAGAGAGACATGCAGTCTCGGAACGTGCCATCTCAAAATGTGGTGGGACAATCAGTTTCAGAATGCTACAGGGACACACATCAAGGAATTTGGTGGGGACTGGCAATTTTGAAATATAGTGGAGATGCATGCTGTTGGAATGTGACAGGACACACCATATTATTCTGAAATTTCGTATCCCTGCCACATTCCTGAATTGTATGCACCCACCATATTTCAAAATTGTGCATCACATTCCCACCACATTCCAACATTATGTGTCCCAGCCACATTCTAAAATTATGCATCCCTGCCACATCCCGAAATTGCACATCCCTTCCCCATTCCCAAACTGCACATCAGTGCCACATTCTGAAATGGCGCATCACTGCCATATTCCAAAATTGCACATCCCTGCCAAGTTGTGTTTAAATGACTCATTCCAAAATTTTCACTGCCATGTTCCCAAATTGTACGTCACCGCCACGTTCCAAAATTATGCGTCACCGCCACATTCTGAAATTAAGCTACACCACATTCTGAAACTTTGCTTACCACCATCTGAAATTGTGTGTCACCACTGCATTCCAAAATTGTGCATCATCGCCACATTCTGAACCCATGCTTCACCACCACATTCCAAACCTGTGTGTCACTGAGGCATTCCAAAATTGTATGTCACTGCCACATTCTGAACCTGTACATCACCGCTGCATTCCGAACCTGTGAGTCACTGCCACATTTCAAACCTGTGTGTCATTTCCACATTCCTGTATCGTGCATCACCACCACATTCTGAAATTATACATCATCACTGCATTCTGAAATTGCGCATCACCACTGCATTCCGAGATTGTGCGTCACTGCTGTATTCTGTACCTGTGCATCACCACCAGATTCCAATCCTGTATGTCACTGCCGCATTCTGAAATTGTGCATCACTGCCACATTCTGAACCTGTGCTTCACTGCCACATTCTGAAATTGTGCATCACCGCCACAGTCTGAAATTGTGCGTCACTGCCACATTCCAAAATTGTGCATCGCCACTGCATTCTGAACCTGTGCATCACCACTGCATTCCAAAATTGTGCATCACCACCACATTCTGAAATTGTGTGTACCACCACATTCTGAACTTGTGCATCACCGCTGCATTTTAAACCTATGCATCACTGCCACATTCTGAAATTGTGCGTCACCACCGCATTCCGAAATTATGTGTTCCAGCTACTTACTGTGATTGTGCCATTGCCGCATTCCACAACTGCAACCTGGTGACATTTCAAAATCTCATACCTGCGGTATTCTAAAAGCTGCATGCAACTTTGTCATTCTAAAGCCATGTTTGCCACTGTATTCCAACCCCCTGTCAGATTCTGAAGTACTGTACTTTGCATCTGCACATTTTGGAAGTGCATGTGCTTAATCTTAATCTGGTTCAATTTCAGTTGCTTACCATCTGTATCCCCCCCCTCCACCTGATCACCCCTGAAAAAGGGACTTCTAGGCCCAGTGGGCTTACCGGGTCAACAAAATTCAATACATAAATGTGCTGACCCACCCAGTGTCATTTTTCCTTTTTCAGATGTTTACTACAACTGCGATTTTAAGTAACATAGGAGAAATAAGTCATATAAGGTAGCTTGCAGGGAGGACTAAGTTGTGAGTTCAGGTTATGACATCATCAGTAGCTCTTCTCTGAAACAGGCATTTTTGAACAGGCAGTGAATTAAAGGTTACAAAATTACTTGTAACTTTTAAATGAAGTAACTTACAGATCTGATTTTTGACATGATATTGATTGAGGACATGCTGATCCAAATTCTGAATTTATTGATGCCAAAAATGCTGGCCTCAGCCCCTCTTTAATTATAAAATGTCAAGAAAAAAAATATAGAAATGTAATTGGCTGACAGACATTACCTGACCATGCATTAAATCTCTATAAACAGCTGGTTAGGTGCCAAATCTCATCCCCCCAAAAAGAAACTACTTAGAGCCACTTTATAAGTGTATTAGAATGTGTGAGAAAAATCAAGCACTGTGATTGGCTAAACCAGCAGTACAGCCATGTAATTATGTGCCCATAATTACACACTTGCACTTCTTTGAAGGTGCCAGCCTCTATATCTCAGAAAAACGTTAAATTATCACTACACTGTCACCAGCCCCATGGCACCTGGCAATGGGGGATTGCCTGGCATGCTAGTGACCTGGGTTCACACCCGAGTCCTAGAAGACAGGAGTGGAGGCTGGCAGAGAGTGCTCAAGAGTGTTCTTTGAATGCTCTCCTCCCAGGGGGGCAGGTCAAGGAGGAATTACCCTTTGGTGGCTCCTGGCATCCAAGTTTGGCATCGCACATTGTGGTATGGGTGAGCACATGGCACATGCGTGATCTACCAGGATGCTGTGGTATGCCTCCGAGTGGGCAAGGGGGAAAGAACAGGAAAAATGGCTACCCCAGTCATCCAGATGATGGCAGCCTGTCCTGTCACCATGATAGCCAGGAATGCACATGTTGCACCCCTGACAAGGTTTGAATAAGGGGCTGTGGCCCTGAAAAGTCTCCCGTCCAGTTCAGAACCACAGGAGGTGGGCCCCCCAATGAAGGCACATGTCGGGTCAGTCAGGGGGCTGCACCCCGAGGGGGCAGTGGATGGCTGATGGTAGGACTATGGCGGTGGAGGCTTGGCCACCTGAATGAGACGTTGGATGGGACAGGCAGGGGAATAAACAGATAATACAAAAAAAAATACTACACTATTGTACAGAGGGCAGAAGACTGCTGTACTGAGTAGGGAGATATAAAACCAGCTATTTACTGTACCCACAATTCATCACTATGTAAATCAGCATACGGGCTATTATATTTCTGTACTCACTACAGAAATAGAAATAGAAACATCGACAGTAATGGTCCATCAAGTCTGCCCATTGGGCCCTATATATCCCTGTGATCTAGCATTGCTACAGGATTCAAATGCTGAATTGAACCCAGGCCTCTCGTGTGACAGGTAAGAAATGAAAATGACGTACCAACTGTAATTCTTCATCTTCTTGTATATCTTTACCATTTATCACTGCTGGGTATACGCCAGAGGTACTATGACTCCATGGGAGCTGTTAGCCTACATATTTTTTTGTTTGGGAGGGTCAGTGCTGTGGCCGACGCCGCCCTTGAGGATGATGCACAGCATGACGCTCAAGCATTAGCCAGTAACCGACACTGGCTCCACCTCACCTCAGCTCTGAGAGAGAGAGTGAAATTAGTAATAGTGAAAAGAAGGGAGGGTTGGGCAAGAGAGCTTGAGAGACAGTAAAAGGGAAAGATATAAACAGAAAGGTAAAAAAGCTAACATAGAAGGAGAGGGGAGGGGAGGCTATCTGACAGTGTGGCATGGGGGGGGCTCAACCACTGGGCAGTCCTAGAAATTAGAGAAGTGAGAAGGATTAGGAAGAAGAATAAGGGATAGCAAAGAGATTAGAGACCCTTCTACACCCAACCCTCTTCAGGGAAGGAGAGTCAGGGCTGCCTCCACCCTTACCTTCACAGATCCGCTCAGGGGAAAAATTGGCCTGTCTCGACAGAAGAGACCAGGCTGAACTGGGTTAAGCTAGCCTGAAAAAAATTATCTCAGAAAGGAGCAGGAGGCTTCTGACCAAGACCCTAGAGGGTAGGTTGCTAGGATCCCTGGAGATGTCCTAGGGCACTGGAGTGGGGACAGGGTCCACCCCAGGATGAAGGACCTCTTAATAGAATATTACATCCAGGAGATTTTATTTTGGACTGATCCCTAGCAGGACAATGGAAAAGGAATCCTGGAAGGAGAGGCACTGCCTTGGAACAATCAATTTGTTTAAGGAAGAAAAGGGGATGGGAGATAGATATATATATATATATATATATATACACACACACACACATATATATATATATATATATTTATTTATTTTATTTATTTATTTATTCTAGGATTACAAGTACCTTTGAGCCAAGGCTCTTTTAAACAGGTTCCACGTCAGAAATAACAAACGACAAGGAAGCAACAGTGAAATAACAGTAAACAATTCATGTACAACAGTGCTATTGAAAGGGGTTAATTATAGGAAGAGTAAGGGGTAGAGGATGAGGAGAAGTGTAGGTAGTTAACAGAGGCAGCTATAGTAAGATGGTGAACACAGCTAGGATACATATGCCCACAAGGAATGAGTAGGGTCAGGCACCCAGGGGGTGGCAGAGAAACAGGAATGAGAGGAGAGAGGGAGGATGAAGATGCAGCCAGAGGCATTTGTCAAAAAATAAATGGGAAGGAGTGATAGAAGAGAAAAAGGGGGCAGGGTGGGGGATAAGTGCTGTAATGGGGCAAGGAGAGACTAATGAGGTGGTATGAAGACCTGAGATTTGAAGTGGCACCTCAGGAGCTGGGGGGATGGGTACTGGGGGGCCTGGGGTTAAGCAGTATGTAAGTTAGGACTAAAGATGTGTAGGTCATCATCTAGGAGAGGCAGTAACAGGAGCTAGAGGCAATGAGATGGGCCCAGAGTTTGGTTTTGAACAGACTTAGTGTTGAGGCAGAATAGATGGTGTGGCTGAGACATTCATCCATAGAGGAGCCCTATAGCCAAAGGAGCATTGGCCCTGCATAGTTTGACAGTGAGGAACTTGAAGAATCTGGGTTGTCGAGCTCCTGGTGTTCTGTTGGTTGGTGTTTTGATGTAACTAGGCAGTAACACCGGGGGGGGGTGAGGCCAAGGTTGATTTTTCCCGCCATAGCACATGTGAGATACTTTATAAAGTTGGAGAGCTGGAGCCATCCGGATTGTTAATAAAGGGCACAGGTGTGGGTGAGGCAGTGGGCACCAGTTGTGAGTCAGCATGCTTTGTTAAGAGCAGTTGTTATACGTCGGAGAGTGGACGTCGTGGCGGAGCCGTAGATAATGAGGCCATAATCAATAATTGACACCACAGAGCTCTGGACGGCAATCTTTTGGGCCTCTGGGGTGAGGTGCTGCCTGTGTTTGTAGAGTAATCCAAGGTGTGTGCTGACAGCTTTAGCCATGCTGTCAATGTGAGCCCTATAGGAGAGATAGGGGTCAAGCAGAATCCCTAGGTATTTGAAAGAGTAAACTTGTTCGAGGACAGTCCCCTACTTGGTGGAGATGGCAAGGGGGTGTTGCTTGTAACGGTTATGTGAACTGCAGAATAGCAAGAACTTGGTTTTCCTGTGATTGAGGACTAGTTTGTGACTGGAGAACCATGTTTCAATGGCAGTGAATCCGAGTTGAAGGCTGTGTTGTAGTGGTGAAAGGTCCTTGTGCGTAGAAAAGACAACAGCATCATCCGCATACAGGATGATTTGTTCTGAGCAGGATTGTGGTAGGGAGTTTAAAAAGAGGCTGAAGAGGAAAGGGCCCAGTATGGACCCCTGAGGTACTCCAGAGTGGACAGGCAAGGTGTCCGAGATAGCATTGGCAATTTTTACTCTTTGAGAGCAGTTGTCAAGGTAGCTTCTGAACCAGCGGGCTGAGTCCGGTGCAAGGCCAGCAAGGAGTAGTTGGTCATACAGCAGCCGATGATGGACTGTGTCAAAAGCCTTCAAGAGGTTGATGAAGACAGCCCCTGTAAGAAGTCCTTTATCAAGGGAACTACGCACTGCAGTGGTAAATTCAAGCAGGGCAGTGGTGGTACTATGCCCTTTTCTAAAACTGTGCAGTTGTGTGCACAGAATATTATATTTGTCCAAATAATCAGTGAGCTGGTCCGCAACAATGTGCTCTAGGGCCTTGGATAGTGGTGGCAATATAGAGATTGGGTGGTAGTTAAGAGTGGCAGGTCTTATCCCCAGTTTTGTGGACCGGGGTCACAGTGGCAGTTTTTCATATTTCAGGGAATGTACTGATGTGGAGAGAGAGGTTAAGAATTTTACTTAGGGGACTTATCAAGTGTAAGTGATAGCAGCTTAAGGTCCAGGGTGTCACTGCTGATTCTGGAAGTGGAGATGGCTGAGGTGATGTGGCAGTGAGCTTCATTCATCTTAATCTCCCTGAAGTAGAAATGAGGGTGGTTTGACAGAGTGCAGGGTGAGTTAGACTGTGAAGAAATCAGGTGGTAGAACAGTACTGAGGACAGTAAAAGCCATGTTAAAGGTATTTGCAATGACCATGGGATCAAGGGTAGTGGACCCTTCAACAATTAACATGGCCAGAGGGGACTTTGATTGTTTCCCAGTAATGTCCTTGATATTGTCCCAGAAAGCACGACCATTTCCCCAGGTGTTGGTGAGGACGTCCTTATCACATGAGCTTTTTGTGAGACGAATGGATTTTGTGCAGGCATTACGGGCATGTTTGTATTTTTGGATGTCAGATTGTTTGCCTGTGGCTTTAGCCACTGCCCACAGGTGGTCCCTAAATTTCAGCTAGGAAAGGAGCTCCGCAGTTATCCAAGGGTTGCAGAGGGCTTTTGTTTTCCGTTTTTTTGAAGGAGCGAAAAGGTCACAGGCCTTATTGAAGATGGTGATGAAGTAGCCGAGGGCAAGGTTAACATCCGTCGCCTTGTAGATGGGCAGCCAGTCTTGCAAGGATAAGTACTGTTTGAGATTGTAAGTTGACCACTGGGGAGGACTCTGCTGGTAATGATTATAGGGGGTGACTTTAGAAATTTACTAGACCATTCACATATAACCGGGGAGTGGTCACTGAGAGAGTCTGGGAGAATCGAGGTATTAGAGATCCTGGTAGGGTGATTGGTGAGAACCCAGTCAAGCAGGGTACTGGTGCCAGGTTTGTAATTTATCCCAGTTGGTGTGGTGACCAGTTGTGACAGGTTGGCAGCTGTAAGGGCATCCTTATGAGTGTAGACATCAGATGCGAGCCAGTTTATATTGAAATCACCAAGCAGAATGTGTTCAGAGCCAGGAGGTTGGGAGCTGACGAAGTTAAGAACTTCTTTGATGTCAAGATCTTGATCTTGAGGTGGAATATATACAGAGACAATGGTGAGGGCTTTTTGATTGGAACCTAGAAGAATTTTAATGGGTAGAAGCTGGGCTGATGAGGCAGGGACAGGGGTTGGAACAAGATGCCCCAGGAGATTATCCTTAATGAAGATGGCACAGACCCATCCCCTTTTAGAGACACAGTCCAGTCTGAAAACATTGTAGCCCTATAAGGTAATTGCCAGATCAGGAACTTTTGGTGTCAGCCATGTTTCAACTACAGCAAGGATGTCAGGATTATGTTGGCTGATAAAGGCTTGGAGTGCATCAAGCTTTGGTAATAGGCTGCAGATGTTAATGGTTGCGAGGGTGAGGGCTCCTGCTTTTTTCAGAAGGCTTGAAAAGCCCGGGCCAGGGTTCGGATGGATGTTGCCTGAGATCAGTAGGAAAAGTAGGAGGAGCTTCACTGAACAGAGGCACAGGTCCAGTAGTGATAATTTGTGTTTCCATTTAGCGTATGGGCAGTAGGTAGAGACCATATGACAGCCCCAATGATATACAATGTAGTGCAGTAGGGATAGGCTGGCTTTAAGACCATCTTAGTGGTGTTAAGAAGCAGCCAGGTATTTCCAAGTGGAGGCCAATGGGGAGGACTGGTCGAGAAGTGGAGCATTCACAAGGTACTGCTGATATTGATTAAGTAGATAGTGGGTACGGGGTGGGGGTGGCAGGGGCCTGGGAGAGAGAATAAAGGAGGAAGGACAAGGAGGGAGAGAAGGGGAAGGAGCAAGTGGGGGAGGGAGCCCATAGCTGGTGTAGGGCAAGAGAAAAGAAAAAAAAAGAAGCAGGCAGGGAGAGGTAGTAAAAAGAGAAAATTTCGGCAAAACAGGATTTCGTAGGGAGGCAGTACAAGGAAGGTAAATAGCAAATAAAGCAACTGTGACTTTAAGAGGGTAGACTTTTTTTTAAAATGAAAGAACAAGAATCCCTCTAGTGGCAGATCTGTATAACCTGCTAATGGAAAACTAGCCGCAAAAAAATAAAAAAAACTTCTATTAGACACTTGAATTTTGCTTAATTGCAGCTAAATCTATTTGTAACAAGCATTTGTCAATGCCGAATGTTTGTTTGCTGACATTGGCAGTGGTAGTGTAGAAGTTACAGAGCTGCGTAATAGGAATGGCAGTGAAGTATTGAACTGAAGCCAACCCCACCACCACCCTGCAGAGAGTGACAAGCATTGGGATGTGCCTTTGGGTCGTCAAGCATAACGGCCATGCCATTTCACCATACCCCACCCTGCAGACACTGACAAGTGTCACGGTGTTCCTTGGGGTGTTTGGCCCTTATGCGCACCTCATTCCATTAGGAAATATGGTGAGATGGGTGCGATATAGGAGAATGGGGTGAACTTTGGGGCTGAAGAGTCCAAGGCATACCTCGATGCCTTTCACTGGCTGCAGGGTGTGGAATGGTATGAGCATTACAGGCAAGAATCCTAAGTCACACCCCTGATGCCTGTCATTCTCTACAGGGTTGGGCGTATGGTTGGAAACCTATAACTCAGGCATTCATTGGTATTTTCACTCCAAATGTTCAACATGTTTTTTGTGACCCCACCTCATGAACAGGGGAATATCAGTTTTAGTTAGCCGAAAACTGTATGCACAGCGACTACGGCATTTAGCACCACAGGTGCAAAACATTCAACAGGATGTAAAAATGACAGCTGTACTGTTCATGGGGAGGTAAAATGGCAATGTTGCAAATCTGCAGTAAAATATTTAAAAATGGTGAAGTCATGAGCGCATATAGAAACTAAGCAACACACCGTAATATAATTAGGCTGGGGATTTTTTACAGATTGTCAACTCAGGCATTTTGGTGCCCCGATCATGAACAGTGTCACTGTGATTTTCTTTATCTGTCCCGAACAATGATTTCCCACAGTGACCACGCAGCTCTGCACTGAAAGTGTGAAAACACACTTTGGCCATGTTGTGAAAAATGACAGCAGTACTGTAAATAAGGAAGTGTGGAAAAATGCCACTGGTGAAAATCTGGACTTAAAATATTACAAAGTTATGAACTTACGAGGGTGCATGGAAACTGCGCAATGCTCACTCGTAACACATTCATTTTATGGACTTTTGTCACCAAATTTTCAACATAGCCATTTTAAGACCTCTGCTCATGTACAGTGTAACTGTGATTTTCTTAATCTGTCCCAAACATTGTTTTCACAGAGCAACAGCACCATTGTGCGCTACATGTGCGAAAACACATTTTGGGTGGCATATGAAAAATGGCAGCTGTACTGTTCATAAGGAAGTGTAATAAAATGGCAATGTTGAAAATCTGGAGTGAAAATATTAAATTCGCAAACTTATGAGCATGCATAGGAACTGCGCAACGCACACTCGTAAAACAGTCATTTTAAGAATTTTCACCAAATTTTAACATAGCCATTTTAAGACCTCTGCTCATGAACAGTGTCACTGTGATTTTCTTAATTTGTCACGACATTGATTTCAAGATGACCGACTGCGCCATTGTGCGCCATCATGAGCAGAAACATGTTTTGGGTGAAATGTGAAAAATGACAGCTATACTACTCATAAGAAGGTGTGGTAAAATGGCAATGTTGAAAATCTGGAGTGAAAATATTGAAAATTCGCGAACTTACGAGCATGCGTAGGAACTGCGCAACACACACTTGTAAAACAGTCGTTTTGGAATTTTTCCACCAAATTTTCAAAATAGGCTTCTTGAGAGCCCACCTTATGAACACTGGCAGTGTCATTTTGTTAATCGGTCCTGAAAGGTGATTTCGCACAGTGACTGCGAAATCACCCTTCGGGCCAGAATAACACCATGGCAGTGACATTATTCATGAGAAAGGTTCCCAAAAACCCCATGTTGAAAATTTGGTGCAAAAATTCCAAAAAATGCCTGAGATATGCAACAAAGTTGAAAAAACCCTATCTACTCCATTATTCAGCTTACCGGCATTTCCTCAGTTCACGGTTGGCTTTGAAGAGTGCAGACGTGTTCCTGGTCCACCGAAGATCGTCACGCCGAGGTCGAGTAAGTTTGGGGTGAGGGGGGGTGTGGGAGGCAGGGTGCTCAGTGGGTGGGTGCGGGTTGTGGGAGGGGGGACAGGAACACTGCGTGGGACCGTTTTTTCTTTTCAGGTATTTAAAAAAAAAAGATGACGCAGGACGTTTGCCACTCTGGGGAGGGCTCCCAGCATGGCAGAAGGATAGCTGGGTGGGCGTGGAGCCGACAGGGGATTGGGCACCCCCGTCGGCCATGGCATTTGTTGCCACGCTGGCGTGGGCTCCCAGCGTGGCATCCTGTACTTGGGGGGGAGACAGTGAAGTCGACGGGGGTTGAGCACCCCTGTCAGCTATACCATCAAGTTGCCACGCTGGGGTGGGCACCCAGCGTGGCATTTGGAAGGCTTTGGGGACAGAGCACAGCCGACAGGGAATTGGGCACCCCTGCCGGCTATAGAGTGTGTGTGTGTGGGGGCATGCAGGCGTGCCTGTGTGTGTGTGTAAGGGGAGTGCGCATGAGCAGGCGATATCTTATCGCTGCTCACTGAAGCGTAACTCCCCTTTCAACTGTATGCCACTGCATTTGGAGCTTGTCAGAGACAGCTCCAGCATGCATTGGCGGACAGGGGCCGTGCCTGCCAACACACTGACTGAATTGGAAGAGGGGGTGACACACCTCCAAAATCTCGGATGATGGTACTATGTTTCTTGCACATGCGTGCAAGCAAACATAAAAAGCACCAGGTGGCAAAAAGTCCTGGCCAATCAGATCAAAAGGCCCAGAGGACCAAACTCTTGTCTTGAGACAGCCGAGAGAGAGAGAAAAGAAAGAACCCGAGGAGCCTCCCCACCCATTATAAGGCAAAGGAGATCCCACCTGACCTCCCTCTACAGGTAGAAAGTTCCAGAAGGAGCAGAGATGATAAGCAGGGCTTACCCTGAAGGGTCCCCAAAGAGGAGAAAACAAGCAGGGAGGAGGTACTGCTCAGAGGTTGAAGCACCAGAGGGGGAAGGTAGGTGGGAAGCAGTGATGAATGATGAAGATATACAAGAAGATCAAGAATTACGGTAGGTATGCAATTTTCATATCTTCCTGTATGCATCCTCACCATTCATCACTGGTAGGTGAGTACCAAGCCCCCCAAAGGGGACCTGGCATGTCCCTGAGTGTAGACCTTCCCTCTGCCCTCTGTGGGGGAAGGGAGAGAAGCCCCTTACAGGCCTGGAGAGGCTTGAGACTGGTCAGGGTGAGATGGGGACTCCCAAGACCTGGGAGAAGGAAGGTGCCCCACCAATTCCCGTCTCATCCTGCGGGAGAAAAAATGGGCTCCTTGAAAGGAAAGGCAATTACCCTATGTTGGGCCAAGGGTGACAACCTGGAAAGGTGAAGCCATGCTGCCCATTTCACACAGACTGCAGATCCTGCCAACCTAGATGCTATCTTGTTAGCATCATGAGACACTCTAGAGAGATGCCTCGCTAGTTCTAGGCCAGAAGCAGAAAGGCAGATGGCCTGCCTGGTTGCCTCCATATCAGGCAAAGAGGCTAGGAGCTGTACCAGCACCATCCATAAGTGTCTAGAATAGACAGCCATATGGGCCTGATGCACTGAGATACATAAAAGGAGATGCGTCGAGGAAAAAATCCTTCTCTCCCAGCGGTCAAACTCAGCTGAGTCAGACTCAAGGGGCAGTTGTGTCTGAAACAACAATGCCCAGAAGGTGTATCCAGCAACTCTGTCCCAGAAGTGGGATGAGGCGTGGAGCCTGGAGACCCCAGGGGTGCATGATACCTGTGCTGGCAGTCCCTCGGGGCAGGAGAGGGGGTAACTGGAAACTGTCAGACCCGATGGGATGCTTTCTGAAAAGGAATAGGCCATGGAGGGATGACAATATTCTTTGAAGCAAACTCTCCCAGAACAGCAAGCATCGCATCGGCAGTATCACGGTCTCTGAGAAGGGAAATGTGGAGTTCCTCCATCAGTCTCGACAAGAACCGTTGATAGCTGGTGGTATCAGCATCTGCTGACAAGTGGACTGAGGTGTCTTCTTCCTCAGGAGAGGAAGTCAAGGAGGCAAAGGAGCCCGGTTCAGGAGAGGGTGCAACAAGGGGTTGTGGTCTAAAAATGACCAGTCCAGAGCTCTAAGGTAGCGAGGAAAAGCCGCAGCTGAAGCCCTCAACTGATCCCAAGACAAGGGCCCCATAAGGCCCAAAATGCCTGGAAGAGCAGGCGGTCTGGGCAGAGGATCCAAAGGAGGAGTAGAAGACTGGCAAAAAAGAGGAGGATCCCTGCTAGGGCTTCAGGAACATATGCGCGACCCCTCTGAAAGGGTGGGGCCGTGCAACAAACCCATAGGAGGCTGCACAACTGTGCAGGTGCGACCTGAGTGGTGCCCTAAAGAAGAAGCCTCTAAATGAGGAGATCGGGGCCAGTCTGGCCCTTGCAGTTGGACCCTAACCCCACCAGATGCAGGCCCTCCACTCTGAGGAGAGCAAAAATGCAAGGGATCAGCACTGTGGCTCCTACCAGAGCCACTAGCAGCTCTGATAGAAGACCCCCGGGTCTTCCCAGGCACTCTCAAGCCCTCCCCTTCAGAGAAGGACCTGCCCCTCTTCCATCCCAGTTGCATTGAAGGGGATAAACCTGGAGGAGCCACAGGCATCTACGAACCTGTACTGGTAACCCTTAACAAGCGAATAGGAGCCGCACCACTCCCCGCTTCAACACCAGAGTTGGCCCCTATCGAGGTGTCGATCTCTGACTCTGCATCAGAAGTGGCACTGTACACACCTGGCACTGTCCTATGTCCCTGCTCCATCACTGGCACTGGCCCTCCTCTTGGCACTGGGGATGGTGCCACCCCATTCCACGGTGCTGGAGGCGATGCTGCCAGAAGGCACAGCACCAGAGATGGGGCTGTGAGAATCTCCAGTGCTGCAAGTGGCACCAGAAGATTCAGAGACAGTGGCCCCAGAGACAGAGCCAGGCAGAGGAGAAGGAAAAATCCTCAAAGCCGTGCTGATAGGCCTTGAAAAGAGGAGATGCTCTTCAAAGCCTGAGAGCTCCTCAGAGAGGGGTGACCACTCCAAGTCAGAGCCCTCCTCCTCCTCATCCAAAGAGGAAGAAAGCAGGGAGGCAGGGAGAGAGGCTACCCCTCACACCCTACTAAGTACGGAGCTGCCAGTGCCATCAATGGTTTGTGGCTCTCTGCTATGTATAGTAGCAGAGGGCAACCTGGGGAAAGGTCAAGTGATCTTGCCTTGATGTCCAGGGACCAACGGCACCCTCTGAAGGTAGGAGGTTTCCAACCCACCTTCAACGTGTGCATTTTGAGGACACAGCGGTCCATGGAGAAGCATGCATCGCAGTTGTCCATGTCATGCTGCGGACCCAGGCAAGAAAGACATCGATCGTGATGGTCCATAACCGACGCAGACTTGCCACAGGGGCACCAACGCATAGGGGCACATCCCACCTTGGATTTTGATTTAGGCCCTGGACTGCACATGATCAACCACGCACAAAAAGAATAAAAACAAAGAAACAGACTCGGCACCATAGAACAATGCAATAAAAATAAATAAATAACAGTTTCACCTGTTATAAGTCTACAGCATCGAGTATGACAGAACTTTGGTGGCGTCGAACTAATGAACTACGCAGTTGTCTTCAGCTCCCACAAGGTGCACTCTTGATGGCGGGAAGAACAGAATTTAGGTGGGGGAGGACAGGCGTCGGTTGCTGGCTAACGCTCGAGTGTCATGCTGTGCGTCATCCTTGAGAGCTGAACCAGCCTCAGCGTTGACTCTTCCCCCAAACAAAAAATTTTGTAAGCTAATAGTTTCCGTCGAGTCATAGCGCCTCCAGCATATACTCACCAGTGATGAATGGTGAAGATACATACAGGAAGATCTGTACCACTGAACATGTTAAAAAGCATCTGACTGAGTTACTTGAACAACTGGTGAAATAGACACAGGCTCTGGTGAGAACTGAACTCACCACACCTGGTTTACAAGATGAGTGCTCTAATCAGTGCTCTAATCACTGCACTATAGGGCCAACAAATAGAAGACTATATCTCTCAGTAAGAAAATATTGTCACCTATTCACTGTACCTACAATGCCTCACCTTGTTATCAACATCTGAGATGTTATATGGCTGTAACCACTACTAAAATAAAAATGCACCTCTCAGTAACAAAATATAAAACAGTTTTACACAGCACCCACAATTCCTTGTTAATTCAGCATATGGTTATACTGCTGTATAGAGGTAAGTGAAAGTTGTGAATTCCGCTTTCACAGAACTTCCGCAAAATTTCGTGAAAATTTTCAGAACTTTCACCATTGGTGAAATTAGGATTTTCCATGGATTTTTGTCCAGTTCCACTGACTTTTTTGGCGAACTGCAGAATAGTACATATAAACTGCTGAATTTATTCCATCCACAGTTTGATGTATTATTTCATATCATAATACAGCACCCACCACTGCCCCTGTATGATAAAACACCCTGGTGTCTAGTGACCCCCACCCACCCATCATGGGTCCTATGTAAAAAAACCTCTCTGATCCCTGGTGTCTGGTGGCCCCCGTCACACCCGTTGATCACAGGTCACATGCAAAAAAAAACTCAGCTCTGATCCCTGGTGTCTAGTTAACCCCTGCACCTGCTGATCACAGGTCCCATATAAAAAACCCTCCGCTCTGATCCCTGGTGTCTAGAGGCCCCCTGCACCAGCCAATTGTGGGTCCCATATTAAAAAAAAAACACTCTGATCCCTGGTTTCTAGTGGGCCCCGGCACCCACACCCACCGATCACGGGTCCCATGTAAAAAAACTCCACTCTGATCCTTGGTATCTAGTGGCCCCCCACACCTGCTGATTGTGGGTCCCATGTAAAAAAAAAACTCTGCTCCAATCCCTGGTGTCTAGTGGCCCCCCGCACCCACCAATCGTGGGTCCCATGTAAAAAAAAAACCTCCATTCTGATCCCTGTTGTCTAGTTGCCCCCCACAGATAATGGCCCCAAAGTTATAATTTCCTGGTGTCTAGTGGGCCCCCTTCCTATGTAGGATCCCTTAATAAAAGAAAAAGGCAGTCCATTGATTCAATCTATATTATTCCCTAGTTGTCTATTGGATCCCCCTCCCTATCCCCGATCCCCTGGAAAAAAAAAGTAATTCCGATTCCCTGGTGTTTAGTGGACCCCCGGCCCCACACTGACAGTTAGTCTGCCACCACCCCACTTCCCCACCCAAACCTCAAGCAGGCCACCAGGGCAGCCCTCCTCTCTCCTCCATGGCCGGTGGCCCACTGAACTGTGCATTCATTCATTGACAACTCAGTGGGCCACCAGCTATGGAGGAGAAAGAAGAGAAGAGAGAGAAGAGAAGAGAAGAGAAGAGAAGAGAAGAGAAGAGAGGAGAAGAGAGAAGAGAGAGAAGAGAGAGAGAAGAAGAGAGGAGAAGAGAGAGAGAGAAGAGAGAGGAGAGAGAGAAGAGAGAGAAGAGAGGAGAAGAGAGAGGAGAGAGAGGAGAGAGAGAGGAAGAGAGAGAGAGAGAGAGAGAGAGAGAGGAGGAGAGGAGAGGAGGAGAGAGAGAGAGAGAAGAGAGAGAGAGAGAGAGAGAGAGAGAGAGAAGAGAGAGAAGAGAAGAGAAGAGAGAGAGAGAGAGAGAGAGAGAAGAGAAGAGAGAGAGAGAGAGAGAAGAGAGAGAAGAGAAGAGAAGAGAGAAGAGAGGAGAAGAGGAGAAGAGAAGAGAGAAGAGAGAAGGGGCTGCACGGTGGCCTGCTTAGGGTCGGTGGGGGGAGTGGGTTGTAGGGATACACTGACACGCAGGGAATTGGGATTACTATTTTTTAACATGGGATCAGGGATAGAGAGGGGGGTCACTAGACACCAGGGAATAATAAGGACGGAATCAATAGACTACCTTTTTTTATTAAGGGGATCCTGGATAGGGAAGGGGTCCACTAGACACCAAGGAATTATTACTTTTTTGGGGGCCATAATCAGTGGATGGGGGACCACTAGACACCAGGGATCAAAACAGAGGTTTTTTTTACATGGGACCCGCAATAGGTGGGTGCGGGGAGGGCACTAGACACCAGAGATTGGAGTGGAGGGATTTTTACATGGGACCCGCAATCAGAGCATGCAGGGGGGCCACTAGATACTAGGGATCAGAGAGGAGGGTTTTTCTACATGGGACCCATGATCAGCAGGTGCTGGGGGGCCATGAGACACCAGAGATCAGACTGGAGGTTTTTTTTACATGAGACCCATGATCGGTGGGTGTGAGGTGGGCCACTAGACACCAGGGATCAGAGCAAAGTTTTTTTATATGGGACCTGTGATCGGCAAGTGCAGGAAGCCACTAGACACCAGGGATGGGAGCGGAGTTTTTTTTTACATGGGAGCCGCAATCAGTGGGGGGGGGGCCAATAGACACCAAGGATCGAAGCAGAGTTTGTTTTTTTCACATGGGACCCATGATTAGTGAGTGTGGGGGGCCAATTGACACCAGGGACTGGAGCAGAGATACTTTTTATATGGGACCCATGATCATTGGGTGCGGGGGGGCCACTAGACACCAGGGATCGGAGCAGAGGTTTTTTTTACATGGGACCTATGATTAGCGGGGGGATCCACTAGACAGCAGGGATTGGAGATGAGGGTTTTTTTCACATGGGACCCATGATCGGCAGGTGGTGGGGTACACTAGACACTAGGGATCCAAGTTCTTTTTTCTTTTTACATGGGACCCGCGATTGGCAGGTGGGGTTGTGGATTAATGTGGGGAAAAAAGCCTCAGAACTGACCATTGACAGTGGTCTGCATTTATTCCACTGTTTTAAGATGGAATTTCTGTGAAAGTTGCGAAAATGATTTCTGAACTTTCGTGGAAATTCTGCCGGCTGTAACCAATACCAAAATAGGACACTGCACCTCTCAAATGCTATATTGCCGTAACTACTACTAAAATAGGAGACTGCACTTCTCAGTAAGGAAAGTGTAAGTCAGCTTTACACTCTACCCAGAATTCCCTGATATGAAAATTAGCATAATGAAATGTTAAACAGCTGTAACACTACCAAAATGGGAGTTAGCCGATTTACAGTTACAGAAAGGGGCTACTTTATTTTTTATTTCCAGACAGTCACAACAAATAAATGAAACTGTTTCTGTAAGCTGTATTATGCATTTTTCTTTATTTTACAGATTTAAACATTTTTCAACACGTTTTAAGTCAAATAAAGCACGTAAGGGTGTGTGATTATGGTCAGTAATCACACTTCTGTCTCAGGTGTTTAAAGGCACTCAGCACAAGTGCCTCATGCCTAGCAACACCCTCGAGTGCATGGATTATTGATCCATAATCACACACCCTGACATGTCTTATTGCTTGTATAAGCACCTTCAGGGTGCGCATCATAGGATTAATGCACATCCCAGGGGTGTAAGTATATTCAGCCTTCAGCCTTGTACCATACTACACCCTTGAGGCTTGCATTAAATATAGAATAATACATGGGGACTGTGACACGGTTGGGTGAGACCCTATCCATTTGTTATGCAGAGAGAGAGTTAAAAAGCAAGGATATATTATGTCCTCTCCTATTCTGTTACTTGTCTTTTTTCCCATATGTTTGTGCAATCAAATTTTTCTGTGGCACCTAAGGAACTGACCACTCCAAAGGTGTCACACACACACACACACACACACACGCTATCTCCCTGTCTTCACTTGCTGTTTCTTACTGTTTCTATAATTTTTCTTCTTTGCTTCTCTGTGATTGAAAAGTATATGAGAATATTTGTGTAAAACTGTCTGAAACTGGGATCCCTTGGTTTCTAAATCTATATAGTTATATTGTTAATATGATTGCAAAAAGCTATCTGGAAGTCAGGGTGTTAACCCTGAGGTGCAGTTTAACCTCAACAAGCTGATTTACAGAGTTGCCAACAGGAGATCAGTTCTGGGAGACAGTGTTCTATTTTGTAGCACCTGCAGGAGAGAAATTAACAAAGTTCTGATGAATATTAAAGAGTTCAGGATGCAGAAGTTAATTGCCAGGAAAAGACATTATATAAAAAGAGAGCAATCTTTCATTAGAGGGAGAGAAAGATTGAAATTAAGAATTACAGATACCCTCAGATAAAGGACTTTGTTTTGTTGGAACTGCCTGTATAAGAGCTATCCACCACAATTTTGTTTTTTTTTATTTTATTGTTATTGATAGTAATAAAATGCTACTTGTGAATTTTAGAACCACCCCTGGTTTGCCTATGCTTCCTAACCTCTGTGACAGTTGGTGTTGGAAGTGAGACTTAGGCCGTGCATACTCTCAACTGGGTGTTTTGTGTGTGGGTACTAGAACTAGTACCAGGAAAGCATAGAAGAAAGGTATTGATCCTGCAACAGCACACCCAGGAGTGATTACCAGAAGAATGGCAGCCCAACTAGAAGCAGAAACAAAAATCCAAACTGAGACTGTACAGCTGGAACCAGTGATGAAAGAAGATGAACAGGCAGGGACAGAACCAGAACCTTTTGTACTGTTGTTTTGACAGTAATTGAAGTGTCTAATACACAGGACTGTCTTGTAAACAGGGTCATTATTCCCTAATGACATGCTACATGCATAAAAATAAAGTTTTATCTATCGGAAAGCATACCTGCCTTCATCAAATGGTGGGCTATACAAAAAAGAATGATGGACAAGCAGAGAAAAGAAGAGATGCAGCAACAGGAGTGGTGGAGAAAAGAAGAGATGCAGCAACAGGAGCAGCAGAGAAAAGAAGAGATGCAGTGAAGGCTGGATGCCTTGCAAGCTATCAAAGCTGGAGAATTTGGTACAGGTCCAGCAGCTCAACAAAGCACAAACAACGTAAAATAAAAGACATTAAACTTACAAAGTTGTGTCCCTTGGATGATATCAAAACAGGGGGCACGGACCTAATGGCTGCCTAAAAAAAGTGCTGAATGACTGACCAGAAACAATCCACATTAATCCATATAGAAAACGTCAATCCTGTCGACCAAAAGATCAATAAAAGATTATCTAATAGGACCCAAACACCGTTTGAAGAAGATTCAGTTGAATGGAGCTGTAAAACAAAAGACAGCTGAGCAGGTACAGAACGGTCGAGCGGAGGCCTATGCAGAGCGCAAATCCATGGCACAAAGTGTGGAGAAGGTCGTGAGCATGGCACAAGAAACAGAATGCATGATTACCTCTCGGCAGCTCTGTCAAACCCTACAACAAATAAATGATAATCTGCAGAGATGGGAGGCTAAAGCACTAGATCAATGCCAAGATATTGCAAAATTGCACCAGAAAACACAAGAAGTCGAGACAGTAATGATAGAATATACCCAGACCACAGACATGCACAACTCGACCTCGCTGGAGCTGCTTCATCGCACTACGCTGTTGGAACAGAAGCTTGAGGAACTAGAGAATCGGAATCAACAAAACAATATTCAGATCCAAGGAGTACCAGAAGGAACGTAATCGGGGAACATGATAGATTTTATCGACTCATTTTTAAGAGAGATCCTTAATCTACCTACAGATAAACAGCTTGACATTATTAGGGCTCACAGATCACTGGTACCGCAGCCTCGAGATCAGAAGGCCAAACCCAGATCGATAGTGCTTGCGATTCTGGATTACAGGATCAAAGAGGAGGTGTTAGCCCCAGCCTGGTTGAGAAAAACTATATATTTCGGAGATGTCAGACTGTTTTTTGACCATGACTTTACCCCACAGCTGCTTGCTAGGAGGAGGAAGGTGCTACAGGTCATTAAATTACTACAGCAAAAAGGAGTAAAAGCCTTTGTGGAATATCCAGCTAGGCTGAAAGTTCAAACAGAAAAAGGTCTTTTGAGATTTCAAGAGCTAGCAGAAGCTAAGGAGTTTGTGGAGAGAATGGGGTTGCACATACCTGAGGAGCAGGGTCGGCGGATTCAACAGCAGCTGGGGGAGCGGAACTGGTTCAAAAGAGGCCCAAAAAGAATGAATGGCAGTTCAAGTAGGGACATGTTTGGGGTGTGGGACAAGGTCCTAGCCAAAAGAAACCCCCCAGACACAGAACTAGAGCGAGGAGAACAGGAACAAGGTGACCCTCCAAGAGAATAGGACGTTGTGCTGAACAACAACTTAACGGCTGAAGGATGAAGATGTGAAACAGGAATACATGGCAAGTACTTACTCAAAAGAGACTATGATGTGGACTAAAGGGAGTACAGTGTGCTCAGAGCGCTTGAAGGGAAATAAAAATGACTTTAATAACTGGGGACTATGCCTGCACAATCAGACTACATGGCACATGAATAATAACTAAACGATCTTAATGGGATTGCGGGGAGGGGTTAACACCTCCCGACTTCCTGCAGCAGTTATAATGCTATGTAGGTATAGGATGTCTCAGGGAAGTGGGATTCGATATGGAAGGGTCTATGAGCAGATATAAACATGGATGTAGTGGAAGGAGGGCGAAGGGAAACAAAACAGAAGTGCAAGAATCATATCACCATCAGGAATTGGGTTATTTTTTACTTGACTGAGGGGGGGCAAGGGCGGAAGTGGGAAGGAGAGTGTAAAGGGGCTAATCTTTGGTTTGACACTGGAAAAGGGGCCACTGTATTGAATTTGTGGTAAAAGTGAAACAAGGGCTCCAAATATGGAGCTGAAACAGGGGAAGAGGCTTGGCTCGAGAAGGAATATATAAAGTGCGGACCATTATATCTGAAACCGTACAAGGCTATGGGTTTACGGGAGTACAAGAATGGGTATTAATAAAACAAAACATGGGGATGAAAAGATAAGAAGCTTTTGAGGTATGGGAAAAGGGGAATACCACGGAGGAATTAATGAATAAAATAAACAAAATTAGTCAGGTTAGCGAATTATGGGGAAGGGGAGGGGGACTGGGGAAGATGGTAATGATTCTTGGTTGGTTGCTGAGGGGTCTGCTTCCCTCCCACGTGAGGAGGGACCATCATCTCCCTGGGGGGGTACCCCAGTTAGGGAAGTGGTGGAGCGAGATTTCTCTGGCCCTATAGAAGACATGAAATCGCGATTAGGTCAGGAGTTAAATGTTTATATGAAAGATGGTTAGATCAGTGCAGAACATCATTTTCTTTTGAAAGGTGCTTGGGCACGCAGTGCTCCAATTAAAAAGCTTTTCTGATCAATAGAGTGATTGGTCACACAGGAAAGCGAAGAGCTCCAAGTTACGAACAATAGCTCTCTAGAGGGGGTCTCCTGTTGTAGAGACACTGGTAACCCCTCTGAACTTGCGTCTTCCTGTATAAGGTGGAGGTAGGACTAGAGCCCCAAAAAGTGGGACTTCTACCTTGGAGGTCAAGGATAATGCATTGGTTACTAGCCCAGTTGGCTGTAATATTAAGCTACTGTTATCAAGTAATGGTTTTTATGTTATTTCATATCTGGGATGTGTTCCATCGCAAGAGAGAGTTAAATGAAATAAAGAAGGGAGATGTGTGGGAGAACTCTCGAGGAGGAGTCCAGGGGGAACCTGAGAATATATTTCTAAATACAGACCCTTTCAATGGCAGGTAAGGGTACAATTATTTCTTCCTATAATGTTAACAACCTTACAAACCCTGTTAAAAGATCTAAAATATTGAGCCAGGTAAGGAAAGCAGTGTCAGATTTTTTATTTCTCCAGGAGACCCATTTGTCGATGAAGGAACACGATAATTTCTTAAAATTGGGTTCTGGGGAAATGGCGGCGTCTTCCCATAAGAATGGTAGAAGGAGTGGTGTGATGGTGTTGGTGCCATCTAATTCCCCATTTGAAAAAATGGAGGCTAAGACAGATAAGGAAGGATGATACGCGATGCTGAAAGGTAAATTTAGGGGCAATGTTGTCACACTGGCATCCGTGTACTTTCCCCCTAGCTCAACACTACCTGAGTACCGTTCCTTTCTAGCCACTCTGTAAGAGTGGGGGGAGGGAGTCATAATTTGTGGGGGGGTCTTAATCTACCTTTGAACCCGGATATGGACTCCTCCTCGAGGGTAAGAGGGAAACCACACAGAACAGCTAGGAAAATTGAGAAATTGATAGGAGAAATGGGATTATTAGACACTTGGAGACACCAACACACTAGACAGAGGGACTATACCTTTTTTCTGCAGCCCACAACACATATTCAAGGCTAGGCTACATATTAGTCATGAAGACTGAGGTACAGAGAATTGAGGATACTTGGATAGGGGCCTTACTTTTGTCTGAACTTGTGCCCATATATATAAAAATAAACCTAGGGGAGATTTGCCAGAATACCATATGGCGGATGAACACCTCTCTTTTGAAAGATAAAGAAATTAGGGACCAGATAGTAGAAACTTATAGGGCATACCTTCTAGATAATACAGAGCAGGATACCACACAGGCCATCCATTGGGATGCCGCAAAAGATGCCCTGCAAGGTAAATTTATCCAACTGGCCTCAAGGAAAAATAGGGAGCAGGAGGCCAGAAGACTTAAGCTAATGGGGCTGATAGCAGATTTGGAGGGGCAGCAAAAACAAAAGTATGACAAAGAGCGGAGGAGACAGTTGTTGGACTATAAGAGGGAGTTGACGGGAATTTTGGATTATCAGGTGGAACAGAGGTTGCTCTTTCTGAGACAACAACATTATGAGGGGGGACCTCGATCATTGTGCTACCTGGCTTGCAGGCTGAGGGCAAAATGGGCAAGAGCAACAATAACGAAGGTGTGGCATCCAGGGATAGGCAAAATGGTTCAAGAAGTTCATGAGATAGCAGATGCCGTCAGAATATATTATACTAAGTTATACACAGAAGACACAAAAGCAGGAAGGGAAGACATAAAGAGATTTCTGAGTTCACTTAAACTACCGGGCCTAACTAGGGAGCAAGGGGAAAGGTTAATGGGACCTGTGAGACTGGAGGAAATAAAGGAGGAGATTAAAAGGCTTAAGGTGGGTAAATGTCCGGGTTTGGACAGACTCCCTTCGAAGTTCTATAAATGCTTTGGGAACCAGATACAGACACTTCTGGGGAAGGTTTTTGAAGAGGTCATGAGAGATGAGGCTGTGACCCCTCCTTTTTGGGCCGAGGCGGTGATTTCTGTGATACCCAGGTCAGGAAATGACCCAACAAAATGCTCTTCATATAGACCGATTTCCTTATTGAACACTGATTACAAAATACTTATATCTCTTTTGGCAAGACGTAATCAGGAGTACATCTCCTCTTTAATACAGATAGACCAATCCGGTTTCATACCGGGCAGAGAAGGACAGGATAATCTTCATAGAACAGCACATACAATTCATCAAATTTCCATGCAAAAATTACCGTTGTTGATAGTAAAGTCTTGACGCTGATAAAGCATTTGATAGAGTATCGTGGTTGTTTCTGTAGGAGGTCCTTTCCCGGTTTGGGTTCCTAAGGCAACTGATAACGGCCATATTTAAGTTATACGAGTCTCCGAGAGCACAGGTTAGAGTGAATGGACATATCTCTGGGACTTTAATTTAGAAAGGGGAATGTGACAAGGGTGTCCTCTCTCCCCATTATTGTTTGCCCTGTTCGTTGAACCTCTTGCTCAGAGCATCTGTCAGTGCCCAGAGATAAAAAGGATTAATATGGGGGGAAAACCCACAAATTGGCTTTGTATGCTGATGGTATTCTTTTATATGTGGCGGACCCCGTGGAGTCTTTGCCAGCAGTATTAAGATGGCTAGATAAGATTTCCGGGTTATCCGGCTATAAATTGAATAATAATAAAATGGAATTCTCTGTTTTAATTTTACCCCAACTGAGGAGCTTAAAAGTAAGTACAGAAGAAAGGGTTCTGAAAGAACTCTTAAAACTGAAGGTGGACAAAGCAATGGGGCCTGATGGGATTCATCCCAGAATTCTAAAAAAACTAAGGTTAGAACTAGTGATACCACTGACTACCCTGTTTAACAAATCTTGGGAGGATGGGGTGGTACCTGAGGACTGGAGGAGGGCCGATGTGATTCCCCTTCACAAAAGTGGGAGCAGGGCAGAAGCGGGAAACTACAGACCAGTTAGTTTAACCTCAGCCTTGGAGTCAGTCCCAAGATGATAGCCTAGGTAAAGAATTGGCTGGAGAATAGGACACAGAGGGTAATAGTAAATGGAGTCCACTCTGAAGAAAGGGGGTTTACTAGTGGGGTGCCGTAGGGTTCAGTATTAGGACCGGTCCTTTTCAATGTCTCTGTAAGCGACATTACAGAGGGACTGGAAGGAAAAGTATGTCTCTTTGCAGATGACACAAAGATCTGCAACAGAGTTCATGCACAAGGTGGGGTGGAAAGGATGAGAAGGGACTTGGCAAGGTAAGAGGAATGGTCAAATGTATGGCAGCTTAGATTTAATGCTAAGAAGTGCAAGGTAATGCACCTGGGAAACAAAAACCCAGGGGAAGAGTACACAATGGGGGGTGAGATACTAACAACAAAAATGGAAAGGGACCTGGGGGTAGTCATATCAGATGACTTAAAGGTGGGCATGCAATGTGAGAGAGCAGTAAGGAGGGCTGGGGGGATACTGGGATGCATAGGGAGAGGCATCACCAGTAGAAAACAGGAAGTTGTTATCACTCTGTACAGACAGCTGGTGAGACCCCATCTGGAGTACTGTGTGCAGTTCTGAAGACCCAATCTCCACAAGGACATAGACAAGATGGAAGCTGTCCAGAGGAGGGCAACTAAAATGGTGCAGGGTGTGCACCGGAAGACATATGAAGAGAGATTAAAGGAGCTTAATATGTATAGCCTCGAGGAAAGGAGGGAGAGGGGGACATGATAGAAACATTCAAGTACCTCAAGGGAATCAGTAAAGTCCAAGAAGGTAGCATCTTTCAAAAAAAGAGGTGTGCAAGAACAAGGGGGCACAATCTGAAGATGGGGGGGTGGCTCAGAGGTAATGTAAGGAAGTATTTTTTCACAGAGAGGGTTGTGGATGTATGGAACGGCCTTCTGGAGGAGGTTGTGAAGTCAAAAACAGTGATTGAATTCAAACATGCCTGGGACAGCAATAAGGCAATTCTAGGGGGTGGGGTAGAAAGAAGTAGGCTGCTGGTTAACTAGGATCTGCAGCTTATCCATTAGGTAGGGAAATGGGCAGACTGGATGGGCCAAGCGGTCCTTATCTGCTATCAAATTCTGTGTTTCTATGTACCCCATGTTATGGGATTAGACAGAGATAAAATACTTGGGGGTAAAGTTGGGTAGGAACAACGCACAATTGAAAGAGCTGAACTATCCTCCTATAATAGAGCAGCTTAAAAATGATTTTCAAAGATGGTCCCTTCTACCCATCTAACTTAGTGCTAGGGCTCAAGCCCTCAAGATGAATGCATTGCCATGCCTTCTCTACTTATTTCAATGTGTCCCATGTCTGTTAACTCCGGCAGATATGGAGACCTGGCAGAGTATGTTTTTTTCCTATTTATGGAAGGGTATAAAACCCAGACTAAGAAGATCTTTGCATTATCTTCCTAAGGAAGAGGGGGGGCCTTGCGTTCCCATGCCTGCAGGGCTACTGGGTGGCAGTACAGATGAGGGTTGCACTATTTTGGGGCAACCCGATAATACACCCACTGGAAGTGAATAGATCTCTGAACAAAGGGATCCCCCTTTGAGGGTGGTGATGTTTGGGCCTCTGGATATAGGGGAAATGTTTGGTTTCTCAGGCACAAGGGCGGTGTTGGAAGGATGGAGGAGGGGAATAAGCAGAGGGGCCACATTTGGGAATCTATGGAGGTATAGATGGTGGGCATATGACCATCAGTTTATATCAGCAACACTTGATAAATGGTATCAGAAACAAGCTAGAAGGGGTCTGTGCGCGCCTCTTCAAATAATGATGGGGAATACCCTGCTCTCCTTTGAAGCAATTCAGGAAAATATGGCCTGAAGCAGACTGATAAAATCAGGTATTACCAACTGAGAGACTACTTGAATATACAAATTGACAAAATAATGCTGGAGGAGCCGGTGTTGGAAGAGAGAGGGCTATTTCAAAGAGTGTGGGGGGCAAGGGAGGCAGACCATGCCATTTCGTTGCTGTATAATAACTATGTGGCAGATATGGCCAACATGTCCCAGCATATAAAGAAAAAATGGGAACAGGACTTAGTAATTCTTATAACAGATAAACTTTAGTCTCTGATGTGGAGAAGTACGTGGTCAACTTCTAGCTCCTTAGTGTGGAGGGACTTCTGTTGGAAGTTGAGAACCAGATATTTTTTAGTACCAACACAAATGGTGCATTTGAAGGGAGGGACCACGGCTGGGTGCTGGAGGGCCTGTGGAGAACAACATGCCTCACAGGCACATGTCTTTTGGTCATGTCCAGGTATCACCGTATATTGGAGGGAGGTTAGGAAACATCTAGAACAGATATTTTCAATTCAGACGCAGTTAGGACCTGAACATTTGGTTTTAGGATTAATCCCAGGGGAGGTTAGAGATAAGGATGCCAGATACCTATGGAAGATCCTGGTTGTGGCAGCTTTAAAAATGACCACAAAGAATTGGTTGCAGCTGAGAACCCCAGGGGTAGGGGAATGGAAGGATATGGTTGAATCCATACATTTGATGGAAAGGTTAACGATCAATCTTAAGCAAAATCCATAGATATATCAACAGAAATGGACCAGATGGTTACTCCATGACAGTGGTTAAGAGAGAGAGATGCCTGAACTGCACTAAAATAGATATTTACCTTTTACACTGGAGTTAGAGAATGTCCACCGATTAACTCCTGTTATAGGTATTCTATGGATATGAGATAACTAGTTATAGATAGTGAAAGGACGGAACACATCCCAGATAGTCACATCTACTGTTACTGTTATAGCTAGACTGTAGTAAAGTTGACTACTGTGAACCAGAAGTACTGTAATATTTCTGTGATGTTGTCAGTGCTAGGGGCTTTTAACCCCAAAGAACAACATGTGAATCATGTAACTGATGTAACAAATGCTGACAAATGAAAGATAATAAACTAAGTATAAAAAAAAAAAACATACCTGACAACCTTTGAAAGGGTCGCCAGAGCCTGATGATGGCCAAAACATCAATGGGCAATTAGGCTAGTACCTTACCTGACAGGTAAAATCCAACTTGCCTACAGCGATATGGACTCTGCACCATCAGAAAACTATGATGGGCAGGGGGCGTGGCCAGCAGCCGACAGGAGAAGACATGCCTTTACTTGCTCCAGACTAAGACGGCTGCTATAACTTAAAAAAAAACTAATTTCTACTTAAAACTGACCAGATTCAATTATTGGATCTCACAGTTAAAGCTATCCCATCACTACTGTTGAACTTTCAGGTGATTTTAACCATGGGAAGAACTAAAACGGACCACTCTAAAGATGGGGGCAAAGGGAAAGGCCCTGCACCTACTTCCAGCGGAGCCCCAAGTACCGCATTTCCGAGCAGGAAGTCGGGAGATTTAGAAACCATGGTAAATGCAATTCTGCAAGCAGTTCAAAACACAGACAAAAAACTTGAGGCATATAATTTTCAACTCACTCAGGTGGAAACGAAAATCCATACTTTAGAAACAACTCAGACGAAGCTTTCTACCTTCGTGGCTAAGGCAGTGACTGTGACTGATGGCATCCTCTGAGAGAATAAACTGCTTCATTCTTACTTAGAATATCTGGAGAACAACATGCAAGCCTGCAATCTTCAATTTTTGGAATTACCCGAAGGAGTGGAAGCCATAAATCTGGTGGACTACATGCGATTACTTCTCCTGGACTGGTTTCAATTGCAGGGTGAACATTTGATTCAAAGGGCATATCACATAACGCCCCACAGAAAACCCAATAACCCAGATCTCCCTCAGACCATTCTGGTGGTAACTATGGGAATACAAATAAGGGACCTTGTGCTATACAAGGCTAAATTTGCAGGGACTCTCACTTTACCGGATGGTTCCGTGGTTCATTGTTTCCCTAACCTCAGCTTCTCCACGAGGAGGTGATGCTGTGGACTTGATGCCGTTCGTGCAGGACTGAGAGAACTGGGAGTCAACCATGCGCTCCAAATGCCTGCACGTTTAATGATTCTGGATGCTGGGAAAACATACATCTACAACGATCCAGAGAACGCGGGCTGAAGGCTGGACATGATCCGTGCAGACTTTGCTAAATCTGGAGCATCGAATGTCAAGGAAGAAGAGGAGGATACCTGAAAAGGACATTTTTTGGACAGTTTTTGTAAACATTGCCCACGACAGTTTGATTTAAACTACTACAGTCATCAGGAACAGATCACCCTGCGATAAGTGTAGCTACAAAATACACTATTGTGTTTTGGTTCTTAGCTTTTGAAATTGTAGTAGCCGATTACCTAATGGTCAGGAAGTTAAAACTACACTGAAGTTCATAGCACCATGTAGTAACAGTAAAAATGTGCTATTAATGACACTAAGCATTAACAGCATGTTAGTCTTTTTAACAACTGGCACCACCTTGTGGTGAGACTGAGTCAGTTCAACTCACCTTACTGTTGATTGAAGTTTATGATAGTAAAATGTTGTTTGATTGTTCTGAGAGCAAATTGTGAAGGACTTCTCTGTAATTTATATGACAGGAATCTTGTTTCTCTCTGCTATAGATATGAACATGGACTCCTGGGCCACATCAAATGACATAGGCCTCTCTGCAAAGAAGGGACTCTCTGGACATTATATATAAAATATTCTGGTATGGTTGTCCATGGTCTTGCTGTGTTGGTCATTTCTTTAACAAATAAGATTGTAACAAATAGAGATACATCCCTCTATGTTGTAACAATGAAAGAAGAGCTAAGAATTACCTGTCATAATGTATCTGATAAGAAATCCTATACCTGGAATCCTAGATGGTATTCTGTAGGTCTATCAACCTATGCATAAAAGTAAAGTGTAAAAAAAAGAAAACTATGATGGACAGAGACTTCTGGTACTCAGACGAGCTGCATGTCTTTTACTGAGCTCCTGCAGTTCGAATCCCAAATCAGCCTTTTCTTAATATTCTGTGACTTGTGGAACCAATCCTCATTCTCTGTACTTCTTATGGAGGCTACCAACCACTATCCATGAAGCAAGAAAGAAAATATAAAGCCTTCACAGGCTGATATTCAGAAGTACTTACAGCCAACAATGGTGGGTAGAGTAACCTTGGGATGGGATCAAGGAGGAGCTGCAGCTGCTGGGAAGCCCATGCTACGATGTTCCAGAGTAGATACCTGAGCAAGACAAAAGGAACAAAAGTAAAACAGAGAGCTAAAGGTGACACTGACATCCCTTTTTAATCTTATTACTGACTTTCAACAAGAGTCACTGAATGCTATGAAGGAATTTAAAGATCTAAAAAAGGTGCAAAGCACAGCACTTCAGTTTGCATTTCACTTTGTGTTTGCCCAGGTGTCTAAGGTTGCTATTCTCAATAGGATAGCTCACCTGCACTATCCGACTGAGAATAGAGCCAGGGCAAATCAGCTCTAACCCCACTAGTGCTGCCCAACATGGAACCAGGAGTAGGGGTCCACAATGAATAGCGTGTGCCATTTCCAGTTCACAAAAGCAGCCATGTAAATAAGTCCATTGGGCATGCAAGGCGCTATGTGGCAATTTGCATGCCCACTATGGGTCTATTAACAAGGGCTAAGCTAGGGCTTAATGCACCCCCACCCCATATGCATCCCTGTGTCCCAGGTGTCTAGTGGTCCCTCTCCCCACTTGATCCCTCACCCAATGTAAAAAAAACTGTTTCCTTTGTGTCCAATGGTCCCTCCCCCAACCTGCACGCATGCCAGATGGTAAATATGTGTCTTACTGGTGTCCAGCAATCCCTGTCCTCATCCAATGCCCCACCCAATTAAGAAGTGACTATTTACCCTTATGTCTAGTGGAACCTCTCCATCCAATCCCCATCCCATTTGAGAAGCCTGCCCATGGTGATTGCTGGACTGCCACTGCCATCTGGGATGTCCCCGTCATATAAACTATAGAAGTCAATTATGTCATAGTTGTCATACAAGTGCCTCCCAAAAGCACAGCCCCAACCCCAGCCCATCCTTCATTGGTGGTTAGTGGCCCCGCTCCCTCCTGTGGCACTGACAAACCACCCCCCCATCTCCCATACCTGAGCATCAGTGCCATGATGCCATGATGGTGAGCAACACAGCCCTCTATATACCACCTTGGCTGCCCGCCGTCTGACTGAAGCTGAGAGCACATGGTTTATTTATAGGGTAGCAGCACACTTCCAGCTTCAGTCAGATGGCAGGCGGTAGAGGTGGTGTGTGGAGGGCTCTGTTGCTTGCCATCATTGCACCATGGTACTGATGTTGAGGTACAGGAGAGCAGGGGGTGGGTTGTCAGTGCTGCAGGAGGGGGAGCCACTAACCACCAATGAGAGATGGGCTTGGGGGGGCGAAGATCGATTTATGGGAATGAGGCTGCGTTATTGGTGGGTACACTTATATGACAGCTATTACATAAATGACTTCTATGGCTTACATGACGGGGACATCCCAGATGGTAATGGCGGCTCAGAAATCACCGTGGGGGGGGGCTTGCTGAACCAGGGACAGAAATGAATGGGGCGAGGGTCCACTAGACACAAGGGTAAATAGTCATTTCTTAAACAGGCAGGGAATCGGCTGGGGGAGGGACCACTGGACACCAGGGAGAAAGACATTTACCATCGGGCATGGGTGCAGGTGGAGGGAGGAATCACTGGACACGAGGGAGAATATATTTATCATCAGGCATGGGATCGGATGGGGGAGGGACCACTGAACACAAGGGAAACAGTTTTCATACATCGGGCATGGGTGGGGGAAAAGGACCGCTGGACACCAGGTACTATTGTGCTGAGGGTTAGGCGGGGGGGCCACCGCAGTATATCCACCAACTACTAGGGTTGCATGGATTAAGGCAAGGTCTCAGTCAGTGGTATTTGCTCCACACAAGGGCACCACACAAAAGGCCTTTGCGTGGAGCAAATGCTCTGTGAATTGCACTGTACCAATATTCAGGTCCCCTCCTCCTCATTTGCATTCTGCCCATCCACACTTTGCCCGGGCGCAAACCCAGTTTGAGTGCACAAACCCGGCTTCTGTGAATAACAGCTTTGTGCAAAACCTGGTTTGCTCATGCAAACCCAGGTTTGGGCTCAGCCAAAGTTTTGAGAATCAGGGCCCAGATATTGGATTTTTCTAACAGAGTTTTTATATATGAAACAAAGCAGGTAGATCTGGGAAAAAGAGTGTAGGTGGCATTTCATCCCAGGGTGCTGAAAGAACTGATGGGGCCACTGGTGGACAAGTTCAATACCTCCTTGGACACAAGTCATCACAGGTATCATAGGTAAGTTCAGGCTACTGAACTTGTGTCCTTAATGCTTGCCTTTAATACATTATATTATGTTCCTATTTCTCCTCTAACTGCTATATTTCTTACTACCTTTAATAAAATTATCCAGCTTATATTTAAATGAGTCCATACTTGTGCTTGTTACTACCTCAGTTGGCAATGCGTTCCACCCCGCATCCACTCTCTGACTGAACCAGTGTTTCCATGGCAATGTCTGCCATCTTTGAGTCGCTAGCTGATAGGGATTCCCCCTGGGTTCATACTTAGATTTTCTAAAGGTTAATCCCTTAAGTTTGTCATCCTGTATAGCCCTAAATAGCATGCAGTAGTCCCCCCTAATACATTTGTATTCCAGGGTATAAAGATCCAACTCCTGAAGTCTTTCTGGATAGGTCATACCTTCCATTCCCTCCACAGCCCTGTTTGCCCTACATTGTATTCCCTCCAATTTTTAGATATCTTTCTTTTTATATGGCGCCCACACCTGGGCACAATACTTCAGGTTTGGCCTCACCTAGGCACTGTACAGGGGCAAAATCACCTTCCTATCCCTACTAGCTATGTGTCTTAGTTTGCAGTTCAGTATCTGGTTATTTCTTTTTACTGATTTATTGCAGTGTGTATGAAATTCAAGTCATCACTAATTGTGACCCCCAAGTCTCTTTCTTCAGATGTTACTGTAAGCACTGTATTTCCTATGTCATATGGTGATTCGATATTTTTTTGCCTATGTTCATAACAGTGCATTTTGTACTGCTTAGTTTGAGTTTGCTCTTTGTGGTCCAATTTTGTATTGTATCAAGTGCATTTTACAGTTCAGTGATACTTTTTTGTGTATTTGCAATGCTGCCAATCCTACAATCATTCGCGACTTTAGTCACCCAAATGTCTTTATTTAGTATCTTTAATAATGTTATATAAATATTAAACAGATAAGGGCCCAGTACCGAGCCTTGAGGCTCCCCGCTAGTCACTCTTCCCCAGTCAGACATTTCGCCATGTACCACCACTCTCTGCCTTCTGTCCCTCAACCAGGCTTCAATTCAGTTTATTATGTTGGTATCAAATATACTGTATTTGAGTGTATTTATTAATTCTTGATGTGGGAGCTTATCGGAAGCTTTTGAAAAATCTAGGAAGACCACATCAACATTGTTACCCTCATCCAATGCCTTGCCCACCCTCTTGTAGAAAACCAAAAGGTTAGTCTGGCATGATCTAGCCTTCCTAGATCCATGCTGTACTGGGTCCTGTAAATTTGCTTGGTCCAAATGTTCTATTATATTATCTTTTAATATGGATTCTAGTATTTTACCTACGACAGATGTCAGGCTCACAGGTCTGTAATTTTGCAGGTCTGATCTTGTACCTTTTTTAAATGTGGGGATCACTAATGCCTCCCTCCATCCCTGTGAGACCTTGCCCTTGTCCAGAGAGGCTTGGAAAATATAGGTCACGGGAGCAGCTAATTCAAATAATACCCTAGTACCACAGAATTGGAGGATGGCTCACGTGGTGCCCCTCCACAAGAGTGGCTCAAAGGATGAACTAGACAATTACAGACCTGTAAGCCTCACATCCATTGCAGGAAAACTTTAAGGAAGCAATCCTGAAAGAGAGTCTGGTGACCTTTTTGGATGAAAATGGACTCCAGGACAGACAGCAGCATGGATTTGTCTCTGGAAGATCCCACCAGACCAACCTAATTGAATATTAGAGGGGTGGCAGGGGCTATAGGATGACTTGATAAAACTGGAGGAGTGGTCAGAAAAGTGGCAATTGAGCTTCAATGCAAAGAAGTGCAAGAGTATGCACTTCAGAGCAAGGAACCCAGGGAGGAGCTACCAGTTGGGAGGGGTTCAGATAGAGGTCACAGAGGAGGAGAAGGACCTCAGGATGATTATAACAGACAATATGAACAACTCAGCTCAGTGCAGGAAGGTGGCAGCTAAGGCCAACAAGATGCTGGGGTGTAGTGCGAGAGGAATCTCATCCAGAAATAGGGATGTGATCCTGCCACTGTACAAGTCACTAGTCAGGCCACATTTAGAGCACTGCGTGCAGTTCTGGCATCCCTTTCTGAAGAAGGTTATCAGATTACTGGGGGGGGTGTAGCAAAGGGTAACTAAGATGATCCAGGGGCCGGAGGGCAAAACCTACGAGGACAGGCTGACAGAGCTGAATTTGTACACCCTGGAGGAGAGGAGGGATCAGGGTGATATGATTGGGACCTTAAAATATTTGAAGGGGATTAACAAAACGGGTACAGAAGGGATATTTAAGCTGAGGAGAGGAAGAGACACCGGGGGCATGGTCTCAAGTTGGAGGGTGGAAGATATTGGAGAGAGTTGAGGAGGCATTTTTTCACAGAGAAGGTGTTGGAGAAATGGAAGACTCTACCCGAGGAGGTGGTATCCTGTAGCTCAGTGGGCAGTTTTAAAAGGACATGGGACAGTCTGAGAGGGAGGGGTTAAGGTGAGGGGGTAGAGGGGGGTGGGGCAGCTTCAATATAAGGGTGCTAGCTGTGCATTAGTGCAGACTACCTTGATAGACTGTAAGGCCTGTTTCTGCTGGCAGATTCATACGTACGTATGTTCGTATAACTCTCAGTCAGAGACTGTTAACTATGGAGGCTGCTACTACAGCTTTACTACATGAGCAAATAGCTTTGAATGCAAAGATTGAAAGACTTGAGAATACTGCCTGCATATTATCAAGAAATTTACAGCTAATGGGACTATTTCCAGACAAATCTGATGTGGTGGAAGTTAAAGATTTTTGTATTAAAGTTATGCAGACTGTGTTTTCTCTACAAGACCTTATCTCCTTAGAATCGGTCTATCAAGTCAAGCCAAAAAATAAACAATCTGCTGATGGACCACTTGTTTTAACAGTGAATATTGTGAGGACTGTTTTTTTTTTTTTTCATAAAAATGTTTGACCACCATCTCAGTTTAACTCTGAGGATAAGCAAGAAGATGAAATAGCTCTTACAGAATATATTGCTGTTAATACTAATGAATAATGAACTTAAATGTCTCTGTCTTTGTACATTTTTTCCTTTCTTATACTCAGAGAATACTCTAAGGAAAAATGGAATGTATTATTACTGAATCCAGCTCATTAAGTATGCCATCGTGTGATGACAGAGTCCATTCAAATAATGAAACTTTTTGTGCCTTTGTTCTTTAGTTCTTACAATGTTACTTTTGTCCGGAAGTAAATACATTGGAGCAAGTAAATGTTTAAAACTGAATTGTATTTTAATGAAATCAGAGAACCATGTTGATCACTTTCATCTGTATCCTCCCCCCCCCCCCAAAAAAATTATTTGCTGGTTCTATGTATATATTATGGCCCGGATATTCAAAAGGGTTGCACCATGCACAATAGGGTTGCGCCAGCGCAAGTCCAAAATGAGCCATTCTGCGATATTCAGCGGGAGGCAGTTGCACCACTGAAAACATGCTGAGCAACAGCGCAATGCAAATGAAGGCATGCACAACCGAAGGGGGTGGATCCATGCATAAAGAGTGCAATGCGATATTCAAAGACTTGTGCAATGCGCAACAGTGGATCAGCCGGAAGTTGCGCCACGGCGGAAATGAGCCAAAATAAAAAGGTTCAAGGAAGAGGCACAAGAACTCGACAGAGAATGCACATGAGGCAGCAACAGAGAGCAGGCCACAGCAGCAACCAGTGCAGGCCAGGAGTAAGCAGGACAGAACAGTGGCAGCCCGGCGTGTGGGAGCCACAGAAGTTCAGTAGGCCAGTAGGTGTACCCGGTGCAGTGGAGGTAGCAGTCAGGACAGCGGGGGAACAGAACAACAACAGCTGGGGGGGACGCAAGCCAGGGAGATGGACAGTGCCACCTTCCACATGGAAGCTGTAGTGAGGGGGGATGAGAAGGCATGCTGCAGGGGGACGTGGCCGTGGAAGGGCCCGTCGGTGGTACGCCCCCAACAGGCAGTACCATGCACGCATCAGCTTTGACCTGTATCCAGATGTCGAGATTATGGGCCGGTACTGCCTGAACAGGGCAATTCTGAGGCGGCTCTGTGAGCTGTGCAGTAATGTGATGCAGGCACCCTCATGACGGAGTCACGCTCTGTCAGTGGACACAAAGGTAACAGCCTGCATGTGCTTGCTCACCACGGGTACCTTCCAGAGACCAAAAGGGGACACCACAGGCATAACACAGTTGGCCACATCACACATCCTCACTCAATTCCTCAGTGCACTGCTGCCACATGCTGCGGAGTATATCCATTTCCCCAGCACCACGGCAGGCGTACAGCAAACATACAGGAGTTCCACAGGGTAGCACGTATGCCTGGCATGCTAGGGGCGATAGACTGCACCCATGTGGCTATTCGCATGCCACCTGGCCCTGATGGGGCCACATATCACAACAGGAAGGGATACTCCAGTGTCAACTACCAGGTGGTGTGTGACGCCAGTGGGCGCATCATCAATGTCTGTGCCACGCACCCTGGTGGAGCACATGATTCATTCATATGGTACCACTCTGAACTGTGCCATCGATTCGAGAGTGGGGACATCCCCACAGGACACCTAGTGGGTGAGTATGCATGTAGGAGCGGCAAAGTTGGGGGACGGGTGGGCAAGCCACAGGTGCCATGGGAGTGGCACACAGGGCTAGGGACAATATGGACCTGAACATGACACTAACCTCCACTATCTCCACACAGGTGACAGTGGATACCCACTGCATCCCTGGCTGCTCACACCCTACCGGTGCCCCACGACCCCATCGCAGCAATGCTTCAATGAGGCACATGCCGCCACACGTAACATCATCGAGCGGGTGTTTGGGATGCTGAAGGCATGCTTCCGATGCCTAGATACCTCCAGCGGTGCCCTACAGTACAGCCCCTCAAAGTGGGATATTCCTGGCCTGTTGTATCCTGCACAACATGGCCAAAGACTGTGGGATAGCCGTACAGGTCGAGGAGGGGGACAGCGATGGGGATGCCGGTGACGCCAGTGATGATGGGGATGAGCAGCCCCCCCTTGGACAGCGTGACCCCCGACTGATCCGGCTGGCCCAGCTGCACCGGGACACCATCACAGAGGAGCACTTCGCACAACACAGGTAAGGCATGGGGCCATGTGCAACCAACACTGTCTAGGTGCAACCCACATACACACAGGGTAACACACCAGGGGTGCATGACGGCAAGGGGAGTGGAAGGGTACAGGTGCACAAACACACCACCAGGGAGGGGTAAATAGTTACACACTACATGAACACACACACGCACACACCAGGCACACAGTGCACAGGGGCAGTTGCACGGCAGAGCAGGAACAGACATGTCAAACACACGGATCCACAGACCACCCCCACCACCTGTACTGTCCATGAACATGTGTCAGATGCTGAGCACCCTTGCACCTTGGTGTACAGTACAATGCAGGCATCATCATGCACACGCACCTGTGGACAGCAGTCGGGTGGATGTGCAGGTGGTCCGTGTGTCGGCGTGTTGGGCAGGGCACCCACCAGTGCACTGCCCACCAAGACACACATTGCACACAGGGCAGCACCAGACAGGGCCCGCACTGGGAGACAGGTCAATCAGGTGGCACTGAGCCAGGGCCACCACAGATGCATGGGTGGCCCCGCCAAGACCCAGCCACACTGGCAGGCTGAGCATGGGCCACATGGGGTGGCACCGATGGACCACCAGGGGTTCCACTGTGCCAGCACGACCTTGTCTGCATAGGGGTCTGCAGCATGCTGAACATACCTGCACTGGGGTGCTCGGAATGCCCACAGCAGAACCCGGCGTTGACAGGCTGGGTGTCACATGACACCGGGAACGTGGAGTGGAGAGCGTACTGCATGGGGTGCGCAGTACAGGGGCACCTGACTGTGTGCCCAATGCAGCCACGACAGCGACCAATGTCTGGGTCAGCCTGTCAATGGGCTGCGGTCACATCCATCCGCATTTGGACCATCTCTGCCAGGATCATTGTATTGTCCATGCTGTGCCGCTCCACAGCCACACACAGTGCCTCCACGGACATTGCAACCCGCATCTGCTGCTGTATTGATGCCCGCAGCAGTCAGGTGTGCTCATCAAATGGGTCGTCTGCCAAATCAGCAACCTGTCCCCCAGGGTATGGAAGGGCCTGATGCTCAACACCCCTTGAGAGTGGGCGCTGTTCGCCAGGACCAGGTATGGGCAAGTCAACAGGTGGTGTGCATACGCCACCACTGAACCCTGTACCCCCAGACCCGGTGGGTGACTTCCACTGCTGCCCCTTCGCCTGCTGTGCCCAAGGGACCAGTCATTCCAATGCTGTGTCTGCAACAGTGTCAGGGACCTGCACAGCCACCGGTGCTGCCCCAACGGTGCTGATAGGCACAGCCTGGGACTGTACTGACGTGCTGGCACACGCGTTGGAACCATCTAGGTCCATGGGCACAGGCTGTCCTGCTGTGTGTCCATTATGTGACACACACGTCACTGCCCATAGCGGCCGTTGCATCATCAATGGTGCAGGTTCATGCCACAGCCTCAGCCACAGCATGCTGGCATGCTTGCATGCCAGACTGCTGGGACACAGGAAGGGCACCCCCCACACCTGACTCACCGACATCGGAGATGGTGGCCAGGCATGCACACAGGTGCAATGCACGACGGCTACCAGCAGAGGTGGATGGACCCTCCTCCAACTCTGGCTGCATGTCCACAGTGCACGGGCCCACCACCACTGTCCCCCTGCAGGTGCACAGGATCTGTAACAGAATGTGAGAACATGTTAGTGCATAGGATCAACCTTCCCCCACCCCCACCCCCACCATGTCATACCATGCAGTGATGGGCTTCCACCTGTCTGGAAGCCACCTCCTGGAATGCCCTCAATGGCACTGCGCTGCATGGATGCAGCAAGATGGTCCTCCGCCGGGGTAAGCTGCGCCACCTCAGGCTGGCCCCCACCTGTGGCAGCGCGTGCCGCCCTGAGGGCTGCCACCTTCTCCTTCACCCATCTCCTGTCAGTCCCCACCCTCTTCTTACATTCCTGCACGGAGCGCTGGTGGCTTCCATGCAGGTTTACGGTGCGAGCAACCCCCTCCCATGCAGCAGCATGGGCCTGAGGGGTGCCCCGCTGTCCACTGAGTAGTGACTCCTCAGCCAGGTAGGCCTCGTTAGAGTGCCTCTGTTTCAGCCTTTGTGAAGTTGGGCCTCCTCTTCCACCCACCATCATCCTCCTCCTCACCCAGTCCTTGCTCGGCCATGTCACAGTCTGTATGGGTGGAAGTGGACACCTGTGACTGTGCAGTTTACAGCATTATCCCATGGCCATAGTCCATAACATCACACAGCATGCAACCCACCTATCACCTGCAGTAACCGAATATGGCCACTGTGGATCACTGTCGCACATTTATAGCGCAATGCATGCAAATTGGGAGTGGAGCAACTTTAATGGGATGCAAATCGCACCGCTGCACCTTTGAATGGCTGATCAGCTGATTTGCATATGACAGCTGAATATCGCGCTGTTGCGCTTTGTGCAATACGGCTGAGCCGGCTGAGCCCATAGCGCAGTTCTGTGACTGCATAGTACACCACACCACACATGCCCAGGTACCATACGCAGGCGTCTACTGCACTGATTACGTGCTGTACACAGTCAGCTATTCAGGACACTGCCACCATTGAGCCAGTGGCACTACCGCACTGGTCACCACTTGGCGCTGTGGCACAACTGCTCAATAGTCCACTGTGACACTGGCACGCAGGCGACCACTCGCGCTGGATGTGTAGACATCCGATGGCACTGTGCATGGGCTTGCGCCACTGACATGATCTTGTGCCCGACCTTTGCCCCCTTGGCGCTGTACATCTGGCATGTGTGCAGCTCTATCACGCTGTTCGGTAACAGCGTGATAGGGACCGACAGCGCTGCCTGAACAGCGCAATAGGGACAGACGGGTTTGTATTGCGCAACATTTCCACGTGGGGTTGCCGTGCTGCAGAGCGCCATATTGCCTACTATCAAGCTGTTGACATGGCACTCAGGAGAGCTCCCCAGTGGAGTGTCTTGGAGGTGGCCAACCTAGTGGCCATGGTGGAGCCTCACTATGGGCCACTGTTTGGGGGGAACCCCTAGGCGTGGCCCGCACCCAAGTGTGGCAGCAGATGGCCTCTGCAGTGGAGCAGGTCACAGGGCAGCGCAGGACAGCGGAGCAGTGCAGGCACTGCTACAGTGACCTGCACAGGAGGGAGCAGGCATGCCTCAGGTCCCATGCCAGGAGGGGCATTGTGCCTAGGCCCAGTGGGTGAGCCACCTATGCACCTGTATTGTCAGCAAGAGTATAACCGTGTATTGGGGCAGGGGCATGGGGGAGGGTTGTTCCATGGTTGGCTGTGTCAGTGTTTGCAGGTGTGTGATGCATGGGTCTGGCTGTGTGGGCAGGCACACTCATTGGGGCAGAGGGCTGTCTGCATTTGGATCTCACTAATGTGCTTCTCAACATTTGTTTCCTACAGGCGTGGAGGAGGGCCCAGGCTGAGGCGCACAGGGGTGCTGCAGAGGTGGCCAGCAGAGGAGGCGGTGGTATGGGCCCACAACAGCAGCAGCAGCAGCATTAGCAGCAGCCACCGCAGCAGCAGCTGGATGAGGGTGAGTGTCGTTACATCATGGATGGTATTGCGTGCAATGGGGGGATAGGGCATGGCCACCATCCATGGACAACACTGCCATGCACGCGACGTGTGACAGTCAGCACTGTCCAGTGGCACTGCATGTCTGTGAGTGCATCACTGGTGGTCCATGCATGCACTGGGCACATGGCTGTGGCACTACCTTCCCACCACATAGCCATGTCACTGTACTGCCTTGGTTGTACTGTGCTGGGCATGGGTGGGGTATGTGTGTAGTGGCACACATGGCTGTTGCTGCCTGGTTGTGCTTGGCCCATGCACAGTCACTGTGAGTGTGTGCAGTCCATCACAGGGGCGGGGTACTTGGCTGTATGCCATGCATACTGGGTGGGCTTCAGGGTTGTGTACAGTCCTAGCCATTGATTCTGTTCCCTTGCCCTAGGTGTCCAGATCCCTCACAGGATAGAGCAGGCCATCCACCGCCTGATGGAGGTGTTGCAGGAGTTGCTCAGCATCCTCAGGGAGATAAACCAGAGGGGTGTGCAACCCCGAGGAGGACACGGGGTCCGAGCCGGCCTGCAGATCTGCAGCCTGGGGGGCAGTAGCTGCCCCACAACTACACCCTTTACCCTTTCCTCACACCCTGCCTTCCCTCACCAAGTTCTTCACCCCTACCCCACACCCACCCCTACCTTGTACCCGTACCCCACCCCTGTAATGTATGTATATATTTGTAAATAGTGTTATTGTTGTTCCTGTTGTTGTTGTTGTCCTGTTATTCATTTAATATATATATCAATTTTGTTATGAATACTGTGGTGGTCTCTGATTTGCAGCTGGCGATAGGTGCTCAGTTGCAGTGATGTGCATGGCATCTGGTGTGGTGTGGTCCTGGGATTGTGTGTGTGACTGCGTGGGGGGGTGTCCCTGATGTGGTGGTGTCAGTCAGCTGGTCTGGCCGTGTGCTGCCACACACCACTGTGAGTTCCTGGTGGTTCTGGCTTGTATGGTTCTGTGGTACACACGGTTGCATTGTGCCAGGTGGGGGGCATGGTGGTTCCGGCAGTGCCAGCCACAGTCACTGCTCATGGGTGGTGTCTTGGGATTCCAGAGCAGGGTGTGCTGTGCACAGTGGGGGCTGTGGTACACCTGGGTTGTCCAGCCCCTTTGTGTGGCAGTATTTGCTTGTCAGTGGGTGTGCTGGGGTGCCGTGGCCCAGCTGTGCTTTGTAGGCTTGTCCCCATGGGCCAGTGGATATTCCATCCCTCCACCAGTGATGCTGTGCTTCAGGTGTGGGGGTGTGTTGTTAGTTCTGCAGTGTGTTCCTGTGCCCATCTGTGGCATGGGTGGTGGGCCCCTGCCTACCTCCCTGGTTGTGCAGTTCCATTGCTCTGCTGCTGGGGGGGCTTTCTGTTTGCACTATGGCACATCTCAACTGCTCAGCTGGGCTGGCCTTGTTGCGCTATGGCGCGACATGTGTGCTCAGCTTCCCCTACCTGGTTGTGCTATGGCGCAGGTTGTGCGATATTCAGAAGGTGGCTGGTTGCGCAATTTGACTTGCTCCACGTTTGAATATCGCGTCTGTTGCACACGTGCGCAATTGACTTGTGCTTGCTTCTGCTATTGCGCACATTTTGGGTGCAGTTTGAATATCTGGGCCAATGTATCTTCTAAATAATAAAAATAAAATATACATACATAAAAAAGAAAACAATGACCTAGTGAAACTTGAGATCCTTAAAAGATAAGACATCTCAGGAGAGACCTATAGGCAGTGATTCTTGTCCCTGAAATACCACTAAGTTGACAATCCTTGCGAAGCCTTCACTAGACTTCAAGAACTCCTCATTAAATGGCTCCAAGCAGAGGACAAAACAGTCCCACAAATCAGTGACATATTTGCAGTGGAGCAATTCATCAACATCCTTCCCCCAGACATGCAGCTCTGGGTAAAAACACAATGACCAGAAAGTGAGAAAAAGGCCATTTCTTTAGCTTAGGATTGCCAGATAGACACCACAGCAGTGAAGTAACAGCCAATGAATGGTAAGACCCTCTTTTTCCCAATTTAACTCCAGATCAGATAAGAACTCTAATGAGGGTAACAAATCTGCACCCAAAGACTTTACTTTCTATAACAGCAAGAAACTGCCATACAAATAATGAGGGCAACACTGGAGAAAATTTGGCCTTAGCAAATTGGGCATGTACAGTATTTAACAGATGTCAAGGTGGGGGGTAAGACTATAAAAGGACTTATAGATTCAAGAGGCTGACAGACCCCAGTGCATGCAGAAGTGCTGAGAAAAGACTGTGAAGAAAGAAGAGGTACTGGGGTCACATGCATCCATGGGGACACTCAGTGCTATCCCACAACCCAAGTGACTCTTAACATTAATGGCATGTCATACCAAATGAAAGTGGGGGTAGTACTTAAGTTAACTGTATCTCAAATGACTTTCAGGATTTGTTGTTAATCACAGAAGGAGTAAATCCTGCTGTGTCAGCAGCTGTGATAAGAGCATGGGCAAAGACAATCTCAGATGTTGGGGACTCTTTTTCTTTTGCTGCCTTTGATGCAGACTTGTTTGAGTCCAACTCCAAGATTCAGAAATCCAGGAAAGAAAAAAGTCATATGAAAAAACAGTAGCAACCAAAGACTGATGGATTTAAGGGTATGATACATGAAAATGCTGAAGTTAAACTGATGACTGACTGTGATTTTGTTTCTGAGCAAACTAACAACGTTTTTCTGCAAGATTATTTTAAACAGCTTGGGGTGAAACAAAAACAGGATGTACCAGTGTTTAAAAAATGTAATGGGCCACTGTACAGAGTTTAGATTAATATTCATATGCAGGAATAGGTAGAACAACTGGTCATACCAAAGAAGTATATAACTGAGTTGCTACAGATAGCACATGATAGTCCTATGGCTTGTCACTCAGGGAGGGACTGCACCCTTGAAAGACTGCTGTAGAGATTTAACTGGCCTAGGACTCATGAGGATCTTACTACCTATTGCAGTTCTTGTGCTGAATGTCAGAAAGTGGCCCCAGTAACTAAAAAAGACAAGGTGTCCCTGGCGCCCCTATCCTTGATAGATGTGCCTTTTGAGAGCATTGCAATGAATGTGGCTGGCCCCTCAGACAAAAGTAAAAAGTGTAATTGAATCATTTTGGTAGTATGTGACTAAGCTACTCAATACCAAGAGGCAGTTCCAGTGCATACTGTCACAGCCCCAAAAGTGGCAGCAGAGCTTGCCAAAATGTTCAGCAGGGTGGGCATATCTAAAGAGATTATTAATTATCAGGGTAGTAATTTTGATGTTGTATTACTGAAGGAGCATACTACTAGGTATCACTGCCATAAGAACCTCCCCTTATCACCCTCATACAGACAGCCTTGTCGAGTGTTTTAATCAAACCCCAAAACACATATTTAAAATGTTTGTGAAAGGTAAAGAGAAAGACTGAGACCAATATTTACCTTACCTGCTTTTTGCTTACAGAGAAGTGCCACAAGCATCAACAGATTTTTCCCTCCATGAAATGTTGTATGGTAGACAACCTGAAGGGCCACTAGATGCAATAAAAGAACTTTGGGACGATAACCCAACTCAGAAAGAATATATTACATTTTATATGTGTGCACTGACAAAGAAAGTGGCAAAATATGTTGAAATTGCCCACAGTAATCAGGAAGAAGCTCAAAAACAGCAGAAGGTGTATTGTGACCATGGGGCAAAATAAAGTTTTTGAGCCAGGTGAAAAAGTCTTGTTACTGTTACCCACTACAAAACATGAACTGTTAATGAAGTGACAAGGGCCTTAGAAAGTGTTTAGATGTACTGGTATAGTTAATTATAAGATTTAGACCCAGATAGGAAAAATCCCACCAAGATATACAATGCTAACCTACTGAAGAAATGGGTTGAAAAAACACCCAAAATTGTTTTGTTAGTCTTTTCAGAAACTGCGAAAGAAGATACTGATATAGCTTATGACCAAGGCCACTAGAAAATTGCAGAAATGTTTGGAAAATGTTGCGGGGATTCTGTGGGAATTTTCATGGGTTTTGTTGGGGTTTTTTTGTCAGAATTTAGCAGTCTGTTATGTGCACTTTTTTCATCTCTGTGAGGCACAAATATGTGTTTTCAGTTACTTTGTGGACATCACATGAGTGTTGCATATTAAAGACACCAAGCAAAGGTACAATCATTTTTTATTAAAAAAAAAAAAAACGAACACAAACAACACATGGACCGATAGAAAATCAACAGTATAATAATAGTATACAGTATAACTGCAGCATCATTATGTAAAATCAGCAGCATAATAAACCAACTCTCAGTCTAATAAATCAGTCAAACAATAAACAGCAAACTATTAAAGTACCGCCACCATTCACACTATCACCACTACCACCATCACCACCACCAAGTTAAGAAATCAAGAAAAGTATTTTCCAATCACAGAAACACAAATGGAGGAGCAACTAGTATCCATCACCAATAGCCTTAGAATTTCTTATTATATTTTAACACCAGATGCAGTCATACATTGCCCTCTGTCATATCTCGAAAATATCTTTTAAAAGATCAGAATACACCAAAAAAGTCTGCTCAGCATCCGCTGTGCTCTCAGGCAGACAGACGTATCTTTTTGGTACAGCAGAAAGATTTGGCAGTATATCAGCCTGTGCGTCCCACCATTCGGCAGTATTAAAGTCATCATCCCTGGCTGTCATGTACGTGACCTGGTTCGGGAGTCACCTCATGTTGGATAACAGGCCAGACCACAGTAGTTTCTGCTTGGCAGTGTGCTGTGGAAGGGAGGGAACACATCAGGTACCTGGTGCCACGGTGGCTCCTGTAGTTGGCCAGGGGGCTTGCTCCATCCACAGGACTTGGTTGCACACACCCAAGACTGTCAACATGTTTTGTCCATGCCAGAGGAGAAGAGATGACAGAGGAGAGAACCAAGGATAAAAATCCCATGCATTGTTCAGATGGGCTAGCAGTATAGTGTAGAGGTTGGGGTAACAAGCTCAAAATGAGCTTGGTACATCCAGCAGACCTGGGTTAATTCCCACCACTTCCACTTGAATACTGTGTTATTCTGAGCAAGTCACTTAACTTCCACAGTGCTCCTGGGTCACCTCTGAAAACAGACCTTGTGCCTAGTGGGTCTTACCAGGTAACCAAAAAATAATGAAAAAAAAAAAAAGATGGCTGGGGCTCCTGGTTCCCCTAGGTCCTAGTACCACTGAGACTGGATCTTGTTCACCTGGTGGACTGCCATGGGGGAGGAAGGATGGTCCTCTCCTGGAACCCCTATCCATGAAGGGAAAGCCATGGGAGCCATCAAGTGGCAGCTGGACCCAGAGGAGACAGGGAACACCAGGCCTGAATAGGGTTTATCCCTGGGATGAGGGTGTGTGCCTCATGATTTGGGCTAGGAAGCCAAAGCTGTATGTAAAGGAAAAAAACTGAGAACCTGAAAGCCTGCTTTTTATGTTTGCTTGCACGCATGTGCAAGAAACATAGTGCCATCATCCGAGATTTTGGAGGTGTGTCACCCCCTCTTCCAATTCAGTCAGTGTGTTGGCAGGCGCAGCCCCTGTAAGCCAATGCATGCTGGAGCTGACTATGACAAGCTCCAAAATGCAGTGGCATACAGTTGAAAGGGAGGAGCTACGCTTCAGTGAGCAGCGATAAGGTATCGCCTGCTCATGCGCAGCTCCCCCTACACACACACACACACACACACATATATATACACACACAGAAACACATGCATACTGTGTGCTGGCCTCCCCCCACACACACCGTTGGCCTCGCGCTCCCCAAAAGCCTTCCACATACCACGCTGGGTACCCACCCCAGCGTGGCAACCTCATAGAATAGCCGACCAGGGTGCCAATCCCCCATCGGCTCCACTGTCCTCACCTCTCCCCGAGTACTGGGTGCCACGCTGGGAGCCCACCCCAGCATGGCAACTGATCATATGGCGATGGGGGTGCCCAATCTACGTCGGCTCCACGGCCCCCCCAGCAGTCCTCTCACGCTAGAGCCCACCCAGCATGGCAAACGCTCCCCACGTCTGTTTTTTTTTTACCTGCAAAATAAAAATGGTCCCACGGCGCTTCTCCCAGCCCCTCCCACAACCCGCACCCACCCATTGCGCACCCTGCCTCCTCATCACCCCAATTCCCATACTTACCTCCCAGTAGCTCGGCGCGACGATCATCGCTGGATCGGGAACACGTCTGCACTCTTCAAAGCAGACCACAAACTGAGGAAATGCCGGTAAGCTGTATAATGGGCTAGATAGGGGTTTCTCAACTTTATTGCATATCTCAGGCATTTTTTGGAATTTTTGCACCAAATTTTCAACATGGGGTTTTTGGGACCCCTTCTCATGAATGATGTCACTGTCATGGCGTTATTAGCGGCCGAAGGGTGATTTAGCAGTCACTGCACAAAATCACCCTTCAGGCCTGAATAACACCATGACAGTGACATCATTCACGAGTTAAAAACATGTTAAAAATTATGTCAAAATAAAATGACTGTTTGATCGTTGTGCAGTTCCTACGCAGGCTCGTAAGTTTGCGAATTTTCAATATTTTCCTCCAGATTTTCAACATTGCCATTTTACCACACCTTCTTATGAGTAGTACAGCTGTCATTTTTCATATCTCACCCAAAATGTGTTTCGACCATGTAGCGCACAATGGCGCAGTCGGTGTGTGAAATCAATGTACGGGACAAATTAAGAAAATCACAATGACACTGTTCATGAGCAGAGGTCTTAAAATGGCTATGTTGAAAATTTGTGAAAAATTCCAAAAATTACTGTTTTACGAGCGTATTGCGAAGTTCCTATACACTCGTAAGTTTGCGAATTTTCAATATTTTCACTCCAGATTTTCAACATTGCCATTTTACCACACCTCCTTATAAGCAGTACAGCTGTCATTTTTCACTTCCTGCCCAAAACGTGTTTCCGCCCATGTAGCGCACAATGGCACAGTCAATGTGCAAAATCAATGTATGGGACACATTAAGAAAATCACAGTGACACTGTTCATGAGCAGAGGTCTTAAAATGGCCATGTTGAAAATTTGGTGAAAAAATTCCTAAAAATGACTGTTTTACGAGTGTCCGTTGCACTGCTCCTACGCAGGCTTGTAAGTTCACGAATTTTCAATATTTTCACTCCAGATTTTCAACATTGCCATTTTGCCACACCTCCTCATCAGCAGTGCAGCTGTCATTTTTCACATCCTGCTCAAAACATGTTTCCGCCCATGTAGCGCACAATAGCGCAGTCGGTGTGTGAACTCAGTGTATGGGACACATTAAGAAAATCACAGTATCACTGTTCATGAGCAGAGGTCTTAAAATGGCTATGTTGAAAATTTGGTGAAAAAATTCCTAAAAATGACTGTTTTACGAGCATGCATTGCGCAGTTCCTACGCACGCTCGTAACTTTACAAATTTTCAATATTTGCACTCCAATGACTTCCAAATACCTAAACAGCACATAGAAGCAAGCAACATTCAGCATTGACAAATGCTTTTTTAATATTTTTATTGCAGATTTGCAACATTGCCATTTTTACACCTCCCCATGAACAGTACAGCTGTCATTTTTTACATCCTGTTCGAATGTTTTTGCACCTGTGGTGCTAAATACGTAGTCACTTTGCATAAGCAGCTTTTCGATATTACAAACTGATATTCCCCTGTTCATGAGTGGGGTCACAAAAAAAACATGTTGAAAATTTGGAGTGAAAATACCAATGAATGCCTGAGGTATTAGGGTTTCCAACCATAACGCCCAACCCTGTAGAGAATGACAGGCATCGGGTGTGACTTGGGATTCTTGCCTGTAATGCTCATACCATTCCACACCCTGCAGCCAGTGAGAGGCATCGAAGTATGCCTTGGACTCTTCTGCCCCAAAGTTCACCCCATTCTCCTATATCGCACTCATCTCACCATATTTCCTAATGAAATGGGGTGCGCATGAGGGCCAAAGACCCCAAGGAACACCGTGACACTTGTTAGTGTCTGCAGGGTGGGGTGTGGTGAAATGGCATGGCCATTAAGCCTGACGACCCAAACGCAAACCCCCAATGCCTGTCACTCTCTGCAGGGTGGTGGTGGGGTTGGCTTCAGTTCAATACTTCACTGCCATTCCTATTATGCAGCTCTGTAACTTCTACTCTACCATTGCCAATGCCAGCAAGCAAACATTCGGCATTGGCAAATGCTTGTTTACAGTGGCATAAATACAAACGCGAAGTCAGTTTGCTTTACTGGCAGTACAGCCTAGAGGTTGGAGTAATGAGCTGTGAATAAGCTTGATACATCCAGCAGACCAGGCCTGGGTTTGATTCTCACAACCTTCACTTGCATACTGTGTGACTCTGAGCAAGTCACTTAACTGCTCAGTGCTCCCAGGTCACCCCAGAAAACAGGCACTTGTGCCTAGTGGGCCTTACCAGGTTACCAAAGACAAAAAACAAACAAACAAACAAAAAAAAAACTCCATGATTTACTGAAATGACAGGCCCCTGCCTTACATCTAATACACACTATTTTCTTGCATTTGGAAGAAGGCATGGACTGAACATTGCTATTACTGTATTTCTTTTTCAGGATTTTTGTCCATGATAGCCATTCAAGTTAATTAAGGCTTTCTTTTTATAATGTTCCCTCCTCTGGATGAACATGCTGGCCTCTAGTACACAACTGAATTTCAGAAAGTGAGTTCGCATCTGTAGAAGGAATTACAATAAGTAATGCTCCCTGTATGTTTTCATCAAGCCTGACCTGGGAAGGATGAACTGGCTGCCAAAACTTACAGAAGTCAGATTTACTCAGTGTGCTGTAATATTTAGCATGATGAAGAAAGCTATCTTCTCCCTCATCCTATTCCACAGTCTGATTTCAGCTTTATTTTCTCCTTCGTTGATGTGATTCATGCACAGTGCAACAGTTTGATCAATTTTAAAAGAATGGAAAGAAGAAAACACAAGTTGCTTGTCACAGCAGGCTACATTTACAAAGAAGTTGGTGAGTCACCCAGTTTCCATCACCAATATTTATTCACCTGTGCAAATTTAAGACTCATAGTTTTGTGTTTTGATTTATAAAATTGACTATGAAAATCCTATAACCTTATTGAGTAAAATACATCACATAGATTATTTTCTGACAACTGTACACCTCGACTGAACTTATATTGTTTTTTTTTAACAAATAAAACCCCTTTATTTAAGTGGGATAACACACTCCAGGGTGTGTGGTCTTAAGGGAATAATGCAGTTTTCAGGTGGTTGTGGCACTTACCTATGCTACCCAAGGCATGATTATTCCTTTATAATTACTGTTCAGCAATTTTTCCTATGTGCTGTACTAGTTGATATTTCCCGTAACAACCGGCTGGCTGCTACGGCATTCATGAGCCATTTCAATCAAAGTATGCCACTCCCTCATTGGCGCTTGTCTTACTTGTGGGTGGGCATAACAGTTTAAAAAACATGGCGGCTCCATTTCTCGCTTACTGCGGAGCCGCCACAACATGAGTTTTCAGCATAGTTTTGTTTATATCTGGTTGATTCTGCATGAAAAAAATTGCTGCTCAGTGTCTTATACAAAATAAAAGGATGGGGAAGGGGGTGCTATGAGAATGTCATGCACACCCTCATTGTGGGATGCTTTGATAAACCCCTCAGACTTTGCCCTCGGGGTTTATGTAGCATCCCACAACTTGTATGTGCATTAAATTCTCATAGCACCCCCTTCCCCATCCTTTATTCTCTATATAACCACACACCCTGAAATGTGTTATTCCTTACATAAACCAAGCTGAGGCCCTCTAGTTTCTGACTGTCAGATGGACTCATGCAGACATCTGCTTGCCAAATAATCTATTGGGTCCTAACGTCCAACACTGACCATATGATTTATGCTTCTGTTCTTCATGTTTATTTTTGCCAGTATTGTCATAAATCATACATAAAATGACCCCTTAACAAGGTCCTACAAGTGTGATGAATTTTGTAGTTTAAATAGCAATGCTGCAATGTCATGACACAACTAGAACCTAAAGAGAAACATTTTATTAAATATGTATGAAGCAAATAGTCTGTGTATATAAGAGATATTTCATAGGAAATGCAGAAATAAGCTATTTATTCCCTCAGGAAGTTTGCTATCACTGTTGCCAGGCAATGAGTGGCGGGGCAAAATGAAGGCAAGAGTGCCAAGCAGCAATGATGTCAACATTCCTGATAGGATAAATGGCTTATCCCTGCCCTCCCTGTGGGATGTTCTTTTTATACTATGGGAGTGTGAGGGGCAAGCAAACAAACATGAGTGACATCAGGAGTATGTGAATACCTTATCCTAAATATCTGTACCCCCAAATATTTGGTTATTCAGTAACCAGGTATTTTGATAGTAATTCAAAAAAAATTTAAAAAAGAACTTCCCCAACCCTGATTATTTTTAGATTTCCCACCCCCCGAACATATTGAATAAGTTAACCCCTCTCCCAACCACTGTCAGTACCCAGATCTTGCACTTCTTTCCCCACCACACATAGAATTTGTGTAATAAATTATGTATAGATCCACGGTGGACGACTAGCACAATCCACCCACCTCTACATCTAGTCGTGGTCTTCTGCAAGTAAAAATGCTCATTTGCATTAATACGAAATGATTCCCCACCCCATCACCTCACCCTGGCAACAGCACCCATATCCCACCCTCCTCCTACCTCACACTCAATTTAGCAGCAAAGGAAAGGGTGACTAGCACAGCCGGCCCTCCTCCACAGCCGTCCCCCCATGAATGAAGTTTGCACTCTTGCTGCAGTAGTAAAACCAGCTGATTATGTGATCAGCTAGTTTTAATATTACAGCATGAGTGCTAACGTCATTTACAGAAGGCTTGACCAGCCATGATGGAGGAGGGATGGTTGTATTGGTCACCATTGTCTTTGCTGCTGAACTGTGTGTAACGTGGGAGAAGGAGGAGATAAGGGTGCTGCTGCAAGGGTGGAGGAATGGGAGGAAGTCACTACGGATAAGTTCAGATGAGCGCATTTTCTTTCAGCAGAGGATGGCTGGCCATGGAGGCAGGCGGGTTGTGCTGATTGCCTGCTGTGGTACTAGATTTATTGCATGATATTGTGGGACAGGAAGGTGGGATCAAGGAGCATACAGTGCTTGTGGGGATTGAGCATCGTATTTATTGTGTGTGGGGAGGGGGGCATTAAAAATAAGCAGAGGTGGGGGAAGTTGTTTTTTTTCAGTTTTTTTTAACAGATATTACTTCCTGGATATGAATAGCCCCCTATTCTGAAAGGGGTCCTACACATTCAAGAGCAGACCTTCTACTCATGGTATTCTTGAAACAACTATTCATTACTTGCACACCCCCACTTGACTGCTAGTGATAAAATAACTTGGGCTGCGGGGAGATTAACAAGTTTTTTGTCCAGAATAACAGTATTACAGTACAGTACTTATATGTCATATAGCAAAGTACAGTGCTTAACTAATTGCTACTTAATTTACACTTTAACAACACCTCAATAACACCCTAACAGCATCTCATTAACACTCTGTTAGAACCCAATAACACATTATTAACACCTCCCATATACCTTGGCACATAATCAAATATGACAACATAAATGCAATGTTTAATCAGTTATGACATGACCAACTGACAAACTTTTTAAAGGATACCTAAACTGTGCTTTTCCTGGTTACATTGTTCCTGAAACCTTGCTGTGGAAATGTAGTGCACTGTGTTGAATAATATATTAAAATCTGACCTAATACAGTTTTTGTGAGATGTTTTTTCCTTTCACTGCAATCAGGAAGCATTTGAGCAGCACCATGTCAATTGGAGCCTGAGACTGCCGGCAACATTCAAAGTGATGATGTCATTGTAGAGTGGCATCTCATCCATAATAATACTGAATCAATATGGAGTCTTATATAGCATGTCTAAGATTAGCTCTATATGTGTACCTTATCATCTTTATCAATATTTAACTTGTACAGTAGAGTGTACTGTACACATTAAATATCTACATTTAACTTGTATATTAGCGTGTACTGTACACATTAAATATCTACATTTAACTTCACTTCACTTTTATAGGTACATTAGGGAGTGAAGAAAGACCAAAGGAGGGATACTGAAGCTTAATAAAGGGGAGGGAATGTGGGTAGAGGGTGACAGTGAAAAAGCAGGGATACTGAACGAATATTTCTGCTCAGTATTCACAAAGGAAGAGGAGGGGGAGTTACCTAAACCAAACAAGAGAAACACTCGGAAGACGGGGGTTGATACCAGTCCATTTACAGAAGAAAGGGTTCTGAAAGAACTAATAAAATTGAAGGTGGACAAAGCAATGGGGCCTGATGGGATTCACCCAAGAATTCTAAAAGAACTAAGGGTAGAACTAGTGACACCGCTGACTACTCTTTTTAACAAATCATGGGAGGATGGGGTGGTACCTGAGGACTGGAGGAGGGCAGATGTGATTCCTCTTCACAAAAGTGGGAGCAGGACAGAGGCAGGAAACTACAGACCAGTTAGTTTGACCTCAGTGGTAGGGAAAATGATGGAATCACTTCTGAAGGAAAGAATTGTTGAGTACCTAGAGGCCAGTGGGGCATAGGACCCAAGGCAGCATGGATTCACGATGGGAAGGTCATGTCAGACAAATCTAATAGATTTCTTTGACTGGGTGACCAAAGTAGTAGACCAGGGAGGGACTGTAGACATGGCCTACCTAGATTTTAGCAAGGCATTTGATACAGTGCCACACAAAAGATGAATTCACAAGATAGCTAGCCTTGGAGTGGGTCCCAAGGTGGTAGCCTGGATAAAAAATTGACTAGACAACAGGACACAAAGAGTAGTAGTAAATGGAATACACAGTGAAGAAAGGAGGGTTACTAGTGGGGTACCGCAGGGTGCAGTACTGGGACCGGTCCTTTTTAATGTCTTTATAAGTGACATTGCAGAGGAACTGGAAGGAAAAGTATGTCTCTTTGCAGATGACACAAAGATCTGCAACAGGGTTGATACACAAGATGGAGTGGAAAGGATGAGAAGGGACTTGGCAAGGTTGGAGGAATGTCAAATGTATGGCAGCTCAGATTCAATGCAAAGAAGTGCAAGGTAATGCACATGGGAAACAAAAACCCAGAGGAAGTGTACACAATGGGGGGTGAGATACTGACAGCAGTAAAAATAGAAAGGGACCTGGGGGTAATTATATCAGATGAAATAAAGGTGGGCAAGCAATGTGAGAAGGCAATAAGGAAGGCCGGGGGGATACTGGGATGCATAGGAAGAGGCATCAATAGTAGAAAACAGGAAGTTGTTATCCCTTTGTACAGACAGTTGGTGAGACCCCATCTGAGTACTGTGTGCAGTTCTGGAGACCCCATCTCATGAAAGACATAGACAGAGTGGAAGCTGTCCAGAGGAGGGCAACCAAAATGGTGCAGGGTCTGCACCAGAAGACATACGAAGAAAGACTAAAGGAGCTTAATATGTATACCCTAGAGGAAAGGAGGGAGAGAGGGACATGATAGAAACTTTCAAGTACCTCAAGGGAATAAACAAAGTCCAAGAGGGTAGCATCTTCCAGAAAAAGAGATGTGCAAGAACAAGGGGGCACAATTTGAAGATAGAGGGGGGACAGCTCAGAGGTAATGTGAGGAAGTATTTTTTCACTGAGAGGGTTGTGGATGCATGGAACAGCCTCCCTGAGGAGGTTATGGAGTCAAGAACAGTGGGGGACTTCAAGAATGCATGGGACAGGCATAAGGCAGTCCTTATGCATTCTACAGGGGGGTAGGAGGAAATAAGCTGTTGGTTAACTAGGATTTGCAGCTTATCTGTTAGGTAGGAAAATGGGCAGACTAGGTGGGCCAAGCGGTCCTTATCTGCCATCAAATTCTATGTTTCTATGTTTCTAACTTGTATATTAGCGTGTACTGTACACATTAAATATTGACATTTAACTGTATATTAGAGTGTACTGTACACATTAAATATCAACATTTAACTTGTATATTAGCATGTACTGTATACATTTAATATTGACATTTAACTTGTACGTTAGCATGTACTGTACACATTAAATATTGACATTTAACTTGTACATTAGAGGGTACTGTACACATTAACAATTGACATTTAACTTGTACGTTAGAATGTACTGTACACATTAAATATCAACAATTAACTTGTATATTAGCATGCACTGTACACATTTAATATTAACATTTAACTTGTACATTAGCATGTACTGTACACATTAAATACTGGCATTTAACTTGTATATGAGAGTGTACTGTACACATTAAATATTGACATTTAACTTGCACATTAGAGCATATTGTACACATTAACGTGGCAAAAAGAAAAAAAATGCCAAAACCATATTAAACTGCAGATTTTAAGGTAGTTAATTTTATTATTCAGCATGTCTCCCTTTGCGCTACACTTCCATGTGGGTATTTCAAGAACAGTGCAACCAGTAAAAGCACTCTTTAGGTACCCTTTAAATTTCTTACCTTAAATTCAAAAGAACACATTCATAAATAAAAGGTTCACAACCATTTTCATGTACCTCAGTCTTTTTTCAAAGCAGCACCTCTTCATGGCCACCTTTAAAAAGGGGGTTCTCAATAAAATAAGTTACCCCCTAATGAATATTTTGATGTTTAAGAGCAATAGATTATTATATAAAAAAGGTTTCATGACCGTTTGTGTTCAACCTCCCACATGCACATACACTTTTCATGTTTGAAAGCAATAGACTTTCATAGAAAAAGTGCTTTGACAGTTTGGGTTTGTCCCCCCATGCACATTTTCATGTTCAACAGTTATATATTTTAATGAAAATGGGCTTTATATCAGTTTGCATTCTCCCAAACACATTTTCATTTTAAAGAGCAATAGAGGTTCACAGAAAAATATTTCTCAACAGTTTGGTCTCCACCCAGACACCAGTTAGAATTAATAGATTTTCCTGAAAACAGTTTGTATTTTTTAACACAGCTTTCAAAAGCATTATTCATGCTGGGGACAGTCCTCTTTAATGTCTTCAAGTTCATAAGCAGCATTGCAGAGGGGATGGATGGGAAGGCATGCCTCTTTGCAGATGACACTAAGATCTGCAACAGAGTCGACACTCGGGGGGGGGGGTGGAAAAATGAGAAAAGACCTAAATATGCGTATTTATTTAGTTTTTATTTACCAGGTCAGTGCACTAGCCATGGCAGTAACTATTTTTAGGCATGACCCAGGAGGGTACAGTACATCAATGCATACAGAACATTTCATTACAAGTACGACATAATAGACAACAGCATACATTTCATTACAAGTGCAACATAATTAAGCAATAAGGCACGACCAAGGGTTATGTTAATGATCTGTTAATCACCTTCTAGGGGTGTACTGTGGCACGAGGTGTAGCCGAGTGCCACATGCCCCTAGAGGGTGATTAACTGACCATTAACATAATCCCTGGGAATGCCTTATTGCTATTATAATAAACAAGCATTTGTCAATGCTGAATGTTGCTTGCTTCTATGTGCTGTTTAGGTATTTGGAAGTCATTGGAGTGCAAATATTGAAAATTTGCGAACTTACGAGCGTGCGTAGGAACTGCGCAATGCACGCTCGTAAAACAGTCATTTTTAGGAATTTTTTCACCAAATTTTTGACATAGCCATTTTAAGACCTCTGCTCATGAACAGTGTCACTGTGATTTTGTTAATGTGTCCCATACATTGAGTTTGCACACCGACTGCGCCATTATGTGCTACATGGGCGGAAACACGTTTTGGGCAGGATGTGAAAAATGACAGCTGTACTACTCATAAGAAGGTGTGGTAAAATGGCAATGTTGAAAATCTGGGTAGAAAACATTAAAATTTCGCGAACTTACGAGCCTGTGTAGGAACTGCGAAACGCACGCTCATAAAACAGTCATTTTTTGGAATTTTGGCACCAAATTTTCAACATGGGGTTTTAGGACCCCTTCTCATGAATGACATCACTGTCATGGCGGTATTCAGGCCGAAGGGTGATTTCGCGGTCACTGCACAGTCACTGTGTGAAATCCTTCAGGCCTGAACTAACGCCATGACAATGACATCATTCATGAGAAGGGGTCCCAAACCATATTGAAAATTATAAAAATTCAAAAAATACCTGAGATATGCAACAAAGTTGAAACCCCCTATCTAGCCCATTATACAGCTTACCGGCATTTCCTCAGTTCGCGGTCGGCTTTGAAGAGTACAGGCGTGTTCCCGGTCCACGAAGATCATTCGCCCGGAGTCCGGGTGAAAGTATGCGGTGAGGAGGGTGTGGGGAGGCTGGGTGCAGTGGGGTGGGTGCGGGTTGTGGGGGTTGGGAGACAGCCGGGACCGTTTCTTTTCAGGTTAAAAAAAAAAGACTACGGACATTTGCCATGCTGGGGTGGGCTCCCAGCGTGGCACAGAGATGTTGGGGCGTTCAGCCGACGGGGATTGGGCACCCGTCGGCTAGAGACTGATTGCCACACTGGGGTGGGCTCCCAGCGTGGCACCTACAACTGGGGAGGAGGCGCTGGCTCAACCCGATGGGGATTGGGCACCCGTCGGCTACACAATGCGTGTGGGGGCACATGCGCCTGCCTGTGGAAATTTCGCTTCTTATCAGTTACTCACTGAAGCGTAGCTCCCTCTTTCAACTGTGCCACTGCATTTTTGGAAGCGTGTCATAGACAGCTCAAAATACGATGGCTCGAGGCAGCCTCTGCCAGCACACTGACTGAATTGAGGAGGAGGTGACACACCTCCGAAATCTCCGATGATGGCACTATGTTTCTTGCACATGCGTGCAAGCAACATAAAAATGTTTTTAACAGTGTTAAACCTTGTTCAGCATGTGGCTAAGCTCTACATCTAAGTTAATAAAAGATTAACATAAGGCTGTTAGAATGTTTGCAGCCAATCAGAAAGCTTCATTTCGCAGACCCGTTTTATAATTAACAATAGCATACAGAGTAATAGAGAAAAGGAAAAGGTGGCTACGAAAGTATTAACAGTGTCAGAAAGTAATATGCAAAAGAAGTGGCTACCAACAGGGTAGATGCAATAACAGTGTGATGGGAATAATAAACAGAAAACATGTACAAGATACATGTTACATAACATTTATTTTTTTGAGGAAAAACAAGACAGATTGTGAATGATATAGTGTTTATTTGGGGTTGACAATCAGGAAAAGCAAGTGGGTATAGGAGTAAGGGAGATAGAAGAGAAAGCAGGAAGAGGATAGGGGATGAGATAGCTGCTCGGCCAAACCCTTGACCTGAACCAGCACATCCAAGAAACCTGCAAAACGGTTAATTGCAAACTGGGGGCTGCCTACAGAACTAACTACATGCTCACACCCACTGCCAAGCTGGCCATTGCCAGAGGAATCCTCCTGCCAACTCTATCCTACTGCGCCCCCATCCTAACCATGGCAAACAAAACTGCACTTCAAAAGTGGGATACCACCTACAACAATGTTTGCCGATATGCATCAAAGACCCCGCCTTAAACATCACTGCCAACTTTATAAGGACCTAGGCTGGCTTTCCCCCTCCTCCACTAGACGGTACTACCTCTGCTGCCTCTCAGACTCCATAGTCAGTGTGTTTAGACCTGCTACACTATCTGAGCTGCTCCAGCCTGCTATCCCCCCGCGTGAGCTGAGATAGTCTGATAAGTCTTTCCTAAAAGTTCCCCTCTGCCGCACTTCCAAGAGCGCTGGTGCATTTGGGCATGCTGCCCCCCAAGCGTGGAACTCACTACCTATTGACCTAAGACGAGCTTCCTCACACCTGGCTTTCAAGCGAAGACTATGGAATCACCTTACTTCTATGGACCAATGTGCTTGTTTTGATCCTACCTAAATCTTTTCTTCATGTTACCTCTCCCTCCCCCTATCTACATGCCCATTCGTCTACCTACACCCTACTTGATGCCTTGCATACTGGTTATTTGGACTGCTTGCACTTTCTTTTATGATCACAAAGAAACTTATATGGCTCTACTGTCTGATGTATTATATATGCCTCTATCACTCTACCTTTCTTAACCTTGTGTTATGACAATTGCTGTTTTTACTTACTGTGTTATGTATTACAAATGTCTTCAGTCACCTTATTATTACAATCATTGTGTGTAACAATTGCCAGTTACCTTATGATTGTGGTACCTGCTTTCCCATCCTGCTGTTTGCACTAATCTTTTGACATATGTATTGAAAACATCCTGCTGTTTTGCACTAATCTTTTGACATATGTATTTATTGAAAACTGGTACTGGTCTCTCCTCATCTTCTCCCCTTCCCGCACACCAACTGCCCCTGGTATTTCTTGCCGGCTATCAGTTCCGCAGCACTGGGTCACTATGGCACCTTTTCTCGCTAAAGCCATATGCGGCTGTAACTCTCCCCCTGGTGACCGAGTCCCCCTACTTTCCCTGCTGGCTTATAGTTCCATAAGCCCGGACGCAGACTGCAGCATTCTACCGCTAATGCCGCATCTTCCCGCTTCCCTGATCCCTTCCTTGATGCCGGTTTTCAGCCTTCCCCCCTATATCGACCTCCTCTCGGGTCACCGCACTAGTGAACAAACCTGTCTAGCTCTGGAACCCCTCGCTCATCCAGAATGTGAACCCTGCCCAGCTTGGGCTCCCTTCAGCCGGGCCCCTGCCTTTCATTCCGACCCAAGGTTCCCGTGAGTGCGATTGCTGTTCTATGTTTTCCCCGCATCAGCCGTACTCATGCCTGCTCCTGCTATTCTCAGCACAACTCCCTATGTAACCCTACACCTTCCTGTCTCCAGCCCTATAGTCTATACACTTCCTTCCTACCCTTGGCCCCGGCCAGCTACCTGGCCTGCCCCCCCTGAGCCTCTCATACCGGGAATCGGTTCCATGAGTCCGGTTATAGACTCTTGCCTCCTGCCGCAAATGCCGTAATCCTTTTCGCTGTCCCACCCTACACTCTCCTAAGATTCTTGGCCAAAACAGTTAGCAGAGTTCTCTTACCTTGGTTCCAGCCCCGCCACCTTTCAACTACCTTGAGCTGTGCACTCACCCTTCCCTGTCCACATCCCCACCATCAGTTTCCCCAAATCTAATCCAAAATCTGTCCTTCCTCCAGTACCCTCTGCTTACTTATAAAAAATTGTATGCTTGTATCTATGTACCTGTACTTGTACTGTATAAACTGCACCGTTCTACTTGTATTGTAATTGTACCTCCCGGGTCGTGCCTGAAAATAGTCACTTGCTGGCTAGTGTACCTACCCGGTTAACAAAAACTAAATAAATAAATAAAAATAGACAGGTGGTGGAAGTGCTATTTAGATAGTAGAGTGAAAGCAGCAAAAGCCGGGAGAGACTAGGTAGGGAAGAGGTGGGAGCTAAGGGAGTTTGAAACAGCAGCACATGCAGGAGGACTCAAGATGGGAATGTAATTTTTTCTTAAAAGTTGCATGTGACAGTGCTTGATGCACGGCTCGAGGGAAGGAGTTCCAGTATTGGGGGGGCATGATAGGTGAAAGCACTTGCTCCTTTGGAGGTATAGGCCCAGATATTCAAACTGCTCTCAAAATGAGTGCAACAGCAGGAGCAAGCACAAACCAGTTGCACAAATGCTCAACAGGTGCGATATTCAAACATGGAGCAGAACAAATTGAGCAAGCAACCAACGTCTGAATATCGCACATACTGCACCATAGCGCAACCAGGAAGGAGAAGCTGAGCCGAAATGTTGCGCTATGGCGCAACCAGAGCAGCCCAGCTGAGCATTCCAGAGGTGCCATAGCGCAAGCAGAGCCCCCCCCCCGAGCAATGGAACTGCACATCCAGGGAGGCAGGCTGGGGCCCACCGCCAGCCATGCCACACATGGGCACAGGAACACACTGCAGAACCCACACCACACCTGCACACCCCAAGCACAGCATCACTGGGGGTGGGATGGATGATCTACTTGCCCATGGGGACAAGCCAACAAAGCATTGCAGAGCCATGACACCCCAGCACAACCACTGGCAGGCTGAGAGTGCCACACACAGGGGGTTGACAACCACAGTGCACATCAGCCCCGTCGCACAGCACACCTGCACTGTGACCCCAAGACACCACCTATGTGCAGTGACTGGCACTGCAGAAACCATGCATCCCCCCCAGCACACGTCAACCCCGTGCAGCACAGAAGCCTACAAGCCAGACACACCCTGTGCACCCAGCAGTGGGTGGCAGCAGACAGCAAGACCAACCGAAAGTCACTGCCATGCTGGAGATCCCTCCCCATGCACACACACACACACACACATACAGGACCATACCAGCCCAGATGGCATGTACACCCCTGCAACTGAGCACCCATAGGCAGCTGCAAATCAGAGACCAACACATTATCCATATAAAAATATAAAAATGTATTTCACAACAACAAACATTATCAAAACAAGTACAACTATTTACAAGGGGGGGCGGGTACAAGGTAGGGTTGGTCAAGGGGTAGGGATGACAAACTTGGAGAGGGAAGGCAGGGTGGTAGGGATGGGAGAAGTGGGAAGAATAGAGATGTCATGGGCCAGCTGGCCGCCCGTCCTCCTGTCGGTGTCCTGCAGGTCTCTGCCGCCTCCTCCGCACACCATGGCGGTGAATGTATTGCAGGATGTCGCTATTATGGCCCACAAGCCGTCGGATGGCCCTGACATCCCTTGCCATCCTCTGGAGAACCTCGAGGCCTAGGAAAATGGGAACACAGTCAATGGCTGTGACTGACCACAACCCTGAACACCACCCAACCTGCAAGCCATATAGCCCAATGTCCCGCACCTGTGATGGCATGCATCCACCCGCAGTGAACATGCACATGGCCATCACAAACAGGCGGCACCAGCTATGCGCACCACTGCACACACACACTGCCCATGTCCATCACAGCACAAACAAGGCTGGCAAGTGACATGGCAACGTGGTGCGATGCCAGTTACACAGCTATGTGCCCAGTGCATGCATGGACCACCAGTGATGCATACACAGACGTGCTGTGAAACTGGACAGTGATGCATGTCACCTGTCGTGCCTACAGACATAGATACATAGCCAGTGTCGGCAGATAAGGCCTATGGCCCACACAGTCTGTCCATTTCAGCCTGTAAGTTACTTTGTTTACCTAGAAGTCTGCTGCCCTACCCTGACCTCAAGAATTCCGTTATGTCTATCCGTGCAGTCTGAAATCCCGTGACTGTGTCAGCCCCCACCACTCCCTCTGGCAGGGTGTCCCTTGTACACCACCCGTGCTGTGAAGAAAGTCTTGCTCATGTTTCCTCTGAATCGTCCTCCCTCCAACTGCATCCCATGCCCTGTAGTCCTGGAACATCTTTTGCACTTCAAAATAGTGTTTCCCTGCACCCTGTTCCACCCTGTAAGATACTTGTATGTCTCAATCATATCCCCTCTCTCCCTCCTCTCCTCCAGGGAGTACAGGTTCAGTTCCTTCAACCTGTCTCCCTAGGAGTTGTGATGCAAGCCATGCATCATCCTTGTTGCCCTCCTCTGAACCTTCTCTTCCCACTCTACATCCTTAGGTAGGTATGGTCTCCAGAAATGTACACTGTACTGCAGGTGGGGCCTCACTAGTGTCTTGTATAGTGGAATTATGACCTCCCCTTTCCTGCATGTTTGTATTGTGCATGGCTACTGGCCCCCCAGCATGCAATAGCATCCATGAAGTCATGATACTCACACTGCTCAAGCAGCTCCGACTGGCGCTGTTGCTGGCGCTGCTGCTGCTGGTGGGCTCCAACCCCTGCTGGCAACGGGTCCCTGGCATGGCCCTCTTCACTGTTGCCCCGCATCCTCACATCCCGGCCTGTGGGAGACATATGTTGAGACAAACATCAGTGTGACTCAAAGCAGACTGCCCTGCCCCAGTGACAGTGCCTGCCCACACAGCTATACCCAGTCATCTCACAGCTGCACACTGACACAGCCAACAGTGGCGAGCCATCACCTATGCACAGCCACCAAAACACACACACACCTACAGATAATACAGGTGCATATATGGCACACCCACCTGGCCTAGGCACCACGCCCGCCTTGGCAGTGACCCAGCCGATCCAGCAGATCAGGATCCCTCCGGCAGAGGTCACTGTACGTGCCAGCACTGCTCAGCTGACCGGCACCGTCCAGTGAGCCCCACCAGGTCAGTGGCCACGCTGCCACACCTGGGTCGGGCAATGGTGAGGGTGCCTCACCATAAAGTGCTTCATGGTGGGCTCCACTAGAGCCACCAAGTTGCCACTTCAAGCTGGCTCCAGGACACGCCCTCCTCCCTAGCCATGGCACCAACTTTACAGCAGGCAATATGGCGCTCCAGCTGCGCCGTAACCCCGTGGAGATGTTGCACAATGAACCACCACAGGCTCTAATGTCGCTGTTCGAACAGCGCCGTCGTCGTCACATAGCGCTGTCACCAGACAGCGCAATAGAACGATACACATGGCAGGCGAACAGTGCCAGGGGCAAGGTCATACACAAGGTCATGGGCAATGACGCAAGGCTGCGCATAGCGCCATCTGACGTATAGGCATCCTGCGCGACTGACCAGCTGCGTACCAGTGCAACAGTGGAGTATTGCGCAGTAGTGCCACAGCGCCATATAGTGCCCATTGCTGTAGCGCCACTGGCACAATGGTGGTCATGGCCTGAATTACCAATCACGCTCAGCACGTCAGCAGTGCGACAGACGCCTACGTAAGCTATCTGGGCATGCGCAATGCAGTCTACCACACAGGCACAGATCTGCACCATTGGCTCAGCCAACTGTCCCGTAGTGCGCAAAGCGCAGATTCGCGATATTCAGCCGACACATGCAAATCATCTGATCAGCCATTCAAGGGCGCAGTGGCGCAATTTGCATGTCATTATAGTTGCTCCACTCCTAATTTGCATGTATTGCGCTATAAATGTGCGACATTGGGCTGCGTTGGCCAGATTCGGTTACTGCAGGTGAGAGGTGAGTTGCATGCTGTGTGATGTTCAGGACGATGGTCATGGGAAAATGCTGTAGACTGCACAGTGACAGGTGTCCACTTCCCCCCATACAGATCGCCATGACCGAGCAGAGTCATTGTGAGGTGAGGACGGTGGGCGTGGGAGGAGGCCCAACTTACAGCAGCAGAGACGGAGGCTCTTCCAGGCCTACCTGGATGAGGAGCCAGTGCTGAGTGGACGGAGGGGCACCCCTCAGTCCCGTGCGGCTGCATGGGAGGGGGTAGCTCAGGATGTTAACCTGCACGGAAGCCACCAGCGCTCCGTGCAGGAATGCAAGAAAAAGATGGGGACAGACCGCAGGAGGTTGAAGGAGAAGGTGGCAGCCTTCAAGGCGGCATGTGCTGGCACTGGCGGGGGCCCGCCCGTGGTGTTGCAGCTGACCCCAACTGAGGAGACACTGGTCGCAGCCATGCAGCCGAGCACCATTGAGGGCGTACCAGGCGGAGGATTCCAGACAGGTGGAAGCCCATCACTGCACGGTATGACATGGTGGTGGTGTTTGGGGGCGGTTGTTCACATGCACTCACATGTACTCTCTTTCTGTTACAGATCCTGTTCGTCTTCAGGAGACGGTGGTGGTGGGTCCAGACAGTGATGCTGACCTGCTGGACATGGAGGAGGGTCCATCCACCTCCACCACCTGCCAGCAGGCACTGCAGCAGCATGCACGCTGGGCCGCAAACTCTGGTGTCAGTGATATGGGTGCGGGGGGTGCACAGCCTGTGTCTCAGCAGTCTGGCATGCAAGCATGCCAGCACGCTGTGACCATGGCAGTAGCACGTAGCTGCACCATTGATGATAGAAGGCCTGCAATGGGCAGTGATGGTTGTGTGTCCCATGATGGACACCGGCGAAGTAACCGTGCCCCTGGGCCTGTCTGGTTCCAACTTGTGTACCAGCATGCTGGCACGATCCCAGGCTGTGCCTGTCAGCACCGTGGGCAGCATCAGTGGCTGTGCAGGTGTCTGGCACTGCTGCCAGCAGCGGTGGAATGAGTGGACCCGGGGCACAGCGGTTGGAGGGCAGCAGCAGCAGTCACCCACCAGGTCTGGGGGTACAGTGTCAAGCAGTGGCACATGTCCACCGCCCTTTGATCCGCCCATTCCTGGTCCTGGCGAACAGCGCCCACCCTCAAGGGGTGTTGTGCATCAGGACCGTCCACACCCTGGGGGTCAGGATGCCGTTGGGGCACAGTACCCATTGGACAAGCACACCCACCTGCTGCAGGAATCAGTACAGCTGCAGAGGCGGGTTGCAAGGTCTGTGGAGGCACTGTCTGTGTCCGTGGAGCGGCACAGCAGGGAGTGTGCTCGGGACCGAGCCGAGCTGGTCCGTATGCGGACGGATGTGACCGCCGCCATTGACAGGCTGACCCAGGCAGTGGTCTCTGTCATTGACGCATTGGGCACACAGTCAGGTGCCCCTGTACCGCATAAGTCGCACGCGCTCACTCGCTCCCGGCGTCGTGCGACACCAGGCCTGTCGATGCCGGGTTCTGCTGTGGGCATCCCGAGCACCCCTGGTGCAGGTTTGTTCGGCATGCTGCAGACCCCTGTGCGGGCAAGGTCGCGTTCACGCAGTGGGACCCCTGGTGGTGCAACAGTGCCACCCCATGTGGCCCCTGCTCAGCCTGCCAGTGCTGTTGGGTCATGGCGGGGCCACCCACGCATCCGCGGTGGCCGTGGGACAGTGCTACATGACTGAGCTGTCTCCCAGTGCGGGCCCTGTCTGGTGCTGCCATGTGTGCAATGTGTGTCATGGTGGGCAGTGCACTGCTGGGTGCTCTGCTCACCACGCCGACACACGGACCACCTGCACACCCTCCCAACTGCTGTCCACAGGTGCGTGTGCATGATGATGCCTGCATTGCACTGTACACCAAGGTGCAAGGGTGCCCAGGTTCTGACACACGTACTTGGACAGTACGGGTGGTGGGGGTGGTCGGTGGTGCTGTGTGTTAGCAATGTCAGTTCTGCAGTGCTGTGCATCTGCCCATGTACGCTCTGTGCCTGGTGTGTGTGTGTCCATATGAGTGCTCACCCCTTCCTGATGGTGTGTTTGTATGCCTGGACCGTTCCACTCCCTGACCGTCATGCACCCCTGGTGTGTTCCTGTGTGCCTGTGGTTTGCACATGGACAGTGTTGGTTGCACATGTCCCCTTGACTTACCTGTGTTGTGCGTAGTGCTCCTCTGTGATGGTGTCCCGGTGCAGCTGGGCCTGCCAGATCAGTCGGGGGTCCCTCCGTCCTAGGGGGGGCTGCTCATCACCATCATCACCGGCGCCACTGGTGTCCCCATCGCTGTCCCCCTGTTCGACCTGTACGGCTATCCCATGGTCTTTGGCCATCTTGTGCAGGATGCAACAGGCCAGGAATATCCCACAGGCCTTTTGGGGGCTGTACTGTAGGGCACCGCCGGAGGTGTCTAGGCATCGGAAGCATGCCTTGAGCATCCCAAACACCCGCTCTATGATGTTGCGTGTTGCGGCATGTGCCTCATTATAGCATAGCTGCGCTGGGGTCATGGGGCGCCGGTACGGTGTGAGCAGCCAGGGACGGAGTGGGTATCCGCAGTCACCTGTGTGGAGATAGTGGAGATCAGTGTCATGTTCAGGTCCATATTGGCCATCTCCCTGTGTGCCACTACCATGGCACCTGTGGCATTCCCACCCTTGCCCAGGTTTGCATTCCATACATGTGTACTCACCCACTAGATGTCCTGGGGGATGTCCCACTCTCGAATCGATGGCACAGTGCAGACTGATACCATATGAAGGCATCATGTGCTCCGCCAGGGTGTGTGGCACAGACATTGATTATCGCCCAGTGGCATCACACACCACCTGGCAGTTGACACTAGGGAATCCCTTTCTGTTCCGATATGCGTGGCCATCGGGGCCAGGTGGCGTGCGGATGGCCACATGGGTGCAGTCTATGGCCCCTAGCACACCAGGCATACGTGCTACCCTGTGGAACTCCTGCATGTTTGCTGTACGCTCTGCCGCGGTGCTGGGGAAATGGATGTACTCCGCAGCATGTGGCAGCAGTGCGCTGAGGAATTGGGTGAGGATGCGTGATGTGGCCGACTGTGTGATGCCTGTGGTGTCCCCTGTCGGCCTCTGGAAGGTGCCCGTGGTGAGCAGGCACATGCAGGCTGTCACCTTGGTGTCCGCCGACAGAGCGTGACTCCGTCGTGAGGGTGCCTGCATCACATCACTGCACAGCTCACAGAGCCGTCTCAGTATTGCCCTGTTCAGGTGGTACCGGCCCACGATCTCTACATCTGTGTACAGCTCAAAGCTGATGCGGGCACGGTACTGCCTGTCGGGGGCGTACCGCCGACGGGCCATTCCACGGCCACGTCCCCCTGCAGCATGCATTCTCACCCCCCTCATTACAGCTTCCATGTGGAAACTGGCACTGTCCATCTCCCTGGCTTCTGACCCCGGCTGGTGTTGCTGTGTTACCCCCACTTTCCTGACTGCTACTTCCACTGCACCGGGCATCCCCGCTGGCCTCTACAGACTATGGGACACACTTTCCTTGCCTGCCCTTTGCTGTCTGTCTCTGTCTCTCTCTCCCCCACTTGGCAGCCTGGTAGCGTTCTTGCGCCGCTTCCTTGAGCCTTTTTATTTTGGCTCATTTTCCGCTAGTGTGCAATTTCCGGCTGTGCATCTTCGCATCGTGCAAATCTTTGAATATCGCATTGTGGTCTTTATGCATGGATCCGCCCCTCGCTGCGATGCCTTCACTTTTCATTGCTGGCGCCTGTTGCTCAGCATGTTTTCGGGGGCGCAACTGCCTCCTTCTGAATATCGCAAAATGGCGCAGTTTTGGACTTGCGCATGGCGCAACCCTTTTGAATATCTGGGCCATAGTGTCTATGTATGCAGACAGGGGCACTGTCAGTGGATCTCAACCCATAGGAGAGTGTTCTGATTTGGAAGTGGGCTGCAAGGGGTTTGGGTATTTGTAACCGAACAATATTGTCTATGACAGAGCCACAAGCATAAAGCCGTAGCTCAAGCTGAGGAAGCCATCCCAGCACTGAATAACGGAGACAGTGGTGTTTCAGCTTATGTGAGGACGACGCATAGCGACAAATGTTGTTGTAAGTTACGTCCTACTTCCGAAAACTTGTTTTGCATGCAGAGGTATATGTAGCAGCCCCATAAATAAGTGAGGGCAGGAGGATGCCACATGCTACGGCAAGCCTTGCTGAGGGAGTAAGCACATAACTGGTACGGTTGTATATGTCGGTCGAAATTTAGTGATGGGTCAAGTGTGACACCCAGATATTTGAAAGAGTCCACCACCTTAATAGTTAAGCCATTTGAGGAGGAGACTTTAAATTTTGGATGGGCATCCTTGAGTTTGGTTTTGATCCAAAGAGCATGGCTTGGGTTTTGGACTCATTTAGTACAAGTTTGTGACTAGATAACTATTGTTGGGTGAGTTGAAAGTCAAGTGAGAGTTGATTATTTATGTCTTCAGTGTTTTTAGCACTGGTATATAAAACAATGTCATCTGCATATAGCAGGGACTCTGTCCTATGTAGGTTGGAGGTGATGTTATTTATGAAGATAGTGAAAAGCAGAAGCCCGATAATGGATCCTTGTGGCACCCCAGTGTTTACAGTGGCCTCATCAGAGAGGGTAGAGTTGTATTTCACAGTCTAGGTCCTGTTGGATAAGTAGCTACCAAACCATTTTACAGTGTTTGGTGAGAAACCTAGTGATCTAAGGGAGCCTAAGAGGATGGAGTGATCAACTAGGTCAAATGCCTTAGTCATGTCGATGAAAATGGCCCGGGGAGAAGACCAGAATCCATAGCCTCTAGTGTGTTGGACATGAATTTAAGAAGTGCAGTGGTGGTGCTATGGCCCTTGTGAAAGCCATGCTGGGCCACGATGAGTAGATTATGCTTCTGGAGGAAATCAATTGTTTGGGCAGCTATCAGTTTCTCAAGAATTTTGTTGAGGACTGACAGGATGGATATGGGTCTGTAATTTGAGGAATCCTTACGATCACCTTTTTTGAAAACAGGGGTAATCCTAGCTTCCTTCCAAATGTCAGGGACATAGCTCTGGCATAGAGAGAGCATGAAAATCCTGGCCAGTGGGGCAGCAATGTAGGGAGCAGCTACCTTTAGCAGCTTGGGTTCTAGATTGTCAGAGCCAGCCACAGTGTAGTCAGAGATATATATTTTAGCAATTTGAGCACATCACACCTTGAGATTTCCTTGAAAAAGAAATGAGGGCCATTTACATCTGATGGGGTAGGCATGTTTGACTGGGTAGGGAAATTGGAGATGTAGTTAGTTAGGTCAGAGAAATTTCTATTAAAAAAGTTTGCAATGTTTCTAGGATTATTGCAGTGTGCACCATTTAGTAACATGTCATTAGGGGAGGATGCTGGATTGTGACCCAGAAAGAATTAAATATGGGACCAGAATTTCTTTGAGTCGCCATAGGAGTTGGTTAATAGATCTTTGCAATATGAGCTCTTGGCCTTTTTGATGTCCTTTTTGCAGGAATTCCATAGGGTCCTGTAGGTATTTAGGTCAGTGGAAAGCCTTGAGCTTTTGTAGAGGAGCCAGCTTTTGTCTCTTTGCTTTAGTTTAGAGAGGAGGTCAGATTTGAGCCATCGTGTTTGCTTATTTTTTTACCCTACGAGTTACAAATCTTCAGTGTTTATCCTGGACCGCTAGGAATTTGGTCAGGAATAGATTGAGGGCAGTTTGGGCATCATTAGATGTAAAGAGGGAAGACCAGTCAGTAGTGGCAATGTCATTTAGGAAAAACTGTGAGTCACAGTTTGCATAGTTGCGGAAGGTGATGAAACGGGGCATTGATGGGGCAGGTTTGTTCTTTCCCCAGATACAGTAGGTTGGAGAGTGATCAGTGATGGCATTTTTTAGTACGCCAGAGGCAATTACATTTTCAGGGTGGTTGGCCATTATCCAGTCAAGTAGGGTGTTTGTGTTAGAGTAAGGGGAGGCTCTGGGAGGACCCGATGATCCCACATCCTTTGGAGGAAAAGGGAGAGGTCTCGAAGGGATGGTTCGTCAACGATGAGCCCGGAGGAGGAGGAAGGGCCAATGACCTGCAGGTCTATGGCCAAGCACCTTGAGAGTCGGGCAGTGCAGCTGTCGGTATGGGTCTGGAGTGAACCAGAACCTGGACAGGAGGTCTCATCAACGAGAACAGTAGCTGACAACGAAGAGTCCCCTCCCCCCAGTGAACGGGATGGCCACAATCCTGGTCTTTCTTGGGACTTTTCCCCCAAGGGCTTGTCTTTGATCTGGGAGGCCTTGGAGATCTTGGGCCCAGAATGCGACTGGGTAGCCGGCACCCCAGAGGACATTGGATCATAGCTGGCTACCAGCTGTTCCATGAAGGATTTTTAGAGCTTTTCTGTGTCACCCGAGGTTGGTTTAATTAAACTGTTGGCAGAGAGTCAGCCTGGTGGCATGGAGGGTTGAGACACAGGACACCACACCTCGCAGCTCGCTGGCAACCCAGATTCGAGAAGCAATTCTAGGGGGTGGGGGCAGGAAGAAGTAGGCTGCTGGTTAACTAGGATCTACAGCTTATCCATTAGGTAGGGAAATGGGAAGACTGGGTGGGCCAAGCGGTCCTTATCTGTAGATCCAGATTGTGGTATTTTATGGATAGACAGGTGTAGCAGAGACAGTGAGGCCACAAGAAGGAAAAGTGTCATGTGCTGGTTCATTTTGACTATTCTTAGTAGACAGAAAAGTGTACAAGCGAGTAGGTTATCGATTGCAGTGTAGTAAAGATATCGATCGTCCAACAGTGAGAGGAGGCACCTAGGAAACATAGAAACACAGACTTTGACGGCAGATAAGGACCGCTAGGCCCATCTAGTCTGCCCATTTCCCTACCTACAGGATAGGCCGCAGATCCTAGTTAACCAACAGCCTATTTCTTCCTACCCACCACAAAAATTGCCTTATGTCTGTCCCATGCATTCTTGAATTCTCCCACAGTTTTAGACCCCACAACCTCCTCAGGAAGGCTGTTCTATGCATCCACTACCCTCTCTGTGAAATAATACTTCCTCACATTGCCCCTGAACCGCCCTCCTTCTATCTTTAAATTGTGTCCCCTTGTTCTTGCAAGTCTCTTTTTCTGAAAGATGCTACCCTCTTGGACTTTGTTGATTCCACTGAGGTACTTAAAAGTTTCTATCATGTCCCCCTCTCCTTCTTTCCTCAAGGGTATACATATTAAGCTTCTTTAGTCTCTCCTCCATCGGCTTCTCTTGTAGACCCTGCACCATTTTAGTTGCCCTCCTCTGGACTGCCTCTATCCTGTCTATGTCCTTGCGGAGATGGGGTCTCCAGAACTGGACACAGTACTCAGATGGGGTCTCACCAACTGTCTGTACAGAGGGATAACAACTTCCTGTTTTCTGCTGATGATGCCCTCCTATACATCCCAGTATACCCCCAGCCCTCCCTACTGCCTTCTCACATTGCTTGCTAACCTTAAGGTCATCTGATATGATTACCCCCAGGTCCCTTTCCTTTTTTGTTGTTGTTACTACCTCCCACCCATTGTGTATTCTTCCCCTGGGTTCTTATTTCCCAGGTGCATTATTTTGCACTTCTTTGCATTGAATCCTAGCTGCCATACTTCTGACCATTCCTCCAACCTTGCCAAGTCCCTTTTCATCCTTTCCACGTCTCCTTGTGTATCAACCCTGTTGCAGATCTTTGTGTCATCTGCAAAAAGGCATACTTTTCCTTCCAGTTCCTCTGCAATGTCACTGATGAAGACATTAGAAAGGACTGGACCCAATACTGAACCCTGCGGTGCCCACTAGTAACCCCCTTTCTTCAGAGTGGACTCCATTTACAATTACCTTCTGTGTCCTGTTGTCCAGCCAATGTTTTACCAGGCTACCACCCTGGGTCCCACTCCCAGGCTGGTTAATTTGACTATTAATCTTTGTGTGGGACTGTGTCAAATGCCTCTAAAGTCTAGTTAGGCCATGTCCACAGCCCTCCCTGGTCTACTACTTTGGTCACCCAGTCAAAGAAATCTATTAGATTCGTCTGACATGACCTTTCCACTGTGAACCCATGCTGCCTTGGGTCCTGTACTCCACTGGCCTCTAGGTACTGACTATTCTTTCCTTCAAAGTGACTCCATCACTTTCCCTACCACAGAGGTCAGACTGACAGGTCTGTAGTTTCCTGCCTCTGTCTTGGACCCACTTTTGTGAAGGGAAATCACATCCGCCTTCCTCCAGTCCTCAGGTACACACCATCCTCCCATGATTTATTAAAAGAGTAGCCAGTGGTTTCACTAGTTCCTCCCTTAATTCTTTTAGAATTCTGGGGTGAATTCCATCAGGACCCATTGCTTTGTCCACCTTCAGTTTTAGAGTTCTTGCAGAACCCTTTCTTCTGTGAAAGGACTGGGATCAACCCCTATCAAGAGTGCTTCTGTTAATTGGATTAGGCACTTCCCCTCCTCTTTTGTGAATACTGAGCAGAAATATTCGTTCAGTATTCCTGCTTTCACTGTCCCCTCTGCCCACCCACCGTTCATTCTATTCAGCCTCACTATCCCTCCCTTTGTCTTTCTACGCTTGCTGATGTACCTATAAAGGTTTTATCCCTTTCCAACTAGCTGGCTATCTTTTCCTCAGTTTGGGCCTTTGCTATTCTGACTTCCCTCCCTGCTTCCTTCTGCCTTAACTGGTACAGCTCTCTGTCCTGCTCCTTCTGTGTTTCCTTATACTTCCGGAATGCTATCTTTTTCTTCCTGACTTTCACAGCCACCTCTTTTGAGAACCATAGTGGCTTTTTCTTTCATTTTGATTTGTTTATTTGCTTCACACAAAGGCTTGTTGCCTCTGTGATGGCAGTTTTGATAATTCACCATTGTTGCTCCACACCTCCTTATAGCCTGTTTGCTAGTGCTTTTCTGAGGCACTCTCCCATCTTGCCAAAGTCAGCCCTCCTAATGTCCAGTACCCTCACTTTTGTATGGCTTGACTCTGTAGCTGAGTTTAACGTGAACCACACTGTTTGATGGTCACTTGTCCCCAGATGGCAACCCACTTCTAGATCTGAGATCCTCACTGCCCCGTTTGAGAGTATGAGGTCTAAGATTGCTCCCTCACGAGTGGGTTCCGAAACTAGCTGTCTAATGCCTGCCAGCTGTAGGGCATCAAGAATGGCCCTGTTCTTGGATGTGGCTGCAGCAAATGTGCTCCAGTTAACATCTGGCATATTCAGGTCTCCCATCAACAGTATCTCCCCTTTCTCTGCCATTCTTAGAATACCTTCTATCATATCTTTGTCCATTCCTTCCCCCTGACATGAGGGTCTGTACACAACCCCTGTCCGGATTGTGGTGCCCTTTCCAGTCTCCAAGGTGACCCACAGTGCCTCCTCTCCTCCCTGTTTACTCTTTTGTTCAGTTGCTTTTATCCCTTCCTTTACATAGAGAGCTGCTCCTCCCCCTCTTCTCCCCTGCCTGTCTCTCCTGTAGGTTATGTACTCTGGTATGTTAACATCCCAGTCATGGTTCTCTGTGTACCATGTTTCTGTGACTGCTACGATATCCAGGCATCCCTCTTCCATTAAGGCCATCAGCTCAGGGAGCTTGTTGCCCAGACTACGGGCATTGGTACTCATTACTCTCCATTTCCTGATGGCCTTACTCCCTTTTGCCCCATCCATGTCCTTCTTGGCTTTGTCACTTTCTCCATTTACCCTGGCCCTTCTCCCTATCGACATCTCTATGTTGGTGTTTGCTGCACTTACTACCATGATTATTTGGGGGGGCTAGGATTTTCCTGCTCCTTTCCAGTGCCTTCCCCCTTGGCTAGTTTAAAAGCTTGCCAATGAAGCATTTAAACCTATCACCTAGGATCCTGGTTCCCCTCCCGGACAGATGCAGCCCATCATGCCAGTATAGGCTTGCATCACTCCAGGTGGACCCCCAGTCCCCAGTGAAGCCAAATACCTGAGCTCCACATCAGTTTTTCAACCATTGATTGAATCCCATGGTGCGGAACACCATAGCCTCTCCTATGCCATAGATGGGTAGCACCTCCGAGAAGGTTACCGTGCATGCTACTTGACTAAGGCCCCTTCCCAATTCCACAAACTCTTCCTGCACTTCTCTAATCCCTTTCTTAGCCAGGTCATTTGTCCCTAGGTGGACAATGACATCCAGCTCCCTCCCCTGTGCAGCTGCTCCGGCAATCCTGAGGATTCGCTCCCTGACTCTCCAAGCCATGGCGCCAGGCAGGCACCTTACCTCCCTCTCCCCTTCCTCCCCCAGTTCTACCTTCCTAACAATGGAGTCCCCCACCAGGAGTTGTTTCCTTCCCCTGCAGGGTCCCTGCCACCCTCCTGTGGGTCTCCTTTGTGGAGGTTCCCAGCATCCTCCTTTGTCTCCACTGTGGGTGCCTCCATAGAGGAACCACACTTTGCCAGAATGGCATAGGAATTGTGGAGAGTACAATGGGAGGGATGCGCTCTGTTCCACCACCCTCACCCTCCCTGAGTCCACTGTGGTCCAACCGCCTCCTCTTCTTGGCAACCTCTGAGGCAACGGCAGTGGCACTGGTGGTCCCTGGATGGAAGAGGAGGTCCCACAAATCCTGGCCAACTCAGCCTGGAGATGAGCAACTTCCTCCCTCAGCCCAGAGAGGTGCCTGCAGATGGGACAACACCGCATCCTGCAGAACATCTCCCGGAAGACTGCTGCTCCACAGCCACTGCACTGCACCACTCCAATCATGTCTTATTTCTGGCCCCTTAACTGTTTGCAATCCTTACTCTTTCCTCTGTTTTTTTTTCTCTCTCTCCTTACTTTCTGCCTGTGTGCCCTTTAAGCTCCTGATTACATGGAAACATAGAAACATAGACTTTGACGGCAGATAAGGACCGCTAGGCCCATCTAGTCTGCCCATTTCCCTACCTACAGGATAGGCCGCAGATCCTAGTTAACCAACAGCCTTTATCTTCCTGCCCCCCACAAGAATTGCCTTATGTCTGTCCCATGCATTCTTGAATTCTCCCACAGTTTTAGACCCCACAACTTCCTCAGGAAGGCTGTTCCATGCATCCACTACCCTCTCTGTGAAATAATACTTCCTCACATTGCCCCTGAACTGCCCTCCTTCTATCTTTAAATTGTGTCCCCTTGTTCTTGCAAGTCTCTTTTCTGAAAGATGCCCTCTTGGACTTTGTTGATTCCTTGAGGTACTTGAAAGTTTCTATCATGTCCCCTCTCCTTCTTTCCTCAAGGGTATACATATTAAGCTCCTTTAGTCTCTCCTCATACGGCTTCTCTGCAGACCCTGCACCATTTTAGTTGCCCTCCTCTGGACTGCCTCTATCCTGTCTATGTCCTTGCGGAGATGGGGTCTCCAGAACTGGACACAAGTATTCCAGATGGGGTCTCACCAACTGTCTGTACAGAGGGATAACAACTTCCTGTTTTCTGCTGCTGATGCCTCTCCTATACATCCCAGTATACCCAGCCCTCCCTACTGCCTTCTCACATTGCTTTGCTAACCTTAAGGTCATCTGATATGATTACCCCAGGTCCCTTTCCTGTTTTGTTGTTGTTACTACCTCCCCACCCATTGTGTATTCTTTCCCTGGGTTCTTGTTTCCCAGGTGCATTATTTGCACTTTTTGCATTGAATCCTAGCTGCCATACTTCTGACCATTCCTCCAACCTTGCCAAGTCCCTTTTCATCCTTTCCACGCCTCCTTGTGTATCAACCCTGTTGCAGATCTTTGTGTCATCTGCAAAGGCAACTTTTCCTTCCAGTTCCTCTGCAATGTCACTGATGAAGACATTAAAAGGACTGGACCCAATACTGAATCCTGTGGTACCCCACTAGTAACCGCCCTTTCTTCAGAGTGGACTCCATTTACAATTACCTTCTGTGTCCTGTTGTCCAGCCAATGTTTTACCAGGCTACCACCCTGGGACCTCCCAGGCTGGTTAATTTGACTATCAATCTTTGTGTGGGACAGTGTCAAATGCCTTGCTAAAGTCTAGGTAGGCCATGTCCACAGCCCCTCCTGGTCTACTACTTTGGTCACCCAGTCAAAGAAATCTATTAGATTAGTCTGACATGACCTTCCTGCTGTGAACCCATGCTGCCTTGGATCCTGTGCTCCACTGACCTCTAGGTACTCAACTATTCTTTCCTTCAAGTGACTCCATCACTTTCCCTACCACAGAGGTCAGACTGACAGGTCTGTAGTTTCCTGCCTCTGTTTTGGTCCCACTTTTGTGAAGGGGAATCATCCGCCTTCCTCCAGTCCTCGGGTACCACACCATCCTCCCATGATTTATTAAAAAGAGTAGCTAGTGGTTTCATTAGTTCCTCCCTTAATTCTTTTAGAATTCTGGGGTGAATTCCATCAGGACCCATTGCTTTGTCCACCTTCAGTTTTAGGAGTTCTTGCAGAACCCTTTCTTCTGTGAAAGGACTGGGATCGACCCCCCTATCAAGAGTGCTTCTGTTAATTAGATTAGTCACTTCCCCCTCCTCTTTTGTGAATACTGAGCAGAAATATTCGTTCAGTAGTCCTGCTTTTTCACTGTCCCCCTCTGCCCACCCACCGTTCATTCTATTCAGCCTCACTATCCCTCCCTTTGTCTTTCTACGCTCGCTGATGTACCTATAAAAGGTTTTATCCCCCTTCTTAACTGAGTTGGCTATCTTTTCCTCAGTTTGGGCCTTTGCTATTCTGACTTCCCTCCCTGCTTCTTTCTGCCTTAACTGGTACAGCTCTCTGTCCTGCTCCTTCTGTGTTTCCTTATACTTCCGTAATGCTATCTTTTTCTTCCTGACTTTCACAGCCACCTCTCTTGAGAACCATAGTGGCTTTTTCTTTCATTTGATTTGTTTATTTGCTTCACACAAAGGCTTGTTGCATCTGTGATGGCAGTTTTGATAATTCCCATTGTTGCTCCACACCTCCTTATAGCCTGTTTGCTAGTGCTTTTCTGAGGCACTCTCCCATCTTGCCAAAGTCAGCCTCCTAATGTCCAGTACCCTCACTTTTGTATGGCTTGACTCTGTAGCTGAGTTTGCGTGAACCACACTGTTTGATGGTCACTTGTCCCCAGATGGCAACCTACTTCTAGATCTGAGATCCTCTCACTGCCCCGTTTGAGAGTACGAGGCTAAGATTGCTCCTCACGAGTGGGTTCGAAACTAGCTGTCTAATGCCTGCCACCTGTAGGCGTCAAGAATGGCCCTGCTCTTGGATGTGGCTGCAGCAAATGTGCTCCAGTTAACATCTGGCATATTCAGGTCTCCATCAACAGTATCTCCCTTTCTCTGCCATTCTAAGAATGCCTTCCATCATATCCTTGTCCATTCCTTCCCCTGACATGGGGTCTGTACACAACCTCTGTGCGGATTGTGGTGCTCTTTCCAGTCTCAAGGTGACCCACAGTGCCTCCTCTCCTCCCTGTTTACTCTTTTTGTTCAGTTGCTTTTATCCCTTCCTTTACATAGAGAGCTACTCCTCCCCCTCTTCTCCCCTGCCTGTCTCTCCTGTAGGTTTTGTACCCTGGTATGTTAACATCCCAGTCATGGTTCTCTGTGTACCATGTTTCTGTGACTGCTACGATATCCAGGCATCCCTCTTCCATTAAGGCCACCAGGTCAGGGAGCTTGTTGCCCAGACTACGGGCATTGGTACTCATTACCCTCCATTTCCTGATGGCCTTACCCCTTTTTGCCCCATCTCTGTCCTTCTTGCCTTTGTCACTTTCTCCATTTACCCCTGCCCTTCTCCCTATCGACACCTCCATGTTGGTGTTTGCCACACTTACTACCTTGATTGTTTGGGGGGGCTAGGATTTTCCTGCTCCTTTCAGTGCCTCCCCTTGGCTAGTTTAAAGCTTGCCAATGAAGCATTAAACCTATCACCTAGGATCTGGTTCCCTCCAGAACAGATGCAGCCCATCATGCCAGTATAGGCTTGCATCACTCCAGGTGGACCCCAGTCCCCAATGACCAAATCCTGAACTCCACACCAGTTTTCAACCACTGATTGAATCCCATGGTATGGAACACCCTAGCCTCTCCTATGCCATAGATGGGTAGCACCTCCGAGAAGGTTACCGTGCGTGCTACTTGACTCAAGGCCCTCCCAATTCCACAAACTCTTCCTGCACTTCTCTAATCCTTTCTTAGCCAGGTCATTTGTCCCTAGGTGGACAATGACATCCAGCTCCCTCCTGTGCAGCTGCTCTGGCAATCCTGAGGATTCGCTCCCTGTCCCTCCAAGCCATGGCGCCAGGCAGGCATCTACCTCCTCTCCCCTTCCTTGCCCAGTTCTACCTTCCTAACAATGGAGTCCCCAACAGGAGTTGTTTCCTTCCCTGCAGGGTCTCCTGCCACCCTCCTGTGGGTCTCCTTTGTGGAGGTTCCCAGCATCCTCCTTGGTCTCCACTGTAGGTGCCTCCATAGAGGAACCACACTTTGCCAGAATGGCATAGAATTGTGGAGAGGTACAACTGGAGGGATGTGCCTCGTTCCACCACCCTCACCCTCCCTGAGCCCACTGTGGTCCAACCGCTCCTCTTTCTTGGCAACCTCTGAGGCAACGGCAGTGGCACTGGTGGTCCCTGAATGGAAAAGGAGATCCCACAAATCCTGGCCAACTCAGCCTGGAGATGAGCAACCTCCTCCCTCAGCCCAGAGAAGTGCATGCAGATGGGACAACACCGCATCCTCCAGAATATCTCCCGGAAGACTGCTGCTACACAGCCACTGCACTGCACCACTCCAATCATGTCTTATTTCTGACCCCTTAACTGTTTGCAATCCTTACTCTTTCATCAGTTTTTTTCTCTCTCTCTCCTTACTTTCTGCCTGTGTGCCCTTTAAGCTCCTGATTGTCCTGTTCTGAGACAAGAATATCCTATATTTCTCAGTAGACCACTTACTTGCTCAGAGGCAGACCTCCAGCAGCTAGAGGGGCGGAGGCTACTCTTGCCCTTCTAGGATGGTGGGTCCTTGGTCGTTCTGTGATCACTCACTTCCTGCCCCTAAACAGGAAGTTCCTGTTGTCAGTCAAATCCTGTGCCTATAAAAATAGAACTAGCTTTGGGAGGAGGAAGGAGGGCAATATAGTCCCAGCAGAGAAGTTCAGTTACACAGCAGTCCTTTCTCCTGGTGTCTTCTGCCAAGTTATTAGCAGAAACTTTCTAAGGCAGTCTTTAAATGTAGCTTCCTTCTAGCTAAGTCACTCCCCCTACTTACCAGATCTTTCTACAAGTAATTTAAACCTCACAGCAGTTAAGTCCTTTCAGTCACCTGAGATTTACACCTAGATAACTCTTCAGATACCCATTCAGTTCAGTTAACCCAAACACACACTTTTTTTTTTTGTATGTTAGTTTTTTTACCCTTAATTAACCCTTTTACCCTTTATTAAAGGTCAAATACAAAAGTTCTTCTACTTTAGTCCCAGCAGAGAAGTTCAGTCACACAGCAGTCCTTTCTCCTGGCGTCTTCTGCCAAGTTATTAGCAGAAACTTTCTAAGGCAGTCTTTAAATGTAGCTTCCTTCTAGCTAAGCCACTCTCCCTACTTACCAGATCTTTCTACAAGTAATTTAAACCTCATAGCAGTTAAGTCCTTTCAGTCACCTGGTGTCTTCTGCCAAGTTATTATTTAGGAAGGAGGAGCTATTGTGTATTTAAAGGTGGCCTGGGAGGGGGTTGGGGGACGGGAGAAAAATATTGAGTGGGATAAGCCCCGAGGATAAGCCCCACAGTCACCGACAGGGAGAAGCCCTCGAGTCAGTCCTAGAAAGCACTAAAACCAGTGAGGAAAAAGGTGCACCAATCAGTAGTGCATCCTGCATCAGGCTGACCAATGAGAGGTTCCAGCACAGGGCTCCACACCAATAGCAGAGCACCAGTGCAGTGTGTGCAGTTCTGGAGACCTAATCTCCGCAAAGACATAGACAGGATGGAAGCTTTCCAGAGGAGGGCAACTAAAATGGTGCAGGGTCTGCACTGGAAGACATATGAAAAGAGACTTAAGGAGCTTAATATGTATAGCCTCAAGGAAAGGGGGGGGGCATGATAGAAACTTTCAAGTACCTCAGGGGAATCAACAAAGTCCAAGAGGGTAGCATCTTTCAAAAAAAGAGGTGTGCAAGAACAAGGGGCACAATTTGAAGATAGAGGGGGCGGCTCAGAGGTAATTTAAGGAAGTATTTTTTCACAGAGAGGGTTGTGGATGCATGGAACGGCCTTCCGGAGGAGGTTGTGGAGTCAAAAACAGTGGTGGAATTCAAGCATGCATGAGACAGTCATAAGGCAATTCTAGGGGGTGAGGGTAGGAAGAAGTAGGCTGCTGGTTAACTAGGATTTGCCTTTGAGAAAGCCACGTGCGAATCGCGTCAGGTGACATCATTGGGAACTTACCCTTAGTGCTTGCTCTTTGCTTGTGGATACCTAGCCGAACTGTTTCTTTGACGTTCTTTGGATTGAATGACTTTCATGGATTAATGGACTTTTGCACAAGGAATTTCATGAGTCCTATCTCGGAGGGATTGTATAGCTCTCTGGGACATTTTAAGAATGAGTTTGCACTTTTGTAATATATTATTAAAGACTTTGTGAATACGACCACTCTTACGGCTGGTTCTTCCACTTTAAGGAGGTTGAGTGACAAAACTGTCCAAGTTTTAAAAGTAGATGCTGGTTTTCCTTTTGCTTTTGTTTCACTTTTCAAGCTATGCACTACTTGTTTCCCTAGTGCAGTCCCTTCCACTTGCTTTGCTTTAACTAGGATTTGCAGCTTATCCATTAGGTAGGGAAATGGGCAGACTGGGTGGGCCAAGCAGTCCTTATCTGCTGTCAAATTCTATGTTTCTATGTTTCACATATTAGCTGGTGCAAATTATGGCTCTGCAGTTTGGTCAGAGGGTTGGATTGGTTGGCGCCCAGCCAGTTAATGTTTAGATCCCCTAGTATAAGGACATCATTTCTCCCTGCAAGGCTTGCGATTTGTTCCAGTAACTTATCTAGTCCTTTGAGACCATTTGTGGTGGGGTTGTAGGTACGTATGATATGTAACTTTTCGGTACCGAAGGTGAGTAGGACATGAAGTGCCTCACAGTGACTTGGGTTATTTAAATTGACGGCAGTAACCTGAAGATGTTCTTTAAAATATATAGCCATCCCACCCCCCTTTTTGGGTGCAGCTCTGTCAAGTCTCAAGAGATTGTAGGATGGAAGGGAGCTGAGAGAGTCAGGTGTGGATGGTTTTAGCCAGGTTTCAATTAAGCATATGATATCTGGTTTGTATAGTGAGGTCCAGGAAACAAGCTCATTTAGGTTGTGCATAAGGCTCCTAATATTGTGTTGAACAATGATTAGACCTTTAGCATTACTGACAGAGTCAAGAGTGACATTGGTTAGTCCTGGGTTTAGCTGAACATCCCCAGAGAGTAGGATAGCAAGTAGGAGTAGATACCAGAGCTTCCGACACAGGAGTGGACATAGGGCACAGTGATGCAGGTGACATTTTTGGGGGTTATAGGCAATCATGTGGATCCTAGTGTTGTTTAATAATATAGGGGTGAGGTCACAGTGTGGGGTAGGGATCAGTAGTAGGTTCAAGTAGTAGTATTCATGAGGCAGGAAAATTGGGAGAGTAGATCTAGATTATGGTATTTTATGGATAGACAGGTGTAACAGAGACAGTGAGGCCGTAAGAAGGAAAAGTGTCATGTGCTGGTTCATTTTGACTATTCTTAGTAGACAGAAAAGTGTACAAGCGAGTAGGTTATCGATTTCAGTGTAATAGATATATCAATCGTCCAACAGTGAGAGGAGGCACCTAGGAAGGAGGAGCTATCGTGTATTTAAAGGTGGCCTGGGAGGGGGTGGGGAGACAGGAGAAAAATATTGAGTGGGATAAGCCCCAAGGATAAGCCCCACAGTCACCGACAAGGAGAAGCCCTAGAGTCAGTCCTAGGAAGCACTAAAACCAGTGTGGAAAAAGGTGCACCAATCAGCAGTGCATCCTGCATCAGGCTGACCAATGAGAGGTTCAAGCACAGGGCGCCACACCAATCGGAGAGCACCAGTGGGGGAAGTATCCCGAGAGTAGGAGCGACAAGTACCTGTATAGGAATCTGGGCTCGGGGACCAGGAGGGCAGCCATAGATTGTGGAATCTTGGCAGGTAGCGGTCGATAGCCGTCTGTCTAGCTTCACCTCATGTGGTGTGCCACCACTCAGGGTGGGCAGGTCTTGGGAATGAAAGGGAGAGAAATCAAGGATTAAATATCAGTTGCGACTTGGGTGGGAAGCTGGCAGCAGACCGTCAGCGGGGGATGGGGTGATTAGGAAATAACAAAGGCTACGAGCTACAGATAGACAAGGGTGGGATTACAGAAAACAAAAGAGAGAAAGCATGTAATTTACAGCAAGGAGCTGAGAGCCAAGAGGGGGTAGGGAAATTTTAGGTAGAGTTTCACAGACAGCGAGTGAGAATAGTTTTGAAGAAGGTTGAAAGAAATAGTGGGAGATGGGCAGGTATCAGCACAGAAACTGGAGATGTGGGTGGAAGAGAGCAGGTTAAAGAAGAGAAGTAGGCTGAGACAGTAGATGAGGAGAAACAAGTGAGCAGTTTAGAGAATACATAACTTAACCATTACACAGTTTGATTTTCAGCAGTTTGGCAACAAGATTTAGACAGGCTGGCAATAAAACTCTACTTACTAAGCTTTACTTTTTAAAACACTACTTAGAATTACAGGCAAGTTAGACAAATTTCAGAAATATAGAGCAGGATAAGCCCCGAGGATGAGCCCTACAGTCACCGACAGCGAGAAGCCCTAGAGTCAGTCTGAGAAAGCGCTAAATCCAGTGAGGAAAAAGGCACACCAATCAGCAGCGCATCCTGCAACAGGCGGACCAATGAGAGGTTCCAGCACAGGGCGCCGCACCAATCAGAGAGCACTAGCGGGGAAAGTATCCTGGGAGTAGGAGTGGCAAGTACCTGTATGGGGATCTGGGCTCAGGAACCAGGAGGGAAGCCACAGATTGAGGAGTCTTGGCAGGCAGTGGACAGCCGTCTAGCTCCGCCTCATGTGGTGCAGCGCTGCTCGGGGTGGGCAGGGCCTGTATGGGGTTCCAGGCTCAGGGACCAGGAGAGCGGCCATAGATTGTGGAGTCTTGGTGGGCAGTGGCTGGTGGACAGCCGTGTAGCTCTTCCTTGTGTGGTGCCACTCGGGGTGGGCAGGTCCTGTATGGGGATCCGGGCTCGGGGACCAGCAGGATGGCTTTAGATTGTGGAGTCTTGGCAGGCAGCAGCCAGCAGATGGACATCTAGCTCAGCCTCATGTGGTGTGGCGCCACTTGGGGTGGGCAGGTCCTGGGCTTGTGGAGTGGTTGGGAGTGTGGAAGCTAAGATTCAATGCAAAGGAGTGCAAAATCATACATTTAGGGCTCAGAAATCCAAGGGAGGAGTACAAGATGGGGTTAAAGGTACTGAAAAAAACACCAAGAAAGGAACCTAAGGCTAATCATATCTGATGTGACCTAAAGGTAACCAAACAATGTGAGAAGACTGTGGGGAGGGCTAGGGTGCATTGAGAGAGGTATCACCAGCAGGAAAAAAGGAGGTGGTTATGCCTCTCCACAGATCACTAGTATGATCTCATCTGTAGTACTGTGTCCAGTTCTGGAGGCCACATCTCTGGAAGGACATAGACAAAATAGAGGCAATCCAGAGAAGGGCAACACAAATGGTGCAAGGACTGCACTAAAAGTCATATGAGGAAAGGCTGGGGGACCTCAACATGTATTCCCTGGAGTAGAGGAGAGAGGAGGGATATGATAGAGACATTCAAGTACCTCAGGGGTATAAACAAAGTACAGGAGGGTAGCATCTTTCAGAAAAGAAGGGGTACAAGAACAAGGGAGTATGACATGAGGCTGGGGGGTAGGCTCAGGGGAAACGTGAAGAAGTACTTTTTCACAGAGAGAGTAGTGAATGCTTGGAACAGTCTCCCTGTAGACATGGTGGGGACAAAAACAGTAGGGGAATTCAAGAATGCATGGGATAGACATATGAGTACTTTTGCAATAGAGAAGAGAGGGTAAGCTGCATATTAACTAGGGTCTGCAGTGGGGCAGACTAAGTGGGCCACACAGTCCTTATCTGTTGTCACCTTCTATGTTTCTGTGTTCCTATGTGCAATACAGAAGCAAACATCAGTTTGCATATAACTGACCACTACAGGGATTTAAATCATTTCTTCCACCTACAAATGCACTTTTAAAACACAGTACATAACACACACAGTTGGCCAAAATGTGCAAACTGTGAACATAAGAAAAAATGGTGCACACACCAAGGCTGTTGATATCTACATTTTTTCATTATTACAAGTAGACTACAGAGACACTGGGCTGTTACCCCTACATATTGCCCCCATTAACAATGTTTCATCTGGGGCAAGGGAGTGGAACAGCTAATAAACGCATACCGTAAATACTCAAATCAGTTAATCAATGTGCCTTATAAGTACATGCTGTAACTGTCATTTTGGCTGTCACCAGTCTTGGTTGTGTGCTGTTTTCTTATTTTCCCTATAGAAGTAATGTACTTTATCACAAAACACAATTAACAGCAAAAAATCGCTAACCTCGGGGAAAATAATTTCCAAACTTGAAACAGCACACAAAGTGTAGCATGACAGACACAGAAAACTGATGGTGTTCGTTTTTGTCCCATTCTACCAAACACATTTTCAAAACATTGAACAAAACAGACTTTTAAAACTGAGTACATAACATCACTCAGTAGAAATAATTAGCATGGAACACAGTTGAAAGAAAGAAGCCACTAATTTCCAGAAAACTTAAAAAACTTGAAACAGACACAGAAATGGCATCATGACACAGAAGAAAGCTGTTAACAGCCTTCATTGTTCCACTATGGCAAAGACACATCATTTGGATAATAAATAACTGACTTAAAGGAGAACCTGTAAGTTATTTGTTCCTGTAGAGGCTGGTTTCCTTTTTCAATATGTGTTCCAGTTCTGTTACTGTTCCATCTTTACTGGCATTTTAATAAACTCACAGGGCCCCATATTCAGATGAGATGCGTGGCACATCCCCGGACTTGAGCAGGCCATCAGGGGGGTGTGTGTGGCCATACTCAAAGGCCACCGATGCAGCACACAACCCCAACAGTGCAGTCTTGCACAATTTTGCGATGTACCTATGCAAATGAGCAAGCCCCCATGCATATGCCACGCATCGCAATATTCAAACTCCCCCTGGCGAAGACATGGCCGGTTGCACCAGTGCAAAGATAAGTTTGTTAAACTCTTCTTTATGCATGGGGTAGGTTGTTGTTCCATGCACACTGTAGAGCTGGGCACACAGTCCCTCTCCCAGCCTCAATCCTCACAGCATAGAATATTCCCCCAATCACTCTGGTAGTCTAGTGTGACCCCCCTCTCCCCAGCCCCGATCACTCGTAAAATGCTAAAACATCCCCAATGCCCTTTGCCATAGTGCAGCACCCCTCCCAGCCCCGATCACATGTAAAATGTTAAACATCCCCAATCCCTTTGCAGTGTGTAGTGCCCCCAGCCCCCAAAAACAGATCCCATCTCCCTGGTAGTCAACTGGCCCCTCCCCCAGCCCCGATCACAATATAAATTAAAAAAAAAAACAGATCCCATTTCCATGGTAGTCAAGTTGCCCCCTTCACCCCATTAGCCAGTGACCCACCACCCGGCTCCCCCAACCAGCACCAGAGACTGACACAACCCACCTCACACTGCACCAGCCAACTGCTGACTGAACTGTACAAGAATGCTGTAGAGTATATAGTACAACCCCATTGGTTGACCGATCTTGTGCCTCACAAAGCACCCGAGGCGTGCATTAATCCAGATTATCAGCACACCCTGTTGCGCATTAATGCTTACTTAATATGGCTACAGTTACTACAATAAAACTCACTGCATGGAATGTAAGGGGGTTCAATTCTCCTATAAAGAGGAAAAAACTTCCTGCCCACTTGAAGAAATTACACTGCTAGGCCAAGCACCCCCCCCCCGCATCCAAAATATCCTTCAAGCAGCTCACTCCCTCTATGACTCAAGGGGCAAAGCTCAGAATTTCCTCAGTGTTCCTTTCAGAAGGACATGTCATGGCCAATGCTCTTTCACATATAGGGCCCCTCACTGGTTAAACAAGATCCTGGGAGAAATAAATAATCCAGCGTACCTTCAAGCCTCCGAGCTTGAAATGAAACAAAATCCAGCACTTGTACTTGCTTGTTATGAATATGACCCCTCAAATATAGCTATTGTCTGTCCCATACACCCTAACAAACCCCTATTGTTGGCTGGGCAACCTTTATCCTCTATTATGCTCTCTCTTGTCTATAGTCATCTTTCTGCCTATGCACTTACACCCACTAATATCTCCTCCTCCAGCTGCTGCCTCTCCATTAATCCTCCCACCCTCTAAGGTCTAACCGTGTACACTCTACTCACTGATTTGATCTAAACCCTTTGCCTACTACCCTCCGATAACTTGCCTTCCCTATAGCCTGGTAATCCACAAACCTCCCTCTGCCAGGCTCCGCACTAGAGGTGGGAGAATTGAACAAAATTCGCTCCATGAAGCAATTCACAGAGTAATGTGGTAATCCACAACGCGAAGCAGAGTACTTCGCGTCATAATGAGGAACGCGAAGTCCATTGTAACAATGACTTCGCATTACTCCATCTTACCCCAACCACTTCTGCACCAATTTTAATGCGAAGTACATTGAAATCAACGTACTTTGCATCACTTCGCCTTGTTATTGAGCTCCAAGGTGAATTTTGCAGTGATTCATGGGATTGCAGGTCACATGGGCTCTAGATTGTTCTGCACAGCCTCAGTTCTGTGTGGTGTGTGTGCAGTGGTAGTTGGAGACATTTTGCTCTCGGAACTCTATGATTCAAATCCTCTAAAAGCTGTTAAAAAGCCTTTTTGAGACTTCTTTTTTGCTAAACATGTAGTAGATTGATTGTAGAAAACCCTCCTGTGCTCATATCATTGAGTGTTTATTGTCTGTGTGTGAATTTTGAATGTTAATTTAGAACATTCAGTCTGTATACTGACAAACACTTGAAGTGTGCTTTCGGAGTGGGGCATATCTGTGGTGGAGATAGGTAGGTTAACTGGATGAAAATGGCAGTCTTTTTGTTTGGGTTATATTTTTCTTGTATAACTGTGTTAATGCACACACAGTAATATTTTCAGTAATTCTTGAAAATTTTTTGCTGATTGTTGTGGTGCAGCAGTGCATAATTTCAGTTTGTTTAAAAGACTTGGTTATAATTCTGAAGTTTTCAATTTTCTACACATTACTTGTAGTGTGTGTGTGTGTGTGTGTGTGTGACGCATGCCATCAAATCAAACACATTTTATTGTGCCACAGAGTAATTGCAGCAGTGTGAACCTGCTATCCACCGCACCTGCATGATTTTGTATTGCTTTGTGGTATCTTGGTTTTGGACTGTTATTGCAGTGCACTGCACTGCCCCACCCTCCCCAACTGGCAAAGGTATTCTTTTCCAGATTGGATTGTGACTTGTGAGCACTGGTTAAGGTGTTGTTGTGACTTTGTGTCTGCATCTCTTCTTGATTGTGCAGTGCAATTTTAATCTGTCTGTGCTTTTGCATCTGTTATTGCCCAATCTCCATCTGCAAGCCACAGTTGTTTTTTTACTTCACATCCCAAGCAAAGTTCAGAAATCTAAATTTGTTTCAAATTTTCCTGGTGATCCCCCAAAATGCCTGCAAAGAGACATGTAAGCAATGCTGTTTCTGGACATGGTACTGCTGCCAGTGGCAAGATTCCCCATGGGCATGGTAGTACACAGAAGTGCATAGCTAATATCAGTAAAGGGATTTCTCCATCAATGTTTTTTACAGCGCAATCTATAGCTTCTCTCATAGTTGGAGGAGATTATGTTGTCCCAGCTGGTGGTGTTAGTGCAGTTTCTGCTGGCATGAGTACTGCTGCCTCAAGTTCCGCTTCTGACCAGTTAACCATGTCAAAAAATATAACTGAGTGTAAAGCTGTGACTGACAGTGTAGATGATGTCATACTCCCCATTAACATCCCCATGGTAGCGGAACATTATTCTGATCATGGCGACGATAACTCACAATGTCACATTTCTTCCAGCGCTGTTGAGATCATGCCTTTGCCACCCAATGAGTCTAAGTGTGGCGCAAAAATATCGGGTGATGGTGATGACGATGATGATGATGCTGTGGTTTGAACATGTTCTCCACATGACTGCATCCCAGCTGAAAATGTAGATGCGGATGATGTTGATGAATATGATAATGATGTCAGTGACCCCTGTTGGGAACCGGAGAAAAAGAAAGTCAAGGTGACTGTGTCTGGGTCTGTTGGCGTTAAATCCCCCCTCCTCAAAATAGTTGTGATTTAGCAGTTTCTGTTGATAATGATGATGACCCTGTAATAATCATAGGTAGTCATGGTGGGCAGTTGGAGTCCAAGTGTGTCCAGCCTGAAAAATCATGTAGCACCCCCTTCCCCATTTCAGAGGTTAAAAAACCGGAGTCCAATAAGCAGCATCAGGGGCATATTAAAAGTAGGGGATCACAATTCCTTGTTTGGGATTTTTTTGTCCAAGATGCAAATGAAGAGTCAGTTGCAATCTGCCAGCCTTGCCATGCATGTGTGAGTCAAGGTAAAAAGGGGAGTCATCTGGGCATGGGGGGGCCAGCATACATATCTTAAGAACAGGCACATGGCACCGTGGACCAGGCACCAGATGGCAGCTAATGCCAAAGTGGGGCGTTCACCCTCGTCATCAACCTTATTGAGCATGTTATCCCTTCCATGAGTGTAATTCCAAGTAGGAATGTCTGCAGTAGCGATGAAATAACACCAGAGGATTACTACAGGCATGATGAGGGGGAAGATTATGTTTTAGAAATCTTGTCAAGTGGTGGCCAAAGTAGCAGTGGTGGTGGTGGTCAGTGCAGTATTTCTGGTGCAAGGGATACATCAACCCCTGTATGTAAAATGGGGGAAATAACTTCATTTGCGGACTTGTCAACTGTGCACCCCTCTTCATCTCACACATCCACCCCCCACCCCCCCACCTCCAGCCATTCACAGAGCAGAGCCATTTGTCACACCCCATACAAAATGTGTAAGTCAGCCACGTTGGAGAGTGTTTTTGCCCATAGCCTCCTGCCTGCCTGCCTGAAGCATGTGACTTACACTGTGTAAACCATGCGATGTGTGTGAGCTGCCTTAAGCATGTGACCTACACTGTGTAAATCATGTGATGTGTGTGGGCTGCCTGAAGCATGTGACCTACACTGTGTAAATCATGTGAATGTGTGGGCTGCCTGAAGCATGTGGTCTACACTGTGTAAGCCATGTGATGTGTGTGCGCTGCCTGAAGCATGTGACCTTCACTGTGTAAGCCATGTGATGTGTGTGGGCTGCCTGAAGCATGTGACCTACACTGTGTAAGCCATGTGATGTGTGTGGGCTGCCTGAAGCATGTGACCTACACTGGGTAAGCCATGTGATGTGTGTGGGCTGCCTGAAACATGTGACCTACACTGTGTAAGCCATGTGATGCGTGTGGGCTGCCTGAAGCATGTAACTCACACTGTGTAAGCCATGTGATGTGTGTGGGCTGCCTGAAACATGTGACCCACACTGTGTAAGCCATGTGATGTGTGTGAGCTGCCTGAAGCATGTGGCCTACACTGTGTAAGTCATGTGATGTGTGTGCACTGCCTGAAGCATGTGACCTACACTGTGTAAGCCATGTGATGTGTGTGGGCTGCCTGAAGCATGTGACCTACACTGTGTAAGCCATGTGATGTGTGTGCACTGCCTGAAGCATGTGACCTACATTGTGTAAGCCATGTGTTGTGTGTGGGCTGCCTGAAGCATGTGACCTACACTGTGTAAGCCATGTGATGTGTGTGCGCTGCCTGAAGCATGTGACCTACACTGTGTAAGCCATGTGATGTGTGTGGGCTGCCTGAAGCATGTGACCTACACTGTGTAAGCCATGTGACATGTTTTGGGCTGCCTGAAGCATGTGACCTACACTGTGTAAGCCATGTGATGTGTGTGGGCTGCCAGAAGCATGTGACCTACACTGTGTAAGCCATGTGACATGTTTTGGGCTGCCTGAAGCATGTGACCTACACTGTGTAAGCCATATAATGTGTGGGCTGCCTGAAGCATGTGACCTACACTGTGTAAACCATGCGATGTGTGTGCGCTGCCTGAAGCATGTGGCCTAGAATGTGCAAGCCATGTGATGTGCGTGCGCTGCCTGAAGCATGTGACCTACACTGTGTAAGCCATGTGCTGTGTGTGTGCTGCCTGAAGCATGTGGCCTACACTGTGTAAGCCATGTGATGTGTGTGCGCTGCCTGAAGGATGTGGCCTACACTGTATAAGCCATGTGATGTGTGTGGGCTGCCTGAAGCATGTGACCTACACTGTGTAAGCCATGTGACATGTTTTGGGCTGCCTGAAGCATGTGACCTACACTGTGTAAGCCATGTGATGTGTGTGGGCTGCCTGAAGCATGTGACCTACACTGTGTAAGCCATGTGACATGTTTTGGGCTGCCTGAAGCATGTGACCTACACTGTGTAAGCCATATAATGTGTGGGCTGCCTGAAGCATGTGACCTACACTGTGTAAACCATGTGATGTGTGTGCGCTGCCTGAAGCATGTGGCCTAGAATGTGCAAGCCATGTGATGTGCGTGCGCTGCCTGAAGCATGTGACCTACACTGTGTAAGCCATGTGCTGTGTGTGTGCTGCCTGAAGCATGTGGCCTACACTGTGTAAGCCATGTGATGTGTGTGCGCTGCCTGAAGGATGTGGCCTACACTGTATAAGCCATGTGATGTGTATGCACTGCCTGAAGCATGTGACCTACACTGTGTAAGCCATGTGATGTGTGTGGGCTGCCTGAAGCATGTGACCTACACTGTGTAAGCCATGTAATGTGTGGGCTGCCTGAAGCATGTGACCTACACTGTGTAAGCCATGTAATGTGTTGGCTGCCTGAAGCATGTGACCTACACTGTGTAAGCCATGCGATGTATGTGCGCTGCCTGAAGCATGTGACCTACACTGTGTAAGCCATGTGATGTGTGTGTGCTGCTTGAAGCATGTGACCTACACTGTGTAAGCCATGTGATCTGTGTGCACTGCCTGAAGCATGTGGCCTAGAATGTGCAAGCCATGTGATGTGCGTGTGCTGCCTGAAGCATGTGACCTACACTGTGTAAGCCATGTGTTGTGTGTGTGCTGCCTGAAGCATGTGGCCTACACTGTGTAAGCCATGTGATGTGTGTGCGCTGCCTGAAGCATGTGACCTACACTGTGTAAGCCATGTGATGTGTGTGCACTGCCTGAAGCATGTGGCCTAGACTGTGTAAGCCATGTGATGTGTGTGCACTGCCTGAAGGATGTGGCCTACACTGTATAAGCCATGTGATGTGTATGGACTGTCTGAAGCATGTGACCTACACTGTGTAAGCCATGTGATGTGTGTGCGCTGCCTGAAGCATGTGACCTACACTGTGTAAGCCATGTGACGTGTGTGGGCTGCCTGAAGCATGTGACCTACACTGTGTAAGCCATGTGATGTGTGTGAGCTTCCTGAAGCATGTGGCCTACACTGTGTAAGCCATGTGATGTGTGTGGCTGCCTGAAGCATGTGACCTACACTGTGTAAGCCATGTGATGTGTGAGCTGCCTGAAGCATGTGACCTACACTGTGTAAGCCATGTGATGTGTGTGAGCTTCCTGAAGCATGTGGCCTACACTGTGTAAGCCATGTGATGTGTGTGGGCTGCCTGAAGCATGTGACCTACACTGTGTAAGCCATGTGATGTGTGAGCTGCCTGAAGTATGTAACCCACACTGTGAAAGCCATGCGATGTGTGTGCACTGCCTGAAGCATGTGACCTACACTGTGTAAGCCATATGATGTGTGTGGGCTGCCTGAAGCATGTGACCTACAGGTGTAAGCCATGTAATGTGTGTGCACTGCCTGATGCATGTGACCTACACTGTGTAAGCCATGTGATGTGTGGGCTGCCTGAAGCATGTGACCTACCCTGTGTAAGCCATGTGTTGTGTGTGTGCTGCCTGAAGCATGTGGCCTACACTGTGTAAGCCATGAGATGTGTGTGCGCTGCCTGAAGCATGTGACCTACACTGTGTAAGCCATGTGATGTGTGTGCTGCCTGAAGCATGTGGCCTAGACTGTGTAAATCATGTGATGTGTGTGCGCTGCCTGAAGGATGTGGCCTACACTGTATAAGCCATGTGATGTGTATGCACTGCCTGAAGCATGTGACCTACACTGTGTAAGCCATGTGATGTGTGTGGGCTGCCTGAAGCATGTGACCTACACTGTGTAAGCCATGTGACATGTTTTGGGCTGCCTGAAGCATGTGACCTACACTGTGTAAGCCATGTAATGTGTGGGCTGCCTGAAGCATGTGACCTACACTGTGTAAGCCATGTAATGTGTGGGCTGCCTGAAGCATGTGACCTACACTGTGTAAACCATGCGATGTATGTGCGCTGCCTGAAGCATGTGGCCTACACTGTGTAAGCCATGTGATGTGTGTGTGCTGCCTGAAGCATGCGACCTACACTGTGTAAGCCATGTGATCTGTGTGCGTTGCCTGAAGCATGTGGCCTAGAATGTGCAAGCCATGTGATGTGCGTGCGCTGCCTGAAGCATGTGACCTACACTGTGTAAGCCATGTGTTGTGTGTGTGCTGCCTGAAGCATGTGACCTACACTGTGTAAGCCATGTGACGTGTGTGGGCTGCCTGAAGCATGTGACCTACACTGTGTAAGCCATGTGATGTGTGTGAGCTTCCTGAAGCATGTGGCCTACACAGTGTAAGCCATGTGATGTGTGTGGGCTGCCTGAAGCATGTGACCTACACTGTGTAAGCCATGTGATGTGTGGGCTGCCTGAAGCATGTAACCCACACTGTGTAAGCCATGCAATGTGTGTGCGCTGCCTGAAGCATGTGACCTACACTGTGTAAGCCATATGATGTGTGTGGGCTGCCTGAAGCATGTGACCTACAGTGTGTAAGCCATGTGATGTGTGTGCACTGCCTGATGCATGTGACCTACACTGTGTAAGCCATGTGATGTGTGTGGGCTCCCTGAAGCATGTGACCTACACTGTGCAAGTCATGTGATGCGAGGGCTGCCTGAAGCATGTGACCTACACTGTATAAGCCATGTGTTGTGTGTGGGCTGCCTGAAGCTTGTGACCTACTCTGTGTAAGCCATGTGACGTGTGGGCTGCCTGAAGCATGTGACCTACACTGTGTAAGCCATGCGATGTGTGTGGGCTGCCTGTGAATTCACGCACCGCCTTAAAGCAGAATAAGGTGGAGTGTACAACATGAAGTCATAATTACAACGCGACGTGAGGGTTTAAAATGGGCACTTCACGCAGCGGAATGCTAACATGAAGTGGCCACTTCATGACCACTTCGCAGACGGAATTTTACTTCACTTCATCTCTACGCCACACTGAATCTACCCTCCATCCTTATGTCCCCCACTGTTCACATTAGTCAGTGGTAACTGAACTCAGTTTTGATAAATGCTGATACACTCGGCTGCTGATATTCCGACGCAATGTTTAAGGTTCTTTATATAATGAGTATGGTTGTTGTTGCTTTTGCATCTTGAGTCTTTGTCTATATGGTTTGTAACAATTTGTAATGTCTTGCACTGCAGACATGGAACCTTTGTAAAGAGCACCTTGCTCAAAGATGATTTCCAAAGTATTAAATAAATAAATATAAATAAAATAAAAATTAAACACTCATCTTGCATTTCTTCAGGAGACCAAGCTAACTCAGGTTGGGACTCAAAAACTAGTCAGAGAATAGGTAGGCTGGGAGACCCACAGCTCATCTGGGAAATCTAAACATGAGGTTTCTATCTTAATTCATAAAAGCATAAAGTGGACCCCTATAATGCAGAAGTACAATAAGGAGAACAGATGGGTCATACCTAAATTTTCATCTTTCAGAGGCCCAGTACTTATCAGCAACTTGAATGCTCTGAATGAAGACAATCCTGAATGTTTTAACATCATCTCTCAAACCCTATTAGATTTGGCTTTCGACCATCCAGATATAATCCTGGCAGGGACTTTAATCTTGTGTTAGACCAGTATGTAGATACATCTAATGGGAAGCCTAAACCACATAATGAGGCCCTCCATACCCTTTGGGAGCTAATGTCCCTACATCAACTGTCTGATATATGTGTAACTCCCAGGTGGTGCTATCCCAAGAGCTACTACCCCTGCCTGCATAACTGCTAACAGGTTAAGGGGCTTAGATCCAATGGCGGGTGCCTCCACCCAGAGGTCGGGGTTGAGACAGTTTGGTATGACTTGATCACAGCACTCTGGGTCACTGCAACCCTTCCTTCTTCTCACAAGTGGCCCACACAATATATCAGAAGTACCCTCACAGTATACATTTACCTCCAGGACTGGATCGATCAGCTTGACTCTGGGACCCCCTGTAAAACAAGATGATACAATGCAAAAGCAACAGTGCAACATTTTAACATAAGTGAATAACTCAGACAGTGTAACTTTGCTGAAACAAACAGATCTGTTTTATTTAGGGGAATATAACAAGGAGAGGGGAAAATCGGGTTAATTAGTTTAGAGTCCAAAATTGTCACTTTCACTTCGGAAAAGTTTCACATCTGGGACAGGTTCATTTAATAATCATAGACAGCGCATGCTTAAATATTCATTCTTCAGGCATCAATTGTACTGAAGATGAGGCAAAGAGCCATCTAACTTTCATGTCAAATTGAATCTTTTTCTATTTTAATTGACCTTGCTAACACCGTTACTGCTTCAAAGTAGTGGAAGCTGATACACATTCGTATAAAATGAAGTAAAATCATTAAACACTTGAGGGGACAATACCTTTCCTGTGAGAGGATGTCGCATGTGATTTGTAATTTTAATAAGAGGTGAATTTCATGCGTTATCAAGTCTCATATAGATTTGTTAATCATTCTATTCATGTTATTGTTCTGATTTCATTTCGGATAAGCTGATCTGAAGTACTCTGAAGCTAATCTCCAGGATCAAATTAAATGAACAAGTAACTTCACTCCCCAAAAGCGGAAGAGTCAAAATACGTCCAACAACCACCCAGAAGATGTGACTAATTTTGTGGCCCTTCAGTCTATGTACAACTCTGGCCCTTTGGTCCATGCACGACTGTGGCCTTTCACTCCATGCACACACACCTTCCAAAATGTTGAAGTTTAAATCTGTCCTAAGCACCCATCATCCTCTGCTGACTGCCTGGTTCTCTCTAACTGTCCCAGAGAAACACAAATATTAGGTACTGGTGTAATACCCCAATGTCAGGTGCCCCAGTATGGTGTCCAGATGCACCAGTAAATCCACAGATAAATCCTAGTACCTCCCAGTACTTCACAGTCCCCATTGCCTCCCAGTGTGATACCCCAGTAAGTTGCCCCAGATGACCTCAGCAGAATAAGGTATGAGGGATGGAGGTAAGTTAAACAATTTATGGGGCCCCACACAGTAAAAGCAGCTGTTGGCTTTTAAACTTTTTTTGCCTTTCTTTCCTTAGTCAGCCATTCCCCCCCCCCTCCAGCTAGTGTGGCATGAGCTAGTGCTAACTTCAAATGTCCAGCACATGCTGGACCGTTGGTTGCCCCCACATTGCCAGGGACTTGGTGTCCCAAATGTTTGGGGCTACAAGAAATCCACTGTATGGGAGTGGCCATCAAGTCAAGTGGCTGTCATGTAGTCCTGTGCTCTCTCAGGCACTGAAGAGAGAGACACCAATCAGGCACTAGTGAGAGGGAGAGAGAGAGAGTGAGGATGCAGAGCACCCAGTTAGAAGAAAAGGGCTTACCAGAGCCAGCGATCCCTGCAATCCTTCTCCTGAGTCCCTCCTGTGTGGCAGCAGTGATACAGTTGAGTGGGCTGTGGTCCCCGCAGAGGTCAGTGAGGGTAGCAGTAGTTGGCAAGCGGACAAAGGAAGGGAATCGGCAGTCAAAAGAGCAGTCAGGTGGCTGCTGTGTGAGTTCAATTTATCCATGATTCTTTATTTCATTCATTTTAAAACTTCAATTTGTGTATTTTTTTGCGTTCTGTTTATATTCTCCTCTGGTTGGACCCCTTCAGATGAGTACTCCAGTCCCATAACCCCAACCTCCACCGGGATTTACCACCAGCTGTCTTTCCCAGGGCTTAACCCCCCACCCCAGCAGAGTCAGCAGGGTTCACCAACCCCCATAGTGTTCTGGATCCAGTTCAGGCTGGTGTGCCCAGCTAGTCGCCTGCTCAGCTAGTCTGGTATAGGGCCTGCAAGTACTTGTCAGCATCCCACCATCAGCTTTTTCCCATCTTCTGGTTTCCCCCAGGAGTTGTGGCATGCAATGACGTCAGGATGCAGGCTACATGCTCCTGTGTGACCTGCTATGATGTCTGCCATGCTTCCTGATTTTATTTATTTATTGAAATGTTTCATCAGGAGGGCTCACTGAACAACAAGTTACTAGTCTCATGGTGCAACCTGGAGGGAGGGGTTACATAGGGCTGTGAAGGATGATCAGTTTCAATAGTATGTGGGTAGTACAAATAATACAACATTGTAAGATTGTGCAACAGTTGAAACACAAGGTACTGTACAATAAACAGTAGTGGAACATTGGGTAAATTACAATACATGTCCAAAATCATACAAAAGAACACATGAATGTGCAAAACAGTAATAATGCGACAGAACCATTTATAGTGCATGAGTGTACCAGGAGCAGGCTCGAGGTAGCACGCAAGTGTTGTTGCAGTAAAAAGGATGGAGTTAGGCTGTGCACACTGGTGACCCAGAAAGGCAGGAGGAGAAGAGGGGGAGAGGCAAGAACTGAGTATGAGGAGGAGGGGTAGCCATTTCCTGATTTCCCCCTTCAGGATGTTGAGAACCTTGCCGGGGGGGGGGTCATGATAGGAAGGCAGAAACTGGGGATAGGTATTAAGGTGGGTTAAAGCAAAAACAGCTAAGGGAAAGGTAATTGTGTATGGCAGAGGTAAGGGAGTAGTTGGAGGAGGAGTGACTTAATTCAGGGGTGAGGAATGCCAGATTTTACACAAACGATGGGCAAAACCAGTCTGACTGATGAGGGTGGAGTGGCAAGGGACCATCAAGGTGTGGGCATCATCTGATCTGAGAAAGTGGGTGGGGGGAGGTGGAGTATAGAGAGAGGATGAGAGATAGGAGGGGAGCCCCCAGAACCAGAATTTGGAGGTTAGTTTGGCAACCAGAGTTGCATCTGTGAGATAGTGGAAGAAAGGTTAGAGAGCAATAGAGTTCACAGTAATGGGAGCGGGAAGGGGAGTTAATAGCAAAGTGGCAGAAGGAGTTAAAGAAAGTGTCCAGCTTGGTCAGAGAAGATCTGGAAGCAGCACCATGGACTCCATCACAGTAGTCAAAGATGGGGAGTATCATCTTCTGGACAATTTCATGCCTCGCAGTCAGTGGAATGCAACTACGATTCATGTACAGAGTACCAAGCTTGGGGTGCAGTTTCTTCAGGATAGCACAGAGAAGTTGAGGTGCTGGTCCAGCCATACTCCCAGGTATCGAAATGAGGAGGTGTCCTCCAAGATGGTCCCATCAAGGGTGTGGAAGGTGGGTAGGGCCAGGAGCCTAGACAGTCTCTGCCTGGTGCCAAAAGGTCATTGAGACTGTATTCTTGGAGTTTAGAAAAAGCTGGTGAGAAGTAAACCAGAACTGAACTTGATTGAAGTCATGCTGTAAGTTGGCTTGCACAGCAGCAGGGTTTTTTCCGGAACTGTACAAAACAGTATTGTCAACGTACATGTGGATAGAAGAGGATGAGCAGGCTGTGGAAAGATCATTAAGGAAAATGGAGAAGATTAGAGGGCCAAGCACTGAGTCCTGAGTGTCACCAGTGTTGATGGGGAGTGGAGGGGAGATGGAATCAAGGATTCTCACCGACTGGGTCCTGCCAGTGAGGTAGGATTTAAACCCGTTGGTGGCTGATGGAGCAAGGCCAGCTGAGAAGAGTGAATCAAGAAGCAGGAGATATGAAACAGTGTCGAAAGCTTTGGCTAGGTCAACAAAGATAGCTAAGGTGATCAGGCCATGATCCATCCCTGAAAGGATGGAGTCAGTAAGCCTGAGGAAGGAGGTGGTTGTTGAGTGGTTCTTCTGAAAACCATATTGGAAGGGGGTGAAGAAGGAATCAGAGATGAAGGGTGATAGCTGAGAGAGACAGCTAAATGTTCTTGAAGTTTGGCAAGGGTAGGAAGGAGGGGAAATGGGGCGATAGTTGCCAGAAGTGGACGTGTCACCACCTTTGGGGAGAAGAAGGACTATAACATGTTTCCAGGATGAGGGTACTGTTTTTTATTTATTTATTTATTTTTATTTATTTCAATCTAGGATTACAATACCTTTGAACCAAGGCTCTTTTACAAAGGTTCTACATCAGCGTGTGCAACAGTCATCATTTTTAGTTACAAACATATAGTCACTGACTTACAGACATGCAATAACCAGTACAAAGACTTGAGCTATGAACAAGACAAGGGGAGAAGTCGGTGGGGAGAAATGAGGGTAGGAAATCGAGGTAGGAGGTGCAGGAGTATGAGAAGTGACCTGCGCAGTGACCCACGAAAATCACCCTTTGGGCCTGAATACCACCAGTGACAGTGACATTCATGAGAAGGGTCCCAAAACCCCATGTTGAAAATTTGGTGCCAAAATTCCAAAAAATGACTGTTTACGAGGCGTCGTTCGCAGTTCATGAACGCAGGCTCGTAAGTTCCGAAATTTCAATATTTTCACTCCAGATTTTCAACATTGCCATTTTACCACACCTTATGAGCAGTACAGCTGTCATTTTTCACATCCACCCAAAATGTGTTTCCTGCCATGAAGGCAGAATGGCGCAGTTGGTGTGCGAAATCAATAAATGGACAAATTAAGAAATCACAGTGACACTATTCATGAGTAGACATCTTAAAATGGCTATGTTGAAAATTTGGTGAAAAAATTCCTAAAATGACTGCTTTATGAGCAGGCTATGCAGTTCCTAACGCTATATAGGCCGTAAGTTCTAAATTTTCAATATTTTCACCCAGATTTTCAACATTGCCATTTTACCATACCTCCTTATGAGCAGTACAGCTGTCATTTTCACATCCTGCCCAAAATGTGTTTCACTTCATGAAGCATAATGGCGCAGTCGGTAAGGCAAACTCAATGTATGGGACACATTAACAAAATCACAGTGACACTGTTCATGAGCAGAGGTCTTAAAATGGCTATGTTGAGAATTTGGTGAAAAAATTCCTAAAAATGACTGTTTCTGACGTGCATTGCGCAGTTCTCTTTTCGTAAGTTCGCAAATTTTCAATATTTGCACTCCAATGACTTCCAAATACCTAAACAGCACATAGAAGCAAGCAACATTCGGCATTGACAAATGCTTGTTAACTGTGACATTCATGGTTGTATTTGCAAGAATTTCTGAACTATTTGCAGTAAACATTTACCTTTTAGCTTATCTACCCAAGTGTCAGACTCCTTACTTACAGTACCAGTGTCTAATATTCCTGAAGGTGTCGAGGTCAGTCCGGTGCAGACTTCCCAACTCTTGGCAGCTCTTAGCTACTCCAGTTGGGGAGGTATGGTATTGTACTCAGGTAGTACCCAACTGGGAAAGGGTTGTCACCGGGGAGGGAACAAACAATCCTTGATGTCACCTATCTTTGTTTGGAATGGTATCATCTGAGGCCAGAAGTTAATACCGTAGTGGATGGGTCATCTTTTAAATTTTTTTATTTGCATCTTGGATTAATACCTTTGAGCTACAAGCTCATTTACAAAGGATCCATGTCATACAGTACAAAATAGGCACAAAGAGAACTATACAACATTTCAGAATTATTACCATAGGGTTACAAAAGACTTTGAGGATGTCAAACAATCAGATTAGTGATGCTGTAGTGAGCTGTAACAATAGAAGTATGAGAGGGAGGTAAGGGGGGCAGTGTGAATAGGGGGAAGGAAGACAAAGGTAGAAGAGGCAGCAACTGGGGTGCAGATAGAAGTGTGGGGGCAAGAAGAAAAAAAAGGAGGTTAGTGGAGGATAGTTGTTTAGGAGCCACTCATATGGGCCTTGTCACTGTAGGGGAGGAGGTTGGTCGGGAGCCACAGGGGTGGTAAGAGTGGGTGGGTGGGGGGTGAGAGGTGAGTTGGCCACAGGGGTGGTTAGGGGGTGGGGGTAAGAGGTGAGGCATGAGGTGGGAGTGATTAGGGAGGCCTAAGGGAGGTTGGAGAATTTAGGGTGGAAGGTAGGCTATAGGGGCCAGGTTGAATGTAAGAGGTAGGTGAAGGGTGATGTAGAAAGGGTGGGAATAGTGTGTGGGTGGGAAAAGGGTGAAGAAGAAAGTGCTGGTGCTGGGAGGTGGGGGGTTGGAGAGTAAGTGCTGATGCTGACTATTGCAAAAAAGGGGGTATGTTGCCTTGGGAGGTGGTACGCGACCTTAGGAAGGAGAGAAATAGTGGCTAGGTATTACAGTCGCACATACTGGAGGCAATCAGACAGTCCTGAAGTTGAGATTTGAACTGATCAATTCTTTGCACTGCTTGCAGGTCTTCACTGAGAGAGTTAAGCCATTTAGGTGCTCTATGGGCAAACGGCTGTTGCCCCCAGGATGTTCTGTGAAAGGGAACTAACAGCGTACTTTCGCATGTGCCCCTGGTATTCCTAGGTCAGGTGGATAGGCAGATTAGGTTCTAAACCCCAGGGGGAGTAAGGCCCTGGATGGCTTTTTTTACTGAGTAGGCATATCTGGTATTGGATCCTTTTTTGAAGATTAAGCCACCCTGAACGAGCATAGAGCTCACTGGTGTGGGTAAGCTGATATGCGCCAATTACTTGTCTGCAAGCTTTGCTGAGTGAAGTTTTTATCCTCTTTAGCGTGGACTTATTGGCGCCCACATAGACTACGATGTAATTACAATATGCTATGTACATACAATGTAAATACAATGTACTATGTACATACAGTGTAAATACAATTTACTATGTGCATACAGTGTAAATACAATGTACTATGTACATACAGTACAATGTAAATACAATGTACTATGTACATAGAGTGTAAATACAATGTACTATGAACGTACAATGTAAATACAATGTACTATGTACATAGAGTATAAATACAATGTATTGTGTACCTACAGCACAATGTAAATACAATGTACTATGTATATACAGTGTAAATACAATGTACTATGTACATACAGAGTACATACAATGTATTATGTACCTACGATGTAAATACAATGTACTATGTACATACAGTGTAAATACAATGTACTATATACATACAGTGTACACACAATGTACTATGTACATACAATATAAATACAATGTACTATGTACATACAATGTAAATACAATGTACTATGTACATATAGTACAATGTAAATACAATGCACTATGCACATACAGTACAATGTAAATACAATGTACTATGTACATACAGTACAATGTAAATACAATGTACTATGTACATGCAGTGTAAATACAATGTACTATGTACATACAGTACAATGTAAATACAATGTACTATGTACATACAGTGTAAATACAATGTACTATGTACATACAGTACAATGTAAATACAATGTACTATGCACATACAGTGTAAATACAATGTACTATGTACATACAGTGTAAATACAATGTACTACGTACATACAGTACAATGTAAATACAATGTACCATGTACATACAGTGTAACTACAATGTACTGTGTACATACAATGTACTATGTATATACAGTGTAAATACAATGTACTAGATATATACAATGTCAATACAATGTACTATGTACATACAATGTAAATACAATGTACTATGTATATACAGTGTCAATACAATGTACTATGTACATACAATGTAAATACAATGTACTATGTATATACAGTGTAAATACAATGTACTAGGTATAAACAGTGTACATATAATGTACTATGTAAATACAGTGTAAATACATGTACTATGTACATACAGCGTAAATATAATGTACTATGTACATACAATGTAAATACAAATGTACAATGTATATACAATCTAAATACAACGTACTATGTACATACAGTATAAATACAATGCACTATATACATGCAGTGTAAATACAATGTACTATGTACATACAGTGTAAATACAATGTACTATATACATGCAATGTAAATACAATGTACTATATACAAACAATGTAAATACAATGTACTATGTACATACAATGTAAATGCATGCTTCGAGAGTGTGAAACTGCCCTGCATGTACTGAATTTGTCCTATTTGACCTGACATTGCCTTTGTTTGCACTGAGGCTATTTAAATTGCACCAACATTGCCCTGAATGGTCATTGCATGCTCTGAGTCTGAGATACTATCCTTGCATGCTATGAGCCTTTGCAAAATGTATTGCACTTGCTCCAAAAATTATTTACCCCTGCATGTTCTTAAATTGACCTGTATGTTTTCTAATTACTGTACCTTGTAATGGTTGCTTGATCCAAAGACTACTGAAACTAGCAACCTTCAAGTAAAGACAGTACACTTTGGGAACTCAACATTAGATCTGTCTACTGCCTGTCAACCATCCATCCTGCATGATCCAGAGACAGTTCCATCCAACTGCATCCCAACAATTTGGGGCCAGTCATCAGAACAGGAACAGCATAGTCAGCAGGGAACTCCTTGTCTCCTGCTTTCTTCAGACTCTTCATCCCAACCCCTCCCTAACAGTGAGCTAGGCAGTGCAGGGAACCAAACCGGCTAACAGATAGGGAACTGATGCCCAGTGTGGTTGGGGTTTCTGGTTCAGGTTCATCAGTGAGTCTACTGAGATCAACAGCCCAAAGATGTTCCAGATCTTCAGCTTTGTTTAGGTCCAGTTTTCAGATCCTTTCCAGGGGCACATGGTGATGGCCTGGAGGTTCTTTAGGGTTTTGTCCATTGCTTCAGTTCTTTAGATTTCTATCTGGGTTTAGCAGTGAGGGCCTAGAGGTTCTTCAAATCTGCAATGCCAGTTCTTCAGATTTCCTTCCAAGGTCCATGGTGACAGCTCGGGAGCTCTTCATTTTGTCAAAGTTACTTGAAATTACAAGTGTTCTGTTTCTTTCCTGGAGTGCATTATGATGGCCCGGAGGCTCTCCTGTTGAATACAAGTTTGTGTGGTTCTCATCCCTGGGTTTTGTTGATGCCCAGTGGATTCAAATCCTTTGCTCCTTGGTAATAGTCAGTTCTTTAAGCCAGCCAACGGAAAGCACATGCTCAGAGCTTCCTCTGTTTGCATTCTTTTAAACTGTATCACCTACTGTGCTGAACAGAGACATAGAGACTCTTGTGTGGAACTGTACAGATTTTAAAGTTATACTGTACAGTACAATACAGTGATAGGCTGATTTTAACACAGTTCCAGTTAAAGGAGTGATTTAGAAATACAGTACGGTAACATTATTAGACTAGTTATGGTTTCAAAGTAAAAATGTTTTTGTTCATGCCACTTTTTTGTTTGAATTTCTGTGGTTCAGTTCTTCAATAAACTGATACCTTTTTGTGGCTTGTGTCTCCTGCGTCTCCATTTTGGTGAAACTTTCACTGTGTAGCCAAATAGCCAAAGAACTGCCTTACCCACGAACCAGTCAAGATAGCACACCTTAACCAGAGGCCTGGCAGGCTGGCCGATTTAACTCAACTCACAATTTTTAGCCTACTTCATCTGTTGTAGTCAGAGTCCAGGTTGGTTGGTCATGTTCCAAGTTCCAAGATTCTTGACTTACTTCACTGGATTGTCCTAGTAAGAGGTAGTGTGACCCCTCTGTCCACACCCCACCCAGTGCCCTTCTCACAGCCAGCTGCATATAGACCTTTACCCGTGTTCACCCCTCACTGTGTCCTTGTGCCAACACTTGACCCTCTGTAGAGGTGGTGCACCCTGGACACCTGAACCCTCTGAGCCCAGTCACTAGTCCCCCTGGATCAAGCCAAGGTCAACTGCTTGAACCCCTGGTGAGGTGTGAGTTCTGTTGTATCAAACTTCACTCCATTCCTTTCCCTCTATCAGGAAGGAATGTGTTTTTCAAATTGCTTAAACTAGATTTAGCGTGCCTCTTCAGAATGATGGTTACCCCAGAAATTCACAAACTATACCATTTCTTATTGAAATGCACAACCTTTCTGTATATTGTACTAAATAAGAACTACTTTATTAACACAATATATTTATACATTGGCCAAAATAAAACAAAAGTGCTTACAGGAGAAATAATTGAAAATAATAGGAGTCAAACCATAAAAAAGCAAAATTCACTTTCCTGTAGCTAGGTCAAACTTAGAGGTGAAGATATGAACATAGTAGAGTCTCTTGTCTTTGGAGAACTTGAACCACATCAGACTTCCTTCCCATTCCATCTCATACCATCAGTTAGCCTGTTGCATTACACACTTCTTCCCTTGATCACAGTGAGGGCCTCCACTCATACAGAAAACTTCAAGGTGTCTCAGTGCACATTTTTTTTTACCTTTCTCATTGGGACAAATTTCTTGCAAATAAAAACATGTTGTTTGTAAACAGCATTATACAGGCTTTTGCTGGAAACCAGACCCTCACTGTGTTCCCATCATTAGGAAAATCTCAGTTCCCATGGTTTATCAATAAGCAAATATAGGCAGATTGCCAATCAATTTGCTATGCCTTTTGGCATCTAATATTTGTCAACAGTTTCACTATCCCAGGGTGACACCCTGCCAGTAGACCTCTAAGAACAGATAAAGCTTCTTACCCAAATTACCCTCCTTATAAACCCTGAGATGAACTGCAGGAATATTTGGCCACACATGCAAACTTATAGAATTTGACCTGGCTGACCTCTCAGTATTTTCTGGGATACTTCATTCTGTCTGTCAACTCATTGCATTAAAACATTAGTATACATTTATGCCACACCTCCCTTCCTAAGTGCAGTGCTGGCACTGTGTGACAGTGCCACACTGTGATTGCATCGGCCATGCTATGCCATCTGATGAGACAGTCCATCAGCACTGGCCTTTTTGTGAGCCCTTCCTTTGCTGTATGTGCTTACTGTATTCTTGCAGTGCTACGCTCTGGCACAACAGCTTGGCATTCTCACGCTGTAGACGTTAGTGGATTATGGACTGTGGCCACCATAAATTCTCTGCTGTACAAGTACTGTATGTCTGCAACTTTTGCAATGCACAAACTATGCTCAGGCATTCCTTCTGTATAGTGGGGTATGCCATGTCCCTTGGCAGGAGTTTTTGGTTCAGAAAAACAATAGGGTGCTTCTCCCCTTTTGAACTGACCTGGCTCAGCACAGCCCCAACCCAAAGTTTGATGCAGCCATGTGCACTATGAATTTTAGACCATAGTCAGGAATGGCTAGCAGTGGAGCCTCATGTAGGGCCTGCTTTAGTGGGCAGAATGCTTTCTCACAGAATTCTGACCATTGCACCTTTTAAGACATTCTCTTTTTTGTCAGACCTGTGAGGGGTGCTGCAATTGTGCTGAAATTAACTACAAATCTTCTATAATATCCATCAGTCCCCAAAAATGATCATACCTGTATTTTGGTTGTGGGTGCCCTCTTTCCACTTAATGTCCGAGGTGCCCACCTGAAACTTCTTAGCATTGACTGTCAGCTTTGCAGCTTGCAGTCTTTCAAGGAGATCTCTCACCTGTGTCAGATGCTCCTCCCAGGTTTGGCTGAATATAGCAACATCATCCATGCAAGCCACATCGAAGTCACCTACCCCTGACAACACTCAAGCAACCAGCCTCTGAAAGGTAGCTGGTACATTTTTCATTCCGAATGGCATGGCCAGAAAATTATACAGGCCAAATGGAGTGATAAATACCGAATGCTCCCTGACTTCAGCAGTTAAAGGTACCTGCCAGTAACCATTTGTTAAGTCTATAGTTGTTAGGTACTTTGTACCTCCCTAACTTTTCCAGTATCTCCTCTGTCCATGGCATGGGATGTGCATTGGGCACTGTGACAGCATTAAGCTTCTGGCAAGCCACACAAAACCTTGTTGTCCCATCATTTTTTTGGGAGACGAACAACAGGCAAAGACCAAGGACTACTGGATTCCCAGGTAACCAGAAGGTCCAGCATCTCCCGTAACTCCTCTTGCATGTGGCATTTCATACTCTCAGGGACTCCATATGCATGTTGCTTCACTGGTGCCTGAGTCCCTGGATTTGATTTTCAAAGACAAAACTATGGCACAGGGTGCCAACACCAAAGGGATTTGATGCAAGTTCATGCTACCAAGGTTCATACTAAGGTCACTGAGGAGCAAGAAGGCAATAATGCCCATAATACTCCCATACTAGTGTAACCTCTACTCCTTCTTTTGGTAAAAATCTGTATTTTCAGCAGCTCCCCGTACAATTGCAAGTGTCTTTTGTACTCCCATTCACCTCGGGGCTGTGACAGGTTTGAATAAGGCCCTGTCCCATTTGTTGTGCAGAAAGAGTTTAAACACAAGGGTCTGTTCTATCATCTCCTTTTCTGTCTGTTCTCTGTCTAGTTACGCAACCAAATTTTCTTGTGAGACCTAGGAACTGATCACTCCAACGGTTTCACAGTTCTTTACTTCTTGCTATCTCTCAGCTTTCCCTTGCTACTTCTGTCTTTTCTTCCCCCTTGTATATCTGCAGTTGTAAAAATGTATGTGAATCTCTGTGTGGGGCTGTGTATGATACTAGGATCCCTTTGTTTAGAATTGTGTATGGTTTTACTGTTGAAGTGATTGTAAGAAGCTATTTGGAACTCAGGGGGTTAACCTGAGATGCAGTTTTTAAGTCTTTTGCAGAGCTGAAATACAAGCCGCCCTCAAATACAAGCCACAGGTCAAAATAAAAAAAATTCAACTAGAAGTTGCGGCTTCTATTCGATGAAATACGGTAGTTATACAGAACAATTTTTTTTATTTTACTGTTATTAAACGCTATTTGTGAGTTTTGAAGCTGTTCTTGGTTTTCCTATGCTTCCTGACCTGTGCCTCAATGACAGAAGATGTTAGCAGTGGGATTTACGTTGTGCATACTGTAAACCAATAGTTTTGTGCATGGGTACTAGACCTGGTACCAGGGAAGCATAGAAGAAAAGGATGGATTCTGCAGCAGCAAGCCCAGGAGTGGTTATGAGGACAATGGCAGCCAAACCAACAGAGACAGAAGTCCAAGCTGAGACTGTACAGCTAGCACCAGTTATAGAAAAAGATCAGGCAGTGACAAAAGCTTAAAGCCTGACTGCCTTTTTCAAATGGTGGGCTATACAACAAAAACAGATGGAGAAACAGAGAAAAGAAGAGATGCAGCAGTCAGAAAAAGTGAGTCAACATTTAAAGGCACAAAGAAAAGAAGAATGCAGCAACTCGAGAAGCAGAGAAGAGATGCAGCGATGTATGGATGCCTTGCAAGTTATCAAAGCTGGAGGATCTGGCACTGGTCCAACAGAGCAACAAGACACAAACAACTTAAAACACATTAAACTTACAAAGTTGTGTCCCTCAGATGATATCAATGTATACCTGACAACTTTTGAAAGGGCTGCCGCAGCCTGCCAGTGGCCAAAACAACAATGGTTAATCAGACTGGTACCTTACCTAACAGGAAAAGCCCAACTTGCCTACAGCCATATGAACACTGTACAGTCAGAAAACTATGACCTGGTGAAAAGTGAAATCCTGAAAAGGTATGACATCTCAGGAGAGAACTACAAGTAGAGATTTTGGTCTCTGAAGTACAACTCAGTTGACAATCCTTGAGAAGCCTTCACTAGCCTCAGAGAACTCCTTATGAAATGGCTCCAACCACAGGGCAAAGCACTCCCACACATCATCGAAACGTCTGTAATGGTGCATTTCATCAACATCCTATTCACAGACATACAGCTTTGGGCAGAAGAACACTGACCAGAAAGTGGGGAAAAGGCTGTTTCTTTGGCTGAAGTCTACCAAATGACCAGACAGACACCGCAGCAGTGGAGCAACAACCAAGTACTGGTAAAACACTCTTTTCCCCATTTAAACTCCAAGTTTGATAAGGACTCTGATGGTGGTAACAAATCTGCACCCAAAGACTTTATTTGCTATAACTGTAATAAGCCAGGTCATACTGCAAGAAATTGCTGTAGTAAGAAGAGTGACACTGGAGCAGACTTGTCCTTAGCAAATTGGGGCAAGTACTTAACAGATGTGAAGGTGGGAGATAAGACTGTGGAGGGACTTATTGATTCAGGAAGCAGACAGACCCTAGTGCATGTTGAAGTGCTGGGAAAACAGTGTCTAAAAGGACCAGGTACTGGTGTCATCTGCATCCACGGGGACACTCAATACTATCCCACCACCCAAGTGACTCTGACTATTAATGGGGTGTCACACCAAATGAAAGTGGAAGTAGTACCTAAGTTACCTGTACCTGTGATTTGGAAATGATTTTCCAGGATTTACTGAGTTAATCAAAGAGGGATTAAATCCTGATGTTTCAGCAGCTGTGGTGACAAGAGCTCACGCAAATAAAATCTCAGATGGTATGGAATATTTGCCTTTCACTGATTTTGATTTGGGCTTGTTTGAGCACAGCTCCAAGAGCCAGAAGTCCAGGAAAGAAAAACAACGCCTGAAGAAACAGTGGCAACAAAAGACTGATGGACATGAGGGATTAACATATGAAAATGCTGAAACTAAACTGATAACTGATTGTGATTTTCTTTCAGAACAAGATAATGATGTTTCTCTCCAAAATTATTTTAAGCAGCTGGGGGTGACACCAAAACAGGGTGAACCAATGTTTAAAAAAATGTAATGAGTACTGTACAGTTTGGGTTACACCTCAGATACAGGACCAGAGAGGACAATTGGTTATACCACCAAAGTACAGATCTGAGTTGTTACAGATAGCACATGATAGTACTATGGCTGGTCATTTGGGGAGGGATCGCACCCTTGCCAGATTGCTGTACAGGTTTTACTGGCCTGGAATTCATGAAGATGTTGTTACCTATTGAAATTCCTGTGCTGAGTTTCAGAAAGTAGGCCCAGTAACTAAAAAAGACGAGGTGCCCCTACCCTTGATAGATGTGCCTTTTGAGAGAATTGCAATGCATGTGGTTGGCCCCTTAGGCAAAAATAAAAAGGGTAATAGATTCATTTTGGTAGTGTGTGACTATGCTACTCGATACCCGGAAGCAGCTCCAGTACATACTCTTACAGCTCAAAAGTGGCAGCAGAGTTTGCCAAAATTTTCAGCGGGGGGGGGACATATCTAAAGAAATTATTACTGATCAGGGTAGTAATTTTGGTGCAGCATTACTGAAGGAGCTGTACCAACTATTAGGTATCACTGCCATAAGAACCTCCCCTTATCACCCTCAGACGGTCTTGTTGAGCATTTTAATCAACCCCTAAAATGCATGTTAAAAAGATTTGTAAAAGGGGAAGAGAAAGACTGGGACCAATACTTACCTTACCTGCTTTTATCTTACAGAGAAGTGCCACAGGCATCAACAGGTTTTTCACCATTTGAAATGCTGTATGGTAGGCAACCTAGAGGGAAACTAGATGTAATGAAAGAAACAAGGGAAGATAACCCCAGTCAGAAACAATCTATTACATCTTATATGTGTGCCCTGAGAAAGAAGCTAGCAAAATATGTTGAAATTGCCCATAGTAATCAGGAAGAGGCCCAAAACCAGCAAAAGGTGTATTATGACCATGAGGCAAAAGAAAAAGTTTTTGAGCCGGGTGAAAAGGTCTTGCTACTGTTACCCACTATAGAAAATAAACTGTTAATGAAGTGGCAAGGGCCTTATAAGGTGCTTAGACGTACTGGCACTGTTAACTATGAGACTGAGATCCCTGATAGGAAAAATCCTACTAAGGTATACAATCCTAACCTCCTCAAGAAATGGACTAAAAAACACCAAAAACTGTTTTGTTAGTTTTACCAGAAACTGATAAAGAAGATAATGATATAGCCTATGACAGACTAGAACAAACGCCAACTGCTGTTGCTGTAAAGGTGAATGTTTCCTTAACCTCCGAACAGACTGCAGAAATTTGTAACTTGCTAAAGATATTTAACAGTACTTTTACCACAGTACCAGGCCGAGCAAAAGGGGTTGAGCACATAATAGTGACAAGGAATGCTCGCCCTATTAGACAAAAGACATACAGATTACCAGAGCGGTTAGGAGCTGACGTGGTTAAGGAAATATAAAAAATGAAAGAATTGAGTATCGTAGAAGAGTCGAGAAGTGCTTGGTAATCACCAATGGTGATTGTAAACAAAAAAGATGGGGATGTAAGAATCTGCCTTGATTTTAGGAAACAATCAAGTGTCAGAATTTGACAGTTATCCTATGCCCAGAACAGATGATTGGTGGACAGACTGGAGGAAATGAATGTGGGGGTCCTTCTTCTCCGTTTGGGTCTGGGGTGGCAATCATCTCACCCTGGCCCTAGTCACCTCTGGCCCCAACTGGTGGCCCAACCTATTCGCTGGCAGTAACAGGCCCCAACGCTCCTCACACCAAAGGCCACTCTCTCAACCCTCTCGATGAAAAAAACTCCTCCCTCATGGTGCTTTCTCCCACTCTACCCACTCCAGTTCATAATGCCAGGGCCCCACCCACATTACCAAGCCTGGTATCACACAGGGTCCCAATGCCAATCGGCATCCCCCATAACCCCAAAACTGAGGGGGGGGAGGTTGCACTTTCCCCCCACAAAAATGCTTCACCTCATGGTGAAGCTCTCTCTGAGGATGGCTAACCAGGCTGTTGGGTCTAGTGTGATAATGCACACTCTACCACTGGCCACTACAACAAAGGCTCTGCCAGCTACGCTGCTCCCTAGCAACCTCCGTTTTACCTAGGTGGGCAACCCCACCTAACTACCAATAATCCTGACCTATGCTTCGTCCCTATCCCAGGGGTGTGGCTACCCAGCATGATTTCCCTCAGAAGATTTGCTTGTTACTCTCAGGGCCAGCATCCCCCACCCTACTCTCCCCGTGGAGGACCCAAACTTACAATCCCTATTGCCACTCACCAGGACCCAAACGTTCTCTAGAGGGAATATTTGGCACATCCATCTACATAACTCTAATATAAACATTTTTCTTTTTTTTTCTAACACAAATACATTTTATGCTTTCCCCACTGAGGTGGCACAGCTTACATTTTTGGCTAACTAAAAGAAGGCTGCAGTGGTGCTCTCCCCCGACTAAACTGCTTACTACTACTACTTACTGTCGACTACTACATCTAAAACACCTAGCTATGCTATCACTACAGTATTTTAACTACTAGCGTGCTAATCTATCATTTGGAAACATGCTGCCATATCACGCTACACTACTTAACATTTAGTCCTACACATATCTAAGTGCTCTGTTACTAAGTCTCAGGAAGTCCAAATGGTGGCAGTCTCCTCACACAAGTCTATGTCCCTATCTCCACCTTTTACTTAGAAGAGCACAATTCTACTTAATAATTCTAGCAACAGACATATCTAAATGCTATTACTCTATCTACAATCAAATGATGCTATTTTCTAAGCTACACATTTTTCTAAGATTTAACTCACTTTTAGAAAATATGCATTGCAATAAACAAAGATCGGCAATATGCAATAACACTGTGATTTAACAGTTCTTGTTTCCTTTGTTCCAAACTTGAACATAAACAAAGAACAGTCTCACACAGGCAGTCTTGTTGTCAGAAAGGGGCAGCAGCAGTCCACAAGCAGTGCCAGGGGGCACTGAGTCTTATTATTTCTTCTTGGTCACCACCTGGGAGCCCTTAAGGGGAGTGTCTGGTGCATAATAGAAACAGGGGTCTGGCCTGGCACATTCATTCTGCTCCTGGCAGTCATGGCTGACCACGTAGTACTTCACACAGTTTCGTCTTGTCCTGTACCAGCGCAAAAGTTTTGAATAACGTTATCCCTTCCCAAACAGTGGATGCACACGTGGATCTTGCGATAGTCAGGACCTTCCCTGGGTCATAAGCTGGATAAGATGGGCTTACTTTGTTCCTCAGGTGCACCTTCTCAATGGCTCCATAGAAAACCCAGTCAGCACTGGTAGAGTCCACAATAGGGATAGTTTTCCCAGGGTACTCCTTTTTAGGTATGTTCTTACCCAGCACTCTGCCTGACTCAAGCTGGGATGGAATGAATACTGGACCTCAGGGCCTGACCTTTAGGTAACCGACTACCTTCTCTGTACTGTAGATTCAGATCCAGTGGGTTCAGGGAATCCATGTATGTCAGTCTGCATTTGCATTTCTCAGGCAGCAGGGGGACGGTGTCGAGCAAACCCAGCACAGGGAGAGCATAAGGCAGAGGGATGTCCCTCTTGACCACCAAATCCTCCAAAACATGGGTGGTTCCTTCTCTTGTCAGTGTGTATCTGGAAAAATTCACTTCCATTTATACCTTCATGCTCTGAAACAGACCCTGGACCTCTCACCACTGCTTCAACTATAACATCAGGCCCCTCTGCGCCCTTTGGCTCCTCCATCTTCTTGGGAGTCTGCAGATTTTTCTCTTGTCAAGAGGCTAGTTGCCAAAGCCAAGGGGGCCGTCTGCTGAGCCAGTGTGTCTGCCACAATCCTGGCCTCAGGGAGTTTAGCTCAAGTAGCCCACCCTCGACCCTTCCCTCTGCCAAGGGGAGGTTCACTGGCAACTAGCAGTGGGAAAGGGCTGGGCAGATGGCCATGCCCTTCTGTCACCGGCTTTGCCTCCCAGCTCTCCAACGGTTCAAAAGTCTAACATTTACACTCTGTGTGGGTTGCAATCCCTTCCAAGTGACCCCATGGTAAAAGCATTCATGGATGTGGTGCAGAAGGCACATTCACAGCACCATAGGAACACTGGAGGCACAATGGCTGGCGCAAAATTCCATTTTCACCAAATCCACACAGGGCACATTTCTCACCGGCACTGCTTCTTTCTAGCATGTCCCACAGCCAGCTCAACACTGACTCAGGCACAGTCACAGTCCTGCCACTAGAATCTGGGGCAGCCGCCATCATGATGAAAAGTTTCAGTGTCCCCTCCACAGCAAACACTTGTAAAACTTTTTTACTCAGTTTTCTGTAGTTTTAGCTGCTTTAGCATTCCCAACTCTTGTTTGCGGTCTTTAAACTCCAGCTAGCATGAGTCAAAAAGGTGATTTACCAATCTCTCACTCTGGCCCTCTTTTATAAGCTCCCAGCTGCTTAAACTAGTTCCACCAATCCACAGTTCAAATTCCCCTTTTCATTATGCATGCATCACACTGAATGCCACAAGGTGCCAGGTGCCATTTGTCTCTTATGAGGCACTCGGTCCTCAGGCGGCAGCTCAACACTTTACGCAGCGCCTCCGGCCTTCTTTTCACCCCAGACCTGTCACCCTTCAGCATGCCAGGTAGGTGTTGAGCACCCAGCATTTGTAATCCCAGACGAGCCCCCATTATTGCAACCCGTACTCCTTCTTTGAGTAAAAATCGGTACTTTCAACAGTTCCCCATACAACTGCAAGTGTCTTTTATACTCCCATTCACCTCTGGGCAAGCTGCAAAACCCCACGAGTCTTTATGCTGGCACGACTGGGCACCTTTCCTCCATTTCCATGTCTAGGGGTATATGAGATGTTACAGTCATGGGAAAAGGGGGAGGGCTCCTGGTCAGGACTCAGGCAGGTCCAACAATATTTCAGCACAGACAAAAATAAACAGTACTCAGTAATTTGGGATTCCTTCAGGTGACAGCATAAACTCTGTTGGGGGTGCTTGGAGGATTCTCATATCAGCTGGAGTGGCAATCAGGCCATTTCTGTACAGGGGGCAAAGTCATTAGGAACAACAGCGCATCAGGGAATTTATTCAGTATAACACAATGATGCAGTCCAGCCAGAAAATCCATTCGCAATCAGGCATAGTTGATTTTTCAAACAGCTCACAACACTCAAGCCACAACAACTAATTCTGCTCTGTGGAGCAGTGGGGGCACATTTCCAGAACTAGCACAGACACGGTAAATGGCTGTAGCAGTTCATTTGGGGAACCTGGGTTCCAAACTTGGATCCTTTCAAATTTCTTTCCGGAGCCAAACGGGCTCACAGCATATGGGTGGCAAGCAGGCTTTAAACATTTTCTTCCCTCACAGCTTTTCGTTGGCTTAAACATCCCTGTCATGGGGCACTTGGGACCCATGGCTTTCTCACATGGGGAACACATTTTAGAATGGGGTGCAGTCCTTCAGCTTTCCCACCCTTGACAACTCTTTGGGGGTTGCAATGTGGGGCTGACTCTTCCCTGGGTGGTCGCATAGCAGCTTACACTCCCATTAAGCTTAGGTGGATATGGGCTTATGGTAAAGCATCCAGTCTGCCACCTCAGACCCTCTGGGAACTTGGTACCTGCCACTTACCAGTCTCAGGCATGTCATGGCAGCCACTAAGTCTTTCAGCCTTCTCCTCACAGAGCCAGACAGGCTCCTCTCTCCATGCTGCTCCCTTTGTGACTCTGAGGATCTTTGTCTCGTCCTCCCTACCAATGGATGTGGGAGTCCTTCTCCCTTTGGGATCAGAGTGGCAATCGGCCCACCCCAGCCTCAGGTACCTCTGGTCCCAACAGCTGGCCCACCCCTTCACCAGCGCTAACAGGCCCTGACACTTCTCACACCAGCAGCCACTCTCTCAACCCACTTGATGGAAAAAAACTCCTCCCTCATGGTGCTTTCTCTTGCTCTACCCACTCTAGCGTGTGATGCCAGGGCCCCACCCACATTACCAAGCCTGGCATCACACAGGATCCTGATGCCAATGGGCATCCTCGTAACTCCCACAACAGAGGAGGGTTACACTAGCAAGAATAATACCTAAGATCACCATCCGAGACAATGTATTTATCCAGCCTATGCTTGAATTCCACCTTGGTCTCACTAATGACGATATCCAATGGTGATTGTTCCATTGACCTATCACTCTTAAAGTGAAAACATTTTGTCTCGAGTTGGACTTAAAAGTTCTGCTTATTTGTAGCAGATGACTCCTGATATCATATCCTTTATCCAGGAATTCAAAACCTAGCTTGTACATGAGATGAGGATAATTAATGACATCATGACAGCATGCAATAAAAGCAGATCACCCATAATTCTTCTTTTCTCTAAAGGAATCAACTTAAGTGTTTTCATCCTTTCAAAATATGTTTTATTTTAAGTTCATGGATGTTTTTAGTTAATTTCCTCTGATCATTTTAGAGTATTTTACTGTCAGACATTTTGTAGGGACACCACACTTATGGGTGCCTCCACATGTCCCTACCACTGCTGCCATGCCCCCCCTTGCCCACACTTATGTAGCATATTCCAAGTGTGGTCTAATGTAAGCTCTAAACAGAGGCACCTCACACCAAAGTTTGTGGAAATCCCAATTTTGAATGCAGTCTGTGTGGAAATCAGAATGCTGTGTGCCGTAATCACCCAGCGCCACCCTTGCAGCATAAGCACCCTTGCACCAAGCCACAAGGGGGCTTGCACCATGCTGGGGCTGCACCATCTCCTTACTTAGCATTTCAGAATCCCCTCTGTGGTTGCAAATGGGGCTCACTTTTGACCAGCCCGTGGGTGGTCTAAGGGCCCTGCACCATTGTCTGGCAGGACGGCAATGGACAGGACCTGGAAGGTGGGGACCAGGGGCCAATGGAGCCCTGGTGGTGCCATTAAGGGCAAGGGGGGCATGGCAGCAGTGGTAGGGACATGTGGAGGCACTCAGCAGAGGTGTCCTGCCAGTTGGCACACAGCTGAACAGGCTGGGTAAAGGGTTCTTGGCCAACCCCGGCACCTGCCACACAGGACTCACAGTCCCCTAAAGGCAGCACATGGCAGTAGGAACAGGTTGCAGGGTGAATTTGGTGACTGGGTATGTGCCCCAGGCACAGCAGCATTCTGCAGGTACATAGACCCCCGAGTGGCAACCGGCGGCTGCCCAACTACAATGCATGGGACTGTGGGTCCTGTGGGACAGGGCTGCTGTTACCTAGGGTCTGCGTCCTACTGGTCTGGCTCTCCCCCTCACCTGGCCCCTTTAGATGTGTGGCAAATTGCAGGGCACCTCCACTGGGTGCACCCCTCAGGTGTGCCCACTTTGTGGTGCAACCCTGCAGCTGTGACAGCTCCCAGGTGTTTGGCACAGGAAGCACCTGTTTTATAAAATAGGATGCAGGGTTTCTGACACACCCAGAGTTTGCCTTAGCCATAGAGTGCTGCAAATTGTAGTGATCTATGCGGTCTCTGAAAATCAAGCCCCCTGTGTCCAGCCAATGTTCTGCAAGTGGGGTGTACCCCAGCTTTGCTGAGAACACGGTGCTGACAGAGTGCAGCAGCCTCTTCATTTGTGCCTTCTATGCATCTGTCAGCTGCTCTGAGAGGGTGACGGAGTCCACTGATACTTTTCTCCTACTCTCCTCTAACAGATCTTCTCATGCCCCCCCAGCCCTCATCTGCTTGGCTGTAAACCATCATGATGGCCTCTGCCTTGTCATGATAAGATTTCATCATATTAACAAGATAAACCCTGTGTTTGCACCTCCTATTGGGCAGTTCTACAACATAGTTCACCTTGTCCATCTGTTTTACCACTACAAATGGACCCTCCCATTCTGCATGCAGTTTGCCCTTTCAAACAGGGACAAGCACCATCACCTTGTGTCCAACATCATAGATCCTATCCCTGGTCATACCATATTTTGTGCCTCTGTTGTGCAGCTGCCAGGTTATCCTGTGCTAGGCCCATGAACTCTTTTAACCTCTCCCTGAAGTTAAGGACATAGCTTACCACGGAGTCTCCTGGGACAGCAAGCTTACCTTCCCATCCATCCCACACTAAATCTAAGGCTCCACTCACCCTGCGTGCACACAGGGGTTCAGAGGCTGAGAATGCTGCAGACTCCTGTGGGACTTCCCTATAGGCAAATAAGAGACAGGGCAAATACTTGTCCCAACTCCTCTCATTCTGTTCTGCAAAACTGCTAAGCATAGTTTTAAGGGTGTGGTTCAAGTGTTCCACTAGACCATTGGTTTGTGGGTGGTACGGTGAAGTACATAGCTGCTTCACCCCACATTTCACATTTTTACACAAACTCCTCATTAGAGTTGATATGAAGTTTGCACCCTGGCTAGATAAGATATCCTGAAGAAATCCAACCAGGCTGAAGATTCTCAGTAGTTTATCTGCCACTTTCTCTGCCTCTGTGAAGGACACTACCACAGCCTTGGGGTATCAGGTGGAATAATCCACCACCACCGGAAAGTACCTCTTTCCTGAGCTGGATGACACACTTAGTAGTCCCACAATATCTACAGCTTCCCACTGAAATGGTGCCTCTATTATCGGTAAAGGAACTAAAGCTGCCTTGCCCTTGTCCACTTGCTTTCCTTCTCACTGACACGTATAACACGTACGACAGTACTCAGCCACAGCTTTAGAGCCACAGGGCCAATAGACATTTTGTATCAACCTCTGCTTGAACTGTTTCACCCCATGAGCCCTGCAAGTGGAATTTCATGTGTATTGCTGAGTAACTGTTGCCTAAACACCTTAGGTACTACCAGCAGTTTACACACCTGCCACTCCTCTGCACCTTCCTGAGGTACCTACTCACGACAGAGCAAGCCACTCTTTCAATACACACTGTTTTACCTTCCACCCTGAGTGTCAGGGTCAGCATTGTCTGTCTGTTCCCTTAGCTCCTTTAAGGATTCATCTCTCAGTAAAGCATCTTTAAAATCTGTGCTCTTTCCTCCTCCTGGAAAGAGAGCACCCTCCTTTGGAGTTTCCTCTGAACAACTCTCAGCTGCTGCTGAGGCTGGACTGTCAAAAATCTCAACCTCCTGGTGTACTACTGTGTCAGCCTGCACTGCAGCAAACCTGGAACAAACTGACACACTTTCAATAGTCCCTTTCTCCCTGCTCTTAATTCCACCAGTCTTCAATCTAATGATCCTACTCCAGGAAACAGCATATACAGTTCAACCCTGCATTTTAGATCATTCCCCAAGGTTTTTGCTAACCCTGACTTTTTCCATCCCTTGGTCCCTCTCCTAACTCAGGAAGACTCAGGCTAATGAGAGTGGCACAGCTAGTCCCACTGCACACTTCACCATTGCAAACTGATCTAAGACCTGTTCAGCTTTAACTAAATCCTGATGCACTATGGAGAGAGTGTAGATCCTGTGTCTCGCCAAGCTTGTATAAGCTTCCCATTAATTTCAGCAGGAAGCATGTAGATAGCTGAATTAGGGTTTGTTTTCCCACTTACACAATTAACACTACAAGAGCCTGAGATAGTAGGGTTTTCTCCTGTTGCACCTGTTCCCTTGGGGATATTCCATGCTGAGCAGTTATAGGAGAGATGCCCCGCTTGCTGGCACACATGACACTTCTGTTCCCCCTGATCCTTTATTATTTTGGAGAATTGACTGCGCTCCACCCATCCCTGTAAACCCAGCTGTACTTACCCAGCATCAAAGATGGGGCAAATGGGCACTGATGTGAGTTTGGCTAGTATTGGGCTGGTTCCAAAGGTCATGAATACTGTTTTTTTAGTGTTGACCCAAAGCTGATTTGACTGAAACAATTGTAATTCATTGTGGAAGTCATGCTGTAGCAGACTTTCTACATCCATGGCAGAGGGAGCCAGAAGAGTATATGACTATGTTGTCTGTAAACATGTGTATATGTGAGTTGGCGCAGGCAGAGGTAAGTCATTGGGGAAGACGGAGAAGAGAATGGGGCCTAGGACAGAGGCTTGTGGGATCCCTGCCTGCATGGGAAGAGGAGTTAACAGGGCACTACCTACCTGTATTGACTGAAGACATCCTGTGAGATAAGAATTGAACCAACTGACAGACGGAGCTAAGAGGCCAGCAAAACACAACTTTTTCAAAAGGAGAGGGTGAGACACCAAGTCAAAGGTCTTAGCCAGATCAACGAAGATGGCTGCCAAGATGAGGCACTGATCCATCCCTGAGTTGATATAATCGGTTACATGCAGCAGGGAGGAGACTGTGGAGTGATCTTTCCTGGAACCTGGCTGGAAAGGAGAGAGGAAATCAGAGAGTCTATGACAGACAAGCTTCTCTTGCAGCTTGGCGAGAGGGGAGGAGGGAAATTGACCAACAGTTACTGGAGGAGGAAGGGTCCCCCTTGTGTAGCGGAATAAGTTTGGCCAGCTTCCAGGACTGTTCTGAGGGAAAAGGAGAGGCTTAAAAGGTTAGTCAGAGAAGAAGCAATGGCAGGGGCAGAAATATGCAGGAGTATAGGATTAAGTCCATCAGGACCAAGCTTGTTCAAATTCAGGGAGCAAAGTGCAGCCAGGGTCTCCTGAGTGGTAACAGAGGAGAAGTGAAAGCCCTGGGAGGAGAGGGAATAGGGAGCGTGGTATGAAGGACTTGTGTCAGGTGGGGGAAAGAAGGGAAGGCACAAGTGGTGAAGAACTCATTTAAAGAGCAGCTGACTCGATCACTGCAGGCAACTTATACCATGTCGTTGCCTGCCCAAGAAGCCTTGTTAGCTGTATGTAATCATTTTTGGTCCAGTCATTTTAAAAATATGCCCCTCATAAAACCCTGAAAACAGCATAATTATGATGCAAGGTCAGGAACGGGGCTGCAGCGCTGTCTATGGAGCATGTGTTGGAATCAGGAGGGGCTTGCTAAATGCACTAAGATTATCTTTGCTGGCATGGTTACATGTATGGGACTAGTACTTGAGTATTTATATATGGGCCCCATACATGTAGCCATCAGCAAAATAATCTTAGTGCATTGTAAACCCCAATACATGCTCCATAGACAGCACTGCAGCCCTGTTCCTGACCTTGCATCATAATTATGCTGTTTTCGGGGGCCGGGCTTCAGCACTTGGCGATTGCCCAACTGGTACATGGAAGAGGCGAGCTGGGTTTTATGAGGGGTATATTTTTAAAATTACTGGACCAAAAATGGTTAGAGACCTACCAAGTGAACTACATTTGCAGTTGCACCTGCCTGATCGGTGCCTTACCCCTTCCGTATGTTCCTGGTGTTGCTATTTCCAAAATTAATTGAACAGCTTTTAAATAATTTCACTCATAAAATTACCCCCACCGGGTCTCTCCTACTTCCCAGTTTTTGTAACTATTGACACTCCACCCCTGCTCACAGCAAAGTTATGACGTGACACCAGGGACTGCGTGGGGACGAACTCCATTTTAGTGTATGGGGTACCTTTTGGGTAGTGTTTCTATATTTTAATGGGCAGTTGGCAATAAAACGTGGGCACCGGTCGACTATGCAAGACCGCGTTAGTCGACCGGTACGTTCATCATCAACGCCGTCTAATGTAAACACTACCTCTATACACTAAAAGAAATCATCACCACGCTCTAACTGGCATCATGTCATAACTTTGCTGTGTGTGGGGGCAGATCATCAGTAGCTAAAAAAATGGAAAGTAGGAGAGACCCGGTGAGGGTAATTTTATGAACGAAATTATTTAAAAGCTGTTTAATGAATTTTGGAAATAGCAACACCAAGAATATACAGAAGGGGTAAGGCACCGATCCAGCAGGTGCAACTGCTGAGACTGGTAAGTCTCTTTAAGGACAACTAAAAAGGCTCCTAAGGCAGGCAACTACACATATGAGTTGCCTGCCTGGAGGGCACATACACCGTGACAGTTGCTCTTTAAGTGTGAAGCAACAGAAAACCTCAAATATGCAAAGGAAGGCATCTAAATCATCTCTTTCTTTAACGTGAAGAAACATTTTAGAATTTGGTTTAGGACCTTGTGCTGACCCCCCCATTCAGAACCCCACTTACCATGCCAGAGAGCTGCTGAGGCACTCATGCCATCTCAAGCTCATGTCTACATTGTACTGCTTTCTCTTTCAGCTTGGGCTGCCTCCTTTTTGGCTCCCTCTGCCTCCATCCACAGTATTTCCATTTGGATTTCTGCCTCCTTCTGCATCTTGTCACATTCAAACTGCAACCTCAGCTTTTCCAGTTCAGCATCCTCTGTTCTTGGTTTGTTCTTTTGCAGTGGCTGCTGCTACCTCTGCTGTGGTGGCTGCTGCCTCTGCTGTGGTGGCTGCTGCCTCTGCTGGTGGTGCTGCTGCCTCTGCTGTGGTGGCTGCTGCTGCCTCTGCTGTGGTGGCTGCCGCTGGCTCTGCTGTGGTGGCTGCTGCCTCTGCTGTGGTGGCTGCTGCTGCCTCTGCTGTGGTGGTTGCTGCCTCTGCTGTGGTGGCTGCTGCTGCCTCTGCTGTGGTGGCTGCTGCCTCTGCTGTGGTGGTTGCTGCCTCTGCTGTGGTGGCTGCTGCCTCTGCTGTGGTGGCTGCTGCTGCCTCTGCTGTGGTGGCTGCTGCCTTTGCTGCACTTGTGGTTGCTTTGGGGGATGCTGCTGCACTGGCTCTGCCTACTACTGTCTGCTCTGCATTGTCTTCCTCAGCCAGCAACCCCCTCCTCACAGGCATCCTCTACTAATTAGGGGAACTGATCCTTGACAATGGTGTGTGGCCTGAGGACCCCCTTTTCTTCCTGGCCCTTTTTAAGCAGTGCATCTATAAGATGCTTTTTACTAAGTGACTCAAGACTGATGTCCTTTTTGGTGCACAGCGTTCACAACTGTTCTGATCTCAGCTTGTTATAATCAGTTGTCACCATGGCTGTCATTATCCTGACCACTTACTGCACCCAAAAAATAAAGGCACAAAACAACTGTTTTTCCTCTACAACTTGCTTCTGTGGTTGAGTAGGTATTTTTTGCAGGCTCTGAGGATTTACTCTAGGTGTCTGTGTACACTACACAAGCACCTTTCAAGTAATTACCAAGTGATGGCTGGTAATGGCATGCTTCACACAGATCCCATACACTGCCACCAAATGTGACAAACCCAACCGTCTTCGCCCCAAACAGCATCCCTCTCACATTTGACTGTCACAGACCTTCACCAGTGTTCATTCCTCACCAGATCCATGCGCTCACACTCGACCCTCTGCAAAGGTGGTGCACCAAAGACACCTGGACCTTCTGAGTTCAGTCACCAGTACCCCCTGGATCAAGCCAAGGCCAGCTGCTCAAACTCCAGGTGAAGTGTGTGTTCTGTCATGTCAAACTTCACTCCACTCCTTTCCCTGCAACAGGAAGGGTTGTGTTTTTCAAGTTGTTTAAACTAGATTTAGCATGCCTCTTAGGAATGATGGTTACCTCAGATATTCACAAACGATACCCCTTTTTATTAAAATGTGCAACCAGTCTGTATATTGTATTAAGTAAGAGCTACCTGATTTACACGGTATATTTACATGTTGGCCAGAACAGAACAAAAGTGCTTACAGGAGAAAACATTGAAAATGGTAGGAGTTAAACAATAAAAATGCAAACTTCACTTTCCTATAGCTAGGTCAAACTAACAGGTGAAGATATCAAAATAGTAACAAAAGGAAAAAAAAACAGCTCCAGCTGTAAAGGAGTGTGCTAGGTTAATGAAAAACAAATGAATTAGGACAGCAAAACCAGCACCACTCCAGACTTGAAGTTTAAAGGGCTTTAATTACAAATGTAAGAAAGGCAAATGCCTGCAGTATGCCATCCACAGCTCACTAGTTGCGAAACCGGTCAGGGTTTTCATTGTTGCTGAGCTGTGGATGGTATGCTGCCGGCATTTGCCTTTTATATTTGTAATTAAAAACCACTGCTGAAATCTGAACTGTAAATAGGCAGTCTGGTCCTTGAGAAGTTGAACTACATTAGAGTCGCCCCCCACTCTCATACCTTCAGTCAGCCTGACCCCCTTCTACCCTGGCTCACAGTGAGGTCCTCCATTTATAGAGAAACCTCCAACATGTCTCAGTAAGGTCTGTTTTTTACCTTTCTCATTTGGACATGTTTCTCGCAAATAAAAATAATTTATTGGTAAATTGGATTATACAGGCTTTTGCTGGAAACCAGATTCTCACTGTGTTTCCATCAAGAAAATCTCAGTTCTCATGTTTTGTCAGTTAACAAATATACTAAGCCCACCAAGTTCCTATGCTTTTGACATTAAATATTTGTCAACAACTTCACTATTCCAGGGTGGCACCCTGCCAGTAGACCTCCAGGAACAGATAAAGTTTATTACCCAAATGACCCACCTTGTAAACCCTGAGATGAACAGTGGGACCGTTTGGCCACATGTACGAACGTATAGAGTTTGACCTGGCTGACCTCCTGGTATTTTGTGAGACACTTCAACCAGTCTGCCTATTCAGTGTATTAAAACATTAGTATGCATACTGTAGAATAGACAAATGATTCTGTACAGTATATTTTGTGCTACCCCATCTGAACTGCAATCGCCATAAACTTATTTTCACATGGCGGGTATAGCAAACTATTACCGGTAAAATACAATACCTTTAGGTACTGGAAATGTTGCTACCCATTCACGGTAGTATGGAATAATGTGGTATACTTCACACAGACACACACAGGTCTTGTAATTAGCTGTAATCATTTCATTTCTTCATTTTTAATTTTTATACTTGTTAGCAAGATGAGCAAATTGTCCGTTTTCACAATTGACAATTACATATAACAATAAAAACATTTAAACACACATATTATAAATAAAGGACATATGTACAAGACAAATATCATACCATACAACATTAACCATTACAGATACAATCAGAGAATGTATTCAGCCATTGGGTAAGATTGTTCTTAAAGTTACGTACAGTAACAACATCAGTAACAGCAGATGGAAGACCATTAAACAGTGTAATTGACCTACACATGACTGACCTCTGTCCTACTATTTTTTTTATAGAGAGGGACTCTAAATAAACCTCTCATTTGGGACTTTGTCTCAAAAAGGGATTGATATGTGGGAAAAAGATCTAGAATCCCCTCAGGGAGTAAACCCTGTGATCCTTTAAACACAAAGACTCACAATTTTACTTTTATTCTACCTGTAAATGAAGGACAATTGGCTTCTTTTAACAATTTACAATGATGGGTTCTGGTTGGAAGACCTGTCATAAATCGCAGAACACTATGATAAGTTGTCTGTAATTTATTAATTGTTTTAACACTAGTTCCTGAATGAATTAACAGGACGTAATCAAACATACTCAGAAGAAAACTATGACCCAGAAGTCTCCTGGATTCTGGGACGAGAAAGGATTTAATCCTGAAAAGCAATCCTAATATCTGATGTATTTTCTTGATTTTTGTGGTGGCTTGAAGATCAAAAGTTAATTGTGGATCAAAAGTGACCCCCAAATAATTAAAACTTTCCACCAACTCATAGAAACATAGAAACATAGAAACATAGAATTTGACGGCAGATAAGGACCGCTTGGCCCACCCAGTCTGCCCATTTCCCTACCTACTGGATAAGCTGCAGATCCTAGTTAACCAGCAGCCTACTTCTTCCTACCCCCCCAGAATTGCCTTATGACTATCCCATGCATGCTTGAATTCCACCACTGATTTTGACTCCACAACCTCCTCCGGAAGGCCATTCCATGCATCCACAACCCTCTCTGTGAAAAAATACTTCCTTAAATTACCTCTGAGCCCCCCCCTCTATCTTCAAATTGTGCCCTCTTGTTCTTGCACACCTCTTTTTTTGAAAGATGCTACCCTCTTGGACTTTGTTGATTCCCTTGAGGTACTTGAAAGTTTCTATCATGTCCCCCCTCTCCCTCCTTTCCTCGAGGCTATACATATTAAGCTCCTTAAGTCTCTCTTCATATGTCCTCCGGTGCAGACCCTGCACCATTTTAGTTGCCCTCCTCTGGACAGCTTCCATCCTGTCTATGTCTTTGCAGAGATTGGGTCTCCAGAACTGCACACAGTACTCCAGATGGGGTCTCACCAGCTGTCTGTACAGAGGGATAATAAATTCCTGTTTTCTACTGGAGATGCCTCTCCCTATGCATCCCAGTATCCCCCAGCCCTCCTTGCTGCCTTCTCACATTGCTTGCCCACCTTTAGGTCATCTGATATGACTACCCCCAGGTCCCTTTCCATTTTTGTTGTTGTTAGTATCTCACCCCCCATTGTGTACTCTTCCCCTGGGTTTTTGTTTCCCAGGTGCATTACCATGCACTTCTTAGCATTGAATCTAAGCTGCCATACATTTGACCATTCCTCTAACCTTGCCAAGTCCCTTCTCATCCTTTCCACCCCACCCTGTGCATCAACTCTGTTGCAGATCTTTGTGTCATCTGCAAAGAGACATACTTTTCCTTCCAGTCCTTCTGCAATGTAACTTATAAAGACATTGAAGAGGACTAGTCCTCTCTGAACCCTGCGGTACCCGCTAGTAACCCTCCTTTCTTCTGGTGGACTCCATTTACTATTACTCTCTGTGTCCTATTCTCCAGCCAATTCTTTACCCAGGCTGTCATCTTGGGACCCACTCCCAGGCTGGCTAACTATATATTAATCTTTGTGTGGGACTGTGTCAAATGCCTTGCTAAAGTCTAGGTAGGCCATGTCCACAGCCCCTCCTGATCTACTACTTTGGTCACCCAGTCAAAGAAATCTATCAGATTCGTCTGGCATGACCTTCCCGCTGTGAATCCATGCTGCCTAGGGTCCTGTGCCCTTCTGGCCTCTAGATACGCGACAATTCTTTCCTTTAGAAGTGATTCCATCATTTTCCCTATCACTGAGGTTAAACTAACAGGTCTATAGTTTCCTGCTTCTGCCTTGCTCCCACTTTTGTGAAGGGGAATCACATCTGCCCTCCTCCAGTCCTCGGGTACCACCCATCCTCCCATGATTTGTTAAAGAGGGTAGTCAGTGGTGTCACTAGTTCTACCCTTAGTTCTTTTAGAATTCTGGGATGAATCCCATCAGGCCCCATTGCTTTGTCCACCTTCAGTTTTAAGAGTTCTTTCAGAACCCTTTCTTCTGTAAATGGGCTGGTATCAACTTCTGTATCCAGAGTGTTACTACTGTTTGTTTTATGTACTCCCTCTTCCTTTGTAAATACTGAGCAAAAATATTTGTTTAGTATCTCTGCCTTTTCACATTCTCCTCTGCCCACCCTCCCTCCCCTTTATTAAGCCTCACTATCCCTCCCTTGGTCTTCCTTTGCTCCCTGATGTACCTATAAAGGTTTTATTCCCTTCTTAACTGAGTTGGCTATCTTTTCCTCAGTTTGGGCCTTTGCTGTTCTGACTGCCTTCCCAGCCTCCTTTTGCTTTAACTGATACAGTTCTCTGTCCTGCTCCTGCTGCGATTCCTTGTACTTCCTGAATGCTTTCTTTTCTTGAACCTTCACTGCCACTTCCTTTGAGAACCATAGTGGTTTCTTACATCGTCTTGTTTTGTTTATTTGCTTCACACAAAGGCTCGTTACCTCTGTGATGGCAGTTTTTATTATTCCCATTGTTCTTCCACCCCTCCTTCCGCCCATTTGCTAGTGCATTCCTTGAGCACTCACCATTTCCTTAAAGTCAGCCCTCCTAAAAGTCCAGTACTTTTGTCTTTGTATGGCTTGACTCTATTGCTGTGTTTATTGTGAACCATACTGTTCGATGGTCGCTAGTTCCCAGATGGCTACCCACTTCTACATCTGTGATCCTCTCTCCATCTCCATTTGAGAGTATCAAGTCTAATATTGCTCCCTCTCAGGTGGGCTCCAGTACTAGTTGTCTAAGGCATGCCCCTGTAGGGCATCTAGAATAACTGCACTCTTGAGTGGAGCTGCAACTGCGCTCCAGTTAACATCTGGCATATTCAGATCACCCATCAGCAATATCTCCCCTTTTTCTGCCATTCTAAGTATACTTTCTATCATTTCCTTGTCCACTTCCTCCCCCTGAGAAGGGGGTCTGTATACAACCCCTGTGCGGATTGTGGTGCCATTGCCTGTCTCCAAATTTACCCACAGTGCTTCTTCTCCTCCCTGTTTACCCTTTTGTTCTCAATAGGGTTCCCTTTCAAATCGATGACCTGTACATTTATTTCCCTGGCTTTCCTAGTACCTGCAAGAACCATACATATAGTTTTCCCTGAATTCAACACAAGGTTAAGGGGACAAAAGCCACTTTTAAAATATGTCAAAGTCCTGTTGGACCTTGACTAAAGCAAGATCTGGTTTTAGAACATCTGAGACAATAACTGCATTATCTGCGTACATGATTAGTTTAGACCCATCACAAACTGTTGGAACAGAATTCAAGAAAAGAGAGAAAAGTAATGGGCCTAAAATTGATCCTTGTGGTACCCCACAAGAAATAGAGTGGGAATCAGAGCAAGCTTGGCCAATGATAGTTTTATGTTCCCTGTTAAGTAATCCCCTATCCAAGAAATGACATCCCTGGAAAAAATACTTCATTCAGTGTACTCAATAACAAAGTATGATCTACTAAATCAAAGGCCTTGGTGAGGTCCAGGAACACTGCAGCTACAGAGTGACCAATATCAAGAGAACTCTGAATGCTGTTAGTGAACCCCACCGAGGCCATTTCAGCATTATGAGTTTTCTTAAAACTGTGTTGACAATCAGTCAACAACTTATATTCTGATAAAAAAAACTTGCATCTGAACAAACACAATCCTTTCCAAAATTTTGGATAATGGTGAAAGTAAAGAAATGGGTCTAAAATTAGAAACTACGCTCTTACTAATTGATTTATGGATGGGTTTAATTAACACTAACTTCCATACCTGGGGATAAACATTTTGGCATAATGAATAATTAAATAACAATGTGAGGGGGGTAGCTAGTACTTTAATACCCAATTTCAACAATCTAAAGTCTAGATCATCTTGTCCTGTTATTGGTCTCAGATTACACTTCAGAACATAATCTGTTACAATTTCCGGAGATAGAAATAAAAATGAAAAAAAAGGACGTTTATGATTTTGATTCTCATCCAAAGCCTGGTTTTTATTAATTGACAACTTTTGACTTTGATATTTTGATCAGTCCTCAAAGTATTCATTAAACATTTGAGCAACCCTAATAGGATCACTAACTAATTGATCTCCAGCTTGAAGAGAAGTTACTGTTTCACAGGATTTCCCACACATTAAGTTATTAAGTGTGTTCCAGATTTGTTTGGAATTACCTATAGATGCCAATTGTTCATTTTTAAAGAAATTTACTTTGGCTTTTCTAATAGCTGCCTTACGTTTATTCCTAAGGATCTTGTAATTCAATAATGAACTAGGATTCTTATTTTTGTTAATGTTTTCCAGGCTCTATCTCTTTGCATTATCAGCATTATTAAACCTCTAGAGACCCATTCCTTTTCATGTGCCCTAATTCTTATCCTATTTAGAGGAGCTAGGTGATCAACAACCTGGTTAAATAATTCACCAAACCTTTCTAACATAAGATTGATATCCTGAAGGGAGGCCCAATCAATCAATCTACATGTCTCAGTCATGGCTTCAGTCATAACCCTTTTAATATTTGCTTGCATGCATGCACAAGAAACATGATATGACAGCTTAGGAGAGAAGTGGGTTGTGGAGGCACGGCAGTGTTACAGCCAAGGGAGGCACTGCATTTGGGGGCTTGGCAGTGGTGGACCAATGGAGACACAGTGTGCTGATGACACTGGTCTCCAAAAAGTGTACCAAGTTGTAATGTTTTCACCGCAGTAATCAGGGGCCACCTCGTCATTGCAGCATCAATCATTGTGCTGCAATGAAGGAGCGACCCGTCATTGCAGAGCGGAACGTTAGCTAGCCTAATACTGTTTTTGAACATGGCGGGAGGCTTGCCGCCGCGTTCATAAACAGTATTAGGCAACTCATGCCAAGGGTGGCCAATCCCCTCGAGCATGCCCCAAACGGTCTTTGTTGGCTGAAGGGTCCCAATCCTGCCAGCTTCAGTGCCTACAATGTTTATTTAGCCATGGGGGAGCCCACTCCCCATCGGCAAGATGTAACTCCTCCACCCGCTTTCATTGTCTGCCAATGGGGGAACCCACTCCTCACTGGCATGATGTAAACCCCCCCATTTTGTTGTCTGCTCATGGGGTGCCCAATCCCCATCGGCTACAGCTGCCCCCCCAAAAAGAGTCCCTTGGCACGCTGGGTCCGGGAGTCCATCCCAGCATGCCAAATGCCCCTGTAAAATTGGAAACTGTCCTGTGTTGTCTTTTTATTTTTTTTCCCTGTAAAGAAAAAATGGTCCCTCACGGTCTGCCAGACCCCCCCTCCCACAACGCGCATCCACCCACTGCACACTCTGCCTCCTCACACCTCCTTCACCTCATACTTACCTCCAGATTCCAGCGCGACGATCTTCAGTGGACCGGGAACCCGTCTGCACTCTCCAAAGCCAACCGTGAACTGAGGAATTGCCGATAAGCAGTATAACAGAATAAATAGGGTTTTTTCAACTTTGATGCATATCTCATGCATGTTTTGGAATTTTGACACCAGATTTTCAACATGGGTTTTTTGGGACCCCTCCTCATGAATTCTGTCACTGTCATGGTGTTAATCGGGCCCGAAGGGTGATTTCGCAGCCACTGCACAAAATCACCTTTCAGGACCGATTAATGAAATGACAGTGCCAGTGTTCATAAGGTAGGCTCTCAAAAAGCCTATGTTGCAAATTTGGTGGAAAAATTCCTAAAAATGACTGTTTTACGAGCATGCATTGCGCAGTTCCGATGCATGCTCATAAGTTCACAAATTTGTAACATTTTCACTCCAGATTTTCAACATTGCCATTTTATCACACTGAACTTATGAGCAGTACAGCTGTCATTTTTCACATCTCACCCAAAATGTGTTTCCGTGCATGTAGCGCACAATGGCACAGTCACTGTGCGAAATCAATGTTTGGGACAGATTAAGAAAATCACAGTGACACTGTTCATGAGCAGAGGTCTTAAAATGGCTATGTTGAAAATTTGGTGAAAAAATTCCTAGAAATGACAGTTTTATGGCGTGCGTTACTGTGGCGAGTTCATATGCATGCTCGTAAAGACCATTAATTTTAATATTTGCAGTCCAGAATTTCAACAATGCCATTTTACCACACCTACTTATGAGCAGTACAGCTTTAATTTTGCACATCTCACCGAAAATGTGTTTCTGCACATGTAGCGCACAATTGCGCAGTTGGTGTTCGAAATCAATGTTTGGGACAGATTAAGAAAATCACAGTGACACTGTTCATTTGCAGAGGTCCTAAAATGTCTATGTTGAAAATTTGGTGAGAAAAGTTCATAAAATGACTGCGTTACGAGCGTGCATTACGCAGTTTCCATGCACGCTTGTAACTTTGCACATTTGCAATATTTTCACTCCAGCTTGCTAGCACTGCCATTTGCCTGCACCTCCTTATGAACAGTACAGCTGTTGTTTTTCACATCCTGGCCAGACAAGCGCGGTCATTGTGGGAAATCCATGTCCAGGACACATTAGGAAAATCACACTGACACCGTTCTTTACCAGAGGTCCTAAAATGCCTATGTTGAACATTTGGTGATGAAAGTCCATAAAATGACCATGTTACAAGTGTGCATTGCGCAGTTTCCACACACGCTTATAACTTTGCACATTTGTAATATTTTCACTCCAGATTTTCAACATTGCCATTTTCCCACACTTCCTCATGAACAGTACAGCTGTCATTTTTCACATCCTGGTTGAAATGTGTTTTTGCAGTTCTGGCATAGAATACCGTGGTTGCTGTGGGAAATCAGTGTTCAGGACACAGTAACAAAATCGCAGTGACACTGTTCATGACCACAGGTCATTAAATGCCTATGTTGAAAATCTGGTGATGAAACCCCATAAAATGACTGTGTTAAGCTCATGCGTTGCGCGGTTTCCACGTATGCTCAGAAGTGCAAGCATTTTTAATATTCCCACTACACATTTTCAACATTGCCATCTCTTCATACCTCCCTATGGATGCTACAGCTGTCATTCTTCACATCCTGCCCGATCTGTGTTTTCGTACATGTGGTGCAGAATGGCACTGTCACTGTTGAAAGTCAGTTTTCAGGACACATTGACAAAATCACACTGCCACTGTTCATGACAAGAGGTCCCAAATGCTCTCATGAGGTGGGGTCACAAAAAGGCCATGTTCAAAATTTGTACTGTGAATACCAACAAATGCCTGAGGCATTACGGTTTCTAACCATAATGTCCTACCCTGTACGGACAGACAGGCATAGGGGTGTGCCTTTGGATTGCCAACTGTACTGCTCATGCCATCCCACCCCCATCCCCTGCCACTAACAGGCATCGAAATATACTTTGGACTCTTTGTCCCAAGTCTTCACCCCATTCTCCTATGCTGCACCCATTTCAATGTATGTCCTTATGGAACACCCTAAGGCACAGCTCAATACGTGTCGGTGTCTGCAGAATAGGGTGAGGTGACATGGCTTGACCATCATGGGTGACGACCCAAAACCTTACCCCAAATCCTGTCCTTCTCTACAGGATGGAGGTGGGGTTCATGTGAAGTTCAGTACTTCACTGCCATTCCTATTCTGCATCTGTCTAACTCCTGCATGTCTGATTGTTTCTGGAAGACTTGGGCTGGTCCCAACCCCCAAACCCCTCACCCCACCCACCCCGGTTCATTATTTCCTTTATACTAGGGGTTCTGACATCACTTCCTCAAACAGGCAAAGGATATGCACCTGTCATAGCAGAAGAAGACATCCAGGAAAGGAACAGCAGCAAGTGAAGAGGTGACTGCTATCTCAGTGGAAGGGAAGTAAATGCAAATCTAGGAGCTTTCATTATTACTTCTTCACATTGATATTGCATTGGGAAAATAAGGAGTAGGAGTTTGAAGAAGGTTGTGCAATGGCTACTTAAAGTCTATTTTTGAGTATGGATAGGAAGGATAGGAATATAAAAAGCAATTGCTCAATATATCTAAACGTGCACAACAAAGGAGGTAAGGGAAATAAAGAAAATAATGTTTTGCAGTGATAGAAGAGGGGAGACTTGGGGGAGTGTTTGGTATCCTGCATCTGGAAGGGTGGGGGGTCACTGGTGGGCAATGACAGCAATGGGTAGGGTGGTAGGCTGCAACAACTGCGGTGCACCAATCTTTCTAAAAATTGCCTGGAGTGTGGGAGGATGTTTAGTGTGCAACCACACAGAAAAACTTAGAAAGGAGATTGTGGGTCTGCAGGAGGAACTAAGACAGGCAAAGCAGATTGGGGGTGGGTTTAGCCCAATACTGGAGGGAGGAAGAAGGGGAGATGAGGGAAGGCGATTTAAGCCAAAAGTGGTGAGGAGAGGGTCAGAAGAAGGGAAGCAGAGACAAAGGGGCCCAGGCCAGGAAGAACGATTGCTGGGGAAACCAGATCAGGAGACAAAATACAAATGGAAGAGGAGATAGGGACTTGTGAGGGGAGGTGAAGAAGTGGCAAAAGTCATGAAGTGGAAAGGAGAGAACAGGTTACTATGAAGAGAGAGGGAGCAGGCATTTGTGAAGGGCCTTCAGAAAATAGTTGTGCACTGCTAGAGAGGAAAAAGGTGGAGGAGGGAAATGATGAAATTAGAGGAGTAATTGATAAATGCCTGGACCAAACTGGAGCGGGGGAAGTTCTGGGGAGAATTGCAACAGGAGTAAAGGGAAATAATGCGGGAGGAAGAAGAGGAGCTGGAAATGAGAGAGAGAGATGAATGGAAGCAAGCAGGGAGTAAGGGGTGGAATCTTAGTGCTGGGGGACTCACTACTAAGAGGAGTTAGGTGGGGTAGCAAGGGGAGAGGCATAGTCGCATTTGGGTGGAGGCCATGCCAGGAATGACAGCGGAAATGGTGGGACAGTCTGTTCTGAAATATGCTAGAAAGGGTAGGGACAAGCCTCATTTAATTATACCTCTTGGGGCAAACGACCTGGCTGACAAGACAGCAGATACAGTCCAGAGGAGGTTTGAGGAACTAGCACAATTATGTGATGGGGCAGGAAGATCAGTAACTTTTTCAGAGATACTTCCTGTGCCAAAGGTAAGCACAACAAGAAAGCTGAGAATAGAGGAATTTAACGGATGGCTAAGTACCTGGTGTTGTGCTAAAGGGTATGGGCTGTTGGGGGTGGGGAGGGAGGGACCTGGGAGGACAGTAGTCTCTATGCCAAGGACAGACTACACTTGAGTGAGGAGGGAAAGAAAGTGTTGAAACAGAGGATGGAGGAGGACATAGAGGAAGTTGGGAATTTAAACTAGGAGTGGGGAGTGGTAATTGGGGAACAGATATGCAGAGACCACAGGTTGGGAAACCATATGAGCTTATCCCCCATAATAGTGACAAAGGACAAATGGCAAGTACTGTTGGTGATGCTAGGAAAGGAGGGCAGGATGGGGGGAGGGTGGAAGGTGGTTACCCTTAATGCTAGGAGCCTTGGGAGGAAACCTGCAGAGTTACAGGTGCTCATAGCAGAGGGAGAGGTGGACATTGCAGTCATCACGGAAACATTGGCCACCCAATACAATGACTGGGACCTGTCTGTACCAGGGTACAGATTATTTCGTAGGGACAGAGTGATTGGGAAAGAAGGGGGGTGGCACTAGTTGTGAAGGAAGGACTGAAGTGTGTAAGGGAGGAAGGGGAGGAGGGTAGTACGGAGTCACTTTGGATGCAAATCCAGGATTCCAAGAATAGGATTCTCAGAATGGGAGTAGTGTACAGGCCACCATCCCAGACGGAGGAGTTAGACAGGGAACTAGCGGGACAGATCAGGAGGACCTGCGAGAAGGGTAGTGTGGTGATTGTGGGGGACTTCAACATGCCAGGAGTGGATTGGAGCACCCCAACAACCAGGAACAGAAGGGAGCAGGTACTGCTGGATGCCTTCCAGGACAGTTTCCTGCTGCAAATGGTCAATGAACCAACCAGGTTAGGAAATACCCTTGACCTTGTGCTGGAAAATGGGGACTTTGTGAGAGAATTTACAGCAGAGGAACCGCTGTCAGGGAGTGACCACCACTCAGTTTGGCTCACATTGGATATGGGCAAGGAAGGAGTGGAATCTGGCACAATAGTGCTGGACTTCAGGAGGGCCGACTTTGGGAGGATGAGGGAAGTGGTAAAAGGGTACCTGGCCAGAATTCAATCTAGTATGGACACTGACCAGAAGTGGGAGGTCATAAAGCTGGGGATAGTGGAGGCAACTAAAACCTGCTGCAAAGCCCAGAGCAAGAAGGCTAGGGCTAAGAAACCGATCTGATTGAGCAAGGAAGTCATGGAAAAGGTAAGGAGGAAAACAGCTGCCTTTAGGAAGTACAAGAAAACAGGGAAGGGGGAGGACAGGGAGGAGTACTTGACAGAATCGAAGGAGGTGACAAGGGCAGTAAGAGAAGCCAAAGCATCTACAGAACTCGGGCTGGCACAAGGCATTAAGAAGGGGAAGGACTTCTTTAGTACATCAGGGAGAAAAGAGCTGTAAGGACCACATAGTAAGGATTAAGGAGGGGGTTGGGTGGAAGCAGGGGTGCGATAAAGCGGAAGCACTAAATGAGTACTTCTGCTCAGCATTTACTAAAGAGAAGAGGGGGTGACACCCAAGGTGGGAGAAATGGCAGAAGCAGGGGAAGTGGTGACAGATGGGGAAATCATGGAGAGCAGAGTTCGAGAGGTTTGAAGGCACTGAGGGTAGACAAGGCGCCAGGCCCAGATGGCATCCACCCCAGGGTACTGAAGGAGCTGGCAGAGGTCCTTGCAGGACCTTTGGCAGACCTATTTAATGCCTTACTACATTTGGGGTATGTACCTCAGGACTGGAGGATAGCTCATGTGGTGCCCCTACCCAAGAGTGGCCCCAAGGATGAACCGGGAAACTACAGACCAGTGAGCCTCACATCCATCGTGGGTAAGCTAATGGAGACTATCCTGAAGGAGAGGCTGGTGGCCCTCCTAGAGGCCAAAGGACTACAGGACAGCAGACAGCATGGCTTCATACATGGCAGATCCTGCCAAACCAACCTGGTTGAGTTCTATGACTGAGTAACCAGGCAACTGGACAGGGGCCATGCAGTGGATGTCCTGTATCTGGACTTCAGTAAGGCATTCGACTCAGTGCCACATGGAAGGCTGGGAAGAAAGTTAGTAGGCACAGGGGCAGGTGCAAAGCTGGTGAGATGGGTAGGAAACTGGCTGCAGGGAAGGCGACAGAGGGTGGTGGTGGGTGGGGAGCTCTCACACCCAAGGGCAGTGACGAGCGGTGTTCCACAGGGCTCGGTGTTGGGACCAGTGTTGTTTGGGATATTCACTGCTGTCATATCATGGGACATCAAGAGCATGATCAGTCTGTTTGCTAATGATACCAAGGTAGGCGCGGTGGTGGATGACCTAGGGGGATGGCAGGGGTTGCAGGATGATCTGGCAAAACTTGAAACCTGGTCAGACACCTGGCAACTGAGGTTTAATGCCAAAAAGTGCAAGGTGCTACATTTTGGGATGAAGAACCCAAGGAGGAGTTACCAGCTGGGGGGAGTGCAGCTAGCCCAGACAGAGGAGGAGAAGGATCTGGGTGTGCTCATTACAGGGTCAATGAACAACTCGGCACAATGTAGGAAGGCAGCTGCAAAGGCCAACAAAATGCTGGGTTGTATTGCAAGGGGTATATCCTCGAGGAGGGAGGAGGTGATTCTGCCACTGTATAGGTCATTAGTTAGACCACACCTGGAGTACTGCCTGCAGTACTGGCACCTGTATCCGAAGGGCAACATTAAGTTACTGGAGGGGGTGCAGCGCAGGGTGACAAAGATGATCAAGGGGCTGGGAAACTTATCATACGAGAGGAGGTTGAAGGAGTTGAACATGTACTCACTGGAGAAGAGGAGGGACAGGGGTGACATGATTGAAACCTTTAAATACCTGAAAGGAATAAACAAGATGGGTACAGAGGGGCTGTTCAAAGTAAGGAGGGAGGGCCACCAGGGGTCATGATATGAGACTGGGCGAGGAAGGGTCATGAGGAGATGAGGAGATACTTTTTACAGAGAGGTGGTGGCTGGGTGGAATGCCTTACCGCAGAAGTGGTATGCAGTAGAACAGTGGACTGCTTCAAAAGGGGATGGACAGGACAAGGGGGAGGGTTAATGAAGGGGAAGGGTGGAAGGGAGGGGCAGCTGCAGAATAAAGGGTGCTAGCTGCACATTCAAGCAGACTTGATAGACCTCTAGGCCTTTATCTGTTGGCAAATTTCGTATGTTCGTATGCTAATACCAGCAAGCAAGCATTCAGCATTGACAAATGCTTATTAAATTTCTGGTTTCTATGTAGAGTGGTGGACTATGTACCTGTTTGGCTGAACAAATACAGGAATACTGTACACTGACATTCACTGACAGCTCAATTGGTGGGCTGCCGTGGGAGTTTGCAGGTGGGTTGACCTGCCCACTGACCTTTTGCCCATGCTGAGATGGGGGGAGCAGGGTGGAATGGGGGTCCCTGAGCGGGTGGGGGGGTTCAGTGGACCACCAGGGATACTTTGGACTTTATTATGACAATGCGATTGGGTCAGGGTAGGGAGAGGAGTGTACAACTAGACTACAAGGGATGATTGGGGGAGGATCATGTGATGTTTGGGGATGTGGGCAGGGAAGGGGGGACCACTTGACTAACAGGTAGTGAAGGGCGAAGTGACCCCAATTCGCTCCGTGAAGTGATTCACAGAGTGAAGGTGAATTTGTGGACTGCTCCACAATGTGAAGTAGAGTACTTCGCGTTATAATGGGTAACGCGAAGTCCATTGAAAACAATGACTTCACGTTACTCTGCCTTTCCAAACCACTTCTCCACCAATTCTTAAGGTGAAGTACATTGAAAACAATGTACTTCACCTTGTTTTTAAGCTCCAAAGGCGAATTTTGCAGTGATTCATGGGATTTCAGGTCACATGGGCTCTAGATTGTTCTGCAAAGCCTCAGTTTCGGGTAGTGTGTGTAGGAAGCTGTAGGAGACAATCGCTCTGAGAGCTCTCTGCAATTCAGACCTTTAAAAAGCTTTAAAAAAGCCTTTTTGAGTCATTTGTTTTGCTGAAACTTTAGTTCATCGATTGTAGGAAACCCTCCTGTGCTCATATCATCGAGCGTTTATTATTTGTGTATGGATTTTGAACGTTAATGTACAACATTCAGTCTATGTACTGAGGGACAGTGGAAGTGTGCTTTGGGGGAAGGGCGTATCTGTGGTGTAGGTAGATTAACTTGGAGAAAAAGACAGTGTTTTCTGTTTCGGTGGTATTTTTCTTGTATAACTACGTTAATGTACACACAGTAGTATTTTCAATATTTCTTGCCATTTTTTTTGCTGATTGTTGTGGTGCAGCAGTGCATAATTTAAGTTTGTTTAAAATATGTAGTCATATTACTGAAGTTTTTAATTTGCTATGCATTACTTAGTGTGTGTGTAAGGATGTGTGTGACGCGTGTCATCAAATCAGACACCTTTTATTGTGCCACATAATAATTTCAGCAACGTGAAGCTGCTATTCACTGCAGCTGTGTGATTTTTGTACTTTGTGGTATCTTTACTGGTACTAGTACTAGTGACTGTTACTGCAGCAGTTCAGTACACTGCCCCCCAACCCGCACCCCCACAGCCTGCTCCAACCAGCAAAGGTATTCTTTTCCAGATTTGAATTTCTGGTGGTGAGCACTGGTTAGGTGTTGTGCCTTTGTATCTGCATCTCTTCAGTGCACAGTGCAATCTTAATCTGTCTGTGCATTTACATCTCTTTAGGGCCCAATCTCCATCTGTAACTTAAGTCACAGTTGTTTCTTTGACTTCCCTTCAGAGTACTGGACAGGTGTGGTTTTTTAATTCTGCATAAACATTGTACTCATTAATATGCATTTTTAAGTCAGGACCATCATCACGAGTCACTCGTGATACAAATCACGCTCTTCATCATCACAATCACAAATGCAGTTACAAATCACAATTCACGATCACTCACATTACAAATCACAACATTAATTTTTTTTCTAGTTACTTGGGTGTATTGTAAGCCTGTTTTGTAGTATCTCTCCAGGCTTCACCACCCCGCCATTGATACATGCTTTTAAGTCTGGGAGTTTTAAGCTATAGCTCATTGGGGAAGTACAGCCATAGGCGTTTGCATTCCCAATACAGTTTCATACTGGTTATCTCACACCACCAACACCGAATCACGTTCTTCATTATCACAGTCACAAATGCAGTGACAAATCATGATTCATGTCACGAATCACAACATTAATTTTTTTTAATAGTTACTTGGATGTATTGTAAGCCTGTTTTTTAGTATCTCCCCATGTTTCACCACCCCACCATTGTACTCATTAATGTTTGTTTTTAAGTCAGGGAGTTTTGTGCCACACCTCATTGGGGCACGGGGAAGTACAGCCATAGGCATTCACATTTCTTCATCATCACGGTCACAAATGAAGTCACTAATCATGTTTTATGATCACGTCACAAATCACATTATTTTTTTTAATAGTTACTTGGATGTATTGTAAGCCTGTTTTTTAGTATCTCTCCAGGCTTCACCACCCCACCATTGTACTCATTAATGTTTGTTTTTAAGTCAGGGAGTTGGACAGTGTCTGCAGTACATACACAGACTGGAAAGAAGCCTGACTGCACACATGCAGTTTAGCACAGTATACTTGCACTGCTCAGAATACAAAGTGTCATGCATACGGAAGACAACAAAAAAGGGCATAATTACATACAAGGGTCGGGGATGGTGGAGGAATACATTTTATAACACAGCAACGAAGGTGTGGGGGGCACATGGTGTGAGGGGAAAAAAAACTAATGTGGGATCCCATAGTGATCCAGCAGCAGTTCCAGCATGGACATAATTTGCAACTGATGTCCCTCTATGTGATCTAGCCACTGCTCAACAGCACTCACCCTCTCGTTGTTCTCAACTGCACTCCAGAGAGCTGCCAAGTCAGCCTGTGCTACAAGCAGTTCTCTGGGGTCCACACGTTCTACAGGCTGACCTGCTGCTGGTGGTGGTGGTGGGGCCACTGGTAGAGCAGCAGGTGCTGCTATGGCCCTCCTCTTCTTAGGGATGCCGCAATGCACAGCTGCACCCTCTGCCACAGAATGACCAGCAGGTGCAGGCATGGTCTGTTCTGTGTCAGCCTGCCACTCCAACTGCTGGTAATTGAGCATATGGGTGTGCTGGCCCCCAGTCCCCAGGTGAGTCCCCCAGGGGCCATGGCGCACCTCCACCTCACATAGGCTGCACTTAACCACACTGCTGCCCCCCCGACGCAGTCAAAAAACTGCCAAACAATGGAGTGGCGGGGAGGACCAGGCACAGGCAGGAGATGGCCAGATGAACTGGCAGCTGGCTGGTCATGGTGCTGAACAGGGATGGGATTCACACCTGGGCCCGGGGGAAGAGGCATATCCTGCTCCAGAGGACCTGGTGCTGGACTTGGTGGTGGTGGTGGTTCAACTGCCTCAGAGTCAGGACATGAGGCAGTGCTGGTCCTGCTTTCGGGGGTGGGGACACTCACAAGTTTTTAGTGGTCCAACAGGAATAGGTGCCCATGCCCTCCACACATGCGCATGGTATGACGCTTACCACTATCACACTCTCCCAGAACAGTCCCCGCCCCAGACATTCCCTCACCCATGTCCATCTCTCCTACTGAGCTCCCTCAGTCTGAGCAATCATTACTCACACTGTCACTCAACACACACACGCACATACACACACACACACACACACACACACACAGAGTCACACAGACAAACAACTAATTACTTATAAAGGTAAGAAAAATAAAATTTACAGAAAGAACAAATTAAGTAAAAAAGAGTACAGAAAAGACAAAAACATGTAGCTTTTTAAAAAAGCTGTTGGGGTCTAAATCAAAGTTTAAATCTCCTCCTCGCTCTGATCTCAAAGTATCAGCAGTCACAAAACACACTACTCTCTCTCCGTCTACACAGGAGAAAGTAAAAGTGTCTGCTTGTATGACTCACTTTCTTCCTGCCTAGCTAAAGAGTATGTCACTTACAGTACTGTAAGTCATGTAATGTGTGGGGGGCTGCCAAATCTGAAACACCAAGTGGATCACTTAGAATCATAATGAAGAACGCAATGTCCATTAAAAACAATGACTTCGCCTTACTTTGTGTTGCCATTCTGCCTTAACGCATAGTGGCAGTGACAAGGCAGAGTGAGCATTTTGCATTGCCCACTCCACATAGCAGAGTGGCAACGTGTAGTGCCCACTTCGCATTCACTTTGCCAGTGGAATTTAAATTTGCTGCATCTCTATGAACAGGGATACATGAGGGAATATTTTATGATGTTCGGGGATATGGGCAAAGAGGGGGACCACAAGACTAACAGGGGTTGGTGCTTGTTAGATTACTGCTCTCAGCCCTTTCAGGGCACCCTGCTCATTCTGCCGGGTACATTCCTGCAAAGGTCATGTAAACGGGGCAATAATGACATGCAAATGGCCCCATTGCACCTTGCATGCCTAATGGCCCCATCTGCATGTGTTGGGCTCTGAATACCAAACTCGAGCACAGCACATCTGGAGATGCGCAGGCCCATCACTTTCCCAGCCGAACCAGGGAATGTGCCGGCGCATCTTGGGTTGGGAACATCACTGGTCTTCACAGAGGAGATGCACCGGGAGCACCTTACAGTACATCCTTTATGTGCCGAGCACAACTTCTTTGTGAATCCTACCCTCTGATTTTAAACTATTATTACAAGATGCTTAAAGAACGCATGGTCATTTGCCAAAAAGGACTGTATAAATACCAGTTGCATATACGAAGATTAATTAATATACTGTCTCAGGCTGGGTTTAATAGTCACCATGGAGATCATATCCTGAAAAGTGAATTTGAATGATGTTGTAGTATGGTAAAAACTATTACAGATTAAATATGACATTTATATGGGTGACAGTGCATCCATTCACAGTTTTGGTGAAGGGAAGCGCAGCGGCACCTGCTGTAAATGCATTTGTGAAATATAAATTCTTATAAGGATATATTTTGATATTTTAACAGATTTCAAATACAGAGGGCCTGAAGAAGTGGCGATGTTAGCCATAAAATATTTCCCACAGTTGTGTTGAGTTAAAATACCTATAAAAGGATACCGTGAGCATTTTCTGAGTGGTGATCATTCTACCGGCATCAGTACCGAGTGAACATTCTGTACCTTGACTTCAACAAAGCTTTCAACTCTGTCCAATATGGAAGGCTGGGCAAAAGGCTGGGTGATCTGGGGTGGAAGACAGAAACTCAAAATGGATAAGAAGATGGCTAAGTAACAGAACCCAGAGGGCTGTCCTTAATGAGGAACACTCAGAGGTCAGGGGGCTAACCTGCAGTGTGCCACAGGGATCGATGTATGGCAAGCTCCTTGGTAGCAGCCCTCAGTGTGTCTGGTTTGTTATTATCAGAGGCAGCAGACTTCATTGAAGGGATCTGAATTAGGCGTTTATGCACCTCAGCACATGTGATAACTCTGATGTAGAAAGAGGGGTGATATGGTCAGACATGATCATAGGATAGATAAAGGGGTGAGCTGGGGGGGTGGAATACCCCAGTATAGGCTGTGAGATCACTGAACCTATGATTAATGGTATTAGCTATCATGATAGGGTTGTTACAGCTGACTCCATCAATCACTAAGTCCTTGGACATAAAATTACAAGTTTGGCCCAAGACTTGTTTAATGTTTTTCCTGAATTCACTTGGATTAACAGCTAAAGAGTCAAACATTGGTTTATAACGCAGGCTTTCATTTTGTTTGATGGCTCTTTTGCACTCACTTCTGAGCACTCAGGGCTGGATTTTTAAAGGGCGATCGCAAGCTGTGACAATGGCAGCTTGTGCTAACCGCCCCACTGTCAGGGAGCCTGCACCTGTGTCCTGCAGCGTGTGGCATCATTCAAACAGACAGCGCATCCACCATGTATGCCACAAGTCGCGGGGTGGACATCTGGCAGCTGGGCCCATGGAAAGGACCATGCCAATGATTGTCTCCTCCCAAGCTCTGATCCACCGGTAGGTTGGAATATTAAAATACAGATTACATCCCTGGTGCTCTAGTGCCCCCCCCCAGCCCAGATCTGTCTTTAATGTATTACTGTTATGATGAATTAACAGCCCTGTTGATCTAGTGGTCCCCCAACCCCAGCCTCGATCCGCTGGTAAGTGGCATCCGTAAAATACATAACAAACCTGGTGATCTAGTGGCCCCCACCACCCCAACGCTGCTGGAAGTGCCTACCACCCTGCTCCCCCCCATTGCAAACCCCAGTCTGGCGACCAGCACAGCCCTCTTCATACCACCACGGCTGGCTGCCGAATGAACTGTCAGAGCATGTATTGTAGTATACAGTTCCTGCACTGACAGTTCATTCAGTGGCTGGCCATGGTGGTATGAGGAGGGCTGTGCCGGTCACTGGATTGGGTTTGGAATGGGGGGGTGAGCAGGCTGGTGGGCACTATCGGCCAGGGTGGGGGGGGTCACTAGATCACGAGGTTTGTTATGTATTTTATGGGTGCCACCTACCGAAAGATCAGGGCTGGATGGGGGGGGCACTAGATCACAGGGATGTTATAAATCCTACACATTTTGGGTGAATGGAGAGGTGGCACAGTTGCCAACCCTCCCATAGGGTGTCTAAGTACCCTTAGACCAACTTTTTGCTGATCTAACTGTACTTAAATCATTGACCTCTGGGAGGGTTCTCTGAACATCAATTAGGGGATATGGCAGCCTGCATCTACCACAAGCCCCCTAGCTCCATACCGCAGCCCTTTTTGTGATGCAAGGCTGTCGCAAATCCCCTTTGCCTCAAGCAGCCTGCGTTTGATGCAGACTGCTTTCCTGAATAGCTCCAGGCTGCATCTTTTCACACAAATTGCCATTTGCCCCCCCCAAGCACCAATCCCCTTTGCCCCGTCAGGGGCAGCCTTAGTGACTTTACAGACAGACCAGCAGGCATCGCTTTCTTTAATTAGGGCCAGCAGGGAGTGAGCCAACCATTCTGTGACTGGGCCACATACACACCTGGAAGTCCGGGGAGCATATTTGTCCTGGAGATCCATAAGGCTATTATTGAGGACAGAGAGGGCCTGGTTTACATCACTAGAGGTCCACAGCTGTGTCCAGTCCATACATGCAACCTCCTGTATGAGTTGAGCAGAGTCAAGCGTTGAAAAATCACTGAACTGTATAACTCTATGAGGGATCTTTGAGGGCTGGGAGAGCTTCTTTGAGAGAAGGGAGTGGTCATGTAGACTCTGAGAGGACACCTGACCAAGGGGGGTTTGTTTAGGGACAGCTCAGCATTTTTAGTGTTGCCACTGAGTCAGTCAGTATTAAAGTCATAAATTAGAAGAAAGTAATTGTTTTGGACCAGTAGACCCACAGAGTTCATGAGTATGGATAGAGCCTGTTGGCTACCAGCTGGGGGAACATAAACACAGAGCATGTTAGCTGTTTGGAATTCCTCAGCTAGAGATCTACATCCACTAGGGGACTGGAAGCATGTAGACCACTAGAGAAAGAGACATGAAGATGAGCCTTGTAGTAGATCATAGTCCCCCCATCTCTCTTAGAAGCAGTGCGGTTAGAGCTAATGAAGTTATATCCTGGTAAGGCACAGAAATTATCGAGTATGTTCAGCTTTAACCAGTTTTCCATTATGCCTAAAATGTCAGGTTTATAGTGGTTAACTCACACGGTGAGGTCACCAAAATCTTTGATTAGGCTGCTTATATTAAGGAGGGCAATTTTAAGACCCTTAACACACTGTCAGGGGGGCAGCTTTAGAATTGGGGGAATGCCAAATGGGGGTCAGGATTAGGCTCAATGTCTCAAGCAATCAAAAGGAAGGATAGTGCTAACTGGATGAGGGACCAAACTTCAGGTAACAAAGATACAGGGCAGCCTCTCCAGCATAGCCCCCCTCAGATACATTATTGCCTGATACTGACCCAATCCCTGGGCAGGAAGAAATAAAAAAGTGTCTTCCCAGGTCTTACTTTGAGTTATTAGAGCATTAGACATAGTAAAGTCAGAAAGGTCTGTCAGGATACCATTACGTATATGATTAGAAGGAAAGGTATTAGCAATAGCAAGCAGACAAACATACTGGTGAAGGCAAGTATCCAATTTAGGCACCCCATGGTATAAACTAGTAGGTACACACAACATTACAACCTAAACAGCCCTGACAAAAGAATAGGTAAAATGTACAGACCTTTGAGCATGGTATAAACTACAGTGGAGAGAGTAACAGGAGCAAACGTTCCAACTAAGGATGCGGCATTATGAGGCACACAGCAGCAATATTAACAATTTATTCTGTCCACAATGTTAAAACAACAGAGAAAAGTAAAACCACACTCTACTCCCACTAGGTAAAAATAGACGCAAAGTGGAGTCCACCAATCAGATAAAGGGTCCTCAGATCAGGGAGTGACTGGAAAGTAGTCAAAGTAAACTGAGTGGTCAGTAACAGGTACACTAGATCTACCCATATAAGGTATAAGGGGATCACAGGCTAATTGCTTTGTATACATCACAGCAGGAAGTTAGTACCTTAGTTCAACACACATGGGGTGACGGGGTGGGGGAGGTACCAAAAGATATCAGGTTCTAGTCACCACAAATTGGATAATATAAAACAAATACTTAAGGCCATCCATATAGGATGTAGGGGGAACCAGTAAAAGTAGGGTACAAATTAGTGGTAAATAACCAGTATTTAATGCCCACCCATATAGTGTGTAGGCGGGAGACAGCAGAAAACATACAAAACTAAGCCATATAGCCAGTACACGATGCAGTAGCAGTATACAGGTATTTATTTCTTAAACAATCCCACAATCTCTGGGCACCTTACATGACAAGAAGATACAAATAATAACAGCAGCAGATACACTCGATTTTACAAATACAAAGAACTGATTACAGTATAGTAGGATACGTTCTTATAAACAAATAGTGTTTTAACCCTTGTTTAAATCTTTCAACTGAAGGGGGTCCCAGAGCTTTCACAGCAGCAGGTTCCACAAAACTGGAGCAGCTACAGCAAAGGTGCAATCCCCAGACAACCTTAAATGCGATCTGGGGGCCTTGAAGAGGCCCACCTCTGAAGAACAAAGAGGGCGGTCAGCAGCACAAGGACAAAGGAGCTCTTTTAGGTAGCCCGGATCCAGATTATCTAGGGCTTTGTATGTTAACAAACCTATCTTGAAGGAGATGTGCCACTTCACATGCAGCCGGTGTAACATCAGCAGAGCCGGAGAGATAAGGTCAGAACAAGGAACTGGAGTAATCAAACTGTTCACCCAAGCAGCGTAAAGGGGAAGCATAGAGGGTCACAAAGGCAAGAATACACATTAAAACATAGAAGCATAGAATTTGACGGCAGATAAGGCTCACTTGGCTCACCTAGTCTGCCCATTTCCCTACCTAACGGATAAGCTGCAGATCCTAGTTAACCAGCAGCCTACTTCCTCCTACCCCCCCACTAGAATTGCCTTATGTCTGTCCCATGCATTCTTGAATTCCCCCACTGTTTTTAACTCTATGAGCTCCTCAGGAAGGCTGTTCCATGCATCTACAACCCTGTCGGTGAGCCGCCCTCCATCTATCTTCAAATTGTGCCTTCTTGTTCTTGCACATCTCTTTTTTTGAAAGATGCTACCCTCTTGGACTTTGTTTATTCCCTTGAGGTATTTGAAAGTTTCTATCATGTCCCCCCTCTCCCTCCTTTCCTCGAGGCTATACATCTTAAGCTCCTTTAGTCTGTCTTTATATGTCTTCTGGTGCAGACCCTGCACCATTTTGGTTGCCCTCCTCTGGACAGCCTCCACCCTGTCTGTCTTTGCGGAGATGGGGTCTCTAGAACTGCACACAGTACTCCAGATGTGGTCTTACCAATTGTCTGTACAGAGGGCCAACATTGCAGCAAGCTAAGGCCAAATAGTATATGCAGGACTGATTGTTACAGTGTGTCCAGAGACTATGAATATAATTATACAATGGCAAGGAAGAATGTTGGTCTTTCATTGGTCAGACTGGGACTGGACCCGTGATGTTATCCCGGTACAACATCACAGGGTCTTAGTCCCAGCACACAGAAGACCGCAGTAACTGAAAGAGACTTAGTCCATGCTGCCCACTTGGCTGACCCGCTCCGCAGCCCACTTCAGTAATTGTAACTTGGCAGCCACCTTCAGTGACCCCCCCACTCGCTTGCCGCCAACGCTCCCAACCACACACATTGCTAATAACCTCCACCCCCAACACACACAGTATTCCACCAAACAGAAAAATCTTCTACATAAAAAAAAAGCCTTCCTCTGAGATGCCATTTCCAGTCCCCCTCGGCTGTAGCATAAGCACTTTCAAATAGCCACGTTAGTCACTCCTTAGACAGACTAATCACTCCGTGCTATGTCTTTCAGCTCAAACAAAAAAGTCAAGCATTTTCCCTGTCCCAGGGCAGGCAGCAGGACTGGTCCAGAGCAGCCAGCATCTTTCTGTTCTATAAGTTATACCAATCATGATCGGTATAATCCAAAGTGCACCGCAAGCAGGACTGTCACACTTGCCCAGTACTCTTCACTTAAATCATGTTTCTCCTACTCCGACGCCCTCAAAACTGCCACCATTAAAACGTATCATTGAAACCTAACTGAAAACATTGGTCACACACTACCATACCACCTCTTACAAACACAAAAAATAAATCTGTGTATGGGGTGGGGGGGCACCCATTTGCAGAGAGAGGCTCATTCATTTACCAGCAGCACCACCTATTGGCTAAAACAAAACTAGTTTTTTTCCTTCATATACCTCCATATTCATAAATGAACCAAAAATGTGTTTAAAAAATCCTTTTTTTAATAGAAATAAGCCTTTGTATGATAGCAATAATGCACTCCAGGGTGTGTGTTGTGCTGGGATAACATCACTTCTGGGATGTTGGATGCACTCAGCCTGCGGCCCCATGCCAAACCACCCCAGGTGTGAAGTTATCCCAGGACAACATACACCCTGTCATGCATTATTGCTGAAACAGTTTGAAGTACTTACATGTCCATACAGATGTAGGTTACTGAGGGTGGTTGAGCAGGGGCAGCATGGCTGGCCACCAGTAGCCTCCCATGGCTGACTCCCTAAAGAAGACTCCCTTTTTGTTGCCCTTTGTGCTGCAACCCTTCACACTCCAGACCACACCCTGGCAGATTGCTAGACAAATTTCTAGTTAATAGGAATATGGCCCACCTTCCATCAGCCCTATTTGCTGAGATGATGGCTCTGTAGTTCCCAGTGGCAAAAGGGGATGGTGGATGAAAAAGGTGTTTGATGGAGGGGAGGGGTCCCAGTTACAACAACTCACCCCTCATGACCCCAGTAGCAAGTTTCAGAGCAGCTGGAGAGTGAAGCTCTGATTGTGCTGTAGCAGGGTGGTCACCATTTGAATTTTGGCACTGAGAGTGTCTATTGGATACTCTGTTTCAGGCAATCCCTCCTTTTTTCAGCCTGATTTCTTCAGGTGAGACAATGGCTCTATAGGGGGATGGCATCTGGAAAAGGCATTTGGAGGAGGGGAAGGGGGTCCCGATTGCAACAAGCCACCCCTCACGATCCTAGTAGCAAGTTTCAGGGCAGCTGGAGAGTGACGCATTGATCACACTGTAGTGGGCTAGTCATCATTTTAATTTTGGTGCTGACAGTGCCTATTCGATCTTCCATTTCTGTTGGCCCCTCCTTCCTTCAGATTGACTAGCTGAGATTAATTCCAGTTTCATAGTTTCTGATGGCACAGGGTGGTGGTGGCTGAAAAAGGCATTCGGTAGAGGGGAGGAGGGCCTTTTTTGAAACAATCCACCCCTCATGACCCCACTAGCAATTTTCAGGGGAGCTGGAGAATGACATTTTGTTCAGGCTGTAGCAGGGTAGTTACTGTTTGAATCTGGCATCAAGGGTGTTTATTTGATGCTCCATTTCAGTTGGCCCCTCCTTTCCTCAGACTGATTGGCTAAGACGACAGCTCTGTAGTTCCAGGTGGCAAAAGAGGACAGTGGATAGAAAAGGTGTTTGGTGAAAGGGAGGGGGTCCCGATTGCAACAATCCAACTGTCACATTCTCAGTAGCAAGTTTCAGAGCAGCTGGAGAGTGAAGCACCAATTGCGTTGTACCAGGGTACTCACCCTTTGAATTGCTGTGCTGAGCGTGTCTACTGGATGCTCTGTTTCAGCTGACCCTTCCTTCAACCTGATTGGCTGAGACAATGTCTCTGTAGTTCCTGGTTGCACGGGGGGATGGCCACTAGAAATGATGTGGAGGGGAGGGGAATCCTGATTGCAACAACCACCCCTCATGACCCCTGTAGCAAGTTTTAGGGCAGCTGTAGAGTGAAACGCCAATCCTGCTGTAATGGAGTAGTTACAGTTTGAATTTTGGCACCGAGAGTGTCTGCTGGATGATCTGTTTTGGTCGGCCACTCCTTCCTTCAACCAAATTTGCTGAGATGATGTCTCTGTAGTTCCTGGTTGCACAGGGGCATGACAGCTGGAAAAGGCATTCGGTGGAGGAGATGGGGGTCCCGACTACAACAACCCACCCCTCATGACCCCAGTAACAAGTTTCAGGGCAGCTAGATAGTGAAATGTTGTTCACACTGTAGTGGGGTAGACACTGTTTGAATTTTGGCACCAAGAGTGTCAATTGGAGGCTCCATTTCAGTCGACCCCTCCTTGTTTCAGCCCGATTGGCTGAGATGACAACTCTGTAGTTCCCTGTGGCACAGGGGGGTGGCAGCTGGAAAAGGCTTTCTGTGGAAGGAGGGAGGGGGTCCAGTTGCAACAACCCACCCATGATGACCCCAGTAACAAGTTTCAGGACAGCTGGAGACTGAAGCATTAATCTGTGTTTGATGTTGCCTTCTGATATTCCCCATGTAACATAACTTTAGACAGTTATTAATTGTAAAAAAGCATACATTAAGGGACAGTTTTTAAATTGTATGTGACTTTTTTCTTCACTGCCACTTTATAGGAAAACAATGGTTACAGATCCTACCTCTGATGCTGCATCCCAAGTCAGCAATTTGTGTTTTTAGCAGAGATTCAATGTTTTTTTAAATATCTTTACCAATCTTGTTTTAACTTTATATTGCTCCTCAGCAGCTTCCAGTTTTGAAGGGTACCCGTAGCTGCCATACAAATCCCTCACTTGTTTTTTCACTAATATGCCCTGCTGACCAATGGTGGAGTCAGCAGGGTATATTAGAATAAGGTGAGTGAGGGATGCATGCAACAGCTGCAAGATGGACACTTGCATCCTTCAAAACTGGAAGCTGCAGAAGAGTAATATAAAGTTAAAAAAAAAGATATGTAAAGGTATTTAAAAAAAATCCAAACTTTGCTAAAATCGCTAAATGGGGACGTGGGATGCAGCATAGGAGGTAGGGGCGATAACCATTGTTTTCCTTTAAATGCATATCAAAATGTTCTAGCACTTGATCACTTATTTATATAAAGAGGCACTACCAGAAGAGATCGCTATTCCCTTGAGAAAGCTCAGTCGTGAGCGAAACATTGGGGATTAGTTCACCGGTGTCTTGTATCTAATTGGTTTTGTCTCCTAAATAAAATGCAACCTGTTTTTGCACTGTGACCGGCAGTAGGACCATACCTCTCAACTGTTACAAATTTTGCATAGTGCTATGAATTTTACACTCAAAATGACCCTTGTTCCACAAAAATATACTGATGTCCCTCATACTATTAGAGCTATTTCTGGGCACACAAACTATTAAAACATTGAGCTAACTTGACAGAAATACTCCTTAACACTAAACGTATGGGGCCACTATTCTTAGACATATTATTCTTTAAAACAGGAAAGTGCTACACATTCTGCCAATTTGCTCTGAATTTTGAAGACAGTGCCATGCATTTTAATGCTGAGAGGGTGAGAGGTGTGAGTGGGACTAACTTTTTTATGCAGAGGCCCAGATATTCAAAAGGGTTGCACATGGCACAACAGTGTTGCACCATGCACAACCCACTGATGCGCCCAGTGTGATATTTAGAGGAAAAAGTACCTGCAAAATCCGATCGCCGGGCGCATCAGTAATGTATGCAGGCACAGGTGGGGGGTGCCCATCGTGAATTCATGCACAGCCCCGATATTCATCCCGGGTCGCAGAGTTATGCAGTGGCAACCCCTACCTGCGCCTGCACAAAGTTAGAGCCCCAAAAGGAACAAGTCGAGGGTCACCCACAGGGTGAGCTGCCGCATTGCAGGGTGTAACACAGCAGCTGCCACCTGTGGGTGGCCCTCGACTTGTTCCCGCTGCACCTGGCGGCACCCCCCATGCCCCGATCATGGGCAGAAGTGTACCAACCACCCCCAAGTAGCCAGATCACGGGCAGAAGTGTACTCCCCACCGAGTAGCCTGATCGTGGGCAGAAGTGTACCCCCCAAAGTCCAATATCCCTGGTGGTCCAGTGGACTGCGAGTAGCCTGATCAGCGGGCAGCATTCCTCACCCCACATCCAATCCCTGGTGATCTAGTGGCCCCACCCACCCACCCACGGAGCCCCACCACCCGTCCTCCCCATCAGGTGGTGGGCGGCAGCACCCCACCTGCCTGCCGCCCTGCCACCCACCGACTGACAGCTCGGTAGGGCTGCATGCCCATTGGTTCAGAGCATGAGCCAATGGACGTGCAGCCCATACCGTACTAGTCAGTTCAGATATGTGAATGAATTCACGACAGAGCTTAGAGCTTTGAGAGCCGGCGTACAGCAGAGCACCTCTTCTACAGACTGCCCAGACTCTACTGAACTCCAGACTGACTTCAAATTCCCCAACGTTCTACTCTAACCTCCAACTGCAACATTCCAGTGTGGCTTATGCAGCAGCGACAGTTCTAAATGATGTCATCCCTCAGTCTCAGCTGAGAATGAGAACAGAGTGAGACAGTGTGAAATCCATTTAACTGGAGTTTCATAAGCTGCCTTTCCTGCCTACCACTAGGTCTTACTGGGATTCTAGTAACCCCGGGTAACAGAAGGGTTACACAAGCATTTAAACTAGCCAAGGAGGGTTGCACTGAAAAGGAGAAGGGAAATCCTAGCCCCTCCCCCCCAAAAAATCAGGGTAGTTAGGTAAACAGCAAGATAGAGAAGTCAATGGAGAGAAGGGCAGGGTAAATGGAGAAAAAGATAAAGGCAGTAAGGACAGGGATGGGGCAAAAAGGGATAAGGCCACCAATGGAGGGTAATGAGTATCAATGCCCGTTGTCAGGGTAACAAGGTCCCTGAACTGGTGGCCTTGATGGAAGAGGGATGATTGGATATTGTGACAGTCACAGAAACATGGTACACAGAGAACCATGACTGGGATGTCAACATACCAGGATACACAATCTACAGGAGGGACAGGGAGGGTAGAAAAAGAGGAGGAGTAGCTCCCTATGTAAGGGAAGGGATCAAAACAACATAACTAAAGGGTAAACAGGAAGGAGAGGAGGCACTGTGGGTCACCCTGGAGACTGGAAATGGCACCACAATCCGCACAAGGGTTGTATACAGACCCCCGTCTCAGGGGGAGGAAATGGACAAGGAAATGATAGAAGGCATCCTTAGGATGGCAGAGAAAGGGGAGATATTGCTGATGGGGACCTGAATATGCCAGATGTTAAGTAGAGTACCTTTGCTGCAGCCACATCCAAGACCAGGGCCATTCTCGATGCCCTACAGGGGGCATGCCTCACACTGCTAGTGTTGGAACCTACTTGGGAGGGAGCAATCTTAGACCTGGTACTCTCAAATGGGGACAGAGAGAGGATCACAGATCTAGAAGTGGGTAGCCATCTGGGAACAAGTGACCACCAAACAATGTTGTTCACGATAAACTTAGCTATAGAGTCAAGCCCTACAAAAGTGAAAGTACTGGAATTCAGGAAGGCTGATTTTGTCAAAATGAGTGAGTGCCTCAGAAAAGCACTAGCAAACAGGCAAGAAGGTGGAGTGGATTAACAATGGCGAAACATCAAAACTGCCATCACAGAGGCAACAAGCCTTTGTGAGAAGCAAATAAATAAATCAAAACGAAAGAAAAAACACTATGGTTCTCAAAAGAAGTGGCAGGGAAGGTTAAGGAGAAAAAGATAGCATTCAGGAAGTATAAGGAAACAAAGAAGGAGCAAGACAGAGAACTGTACCAGTTAGAGCGGAAGGAAGCGGGGAAGGCAGTCAGAATAGCAAAGGCCCAAACCAAGGAAAAGATAGCCAACTCTGTTAAGGAGGATAAAATCTTGTATAGGTGCGTTAGGGGGCAAAGAAAGACTAAGGCAGGGATACTGAGGCTGAATAAAGAGGAGAGTTGTTGGGCAGAGAGGGACAGTGAAAAAGAAGGGATACTGAATGAATACTTCTGCTCAGTATTCACAAAGGAAGAGGAACGGAGGTACCTAATCCAGTCAATAGAAGCACTCTGGATAGGGGAGTTGATATCAGTCCTTTCACAGAAGAAAGGGTTCTGAAAGAACTCCTAAAACTGAAGGTGGATAAAGCAATGGGGACTGATGGAATTCACCCCAGAATTCTAAAAGAACTAAGGGGAGAACTAGTAACACCACTGACTACCCTTTTTAGCAAATCATGGGAGGATGGTGTGGTACCTGAGGACTGGAACAGGGCAGATGTGATTCCCCTTCACAAAAGTGGGAGTAAGACAGAGGCAGGAAATGACAGATTTGTCAGTTTGATCTCAGTGGTAGGGAAAGTGATGGAATCACTTCTGAAGGAAATAATTGTTGAGTACCTAGAGGCCAGTGGGGCACGGGACCCAAGGCAGCATGGATTCACAGCAGGAAGGTCATGTCAGACAAATCTAATAGATTTCTTTGGCTGGGTGACCAAAGTAGTAGATCAGGGAGGGGTTGTGGACATGGCCTACCTAGACTTTAGCAAGGCATTTGACACAGTTCTGCATAAAAAATTAATAAATATGTGCTCACTCACATTTATTCTATGTATGTACTGTTTGAATGTCTATGTTTTATTCTGAAGTGGAGCCTTTGGAAACGAGTCTATGACTCAAAGGGTTGTAATTCAGATTTTTCCTAAATAAATAAAACAAATTAGCCTGCCTGAGAGTGGGTCCCAGGGTGGTAGCCTGGGTAAGACATTGGCTGGACAACAGGACACAGAGGGTACTAGTAAATGGAGTCCACAGTGAAGAAAGGGGAGTTACTAGTGGGGTACTGCAGGGTTCAGTACTGTGTCCAGTCCTTTTTAATGTCTTTATAAGTGACATTGCAGAGGGTCTGGAAGGAAAAGTATGTCTCTTTGCAGACTAGACAAAGATCTGCAACGGGTTGATACACAAGTTGGGGTGGAAAGGATGAGAAGGGACTTGGCAAGGTTGGAGGAATGGTCAAATGTATGGCAGCTTAGATTCAATGCAAAAAAGTGCAAAGTAATGCACCTGGGAAACAAAAACCCAGGGGAAGAGTACACAATGGGGGGTGAGATACTGACAACAACAAAATCCAGAGGAGGGCAACCAAAATGGTGCAGGGTCTGCACCAGAAGACATATGACAGAAGACCAAAGGAGCTTAATATGTATAGCCTCAAGGAAAGGAGGGGGGACATGACAGAAACTTTCAAGTACCTCAAGGGAATCAACAAAGTCCAAGAGGGTAGCATCTTTCAGAAATAGAGATGTGCAATATCAAGAGGGCACAATTTGAAGATAGAGGGAGTAAGGCGTAGAGGTAATGTGAGGAAGTATTTTTTTCACAGAGATGGTTGAAGATGCATAGAACAGCCTTCCTGAGGAGGTCATGGAGTCAAAAACAGTAGAGGAATTCAAGAATGCATGGGACAGACATAAGGCAATTCTTGTGGGGGGTAGGAAGAAATAGGCTTTTGGTTAACTAGGATCTGCAGCTTATCCTGTAGGTAGGGAAATGGGCAGACTAGGTGGGCCAAGTGGTCCTTATCTGCTGTCAAATTCTATGTATCCATGTTTCTATGCCGCCAGTACAATACAGTACAACACAATACACTAGAAGGCAATGTAGTGAGGCACATGTTTGCACACGTGAGTGTAGTACATACTTACAGCTTCAGCAGCTAGTGCTCGTGCAGTTATAATAAAGAAGCTGAACAGTAAACAGCCTCCTGTGGTTTATCATACTTTACAGGCCAGCTTCTGGCACAAAGGGTGATCTAAGCAGCCAATTTAACTTGAAGCTGCAGTTGGAGCTTGAGGGGAAGAACGGACAACTTCTGGCACTGCGGGTGCCAAAGTTCATACCACAATTTGTGAAACCAAGCTTGGCAAAAATGTATCACTGGTGCATAATACAAACTGATATCACTTTCCATACTAGAAAACAATTTTATTATGCTGTTACAATATTAATGAAATCCTGTATGAAGCCCCTGTATTTCCAGAATGTACCATCACAAATAAGACAGAGGCTTACAAACAACTCATTGATAAGAGGGTACATACCAGATGTGGGACATCTGTTGGCTTTCTTGCCATGGTAAATTGGGAGTCAGAAACTTCCTGAAACATAAATCCATCAAGGAACATATGTGCCCAAGGCCCCAGTGTAGTCAGGTACATTAAACACTGGATCATTTTTTTCTCTTCTACCCCTTTGCACAATTCTAGTCATTTTTTGCACAAGCATGGGCGATAACTGCCTTCTCCCCATCACTTCAATGTGCTTACGGAACTGGATGAAATAATATGAGATGATGCTTGTGTAACTTGATTTACTCCGTGGCTTTCCACCTCTCTATCCGTGGGATATACCACCCTGTAGGCACGTATGCAAGGGAATCCTAGAGGAGGCCCCCCCCCCCACAGGTGCCGGGAATGAATGCATCAGCTAAAGGTACTGTAGGTTATGAAGAAGCCCACGGGGAACAGAGACGAGCTGCTGGAGGAGGAGGGGTGGATGGTGGGCCATGAAAAAGAATCCTGGCAAGTCCCAGGATTTAGTGACCTTTTAAGCTCGATGGGGGAGTGATGTTGTTGTTCCGACCATCGCACCTTGGGCTTAAAGTCCTCCCATTTGATGTGCTTATGCAACTGGATGAAATAATATGAGATAATGCTTGTGTAACTTGATTTACTTTGTGGCTTTCCGCCTCTTTATCCGTGGGATATACCACCCTGTAGGGGTACGATGTAAGGAACCCTAGAGGAGGGTCCCCCCCCCTCTACAGGTGCCGGGAATTAATGCATCGGCTAAAGGTAGGATAGGAAGAAGCCCAAAAAGAATACCCAAAGATGTTGAGCTTCAAAGAGGTGAGGATGATGAGTGAATTCTGAGAAGAGAAGGGCTGACTTCCCAAGGAGAGAGAGGAAAGCCAGGGCCACCATCTGCCTCCATCCAACAGCGGAACCTAACTAACTAAGCGAAGAAAGCACCAACTAACTCAACTAATTAACCGAAGATAGCATGAACTCTAACTAATATTATGACCATTAGCACAGAGGAGAGGAGAGGAAAAAAACCCTTTGAGGAGGAAACCTCTAGGGATCCAAGGCCTAGGTCGCTTTTCCTCCAGGCTGATGATGTTTGATTTGAGGACGTATGTTGGTAAAGAAAATGATTCGTGAAAGAAAAGGACATGAGTAGGGCAATTGGCTGGATAGGGGAAAAACCCCAAAAGAAAACACAGGTCGAAGAAGGAACATGATGCAGCTGGAACCCTAGATGCGTATGCTTTTTTTTTCCTTTTTTGTCATCCAACAATATCCAGATGTGCGCGTGAGAAGACTGCAGCTGAAGAAGACTGATGATGATGAGTGCTGCGACTGAGTGTTGTGAGAAAGTATACTCTGAGGCCAAGAAAGCATGCCTGGAACCAGAGGTATGCTCGGATTGAGCGGTCAGTAGGAGCAAAATGGACAATGGATGATGATGGAGTGAAGCTATGATTGAAGTGAATCCTGGATGGCTGGTGTGAAGTGGTGAAAGATGACCAGAGTTTGGAACCTGATACAGGTGGCTGGAGAGCTGCAGGTTGATGAGGAGGCATATGAGTAATGATAGGTATGCCCAAAAGAAATATCGAATGCATGACAGAAGGAGGCAACGGAGACATATGAGGCAGCTGAGGTACACCAATTGAGTGAGTGAAATAAAGGAGTTAGAGGAGTGGCATCATGGGCCTGAGAGGCAGGAAGGCCGTCGATGCAGGATTAAGTGATGGGAGAAAGGAAACCCGGAGGCCAAGTGAAACCATGACTGGAGGGAATTCTTGATGGCTGATGATGAAATGAAGCAATGAAGGGAGGTACCATGAGATAAGAAATGGTTAACGAGGACCAGAGCAGGTCGAAGCGAGGTATCATGGACCAGCATGTCCATGACTGGATATCAAGGCAATACGAGGTAGCAGGGAATGATCAGACCATCATCTGGAACTAGATGCTCAAAAGCCTCAGGAGGAGCAGCAGAGGATGTAGGATGAGGAATAGTAAAACTGGATGATGGATGAAGAGGAGTACAGCCGTGAATGGTGTGAAGCCACGCTAGCTGGTATGAGAAAAGGCATGATGAGAGAGGAATCCAGGATTGGAGTGAATCTGTGATGGCTGATGATGACTTGAATGAACTGGAAAATGAACTGGGATAAAGGTAGGAGGATGGGCAATGGAGCGGGGAACAGGGAGACTGTAGTACAGAGGAATCGGGAGTACGGAACACTGGAAGAGAAGGATGGAGGACAGGCACAGAGGAGCCCAGGTGGTGAGGAGAGACCCCGAAGATATCAAGCAGCAGATCAAAGATGCCCCCGAGAAGCACTGAGATGCTTCCAGAATAGCATGCATGCATGCACTGGCAGAGAACAGCAATCCCACAGCACTCATAGCCATGCAGAAGGAATGCAAGGCCAGTTGTCCGTGTGGGAGGCGGGCATGTCATGATACAGTACAACAACCATGGACTACAGAGCAATGAAGGAGAGCAGTGGAGGCGTGAAATAATAATGCCACCACAGCTATAAAACAGTCCAGGTCCTGGAATGAAATTAAAGGGCAGCAGGCAGTAGAGAGTATACCTCTCAACTGCTATGAATCCCCAGACCCCGCATAGCACTATGAGTAACACACTCAAATTCACCCATATCCCTCACAAAGTTACTGAAGTTCCTCATAATGGTAGAGCTATGCATAACAAACCAATTCGAAAATCATCAAACTAAGACGAAAGAAAACAGTTGGTAGTACTTATCAAAATGGGTCCACAAGTTGGAAACATAAAAGTTGTTGAAAAGAAGAAAGTGCTCCACATACTGACCATTCACCATGATGTCAGAAAGCCAGTGCTATGATTGTGTAGAGCGGAGAGGTTGAGAGGTATGGTACAGAGGGTCCCATTTTTTTTTTTTTTTTTTTTTACATAATAAAAGGTTTTTAGCAGGCCAGCGAACTGGGAAAAGGCTACAGCGCATTACGACCCCAACGAGGTCAATAACAGGGAGGAGACTGGTCAATACTCCAACGGGAGCAAGCCACAGAAGGAGGGGACAAAACAGCTGCCGGGACCCAGAGAAGAGTTGCCCGAAATGAGGAGACCGAAGGGAAGTAGCCAGCATGAGAGGCAGCAGGAGAGGGCGGGCCAGCGATACAGCAGCAATCCGGGGGAGCCACTGCCGAGGGCTGAATAGAGCTCAAGAAAGCAATGGCAGGGAAGCACATCCAATGCCGGCTAGCAATGGGCAAGGTACGGAGACAGCAGTGGGGAGAACAAGCTGGCAGCCAAAGGCCAGTGACGGGGTCCTGGGAGGAAGGAGCAGCAAACAGGCGGGAGTGGCAAAAACGGAGAGGAACTGGGGGGAGTAGTGGGTGCAAATGTGAAAAGACAAATCGTCATGAAGAGATGAAGAGCAGCACCTCTGGCCACAATAAAAAAGAATCCTGGTGAGGCCCAAGATGTAGTGACCTTTTAAGCTCGATGGGGGAGTGACGTTGGTGCTCCGCCCATCGAACCTCATGCTTAAAGCCCTCCCATTATGAGATACTAGTGCTAAGCCCTTATCCTCCCAGATTGAGAAAATGTGATTCTAGTACTTTATGTGTCATTTTTGCATCTTGGGTAAACACAGGACCCCACTGGATGTGAGATGAAGGTAAATACATTGGAAAAATGGGTAAATGCAGGACCCCACTAGAAATCAGATGTTGTAGATAAATACATTGAAAGTAAGGTAAAAGCAGGACCCCACTGGAAATTAGATGCTGTAGGTAAATGCATTGGAAATATGGGTAAAAGAAGGACCCCACTGGAAATGAGATGTTGTAGGTTAATACATTGTAATACATCGATAAAAGCAAGATCTTACAGTAAATGAGATGTTTATAAATACTTTGGAAAAATGGGTAAACGCAGGACCCCACTGGACATGATATGTTGTAGGTAAATACATTGAAAAAAGTGGGAAAATGTAGGACCCCACTGTAAATGAGATTTTGTAGGTAAAGTAATTGGAAAAAATGGGTAAACACAAGATCTTACTGGAAATGAGATTTTGTAGGTAAATACTTTGGAAATAAACAGGTAAACGTAGGACCCCACTGGAAATGAAATGTAGGTAAATACATTGGAAAAAATGGGTTAAAGCAAGATACCACTGGACATGAGATGTTGCAGGTAAATACTTTGGAGAAAATGGGTAAATGCAGGACTCCACTGGAAATGAGATGCTGTAGATAAATACATTGGAAATATGGGTAAAAGAAGGACCCCACTGGAAATGAGATGTTTTAAGTTAATATATTGGAAAGAATGAGTAAAAGAAAAATGAGTAAAAGCAAGATCTTACTGGAAATGAAACGTTGTCGGTAAATACTTTGGAAAAAAATGGGTAAACGCAGGACCCCACTGGGCATGAGATGTTGTAAGTAAATATACTGGAAAAATGGGTAAAAGCAAGATCTTACTGGAAATGAGATGTTGTAGGTAAATACTTCGAAAAAAATTGGCAAATGCAGGACCTTATTGGACGTGAGATGTTGTAGGTAAATACATTGAAAAAATTAGTAAATGCAGGACCCCACTGAAAATGAAATGTTGTAGGAAAATTCATTGGAAAAAATGGATTAAAGCAAGATTCGACTGGACATGAGATCTGGTAGGTAAATACATAGGAAAAAATTGATAAATGCAGGACCCCACTGGAAATCAAATGTTCTAGGTAAATACATTGGAAAAACTGGGTAAAAGCAATAACTTCTTTACGTCCTGTGCCTCCTCCCTTCTTGTATCCTTTCCAAGTATACCTCGCCCCACCCCCATTGTACCCCCTTACTCACAATCCCTTCTCCCCCCAAATTCACCTTTAAACCAATCCTCCCTAATGACACCGTGAGAGTCTTACTTGCCTTGAATCGAAGCAAAGGCAAGAGCCCAGACGGTCTTGACACAAAACTTCTTTACATCTCTGCCTACGCTATCACTCTACCCTGACCCACCTCATGAACCTTTCCTTCTTGCATGCATCTGTTCCAATGACTTGGAAATCTGCCACCCTGATCCCTCTTCCCAAAGTGGGTGACTCCTCCAATCCTAGCAATTGCCACCCCATTTCCCTGCTACCCATCCTGGCTAAGGTTCAAGAACACCTCGCACTCGAGCAACTCTCCAGTTTCCTTGGCTCCTCCTCCTTCACCCCTTTCCAGTCTGGCTTCTGTTAAAATCACTCCACTACCACATCCCTCCTAAGTCTCACTGACTCCATCCTCACAGAGATGGACCAGGTTTGCATCACCTCTGACATTTTTGTTGACCTGGCCAACGTCTTCGATACTGTCGCCCACACCCTCCTACTCCACAAGCTGACAGCGGCTGGCCTCTCCGACACAGCCACCTCCTGGTTCTGGTCATACCTCACTGGCCAGTCCCAATCTGTCAGAGTCAGAGACTCCTTCTCACCATCCCTCAAAATCAACTGTGGTGTTCCCCAAGGCTCAGTACATAAGGACATAAGAAAACAGCCAGCAGAAGGAGACCTATCAGTCTATCGTGTCTGCTCAGGTTAAAAATATTGCTTGTGCCTTGAGATTTCAACTGTGCCTCTGCTCCCTCCCCCGCCTCCCTATCCCCTGGATTTCTTTGTTGTATTCTGACAATGCCTCCTGGCATTCCCTTATGTTTGTCCCAGGCTCTTTTGAAGGCTTCCACTGACTATGTCTCCACCATCTCCTACTCTGGCAGCTCATTCCATGCTGTCATTTCCTCTCTGTAAAGAAATGCTTTCTCATGTCCCTCTTGAACCTTTCCCCCATCAGTTTTAGGCTGTGCCCTCTGGTAGTGGTGTTGTCCCTTTTATTGAATAGACCCTCACAATCCACCCTGTTAATTCCCTTCAAGTACTTGAAAGTCTCAATCACATCCCCTATCTGCCTCCTCTCCTCCAGGGTGTACATCCCCAGGTCACCCAGCCTCTCTTCATATGATTTATCCTGCTGCCCCTCTATCATTTTAGTTGCTATCCTCTGGACCCTCTCCAGCATGTTTATATCCTTCTTCAGGTGCGGATGCCAATATCTCACACTGTACTCCAAGTGTGGTCTTACCAATGACCCATAGAGTGGCAGAATAACCTCTTGCTTCCTGCTGCTAAATCACCTTGCAATGCATCCCAGCATTTTGTTTGCTTTTGCAACTGCATGCTTGCATTGAGTCGAGTGTTTCAGATTACTAGAAATTACCCCAGCTCCTTCTCTTCCTCCGATGGTGTAACCTGGACCTTCCCAATGTAGTACTCTGCTCTAGGGTTCCTCACCCCTATGTGCAGCATGTTGCAATTTTTGGCATTGAACCCGAGCTGCCATATCCCTGACCATCTCTCCAGTCTAGCTAAATCCTCCCTCAGCTCTTTTACCCCCACCTGGGTGCCCACTTTCCTACAGAACTTGGTGTCATCAGCAAACATGCACATTTTTCACTGAATGCCTTCCCCTATGTTGCTGATAAAGATGTTAAACAACACCGGTCCCAGTACAGACCCTTGTGGAACCCCACTGGTAACCTCCTTGGTACATGAGAATGCACCCCCCAGTACCACCCTCTGTGTCCTGCTTCTCAGCCAGTTCTCAACCCATCTAACCAACCTTTCCCCCACTCCCAAGTCCTTCAGCTTCCTTATCAGCCTTTTGTGTGGCACAGAGTTAAAGGCCTTGCTGAAGTCTAGGTACATGATGTCCACTGCCTGGCCTTTGTCCACAGTCCTGATGACCCATTCAAAGAACTTGATCAAGTTCATTTGACATGACCTGCCTGCCACAAACCCGTGTTGTTTAATGTCCTGCAGTCCAGTTCCCTCTAAGAACTTGACCAGACCCTACTTCAATACTGTCTCCATTATTTTACACACAATTGACGTCAGGCTGACGGGCCTGTAGTTACCAGGATCTTCCTTGGGGCCACTCTTGTGAAGTGGCATGACATGCGCTGTTCTCCATTCTTTCGGCACCTCCCCTGTATCAAGAGATCTATTAAAAAGGTTTGTCAGTGGTCCTGCCAACTCCTCTGCCAATCTTTTAGTAAACTGGGGTGTACTCCATCAGGTCCTGGGGATTTCTCCACCTTAGGTGCCATGAACCCCTCCCTCACCCATTCTAATCCTATGGCCCCTTTTGGATCCTCCCCAGTCCCCACCCTTCCCTTCCCACCTGGTGGAGTTGGACCCCCTTTTTCTTTGGTAAAGACAGAGCAGAAGTATTCATTTAATACTTTTGCTTTTGCCCCATCTTCCACCACTATGTTATCGCCTTTCTTGAGCCTGACTATGCCATCCTTTTTTGTCCCTTTTTTCTTTAATGTATCGAAAGAAGGCCATGTCCCCCTGCTTTACCCTTTCTGCTATCTAGAGTTCCTTCCTTGCTTTTGCTTGTATTAGCTCCCTTTTTGCTATCTTAGCTAGCCTTTGGTACTCCTACTCATCCTCTACCCTTGCTGTCCTTCTACATTTCTTGCATGCAGCCTTTTTCTCTTTTACTACCTTTGCTACTTCCATGTTAAACCAGCTTGGGGGTCTAGTTCCTGCCTTCTTCCTCCTCCTCCCCCATTTTATGCAACTATTTGTGGCATTGTATATGGCCCTTCTGATTGTGCCCCAAAATTCCTCTACTCTCAAACCTTCTTATATGTCCCCTAGTTCCTCTCTAATCATGTCCCTCATTTTTTTAAAGTTCGTCTTGCTGAAGTCAAATGTTTTTGTCTTTGTGGGTATGTCCTCCCTGCCCATGTCCAGGTTGAACCACACTGTGCTGTGGTGACTTCCACCCAACGGATCCCCAATTTCCAGGTCCTGCACTTGTTCCCTATTAGTGAGCACCAGGTCTAGAATTGCATCTCCCCTGGTTGGACTGGTCACATGTGTCATAAATCCATCCAGGATCTCGTCCAAGATTACCTGACTTCTGGTGCTGGATGTGGCATGATTGACCCAGTCCACTTTGGGCAGGTTGAAGTCACGCAGCACCACTATCTCCCCCCTCACTGCTGTGCTTGTCAACTGAGTGCATAATTCCCTGTCATTTTCCTCTCCCTGACTGGGCGGTCTATATATGACCCCCATTCTTATCTTCCTCCCGTTATTTGTCTGGATTTGTAGCCATAGTGCCTCAGTGCTCCTTTTTTTCCATTTCTTTCTCTCTTGCACATACAATACCTTCCCTGATGAATGCTGCCACCCCCCTTCCTTGCCTGTCTCCCTGTCCTTTCTATACAGTTTGTAACCTGGGATCGATAGGTCCCAGTCATGGTGTGCTGTTACCCAGGTCTCTGTAATGGCAGCAATACCCACCTTGCTTTCTGCTAGTAGCTTGTAGGTCTGCCATCTTGTTCCCAAGACTTCGCGCATTCAGTGATACCACCGCCACTTTGACCCTGCTGTGCGTTTGTTCCTCTTTTGACCTAGTCTTTCTGGTCTTTCTTCCCTCCTTTCCTCTGTTACGAGATCCCTCCCTGCTCTCCATGTTCTCCCTCCGTTGCTGTGAGGGGGGTGCTCTGGCCTCCCTTTTTCTGCCCCCCCTTTACAGTTTAAACCTAGTTCACTTGCCATATACTCCTCTATTTTAACTTTGATTTTCTTCTTCCCTTCCCAGTTCAGGTGTAGTCTGTCTCTGCCATAGAGTCCCTTGTCCAACCATATGCCTCCCCAGCCACCTGTAAGCCCGTACCTCGCTTCTTTACACCAGTGGGTTAACCATCCATTAAAGTCCTCTATCCTCTTTTTTCTAGCTGTGCTGGCTCTTGGTACTGGAATTATCTCTGAGAAGGTCAGTGAGTTCACTGACTGCCTGCATTCCATAGCCAAGTCCATCAATCTTTGTTGCACCACCCCAGCCTCCTCCCCAGCTAAATCATTTGTCCCTATGTGTAGTACCAAGTCTGGTTTCACCCCCTCCACTCTTACCAACTCACTTAGCTTTTGTGTTGCTTTGCCTGCCTCTATTCCAGGTACGCACACCACTGTTGTCCTCCTGTGTGGGTCCTCAAATCTTCCCCATTGTATCCCTTTAATTATTAAGTCCCCATAGATTATTATTTTTGTAACCCCTTGTTACCCGGGGTTACTAGAATCCCAGTAAGACCTAGTGGTAGGCAGGGAAGGCAGTTTGTGAAACTCCAGTTAAATGGGTTTCACACTGTCTCACTCTGTTCTCAGTCTCAGCTGAGACTGAGAGATGACATCACCAATAGAACTGTCACAGCTGCATAAGCCACATTGGAATCTGCAGCAGAGGGAGTGAGATAGAACACGTTGGGAGTTTTCAAAGTCAGTCTCCTGCTTGCCCTCAAGCAGGAAGGGAGTTCTTGTTCACCTTCTGAAGAGAAGGAGTGAGTGTCCAGTGTTCAAGTGGTGGAGACCGCTGTCCAGGTCTCAGTGCCACCTCCCTCCGGGGGGGGGGGGGAGTAGAGGAAGTAAAGTATCCCCATGTAGATTCCAGGGGCAATCCCCTAATTTCTGCTAAGAAAGAAAGCTGCCTTTTTACAGTTTTAGTTTGTGCTTGAAAAGTGGAAAGAGTTGTACTTTGCCTGTGGGGCACCTGCAACAAAAGGGTGAGTGTTTGCTCTAATTTGAGAGGGCAAAAATGTGTTTCTTCAGCCTGGGAAATGTGAAGAAATCTGGGGTTTGAACTACTATTTGGGAGGCCTATAGTACTAGGACCAACAAATGGAGTAGTGTCAAGAGCTAAAGTGCTGTGTGAATTCAAGTAATATTGTAGCGGGGGTGCGACAGTTCATCCACCGTTTCATCTACATTTCAGAAGTTTCAGTTTGTCCAGAGAAATGGCCAGGTATGGGCTGTGGAAGCTGGAGGTGGGAACACCCCCCATCTTTAGTAACCAGGTCCACCTCTACGGATTTCTGCTGTGATTGCTACTTGCCTCATGCTCAGTGATGAGGGAAGTACCCAGACGTGGGTTAAATGGGAAAATCTCTCTAGGGAGCAGAACTAAGTGGTGGGAAGCCACAACAAGGGTAAAGAATTATCTTTGTGAGATGGGAGTCAGAAGAAGTAAGAAGGAAATCTCCCTAGGAGTCACAGACTCTAAGTGGTGTGGGGAGCCACAACAAGTAAAATGGGTTCATTCTTCCAATGAACCGCCAGTCAAGTGGCTGGCAGGGGAGCCGGGACAGTCGGGCTGTGTACCCAAAGCGCGTGCAAGTCTGGGCTGTGTGCCTGGTGGGTCCAGAGCCTGAAAATAGTAGAAATGGTTCATTCTTTCAGTGGACCGCCTAGTAGTCTCTAATCTGCATTAACAGCAAACATAGCCCCATGGGGGTCCATCTATGCTTTGTTGTGTTCAGCTAGTTGTGAATAAAAGCCACACTGAAAAATCCCATTCCTGGTTCTGGACATTACAGTTATTGCTTCCTGTGTTCGGATTTACTTGGGTGCCCCTGTGCAGAGTAGCCAGACCTTGGTCCCCTTGTGCTGAGTAACCTCATCCTCCCCAAACCCAGGTCCCCACCAGGTATTGCTGCCAGCACCAACAGCATGCCACCTGTCATTTTGGTAAAAAGGCAGGGGTGAGGGGTTACATTTTATTTTCTCCAGAGTGACCATGCCCACTCCCATTCTTTCTCCCTCTATAATGGTTCTCCCTACTTTCAGGATGTTCTAGATCTTGGGCTATGGTTTCCTTACTTGTCTCAACTATTTTTGGTTGTTTTATGACCTGTACTATGGTTTCTTTACCTGTCTCCCCCTCTCCCTCTTCCACTAGATCCCTATGGAGACCATTGCCCCATGGGTCTTGACTCCTATAGTGTCAACCATCTTTCCACTTTTTTCCCTCTTTCCCTTAATGCTCCATTCTTTACCTGTCTCTCCTGCGTTCCTGCTATCTCCATCCCTTTTCCTCGAGTACTCAGGATTCTACCCTTCCCGTGATTACATCCAATTTCCCTCTCTCGTTTCTTCCCTAGTGTTGTGCAGTAGCCTAGTTTCTGATTCATTTTTGTCTCCTGGAGCCCCGTCTGTCAGTATTGCATATCTATTGTATGTAGGCAACTCTGGGAGAGATAGTTTCAGAGTCCTCTGCCTCCTGCCCTGAGTTCTGTGTTCTTGTCTCCCGTCTCTTGCTATCTTCCACCTCTCTCCACTTACCCTTTTCCACCTTTCCCTTCTTCCACTTCCATCTTGGTACAGATTATCTGGTTGGCTTGTCCCTACCTTCTGTACGTCTCCTTCCCGTCCTTCCCTATTGTTCAGCCTCTTTGGCCTCTGTGCCTCTGATCTTTGTCCAGTTTGCCCCTTTATCCCCGTCATGTTGTCGTTTTCATTTCCTGTAACACCGTGGTGAGCAGTTTACTTCATATGTAATTGTCGCTATACCCTCACACTAGGTGCCCCTCTTTCCTCCATAGTATCTCCACAAATACTGCCGCTCCACACTTGTTATATCCCACAATCTTTCCACTACCATTGCTGCCTCCCCTAAACCCCCACATATTTCACACTGCTACTCAGGTTATAAATGCTCCTCCAGGTATTAAGTTTCTCTTTAGACACACCCCTTTCCAGCAACCACACTATTTACTAAATTTAGAGTCCTCCTGCAACTCGTAGTTTGACTGCAATATCACCCAACCTGTTTCTCACTAACAATTGGTATTTTGGCTGGATTATTATCCTACCTGTACAGTACTTATTTTAGTAGACCATAACTGCACTAGCTGGGATTATCAAAGCAGTAAAGAGCTGGAACCATCATATGCTGTGTATTATATTGTAATGTAGTGCTGCAGTGAGCTGAACGAAGTACTTGGCCCCATTCTTGTTTGCATATTTCTTAATGATCTGCCTAACGTCTGCTCATCGGCATGCATACACATGTATGCAGATGACACCGTGCTATTCTTACCTGGGAAGTCCCCTGCTGAAGTAACTATCAGTCTGCAGCTGGACTTAAGCAAGGTCCAGCGCTGGTTTTGTGCCAACCAACTCTCTCTGAATGCCAAAAAACAGTCTCTATGACCTTTGGCATCAGACAAAAACTGGCCACAATCATCTCCATCCCCAATTTCCACACTCTTATATGTACTAAACTGGATAACGTCCACTCATTTAAGTACCCTGGCTAGACAGGATCTTGACTATGGTATACATACAGATGCCATCCACAAAAAACTCCTCCCTAAGCTTGTTGCCCTGAACAGACACCGTAGCTGCCTGCCCATGCAACCCAGGAGCGAAACTGTTCAAAAGATGATTCTCCCTGTCTTCAACTTTGGAGACACTGTCTACAACTCTGCTCTAAAGACCAACCTAGCCAGACTGGACACTCTTCAACTCCTTCTGCCGCTGTGTCCTTGGCTGTCCCCCTCTCACCCATCACTGCCATCTCTATACTTCTCTCTTCTTCCCCTCCCTCACTGCCAGGTGCTTGTCCCATACCGCCAGCCTAGTAGGTAAGTTCTGGCTTGGCACTCTACCATCTTACCTGTCCTCCCTCTTGTCAATCCCCCCCACCCTCCAGCTACTCTCTTCGTGCACCTACACTCAGAATGCTTACCCTCCTGCCAAGGTGATCCTCATCTGATTGAAATGCCTTTTCCTAACTATTTCCCAGCTCCTGGAACTCCCTCCACCTCAAAATCCACTCTGCCAATTCTCGCCGTTCCCTTGCATTCCTCCTCCGGACACACTCGGTTCACTGTTGCAACTGTAACTAATCACCAGAATACCTACCCCAACTAATTCCTACTCTGTAAATGCAAGTCATTCCCCACGTATACTTTCTGCTGCACCAGCCCTACCCCTCGCTGTCCCTGACCCCCAACTCCCATGCCCCTCCGTACACTCCCCCTTTTATCTCTCCTTTCCATACTCCCATCTCTCTCTACTACCCTCATCCCCTTTCCCTCCCTTCCCCTACTTTTCCTCCCTCTCTCTCTTCCCTCTCTCCTCCTAATCCTTCTCCTCTTCCCTCCACAATCTCCGTTTACCCTTTATCCCTGTCTCTCCCTTCCCCACAACCTCCTTCCCCCTACTCCACGTCCCTCTACAATTACTCCTCATCCACTTCTACCCTCCCCTCCCCCCAAAAACCTCCCTCCCCATTCCACTTCCCTCTGCAAACTCCTCATGCTCCCCCCTTCAACCTGTATCCCCCTACTCCTCATACCCCTCTCCCAGCCTGCGCCACATCCACTTACAGGGTTCTCTACATCCTGAAGGGGAGGTGGCTCTGGCGCCCCATCCCCTACTTCTACCCCAAGTTCCCCATACCCCCCCATTTCCACATGGCTCCAGGCTCCACCTCTCTGAATTTACAGCACTTACAGTCGCTAGGGCTCATTCCCATCCCTTCCCTCTGCACTAATAAGGGGTGACCTCCTGGCATAAGTTTAATGTTCACCTAAGTTAAATTGTTATCAAAGTGCCTGCTCACCTTTAGCTTGTATTCAACATCTTGTCCATGCTCTCTCACCTGACTGTAACCTGATGTTTAAGTGCTCAATTACTGTTGCTCTGCTCACCTTAGTATACATATTAACCTATGCTCAAACTCCTATTACCTGATCTGCAACTGCAGTGACAGACCCTGCTTACTGCTCTTATTCCTAGTTACCAACTACCTGCATTGTATCCTGCTTTGTGTATGATTCTGTACTCTGTATTCACCTAATGTTTTGATATCCCCCACCTATGTTCCCCCCCTCCCCAGGACACTTCTGGAAATTAGCTATTCTCAGTTCATGTTGCTTTCCTGGTAAATCTCTTCAAATAACTAAATAAGAGGTATCCCATGACTTTGGAGACCATGATTGGGAGCCTACCGAAAGGGCGGCTCAATCGCAGTGCCTGTCATTGGGGCAACTGGGGAAGGTGGGCGATTGGATGAGGGGGTGCGTGAAAGAGAGACATCCTGTTGCTACATGCCTACGTGTGCGGGGTGTGCGAGCATGCCGAGCGCTGGGTGGGAGGGGATGGAGGTAGTTGTAGTGGGTGGCACCGTGGCGAGCTGCTTCTGTGTCATGGTGGGTGGGTTCAGAGCTATGGCGGGAATGGTGCTGGGTTTGGGTCTGGGAACAGGTATTCTTTGTTGTGCCCAGTCCGAATTTTTATTTTTTCTGCATTTGCAGCCCCCTGACATGCACACCCCCTAAAGCTGAGAATCCTTAATTAGGGGGATGCAGGGAAGCCCCAGATAAAGCAAGAAATTCCAACCCCCAGCACCATTTTGTTGTGTGTTGGGAGTACATCACCAAAATATTTTTTGGCGATGTGCTGTCGCCCTAACAGTGATTGCCCATCGGCGATCACTGTTATCACATAGATCCAAAGCAAGAACCCCTGGGAAATCAGATGTTGTTGGTAAATACATTAGAAAAAAAATGTGTAAACACAGGACCCCATTGGAAATGAGATGTTGTAGGTAAATACATTGGAAAAATGGGTAAAAGCAAGATCCCACTGGACATGAGATGTTGCAGGTAAATACACTGGAAAAATGGGTAAAAGCAGGAACACACTGCAAATGAGATGTTACAGGTAAATACATTGGACAAAATCGGTTAAAAAAAGATCCTACTGAACATGAGCTGTTGTAGGTAAATACACTGGAAAAATGGGTAAATGCAGGACTCTACTGGAAATCAGATGTTGTAGATAAATACATTGGAAAAAATGGGTAAAAGCAGGACCCCATTTGAAATGAGATACTGTAGACAAATACATTGGAAATATGGGCAACAGCAACACCCAACTGGAAATGAGATGTTGTGGGTAAATACACTGAAAAAATGGTTAAATGCAGGACCCCATTACAAATGAGATGTTGCAGGTAAATACTTTGGAAAAATGGATTAAAGCAAGATCCCACTGGCATGAGATGTTGTAGGTAAATACACAGAAAAAATGGATAAATGCAGGATCCCAGTGGAAACCAGGTAAATACATTGGAAAAACTGAGTAAAAGCAGGACCCCATGGGAAATGAGATGTTGTAGATAAATACATTAGAAAAAAAAATGTGTAAACACAGGACCCCACTGGAAATGAGATGTTGTATGTAAATAGATTGGAAAAATGGGTAAATGCAAGATCTTACTGGAAATTAGATGTTTTTGTTTTTTCAATCAAAATTTTATTAAGCTTTTCACAATAATACATATACGACATCATAAAGTTATCATCCAAACTGTAACAAATACAATCATATTTGTATTTTGAGCACTGACTTGGATATTGCAACAACATTGTCATTTACATTGAATATATTTTTTATTTAGTTATTGAAAAGTTTCACCAGGAAAGGCACACTGAGCAACAAGTTGCTCATTTCCAGAAACGTCCTGGGGGAAAAGGGAATGGGATTAGCAACATACATCACATTCTTCATGGACATACACACTTAGATAAATAACAATACATAAACATACACTGAAGATTCACATTTGAAGTGCTTACATTAACAGATCAAGCAAGGATTGCCAGACAGTAATAGGGAAAGGGAGTAGGAAACATACATTCTTGACACTTCTACTTGGTATACAGATTAGATATAACATTACATAACAATATATTTGATCTTACATTAGACATGCCTAAACAAAGGTAACAGTTGTATGCAGATTAAAGGTATATGGCCGTTCGGAGCTGCTCCCCGAATCGTCCGCCGACACTAAGCAAGCCACTTCAGTCACCCCGGGCTTCTGCCCATTCAGAGCTGCTCCCTGAATCGTCTGCCGACACTAAGCAAGCCACTTCAGTCACCTGGGCTTCTGCCTGTTCAGAGCTGCTCCCTGAATCATCTGCCGACACTGAGCAAAGTACAAGAAAGGAAAAACTAATTAACCTGTGGCGTCTCTGCCCTGCGTGAACTTTTTTACTCCTTGATTTAAACTTGGCGCCATTTTCTGGGCTCAAGCTTCCAGTTTTCCACAGACTTCAGGCAGAGTGTGGAGCACTACCTAAACAGTGTATTTGTAGCTAAGCTGCAGACTGTAACTCTAAGAACTGTAATAGGGCTCTCCCCACCTCGGGCTTCACTGGTAGCCGGTGTTTGCTCCGCGGTAGAGCCCGTAGGTCCAGGCACTTGCTCTCTCTCTTCATGGAGGTGCTAGCCCCGATGCCTTCAGCGTCTCCCCGCCCACCCCACCTCGGCATTACTCTTATAGAGTGAAGTGACCAATCAGGTAAAATATACTATCTCCTCACTTTTCCATTGGCTCGTTATACAAACAAGCCACAAGGGGCGCCCCTAATAATCTTTCCCTAATTCTCCTCAACCAAATGATTTTGCCAACATTTGTGTTGACATTTTTCTAACTCTAGTCTGCCCTGATTCTTCTACACCTGTAACCTTTTCAGATTGAAACTACTTATTCCTCTTTCTATGCAATCCTGTTTTGCTGGTATTTTCAACTTAGTGCAGCTTTTCTTCACATCTTGTAGCTCTCCTGGCTGCAGTTTTTAATTACTATTTCAGCTAATTGCTCTCATACTCACTCTGACAATCTTAGGATGCATAAACCAAGAGGTAAATTAATAGTTCCTTCGCAACAGTTACCTCTTGCCCCCTCTTTCATCCCTCAATCCCTGCTCTTAGCCTTATAAAATATGCTTACTTCTAAATCTTACAGAATGGTTTGGTTACCTCTAATTGTGACCTCTCTTATCCTGTCTCTGGTGCTACTAAGTATCCCTAATGTACCCAACCCCAAGAATCACATCCAGAATGGAGACATGAATCTAAACGATTTCACATACTCTAACATGCTAATCCTAACCGAATGTGGCATTGACACGACCCCTGCCCTCCTCCCTAAACTACTCATCTACATGCTACTGCATCCACTGCCAAACAGTGGCGTACCTATTGCCGTATTAGCCCCAGATTTGCCCGGCATAAGCTCAGGTACTTCATATTGCTGGCTCTTATGCTGTCGGGGGATATTGAGCTGAACCCTGGTCCTGCACCAAGTACATCACCCTTAAACTGCTCTGGATATGATATGAAAGGACTTCACATAGTCCATCTAAATGCTAGGAGTCTTCTCCGAAATTATGCAGACCTTGAAGCCTGGGTGGTTAACCACCACCCTGATGTGCTCTGTCTATCTGAGACATGGCTAAAACCCTCTATCCCAGATACGTTTTGCCTGCTCCCTAACTACACCTTCTCAGGTGTGACAGACCACCTCCTAAGCATGGTGGGGGTGTCGCAATCTATTATAAAAACAATCTAAGCATGTCTATGTTAACTGACAAGAATAACTCCTTGTGTGAATACATCCATGCCATACTCAGACTAGGAGACAAGAAACTCCACATTGTCTGTGCCTACAATCCACCCAATAGTGGAATAAAAGGCCTAGCTGATTTGCTGGATCATACGGCTGCACATGCGGGGAAGAATTAACTCATCATTCTTGGAGACATAAATTTAAACTGGCTTGGCAAATCTCAAGACACCCTTCTATCCCTGGTTCAGAGCTACAATTTGCACCAAATCATTACTGATTATACAAGAGTGTCTGTCAACACTGACACCAGCACCCTTATTGATTGGGTGTTAACAAATCGCGTGGACAGAATTGCAAAAACAGGTATGCTGTAGGACAATATTAGTGATCACTCCCCCATTTTCTGCATATGGAACACGTCCACAACCTCCACGTCCCCCCAAAACTATATATGCTTCAGAAACTGTGCAAACTTAAACCAGGCTCATTTCCTATATGATGTGTCTCACACGGACTGGTCCCCTGTCTTCCAATCCACAAGTACTGACGCTGCCCTTCACACCTTCCTGAGCAGGTTTGTACTCCTTCAAGATAAACATACCCCAGTCGTCACTCGGCGCGTTCGTGGTAAACAAACCAGATGGCTGCATAAAGACCTCCTCACAGCCCTCAAAAATAGGGACAAATGCTGGAGAAAGTTTAAAATATCCGGTCTCTCTGCGGATTTTAATAACTATAGAGAACAGCGATCAAAATGCAAAACACGAATAAGACTTGCAAAAAGCCAATATTGTAAAGGCCTCCTGCTAGATGCTGCTGGCGACCCACAAAAATTTTGGTCTCATGTCAAGACTTTCCTCGGTTCAAAGCAAACCCTACTAAATAATGACATGATACTGAAAGATGTCCACTGTAATGACTCGGGCACAATTGCCAATGTATTTAACTCTCACTTCTCCGACCTCTCAAGCTACACAAATGCCTTCTCTTCCAATAACTTAATGCCTGGATCCCCCAACCCAGATGACATTTCAATGACACCTACCTACTATTTTAAAGCTATATCAAAGAACGATGTCCTTAAACATCTAAATTCCATATCAGACAGTACCGCTGTTGGATCAGACTGCCTCGAACCTAAACTCTTAAAGCTTGCGGCACCTTTCATCGCAGGACCACCGTCCAGTATACTAAAAATTTGTCCCTGAGTGAAGGCATAGTGCCCAAGGTATGGAAACTGGCCAGAGTCACGCCAGTGTTTAAAAAAGGCGACAAAAAAGATATAGCCAACTATAGACCAATAGCTATACTGTCAGTATTAAATAAAGTCCTGGAGAAGCTCATCTCAGCACAGATCTCTGAACACCTTACTAAGTATGACCTTCTCCACTCAAATCAACATGGCTTTAGAAAAGGCCATAGTACTCAAACTGCTCTACTACAGCTGACAAATGACGTTCTTCAAGCCATGGGCCAGGGTCAACAAACCGGTGCAGTATTTATCGATCTGACAAAAGCTTTTGATCTTGTTAACCACCCTCTTCTGCTTATCAATCTCCACTCCCTGGGTTTCTTGACTGGAGTTGTAAACTGGTTCCATAGCTACCTATCAAACAGATACCAAACTGTGAAATTCAACTCGGCCACCTCAGAAAATACAGTCATTAATGTTGGTGTACCTTGAGGATCTATCCTCGGTTCCCTCCTCTTCTCGATTTTTATTAACAATATTCCTCAAAGTATATCCTCCTGTTCATCGTTGCTATATGCCGATGACCTTGTCCTTTACACTAGCTCAGACAATGTCCACTCTATTAATCATAAGCTCTCAATGGACCTACAAAATATTCAATCCTGGATCACCAAAAACAAGCTCATTCTTAACGTTGGAAAGACCAAGGCCATGCTCTTTGGATCCCCTATTAAACTAAAGCAGTGCCGTAAATTTTTCCAAGTCACCTGGGCTGACAGTTCCCCATTGGAGATGGAAACTTCTTTTAAATATCTAGGTGTCTTACTTGATGAATCCCTCACCTATGACACCCATATTACCTCCCCTTGTAAGGCTGTAAATGCCAAACTCGGCTTAGCCTATAAAACAAGCCATATTCTTACCCCCACCGCTAGGACAGCCATTGCTAGAGGAATCCTGCTTCCATCACTTTCTTATGGATCCGTAATCTATACTAACGCATAGAAGGCTACTCTTCATAGGTGGGACACAACTTATAACAACATATGCCGTTACGCCTCTGCATCCTCTAGACTAAAACATCACTGCCTGCTGTACTCTGACCTAAACTGGCCATCCCCCATTGCACACTGTCTCCTCTCCCTTGGGAACCTTCTGGACAGTGTACTGCGATCAGGTATGCCCACCTACCTAGCCTCCCTGCTGACCCCTCAGCCCATCTCCTACAGTCTCCGATCAACTGAATTTTCCTTGATTTGCATTCCCAGATGTAGAACAACCAAAGGGAAATCAGGCTTCTCACACATAGGCCCCTCCTACTGGAACTCGTTGCCCCTAGATGTACGACTTGCCCCTAATAATGCCACCTTTAAGAAGAGACACCGCTCCCTCTTTACCGCATGTTCTCATTGTACCTGCTTCAATCCTCCATAGATCTTAACTCCCTCTGCCTTGACTGCCCTTGGTATCTAGCACCCTGATACTTTCAGCCTCCCTTAAACCTATTCCCACCATTACCCCTCTCCCTGCCTCCTACCAATAACATCCTCTCAGGTTCAGCTGGATGTAATTATACCCTGTTGGTACATTTTTTCTTTTCTGCACCTAATATTGTGATATTACTATGTCAGTCTTCACATGGGCACTTATCTCCATTTGTATAATTTATACCTTTACGTGCCTTGTACCAATATTTGTCTAAATTTTGTCTCACTTTCTGATTGTGATGTATTGCATATCTCCTGACACTGTATTCTATGTAACTGTATCTCTCTGTGTTGTTGACCTCCCGGGTCGTGCCTGAAACTAGTCACTTTTGTGTCTAGTGCACTTACCCGGTTATCAAAAAAATAAATAAATAAAAGTTAATATGCAGAGGTGGCCATGCTGGATTTAGGAACATGAGCACAGGCAGTGCTTGAGTGGACAATAGAAACATAGAATTTGATGGCAGATAAGGACCGCTTGGCCCACCCAGTCTGCCCATTTCCCTACCTAATGGATAAACTGCAGATCCTAGTTAACCAGCAGCCTACTTCTTCCTACCTCCACCCCCTAGAATTGCCTTATGACTGTCCCATGCATGCTTGAATTCCACCACTGTTTTTGACTCCACAACCTCCTCCAGAAGGCCGTTCCATGCATCCACAACCCTCTCTGTGAAAAAATACTTCCTTAAATTACCTCTGAGCCGCTCCCCTCTATCTTCAAATTGTGCCTTGTTCTTTCACACCTCTTTTTTTGAAAGGTGCTACCCTCTTGGACTTTGTTGATTCCCTTGAGGTACTTGAAAGTTTCTATCGTGTCCCCCCTCTCCCTCCTTTCCTCAAGGCTATACATATTAAGCTCCTTAAGTCTCTCTTCATATGTCTTCCGGTGCAGACCCTGTACCATTTTAGTTGCCCTCTTCTGGACAGCTTCCATCCTGTCTATGTCTTTGCGAAGACTGGGTCTCCAGAACTGCACACAGTACTCCAGATGGGGTCTCACCAGCTGTCTGTACAGAGGGATAATAACTTCCTGTTTTATACTGGTGATGCCTCTCCCTATGCATCCCAGTATCCACCCAGCCCTCCTTGCTGCCCTCTCACATTACTTGCCCACCTTTAGGTCATCTGATATGACTACCCCCAGGTCCCTTTCCATTTTGTTGTTGTTAGTATCTCACCCCCCATTGTGTACTCTTCCCCTGGGTTTTTGTTTCCCAGGTGCATTACCTTGCACTTCTTAGCATTGAATCTAAGCTGCCATACATTTGACCATTCCTCTAACCTTGCTAAGTCCCTTCTCATCCTTTCTACCCCACCTTGTGCATCAACTCTATTGCAGATCTTTGTGTCATCTGCAAAGAGACATACTTTTCCTTCCAGTCCCTCTGCAATGTCGCTTATAAAGATATTGAAGAGGACCGGTCCTAATACTGAACCCTGCGGTACTCCACTAGTAACCCCCCTTTCTTCAGAGTGGACTCCATTTACTATTACTCTCTGTGTCCTATTCTCCAGCCAATTCTTTACCCAGGCTGTCATCTTGGGACCCACTCCCAGGCTAGCTAACTTGTATATTAATCTTTTGTGTAGGACTGTGTCAAATGCCTTGCTAAAGTCTAGGTAGACCATGTCCACAGCCCCTCCCTGATCTACTACTTTGGTCACCCAGTCAAAGAAATCCATCAGATTTGTCTGGCATGACCTTCCTGCTGTGAATCCATGCTGCCTTGGGTCCTGTGCCCCTCTGGCCTCTAGATACTCGACAATTCTTTCCTTCAGAAGTGATTCCATCATTTTCCCTACCACTGAGGTTAAACTAACAGGTCTGTAGTTTCCTGTTTCTGCCTTGCTCCCACTTTTGTGAAGTGCTGCTTCTAGATAATAATGCAGAATGGCATGGAGAGGAATGTGGAAATACTTTAGAAGCAGATGCAATTAGGAAAAAAGTAGTTGTGAGGGGATGAAGAGATGAAACAAGGGGAAGAGGCGTGTCTAATTTAATGGGGGAGGGAGTTCCATAGTTTAGGGAAGTGGTGAGACAAAGCAGCCTGACCAACTGAGGTAGAGTGGCAAGGACTACCATGGTAGGAGTGCTGTAGGATCTAAGGGAGTGAGAGGGAGGGGGAGGGAGGGGTGGATGGATAAAGAAGAGAGGTAAGAGGGAAGGGAAAGAAACTAAAATTTAGATATAAATGTGGCACTATGGGAAAGAAGACCATTTTCAAGAGAGGAAAATGAGATAGAATGGTAGAGATCACAGTGGTGAGTGGGGGAAGGGGGAGTCCAGGGCAAAATGGCAGAAGGAATTGAAGAGGGTATCCAATTTGGTTAGAGAAGTCTTGGAAGCAGCACTATAGACTACATCACTGTAGTCTTCAATTCAGTTCAGTTAAAAGTTTATTGTTAGACTTAAAAGTCATCAACATAGTCACACATAATTTAAAAAGAAAAAGGATTGTTACTTAAAAAGTCAGATACTGTAGTTATATACAAAAGATACAGACGACTACATACATAATCCATTGCCATAACATTCACACCCTACAAAGTAAGCTTGTACCTCTGACATTCCATGTAAACTTATTAAACAGTGTTCTTATTCCAATTCACCTTAATATTTCCCCAAAATATTGCACAGATACTTAAATATACTCCTTATTCCTGAACTTAAGAGCACAGAGAACAGGTACTGTTTTACAACTAGTCAAGCTTAAATATATTCTGGTAAAATTGTATTACTAATTCTTTTCTTTCTTTTACTAATTGCCATAAAAATTGTTGCTGCTCTTTCCATGAACCATACATCTTCTCTGCGGATTAAAATGGAAGTCAAAGTTTTGAGATCCAGTTATATTTATCATCCATAAAGGGGCCAAGCCAATATGTATGTTCCTTATTATACCAGATACAGTACCACATAACGCGGATAAGTTCTTCTCAATCTACATCACTGTAGTCAAAAATTGGGAGTATCATTTTCTGGAAGAGTACCCGCCTGACTGATAGCAGTATGCAGCTGCGGTTCCTGTACAAGGTGTCTAGCTTGGGGTGCAGTTTCTTCAGGATGGCATCCACGTGTCCAGAAAAGTTGAGGTGTTGGTCAAGCCAAACCCGAAGGTATCTAAAAGAGGAGGTGTCTTCTAGGGTAGTCCTGTCAAGGGTGTGGAAGGAGGGAATGGAGCAGAGCCGAGAGAGTCTCTGCCTAGTGCCAAAGGTCATGGAGATAGTCGTCTTGGCATTTAGAAAGAGTTGATGTGAGCATAGCCAGTGCTGAACCTTTACAAAGTCATGCTGGATTCTGGTTGCTACATCAGTAGAAGAATGGCCAGAGATATACAGGACAGTGTCATCAGCATACATGTGGATGGAGGTTGAGGTACGGACTGAAGGAAGGTCATTAAGGAATATGAAGAATAGGAGAGGTCCTAGCACAGAGCCCTGAGGCACATCAGTGTTAATAGGGAGAGGAGGTGATACAGAGTCAGCAATTCTAACTGATTGTGTCGTACCTACAAGGTAGGCCCTGAACCAGTTTGTGGCAGAGTCAGATAGCCCAGCTGAAGAGAGACTGTTTAGAAGGAGGGAGTGGGTGACTGTCTCGAAAGCCTTAGTGAGATCGACAAAAATGACGGATGTGATTAGGCCATGATTCATCCCTGAAAAGATAGAGTTAGTGAGCCTAAGTAGGGAGGTTGTGGTAGAGTGATACTTCCAGAAACCAGATTGAAAAGGTGTGAAGAAAAAGGAGTCAGCGACGTAAGATAAGAGTTGGGAGAGAACCATATGCTCCTGTAGTTTAGCAAGGATAGGGAGAAGAGATATAGGTCTATAGTTTCCAGGTGAGGAGGGGGTCACCAACCCTCGGTAGTGGAAGGACAATAGCATGCTTCCAGGTGGTTGGGACAGAAGCAGAAGAGAAAGAGGGATTTAGAATGGAAGACAGTGGTGAGGAGATTGCAGGAGCAGACAGGTAGAGAGCTTGGGATCTAGCCCATCAGGTGAACTGCCTTTGGAGGGGTTGAGGGCAAAGACAGCTTCCAGAGTGGCAGCAGGGGATACAGTGGAGAAGGAGAAGAAGGAGTCCTGTTTATAGGATGCACTTGTATTTGAGGTAGGGGACAGTGGGAGAGGAGGGGGATGAGAAGGGAGTGAGGGCAGAAGGGCAGAGGCACAGGAAGTAAAATAGGAATTAAATTCAGAGGCAACTGTAGAGGGGTCAAATATTATAGAGTTGTTTAATTTGAGGAGAGGAGTGGGCGGTTTTGTAGGGGGGAGAACAGAGTGTGTACTACCTTCCAGAATTTGGAGGGTTATTTATGTTCAGTTGGAAGATAGATGGGAAATATTCAGTTTTGGCCAGCCTGATGGCCTTGGTACATGAATTTTGAAGTGAACAGTATATTTGGAAATCACTAGGCAACTTAGAGGCTTTATGTACCTTCCAGGCCTGGTCACGGGCACGTTGGCAGGCCAGTAATTCTTGTGTGACCCAGGGGAGGTGATTGTCACAAACTCTGGAGTGCCTAAGTGGAGCACGTTGGTTCCAGGTGTGGAGGAATTTTTCTTGGAAATAATCCAGAGCTACGTCAACTGAGGTAGCTGAAGGGATAGGAGACCAGTCTGAGAGTGCCAGGTCGTAGAGGAGGGGGTAAGGTCCAGGGACTTATATGATCTAGTTATTAGGATTTTTTGTGTGGGGCCTTTGGCCTGTGTACTTTGCGAATCATGTAGATCACATGATGGTCACTTAAGGCAGCAAGGAGGATGCCAGATTGGAAACAACTGTTCACAAGTGCTGCTACAACCCTCCCACCATAGGAACTGAGGGTCTGAACAGCTTCCTCTCAGGCATGTGCTCCCTATTCCCCCATAGAGACTCCATTCTCCTCGGGGACTTCAGCTTAAATTAGCTGAGTACACACCAGTCGGACTACGTTAGCCACCTAAAACAATACAACCTGGTCCAGACAATCACACTCCCTACCAGACAAATCCCACATACGGCCACTCAGACCCTTCTAGATTGGATAATTACAAACAGGGATGACTGTGTACTGCATGCTAGAACCATGGTGGACTCCATCAGTGACCACTCCCCAATGTATCTCCTCTGGTCATCCAAGCTTAAACACCCCCCCCCAAGTACCTGTCATTCCGGAACTTCAGGAACCCTAACAAAACACAACTGCTCAAAGAGGCATGGTCTCTGGACTGGTCTGCTCTTTAATCTCTTACCGATGTGACTCAGGCTGTAACCCTATTTACACAGACCCTTATGACCCCACAGGATAGGCACTTTCCTGTCACCACAAGAAGGGTCAGAGGCATAAGCTCGTGCTGGGTCACCAAAGACCTCCTTACCCTCATGAAGGATAGGGATGGAGCCTGGTCCTCCTATAAGGCCTTTCCCTCCTCTGCCCTCTGGAATGCCCGTAGTCTGGGCAACAAGCTCCCTGAGCTGGTGGCCTTGATGGAAGAAGGATGCCTGGATATCATAGCAGTCACAGAAACATAGTACACAGAGAACCATGACTGGGATGTTAACATACCAGGGTACATAACCTACAGGAGAGACAGGCAGGGGAGAAGAGGGGGAGGAGTAGCTCTCTATGTAAAGGAAGGGATAAAAGCAACTGAACAAAAGAGTAAACATGGAGGAGAGGAGGCACTGTGGGTCACCTTGGAGACTGGAAAGGGCACCACAATCCGCACAGGGGTTGTGTACAGACCCACATGTCAGGGGGAGGGAATGGACAAGGATATGATAGAAGGCATTCTTAGAATGGCAGAGAAAGGGGAGATACAATTGATGGGAGACCTGAATATGCCAGATGTTAACTGGAGCACATTTGCTGCAACCACATCCAAAAGCAGGGCCATTCTTGATGCCCTACAGGTGGCAGGCCTCAGACAACTAGTTTTGGAACCCACTCGTGAGGGAGCAATCTTAGACCTCATACTCTCAAATGGGGGCAGTGAGAAGATCTCAGATCTAGAAGTGGGTTGCCATCTGGGAACAAGTGACCATCAAACGGTGTGGTTCATGTTAAACTCAGCTACAGAGTCAAGCCATACAAAAGTGAGGGTACTGACTTTAGGAGGGCTGACTTTGGCAAGATGGGAGAGTGCCTCAAAAAGCACTAGCAAACAGGCTAGAAGGAGGTGTGGAGCAACAATGGGAATCATCCAACTGCCATCACAGAGGCAACAAGCCTTGTGTGAAGCAAATAAACAAATCAAAATGAAAGAAAAAGCCACTATAGTTCTCAAAAGAGGTGGCTATGAAGGTCAGGAAGAAAAAGATAGCATTCCGGAAGTATAAGGAAACACAGAAGGAACAGGACAGAGAGCTGTACCAGTTAAGGCAGAAGGAAGCAGGGAGGGAAATCAGAATAGCAAAGGCTCAAACTGAGGAAAAGATAGCCAACTCAGTTAAGAAGGGGGATAAAACCTTTTATAGGTACATCAGCGAGCGTAGAAAGACAAAGGGAGGGACAGTGAGGCTGAATAGAATGAATGGTGGGTGGGCAGAGGGGGACAGTGAAAAAGCAGGGATACTGAATAAATATTTCTGCTCAGTATTCACAAAATTAACAGAAGCACTCTTGATAGGTGGGTCGAACCCAGTCCTTTCACAGAAGAAAGGGTTCTGCAAGAACTCCTAAAACCGAAGGTGGACAAAGCAATGGGTCCTGATGGAATTCACCCCAGAATTCTAAAAGAATTAAGGGAGAAACTAGTGAAACCACTGGCTACTCTTTTTAATAAATCATGGGAGGATGGTGTGGTACCCGAGGACTGGAGGAAGGCGGATGTGATTCCCCTTCACAAAAGTGGGACCAAGACAGAGGTAGGAAACTACAGACCTGTCAGTTTGACCTCTGTGGTAGGGGAAAGTGATGGATTCACTTCTGAAGGAAAGAATAGTTGAGTACCTAGAGGCCAGTGGGGCACAGAACCCAAGGTGGCATGGGTTCACAGCGGGAAGGTCATGTCAAACTAATCTAATAGATTTCTTTGACTGGGTGACCAAAGTAGTAGACCAGGGAGGGGCTGTGGACATGGCCTACCTAGACTTTAGCAAGGCATTTGACACAGTCCCACACAAAAGATTAATAGTCAAATTAACCAGCCTGGGAGTGGGTCCCAGGGTGGCAGCCTGGGTAAAACATTGGCTGCACAACAGGACACGAAGGTAATTGTAAATGGAGTCCACTCTGAAGAAAGAGGGGTTACTAGTGGGGTACAGCAGGGTTCAGTACTGGGTCCAGTCCTTTTTAATGCCTTCATCAGTGACATTGCAGAGGACTGGAAGGAAAAGTATGCCTTTTGCAGATGACACAAAGATTTGCAACAGGGTTGATACACAAGGAGGCGTGGAAAGGATGAGAAAGGACTTGGCAAGGTTGGAGGAATGGTCAGAAGTATGGCAGCTGGGATTCAATGCAAAGAAGTGCAAATAATGCACCTGGGAAACAAGAACCAGGGAAGAATACACAATGGGGGAGGTAGTAACAACAACAAAAAAGGAAAGGGACCTGGGGTAATCATATCAGATGACCTTAAGGTTAGCAAGCAATGTGAGAAGGCAGTAGGGAGGGCTGGGGGTATACTGGGATGCATAGGGAGAGGCATCAGCAGCAGAAAACAGGAAGTTGTTATCCCTCTGTACAGACAGTTGGTGAGACCCCATCTGGAGTACTGCGTCCAGTTCTGGAGACCCCATCTCCAAGGACATAGACAGGATAGAGGCAGTCCAGAGGAGGGCAACTAAAATGGTGCAGGGTCTGCAAGAGAAGCCATATGAGGAGAGACTAAAGGAGCTTAATATGTATACCCTTGAGGAAAGAAGGAGGAGGGGGGACATGATAGAAACTTTAAGTACCTCAGTGGAATTAACAAAGTCCAAGAGGGTAGCATCTTTCAGAAAAAGAGACGGCAAGAACAAGGGGACACAATTTAAAGATAGAAGGGGCGGTTCAAGGGCAATGTGAGGAAGTATTATTTCACACAGAGGGTAGTGGATGCATGGAATAGCCTTCCTGAGGAGGTTGTGGGGTCTAAAACAGTGGGAGAATTCAAGAATGCATGGGACAGACATAAGGCAATTCTTGTGGGGGGGTAGGAAGAAATAGGCTGTTGGTTAACTAGGATCTGCGGCCTATCCTGTAGGTAGGGAAATGGGCAGACTAGATGGGCCAAGCGGTCCTTTTTCTGCCGTCAAAGTCTATGTTTCTATGTAGGCACTGGAAAAATCTGTGTAAACATCTGGCCAAGTCCCTCAAACAGATTTATTTCTATAATCTCCAACAGGCAAACCTCGGAGACCCAAGGAAATTCTGGTCTTCCATTGGCTCCTTCCTAAACCCCCCACTCCAGCAAGGCACCACTGCAATTATACTCCCAGGACGGCCTCATTACAGACCCCTCGGAAGTGGCCAGGTCTTTTAATGGCAAATTTTCCGACCTATCCATGTACCTAAGCAAACTTCCAAATGGCCAGACGATTTGCGCAACCCCCAGTTCAAGCCCCATGTCGACCCCCGTCAGGTCTACCACTAGTGCTGTGCAGACTGTGAAATTCCACTGGTGGAATTAGCATGGAATGACCATTCCACCGGCGGAATTTCTGCTGGAATTGTGCTGGTTCTTCAACAGAATTCTGCCTACTGTGATCCGTGGAGTATAATTCTGCAACAATTTCCATAGAAAACATTGAGATCTGTGTGAAAAGCATTTATTTCCATGGAAAATAATTCCGTAAAAGTTTTCTACCGAGGAATTTTGCCATTCCGTTTGTGGCAAAATTTGGTGGAGTTTTTGACAGAACTTTGAAAATTCCACAGAACTTCGTTCCACCAGAATTTGAAAATTCTGCACAGCACTACCTACCACCCATCCTCACACCCCCCACCCCATTCTATTTCAAAGCCCTATTAACTGCAGACACCGCTAAGCTCCTCAAAAGCCTCCCAAACCACGGCTCCCCCAGGGCTGATGACCTGTCCCCAGTCTTCCTCAGGCTCATCTCCCCAGCCATCACTGAGCCTCTTACTTGTATCTTTAACCTCACCCTCTCCTCCTCTATGCCCAACCCCTGGAAGACTGCCAAGGTGGTTTCCATCCTCAAAGCCAGCGACCCTCTGTCTACGGACAGTTATCATTCCATCTCCATCCTTCCCCAACTTAGTAAGCTACTCGAGAAGACTATCCACCACCAGCTTGCTGAGTACATGAGCAAACACAGCCTCCTGAGTAGCCAACAGCATGGCTTCCACAAGAACCATTCCACCTTCACTGCCCTCGCCCTACTAACTGACCACATCCTTATAAACATGGACCATGGTTATGCCACCGGTGCGGTCTTCGTAGATCTCTCCAAAGTTTTTGACATGGTCAACCATGCCCTCCTCCTCCTCAAACTATGGTGTCTTGGCTGTTCTGTAGAGGTCACAGACTGGTTCCGGAGCTACCTCACTGATCATACCCAATTTGTGTTTATTGGATCTGCCTGTTCCCCCATCCTGCCCGTCTCAACAGGTGTCCCCCAGGGCTCTATTCTGGGACCCCTTCTATTCTCCTTATTTATAAACTTCCTTCCCTCAGACAGTCTCAAATGCCACACTCTCCTGTATGCTGATGACCTCATACTTTACTATTGAGACAAATGCCCTGCCCTTATTTCCTCTGTTCTTACTCAAAACTATGCCGCAGCCTACAACTGGTTTGAGGATAACCTCCTTCTAGTCAATGCTAAAAAAACTAAATCCATGCTGTTCGGATCCAAGCCCTTCCTAGCCAAATCCAAAACTCTCCATGCTCTCAACATTATCTCCCCTGATGGCCAACCCCTGGAAGATGTTAATTCTTTTAAATACCTTGGTGTCCTGCTCGACCCCTCCCTCTCTTTCTCCACTCACATAAACTCCCTGTTCCGCAGATTCCACCAAAAATTAGGTGCTGCCTACAGATTCCGGCAATACATCACCCTGGAGGCCTGACTTGCAATTGTCCAGGGTAATCTACTCCCCATTCTGAACTACTGCTTCCCCATCTACTAGGACATCCACAACCCTTATGGACAAGCTCTCTTCGGCCTACAATAGCATGTGTCATTTCGCCTTGTTGGCCCCTTTCACCACTCACCACTCAGTCCTTTACTACTCACTAGGATGGCTTCTGCTGCAAGGCCACTTCAACCTCACCCTGGGCTGTATGATTGACTCCAGCATCCAGACCGGCCAGGAGTACCCCCTTGCAGCCATCCTCATGGTCTGTACTGTACACTGCTACCTCCGCTCACATAGTAGCCCTCCGCTGAATATTCCCAGGGTATCTACCAACATGGGTGGTTGAGCCCTGTCAGTGGCTGCCCCTATGCTGTGGAATAAACTGCCTGCTGAGCTCTGTTTCATTGGCACCCATGGCCAATTCAAATCCCGTCTCAAAGAGTGGCTCCTGGAGATTTCCGGGTGCCACTTCTTCCCTTGGTAAGTCCCCTCATTTTCTTTTCCTGGCTGCCCTTACCATTTGAGTTCTGTGCTTACATCTCTCTCTCTTCCAGTCTCCCCTTTTCCTTTCCCGTACCCCATCCCTCCCCCTCCCCTCCCGGCTACTAGTCCTGCCCTGTCCCTTTCGTTCCTTTCCTCGAGGGACATGGCTCATCGTTCAAAAGCCACCTGCTATATAAAGTATTTAACCTACGTACTTCCCCAAAACATGTTCATGCCAAGAGACCTTGTGTCATGTGGGGCTGTGCTCTCCCTGCTATCCTGAATCTAGTGTACTATTGTAATCCTGTTATTTATTGTCAAACTGTATCTAGCTGTACACTGTCATTATTGTCAATCTGTCTATTGGACTTATGTACTGCTGTTTATGTAATCTCTGTGTCACTGTATGGTGGCCCAGGTCATGCCTGAAAATGGTCCCTGGGATCAGCGCACCTACCCGGTAACCAAAGTCATAAATAAATAAATAAAAAATAAATAAAAATGATTTGGTGTGGAAGTGAAGTGAGCGCCCAATCAATGAGTGAATGATTTAGTGTTTTAGAGTTTATCCGAGTGGGTTCCTGAATCAGTTGTGCTACGCTATGAGCAGCTATGTCATTTTGGGCTTTATTTAGTGTAGTGGACAGCCAATTTTGGTTAAAGTCCCCCATTATATAGAGTTCTCCTGTAGAGGTATGGGATACAATGAGATTGATGACGGTGGATGTGAGGAGGCTGGGGTGGCAGTAGACCCCTGCCATGAAGATGGAGACTGAAAATGGAAGGGATAGCCTTACTACGAGTGCATTGTAGGCTTTTGGAAGGGATGTGGCTAGAGTGATCGTATATTGAATTGACGAGGAAATGTTCATTGCCACACCTCCACCCCTTAGGTGTCAGTGTGGCTCAGTTGGTAGCACATCCTTCTCTGGACCAGAAGGTCATGGGTTCTCATCCCACACTGGGATTGGACTCGTACCTAAAATGCTGGCATCCGAGTGCACTATTGAGGGGTGCTGTACTGCTGGGGTGTGCCATCCTTTGGATGAAACATAAAACTGAGTTCCCTTCTACCTTCCTGTTGCTGTCCTGGTAGGTGTCCAGGTGAAAGTAACAGAGCCCAGGGCACTCTTTGCAAAGAGTAGGGGACATTCCCGGTGTCCTGGCCAACATTCCCCTTCCCATAACCTGGATCATGCAATTGTCCAGGGTGTTAATGTGCAATATGGCCACCACTACACATTCAGTCACTTCACTATCAGTCTAGAATTGCTTGTAAAACACTTTAGGATACATACATAAATGCTGATTCTTCTTCTTCCAGCTCAGTCCTGTCGTGAGATGGTGAAGCCAGCAACAGAGATAGTACTGTCTGATATTTTCGGATTGAGCCAAGATTCTGCAAGGATAAGTATGTCAGGAGTGACGGTTACGGTGAGGGGTTGTAATAGGTCAGTTTTAGGTAGGAGACTTCTTATATTGAGGTGGGGAAGTTTAAGCCCACAAGGGAGGTCAGAGGAGTTGGAGGGGGAAGGGCCAGGGATGTGTTTAATGTTACCACGAGGGGGGTTAGGGGGGTTGGAGAGGGAAGGGCCAGGGTTGGGATTAATGTCACCTGATGATAAAAGTAGCAGAGTTATGATGAGATAGTTACGTTTGGCACTCCTGTACCATGGTTGTGACTTGAGCAGGCAAGAGTATGAGGGGGGTAAATGTGAGAAAGTTAATTGTATTTTTCGGAGCTGCAATATGACACAGGAGCTAGGTGTTGATACCTGTAGGAGAGATGCTCCAGCTGGGAAAGGAAAGTGAGACCAGGTCTGGTGATAAGGTGTAGGGATTAAAGTGTATGTGAAGTTTTGACAAAGTATAATCAGTGTACTGGGAAAGGGGATTGGGGTAGGGGTGGAGTCCTTGGGGAAGGTAGAAGGGGAGGGAAGGAGGTGATGGAGAGAAATATAAGGAGCAGGCAGGGTGTGATTACAAGCATGATAAGATAGTGAGTGTAGAATCTACAAGGTATACTGACAAGTTCAGTGAAGGCAGAGAATGAAAATTATCTGCCAGTTGACGAAAGGTGACAGGATGCAGCTAAATCTGTATATGCAGGCTGGGAACATTTGATGAATTAAGATCTAGTTAATGAAACAGCGAAACTAGTTGTGAGAGGTATAGTACCATCTACAGCCGATAGACATCAGAGTGGATATCAGAATTAAAGGAAAGGAAACCGCCTAGCAGGCTGAGTGGCCTAGTGGATTAACACAGGGCATGCAACAGAAAAACAGGACACTGAAGGCAAAGGTTCAAGGCTACCTTCAGGAGAGAAATGGCAATAGCTGGGAGAGAAAAGAGAGGGGGTGGTAATTTAAATCTAGTGAGGATGTTTAAGGAGTGTAGGGAGTGGGAGAGTAAAATGTTACAACCCCCTGCGAGGTTGAATAGTGACCTCTAGTGGTCAGGAGGTATAACCTGCTAATGGGAGTGTAGGGAGAGGGGGGGATCACATGACGGAGGCCAGCTATATAAGAAGTGGTGATGGCGGCGGGGGTGGCTGCTGTGGCGGATAATGCTCTGCTGACAGAAAGTGGACTGAAATCAGTTTTCAATACCTGCAGTTATATATACATATACATATATATACCTATATTAATAGAATCATTTTTAGTTACAATACTAAAATACTACCAACCAACCAACCTAGAGCAAATACTTACATATTATAAGATTATGAAGACACTGAAAAATGTACTTAGACATTTTCTGATAAGTTAACCATTTGATGAGCAGTATTCCACGAAGGGGCCCCAAGTGAGACTAAATAATTCATTTTATCGAACAGTGAGTGATTGATTCTCTCGCTGTTTGCTAACACCTCTAATGATTCCACCCTTGTACAACTGTTGGGACTTTTATCTCTTTCCAGTTTTGTAAAAGTAATCTTTTATAGGTCAGAGCAGCCGAAAGGATCCATATTTTCCCAGGTCTATGTGTGCCATTAATTCCTGTTATACCCCCAAGACAAAAACCATTGGAGAAAATGGAAAAGGGGTCCGAAGAGTTAATTGGCAAACAGCATGAATATCTTTCCAAGTAAGCAGGACCTCCTTACAATACCACAATAGGTGACCCAAACCAGCTTTTGCCTCACCGCACCTCCAGCATTCATCACCCTGCGCCAGAGCCAGTCTATGTAGCTGACAGGGAGAATAGCAGAAGTAGTGTAATAACTTGAACTGAACTAATCTCCCTTGAAGCTCCCTGCAACTTCTGACTGCATTTTCCCAAGTGCTGTCCCAAACTTCCCTAAATACTGACATACCAAAACCAACTTTCCATTTGGATTTGGCTGAATTAGTCAAAGAAGCATCCACTTCAGTTAGTAGTTTATAAATGAGGCTAAAACCTTTTGCCAAATGGGCAGCTTTGAAGAAAGTGCCCCATGCGTCAGAAGTCAAAAGGGTGAAGTCTGCATCCAAGAATGTTTTAGCCATTAGATTTCTGATTTGCAAGTAGTGGCAAAACTTACATTTATTTAAATGAAACTTTTGCTTCAGCTCCTCAAATGAAAGCAGTCTACTCCATTTGTCTAGCAGGTCTCCAAGGGTTTTTATACCTCTGCTGGCCCACCCAGTATTTTTTAACTCTTTACCATTACGTGAAACCAAGCTGTTCCAAAGGAGCACAAACTGTAAGGGAACATGCTCTACTTTTTTAAGAAGATTAAACTTTTTACAGACTGACACTGAGATCTGTAGTGCCGGGTGATTCTTTAGCCACAAAGGAAGTTGCACAAAAAATAAGTCTGTAAGGTTTAAAGGAGTACCTCATTCTTTATTTTTACCCAAAACAGGATGTTTTTGTTTTGTGGAGGCAGAAACCATGTTGCAACTGTTTAGATTTAAAGGCCCAAAAGTATCCTTACCACCATGGTAAGGCCAGCCCTCTATTTTTTACTGGTGCTCTTAACTTCTTTTTGGACAATCAGGGGGAAGGGCTTAACATCCCATAAGAAGGTTGAAATGATTCTTTCAATCCTGATAAACCATTCTCCTGTGATATTAGTGTAACCACCCATTCCCTTCTACCTGCACACCCACTCACAGGTGGTGCTGCCTCAGGGAATATGGGTTGGTACACGGGTTCATGGGTTAAATTGGCTCTGTGATTGGCGCGGTGCCTCCACCTATGAGGATCCTTCTAGCAACGTACTGCCACGATGCTTCCCCACAGAAAAAGATGTTCAGCCCTCTCCCTTGGAAACGGGTACAACAATATACAGTCCCCTTCCCACTTATATCTCTAAGCATGAAATATCACGATACCCAGTAAAGCAATGGCTATGCCAGTTTTCAGAAAATAAACAACAGTGGGGTTATTTTGGGGTGGATAAAGAGGTAGGGAGCAGTGTAAACAAAGGGAAATAAAAGAATTCAATAATGTTTTAAGCTCTATCAAAAATCAGTAACATCAAAACACATGAGCATTCAGGAATGGTACAATGCAGTTCAGTATTACCAGTCCCATTACTACTCCCCCCACTGGTGCACCAGTTAACCCCACAGTCCCTGTGAGAGCTCTCAATTTTGGTGTGCACACACTGAGTAGTTGCAGGCCTGTGACGTGGAAAAGCTGGGTGCAGCATGGATGAAATACTGAGTGGCTGCAGAGCAAAGTACCAACCACACCAGGGGTTGCAGTAAAATAGTTTATTCCTGGCTGTACTAGTTGCTAAGGGCATTGCTAAGGTCATGCAGGAAGCCCAGATGTAATGTTTACAAGCTAGCTAGCCAAACAATTAGGAAAGCATTTGTGTGGGTAAAACCCAGTACTCATGACCTTAAATGAACAGATGCAGGATATTGGGGATGTCTCCCCTTTTCAGACAGCTTGGAAGAACAGGCAGGAAGGCTGGGAATGCAGGCGATGATCCTCTTCACCCCACAGAGGGACTTGTCTTCACCCACCTCGACTGTAGGTAGGCAGTCTTCACCCCACAAAAGGACTTGTCTTCTCCCACCTCAACTGTAGGTAGGCAGTCTTCACCCCACAAAGGGACTTGTCTTTATCCACTTCGACTGTAGGTAGGCAGTCTTCACCCCACAAAGGGACTTGTCTTCACCCACCTCAACTGTAGGTAGGCAGTATTCACCCCACAAAGGGACTTGTCTTCATCCACCTTTACTATAGGTAGGCCGCAGCAGATCAGGTACTCTGGCAGAACCTCAGAGCATAGGTCCTGGCACCAAAAGCTCAGTCTCTGAACTGGTAGGGAAATCAGGCAGTAACTTGGGTTACCTCACTCTCCACTGCAAGCAACAAATCATTTAGCAGGCTTTAGAATGTTCAATTACCAGTTCTGGACCTTCACAGAAGGCACCAGCCACAGGATCTTCTATCTGGTCACAGCAAAAGCAGATAGAAATATACCCTCTGATTTACATGTCCTTGGAAGGTCTCTCTCTGTTTCCTAGCTTGCATAGAAGGCACAGAATTGCAGGATTTTAAATCATCAGCAGCAGGAACTGACTAGAAATACTCCTTCTCACTTCAAAACCTCATACAGAAGTCACACACACCAACTGTAAAGTTCAGAATCCTCAAGTTCAAAACTCAGTCACTGATTGGTTCACATGACTCACAAGCTCTTTCTCCTGATTGGATGTACTGCAGCTACCAATCGGATCCTACGCTGTTGTCCAGCAATCTCTGCAAAGATGGCCACCATCAAACAGTTCTTCCCATCTCAGTCACTTTCCATAACTTGTACAAATATATGGTCACTGTTGGCAGCATTTGGCTGCATTGCTAGCACCCTCCTGGTCCCTTCTGAGGGTCACTAGGGCTATGGGGTACATTTATGGGGCAGGAGCCAAGTCACTGGCTCCATTTTGAAGGCTTCTCTGGTGGAGCTGAATCTAGAAATGGCTGTCCACGGCTGCTAAGCATCATGAGAGTTGTAGTCTCTGCGGTCACCATTTTCCCAGTTACTCCCCGACCCACTGGTGGCATTTGCAGGGTTGGGGAGTGCTTTTTAAAAGTTATTTTTCTACTTTTCTGGCTCTCCCCAGCCCTTTTTGTAGTCCAGTGGGGTTGAAGAGAAGAAAGTCACTTACAGGTTTCTGCCACATCTTGAGAGCACCCTGGGAGGCGCTAGGCTACACAAGCAGCCTTTCCTGAAGCTCCCCGGCCCACTGTGCGGCAGTACGGGGCAGGGGAGCAAATGAACTGTGCGGCACATAGGCCGCTCCTAGATGGCTGCAGAAGGTGTCAGAATGTCTGTTTACCACTCCCCAGCCCTAATTGCAGTTCAGGTGGACCGGGGGAGTGAGAAGAACATGGCATCTCTCTGCCACGCTGCAAGCAGGCACAGAAGGCACCATAACAAACCACAGTGCTCTTCATCCCCAATTGCAGTCCAGGATCGGGCTGGGGGAGCGAGAGACAAGGCAGCATCTGCTGACAAGCGGCAGCAGGAGCGAGTTAAGCTTCTGACCTAGGGAGGGGGGTTACAATAGCAGAGAAGTTATTAGTGATCACACAGGCCTTTGGTTTTGAATATAACGTCTGAATCCACTTCTGTATAGCAGGGCTGAAATTACTGACTTCAAGTACTGTACATTATAAAGATACTCCCACGCTAGAGAATCAAAGGCTTTTCCAATACCAAGAGAGATAGCCAGGGTTGGGGTTTTGTTCCTCTGAGAAGTTTGAGCTGCCCAGATTACTAAAAACAATCTACATAAATTGTCAGATGCTTATCTTCCCTGCATAAAATCTACTTTTTCCTTACCAACCAGATTATATAGTGTTTTAGAAATTCTGTTAGCTAAAATCTTAGTATCTTACTATCAAAATTCAGTAGTGAGATTGGCCTGTAATTGCCGCACTCTAGACTATCTTTGCCCTTTTTTCCTGACAGACAAATGTAGGCCTCATTCATTGAATCAGGGAGAGTTCCACCAGTAAAGGATTCCTGAAAAGCATCTAGTTGATGTGAGCCAATAGATAGATGCAAATGTTTGTAGAATTCACAAGGCAACCCATCTGGGCCTGGGGTTTTCCCTTTAGGAGCACTAGATATCACCCTTGAAATTTCTTGTAGCAACATGGGCTTGTCAAGTTCTTGTCCCTCTGAGTGGGATAGGGAGGGAAGCTGTGTATGCTTAAGGAAATCCCCTATAACATCCTGCCCCGTATTCCTTGCGACATACAGTTCCATATAGAACTCCTTGAAATTGGCGTTAATCCTTTTCACATTATGTGTAATTTTCCCATCCTTTTCTCTAATCCCCTGAATGTTATTTTGGTTCTGTTGTTTTCGGAGGCAGTAAGATAGCAATTTACCTGCCTTCTCGCCAGAGTCCCAAAATTTCTGCTTAACCCTGAAGAGTGAGTATTCAGTCTTAGCAGAGTACATCTTGTTTATTTCATATTTTAGTCCAGTGATATTATACAGTGAGTCGTTTTTTGATTAGTGGATTTTGCTTCAATTCAGATAGAGCCTTGCTTAGATTTTCCTCCTTGGCTTTCAGATCTTTCTGCTTTTCTTTCTTTCTTTTAGATGCAAGGCTAATTATGCCCCCCCCCCAATAAAAACCTTAAAAGGTTCCCAAACAACCTTAGCAGATCCTTCCTCATTGCAGTTAAATTTAAAATATGAGGTTGTCTCTCTCTGAAGCCACTCTCTAAACTCAGGGTGTTGAAGGAGAGACGTATTAAATTTCCATCTGGGGATTCTTTCAGTGCTGTTCTCAAACAACACTGAGGACTTAAGGAGGCTGTGATCTGATACGGGAAGATTCTCATATTCCACATGACACATTATTGCACAGAATTAAGGGCATGAAAAAGTAATCTAGCCTGCCTGTGTCTAGTGGATAAAAAGGAACAGTCCTTCCCACTTGGGGTGCACCATTCTCCAAACATCCAACAGGCCCAAATCTCCCACCATACCATGTAAATTCATTTGTGAACAGCATAGTGTACCTGCATTTCTAGGGTTAGTCCTATCTAAAATTAAGTCCATTACCTTGTTAAAATCACCCCATAATGTTTATTTATTGAATTCTGTTGCCTGGGTAGGCCCACTTAGACTAGCAGCCCATTTTTCAGTGGCAACCTGGGGGGGGGGTGGGATACAGATGGTAACCAACTGCAACTGGACCAGACTAAGCTATAGGTGGTATTTTTAGTGAATGGGGGAAGTTTGGCAGGACACCATGGAAATTCCCCTGCTCTTGGGTAGAGGGCACTGTCCCGTACATGTGTGTGTGTGATGGCGGAGCTCAGTAGTGTGACTGAGTTGATGGGGAGCAGTTGCACAGACGAGTCCTCGGCAGGTGTGGTCAACACCAATACGGAGGCTCAGCAGACTGCAGCTATCCCACCAAAATCTACAGAAGTACCCATGGAATTGGACAAAGAACAGGAACTCATTCTACAGGAAACTCTAGTGGCTCAGATTCACAAAGCAGAGCTTGAATTCTCGGCTGCCAAAGCCAAATTACTGGAGGAAAAAAAAACAAAAGAGGAAACAAGATATGTCGCCTATTTTGGAGCAATCCCTCCCAAAGGTTTTCAAGCTAGGGGCAGGAGCTGGGAGCTCAACATCAGTTATGCAGGAACAGGAAGTAACTTGGCCAACTATACAACAGACCCAGATGCCAGGAGACGGCTCCTGGTCGGCGGATGATGCACTCCAGCAAGCTGGCTGGAAGCAAGCAATGGATGGTACATGGGAGGTGGATCCCGATTTCAACTCACGATGTTTGCCCACTAATTCAGCTGGAAGTAGTATTGAGAAAATACAGCCTGAGGCTAACCTGGGAGGGGAAGGGCAATCGAACACAGCCACCCCAAATATAGGTACGATTTATTTTTCTCCACTGGGTTCACAAGATATTTATTTTGATGCACAACCAGGGGTCTCTGAAATTACCTCTGAAGAGAATACAGAGAAGGGGGGGATTAGAGCAAGATGAGGAAGGAGCTTCAGTTCCACCACAGGGTTGGCCACAACAGCAGTGCTCCTGTGCGGGGCTGTTTCAGAAACCTGTTGGGCACGCAAAGAGGCAAAATGCTATTCACCTTCGATATTTAGGGGGCATGGAAGAACTTCCTGATTGTTTCTACTGTATGTGGGTCAAATACTGCTGAAATAATCCTTGGGTTTCTCACCAAGTGAAGTTTATGCACTGATACATGCTCCAGGTGAGCATACTTTTGATATTAATTTTAGAACACCTGGTATTTTGGAGAGATTCTGGACAACATTTTCAGTGTTAAAAATCAACCCCTTATGGTCCCACTTTCAAGTTATTCCCCTCACCAAACAATCTTTTTGTATTGTGACAATCGTATTCCATAATGAGGGTGTAAACATCACAGACATAGTGTATCAGCTGAAAAAAACATTGTGAGGTGCAAGGTTCTCCTGAACCCATCTTGAATAGCGAAGGATTTTGGAATGGTGGATGGCCATTTAAAGTGAAGCTCTTTCAGAATAACAATGACTCATCATTTGCCCAACTGTTTTTTTATTGGAAGGGACAAGGGTTTCATATTTTACCCTGTCCAAACCAGAAAATGCCATAAATGTGTGTCCTCCATCATATCAGCTGCAGTTGTGCTAAAACCTCATGTTTTTGTTGTGGTGAACTGGGACATTCAGGAATGGAATGCAATAACACCCACACTTGTAACTTCTGTGACAAAGCCAGTCACATATTCACAGACTACCCCTGGGCATCGCATAATACTGAAGATTCGTATTTTGCAGTGCAAGACTTCTACATTTCAATGGCAGCCAGGACTGCAAGAGATTGCCCTGACCCAAGGCCTCCTAGAGGGCCCCCGTTCTTCTGCAAGGACAACACCAGTACCATCACAGCCTAGTGGTACAGGAGATCAACCTTTTTCTATACAACCATTATGATCTACTCATGCCTCTACCTCATGTTCTGTAAGTTAACCCGCCTTGACTGTTACCCAAGCTCAGGCTCATCTTCAAAGCTGCAGAGATTCAGTGGTGATGCCTCCACCTTCTCCTCCTCACCCCACAACCTGTGACAGCTGAAATGGAATTTCAACTGGTTAAAGGCTCAGGGATCCCACCTACTGAGGGAGACTCCCCTCCTTCTTCATCGGATGGTCTGGTTCTTTCAAATAAATGTGGTGCCCTGCAATTGGATATGGACAATGATGAAAGGGACTCTGACACAGCTTCTAGAACATCTTCCCAAATGGACCTTGTTTCAGAAACTGAGATATAAAACATTCCAGAAAACCCAAGGAAAACGAAGAAATGTATGGGTCCTAGAATCAGTCTCAGAAAAAGTTCTAGGAAAAAACAAGCACCAACTTGACTTTTCTTAAATTCTCTTCTGCTGCGTTGTATGATCTTAAAATAGGTAATTTTAATGTAAACAGCACAAGGTCTGATAGAAAAAGATTAGCAGCTTTTGATCTTTTTACAGGCACAAACTTTGACTTGGTTTTCTTTCAGGACAACTGTATACACTACTGAGGAATTTGAATCTGCCTCAGACGCTTGGTTATGGGGACAACGTTATTGGTCTTGAGGGGGATGCACTTTGTTCAGTTGTAGGTATCTGTTTCTTGAACTCCTCCATGACAGTGACCAACATGGCTGAAATTATGTCAGGGTGAACTCTTCTACTTGATGTTACAATTCGCAATTCTGAATTTCGTCTTATTAATATATATGCACCCTAAAGTAAAAGAGAAAGGATTTTTTTATTACAGCTAATACAACCTTATCTTTTTACTAGGAAAAATATTCTTTTTGGGAGGGATTTTAATATTAATAGGGCAATTTCAGATAGAGGACCTAGAACTGCTAAATTATATTGTGATTCATTATTCCTAAATGAGTTGATCCACCTTACAGGATTACATGATGTTTTTTTTTTTTTTATAAATCGGGAGACATCTTATACTTACTTTCAGGGAACTAGAAAATCATGCATAGATTACTGGTTTATATCCCCTGTCTTGCAATATAGAAATCCAGTAGTTATCCCAGTAGCCACTTCAGATCATGCCCTTTTAGAGGATATTATATCAAAATATTCAGCTACCTCCAAAGGACAGGGGTATTGGAAACTGAATTGATCCTTGTTAAACTATCCTGAAGTTGCTGACAGCTTTCAATCTTTGTTAGATGCCAGAAAATCTGTATGTTTTTCATATGACTCAATACAGAACTGGGGGGAAGACTGTAAATTGGATTTTAGAGAATATGTTCAACAAACAGGTACGATACTTGGAAAACACAAAAAGGTTTCTTATAAAACTCTTAGACTCAAACTGTTATCAGCATATTCTAGATTGAGTAGGGGGACACAGTAGATGCACAAGAAATATCTGATATCAAACAACAAATGGTTCCGGTGTAGTATAATGGGCGAAAAACTTTGGAAACCGAACAGAAATGTGGCATCAAGGAAAAGAAGATACTATAAACCCCTTTGAAAGCTGTGCTAAACAGAGAAATAAAAATAAATTAAAAGGTTGATGTCTTATACTGGAGCTATAGTCAATTTTCAATAAGGAATTCCAAAAGAAATTGATAAATATATGATGAATATGTTTCATGCAGACCCCTCACTCACAGAATACAAAACAGACTCAAGGTTAAATTCTTTTATATCACTTAAAATCCCTGAATTTTTTTTATCTCTTTATTAGCACCCATTAATAAATTAGAATTGGACACCGTAATTAGAATTCTACAGTATGGAAAAGCCCCTGGAAGTGATGGGCACCCAAATGAGCTATATTCTAGAATAAATCAGACCCTAGGATCAGAACTTTTACAAATGATAGGTATTAGTTTGGAGTAGGGTCAATTGCCTGAAAGTTTAAATCTAGGCTTGTTTATTCTATTGCTCAAATCTGAAGAAAAAGAAGATTTACCAAATTGGAGGCCAATCACACTTCTGAACACCGATAGTAACATTTTAACAAAGATTTTATGTAATAGAATTAGTGCTATGGTAGATCAGATATCCCATTATTCACAGTTTTGTTCTGTCCCAAGGAGAATTGTCACTGATGCTCTCATATTACTTTGAGAAGTTATGGCTAGGGATAAGATGAGTGAACTCACAGGTTTTGTATTAAGTTTAGACCAAACAAAGGCCTTCGATAGAGTGTCTCACCTTTCCCTTTGGAAGTGTCTTAAAAAATTTGGTTCTCAGGACCCTTTTACAAGATGGCTCCAGGTTTACTATGACCAAGCCGCAGTAGTCTCCTATATCAATGGCTGGGTAGGTAAGACTAGAAAGGTAACTAGGGGGGGTCCAACAGGGATGCACCCTTAGTCCACTTTTATATTTAATTTATTTTAAAATCTTGGAATTACAACCTTTGAGTCAGAGACTCATTTCCAAAGGCTCAACGTCAATACACAATACAGACATAGGCAAATACAATAGACAGTACGATACAATATACAATGCCAGGGCAGTTTGATGGCAAGGTTACAGCATGAAACAGTATACTGAGATGTCTAATATGGAGCTGAGGCTGTAGGCTATGGGCAACACAGTAAACAGTAGGATACAGGGAACAGTGCCAGGGTGCTTTGACTTCTGGTTACAGCATGACCATTTTACAAGGATGTCCTGACCAGTTTATAAGGATGTTTAATACATTGTTGTGGCTGTTGACAGTGCATAGGATAAATCTAACAGTAAGAGGTCAGTTAGTGGTCAGAGAGTGAATCATGGGACAGCACACATGCCTACTATGCTTGGCTGGAGCTGAGTAAACTGGGTAAGTTAGGGGAGGCAGGTAGTGCAAATTCTAGAGCAGTCTATTGGGAGACTTTGTCCGAGTGCCTGAGTAAGAATTGCAGGCCATTGACTGTGAAAGAGGTTGTGTTGCCATTCTGAGTGGCTGGTGAAGGCACTGGTGGTAGACTTAGAGTGTGCAGGTGCAGGTGCGGGTGGCATAGAAGTGGGTCTTGAGTGCCTTTTTAAAAGGACCAAGTTTTTGATGGTTAGAGACCGATGGCAGGAGGGTGCTCAAATAGGAGGGAGCCCTGACCAGAAAAGACCTCTGGGTGAGTGTGGTTCTTACTCTAGGAATGGCCAGTGCAGCTTTGGTCGAGCTGCATGTGTACACTGGGGGGAAGAGGAGATTAAGGAGGTAGATAGGCCTTGGGGGGTCAAGCCAAGGAGGGATTTTTTTGGTCAAGAGGCAGGACTGGTAGTGGACCCGCTCATCAAAGTTCAGGATCTGGGCAATGGAATAGAGTGTGCATGTGTGTGTGTGCCACGCAATCTGCAGCAGTTAAGAGCCTGCAGGCTTTGTTAATGACCACTTTTATTTTACCGATAGCTGTTGCATCTGTGGCAGCATAGACCTGCAACCCATAGTCGATCAGAGACATTACTGAGAAGGTTATGGCTAGTCTCAGGGCTTCTAGCGTAAGACAGTCCTCGTGATGATAAAGGAGACCAATGCGTACATTGGTAGCAGATGTGAGGGTGTTGATGTGTGCGTGGAAGGAGAGAGCAGAGTCAAAGATGACCCCTAGATATTTACAGGATGAGACCTGCTCCAGGGTGTAGAGTGACTGTGCTTGAATATGCAATTGGGCATTTTTTTATTTTCTTTGATGATGTGTGAAAAGTAGGGTCTTGGTTTTTTTCTGGTTCATGACTAGTCTATGCTTGGCAAACCAGAGTTCAGCTTAGCTGAACGTGTTCTGGAGTGAGGCCTGAAGGTCGGTTGGGTTGGTGTGGGAGGCACAGATGATGTCATCGTCCGCATAGAGGAGGATCTTTTTGGGGCAGGCAGTGGAAATTGCATTCAAGAATATGCTAAAAAGCAGGGGCCCTAGAATGGATCCCTGTGGGACTCCCGAGTGGATGGGATGTGAGCAGGAGACTTTATTTATCCGCATACGCTGGGACCTAGAAGACAGGTAACTAGTAAACCAGTCCAAGGGCCCTTGTGAGAACCCCATTAGGAGGAGGGAGTTTAGTAGGAGGGGGTGACTGACCATGTCAAAGGCCTTGGATAGGTCTATGAACATGGCCCCTACAATGTGCCCTCTATCAAGAGCAGTATGTATGTATGTAGTTTGAGAATTCTTGCAGGGCCATGGTGGTACTGTGCTCAGCACGGATCCCATGCTGTTCTTTACAGAGTAGGTCATGGGTTTTAAGGCAGTCAGTTAGTTGATCCGCCACAACTTTTTATATTCTTATATATATATATATTTTTACTCTTGAGTCATTATTGCTGAAAATTAACTAATCTGATAATATTAGAGATTTTTCTATATGCAGTGATATTCCTGAACTAAAAACTATAGCTTACACTGATGACATTTGTATTTTGTTGGCAGATTTCCCCTTCAGTGAGGCTATGGAAGCGGTGACAGTAGCATTCATGGAAGGTGCAGGTGCTCATTTTAATCCTCAGAAAAGTGTTTATATCTTGGTGATGATGATGATTGTATGATACTATAATGGGAATCCTGGTTATACACACAATGTGTAAAATACTAGGAGTGTACTTTGAAATAAGTGATGTGGAATTTTTTTTAATTGGGATATTTTAATTAAAGAGGCAAGATCTAGGATTATTATATGGAACAAATGGAAAATGTAGAAAAAAATAGGACATATATGGTTTAAATGTTTTTGATAGGAATGTTTTTACATCTGACAGCCATTTATCCAATACCTAAACAGTTGGAAACTACTTTACTAAGTATTTTCTTCCAAGCCATTCGGGGTAGCCGTCTTAATCCCATTAAGAAAGGTATTCTTTATTTACCAATTGAACATGGAGGTCTGAATATGATAAACCCAATTACTTTTTTCTTCTGTAATTTTCTTTATGTAAATATCCATCCTTTAATACAAAACAAACATATCATTTGGAGCCCCTGTGCGTATGATACTATTCATCCCTGGCTATTGCATTGGAACTGGGATACGGCTATACCAAGGCAAAAACATATCTCATAGATACATACATAGATACATGAAAAAATTACTCACCTTAGTAATGTTGTTTCTTCTAATGGAGTCTTGCTATATTATGACAATTGCAGTTTGTCCCACCATTAGAACTGCTCCGGAGGTGAAAGGGTTAACTACCATTCTGAGAATGGAGTTTAGAGCTGAGCTCGGTTAGAAAGCTCTGTCTGGATAATTTCAAACTGAAACTGTCAGATCTTACGAGCAAAAACTCACTAAGGTTCTGTGTGGAAGCTGTAACCTACACTAGCCAACTGGCTACCTAAATATTAACACATATTCCTGGTCCCAACACAAAGACTCAAGTCAGGAACCAGAAAATAATAAAATAAGGTAGAATAAAACACCACCCCAAAACCCCAAAAGGGTGAAAAACATATAATGGGCATAACAGGTGCCACACTGGACTGCCCACCCCATACCCAAGTAGAAGTTCTGAGAGGGACAGGCTGGGAGGTCATAATATAGCAAGACTCCATTAGAAGAAACAACATTACTAAGGTGAGTAAATTTTTCTTCAAACAACATGAAATCTTGCTATATTATGACAATTGCAGAATACAAGCAGTACCTCCATGGAGGAGGGACGAACCTACTTAGGGAATAGGCTCTGAAGCAGTTGTGCCAAATCTAGCATCCCTCCTGGCCTGGATATACAGGAGTAATGCTTGGTGAAAGTGTGTACCGTTTTCCAGGTAGCTGCTTGACATATCTCTAAAATAGGGATGTCTCTGGCAGCACTAGACGCAGCTGTACCTCTGGTAGAGTGAGCCCTCAGGCCTGAAGGGGGAACCTTTCCCAGTTTTTGATAGCAAAATTGGATACAAGAGACAATCCACCTGGCAATGGATCTCTTAGTGGCAGGTTTACCTTTTCCAACCTCACCAAAAGTGAGAAAAAGTTGGAAGGATTCGAACCTATGACCCTTGGTACACTCTATATAGTAACTAAGGGCCCTCTTAACATCTAAACTGTGCAACCTCCTCTCACCAGAGGAGGAATGGTCAGTAAAGAACACTAAAAGGGAGATAGATTGGTTAAGATGGAAGTCTGAAACCACCTTAGGCAAAAACTTCCTGTTAGTCCTAAGGACTACTTTATCCCTGTGAAAGGAAATAAAGTCAGTCTCCACTGACAAGGCTTGTAACTCACTTATGCACTGGCAGAAGTGATGGCTACTAGAAAAACAGTTTTCAAGTCAAATACTTGAGCTCTGCAGAAGACAGAGGCTCAAAGGGAGGTTGCATCAACTGAGCAGCGCAAACATTAAGATCCCAGGCAGGGCGGGTCCCTGAAAGGTGGATTAGTATGAAGTAATCCCTTGAAAACTTGGAAAAACAGGGTGAGTGGAAGAGAAGAGGGCTTTCCTGCAAATAAAAGCAGAGACAGCTGCCAAATGAACTTTCAGGGTAGCTGGTCTCAGGCCCAAAAATTAAGATGGACCATATAGTCCAGAACAGTGGGCAAATCAGCAGATTCCGAGGGAAATATGCCTCCCGAGCACCAGATGGAAAACCTTTTCCATTTAGAATTATAAGTGGCTTAGAGGCTTCCTGGAAGCCTTCAGGATGTCAAGAACACCTTGAGAAAGGTGTGGTCAGCAAATTCTAACTCCTCAAGAACCAGGCCTTGAGGTTGAGGGATTTGAGATTCGGATACCAAACCTCCCTGGACACAAGATAACAGATGTGTCTCCTGGGAGGCACAGAGAAGATGGACTGTTAGGACAGAAGGAGTGGGTACCAGGGCTGCCTGGCCCAATCTGGAGCAATCAGAATCATCCTGCAAGGCTGGGATCTGATTTTGACTAGCACCTTGAATAGGAGAGGAAGGAGGAAAAGCATATAAACTTCCCAATCTGGGAGAAAGGCATCCAGAGGGACTGAGCCCATCACTGGGGGTCTGCAACAAAACAGTGGAAGTTGGTGATTGTCTGGGGCTGCGAAAAGATCTATCTGAGGGGTGCCCCATCTGGCAAAACTATCCCAGTACTTGGGGATCCAGTGACCATTACGTGATGGCCCTGGAAATCCTGCTGAGAGCATCTGCCAGGACATTGTCCTTTCCTGGGAGGTGAACTGCTATGAGGAAGTGTTCAGGGAATAAGCCAGAGACCACTAACTTCATTGCTGAGGTGCACAAGGCCGAAGACCGAGTGCCCTTGTTTGTTGATGTACCACATTGTGGTGGTGTTGTCTGTTCTGACTTGTACCACTTTGTTCTGAACAGATGCAGAAAACACTTGAAGTGCTAGAAAGACAGCTCTGAGTTCCAGCAAATTGATGTGGAGCAGAGATTCCTGAGGACCACACTTCCTGAGTGGAGAGGTCGCCCATGTGAGCTCCCATCCCAGAAGGGATACATCCATAGTGAGGTCAAGGAATGTGACAGAGGATGAAGGAACCCCAGTCTTAAATTGCTCTGATCCTGCCACCACTGAAGGGCCTGGATCAGGGTTCAGTCACTGGGACCAACTTGGAAGGATATTTTCTCTGAGACCAAAAGGCTCTCAAGTGAAACTGAATGTCCCTCATCTGAAATCTTGCTCCTTGCACTACAGCTGTGGAAGCAGCCATGTGCCCTAGGAGCTGTAAGAAGTGCCTTGCTGGTCGAGAGACCTGCAGAGTGAAGGAGGAGGCCAGGGCCACCAGGTTCCTTACCTCTCTAAGGGTAGGAAGACTCTGGCCTGCTGTGTCCAATTCTGCACCTATGAAGGTGAGTACCTGAACAGGTTCCAGAACTGACTTTGGAAGATTGAGCAAGACGCCCAGAGAGGTGAGCAGCTACTGGGTAACTTGCAGGTGTGATTTGACCTGTTCTGGAGACTGGCCTACAATGAGCCAGTCATCTAGATAGGGAAAAACAGCAATCCTTTGCCTTCTTAAATGAGCAACTGCTACTGCCAGACATTTTGTGAATACCCTTGGGGCAGAGGTGGGGCTGAAGGGCATTGCTCTGAACTGGTAGTGACCTGAGGGCAGTTCGAATCTGAGGTACTTTTCGGTGGGAGCTTCTGATTAGAACATGGAAATAGGCATCCTTGAGGTCCAGGGAAGCTAGCCAGTCCCCTGGCCTTAGAGAAGGTAAAATCATTGCCAGAGTCACCATTTTGAACTTCAGTTTCAAAAGGTGCTTGTTCAGATATCTTAGGTCTAAAATGGGCCTCCATTCTCCTGTCTTTTTTGGGGTAAGGAAATATCTGGAGTACAGACCCTTGCCCTGGTGTAGGGGGGAAACTCTTTCTACAGCTCTGAGAGCTAGGAGGGTTGAGACTTCTGTTTCTAAGGTAAAAGTCTCTAGACGGTTTGCAGGTGGAAAAAATCTGGCTCTCATCTTTGGAAATGTTTTGAAGCTGAGAACCAGACCTTGGCTTACTACTTCCAGGACCCATTTGTCTGATGTTAGAGACTCCCAGTCCTGGGTGAAGTAAGCCAGCCTGCCCCACAGGTAGTGGAGAACCGGCCCTGGGCACCCCATCAGGGTGCCTGTTTGGCAGGGGCTTTAGTCTGAGGGGTGGAAGCAGACCTGCTTGCACCCCATCTGCCTCTGCCTCTAAAGGACCCCCTCTGAGCATAAGCAGAAGAAGCCTGGGTTTGGTAAAAAGGCCTGTGAAAGGGCCTACCTCTACCCCTGGGGGTCTGCTTCTGAGGAGTGGCTTCCGCTCCTTGGCTTGTGCACTCCTATAAGTTGTTCTGTATTCATCCATTTTCTTCATGTAATTCTCTGTTTGCTCCCCAAACAGAGAATTTCCCTACAGGAAAATCCATAGCCTTAGACTGGGTATCCTGTGACAAGTTAGTACACCTGAGCCAAGCTAACCTACGAAGGCCACAGATGTAGCCATGACGCTAGAGGATACATCATTAGAATCCACAGCAGCATGGAATTGCACCTTGGAAGCCTCATACCATCAGAAGCCACCTGCTCCAGCTCCTTGCAAGCTGGCCAGGGCCTGTTGTAAAGCCATGACAGTGTCCCATCTAGATTTTTGGTATCTTGCCACATAAGCCATGTAATTTGCTTGTCTGAGTCCCAAGGATGCTGCCATGTATTGTTTTTTAGCCGTGGCATCAATCTTCCTGGAGTCCTTGTCAGGAGGATGTGAAGCCAGGGGAATATTAGCTTTATCACAGGCTGCAGCCTGAACTACCCCAACATGACTGCATTGCTGTGAAAGAAAGTCTGTATCAGGACCTGACAAAGTGCACCTCCTGTCCATCTTTTTGTCAACAGGAGGCACAGAATTAGGGCTTTTAGAATTTTATTGTTTGCTTCCTAAAAGACTTATGTAAGGGGATATATAATCTCCTTGACTCTGGGATATCCATCATTTCCACAAAATCAGGTTCCTCTTGCTCATCCACAGCTTCCTCTAATGGGAGCTGAAGGGTTTCAGCAACCTTTTTATAAAACAAAAAATGAGAAGGGGACTCAGAAAGCATAGGGGGAGATTCTAAAGGTCTGTCTGGGGAGATGTCCGGTTCAATGGGCACATCCAGACTCTCAAAGTTACATTCACACTGTTCATAATCCTCCTCCCCCTCCTCTGGTTCATAAAAATCTCCAATATCATATTCTTGAACCGGTGGAACCGACCGAACCGACCTCCTACCAGACAGTGGCGGTTCAGATGGAACCGGAGAAAGTGACTGTACAATTTGTATAGCTTTTGCTATTTCTGCAGCAGTTGGAGAAGGAATTTTGGACTCCATACCTGCTGATTTTTTAGTTTTCTTTGCTGGAACTGGCTCCTCAGAGCCAGCTTTACGTTTGCCCGAGGAAGTCTCGCCTTGGTCAGAGGGCACTCCCTCCGGTTCGGTTGGCACCGAACCGGGCTGGCCATCTGGGTCAGCGGACTTTTGGCCTCTCGTTCCCTGAGCCTGCCCACTCTCTTATCCAAGGTGGCTGCAGGAAATTCTTACAAATCTGGCAGTCTGAATTGAGGTGGTCAAACCCCAGACAATAAACACATGCAGTGTGTGGGTCAGCCTTGGCAAAGGCTTCCCCACAGACACTACAGTGTTGAAACCCAGTGGGCCCAGTTTTTCTTTTGGGTTTCTCAGACATGATGCCAGCCTAACCAATAAACTTGCCCTTTTAACGGCAGTGCCAGGCAAGACACCCTTATCGGTTCCCAACCGTGTCACGGGTCGTGGAAAAAAACATAATGAAATCCGTTTTTTTTAGAACCGATAAGAACCGGGAACCGCACTCTAAAGGCTTTAAAATTTTAACCAACCTGATCGGTTCGAACCGAACCGATAAACATTTACAAGTTCCACACAGAAATAAAAACCTGTCTATTACTTACAATACCACAGACAGAGCTTGAACCGATCGGTTTGCGGTTAAAAATAATAATACTCACGGTTGAATTTAACTGAGAAAATACTGTTTAAACTGAGAAATGAACCGAGCAGTAGGAGAAATCTCCGGAGCGACTGTTCAGTGAGGCGGAGTAAAGAATCTGACAGTTTCAGTTTGAAATTATCCAGACAGAGCTTCTCTAACCGAGCTCGCGCTCTAAACTCCATTCTCAGAATGGTAGTTAACCCTTTCACCTCCGGAGCAGTTCTAATGGTGGGACAAACTGCAACTGTCATAATATAGCAAGACTTCATGTTGTTTGAAAGACAGTGTCGGCAGATAAGGGCCTATGGCCCACCCAGTCTGCCCATTTGAGCTTGTAAGTTCAGTTTGTTTTCCTAGAAGTCTGTTGCACCTTACCCCTGACCTCCAGAATTCCTTTATGTCTATCCCATGCATTCTTAAATCCCGTGATTGTTTCAGCCCCACCACTTCCTCTGGCAGGGTGTTCCACTTGTCCACCACCCGTTCTGTGAAGAAATTTTCTCATGTTTCCTCTGAATCGTCCTCCTCCAACTTCATCCCATGCCCTCTAGTCCTGGAACATCTTTTCGCTTAAAAATAGTGTTTTCCTGCACCCTGTTCCTCCCTGTAAGATACTTGTATGTCTCTATCATATCCCTCTCCTCCTCTCTCCAGGGAGTACATGTTCAGTTCCTTCAACCTGTCTTCATAGGACTTGTGATGCAATGCATGCACCATCTTTGTTGCCCTCCTCTGAACCTTCTCTACCCTGTCTATGTCCTTACGTAGGTATGGTATCCAGAACTGTACACTGTACTCCAGGTGGGGCCTCACTAGTGTCTTGTATAGCGGAATTATGACCTCCCTTTTCCTGCTGGTAATGCCCCTGCCTATACATCCAGCATCCTATTTGCTTTACCTGCTGCCTTGTCACACTGTTTCCCTACCTTGAGGTCATCAGAGATGATAACCCCAAGATCTCTTTCCTGCTTGGTGCATGCTATATCCTCACCCCCAACTGATATATTGTGCCAGGGTTTTGTGCCCCATATGCATTATCTTGCACTTCTTTGCATTGAATTTCAACTGCCAAACCCCTGACCATTCTTCAAGTTTCTGCAGGTCACTTCTCATTCTGTCTACACCCTCTGGTGTGTCTACTCTGTTACAGAGCTTTGTGTCATCAGCGAACAGTGAAATTCTGCCTTCTAGGTCCTGCGCCATGTCACTGATGAAGATGTTGAATAGGACCGGTCCCAGCACTGATCCCTGTGGTACCCCACTGGTCACTCTTCCCTCTGTGGAGTGACAGCCATTTACCACCACCCTCTGTGTCCTGCCACCCAGCCAGTTACCTACCCACCACACTACTGTCCTGCCCACACCCATATTCCCCAGTTTGTGTAATAGTCTTCTATGTGGCACAGTGTCAAGGCCTTGCTGAAGTCCAGATAGGCCATGTTCACTGCCCTCCCTGATCCACCTCCCTAGTCACCCAGTCAAAAATTCAGTGAGGTTGGTCTGACATGACCTCCCCTGGTGAAACCATGCTGCCTTGGGTCCTGTAGTCCATTGACAACCAGATGTTCCACCAATCTCTCCTTCAGTAGTGCTTCCATGATCTTCCCCACTACCGAGGTGAGGCTGACTGGTCTGTAGTTCCCTGCTTCCTCTTTGTTCCCACTTTTGTATAAGGGGACTACATCTGCTGTCCTCCAGTCTTTGGGTACCTCCCCTGTTTCCAGTGATGGCTAAACACATTAGCCAGAGGTTCAGCCACCACCTCTCTTAGTTCTTTAAGGACCCTGGGGTGCACCCCATCTAGCCCCATTGCTTTATCAACTCTTATTACTTCCAGTTCCTTCAGGACCCTTTCTCGTGTAAAGCGACTTGTGTCCATTTCTGCACCATTCTCACCCCTTGTACTCCCTTCAGACCCATTACCCTCCTCTTCCTCAGTAAAGACTGAGCAGAAATACCGTTCAATATGTCAGCTTTACTGTTGTCATCCTCCATGGCCCCCATCCTCCCCTTCAGTCTCACTATCCTCCCTTTGTCTTTCTTTTTCACTTATGTACCTATAAAGGTTTGTCCCTCTACCCACTGATTTTGCAATGTGTTCTTCTGTCTGAGCTTTGGCTTCCTTACTGACCTCCTGCCTCCTTTGCTTCTCCTGGTACTTCTCCCTATCCCCTTCTGCCTGTGCCTTTTTGTATTGCCTGAATGCAATTTTTTGGCTTTCACTTTCTTTGCTACCTCTTTGGAAAACCATAATGGTCTCCTCTTCCTTTTCCTCTTGCTAACCTGCTTAATACATAATTCTGTTGTTCTTGTTATCCCCATTTTAACACTGCCCACTGTTCCTCAACCCCTGATTCCTGTCCCATTCCCTTAATGCTTCTTTCAAGTATCTCCCCATTTTCCCAAAGTCTGCCCCCTAAAATCCAGGATACGTGTTTTTGTGTGGTTTTGGTTCTGCTCTTTCTGTGATTTCAAACCACAATGACTGGTGGTCACTGTTTCCCAGGTGCTCCCCACTGTTACCCCATCACACTGTCCCTGTTTGTGAGCACAAGGTCCAGTATTGCCTTCTGCTGAGTTGGTTCCATGACCAGTTGCTTGAGGAAGGCACCCTGAAGAGTCCAGGATAAATCTGCTCCTAGTTGATGCTGCTGCTGCTGGGATGCTCCAGTCCACGTCTGGAATATTGAAGTCTCCAACCAGTACTACCTCACCTTGTCTGCCATCCTTTGGATGGCTAGCATCAACTCCTGTCTGTTTCTTCCTCCTGGGCTGTGGTCTATAGACCACACCTGTCTGAATAGCTGTCCCCATTTTCCTTTCCAGTTTAACCCACAGTATCTCTCCCCATTTTGTTCCTCCTGGATCTCTGTGGCCCTTATGTCATTTTCACATAGAGTGCCACTCCTCCTCCTTCCTGCCTGCTCTGTCTCTTCTGAATATGTTGTAGCCAGGTATGGCCATCTCCCAGTCGTGGTTATCATTACACCAGGTTTCAGTGATGGTCACAATGTCCAGGTCTGACTGCACCATGACAGCCTCCAGATCTTCCATCTTGTTGCTAAGGCTCCTGGCATTTGCACACATGGCTCCATGATTTGACCTCCCTAGACTGCCTCACTGTTCTACTCAGCCCCTTTCTTGGTTGTCATTTATCCCTGGTTCTCCTTGCTGTCTGCCCGCCTGCTGAATTTTGCCCTTTCTGCTTATCCACTTCTTGGGCACTAATCTCCATCTTTCACACTGCTTTGCAGAGATAGCCACTCCTCTGGTTCACTGGTTCCACTGCTAGCTGTGGGGGGTGAGCAATGGTACCCTCCTTGCTGGCCTGCCACCCCTTTGCTAGTTTAAATGCTTGTCAATGTAGCATTTAAACTTATCATTGAGTGCTTGGATTCCCTCCAGGATGGATGCAGGTCGTCAGGCTTGACAAACCTCCATCCCTCCAGGTGGGTCCCAGTCACCAATGAATCCAAATCCTTCCTCACAGCACCAGTTCTTCAACCATGAGTTAAAGCTCCTGGTGCATGCACTCCTATGCTCTCCTTGCCTCTCACAGGTAGTACTTCTGAGAAAGTGACAGAAGTAGCTACTTGCTTGAGACCCTCCCATTTTCTAAACTCTTCCTGAACTTCCTTTGGCTCCCTATTTGCCAGGTCATTAGTACCCAGGTGGATAATGACATCCAGCTCACCCTCCCATCTTGCTCTTCCCAGTGATCCCCAGGATCTTCCTTCCATCCCTCCATGCCGTGGCACCTGGTAGGCACCTCACCTCCCTGTCCTCCCTCCTGTGTTCCTAGCTGGATCCCTCTTATGATGGAGTCCCCACCAGGATTAGCTTTCTCCTCCTCTGGGGTCCACTGCTTTCCCGCTGAGGTCACCTCCTTGGCTAACCTCCACATCCTTTCCTTCCACTTCTCTGGGTACCTGTGTTTGGTTGTCCTCGTTTGCCAGTGTAGCATATGAGTTCTTAAGTGGAATAGGATCTGGGATGTGCTCTGCCTGACTGCTCTAACCCTCCCTGAGCCCACTGTCATCCAAGTGCTCCTCGTCTCGGCATCCTTTGAGGCAGTTGCATTGGACTGGGTGGTCCCTGGATAGGGGTGATGGTACTCCTGACCCAGTTTACTTCCGCTCTGAGTCTGGCTCCTCATCCTGCAGTCCAGATAGATGCATGCAGATAGGGCAGCACCTCAGTGTCCAGAAGGTCTGCCTGAATATGGCTGCCCCACAGCCACTGCATTGCACCACTCCCCACATTATACTGCAATTCCACTACTTGTCTGCTACTGAAGCTCTCCTAGTACCCTTTTTATTAATTTACTATCCTAAAAATCCTGCCACTGTTCCCCTATAATATTTGAAAATACATACACGCTATCTAAGCTCTTTATCCTTATAATCAAAAGGTAATTACAATCACAATAATCTACCTTCTACTAATACAGATTCTATCACAGAATCAGAGCACAATGCAAAAACATCTGCTACTTAGCAACAACAAACAGGTGACAACATACCAAGTTGATGTAGCTTTTTTTAAAATAGAAAAGAAAAATGTAATTGTTTAAACCAATAGAAATCAGCAGTTTCAAAAGCACCTTGAACTACAAGAAAGAACACAGTACCACACCTCTGCCACAATAACTAAACAGTTCTAAAACATTGGAGAAAGAAGAGAAAAATTAGAGACTGAGCAAAAATATACAATGTACTATAAAGTATTAGGCAATAGGTATACTCAGTTGTTTAACAGAGAAAATAAAGTACCTACCAAAACAGACAGGATACCCACAAATGACACAGGTTCCCAATATCAGACACCACCAAAGGCACATACAGAAAGGGTTTAAACTATATCTATATAACTATATCTCGGGATTGCCTGGGAATTTTCAGCCTTGTTTTAGTAAAATAAAACTTTGGAGTATCACAAAAAATATGGTTATCCAGCATAACAGAAAAGATTTGTATTGGTATATACAAAATAAGTATTTTTGTACTTCTCCAGAGTTTGATACAAGATCACCGCAAGATTTGTGTCAAGTTTGAGCAATGTTACCACAACCCAATTTACCTCCTTTTATGTGGGATGTTACCTGGTTAGGAGTCAATGAAAAACTTTATGTGAAAGGGAATTTGAAACAGAAAGGGCTGGAAGAAAGAGCATGTCCCATACAAATGTTTGTACAGCTTCCATAGAAACAATGGATCACTTGTATTTTCAATGCCCTTTTATTTTACAATTCTGGAATTTGTTGTGTACCAGATGGGCTACCTCACCCTTTACTTTAATTACTAAAGATATATTATTGTTATGTATCTTACCCAGTGTATGGAAGAAAAATGATGCAGGTACTATACATGTAATATTAGGATGTATAAAATATCATATATAGCACACTCGGTGCAGAAGGTCACTACAACAATATTTCATCACACCAGACCAATTATTTTGGACAGTACAAGATTCTTTCTTGTCTATTAAAGGTAGACAGTAGACTGAATAAGATTATGCAACAATGAATATAACAGTTTAAAACAGAAAAGAAATGGGTGGTCCGGTGGTGCTGAGGGTTGAGGCGCTGGACACCACACCTCGCGCTACGCCGGTGACCCGGGCCATCAGGGGTCGGTAGGGGAGGAGAGGATGGAGCATCCCATGACGGCTCTCCTCTCTCTGGGGTGGGCATGAGGGATTCCATCGCCCTGCAGTGGTGCCTGACAGAAGCCAGGGGCACTACAGTGGTGACTCACGAAGAGGGTTGGAGCGCAGAAAATGTCAGCAGGTATGTGCACTGACATCCTTGCACATCCGGCTCCAGTAGGGGCTCATATCAGGCAGAAAAGAGCAGGGTGGTCGTGGTGGCTAATGGTCACATGCTGTGCCCCCAGACCTAGAGAGGTGTGCCCCCGAGGTATTAGATCCACGTCCCCGAGAGGGGGACACTGTGTGCTTGCCTGAGTGGGAAGAGCGTGTAGCTGACCAGATCCGGGGGTGCAGGTGTCAGTGGTTGGACAACCTGCCAGCCCACTTTGCCGGGGAGGATAAAAAATGTGATATATAAAAAAAAAAAAACAGAAATACAACTAAGAACAAAGTTTAAACAGCACTAAAGGTGCAACCTTACTAATAAACCTAGGTAGATAAAAGTAATCAAATGTGTTTAACCTCACACACACGCACACAAACACACACACACACACACACACTACAAAAAAGATGTGAGTAAATCCACTGAGAACTCATCCCAAAGTGGAGCAACACGACCTTTAAACAGCCTGTTTGTGAAAATTCCCACCCTTAATAAAGACATGCATTGTAGCTTATAATTAATACATGGATTGTACACTCCAGAGCTAATTTGGAACTGTGTTTTGTACCTTGCACTTTATACGTTGGTCTGGATTTAGTACTCCCACCCCCCACCTCACCCCCTAGTTACTGTATCTGATTTGTAAAAAACTGAGTGAGAGAGACAGCAAGGAGAACCCATATAAGTAAATCAATGCACAGACTGACACCTGTGATCCCTATAATATCCTGCTACAGCAAGAAACAAGAGATAATAACAAAACCTTAAGAGCCAGTATCCCAGCACAATTCTCTACTTACCAAGCCTCGATTGAGTCCAGGATCTTCCAAGAATGTCCATGTCATTAAGGCAGCGAGGCAAAAAAAGGCATCAACCCTTTCTTCAGGCACTACCCTGTCGCCCCTGAAAAAGGGACTGTCGGGGCTCAGTGGGCCTACCCGGTCACCAAAATTTAATAAATAAATAAATAAATGTATATAGCTCTTTAGTTATGTTTACCTTTGGAATATTGGGTTCGCTAGCCAGACAAGCAAATTGCTTTTGCCTTATTTGCCAATTAATAAAGCAGCTTCCGATGATTATGTCATAAGAGAAGACGAGCATTTCAATGTCCTGAGAAGGCTAATAGTGCAAGGGATAAGAGCCTCAATGGTAAGAATAATAATGAAATAAGGCTGGAAAAGGGCCCTGTTTTGCTGCCTCCACACCACAGACCTAGTCACTGTTCCAACCCCTACCTGTATAAGGGTTAAAACAGCAACTAGGGTCTTTTTAGAAACAGCACTGTCATCCCTCCCAGCCCCGGACATGCGGTTGTACAAAATGCAATGACAAATAGATCTTCAGGACAGGATCTAGCTCTCCTGTACAATGTATCTTCCCCCATGCCCATGCAAAAATCCTCAGCATTCCAGTTTAAATAATGCATCAGTTTTGGGTTATCATTTAAATAAATATCTGGAAACACCCCCAGCTTTTTGGAATAATAGCAGAAGTCCATTCTTAACACATTGTAGTTTATCAATCATGACCCCAAATTTCCGGTTCTCATGACCTCTCCCCCAACCCCCTCTGCACTTCAAACAGTAAAAACAACAAATAATGTAAGTGGAAACTGAATGTTTGAAAATATATAAACACTGAACCAAGTAGAGAGCAATATCGGTTAAAATAAATCCCGCAGAATAAGTTTCAGGTTTGACCTCAAATACGATCATGAGACCAGAGCCCTCCAATTACAGCACAGCTCCTAGTCACATAACTGATTCAAAAGATCCCATCATCCCTGAAGGATGCGCAGCATGAAAGAACTAAATGGGAAAAATCAAACAGGCAGCTATACACTCTCCAAAGTAAAGTTCCCAGGTGAAGAATGTATTTCAAACATGTCTGCGACTGGGCTAAAAGGACCACTGAGAAAATCAGGTACATCAGGAGAGGGTCCACTGATTGCATCCAGAGGCTGTGCATCAGCCGTGGACTCCTGCCATGAAGTGTTAGCAGTGGGCTTTGCTGAGGAGAAAAATGTGTTAGAACCTTAGTGCTTGTAGTGGGACTGCGTCTTCCTGCTTATCTTGGAGGACCATACCATGGATTTGGGTAATGCTTTCTTTTTTGAATCAAGTGAAACAGTAAGGAGTTTGGTACTATATTTCAGCACAGGAATATGCGTTTGTCCTGCAGAATCAGAGTGTTTTCTAGGTGTGGAGGGCATGATGCGTGGGCTGCTTTGAGGCATGGGGTCTCATGGCAGAGGTTCCAAATCGGAATTCTTTGGCATCAGGCTTCCGTTCTTGGCAGATAATTCCTGATTGTGATTTGAAAAATCTCTGGATCTTTCTCTAAGCAACATTGAGGCATTCGGCAAAGATCTTGTCACAAAATCCCAAGCTTCATCCGGATTTTTGAAACCTCGAGTACCACCCCCTTTATAATCACCAGAATTGCAGGGTACTTGATAGAGTACAGTACACTCAGTTTCTGCAGCACAAATCAAATATCCCAAAATGCCTTTCTTTTTGCTACTACCTCAGAGGAAAAGTCCTGAAATAAATATATTCTGTCTTTCCCCCAGCTTAAGGATTTACTCTGATTCGTCATTGCCAGAACCTCTTTTTTAATATTAAATCTCAGAAACCGCACAATGATCAGTCTTGGCTTCTGCCCTTGCTTCGATAAAGTTCTTAAAGCCCTGTGTGCTCTTTCAAGTTCCAGAGGCCATGGCCAGTTGTAGTTTAAAATAGATGGGATAAACTCCTGGAGGAACCTTACCATATCATTACCCTCTAGCATCTCAGGTACTCCTACTATGCGCAGGTTGTTCCCCTTACTTCTATTTTCTAAGTCATCTACATTAGCTCCTAAAGCATCAATTCTTGTAAAATTGTGTTCAGATTTATCCTTTACTTTATATACTGTTTCCTCTAGCAGGGCTAGTCTCTCCTCAATAACATTAAGCCTCTCCTCCAAAACCGTCAATTTCCCCTTTTCCACTCCTGCCTTTTGTTTCAAGCTGACAGTGTCTAAGTGCATGGACCGAAGTTTCTCTGTAATGTAATCCATAACACTGCTGCATAACACTGCTGCTACTGCTACCATTTTTAACAATTTTATTGCTCTGCTTACTGTGTAACCCCCTGCAAATGGGGGTTCCCAAAAGACTTCCAGGAGCTTGCTTGAATGCTCCAAGCCTGAACGGTGTTTGGCATTTAAGCCATTTATCAGTGTGGGTTAAGGTAGCTCTAAAATGGTGCCTTGGATGAATCAGAACTTGGACTCGTAATCTGAGCCAGCCACAAGAGGATTGTATAGGCAGTGACTCTGGGAGATGTAGTTTGGACTTCGGCGCCTTTTTGGACCAACAGGGGCAGTCTATTGTGAGTGACAGCCAATCCAGCCAAGAACTGGGAGGAACTCAAAGGAAGTGCCCGGTTTTGTCTGCTGGAGTTTCAGTCGAGCTCTGGCAGTGAAGAGGGAAGGAGCCTTGTGCTTTTTCGGTGTGCAGTTTTAGTCGGGAAACGTGTATAAGGCCCCGAGTTCCGGTCTGCAGCTTGTGTAACTGCTTGTTAGGACTGAATCCGTCCTGTGAAGAGAATCAAAGGATATCTGAAGAATAGAAACCAGGCTCACCCTGTAGAAGACTGGAGAAATTGCTGAATTGCACTCGGTCTGTCAGGAACTGAATCTGCTGTGTTCTCCCGGTATTGTGCAGTAATTGAGATCGGATAGAGAAGCACCCTGCCTGGTATAGTACTTTCTTTTACCATATAAATGTGTGAGGAGGCTTGTGTAGCTCAAGTGAATCCTGCTGCCATTAAAGGACTTTTTGCCTGTTACTGTTTACCATATAAATGTGTGAGGAGGCTTGTGTAGCTCAAGTGAATCCTGCTGCCATTAAAGGACTTTTGCCTGTTGCAGTTTGTCATATAAATGTGTGAGAGTCTCGTGGAGCTCAAGAGTAGCCCTGCTGATGTTGAAGGACCCTATCTTGTTTGGAGGTCGTGAGTACTAATTCAGGGTCGCTCCCTGTTGAATTGCCACATTGAATCCAAAGGGAATTACTGTACTGCTGACTGTTTAACTAATTTTTCTTTTCTCTGTGTGAAAGGGCCCCTACCAGCTGCCACGGTTTGGACTAGCCACTAGGGCTTGGGTACCCAGGGACAGTAACTGGTAGGGATAGGCCTGTGCACAGAGCCATAGGTAGATGAGTAAAGTGATAAGCTAATTAACCTGATTTCCCCTGTCCTTGTTATATCCCCCTAAATAAATCAGAGCTGCTTGTTTCAGCAAAGTTATACTGCCTGAGGTATTTGTCTATGTTAAAGTATTGTACTGTGATTGTTACACTGTATCTTCTTATTTTACAGGGGGTCCCAGTGCCTGAACCAGTCCTGGGGGTAAGTGTATACTGTGAAGATAATTCTGATATACTGTGTGGGCCACTAGTGGGAAGAAAAGGGGGTTGCAGTGTCCCAGAGGGCTGTGACCAAGTTAGTTTAACTATTGCAAACCCTGACCTCTGGGTGGAGGCACCCGCCATCGGATCCAGGCCCCTCAACCTGTTAGTGGCAAATCAGGCAGGGGTAGTAGCCCCTGGGATAGCGCCATCTAGGGGTTACAACTGTATTTGTGTTACAGCTATTTAAAATGTTCGAGTACCTTGGGGGGAGACCCCAGGCTGCCCTGCTGTCGCAGCCGAGCCACTCCTGCTGTCAGATGCCACAGTTCAGTTGAAGGGACTGCTGATTTTTGAAACTGAAATAATTCCAAAACCGGCTGTCCGATTACCGCTAAAACTGATAAAACTCTGTAGAATAACTGCGCAGATAGCGACTGAGTTTAAAATATCCAGTTAAAACTTTAAAACACGATTATTTTCCACAGGATTATGATTGGTGGAAGAGTGTCACCTCAGGCTGCCATTCTTTTCAGGTGCTGGTGCGCAACCAGAAATGAGATGATGTAGGTAATACTTTGGAAAAAATGGGTAAACACAGGACCCCACTGGGCATGATACGTTTTAGGTAAATACATTGAAAAAATGGGTAACTGCAGGACCCACTGGACATGCGATGTTGTAGGTAAATACTTTGAAAAACTGGGTAAACACAGGACCCTACTGCAAATGGGATGTTGCAGGTAAATACACTGGAAAAAATGGGTTAAAGAAAGATCCCACTGGACATGAGATGTTGTAGGTAAATACACTAGAAACAAACTCTGGACAGAGCCAACACGGCTGTATAGAGCCGTTGGATGAACCCTGATCTGGAACTGGCAGACACAACACAGAAGTGCGCCATGTGCAACATGGTCACCGTGCTGTGCGCATGTGCACTGCATTGCGCATGCGCACTAAGGCACGGCAGCCATGTTTGGTAAGGCAGTATGTTTCCCAGTGGTGCGATGGACATCCGAGCAAACAGCATTACTTAATAAAGTCTTTGTTTTTTATATTTTGATCCCAGACTTTCAATATAGTCTTCTTATGACACAAACTCATAAACTGCATAGGTAAAAAGTTTCGAATCAATGCCAAAACACTATTACGTGACACTGACCGCAGCAGTGTGGATAGAAATCACATCAGTGCAGGAAAAGACGGGGACTATTTCTGCTCACAGTCCCTTCTCTCACTCTCCTGCAGTGATGTGATCCCAAAACACCTGCAGGGCTCTGCCCATGCAGCCCTAAAAAGGATGGACTTGCTGAAATCCAGGTAGGTGACATCTACCGCTCCCCCTGATCCACCTCCTTCATCACCCAGTGAAACAAATCTATCAGATTAGTTTGACATGACCTTCCCATTGTGAAACCATGCTGTCTTGGATCCTGTGCCCCACTGGATTCCAAGTGTTCCACAGGCCTTTCCTTAGGCAGTGCCTCCATCATCTTACCCACTAACGATCAGTGGCGGAGCTAGAGGGGGGGGCTGGGGGGGCGGTCGCCCCTTCTGGCTGCCCCAATGTGAGTAATGGCACCCTACCAACATCTTTATTCACTGTTTAGTGCCCATTGTGGAGCCCATGTCTGACTGAATGGCCCCTCCTGGCTCCGCCACTGCTAACGATGTTAGGCTGACTGACCTATAGTTTCCAGCCTCCTCCCTGTTTCCACTCTTGTGAAGAGGGACAACATGTACTCTCCTCCTGTCCTCTGGAACCACTCACTGAACAGGGTTGCCAGAGATGCTGCTAACTCCTTCCTTAGCTCCTTTAATATCCTGGTGTGTATGCCATCTGGGCCCATTGCCTTGTCCACTCTCAGTTTAGTGAGCTCCTCTAGCACTCTCTCTTCTGTAAATGGACTGGTGTTTACCTCCCCCCCCCCCCCCCCTTTGTATCTGATGCCTAGCTGTGGTCCCTTTCCCTCACTTTCTTCCATGAAAACTGAGCAGAAGTATTTGTTCAGTGCTGATGCCTTTTCCAAGTTTCACACCACAGCCCCCCTTATCCCCTCTGAGTCTTAAAATTCCCACCCCTGTCCTTCCTTCTTTCGCTGATGTACCTATAGAATGTCTTGTACCCTTTCTTCACCATCTATGCTAGTTTCACCTCCGTTTGTGCCTTTTCACTCCTTACAGCTTTCCCTGCTTCCCTCAGACTATTTAGGTATGCCATCCCATTTTCCTCCTTCTGTGTCTCCTTATATTTTCTAAAAGTTAACTTTTTGGCCCTTACTTTCTGCACTACTTCTTTTGAGAGCCACAGTGCTTTCTTACTTCTCTTTGCCTTTGTTTCTCAACCTAATGCACAGACTTGTCACCTCCACTATGGCTCCTTTAAGGCATGCTCACTGGTCCTGTACCCCCCCTCCTACCTCCTACTTTACCAGGGCTTCTCTGATACATATCCCAGTCCCAGCATGGTCCACCGTCCTAAAATCCATGACCCTTGCTTTTGTGTGACTCGACTGCAACCCTGCACTAATACGAATATACGAAATTGCCAGCAGGTACAGGCCTTGTGGTCTATCTAGTCTGCTCGAGTGTGCAGCACATCAGTCCATTAGACTGCAGCTGCCACCCCACCCTCCTTCTCCTCCCTCCCCCACCCTACCCTCCCAGTATGTACTTTTCCCTTGATTCTGTCCCACCCCCTCTTGAAGCTCCCCACAGTTTGCACTGATACAAGTTCTTCAGGCAGTGCATTCCACCCTGCTACCACCCTTTCAGTGAAATAGTGCCTCCTCATTTACCTCCTGAATCTGCCCCACTTCAGCTTTGGGGAGTTCCCTCTGGTATCTCTTCCACTCCTGAGAGTGGACCCACCCCTGAAGCCTACTCTGTTCATCCCTTTCAGGTACTTGAAGGTCTAAATCATGTCCCCTCTCCCTCTTCTATCCTCCAGGGTATACATGCTGATTTCTCTTAGTCTTTCCTCGTAAGGTCTATCCCCCAACCCCAGGATCATCTTTGTTGCTCTTCGTTGCACTGTCTCCAGTAGTTTGATGTCCCTTTCAAGTACGGGTGCCAGAACCGCACACAGTACTCCAAGTGCGGCCTCACCAGGGACCTGTATAGGGGCAATATGACTTCGCTACTTCTGGACGTAATCCTCCTTGCTATGTACCCTAGCATCCTGTTTGTCTTTGCCACTGCCTTCCTACACTGAACCAAGTGGTTAATTTCCCCAGTCACCAGCACCCCCAGATACTTCTCCTCATTGGATGTGGACAATTGGACACTGTCCAGTCAGTAACTGTATCCTGAGTTCCTGGCTCCGAAATGCATCACTTTGCACTTCTTGGCATTGAATCCAAGCTGCCAGGTGTGCGACCACTCCTCCAGTTTCGCCAAATCCTCCTGAAGTAATTTGCCACCCTTCCCCCATCCACCTCAGCACAGATCTTGGTGCCATCAGCGAAGAGGCTGATCTTATTCTTGATCCCTACTGCTATGTCTGCAATGAAAAATTAAAAAGGACTGGTCCCAGAACTGAGCCCTGTGGGACATCACTTCTCACTGCCCTGGGCTCCGATGCCTCGCCCCCCCCCCACCACTACCCACTGCTGTCTCTCCCCCAGCCAGTTTTCAACCCATCTGGCTAGTTTCCACCCTACTCCTAGACTCTTCAACTTGCAGGTCATCCTACCGTGTGGTACTGAATTGAAGGCCTTGCTGAAATTCAGGTAGAGTACATCCACTGCATGGCCCCTGTCCAGTGCCCTCATGACCCAGTCGAAAAAGTCAACCAAGTTTGCCTAACAGGTTCTGCCAGAGACAAATTCATGCTGCCTGTCATCCTGTAGATCATTAGTCTCAAGAAATTTATCTTTGAGGATAGACTTCATCAGTTTTCCTACAATTGCAGTAAGGCTCACTGGTCTGTAGTTCCCTGGTTCGTCCTTGGGCCCACTCTTATGGAGAGGTATCATGTGCACCTCCCTCCAATCCCTGCACATCCTGTATTTAGAGAGGTGTTGAACAGGTCCATCAATGGCTGTGCCAGGACCTCTGCCAGCTCCCTCAACACCCTGGGATGAACTCCATCGGGCCCAGGTGCCTTGTCTACCCTCAGGGACCTAAGGCCCTCCAGCACCCTTTCCACCGTAATAACCCCATCCATGGTTGTCTCACCCCCCCCCCTTCCCACTCCCCCATTCCCTTCAGGTATGGGCCCATCCCTCTCCCTTGTGAACACTGAACAGAAGTACTCATAAAGTTTGTCTGCCTTCTCGGCCCCCTTATCTACCCACCTGCCCACTGCCTTTCCTGATCTTAACTATTTAATTCTTGCTCTTCCTCTTTTCCCTGATATACCTGAAGAAATCCTTTTCCCTTTTTTTAATCTCCTGTGCTAATTTCCTTTCCCTGGCCGCCTTCTCAGCCCTTACCACTCTGCTCACTTCCATGGGTTTCCTCACATAATCCTCTCTGTCCTCTGCCCTGTTGGTTCTCTTGTAGGTCTAGAAAGGCCTTCTCTTATCCCATACCTTTTCCGCTACCTCCCTAGTCATCCAGCTTGGTCCTTGATTTCTTTTGCTGGCTCTTGACACAAGCTTTAGTGGATTCAGTCAGTCCTAGTTTTATGATTGCCCATTTCTGTTCTGCGTCCATGTCAGGGTGGATGCTATCTATGTGTGTTCTCAGTAAGTGCCCCATCCTGCCAAAGTCTGCACTTCTGAAGTCCAGGACCTCAGTTTTTATAGTGGCGATCTCCCTACCCAAATTGATAGAGAACCACACTGTGTGGTGATCGCTACCTGCCAGTGGTTCCTCCACTCATACATCTGTGACATGTTCGACATCCTCCATCACCAGGTCAAGAATATTCTCCTCCCTTGTTGACACTGTTACCCTTTGGGTCAGGAAGCCATCCTGGATTGCTTCCAGGAGGATCTGCACCCTGGTGCATGTGGTAGCTGGGATGCTCCAATCCACCCCTGACAGATTGAAGTCTACCACCACCACGGTGCTCCCTTCACCACAGAGTCTCCTTAGTTGCTCCCCTAGCTTCCTATCCATGTCCTCTTTCTGGGTTGGGGGCCTATAAACAACCCCCCAATCGGACCCTAGCCCCCTTTGGGGTGAGAAGTTGCATCCAAATGACTTCTGACCTGCCCTCCTTCCCCTCCTCTCTAATACATCCAGTCCCTTCCCTTACATAAATGGCTACTCCCCCCCTTACCTTTTTCTCTGTCCCTCCCGAATAACTTAAATCCTGGGATGGCCAAATCCCAGTCGTGGTTTGGGTTGCCCACGTCTCAGTGATGGCAGCTATGTCTGCTTCCCCTTCTGCCAGCAATGTCTGCAGCTATGCCATCTTATTCCCCAGGCTCCTAGCATTTAGTGATACCACCCTCCACCCTGAATCTCTTCCAGCTGCCACCTTACCCTCCCCTCCACCCCCTATCCTAGTCAAATTAGGCCCTATCATTGCTGAGGAGAGGACCTCCTCTCCTGATTCAATCCACCACCATAGCCCCCTCCCAGCAAGTTTAAATTATACCTTTCGCTGATAAATTCCCTCAGGCTCTGCTTTAACACCCCAGAACCCTCCTTACTGAGATGTAGCCTGTCCCCTGCATATAGATCTGGGTTCTCTCATGTGCTACCCCACTCTCCCACCAGTCCATACCCCATGGACTCATACCATCCTCTCAGTCACTTGTTGAAGTCCATGATTCTGCTTTTTCTGTCTGTGCCTGCAATTGGCACTGGCACAACTTCTGAGAAAGCTACTGTGCTTCCCCACTCACTGCACAGCTTCCCTGAACCTCCTCTATCTGTCTTCCTTCCAGATTGCTTGTTCCCAGGTGTACAATGATGTGTGGTTTCCCCACCTTCTATAAGTACCTACCAGTATGCTGTCCCACCCTACCTGCTGTCATACCAGGCATGCACTCCACCCAGATGCTGCTTTTTCTGGCACCCCTTCCCCCCATCTGACCCCCTTAACTATAGAGTCCCCCAGAATTATGACTCTCTCCTTCTTAGCATGCTCTCCCTCTTGTTGCTTGACCTTTTCCTTCCCCCAAAATGACCCCTCCCCCATCACCCCAGCTATTCCACACCTCTGCATCCTCCATTCTGTGCTCCGACTTCACCCCCTGCCAATTATGGCTGGTGTATCGGCTTCCCCTACTAAACCATTCCCCTTATACCCCCTTTCCTTCCTCCATGCTGTTTCCACTGCCCTCCACCCTGCCACCCTCCTCACTACTGTTCCCTTGTGCCTTCCTTGAGTAGCATGTACCCCCTACCCAAGGTTCCTTTGTCACCCTTGTTCCAGCCTCTCCCTTGCTGCCTACTGTTTCCTCCTTTGCTACACCTCCCTGCTCCTTTTTCCCTGGTTTTACTTCCTTACCATCTTCCTGCTGCCCCTTACCACTAGGGCTATTTGGGCTACAGCTAGCTCCTGCCATTTCTGTACTGCATCCTTTTTCCCTGGTAGTGACCTCCCCCTTAACCCTGTCAGTGATTACACTACCCATCCCCTCCTGCTTCTCCCGGCTAGCCATAACATTGAATTTATTTGCTCTGGTAATCCCCTTTACCTGTTTTTTCTCAGCCTCCCTTCCCTGAGGTTTATAACCTTGCACTGGCACTACTGTAGCCTTGTCCCCTCAACTAATCCAATCCCATCTCCAATTCCTGCATGTGACTGCACCGGATTGTGCAGCCCACCTCCTGATTCCCCTGGATTTTTCCTTTGCCAGCCTGCTGCTGGCCACATTGTGTGTCTCAACGGGTTCCCCTCACACCCACAATCTATCCTAGCCTGTCCTCCCCATGCCTCCAGCTCACTCCTCAGCCACCCAATCTCCTTCCTCAGTTGACTCATCTGCTGGTACACCATGCAGCCCCCAGCCCTCCATGCCACTCCCAGGAATATGGCTGCTCCACATCCTTGACAGCATACCACCATTCCTAGCCCTTGCCCTGGCTAGCTTCCTATTCCCATCCTCCCTTCCCATTGATTGGTCCTTCCCCACTTCCGACCCTTCCCCCACGCTGGCCTCCTCCCATCTATGTTGGTCATGTTTGTTTTTCCCTATGAAGGATCCTGACTCACACCCAGCATGGATCCTGGTAAACTATGCCACTACTGCTGCCACCTTAGACAGCTCAGACACATGTTCACAAGTGTCACTTAGTCACTCCCTGTACTTCTCTACCTCGTCTGTCACCCTCCTCCCTGTTCCACACTCTACGTCCTGACTGCTCCCGATCAACAGTTGAACACTACTAGTACCTGCTATGCTTGCCTAGTTGAGTGCCTCCCCAGACTATCCCCCATAACACACCAGTCAGCACTTCCTTGTGTATGCTGTTATTGTCCTATGGAAAGGTTACCCTATTTAAACAATACTATGCCTTTTCCCCCACCCTGTGACTGTAACTATTGGATAGGGACTACATGGGCTGCACCTGGCAGTCCCGTCTGCCAGTCACAGGTAGGCGTTCCCCTATATATGTGCAGCACACCGGGGTGGGTGGGATTAGGGCCCACGCCTGACTCTCATGAATAGAGATTGCAGCGAAATAACATTTCGCCAGTGAAGTTGCCATGAAATTGGAAATTTCACCAGGTGAAATGTTTCACAAAATTGTAGCAAAAGTTTGCAATTTCACCCATCGCTGCTGGCCACCACTGTAAATTGAACCCCCCCACACGTACACACAAGTTGCCCTGCAACCCCTTCCCCTTTGTTTTATTTAAACAAAATTCACCCCCTCCACTCCCTGGTGTCTAGTGGTCTCCCCTAGCTATCACTAGCCATAAAATTATTAATAAGCACCCCCAAGTTATCCTGTCACCTCCGTTGTTTTAAAAAAAATATATATATATATATATATACCCATCACTCCCTCATGTCTAGTGGAGCCCTTATCCCCCCACCCCATCAGTATGTAGCAGCTCCCCCCAGTACCCTGATCAGGCCACCGGCACAGCCCTCTACTCACCTCCACAGCTGGCAGCCCGACTGAGTGCCTTATTAATGTTTTTATGGCCAGTGACAGATGGGGGGGACCACTAAACACCAGGGAGTGAAGGGCATATATATTTTTTTTAAACAAACAACACGAGGCAGCAGAGTATCTTTGGGGAGGGGTGCTTATTAATTTTTATGGCCAGGGGGGACCACTAGACACCAGGGAGAAGTTTTAACAGAATTTAGCTCGGGGTGCAAAATTTCTCCACAGGTGGTGAAATTTCACAGCAGGTGGTGAAATTTTACATGATGTTAATCTGAAATTTCTCCCATGACAAAATTTCAATCAGCTTGGGGTGAAATTTCACCACATCTGTTGGTGAAATTGTGACGCTGGTTAAATATTTTGCGAATGTATTAGTTACGCAAAATATTTTGCTCAACAAATATTCAATTTTGCACAACACTACTCATGAGAGAGTATCAGCCGTGTGATCCTATTATTCGCCCACAACCTCAATTGCAAAAATTCGCCTCCTGCTGGTTACCAGGCTATACCCCTGCCGGATGAAAGGTAGGACTGCTAGGAACAACAATTCCCAAGGTAACTTAAATCACTCCCCTTTATCCCTATCACAAATATGCACACTGCTGAACAGTGTGTGGACTGCTGTTAAAGTAAAATACAATATGTAGTAGTCTAAATCATTTCCCTATTACCCTGGTTCCTTTAGTCGCGCTGCAGCAGCTGATCCTCTGCCATGCTGGGATTCAGATTACTGCTTCCCACCACTGCCGAATTCTCCAGGGGGTCACCCTTGAGCCAGCCAATGGCATAGCAATTTGCACGGGGTAGTGTTGCTTGGATAGCGTTGTGGATCACTGCACTCCCTCTCCTCACTCCCCCACACTGTGTGGTGGTCACTGGACTCCAGTTGCCCTTCCATCCAGACTTCTGTGATTCTGTCTCCATTGGTCAGTACTAGGTTCAGAATTGCTTTGTCTCTAGTGGATTCAAGCACTAATTGCCTGAAGCCTGCCCCAAGAAGGGAGTCCAGGATGTCTTGGCCCCTGGCTGAGGCCACAGCCAGGATGGTCCAGTCCACATCTAGCATATTAAAATCCCCCAGCAGTAGTACCTCCCCTTTTGTTGCCATCTCATGTATTGCTTCCTGTAGCTTTCTATTCACCTCTTCTCCTTGGGCTAGAGGCCTGTAGATCACCCCCATATAGTGCTGCTCAGATAGTATCCTAAAAATTAGGATACCAACAGATACCAGACATTCAGCCAAATAGTTGTTGTGGTCAGATAGTAATGCTATCTGACCACAGATCTGACCATCTTGGATCCAGTGCACAGATCCGACAAATGCATTGGATCCTATGGATCTGTTTAAGGAAGCCACGGATCTGAGCAATGGATTCATCTCAGATCCATGTAGCCAATTAAGGATCCTATGAATCTGACCTCGGATCCAACATCTGACTTTGGTCGCCTTTCTGGTCTGATCCTAGGTCAGATACTGGCACTATCCAACAGATGGCAATCAGATCCACAACAACACTATCCGAGCAACACTATCCCATGCAAATTGCTGTGCCATTGGCTGGCTCAAGAGTGACCCACAGTGCCTTGATTTCCCCCGGCCTACCCTGTACTGCAGTAGTTTTTATTCCTTCCCTGACATACAGGTCCCCCCTTTACCCTCCCTGAACAGAGCATAACACAGTACATTTACATCCCAGTCATGGTTCACAGTGTACCCTGTCTCTGTTATTGCCACACTGTCCAGGTCAGCCTCTGCCATCAAGGCCACCAGATGTGGGATATTTTTTCTTGGACTGTGAACATTTATATACATGACCCTCCAGTAGCACTGCCTGACCTCCTTTTATTCTTATTTCTGTCTTCTTTTTTCTGCCTCCCAATCTTGATTATTTTACTTCATTGCCCACTAACTCTATTACACTCCTTATAACGGGTTCAAGTGTACCTGTCAAGAAGTTGACTTTCTGATCTTCCTTACTGACTTGTCTAACCTGTGGGGATCAGCTTCTTGGGTTTCCCTGCTCCCATCCACCCCCCCAGTTAGTTTAAATGCTCACTGAGGAAGCATTTAAACTTTTCATTTAGGACTGCCATCCCCTTCCTGGACAGATGAAGGCCATGGCTGTTGTATAGGCCTGCACCCTTCCAAGTGGGTCACCAGTCCCCAAAGAAGCCAAAACCCATCTCCCTGCACCAGTCCTGCAATCAAGCGTTCAAGCTGCTGAGGCAGAGATTCCACCACATCAGCAGGCAGAGATATGGAATTAACATGTCATTAAGTTTTACTTGTGTGGGTGGGGGTGGGAGGGTTATGGCATACATGAGATTGGGGCTCTGGCAGGGGACATGAGTGGTGAGGTGGTGGTACTAAGATGGGTGGTGAAGGATTTTGTAGTACATGGGATCTGGGCTATTATGAGCTGGCATACCTCCTAATCTTTTGTCACTGAAATAAGGGCCTCAAAGTGAGGGACACATCCTTACATGTGAAGATAAATGCTCAAAACACTTTGGAAAACCATTGCAGGTACTTGAATAAAGTTTATTTTTCTATTCAGCATCTTAGAATTTTATGACATTTTACAATTTCAATTTCTGAAATTAAATTTCAATTTCAAAAATGTTATTGTTTGATTTATAATGTCATTACAATTACCAAAAACATATAAACACAGTGCAATACAATTCCTTAAAATAATCATAAAATCTGGGTTTTATCCAATAACAGTCAAACAAAGTCATTGTACAACAAATCCTGTTATCAAAGCAAGTACATATTCAAGAATTAAATATAATATAGAGAGAAAAAAAGGAAATGAAAAAAAGCACAGCGCAATTCAAAAAGTGTCAGGACAATAGGATCCCGACCACTCCAGACACCTCTATTCTTCCATTCCTTTTAAATGTAACTTTCTTTCTTCTATTATTTTTAGAAGGCAGACCACAGGGACCCTATCTCACCTTGACTCCACACCCGCCTTCTGCCCTGTTACTCTGTTCTTCTCTCTCTTAACTCACCATCTGTCTTGTTTCTTATGGCGCTGTATGTAATATACCATTACCTATCAATTGTCCTCACTAGTACTTCCAACTTCTGTTACTAGACACATTATACACCACAAAGGAATTAAACCACTGTTTCCAAACTGTTCTCCACTTATGTCTATGTTTAACTATTGTATATCTGTTTTGTATAATATTACTGAGATGTTATGTTTGTGACTGTTCATATATGGTATATCTTGTGTACCTATGCTAACCAGGTCCATCTTGTAAATGAGCTTTGCTCAATGGTGATCATCTGGATAAAGATTTGATTGATTGATTGATCTATGTGATAACGGCAATCGCTGATGGGTGATTGCCATCAGGGCGACATGCATTTGCGGGAAAATATCTCGGTGACGTACTCCCCAGCACACAGCAAAATGGTGCCAAGGAGTTGGGATCCCACCCCATGGGAGGCTTTGCCCCTGCACACCCCTACTTAAGGATTCTCAACACCAGGGGGTTGCATGTTGGGGGAGGATGCAAACGCAGAAAAAATAAAAATGTGGGCCGGGTGCAACAAAAAGTACCTGCGTCCAGACCCAAACCCAGCACCACTCCCACCCCAGCACTGAACCCACCCACCATGCCACAGAAGCAGCTCAGCAGCTCACCATGGAGCCAACCCCTACAACCCCTCCATCCCCTCCCACCCCACGCTCGTCATGCTCACTCCCCCCCGGGCACATAGGCACGTGGTGACAGGATGTCGCTATTTCATGCACTCCCCCATCTGGTTGCCCACCTTCCCCAGTCACCCCAATGACAGGTGCTGTGATTGGGCCACCCTTTTGGTAGGCACCCAATTGTGGTCACCAAAGTCATGGGATACCGGCCACAAGAACCAATACTCCTGCATCCGGAGCTTTCAACAAATGGGTTAGTAAATGTTGTGATTCATATTCTAGTCTCCCTAATATACCTCCCAAAAATTGTTGTCTATACAACAGGACTTTGAAAGATTATTACAGGCATAGAGGATTGCACGGCAGCTGTAGCTGCAACAATAGCAAACAGAAGTTTGGGCACTTTGATTCCCGGAGGCACTGCTTTGATCTCCTCGCTACTCGAGGAGACTACAGCTGACTAGCTCACTCTGTTGGGCTTTGGATTAGCTACCTTTCTGCTACCAGGTGGGGTTTAACCAGATCTTTTAAGGGCGGGTTACCCCTACAGTCTGCCCCAGGTTTCAGGAGAGTCGCCAGACGGTTGCCATAGCAACATAGGCAACGTCACTCAGCTGCGCTACAAAAGCTTGGCTACAGTGAGTGGAGTCCAGCAAAAGGACTTTGAAAGATTGTTACAGGCATAGAGGATTGTACGGCAGCTGTAGCTGCAACAATAGCAAATGGAAGTTTGGGCACTTTGATTCCCGGAGGCACTGCTTTGATCTCCTCGCTACTCAGGGAGACTGCAGCTGACTAGCTCACTCTGTTGGGCTTTGGATTAGCTACCTTTCTGCTACCAGGTGGGGTTTAACCCAATCTTTTAAGGATGGGTTACCCCCACAGTCTGCCCCAGGTTTCAGGAACGCTCATGACGGTTGCCATAGCAACGTAGGCAACGTCACTAAGCTGCGCTACAAAAGCTCAGCTACAATGAGTGGAGGCAATGCGGGCAGAGGCCAGCAGCGTCTGTTGGGGTCAGTTGAGAGAAGGAGCCATTAGTCCTCCTCTGCACCAAAGAAGGTCCGTAAGTAGGAGTATTTTAGGAAATCCTGATTTTAAATATGGAATTGTATATGGGTATGCATGATAGGGACTATGTTACTTTGAACGTCTGTCTCACATGTAAAATGTATGAGGAAGGGGAGAAGGTTGATTCCTTTGTTTGTGATAAATGTACCTTGATAGAAATTATGAAACAAGAAATTGAATCATTACAAAATAGGATTAAACTCCAGACTGAGATATTTTCACTAGAAAAATTCATTGATTCGGCTCTAGATGACTGTGTTGAACAACATGATAATGATCAGCGAGTAGGGGTTGCAAATGTAGAAAGGGAAGATATACATTTGGAGGCAAACAACTGTTTGGACTCTAAGGAAGAGGAAGATTGGTGCAGAGTGGAAAAGGGTAGTAAAAATGGAAGGCAGAATATTGGTGGATATGGGCAGATTTATATTCAAAATAGATGTAACATCCTCAGTACAGTGGTAGACCCAGGCAAGACTGACCAATTGGATCCAAACACTAGTGAGTGTAGGGAAGGTCATGCAAATATGGTAGGGTACAATAAGCAGGGGGTACAAGGAGATCATATACTAAATAAGGAACGTCTGGTTATTGGTGACTCCATGGTTAGAAACATCGATAAAATATTATGTCAAGGATGGAACGAGTTTACAACTGTTAGTACTCTACCAGGAGCAGGTATAGGGGATGTTTGTAAATTGTTGCCAAGATTATTGGAAAATACCCTAAGTCCAGTCACGGTATTACATATTGATACAAATGATGTTGGGAAAAGGGCACTTTTGGATATTCAAAGGGACTTTGAGGCTGTTGGTGAGAACTTGAGGGTACATGGATGTCTTATTTTGATATCAGAAATCCTGCCCATACCTCGGGAGGGGGCAGGCAAATATAGGGACATCAGACAGCTAAATGGGTGGTTGAGAAGGTGGTGCCATGGGGAGGGTTTTGTATTCATCCACCACTGGGACACTTTCAGGGACCAAGGTTTATTTGGAAATGATGGGTTGCATCTAAACAGACATGGTTCTAGAATACTAGCTAAGGAAATACAGAAACAAGTTGAAAATTATTTAAACTATGTACCGAGGGGGTAGGGGGTATTCATCATACTTCACAGACATCAGAAAAACAAAACCAAACAACTTGAGAAGACTAGTGTATCTCAGAAATGGAAATGCCTCTCCCTTAATGCCAGGAGCCTTACAAACAAATTTGATGAACTAGTCTGTTTGCTAAATACTGACAATGTCCAGATATGTGCCATAACTGAGACCTGGTGGACATCTGAGGACACCTGGGACCATCATATGCAGGGATATGATTTATATCATATGGATAGAGTAGGTAAAAAGGGTGGAGGTGTAGCACTATATGTATCCAATGCAATAAAATCGGTAGCTATTGAAGTTCCTAAAATACCAGGAATTGAGCATCTGTGGATTAAGATATTGCCACCTGAAGGCCCTAGTATCAAAATAGGGGTTATGTATCAACCTCCTTCAATTTTCCTCCCAAAATGATGAGGCGGTTCTAAATTATTTGAACTCCTTAGAGATTACTGAAAATATTGTACTTTTAGGTAACTTTAATCTGCCCGGTATCAATTGGTCAAAACAAACAGTGGAGTCATCAAATGAGTTAAGATATTTGGACTCTTTTTTTTACTAGCTGGTTTGGATCAATACATAGGGAGTAGCACAAGAGGGAAAAATACATTAGACCTTGTGTTAAGTAATTTAGAGGACTCAATTAAAAACTGCAGTACTTCTTCACCACTCAGTTCAAGTGATCACTGCATGATTAGTTTTGAATTAAATGGGGTATATACTATATATGGCTCAACCAAGGTCCAGAACTTTAATAAGGCCAATTTCAATACAGTGAGAATGGAACTCTTAGAGTGGGGATGGATGGAAGAGTTTGAAAAAAGATCATTTAAGGAAAACTGGGTTAGCCTGGAGAAAAAAAATTGTTGATTTGGTAGATAAGTATGTCCCATTAAGGAAGAAATACAATGGATTGGGTAAAATTCCCTCGTGGATATCTCCTAAAATTAGGAAATTGATTAAAAAGAAAAAAAGAGCTTATATAAAAGTCAGAAAAAGTGAGTGTGCAAAAACTTGGGCATGTATAAAAACTATTAAAAGAAACAAAAGCTATTAAACAGGCAACTCGGAAACATGAGTTAAATTTGGTTACAAGAGTTAAAGATAATCATAAATCTTTTTTCACTTACATTAATAATAAAAGGGGGAGTAAAACTACTGTGAGGCCCATTAAGGACCAGGATGGGAAGTTAGTTGAGGACTACCAGGCTATGGCAGGGCATTTCAATACTTATTTTTCATCAGTTTTTAATAGTAAGTTGGAAAATACTAGGACCATCTGTATAATACTGATTATAAAATTGTTCTGAATAAAGGAGATATTGAGGATAGACTGAAGCACCTGGACCCAAATAAGTCTCAGGGACCAGATGGGATCCATCCTAGAGTTCTTAGGGAACTGGCAACCGTATTGGCAGAACTCATAACAGCATTGTTTCAAAAATCACTGGATAAAGGAGAGGTGACAGAGGTATGGAGTAAAGCAAATGTAGTCCCTATCCATAAAAAGGGATCTAAACGAAGTAAGTAACTATAGACCTGTAAGTTTGACTGCTGTTTTGGGGAAAATATTGGAAACTATTATAAAGGACCAAATAGTGGAGTTTTTGAAATTAGCAGAGGACTGTGATGAGGCACAACATGGCTTTAAGAAGGGTTTATCCTTGAGTTTTATGAACACTTGAGTAGGGCCTTGGACGAGGGTATCTCTGTGGATGTAGTGTTTTTGGATTTCTCCAAGGCATTCGATAAGGTCCCACATGGGGAACTGGCTGATGCTTTAATAGAACACAAAATACCTGGGTACATTACTTCCTGGTTAAAAGCATGGTTGAGTGAGAGAAAGCAGAGGGTTTGTTTAAAGGGTGTATATTCTGATTGGTTGGGAGTGGAGAGGAGTTCTCAGGATCAGTGCGTTGGGCCCTGTTTGTTTATTTATATATATATATATATATATATATATATATATATATATATATACACATACACACACACTCACTGACTGGAGGAGGGGATGTCTGGGAAACCAAATTTGCAGATGACACTAGGATTGGTATTAATATCAAAAATAGTGAAGATGTAATGAAACTGCAAAAAGCCTTATTTAAAATGGAAAGTTGGGCTAGGGAATATAAGTTATCCTTTAACACCGATAAATGTGTAGTTATGCACTTTGGGAAAAATAACAAAAAAGCTGATTATGTTCTAAATGGACATATACTGGGAAAAGTAGTTGAGGAAAGAGATTTGGGTGTTAAAGTGACAAATGATCTCAAGTTCCATCAGCATTGTAGCCAGGTTATAAAGACCGCTGGTGGTATTCTTATCAACATTAAGAAACATATTAAGAGTAGGAAGAGGGAAGTGATTGTGCCTCTGTTTGGAGCGCTGGTGAGGCCACAGTTGGAGTATTGTGCCCAGTTCTGGTCACCAGGGTTTAGGTTAGATGTTAAGAGATTGTAGAGGGTTCAGAGAAGGGCAACTAGGTTGGTAGCTGATGTTGGGGACCTGGATTATGAGGACAGATTAGAAGTCTTGGGGATGTTCACACTGGAGTATAGACGATTGAGAGGTGACATGTGTATGGTGTATAGTTCACTTAAAGACTTCAATCTAAGGGATAAACTGTGACTTTCACTAAAGGAACAGTGTTATGACACTAGGACACACTCATGACAGCTGAAGGGGCAAAATTTTAGGACAACGAAAAGAAAACACTGGTTTAGTGTTACAGTCATTCCAATGTGGAACAACTTGCCTGAGGAAGTGGTTGCTAGTAAGACCATGCTTGAGTTCAAGAGGAAACTGGACCAACATTGTATAACAAACAAAATAGGGAGCTACCATAATTAGAGTGAACAGCGAGCACAATGGACGTAAGTCTTCTTTGCTCTGTAATTACCTATGATACCTATGATATCTTTCATATAAAGAGCATAGAATGATGACATGTAGGAGATTGTCCTATCCTAATTTGCATTTACAAGCATCAATATTCTCCTTCTTTTTGTTGTATAGGGCAGTTTTCCAGTTACTCGGAAAGCATTTGAACCGGAACCATGTTATCATTTTTCTCTGGGGCAGATTTTGCAATACCCGGAGGTAATGTTCCCATCTTACGATTTATTTTATTCTTAGCCAGCCATAAACTGGCCTTTGATCATTTACAGGCTTCTATGTCCTTCTGTAGATATATTATATATATATATATATATATATTATAGGACAGTTGCACCCCTATATTTAGGGTTGAGATGTCACTTATGTTAAAGTCAAAATTTTGCACATTAATAACTTTGGACCTGTTCAACAGATTTGCCTGAAATTTGGTATGCTCAGTGGGGCATGCTAGATGTCTTGATGTGCAAAATTTTATTTTGGTCAGACTTATGGTCTTTGCATACAAAAACACTGAAAATGAAAAATTATCCATTTTGGAGGCAGCTTTGGGATTTTGTACGTGGCCCTGCATGGTCGTTGTGGTGTGCCACTCTGTGAGATGGCTCGTTTGAAAGAGCTGCCAGGATCTAACATGACGCTTTTGTCATTTGGTGAAAATATTAAGGCATTCAAAAGTTATGCTACATCTTTTAAGTTCCCATTATAAGTTAATGGGAAAATTTATATGTATGTTTTGCGAACAAAAATGGGGTTCTGGCCATCTCGTCCCACCTGGCGATCAAAGAATTTGCAGCCTCGTGGTTCAAGAATCTTTGTCCCCAAGAATTCTTTGATTGTGAGGTCCGCCATCTTGTTTTTAGATTTCCAATCGTAAAAACACAAATATCTCGGCTCAGGGATCACTCCTGAAGTAAAACTTGGATGGGTTTTACTCAGGGGGCTCTGATCTATCAAACCATGTGGTTTACCGCAATTCCTTCAAATTTTTGATTTACAGCATTTTTTATTCTTTGATCTTGAGACTGCAAATTCTTTGATCGTGAGCCTGCAAATTCTTTGATCACGAGATTCTTTGATCATGATCTTTGATTGCAAAGTAGGGACAAGATGGCCAGATTTTTTATAATAGAATAGATAGGGCAATTTAGCCAATCTTTAAAATTAAATATCTTGGAAATGGTTTGGTCTTTTTACTTGAAATCTGGAGGGTGTTTACAGCATGTCCTGTAGATGTAAATTACTGTGTTTACGTGTTGGAATTTTTTTTTTTTGTGGAGACATTGTGTGGTGCAGTTTACGTTCTACGGACAATGTTTTGCATTGTGGTAGTGGCTTGAAATTGATAGGATAGCTAGCCTTACTGTCATGGATGTAGTTTTCAGTCATTGTGTCTGTTAGATGTCAACAGATGCAGAACTGTGCCAGTCTGATGAATGAAAATCTCAAAATTTAAAATGGTATGTCTTGGACATGGTTTGGTCTTTTGTATTGAAATTTGGAGGGTGTTCTCGGCATCTCCTGTAGATGTGAATTATGATGTTTACATGTCAGAGAAAATTTTTTTACAGCGATATTGTGTGACACAATTTACGTGTTGCTAACAGTGTTTTGCATTGTGCTGGTGGCTTGAAATTCATAGGGTACATAGCCTTAGTGTCATGGATGTAGTTTTCAGTCGTTGTGCCTGTAAAATGTTAACAGTTGCAGAATTCTGCATCTCTGACCACTGAAAATCTCAAACTTTAACATGTTAGATCTCAGACATGGTTTGGTGTTTTACATTGAAATTTGGAGGGTGTTGATGGTACACACATGTTTACAAGTTGGTGGGAGTGCAGGGCCCGAAAAGGCCGGGTGCTTCCCCACAAGTTCTGTCAGGTTGGTGAGTGCAGGGCAGAAGGGCCTGCAGTCCCTCAACTCTTATGAGATTCTTGATTTTTATTCTTTCTCAAAAAGTAAGGAAATTCTATGCAAAAACTTTGTTAATGCATCATTTAGGGTTAAAACACAAAAGTCAGGAAATTAAAAATCTTTAGGGTTGCCCCTCCCCGACCCACCCGTCATCCCAAGATTGACAGCTGACGGGGTGTGTCATTGGGGTTGTGAATTTATTTCAGATGGAATGGGGTGACATTTAGGCCTCACAACCCCAATGACACACCCCGTCAGCTGTCAGTCTTGGGATGACGGGTGGGTCTGGGGGGAAGGGGCAACCCTAAAGATTTAACTCTCTCTCTCTCAGTTTCTTTTAGCTGAATCAAAGGACATCTAAGGCTGTCTGTAATAGTATGTAAAAGCCAATTGGCTTAATTATTTTTTCCACTACTTGTACACTGGGAAAAGTCACTTTGGAATTGAAGTAATTTATGGTTTCATCCACACAGATTCTTAGGAGTCTGTTTTCCCCCATCCCAAAAGCTTTTATCCAATATATTGTTAATCTTTATTTTATTTGGCATTCTACAGGTAACTGACCAACTTCAGCCCTTACTAGAGCTGCGGGTGCACCGTTTGGGAGGCCTAGCAATTTTTTATAAAATTTATTTAGACAAGGTTCTAAATTTATTTTAATTTGTGTGCCCCATATTTCAGCCCCGTAGAAAAAGTTAACTGCATAATTTTGCATTTATTACACTGATATTACCTTGAATAGACTTACCCCCATATTTATGAGAGAATGAGGTTAAAATTGGTAGGAATTTTGTAGCCTTCTTTTCTAATTCCCTGACATGGCTACACAAAGTGCCCTTCTGGTTAACTGTTAAACCCAGGTAACAAAATTCCGTCACTACCTCCAGATTATGTTTAAGTATATATTTGTATGTCTTTTTATTCCCTCCGAACACTAAGACTTTAGTTTTATCATAGTTAATCTGTAAATCAGCTTTGTCACATTCCATTTTGAACTTTTCAAGCATCCTTTTCATGCCCAAATAGCTAGTTGAAAGCAATTCCACATCATTAGCATATGATAAATATAGCAACAGTCTTATTCCAGTCTTAGGCATATGAAAATCCTTATTGTACATAGTTTTCAAAACTGTGCTAAAGTACAAATTAAATAACAAAGGTGACAGAGTACAGCCTTGTTTTACTCCTGAATTAGTTTTGAACCAGTTACTCACATCTCCCTTCTCATTGTATCTTACACCGGTGAGGTTGTCTTGGTACAGTAATCTTACCATCTCCAGGATATATTATTCCATCCCTATTTACTCTAGCCTTTCCCATAATTCTGTTTACCTTGTCAAAAGCAGCCTTCAGATCTATAAAAGTGCAATAGATTTTTGGTTTTTGACTGTCCTATATTTGTGAACTAGATGGACTAGCGTGAAACATTGATCTATAGTAGAGTGTTTAGCCTTAGACCCCACCTCTGCCTCATCAATTATATTATGTTTGTCCACCATGTGGTCAGTCTGTTATTTATTATCGTTGTAAATAATTTTTCAGTACTATCTATTAAGCTGATTGGCCTGTAGCACTCTGGGTTGTTCTTATCCATCTTTATGTTGGCTCGCACTTGCACACCAGCCAACATAGTGCATTAGGAGCAGATTTGGAAGTGCGGTCACTGTGGGCAAATACAGGCTGCATTAGGTGCAGTAGGTGCATCCCTCATTCCCCAGTAAGACAGCATGCAGGCGCCACACCAGCAAGATGTAATGTGGTGACCACATCTAAGAAAATATCCTCTGCAATGAGAAGCAAGCTTCTCATTGCAGTGGCACAGCCTTCCCATGTAAACATGTCAACAGGTGTGCCCCATCCCCCTGTTGCACTCCCCGACCCACTTCATTTGCCGATGGGGGAATCTATCCCCTGTTGGTATAATGACCCCCCACAAGTGTGTGCCTAGGGGGTGCCCAATCCCCCCTCGGCATCATATGCTCCCCCCAACAGTCTTCCTTTGCTGATGGGGGGCCCAATCTCTGTTGGCTACAGTCCCTGTCCCTGTTTATTTAGCCAATAGGGAGCCCACTCCCCGTTGGCATAATGTCTCCTCCCATCTGTTGTGTGCTGAGGGGGTGCCCAACCCTCGGCTCTTGCCCCCCATGTGCTGACGGGGTGTCCAATCACCCGTCCGCTACAGGCCCCCCAAAACAATCAGGTGACACACTGGGAGCCCACCCCAGCATGCCAAATGTGCCTGAAAAAAAAAACTGTCCTGTGATGTTCCTTTTTTTTCCCCTGTAAAAGAAAATGGTCCCTTGTGGTCTCCCTCCCCCTCCCACAACCCGCCCACCCACTCGCACTCTGCCTCCCCACACCCCCCTCACCCCATACTTACCTCAGAAGTCTGGCATGATGATCTTCGGTGGACCGGGAACACGTCTGCACTCTTCAAAGCTGACCGCGAACTGAGGAAATGCCGGTAAGCTGTATAATGGCATAAATAGGGTTTTTTTCAACTGTGGTGCATATCTCGGGCATTTTGGGAATTTTGACACCAAATTTTCAAGATACGGTTATTGGGACCCCTCCTCATGAATTCAGTCACTGTCATGGCGTTATTCAGTCCCGAAAGGTGATTTTGCGGTCACTGCGCGGAATCACCTTTCAAACCAATTAACAAAATGACAGTGCCACTGTTCATGAAGAGGGCCTCAAAAAGCCTATGTTGCAAAATTTGGTGGAATAAATACAAAAATGGCTGTTCTAATGAGCGCATGCTATGCAGTTTCCACGCACGCTTGTAATCTTTGCTAATTTGTAATATTTTCACTCCAGATTTTCAAAATTGCCATTTTTCCACACCTCCTCATGAACAGTACAGATGTCATTTTACATATCCTGGCTGAAATGTGTTTCCGCATGTCTGGCACAGAATAGAGCGGTCGCTGTGTGAAATCAGTTTTTGGGACAGTTTGAGGAAATGACAGTGACACTGTTCATGAACAGAGGTCCTAAAATGCCTAAGTTGAAAATCTGGTGACAAAAGTCCATAAAATTACTGTGTTACAAGCGTGTGTTGTGCAGTTTTCACACACCCTTGTAACTTCACAAATTTGCAATATTTTCATGCCACATTTCCAACACCGGCATTTTTTCACACCTCCTTATGAACAGTACAGCTGTCATTTTTCACATCCGGCCCCAAATGTGTTTTTGCACCTGTGGCGTACAATGGCGTGGTCGCTGTGGGAAATCAACTTTGGGATAAATTAACAAAATCACAATGCCACTGGTCATGAGCGGAGGTCCCAAATTGCCTATGTTGAAAATGTGGTTAAAAAAATCCCCAAAATAATTGGGCTACGGATGTGTGTTGCACGCTTTCTATGCATGCTCATGACTTCACCAAATTTTAATATTTTCACTCCAGATTTTCAACATTGCCATTTTTTACACCTCCTCATGAACAGTACAGCTATCATTTTACATATCCTGGCCAAAATGTGTTTTCGTCTCTGTGTCTCCAAATGGCATAACCACTGTGCAAAACCACCTTTCAGCTAACAAACTGATAGTGCCACTAGTGCCTCTTCATGAGGTGGGGTCACAAAAAGCCCATGTTGAAAATTTGGAGTGAAAATACCAACAAACACCTATGGTGTTATGGTTTCCAACTCTAGCACCCCACCCTCTACAGACTGACAGGCATCAGGGGTGTGGCTTAGGATCATCAGCTGTAATGCTCACGCCATTCCACCTCCACCCCCACCCTGCAGCCAGTGACAGGCATTGTGGTGTGCTTTGGAGTGTTTGGCCACAAAGTTCACCCCATTCTCCTATACTGCATCCACCTCAGTGTATTTCCTTATGGAATGGGGTAAGCATAATGCCCAAAGCACACCACTACACTTGTCAGTGTCTACAGGGTAGGGTGAGGTAAAATGGCATAAGCGTTATAGCTGATAACCCAAAGGCACACCCCAGCACCTGTCAGTCTCTGCAGGGTGGGCATGGGGTTGGTATCACTTCAACACTTCACTGCCATTCCTATTATGCATCTCTAACTCCTGCACTACTAATGCCAATGCCAGCAAGACAACATTCAGCATTGACAAATGCTTGTTTAAAGATAAGGACAATTATATTCAACTTTCAACTTTTGGGAATGTCAGCTGTCTTCCATATGTAATTAAATATATTATGTAATAAGGGGACCCAGTAGAATTTAGTTCTTTGCACCACATCTAGTGGTGCAGCATCTGGTCCAGGGGCATTCCTTCTACAGAATGCACTTAGCGCTTGTTCAGTCTCTACTGTTGTTATGCCATCACTGGGTTGACTCACCATTTTTTTTTTAGTTGGGCTTCTGATGTTTTATTTAAATAATCCAGATTTTCTCTATATAATAGATGTTTAAATTGTCTCACCCATTCTTCTGGTTCAATGTGTGCCTCTATCCTGTTATTATCCATCATATCTTTGCTTACAAATTACAATGTACCAATTGTTGTTTTTAGTATGCACTGCCCTTTCAAGATCAGTCCATAATTGTTTTATGTATTTCTCTCTGTTATTTCGTAGTATTATTCTATATTCCTTCCTCATCTTGTTAATTGTTTTATTATTATATTTATCTGGATTTTGTTTTAAGACCCTCAGTTGTTTGTTTAGTTTTTTCTTTGCCAGCTTACATTCAGCATTGTACCAGGTATGCCCTTCTGTTTTCCTTACATTAATTTCCTTTAAAATCATATAGGCTATCTCTCCCATTATTGAGTTATACTCTAATATTATTAAAGTGATTTTCTGACATTTGCCATAACAAATGGGAGTAGTAACCTGCAGGAGCTGTAAATTAGTCTCCTATCATTCAAACAGCCAAAAAAGTGCTGTTTTCCATGAAAAAAATGCTTTTATTTCTGTGCTTTGCTTAATTTGCATAACCCGCCTCCTTTTTTTCCTCAGTTCTGCAAGCCCCAACTGTGACATCATACCAGGGGAACTAAGTTATTAAAGGGACACTGTCAGTTTGTAATTTTAGATAGAAAAATCAGCTATTTACTGTACCCACAATGCCTCACTATGTAAATTAGTATACAGGCTATTATATTTCTGTGCTCACTGCAGAAATAGAAGACTACATCTCTCAGTAAAGAAGTCTTGTAGCTAGATACTGTATGCACAATGCCTTGTTTTGAAAATAAACATACAGGAGGTTATATCATTGACATCACTACAGAAATATGGGACTGCATTTCACAGTAAGGAAACTGGAAAACAGTGTATATTTTACCCACAATGCCTTGCTATGCACATTTACATATAAGGGCTCACCACTACCAACATACAGGACTGTACTTCTGGGTAAGGCACATTTACGTCAACGTAATAAATTACCCAGAATTCCTTGTTGCTATATGTAAAGCACTGACAGATCCCTGGTATGACATCACTCTGAGGATGTGACCACACATAGAAAATGGAAGGCAGCCAGAAAAAAAAGCACTGAGAAAACATAACAATAAAATGACTGTGACAGATTTTTTTTACAAAACAAATTGCAGTTTCAACATCTAAAGCATGGTTGGCAATGGCATACTATGTGAAAAAGGCATATGTAAAACATCAGAAAACCCCTTTAAACTGTCTGTCTCCTTATTGGCAAATTCCAGCAAACTATTCAGGATGCATTTTCCCTCTAAAATTGCTTCAAAGTTGTTCCCTTCAATTGTTTGCCAGCTTATACAATTTTTCTTTACTTGTAAGGGAGTATTTTCCTATTATTATTATTATGGTGGTGTTTTTTTAACTTTAACCCTTAAGTCCACAGCTGCATGCTGGCTTTCTGGACGTATTGGTATTTGCAATGAGTCACAATAGTTTATTGTTTTTATATTTACCCATACACAATCAATAGTGGAGGAGCCATTTCCACCCATATAGGTGTATTCACCTTTCAGATCAGAGCTTATTCTGCCAGTCAGTAATAGATCATTCTTATTAGTTAAGGTTTATGCATTTCAGTTCCTCTTTTAGTTAATGTTTGGTCCCTTGCATTCCTTATCAGATTAATATTTTTTAATTCCAGATGAGTCATAGTATTTAATACATCATCAGATATGCCCCGAAGGTTTCTCAACCTTGCGTTAAGATCTCCCAATGTAATAATATATCTAGTAGGGCTGTTTTGTTGTGTCTTTTCTAAAAGGAGGTCAACAAACTATAACCAGTCCTTATCCCCATACTCACTGTTTTCTGGGTGGGCATTGACATTAATAAGGACCATTTCCTTAGTACCTTTCTCAAGGATTTTAACTGCTAGTATACTGCTGCTTGCATTACTTATTTCCTCAGTTTTTATTTTGTTGTCCAATTTACAAAAAATTGCTAGACCGCTGACACTTCTACCATATTTTTTTATTTTATTAGCTTTTTTTACAATATGTTTTATACCCATCCATATATATATATATATATATATATATATATATATATATATATCCCTTTGCCCAGGTCTCCTTGATGCATATAAAATCAAATTGCTTTATGTACTGAGTAACTTCTGGATCTCCCAACTCCTCTCCAATTCCTGATGGATTCCATGACACAGTTTTGGATACCAATGCACCTCCATGCTCAGGTTTTACTGAATTGTGTAATACTGTTAGATCATGGGATGCAGAGTCAGTGTTTGATCCCTGTGGCCTCCCCTCCAAGGATATTTGATCTAGTTGTCATTGTTTCAGAGAGTTCAGAACCTCAGACCTATTTGAGTTTCTATTAGTGCTTCCCACTTGAGGCCTTTATCTAAGGAATACTGTTGTTTGAGAGATTCTTCCTCATTCTCATTTTTAATACAAACATGGATACCTAATTCATTGAAAATACATTCCTTCTTTCTCAGGTTCATTCAGCATTTTCTCTGATTTGGCCCAAAATGTTATCTGGCCATCCACTTCCCATCTTTTAGCTTCAGTTATTTCATGGCTGCAAACATGTGAATTCAAAAATGCATTTAGTGCATTTATTAATTTACCTTTTAGTTTGTTTTAATTTCTCTGTACATTTATTTTAGTCCAAATATAGAGATCTATACTTGATTATTTATTTTTGCTTTCAGCTGTCCCTTGTTTAGTGTAAAACTTTGGGAAAAGGTCACTTAAGGTGGCCATTTCCCCTGTCATTATCCCCATTTTATGTAACTCTGGCAATCTATAGAGGACAGCCTTTAATATGTAAAATTGGTCAGTAACTAGTAGTACTAGTTCGGATCCTACCACTGGCCTGATAACACTTATAAAAATATTTCACTTGTCTGCAGCCATCCATTGTGGAGAGTAAAAGGTCCATAACCATTTTGGAATGTTTTTCCTGTGTCTCATTTGGTATACGTGACACCTTATAGAGTAGTAAAGCAAAATCAGTTCCCAATGTCTTTTGTAGGAATTTTTTAAACTGCTCATCATTATCTTTTTCCTGTGTTTTATTAGTTTGCTCTGTTCTTTCCCTCATTTGTAATTTATTTTTATTTCCTTCATTTTGAATTTCTAAGGCCTTGTTTTTAGACACTATTGAGTTTATATGATTTTCCCCTTTCCCTCCAGGCCTGTGGCCTCTTGTGAGACTGCTAGGGAATTTTCTACCTTAGAGATCTTCCCTTTTTTTATTACTTCCTTATTACTGACTTAGTTCTCTTTTTCCCATTTTTGTTCTAACTGCTTTTCCCCTTTATGTTTTCTCTTGCAGACTATATCTTTTATTTGCCCTCTGATGGAGGAGGGGACTGAGTCTTTTCTTTAATCCTATTTTTGTCTCCTTTGTCACTATTGCTTTTAATTGCTTTTGTACCCTTATGGTCTTTTGTAGTGATTTTAACATTTGATATCTCATTTTGGCTGCATATTTTGTCTTTTCCATAACATTCCTTATTTTCCTCTTGTTTAGTGTTCTTTTTGTTGTTTTTAGTATCCATACCCCCCCCCCATTTTCTTAACCCTTTGTTGCTTGTTTTTTTTTTTTTTTTCTGGGAGAATCCTCTTTCTTTTTTTGTTCTATTCTTTCTTGCCAAAGTATTGGAAAAGTGGCCATCCATTCCTTACAGATACTATCATCCCTTGTGTTTTTATTAGGTAACAGTATGCATTCCACCACATCATTACTGGAATCTATTTCCATGTCAGGGGGTGGCATTAATGATGTTATCACTGATGTCAATTAAGGTGCTTTCATGTACTATGATGGCACTTACTTCTTCTCTATTCATCTGAAAGTTCTTTGTGGGTTCATTATTAGATATACTTAAAGGTTTTTCAGAGGAAGTTATAATTGTTTTTAGAATTTCCAACTTTATTTGGTTTTCAATACATACTCTTGATAAGGGCCAATTCTTGTTTAATATCCAACAGCTGCCTAAACAGTAACACATTTGAGTTAAAAGGGTCTCTTAATCCAATTATTACATCATTTTTGAACAGTATGTTTGTACTTTCAGGGCTCATTGTCCAAGAATTATTACTATAAGTCATACCCACACCAGGCACTTGGGTTAATATCCCAATACTGACACTGTAGTGCAGCATGGGGGTGCTGCACTCCTGAGGTGCCTTTCAGATGAGATGTTAAACAGAGGTCCCATCTGCCTGTTCTGGTGGTTGTTCAGGTGGACGTTAAAGATCCCATGGCACTTCTCGAAAAGAGTAGGGGAAGTTTTTATTAACAACCATAAACAGACAGTTTACAAACTTCAATGTCATGTACATTCAACCAGTTCTAGCCGTTTCTTTCCAAAATTCTTTTGCTCTCTCCTCTCCAAAAATTCTACATTCCTCTTCATATACTTTATCAATTTCAAATTGTATCCTAAATAGCAAATCCTGCAAGGTTTGTTCTTTATTCTTTAAAACTCTCTGGCATCTAGTCTGACAAATTGCCCACTTTAAAATCACAAACACCAAATATACCGCACTCCTATTCATTGTGTCCCACTCACTAGTTAATTGCCCATACACCAGCATATTATATGTCATATTTCTAAAACAGTTAATTCCCCACCATTTAGCTAACAGTTCCCAAAACATGAATATAAACCTACACTCAAAGAATAAATGTTTCATACTCTCCTCTCCACTTGTAATCTACACTGAACTTCCCCACATATTCGTTCTTCTATCTTTTTGTGTTTTTGATTTCTCTTCACGTGCAGTTTTCCATGGCTACACATCCATACCATTTCTTTCATTTTCTTGGTATTCTTCTTTCCAGTGTTACATCCAGGACCTTATTAGTATTTATCTCCACCTACTTGAAAGATTTATGCCTCATAGAAGTTTTGTTCCATAATTATCTTACAGGTCTATTTCCTGTTCTTCCTTAACAATAGGTCCACTGTAAACCCCCATTGTGTCAGGTATTTTCTGTTTACTTCCATGTACTCTGGTAGTTCTTTCTTTCCTTTTATATTTCCTTTCTTTCCAATGTTTCTTACCAATGTCTGTCCCCAAGCCTGCACAAATGGCATCTACATTTTTTCTTCCCCTCTTACAATAGGTAGAATATTTGCATACACATATGTACTTATTAAAAAAAACTATAGTCCATACCATATTTAAACCACCCTCTTTGATTGACTTGTACATGATCCCTCTCTTAACTGGGTTTAACTTGCAACTCCAAAGCAAATGAAAGAATAAACTCAGAAGTTTTGTTTGCATTGCTTGTGTGGTATTGGAAAAATGTATGTATATAAAAAAATTTGGAATTATCACAGTCCTTAACAAATGTATTTTTCCCCTTTTCATTTTCCAATCTTTCCATTTCCTAATTTTTTCCTGTGCTATTTCGTATTTCTCCACCCAGTTCCTTGCCCCAGGATCCTGTCCCTCAAACCAGACTCCTAAAATCTGAATGTGCCCTTGTAAAATTTCCAACTCCCCTTTTTTTCCCAGCTGGGCTCTTCCTATGGGATAAATTTTATTTTGTTCCTTATTTATTTTTATTCCTGTATATTTATTGTATGTGTCTATTGTTTGTATTACTTTGTCCACATCCCATTGATGTTTAACCATTACCATGCAGTCATCCACATATGTACAAGTTTTCCTAAGCTTAAGATCCCCCCACTCCATGCTTTCAATGTTTTTGTTATTTTCCAAACTTCTCAAAATTGTGTCTAAGTCTAAAACATATAGCAGTAGACTTAGAGGACAGCCTTGGCATGCTCCATGTTTAATGTACATTGGGATACCCACATGGCTATTTATGAGAGGACATACTTGTGCTTCTGTGTATAGGGCCTTAACTAATTTAATCAGATTTTCCAGAAGGTTATATTCCCTCAAAGCATCCCAAATATTGTTATGTTTTATTATATCAAATGCTGTTTCTTGATCCAGCATGTATAAGTACCCTTCTATTCTCTCTTCTTGGCTTTCATTCATAATTTCCGTTATGTATATTAAGTTTTCCTTTATGTCTCCTCCTGGTACTGAACATGTTTGTGTTTTCATAATTAGTTGATCTGTAAAACTCCTTATTCTATTGTACATAATTTTTGCTAAAATGTTATAGTCAGCTGTTAATAGACTGATGGATCTTCATTTTTTTAAGTTCACTTTATCCCCTTTCTTTTTGTGTAAGAAGATTGTGATCCCTATTTTCATACTTTCTGGTATTTTCCCTTCATTCCCAGCCTCATTATATACTAAGGTCAGTATTGGTACTAATTCCTCCTCTAAAACTTTATATAATAAATCTGTTATACCATTGATACCTGGAGCTGTGTTATTAGATAGGGCCTTTATTGCTTCGCTCACCTTTCCTTCTTTTACACCTTCATTCAAAGGTTTTGCTTAAACTTCTTCTAATTGTGGGACTTTTGCTTTTTCAAATAGGTTGCTTTGTGATACCTCAGTTTGTTTTTGATATTTTTGTTTTAGAAAGTCTTGTACTATATTTTTAATGTTTCCTATGTCTGTGTGCATATTCCCATTTTTATCTTTAAGTATGTATATCACTCTTCTTCTGTTCTTTCCTTATTACTATCAAATGGATTGGTCTGATTCTTGATCCCTTGTGTTCTACTTTGTTAATCCGTGATTAATGATTTAATTATGTTATATTGGTATTTTTCATTTCTTCTTTTATTTCTATTATTTGTTGCCCTGTATGTATTTTCCATCTTTCCTGCATAGTAATTAGTTTGCATAGTTTGGCCCTTAGACTCAGATAGTTCCCATAATTTGTGACCCCTACATTTCTTGCCTCTTCCTGCATAGCTCTCTTCAAGTACCACTTTGTATCTTCCCACCATTCTAATATACTGTCATACAATTCCATCACTGTCATCCTAGCTTCTAACAAGTCCTTAATTCAGCGTGGCTCAGTTGGTAGCACATCCACCTCTGGACCAGAAGGTCATGGGTTCTCGTCCCACACCGGGATTAGACTTGCAGCTAAAAATCACTGGAATCTGAGTGCAGTATTGGGGGGTGCTGTACTGCTGGGGTGTGCCATCCTTTGGATGAGACGTTAAACCAAGATCCCTTCTGCCCATCCTGGTGTTGTCCTGGTGGGTGTCCAGGTGGAAGTAAAAGAACCCAGGGCACTCTTTGCAAAAGAATAGGGAACATTCCCAGTGTCCTGGCCAACATTCCCCTTCCCATAACCTGATTCATGCAATTATCCAGACTGTGTGTGGGTGATGATGTGCGATATGGCCAACCACCACACATTCAGTCACTTCACTACCAGTCTAGCATTGCTTGTAAAGTGCTTTGGGATACTGTGTATGAAAAGTGCTATATAAATGCTGATTCTTCTTCTTCTCCTTCTTCATTTGTTTTTCACACCTCTCTCCTTGTAGCATTTCTATATTCATTTCCAATATCCTACCCCCAAACTTCATATTCTTCCCTAAATCTATATTAAGCCAACTGCCACGTGGTCCAATGTCTCTATTGGAATTACCCCTATGTATTTATTTTTATTTTTTATTTTGTAACATCCAGAAATCTATTCTTGTTGATAGCCTCCCTTTATGGAAAGTACGTTCCCCTTTTTTTTTCTTTTGTTGAATATGTGAATATGCATTATCCATCCTTGCTTTATCCAGGATTTTTTAAAGACAATTAGTATCACTAAATACTTTCCCTGTTCTTCTCCCCAGTCTTCTTTTACCAACCCACAATTAAATCCTCCTCCCCCAATAATACTAACTTGGATGTATGTAAATATGGTTCAATCAATTCTATAACATTGTTCCTTTCAAGTTTGGTTTGTGGATTGTAAAGCACTATAACCCATACAGCTGTTTCTTTCATTACAATATCTAGAATAATTGTCCTCCTTGGAACTAAATCAACTATTTTCCCAACCTCAACCTTACATGACATGAAGGCCACCTCCACCCCTGAGCACCTTTCTTCCCCAATTGTCCATAAGGATGCTTCCCATCTCCAGTCCCTCTGTATTTGTTGTAACTCCTCTAAGGTATGTAACCTTGTATCTTGCATTATTATTATGTCACTTTTTACTCCCTTAAAATTGTAAAGGTTTAACCATTTAACTTTAGACTTTATACTGTTCATATTACATGTGGTACAGTTTAATTTGTCTACTTAAAGTTGTTGATGTTTTTTCTTCAGCCTGTGTCCCTGGTTTTAACTTCTCTTCTTAGAAACTTGTGTGTCTGTAGTATCTCCAGCTATTGATTCCTCCCCATCTGAAAACTCTATACTTGTTATATCCAATCCTTCATCCAGGGTCACCCATTCCTTGTCCTGCAACAGTGTATATCTATTTGTTAGTTGTACACTTTTCTGCCTTTCTTTTTCCTTTCCAGGTTTTTCCTTGTTTATTCTTTGTTGATCTTGTCACCATTGTGAATTTGGCCCCCTCTACTTTACTTCCACTTTTGGCATTTGACTCCTGGACCTTTTTATTCTGAATGTTACTTCTTGAATTTTTCTTTTCTTTCCCTTCTTTCTCTTGTATGGGGTGGGGGGCTGATCCCTCTCATTTTTCCACATTATTTCTTTCTCCATTTAGAGCATCCATTACCACTTTGTCTTGCTTTTCTTTTTGTGCAAGTGCTAGGTACAGATCTTGCTCTGCTCTTTCACCTGGATATGGGCTGTTACGTGAAGCCCATGGGCAATTTAGATAGGTGTGCCCCTCCTCTTCACATAGACTGCACTTTTGATTATTTTTGCATTCTGCCCCATAATGACCTATGTTTCCACATATTCCACATTTTATTTTTTCACAGGCATTGCTTAGATGGCTTTTTTTTCCCTACTTCGATAGCACACTCGAGGTTGCCCTGCATAAAAAAAATTCCTCTGTCTTGCCCCAGGAAAACATTGTTTGGTATGTGCTGTGTTTCCCCTTCTTGTAGCTTTAAAGTAACCTTGTATTTCCATCCCTTGGTTCATATACATTCTTCATCCAATATAGGTTCAGATGCTCCATGTACTACACACCTCTGCTTAAGCCAAAAAGATATGTCCATCACATTTACCCCTTCATTTCTGAAGAGTATGGTTACAATTTTAAATGCTGGTTTCGTAAGGGGAATGGCAATAAAATCTCTCCATAATGTTGTATTTTTCATTTGGTGGTACAGTTTCCAGATCCGGTCTAGACTCCCTGGATGTTTAAAACTGACATCATATTCATTACTACCGGGTACATGTATCAGAGCGTATATTTCGTATGGGTAAAGCTTCATACAATCTTTTATTAATTGCCTCCCTACAAATAACCTATCTGGGGCATCTGCAGCTGCCCCTCTGAAATGCAGCCTAACTGCCTTCCTTCTCTTGGCCTGCTGTGGCCTTGCCTCTCCCAAGAATAGTTTTTCTCTTGTGTTTTCTCCCCATATCCTTTCTTTTTGTTCTGTTTCCACTTTGCTTTGCTCTTTATCAGTTTGCTCTGTTTTCAGCTCTACTTCCATTGAAGTTTCCCCATTTTCATCCTCAGTCATGCCTTCAGTTTCTCTGGTATCATTGTTATTTAGTGCATCACTGTTCTAAAGGGCATTATCATGTCCAGTAATACATTCATTTTCATTTTGGCCTGATGTACTAGGCCCATTTGGATCCCACCCTGATCCATCCTCTTTCTTTTTCCACCCTGCTTTCAGTAAAGCTTCTGTTACCCAGTCCGGCACGTTCTTGTAGTCATGAAAGTTGTCAGTATCAGATTTTTATTTTTATTTTTGTTCTGCACGCTGTGTCTGCTTCATTATCTCTGGTCCCTCAGTTTCTTTATTTTTCTCTTTTTCAGTTACCGTTCCCAGCCTGAGCCATTTCTGACTCATATCGGCCTTTCCGTTCAGGGTTTTAGCTGGTACAGTCTCTACATTGTCACTTTTTCCCATAGCACAGGGCGTGGCTCCCTGCACATCTGCCACATCAGAATTTGTTTCATGCTCCTGACAGGTCTTTTGAGCATTAGCGCTACTCAAGCATTTGCTCACTTTTGACTTTATGGCTAGCACAGCTTTCTTATATCTGCCACTCTATTTTTTCCTATTTTTTTACTCTGTGGATCGAGCTTTTTGTCTGCCCTCTGTCTCCATGGAAGGCATTTCATTGCATTTCTCTTCATCTGCACTCCTATAAGTATATGATTCTTCTCCTTCATCTCACTCGCATGTTGGCATAAAATCCTCCAGTTTTTCTCCAGCTTCTTGCTGCTTTGCCTCCTCCATGACCTCTCAGGAAAGAGAGCCAGGGAGGAGACCAGCCTTGCCTCCTACACATTCTTACTCTCTCTGCACAACCCACACACTGACAGCACTTCATCAGACCATCATGAGTCCCCCTACAGATGAGTTGGGGAATTTCCCCCGTGTCCTGGCCAGATTTCCTCCATTCACTGGAAATATCACAAACAACTTAATCTGGTTCAGTTTCAGTTGGTTACCATCTGTATCCCCACTCCTGGGTCACCCCTGAAAAAGGAACTTCTAGTCTCAGTGGGCTTATCCGGTCAACAAAATTCAATAAATAAATAAAATATCCCTGCAGGATTCTTCCTCTGGTCTATTATTATTCACTTTTTGGGGGTATCTTCCCTTACCTCCTCATTTATGTCTTGTTCAGATTTCCTCTGGGATTCACAGTCAACTCTTATAGACTCTCATGTTTTTAACTTCCATATCTAAAATTGATAAATTATGGAAGATCTCAGTAAAATCTATTCTGATGTTTCCTACTTCAACTTTATTAAGCTCTAAGTCACCCTCATTTGGCTCAGTTAAACTAATTCTCTCAGTATTATTGTTCTTATTTTGAATCCTAGATAGATCAAACAGGTCCGGTTTGCTTATTCCTTGCCTTATACAAAGAGTTTTGTCAATAAACTTAATAATACTCCATCAGGAGTAGAAGAGTGCAGTGATTCTATACTTTTGTGCATTTTCATTCTGGTTAATTTATTTTTTTTTATTTTTATTTTTCCCTTTCAGAAGGTTGTTTTTATTTTGCATTTTACTTAATGCCTTTAATGCAAGATGCCTCAAAGATAAGGGGCCTTTACTTTTACCTTCTCCTCTCCTTTCCATAAGCCTTTTCTCAGAGATATTAATATTGCTGCACTCCTTTGACCTGACACTTCTAGTAATAGCAGGCATTTTAACACACCTTGGCTTTTTGTCCAAAACTCAGTTCAATTCGGTAATTTCCTTTGTAAACTAACAAAAGAGAAAAACCAAAGTATATATGTTGGCAGTGTCTAATGACTCCTTTAGTCAAATTCATATATAAAAGGTAATAGCATATAACATATAATAGCATATAATGAGGGACTCATCAGATATTTAAAAAGCTAATAAAATCAGCAGATTTTAATAAATTCACTGAATATTGATAATATCAATGAAAAGCAAATGGGAAAGCCGATTGTTTTTGGCAATTAATTTGCCCCCTCTGCAATTAAAATTATGTTTTCAAGTCCAGGACTGTTTGTTTTAGCCACAGTCATATATCTCAAAAAATGTTCAAGCACAGTACTTGTGAAATCCCTAGGCATCTGCAGAGGTCTTAGAGACCAATAAAGTTTACCAAGTCCCTGTCACTCCTCAGGTTCCATTAGGTCATTTGACTTTATGTAGTAGACCATGTAGTCTTGTGGTATGTGGTAGACAGTATGGACTTGAAAATAAACTGGAGATAACCGGCAGCAACTTCTCCCTTTCCAGTTCAAGGACTTAAGGTGTGAGAAGAAATTAGATCCAGCTCTGCTCTTTCATTGGACTATCAGCTAAGAAAAATGTAAGCTATCAAAGCAAACCAAAAATAAAATATAAATACCAATATATGGGCAGCGCTAATAGGAAAAGGTGGGAGTTCCTCACAGAGTGGTTAGTAACTGCCAAATTAGAACACTCATAAAACACAGTTTTTTTTAGTATTACAAATTATTGTATAAATGGATTAATTGTATACTGGCAAGTCTAGCTAATCAGAAACTTCAGTATCAAAAAAATAATAATGAAGATTGTCATATGCTCAACAAAAGGAAATAGCTACCAGGCTTAAAATCTCACAAAAATATTAAAAATTCTGAAAGTACAAAAATCAGATTATCACAGGAAACAATGAAAGGGTCAGTTTAGTCTGTATGTAATTCTGACCACCTGAAGCACAATGCGCAATGAAGGACCTAAAAACAGTATCTGCCAAAACTTCAGGAAAGGTGTAGCTGTGATTGTTAACACAAAAATGCCTTTCTCATACCTTGCTCTGTAGCCTGTATTATTACGGACAAACTAAAACTATAAAATATTGATATAATATGTTAAGTATGTATACAAGGCTCTGTCTTTCCCCCTATACAAATGTATTAGGATGGATCGTGGTAGTGAATAAGGAACAAATTAGAGTCAGAATCAACAACAACAAAGGCAAAAATCTGAAATTGAAAAATGCAAGCAATGCAGTGAAATAACTACTGCTTCATTGCTGAAGTAAGATGACCATTTGTCCACAGCATATTCTCCAGTCCCACTCAGCAAATTCCTGACTCATGTAAATGCTGTTTGCACTGTACAAGTTAAGCAAAACCTTCCGCAGCTTTCTCCTTGCTCCTTCCTTGTTTCTTTGTGCAGTTGTGGGTTTGCCAGGTATGGCAGTTGTGGCTTCAGCCTGCCCAAAAGGCTGTCACACCCCATTACAGGATTAATCATTTTTCAGGCCACCCCAGGCACCATTTTCTGTTCACTGCTGAGCAGTGCAAGTGACAAGCAGCTCCTGAGGTGAGTAAAATCTTATAGTATATGGTTGTGGCTTATTGTGGATAAAAAGTGATGGCTTTCCAAAAGCTGTTGTAGGACAGTTCAAAGGTCAGGAAAAGTTGTTGTAGTATTGTTCTGACATCACAACAATACTACAACAACTTCTCCTCCTTGAGCTGTTACCTGATTGGCTAAAGCAGCTCAGTGTTCAAAAAAGCAAATGGGGTAAAATTATGGCACCGCTTAGCAAGTGGAGGGGCAAGCGTTTCATTAAGATAGTTTGGACACAAACTGCCATTGTCAGCTCTCTGTGTTCAAACTATCAGTTTGGCATTTTTCTTTTTTTTTTTTAATAACCGGTACTTTGAAATATTGGGTGGTGAGCGGAACCTTAGCGAGGGACCGAGGCAGAGCGGGACTGCAGCGATGACAGGGAGCAAATGAGTGTGTGAACACAAGGGATGAAACCTTATATTTAAATTAAACTGTAGACATTTCTGGGAACAATATACTATATAAAATAGTATATGGGTGACCAGACACAACAAGGCTTTGTTTCCATCTCGAGGGATGTGATGATGTCAAATGGACCTCTCAAGCTTCACTCTCGAGGTCTGTATGACATCATCATATCCCCTCAATGGAAACATAGCCTTGTTGTGTATGGTCACCCATATACTATTCTATATGAGCACTTCTCCCTAGAAAATAGGAAGAAAAACACAGCAACACAGTACCAACCAAGAAGGCAACACAAGATTGTCTGGAAAGACTAGTACTTTCTAAAGCAATGGTGGTATACCTGTTCTGCCTTAGAATAAAGCATTAGCTAGTCTCTGCTTCTGTTGGTGCTCCTCACCAAATATTGCATCCAGCCACCATCATGGATCCATCTGGCCACGTTTTACATTAAAGCCTGAATTTGTGTAGACAGTACATTTTCTGTGAGGGAGGGTTGAGGGACAAAGCATTTTTTTAAAGGGTAAAGTAAGGGACATCCCTCATAATCAGGAACAGCTGAGAGGTATGTTAGCTGGTGCCTCATTTGCTGGGGTACCCGAAAGTGGTTTCTATCTCCCTGGAAGATAAGTACAGGTAAGAGTGAGTGTGTGTGTGTGTGTGTATATGGGGTGTTGGGGTTACTGAAACAGATGAAACAAAGGCAGAACTAATGTCAATAAAGGATATTATTCAAATCAATTGACTTTATTTTTAAAAAGGCACTATTCCAGAGATAATAGCACCCATTACAATAAATAAATAAAAACATATATGAAACCAGCAGTCATCACATTATAAACAATTCACATATCATCACTAAAGGCAAGCTCAAATAAATGTGTTTTTAAGTTATATGTACTGATCAAGAATAACAATAAAAAGTATTAAGTGAAAAAAAAATTATGTGTTTTTAAAGCAGTTTTGACGCTCTCCACTGTCAGGCACTCTCTTATTCGACAAGGTAGAAAGTTCCACAGGGTAGGGTCCACAAACATAAATGCCTGTGACCCAGATGTCTTCAACCGAACCCTAGAAACCTCTAGCAATCCCTTGTCAGTCAAGTGGAGTGGTTGAAGGGGGCAGTAGGGACACACAAGATCTTGCAGGTAGCCTGGACCCTGTCCTTGTAGGGCATTGTAGGTCAGCAAGCCAACCTTGAAGGTGATCCGCCACTGAACAGGCAGCCAGTGCAGTTTGTGCAGCACAGGAGTAATATGACTTGACCAAGAAAGTCCAGTCAACAACCTGGCCACTGTGTTCTACACCAGTTGCAGAATGCAGATGTCAACCCTCGGAAGCCCTAGGTACAAGGAGTTATAGTAGTCAAGATGCAAGATTACAAAGGCATGGATCACCATTGGAAGGTCAGCAGACAGAACAAGGTGCTTAATCCGGGTGAGATTCCTCAGATAATAAAAAGAGGACTTGACGACTGACACCTGTGAACAAAGTGTCAGTTTATCGTCCCAACACCCAGATTTCTCACCCATTCAGAGGTCAGTAGCTGGTGACCCTCAAGCTAAAGTCCAGAAGGACAGCCAGCCACCAACCTCTCTATCCTGTGACTGGGATCCACCACCAACATCTCGGTCTTGTCAGGATTCAACTTCAGCCAGCTGGCATTCATCCAGTCCTGTATCTCAGCAAGGCAGTTGTTAAACACCAACACCACACTATCCTGGTCAGGCACTAAAGGACACGTAAAGCTGGGTGTCATCTGCATAGCAGTGAAAACCCAGTCCATACTTCCTTATAATGTCCCCCAGTGGCAGCATATACACCACAAACAACACAGGGGACAGCACAAAGCCCTGCAGTACCATACATGGCAGAGAGAATGACTCAGAAGAATAGATCCCTGACACCACCCTCTGAGACTTGCCAGTGAGGAAAGAATGGTAGCATCTCAGGACCATTCCAGACAGGCCACAGATGAACCGCAGGTGCTCAAGCAGCACACCATGGTCCATGGTGTCAAACATCACCGAGAGAGCAAAGATGAACAAGATGGAGTGGGTCCTCCTATCTCTCGCAATCAGGAGGTCACTGAGCACCTGAACAAGGGCAGTCTCAGTGCTATGCCTCTTCCAAAACCTAGACTGGAAGAGATCATAGATATCATGAATGATAAGATGATTCTCCAGTTGCAGCATAACCACCTTCTCGATAACATATTCACAATTCCGCAGTTAGAGACTGGTCTCTGGTTGGCAGGACAATCTGGGTTGAGAGAAGTTTTCTTAAGGAGGGGTGTCACCACCACCTCCTTCAGGGAGTCCAGAAACTCACCCAACTCTAACAAGATCCAGACTATCTCTGCCAAGACAGGGCTGATGACATCAACGCACCCAGTCAAAAGGCGTGTTGGTCCCGGGCCTAAACTGCAGCAGGTCAGCTGCATATTCTGGACAATCTGCACGACATCCATGATCAATCAGTCAAAGTCCATCCAACAAAACTGAGGAGTAGCAATTTCACACTGGCCACCACCACACCCCATATAGCGAGCTGAATGGATCTCAGACCTGATGTCGGCAACCTTATCAGTAAAGAACTAAGCAAACTAGTCACACTTTTCTTGTGAAAAGGCTCTTCATGCTTTCAGACAGGCTGGCTCACACAGTCTGTCCACACAAAAGAGTTGAACTGGTCAATTCTGAGCTGCAGCAATCTCTCCAGACAGGAACTCTGCATTCTTATGAGAGATTGTGGATTGATAGTACCTATAATGATCCATCAATCTAAGTCTGTCGGCTTCAAGATGTGATTTCCACCAACAACGCTCTAACCTTCATCTAACTCACCACAACTCCCTCAAAGTCCCCTCAAACCAAAGGGACAGAGGGTGAAGGATGAGAGGACGAACTCAGACAGGAGCTATAGCATCCAGAGAACCTGCCACAGCCCTATTATAAGCCTGTAGCAGGTTTTCTGGACCCTTGTTTGCACACGATAATCCCAATTGGTTGAGCACTGCTAATAGGCCATCTGGGGGCAATCCCCTCAAAGGGCGGTACCAGACCATCTCACAGGGGCAGGCCTAAGGGAGACATGGAAGTTGAACCTTACAGTGTGGTGGTACAACCATCCAACTGGTTCCACCACCAAGTTGGAGGCCTCATCCCCAGGAGGAAGACCATATCCAGAGAGTGGCCATGATTATGGGTCGCAAAGGCAACTGCCTGTGTGAAGCCCAATGAGTTCATAAATTGGAGGAAGTCCTGACTGAACTGTGAGTTCAGCGTTGATCCAGGCATTGAAGTCACCCAGCACCATCAATCTGGGTGACTCCAACACCATGTCGACAATGAAGTCCGTGACTTCCTGCAAGAACTGCTTCTCGGCCCTGGTGGATGGTAGATGAGAAGAATCCTGCACCCCACACCTGTGACCACTGTACACTTAAAGGACCTGGTCTCCTCAGCTGGCAAAACTACATGGTCCAACTCCATTCTAAAACAAATTGCAACCCCCTTCCCCTGTGATCCAACCTCGAGCAGTGTATCACCGAGAACCTGGCTGGAATCGATGCCTCTAAAATGGGGCCAGCATTTTCATCCAGCCAGGTCTTGGTCATGCAGGCCAGGTCTGTTGACCCAACAAGATCAGCAATAGTAGCTGTCTTGTTTTTAATTGACCTGTCATTGCACAACACTGCTCGAGTCGGATGAGACACCGAGGCTGCCCGGGCTACTGGCCCACTAATAGCGGAGCCCTTGGGTATGGGTACTAAGCAAGGAGAATCTTGTTCTGGGAGTCACTTCACCCCAGAGAGTCTCCTAGACATCACTACTCCAATCTGGCTGCTCAGCTCCCCCTCAAGGTCCAGGGCCACCCCTCCATCTTCTACCCACTATCCTCAAAGCCCTAAACCATAAACCACTGCAGGTAATGGAGGACAATTAAAGGGGTGGAAGTCTCGGAGCTCAGAGAGGGAACTGCACCTAATGGGGAGAGCAGTCCTCAAATACATACTGGCAAGCCAAAACTCCAGCCCCCAATTATGCCAAATAAATAAACTCCCACACAAATAATAACAAATAATAAAACTCCCACAGTTCGAGCAAGGATAAAAAGTATATGCTAGGAAGTGTGTTCAGTCAATAATCCAGATGAACAGCTGCTATGCTGGGCCTCTCACCCCCAGCTAGCTGATAGATAAATGTCCAACTAAAATACCAGACTCTCACTCTGGCACTTCTTCAAAACTTTGAAATATGTTCAAAACCACTTAGAAGGCCCTCTCATCACCTCCCTACCAAGAAATTGAAAGGCAGGAGTGGGGCAGTCAGTCAACACCTCACAGATGCATTTCAAAAATCCATAGTCCAAGAATGAAAGTACATCCAAAGCGAGGGTTCCCCCCATAATAGAGCCTCCTCAATGACCTGGCCAGAAAGAGCAGCCCCCCGAACAATCTGAGCCCCAATAGGAAGTTCACCGGCCGCCGACTGGGGATACCCTATGGAGCAGGGTCCCGTTGCTCTCCAGCCACAGTTCCCCAGTATACTCCCAAGGAAGCTGCTCAACATAGAAACATAGAAGTTGACAGCAGATAAGGACCACAAGGCCCATCCAGTCTGCTCATTTCTTTTTCTACCTTATAAATATGCCATCGGCCTTTGCTCTGTCAATGGTCTATCTATTCATACTCATCTGTATTGCTCCCTTATGCCTATCCCATGCCTGTTTAAAAGCCCTGCACTGTAGTCATATCCACCACTTCCTGAGGTAGGCCATTCCAGGCATCCACCACCCTTTCTGTGAAAAAGAACTTCCTCACATTACCCCTTAATCGGCCTCCCTCTAATCTCATGCTGTGTCCTATTGTCCTGCTATTTTTCTTATATTGAAACATGTTAGACTCTTTTACCTTGTCAATGCCCTTAAGGTGTTTGAATGTTTCGATCATATCACCTCTCTCCCTCCTTTGCTCTAGGGTATAAATGTTGAGCTCCGTTAATCTGTCCTCGTATGTTTTCTGATGCAGTCCCTGCACCATTTTGGTTGCCCTTCTCTGGACTGCCTCAATTTGGTTAATGTCCCTGTGAAGGTGTGGCCTCCAGTACTGCATGCAGTACTCCAGATGGGGCCTAACCAGTGTCTTGTAAAGAAGGATTATTACCTCCCTCTTCTGACTTGTGATACCCCTACTAATACACCCCAACATCCCCCTAGCCTTACCTACTGCTTTAGTGGTCTGCTTTGATGATTTCAGGTCATCAGTGATGATTTCTGCCCTTGTGACTGCCAGAAACTCCCCTCCAAGCCTATAGGTGGCTTCTGGGTTTCTCTTCCCTATGTGCATGATCTTGCACTTCTTTGCATTAAACCCCAGTTGCCACTCTTCTGATCATTTTGCCAGCTTATCCAGATCTCTTCTCATTCTGCTCATCCCATCTGGATCATCTACTCTATTGCAGATCTTTGTGTCATCTGCAAACAGACAAACCTTACCCTCCAGTCCATCTGCAATGTCACTGATGAAGATATTGAAGAGGACTGGTCCCAGGACTGATCCCTGAGGTACCCCACTTGTGACTTGCATCTCTTCTGACTGTATACCATTTACCACCACTCTCTGTTTTCTGCCCGTCAACCAGTTTGCCACCCAATTGACCAACTTTTCACCCACCCTGAGCCTACCTAGCTTATTAATCAATCTTCTATGTGGAACAGTATTGAAAGCTTTGCTGAAATCAAGGTAGGTGACATCAACTGCTCCCCATTGGTCCACCACTCTGGTTACCCAGTCAAAGAAATCTATGAGATTAGTTTGACAGGACCTTACTTTTGTAGACCCATGCTGTCTTGGATCCTATGCTCCTATTGATTCCAGGTGTTGCACTATCCTTTCCTTAAGGATTGCCTCCATAATCTTGCCCACCCCTGAGGTAAGACTGATTGGTCTGTAGTTCTCTGCCTCCCCCCTGCTACCACTCTTGTGAAGAGCCCTTCTCCAGTCTTCTGGGACCTCTTCCGTGTTCAGAGACTCACTAAACAGTTCTGATAATGGCTCTGCTAGTTCCACCCTTAGCTCCTTTAGTACTCTGGGATGTATACCATTAGGTCCCATTGCCTAGTCCACCCTGAGCTTATCTTGTAGCCCTTTCTTTTGTGAAGGGACTAGTGCACACCTCCCTCCCCCCCTGTGTCCATGGTGCTGAGCTGTGGGCCCTGCCCTACCTTCTCTTCAGTAAATACTGAGCAGAAGTATCTATTTAGGATAGATGCTTTTACATGGTTCTCCTCCTCACATGGCCCCTTATCTCCTTTGATCTTAGCAATACCCCCTCTGACTTTCTCCTTTCACTAATGTATCTATAGAAAGTCCTGTCACCTTCTTTTACTGTTTGTGCTAGTGTTTCCTTGGTTTGGGACTTTGCCACCCTTACTGCCTTCCTGCTTCCCTTAGGGAAGTTTGGTATGCCTCCTTATCTTCATCCCTCTGCATTTCCTTATATTTCCTGAAGGCCAATCTTTTGGCTCTGACCTTTCCTGCTACTGTTTTTGAGAACCAAAGTGGTTTCCTTCTTCTTTTGCACTTTCTTTTCTCTCTAACACAATAGGATGTTGCCTCAAGTATTGCATCCTTAATGTTTGCCCACTTTGCCTGTACCCCTCACCTGTCCAACCCACACCCAGTCGCCAAACTGGCTCGTGGGTCAGGACCACCAAATGACCACAGGATCCTAGATGGCACATGGCCAGGCTGAAATCTCCCAGTGAGAGAGGAGGTCACAGACAACTCCAGATAGCCAGGAACTGGGGCACATGCTCCTGGTCATCCTTCAACAGCCACCCAGGCCAAACCCCTTCCCTGCAGGGGCTCCTGCCTTCCTGCAGAAACCCTCTGCATCAAAACTCCAGTCACCCAAGGGCTGTATGGAACCTCCCAACACCACATACATGAATGGGCCCTGCAGCCAAGAAAATCCTCTGTCCGGATAATATATCCAATTCACCACCAGCTTGTACTCCAATACTCATGACCAACATAACTCTTTGATCCAAGATAGTATAAGGCCAACTCCTCAGCTGCTCACTCCTTGGTATGAACTCCTTTCCTGGTTAGCAGACTCCTCCAGACACAGCAGCCAAAAATGCAGAAACAGGCTGCAGAACTGAGTATCTGCTCCAATGGCTGCCCAAAATTGAAAACTGCTAACGACTGGCTAATGGCCGCATGTATCCACCAAAACAGAGGGCTTACTATAAACATACAAGCACCTACAAAAAATGGAGCACAGAATATGTAAAAATAAAGTGTATTACCTAAAAAGGTATTGCCAAGTTGTTAAACAAAAAGTATTGGGTCTGGACTGAAAATGCAGCCTGCCACATTTGGAACCAGTCTTGTACTTCCTCCACTGAGACTCCGAGACACACTAAAAACTGGCTTAACACCAGAACACGTGAGAGAAATCACCCAAAAAAACACTTCACACCTTAAGCTGCCTCACTGCTTAAACCCTTACTGAGCTAATAAAATTAAAACAAACTAAAGCAAAAAAAAATGAAGCAAAAACATTTAAATGAAGCAAAAACATTTAAACAGAGAAAATAAGAAAAAACGCTCAGAGCTAAAAGCCTGGCTGGCTCACAACAGTGCCATTGCATCAGTCCTAGTATGCAAAACCCCGGTGCCCTGACAACAACAGGACTTTTATTCAGGTTAAAATATATTTGTTTTAATTGTATACATATACATTTCAGTATTTTTAATTTTACTAGTCAAATTGAGGCAAGTACTACACGTTTGCATAGTTGATTAGCACTTCAGTATGCAAAACTGCTAATTAGTTTTTGTGGCTTATTTAAAGAATGTCCAATGCCTCCAGAAGAACTTTGAAAACATAATATTTAGATTCAATTCACCTTATATTTGACATTAGCTCTGCAGTTCTCCTATCAGTTATTTATTACTGTGGTTATATGCATGAAAACAGGATCTTTGTTCCTTGGGAGCTCATCAACTCCTGTTGCTTATTCCCTACCAGATATCATAATGCTCTGCTTGTGACATCACAGTTACTCCCCTCACAACATACTGTGTTGTCACAACAGAGGATTAGTACCTCAACTTGGGAATAAATTATAGGGGCAAACAAACTCAGGGATGAAGATCCTGTTTTTGTGAAAAGTTCCTCCGTAATAAATAAGATGTAGGAGAAATCTATGAAAGATATATAACATGCAAGCTGAATTGTGTCTAAATATTGGGTTTTCTAAAGTTTTACCAGACGCATCAGTGACTTTTAATACCCTGCAGTAGTAGAAAAAAAAATAAAACTATAAACATAAAGGCAGTGAAAAGTGTTTTTGGTTCTAGACATACACAACTTCTTGAAAATACACACAAAATACACACACACACACACACTTACAACAGTTGTGCACTCATAAACAGTGTGAGTGTGAGCAGTGGGATTGGGCAGATGGGCTGCAATACTATATTTCATTTTCAGTGGGGTCCAGCTTTACACATTTGTACAGTGTATTTAGTAGAGTTAGCACAGCTAAAGTGCAAAATCGCATTTTTACTAGGGTTCTGCTCATATACAATTTTACAATGTAGTTACCCAGGACAGATATGTTAACATGCAATATCCCATTTTTACTGAGAGAGGGAATTAATTTAAAATACTGTATTAAAACATGTTGTCTTTATGTGTCTGATCTGAACAGAGAACTGCAACAAAGGACTGTTGAAATAAAGCATACCAGTAGAAGATACAATACAGCTGAAAATAAACTACCAGGATATTCAAGGGTTAAAATGTCTCTCCAGTTCAGTAAACAGATCAACAGGGGAGTGGACATGATAGCAATAAATCAAAGCCATGTACTGTGACGAAAGAAAGCAAGTGAGCCCGCTGAACAGCAGCTATAGAATTTCCACAGCAAAAAAGAGAGAATAACTCACACAGCTTCATTAACTTGAATAGCATGCTCTATTTCATTTTTCAAGAGTAAATTTCCATATGAAAGAGCCCTTGTTTAAAAAAAAAAGTTATATTGTGGCAGTCAGTCAGGCACAGTTATTGAAGGGGCTCTAAAATGGCTTACAAGGAACTGATAGTTGGAAGTATCTAACTGAAACTCACAGTCCATCAATGAAATGGTGCAATCTAGTGCTGGCAATGGTGAACAAGAAGGCAGACACAAACAGACCACTGCAATAAGTCCAGAGAATGTGTTGAGTTTTGAGTAATGTCCAGTCTGAAGCACTCAGGGGGAAGAACACATTCATCTTAACCTGTCAATCCTGTCTCTCTCTCATTCTCTCTCCTAGTAATCCCAAAATGTCTGCAATGCTCCTGCCATAACAATGGGTAAATGCTGGACCCTACTGGAAATGAGATGTTGTAGGTAAACACATTGGAAAGAATGGGTAAAAGCAGGACCACACTGGAAATGAGATGTTGTACATAAGTATACAGGAATAGGGTAGAAGCAAGACCCCACTGGAAAGGAGATACTGTAGGTAAATATATTGGAAAAATGGGTAAACACAGGACCCTACTGGGAAATGAGATGTTGTAGGTAAGTACATCAAAATAATGAGATCATGATACATTAGAAATATCATGGACTGTTTGAAAGTAATGATTGTTGAATATTTGTTTAGCACTCTGTGATATCCAAATGATTCCTGACACATCTTAACAAAGAAAACAGCTTAGCTGAATGACATGACCCATGAAAACTTGTACTATATGTGGCTGTTAAAAAATAAAAGCCCCACTAGAAATTAGATGATCTAGGTAAATACATTGGAAATATGGGTAAAAGCAAGACCTCACAGAAAATAAGATGTTGTAGGTAAATACATTGGAAAAAGATGGGTAAAAGTAGGACCCCACTTGAAATGAGATGCTGTGGGTCAATACATGGGAAATATGGGTAAAAGGAAGATCCCACTGGAAATGACATACCATACATAAATATGTTAGAAAAATGGGTAAACCCAGGACCCTACAGGGAATGAGATATTATAGGTATACATTTAGAAAAATAACGGTAGCGCAAGGACCCACTAGAAATGAGATGTTGTGGGTAAATACATTGGAAATGTGGGTAAAAGCAAGACCCCACTGGAAAGGGGGAAGGGAACATTGTTTAACTAGGAGTAGCACACTAAGCCAAAGCTTATTTCCAGATGCGACCTGGGAGCACAAGGAAGTTAAGTGACTTGCTCAGGATCACACAGTATGCACATAGGTGGCTATAGGATTCAAACCCAGGTCTCCATATCTGCAGCTCAGAGCCTTAACCCACTGCACTATACTGCCTCCTGGAAAGGAGATGTAGGTAAATACATTGGAAAAATGGGTGAACACAGGACCCCACTGTAAATGAGATGTTGTAGGTAAACACATTGGAAAAAATGAGTAAAAGCAGGACCCTACTGGGAATGAAATGTTGTAGGTAAATACATTAGAAATAAATGGATAAAAGCAGAACTCTTCTGGAAATGAGATGTCGTAGATAATTACATTTTATAAAATGGGCAAATCAGGACCCCACTGGAAATTAGATGTTGTAGGCAAATACATTAAAATAGTGAGATAATGATACAATAGAAATGTCATGGGCAGTTTGAAAGTAATGGTTATTGAATATGTGTTTAGAACTTTGTAAAATCCAAATAACTCCTGACACAGCTTAGCAAAGATAATAGCTTAGGTGAATGGCACAACCCATGAAAAGCTTGCACTACCTGCACCTGTTAAAAAAATGACCCCACTTCAAATGAGATACTGTTGGTAAATACATTGGAAATATGGGTAAAAGTAAGACTCCACTGGAAATTAGATGTTATAGGTAAATACTTTGGAAAAACTAGGTGAATGCAAGATCTTACTGGAAATTGGATGTTGTTGGTAAATATACTGGAAAAAATGTATAAACACTGGACCCCACTGGAAGTGAGAAGTTGTAGGTACATACATTGGAGAAAAAAAATTGGTAAAAGCAGGACCCCACTGGAAAGGAAATTCTGAAGGTAAATACATTGGAAATATAGGTAAAAGCATGACCACACTGGAAGTGAGATGTTGTAGGTAAATACATTGGAAAAAATTGGTAAACACAGGACCCTGCTGGAAATGAGACGTTGTAGGTAAATACATTGGAAAAATTGGTAAATGGAGGACTCCACTGGAAATGAGATGTTGTAGGCAAATACATTGGAAAAATTGGTAAATGCAGGACTCCACTAGAAATCAGATGCTGTAGGTAAATACATTGGAAAAATGGATAAATGCAGGACCCCACTGGAAATTAGATGTTGTAGGTAAATACATTGGAAAAATTGGTAAATGCAGGACTCCACTGGAAATGAGATGTTTTAGACAAATACATTGAAAAATTGGTAAAGTTAGGAACCCCCTGGAAATGAGATGTTGTAGGTAAGTAAATACATTGGACAAAAAGGGGTAACATCAGGACCCTATTGGAAATGAGATGTTGCAGGTAAATATATTGGAAAAAATGGGTAAAAGTAGGACTCCACGGAAATGAGATGTTGTATGTAAATATATTATAAAAATGAGTAAATGCAGGGCCCCAATGGAAATCAGATGTTGAGGTAAATACATTGGAAAAAATGGGTAAAAGCAGGACCCCACTGGAAATGAGGTGTTGTAGGTAAATACATTAAAGTAGTGAGATAATGATATATTAGAAATATCATGGGTTGTTTGAACATAGTGGTTGTTGAATATGTGTTTAGCACTCTGTGATATCTGAATGATTCCTGACACATCTTAGCAAAGAAAACAGCTTAATTGAATGGCACGACCCATGAAAAGCTTGCTCTACCTGCATCTGTTAAAAAAAATGGATCAATGAAGAACTTGAATTAATGAAACTGAGGCACTGAAACACAGAAATTCAGTTCCATAGGTTGGCTGCTATAACAATATAAATGTTTTCAGAAAGGAGAGGCCGGTACTGGGAAGGTAGTGCAGCTTAAGTAAAATTCATACTGGAACAATAGAAATGTTTTTTTTCTGTGCAAACACATGCTGCACAAACCTGTAGAGACCATCGGTCTGGACAAACACTGTCACCGTACATTTCTATTGTTATAGCAGCCAACGTATGGAACTGAATTTCTGTGTTTGAGTGCCTCAGGTTTTCTGATTCAGGTGTTGTGGCAGCCTTAGCAGAGAGCACCTCAGTTTTCTTGAAGCAGCCCTGTATGATATTTTTTTCAGTGAGGAACTGGCATTAGCATTACTGACATTACTAGCAGCATCAGAGCTCAAAGAGCTCTTACTGCACTGTACATACAAACATTAATTGACACAGTCCATTTCCATGTATCAGGAATGCTTGACTGCATATTTCTAATCCACTCTAACTTTTCCTTTAAAATGGTATTCTTACTAATGGTCTTAAAATGTAATCAGCTTCATTGCTACAATGTGTTGTCATGCTGCTGGAAAAAGACAGGGGCGGGGCAGAGAGTGAGAGTGAGGCAGAGACGGAGACAGAGAGATAGGGAGAAAGATGTGCGTGTGGGGGCAGGTGTTCCTTAACTTAGCTATTTGCACTATTAAAGGGTTGTAACAATCTGGTGTGCTGAAGCAACTGATGTGACACTGTTATGAACCAAGATAAGGAATATTCATTGTAAAATACATTTATTAGTGGCTTGTCGCCAGAAAATACAGTGACATTTATTTGATAAGGATTGTTTGATTTCTTTTAATAGCAAACTATATTGAACTTTTTTGGAAAAGGAAGACAATAAACAAAGACATCAATGATTCAATTACCTTGCCATGGACAGCTGCTAATGAACTGTGAAACCTGAGCTATTCCAAACACACTGCAGTGAAATGGGCAGATGGATTCCACTCCCTCCTAACAACACAGCTGGGGGGAGGAAACACAGTTTAGTGAATGGAGAAAACTGCAGACTTGATTCAGTGCTACTCCCTCAGCACAACAAAAGCTGTGCTGCATTAAGAATTCAGACCCCTTTTTTGCAATACGTCTGCCTGACACCGCCCGTGCAGTCATAAAAATGGATATTAGGCAGGAAAAAAGGCTGCATAAATATGGGCCCCAAATACGGGAAAAAAAATGGCACTATTTCAAAAATACATAAAATAATACACTGGGATAATTAAATAGACCAGAAGACCGGTGGAGTAATTGCACTTTAAGTACAAAGAAAACATTCAGGTGGTGTTTACCTTAATGGTGAGTCTTCTTCATTCAAAGTGCAAGTGCAGAACATTAGCAGCCGATTTCTCGAACAATTCATAGAGTGCACCGTAGTTGTTGATACAGTTCATCCTGGCATTGGTGTTTTTTGTTTGTTTGTTTTTTACCAGGAGAGACACACTAAGTTGAAAGCTTGTTTACAGGTGTGACCTGGGAGCACAAGGAAGTTAAGTGACTCACTCAGGGTCACACAGTATACAGGTGGGGGCTGTGGGATTCAAACCCAGGTCTCCAGATTTGCAGCTCAGAGCCTTAAACCACTGCACTATACTGCCTCCTGCCATGCCAATGCATCTGCCATCGCTAGCACTAAAGTAAGTCACCTTCTTCCTTTCTCCCTACTATTGAACTTATGTTACTCCCTCTTTTGCATGTCGCACTTGGGCCTCACCCCCCCACCCAGTGGTGGAGCTAGAGGGGGGGCTGGGGGCGGTCGCCCCTCCTGGCTGCCCCAGTGTGAGTAGTGACACCCCACCACCATCTTTATTCACTGTTTAGTGCCCATTGTGGAGCCCTTGATTAACTGAATGGCCCCCCTGGCTCCCAAATGCTCCCAAACCTGGCTCCGCTACTGCCCCCACCCCTTTTCCTTAGCATTTAGTGATGCTCTAACACCCTCTTGTTCTGACAACTAACAGGTTCACAGTTGGGCTCAATAATTTGCCTGTTTCTGGTGTGTACTTTGTTTGTAACCTTATCCTGTTTGTACCCTGTATTTTTTGCATCCTTTGTATAAATCCCATTGTACTGGAATATTTTCTTCTCATCTTGTGTACCATGCTTCCTTGTACTCCATTGTATACTATTATACCAGTTATCTGAAATGTTTTCAACGTGGAACCTACGAAAAGAGCTCTGAGCTCAAATGGTTTGATCCGAGAACTGAAATAAATAAATAAAATAAATAAATGTAGACTATCAGTTCCCCTACAGCTGTACACATACCTGTAGCTAAGTCTTAGAAATTACGCTAGATTGTTTTCTTTGTATGTAAAGTGTGATTACTCAGCCAGTCTTCTGTTTAGTGCCTACCACTCCTCTGTTACAAATTTAACACATATTAGGCGGTTACACTTTAAAGAGCCTCTGACAGCATTAGGAAGATACTGAAAACAGTAAGATTTATATTCCAGTCCATCCCATTTTCTTTATTAATTCATATATTTTAAGTAATTAATTCCCCATTTTTTTTTTATTACTGAAGACAGTTGTACAAAAATAAGATCCCTGTCCCCTAGACTATATCTACTCTGGCTGCTTCACTGCACAGAGCGTACCAATTCCCTGTTTATGACATCATAATTATCTCCACAATAGGATTGTCAGAACTAGTTCTAAAAAGATTAGAACCCTTTTAGAACCCAAGGGGTTCAAGTTCTAACTTAGAAATAGAACACTCGTGGGTCCTTGTGACAGGGTCCCCTGTCATGGGTGAGGTGCCCCAGTAGGAAGAGAAGGGTCTCACCTTGCCACCCCCCCTCCTTTTTTTGGGAATAAAGGCTTAAAGGCCTTCGAATGTGCTGGACTGCTGGCTAAATAATGCAGTGCTAACAAAGATGCACCTGTAGGACTTAGTGCAGTTAACATTAATGCTGCCTGTGTATTGGGGGATAATTAAATATAGTTATGGCTAAGATGTTCCCATACATATTTCTGTGGAGAAAGGAATAAAGCAAATCTGTAAGGTATTTGAAGTACTTGAAATGTCCAGGTCTGTTGTTACAGAATGCACCATTAGGTGTTAGTACAAGTAAAATTAATGCCAATACAGTCTAGCATAAAATGATAATGTGTAGTAAAAACATGTTCACTGGATGTAAGCTGCAGTGCTTTTTGCCTTGAAAGAAAAGGGAAATGATGCAGTGCTTTAAAAGCAATTAACGATTGAAAGTACAAGTAAATAAGTGCAAACTGTGCCTTTAAATTCCAGTACACCAGAAGGAATTAAAGTAGTATAAATTGTAAACTGTGTGGCTATTATGCCCACAAAAGTTAAAATGCAAGGGAGGTCAAGTGCATATGACCTCCAAGGCCTTATGCAGGCATGCACAAAAATAAGGTACAGTAAGAGCATAAGGTTACCATGGGTAGCCTGAAAAATGCAAGAAAAAAACAGCCTTTGGGGCTGAAAAAAGCAGAATGTCCCCGTCTGTAAACTTTTCCCTTACCTGTATACTGTTATACCAGTGGACAAGGGCAGCAACCCTTTTTCCCTTTCATTTCTGTACCCCTGCTGCTCCTGGTCAAATATGTAGGTTCTCAAATGATGAAGAAAGAGCTTAGGAGAAAGCCTTGTGAGGCTATTAAAGTTTGTATAGAACATTGGGTTCTAATAGTGCAGAGAGCCCCTGTAGTTGTTACGTAAAATGGTTTTGTGTAGCAAGAACTGTAAGAAAATGCTGCAACATAAAATACCCTTCATAGGAATTAAACAGGGAGGAGGAGAAGAGCAGTAAAAGAAAACAAAATGCATTACTCCCCCCCCCAAATGAAAACCAACACAAAAAAACAAAATGGACACTCTAAAACAAGGCAAGACAAAGAATGAGTTTTTCTAACTAAGGTTACCTGGGAATTCATTACTAGTACTTTAGGCAGTCTTATGCGATTAGAAGAATGCCCAGGAAGAGATTTGAGTTTGTTGGTTGTTAAAAACAAAAAGGTAAAGTTCTGGCCTACAACTCTGGAGAGGCAAAATGAAGTCAATCTTACCTGAGCAGAGAGACTGGTGAAGTGCCAGTCCAGGGGCCCTATAGGCCAGCAGTGGCCTCTTGTGGTCAATTTTATAGGAGGGAATCTGTCAATCAAAATGAGTGGAAATTTCCACTACCCTCCTCACTTTTAAATCTGGTCCTAAGCTATTTTGTTTACTTAGGATTTAAGGACTGTATTAGTAGTATATCTAGAAGCCCTCAGTATTTGTATAAATTAAAAAGAGGGCTTAAATACATTTTTATGTTTGCTTGCACGCAGGCACAAGAAACATAGTGCCATCATCCGAGTTTTCGGAGGTGTGACTGCCCTCTTCCAATTCAGTCAGTATGTTTGCAGGCGCGGCCGCAGTTCTCCAATGCCTGCTGGAGCTGTCTATGACAGCAGTCAAAAATGCAGTGGAGTACAGTTGAAAGGGGGAGCTACACTTCAGTGAGCAGCGATAAGATATCGCCTGCTCATGCGCGCCCCCGCTCCCCCTACACACACACGCATGCATACTGCGTGCTCGCCCTCCTCAAGCACACACTGTGTAGCTGACGGGGATGCCTAATCCCCCGTCGGCTGTGCTGCGTCCCCCCAAAACAGAGTTCCATATGTCATGCTGGGTGCCCACCCCAGTATGTCTACACATCGTATAGCCAACAGGGGTGCCCAATCCCCCATCGGCTCCACTGGATCCTCCCCCCAGAGTACAGGGTGCCATGCTGGGAGTCCACCCCAGCGTGGCAACAGATGCTATCACTGACAGGGGTGCCCAATCCCCCATCAGCTCCACGCCCCCCACCAGCCATCCTTGTGCCACGCTGGGAGCCCACCCCAGCGTGGCATACGTCCCACGTCGTCATTTAAAAAAAACAACAACCTGAAACTGAAAAATGGTCCCTCGCTGTCTCTGCCCCACCGCTCCCACCACTGCACACCCACCTCCTCACACCCCCATTCCATATTTACCTCCGAATCTGCAGCGCATCTATCTTCGTGGACCGAACACGCTCTGCACTTTCTAAAGCCGACCGCGAACTGAGGAAATGCCTGTAAGCTGTATAATGGAATAGATAGGGTTTTTCAACTTTGCTGCATATCTCAGGCATTTTTGGAATTTTGCCAAATTTTCAACATGGGGTTTTGGGAGCCCTTCTGTGAACTCTGTCACTGTCATGGCGTTAATCAGGCCCGAAGGGTGATTTACAGTCACTGCACAAAATCACCTTTGGGACTGAGTAATAACGAAAACTGCCACTGTTCATATGATGGGCTCTCAAAGGTTTGTTGAAAATTTGCGGAAAAATTCTAAAATGACTTTTACAAGCTATGCATTGCGCAGTTCCTATGCACGCCGTAAGTTAGTGAATTTTCAATATTTTCACTCCAGATTTTCAACATTGCCATTTTACCACACCTCCTTATGAGCAGTACAGCTGTCATTTTTCACATCTTGCTCAAACGTATGCTCACCATGTAGCGCACAATGGCGCAGTCGGTGTGCAAAATCAATGTATGGGACACATTAAGAACACACAATGACACTGTTAATGAGCAGAGGTCTTAAAATGGCTATGTTGAACATTTGGTGAAAAATTCCTAAAAATAACTGTTTACAAGCGCCGTTTGCAGTTCCTAAGCACCTAAGTGGTTTGGAATTTCCAATATTTTCACTCCAGATTTTCAACATTGCCATTTATTGCACTTCCTTATGAGCAGTACAGCTGTAATTTTCACATATTGCCCAAAATGTGTTTCCGCCCATGTAGCGCACAGTGGTGCAGTCAGTGTGCGAAAGCAATGTTTGGGACAGAGTAAGAAAATCACAGTTACACTGTTCATGAGCAGAGGTCTTAAAATGGCTATGTTGAAAATTTGTTGACAAAGATCCATAAAATGACTGCGTTAAGTGAGCATTGCGCAGTTTCCACGCACCCTCGTAAGTTCATGACTTTGTAATATTTTCAGTCCAGATTTTCACCAGTGGCATTTTCCACACTTCCTTATGAACAGTATAGCTGTCATTTTTCACAACATGGCCGAAATGTGTTTTCACACTTTCAGCACAGAGATGTGTGGTCGCTGTGAGAAATCATTGTCCGGGACAGATAAAGAAAATCACAGTGACACTGTTCATGATCGGAGGTCCCAAAATGCCTGTGTTGACAATCTGCTGTAAAAAGCCCCAAACTAATTACATTACGGGTGTGCGCTGCACAGTTTCTATGCACGCTCATGACTTCACCATTTTTTTAAATATTTTTACTGCAGATTTACAACATTACCATTTTTTACACCTCCCCATGAACAGTACAGCTGTCATTTTTCACATCCTGTTCGGAATGTGTTTTTGTACCCATGGGGCTAAATGCCGTAGTCGCTGTGCATAAGCAGCTTTCCGCTAACAAACTGATATTGCCACTGTTCATGAGATGGGGGTCACAAAAAAACCATGTTGAAAATTTGGAGTGAAAATACCAACGAATGCCTGAGTTGTTAGGGTTTCCAACCATAACACCCCACCCTGTAGAGAATGACAGGCATCAGGGGTGTGACTTGGGATTCTTGCCTGTATTGCTCTTACCATTCCACACCCTGCAGCCAGTGAGAGGCATTGGGGTATGCCTTGGACTCTTCGGCCCCAAAGTTCACCCCATTCTCCTATACCACACCCATCTCACCGTATTTCCTGATGGAATGGGGTGCACATAAAGGCCAAAGACCCCAAGGCACACCGTGATACTTGTCAGTGTCTGCAGGGTAGGGTGTGGTGAAATGGCATGGCCGTTATGCCTGATGACCCAAAGGCACACCCCAATGCCTGTCACTCTCTGCAGGGTGGTGGTGTTGGCTTCAGTTCAGTACTTCACTGCCATTCCTATTATGCAGCTCTGTAACTTCTACACTACCACTGCCAATGCCAGCAAGCCAACATTCGGCATTGACAAATGCTTGTTTATTTTAGTGATGCTAAAGTCACCTGACCACAGGGGGTGGGAATAAAAGGTCCTCCTGTGCTTTCAGATTGAGATAGGGTGTCAGTGGAAAGCTGACTGTGTGAGGTGTAAGACCCCTGATGTAAGAGCATCTGTTTGCACACCTAATGGAGCTGTATGCGTGCCACTGGGCACAAGTGACTTTTGACTTGAAAACTGCTGAACTAATTAATAATTTTCTTGAATTCTTTTACACTACTGATCATTTTATGAAAGGAAAATAAAATGATAAATGCACCTGGCATTCTTTACACACTTTAGCTGTGGTCTACCTGAAGTTATTATCCTGAAATCCCTACCCCGCTACAATTGGTGTCAGAAGTGGGATTCCTGGATGAACGTCCAAGTCAACCTGAGGGAATTCAGTTGGGAGTGCTAGACCTAGCACCTCAGGATAGGCAGAAAGTGCATGGCACCAGAGAAGATATGGAAATATGGAGATGGTGGCCTGGGCGAAGCACCACAGGACCAGATGGCTGACCAGATGCGATTGTTGCAATGGATGAATGAATGCTGGCTGGAGGTAGAGTCACTGGAGGGATGCAGAGCTCTGAGTGCAGGAGCTGATTATCCAACTGGAACAGGCCTGAGACCCATCCAGGAAGGAACCGAGGCAAGTCAATGACACCATGACAGAGGAGAATTTCCAGGCTCTGGTGGAGGAGAACCCAAACTGGATTAATCTGCTGATGTTGCCGATATTCCCAGGATGTTATCTGGAAGAGGACTCCCCAAAGGAACTTTTGTGGTCAGTGCTTTCTGAACTGCCTATATTTCTGGGATGTTACCTAGAGGAAGACGGCTTGAAAGAGGACCAGTCCCCAGGTAAGACAGTTCTTGTAGAGTCTGGGGTGAAGACTGCAAGCAACAGAAAAGAGGCTATTATAGTCGAAGAGACTTTACAATGTGTTGTACCTTCTCCCTTGAAATGTGATGATCTATGTATGGTAAATTGGAAACAAGTACAGTTAGAGGATCCAGATATCACTAAGCTTGGGGCGTATATTAAAATCCAAGATGGGAAGCAGGTCAATATGGGTGTTAGGAGGAATCAGCTGAGGTGGTATGAGAAGAGAGATGAGGTTCTCTACCATGTGAGCCCAATCCCTCGGACAAAATGGGTATATGCAAGGGTTGTAGTACCCATGGGCTTGAGACAGAAAATACTGGAGATTGCACGAAGCAGCCAGTTGAGGCCTGTCAGCCATGGTATTGTCCCGCATCATGCCAGTTTATTATTGGCCAGGCATGTATCGGCAAGTGGCTGACTACCTAAAAGTTGGTGCTGAATACAAGTCCAGAAGGGTATCAGAATAGAGGAGGGGTGGAATCACTTCCAGGGTTGAAGACAAAGGTATATGGCACCCAGGGTAAAGATGGCTATTCCAACATAGGGCCACCAGATCAGGATGGTAGCCTATGTAAACCCTTTGGCTCAGATATTCAAAAGAGTTCAGCCATGCGCAATAGGATTGCGCCTGAGCAAGTACAAAAATGCGTCATTCTGCGATATTCAGCAGGAGGCAGTTGCATCCCCCAAAATACGCTGATCAACAGCGCAATGATAATGAAAGCATGCGCAACTGAAGGGGGAGGAACCATGCATAAATGGTGCAGTGCAATATTCAACAACTTGCGCCATGCGCAAGAGGGGAGCAAGCGGAAGTTGCACCATAGTGGAAATGAGCCAAAATAAAAGGGAGCAAGGGATCAAGGGAGAGGTGCAAGAACGCTACAGGGAAGCCATATATGACAGCAAAACACAGCAGGACACACTGGGCAGCAAGGACACACAGGGCCAGGCAGGAAAGGGAACCTGGAAGCAATAGCCACAGGGGAAGGTGTGGGGAGAGCTTGAAGAAGGGGGAGGCACACCACACAGCAGTGAGGCAAGCACAGACAGGTGTTCCCGGTGCAGGGGAAGTAGCAGTGAGGACAGCGGGGAGAATACAGTAACAGCTGCCGGGGGGGTGAACGCAAGCCAGGGACATGGCCAGTGCCACCTTCCAGATGGAGGCCATTATGAGGGGGGTGAGAAGGCTGGCAGCAGGGGGATGTGGCCGTGGAAGGGCCCATCGGTGGTATGCCCCAACAGGCAGTACCGAGCCCACACCAGCTTCGAGCTGTACAGTGATACCGAGATTGTGGGCCGGTACCGCCTGAATCAGGCAATTCTGAGGTGGCTCTGTGAGCTGTGCAGTGATGTGATACAGGCACCCACACAACAGAGCTATGCCCTGTCAGTGGAGACCAAAGTGACAGGTTGCATGTGCTTGCTCACCACGGGTACCTTCCAGAGACCAACTGGGGACACCACAGGCATAACCCAGTTGGCCACGTCATGCCACCTCACCCAATTCCTCAGCGCACTGCTGCCACATGCTGCAGAGTACATCCATTTCCCCAGCACACCGGCGGAGTGCACAGCAAACATACAGGAGTTCCACGGGGTTGCACACATGCCTGGTGTGTTAAGGGCAATAGACTGCACCCATGTGGCCATCCGCATACCACCTGGCCCCAAGGGGGCTGCATACATCAATCGCAAGGGCTATGCCAGTATCAACTGCCAGGTGGTGTGTGATGCCAAGGGGCGCATAATCAATGTCTGTGCCACGCACCCTGGGGGAGCACATGATGCCTTCATCTGGCACCAGTCAGCACTGTGCCACAGATTCGAGAGTGGGGATATCCCCACTGGTCACCAAGTGGGTGAGTATGCAAACCACATGGACAATCATAGGGCCTGGGGGAGCATGGTCAGAGGTGACATGGGTAGTGGCCTACATGGCCTGGGGAAGGGTGATGCTGATCACCAAACTAACCTCCTACACACACAGGTGACAGTGGATACCCACTCCATCCCTGGCTGCTTACACTCTACCGATGGCTCGTGACCACATCGCAGCAATGCTACAATGAGGCACATGCCACCACACATAATGTCATCGAGTGGGTGTTCGGGATGCTGAAGGCACATTTCCATTGCCTGGACACCTCTGGCGGTGTCCTACAGTACAGCCCCTCAAAAGCCTGTGGGCTATTCCTGGCCTGTTGCATCCTGCACAACATGGCCAGCGAATATGGGATAGCTGTACAGGTCGAAGAGGGGCACAGCGATGGGGACAATGAGGTCGCCGGTGATGATGGTGATGGGCAGCCTCCCCTTGGGCGACGGGAACCCCGACTGCTCCGGCTGACACAGCTGCACCAGAACACCATTATGGAGGAGCACTTCAGCCAACCCAGGTAAGTCATGGGGCCATGTGCAGCCAACAGTGGCTAAGGCACAACCCACAAACATCCATGGACACACACCAGGGGTGCATGCCATCAAGGGAAGTGACAGGGCATGGAACCACACACACAGCCAGGGATGGGTGAGGTCTAACATACCACATGGACACACACACACACACACACACACACACACACACACACACACACAAAACGCACCAGACATGCACAAAGGGTAGAAGGCACACCGACTGAGAATGCCACCCCTAGCCACACACATGTCCACAGACCACCACGCCCACTGCCTGTCCATGTGCATGTGTCAGATGCTGAGCACCACTGCACATTGGTGTACAACGCAATGCAGGCATCATCATGCACATGCAACTGCAGACAGCAGCCGGGAGGGTGTGCAGATGGACTGTGTGTCCACGTGCAGGGCCGGGTACCCACCTATGCATTGCCCACTGAAAGACACAATGCACACAGGGCAGCACCAGACAGTAGCCACGTTGGGAGACAGGTCAGTCACGCGACACAGTGCCCCGGCCACCACGGATGTGTGGGCAGCCCCACCGAGACCCACCAGCACTGACAGGCTGACCACTGGCCTCATGGGGTGGCACCGATGGTCCCCCAGGGGTTCCACTGCGTGAACACGACCGTGCTCGCACAGGGGTCTGCAGCACACCGAACATGCCTGCGCCAGGTGTGCTCGGGATGCCCACAGCTGAACCCGGTGTCAACAGGGAGGGTGTCGCACGACGCCGGGAATGAGGGGTGAACAGTGCACTGCGTGGTGTCCGCGATACATGGACACATGACTGTGTGCCCATTGTGGCCATGACAGCAGTGAATGCCTGTGCATGCCTGTCAATGGCAGCGGTCACATCCACCCGCAACTGGTCCATCCCTGCCAGGATCAGAGCGGTGTCTCTGCTGCGATGCTCCTCTGCCCACTCCAGAGCCGTACACAGTGCATCCACCGACGTCAAAGCCGCATCTGCTGCTGGACTGATGCTTGCAGTAGGTGGGTGTGCTCGTCCAAAAGGTCATCTGCCTCCTCGGCATCCTGTCCCTCAGTGTGTGCATGGCCTTGATACTCAGCACCCCTTGAGGGTGGGCGCCGTGCACCAGGACCAGGTCTGGGCATGTCCACAAGCGGTGCACAGACACCGCCGCTGGACCCTGTACCCCCAACCCCATTGACTGACTGCTGATGCTGCTCCTCTGGCTGCCACTCCCCAGGGCTCAGTGGTGCCACCGCAGTGGCCGCAACAGTCCCACTGTCCTGAACAAACACCAGTGCTGCCCCACTGGCGCTGACAGGCACAGGCTGGGACTGTGCTGACACGCAGGCCTCCACGGCAGCACCACCCACAGCCATGGCCGCGATGTTACCTGGTGTGTGGCCATCCCATGGCACACGTGTCACTGCCCATGCCGTTAGCGACATCATCATCGGTGATGGACTCAGCACCGGCCCGAGTCACAGCATGCTGGCATAAATGGATGCTGGCATGCTGGGACATGGGCAGGGCTTCCTCCGCACCTGTTACAACAACATCAGTGTGGACAGCCAGGTGGGCCCACTGTCACACTGAGCCACATATACCTGTGGAGGTGGATGGGACCTCCTCCATCTCCAGCCGACTGTCCTCAGTGGACAGGCCCACCACCGCTGACCCATGCAGACGCTCAGGATCTGTAAGGGAAAACAAAGTCGCATTACTGCATGTGACCTACCCTGCCCCCCCATAGACAGACCATGACTTATCATGCAGTGATGGGCCACCACCTGTCTGGAAGCCACCACCTGGAACACCCTCAATGGCACAACGCTGCATTCTTCCAGCAATCCTCACCTCCTGTGGGGTCAGGTGTGCCACCTCCGGCTGTCCCCCACCTGTCGCAGCTCATGCTGCCCTGATGGCAGCCACCTTCTCCTTTATCCTCCTCTGTCTGTGCCCATCTTCTTCTTGCACTCTGCATGGAGCGCTGGTGGCTGCCATGCAGGTTCACAGCACGTGCCACCTCCTCCCATGCAGCAGCATGGGCTTGAGATGTTCCCTGCCACCTGCTGAGAAGCAGCTCCTGATCCAGGTAGGCCTCAAACAGGGCTTTGGTCTCGGCCTTTGTAAAATAAGGCCTCCTCTTCCTCCTCCCACTGTGTTCCTCCTCTCCCACAACTTGCTCGGTCATTTTTTAGCCTATAAGAATGGCAGTTGTTACCTGTGACTGTGCAGTCCCATGCATGTCACTAAATCCACAATCCACACCCCCAAACAGCATGCAACTCACCAATAGACTGCAGTAACCGACTATGACCACTGCAGCCCAATGTTGCACTTTTATAGCGCAACCCATGCAAATGAAGTGAGGCGCAACTTTAAGTGGATGCAAATTGCAGTGCTGCGCCATTGCATGGCTGATTAGCTGTTTTGCATATGACTACTGAATATTGCGCTGTTGCGCTTTGCGCAATTGTGTTGAACGTGCTGAGCCAAGGGCGCAGTTCTGTGACATGCGTAGTACACACCTCACTGCGTATGCCCAGGTTGCTGACACAGGTGTCTGCCACGCTGCTGATGTTCCCTTGCATGGGAAGCAATGCAGGGCATGGCCACCATTGTGCCAGTGGCGCTATAGCGATGTTCACCTACATGGCGCTGTGGCACTGGGCCATCACAGGCACACTGGGGCAACAGCACGGTAGGCTGCTACTGGAGGTAGCACACAGGCAGCCAATCGTGCTACATGCATTGGGTTCCATTGGCGCTGTGTGTCCGTGTGCCAGAGACCCTTGACCCTGTGCCCGACCTTTGCCCCCTAAGCGCCATGTGTCAGGCATGGGTGCACCACTATCGCGCTGTTCAGTGACAGCACGATAGGGAATGGCAGCACTGTACCGCACAGCATCTGCAGACTGAGCTGAGAGAATGGCATGCAGGAGGGCTGCTCAATGGACACAGGTGGAACTGGCCAATCTAGTGGCCATAGTGGAGCCACACCATGGACCACTGTTCAGGGAGGCACCCCTGGACAGGTCCAGGAGCCAGGTGTGGGAGGAGGTGGCCACTGCACTTGAGGAGGCCACTGGATGGGGGAGAACAGCTAAGCAGTGCCGCCATAGGTATGGGGACCTGCAGCAGAGGGAGCCGGACCTGCTAGTCCACCTGCGGGCACGTGCAAGGAGGGGCACGGTGCCACGGCCAGGTAGGTGTTATGTCAACACACTTTTATCTTCCATATGGGTATCACGGTTGTATGTGTCCAGCACATGGGGGAGGGACCGTCCAGTGTTGGCTGTGGTGGTGTTATCAGGGTGTGGGGTGGGTGAGTCTGGCTAGGTGGGAGGGCACACACCTGGGGGCAGGGGGGCTTTGCTACGGGACTGTACTGATGTTCCTCTCTCCATGTTTGCACCACAGGGGTGGTGCCTGACCTGTGAGCTGTGGCACAATGAAAAGGAGAGGAAGGCCAGGCGGGGCGAGGGTTCACAGCACCCAAGGGACTGGCCCAATGATGGTGAGTGCCATACCTCCATGTTTACTATTGCATGCTGTGTAACAGGGTGGGCAGCGGGGCATGTCCACCATCCACTGACACCACTGCCATGCACGCAACTTGTTACAGTCAGCACTGTCCAGTGGAAATGCATGTCTGGGAGTGCATCGATGGTGGTCCATGCATGCACCAGGTACATGCTTGTGCCACTGCCTTTGCACCACATAGCCATGTCACTAAATGGCCACGGTGGTGCTGTGCATGACTTGGCCAGTGGGTGTGTGCAGTGTTCCGCATGGCTGTATGCACCTGGGTAGGCAGGTCATGTGGACGTGATCAATGTGGGTGGTCACACACCATCACAGAGGTATGTCCCATGGCCGTATGCCATGCACAGTGGGTGGGCTGTATGGGGCTGTGCATTCACACCTATTGACTGTGCTCCCTTGTCCTAGGTGTCCACCAGCTCAACGACATCTGGGAGGCACTGCAGGAGATCCTGCATGTGGTGAGGGCGTCCCTGGATATCCTTCACTGGATAGATGAGACTGGGGTCCTCAGGAGGCACAGGCAGCGGAGAAGCCAGAGTGGGGAGCGGGGCTCCCACTGAAAGTCCCTCTGCCCTGATATCCCCTACCCCCCGGAACCTCCCTCACACCCCTCCTTTCCTGTCCCATTTGTCCACCCCTGCCCCTTACCCACACCCACCTTGTTTGTGGCTCTCCCCCCCACCTTGTATATATTCTTGTACATAGTTCTCTTTATATGTTGTTTTAATACAGATATTTTGATATGAATACTGTGGTGGTCTCTGATTTGCAGCGGGCTATAGGTTCTCAGCTGCAGTGGTGTGCATGGCGTCAGAGGTGGTGCAGTCATGGGTATGTGTGTGTGTCCGTGAGGAGGTGACTATGGTGTGGGGGTAGCTATCAGTCAGTGTCTGTGGTGTGTGTGTTGTGCCCTGTGCACTGGATGTCTGTGTGCAGTGGTTCATGGTGCATGCTCTGTGTCCATGGTGCCCCTGTCAGCCCGTCCATGGCCTGTGCAGCTGACACCCATGCATGTCTGTGACCTGCACGGTCTGCTGGCATGTCAGTGGTAGCTGTCCATGCAGGGCAGCCACTGTACCCATCACAATGCTGGGTTGCCTCCTGTCACTGGTGTGGTGCACATCTGCCTCGAGTGACACTGTGGCCTCCACAGTTGTTGACCCACCTCCATGCTGTGGCTTATGTGTGTTGCAGGGGATGTGCACCACTGTCTGTGACTTGTGCTCTGGGCGCATGCTGGTGGCGTACCGGTCCACAGTGCCTGCGCAGGGTGGCTGGCACTCCTGTGCCATGGAGGACTGCAGGTTGTGTGTACATGGTTTACATGGGCCCATGCTGGGGGCTTGGTTGCCCCGCTACTGCATCCCTGTGTTGTTGTGCCCTTGGGTATGGGTGGGAGTCTGTCCATGCACTGTGTGGCATCCGGTGTGGTGCATGCTTCCATGCACCACTGTGGGTGTCTGCGCTGGCTGTTGTGGCCAGTGCTGGGTCGGGGTGTGCCATTGGGAGAGTGTGCAGGGTGCTGTACACTGGTGGTGGGGTCTGAGGCATGCAATGTCTAGTAGGATATCTCATGTACAAACATGGTTGGTCTCTCAGCAGTACAGTGAGGCTGCGTGCCACTGTGATGAATTCATGTGGTGCCACCTGACTTGCAGGGGTCTGTAGTGCTGGGGTTGCATTGTCACAGTGAGGTGGTGGCATGCAGGGTTTCCTGCAGTGGTGACGCCACCCTGGCAGGTATCTAGGGTCATAGTGCAGGTGTGCTCGCACTGGGGGATGGTGTACGGTGGTCAGCCCTCCTCGTGTACCAGTCGCAGCTTGCTGGGGGTGATGGCCACCATGGCCCAGCTGTGGGTTGCTGCTGGTCTCCATGAGCCAGTGGTTATTCCAGCCTCCCAAGTTGTGCAGTGCAGGGGGTGTGGGGGACGATGTCTGTTCTGCTGTGTGTCTCTGTCATCTGTGGCATGGGTGTGGGCCTACCTCCCTGTTTGTGCAGGCATTGCCCTCTGCTGCTAGGGGCGTCCCTGGTTATGCTATGGTGCCTCTGTACTGCTCAGCTGCATCCTTGTTGTATGGCGCATCTGATCTCTCAGCTTCCGTCCCTGTTGCTATGGTGCAGGTGGTGCAATATTCAGTCGTCGGCTGTAGGCACGTTGGCCGACTCAGTTTTGAATAAGCCTCTGCACAGGCGCAATGGACTCGCTTGCCCCTATGTGCAATTTTGGAAAGGTTTGAAGATCGGCCTTTCTGTCTAAATGTTTTGACCATCTTGGCAGGTGGCACCCAGGATTAATTCTGTAAGGGACAGTTAAAATTAAAAATCCCAGGAAGCCTATTGAAATATAGGACCAATGAGATGTGTCTAATATTTAAGTCTAAAGATCTGTATATGGTAAACGTGAAAATAGTCTGTTTGAAATGTCGATTGCATGAAAGTATTAAAAAGCATAAAACCACAATACACTGCAAGGTTTAAAAGACAATAAATCAGTCTCAGGAAACGTATGTAAAAGGGACAGACCTAGATTCCAGGTGTGATCGTTGTCATAATAGGACCTGAGAGGAGTCACAAGAGGATACCATGGCTCCATCCCCTCAGAGTGAGGAAGGTGAATAAATGACCTTTGTTTTCTTTACAAAGAAAACTGCTGTTGCAACAGCTCTTCTTCTTCTACTTTATGTTTCTTCTAATCTGAACAGTTGGCCACCACTGGCGATCCCTCTCCTTCTATTACATCTTCTAAAACTCCTGATCCTTTTAAATCTTCTTCTGGTTCAGGACATAACCTCCATCAGCATATATGGTATAAGGCATGTAATTAATGCGTGGTTTGGATATGGGTGCCTGTTAGCACCATAACTAAACAAATAGGAATATGGATTCTGGGTGATGAAAAGAATGCAGGAATTCTCCAATAAGTGTTGACTGGTACTGTTTAGAACTGTATAAATTAGATCTGTTGACTTATACATTTACTATGTTTAACAGGATAGTAGATAGCCCCAGGGTAAATATTGTTTTGTCAGTATTGTTGTGTAAAGATGTTCAACATTACGAATTCTGATTTATGTGACCCTGGGGTGGAGCTTCATGGTGTGCATGGGCCAGAGCTCTGCCAAACCTCTTTTAGTGCTGGTTGGCAGTATCAGACAACCATAGGATGGTTGCCCTCTTAGGTAGGGAGGAATGTGACAGGGTCCCCTGTCATGGGTGAGGTGCCCCGGTAGGGAGCCCCCCCTTTTTGGGAATAAAGGCTTAAAACCTTGAATACACTGGACTGCTGGCTAAAAACTACAGTGCTAACAAAGATGTACCTGTAGGACTTAGTACAGTTAACATTAATGCTACCTGTGTATTGGGGGATAATGATATAGTTATAGCTAAAATATTCCCATATGTATTTCTGTGGAGAAAAGAATAAAGCAAATCAGTAAGATATTTGAAGTACTTGAGATGTGTAGGTCTGTTGTTACAGAATGCACCATTAGGTGTTAGTACAAGTAAAATTAACGCCAATACAGTCTAGCATAAAGTGATAATATGTAGTAGAAACATATTTATTGGACGTAAACTGCAGTGCTTTTTGCCTTGAAAGAAAAGAGAAATGATGCAGTGTTTTAAAAGCAATTAATGACTGAAAGTACAAGAAAATTAGTGCAAACTGTGCCTTTAAATTCCAGTACACCAGTAGGAATAAAAGTAGTATAAAATGTGTAAACTGTGTGGCTATTATGCCCACAAAAGTTAAAATGCAAGGGAGGTCAAGTACATATGACCTCCAAGGCCTTATGCAGGCATGCACAAAATAAGGTACAGTAAGAGCATAAGGTTACCATGGGTAGCCTGAAAAATGCAAGAAAAGAACAGCCTTTGGGGTTGGAAAAAGCAGAATGTCCCCATTTGTAAACTTTTCCCTTACCTGTATACTGTTATACCAGTGGACAAGGGCAGCAACCCTTTTTCCCTTTCATTTCTGTATCCCTGCTGCTCCTGGTCATATATGTAGGTTCTCAAATGATGAAGAAAGAGCTTAGGAGAAAGCCTTGTGAGGCTATTAAAGTTTGCATATAACATTGGGTTCTAATAGTGCAGAGAGCCCCCTGTAGTTGTTATGTAAAATGGTTTTGTGTAGCAAGAACTGTAAGAAAATGCTGCAACATAAAATACCCTTCATAGGAAATAAACAGGGAGGAGGAGAAGAGCAGTAAAAGAAAACAAAATGCATTACTCCCTTCCTCCCCTGCCTCCCCTTAATGAAAACCAACACAAAAAAACAAAATGGACACTCTAAAACAAGGCAAGATAAAGAATGAGTTTTTCTAACTAAGGTTACCTGGGAATTCATTATTGGAAAGGTTTTGCCTGAAGTTTAGTGGCCAAGCAGCCAGCCACTCCCACTTCCTGAGCTATATAAGCAGTTCCTCTCAGCCTCACCGCAAAGCATTTTTTCTTTGCAGCCAAAGGCTCTGTCGGTTTGTTCTCTGAGCTGATTGGGCCTCCCTGGCTGGCTGGGCCCCCCCCCACTGGTCCTGCTTATCTCTGCTGGGCTTCTGTGTTTATTTTCCTGCTTCTGGTTTGTATTTTGCCTTCAGCTGTGTGTGCATCCTTCCTTTGGGGAGGGGGGGGCTTTTCTAAGCTCCTAGCATACTGCTACTTCAGAGCTCATGCTGCTTGCTTTCAGTTACTCACAACTCTCAAATTACTTGCACTGCAACTGCAAACCTGATTTGTGTGTTTCACCTCAACTATAGCTGTTCCATGGCATACTCTATTACTTTTACCTGACTCAGATTCACTGAACCTAGCTCTACAGCTCACTCATGCTTGTTCTAATTACCTCATTGCAGCAGTTTCATTGCATTGCCTGGTGACAGTGCTTTAAGAGCATTATGCCTCCTTTTATTTATTGAAGTTGCAACTCAGTGTACTCATTTGTTTTTTACTACTGCTGCACAGGCCTAATTGCTTCCTGCTACTGCTTTGTTTACTCCCATGTTATTGTACATAGTTTCACTCTGAGGTTAGCTAAAGCTCCTACTGAGGCTATTAAATTAGCTTTCTATCTGCATGTGGTTCTCGGCCCTTCTATCACTTCCTTGTTTATCATACAGCGGGGACTGGGAGGTGTTTGGGTTGTCGTGGCATATGTGGCTAATTAATTCTGTTCTAAATCCTGTTGCCGCCGAAAATCCTCAGAGTTTGTCACCTTGATTTGGCTTTGAACTGCTCTGGCTGGCTTGCCCCCAATTCAGTGCTGTTACTGCTATACAGTATGTTATGCCGACCTCCGTGTAGGTCCACCTATCACTACTGCTTACTGACCTACGTGCAGGTCCACACTTGCTTACGCAACCATTGCTCCTTGCTTACACAAACCATTGCTTCATGCCTACTGCCATCCCTCGGCTTCAGCCTTTGGGATTCTGCTGCACTCAATCTGTATTCAACCTTGCAAGGTCTCAGCACTCAATGATCATTACGCTCTCAGCACACCGTGCTCATTCAGCTCATCAGCTTTTCAGCTGTCAAACAATATCTGGGTCATGCCAGCCATTGTATTCTGGTGCAGGGTTCCTGCAGTCGACGGTCTCGCTCTGCATTTAGTCCGCATCTCGAGCATGTCCAGCTTGGGGCTGGATCCTTCTCATCTGGCCCATAGCTGGGAATGTTCTCACCCAGGGCTTGGCTTTAGCTGCCTGCTATGCGACAGCAGCTCCTGGTGTAGTATTTAAGACTAGCGGTGAAGGGTGGAAAAAGTTACCTCCTTTGGCTCTTGTGTTCCACTATAATGGTTAACCTTTGACTTTAGTGGTTTCCCTAGAGAGGCACCTTCACCACATTCTCCTTATGACTGCCTCTGGTTCACCTGGTTTGATTTAGGGCAGGTAGGCCAGGTGAGTGCCTCAGTAGTTGTTGCCCTCCTCCTGCACCTTGGATGCACGTATTGTTGCAGAGTTTTCTCGCAACCTTCTACAGCATTCCCGCTAGAGGTTTTGAGTGACAGCCTTCCTCCAAATTGAAATATTTTCCACCTCCCTTTGTGTTTTCCAAATTGCAGCTGCAGAGCCGTCACTTAATAAATCATCCCAAGCCTGGAGGGAAGGTGACCTAGGCCTTGGGTTCCCCAGAGATTTCCGCCTCATAGGATTTTTTCTCTCCTCCATTGCCTCAGGTCATAATACTTAGCTAGCATAGTTGTTTCCCCTAGTTTCTTTAGACAGGTTCCATTGTTGGATGGAGGTGGAGGATGTCCTGCCATTCCCTCTCTCCTTAGGGGATCCCCTCATCTCAAGGCCAACCATCAGTATCATGCTACACAAACTTGGGCAGTCATTAGATTATCCAACTGAGCATCTCATTGTGTTATCAACTGCCTATGCTTTTCTACTACTACTACATTACAGTTACTGCTCCTTTGTCACAGTTGCTGCTTGCTCATATGCTTCATGTTGCCTGCTTTTGGGATGATACTACATTTCTTTTGGGGATTCCTAAGGTACCTTTAGCCATGGGAATCATCCTGTGGCACCTCTAGGGGTGGAACCCTCTCCGAGAGTTCCTTGTCTTCATACCCCTACAGGGTGGTAATTCTTCTGGAATAGAGAGTGCAAACGGCGAAAACCAAACTAACACAGTTGCACAAGCATAACACTATACTGGCTACATACTGTAGGTCAATCAATTGGAAAGTCTTTGCCTGCAGTTCAGTGGCCAAACAGCCAGCCACTCCCACTTCCTGAGTTATATAAGCAGTTCCTCTCAACCTCATTGTGAAGCATTTTTTCTTTGCCCCACCATCCTCCCCTCCTCCTCCAGCAGCAGCACTCTCTCCTTCAGGGGATTCCTAAGGTACCTTTAGCCACGGGAATCATCCTGTGGCACCTCTAGGGGTGGAACCCTCTCTGAGAGTTCCTTGCCTTCGTGCCCCTACAGGGTGGTAATTCCTCTGGAATAGAGAGTGCGAATGGCCAAAACCAAACTAACACAATTGCACAAGCATAACACTATACTGGCTGTGTAGGTCAGTGACCTAGTACTTTATGCAGTCTTACATGATTAGAAGAATGCCCAGAAAGAGATTTTTGAGTTTGTTGGTTACTAAAAACAAAAAGGTTAAGTTCTGGCATACAACTCTGGAGAGCAAAATGAAGTCAGTCTTAACTGAGCTGAGAGTCTCAGTGAAGTGCAAGTCCAGGGGCACTATAGGCCAGCAGTGGCCTCTTGTGGCCAGTTTTATAGGAGGGAATCTGTCAATCAAAATGAGTGGACATTTCCACTTCCCTCCTCACTTTTAAATCTGGTCCTAAGCTATTTTATTTACTTATGATTTAAGGACTGTATTAGTAGTATGTCTAGGAAGCCCTCAGTATTTGTATAAATTAAAAAGAGGGCTTAAATACATTTCTTGTTTTAATGATGCTAAAGTCACCTGACCACAGGGGGTGGGTATAAAAGGTTCTCCAGTGCTTCCAGATTGAGATAGGGTGTCAGTGGAGAGCTGACTGTATAAGGTGTAAGACCCCTGAATTAAGAGCATGAATTTTCACATTTAATGGAGTTGTATGTGTGCCACTGGGCACAACAGTGACTTTTGACTTGAAAACTGCTGAATTAATTAATAATTTTCTTGAATTCTGTTCAACTACTGATCATTTTATGAAAGGAAAATAAAATGATAAATGCCACCTGGCATTTTTTATACAATTTAGCTGTGGTCTGCCTGAAGTTATTATCCTGAAATCCCTCCCCCACTACATTTCTAAGTGTTAAGGGTTCTAAATCCTAAATAAAATAATTTTTTGTTCAGACATTTCAAAACCAGGAGATGCCAGTCTGAAAAACAAACTATTATTGGAAATTACATCCTAAAATGTTTTGGAGAGAGATAATTTGGGAATGTGCTGCTCATATGTAGATGTGCCAAACACATGCAACTGTGACACTTGCCGTTTGTATTTTGCAAGGCACAATGTGTTTCTGTTTTCTGCACGTGTAGTGAAACATTCTTATGCTGTGCTGAGACGGAGCTCTTATTGATGTTTTTTCTGCTCTCAATATCTTTATCTGTTCTTCCTCTCAAGTCCTATCCACAAAAGAGTTTGAGTTCTAAAGAAGATTAGAACCCAAGAACTATTTGCAAAGTTTTAGACCAGAACCAGAACCCAGAACTTCAATGTGTTCTGACAACCCTACTCCACAACAACATATTTTGATATCATAAACAGAATTATGATGTCAGGTGTAGGCAGGCAGCCACAGCTAAATGGGCAGATATACTGTATTCATGCAAACACCCTTAGTAATAAGGAAATAAGGGTGAGAATTACAGAATAAAATAGGAATGTAAGCTATATTTATGCCTAAATGTTACATTTTTTCAAAGTTGTCTCAGCTGTGTCAGGAGCTCTATAAGTGTCTGTTTCAGTCTAACTAATTAATTACATGCAACTGGGTAATTGCACCGTACTTACTTGGCACAGCTGTTTCCCAGGTGTGGTCTCCAATAGTTCTGCAATGTAATAGAATTCCCTAATCTGCAATTACATTACAAAATGTAAACAACAAGGTTTATAAATAATATATAAAATAATAATAATAAATGTTATTTATATGGTGCCTTATCCAAGACCAAGGTGCCTAACAAATTAAAAACAGAATCAGAAAAAAAAACAATAATAAAATGTCAATAAAATATTCAAGGAAGATCAGGCATTAAATGCTTGGTGCCACAAAAAAGTTTTTAAAGCTTGTTTAAATGCCTCCACAGTTGTGCACTCCTGTAACCGACGGGGTAGAGAATTCCAAAGGTAGGGGCTGCATACATAAATGCTCTCGCCCTCGATGATTTCAAGCCTATCCTTGGAATCTCTAGCAACCCCCTCGTTGGCCGACCGGAGTGATCATTCAGGGCAGTAAGGAATGAGCTCTTTCAGGTAGTCTAGGCCCAGTCCATGCAGGGCTTTAAAAGTCAGCAAACCAGCTTTAAAGGTGATCCACCACTGTACTGGCAGCCAGTGCCATTCGCGCAGCACTGGCGAGATATGACAGAACCGAGAAGATCCTGTCAAAAGTCAGGCTGCTGCATTCTGCACCAGCTGCAAGCAGCAGATTTCCACCCCAGGAAGCCCTAGGTAGAGGGAATTCCAGTAATCTAAGTGTGAGGACAAAAAGTTGTGGACCAACATAGGCAAGTCACCAGACGGAACCAGGTGCCTAATCCTGGTGATATTCCTCAAATGGTAAAAGGAAGATTTGATGACAGCTGACACCAGCAAATGCAGGGTTAGCCCTTCACCAAAAATCACCCCCGGACAATGCACCTGTTCAGAGGTCAGGAGTGAAACGCCACCGAGAAAAAGTCCAGAGGGTGAATCAACCCCCAAACCCCCTATCCGCCGACCTGGGTCCACAACCAACACTTCAGTTTTTTCCGAGTTCAACTTCAGCCAGCTGGAATCCATCCACTCCTGGATTTCTTTCAGACAGTTATTAAAGATTGAGAAAGCTCCATCCTGGTCAGGTGCGAAAGAAAGGTAGAGTTGGGTATCATCAGCATAGCAGTGAAACCTCAGCCCATACCTTCTTTCAATGTCTCTGAGGGGTATCATGTACACCTTGAACAACATGGGTGATAGCACTGACCCCTGAGGGACCCCACATGACAGAGAGATAGGGTCTGAGGAAAAAAATCCAGACACAACTCTTTGTGTTCTACCCATGAGGAAGGATGTAAACCACCTAAGGACCGTACCAGACAGTCCACAGATGTACCTCAGGTGACCAAGCAACACCCCATGGTCCACAGCATCAAATGTTGAAGAGAGATTCAGAAGGACCAAGATGGAACAGTTCTTCCGATCTCTAGCCATCAGGAGATCATTGAGCACCAAACCAGCGCTGTCTCGGTACTATGTCTTTTTCGAAAACTGGATTGAAACGGTTCATAGATGTCATGGATGGTTAAATGGTCCTCCAGTTGTGCCGCTACTACTTTCTCAATCACCTTCCCTAAAAAGGGAAGGTTAGAGATAGGTCTGTAGTTTGCATGGCAGTCTGGGTCCAAGGTAGCTTTCTTCAAGAGCAGTGTGACCACCGCCTCTTTCAAGGAGCTAGGAAATTCTCCAGATTCCAAGGTGCACCAGACTATCCATGCAAGGACCAGACCAATGACATCAATACAACCCAAAATTAGGGAAGCTGGTCCAGGATGCAAACTACAGCACATAGGGTGCACAACCTGGATGATCCGCATGACATCCATGAACTCCGGTCGGCTGAAGGTACTCCAGAAAGGCCGAGGCACAATGACCGTACACTGATCAAAAGCAACGCCCGTAGAGTGTGCCGGTTGAAGTGCTGCCCTGATATTAGCCACCTTATTAGCAAAGAATCGAGCAAATTCATTGCACTCTAAGTGTGAAAAAGCTTTCTGGACATGCAGACAGGCTGGGTTGCACAGTCTGTTTACAGTACAGAAAAGCTGAGCTGGTCAATTCTGAGAGGCTGCAGTCTCCCCGAACAGGAATTCTGCCTTCTTACGGTGATTGCAGATTGATAGACTTGATAATGGTCCATCAATCTAAGGTGGCTGGTATCATGGGCGGACCTCTGCCAGCAATGCTTTAACCTTTGTCCTAGTCTCCACATCTCCCTCAGAGACCCATCAAACCATGGGGATTGAGGATAAAGGGAGAGAGGGCGAACATGGACTGGAGCAATGGAATCCAGAGCCACCAAGACGGATTAATTATAGGCCACCATGAGGGTCTCTGGGTCACTGCTTGCCAATGGGAGGGACAATAGGTCAAGCACCGCCGCCAGGCTATGAGAACTTATATCTCATAAAGGACAGTACCTGACCATCTCCACAGGAGTAGGCCTATGAATGGGGTGCTAAAACTGAATCCCACGATGTAGTGATCGGACCACCCAACTGGTTCCACCCCCAAGTCCGATGTTTCAATCCCTAGGAGGAAGACTAAGTCAAGAGAGTGTCCGTGTTTATGAGTGGCAGTGGTGACCACCTGTGTAAGGCCCAGTGATGTCATCAACTGAAGGAATTACTGACCAAATTGCGAGAGTTCGTTGTCAACCCAGGCATTAAAGTCACCCAGAACCATCAGCCTGGGCAACTCAAGCACCATGTCAACGATGAGGTCCACCACTTCCTGAAGGTCTCGCTTCTCATCACCAGATGGACGATAAATGAGAGCTATCCAATAGCCTACACCTGCCACTGCGACACACTCAAATGACTCAGCCTCCTCAACTAGTACATTCGTGAGGGTCAGTTGGTCTTGAAACAGACTGCAACCCCCTCTTGCGGTCCAATCTTGGGCGACATATCACCGAGTACCCGGCCAGAGTTAAAGTCTCCAAAATGGGGCCAGAATTCTAATCCAGCCAGGTCTCGGTGATGCATGCCAGGTCCACCATTTCAACAAGTTCTACAATAACTGCAGTCTTGTTCTTGGTGGACCTGGCATTGCACAACACTGCCCAAGTTGGACGAACCTCACGTGCCATCCGAGCCACCTACCCATCACAATTGATGGTGCCCTTGGGTATGGCAACCAGACATTGGGGACCACGTTCTGGGTTCCATTTCACCCCAGGGTGTCTCCTGGATCCTACTACCCTGATATGGTGGCCCCCCTCATTCACCCTCCACTGTTCGTGACCCCCCAACCCCTTCGACCTCCTACGCGCAATACCCAGTGCTCTACAGTGCTGGTAAGTTGTGAACAGGGGAGGAGGAGGAGTGAAAAAAGGGCAGATGGCATGGAGAGTTGAGGGTGAGTTGAGCACAACTGCGGGGGCAGGCACCCAACACATTCCACACAACAAAACAAAATCTTCCTTTATCAATAAACACCCTCCAAATCCAACCCTCCAGACAATCCTAATTTACACTCTACCTAATAACACTTCTAAAAACCCACCCAAATCACAGTATTCTTACTTAAACACTATTCCAAAACTCATAACTCCAACTAAACAAACATTAACATAACACTATAAATACAATAAAACCACTATAAACAAGTCCTTGATCAAACCATAAAATAAATACCCTCAATCACCCACCTCAAATCTAAACTCAAACCAAAACAATAAAGTCAGCTAAAGAAAACCAATCATAAAATAAATAATATAGTTCCTTGAAACTATATCTGTAACTTAAGTCCCAGAGTATAAAGTAAAATAAAAGAAAAAAGGGTAAAAGTCTTGAGCCCACTTAAAGTTATTGTCAGAAACTGCACTGATTTTATGTCATCCCCCAGGCACTCTCACTACATGGGGAGCCGAAGTAGGCACTCTCACTACCCAGTTAAAATTATTGTCACAGCTGCTTTGGTTTTATATCTTCCCCCAGGCACTCTCACTACATGGGGAGCCAAAATAGGCACTCTCACTGCCCAGTTAAAGTTGTTGACAAAAGCTGCTTTGATTTTGTGTCTTTCCCAGGCACTCTCACTACATGGGGAAATCAAAATAGGCACTCTCACTGCCTTCCAATGGCACACAAATATCAATAAAGTACGTAAATAAAAATTCAATATCTGACCATAACCAACAGGATCAGTTTAGGAGCTAAAGTCCTCTTCTCAGAATTAAACGAGATAATTTAGACAAGGGTTCAAAAGAAGTCCTCTTCTTAGAATCAGGTAGGATGAGCTGGAGCAAAAATCCTTTTCTCAGGATCCAAAACTTCAAGAAGCGGGGCCAGAGTATCCCATAAGGGGGGGACAGCAGCTGAGAATGCTAGTGACTACCACTCCGGATCCCTGCCAGTGTCAACCCACCAGTTGGCCCCAGGGAAACCTAAGCGGACTGTCTGCCTGGTCTGCCGGCTACCCGACCAAGACCGCAGCCCAGACTCCCCGTGCAGCCCCAAGCCTCAGCCACCAGACACCCCGCAAAATCGGGACCACCCGCAGAAATATCACCAGTTAGTCCAAACTCCAGCACTGACCAAACACCCTCGTAGAGCCCTCACTAACAATTAAATCCACGGTCGTCACAGCAGGTACCTTCCCGATTCATTCCCATAAGAGAACGCCTCCTCACTGTGACCTTTCACCTCACAACTTCTCCATCCCATTCTCCATCCCTGGTCCACCATAATCAGGTCGTAAAAGGCAGAAAACAGCACCAGATAGGTCTGGGGAAAAAGTAATGCAGAAGGCCTCGAAAGTTTAATCCTTCAACTCATCAAAAGACCAAAGCATAGCAGCTTATTCGTACAGCACGGAGAAAGAACTGAAGCGAAGCAGCTCCAAACACATCACAGAAGAAAAATGAACAAAATTAAAAGCGAGAAAAAAAAAAGTTAGGTAAAAGTCCTGGAAAGTAACACAGAATTTGTAGAGTCACACGCTAGCTACTGCAGCACTCCCAGCTCAGCGGCCATCAAGCAAGCTTCGTCTATACACGACATACAGGGTACCCCTCCCTATTTATTCCAGCATCTCATTGACTCTTCCCACTGCCTTGTCATGCTTCACACTTCATGCTCCCTTCAGGTCTATACCTGCAACAGCAGGGAAGTTACAAATATCCATAGAAACACAGAAACATAGAATCTATCAGCAAATAAGGACCATATGGCCCACCTAGTCTGCCCATTTCCCTATTCACTGCTGCAGCCCCAGATACTATTTGATCCACATTGTAAAAAAATGTTCACAAATTTTCTTAAAAAGATTTATAGTCAAATTACAAACCCCTGTAACTTAAAAATTATTTACCCAAATCTCTCCATGTTCAATAGTTTATATGACCCTTTCAAGAAAGTTATACATGTCAATTTGATCCTATCTACCTCTGAAGGTGGCTAGGTTATAAGCAGTTAAATATTTTTACAAAAGGCCCTCCACAAAACAGAATGCTGGAGTTTGAGCCCTTATAAGCTGGTCAATGTTCATACAGATGTCATAATATTTGGCATGTAATCATGCCAAAGGTTGTATTGCTAGCTCAAAAATCAACAGACACCAGAGTTATGACCAAATGTATTTCAAATCATCCAAAATATATTGAGAAATGTTGCAGAATTTCATTGAAATTCTGCAAGTTCAGAACTTTGTAATGCCACACAGCCCTGGTCTCAAGTGAAGTGTTACCGGCTAAATCTGTTTTCCAGAGTCAGTGTTGTTGGTATCCAGGATTGCAGTACCTCCTCTCCAAGATCTGGGTGTGATAGGAGAACATGTGTGAGGAGTTCAAGATCTCCGATTCCTTGGACCAAGTTCTGTCTACTGCATGAGAAAGGGATGGAATCAGATCCTCACCAGCTTGTGATACCTTACCTCTATGGTGAGCCCAGCATTGACTCAGCTGATCAAGGCTGAGGTGGTGACTTGAGTACTGGTCTTCATGGGCATCTTTAACACTTATTTGAACAAGGGTTTCTTCCTTATGGCCCTTAAAGGGTCTGTGTTAAGGCCCGGCCTTTCTCAGAAAGCCATCATTAGATTCTGATAATATCATAAGTTATTGACCTGCCTCCAACCTGCCCTTCCTAATGAAGGTTGTTGAGGTGGTAGCATCACTGCAGTTTACTTGAGTATTTTGAGTCTAGCAATATCTTTAAGCCATTCCAGTTGGGCTTTCAGCAGTGTCACTGCACTAAGATGGCCATAGTCAAGTGTTGCACTATCATGCTTCTGGCTAGACATCATAGTGAGAAATCTGTTGTGATCCTTTTTGCCCTGTCATCAGCATTTGACACAGTGGGCCATTGAATGATGACAAACAGATTAGAGGAGGGCAGGTGACTAGCTGGTTCTGTGCTCACACTCTTCCAAGCATTCCTTACAGAATGATAGCAGTCAGCTGAGATAGGATCCTTCCAGTTATTTCCAATGCCCTAAATTGTGGTAAAAGCAGAGTTCACCTACTTTGGTCATGACAGCAATTGAAGAGGCTTTGTTTTTTGAGGCTGCTTAGGAGTGGAAAGTTGTAAAGAAACTTGTTAAAGCAGCATCTTAATTATCATCTGAAAGGCAAACTGAAAGCAGTCACAGTAGCCCACATTTAAGAGCCATATTAAAGAGCATTGCCTTGCCCTGTAGTTTGGGGGCTGGGTAAAAATTGTCTGGCCTAGGGACTCTGAGCTTGGTGATAACTGGAGGAAAGGTGGCAGAAAGTAAGGGCTGAGGCCTTATATTCAAATCTACCTAAGCATCCCATCAGGTGAGTGGCATAGAGAAGGAGTGGGACATTTAACCTAGGAGTATCTGCAGTGTGTCAGCAGGACATCCACAGGATGGTAGGGTACTCTAGAGGGCATTAAGCAGATCATGTAAAGGGAACCTAGGAATTACTTATCTGGGGTAGCCCAACATTGTAAAGGTGAATCTGTATTAAGGTTAAGGGACACACACCCTAACTACCTATCGTTGTATCTAACTACTAGGGTAAAGGTAGGTGTTGACGTCGGATCGGTAAGTGCATCCAGTGACATGTCAAGAAAGTAACCATGTAAAGCAGTACCTCTGCCAAAACTCCCAGTGTAGGACTGGCCAATTTTAATCTACTGTAAGTTAAAGGTAATAGACAGGTACAAGGAAAAAGAGTAATACCTGTAGTCCAGCAGTTATTGAGTATAGGGTGACAGCGGACAGTAAGGAATACATGTACAATGGGGATGTGGTCAGCTTCAGGGACTGTGAGGTGCTCTTTTCCAGGGTCATACTCTGGAGGAGGGGGCACTGAGCCAGAGGAACTTTGCAGAGCTCCATGCTCAACTGGTAACAGCAAGAGACAAGATATCTCAGCTGTCACACCAGCTAAGCTGGTACCCACACCCCATAACCTCACTCCCCCAGAGGCCTACTGACCCCGGAGGTTGAAAGGTGTTGGAGAGGGGGACAGAGAGGTGAAAGGGAGGCAGGGGCAGTCACAAAATGGTTGGCTAAACCCACAAAATCCTAACAGCAAATCGCTTTGCAGCCCCAAAGGTAACATAGGTGCCTTACTTTGTCGCGGGGGAAGGGGACTCTGAGTCACTTGAGAAGAAAAGGCAGGATGAAATGGTGGCACCTGGGGGTGAGAGCAGGAGGACGTTAGTAAGGAGTGTGTTAGTCATAGGGTATGCAATAATTAGAGGGAGGAGGGGAGGAGAAGGTGATGGGTGGAGGGGAAAAGGGAAGGCCTTGTCAGATGTCTTCCTGGAGCATTGGCCACCTGGGATAGGATAGGGAGGACGGTAGAGGAGGTGTAAGTGACTAGGAGTTCTGGTACACTAGGGTACCAACAATTTAGTAAACCAGCCTATGGAGGCAGTGAAGCATAATATTTGAAGGCTGGGGGACAAGACTGAAAGTGTATTCAACTTCCCTGACATTTTCTGAGGTCCTCCTTGTGTGGGGTGGGTGGGGTGGAGTGAGGAGAATGGGAAGGCTAGAGTGTGAAGGGAGGAGATAGAAGAGTTTAATGAATGGTTGAAGGGATGGTATCAGGAGGGGAAGTACTGCTCTGCAGGTCAGCAACAAGTATTGTTTAGTGAAAGGGTCAGATATGGGTTAGCAACCCTGAAAATAGATAAAGCCCCAGAGCCAGACAGGATGCATTTGATGGTGCTCAGGGGCCTGGCATTGGAATAAGCCGAACCCCTGTTAGAGCTATTCAATAGCTGTGTTCAGACAGGAGTGGTTCTGAAAAACTGAAAGGTAGCAGACATAGTTCCACTCTGTAAGAGGGAGGGGGGACAAAGAGCAGCCAGGTAACTACAGACCTATCAGTTTTACCTCCATTGTAGGTAAACTGATGGAGCCCCTAGTCAAAGTTGACCTAGTGGAAGACCTGAAGAAAAACAAGTCCAGAATAGCAAACAGTATGAGTTCATGGCATGGAGGTCTTGTCAGACTAACTTGATGTTGGCATGCACGTGGCATTTAGGCAGTCAATGAAAATAGAGAAGGGCATGGGAGATAGGAAGATTATTAAATATCCGTACATATGGGCACAATACAGGAAGGGGCTAAGCCGCATCATCATATCACATTGCTGCATGACCTTCAGCAGTGAGTACCTCCTGTTACAAAATGCCGGCTGCACTGGAAGGATTATCAGAATTTATGAATGATAAGGTATTTAAACATAGCAATGTATATTGTGACTGCAGGAGGGGCGGGGATTGAGGTACTGGAGCACCAATCTGTACAGTGATGGCTGCATTGCTTTTGCCTGTAGTTCTCCTTTACGGGCTTAGTAGTTACTTGGTGGGTAGTAGTAAGATAGGAAGCAAGGAAGTAGATAGTGTAGACAAAGACCCCGTATTGACAAAACATCTCAGGGTACGATGGGGTGCTATAAGCAGACTGAATGGACCATTGGTCTTTTTCTGCCATCATTGCCTATGTTCCCTAGGAAATGGCCCTCCCCTGGTTGGAGATCATTTAGCGATACAGTGCTGAGGTGCATACCAATGCTTATGATACTAATCTGCACCTTTCCTTTGCACCTGAGCAGGATTTGTCTGTGCTGACACCAAAACATTGCCTGTCTGAAATCTGTATCTGAAGAGCCTCTAACTGGCTGGTACTGAGTCTAGGAGAAAGAGAGCTGCCTCTGAACCTCATGTCCCCACTCTTCACAAAGTTCAGCTTGTGACTTAAAGGATGACATTAAGTCTGGAAGAAGACTTGATAAGAAACAGACGTTTAACTCTTGGGTGTCATCAAGGGCTGCCTTTTTCATTTAAAAAAATGTGCAGCCGATTCTGTGTGAGCTACCTGTTAACAGCAGATCAATTACAAGGTACCTTTACCTAACATATAAAGCTCTCAGTGAATTTAGGCCCACTGTATCACTGTGAGTTGCTGACCTTCTATGTACAAGGGAGAGTTACTTGTTTCATGGGCCCATGGATATTGTACCCACTTCACATTTAAAATCAGCCTGTAACTGAACTTCTACTGTTAAAACCCCAGTCTAGGGAACGTACTTCCTAACTAAATTTAACTCCCACAATAATTTAAAATATATATATTTTTCTTAGCATTAGTATGCATTTATTTGCTGTTAAAGTATTTATTAACCGATCCTTGGGGCCCAGTTTTCAAAGCCCCTGGGACCAACGCAAGGGACTTGCATCACGGAGTTTGGCACAAGGGGTGACTTGCGTCAAAGTTACAGCAAGTGCAATTTTAAAAAGAAGCTTGCTGCAAACCCCCGACACAAGTCCCTTCCACCAGATGCAGCAAGTTAGATCAGGTCCCCACCCAGTCTAACTTTGTGTCAAAGGGGGACCCATTTTATGGGCTTCTGCCAATTTGTCTCAACTGCACCAAACATTGCAAAATTGGGCACAGTTGTGGCAGATGCATCTGACTCAGTTGCATCAAACTTAGGAGTTAATGCGAGGCTTGGCGCAAACCCTGCATCAACCTTTGAAAATCGGGCTTGCGGTGTCTGTTACAGTATACTGTTCTTCCTCAAATCATCTTTCCTCTGTATGAATTTGAATTTCTGGTGTTCGATGACATGGGAGTGCACACTGTTCAAATAAAAAGTAGCTGCCTACATGGTAAGTTCCTGCTGTGTGCTCCCTCACTGAGGTAGCCTCCATGCTCACGCAGCTGTACTACAGAGGAGGTAAACAATGACATGAAGAAACATCCAGCTTTAGTGCTGTGCTGCTATCAGAAACACAGAGCATAGGTACTGCAGCAGGAGGGGGAGGTAGATAAAACTGAACTGCAAAATTAAATTGAAGAAAAAAAATATTGTCATAGTCAAAGAGAAGCCTTTAATAGGCACAGGATGATTAAAATCAAAGACAGTAAACACGCTGAGAGCCAATCAGTATTCTCCTGCTTATCAGCAACCAGCTGCAGTTTCACACTGTGCTAATGGACTTACCAGCCTATCAAAAAGGGCAATCTTCGCATTAAATTATCCCAACAAAAGAATCGCTATGACACACAGCACCAGAGACAGTAGTTCACTACCCACTAACCCAGTCCCGGATACTGTTATATTCATGAGCAAACTGATCTCGATCATGTAAGAAAAGAGAAAAAACAAGCTTGTAATAAAGGAACCAAAGAAATCATTCATCCTAATAATTATATTTAAGCAGCAGTCGTCCAAAAGTTATTCCATGCTGATATTTTTTCCAGACGTCAATGTCAGCAGCAAAGTTATCAGTGTAGATGAATGCGTCAAGTTCTGACCCAGCGCTAATTGAAAACTGTTCCAATTCGTTATTTGTAAAAATACACACATCTCAGTCTAACTTCAATTTCACAAGATTATTTAACAAGAGTAAAACTGTATGAGGCTTACCTACAAATATAGATTGCTGGGTTATTTCATGAGGGTTTGGTCCCAGAATTCAAAATAAACACATGCTTGATTGGTTGATTGATTGATTGATTTAAAATTACTCCAACTAGGATTACCCAATGAGATGCAGCATCTTGTTCTCATGGATGTCCCAGGAAAGGCAATAGCAGTTAACAGGTCAACATAGTCCAGCTGGAATAATTACAGGTTAAAATACACACAGATAAGGACAACTCTGAAGTTAAGTACATCCCAACAGTAACCAAAATAAGCTAACAAAGTGGGATCCCAGCAAACAAAGAGCATGAGCATTGTTATGCAACATGACCACATCACGGAGATGAAGATTCTGGGCCAAAACAAATATCAGAGATAGTAAACCTCAGCTGCATATCTAAGCATCTCATATGGTTGGATCTGGGTTCAAAATGATTTCATTATAATTTATTTGATTCTGATTTGATTCAAATTTTGATAGCCTGGTAGGTTCAGGAGCCACAAAGCCTATTTTCAGGGAGGGTTAGGAAGCATACAAATTACATAATTTAATTTTAATTTTTTTATTTTAGTCTTTGGTAATCAAGTAAGGTATAAAATACAATAAGACAATGTAACATGATGTACAAATGCAAGTTTCACTTGTTACCAGATGAGACCTAAGCAACAATTTAAAATTAGAAAGAGAAGATGCACAGACAGGATACAGATAAAGGCAACAGGAGGGAATTTTCAAAATTGTGGACTCAGAACTTGCATTCATATTTTGGGCACATGCTGCTACTATGCAGATGAGTCCAGATGTTTGCATCCTATTCACAGACATCTGGATGCATTTTGTGATGATTCATGCAGTTTAAGGCAATTTCTGCCACATCTGTTGGATTCACTTCTACTTTTCGGATGCAACTGCGGAATTCTGTTCTAGGAGTTAGAGCAACTTTTTGTGGTCTAACTTCTCAGGCAGAATTCGACACTCGCATCCAGGAAAAAGGGTGCAGGGTGCTGAAACTTTTGCCCAATGTGTTGTACAATTTTGAAACCCTGAATATCAGAGACCTCTGTCCATGAGTAGTTAGTGTCTATGGAACTGAGACATGATTAGCAGAACTGGACCTAGTAGACACTTCCTTTCTGACAGACTGAAAAAAAAACCACAAGAGAGCGCCAATGGTACTAACTCCAGAGAAACCTTTTTTAGATGCGTTCCAGCCTTCTAATTAAATCTCTCTTCAAAAGATGGCCATTGAACAGACAAAAATAAAATACAGTGCTGTGTGCATGCAGGCAGGGCTAGATTAGGGGAAGGCAAAGGGACAGTGTCTTGGGGCATAGGGTCATAAGGGGGCCATGAAGACAAGTTTTTAGGCAAAATAATGAAGTCTCTAACCCTTTCCCTTGTGCAGATATCTTGTGTGGGAAAGTCAGTACATTTTGCTGCTGTAGTTAGCCACAGAACTATCACTGACTTAACAAACAGAGTCATTAGAGGTATATTCTAGGCCTGTGTGAAAGGCAGCATATAGGCAGAGTTACGATTCTGCTTTTATGAAATTTTGCTGAAATTCTATGAAGAGTTTACAACTTTTTTCCAAACTATAATGTTCAGTTATTTCTTTCTATTTTTAAAACAACTGATGTGCATGTCCCAAATGTGGCATGTTTGCAGCTCTATGCCATATATCAAATCTCGGGTTTGACCAGCCTGAAGTGTTTCACTCGCTGGCTCAAGCTATTAGCTCCTTAACCTCTCCACAGGTACCTATAATCTTAGGGGGTGATTTTAATCTCCCCCTGGATCCTTTTCTAGATCGCACATCCGCCTGCCCAGATCATCATCGGAAAGCTTGCCTGTTACTGTAACAGCTGATCACAGATATGGGGTTACAAGACCCCGGTGCATACTGCACCCACGGGACAAAGATTATACATTCTTTTTTTCTGGTGCATAACTCACACTCTCAGCTGGACTACTGGCTTATATCCCCTTCTATTATGAACAGCACCAATGATGCTGTAATTCATCCAATTATCATATCGGATCATGCTCTGGTGCAACTTCACACGCTAAGTAGTCCTTCAGTCTCTCGATCCCCGAGCTGGCGTTTGGACCCACTTCTCTTGAGAGACCCTAACTTCCCTCAATGACTTCAGCTACAGGTCACTAATTTTCTACAAGATAATGCTACAACGGAGGGGCCCCCCAATAATGGTCTGGGAGGCACTGAATGCCACCATATGAGGTACTATCATGGGATATTCAGTGCATCACAGGCTGCAGAGAGAACACCAGATTAAAACACTGGAATCCCATCTAATAGAACTCAAGGCCAAGTTTAAAAGTATGCCATACACGTCTTTACACTCTCTGATAGGCAAGGAAGTCACTAAAATCTGTCACCAAGTACAGGACCTACTTGCCAGGAAAGCTGAATTGGCCTTCCTCAGACTGAGGCATAAATACTGGGAGGGGGAGAGAATGTTGGGAAAGTATTAGCCTACAGACTCCGGAAACAGAGGGCCAAGAGCCATATTCCTGGACTCAAAGCACTGGATGGCCCTGTGCAAGCTCAACCAGAATGCATCAATGAAATTATGACAGATTTCTATAAACAGCTATATTCTTCCTCTGGCACTTTTAATTTTGCACAGGTGCAAACCTTTCTGACATCTATACTTATCTGTCATTTAACTCCTCAGCAAGCTGCCACCTTGGAGTCTCCCATTACCCCTCAAGAGGTCACAGATGCACTCCGCAATTTAAATCATGGAAGACCCCTGGTGGGGATGGCTTTCCCCCTGAAATGTGGAGCCTAGTTGCACCATTGATATCCCCCCTACTTAGTGACGTTTTTAATTTGGCCCTTAGTTCAGGATCCCTCCCCCCATCCCTTCAGGAGGCGATCATTACTGTATTTCCCAAAAAAGGGAAAGATGTCACTTTACCATCCAGCTATTGCCACATTTCACTTATCAATTCGGATAGTAAGATTTTTGCAAATATTCTGGCTAACAGGTTAAACCCCTTGCTTCCCCACCTTATACATCCTTCACAAGTCGGATTTGTCCCAGGTCGGCTCAGCAGAGATCATATACGTTCCCTTATAAATATTATACATCAGGCCAGCAGCTTCCCGGAACCAGCTGCTGCAGTAGCAATAGATTTTGAGAAGGCATTTGATTCTCTCGAATGGCAGTACCTTCAACAGGTTTTAGAAGCCATGGGCTTTGGTCACAATTTTAGAAGCTGAGTGACAGCTCTGTATCACAACCCTTTGGCCTGGGTCCTCACCAACTCTACTCTGTCCACACACTTCCCTCTGGGGTGGGGCACGAGGCAGGGCTGCCCCCTTTCTCCCTTTTTTTCATAATAGCAGTGGAGCCACTTGCGATTGCCATACGCCACTCTTCAGCCATAACAGGGTTTCCCTTTGGCGATATAACTCTTCCCATATTTATGTATGCAGATGATTTGTTAGTCCCATTAGTGCACATCACTACTTCCCTCCCTGCTCTGCTTTCCCTCTTTGCGGATTTTACGAGCTACTCTGGCCTAAAAATCAATACGTCTACAATGGAAGTACTACCCCTCAATAGCTTATGCACTTTAGATCAGGTGGTCCATCTTGGCCTTCATTGGGCCCCACACTCCATTGTGTCTCTCGGGATACGGCTCACAGTAGATCTTACTAAAATATGGGATCTGAACCTTAAACCCCTTCTTGAAGATATCAAGACTGAGTTTGCGCTGCTGGCGTGATCTTCAACTTACACTAGCAAGTAAAATATCTGTGATCAAAATGGTGGTAGCCCCTAAACTTTTATATGTCATCTCACATATACCACTCACACTACCGGCCTCATGGGTTAAAGCCATAGATCAGCCCTTTTCCAATTTTATTTGAGAATGCACCAAACCCCGTTATAGTAGAAATAAACTTAGATCTCATTGGTCACAGGGAGGCTGGGGCCTTCCTTGGCTGGAAGGGTATAAATGGGCATTCACTGCAGCCCAGACCCTGAACTGGTTCTTCCCACAGACATCTGAGTGACCACAATGGATACACATGGAGGCGTATATGGCCCAGACCTAATCCCTAACAGTTTTACTTTACAAGCCCCTTCCCAAACATTCGTCTTCTTGCCAAACAATAGCAGGCTCAGTACTGACATGGCATTTACTGGAAAAGAAGTTGGAGGCAGATTTATGCCCCCTTCTGGCCTCCCCTATATGGGGAAACACGCTCATAAAAGTGGATGGCAAACCTTTGCACTGGCCTCTATATCAGAGTAAAGGAATTCTTACATTAAAGGACTTGCTGGTAGATGACAGTCTCACTATCAAAACATTTCAAACACTGGATCAGGAGTTGCACTTAGGTAAGCAGGCCTTTTGGCAGTACTTGCAGCTCAGAAGCTCAGTTTTAGCTTATATTAAACAACACCACAAGACAGATATAGCAAGGTCCCATTTGTTAATTAAATGGCTGACCTATAAGAGGGGGTAAAGCCAGTCTTATATATGCTGATCTTAGGAATCATCTCCTTGCACAATCAGCTCAGGCTAAAGGTAAATGGGAGCAAGCTCTTCAACAATCCATTTTGAATGCCCAGTGGAAGTTATGCTGGCAATATGCTCATTCTATGTATCCAGATAGGAGAAGTAAGCGTTATGCAAAACAAGATACTGTCACATTGGTATCGCACTCCTGTTGTCTAGTACAGAATGCATCTTATGGACAACAGTCATTGCTGGCGATGTCTTTCGGGAGAGGGAGACCTTTTGCACATACTTTGGCTTTGCCCACTTCTCATTCCATTCTGGACGGATGTCTTGGGTCTGGCTCAACAGGCCTCAGACTCTGCTCTGACTCTAGATCCCCTAGTTTGGATTCTGAGCCTTCCTCCTGTGCTGAGAACATTCACTCGTCAACAGCACAGATGGCTGACACTTCTTAGCCTCCAAGCTAAGAGGCTTATCCTCTGTAGGTGGAGAACCACAGAGATACTCACAATCTCTGAATTATATAACGCCCTCTCTAGTGTAGCAGTACTGGATCATCAGTCCCACTTAGCTACCAACACTCTCTCACAATATTATCTTACCTGGGCCCCTTACTTAGCTTATCTCTTCCCACGTTCAGAGATTGGCTGACTTCCCCCTGTAGAATGATCTGGACCAACATAGTAGATACACCAGTAGGAAATGGTTTGGAACCCCAAAATCCTCCCCTCCCTGCAAGGACTGTTATCTTTTCTCCGTATAGGATAAGAATTCAGATCTGGACCTTAACGTCGTTAGTATGTTATTATGTTGGTGCTTTTCAGGTTTATTCAGGTATCAGGAGACACATATGTGTTATGCCCGTATTAGATGCCTTAACTAACCTAGATGCAGTGGTAATCATGCAATCTCTCATACTTTTTTCTCTCTTGGGCATGATACCACAATACAACTTACTGTATAATTTCTTACTGTGTCATTATTTAGCAATATGCCTTTCTATGGGCTAGACTTTGTCAATTATATAATGATACTGCAGTCAATGTGTATGCATATATGTCATGCTGTATCTTATCTATGTACCTCACTATGTCTGATGTTATTTCTCAAACTTAATAAAAATTATTAACTATATCTAATCTTGGGTTTTAGGAGAGAGGTGGAGGAGCCCTTTTAAAGTGTAAACTTTACACCTAAGGTATAGTTCACCAGGCATCCACAAATGAGCTTTAATTGTATCTCTCATTTGATTCCATCATATTACGTTTCAATTATGGCTTGGCTGTTCAATGGCTTTTCAGTGTCTGGTTAATATTTGAGTCTGGCGATAATTCCATATTTCTGATTATCTGATCATTCTAACTTTTGAGCTTAGCACAGCTTCATGATTAGTTTATTCTATTATACAGCTATCTATATTAATGAGTAATTCTTAGTTCTGGTTATATTTTATTATAGTTCTATCTGATGAATCTAATTTGCGAGCCTATGTACAGCTGCTTGGACACTATATTCTACACTTACTGCTACCTATTTACTGAGCAACTTCACTTGATTCTGTTTTTATTATAGATCTGCTTAGTTGATCAATCTATTTTGAGCCTATGCACAGTTGCATGTTTAGTTAATCCTGTGCAGCCAGTGACTACACAGTAGATTGGTGATCCTTAATGTTTATGTTCAGGTTGAAGTGGCCTCTACAATTTAGTATACCATAATTTCTTGATTACTCCCTTTTCTCTCTCCTTGTGGGATCGGTTACTTTTAACCACCTCCTACCTCTCTATTATGCAGTTTACCTTGTATGCTACCTATAGCCCTCTTTCTTCTTACCTTTCTGTTTCTCCCAACATCTCTCCCCAAGCCTGCTTTCTGCCTTCACCTACCTCTCCCTCAACCCTGTCTCCATCCTCCCCCACCTAACTACCTCCACTACTCTCCCCTCCTCCTGCCTCCTCCCTCCACTGCACTCCCCCTGGCTCCCTGTTTCCTCCCTCCCTCCTTCCTCCATCTCTTCCTGGCTTCACCATGTGACTATTAAAATTTCCCTCTCCCTCCAACCCCCACTCCCTCCCCCATCATCTCCACTGCACTGCAAGCATACCTCTGCCCTTACCAAACTGATTATACTCCTACTGTCACTGAGCCTAACCCTGGCCCTGCCCTCTCCCCTCCCATTGTCCTTTCCAAAGGCCTAAGTGTGGCTCACCTCAACATAAGAAGTCTTTTGCCCAAAATCGACTTGCTACAACCTCTCATGACCTCCCTCCACCCAGATATCCTAACAGTCTCTGAATTTTGGCTTTCCACCAAAATTCCTAACTCTGCCATCACCATCCCTGGCTACTCACTTTCTCACTAGGATTGGGCAATGAGGGGAAGCAGCACTGCCATCTACCTTTCCTTCTCCATTAGGTTTACCCTGGTGTTGTCTGTCTCCTTACCTGCTGCCTATGAACTTCTTATCCTTAAACTCTCCTTCCCTTACTCCCTTCCCATCTTCATGGCAGGTGTATACCGCCACCCAGGACTTTCTCCTACTTCTATTACAGAACTCCTAACCGCTGTCTCTACTCATGCCTCCTCTGGTGAGCTTTTTATCCTAGGCGATTTCAACTTTAACTGGTTTAACCCCTCTTACAGTAACTCTAAACTTTGTCAAAACATAAAGTCCTAGCACCTCACGCAACTCATTTCTGTCCTCACCCATCACAATTCCCATTCTCAAAACCACTCTGTACTGGACTGGGTGCTCGCTGCTCACCCGCACTGCATCACTGTTGCTGGTACCCTGCCTGACACATTCAGCGACCATCACTTGGCTTATTGCGTGTGTAAAATTCATCACCCCAGAGTCGCCCCAAAAAATTATCCAAATCAGATCCTTCCATTCAATTGATTTATCCTGGTTATACGCTGATCTGTTTTCCACTGATTGGTCCCCAATCTTGACAGCCAGTAATATCAATCAAGCCTTACAATATTCCCAATCTAAATTTTTGTTAGTATCAGATCAACATGCTCCCCTCAGGAAACCCAGGGTCAGAGGTTCTCACCTGCCCCGGATCTCAGCTGAACCTCTGGCCTGTCTCCATGCACGTGACCTGGCATGGAAGGCTTACAAGTCTTCTGGCACTGCAGCTGACCTCAACAAGTACCGTGCCTTGAGAAACTCTTGTACAAGAGCCACCAGGTTAGCCAAGGCCGAGTTCTTTTCCTTCTCATTCCAGAACAATCTTAACAACCCCTCCAAGTTCTGGAAAGTAATATATGCCCTCTTCTACCCATCTGCCCAGTCTCCTTCATCAGTCCTCGAGGTGAATGACTCCACCATTTCCAACCCTCCTTCTGTCACCTCAGCCTTCAATTCCTATTTCACTACCTACGCTTCCTCACTCCTCTCTGTACTCCCTAGCTCTCCCCCACTCCCTCCTTTTTCTTTTTCTCTTCCTTCACCCACTTTCTTTTTCTCGCCAGTTACTCCAGCCTCCTCTCTAAAAGCCCTTCTGGCTCTCAACCCCCAGAAAGGTGGGAGCCTTGATGGGCTTGATCCCAAGCTCCTGCACCTCTCAGCACCTGCCATTGTTCTGCCCATCTCCTCCCTGATCAACCTTTCTTTCTCTCTCTTGCCTCAGTTCCAGATGCCTGGAAGCATGCTACTGTTATTCCCCTTCCTAAAGGAGATGACGCCACCTCTCCTGGCAATTTCCACCCTGTCTCTCTCCTCCCAACGTTATCCAAGCTCCAAGAGTACATAGTTCTAGCCCAACTCTCCCCTTTCCTCAAATCCACCTCCTTTTTCACTCCCTTCCAGTCTGGCTTTCATAAATATCACTCCACCACTTACTCTCTTCTCAGGCTCACAGACTCCATCCACACTGGAATGGAGCAGGGCCTCTTCACTGGTGCCATTTTTGTCAATCTGGTGAAAGCTTTCGACACTGTTGTTCAACTCTTACCCTGTAGGGAGATCTCAATCAGTGAGAATTGGTGAATCCCCCCCCCACCCAAATACACCAGCGTCCCCCGAAGTTCTGTCCTCGGCCCTTTGCTTTTCTCCATGGTCCTAAATGACCTCCCTCAGCCTGCTCCTCTGCCTCCATCCACATGAATGCAGATGACACGGTCCTGTTTTCATCTGGCACTTCTATATCTGAGTTAACATCCAAGCTTCAACTTGATTTCAACTCTGTCCAGAAATGGTTCAGGGTTAATCAATTATCCCTTAATGCTAAGAAAACAGTCTCCATGTGTTTCAGCACTCTGCAGAGGCTTTCTAGACTCCTTTCGCTCCCCACCTTCCTCATCCTGGATGGGGGTAATATTGATGATGTACCCTCATTTAAATACCTCAGCATCTGTCTGGACCACCACCTTAGATTTTCTCAGCACATAGACACCATGTATAAAAAACTTCACTCTAAGCTCGGTGCCCTTTTTAGGAACAAGAGCTGTATCCCAATATCTACCCACTGTGACATCATCAGTAAGATGATCTTGCCCAATTTTGATTAAGGCAACATTGTATATGGAGCTGCTCTAAAATCCTCCCTGGCTAGACTAGATACCCTCTTCCACTCCTTTTGCTGCTTTGTCTTCCCCTGTTCCCCCACCCCCAGCACTCACCACTGTTCTCTGTACACTGATCTCTCACCCCCTTCCTTGCAAGACAGCCGTCTCACCCACCCACTGTGCCTCCTTTATTTCTAATTTCTGGTTGGCATCGCTCCCGCCTTACCTCAGCTCTCGGCTTTCCCCATGCCCTTCTCCTCATACTCTCTCCGTTACTCTGGTTATCATTCACTCTTGGTCCCACCTCGTAAATCCCTGACTGGCCAGTCTGGTTTCTCCTACTGCCTTCCTAATCTCTGGAACTCCCTTCCTCAAACTGTTCACTCAGCCCCCTCCAAACGCTCCCTCTCCTTTCTACTCCGAGACCATACTGTGCCCTCCTGTTATTGCCCTTAGTCCTATATTCCCCTTTCTATATCTTCCTCTGCACTCTTCACAAACCCAACCCAGCCCCCTTCTTCCATCCTTCTTCTCCTTTCCTAATCTACACCACATCTCTAATCTCTCTCCCACCCCCTTCTTATTTACTCCCATCCCCCCTTATTTCACCCTTTTACCCAAACCTCTACCATTTTCTTTCCTCAACACTCTTCTCCCCCACCTCACCACATCTCATCTCTCTCCCTTCCTTCTTCCTACTTGCTCCCACCCCTTAGCCATCCTGTTTACCCCTACCTCTCCGTTATTCTGTCCGCAACTGTTTTCTCCCCACCTCACCCCCCACTGTATACACTACTCTGTTATCTTTTTTCTCCCCACTTCCCCCTCCCCTTTTCTACTCCTTCTTTTCTTCTTCCCCACCATCCTATCTCTGTATTTCTCCATCTTCTGCTTGATCGTTCTACTAACTATCATATATTCCTTACATTGCAGTCTAATGATGTCTGGTACTTCACTTGCAAATATGTTTAATCCTACATTATTTTATTTGCCTTGTGAATATGTTTTACTGTAGTTATTTTGTATTCTGTGTTACACTGCATCACTTGTTTGTACTTGTCCCATCCTCCATCCCCAGGACACCTTTGGAAATGAGTTTTGTGGCTCACTATGTCTTTCCTGGCAAAACACATTTAAATATATATATATATATGTATGTATATGTATAGCTATATATATATATATATACAGTATATATATATATATATATATATATATATTTATAAAATGAGGAGACATCATCCTCAAAATCCAGTGTTTTGATTGTATAAAACATCACATGACCATGCTGTATATCAGAGCACAACCACACACCTGCACTTTTGTCCCCTCCAAAACAATTTTGCCATTTTATAAGACTGATAACTCACTCTTAGGTGTGGTCACGCTCACGATATACCACACTGTCCCTGAAAGTTGACGCCACTCAGCGTGGCCACATGCGTAACAATGCACACCAAGGCGTGCATGTTATCAGAGCACGACAGCACACCTAAGAATGGGTTATCTATTACTGTACATATATATATATAATATAGATATAGATATCTATATGTAATAGATACTACACTACAGGGTGTGCAGTCCTGTTCAGATATACACACACTTTGGTGTGTGTTGTGAGGCACAAGGCCACAGCTTAAGTGCATTCAAACACCCAAAGTGTGCATATATCAGAGCATGACCACATGTCCTGCAGTGGATTATCTGTGTTATAAAATGCCCAGAAGGTTCTGAGGGATGAAAAGAAGTGCAAGTGTGCAGTCATTGTGGAATAATGCACAGTCATGTGGTTTGTTTCATCCAGTTATGGGACTGGATTTCCACAGATTTTTCTTACCTGTTGTATATACATATATACAGTTATATACATATATTCTTTGCAAAAAACTTAATTAATGCACCACTTAGGGTAATTTAGGATAACTTACTCCCACAAAAGTAGGGAAATGTGGCATTAGGATTTCAACCCTATCTCTCTACCCCAAGTCCCCAGAGTAGCAAAAGGAAAAAAAAATAGGATTTCGGGTCCCTGGAGTCTTGGCAAATCAGTGGCGTGTCTTCCTTGAGGTTGTGTACCCTCATGCGCACTCCTCTCTCCCCCAAGACCATAGTCTCCAGTCTGAAGCACAAGGTACAGGTTAAAGTCAGTGTCTCACAGTGATACACTCTTCGAAGGTAGAGAAGTACATCTCGCCATGTGTTGCCTGCACAATTTGTTGTAGCTTTCTTCACACAGGGTCTGAAAGGAGATCATGTGTGATGTTGTTTGCTCAGGGAAAGGGATGGGCATTAGAGTTAACAGACCCAAGGAACACCTCACCACTGATTTGCCATGACTCCAGAGACCCAAAACCTAATGCTTTTTTTTTCTTTTTGCTGCTTGAGGGGTGGGGGTGGAGAGTTAGGGTTGAAAACCGTAACACCACATTTCCCTACTTTTGTGGCATTAAGATATCCTATCCGGTGCATTAGCAAAGTTTTTTGCAAAGAATTTCCTTTCTTTTTGAGATAGTGGAATCATATCCTCATTCACGCAGGTCCCTTCAGGGCCTGCATGAACAGATAAAGAAACCCTGCTCCAAGGGAAGACTCTGTCCACCTACAGAAGTGTATGGCCCTTGTAGGACCTACACTTCTGTACACTGATGGATGTGAAGAATTCATGGGGCTATCTGGTGAGCTGCAGAAGCGCAGGCGCCTGTGGACCCTGCACTTCCATGTGGCCACATATACCGATGCACGGGACAAAGAGTGCATCTGTCTGATGTGCACCTGTTTAATGCATACATATCGGACATCAGGGAGGGTATAGGGTATGAAATGAGTCTCTTCGCTGATGACTCCAAGATGGGAGCAGTAGTTGAGGGAGAAGAGGGGAGGTTGGTCCTGCAAGGGGACCTGGACACCCTGGAAAGCTGGGCTCACACATGGAAATTAAATTTCAATATCACCAAGTGCAAGGTGTTACATCTTGGGAGGGGAAACCCTAAACACAGGTACACCCTGGGAGAGGAGGCACTGGAGGCCTCAATAGGGGAAAAGACCTAGGGGTCATGGTGGATGCATGTATGAATAACTCTGAGCAGTGCAGGAGAGCGGCTAGCAAGGCAAACAGGATGTTGGGATGCATCATAAGGGGATCACCTCTAGGAGCAAGGAAGTGATTCTGCCTGTACAATGGACTGGTTAGACCACACCTTGAGTACTGTGTACAGTACTGGAGACCACACTTGAAGAGGGACATACAGCTCCTGGAGAGGTACAGAGGAGGGCAACCAAGATGATACGAGGGCTAGGGATTTGACGATGAGGACAGACTTGAGGAGCTCTGCCTGTTTTCATTGGAGGAGAGAGAGATGGGGGACATGATTGAGGTCTTCAAGTACCTCAAGGGAATAAATAGGGTAAACATAGAGGGGATCTTTAGACTAAAGCAGGGAGGTATCACCAGAGGGCATGGTTTGAAGTTGGAAGGTGGAAGGGTGAGGGGGGAAAAGAGGAGGAGGTTTTTCATTAAGAGGCTGGTGGACCCTTGGAATGCACTGCCTGGCGAGCTGGTTCAGAGATCCACAGTGGAGGGCTTCAAGAGAGGGTGGGACAGACACAGAAAGTGGATGTATCAGATGATGGCCTGTCCAGGGGTGGGGATGGATGATAGGGATTTCTGGAACACAAGGGAGGGGAGGGCCTCGGCACCCAACTAGGGATCTGAGGTTCGAGCAGACTCGATAGACCATAAAACCTAATCTGCTGGCAAATAGTATGTTAGTATGTCTGCCAATGCACAGGGCCCTCTTCCACCCACAGATGCAGAGGTGCAGGGCCCTCTGCCAAGAGGACAGTTGTCTTCGCTATATAATACCTCGGCTGGTGCGGACAACCCTGCACCTTTCACTTCCTGGCTGGGGGGATGATGCATAACAGCACCATCTCCCCATCTTCACCCCATCCAGCTGGGTCACTGAGCTCATCCCCAAACCCAGCTCACTGGCATAGGATCACAAAGCATACCTGCTGGGGTCAAGACTGGTACTACACACAAAGTCTGTTAACAATTATGTTTTTTTTTTTCAATTTTGACACCAAATATTCAAGATACTCATTTTATGATTTGCCTTATACACAAGATATGTACCATTTACAGTATACTGGCTGAAATGTTATTTCACATGAGACATGTGAAAGCAGATCTAGTCCAGGATTAAAAGAATGGCACATGTCCATTGATGAGGTGGTGTAGAAAAATGGATATGTTGAAAGTTTGGAGTGGAACTATTGAAAATTAATGAAGTTATGAGTGAATGTTAAAATGTTGCAACATTCACTCACAACCTGGGCATTTTATCGTATTTGTACACCAAGCTGGCAGCATAGCCTTCTGTCCACCAATGTACAGAGTTAATGCACAGGACTCCACCACATGAACCCAGTAGGTGAAAAGTTTCAAATCCCCACCAAGGCGTCATTCCGCACCACTGGAACGTCATTCTGTATCACAGGTGCGAACACACATTTTGGCCAGGATCTGAAAAATGGAAACTGTCATATTCATCATGTAATGTAAAAAATGGCTATGTTGAAAATTTGGGGTCAAAATATTTAAATTTACCAAAGTTACAAGCAAGCATAGGAAAATTTAAATGTATGCATATCTTTGCCATTTTTACATTTTTTTTAACTTACTTTTTATCCCTGGGGACCTTGGACAGCACCCTCGAGGTGATTGCCTAGCGTATGCCGATGCTGGTTTGACAATTCAATAATGAACGACATTATAGTGACTATTCACTGTTGTTACTGTAATGTCACCGCAGGACCCGGCACTGCTTTCTTGTTGTCTTGCACCCCCTTCCTGAATCAGCTCCATCTCAGAGTTGATTATATTTAGTACAGGGGGTGTAAGGGGCTTGCCCCCATATGGGGGGTTGGAGGGCAACCCCCCCTGAAAAAAAAGTAACTTTCTGTAGGCAGCTTTATGCCAACCACAATTGCGGCTAACATAAATCTATCGCTGTAACGTTGGTTAACAACTTTGTTGTCGAACCGGTGTAATTGATCCATCGCCTAATACTTACCCTCTGAGGTCATCAGCTCTGCCCTGGTGTACCGTGGGTCACCAGCTGGTCTTAGCAGGGAACGGATCCAGCTTCATGCGTCCGCCGAGGTCCCATGTGTTTTCTCCCATCCCCTTAAGCTACTACCTCGTCAGGGTGCTAGCACCAGGATGGAACCCTAGACAGACAATGAGTGGAAGCACACCACTGTCAAGTGCCTAACAGTGCCTTCCCCTTCCAGTGCTTGCTTCTGGATTGCCTACCTTCCGATGGATGAGGTCATGGTCGCGAGGGCTGCCTGTGAAGGCCCTCCCCTACCCCCACCCCCCGAAGCTCTGTCCTCTGATGCTGCATCCAAACCTGGAACACGCCAGGATTGCCTACCTTCCGACAGACAAGGTCGTGGTCATGAGGGCTGCCTGCGAGGGCCCTTCCCTACCCCCACCCCCCAAAGCTCTGTCCCCTGATGCTGCATCCAAACCCAGAACACGCCAGGTAATTACTTGGCCTGCAAGCGCGACTCCAGCACTCCAGATGCTAATATTCACTGGGACACAATTTTTTGCATTTGCTTCCACTGCTGCTAAAATAAAAACAATCCTTTGGTGGTACCTTCTGCTCCCGCGTCACCAGCACACCTGGCCCAGCCAGTTCCTGCCTCGCTGCATGCCTTGGCCCCTGCGAGTTGCTGCTGCTGCCTGAGCTGGTGCTGCTGTGGGAAGTACTGGTCGGCGCACGTATGAAGACTATTTATTTTTTATGTTACCTGACCATTTGGTGCCAAGGTGCAGGCCAGTTACTACTGTTGCCTTAATTAAAGGGCCCAAATGGTCTGCATTTTATGGCAATGCTGGCTGCTACCTTAACTGTGCTGTGTTTGAATATACTTTAAATTGTACTGTGCATTTATACTCTCTTCCACTTAAAGTCGTTGTTAGCCCTAGAAGTTACTGTGCATTTAAGTAGACATTAATTTGAGCTGTGCAATTATACACTCTCTTAGATAAAGTCGCTGGTAACCTTAGAATATGCTGAGCATTAAAAACAAAAAAGCCTTTTCCTTCATTGCCACCTCAGTTCTGTGCTGTGCATTTAAAGCTACGCTTTTCAAATTCATTGGTAGCCCCTCATAGCACCATCATCTTGTACAGCCACCACAGTTGCCCTCTGTATGCCTATGGTTGCCATTTTGTCCTGACTTGCCACAACCTTGAGAGCAACTGTGCTGTGCTTGTATATGCAGCAAATTGTGCTGTGCATGTATTACTCCTTCCTTTTTAAAGTCCTTGGTAGCCCTGAATATTAGAGAGCAACTGGGCTATGCTTGTATATTCATTAAATTGTGCTGTGCATTTATTTAATCTCCCCTTTTAAAATCATTGGTAGCCTTAGAACACGCTGTGCATTTAAGAAGGCATTTAATTTGTGCTGTGCATTTTACTCTTTCTTAGTTAAAGTCGCTGGTAAGCTTAGAGAGCCTACTTGTATAGCCTTTCATTTTGTGCAACCGGCCTCCTAAAGGCCCTATAATCTCCATTCTAAGCTACTCACCAGCACCACAACACTAGAGAGCTTTTTTATCTTGTGCAACAACCCTCGTTAATTATTAGCATCGTAATTAGGACTTGTAACCTTGTGAGCCTATTCTGATCTGTACAACCTACCTGTATAACCTATTGTTAGCTATTCTGCCCCCTCCCCCCACGTCCACCACTCGCACCCCTGCTCATTCTCTCCTCCCCCCCGCCTACAGTTTAAGTGCTCACTCCCTGTTCTTTCTCCCTCAGGATTGCCTACCTTCCAACAGAGGAGGTCGTGGTTGCGATGGCTGCCTGCAAGGGCCCTACCCTACTCCCACCCCCCAAAAGCTCTGTCCCCTGATGTTGCATCCAAACCTGGAACACGCCAGGTAATTACTCAGCCTGCAAGCGCAGCTCCAGCACTCCGGATGCTAATATTCATTGGGACACAATTTTTTGCATTTGCTTCCACTGCTGCCAAAATAAAAAACAATCCTTTGGTGGTACCTTCTGCTCCCGCGTCGCCAGCACGCCTGGCCCAGCTGGTTCCTGCCTCACTGCATGCCTTGGCCCCGCAGGTTGCTGCTGCTGCCCAGCGGGTGCTGCTGTGGAAGTGCCGTCCGGCCGGCTGCCCCACCGCCCCTGCCACCACCCACAGTCATCACTCGAACTTATAGTGGAGGTCACGTGCGTGAATTAACCTATCAGCCCATTTTGCCAATGGCAGGCTATATTCTCCTGCCACTAGGGGCATTCCCCTTTTTCCTCCATTCTATACTGCAGTAAATTCCTGCTTTACCATTCACTGTTGACTCCTGTTCACTGCTATATCGCCTAGACCCCCCCCAGTCCTACCTGCTCACCTCTGCCTGCCTCCAGCTAACACTGCGCCTTCCATCCTGCTGGCTGGTCCTAACCCCCCCCCCGGCTCCCCTGGGTGTGTAACCAATCAATACCTCTAGGAGAGCTCCCAGTTTACCTCTGCCTGCCGCCCCCCAAATAGCCCCCGCGTCCATCAGCAGCTGCCACCCACTTCCTGGTCCTCTCCTGCTGTTGGCTCCTCTCCCCTGCTGTTAACACCCCCTGGCCTGCATTCAACCCAGGGACATGGCCCCTCATGCTCAGACTGATCCCTCTGCTAGCCACCCGGATCGCCTCACCACCCTGGCCCCCGTCACTCTCCCCTCTGCTTGGTGTGCGGCCAAAGGGCTAAAGATAGCGCACCTTAACATCCGCAGCATCCTCCAGAATATTGAGGAACTAACAGTTTGGATAGCCTTCTATAAGCTTGACATCTTGGGCATCACTGAAACCTGGCTCAAGTCCAGTACCCCCGACTCTGCCTGCTCCCTCCTGGGCTACAGCCTTGCACGGTGTGATAGAGCAGGTAGCAAGTGCAGCGTGGGCATACTCCTCTATTATAAGGAGCACCTAAATGTGTCCATAGTTGCCCACTCACCCCTGAACCCCCCTACCCTGCGAGTTCCTCCACACCCTCCTCCTCCTCAGGAATACAAAAAAGGTGCACCTCGTCTGCACTTACAACCCTCTGAAGGGTGGCATACTAGGGCTCTCCTCCCTGCTCGATCACCTTAGGGATAGGGTCGGCCCAAATGAGCTCGTCATCCTATGGGAACTTAACCTCACTGGCTGGTGCCCAACCATAAGCAGTTCGAGCCACTGCTCTCTGGCCTTGCTCTCAGCCAGGTCATCACTGAACCTATTAGGCCATCCCACCATGGAGACCCCAGGACACTCATTGACTGGGTGATGAGCAACCGACTCGAAAACATCATCCAATCAGGGATATTCCCTGATTCCATCTCCGACCACTCCCCAACCTACTGTGTATGGGTTCTACCTCTCCCAAAGTCCCCAGTCGAGTGCTCCTGATGGGGGACTACTCTAAGTGCTCAACTAACCACTACCTCGATGACCTACAGACAGTTGACTGGTCTAGGATCACTTCCACAAATGACCCTGTTGCAGCCCTAGACCATTTCATTGCAGTATTTGTCCCACTGCAAAACAGGCATGCTCCCTTCTCAAAGATGAGAGTTCGAGGCACAGCCACAAAGTGGCTCCATAGTGACCTTCTCTCCCTCATGAAACTGCGTGACAAAAGCTGGGTAAAACACAGGATCTCTCATAATAACGATGACCTCCTGGAGTACCACCAGCTAAGAAACTCCTGCAAGCGAGCTATACGTGCCGCAAAAAGCGAGTTCTGCAGAGCTGCCCTGCTTGCCTCAGCAAATAACCCCCGGCATTTCTGGACAAATGTGAAAAACCTTGTCAGAGGGTCGGCCAAGGAACAGCCCGCTGATATGCTCATAGGGGGTACAAACTGCAATAACCCCCTAACAATCACCATCTCTTTTAACCACTTGTTCACAGACCTGCTGGCTCCCTCTCCCTCTCCTTCCCTGCCCCAAAACCACTGGGAGCACCCCTACCTACCCATCCCCCCTTCTACCTCAAATAAGTCACTATTGGTGAGACCCAGAAACTCCTTGCCGGCCTCTCTCACCACATGGGAGCTGGCCACGACAATCTAGAGCCGAAGTTTCTTAGCTTGGGGGCTCATCTCCTTGCCCATCCAATCGCCCACATTTTCAATGCCTCACTTATCTCAGGGATCCTCCCTGACCTGTGGAAGGTTGCTAAGGTCATCTCTGTCCTTAAACATGGTGACCCAAAAGACGTCAATAATTATCACCCCATTGCTATACTATGCGCTGCCAGCAAGCTCCTCGAAAAGGCGGTTGCTTCGCAACTCTCTCGCTACCTCCAGGGACATGATGTGCTACCTCCTACCCAGCACGGTTTCCGTAAAGGGCACAGTACATCGACCACACTTGCCGTGGTCACCTCCCAGATCCAGTCCACAACTGACTAAGGCAAATTGACAGGGGCCATCTTCGTTGATCTATCTAAGGCCTTTGACCGGGTGGACCACACCTCTTCCTTTCTGCCCTGCAGTCCCACAGATTCTCCCTCCATGCCCTTGACTGGTTCGCCAATTACGTAGGGGGCAGGCAGCAATACACCTGCTTTAATTGAACCCTTTCACCCCTCTCCCCAGTGAACAGCGGGGTGCCCCAAGGATCCATCCTTGGACCAATCCTGTTCTCCCTGTTCATCAACGATTTACCCTCTGTCACTACCAATGGGCACCTAACACTTTACGCTGATGACCTAGTCATCCTAGCCAGCTCACAGAACACCACCTCCATCAACTCCCAGCTCAACTCTGATTTCGCTCTCATCAGGAACTGGCTTGATGGACACAAACTTACAGTGAACCTGAAGAAAACGCAGGCCATGCTCTTCAGCTCCATGGCCAAAACCTCCTCCTGCACGATCCCCCTTAAAATCCATGGGTCAAGTGACTCCCTCCTTCCAAACACTGACTCTGTAAAATACCTAGGCATCACTTCGATCCTCAATTGGATCTCTCCGTGCACATTCGGACCATTTGTAAAGTGACAAATGCCAAGCTTGACCTATCCTATAGAGCTAAGGACTGCCTCACCCCCACAGCTTGGCTTGCCATAGCTAAGGGGATTCTCCTCACCACACTCTCCTACAGGCTTGTTGCCTTTGCCCCTGTCCCAACCTCTAGCCTCGCCAAGTGGGACACCACATACAATAACGCATGCCACTTCGCACTCTCAGCCCCTTGCCTCACACACCACTGCAAGCTCTACTCTCTACTAGAGTGGCTACCCCTGAGAAGTTCCAGACCTACACCCTTCACAACTTCATTGACAATATAGTTAGAACAGCCACTCCCGCCTCACTCGCCCTTCCACTAAAACACGCCTCCCCCGTCTACAACCTTAGGTTGTGCGCAGCTAAGGCCCGTCGGGTCCCCAAGACCTGCACCCTCACAGGTGATCGGGCTTTCACCATCTATGCACCTAAATTGTGGAACTCCCTCCCTGCTCATGTTCATGCCTCCCCCTCCCACCCTTGCTTCAAATCTTCCTTATGGAAGTTCCTAAAAATCGCATCCACCTGCCTGTGTTAAGCACACACCTGGCCTCCCCCCATCAGCGGTGCAGTCTCTCCCAACGTAATCTGCACTGCTGACTGCCCTCCTTAGGCACTTACCACTCCAGGTGGAGCGGCGTTATCTCTCTTAATCATTCTCCTCACCCGAGCTAGTACCTAGCCCTCCCTCTCTTTACAGGCATCTAGGCCAGGCTATTACTCACCTATGTACTCCTAACTATTTTGTTGTTTTTCTCCTGCTGATGTTGCTCTTGCTGTATACTCCCAACTGCTATTTGATGTTATTTCACTCATGTTCCCTAAACCACTTTGATGTTCGGCTCCTGCTTCTGTTGTTCTTGCTGCGAATTCCAAACTGTTATTTGTTGTTATCTCTGTATCACCCTATGGCGGAGCATGTTGCTCCTGTATGTAACCTCTATTGTATTACCAACTGTTGGAGCATGTGGCTCCTGTATGTAACCTCTATTGTATTACCAACTATTGGAGCATGTTGCTCCTGTATGTAACCTCTACTGTATTACCAACTGTTGGAGCATGTGGCTCCTGTATGTAACCCAACTGTTGGAGCATGTGGCTCCTGTATGTAATTGTGTTTTTATGGATACCTTGTAACTCTCCCAGGTCGCTCCTGAAAATAGGCACTTTGTTGTCTAGTGTGCTTACCTGGTTAACAAAAGCAAATAAATAATAAATAAATGTCTCTCCACCCATGCTTCCACCAGCAGCGAGGCAAACGGGGCATACCTATGCTGCCCCAGTAAGCCTTTCTCCCCCTGGAGGTGGCGAATATCCCTCCAGATGCTCTCTCCGCCTCCCTTGGTCAGCCTCTAACAACCATCGGTCATTCCCAAACCCTGGTAGCTGGTGTCAGCAGTGGAAGCAATACTACAGAGCTGACGGGCTGGCTCCATTTTTACATATTTTGACCCCAAATATTCAATGTAGCTTACTTATGACCCAACCTCATGAACAAGGGCAGTGAACATTTTCAAATCCCACCTGAAAGGATATACTCTGTATTTCTGAAACCTGGCCCTCTTCCAGAATGCCAGACATCAAACTCTCCCTCCCTGATTTCAACTTTTTCTGTCAAGATCGAGCCAAACATGGTAGTGGCATAGTCATTTACACTCACCATAAACTAATCTGCTCCATCTCGCATTGCGAATCTGCCTCATCCTCAAATGAGGTCCTGTTTATTAACCTCAAATTTCCCTCCTCCCTTTCCACTTTTATAGCTGTGCTGCATGCTACTCCTAAACTCCCTCCCCTATCCCTTGTCAACACAATTTCTTTCCTCGTTACCCTCTTCTTCACAGACAAGCTAATTATACTTGGGGACTTCAGCCTTAACTGGTTCTCTCTGGCCATGAAGCCCTCAATTGAAAAGATAAAGTCCCTGAACGTGCAACAACTTATTAATGAACCCACCAGGACTAACCCTCTCTGCCCCAGCTACTTTCTCCTGGACTGGGTGCTTTCATCCCATCTCCATCATATCCTGACTGCCAGCACACTACTGGACTCCTTTAGTGATCATTACATGACCTACTGTGTACAAAAACAATGTATGTCCCACTCCCTCCCAGCTACTGCTGGATTAGGTCCTTCAGGTCACTAAACACTGATGCCCTTCTCCATGACCTCTCCTCATATGACTGGTCACTGGTTTAAGCAGACCCAGATACTGATTCTGCCCTTGCCCTTTTCTGCCAGTATCTGAATAAAGCTTGGAACACCCATGCCCCCAGATGGTGCAGAGTCAAACGATCCCATCATCTCTAGATCTCAGCTGATATACTCCAACTATATAAATCCCATGATCAGGCCTGGGCACGTCACAAAGCCTCCCTCTCTCCCCAAGATCTGCAGCATTACTGTTCCCTACGAAATGCCTGCATGGTCATAAGGGCAGCGAAGGAGCATCGCTACAAGGCAACCCTACAGCAAACTCTTGATTCCCCCTCTAAATTTTGGCAGGCCCCACTCTTCACTCCCTTTTTAACCCTCCTCCCAAGACCTCCCCTCACCCTGCTTCTTGACAGCAAGCTTGTCTCACAGCCTTCCTCTGTTGCCTCTATTCTAAACTCTTTCTTCACAACCTGTGCCCTCCCATCCAGCCCAGTAAGTGCCCCATCAGTCCCCCAAACCCCCTTCCTCCTCAAGTGGTTACCATTTCTTCCATGTCTCCACCCAGGAGGGTTCTCCAGGCCATCCTCTCATAAAACTAACCCTGATGGCCTTGATCCCCACATTCTCTAGATCTCTGTTCCTACCATGGCCCTTCCTATCTCTCTCCTATTATAGCTCTCCTTCACTCACCGTACTGTTCCCCTTAACTAGAAAGTTGCCAAAGTAATATCCCCGCACAAAGGAGGTGAACCCTCCTCTCCTGGAAATTACCGTCCCATATACCTTCTCCCCTCGGTATACCATGTACAGGGCGACCATGATTGAGCACTTACAAAAAGGGTGACTCAATCACAGTGCCTGTGTACAGGGCTACCTGGCAGGGTAGTAAGTGGATACCAGGGTGGGCGAGGTAGGGTGAACGAATGTACGCATGTATACACATGAGTGGTGGGAGGGAAGGTATGTGGGAGGGGGTGTGACAGTGGACCGCTAGCGTGGTGGGGTGGGTGGTTGCTTGGGAGGTGCCGGGTTCGGGTCTGGTGCAGTGTGTTTTTATTTTTATTTTTTTTTGCCAGCAGGCAGCTTTGTATTTTTCCAAGTTTTTCACCACCACCCTGACATGCACGCCCTGGAGTTGAGAATCCATTAGTAGGGGGGTGCGAGGGGTGAAGCCCGCTGTGGGGTGTGTGTGGGGGACACAGCTCCCCGCATTAAAAAACATCCATAGGTCTCAGGTACCCTCTTCACCCTTGCCGCAAGTGTGCATCACTGAAATTCCTTTTCAGTGATGTACGCTCACCGTAACAGCAATCACTATTCCATGATCGCCATTATTAATTTTTTTTTTGTCAATTGTTTAACCAGGTGAGACACACTAAGCTGAAAGCTTGCTTACTGGTGCAACCTGGGAGCACAGGGAAGCTAAGTGACTTGCTCAGAGTCACACAATATGCAAGTTGGGGATGTGGGATTCAAACCCAGGTCTCCAGACTTGCAGCTCAGAGCTTAAACCACTGCGCTATACTGCCTCCCATGACATGGAACTTCTTCCTTATTGGCCAAGCTTCAGGAATCCCTTGTCTACTTTAGGCTATCTGATTTTCTTTCCTCCTCAAGTTTCGTGTCTCCTTTCCAGTCTGGTTTCAGGAAAAAACACTCTATCTTGACTTCCCTACTCCACGTTACCGATGCCATTCTCACTGGTATGGACCATGGTAACATCACTGCCGCCATCTTTATCAACCTTGCTAAGGCCTTCAACTCTGTCTGTCATACTCTTCTCCTTTCTAAACTTCACTCACTGGCCTGTCTCCCCCTGCCATGGATTGATTCTGGTTATACCTTACGGGATGAACTCAAAGTGTCCAAGTGGGTGACTCCCTTCCCCATTCCCCATTCAAGTAGGTGTTCCTCCAGGATATATCCTTGGCCCCATCATCTTCTCTATTTTCCTTAATGACTTCCCATCTATCTGTGCCTCCTCTGGAATCCATCTGTATGCTGATGACATCATCCTCTACTCTGCTGGTTCCACATCCCTGTAATGGTTGGGGAGAAAGTCAGTATAGGGGGGCACCAGCAGCAGTAGTAGATGCATGGGTTCACCCATAGACTAGACCCCCTGTTGGAGCAAGAAAGCAGAGAGCAACAACAATTCCGACTGCATGCAGGTCATATCAGAATCACATTCTGCAAAACTGACTAGCCAGAAAGCCTGACATACTTGGTACGGTGATGTACTTGGATGCTCAATATTTAGTGGCACTATGAGAGACCTAATGGGCAGGCCCACTGGAAAATTGCGCCTGCAATTTTTTTGCGGAATCCGCAATTTTCAACATTCTCCACAAAAACTGACATGTTCCACAATTTCTTGCAATTTTTGAGTTTTTATATTGAACTGTGTAAAAAGTATTAACATTTTTAATAAAATACTGTCAAATATATTGACAATTTTGCAGGCAGACTTGGTTTGGCTGAAACAATGCAGTGCAAGGTAGGGCAAGGGTTTTAAGTGACACTGATTTCTTTTGAATCCTTCTCTTGTTTGGTTTCAAAATCCACTGGTACAGTACTCTTAAATACTTGACATTTGTTTTGTGTTGAAACAGTCTCTCAGAAAACTTTTTGTTGCCACACAGACTGAAACAACAGGTGGGAGAAAAGGTGCAAATTATCCCATTCACTTAAATGGGGTGCTAACTGTGAAGCCTTTTTGTAAGTGGCAGGACACGTTTTTCCTTGTGAGCATACTTTCATTCAGACTAGTTTTGATTCAAAGAGCTGAGGATTTTTGGATGGCCCTACCAATTTTAAACTTGAATAAGCTAATTGCTGACAGTGATCTCACTCTTAACAATAATCCCCTAGATGCTCACATGCAATTACTACAATAAAAACCTGTTTAAAGTCTAAAAACAAGCTTATAAATCACAAAATGTATCTGAACATTTAACTAAACAAAATCATTGCAGAGTAAAACAAAGGTAAATTACAGGGTACCCTGACTACTGTATGATGCAGTAAAAATATATTGGTATTTTTTTTTTTTTACATTTTTTGGTAACCGTGTAAGGCCTAATAAGCACAAGTGCCTGTTTTTAGGTACAACCCAGCAGCTCTGTGGAGGTTAAGTGACTTGTTCAGAATCACACAGTATGCAAGTGGAGGTTGTGGGAATCAAACCCAGGTCTGCTAGATGTTGTCAGCTCATTCACAGTTTGTTACTCTAACCTCTAGATTATACTGCCAGCCCCAATAACCCCCAGATTTTGTGTTTAAATATATGATTTCAAAAATATTGTACAGTGCCTACAGTACAAATTATGACCATTAAACACTTTAACAACATTTTACTAAAACTCAGTTATTCACCACTCTATCTGCTTATTTTTTCTTGTACCAAAGTGGGAGAATAGCTGGCAGAGCACTGTAAACAACTGTTGATTAGGCTTCATTATTCTACATCCACAAACAGAAAAATGTGTTTATTCTGGATTTATTTAATATTGATTTGCTGTGGCTCACTTTATAGAATCTATTTAGCACTGTATGAGGCAGATGCTTTTAAATTTTGAAGACAGACAACGCTTATGATAGCTTATCAGTTTAGTATTCTTTTTAGAAACATAAACTGTTCTTTATGTTTTAAAAAATATTCAGGTATCAGTGTATTCATTTAGCAATTAATACTGACTAATATATGCTGCAGAAAACATTAAAAGATTTATTGTGACGCGCTCATGGTCTAGAGTAGAACCCCCGCAATTTCCGGCAATTTTTGCCAAACGCTCCGCAATTTTGGGTAACTTTTTCCACAATTTTCCAGTGGCCCTGCTAATGGGGGATGAAAATGGCTGGGGCACCAAAAAGGATTCCCATCTGACAAATGACTAAGTGGCTCTCTTTTTAAAGGAGTATGTCGCTGATCGAAAAACAAGGAGAATAACAGCGAGACAAGCAGTTTCACTGAGGCCAAGCTAAGAAAAATGGGGGGGGGACAAAACAGCCACACAGGATAGAACTAAAGGGCTGCAAATGAATCTATGTCAAAACCACAAAAGGAAAAATATTGTGGTCATATATTAGCACTACGAAAATAATAAAATTCACAAGGAGGAATTTGCAAGGGGTTTTATCAAAATGCTTGAGATAAAATCCACCTAAAATGAGTTCTGCACTGAACATTTTAATTTTTTAGAACAATTCTGTGAAAATAGCCACCCAAAATTTATTTATTTGACCACATGCTGTTTCAGATGCATGGTCTTGACAGGATATTGCTGCAAACAGCTTAGCTCAGCTTACTAGCTACAGTGGTGAAACATGCTTTGTGAAAATAAAATTGCACAAGTAAAATTTTGGTGGCATTACATATTACACTACCATGAATTTTTGAGAAAATGTTACCAATTAGAATTTGCAGTAGGTAGGTAATCTTTATTTGATTGGCACATGCCATTACAAAAAGTAAAAGGTAAAGCTTTACAACATATACATTCTTAAAAGCATGTCTGAGACATTAAAATAACCCAACAAAGACCTGTCAATAATGTCAAATCATCTTAATGGCTAAAAGATTATTTGGTTTTCCTTTTCTGTTTAATAGTGAAGACGTATTCTGCCAGTTTTTAATTTCACCCTGGACTGTAAGTAAGAAATTTAAAGGGTCACCAGGAATGTAACTCAGACCTCTCCAAATGTTGTATATCCATGACTTACACATTTTTCCATACCATGGGCATTCAAATAATACATGGGATAAGTTTTCCACACCTCCCAAGGCACAAGAGCAGCGGGTTTGATTAATGTTTGGGATACCAGTGGATCTTGCATGGAGAGTGTTGCCTGAGAAAGTCTTGAACTTATAGCACATATATGCACTCCTTTCTTGGGGCAGTAAATGCAATCCAAATAAAATCTGTATCCAAACCATACATCATTAGACCTCTTAATGACAGCTAGGTCCATTTCCTGGTTGGTAATCCTAATTTTGTTCTTTCAATATTTTTTATATTTAAGACTGATGTCAATACCTTGTTGTAAGTAGTTACAGTATACAGAAAAACACCCTTATAGTTTCTAATATGTGAGTGCACATATGCCAGCCACAGAGACATTTTATAACTCAAGCTTCTCCATTTTTCTTTTTCCTCCAAACAGATATGTAACAAGCTATCTGGGGAGAATCTAGTATACTTTATCCAGTAACCCATCACTAGGAGTCAGCCAGCATTTGGTAGCTGTCAAGGCCAGGTTCTGCCCTGATATATGATGCTGGAATAGTTTTAATTAGCCCTAGAGAGGATTTAAATAACTGTATGGAAATTTGCTCTAATTTTGAGATCATAAATGGTGCCCAGATCTCGGCAGCAAAAAGAGCTTGTGGGGTTATCTCAGAAGAGGAGGCTGAAATTAGGGGATAAATGCTGTTGCCAACATAGCTATAATTAAATTTTTTTAGGCCCATGGCAATTTGTTTAATCTTGGTCTTAGTACTCACTATATGAGGGCGCCTAGAGCCATTAAAGGAATAATGCATGACAGGGTGTGTGTCGTGCTGGGATAATGCCATGCCTGGGGGGGTTGGGCACGAGGCCGAAGGCAGAGTGCGTTCAATGCCCCAGGCATGGCATTATCCCAAATGACACACACCCTGGAAAGCATTATTCCTATTATACAATGGCTCATTGTTATATATAAAATAAAAAAAAATAATTTTAAAGAATGTTTTTATTAGTGTGGAAAAATATTTTTGTTTCTTAAGAGGAGATGGGAAAAAAGATACAATCTATGATGACATCTACATTGGTTCACAGGGAAGCTGAGACTAGACCCGTGGCATTGTGCTGGGATAACACCATGGGTCCAGCCCCAAACTGACCAATCACAGTCCAAGATTCTTTCTTGCCATTGTATAATTGACAATATAGTAAGCCATAAATAGACATACTTGTCAATAGTATTTATATATGAGTTTCTTTTTTTTCAGTTCCTTGTACTAGCTTGATATCTTTTATTTAAAAAATATGCTTTTAGATTTGTCCAGATTAATAGTCAAGAATAGCCTATGTGTTACTTTGTCCAGACAATCCAGTTTTCTCTGCAGCCCTATAGGTGTTAAGGACACAAGGAGTAGATTGCCTGCATAAGCTAGGACTGGTATGGACAGCAGACCTATTTTAGGTGAATTTACAGTATTTACTCTGTACGTTTAAACTACTAAACTAAAATATCCAGCTTTTTAGATTCCAAGACTAATCAACATTCACTTTGCGTGACAAATTTCAGGAGCATACCTGCAACTGCAGCTGAGCTACAAACATCCACATTTTTGAACAATGATCACAAAATTCTGCAAATAATTAAACTGAAAAATGATGAGCCTCTATAATTAAAAATTTACTTACCAAAATCTCCCCCTATTAAGCCATTTTAACCCCTTCCAAGAAGGTTGTGTATGCAGATATTTTAGGTATATGGCTCCAAAGGGGTCTGAATTGTAAGCAGAGAAATATGTTTATAACATTTTGCAAAAAAATTAATTTCCAGACTTTAAGTCCCTATAAGTTTAAGACAGTTCAGTTAAATATAATGAAATGTTGCATTCCCCTGTGACTCCAACCAACAAGTAAGCATGCTAGTTTCATAGACTCTAGCTGCAAGAATGGCTATGTTATGACCAAATAAATAATTTTACAAAATATCATGAAATACAATTACATTTCACAATTTCAAATAATTTCTTCAGAATTCCATGAAGGTGAATTTTGTTAATTTTGCACAGCCTCAAAGTATTCCCAAAGTCACACAACACTGTGAGTTGTACTCATAACATTATCTACTTCCAGAAAGGGCAGCCAATTGAATATGCAATTCCTTTTACTGTTTAATATAGTATAAAAAGGTACCCTGAAAGATTTTGCAAAACTTTTAAGTCAAAAATGAATCTTACACTCTCTGCATTCACAACATGTGCAATTATTGGGGAAGGGGGCCCAAATGTGTTCAGCCCTCATAGTTCTGATGAGAACCCCCTGTGGATGATACAACTCTTTTTTCAGTAAAAACATATTTTTTATTGAGAAATATGAATATGGCAACTTTACAATGCATTCACAAGTCTTCCCATATAACAATACTGTAATACATTTCAATAGAAACTTACAGATTTAGAAATTTGGAATGCAGTCTAACAATATAAAGATTATCAGAGAATATTCAAAACTTGTTAATGGTCTGCAGACTTTCAAATCCATATTAACGTACGTTATTAATGACATCAGTTGAAAGATAAAAATGCAGACTAAAGTAAATTAAATATCTCTGTCTTATTTGTTGCTGGATACCTCACACTTTCTTTAGTTGCCATTGCCCTTAGATGGTTAAACAATTGGTCAAGGCTGGGTACTTCATTTGTTTTCACGTTGGCTGTTAGAAGCCATTTAAAAGCTAAAGCTGCAGATAGTAACCATGTGAATTAAAATTTATTTACTTCAGAAATCTGTTTGTTGCAGCCAGAATCAATGATGTAAAGGGAACATGTTGGCCTAAGATCTTAGTGCAAAAATAATTAACTGCCTCCTATATGCATAATTTTACTTTAGGACATTCCCATAATATATGTAGCAGATCTGCATGTTGTTATGGACACCTCCAACATTAACCTTGAGGCCTACAATTCATATATTCTAGTCATTTATAGGAGGAAGAGAATCTGTGTAGTACTTTAAATGGAATAAGTTTAACTTGTGTTTCCCTGCTGCATCTGTAAGGATTTCTCTATATTCAGTCCTATTAATGTCAGAGTTTTAACTCTGACCCTTGTTCCCATTTCTCTTTAGCCTCTTGTGAGGATGATGCAACTCTGATCCAGAGGAATTTTATAGAGTGCTATAACTGAAAGAATTATTTCACAGTTGAGAGGGATCATCTAACACAAGCTACAGCAACAAAACGAAGCACTCTCATTTTACTCCACTGAGTGGATGTAACTCTAAACTGGACAACTATATAGACAGTTTTAGATAAAGGGCAAAATCACAAACCTCCAGCAAACAGAAAAATATTCGATACAATCTCTCACCTTTGGAACGGACAGTAACTGGTGACCTACAAAATAATGAAAGTATCACCATTAAACCTGCAGATAAAGAATGTGCAGTTGTGATCATGGATCCAAACAATTTCATACAGGAAGGCTGAAGACAACTTTCAAACAAAACGTACTACAGGAAGCTCACCACAAACCCCACTAAGAAATTTACAAAAGAATTGAAAAAACTAATTGGCACATTTCCAAACCATATACACAACGAACTGCAAAATTTGATGCCAACAAGCATAACGCTAGGACCCTTCTACATTTTACCAAAATCCATAGACCTGGAAAACCTGGCAGGTCAATTATATCAGGAATTCTCACATTAACAGAGAAGATTTCTAGACTTATAAAGGGTATAATCAAATCACTGGTGCAAAACACAGACAGCTTCATACAGAATGCAACAGACATTTTAAACAGCCTGCACAGTATTTGACCAATTACCTCCTGACACAATTTTAGTCAGCAACATCCCTCACAAAAATGGTACATTGGCATGCTATGAGGATCAACAAAAAGCACCCATAAAGATTAAATATCCACTCTGGTGGATGACATGTGGACCACTGTGCTATACCTGGTTAAACAACTAAATAAAAATATCAGCCAGAAGTGATACCTAAACTTCTTTAATACACCATTATACACAATTAGTTCAGCTTTAACAGTGAGATCTACCTTCAAAATATAGGGAAAACTATGGGTGGCACAGAGGTGGGAGGAGGGAAACAATTTCCCTCCATGAGGAACCAGTGATACCCTGATTTAATTCAACACAATATTTTTCATATAATAAGGTACCATTAATGGAGTACCACCATTTCACCTCATTGAAAGCTGGGTGGGAATGTTTGTTCCAAAATTTTAAAATTAATCTTTATGTACCCATTAACCATATGGCAAATATTTTCTCCTGAGATCTAGTAAAACCCAAGGCTCCAATATAATTGAAAATATAAATTGAAAGTACAAATAGAATGTATGTCTCCAACAATGCTAATATCAAAATAGTCGATCTTTCCCACCAGTTTTAATTAACTTACAGTCCCATATGTTGTGGTTAGATCAGCAGTAACTCCAAATCCATACCAACATAAAGCAGTGGAAACCAGACTGATTTTATTTAATGTGACTGGAGTTAAATAAGCATGATTGATACGTTTTATCAGGATTTACCTTTTTTGGCCAATATATAGTCTTTATTTGCCTTTGCTCTTAATTTTTTCCAGTGATGTTTAGTTCAACTAATAGATAATTACTTCTGCCAAGTTTGAGTTATCATTTCTCTAGAGTCTGGATGATTATGCAATATGTTCTTATACATTTTTGAAAGGATCTTATTTTGAGAAAATAATATTAATTTAGTCTCCTCTATAAATTGATTGGAATAGTTAGATGTTTTAACAAGAACTGTTGCTGATTCAAAACATTAGTAAATAATTCTGTAACAGAATGGATGTATTGGAATCAAAGTACAGTATGGAACTTACTAAAGTAATTTGCCTTTATATAGTAAATTGTTCCATTGATTTATTCCCTGTTGCTTCAAATTAAATCTAATATTACTCGACAGTAAATTCCAGAATTGTTTGCTTAGTTCAATATTAGCATAAAGCCAAGGTATTTTGTTCACTCCTAGCTTGATAATAGTTGCATTACTGTGTCTCAACATACATTTAAAGAAAGGGCAAGAACTCTTATTTATCACCTTGGAGTCAAATAAGATGTCATATTTTTTTTTGTTACATTGTTCACCCATGGGAGCCACAGCAGTCATCGGCATCACTGCACCCCTGTAACCCCTGTTGGTTCATGTCACCACAGTTTGGTACCCTCCAGCCATCAGTGCTCCAGGGCTTACCCCCCTGGTGGAGGCAGTGGGGATGCAGCTGCACCACCGCATACAGGATCCAGATACATGGCTTAAAGGGGCCCACCATAGCCAGGGCACAGGGTGGATGTGCTCACGCCATTTGGCTGGTTCTCCCCATAATTCCACTTTACTCCCACCCTGTAGGCTGTGGACATGCAATGACATCATCACAGTGTGTGCATGCACACACATGCATGCTGCAGGTATCTGCTGATAGCCCGATCTGTCTTCATGTGGTCTTGGCCTGAAGCATGCCCAGCCTCTGTTAGGTGGCACTCAAGTGCTGGACCACAGTGGATCCCCCCCCAGAGGTAGAGATTGGTCTATCAGATGCTCTGCCAACCTCCCCCCGGCCAACCCTCAGACTTGCTCTGGAACCCAGGTCGTCTGTGCCACAGGCAGTTGCACTACCACTGCACGAGTGGGCTATCAAGATCTCATAAATTTTAGTGTGCCTTTTCTGTTAGTCAATGACTAATGAAAAATGTTGTGGTTTTGTTTTTTAAAAAAAGGATCATTCCCATAATACTGCCAAATGTTGTACTAGAAAAAAAATGGATCTGGACATCCATATCCTCTTTCCATCCTCGGCATGATAAGATGGAACCAGGCAATCTGAGGCTTTCCACCCCTCCACAAAAATTTTGAAAAAAGTGGCCTTTATGGTCAAAAAACATTTATTGATTGGACCTCCAATTATTGCCTGATTAACATAAATAAAGTGGGATACGCCATCATTTTGATGACCTATACCCTTCCCCATAGCAGGATCGACAAATTCTGCCATGACTCAAGTTTAGTTTTAAATTTATCATTCACCAAACCATAATCAATATTATTAGCATGATCATTTGTTAATATAGTCCCTAAATATTTCATTTGATTGTCCTTTTTAAAGATTTTTATATCCTGGTAGATGTTGTTGATCTTGCCATGGGAAAGTTGCATCAACAAGTATTTATTTTGGTTAAGTCGATAGCCCGCTATCTTAGAAAAGTCATTAATGTCCAGCATTAAAGCTGAGAAGCTGTGCTTCAGATTTCTTAAAAACAGAAAGGTTTCATATGCATATACACTTAATTTGTGTTCTTCCCCATCAGTGATGGTCCCACCAACATTTTGGGTAGAACAAATCCTAAACAACAGAGGTTCCAAAGACAAAATAAAAAGGCTGGGTGATAGTTGGCTGCCCTGCCTAACTCCATTCATCATAGAAAGCTTTTCAGACAAATAACCATTAATCCTAAACTGAATAGCTGGATGCAAGTGAAGTTGAGATATATTCCTAAATGATCCTGGCATACCCCTTTTGTCCTCAATGGCTGCCACATAGTTCCTATCCACCAAATCCAAAGATTTATTTGAATCAAATGATAAAGTATAACGTTAAGTTGGCACAGTGGCAAAGGCGTCCATCTGCAGCGCCGACATCCTGGGTTCCAGGATGGACTCATGAGTCAGAGGGCCAGCCAAGTGGAGAAAGACTGAGCATCCCATGGACTGCTGTCTTTCTCTGGGGTGAGGAGGGAAGTGTCCAACAAATGTGGACCTCTGACAGAGGCTGGGGGTACCACCCTGGCCGGTGCCACATATAACAGGGGGAAGGGTGGATGCTGGCACCATTGTACGTCCCTGCCCCAGGGGAAAAAAATCTGCAAAAAATCTATCACCAGCCACTAATGATGGCCCCCACCTCTGCCACTGCTCCCTGCCACAGTCCAAAGTCTGCCAGGGTCCTGCTCCCATGACCCCACCCTGGGGGGCAAGCCAGGGCTTTGTGACATGTTTCCTGGGAGGGGGTGCCTGCCTGGTGGCTCCACCCAGGGGGAAGCCTGGGGATGGGGGAGCAGTGAGCAGGTTGGGGGACCAGAACCTCCGAGCTGGTGGGGGATAAAAAAGATAAAGCATAGCACTTCAACCTGTGAACTTTCGGCTGGGTGAAAAATGGACTGGACCTTCCTTACAGTTTTTGGTATCATGCTTCCTAAAGCAAAACCATTCTGACTCTGGTGGATGACACTGTGTAAGTGGTCCAGTAACCTGCTGACTACTAGCTTTGCAATAATTTATTATCGATATTCAGTAAAGACATTGGTTTATAATTTTCTATGTGGTTTGGAGATTTACCCTTATTCAGTATTAAAATCACTTTAGCCTGATACATAGATTTTGGAAGGACCCCACTGACATCCATCAGCTCATCTGTCATCATTTTAATCTTAATCCAGCTTCTGAAATGCAATAAGAAATTCTGGTCAGAATCGATCACGGTCAGGTGATTTGTGTGACACTTGGACAGCTGGTTCTGATTGCTCTATGATTTTGTAATATAAAAATGTGATTGTCCTGAGACATCCTGTGCTCCTGGGATGACCTCCCCCAACCCGCTTTCAGTTCAAAGGACAGGACATGTTAAACAGCAGAGCTCTGTAATGTGATTAACTTCCAAAAAGTCACATTTTATGGCCTTGTTGTTCAGCTGTGCTTCTTTGAAGCCAGGAACTAAAATATCCATTTTATGACATCTTCAGAGGAAAGAACAGTTAATTTTAACTGGTGCTAAAAGAAGCTGTATGACAGCTAAGTGAGAAAAACTGCAGCATTGTAAAATTCCTGTGATGTTTTGGGAAGCAGGAAAATAACATTAGATCGAAGGAAAGATCAAAGGGTCATGTGGGGAAACAAGTTTTTGTTGATGTCACCTTATTTAATATACTCCCTGAGTGATGGGACACCCTGTGTGTATTAATTTTTATATTTAACAGGGAGGAGCTAGGCGACAGCTTTTTTAGGGTGAAAGATGGCGGCTACGCTGGGCTAGCCGTCGGACTGTCGGACTGTAGTTTGTGTGCATGCGTTCATGTTTTGTTTTATTTTAATTTAAATTCGTTTTATTTAATTTTAATTCTTGAGTTTTTAAGTTTTTAGTCACCTGGACTGCGGCGAGGCTGCATTGGCGGTAGTGTGGAGAGGCGGTATCGGCGTTCGGTCGTCTGGACATCTGCTAGCAGCATCTTTTGGCGTTTGCGGCCGGCTGGCTTCTTGGATGGTCCAGATTCGATCCGTGACTGTGGTGCAGGGCGCAGGGTCCAGGGTCCTAGTGTGTCTCGGTTCTTGTACTTTGGCAGCGTGGTGGTCGCACTTACATCTGTGTCCTTGACCTTGCGTCCTGCATTTTTCTGAGTTTATGTTTGGTGTCCTACAAGTGCAGCTGCAGTCAGAATATTTTGAGACTGAGCTGGAGTCTCTACTTTAAAGACGTGCATCTGCAGAAGAAAAAGCTGAAAAATGCAGTATGCCTGTGAATTGCTGGTGAGCAAAGTCAACTTGTGGGGTTGAAAAGTCTTTTTCAGACTGTACTTTGAATATATTCTGAGATATTTTACAGACCTTGCGTGCTGCCTGCCTAGTTTAAACGTCTCCGGCCGTGTTCCAGCTCCGTCTCGATTTCTGGCTGGGATTTACTGTGATTGGGCTTCTAAGGATTTTGGGCTCTATTCAGCATCTTTAAGGCTGTGGCGACTAATTGGATTTACGTCTGGTCCATTTGGAGTGGCACTGTATTGTTAGCAGAGACTACTACGATTGAAGGATTTGTCTTTTGGAGTATGGGTTTTCCCTATCTTTTGGCTTTAGCTCTGGTGACCTGCACAGGGGTTAGGGGTCGGGGCCTGTTGGAGAGCCGGCCTTCGACCCTATTCCCCTAGATTCCCGGCGGAGTCGGTCGGTGGGCTGACCTGGCCTGGAGTCGTGGTGTTGGGTCACCATTGTAGCTTAATAGCTGCTACTGAATTTGATTTAGTGGAACCTGCGATTTGATGTGTGACTTTCTTTGAAAACCGGGATTTCCTGTTTCTTCAATTCTACTTGGAAATTCTGGTTTTTGGATATAATAAGGACTTAGTGGCCTGTATCATCGATTTCTTCAATGTCCCAATTAAGTGACTGGAGAGCTCCTGCAAGATAAGTGACTGTGGAATATTAATTGTTTTATTATATTTTTAAGAAATTGCTTCTTTAGCTTCTGTTTTATTGTATGTGAAGTTTATTTGTTTTGTGGGATAATTGAGCAGTGAGAGTGCTTGTTTTCCAGCTTATAGCTCACCCTGCTGGTTTCAGTGAGAGTGTCTTGGAGGGTGGTCTTTAAAATTCCCTCTATGTATTTTTTATTTATTTTATTATTATTAGTGTTAGCTCTGTGTTATTTTATTATCCCCTGGCTGTGAGAGGGCTTGTGGATATAAAATAGTTTAATTTTGTATATTATTTGTTGTATTAGTTTATTAGTTTATTTTTCTTTTGGTGGGTGGTGGTGTTATTTGTTTTTTTATTTATTTTTGGTTTTATTTTGCTACGACAGCCTGATGTGCTGGTCAGCTTTTCCTGCTGTTTGTTACTCGGACTCCGCTCTCCATGCCCTCCGCCCCTTTGTCTTGCCCCCCTTGCCAGCCCATGTCTACCATCGGTGTCGGGCGTTAGGATTGTGCGAGGGGGGTGGAGGAATTGGGGGGTGTGGAGGGTTGTGGACAGTGGAGGATCGGGTCTCCCATAGGGTGGTTCGGCCTCGAAGATGCCCTGGGGCGAAATGGTTTCTGGAGCATGGTAGTCCCGTTCTGGTTCCCATACCAAAGGGTACCTCTAGTATTCGAGGGCAAGTGGTTGGGACAACTCGTCAACCTCGTCTGACCTGGGCGTTGTTGTGCAATGCCAGATCTGTCCGTAATAAAACAGGTCTTATTATGGACTTTGTTGCAGGAGCAGATCTGGCTTGCATTACTGAGACCTGGTTGGATGGGAATGTGGCCCCGTTTTTAGAGGCCGCTGTTCCTACCGGGTTCTCGGTTATACATCGCCCGAGATTAGACCGCAGTGGGGCGGGTGGCGATCTGTTTTAAGATCGGATTGGGCCTAACTGTTGTTCCAGTTGAGGTGGCAATATCATTTGAGTGTACTGTGGTGGCTGGTGTGGGGTGCAGGATTGCTCTCATTTACCGTCCACCAGGGGATGAGAAGCTTTTCCTGCAGGAAATAGCAGACTTTGCCGACGACATGGCTTTGGAGTCACCCAGATTGATGGTACTGGGCGATTTCAATGCATGGGTAGATGAAAAATCTTCACTTTTTGGTCAACATTTCGTCCAGATGATGACATCGCTGGGCTTCACACAGGTTGTTTCCACAGTCACCCATAAAGGTGGTCACTCTCTTGATCTTTTTTTTCTCCTGGGGATTGAGGCATCCGACTTGGTGGTGGAACCAGTCGGTTGGTCTGATCATTACTCAGTTGGGTTCAATTTTGAGGCCCCCCTGGGTAGGTCGGCCCCTGTGGAGTTGGTCAAGTACCACCCATTGCGGGATGTTGTCCCTGAAGACCTGATGGCGGTCCTTGACTTCTCGCTGTTTGACGATTTGTGCTCTGATCCTGAGCGGCTTGTGGTGATCTATAATGAGACCATCTCGGCTGCCCTTGATCAGATTGCACCTGCCCGTGTTCGTCCCCTTCCGTGTCGTCCCGTCGCTCCTTAGTTTGACGAGGGGTTGAGGGGGCTCCGGAGGTTGGGGCGCAGGTTGGAGCATCGTTGGAGGAAGACTGCCTCGGATGCCGACCATCTTATTTTGTTAGAGCATTGCAAGCTCTATCAAACCGAAATTTCCCGTAAGAAGGCAGAATTCCTATCCAGGGAAATTTCTGCTGCCCAGAATCGACTGGCTCAGCTCTTCAGAACTGTTGACAGACTGTGCAACCCAGTCTGTCAGCAGATCCGTCGAGTTTTTGCACAGATTGACTGTGAAGAGATCGCTCGGTTCTTCGTTAATAGGGTGGAAGACATCAGGAGGCAGTGTCCCCGACCTCACTCTAAGGTTGTTGCAGTTGACCAGTGTTTTGTTATGGCGCCTGGAATTTCCTGGAGTACTTTTGACCTGACGGATTTCATAGACACTAAGAGGATTGCCTGCGAGATGCGCCCAACGTGCTGTAGGTTGGATCGGGGTCCTACTTCCCTGATTTTGGGATATAGTGAGGTTATCGGCCCGATCCTTGCTCAGATTATCCGGTGCTCCTTGGAGACGGGAGTTTTTCCTAGCTCTCTGAAGGAAGGGGTGGTGACTCCCCTTCTGAAGAAAACTTCCTTGGACCCGGATGACCTAGCTAATTACCCGATTCTAATCTTCCTTTGTAGGGAAGGTTATTGAAAAAGTTGTGGCGACTCAATTAGACAACCACTTGACCATCCATAGTCTATACGAACCTCTCCAGTCTGGTTTTCGTAAAAGGCATAGCACCGAGACTGCTCTGGTTTGGGTGCTCAATGATCTCCCGATGGCGAGAGATCGGAGACATCATTCTATTCTTGTTCTCTTTGATTTGTCATCAGCCTTTGATACTGTGGATCATGGGGTTTTGCTTGAACGCCTGGGGTCCATCTGTGGACTTTCAGGTATGGTTCATCAGATGGTTTTCATCTTACCTCGAGGGGAGAACGCAGAGAGTGGTCTCAGGATTACATTCTTCCAGAGCCTTCTCTCTGCCCTGTGGGGTTCCACAGGGTTCGGTGCTTCCCCCATGTTATTCACAGTATATATGCTACCCCTCGGAGACATTGTAAGATGGTATGAGCTGAGGTTTCACTGCTATGCTGATGATATCCAGCTCTACCTGTCTTTTACACCCGACCAGGTTAGTGCTGTCTCAGTGTTGAATAAGTGCCTTGTAGATATCCAAGACTGGATGAATTCCAGCGGTTTAAAGTTGAATAGAGGAAAGACTGAGGTTATGGTTGTGGACCCCGGCTGCAGGGTTGGGGGTTTTGGAGTGGGGTCCCCCTCTGGAATAGTTCTAGGGGGTGGCCAGATCCCATTTCTGAACGGGTGTGTAACCTGGGTGTAGAGCTTGACACAGAGTTGACCCTTCGTTATCAGGTGTCCTCTGTTGTCAGGACTGCATTTTTCAATCTGAGAAACATCTCCAGGATTAGGCACCTGGTTCCCCCTGATGACTTGCCGGTTTTGGTCCATGCCTTTGTGACATCTCGCTTGGACTACTGTAACTCCCTGTACCTAGGGCTTGCTGGGGTTGATATCTGCTGCTTGCAGCTAGTGCAGAATGCAGCAGCACGTTTGTTGTCTGGGGTTTCAAGAAGATCTCATATTACCCCTGTGTTGCGCTCTCTGCACTGGCTGCCTATACAGTGGTGGATCACCTTTAAAGTAGGTCTTTTGACCTACAAAGCCCTACATGGGTATGGTCCTGACTACTTGAAAGAGCTTTTGGTGCCTTACACCCCTTTGAGACAGCTTCGCTCGGCTGACGAGGGGTTGCTGGAGATTCCAAGGGTTAATTTGAAGTCTTCTGGAGCCCGTGCTTTTGACTTTGTGGCTCCATCCCTTTGGAATTCTCTACCCCGTCCGCTCTGAGAGAGTACAACAGTGGATATTTTTAAAAGGGCTTTAAAGTCCTTTTTATGGAATAAGGCCTTTTCACCCATATTGTAATTGGTTTTATTTGTTCAAATTGCTGTTTGTTTTATTGTATTTGCTGCCTGGTTTTATGAACTGTACAGCGCCTTGAACATTTGAAAGGTGCTAAATTAAATAAATGTTATTATTATTATTATTATTATTATTTAGAGACAGTTTAACTGTATTCTGTATTTCCACTTAGAGACATTCCTGTTTGGACTCTCTTGAAACAACAGCTAACTAAAGCACTGTAAGAAGGTATACATTAGATAGACAACTCTAAGTGTATTGTGGTAGGAGTTTATGTTCGTATTTTGACCTTGTTCTTTTAAGTGATTGTATGCTTTGTGATATATTGTTCTGTATGTACATTTTACATATTTTTATCCATTTGTTTAGTAAATCTATATTTAAAGAGACTGCCTGGTGTGTCTTCAAAATTCTTTTGCCTGTGAAGTACAGATGGTTAAAGTTGACACTGTTCATAAGCTTCATGGTAATGCCAAACTGAGAAAAGGTAAGTATTTTCCTAAGGTCTTTCATAAAGTTTTTAGGGTTCATTTTGGATACCTGGTTAGGTGCCCTTAGGCATAAGATATCTAGCATTTCCCTGAAGAGAATTATCTGAGCCTGTACATATGGGTACACTAGCATAAGGTTTACAGTTTGAATCCCTCCAGAACTTGAGATCAAAGGTGATTCAGACCCACAAAATAGACAGGAGGGTTACCCTATTCAAAATAATATACTCAGAGGTTGGCACTGTGGGAGCAGAGGGTCTAACCTGCTGAGTGGGGCTGTGACAATTTGTTCCTAATCAGATTATCAATAACTTTTTAAATCTCTATATTATTTATTTATTTAAAAGTTGGTAACTGGTAACGGCACAGTGAGCTGAGGCTCATTTCCAATTGTGACCCGGGGAGAAGTGAGTTACAAATACAGACAAAGGGCAGAGACATCAATCCAGACATTAATACAAAAGGGAAAATTATAAGTAACAAGGCAGCAGCTGTCAATAAACCACAATAGGAGTCACAGTGCTTAAAATAATAGGTCATCACAGGGTTACAGCAGTGGAACAGTAGAGGAGTAAACAGTGTCTAGGAGCTGTCAAGGGTCAGTAGGCTGAGCCATAGCACCAAGGGAGGATTAGGGAGGTTGAGGAGGGGGACTAGAGAGTTAAAAGGTAAAGAGCAAGGTGGTACTGGAGTGAGCCATAGCAGGTGCTGGAAACAGGGAGGGAAGTGGATCAGTGAATGTGAGAGGAGAGATTACTGCAGTGGAAGAGGAAGCAATATGTTAAAGCTGGTAGTCCAGATGTAGTGCATGGATGAGGGAGAGAGAAAGAACGGGAGTCCCTGTAGTGCAGTGGGTAGGAGGATAGATTAGCAGGTGATAGAAGGGAGGAGAGACAGGAGAGAAGGGTCCCAAACCAGTATTTGGCAGTGAAGGTCAGACAGTGTTGTAGACATCTGTTGGGAAGAGGAGTGATGGAGAGAGAGGAGTAGAGAAAGCAGTAGTGAGCATGGAAAGGGGAGTTTGTGCCAAAGTGACAGAAAGAGTTTAGGAGGGTATCAAGCCTAGTGAGCAACACAGTGGGGGCAGTGACATGGACTATATCAGCATAGTCAAATACTTGTAGGATCATTTTGGTGATTAGTTGATGATGTATTTGAAGGGACAGGCAGTCTTTGTTTCGATATAGGATCCTGAGCTTAGGGTGGAGCTTGGAGCAGATGGCATCAATGTGAGTGGTGTAGCCAAGGTGGCTGTCCAGCCAGACCCTTAGGTATTTGAATGCAAGTACTACCTCAAGAGTGAGGTCATCAGGGATGGAGAACACAGGGAGAGTCTGAAGCCTAGGCAACTTTTGCCTGATGCTGAAAATCATGGAGACTTTCTTTTAGCACTGAGTTTGAGCTGGTTTCCTTGAAACCAACTCAGAACATTGTTAAACTCATATAGGAGGGGGGATTGCACATCTGCAGAAGATGGCCAGAGGCATAGAGTATGGTATCATTCACATACATGTGGATGTGAGAATTGATGCAGACAGAGGGGAGATCATTTATGAAGAGGGGGAATAGGATAGGGCCTAGTATGGACCCTTGGGAGACACCAGCCAGGATGGGAAGAGGGAGTGAGAGATCATTTCCTACCTGGACTGACTATTGCTGGTCAGAGATGTAGGATCAGAACCAGTTTACTGTTGAGCCTGACAAGCCAGCAGAGGCTAGTTTGTTTAGGAATAGGGAGTGAGACACAGAGTCAAATGCCTTAGCTAAGTCTATAAAGATGGCAGCAGTGATATGACCCTGGTCCATCCCTGAGAGGATGGAGTCTGTGACCCACAGTAGGAAGGAGATGGTGGAATGATTCCTACTGAAACCTTCTTGGAAGGGGGAGAGAGTGTCAGTGTAGGAGAGGAACTCACCAAGTCTGGAGTAGACAATGGATTCTTGTAGTTTGGCGAGGGAGGAAGTAGAGATATGGGTTGGTAGTTGCCAGGGAGGGATGGGTCACCAGCTTTGTAGAGGGGCAACACTTTTGCTAACTTCTAAGCCTTTGGGGATGGAGCAGGATTGGAATGAGAGGTTTAGGAGCTGGGTGAGGGGAGTGACTATAGCAAGGGCAGAGATATGGAGAATCATAGGATGGAGTATGTCAGGGCTGGATTTGGAGGGGTTTAAGGACAGTAGCGCTTGGTAAATTTCCTGAGGGGAAGCAGGTGGGAAACAATAACCTCCTGAAGATGGTGGGCAGGAAGTGTCATGGGGCGGGCAGAAATAATCCGGGTGAGCACAGGTAGTAAAGAATTTATTGAAGACGTCAATGACAAAGGAGGGGTCGGACACAGAAGAACCATCCAAAACAAGGGTTGGGAGAGTGGATTAGGAGAGAGGGTCAAGAAGGGAGTGAATTACGTGCCAGAATTTTGAAAGTGAGTTGTGATTTGAGTGGAGGTGGGACCTAATGTAGTCAGTCTTAGTTGTGCAGACTGCCTTTGTATATGGATTCCAGAGAATTCTATTTGTGAGCAGGTCAGCCTAGGAATGGGAGGCTTTGAATGCAGCCCAAGCTCAGTCATGTGCCTTATATGTGGCAATAAGGTTCTTTGTGATCCAGGGGTGATGTGTTCGCTTAACTCTGTCTTTCTTTAGAAGAGCATGGAGATCCCATTTCCGAAAGAGGATATTATTGAATGAGCTAAGGGAAGAGTTTATATCGGGGTGGAGAATACTGGAGACCAATCTGCACTGTAGAGGCCATGGAGAAGGGTATTTGTGCTGAGGGTATTAAGTGGACAGTGCCAAATGTATTTTGGGCATTAACATGGAGGATGCACTTTTCTTATGCAGTATGTCAAGCAGTGGTTGCTGAATGCATAAGGGAGGACGCCTGAGGTGATGGTATGGTGGGGATGGGAGGAGAAGATCCAATCAAGGAGGGAATGGTTTGAAGAATGTGAGTTACAGTGGGTTGGTTCAGACAGAAGTCGAGTAAGATTAAGGGAGTCAATTATTTGAATAGAGGATTTAGAGGAGGGGGAGAGCCAGTCAAGATTGAAGTCTCCTAGGAGGATAAGCTCACCAGAGGCAGCATGGGAAGAAATGTAGGTAATGCAGGAGACCAGGGATGCAGGTGCAAGCTTGGGAGAGGCGTAACACACAGCCACATAGATTGGGAGAGAGGAGGGGAGGGAAAGGTTGACAATGAGGAGCTCATGGGAGGAGAGGGAAGATTCACGTAGTGTGATGGAACAGGTGAGGAACTGCTTAACACACATGGCAATACCACCACCATGTTTGCCATGGTCTTGTCTAAATAAGTGGAAGTAAGGAAGGATGAGGGTGGAGTCTGGAATCCTGGCAGATAACTAGGATTCAGTGATACAAAGGATATTGGGGGAATGGTGGGCTATCCAAAGTTTAAGAGTTTCCAGCTTGAGAAACAGACTCCTGGTGTTTAAATGAATGAGATGGAGCCCATTTGGAAGACAGGGTGTGAAGAATGGGGGGACAGGGCTGGGCTCTACATCCCTGGCCAGCTGTAGGAGGAGAAGGAGGAATGGGTGTAAGAGGGAAAGCTTGTGTTCTTTGGGAGAGTGGGGGGGGGGAGCGACAGTGACAAAGAAAGACCTTGAGGTTGAGCATAGGGGAAGACAACAGGCCAGGATGAGAAAAGGGGTCAGAGAAGAAAGTAAGAGGGATTGGGATGTGGGGTGTAAGGGGAGAGCAAAAGGGGGGCTCATAGTAAGGGAGGTTTGTTAGGTTGTGGAAGAGTGGGGGTAAGTGAATTGGGGGCAGGGAAAGGAAGGAGAGTAGAGAAGCAAGGAGGAGAAGGAGTTGGGGCATGGTTGGGGGAGTGGGGGGAGAAGTGGGAGGATAAGCGGTATATAGGAAAGACTGTGGTGCGTGTGAGATGTAGAAGTGAGGTAGGAGTAAGATTGTACTAATAAGGTGTGGCTGGAAAACAGTGTGAGTAGTAGCAGCTAGTAAATTAAACAGTAAGGTAAGGTAAGGAGAGCAGGCTCAGACTGGCGACAAAGCTAGTACCTAGTGCACCTTTGTTTCTGGGTTTGTGGTTTTGCTGCTTGTGCGGGGGGGGGGTCCAACCTTCTGAGCTGGGAAGGGCAACAGCCCTCATGACTCACAGGAACAGGAGAGCAGAGAGATTCCAAGGTGAGCACTGTATGTGAAAACATGTCCTGTAGCAACTTAAAAGGAACTTAACTGAATCTAAATAAAGCTGATTATTTTCTGAGTCTGAACATGAGGTTTTTTTTGGTAGCTTGTTCTATAATACTCGAGAATGACCATACACAAATCTGTGACATCAGTAGCCAATGCCCATTATTATCCTGATGGGTGGAAATAAGATTATTTTCTTTTTTGCCTTTTTAAACAGTGAGCCAGAAAACAGTCTTCAAAGGCATGGAGCGAGGAGTGCACCAGCAAATGCTACAGTGCATTACCAAAAAACAAAGTAAAAAAAAAACAAGTGTAAATTGCATCTGCATCAAGGAGACAAAGGACCGAAGATACATTAGCTTTTAGCTATACATGGTATTTATTTGAATATTAGTGTCAAACAATGACAATAAAATTGGTATTCACAGTGAAAAACACACATGCATGCTATGTCACACTCTTGTTTCGTCCTATTGACTACAAGGCTTCATCAACGATAATGCATTGAAGTAGCATTGTGCTGTATAAAAGCCACTGTTAAAGGCAAAATGTTAAAAGGTGAAGTGCACCCCATATATAAATGCAATCCATTATATGAAATATGAAAGTGCCAAATGTATACCATTAAGAAAACATGGTTCAAGTATAACCAAGTACAATACTTATTAAAACAGAAGGGAGACAAGAGTGGAATAATAAAACCCATAGGGATAAAAACACTTTTGTATAGAAAACCCTACTACAAAATAATGCTGAGGCGCATATCCAGAGGTCACGAACAATCAGTCAAGGGTCCATGGGCTCTTGAAATGGCTTCATTCTTGAAAAGTCACTCTCTAGGATGTAAACAAAGTAATGTACATTAGTAATATAATCAGAAAATATATTTTCATGTACGCCTTCCCATATACACCATCATATCTCCCCTCAGGTTCTATCAGACAGGACCAATTACAGCTATCAAAATGTGAGGCAAAACAAAATGATCTAAAATGATTAAAAAATATAACAGAGCAAAAACTAATACCTCTCATATTAGATTTTTCAAAAATCTAAGTTGTAAGTATTTTTAATATTCAGGTTTGTCCACTGGAGCTTTATCAGACAAGATCTCTTATAGCTATCAAAATATAAGACAAAACAAAATTATCAAAGAATGCCCCAAAACATATTCATGAGAAAGCAAAAAAAAATGCTTTCTACTCCTCAGATCTGTCAGAGTCAGAGGGGAGAAGAACAAGGGCTAACAAGTACATACAATAGCATACTGAGTGTGACGTGAAATACACACAGCAGGACTTAAACACAAAGATTGCCTCAGGAATGCCACTTGGTAGGCCTGGTGACATGGGGGGTTAAGACATTGAAAGCCTTACCTCCTGCCACAGTGGCAGCCTGTGTTCAGGAATGAGCACGGGTTGCCGGGGATCCGCAGGGTAAGAAAGGATCAAGCATCTTAGGGACAACTCTCCTTTCCCAAGGGGGATGGCCAAGCCATTTTGTTCATGACTGCCACTGGGAGGTAGTGCAGGCATGAGTGGCTCAAAGTGGGGGGCTGGGCAGCGTAGGACAGGTGTGCCTCCAAACACACGCACTGGCACCATAGCTGGGGGAGGGGCAAAAAGTGGGAAAGCTAAGGGCCTGAGCTTTGTGAAGCCCTGCCCATGCCTTGGTGGTATGTCCTGCTGCTCCGTCCTGGAGCAGATCTGGATATGCTTGGCTGGGGGGAGGATGGCCCTCCCTCCACTGCCCCACCACAGGGGGGAAATCTGTGAGGGAATAAGCTGCAGGATCAGGAGAGAAATAAGGGACAATGGCTGAACACAGGGGAGGGCTGATGGCCACCCAGGTCTGCTAAGGGAGGATAAAAACTTTTGTGGAAAAAAAAAATGCCAGGTCAATATTGTCATTAAGCCCTCGACCTTCTCTGGCACCTACCTAAAGATCCAGAGGCTCTCCCTTCATCCTATTAGTTTCATAAGGTTGCCACTTCTTGGGCTCAAAGAAACTTTTTTTCTATTGCTGCCAAGAGAACATTATGAGTACCACCACTAGCAGTTTGATGTGCTGCACCATGGCGTATGAGTCATTCCCTTGTTGGATAGCCCTTATGTGTTCACCCACACGTATTTTAAACAGTCATGTGGTGCAACCCAAATAGAAGGCTCTGCAGTTGCATTCCAAAAGATACACTACCCCTGTAGTGTCACAGGACATAAAATCCTTAGTCTTAAACACTTTACCTTCAGGACCATTAAAAGAGCTTATGTTCTTTACACACGGGCAGTATTTACACTGTGAACAGAAAAGTGTGTCAGCTGGATCCTCTTCAAAAGTTCAACCAAAGATTCTGTGGCGGCTGGTAGGTGAAATATCATAGAGTATAACGTAGATGTGACTGTCTCTACTTTACACAGTATTTATTCCATCAAAACAAACTGGCACCAGGACGCTCTAAATCAATACAAAATGACTTTATTATATAACATTTAAAACAGCAGACAGCACTCCCGACCGGTTTCGCTGTGCTTGGCTTTTTCAAGGGAACACAAGTGAAAGAATCAAATACACTTAAATATACACATCCACCTATCAAAAGAGCTAACTAATTGTAAGTTCATAATTAATTTAAAGCGACAAGTGCACAGTTGCTTTTACCACATATCCAAAGATGAACTTTTACAAACAAACAGTGGCTCCTTGACCTATCTGTTGAGAATGATGTTCACTATAACATCTTTATTATTATTAATATCATATTTTTATATAGATATCATGGTCCAATATTTATTTATATATCCTTTCTGTTATTTAACATATTTAGACCACATTTTCTCAATACAGGTTTCTATAGCTATAGTAACAAATTGTGGCATGATAAAAAGCCTGAATAGTAATACTGATCCCCATGTTGTATGGGAAAATTATTCTAAGAGGGCACATTTTAGATACATAGTGCTATTTTATATAGATTCCCTATCCAGGACTACTTCTTTTTATTCTCAAAGGTCATTATTACCTCTAGAAAACTTATGGTCAGTAAATTTCCTTATATATCTTATAGATCTCTTTCTCACCAATTTCTGTTGTCCTTATTATTCCTACCTGCATTTGCATATTACGTAATGTAAAATACATAATTTTGATGACCACCAATATTATCTCCTATCATAACTGTACAGCATACATATTAGTGTTTATTCAAAAGTGGCATTATGTCCATGTTTTCATTTAGACCTGGATCGTATAAAGCGCCCAGCTGGAAAATCCACAGTGCTTTTCTATATAATAGAATACTATCCAGATTACCTCCTCTTTTCCATACATAGCATTTTTCTGTGCCTTTGAAGGAGAACTTATGGACATTCTTATCGTTGTTCTCAAAAATATGAACTGCAAGAGCATTTCTAAGATCAATATTTTCTATTGCCCTCATATGTTCCCCCACCCGCACCTTCAATTGTCTAGTGGTTTTACCCATGTAGAACTTGTTGTAGGTGCAGGCTGCCATATACAGCACATATGTACTGTCACAATTAATACAGTTTCTGATGTTATACACCTTAGTAGCATTTAGACTGGTAAATAGTACAGTTTCTTCCATCATCGAGCAGTATTTGCATCTACCACATTTATAGTTGCCTGCTGGTAAATCTGGTAGCCATAACTGTCTATTATTTTCCATAGGCTGAAGGTTATGGCCCAGATATTCAAAAGGGTTGCACCATGCACAATAGGGTTGTGCCTGCGCAAGTCCGAACTTGCTCCATTCTGCGATATTCAGTAGGAGGCAGTTGCGCCACTGAAAAAGGCTGAGCACCAGTGCAATGCAAATGAATGCATGCTGAACTGGAGGGGGAGGAACCATGCATAAACTGCACAGCCCAATATTCAGCTGGAGTGTGCAGGAGTTGTGCAGGCGGCGCAATCCCTGCCGCGCCAACCTTTGAGCCAAAAAAAGGTTGGTTGAGGGCCACCCACAGGTGAGCTGCTGCATTGCAGGGCGCAACACAGCAGCTGCCACCTGTGGCTGGCCCCCCACCCACTCCCTGTGCCCCGCAGCCCGATCGTGGGCAAAGCAGTGTAGAATTGGAAGTGAGAGAGGCCCCTACTATAGAGGCTTTTAAGAACTGTATGAAGACTTTTTTATTTATGTAGGCTTTTGGAAATTGAATTTTATGTATGTTATTTTAAGGAAATGTATACGGTATACATATTGTACAGTTTTGTGCGGTGCCCAGAGCCTTTGGGATTGGGCGTCTTTTTAAATAAAATTGACATTGACATTGACATAGAATCCCCCCACCACCCCCTACTGGCCCGATCGTGGGCATAGTTTAATTCCCTCCCCACCAGCCCGATCCAGGCAGCAATGTGGCTCCCCACATGTATCCCTGGTGGTCCAGTGGATCAACAATCCTCATCACGGGATGGTATTAAGTAAACCCACCTAACGTATCCCTGGTGGTCAGTGGACCCGTAAATCCCGATCACGGGATGGTAGTCAAAAACAACCCTCTGAACCGTCCCCTGGTGGCTAGTGTCCCACCCCACCACCACGAAGCTCCACCACCCCTGCCTCCTCGGCAGCCGGCAGGCGGCAGCACCCACCCGCCTGCCGCCCCGCGCCGACTGACTGCCCGGTAGGGCTGCATGCCCATTGGTGCAGAGCAAGAGCCAATGTATTCATTCACAAAACTGACTGTCTTCTAGGGTATGGGCTGCACGCCCATTGGCTCTGCTCTGCACCAATAGGCGTGAATTTACCGGGCAGTCGTCGGGCGGGCGGCAGGCGGGGATGCTGCCACCACCGCCGCCGGGGGTGGTGGGGCTCGTGGGTGGGTGGGTGGGGACACTAGCCACCAGGAATGTGTTCGGGGTGTTTACTGACTACCATCCCGCGATCGGATTTACGGTCCACTGGACCACCAGGGATACGCTTTGGGGGTTTACTTAATACCATCCCACGATTGGGATGTACGGTCCACTGGACCACCAGGGGTACCTTCAGGGGGAGCTACATTGCTGCCCGCGATCGGGCTGGTGGGGGGGAATTAAACTATGCCCACGATTGGGCCAGTGGGGGGTGGTGGGGGGATTCTACACTGTTTTGCCCGTGATTGGGCTGCAGGGGGCGTCGGTCCCCGACGGCTGCTGCCTGGCAGGGCGCAAGTTCTCAGGGATCGGCGCACCTGCATGTTAATGGCATGCAAATGGGGCCATAATCAGATGCAAATGGCCCCCCTGCACCTTGCATGAATTATGGCCCCATTTGCATGTCATCTTTTGAATATCAGGATTTTGCGCATGGCGCAAGGGTACTTGCGCCACCACAAGTTGAATGCTCCACTCTGACAACTTGCGCCAGGGGGTGATATTCAAAGGAGTTGCTCAAGGGCACAACTCCTTTGAATATCGCTCTGGACACACCCCTGCACAACTATTTTGTGCAGCGCAAGGGCTTGCACCACAAAATAGCGCAGTTTGAATATCCGGCCCTATGTGTCAACATATTCGCCAAATTTCTACCTCTTTTTTAACTAAATCTGGGCATTGAATGACAAATCCTACCCAAAATTAAATCTGAACTTAACATATTCCAGTGTTTTTTAATAATATTCCTCACTTCTTGAGATTTATTTCCAAAAGTTGTAACGAAATTCAGGCCCTGAGACTCATTCACTTTTTCTTTTTCTTGTCTTGGTTGTTTAATCAATTCATCTCTATTTTTCAATTTTACTTCTGTTTCTGTGTTATTTAGCACTTCCTGACAGTACCCCCCACGCCAAGATCTCTGTCTCATTTTACCACATTCATTTTGAAAATCTTCCTCCTCACTGCGGTTCCTTTTGACTCTTAGGAATTGGGACTTAGAAATGCTATTTTTCATATACTGCGGATAACAGCTTGTCGCATAGAGTACTGTATCCCTATCTGTCTCCTTACGGTACATATTAGTCCTAATTGTACCATCTACTTTTTTAGACATTGACAGATCTAAGAAACATATCTCACTCATGCTAGCAGTTTATACAGTATTTACACTGCCCACATCAAAATGATCCTCTGGGGGCAAGCATAAAACACAGTTTTCTGTACAGGGAAGGAACTGGAGACTATGGCATTCTTCACTGTATGTGGACGTTGGTTACACTTTGTTTGTTTCAATGTAACTAATCATTATTTGCATGCAACAGGTCTATAAACCACACAGGGTTCATTTCTCACAAGGTGCTTAAGGTTTCGATCTGTTCCTAAAATATCTCAGTTTTTACAAGTGACTTCTCTCACTTGTTTTGCCCTAATACTATAAGTTGTAACATAAACCACAGGAGTCCTTTTCTAATGTACTCACTCTCTGTCTTGGCACAAGTGTAATGATTCCTGTTTACCCCCAAGGACTAAGAATTAAAATTGGTGATACAATAAAAACTTGCCTTTAACCCTTAGGCTGCCAACAGAATTGGAGTGCATAGTAATTCTGGACTGATATATCAGTCCATGGCACAGCAAGGGTTACAAAAACAGTTACAGTGCAACAAAGGGCAGTTCAGACTGCAGAATAACTGTAGCAGCAAGTCCTTATGCCCCTTGCCAAGTGGGAGGTCAAAGGTCAGACACAATTCCTAACGGTACTGCTTCTGTCACCACGAGGCTCCCTTTTGCCCTGTTGCAGAAAGTCAGCTGAAATATAACCCAACACTCCCAGCCAGGCTCATGTTATTTTTTTTTGGGGGGTGCCTCCCACAGCATCCCCAACCAGCCACTCCTTCAGAGTGCCAAGGCCTTCCCTGCTGCCCTCCAACCCCTGCCATCATCCACCAGCCCCCATTGCAGCCTTACCTAGGTAGCCCAGCATATCCCTATGCTGAGAGGGTCCCTGTCTTCCAGGGGAGAATTGACTTACTGGCATGCTTCGCATCCCACGGGCTGCAAGGCTGGATCCGGACTGACTCCGGAGCTTCAGGCAGCAGGAGCCAGGCTCTCATCATCCGGCTGATTGGGGAGCCATTTTCCACGTGTGTTGCCCCGCCCACTACAGTTCTCAGCCATATGTGAGTGCTGACAACCTGGGGCGGGGGTGTATGGTGGGCATGTCAAGGCTACATGTCCCCCAAGCACACCGCCAATCCAACCACAGGTGGCCAGGTGGTACCCGCCCACCTCCAGGAGGGAAGCCTCCAATGGACACTTATGGGATGTACCTTCCTGCCAGTCTCTACTCCTGGCACCCGGGCTTGGGGCATGAACCCGGGTCACCAGTGTGCCAAGTGACCCCGTTTGCTCGGTGCCACAGAGCCAGCTCCAGGCTCTTGTTTAAAAGAAGTAAGTTGTTTGCTGACCCCGTTCACTGATGCTAGCAGCTTTATAGTCCCTGGACAGATCAGTTAAGAAGCAGGCTAGATTAGAAATTAGGCATTCCCACATTTACCCCAATGGGTATCCAGTGGTGATAGCGATAATAAATGAGCAACTGTAAAAACAGTGACTCATTTATAATGCTATCACCTTCAGCTTCACTGCAAAAGTAGCAATGAAATAGCGAGGAAGGCGCTCTAACGGGGAGGGATAGGGAGGTGGCGGGGACAGATAGGAAAGAGGGTTGAGATGGGAAGGAGGGCCTGCTGCAGCTGAATGAGCCCTGTGGTGTGGTTGGGAGGGTGGCTGACTAGGGTGCAGTAGGTACTGGGTTCGGGATGGACCTGGGGTGAGTATTTTGCCACTGCTTGAGGCTGCTTTTTGTTTTCCCCCCGCCAAGTTTTGCCCCCTCCTCGACATGCACCCCCCCAGGTAATGCAGGTTTTTTTTTGTATAATCTTTTTATTGATTTGAAAGTTATAACAACATGTACAGCAACACAGTACACAAACCAACAGACGCACGTACGCACTTCATAATTAATCATTACTCTATTGGCATAATGACTTTTGTTTATACATCTCTAAGTTATCCATTCTATGTCACAACATAATGATACATTAAATGATAGTAATGGATAGTTAATAAATATTAACTGGGGCATAAGTTTATGAAAAATGAATTGCAATTAAAAACATCCATAAGCTGATAACTAAGATAGTCTAAACAAATAAATATATAAGAATATTGACAGGCAGGGCATGGAGGGGCTCATTGAACTGTCATCCATTCTCCTTCATAATAATCCATGACACAAAGTATTCAACTCTTCCTTACCAAGCGAAGCTAAGAAGGGCGCCCATTCTCTATAAAAAGTCTCTCCCCTATCCCCAAGCATTAATGACAACCTCTCTAATGCTAAATTCTGTATCACCAACTGGTGCCACTGTTGTATGGTTGGAGCTACATTATTAACCCAGGTATTTTGAATACAGTGCCTAGCTAAGATCATTAATATTCTTATCCAACGGGGCATTAGTTCCCACTCTCCTGCCCCTTCTGGGCACATACCAAACAGCCCTACTAATGGGGGAGCCTACCATCCTATTTCCTGAAATACTTTATGCCAAAATGCCCTTAGGACACTACAATCCCAAAAATAGTGCATATATGTCCCCTTGTCTATCCCACATCTCCCATATAGGGGAGAGAGAGATGGATGCGCCCTATGCACTGCGATTGGGTGATAATAAAGCCTATGTAAAAATTTGTAGTGCGCTTCTTTGAATTTATTACGTATTAGCACTCCACTATGTCCCACCAGCATTTATTTCCAGTTATCCTCCGATATTTCCCTTCCTAGATCCTTTTCCCACAACTGCTTCACCCTTTGCGTATGATCCAGCCAATCTTGCTTCCCCACTCTTGCAGCCTTCCCAATAAATTCTTTGGGGTCTCTCTGTGTTCCCAATATCAATGCCTCTATTAAGCCCCAGCCACTCCTCCCCTCTCTATTTTCAACCCAAATGCTCAAAGTTGAAGATAGCAAAACAGCTGGTGTCCCTGTAGACCAAATCCCTGCTTAATGTCTTCTTATGTACTTAATGTACTATTATTAATCAGATTACCCACACATCTCACCCCACCTCTCTCCTATTCCCTGAAACCCCCGTCTTCTAACCCTGGAAGAAAAGAAAAAATTACTCACCTTAGTAATGTTGTTTCTTCTAATGGAGTCTTGCTATATTATGACAATTGCAGTTTGTCCCACCATTAGAACTGCTCCGGAGGTGAAAGAGTTAACTTCCATGCCAGGCATGGAACTTAGAGCACGAGCTCGGTTAGAAAAGCTCTGTCTGGGATATTTCAAACTGAAACCGTCAGATCTTTACGAGCAAAATTCACTAAGGTTCTGTGTGGAAGCTGTAACCTACACTAGCCAACTGGCTACTTAAATATTAACACGTTTTCCTGGTCCCAACACCAAGACTCAAGTCAGGGGACCAGAAAATAAGATAAGATAAGATAAAATAAAATACAACACCCAAACACCCCAAAAAAGAAGGGGTGGAAAACATAAAATGGGCATCAACAAGTGCCAACACTGGACTGCCCATCCCATACCCAAAGTAGAAGTTCTGAGAGGGGCAGGTTGGGGAGGTCATAATATAGCAAGACTCATTAGAAGAAACAACATTACTAGGTGAGTAATTTTCTTCAAACAACATGAAGTCTTGCTATATTATGACAATTGCAGACTACACAGCAGTACCTCCATGGAGGAGGGACAGAACCTACTTAGGGAATAGGCTCTGAAGCACGGTTGTGCAAACCGAGCATCCCTCCTGGCCTGGATATCCAGGAGTAATGCTTGGTGAAAGTGTGTACTGTTTTCCAAGTAGCTGCTTGACATATCTCTAAGATAGGGATGTCTCTGGCAGCAGCTAGAGACGAGCTGTACTCTGGTAGAGTGAGAGCCTCAGGCCTGAAGGGGAACCCTACCCAGTTTTGATAGCAAAATTGGATACAAGAGACAATCCACCTGGCAATGGATCTCTTAGAGGCAGGTTTCCTTTCCCAACCTCACCATAAGTGAGAAATAGTTGAGGAGTCAAACCTTGACCTTGGTGCGCCTCTATGTAGTAACTTAGGGCCTCTTAACATCTAAATCTGTGCAACCTCCTCTCACCAGAGGAGGAATGGTCAGTGAAGAACACTGGAAGAGAAATAGATTGATTAAGGTGGAAATCTGAAACCACCTTAGGCAAAACTTCCTGTTAGTCCTGAGGACTACCTTATCCCTGTGAAAGGAAATAAAGTCAGTCTCCACTGACAAAGCTTGTAACTCACTTATGCGCCTGGCAGAAGTGATGGCTACTAGAAACACAGTTTTCCAAGTCAGGTACTTAAGCTCTGCCGAAGACAGAGGTTCAAAGGGGGGTTGCATCAGCTGAGCAATGCAAACATTAAGATCCCAGGCTGGGGCAGGGTCCCTGAATGGTGGATTAGTATGAAGCAATCCCTTGAAAAACTTGGAAAATACAGGGTGAGCAGAAGAGAAGAGGGCTTCCCTGCTGAAATAAAAGCAGAAACAGCTGCCAAGTGCACTTTCAGGGTAGCTGGTCTCAGTCCCAAAGAATTAAGATGGACCATATAGTCCAAAATAGTGGGCAAATCAGCAGATTCCGGGGAAATATGCTTCCCAGAACACCATATGGAAAACCTTTTCCATTTAGAGTTATAAGTAGCCCTAGTGGAAGGCTTCCTAGAAGCTTTCAAGATTTCGAGAACACCGTGAGAAAGGTGTAGGTCAGCAAACTCTAACTCCTCAAGAGCCAGGCCTTGAGGTTGAGGGATTTGAGATTCGGATACCAAACTCTCCCCTGGGCACAGGTTAACAGATTGTGGTTCCTGGGGAGACACAGGGGAAGATGGACTGCTAAGGACAGAAAGAGTGGGTACCAGGGCTGCCTGACCCAGTCTGGAGCAATCAGAATCATATTGCAGGGCTGAGATCTGATTTTGACTAGCACCTTGAACAGGAGAGGGAAGGGGGGAAAGGCATAGAGAAACTTCCCTTCCCAATCGAGGAGAAAGGCATCCAGGGGGACTGAGCCCAACACTGGGGGCCTGCAACAAAACAGTGGAAGTTAATGATTGTCTGGGGCTGCAAAAAGATCTATCTGAGGGGTGTCCCATCTGGCAAAAACTATCCCCAGTACTCGGGGATCCAGTGACCATTCGTGATGGCCCTGGGAAATCCTGCTGAGAGCATCTGCCAGGACATTGTCCTTGCCTGGGAGGTGAACTGCTATGAGGGAAGTGTTCAGGGAATAAGCCAGAGACCACAACTTCATTGCCTCAGTGCACAAGGCCGAAGACCGAGTGCTCCCTTGTTTGTTGATGTACCACATTGTAGTGGTGTTGTCTGTTCTGACCTGTACCACTTTGTTCTGAACAGATGGAGAAAAAACCTGAAGTGCTAGAAAAACAGCTCTGAGTTCCAACAGATTGATGTGGAGCAGAGATTCCTGAGGGGACCACAATCCCTGGGTGGAGAGGTTGCCCATGTGAGCTCCCCATCCCAAAAGGGACGCATCTGTAGTAAGGGTCAAGGAGTGAGATAGAGGGGTGAAGGGAACCCCTTGTCTCAGATTGCTCTGATCCTGCCACCACTGAAGGGCCTGGATCAGAGTTCGAGTCACTGGGATCAACTTGGATAGGGGATCTCTTCTTTGAGACCAAAAGGCTCTCAAATGGAACTGAATGTCCCTCATCTGAAATCTTGCTCCTTGCACTACAGCTGTGGAAGCAGCCATGTGTCCTAGGAGCTGTAGGAAATGCCTTGCTGGTCGAGAGACCTGCAGAGTGAAGGAGGAGGCCAGGGCCACCAGGGTCCTTACCCTTTCTAGGGGAAGGAAGGCTCTGGCCTGCTTTGTGTCCAGTTCTGCACCTACAAAGGTGAGTAGCTGGACAGGTTCCAGAACTGACTTTGGAAGATTGAGAAGAAAGCCCAGAGAGGTAAGCAGCTGCTGGGTAACTTGCAGGTGTGATTTGACCTGGTCTGGAGACTGACCCACAATGAGCCAGTCGTCTAGGTAGGGAAAGATGGCAATCTTTTGCCTTCTTAAATGAGCAACTGCTACTGCCAGGCATTTTGTGAATACCCTTGGGGCAGAGATAAGGCCGAAGGGCATTGCTCTGAACTGGTAATGGCCTGAGGGCAGTTCGAATCTGAGGTACTTTTGGTGGGAGCTTCTGATAAGAACATGGAAGTAGGCATCCTTGAGGTCCAGGGAAGCTAGCCAGTCCCCTGGCCTTAGGGAGGGTAAAATCATTCCCAGAGTCACCATTTTGAATGTTGGTTTTAAAAGGTGCTTGTTCAGATATCTTAGGTCCAGGATGGGCCGCCATTCTCCTGTCTTTTTTGGGGTAAGGAAGTACCTGGAGTACAGACCCTTGCCCTGGTGTAGGGGAGAAACCCTTTCTACAGCTCTGAGAGCTAAAGGGTTGAGACTTCTGTTTCCAAAGCAAAGTCTCTAGAGGATTTGCAGGTGGAAAGATCTGATTCTCATCTTCGAAATTTTTGAAGCTGAGAATCAGACCCTGGCTTACTACTTCCAGGACCCACTTGTCTGATGTTAAAGACTCCCAGTCCTGGACGAAGTAAGCCAACCTGCCCCTACAGGTAATGGAGAACCTCCCTGGGCATCCCATCAGGGTGCCTGTTTGGCAGGGGTTTTAGGCTGAGGGGTGGGAGCAGGTCTGCTTGTACCCCGTCTGCCTCTCCCTCTGAAGAACCCCCTCTGAGCATAAGCCGAAGAGGAGGCCTGGGTTTGGTAAAAAGGCCTGCCTCTACCCCTGGGGGGCTGCCTCTGAGGAGTGGCTTGCCGTTCCTTGGCTTGTGCATTCTTGTAAGTGGTTCTATATTCATCCATTTTCTTCATATAATTCTCTGTCTGCTCCCCAAACAGAGAATTTCCCACCATAGGAAAATCCATAGCCTTAGCCTGGGTATCCTGTGACAAACTAGTACACCTGAGCCAAGCCAATCTACGAAAAGCTACAGATGTAGCCATGACTCTAGAGGATACATTATTAGAATCCACTGCAGCATGGAACTGCACCTTAGATGCCTCAATACCATCAGCAGCCACCTGCTCCAGCTCCTTGGCAAGCTGGCCAGGGCCTGTTTTGCTAAAGCCATGACAGTATCCCATCTAGATTTATGGTATCTGCCACATAAGCCATATAATTTGCTTGTCTGAGTCCCAAGGACGCTGCCATGTATTTTTTTAGCCATGGCATCAATCTTCCTGGAGTCCTTGTCAGGAGGATGTGAAGCCAGGTGAATATTAGCCTTATCACAGGCTGCAGCCTGAACTACCCCAACATGGCTGCATTGCTGTGAAAGAAATTCTGTATCAGGACCTGACAAAGTGTACCTCCTGTCCATCTTTTTGTCCACAGGAGGCACAGAATTAGAAGCTTTTAAAATTTTTATTGTTTGTTTCCTAAATGATTTGTGTAAAGGAATAGACAATCTCCTGGACTCTGGGATATCCATCATCTCTACAAAGTCAGGCTCCTCTTGCTCATCCACAGCTTCCTCCAATGGAAGCTGGAGGGTTTCAGCAACTTTTTTATAAAACAGAAAATGAGAAGGGGACTCAGAAAGCCTAGGGGGAGATTCTCCTAAAGGTCTGTCTGGGGAGATGTCCGGTTCAATGGGCACATCCAGACTTTCAAAGTCACATTCACACTGTTCATAATCATCCTCCCCCTCCTCTGGTTCATAAAACTCCTCTATATCATATTCTTGAACCGGTGGAACCGGCCGAACCGACCTTTTGCCAGATAGTGGCGGTTCGGACGGAACCGGAGAAAGTGACTGGACAATTTGGATTGTTTTGGCTATCTCTGCAGCAGTTGGAGAAGGAATTTTTGACTCCACACCTGCTGATTTTCTAGTTCTCTTTGCTGGAACTGGCTCCCCTGAGTCAGCTTTACGTTTGCCCGAGGAAGTCTCGCCCTGGTCAGAGGGCACTCCCTCCGGTTCGGTTGGCACCGAACCGGCTGGCTATCCGGGTCAGCGGACTTTTGACCTCTCGCTCCCCTGGAGCCTACCAACTCTTATCTAGGGTAGCTACAGGAAATTCTTGCAAATCTGGCAGTCTGCATTGAAGTGGTCAAACCCTAGACAATAAACACATGTGGTGTGTGGGTCAGCCTTGGCAAAGGCTACCCCACAGACACTATAGTGCTGAAATCCAGTGGGCCCATTTTTTCTTTTGGGTTTCTCAGACATAATGCCAGCCTAACCAAAAACTTGCCCTTTTTCCGGCAGTGCCAGGCAAGACACCCTTATTGGTTCCCAACTGTGTCACGGGTCGTGGAAAAAACCGTAATGAAATCCCTTTTTTTTAGAACCGATAAGAACCAGGAACCGCACTCTAAAAAGCTTTTAAATGCTTCAGAATAAAGTTTTAAAACAACCTGATCGGTTCAAACCGAACCGATAAACATTTACAAGTTCCACACAGAAATAAACCTGTCTATTACTTACAATACCACAGACAGAGCTTGAACCGATCGGTTTGCGGTTAAAATAATAATAATCGCGGTTGAATTTAACCGAGAAAAAACTCTTTAAACCGAGAAATGAACCGAGCAGTAGGAGGAATCTCAGGAGCGACTGTTCAGTGAGGCGGAGTAAAGAATCTGACAGTTTCAGTTTGAAATATCCCAGACAGAGCTTTTCTAATGGAGCTCGAGCTCTAAGTTCCATGCCTGGCATGGAAGTTAACTCTTTCACCTCCGGAGCAGTTCTAATGGTGGGACAAACTGCAATTGTCATAATATAGCAAGACTTCATGTTGTTTGAAAAGGGGTTCCCTAATACTGACAGTAATATTGTTTCCCTGACAATAATCCCCCTAGTTTTCCTAAGGAGCCCCCAGGCTTCCAATTCTGTTTTGACTACAGAGTTCTAACATCCCTGAGCAGTATATGCCTGCAACCCTTTACTATGTAGATATGCCAATAGCCTTCCCATACAACCACTCTGTTCCAGCGCAACCCAACTTGCTACCTCAGGGCAAAATAACCAGTCTGCTACATATCTTTGCTGGATAGACAGATAATAATTTGTTAAGTCTGGAAAATTAAGCCCCCCTTTGTCCATCTCAGCTTTAAGTCTTTGAAGACGGACTCTTGACCTTTGCCCCTTCTGTATAAATTGAACAAATAGCTTCTCTAATCTGGCAATATCTTCCCTTACTACCCGTAGAGGGATCATCTGCATGGGGCACAGAATTCTAGGTAAGATATTCATTTTTAATACATTAATACACCTCAACCAGGATACTGGCAATTGCATCCATCTCCTCAGATCCACCTCTATTATTTTAATAAGTGGCGTGTAATTCAGTCCATACAATGACCCAATCGTCTTGCCCACTTTTATGCCCAAGTACGTTACACTTATCATCCTGCGTTGTATCCCCCATTTCACATCTTCTGCTTCTAAACTGGGGAAACATAGCATTTCAGACTTATTGAGATTAATTTTATAACCAGAAAACTGGGCAACATTCTCAATCAGTTCCAAAAGTTGTGGCATTGACCGTTGAATGTCCTTAACAAATAATAACAAGTCATCTGCATATACTCTTATGGTCACTGTTCCCCTCTCCCTTGACACCCCAAATCCCCTGACATTGCCTTATTGCTGCAGTTAAAGGTTCCAATGCCGCGGGCCCAGTGGCGCTGAGGGTTGAGGCACTAGACGCCACACCTCGCGCTACGCCGGCGACCCGGGTTCGGGAATGAACTCGAGTGGCCGGGGTCAGCAGAGGGAGAGAGGATTAGCGTCCACCGGATGTTCTCTCTCCAGGGTGAGGAACCAAGAACGTAGTGTGTTTCTGCATCCCCTCGCAGCTGGGTGGGAAGCACCGAGCAACTGAAGGGGGGGAGGCGGCCGCTCATTGAAGCCGGGAGGGGGACGCCAGTGGCGCATGAGAGGTTTGGCGGCCAGCACGCCTCTCCTCGGGACGACGTCCCTAGCGCTGGATGTCCCTGAGAGCAGGGGAGAAAATGAGAAAATACCCCAGCGGCCCTAGATGATAGCCTCTCAGGTACCATCCGGGCCACCAAAAAGAAGGACAGACCCCAATGTGCAGGAGGAAGGAAGGAGGCACTCTAGGGGCAGATCCCACCAAAGGTGGTACGGGAGTGACAGGAAGGAAGGAGAGGGCTCCGGGGGCAGGCAAGGAGAATAAAAAGAAAGTACAAAAAAAAAATATAAAAAAAAAAAAAAAAGGTTCCAATGCCAAGGCAAATAATAGCAGCGAAAGTGGGCAACCCTGTCTAGTCCCTCTTTCTAGGGCAAAGGGCTCAGTAGGTACCCCATTGACCAGAATCCGAGCCCTAGGGACCTGGTACAGGGCTTTAACCCACCGAACATATGGGTCACCCAGACCAAACCAGGTCAGAACCTCAAAGAGGTACTCCACTCTACCCTATCAAATGCTTTTTCTGCATCCATTGAAATAACATACGTTTTCTCTACGTCTTGTCCTGCTCTCCAAACCACATTCAGCAATCTACACATATTGTGATAGCATAACCTTCCCTTTATAAATCTGGTCTGGTCTGGGCGAACCAATGCTGGCAAGCAATCCTCCAACCTCATAGCCAAAACCTTAGCAAGGATTTTGAGGTCACAATTCAACAAGGAAATCGGTCTGTACGAGGTATAGTCCATCGTGTCCCTGCCCAATTTGGGGACCAAGCTTATCATGGCACCATAGCAAGTATCAGATATTCTCGGGCTTCTCTCACCCTCCCCTACCCGAAACACCTCACTCAGTGTTTCAGCCAACGAACCTGCCGAGGCCTTATAAAATTCTACAGGGACGCCATCTGGTCCACTCGCCTTACCTTTCTGCAATTTCCCTACGGCTTGTACTATTTCCCCTTTTGTTATAGGCTGACTAAGTTGGCTCCTCTGGCTCTCCGTAAGACTGGGTAAGTCCACCTTAGCAAGAAAATCCTGGATCCTTTGTTCCTCCCCTTTACATTCCACTCTATACAAATGGGTATAGAATTCTTGAAAACAGGCCCTCACTTTCCCCGCCTCCCTATGCACTCTACCCCCCAATCCTTAATCCCCATTATCCTAGTGGGACATTCCCCTCCCTTCATAAGCCTAATCAATAACGGGCCCAGTTTATTGGACCACTCAAACACCTGCTGTTTCCAGTAAAGATATGAGGTTCTGGCTTCCCCTCGTACCATTGAATTTAAGGTCTCCCTTGTCATCATGAGTAATCGGTCTATTGCCCCCTTCTCTCCCTGGGCCACATGTCTCTCCAATTCTTTAAGCTGCCTTTCCAACCCCTGCCTTTTCTTCCATTTCTCTTTCTGAACCCTAGCCATATAAGCTATTACACAGCCTCTCAAAAAGGCTTTTCCCGCATCCCAATATGTAGCCCTAGACACTTCTGATCCTATATTAGTTTCCTTATAGAACTGCCACTGGCTGGTTAGGTATTCCCTGAACTCTTTATTAGGCAGCATATATGAGGGGAATTTCCATTGCTTTGGTGTATCTTCTGCCATGCACATCCTAATCCTTCCTATCACCATAGCATGGTCCGAGATATGTATAGGGCTGTGTGACATGTCCACTACCCTATCATTCCATTCTCTAGGAACCAAAATGTAATCTATTCTCATCCATGTCCTATATGGATTGGAAAAAAATGTATACTCCCTAGCCCCTGGGTTCACCAACCACCAACTGTCCACTAAATCCATCTCTACCATCCCCAGTCGCCACTGTCGCACTGCCTCTGTCATTCGCCCTTTACCTTCTGAGTGGTCCAACACCGGGTCCAGTGTGCTATTCAGGTCTCCCCCTATAATTAAACCTGGGAACTGTTCTTTGGTTAATAGATCCACGAGTTCCGGAAAAAATTATGGTTCATATGTGGTTGGGGCATAAACACTACCAAAGGTAACCGCCTCACCATAGAGCTTCCCTACCAGAAAAATATATCTGCCTTCTCGATGGTCCCTTACAAATCTTTCAACCTCAAATGGCAAACTCTTACTCAGGAGGATGGCTACCCCACGTTTACATGCAGAGCAGGAGGCCGCAAAACACTTACCCACCCATCCCCGAACCAAGTTAGTGTGCTCCAGAGCTGATAAGTGAGTCTCTTGCAATAATGCCATGTGTGCCCTTCGTTTTTTGAGCACTGTTAGGAGCATAGTGTGCTTAATGGGGTTTTTAATCCCCTTCACATTCCAAGAAATCACCATCAATTCTTGGCTATTCGCCATTTGCAATCATCTTCATTTCCTGCTCATAAGAATTTGTCATCGAGTCCCTCCATGCCCTAAATTGTATCACTTGATTGCCCCATACCTGTCTCCTCAGCTATTGTCGAGTATCATGAAGTGCATACACAAACATACAGTAGAAGAAACATTTAAACAATGTCAAAAAAGGAACAACATACCCTCCTACCCCCCCATAACTACAGCATCATCCATATCATCCCCAAATCTACTCTGCTCCCCCCTTGTCCCTCCCTCCCGTATGATTTACCCCCTCTACCCCATAACCAGTTTGGCTTATAATTAACTCAAACCCCTCTTCCCTTGTTGACACTAATTGTGACCACAGCATAAGTGTCTAAAACCTCCCTAATGATACATGTGCCCCACTGCTCTGACCACGGTCAGACTCAACCTATTGTATTACTACTAAACATATTAAAGTATCCAACAATAACCCCCATTACCAACTATAACTACAAAGATCCCCCTGCATAACTGCCTCCCCATTTCAGAGTGAAACCATCTACTCCCAATGCATCTTGGAGATGCTTTTCTGCTGAAGCACAGCATTTAACTATCTCTTTATCCTGTGTTCGGTTAGGCGAGAGGCGCCAGGGAGGGGGCAGGCTGCACCATATACACACGCACTAAGACCTCCCCCCCCGACAGTCTATACAGATTCCTCCTCACCTTCTCTTGAATTGTCCAAACTCCATCCGATCACATAGGGCCAACAGGTTATCATTAAGACTTCCCTCCATCCTTCAGACATATGCTATATACACAGTCCTCCACAGGATAAATAAAACATAGTCATCCAGTCCCAGTTGTACACATGGCTGCCGTCAATTTGCTTCGTTTCTCCCGGACTTCTCCCTGCATCATTTCACCAGAAGGCCTAATTTCAATCCCATCCTCTCCTCTTACTCTCCCATCATCGCAGTTCCACCATAGTTCTCTTCACAGCAGGGGAATCCATTCGACCGAGGGGATCTTGTGTGACATAACAAAATGAAGTCTCTCCAACCGGGAACAACGTGTTTAATAGTCAGTTAGCAACCCAGCTCATTCCTCTCACTTATCTAGCTTCTTCTGCAATTCAGCCGCAAATTGTTCAGCTTTACTCAGACCCCAGAAGGAGTACGTCTCCCCCTCATGTCGTATCTTCAGTATGGCAGGGTACATCATAAAGTTCTCAATCTTCATGATTCTTAGCTGGGCCATCAGTGTTAAATACTTTCCTCTATTGCAGAAGCCACAGAGAGAAGTCTTGTGATATGAACAAATGTGCCCCTTCAAAATTCAACACTCCTTTCTCCCTATAAGCACGAAGGATTGCCTCTCAATCTTGAAAGGAGTGAAAACGTAGGATTACCTGACATGGAGGCTGGTCTCCCGAGGGTCGAGGTATCACGGCTCGATGAGCCATCTCTAACTTGTATCTCCCATTCTTTGGCTGCAAACCCAGCATTTCTGGCAGAATTTTGGCACAAAACCCCAGAATATCCCCCTTCTCCGCCTCTTCTGGTAATCCTCTAAGGCGCAAATTGAGGCACCTATAGTAACTTTCTTGGTAGTCCATGGCATCCTTTAAATCCTCCTGCTCCTTTTGTAGTCTTGTTACTTGGCCTGGGATTTCTACTGTATCATTCTCCAGGCGTGAAATGCATTCCTCAGCCTCCACTATTCTATTAGTGTGCGCTGTCTGTTGTTCCAGTATCTCTTGTAGTTTATGATCAATTCTGCCCTCCAATTTCACCAATCTCGGCTCCAGCATTGCAATCACTTAGCAGGTTACTTCATGGCCTAAGGCTCCGATCTCGGCTGCCGACAGTGAAATTATGCCTGCGCTGTCACTCAAACAGGAGGCTGAAGAAGCCGTCACTTTTTTCCCCAATTTGCCGGCCAATCGCTGACATTTCCCGGAGCTGGGTACCAAATACTCCTCCATGGCACATTCCCCCACAAGTTTTTACACATCTTCTGAAATGGGGTTGACTTTTTTCGGCAGTATTTAACTTTTATTCAGCCGTGGGTACAGAGCAGTTCAGTGGCATGTCCATTCGTCTAGCTGTTCATTAGCACCCCCTAATGCGGGTTTTGACTAGAGCTCTGGGTGGATTTGTACCAAGCCCCTACTGCTTTCAAGTTGGCCCTTTAAGACCTTACTGCCCTGCTTGTTCTGGGTGCTAGATGTACCACGGGGGGGGGTTAACAACCAATACCTGAGCCCAATAAAGGGGGAAGGTAAACAAGGAGAAGGAGATTTCTGTTTCATCGAGATGCAAGTGGAGAACGGAAGAGATTGAACTGTATGAAGTTTCTGTTAAGCTGAATACAAGCTGTTTCTTTTTCCTATTAATGGAAGTAAAGCAGATTTCATTTAATTTCAACTGGTGTCTGGAGTTTTGTCTTCGAAAGTGTTTCCCAGAAGCCACCCAATTCACTACCATGTCACAAATACGTAAGCCTGGTAATTGGCAATACAGAGGCTAAGTCCAACCTTCTGGATTTTTTTGTTGGGCCAAAGAGCGCATATGATGAGAGGCCCAAGATCTATCATAAGTGGCCATAGTGATCACCAGTCAGTTTCAGGCTGCGTGACATAAAAAGCCTTAGCAGAAGGGGCAGAACATTGTTTTTCTGCCTTGTGGGAGACAGTTGGTAATGTACTTGCCTGTACCAAGCAGCCATGGTAGCATCCTCCAAAGCAGGGTAAATGGGTGGCATAGTCACGGTAGGAGACATGTGGATGTCCAGGAATTCATACAGATTCTGTTTAGTTAAGTCCTCTTCCTCAGCAGCAAAGGCTAGCTTGTCCTGCATAAGGCACAGAAAAACATAAGCATTTCTCAATGCTGAATGTTGGCTTGCTGGCACTGGCATTGGTAGTGTAGGAGTTAGAGAGATGCACAATAGGATTGGCAGTGAAGTAGTGAACCAACGCCGACCCCAGCCCTACCATGCAGAGTGACAGGCACTGGGGTGTGCCTTTGGGTCGCTGGCCATAACGCTCATGCCATTTCATCTTACCCTACCCCGCAGAGACCATGTGCCGCGATGTGCCTTGGGGTCTTCGGGCTTTACACTCATCCCATTCCATAAGAGAATATACTGACATGGGGGCAGTGTAGGAGAATGAGGTGAACGTTGGGGCCAAAGAGTCTAAGGCACATCTTGACACCTGTCACTGGCTGCAGGGTGGGGGGAGGGGTGGAATGGCATGAGCATTGCAACCAACAATGCCAACTCACACCCCTGACACCTGTCAGTCTGTACAGGGTGGGGCATTGCAGTTGGAAACCCTAATGTTGAGGGCATTCATTGGTATTTTCACTCCAAATTTTCAACATAGGCTGTTTGTGACCCCACCTCTTGAACAGTGGCACTATGAGTTTGTTTGCCAAAAGGTGATTTTGTACAGCAACTGTGCATTTTGGTGGCACAGGTGCGAAAACACATTTTGGGCAGGATGTGAAAAATGACAGCTGCACTGTTCATGAGTAGGTGTAAAAAAACAGCTTTGTTGAAAATCTGGAGTGAAAATATAAAAAATTGGTCACATCACGAGCATGCATAGAAACTGCACAATGCACGGCCATAATGCAATTATTTGGGGGATTTGTTTAACCACATTTTCAACATAGGCATTTTGGGAACTCTGGTCATGAACAGTGTCACTGTGATTTTGTTATTGTGGCCCGAACATTGATTTTCCACAGCAACCGAGCCATTGTGAGACACGTACGAAAACACATTTCGGATAGGATGTGAAAAATGACAACTGTACTGTTCATAAGGAGGTGTACAAAAATGACAGTGGGGAAAATCTGGAGTGAAAATATTAAAAATTGGTGACATCACAAGCAAGCATAGAAACTGCGCAGTGCATGCCCATAACGCAATTATTTTGGGTGTTTGTTTTACCAAATTTTCAACATAGGCATTTTAGGACCTCCACTCAAAAACAGTCTCATTGTGATTTTGTTAAAGTGTCCAGAACATTGATTTCACACAGCGACCACGCCATTGTGTGCCACATGTGCGGAAACACATTTTGGTCGGGATGTGAACAATGACAGCTGTACTGTTCACAAGGAGAAGTGAAAAAGGGCAATGTTGAAAATCTGGGTGAATATATTAAAATTGTCAGTTACGAGTGTGCATTGAAACTACACAATGCACGTTAGCATTCTGATCGACCCACAATTTTTCACCAAATTTGCAAGATAGGTTTTTGGGACCCCACCTCTTGAACAGTGGCATTGTCATTTCATTACTCAGTCCTGAAAGGTGCTTTCGCACAGTGACCGCAAAATGACCTTTTGGGCTGAGTAACGAGATGACAGTGCATGTGTTCATGAGGTGGGATCCCAAGCACCCTGTATCGAAAATTTGGAGGCAAAATTCCAAAAAATGGCTGAGATATCCACCTAAGTTGAAAAAACCCTATTTATGTCATCATACAGCTTACCGGCATTTCTTCAGTTCGCGGTCAGCTTTGAAGAGTGCAGACGTGTTCCCGGTCCACCGAAGACCATCACACCAGGCTCCAGAGGTGAGTATGGGGTGAGGGGTGTGTGGGTAGAGGTGGTGCAGAGGGTGGCTGCGGGTTGGGGATGGGACCCCCAGCGAGGACCTTTCTTTCTTTGGGGGATGACACAGAGGACAGTTTCTTTTCCACAGGTGTATAAAAAGTGTTCTGCACACTGGGATGGGCTCCCAGTGTGCATCACGACTTTTGGGGGGGTGATGTTGCCACACTGGGGTAGGCTCCCAGTGTAGGCACAGAATAGGGATTGGGCCTCAACGTGCCGATGATGGTCGTCTTTCATCATGGGGAGGCACACTGGGGTGGGCTCTCAGTGTGCCATACAATCTTGGGGGGATTATTTAGCATGCCAACAGGGGGATTGGGCACCCCTGAAGTCGGCAGTGTGTAGCAGGTGGCGGCAGCCACTGCCGCCATGTTTATTGAAATGTTTCGCCAGGAAAGGCATGTCGGGAGGCATGTTATTGTGCTGCTGCATGATGAGCTTGCCTCTCATTGCAGCGGCACTTTTCTTAGAAATTTTGACCACTTTAAATATTGCTGATGTCAGTGCCTGCATGCTGGCTTATTGAGGAATGAGGGACGCACCTACTGATGTGTGCCCTGCATTCGCCAACACTGACCGCACCTCCAAAATCTGCTACTCCACCCTACCTTAGATTACCCCCTAGATGCGATCAGGGTGGAAGATATACCCCCTAATCCACCATGCATGTCAGAAGGTGCATGTATGGTCAGTGGAACAATGCCCTGGATATACTGGGGTTTGTCATCCATGAGGACTGCACCCAAATGAACTCCTTAGTGCCATGACATCTAGGGATGCACGCTATGGTGAACACGGTGACATCCTGATGTGGAGCCCCGTCCACCCTTTGTTCCTCTGATCACACTGCCATCTGCGTGTCACCCAGGTGGCAGTACTGCAGCGGAGGATGGGAACCCATCCTCCCTGGGGAGGAAGAGCGTCCTGTAGAATGCTCAATCCCTCTCCCCTGGGCAGCCCCAGACAATCTGGGTTCACTCCCGAACCCAAGTCTCCAGCGTCATGAGTGGTAGCACTACCGCTGCCCTGATGGGCAGGCCACTAAATGGATTTTTGATCCGATAAACTAAAATACTTTTCCAACCCCCACAACTCCTCCTATACCTTTTATCCTCTCTTTCCTTTTTCTTATAACTTTCTTCCCTTCCCCATCTTGCCTAAACAGTATGAATGAAACTATAAATTATTGAATCCAAGTGTACTCTCTGATTATTGCATAGGTGACTGTTGTCATAAGTTCTGAATGGACCTGAGGAGGAGACTTACTAATCATGCCATATGTTTACATTTTTTCCAGGTCCTAGATAAGCTGCCTTTCTATCTATCTGAACTGCGCTATCTGAACTCTTGAAAGTGGAATGCTTGTGACTTACTGATCCTCAGATGAATGGCACACAATGGTATAGAGGTGATCAATAGTCTATTGCAACCACAGAAATTAAGCAGTTCTATATTTCTGTCTAAATACCTTCTATCTAATTTATTTATTTATTTATTTATTTAGTGATTCGGAAAAGACCCTTGACCACAAACTCTTTTACAAAGGTTCCACGTCATAGATTGCAAAACAAAGTACAATAGGAGAAAGCAAAGGTACATTACAATGAATGATACAGCTTGGATTCAGAACTTACAGAATGACTCAAAACACAGGCACAAGTTAAAATAACAAGAAAACACTTTATGAGTGTGGGAGGAGGGATAAGCATCCAGAAAGTGCCTTGTCAGTAGTTTAGGGGGATGGGGATAGCTGGCAGTGGGGTGAAGAAAGGAGGTACGAGAGGGAGGAACGTAATGCGGTGGAGGTGAAGGATGGGGGAAGGATGACGATAAGGAATAGGAAGAAATGAGTGGGTGAGGGGAGGCTGAGTGGAGAAGACTTGTTAGAGTAAATGGTGGGGTGCGAGGGGGCATGGTCAGGCAGCTTGCATTAATAGTGACTGTTAGGGAAAATCACGGGACTGGGAGTTGGGGGGGGAAGGTGGAGTGGCGGGTGCCGAAGAAGCATGACATGAACTAATTGCTGAGGCAAGTCATGAGAAGGGACAGAGGGAGGAGGTACCTGAGGCCTGCCTAGTGCTTGCTGGGGGGCAGAGAAAGCGGGTGTGACTGGACTTAGGGGCAGGCACACTTAGAGAGTGTTATTAGGTGCTGTTTGAGGTCAGTTTTGATTTGAGCCAGACAATTGGTGGCCAAGAGGTGCCTGGGGAGTTCATTCATCCATCCACAGGGGGGCCTGGTAGGCAAACGCACGCTGCCCAAGCAAGGTGCGAAATAAGGGGATAGCCAAGGCTCCTCTATTCCTCCCCCTGGTGACCTGTAATGAGTTGGCGACCTTGATCAAATTGCCTACACAAGTGGTGTTTTACCCAACAGAGCTTTCTTCCCTAGGATGCAAGTCTGGAATTTGACCCTGTTTCTTAATGGCAGCCAATTTGTGTGTTGGTACATAGTACAGGTGTGCGTGCCATGCTCAGCTTCCACGGTGAGTCTGCAGGCTTTGTTGAGCGCAGTCTGAACCTTCTTGAGCTCTGTATCCATTGCTACCTCGTAGACCACTAGTCCATAGTCAATAGTAGATACAATGGAATTGTGGACTGAGAAGCAAAGGTCCCCCGGAGAGAGGTATTGCCTGTGCCTGTACAGGACACCAATCTTGGTATTGACTGTCTTGAGCAGAGAGTCGATATGGTGCTCAAAGGTGAGAGTATCATCTATTATGATCCCCAGATACTTGAACAAGTGGACATGTTCCAGCAGCTCACTGCATGAATTGGAGATGATGAGGGGGTGGTGCTTATTGTTTGTCGTGGGGGCTGGATATAAGTATGGCCTTGGTCTTCTTGTAGTTTAGTAGCAACTTATGACTACAGAACCAGTCCTCGAGTTTGGAGAAGGAGTTCTGCAGCTCAGACTGTAGGGCAGCCTGAGACGTGCTGCTGCTCAGGAGCACAGCATCATCTGCGTATAGTGTGAGTTTGGTGTTGCAGGCTGTGGGAAGGTCATTTAAGAAGAGGCTGAAGAGTAGGAGCCCCAGTATTGATCCCTGGGGTACCCCTAATGATACCTCTCTTGCACTGGATACTGTTTGCCCAATTTTGACAAATTGATTTCTCTGTATCAGGTATTCTTGGAACCAGCAAAGGGTATTGGGCGCCACACCCATGTTTTGCAGTTGGGTCAGTAACAGGGGGTGATTGACTGTATCGAAGGCTTTGGTGAGGTCAATAAAAACAGATCCCACCAGTTTGCCTTCATCCAGGGCCTTATGTGCATAGTCTGTGTCAGTGATGAAAGTGAACAGGAACACACAGAAACTCAGTTCCTGTACCTTTTTTGCAGCAGGAACTGAGTTCCTGTACTTCTTCCCAGTGACACCGAAACTGAAATTCTTAAATCAGCAACATAGTGACAGTTTCTGAACCTGTGATCTGCAATCAGGGTTTCCATAACAACATTTGATTTGTACAACAATGTTATTTTCCTAAAAATACTTCAGTATCTCTAACTGAATCTACTAGTGTTGAATTAGAAAAATGTGTCTTGATACCACTGTCCTTTAGATTGAGGCTCTTCATTCTGCATTTCACAGTTGCCAGTGCCCGAGTTCCTGTACTTCTTGTCTACCACTTACACCACTGGTCTGTGTAGTCCAGCAGGGCAGTGGTGGTACTGTGATTTTGTCTGAAGCCATGCTGGTTGGGGCATAGTAGATTATACTTATTGAGGTAGTCAATGAGTTGACCCACCACAATCTTTTCCAGTCCCTTGGACGGGGGGAGAGGATCGAGATGGGTCTGTAGTTGGCTATCAGAGACTTGTCACCTCCTTTATGTACCGGCATAACTAGGGCCTGCTTCCAAATCACCTGGAATTGAGCAAGGGCCAGGAACTTATTGAACAGCATGGTAATGGGCACTATAAGAACATCCAGGGTGAAGGACAGAAGTTTCATGTCTATCCCGTCACTGCCCAGTCTGGTCTTACCTAGTATTTTCTTGACCATAGTTAGGGCCTCCTTCACCGTCACCCTTTTAAAGTAGAAGGTCGGGTGAGAACACTTTGTAGATACATTGTTGGAATGGTTCAAACCAGATTGAAAATAGGCAGGCGGTAGCACTGGGGTAAGATCGGTGAAGGCCTTATTGAAGGCTTCCGCAATGAGTAGAGGGTCTGTAGTGGAGGTGTTACTGATACTGAGCAGCTGAGGGTGCTTCTTGTTCTCCTTTACAAGGATGTTTTGGATGTTACCCCAGAATCTTTTCCCATCACCCCAAGAATTACAAAGCTGGGCCTTATAATAGTTGTCTTTGGCGAGCCGGATTGGCTTGGTGCAGCGGTTTCTGGCTGTTCTGTAGCACTGGTAGTCATGCTTGCTACCAATGTTTCTGACCTTCTCCCAGAGTATGTCCCTTTTTTTCAGGTGGAAGAGGAGCTCATTTGCCTGCCCCCAAATTTTTCTTTTCGTGAGCGGGGTATAGATGTCACAGATAGAGCTAAAGCCCTTAATGAAGTAACTGAGGGCCTGATCAAGGGTAGGCACCAGGTTGATAGGAGTCCAGTCATGTAGGGCAAGGGCTGATTTGAGGGCTCCAAGTTTACCCTTCCTCAAGACCCTGCTTTCAATGAGGATGGGTGGACTTTTGGTAAATGTATTAGACCACAGGAAGGTGACTGGGTAGTGGTCACTTAGCTTGTCCAGAACTTTGATCTCAGAGATCCGGGATGGTGAGCTTGCTAGGACCCAGCCTAGGAGGGTATCGTTTCCTGTCTTATAGTTCTGACTCATGGGGCAAGTGACAAGTTGTGTCAGATTGGAGATAGCCATCAGATCCCTGAAAGGGGAAGCCTCCTTTCCATCCCAGTTTATGTTAAAGTCCCCAGTAATGACGAGCTCCATCCCCTTTGGAAGGGGCTGATAACATCCATAATAGTGGGAAGACCTACTGTGGCTTTCTTGGGGGGTAGGTAGATCGTGGCAAGGATGAGAGTTTTGCCATTCTGACCAACCTGTGCCTTTATCACTATTATCTCATGGTCCTCAACCACCCTGGTTCCCAGGAGGACAGAGCACTGCAGAGAGTCCCTGGCATAGATGAGGCATCCCCCACCTCTCTTGCCTATTCTATCAGTCCTGTATGCTTGGAAGCCTTTGAGGGTAACTCCGTTATCTTCTACTGGTCAAACAGGTCTCCATTGGGCAGAGGATGTCAGGGGTATGGAGGACCATTCATGCCTGTAGTTGGTCAAATTTTGTGGTTAAACTGCAGATGTTCAGTGAGGCTATTTTTAGGCCTTTAACCAGGCTTGCTGAAGTGAGTGGGCCTAGGTTCAAGTGAATGTTGCCAGAGAGGAGCAGGAGCATAAAGACAACCTTTCTGGCAAAAATGTTTATGCTAAATTCAGCTCATACCTTCCACCGCCGAGGCTTCAGGTGATTCAAGTGGTTGGACACCGGTTTAATTATTAGGGTATAGCTAACCGTTACTACCCCTATGCTAGGGAAGGGCATATGGCCACCCGTGTTTGTAGGGTAAGGCTGAGTGAGTCACTGCCCACAGCCAAATGGGGCAGCCACATGTCTCTGAACAGCATTTGATTTAGAAGACATAAAGTCATACGTGTTTTTCTAAGAATATTTTGGTATCGGAGTTTTAACATTTCACTCTGTTTGCACATAGAAACATAGACTTTGATGGCAGATAAGGACCGCTTGGCCCAGCTAGCCTGCCCATTTCCTTACTTAGAGGATAAGCTGCAGATCCTATTTAACCAACAGCCTATTTCTTCCTACCCCACACAAAAATTGCCTTATGTCTGTCCCATGCATTCTTGAATTCTCCCACAGTTTTAGACCCCACAACCTCCTCAGGAAGGCTGTTCCCTTCCGTCCACCACCCTCTCTGTGAAAAAATACTTCCTCACATTGCCCCTGAGCTGTCCCCCCACTATCTTCAAATTGTGCCCCCTTGTTCTTGCACATCTCTTTTTCTGAAAGATGCAACCCTCTTGGACTTTGTTGATTCCACTGAGGTACTTAAACATTTCTATCATGTCCCCCCATCCCTCCTTTCCTCAAGGGTATACATATTAAGCTCCTTTAGTCTCTCCTCGTATGGCTTTTCTTGCAGACCCTGCACCATTTTAGTTGCCCTCCTCTGAACTGCCTCCATCCTGACTATGTCCCTGCAGAGATGGGGTCTCCAGAACTGGACACAGTACTGCAGATGAAAAAATTACTCACCTTAGTAATGTTGTTTCTTCTAATGGAGTCTTGCTATATTATGACAATTGCAGTTTGTCCCACCATTAGAACTGCTCCGGCGGTGAAAGAGTTAACTTCCATGCCAGGCATGGAACTTAGAGCACGAGCTCAGTTAGAAAAGCTCTGTCTGGAATATTTCAAACTGAAACTGTCAGATCTTTACGAGCAAAACTCACTAAGGTTCTGTGTGGAAGCTGTAACCTACACTAGCCAACTGGCTTCTTAAATATTAACACATTTTCCTGGACCCAACACCAAGACTCAAGTCAGGGGACCAGAAAATAAGATAAGATAAGATAAAATAAAACACAACACCCAAACACCCCAAAAAAGAAGGGGTGGAAAACATAAAATGGGCATCAACAAGTGCTAACACTGGACTGCCCACCCATACCCAAAGTAGAAGTTCTGAGAGGGCAGGTTGGGAGGAGTCATATAGCAGACTCCATTAGAAGAAACAACATTACTAAGGTGAGTAATTTTTCAAACAACATGAAGTCTTGCTATATTATGACAATTGCAGACTACACAGCAGTACTCTCCATGGAGGAGGGACAGAACCTACTTAGGGAATAGGTTTGAAGCACGGTTGTGCCAAACCGAGCATCCCTCCTGGCCTGGATATCCAGGGAGTAATGCTTGGTGAAAGTATGTACTGTTTTCCAAGTAGCTGCTTGACATATCTCTAAGATAGGATGTCTCTGGCAGCAGCTAGAGACGCAGCTGTACCTCTGGTAGAGTGAGCCCTCAGGCCTGAAGAGGAACCTTACCCAGTTTTGATAGCAAAATTGGATACAAGAGACAATCCACCTGGCAATGGATCTCTTAGTGGCAGGTTGCCTCTTTCCCTACCTCACCATAAGTGAGAAATAGTTGGAGGAGTCAAACCTGTGACCCTTTGAGCTTCTATGTAGTAACTTAGGGCCTCTTAACATCTAAACTGTGCAACCTCCTCTCACCAGAGGAGGAATGGTCAGTGAAGAACACTGGAAGTGAAATAGATTGATTAAGGTGGAAATCTGAAACCACCTTAGGCAAAAACTTCCTGTTAGTCCTGAGGACTACCTTATCCCTGTGAAAGGAAATAAAGTCGTCTCCACTGACAAAGCTTGTAACTCACTTATGCGCCTGGCAGAAGTGATGGCTACTAGAAACACAGTTTTCCAAGTCAAGTACTTAAGCTCTGCCGAAGACAGAGGTTCAAAGGGGGGTTGCATCAGCTGAGCAATGCAAACATTAAGATCCCAGGCAGGGGGATCCCAGGCAATGGTGGATTACTATGAAGCAATCCCTTGAAAAACTTGGAAAATTCAGGGTGAGCGGAAAGAGAAGAGGGCTTCCCTGCTGAAATAAAAGCAGATACAGCTGCCAAATGCACTTTCAGGGTAGCTGGTCTCAGTCCCAAAGAATTAAGATAGACCATATAGTACAAAACAGTGAGCAAATCAACAGATTCCGGGGAAATATGCTTCCCAGAACACCAAATGGAAAACCTTTTCCATTTAGAGTTATAAGTAGCCCTAGTGGAAGGCTTCCTAGAAGCTTTCAAGATTTCGAGAACACCTTGAGAAAGGTGTAGGTCAAAACTCTAACTCCTCAAGAGCCAGGCCTTGAGGTTGAGGGATTTGAGATTCGATACCAAACTCTCCCTGGGCACAGGTTAACAGATTGTGGTTCCTGGGGAGACACAGGGGAGATGGACTGCTAAGGACAGAAGGAGTGGGTACTAGGCTGCCTGGCCCAGTCTGGAGCAATCAGAATCATCTTGCAGGGCTGAGATCTGATTTTGACTAGCCCTTGAAAAGGAGAGGGGAAGGGGAAAGGCATAGAGAAACTTCCCTTCCTATCGAGGAGAAAGGCATCCAGGGGACTGAGCCCAACACTGGGGCCTGCAACAAAACAGTGGAAGTTGATGATTGTCTGGGGCTGCAAAAGATCTATCTGAGGGTGCCCCATCTGGCAAAACTATCCCCAGTACTCAGGGATCCAGTGACCATTCGTGATGGCCCTGGGAAACTTGCTGATAGTATCTGCCAGGACATTGTCCTTGCCTGGGAGGTGAACTGCTATAAGGGAAGTGTTCAGGAATAAGTCAGAGACCACAACTTCATTGCCCGGTGCACAAGGTCAAGACCGAGTGCCCCTTGTTTGTTGATGTACCACATTGTAGTGGTGTTGTCTGTTCTGACCTGTACCACTTTGTTCTGAACAGATGGAGAAAAACCTGAAGTGCTAGAAAACAGCTCTGAGTTCCAACAGATTGATGTGGAGCAGAGATTCTGAGAGGACCACAATCCTGGGTGGAGAGTGCCCATGTGAGCCCCCCATCCCAAAAGGGACGATCTGTAGTAAGAGTCAAGGAGTGAGATAGAGGGATGAAGGGAACCCTTGTCTCAGATTGCACTGATCCTGCCACCACTGAAGGGCCTGGATCAGGGTTCGAGTCACTGGGATCAACTTGGAAAGGGGATCTCTTCTTTGAGACCAAAAGGCTCTCAAATGGAACTGAATGTCCCTCATCTGAAATCTTGCTCCTTGCACTACAGCTGTGGAAGCAGCCATGTGTCCTAGGAGCTGTAGGAAATGCCTTGCTGGTCGAGAGACCTGCAGAGTGAAGGAGGAGGCCAGAGCCACCAGGATCCTTACCCTTTCTAGGGGAAGGAAGGTTCTGGCCTGCTTTGTGTCCAATTCTGCACCTATAAAGGTGAGTACCTGGACAGGTTCCAGAACTGACTTTGGAAGATTGAGAAGAAAGCCCAGAGAGGTAAGCAGCTGCTGGGTAACTTGCAGGTGTAATTTGACCTGGTCTGGAGACTGATCCACAATGAGCCAGTCGTCTAGGTAGGGAAAGATGGCAATCTTTTGCCTTCTTAAATGAGCAACTGCTACTGCCAGGCATTTTAGAATACCCTTTGGGGCAGAGGTAAGGCCGAAGGGCATTGCTCTGAACTGGTAATGGTCTGATGGCAGTTCGAATCTGAGGTACTTTCGTGGGAGCTTCTGATAAGAACATGGAAGTAGGCATCCTTGAGGTCCAGGGAAGCTAGCCAGTCCCCTGGCCTTAGGGAGGGTAAAATCATTCCCAGAGTCACCATTTTGAATTTTGGTTTTAAAAGGTGCTTGTTCAGATATCTTAGGTCCAGGATGGGCCGCCATTCTCCTGTCTTTTTTGGGGTAAGGAAGTACCTGCAGTACAGACCCTTGCCCTGATGTAGTGGAGAAACCCTTTCTACAGCTCTGAGAGCCAGGAGGGTGGAGACTTCTGTTTCCAAAGCAAAAGTCTCTAGAGGATTTGCAGGTGGAAAAGATCTGATTCTCATCTCTGGAAATTTTTTGAAGCTGAGAACCAGACCCTGGCTTACTACTTCCAGGACCCACTTGTCTGATGTTAAAGACTCCCGTCCTGGATGAAGTAACAGCCTTCCCTACGGGTAATGGAGAACCCGCCCTGGGCATCCCATCAGGGTGCCTGTTTGGCAGGGGCTTTAGTCTGAGGGGTGGGAGCAGGCCTGCTTGCACCCCGTCTGCCTCTCCCTCTGAAGAACACCCTCTGAGCATAAGCCAAAGAGGAAGCCTGGGTTTGGTTAAAAGGCCTGTGAAAAGGCCTGCCTCTACCCCTGGGGGGCTGCCTCTGAGGAGTGGCTTGCCGTTCCTTGGCTTGTGCACTCCTACAAGTGGTTCTATATTCATCCATTTTCTTCATATAATTCTCTGTCTGCTCCTCAAACAGAGAATTTCCCACCACAGGAAAATCCATAGCCTTAGCCTGGGTATCCTGTGACAAACTAGTACACCTGAGCCAAGCCGATCTACGAAAAGCCACAGACGTAGCCATGACTCTAGAGGATACATCATTAGAATCCACTGCAGCATGGAATTGCACCTTAGATGCCTCAATACCATCAGCAGCCACCTGCTCCAGCTCCTTGGCAAGCTGGCCAGGGGCCTGTTTGGCTAAAGCCATGACAGTATCCCATCTAGATTTATGGTATCTTGCCACGTAAGCCATATAATTTGCTTGTCTGAGTCCCAAGGACGCTGCCATGTATTGTTTTTTAGCCATGGCATCAATCTTCCTGGAGTCCTTGTCTGGAGGATGTGAAGCCAGGGGAACATTAGCCTTATCACAGGCTGCAGCCTGAACTACCCCAACATGGCTGCATTGCTGTGAAAGAAATTCTGTATCAGGACCTGACTAAGTGTACCTCCTGTTCATCTTTTTGTCCACAGGAGGCACAGAATTAGAGCTTTTAAAATTTTTATTGTTTGTTTCCTAAATGATTTATGTAAAGGAATAGACAATCTCTGACTCTGGGATATCCATCATCTCTACAAAGTCAGACTCCTCTTGCTCATCCACAGCTTCCTCCAATGGAAGCTGGAGGGTTTCAGCAACTTTTTTATAAAACAGAAAATGAGAAGGGGACTCAGAAAGCCTAGGGGGAGATTCTCCTAAAGGTCTGTCTGGGGAGATGTCCGGTTCAATGGGCACATCCAGACTTTCAAAGTCACATTCACACTGTTCATAATCATCCTCCACCTCCTCTGGTTCATAAAACTCCTCTATATCATATTCTTGAACTGGTATAACCGGCCGAACCGACCTTTTGCCAGATAGTGGCGGTTCGGACGGAACCGGAGAAAGTGACTGGACAATTTGGATTGCTTTGGCTATCTCTGCAGCAGTTGGAGAAGGACTTTTTGACTCCACACCTGCTGATTTTCTAGTTCTCTTTGCTGGAACTGGCTCCTCTGAGTCAGCTTTATGTTTGCCCGAGGAAGTCTCGCCCTGGTCAGAGGGCACTCCCTTCGGTTCAGTTGGCACCGAACCGGGCTGGCCATCCAGGTCAGCTGACTTTTTGGCCTCTCGTTCCCTGAGCCTACCAACTCTCTTATCTAGGGTAGCTGCAGGGAAATTCTTGCAAATCTGGCAGTCTGCATTGAGGTGGTCAAACCCCAGACAATAAACACATGTGGTGTGTGGGTCAGCCTTGGCAAAGGCTTCCCCACAGACACTACAGTGCTGAAACCCAGTGGGCCCGTTTTTCTTTTGGGTTTCTCAGACATAATGCCAGCCTAACCAAAAACTTGCCCTTTTTCCGGCAGTGCCAGGCAAGACACCCTTATCGGTTCCCAACCGTGTCACGGGTCGTGGAAAAAACCATAATGAAATCCGTTTTTTTTAGAACCGATAAGAATCGGGAACGGCACTCTAAAAAGCTTTTAAATGCTTCAGAATAAAGTTTTAAAACAACCTGATCGGTTCAAACCGAACCGATAAACATTTACAAGTTCCACACAGAAATAAACCTGTCTATTACTTACAATACCACAGACAGAGCTTGAACCGATCGGTTTGCGGTTAAAATAATAATAATCGAGGTTGAATTTAACCGAGAAAAAACTCTTTAAACAGAGAAATGAACCGAGCAGTAGGAGGAATCTCCGGAGCGACTGTTCAGTGAGGCGGAGTAAAGAATCTGACAGTTTCAGTTTGAAATATTCCAGACAGAGCTTTTCTAACCGAGCTCGTGCTCTAAGTTCCATGCCTGGCATGGAAGTTAACTCTTTCACCTCCGGAGCAGTTCTAATGGTGAGACAAACTGCAATTGTCATAATATAGCAAGACTTCATGTTGTTTGAAGGGGTCTTACCAACTGTCTGTACTGGGGGATAACAACTTCCTGTTTTCTGCTGGTGATGCCTCTCCCAATACATCCCAGTATCCCCCAGCCCTCCCTACCACCTCTTTACATTGTTTGCCATCCTTAAGGTCGTCTGATATGATTACCCCCAGGTCCCTTTCCATTTTTGTTGTTGTTACTACCTCCCCCTGCATTGTGTAATCTTCCCCTTGGTTTTTGTTTCCCAGGTGCATTATTTTGCACTTCTTTGCATTGAATCCTAGCTGCCATACTTCTGACCATTCCTCCAACCTTGCCAAGTCCCTTTTCATCCTTTCCACGCCTCCTTGTGTATCAACCCTGTTGCAGATCTTTGTGTCATCTGCAAAGAGGCATACTTTTCCTTCTAGTCCCTCTGCAGTGTCACTTATAAAGGCATTAAAAAGGACTGAACCCTGTACTGAACCCTGTGGTACCCCACTAGTAACCCCTCTTTCTTCAGAGTGGACTCCATTTACAATTACCTTCTGTGTCCTGCTGTCCAGCCAATGTTTTACCAAGGCTTCCACCCTGGGACCCACTCCCAGGCTGGTTAATTTGACTATTAACCTTTTGTGTGTGACAGTGTCAAATGCCTTGCTAAAGTCTAGGTAGGCCATGTCCACAGCCCTTCCCTGGTCTACTACTTTGGTCACCCAGTCAAAGAAATCAATTACATTCATCTGACATGACCTTCCCGCTGTGAACTCATGCTGCCTTGGGTCCTGTGCCCCACTGGCCTCTAGGTACTCAATAATCATCTCCTTCAGAAGTGATTCCATCATTTTCCCTACCACAGAGGTCAAACTGACAGGTCTGTAGTTTCCTGCCTCTGTCTTGGTCCCACTTTTGTGAAGGGGAATCACATCAGCCTTCTTCCAGTCCTCGGGTACCACACCATCCTCCCATGATTTGTTAAAAAGGGTAGTCAGTGGTGTCACTAGTTCTCTGCTTAATTCTTTTAGAATTCTGGGGTGAATTCCATCTGGCCCCACTGCTTTGTCCACCTTCAGTTTCAGAACCTGTTCTTCTGTGAAAGGACTGGGATCAACCCCCCTCTCCAGAGTGCTTCTGTTAATTGGATTAGGCACCTCCCCACTTCCTCTTTTGTGAATACTGAACAAAAGTAATAATAATAATAATAATCTTTATTTTTAATGCGCCTTTCAGAAATCAAGGCGCAGACCATATTATAAAATTACATCAAAATAACACATCATAATAAAACCAATAGAATAAATAATATCAGACATCATGATAAAATATTAAGATCAGACCAAGTCAGCATCGTCCCCAAATGCCTTAATCCACAAAAAGGATTTTAATGCTTGTTTAAAACCCCCCACAGTCATGCACTCTCTAATCCAACGGGGTAGAGAATTCCAGAGGGTCGGTGCCACGAACATCAAAGCCCGGGCACCAGAAGATTTTAAAACTACCCACGGAATCTCCAGAAACCCCTCGTTGGCCAAGGAGAGCGGTCGCTCCGGGAGGTAAGGAACCAGGAGCTCTTTCAGGTAGTCAGGGCCCAAACCGTGCAGGGCTTTATAAGTCAGTAAGCCGACTTTAAAGGTGATCTGCCACTGAACCGGCAGCCAGTGCAGTTCCCGCAGCACTGGTGTAATATGGGAAGAATGAGATGTCCCAGTTAACAACCAGGCTGCGGAGTTCTGCACCAGCTGCAAGTGGTGGATATCAACCCCTGGAAGCCCAAAGTAAAGGGAATTGCAGTAGTCCAAGCACGAGGTCACAAAGGCGTGGATCAATGTAGGTAGGTCCCCGGATGGAACAAGGTGCTTGATCCTAGTGATGTTCCTAAGATGGTAAAAGGATAACTTAATGATGGCTGACACTTGCACACATAGTGTCAGCCAATCATCAAGAATCACCCCTAGGTCATGCACCTGTTCAGAGATAGGGAGCTCAACATCCCCCAGGAGTAGACCTGAGGGATGGTTTGTCCCCCGCCCCCCTATCCGGCAACCAGAATCCACAACCATCACCTCCGTCTTCCCAGAATTCAACTTCAGCCAGCTGGACCTCATCCAACCTTGGATTTCACCAAGGCAGTTATTAAACACCGAGAGTGCTCCATTCTGGTCAGGTGCAAAAGACAGGTAGAGCTGGGTATCATCGGCATAACAATGAAACTCCAGCCCATACCGTCTTACAATGTCTCTGAGGGAAGCATGTACACTGCAAACAACATGGGGACAGCACTGAGCCCTCGGTCACCCCACAAGACAGAGAGATAGGATCGGAGAAAAACATCCCCGATACCACCCTTTGAGTTCTACCGGTGAGGAAAGAAGTAAACCATCTGTGGACCAAACCTGAAAGCCCACAGATGATTCTCAGGCACTCAAGCAGTACCTCATGGTCTACAGTGTCAAATGCTGATGACAGATCCAGTAGGACCAAAATGGACCATTTTTTCTGGTCTCTCACCATCAAGAGATCATTGAGCACCCAAACCAGTGCGGCCTCGGTGCTGTGCCTCTTTCGAAAACCAGATTGAAGAGGATCGTAGATGCTATGGATGGTCAAATGGTTGTCTAACTGAGTAGCCACTACTTTCTCAATTACCTTCCCAACAAAGGGAAGGCTTGAGATAGGCCTGCAGTTGGTGAGGGAGTCGGGGTCCAAAGAAGTCTTCTTCAACACTGGTGTCACCACTGCCTCCTTCAGGGAGCAGGGATATTCACCAGAGTCTAAGGAGCACCAGACTATCCTCGCCAGAACCGAGATGATAATCTCCCCACAGCCCATAATCAAGGCTGTAGGGCCTGGATCTAAGCTACAGCATGTAGTGCGCATACCCTGGACAATTCTCATAACATCCTCGATTTCCGGCCTTTTGAAAAGACTCCAGGAAAAAAGAGGGAGTGCGACCAGGGACTGGTCCATGGCCGTTCCCATAGAGTGTGTTGCATGGGTCTCCGTCCTGATGTCATTCACCTTATCTGCAAAGAACCAAGCAAGCTCCTCACACTGGGATTGTGAAAAGGCTCTATGGACCTGCAGACAGGCATGGTTGCACGGTCTGTCCACGGTTCGAAAGAGCTAGGCCGGTCGGTTCTGAGCAGCAGAAATGTCCCCGGACAGGAATACTGCCTTCTTACGAGCAACTGCTGACTGATAAAGTTGGTACTGCTCTAGCAGTCTAAGAAGGTCAGCATCTAAGCAGGATTTCCGCCAGCACCTCCCTAACCTGTGTCCTAATCATCGCATCTCCCTCAAGTCCCTTCCAACCATGGGGACCCGGTGAGGAGAGAGGGCGCTTTGCAGTTAGCACAATGGAATCCAGAGCAGAGGTAATGGCCTTATTAGAGCCAGGACCAAGACCTCTGGATCCAAGCTCATCACAGGAAATTCTGATAGGTCAAGTGAAGTAGTTAGATCATTGGGAGTCACATCCCGTAAAGGGCGGTACTTGACCATCTCCACAGTGGTAGGTCTATGCAGGGGGTACCAAAATTGAATCGCACAGTGTGGTGGTCAGACCATCCGACAGGTTCCACCCCCATGCCAGAGGCTTCCATCCGCAGGAGGAAAACCAGATCAAGGGAATGGCCACATTTATGAGTGGCAGAGGTAACCACCTGTGAGAGGCCCAATGAATTCATCAATTGGAGGAAGTGCTGTCCAGATTGTGAGAGTTCATTGTTGATCCAAGCATTGAAGACCCCCAGCACCATCAACCTGGGGGACTCCAATACCAGATCAACAACAAAGTCCGCCACTTCCTTAGGGAATGGCTTCTCGTCTCCGGGTGGATGGTAGATGAGAGCCAGTCTATAGCCCCTACCTGCCACTACGACACATTCAAATGATCTGGTCTCCTCAACTGGAACACTAGTGAGACCCAATTCGGTCTTAAAACAGACTGCAACCCCCCCAACCCTGCGATCCAATCTCGGACGGTGTATCACCAAATACCCGGCCGGAACTGCTGCCTCAAATACGGGGCCAGCATTTCTGTCCAGCCAGGTTTTGGTGATGCAAGCCAGATCCACTGTACCCACCAAGTCTACCACAATAGCAGTCTTGTTCACAATGGATCTGGCATTGCATAACACTGCCCGAGTCGGACAGAGCCTCTGGGATGCCCCTGCCACCTGCCCACCATTACTAGTGATGGTGCCCTTGGGTATGGGGGTCAGATAAGAAAACCCACATTCTGACCTCCATTTCGCCCCAGGGCATCTTCTGGGCTTAACAATCCTGACAGGAGCGTTCCCCTCGTCCATCCTCCACTGTTCAGGCTCCCCACCGCTCCCCCTCCTCCTACAGGCAATTCCCAAAGCCCGACAATGTTGGTAGATAGAAAAGAGTAAAGGAGGGGGGAAGGGGAGGAGGCCGTGAAGAGTGGAGGATGAATAGCGCACGACCGGGGGGGTGGCATGATAAATATCCTCGTCCTTCAACATGGAGCAAGACAATAAACTCCTACTCTCACAAAAACTAATAAAAATCAAATCCCAAGAATTAAAATAACAATTAACCCAACAAAATTAAACAACCATAAACCAAAAATCAAAAACTCAAACCCAATTAACTCAAATTAATCCACATTTCTCAAATAGAACCTGCTTTCAGGAAAATAAACAAAACTAAAACCATAAATAAACAATAAAAATGAAAATAAAAATAATAAACAGAAATAATAAACAGAGACGGGGATCCCTCCTTGCACAAAGAATTCCCATCACAAAATCAAATAAACATAAATATAAGAAAAGGAAAATAAAGAAAATAGAACCCAACTAAAATAAAACAATAGAAATTGGCTAAGAAAACAAGCAATCACACTACAAGCTTGCTTAGCCACTGGGCTCTCACTGCACAAAAATAAAAACAACATAAAATGCCTCCCAGAATAAATACTAAGGGCCGGATATTCAAAAGGGTTGTGCCATGCGCAATAGGGTTGCGCATGCGCAAGTCCGAAAGTGCGCCATTCTGCGATATTCAGCAGGAGGCAGTTGCGCCACCGAAAACATGCTGAACAACAGCGCAATGCAAATGAAGGCATGCGCAACCGAAGGGGGTGGATCCATGCATAAAGAGCGCAATGCGATATTCAAAGACTTGCGCAATGCGCAACAGCGGAACAGCCGGAAGTTGCGCCCCAGCGGAAATGAGCCAAAATAAAAAGGCTCAAGGAAGAGGCGCAAGAACGCTACAGGGATACCAAGTGGGGAAGAGAGAGAGAGAAAGACAGACAGTGACAGGCCAGGGCAGGCAAGGGAAGCAGTGTGGGCCATAGGCTGCGGAGGCCAGCAGGGGGTGCCCGGTGCAGTGGAAGTAGCAGCCAGGACAGTGGGGTAACAAAGCAACATCAGCCGGGGGGGTCACAAGCCAGGGAGATGGACAGTGGCAGCTTCCACATGGGAGCTGTAATGAGGGGGGTGAGAATGCAAGGGGACGTGGCCGTGGATGGGCCCGTCGGCAGTACGCCCCCAACAGGCAATACCGTGCCTGCATCAGCTTTGAGCTGTACACAGATGTAGAGATCGTGGGCCGGTACCGCCTGAACAGGGCAATACTGAGGTGGCTCTGTGAGCTGTGCAGTGATGTGATGCAGGCACCTCACGACGGAGTCACACTCTGTCAGTGGAGACCAAGGTGACAGCCTGCATGTGCCTGCTTGCCACGGGCACCTTCCAGAGACCAACAGGGGACACCACAGGCATCACACAGTTGGCCACGTCTCGCATCCTCACCCAATTCCTCAGCACACTGCTGCCACATGCTGCGGAGCACATCCATTTCCACAGCACCGCGGCAGAGCGTACAGCAAACATGCAGGAGTTCCACAGGGTAGCACGTATGCCTGGCGTGCTAGGGGCCATAGACTGCACCCATGTGGCCATTCTCATGCCACCTGGCCCTGATGGGGCCGCATATAGGAACAGAAAGGGCTTCTCCAGTGTCAACTGCCAGGTGGTGTGTGTTGCCACTGGGCGTATAATCAATGTCTGTGCCACACACCCTGGCAGAGCACATGATGCCTTCATATGGCATCAGTCCGCACTGTGCCATCGATTCGAGAGTGGGGACATCCCCACAGGCCATCTAGTGGGTGAGTACGCATGTAGGAAATGCAAACTCGGGGCAAGGGTGGGAATGCCACAGGTGCCATGGTAGTGGCACACAGGGATATGGGCAATATGGACCTGAACATGATACTGATCTCCACTATCTCACACAGGTGACAGCGGATACCCACTCTGTCCCTGGCTGCTCACACACGTGCAGCGCCCATGACCCCATCACAGCAACGTTATAATGAGGCACATGTCGCCACATGCAACATCATTGAGTGGGTGTTTGGGATGCTCAAGGCACACTTCCGATGCCTAGACACCTCCGGCAGTGCCCTACAGTACAACCCCTCAAAGGCCTGTGGGATATTCCTGGCCTGTTGTATCCTGCACAACATGGCCAAAGACTGTGGGATAGCCCTACAGGTTGAAGAGGGGGACAGCGATGGGGACGCCAGCGGCGCCGGTGTTGATGAGCAGCCCTCCCTTGGACGGCGGGACCCCCGACTGATCCAGCAGGCCCAGCTGCACCGGGACACCATCACGGAGGAGCATTATGCACGACACAGGTAAGTCAAGGGGCCATGTGCAAACAACACTGTCCTAGCACAACCCACAGGCACACAGAGTAACACACCAGGGGTGCATGACGGCAAGGGGAGTGGAAGGGACCAGGCACACAAACACACCATCAGGGAGGGGCGAACAGTTATATGGACACACACACACACACACACACACACACACACACACACACACCAGGCACAAAGCGTACATGGGCAGGTGCACAGCAGAGCAGGAACAGACATGGCAAACACACAGATCCACAGACCACACCCACCACCTGTACTGTCCAAGTACGTGTGTCAGATGCTGGGCACCCTTGCACCTTGGTGTACAGTACAATGCAGGCATCATCATGCACACGCACCTGTGGACAGCAGTCGGGATGGTGTGCAGGTGGTCCGTATGTCAGCGTGATGTGCAGGGCACCCACCAGTGCACTGCCCACCATGACGCACTTTGCACACAGGGCAGCACCAGACAGGGCCCGCACTGGGAGACAGGTCAGTCATGTTGCACCGTTCCATAGCCACCGCGGATGCGTGGGTGGCCCCGCCATGACCCAACAGCACTGGCAGGCTGAGCAGGGGCCACATGGAGTGGCACCGATGGACCACCAGGGCTACCACTGCGCGATCATGACCTTGTCCGCAGTGGGGTCTGTAGGATGCCAAACATACCTGCACCAGGGGTGCTTGGGATGCCCACAGCAGAACCCGGTGTCGACAGGCTTGGTGTCGCACGACGCCGGGAATGGGGAGTGGAGAGCGTACTGTGTGGGGTGCGTGGTACAGGAGCACCTGCTTGTGTGCCCAATGCAGCCACGACAGCGACCAATGCCTGGGTCTGCCTGTCAATGGCGGCAATCACATCCATCCACATATGGACCATCTCTGCATGGTCCAGAGCACAGTCCCTGCTGTGCCGCTCCACAGCCACACACAGTGCCTCCACAGATGTTGCAACCTGCCTTTGCTGCTGTACTGATTCCCGCAGCAGGCGGCTGTGCTCTTCAAATGGGTACTCTGCCACAACGGCATCCTGTCCCCCAGGGTATGGAAGGTCCTGATGCTCAACAGCCCGTGAGGGTGGGCGCTGTTCACCAGGACCAGGAATGGGCATATCAAAGGGCGGTGGCCATGTGCCACCGCTGGACACTGTACCCCCAGACCAGGTGGGTGACTGCTGCTGCTGCCCCTCCAACCGCTGTGCCCCAGGGACCACTCATTCCACTGCTGTGGCCGCAACAGTGCCAGACACCTGCACAGCCACCGGTGCTGCCCCACCGGTGCTGACAGGCACAGCCTGGGACTGTGCTGACATGCTGGCACACACATTGGAACCAGCTAGGCCCAGGGGCACGTGCTGGCCTGCTGTGTGTCCGTCATGAGACACACACATGTCACTGCCCATTGCAGTCCTTGCATCATCATCAGTGGTGCAGGTACGTGCTACAGCCACAGTCACAGCGTGCTGGCATGCTTGCATGCCAGACTGCTGAGACACAGGCTGTGCACCCCCCGAACCTGACTCACCGACACCAGAGTTGGCAGCCCAGCGTGCATGCTGGTGCAGTGCATGCTGGCTGGTGACAGAGGTGGATGGACCCTCCTCCATGTCCAGCAGGTCTTCCTCACTGCCTGGACCCACCACCACCGTCCCCTGAAGACGAACAGGATCTGTAACAGAAAGAGAGGACATAGCCGGCCCGCCGGCGCAGCGGTTGGATTTCCGCTTGCGACGCCGGCGACCCGAGTTCGGGAACGGACTCGGGTTGCCAGAGGGACGGCCGGGCGGAGAAGGATCAAGCATCTCACGACTGCTCTCCTGATCCGGGGGGAGGGTGTGGTGAGTCGCCGATGCACGGGGGACTCCTGGTGGAGACCGGGAGAACCCAAGCACTGGACCTAACGTCAGATGGGGCAGGACGGACGCTGCGCCATTGCATCTCCCCGCCCTTAAGGGGAAAACACCTACCTCCGACGCCTCTATGATGCCCGTCCCTCGGGCTGCAATGGGCTCCTCCATAAATAAAGAGCACGGCTCCCAGCCTATTACGACGTCCGTGGCACCCTAAGGGCCGAGGGTGCCACGGCCCCGCCTTGGGGGGCAAGCCAAGGGGTACTGGGAGCACGGCTCATGAGGGAGGAATGCCGCAGCAGGGGGGATCCGTGACCGGGGCGGAAACCTGGCACGGAGGAGGTCCAAAAAAGAAAGAGAGGACATGTGAGTGCATGTGAACAGCCTCTCCTCCCCAACACCACCACCATGTCATACTGTGCAGTGATGGGCTTCCACCTGTCTGGAATCCACCTCCTGGTACGCCCTCAATAGCACTCCACTGCATTGATGCAGCCAGTCAGTCCTCAGCCGGGGTCAGCTCCACCACCGCTGGCTGGCCCCCGCCAGTGCCAGCACGTGCTGCCCTGAGGGCTGCCACCTTCTCCTTCACCCTCCTGCGGTCTGTCCCCATCTTCTTTTTGCATTCCTGCACGGAGCGCTGGTGGCTTCCGTGCAGGTTCACCACCCGAGCTACCCCCTCCCATGCAGCCGCACAGGCCTGAGGGGTGCCCCGCCGTCCACTCAGTAATGACTCCTCCTCCAGGTAGGCCTGGAAGAGAGCCTCTGTCTCCGCCGTGGTGAAGTTGGGCCTCCTCCTCCTTCACCCACCATCCTCACCCTCACCTTGGCTCTGCTCGGTCATGGCGATCTGTATGGGTGGAAGTGGACACCTGTCACTGTGCAGTCTACAGCGTTATCCCATGACCATTGTCCAGAACATCCCACAGCATGCAACCCACCTCTCACCTGCAGTAACCGAATCTGGCCAGCGCAGCCCAATGTCGCACATTTATAGCGCAATGCATGCAAATTAGGAGTGCAGCAACTGTAATGAGATGCAAATCATGCCACTGCGCCTTTGAATGGCTGATCAGATGATTTGCATGTGTCGGCTGAATATCGCGCCATTGCGCTTTGCGCAATACGGTTGAGCCGGCTGAGCCAATGGCGCAGATCTGTGACTGTGTGGTACACTGCATTGCGCATGCCCAGGTAGCTTACGCAGGCGTCTGCCGTGCTGATGACGTGCTGTGCGCGATAGGCAATTCAGGCCATGGCCACCATTGTGCCAGTGGCGCTGCAGCACTGGGCATCATATGGAGCTGTGGCACTACTGCGCAATAGTCCACTGTGGCACTGGCACGCAGGTGGTCGGTCACGCAGGATGCGTAGATGTCAGATGGTGCTGTGCGTGGCCTTGCATCATAGACCCCTGACCTGGTGTCCAACCTTTGCACCCTGGCGCTGTTCAGCTGCCATGTGTACGGCCCTATTGCGCTGTTTGGTGACAGCGCTATGTGAACCGATGGCGCTATGTGAACCGACGGCAAGATTGGAACCTATGGTGGTCTATTGCACAACATTTCCACATGGGGTTGCTGCACTGTGGGGGTGCCATATTGCCTGCTGTACTTCCCCAAATATGGCATGCAGGAGAGCGCCCCAATAGAGCCAGGTGGAGGTGGCCAACCTGGTGGCCCTGGTTGAGCCCCACTATGAGGCACTGTATGGGGATGAGCCCCTCACCATGGCCCGCACCCAGGTGTGGCTGCAGGTGGCCACTGACCTGGTGAGGGTCACAGGGCGGTGCCGGTCTGCGAAGCAGTGCAGACACAGGTTTAGTGACTTCCGCAGGAGGGAGCCGGATGTGCTGCGATGCCTCAGATCACATGCCAGGAGGGGCGTTGTGCCTAGGCCAGGTGGGTGTACCATCTATGCACCTGTATTCTCCATAGGGGTGTGACTGTGTTTTGGTGGCGGTGCATGGGGGGATGGCTCTGCCATGGTTGGCTGTGTCAGTGTGTGCAGGTGTGAGATGCATGGGTCTGGCTGTGTGGGCAGGCACACTCACTGGGGCAGGGGGCAGTCTGCTTTGGGGTCACACTGATGTTTTTCTCAACATTTGTCACCCACAGGCCTGGCAGAGAGGATGCAGGCACAGGCTGAGGAGGGCTGTGGCAGGGCCCAGGTGGCGGACAGAGGAGACATGAGGGGTGGGCCACAACGGCAGCAGCAGCAGCAGCAGCCACAGCTGCTTGATGAGTGTGAGTGTCATTACATCATGGATGCTATTGCATGCTGGAGGGGGTGGGCATGACCACCAGCCATGGACAACACAACCATGCACGACACAGGCGACAGTCATCACTGTCCAGTGTCACTGCACGTCTGTGTGTGCGTCACTGGTGGTCCATGCATGCACTGGGCACATGGCTGTGGAATTGGCATCCCATCACATTGCCACGTCACTTGACAGCCTTGTTTGTGCTGTGATGGACATGGGCAATGTGTGTGTGCAGTGGTGCACATAGCTGGTGCTGCCTGGTTGGGCGTGTTATGTGCATGGTCACTGTGGGTGGGTGCATACCATCACAGGTGCAGGGCACTGGGCTATATGCCTTGCAGGATGGGTGGTGTTCAGGGTTGTGGACAGTCACAGCCATTGACTGTGTTCCCTTTTCCTAGGCCTCAGCATCCTACGCAGGATGGAACGTGCCCTCCAGTGGCTGACCAGGGTCTCCATTGCAACACATGACATCCTCCGGGACATTCAGCGCCGTGGGGTCCGCCGACAGGGACAGCACCAGGCAGCAGCAGACCAGCCTGCAAGGCGATGAATGTGCTTCCCCTTCCCACTTCACCCATCCCTCCCACTCTGCCTTCCCTCTCCCAGTTGTTCACCTCTACCCCTTGCCCACCCCTACCTTGTACCCCTACCCCCCTGGTCTTGTACATATCTGTATATAGTTTTGTTCTTGTTCTTGTTGTTGTAATTTCTCTGTTTTCCAATATATATATATTTTGTTATGAATACTGTGGTGGTCTCTGATTTGCAGCTGGCTATGGTTGCTCAGTTGCAGTGGAGTGCATGCCATCTGGGGTGGTATGGTCCTGGGTATGTGTGTGTGTGTGTGTGCATGTGTGTGTGTGCATGGGGAGGTGTCTCCGGTGTGGCAGTGACTTTCAGTCGGTCTTGCCATCTGCTGCCGCCCACTGCTGGGTGCCCAGGGTGGGTCTGGCTTGTATGGTTCTATACTACACGAGGTTGACGTGTGCCGGGGGGAATGCATGGTGTTTACTGCAGTGACAGTCACTGCACATGGGTGGTGTCTTGGAGTCACGGTGCAGGGTGTGCTGTGCAGATGGGGGGCTGATGTGCACTGTGGTTGTCAACCCCTTGTGTGGCAGTCTCAGCCTGACAGTGGTTGTGCTGGGCGTCATGGCCCTGCTGTGCTTTGTTGGCTTGTCTCCATGGGCCAGTGGATCATCCATCCCTCCCAGTGATGCTGTGCTTGGGTGTGCGGGTGTCTTGTTGGTTCTGCAGTGTGTTCCTGTGCCCATGTGTGGCATGGCTGGCGGTGGGCCCCAGCCTGCCTCCCTGGTTGTGCAGTTCCATTGCTCTGCTGGGGGTGAAGGGGCTCTGCTTGCGCTATGGCACCTCTGGACTGCTCAGCTGGGCTAGCCTTGTTGCGCTATGGCGCAACCTTTCTGCTCAGCTTCCCCTTCCTGGTTGCGCTATGGTGCAGTTTGTGCGATATTCAGACGTTGGCTGCTTGCGCAATTTGTTTTGCTCCATGTTTGAATATCGCGTCTGTTGCGCCTATGCGCAATTGACTTGTGCTTGCTCCTGTTGTTGCGCACATTTTGGGCGCAGTTTGAATATCTGGGCCTAAGAATTTGTGAGAAAACAGGGACTCCCACTCCCCGTAAACTCACAATAACCCAGCACTCTCACTGCACCGACAGAGTAAAAATATTTTGATCCAGAGAGTAGGTTCCAGTCAGAAAAAAACGTCACACAATAACGTATAAAACTATAAATAAAATGTTCAAGACCAGGGACCCATCCACGACCTCCCGAACACATTAATCAAGGATTCAATCTATTAAGCCATCAGTACTTATCCTTTCTGAGTCCAAATGCTCAGATCCAAAGTTAAAAAAATATCAGACAATTCAAGCGAAAAACAAACAGGACTAGGCTTGACAGCAGGCAAAAAACCTCTTCATGAGCGGTCAGGGTACTGGTCGCTCCCCGCTCACAGCTGGAGATTTGCTTCTCAAACAAGTCCCACATAAACTGATAAAATTAACAGTTAATGATTCCCCATGTCTGCAATGGCCAAGTTCAAAATAAACCCCACGGACCACACTGGGTAGGAGGACCCCACAACCGCCACTCGCCCGGATCAGGGCCCCAGAATAAGGGCAGTACAATGTCCACCCCAACACTGCAGGCCCCCAGGGCAGATGGAGGCCCAATCCTCTGGCAGGCCGCTGACTAACCCCCTCACCCTCTGGGAGCGAAGGCCAGAGGGGAACCCTCACAATGGCAGCCCCAGGTCTTGACCCGGCCCAGTATCTCGGAGCCCAGCAGATTCAGGCAGTATCTGGAAGAAATGCCAGTCCCAAACCAGATTTCTCCAACCAGACAGGCTCCACCAAAGGGGGAAGCGCATCCGGATGCCGGGTTCAGACACCCAGTCAGTCCCTGGCAGGTCTTCCTCCCACAAAACCCCAAAAAGGATGGCAAAGTAGTCTCCAAAAATCCATAGACTGCAAAGAATCCAGTAAGTTCACAGTCATACAACACTGGAACAAACTAAGTTATACTCCAAACAATCAGACTCCAAGGAACAAATCGTATTAAAACACAGCGGCTCACTTTAGCAGCAAGGAATATCTCTACATTAAAGGCAAGGGGTATCTTCCGAGTCCGAGTCCAGTCGCAAAGGTCCAGGTCCCCGAACAAATAGTAAACAAATAGCGATATAAGCAAATGGCGATAAAAAGCGAATTTCAAACTATAAACTATAGAACAACATTAAAACAAACTTAGGCAGATTTAAAACAAACTAAAACAAAGTTTAAACAAATATTACGAGATTGAGATTCAGAGCGGACCCACACCGGTCTATCTCCATATCTCCGATCTAGAAGTGGGTAAGTATAAGAAGTGGGATAAGTATTCATTCAGTATCCCTGCTTTTTCACTGACACTCTCTGCTCACCCACCGTCCATTCTATTCAGCCTCACTATCCCTCCCTTTGTCTTTCTACACTCCCTGATATACCTATAAAAGGTTTTATCCCCCTTCTTAACTGAGTTGGCTATCTCTTCCTCAGTTTGGGCCTTTGCTATTCTGACTACCAACCCTGCTTCTTTCTGCCTTAACTGGTACAGTTCTCTGTCCTGCTCCTTCTGTGTTTCCTTATACTTTCTAAATAATATATTTTTCTCCCTAACCTTCACCGCCACCTCTTTTGAGAACTATGGTGGGTTTTTCTTTTGTTTTGATTTGTTTATTTGCTTCACACAAAGGCTTGTTGCCTCTATGATGGCAGTTCTGATATTTCCCCACTGTTTCTCCACCCCTCTTTCTAGCCTGTTTCCTAGTGCTTTTCTAAGGCACTTTCCCATCTTGCCAAAGTCAGCCCTCCTGAAGTCCAGAAACCTCACTTTTGTATGGCTTGACTCTGTAGCTGAGTTTATCATGAACCACACTGTTTGATGGTCACTTGTTCCCAAATGGCTACCCACTTCTAGATCTGAGATCCTCTCACTGTCCCCATTTGAGAGTACGAGGTCTAAGATTGCTCCCTCATGAGTAGGTTCCAAAATTAGCTGTCTGAGGCATGCCACCTGAAGGGCATCGAGAATGGCTCTGCTTTTGGATGTGGCTGCAGCAAAGGTGCTCCAGTTAACATCTGGCATATTAAGGTCCCCCATCAACAGTACCTCCCCTTTCTCTGCCATCTTAAGTATGCCTTCTATCATATTTTTGTCCATTCCCTCCCCTTGACATGGGGGTATGTATACAACCCCTGTGAGGATTGTGGTGACATTTCCAGTCTCTAAGGTGACCCACAGTGTCTCCTCTCCTTCCTGTTTGCTCTTTTGTTCAGTTGCTTTTATCCATTCCCTTACATAGAGAGCTACTCCTCCCCTCTTCTCCCCTCCCTATCTCTCCTGTAGGTTGTGTACCCTGGTATGTTAACATCCCAGTCATGGTTCTCTGTGTACCATGTTTCTGTGACTGCTATGATATCCAGGCATCCCTCTTCCATCAAGGGCACCAGTTTAGGGAGCTTGTTGCCCAGACTACGGGCATTGGTACTCATTACCCTCCATTTCTTGATGGCCTTACCCCTTTTTGCCCCATCCCTGTCCTTACTGCATTTGTCACTTTCTCCATTTACCCCTGCACTTCTCCCAATCAACATCTCTATGTTGGTGTCTACCTCACTTAGTACCCTGATTTTTGGGGGTGGCTAGGATTTCCCTGCTCCTCTCCAGTGCCTCCCCCCTTGGCTAGTTTAAATGCTTGCCAATGAAGTATTTAAACCTCTCACCTAGGATCCTGGTTCCCCTCCTTAACCATCTTCAATGCTTTTGGATTTAGTCCAGAAAAATATACCTGAAACAGTGGTCATACTTTAAATATTCACTGTAAGATAAAAGTGACACTGTGTCTTTAAATTCATGATGTTAACTTAGGTTTCTCATCCTCAGTTATCCTGCCCCCTGATGAAGACTCATGGCAGCCAAAGTGTCAGGGCACTGGTGAGAGGGCTTGCTGAGCACTGAGCCTTTTTTTGCACTGTGCACTCTGCAATGTATTAATAGATGTTTGGCTTACACTGCCTTAATTGACTTGTTGCTGTTACAGGTTTTCTCTGGCACTTTTCTCAGTTTAAGCTATGTAATAAAAGAGCTCTCCCTCTTTCTGAAAACTCATATTCACCATATGTGTGCAGCCTATTATGCGCACTAGATGTTTTGTGTTCCCTGTTTGTGACTATCCTCAGAGGGAGAGCTGGGTATATAGACCACAGCGTCTTCAGTACAGGAAGAGACAAACTAGAGTCAAACCCATAAACAGGTTGCTCTTCCTCAACATCCCTTTGTTCCCTGTCTACATGATCAGAATTATATTTATCTTCTGCCTCCTCCTCTGGCTGAAAAGGAGGAGGAGGAGGAGAGACCAGAGGTGTCACAGGTTGCTGGGACAGAGATGGAGGCATGATAGGGTCGAGGACAGTAGTCCCAAAGGACACAGTTGATGGCACCAGCAAAAGCATAGAGCCATCGCTATAGTAATTATCTGCAGCATTTCAACAGTAGCCAAAATTATATCGCTTTCATCTACTAAGCTAGCCAGTGGCACCAATGCAGAGAAGCGATAACAGGACAGTGCGCCGCACTGATGTGCTAGGAACAGACTACACACTATCAATAGCAGGTGAAGCTGAGCCTGTACTCAGTCTTGCTGTCTGAATGATGGTCAAGCCTGCAACACATGAATGCAGCCTGAAATGTTCTATCATGGGGATTCAGCAGCAACCTGGATCAGAAGGGAGACCTTGAATATTTGTGGTGATGTTCCTTCAAAGAATCCTTTTTTGACTTCTCCTTCAACAAATGGTGTTTTACCCACAATGGCAATAGCTTCACTGCCAAAGACACCTGCAAGGTTCCCCAGAGGCAGGCTCAGTACAGCAAAGTACAGGCTCAGTACACCAACAGTAGATATCAATGTTGACCACTTGGCAGGAAATTCTCTAAAGCCTTCTCATGGCACCTCTTAATTGCCTGGTTGAAGCCTTTACAAATGGAGCAGTTTCTCACATCATACGAGAGGACCAAGCAGCAAACACAATGTGTGTGAGCATTGTCTCCACATTTCTTCACAGCCCACTGACAGAGGCATATAAGATTATTGAAGGGAAATCAAAGACAGCACACAGTAACAAAATAAAAAGTAAAATAAAGAAATTAAAATAATAATGACTACAGTGATGCAGGGCAAGATCACACCACCTTCCCCCTGACAGCATGTGGAATCTCTGATTGGCACAACTAAGAATGAAGGAGGATCTCTTTGAAAGGATCTCCAGGAGTTTGCACTTCCTCATAGCCACAACATGCTTTAGGGGGACATCAAGGGAAGAAGAGATCTTCCTGAAATGGTAGGTAAAGGAATCCAGATCTTCGTATGACTCATGATCATCCCACATTTTAGCTACAGAGTTGGAAATATTGTCATGATGAGATGCAGGATTTGATACTGCAGGTGACTGAAAATTGAGTCAGCCCCAAGGGGTCAACCCAAAAATGGCCTTGTCGGGACACAAGCTGGCAACACTTAAATTTTTGGTGCTGACAGGAACCTATGGGGCCTCCTGGGGGAATGGGCTGCCAAGGGAACAGGACACCACTGATACTGCCAGGGATAGGGACAGTGGTGCAACTTGAATAGTTCCACTGGTCCCAGTAGGGGTTATGTCTACGGATGGAGTGGTGTAAAAGTGGAAACCTTCTTGGCACCTCTCCAGGTCTTAGACAGCTGAGAACTGGCACATGTCTGATTCAGCATTTTATAGAGAGGGCAGTCATCATCTCTGACATCTTGTTCTGCTCAGTTTCTAAGCCAGTTCATTACTAGTATGCATGGCTAATTGAAATCAGTCTGTTCTTGCTTTTGTGGACCCTTTTTCTATCCCTCCCTCTCTTAGGCCTCTTCTTAGGCTGTCTACTACAGGAATGGGAGGAACTTGTCCTCGATCAACCCAACAACAACAATCAAGAGCTTGATTCCAGTAACTTAGGACTGAACCAAGGGGAGGTAAGAGAGAGTCCAGTAAGGAGGAGGACTTCTAGACCAAGCCTTTAATTCCCACCAATATTTGGACTTACTGTAAACATGTTTCTATTCCCATACTCACAGGAGTCCTCCTCTGACCTGAACTCTGCCAAAGGGGCCTACCTAGGATTGTCCATGATGAAGATCCTTCACAGAGGGTGTCAAATGACTACCACCCAAAGGAGTGGGACTGAGGATGGGGCCACTGGGTGTTTGACTGTCTGAGCCTCATCAATGAGCCAAATAGGACTGATGGGGTCAGGATGCATTGGATCAATAAACAGGCACAGCAGGGCAACTGCCCTTGAACACAGTCTGCATCACAGGGGTTCAGGGTGCACCACCTTCTCAAACTCCACTAGCAAAGATCAAGCTTGATCATGGCTGACTGGTTAGAGCTCACGGTTCTGGCAGACTGCACTGGTACAGAGGGTGCTTCCAAAGCAGAGCTTCAGGGTGCCGGGCCTTTATCGTTGTTCTTACTTAACTTTCCTCACTGATTTCTGAGGACTCAAAGAGCTGGCGCTCATGATTTACTGGATTTACTGGATTGTGCAGGATAAAAGAAGGCACAAGGCTGATCATGATTGTTCCCCACAATACTGGATCATTTCTTGAACTACAATGATTTTATCCATATGTCTAGCTTAGTTTTAAAGGAATCAAAGTTTGTTATATTAATCAGCTCCTGTGGTAATGAGTTCCAATGTTTAGCTGCTCTTATGCAAAAGAAATTATCACGTTTGTTGGTGTTCGCCCATTCAACTAGGAGCTGCTGGTTGTGCAGTCTATCTACTGTTCGTTTATTTGCTAATGAAAGCCCACATTGTCTCGTTAATATAGGTGATTTTAATAATTTGAAAGTGAGAAGAATATCACCCCATATCTTCTTAAGTTGAGGGGATACAGTCCCGTTTTCTTAAGTCATATGTCATAATTTTTAGTTTTGAGTCTTGGGATCATTTTGGTAAGACATCTTGGAATTTGCTTTAAACAATTTATGTCACCCTCAAGATATGGGCTCCAGAAGGGAGATCCATAATCTATGTGTGGTCTGATGTAGGCTCTGTATAGTGGCACTAGGCAGTGTTCAGATTTGCTAATGAATGCTTTGATAATCTGTTTTAAGATAATGTTAGCTGTTCTTGCCACCTTGTTACAGTTATTATTAGATGATGGTTTGTTATTTATTAAGATGCCTAGATCTCTTTCACAAGTTGTTGATTTAAGAAGAATGTTATTTAAATAATAATTGTTTTGAGGATTTTTGTTTCCAAAGTGAAGAACAGTACAGTTATCAGTATTGAAGATCATGGAGTTTATCTGTGCCCATTATTTGATGTGCTTGTGATCGTGTTCTAGTAATCTTATGTTTGATGTTGTGTCAACCCTACCTCCCAGTTTTGTGTCATCTGCAAATTTAGAGATGTGGTTATTTTTTTTTATTTAGTTGTTTAACCAGGTATAGCACACTAAGCTGAAAGCTTTTTTACGTGACCGACCTGGGAGCACAAGGAGGTTAAGTGACTTGCTCAGAGTCACACAGTATGCAAGTGGAAGCTGTGGGATTCAAACCCAGGTCTGGTCTGCTGGATGTCACCAGATTTGCAGCTCAGAGCCTTCGACCACTGCGTTATACTGCCTCCTTGAGGTGAGTTCCAGATCACTTATAAAAATACTGAAAAGTGTGGGCCCCAGTACAGAGCCCTGAGGCACACCGCTAGTAACTTGGCCTGTGACAGGCAGAACGCCATTGATTTTTACTGTCTGAGTCCTGTTGTGCAGCCACCGCGATATCCAGTTAACTAAGAATGGGGAAAAGCCAAGTTTATGAATTTTGCTAATTAATAGGATATGAGACACTTTGTCAAACGCCTTGCTATAGTCACGTAGAATGACATCTGAGGAAATATTGTTATCCAAGTGCCTACCTATATTATTATAAAATTAAATGAGATTTGTAGTGCATGAATGCCCAGGCTTGAAACCATGTTGGGATATACCCTGGATGCCAAGATACTGAATTATTTTTCAATCAGGGATTTGACTAGTAGCTCCATGACTTTCTCTATAATGGATGTCAAGCTAATAGGCCAGTAGTACTGGACATTTGATTTATTTCCTTTTTTATAGGTGGGTGTTACTTCAGCACTATGCCAGTCATCTGGAATCTCATTCTCTACTAATGATTTATTGAAGAGTAGTGTAAGGGGTAAGGCCAATGAATTTGATGTTTCCAGCAAGAACCTTGTATGAATATTATCGGGTCCTGGGCTAGTAAATTTTTTTAGAGAAGACGGGGTGTTTGAGATCTCTGCAGAATCAAAAAGGGGGATAGGGGATTCATGTTTGAGTGCTGTGGGACTTGAATCTATTATACTGAAGACAGAACAAAAGTACCTATTGAAATGGTTTGCTGTCACCAGATCTGTTTTGATGGTGATTCCATTTTCAAGTAGTGGACCTATTGTTTTAGTATTACCCTTTTTGCTATTAATGTATGAAAAGAGAGATTTGTGGTTAGTCTTGGAGTGAGCCAAATTAAATTCTAGTTTAAGTTTAGCCTGTTTAATTGCTTTTTTAAGTAGAGAAACAGCAGTTTTATATCTATGCATGGTGCTGGGACTATGACTTTTTCTGAGTTTCTTAAATAGGTGTTCTTTTCTTTTGATTTGTTTACTAATTGATTTCACAAACCAAATAGGAATTTTACCTTTTTTATATTTTATTTTGGTAGAAACATATTGTTCCTCCAAATAGCAGATAAAATGTTTTAGTTCTTCCAATGCACTGTTGATAGACTTATCCTTGAATATTTCTCCCCGGTTTGTTTCAGTTATTTTAGTATTTATTAGCTCAAAACTGGCTTTATTATAATCTTTGTAAGTTGTGTTATTAAAATGTTTTGGAATTTTAATATTAATACTGAGCTGGATCGAGTTATGGTCACTATTACCTATGGATGCTGAAATGTTTATGTCTGAGACTTTATTTTATGCATTTATAATGACTAGGTCAAATATGTTACTCTCTCTAGTAGGCTGCAATACTAGCTGCTCTTAGCCAAGATCCATACATAATGTTGTGAATAATTTTCTTAATGAAACTGCTTTATAAAATGAATCCCAATTTATGCCAGGCATATTGAAATCTCCTAAAATAAGAGTATCACCCTTGTTAACCATATCTAGAATAGTATTAATTAGGTCAGAAGTATAGAGATGTTTGGCAGATGGTGGTCTGTAGCACATGCCAATGATGAGTTTTGGGTGGCCTTTAAGTTGAATTCAAACCCAGAGAGATTCTGTGTTGGATGATGTAATTTCATATGAAGAGATATCATCTTTAATATAAAGACACACACACCCTCCTACTACATCTTCTCTGTCTTTGTTGTAGAGTTTGAAATTAGAGATCTCTCTGAACTATACCAAGGATGAGTCCCACCATGTTTCAGTGACAGCAATAATACTGAGATCTAATAGGGTACATTTGGTTTCTAATTCAGACTTATTTAGATTGTTTAGAGATCTTGCATTAAATGATAATACGTTATAAGGCCTACTAGTATGATATTCTAGGGGGTTGGGGTAGGAAGAAGTAGGCTGTTGGTTAACTGGGATCTGCAGCTTATCCATTAGGTAGGGAAATGGGCAGACTGGGTGGGTCAAGTGGTCCTTATCTGCTGTCAAATTCTATGTTTCTATTCATTATTTCCTCTTAGAGAATTAGGAATATGCTCATTCTTCCCCAAGCAATAATAGTGGTATGCCAAAGACTTTGGTAGCAAGCCCTGGCACAGATGTAAGGTCTTCTTGTCATGCAGTGAGCCAAGGCAATGCAAACTCCAAACAGTAGCTTTGTGGGTAATGAGCTAATATGGCAAGTCTGTCTTCAAGAATTCTTCGCTAACCCCCCGTGGATTATTATAGAATAGCACTGAAAACTGGGCTTATGTCTTTCAAAGAGAAACAAACACTACTATTTGTGTTCTTTTAAAATTATTTTTTTTGTTCTTAAAAGAAGAACACAAATAGAAGTGTTTGTTTCTTTTTGAAGAGACATAAAGGGCTTTACCCCCCACCCCAGTTTTTCAGTGTTTGTTCCGAGGCAATGCAGGCAGTTGTCATGAAGGCACATTTGTCATCTGTTGTCTGCAGTGAATAAATCACTTAAAGCTGGATGCCCACCTTATCATTTATTTATTTATTTATTTATTTTAAACATTTGTTAACCAGGTAAGTACAATGAGCCAAAGGCCCGTTTTCATGTTCGACCTGGAGACTGAAAAACAGTCAAGATGTTACAAAAAAAAAAAACAATAAATCACAGAACACAATAAATAACAAAAAAAAAAAATCATGTCTTTGGAGTCCATGGAAATGCAATTCAGCCCTAGCAAAAACTCATGTGTAATCTTTGTCTTGGGAATTTGAAATGAAAACTCTAACCCAGCAAGGTAGCACAAGGGGGAACAACAGAGTAAACTTAAGGTAAGCAATGAAAGAAACTTTGAAAATTAAACCTTGGGTCACAGCTACCAAGAAGAGATCAGCGTTTACAGGAAACATATCTGAGGCATGGAGGAACTGTTATAACTTCAGACTGAAACCTTCAGACAAAAGACTTTTGGTAGGTAAAGAATGTAAACCTACAGAACTGCGTTAAAATAATAGACTGCTCTTCACCCCTAGGCTATTCTCAGTAAATGCCATTAAACAAAAATGAATACTTAAATGTTTGTGGTGGCATGAAAAAATCTTTATCTGCAGTCTGATGAAGTCTGTGGAAGAAGGGGGTATAACATCCAAGTCCATGATGTGAAGAGTAATTTCTAGACCTTAGCAAGCAGAGTCTCTTTTGCTGACTTCAGTTGTCATTAGTTATTAGGCTGCATGTGGCCTGTATTTCTGGTAGCATTTATTACTTCTTTACTGTAGGACTGGAAAAGTCATTTTTAAAGTAGAATGTCTCTTTGTTCCCAGGAGGTTGCAAAATGCATCTCTCAGCAATGTTTCATTAAGCAAGTCTCTATGTTTCACTTCTTCATGCCATTGTCCAGAGAGCAAGAGAGAGATTTTTCTATGCTTTAAACTGAGAAATCCAACACACTATTTATTATTTATTATTTATGAAATGACCTCATGTCTCTCAAGTCCTGATTTACAATGTGGGCTTTCCATTATTAAAATGTAAAATAAAAACAATTAAAACCGGGCACTCTCCAACTCGGAAAAATAAAATAAATATGTAACACTATGCCATTAACCTAAAAAGTAAATACTTTATTGCCATGCCACTTACCTGGCACATAGGTTTACACTTGATGCGTTTTGGACATAAAAGGTCACTTTACAATCAAGTGACTGCAATACATGTGTAAAAATCATTCAATCAGTCCACCCTGTGTTAACATTAATTATATCAGAACATGCACTTTAAAAACCATATAGTAATAAATTGTTGTACCTATAATTCTGTGGCACAAATAAATATTGGACATAATTTAATTCACGTATAGTACCCTTTATATTTCACAAGGACTAATTGGATTAGTTGATCTGTAAGAACTAATAAAACCACATTAGCTTTGACTGCCCTAACCTGTGAGGCACCATATCCCCCTTTGTGCTTCTCTGTGTAAGACAAACAGCAGGACTTACCACAGAAAGTGAGGGTGAGCCGGCACAGTAATGTGGAGGGCTGAGGCACTGGTTCCCTCACCTCCTTCCATTCTGGCAACCTTGGTTGAGGAACAGATCAGGGCTACTAGGGAGCTGGAGGGAGGGAGGGGGATTAAGCATCCTTAGAACAGCTCTCCTCCCTCCAGGCAGGGCGCCAATGTGTCCTGCTGCTAGACTGCCACCTGGACAAGTCTGGGTGGCATTGCAGTGAGACCACATGAGGAGGGACCTCATATGCAGGGAACTGGGGCATTTCTATGAGAGCGGAGTTCGCACATCCTGTCCACTGCATGCACAGTTGACCCAGGGTGAAAACATGGCAGAAACAAAATACTTGACAACAGGATGAAGACCCAGTTGCTTGCAGGCCCAGCACCAGTGACTGGCCACCCTCACAATCCTGTGGCAAATTATGACAGAGGGAAGGTAAGCCCCTGAAAAACTGGGTGACAGTGCTGGAGGAAGAGGTCAGAAGGGAGCAGTCGGCACAAACAAAAGGTGGAAAAACTGTAGATAAGAAAAGAAAAGGAAACTAAGGCTGTATCTTTCCATGGTTCAGCTTTCATTTCCATTTTATTTCTGGGAATTCTGTTCTTGGAGAGTAACCCCTTCCTTAAATAGACATATATTTCCATATATGTTTTAAACTGAGATTTTCTCTTGTAGACTGTGTTCATACAATAGGACACTTTTTCATATGAATTGCAACATCATATCTTTAGACTGTTTGGACATGTATTCCTTCATCATACTACTTTTGATAAAACATGATAATAACATGTGGTGATAAGGCTGACCATGCAAACTTCCGCCCTATCTCTATTCTGCCTCCCCTATCGAAGGCACTGGAACGTATAGTAGTGGACCAACTTACCGAGCATCTGGACAATTATAATATTCTCTGTAAACAGCAACATGACTTTAGAAAAGGTCATAGTACATCCTCTGCCTTACTTGAATTCACCAGCTCCATTCACAGCTCCTTTGACAATGGACAACTAACTGGTGCTATTTTCATCGACCTGACCAAAGCCTTCGATACTGTCCACCACTCCCTCCTGCTGAGCCAACTAAAAAATGCTGGTCTCTCCAATGATTCAACAATCTCTTGGCTCAAAGGCTATCTTGAAAACCACACCCAGCATGTAAAAATTGGAGATGTGCACTCTGATTCCAGACCTGTCCTCTCTGGAGTCCCCCAGGGTTCAGTACTGGGCCCCCTATTCTTCAGCCTGTTCCTTAACACCCTACTGGACTCCTGCACTGAACATATCATCCTGTATGCCGATGATGCAGTAATTCTTGCCACACACCAGGACCCAAAGAAATTGCAAGAAAATCTCCAACTCGGCTTCTCCTCAGTTGAGAATTTGCTCACAAAGCACAAACTGATTCTTAATCAAAAAAAAACAAAGGCCATGATCTTCAGCAGCTCCCAAAATAAACATAAGCACTTCCAACTCTCCGTTATCACCAGACAAGGTGCTGCACTGGAACAGGTCAAAAACTTTAAATACCTCGGGATCACCCTTGACCTTCACCTCTCCTGCACTGCCCACATCGACCATGTTGCCAAAGCCACTAACTCCCGGCTAGGCCTGCTATTCCATCATAGGAAACACCTGACACCTGAAGCCCTCGCTGTCGCTGTCCAGAGCTCCATCATATCCATCATTGATTATGGCATTATCATTTACGGCTCTGCTACAACCACCGCACTCAAACATGTATCCACCGCCCCTCAACAAGGCCTGTTGACTTGTCACTGGCTCCCAACGCCTGACTCACACCTGTGACCTCTATTCTTAAACTGGATGGTTGAATCTTGCCAATCAAATAAAACACCAAACTTGTATTACTAGTAAGAAAATCTTGCTGGGCCTTGCCCCCCCCACCCCGGAGTCTGTGCCCTCATACAACCAAGAATCCACACCCGACATACCAGGGGATCGAAACCTCGGGCTTCTGCAAATCCTGCATTGCCGCACAACACAAGGCCAAAGATCCTTTGCTTACCGGGCCACTAGTTGGTACAATGGTCTTCCCAGCGACATCTGATCTTCACTATCGCTCAGCACTTTTAAGACTCGTCTTCACCTAACACTGACTGCCTCCAACCTCTGTGACTGTTGTGGCTAAACATGTCTTTTGGTTCCATAGCTGAAGATGCCCTTTTGGATCCACATCTACTCCTGCACTTTGCCAGCACCCCCCCCCCTCCTATCTTCACCTCCCCTGCTGGCCCATGACAAATGCCACCCGGCTGCACTACCTCTATTCTTACCCACCTTCCACCTCTCCTCTCTCTGTCCTCCCCAACCTACCTCCCCTTCTCTCCCATCCACTTAGTCTCCCTGATTTCACCCTCCTCCTTTCCCTTCCCCTTCCCAAAGTTTCACCTTATTGTTCTTTTTTTAATCTACAAGACTATGTGTTGTTTTTTTTTATTTTATAAACTGTTATCTTTGCTTATGATTGTCTCAATTGTACCAGTCACGTTGAACCTTTGTAAAAGAGCCTCGGCTCAAAGGTATTTGTAATCCTAGAACAAATAAATAAATAAATAAAAACAGTAATAATAAAATAACATAACATAATAAAACTCTTTATCTCTGATTAATAATTTGCTTCCTAGTCTGATTATTCCTACAGGGAAAGAGTGTGAGATGTAGGGAGAAGCTGAAGGTCTAGCCAATGGGCTTTCTGAGGAGTTCACGCATGCTCAGGGGAGAGTAGGCTGGTAATCAAGGAGGAGGGTGAATCAATGTTGGAGGGTGAGGCAGCTACTTAAGTAATAAGGTATGACAAGGTGTGTGTTATCAAGTAATAACGTCACTCCTGGGGTGGGTTGAAGCACAAGGTAAAGACGAGTGCTTCCGCCACCTCAGGAGTGATGTTATTACACAATAACACACACCTTGGAGTGCCTTATTGCAATTATACAATGGCTTACTGTGATACAAAATAAAAAAAATTAAAAATGTTTTTAGTAGATTTTTAATGTGGCAATATATCTTTGTTTCTGAAGAGAAGATGTGACAATGCAATGACAAATCAGTACAGTGGTGTTATACTCAGATATCATAATTTTCTCAGGCACACACTGACCAGAGTCCAGAATTCTTTCTTGCCATTGTATAACGTGCAATACCAATGTGCTGTGATGGGCTGACTCAGTAGACCAATAGGCCTAATCTGCTGGCAGATATGTATGTATGTATATAAGTGTGACTACATAGCAGGAATCCAGGTAGTTATAAAGCAGTTTCATTAAGTGCTGTGAAGGCAAGCAAGCTGGAGGGTTATTGATCAGAATTTTCATATCTTCTTTAGCTTATTGGAATGTACTGGGACTAAATGGGGCAACTGGTCCCACCCAGAATAGGAGGAACCTACAGTGAGACTACCTGATCAAGTTATTTTAGTAGATGTTCTGGAGGCCCAGTGAGGGAAGCCGTGCCTATTGCTCCAGGGATGTAATTCTTGATTTCTGAAGCAAATTTAGAATTCAGAGGTCCAAAATGAGGCACCATTCCTGTCTACTTGGGTACCAAAATGTGGCAGGACACAAACCTTTTCCAAACTCGGCTTTCAGCAATCTGTTCTACTGTATGCAGAGACAGAAGTTTCAAAACAGCCTCCTGTAATACAACCTCATGCATCTGTGAGAACGCATCCTTAAGAGGTGTGCAGGACTGTTTGGGTCTTGAACTCTGGAGACCTACTCCCTTCTATCACTTCCAGGAGCCACAGTACACCAAGATTTCAGGCCTCTGCTACAAGAAGTGAAGCAGCTGACCCCCAACTGGAGGTCGCAGCAAAGTCTGTGGCAGGGAGGAGATGGGGGCCCTCCCATCCAACATGTTTTGGCTGTATAGGAAGAGCCAGAATGCTCGTCTCCAGAGCCATCATAGTTTGCTTGGGGTTGCTCTGACCAGCCCCTTTACTGTAGCAGAGTTTGGTGAAATAATGCTGTTGCCTTTGTTGCTGCTGGATCTGCCATCATTGCTGGGAATGAAAGGAGCCAAGCACATAGAAACAGCTCTGCACAGCTCTCTTCTGGTGCAGGATTCACAACAAACAAACTCAGCACAAAAAAGATGCCTGCACTCAAGAGCTGTAAAAATGTGTAGGTTTATTCTTGAAGAAGGAACCATTTACTCCAAATGCACACAGGGAGTTAGCTGTAAGAGAGTTTGTGTTTCCCACTGACTGCTGGTTTATGTGGTACATTTGAATAAATCTGCACATTTTTACAGCTCGAGTGCATGCATCCTTTTTGTGCAATGGATGAAAGGAGCCAAGAAAGGAAGAGAAGCTAAACCTTTCTGTTTATGTTGGCCCTTTTCACAGGTCAGCAAGGCAATGGATAAGAGATAGTTAGAGGTATTAAGTTTAGTGAAGTTCTCCACCCTAGGCTCAAACAAAGGGTAGGTTCAGCACCTTCTGAATTTGGGACAAAAAGGAAGGCTCACAAAAACATGCCTTGTGGGAAAGAGTTACTGAGGCAGCCACTGCCCTGGAAGAGAAATCTGCCAGGTCTAAAGCCACCTGAAGTTGGTGCTTGGCCATCTGATGTCCCATATTCTGACGATTCACGAAGTGAGAGGCTGGCCCTCCGGCCCAGCAGTAGTGCTGCCACTTGTGATGCCGATGACCCAAATTCAGGAACAAGCCTGAATCATTGGAGGGTCATCCAGGGGAGGTGTGATGAGCATCCCAGAGGATGAGGACACTCTCCATCTCAGCGAGGGAAGGAGTTCAGTCTCCACTGCAATACTGCCACCTGGGTGACCACAGGTGGCATTGCTGTAGGAGCCAAGGATCAGAGTGGGAGGATGCTGACATGCTTCGAAGCGTAAAGCATTAGACTGTGTGTGTATGCATCAGTCAGCCTTCTTGGTGTCTTGGGTTCAGGGACTTCAAAAACATACAAAAAAACCCTGGCAGCAGCAGGAGGACGTATGCCTTTCACCTTAGGCCCCACACCACTGACTACTGCGCTATCTTCAAGCACCAGTGACCTGGGGGGGAAGTCAGGGTAGAATGTGGAGAGGCTGGCGATCTAGTCTGGGGTTTGGGGCTGGCGGTGTAGCATGGGGGCTGGAATGGCGGGCTGTGGGTGGGCTTGGTGCATCCAGCAAACCTAGGTTTGATTCCCACAGTATACTGTGTGACCTTGAACAAGTTACTTAACCTTCTTGGTGCTCCCAGGTCACCCCTGGATACAGGCCTACTGCCTTGTGGGCCTTATCTGGTTACCAAAGAATAAATAAAATAAATAGGTAAGTCCTGGAGAAGGTGGGTGGATGAGATGGCTAGGACTGATATGGGGCCAGTCAGGTGATTCAGAGAAAAAGCATACTAATTTACAAAAAAAAAATATATATATATATATATATATATGTAATAGATAAACCACTCTGAGGTGTGCGGTCGCACTCTAATATACGCATCGCCTAGAGTGTAGCGTTGTTACGCACAAGGCCGCGCCAAATACGTCAACCACCCAAGGTGTGCGTATATCAGAGCATGACCGCACACCTCAGAGTGGTTTATCTATCTTATAAAATGTCAAAATTGTTTTGGAGGGGGGTAAAAGTGCAGGTGTGCAGTCGTGCTCTGATATACGCACAGTCATGTGATGTGTTTCAACCAACCAGCAGGGATAACTTTTTCTACCCATTTTATAACTATAATAGTGGGTTGAGTACCCCATTTAAGGTTAAAATGTGAAATTTTGCAGCTTAATAACTTTGCCACTGTATGATGGATTTGCCTGAAATTTGGCAGGCACAGAGCAGCACCACAGATCTCAGGATATGCTAAGTTTCGTAATGGTCGGATATACGGTTGTGGAGCTATAAAGCACAATAAAAAGTCACATTTACGTTTTTTTGCACATTCTTTGCTCGCACCTACAGGGCGCACGGTTTGTGTGACCTGTCCAAAAACTTCAGGGAACATGCGACTGGGGTCCCCAATGTGCCTTTTGAAGATTTCATGAAAAAATATTAAACGGTTCAAAAGTTATTCAAAAACATGTTTCCAATTATAGTCAAAGGGAAAAGCTAACAAAAGTTTAACAGTGTCACAAATGCAGTTTTTAGTGTCACAGATGACCCCTGTAGTGTCGTGAGTCAGTCATTTTTTTTTCAGAGAAATGCTTGGCATTTAAAATTGGGACCCTCTAGGGACACAATTTTTTTGTGTTCACCTAGTAGAGCCCTGAAGATGCTACCCATGTCTTTTTTGGGGGGGTTAAACACCCCAGAAATTTGTTTTTAAAATTTTTGTAAAACTGTAGTGTCGCAAAGTAGTGTCGCACTTGTGACACTTTCATTATTGTTTCTGCAAAAGTGTCATGATTTGGCGACACTATGCCCAAAAGAACAGGAAATCTTTGCCACACTGCTGCCAAAGAACGGTTTGGTCTTTTGGGCTGAAATATGGAGGGAAGACAGCCAACATCCCACAGATGTGTCTTTTGGTGGTTTGGTGACAAAATATTACATGGCTGCAAAGTTATGGTACTCCAAAGTTGACAATTTTTCCCATAGGATAACAGTACAGCATCCACCGAGCCTTTCGGGGCCCGTATCTCAGAAACGCTTCGAGATATGGACTTTTTGTCAGAAAAATGCTTAGCCCCCTAATGAGGGATAAGTACAAAACTAGCCAGGAAAGTCATAAATCATATGAAATTTACATATTTTTCTACATTGTACGGTTCCTGAGATATAAGCAATTTAGTATTCCAAGTGTTCATTTTCTACTCCGAGGCCCATTATTATGCAAACATTCTTTGTATTCACTGTTTTTCTCAATGCAGCTTTTGGGGGGAAAAAAGGGTGTGCACTTTCGTTGCTGTTACAGTTAGTATTTCCACTTGCGTTTCTGTAACCGTTTGCGTTAGTGTTCCTGTCTATGCCACTGTGTACATTGCCCTTTGTGTTTTTGTTTGCACTTGCGTTTGCGTTACTGTTACCATTTGCATTTCCACTACTGTTTCTGTTTGCGTTTCATTTTGTGTCACCATATACATTACCACTTACGTTTGCGTACGTGCTTCTGTTTGCGTTTGTCTTTCCTTTGGCGTCATCGTTGGTGTCACTGTTAGCATTTGTGTTTCCAGTTGCGGTACTGTGACCATGCACATTACCATTTGCATTTCCATACACGCTTGCATTTTTGTTTGCGTTACTGTTCACTTTGGCGTCATTGTTGCTGTTACTGTAACTGTTTGCATTTCCAATTGCGTTACCGTTACTGTTTGCATCTTCGTCACCATTTGCATTTCTGTTGGCCTTAGCGTTTGCATTTTAGGTTGCATTTCCATTGTCTATTGCGTTACTATTTCCTTCTGCAGCGCCATTTCCTATACCGTTTGCATTTCTGTTTGTGTTTGTGTTACCGTTTGCATTTTTCTTACCATTTGCGTTCCATTGGCGTTACCATTTACATTACTGTTTTTGTTAACGTTTGCATTTCTGTTGCCGTTAGCATTTGCGTTACCATTTGTGTTACCATTTCTGTTTTCATTAACGTTTGCACTTGCATTTCTCTTACCGTTTGCATTATCATTTATGTTTGTGTCACCATGTGCGTTACTGTTTGTGCTTATGTTTGTGTTACCATTACTATGTGACAAAAAATCACATGGTGGGGCCGCGCTCCCACCACCACATTCCATTCACTATTTATAGTGCTCATTCTCAAAAAGAAGGGAAATTCTTGGCAAAAAACTCCATTTAATGCATCAGTTAGGGTTGTTCCACAGCAACAAAAGCAAGGAAATTGTAAGGTTGCCACCCTTGCACCCCAAGCCCACCCGTCCCCACCAACAGGCATCAGGGTGTGTTGGGCTCATCAGTCCTAACTCTCACCCCATTCTCCTATACTGCACCACCTCAACTTGTTTACACATGGGATGGGGTGAGAGTTAGAACGATGAACCAACACACACTCGATGTCTGTTGGTGGGGCCGAGTGGGCTTGGGTGCAAGGGTACAACCCAACACTGAATTTCCTCACTTTGTCGCTGTGAACAACCCTAACTGATGCATTAAATGGATTTTTTGCCATGAATATATATATATATATATATATATATATATATATATATATATATATATATATATATATATATATATATTCACATATTCACTAAGTGAAACTGACTTTTTTTGGCAACAAAGGCCAGAAGTCCTTGAGCCAATCAAAAGGTTTAAGGTTATAGTGGGTCATGCAGGCCATTTAGCTCAGCTGTTGAATGCCCCATGTCACTGCTGAATACATCCTACATAGAAACAGAATGGTACAAGCAGATAAAGTCTATTGGTCTATCCAGTCTGCTCTGGAACCCTACTTTGAAACTATTGTACTGCACCCAATCTGGTCCAGCGTCTTTGACTCACTGCATGGGGATTGAGAAGCCTGGACTTGGGACTGGACTTTCCAGAACACTGTGTCTGAGACCAGCCCCTCTAGAGAGGGCTGTTCCAGGCCCACTGGGAATGTTTCAAATGGAACAGCATATCTGAGTCTATGTGTGTGTAGGTGAAGGCTGGCATGAAGCCAGTCCCTTTCAGACCTGCATGGAAGTGTCCTTAATGGCTCAGATAATAGGTACTGAAGGACCCAACCTGTGGAGCATTTCTATCATGGGGGCCCTAATAGAGATAAGATTTCTCCCTCTGCCTGACTTGGAAGGGAATTATAAGACCCGTGGACATCCTTGTTGTGAAGGAGTGAAGGTCATTCGGGATAGTTTGTTAGGACCCAAACTGTCTTCATGCTTCCCCTATACAGTATCATTCAAACCATTGGAAAACACTGAATTATCAAAGTCATCTAAGGTTTGATGCAGAGAGCTCTAACTGTCTGTCACCTTCAATATTTGACTTCCTATGAGCACCTTTAGGAGTCTCAGTGGGAGATCTACAGTCACTGACAAAATATAATCCAGAATATAACTGGAACATGTGGTCTTCTTTTGCGCACCATCAACAGACTGAACTGTCCAGAGCTACCACCTTAATATGCAGGGCCAACAACACCTTATGTCATCGGCACACTGGGACTGTTGCCTTGAGCCTGATGTGCTTAGCCACACCAGTAAGCCAAACACATCCCTGAAACACAGAAGGTCATTGATGGGCAAGAGGCACAATTGGTTGACCCATAAGCTGTCCATGCCAGAGGCAAGAACCAATGAGTCCACATGGGTGACTCCTTAGAACTTTAACGACTTCTAAGAGTGCTGAGACTGAGAATCCTATGAAGACTAAGTCAAAGAGAATGAGGAAGAAAAACACCTCAGCCTTTTGTGCCAAAGTATGAATGAAGACTTACGCAAAAAATGATTGCAGTTTTCTGAGTTTTAAAATAGTGAATTTAATTTTTTGCAGGTGCAAGTAACATTTAGATGGAGTAAAAACATAACACATACAGTATAGGTTTTCAGCATCTTGGAAGGAAGAATCAGTTGTGTGTGGTAAACAAATAAAGACAGAGGAATGGTATCTGTACTGGTGGGTTAATTGACTTAAAAAAGTAAAATGAAGTAAAGGGAGATTTGGCTGCCTGAGACAGAGGAAGTCTCTTCAGGGGCAGTTAAAAAATATGAAATAAAAGATGAAGACCCATCTAGCTAATTGGTTAACAAATAAAAAAAAAACAAAGGGTGATGGGAGATTTGCCTTCATCTTGTAGGCAGGATTTAGTGGTGTAGTTAAAAACAAAGATTTATTAAAAAACTGAGGATCAATCTGGCTAATGATTGTAAACAGAAGACAAGGCAATTTATCAGTTAAGTAAAATAAAAATTCAAGGGAATGTTTTCAATCACAGAGAGGATCTGGTTGGGTCAGTGGTATTACATAAAATAAAAAAATAAATCATGGAGAGGGGTCTTCTGTGGAGCATGGATAGTATGGAAAGGAAACACTTGTGTTTGAGTTGTTAAAGTGCTAAATTGTGTTTTGAGGTTGTCTTCAATCTGCATACTCTAAGGAAATGTGTGTGTGTGTTTTAAATATCTAAATGATACTGTATAATCATGTGGAACTGTGATAAGTTTGTGTGTGCATGCGTGTGTGTGTGTGTGTGTGTGTGTGTGTGTGTGTGTTTTAAACCAAGCACCAATTTGGCTTATTACCTGAAGCCTCCTGCAGTTTCTAGATCTAGATAACTGAACTGCAGTAACTGAGTTACTTACACAATGTTGTTTTAGATAAATACAGCAATGCCTAACAAAATGCAGTTGGATGGCTGCGATATACAATGTGGTGTGGCAGTTTAAAGAGACAAACACCATAGAAATATCACATCATGCTAATCTGCAAAAACAAAAACAAACAAAACTATGTTCAGGAGTCTGTGGCCCCATAGGTTCAAATAGATTAAGTTCAGTGCTATGTCACTGTCAATGCAACTCAGTAAGCTGAGAATGAGATCCCTAGACAATCTGTTTGAATAGAAAACAAGAGACGGTATTCCAGATATTAACAGTGTTGCAAAAGGGCTGAATATGCAGTAGCTCCAGCCTTGTCTCCTTCTGTTTGGGATTACAGGGCAAATTTGCATCTTCCAATATAAATGGGGTATGAAAGTGTGTGTGTGCCAATTTATAGGGTGAAATAAATGTTCTTGAATTTGGAATACGAATAGAAAAAGCTTCCATGTGCACTAAAGGGAAACAGGGCTGTCCATGTTTCTGCTGGGGTAAAAGGAAAAAAAGGCAGGAGCTAATGCAGCAGCAACAAATGAAGACAGACAATGTAATAGATGAATGCAAATGAGAGTATGGGGCATATAGTAACAAGCATTTGTCAATGCCGAATGTTTGCTTGCCGGCATTGGCAGTGGTAATGTAGAAGTTACAGAGCTGCGTAATAGGAATGGCAGTGAAGTACTGAACTGAAGCCAACCCCACCACCACCCTTCAGAGAGTGACAGGCATTGGGGTGTGCATTTGGGTCATCAGGCATAATGGTCTTGCCATTTCACCACACCCCACCCTGCAGACACTGACAAGTGTCATGGTGTTCCTTGGGGTGTTTGGCCCTTATGCGCACCCCATTTCATTAGGAAATGCGGTGAGATGGGTGCGATATAGGAGAATGGGGTGAACTTTGGGGCTGAAGAGTCCAAGGCATACCTCAATACCTCTCACTGGCTGCAGGGTGTGGAATGGTATGAGCATTACAGGCAAGAATCCCAAGTCACACCACTGATGCCTGTCATTCTCTACAGGGTTGGGCGTTATGGTTGGAAACCCTAATACCTCAGGCATTCGTTGGTATTTTCACTCCAAATTTTCAACATGTTTTTTTTTGTGACCCCACCTCATGAACAGGGGGAATATCAGTTTGTTAGCCGAAAGCTGCTTATGCACAGCGAGTACGGCATTTAGCACCACAGGTGCAAAAACATTCCAAACAGGATGTAAAAAATGACAGCTGTACTGTTCATGGGGAGGTGTAAAAAATGGCAATGTTGCAAATCTGCAGTACAAATATTTAAAAATGGTGAAGTCATGGGGTACATAGAAACTGTGCAGCACACCGTAATATAATTAGGTTGGGGATATTTTACAGCAGATTGTCAACTCAGGCATTTTGGTGCCTCCGATCATGAACAGTGTCACTGTGATTTCTTTATCTCTGCGAACAATGATTCCCACAGCGACCATGCATCTCAGCGCTGAAAGTGTGAGAAAACACATTCAGCCATGTTGTGAAAAATGACAGCTGTACTGTTCATAAGGAAGTGTGAAAAAATGCCACTGGTGAAAATCTGGACTGAAAATATTACAAAGTCATGAACTTACGAGGGTGCGTGGAAACTGCGCATTGCTCACTCGTAACACAGTCATTTTATGGACTTTTGTCACCAAATTTTCAACATAGCCATTTTAAGACCTCTGCTCATGAACAGTGTAACTGTGATTTTCTTAATCTGTCCTAGACATTGCTTTGCACACCAACAGCACCATTGTGCGCTACATGTCTTGAAAACACATTTTAGGCGACATATGAAAATGGCAGCTGTACTGTTCATAAGGAAGTGTAATAAAATGGCAATGTTGAAAATCTGGAGAAAATATTAAATTTGCAAACTTACGAGCATGCATAGAACTGCACAACGCACGCCAGAAACAGTGCTTTTAGGAATTTTTCACCAAATTTCAACATAGCCATTTTAAGACCTCTGCTCATGAACAGTGTCACTGTGATTTTCTTAATGTGTCCCATACATTGATTTTGCACATACTGCGCCATTGTGCACTACATGGGTGGGAACACATTTTGGGCAAGATGTGAAAATGACAGCTATACTGCTCATAAGGAGGTGTGGTAAAATGGCAATATTGAAAATCTGGAGTGAAAATATTGAAAATTGGCGAACTCACGAGTGTGCGAGGAACTGCTAATGCACCCTCATAAAACAGTCATTTTTAGGAATGTTTTCACCAAATTTTCAACATAGCCATTTTAAGACCTCTGCTCATGAACAGTGTCACTGTGATTTTCTTAATTTGTCCCATACATTGATTTCAGCACACCGACTGTGCCATTGTGAGCTTCATGGGCGGAAACACGTTTTGGGTGAGATGTGAAAAATGACAGCTATACTACTCATAAGAAGGTGTGGTAAAATGGCAATGTTGGAAATCTGGAGGAAAATATTGAAAATTCGTGAACTTGGAAGTAGCATAGAGCTGTGCAACACGCTCATAAAAAGTCATTTTAGGAATTTTTACTAAATTTTCAACATAGCCATTTTAACACCTGAGCTCATGAACAGTATCACTGTGATTTTCTTAATTTGTCCCTGACATTGATCTCGACATCGATCATGCCATTGTGTGCTACATGGGCAGAAACACGTCTTGGGTGACGTGAAAAATGACAGCTGTACTGCTCATAAGAAGGTGTGATAAAATGGCAATGTTGAAAATCTGGAGTGAAAATATTGAAAATTCGCGAACTTACGAGTGTGCATAGGAACTGCGCAATGCACGCTCGTAAAACAGTCATTTTAGGAATTTTTCCAAATTTTCAACATAGCCATTTTAAGACCTCTGCTCATGAACAGTGTCACTGTGATTTTCTTAATTTGTCAGACATTGATCTTGACACCGACTGGCGCCTATTGGTGCTACATGGTAAGAAACACGCTTTGGGTGACATGTGAAAAATGACAGCTGTACTGCTCATAAGAAGGTGTGATAAAATGGCAATGTTGGAAATCTGAGGAAAATATTGAAAATTATGACTTACGAAAAGGAGGAACTGCAATGCACCCTCGTAAAACAGTCATTTTTAGGAATTTTTTCACCAAATTTTCAACATAGCCATTTTAAGACCTCTGCTCATGAACAGTGTCACTGTGATTTTCTTAATTTGTCCCATACATTGATTTCGCACACCGACTGCGCCATTCTGCGCTACATGGGTGGAAACACATTCTGGGTGAGATGTGAAAAATGACAGCTGTACTACTCATAAGAAGGTGTGGTAAAATGGCAATGTTGTAAATCTGGAGTGAAAATATTGAAATTTCGTGAACTTACGAGCCTGCGTAGGAACTGCACAATGCACCCTCGTAAAACAGTCATTTTTTGGAATTTTGGCACCAAATTTTCAACATGGTTTTTGGGACCCCTTCTCATGAATGATGTCACTGTCATGGTGGTATTCAGGCCCAAAGGGTGATTTGCAGTCACTGCGCAGTCACTGCGCGAAATCACCCTTCAGGCACGAATACCGCCATGACAGTGACATAATTCATGAGAAGGGGTCCCAAAAACCCCATGTTGAAAATTTGGTGCAAAAATTCCCAAAAATGCCCGAGATATGCAATAAAGTTGAAACCCCCCTATGTAACCCATTATACAGCTTACCGGCATTTCCTCAGTTCGCGGTCGGCTTTGAAGAGTGCAGGCGTGTTTCGGTCCACCGAAGAAGATCGTCAGTCCACTTAGGTAAGTATGGTGTGGGGTGCGGAAGGCTAGATGCGCAGTGGGTGGAGTGCGGGTTGTGGGAGGGGCGTTGGGAGGCTGTTGAGGACAGTTTTATTTTACAGGTCTTAAAATAAAAAGACGCTGTGATGTTTGCCACACTGGGTGGGCCCCAGTGTGGCACAAAGAGTTGGGGACGTTCAGCCGACGGGGATTGGGCACCCCGCCGGCAAAATAAAAAATATCTCGGCACCATTTGCCACGCTGGGTGGGCTCCCAGCATGGCACAAGGACTTGTGGGGGAGGCGTTCAGCCGACGGGATTGGGCACCCGTCGGCTATTCAGTCTGGGCGCGCGACGCCTGTTCAGTGCGTGGGGCTGCGCTGCAGTTAGCCGATATCTTGGTCGTGCTCACCTGCCGTAGCCCCTCAATCAGAGTGTTACTGCATTTTGAGCGTGTCACAGACAGCTCCAAATGCATTGGCTTACAGGGGCCCCGCCTGCCAGCCCAGTGCCTGAATTGGAGGAGGAGGTGACACACCTCCGAAATCTCCGTTCATGGCACTATGTTTCTTGCACATGCGTGCAAGCAAACATAAAAAGGAAGAAGAAGAGATGCCGGACATCAAAAAGTACTACAGATCAGAGAAAAGGAGATCAGACAGGAAAAAAAAGGACATAACTGGATAAATGGTGCAGAACAGAAAATTAAGGCCAAGGTTGAATGAGGAAAGAAACACGGACATATGATTAAAAGGACATTTAATACAAATCAAAGAAAAGGGGACAAATGATGACAGAAAAGTAAAGGAGGGAAGAACATGTGACAGTGGGTTAGTAAAACGCCTACGGGCAACCTTGAATTTTTTGGTGCCAAATCTGGAAGTGCTGCAATGTTATTGAAATGTGACTTTATAGCTTGCAATTGTAAGAGTGGCCTCACATGCATTCTTAGGGTATGAGAACCGCAAAATAAAAGTGAGCAGTCCTGATACCCTAAGAATGAAAGTGAGACCACTCTTACAGCCATAAGAGTGGTCTCAGTGGTGGTATTAATGTATTATTGATCAAGCTCAATCAATTATATAATCATTTTTTAAAACCTTACCTGATCATGCCCATTTCCAGGACAGTTGAGCGAAACACTCTTCACAGAATAATAGTGTTTTATTCCCAGAGAAATGGAGCATTGTGATTTGTCAGGAGTGCTCCCCCAATCAATAATCCAACAGGAAATGGGTTTGTGCCTTCAAGCTAGCCCTGGAAAAAAGTTTTAGCACATTCAAAACTGGGAGCAACAGAACAATGGCAATTCTGTTCACCATGTCTGAACAGTAGCTCACTTGTTGGAGGAGGCCAGAATAACTTAACGTCACACAAGTACATTTATCAATAAAAATTTAATTGACGGAAAAAGTACATTCATCAATATTTTTGTTTGTGCTTCTCTGTAAAAGCTTAAATCCACTGTGATGAAGAAAAGTCTGTGCAAGAGAAATAAACTGAAGAGAAATGTTATCAACCGCTCCTCCACTTCAGACAGAGATGGAGGGCCTGCCTCAAAGAAAAAGTGCTTTGCAGTTTTTAAAGAGGATTGGCTAAATAAAATTGTGGAAACTGTAACACATGTTTCCTTGGAAAAGGCAATAATAAAACTGTGTGAGCTGTTTACATATGGGCCAGATACTGGACTCGTATGCAAGACTTGTGCTGCAGGAAAAGCTGGTGGAGGATTTGCACGTCATTAAAAACAGAATGATGGTTGGGAACATAACTATCTAAAGCAGCACTTAATCTTATCAAAAACTGAAATGCTGGTGGGTTACTCAGCGTGCTGACAGACATGGCAGTAGCCAGAAAAAATAGACTGGTCCAGACAGAATGCCAAAGGTCCCAGGCAGAAGATGTAAAACTTCATAGAAAATGTTTTATTGGTTGTATTGATTAACAATTCCATGTTATCAGTACGGGAATTATTTACATGATCATATGACAACATGTAAAAACTTAACTGGCAAAGCAAAAATTTGGATTTTGTGATTCGCCTAATGCTGTCATACAAAATTAATACTGAATGAAATTCAGAATGCCTGTGTTCAAACCCTACAGTATGTGAAGACCAAGCAACTTTTTTGCTAGTAGTCTGAATTACTCTGTCAGCAGCTAGTTTACTTTCTAAAGAATGGGGCTAGACTGCATTAACCGACTGTGATAAAAACTGATCCTTTTTGGAGATTTCAGCAGCCCCAGAAAAATCCCTTAAGTGGTGCTTACACTTCATTGTGGAGGCTTCCTGAAAGGAAGATGGAGTGTTGTGAATAAAGGCTAGTAGACACTGTCTTGACGGAACCCAGTCATATTGTTTCTGATGCTAAATAATCTTCATGAGGACGCTGGGCTCCTGAGTCCCAGGGGGGCAGATAATGTCACAAGGCAGGCATCATCCAAATTCCAGGTCCAAATCAGATTCAGAAAATCAGATAAATTTGGGAACAGGGAAGTGATGTTGCAGCCTTGCTTGAATAAGGCACTGGGGGGAAATAGGGAGAGGACATAAATACCTTAACTCAGGTTTGCGTGCTCACTTTTTGAAACATAGACAGTGAAGCAGAAAAAAACTGATGTTCCATTTAGCCTGCCCATGATTCCCTATCTAACCCCAGGACCGACTGTCCATACAGGGTACTAGCCCTCCGTATGCATCCCCTATTCTCCTCCCTGTTACTGTCAAACTGAGTAATGGCTATATCTTTCACTCTGTCCCAACTGTGCTACAAATCATTGATGGTTTTGGTGCCCACCACCTTGGCTGGTAGACTGTTCCATGGTTCCACCACCCTTTCTGTAAAATAATACTTTCTCATATCCTTCTTGAACCTCCCTCCTGTCAGTTTCCACTTGTGCTCTTGTGACCTCGAACTGCTACTAATGCTAAACTATTCCCCGCAGTTCACACTGTTTATTCCTTTGAGGAATGTAAAGGTCTCTGTCATATCTCCCCTCTCCCATTTGGTTTCCAGCCAGTACGTGTTCAGTGCCTCAAGACAATCCTTGTAAGACCTGGCCTGTTGGCCCTGACTCATCTTTGTTGTCCTTTTATGCACCATCTCCAGCCTGTCCTTATCTTTCCTGAGGTAAGGACTCTATAACTGGGCACAGTACTCCAGATGTGGCCTCATTAAAGATCCACAAAGAGGTAATATTACCTATTTTCTTCTGCTGTCAGTACCCTTCCTAATGAGTCCTGGCATCCTAGCTGCCTTATTACAGGTCTTGTTGCACTGGCTTGATTGTTTGAGGGAGTCACTAATGATAATTCCTAGGTCCCCTTCTGAGCCACAAAACTAAGTCTTGCCCCACCCATTCAGTACTCTGTCCTGGGGATCTTGTTCCTTAGGTGCATCACCTTGTACTATTTAGCATTGAATTTCAACCACAAAACCTTAGACCACATCTCTAGTCTTTGCAGATCATGCTGTATTTCACTAATTCCCTCACTGTTACCCACCCAGAGGGATTGCTGGCAGAGCTGACCTATCTAGGGTAGATGCAGCTGGTCCGATTGGCACCAGAGAGGCAATGGCCATCTATAACAGGGTGGTTTCCAAAGCTCTGGATGCCTTTGCACCAGTTCATGTATGACCCAGATCATCTCACTTGAGATCACCTTGGTTTGATGGGGATTTCAAGGCAATGAAGATCAAGGGTCGGAAGTTGGAGAACTGCTGAGGGAGGACCCAGTTGGAGGCTGGTAGGCTGGCCCTGCATGCTCATTATGTTGAGTACAGGGGACAATTTCCCATAAGAAGGCAGAGTTCCTGTCCAGGGAAGTTGGTGTGGGGAGAAACAGACCATCTCAGCTGTTTTGAACTGTGGACAGGATTCTTCATCCATCCTGTCTACAGCTGAAGAAGGCTTTTTCATTCACTTTATGTGAAGAGTTTGCTCAGTTTTTCTCTGACAGAGTGTTGGCTATCCGGTCGGAGATTCTGCCAGAGAGGCAAATTCCTTGCACTGGCTGAGTTGAGAGGTCCATAGTCACTCCATCTGTCTGAGAGGACTTTAGGCCAGTGGAGTTGTCTGAAGTGACTAAGATGATGATCTTGGAGCTGAAGTACACTTATTATAAACTGGACCCAGCCCAACGCATTTCTTAATGGGATGTGTCGAGGCTGTCAGCCCGGTGTTCGCTGGGATTTCCAGGTGCTCGATGGCAGAGGGGTTATTCCCAGTGGCTTTGAAAGAAGCTCTCGTGAGACCCCTCCTTAAGAAACCGTCCTTCAACCCAGATGTCCTGGCAAATTACCGTCCCATCTCCAACCTGCCCTTTCTGAGCAAGGTTGTTGAGAAATTAGTGGCAGAGCAGCTCAAGGATTGTCTGGTGTCCTTCAACATCTATGAGCCATTTCAGTTGGGTTTTTCAGCCAGACATAGCACAGAAACAGCTCTAGTGAGGGTGCATAATGATCTGCTCAGGGCTAGAGTCAGGGGAGACAGGTCAGTTCTTGTGCTCCTTGGTCTCTCCACAGCCTTTGACACTGTGGACCACGCTGTGCTTCTTGATCGGCTCTGTGAGTTTTGTGGACTCACCGGTACTATCATCACATGATTTGAGTCCTATCTCTCAGACAGGGTGCAGCGGATGGTGATGGGGAATTTCTCCTTCTCCCAAATGCCTCTGTCCTGTGGAGTACCATAGGGTTAGATCTTGTTGCCAATGCTGCTGTTTGCAGTGTACATGCTGCCTCTGGGGGAAATCATTCAGCAATTCATTGTTTTTTTTGTGTGTGTTTTCCTACATTTGCTTTTGTCCACATAGCTTGTACTGGGAGTGGGATATGTATTTGGGTGTTTAAAACATACTGTTTGTATAAGGGCTGTATTTTGGGTGTGTAAACAGGGCAGTATTCTGTAGTTCAGTACTGTGACAGTTGAGAGACAGGAAGTGTTTGCTCCTGCCTGAGGATAGGGACTGAGGTGTGCAGTTGTGTAAGAGGCTGATTGACTCACACAGGAGTGGCAGTGGGCCCTAATCCCACCCTCCCCATCTTGTCCACACTTATTGGGGCGGTGCTGCATTGGGATTGGTGGTAAACACTACTAGGTGCATCCACTAACGTGCCCTAACAGAGCGGATTGTTCTTTGGAATGTTATAGAGTGACATGTAGCTTTGGTTAAAGAGGTAAAAAGTTACAAACTTATAGATAGTACTGTGTTTTGTACTTGGGTGTAGCACCTCAAGCTCTATGCTGCTGGGGAACGTATGGATTGTATGGTATCATAGTTAGCAGTGTTTTCTGCTTCTCTGCTAGTGGAGTTGGCATTGTATTGTTAAGTAGGGACTGGGCTGATTAGAAACTTATAGACAGAACTGTATTTTGTAGTTAGTACTGGTATCACGGGTAGGATAGTGGGCTGTAATGGATGTGGGGCGGAAGTTTGGATTAATATATTGCGGAGGCTAGGAGGGTGACCAATCCATATCCAGTTGAACAGGCTGGAGGAGGAAGTGCTGTGGCTTGGTAGAGAGCTGGAGAGGATGAGGGGAAGGGGAAGGGAAGGGGCCAGGAGGCAGGTGGGTCACATCCAGGAAATAACATGAGGACATCACGGGGAGGAACAGTGGCTCAAGGGGGGTGATGGGGAAGGAGTGCAGGAGTGGAACAAACAATGGGCCTAGCATTAGTGTGAAGGCTAGACTCGGGGGGGAGGGAGCAGAGTCACAGCCAGGCAGGATGGGCAGGAAGAAAAAATTACTCACCTTAGTAATTGCTTTTCTTCTCATGGAGTCTTGCTATATTATGACTATATGCAGTTAGCCACAGCACTTGAACTGCCCCGGAGAGGAAAGAGTTAACTCCAGAGAGTCTGGAGCTCCACAGCGCGAGGGCGCTATACCAAAGCTCTATCTGGCCAGTTTCAAATGAAACTGTCAGATCTTTAATGGCTAACACTCAAGCAACAAGTCTGTGTGGAAAGCTCTACACTAGCCAAGTGGCTACCTACTAGTAGGAACAACAAAAATATAAACAACAATATAAACAGCAATAATAATAATAACAATGAATAATAGTATTATTAGTTTCTCCCTAACAAGCACTATTAGACCCCCCTTCCCTCAAAGACTCAAGTCCAGGAAGGGGGCCAACATATTACTTAAAACAGAAATACCTAATTCCCTAACCCTAAATAAAGGGGGTGAAGGGAAGAACTAAAATGGCATGACACAGTGCTTGCACTAATTTGCCACCCTACCCAAGTAGAAGTTCTGAGAGGGCAGGAGGAGGTGGTCATAATATAGCAAAGACTCCATGAGAAGAAAAGCAATTACTAAGGTGAGTAATTTTCTTCAAACACCATGAAGTCTTGCTATATTATGACTATATGCAGATTACACAGCAGTACCTCCATGGAGGAGGGTCAGAACCTACTTAGGAAATAGGCTCTGAAGCACAGCTGTGCCAAACGAGCATCTCTCCTGGACTGAATATCCAGGTAATAATGCTTGGTAAAAGTGTGAACTGTTTTCCAAGTAGCAGCTTGACAGATTTCCAGAATGAGAATATCTCTAGCAGCCGCTAGAGATGCAGCTGTACCCCTGGTGGAGTGAGCCCTCAGTCCTGAGGGGGGTTCTCTACCTAGTTTTTGATAACAAAATTGGATACAAGAGACAATCCACCTTGCAATTGTCCTCTTAGTGGCAGGTTTCCCTTGCCAACCTCGCCATAGGTAAGGAAGAGTTGGAGGGATTCAACCTGTGACCCTTGGTGCTGCTCCAAATAGTAGCTCAAGGTTCTTTTACATCCAAGCTGTGCAGACTCCTCTCACCTGAGGAAGAATGCTCAGTGAAAATACTGGAAGAGAGATGGATTGGTTCAGGTGGAAATCTGAAACCACTTTAGGCAAAACTTTCTGTTAGTCCTGAGGACTACCTTATCTCTGTGGAAGAGATAAAACCTTCTTCCACTGACAGGGCCTGTAGTTCACTTATGCGTCTGGCAGAAGTGATAGCCACTAGGAAAACAGTTTTCCAAGTCAGAAACTTGAGCTCCGCTGAGGACAGAGGCTCAAAGGGGGGTTGCATTAACTGAGCAATGCAAACATTCAGGTCCCAGGCAGGAGCTGGTTCTCGAAAAGGAGGGTTGGTGTGAAGTAACCCTTTAAAAAACTTGGAAAGCACAGGGTGAGAAGAAAAGGAAGCAGGCTTCCCTGCTGACAGAAAAGCAGAGACAGCTTCCAGATGAACCTTTAGGTAGCTGGCCTAAGGCCTAAGGAATTTAAATGGACCAAATAGTCCAGTAAATGGGAGATCAGCAGATTCTGGGATAATCTGCTTCAGAGCACCAGATGGAAAACCTTTTCCACTTAGAATTGTAAGTGGTTCTAGTGGAAGGCTTCCTTGAAGCCTTTAAATATCCAAAAACCTTGAGAAAGGTGTAAGTCAGCAAATTCTAACTCCCCAAGAGCCATGCCTTGAGATGGAGATTTGAGGTCCGGATACCACACTCTCCCCTGCACAGGCCAGTAAGTCGTGGACTCTGGGCAAGCTCAGGGCAGGGTGGACTGTCAAGGACAGAAGCAGTGGGTACCAGGGCTGTCTGGCCTAATCTGGAGCAATCAGAATCACCTTGCAGGGCTGAGATCTGATTTTACTAGTACCCTGAAAAGAAGGGAAAGGGGAAAGGCATACAGGAACTCCCTTCCAATCCAACTGAAAGGCGTCCAGGGGACTGATCCCAGCACTGGAGGCCTGCAACAAAACAGAGGAAGTTGGTGGTTGTCTGGGGCTGCAAAAGATCTATCTGAGGGGTGCCCCATCTGGCAAAGACTGACCCCAGCACCTGAGGATTCAGAGCCCATCTGTGATGGCCCTGAGAAATCCTGCTGAGGGCATCCGCCAGGACATTGTCCTTCCCTGGAAGGTGAACTGCTATCAGGGAGGTGTCAGGAGTAAGCCAGAGACCACAACTTCATTGCTTCGTGCACAAGGCTGATGACCGAGTGCCCCTTGCTTGTTGATGTACCACATTGTTGTGGTGTTGTCTGTCCTGACTTGAACTACTTTGTTCTAGACAGAAGCTGAAATGCCTGAAGAGCTAAAAAGACAGCTCTGAGTTCCAAAAGATTGATGTGGAGCAGAGATTCCTGGGAGACCACACTCCTGAGTGGACAGGTCACCTATGAGCTCCCACCCTAACAGGGAAGCATCCATGGTGAGGGTGAGGGAGGAAATGGGAATGAAAGGAACCCCTTGTTTTAGATTGCTTTGATCCTGCCACCAGTGTAAGGCCAGGATCAGGGTTTGGGTCACTGGAACCAATTTGGAAAGGGGGTCCCTCCTTTGAGACCAATAGGCCCTCAAATGGAACTGAATGTCCCTCATCTGGAATCTTGCTCCTTGCACTACAGCTGTGGAAGCAGCCATGTGCCCTAGGAGTTGCAGAAAATGCCTTGCTGGTCGAGAGACCCGCAGGGTAAAGGAGGATGCCAGGGCAATGAGTCTGTCTACCCTTTCTGAGGGGAGAAATGCCCTGGCTAACTTTGTGTTCAATTCTGCACCTATGAAAGTTAGTACCTGGACTGTTTGAGAACTGACTTTGTAAATTCAGCAGGAATCCCAGGAAGTGAGAGAGCTGCTGGGTGACTTGCAAGTGGGATTTTACCTGATCTGGGACTGACCCACTATGAGCCAGTCATCCAGGTAGGGAAACACAGCAATCCCTTGCCTTCTTAAATGAGCCACTACCACAGCTAGACATTTCGTGAATACCTTGGCGCAGAGGTAAGGCTCAAGGGCATTGCCCTGAACTGGTAGTGGCCTGAGGGTAGTTCAACCTGAGGTACTTTCGGTGAGAAGGCCTGATCAGAACATGAAAATAGGCATCCTTGAGGTCCAGGAAGCTAACCAGTCCCTGGCCTCAGGGAGGGCAAAATCATTGTCAGAGTTAGCATTTTGAACTTTGGTTCAAAAGATGCTTGTTCAGGTACCTTAAATCTAAAATGGCGCCATTCTCCTGTCTTTTGGGGTAAGAAAGTATCTTGAGTACAGCCCTTGCCCTGATGGCAAGGAGGGACCTTTCTACTGCTTTGCAGTCCAAAAGAGAAGAAACCTCTGCTTCCAAAGCAAGGGCTTCTGAAGGATTTGCAGGTGGAAAATGTCTGGCTCTCATCTTCGGAAACTGTTTGAAGCTGAGAACCAGACCCTGGCCCATTACCTCCAGAACCCACCTGTCCGAAGTTAGGGACACCCAGTTCTGGCTGAAATAAACCAACCTGCCCCCCACTGGTACAGGAGAATAGCCCTGGGCACCCCATCAGGGTGCCTGCTTGGTAGTAGCCTTAGGCTGAGGGGAGGGGACGGTTTACTTGTGCCCGCCTCACCTCTGCTCTCCAAAGAAACCCTCTGTGCAAATGCAGAGGAGGCCTGAAATTGGTAAAAGGCCTGTGGAAAGGCCTGCCCTACCTCTGGGAGCGTGCCTCTGTGGAGTGGCATGCCTCCTTAGCCTGGGCACTTTTGTAGGTAGTTCTGTATTCATCCATCTTTTCATATAGTTTTCTGTTTGTTCCCCAAACAGAGAATTACCCACAACAGGAAAATCCATAGCCTTTGACTGAGTATCTTGGGACAGATTAGTGCATCTGAGCCATGCCAACCTACGGAAAGCTACAGAAGTGGCCATGACCCTAGAGGAAACATCATTAACATTAACAGCAGTATGAAATTGAACTTTAGAGGCTTCAATGCCATCAGCAGCCACCTGTTCCAACTCACTAGCCAGCTGGCCATGGGCCTGCTTGGCTAACTGCAATACTGTGTCCCACCTAGATTTTTGATATCTAGCCACATAAGCCATATAATTTGCCTGCCTGAGTCCCAAAGAAGCTGCCATATACTGTTTTTTCTCCATGGCATCAATCTTCCTGGAATCCTTATCAGGAGGATGTGAGGCCAGAGGAATATTAGCCTTGTCACAGGCTGCAGCTTGTACCACACCTACATGACTACACTGCTCAGTGAGGAAGTCTATATCAGAGCCTGACAAGGTATATCTTCTGTCCATTTTTTATCTACAGGAGGGACAGAATGAGGATTTTTAAAATCTTTGTTGTTTGCTTCCTAAATGACTTATGCAAAGGAATAGACAACCTCCTAGACTCTGGTATATCCATCATTTCACATAATCAGGCTCCTTCTTGATCATCCACAGCTTCCTCTAAAGGAAGCTGAGGTTTCTGCAACCTTTTGTAAAACATAAATGAGAAGGGACTCAGACAGAAAAGGAGGAGATTCTAAAGGTCTGCCTGGAGAAATGTCCGGTTCAATGGGCACGTCCAGACTCCTCCAGCCACATGTAATGATCAAATTCCTCCTCCTCTCCTGTGGTTCATACATTCCTCAACATCATACTCCTGAACCACTGGCACTGAACGAACCAACTTTACCAACTGTAGGTGGTTTGGCAGGATCCTGAGACAGTGACTGGACAATCTGTATGGCTTTAGCTATTTCTGCAGCAGTTGGAGAGACAATTTTGGACCCAAACCTACTGATTTCTTTGTCTTTTCACTGAGACTGGTTCCCTTGAACCAGCCTTCTGCTTTGCAGGAAGTCTCGCCCTGGTCAGAGGGCACTCTCTGGTCCAGTGGGTACTGGACCGGGCTGGCCATCCGGGTCAGTGGACTCTTGGCCTCTCGCCCCTGAGCCGGCCCATCTCTTTCCAGGGTGGCTGCAGGAAATTTTTACACACCTGGCAGTCTGACAGGAGGTGGTCAGCCCCAGACAATAAACACAGTGGTGTGTGGGTCAGCCTTGGCAAAGGCTTCCCACAGACATCACAGTGTTGAAACCCAGTGGGCCCGGTTTTTCTTTTGGTTTCTAGACATAATGCCAGCCTAACCAAAACTTGCCCTTTGATGGCAGTGTCAGGCAAGACACCTTTATCGGTTCCTAACCGTGTCATCGGTATTTGAAAAACCTATTTTAAAAGCAAGGTTTTTTAGAACCGATAAGAACCGGAACTGCACTCTAAAAGCCCAACCAACACTTTAAAACGTTAAATTAAGCAAACCGATCGGTTCAAAACCGAACCGATAATTGAATTTCCACAGACTTTAAATTTTCTACTTACGGTTTACCAGATAGAGCTTTTAACTGAAATGCGGTAAAATAACATTTTTGCCGTTCAAATGAACGAAAATACCGCTTGAACCGAAATGAACCGAGTGAAGGAGCTGATCTCCGAGCGACTGTTCAGTGAAGCGGAGTAAAGAATCTGACAGTTTCATTTGAAACTGGCCAGATAGAGCTTTGGTATAGCGCCCTCGCGCTGTGGAACTCCAGACTCTCTGGAGTTAACTCTTTCCTCTCCGGGGCAGTTCAAGTGCTGTGGCTAACTGCATATAGTCATAATATAGCAAGACTTCATGGTGTTTGAAATAGGTTTGCTGAGCTGGTGACACTGGTGGTGGAGAAGGGAAGGGCGACATGGGTGAAGGGGAGAGGAGCACTGCTTGTGGGGTGGACGACAGGGGCAGAGTAGAGGATGGGAAGGCCAGGGATGAGGGGAGGGATGTGGGGATAGGGAGGGAGCAGTGAAGGGGCAGTGGACAGGATAGGGAGAAGGGGCAGGGAGCAGTAGGCAGGAAGGGTGGAGTTAGTGAGTTGGCATGCTCTAAGAGTGGATACCCTAGGAAAGGGGTGGGAGAAGGGACAAGGAACAAGGACAGGGTGTGTACTAGTGCTTTGTGATTCCATACTTAAAGGGATCAGATGGGGCGGGGGGGGGAACAGGCATAGTAGAATAAGGGTGGTGGCTACGCCCAGGATAACGGCAGACAGGACAGGGCAGGCAGTTCTTAAGTGCACAAGGAGGGGCATGTAGTGGTGCATGTGGGCACTAATGACCCGGTGGGGGTGACGGTAGAAGTAATGAGGAGGAGGTTTGAGAAAATAGGAGGGTTATATGAGGAAGTGGGGTAATCAGTGGCCTTTTCAGAGGTGCTCCTGGTACCCTGCATGAGTATGGGAATGAAAGGGAGGATTGGGGAGTTCAACAAATGGTTTGAGGAATGGTGTCAGTCTAAGGGGTACAGGGTAGTGGGGGACTGGGGCAGTACCTGGGAATATAAGGATCTACTGTATATGCAGGGGATAGGCTGCACCTGAGCGGGGAAGGGAAAGGAATATTAAAGCAGAGGCTGGAGGGGTACATAGCATCAAGGGTAGATTTAAACTGGGTGGGAGAGTTCAGGGAGGACAGCTAGTAGGCAGGGATCCCAGAGGGTGGAGCCATGCCTACCCCCAGCTATCTGACAGGTATTTGAGGCAGAGACACAAGGAGAGATTGGGGGGAATCAGGGTGGGGGAGAAAGACACAGGTTGGAGGCTGGTCTTGCTGAATGCGAGAAGCTTAGGTAACAAATCAACTGAACTACAGGCTCTCTTGGTTGAAGGGAGGGTGGACATTGTAGCCATCACAGAGACATGGGTCACCCAGAACCAGGACTGGGATATGATGATCCCAGGGCACAGGATATTTAGAAAGGACAGGTCTAGGATGAAAGGGGGGGCATGGCAATCTACGTGAGGGAGGGGATAAGGTGCATGAGAGAGAGGAGGGGGTGGACGGCAGGACAGAGGCCCTATGGATGCAGTTTCAAGACTCTAAAAGAAAGACACTGAGGGTGGGGGTAGTGTACAGGTGACCAGCTCTGGGGGATGACCTAGATAGGAAGTTGGCTGAGCAGATTAGAGGAGTCTGTTGGAAGGGAGACACCATAATGGTGGGGGACTTCAACCTCCCTCGGGTGGACTGGAACATCCCTACCACCATGTGTGCAATGGAGCAGAGATTACTAGATGCATTTCAGGACAGCTTCCTGGTGCAATTGGTCCATGGGCCTACTGTGGAAGGTAGGACTCTGGACCTGGTATTAACAAACGGGGAGGTTGTAAGGAATCTGGGAATGGAGGACCCCTGGCTGGGAGCGACCATAATACCGTCCGGTTCACACTCAATATGGGAAGGGTAACAGGAGGAACAGGTACCAGGGTGAACAATTTTAAGGGAGCAGACTTTAAAAGGAAGGGATAATTTTGGTTGAGCATCTGGTGGGAATTCAGACATGCATGAGTGCCAGCCAAAAATTGAATATCATTAAGAAAGGACTGGCAGAGGTTACTGAGACCTGCACCAGTACACGGAGCAAGAAGGGGAGAGTAAAGAAGCTGAGCTGGCTGACTTGGGAGGTAATGGAAGGGGTGAGGGCCAAGAGAAAAGCATTCCAGAGGCTTAGGAAATCGGGAGGGCAAGGGGACAAAGACAAGTACATGAAGAAGTCCAGGAAAGTTACTAGGCTAGTCAAAGCAGACAAGGCTTCCAAAGGGCTGAGACTGGCACAGGGAATTGAGAATGGAGAAAAGGACTTTTTCAGATATACTGGCAAGAGAAGAAGAAACAAAGGCCAGACTGTGAGGAGTAAGAAAGATAGTGGGTGAGTGGAGAAGGGGGAGGACCAGGCAGAGGCACTGAATCAGTACTTCTGCTCTGTGCTCACGAAGGAAAGAGGGTGGCTGATACCCCATGGGAAGGGGGGAGTGGGCAGGGCATTGGGGGTGACTGATATCAGAATTACGGAGGACAGGGTGCTGGAGGGACTAAGGGCACTGAGGGTGGACAAGGCTCTGGGGCTGGATGCCATTCACCCTAGGGTACTTAGTGAGCTAGCAGAGATCCTGGCGGGACCACTGGCAGACCTGTTCAGTACATCACTGGATATAGGATACGTGCCACAGGACTGGAGGATGGCCCATGTGGTGCCCATTCTTAAAAGCAGTCCTAAGGATGATCCAGGCAACTACAGACCAGTGAGTCTCACGTCAATCGTGGGGAAACTGATGGAGTCAAGCCTAAAGGAAAAACTGGTGACCTTTTTAAGGGACAGTGGGCTCCAAGACAGCCATCAGCATGGTTTTGTATCAGGCAGATCCTGCCAGACAAACCTAGTCAAGTACTACGACTGGGTTACCAGGGAGCTGGATGGGGGCCATGCAGTGAACGTCCTATATTTGGACTTCAGCAATGTATTTGACTCAGTGCCATATGGGAGGCTGGGGGGAAAACTGGAATACATTGGGGTGGGGGCCAAAATGGTCAACTGGATCACCAACTGGCTATGGGGTAGGCAGCAAAGGGTGGTGGGGGAACTCTCATCACCAAGGGACATTACTAATGGGGTGCCCCAGGGTTCAGTTCTGGGATCAGTGCTGTTCGGGATATTCATATTCGATATCTCAAATGGGATCTGGAGTGGGGTCAGTCTGTTCACAGATGATACTAAGATCGGTGCAGTGGTGGATGGCATAGAGGGGTGGAGGCGGCTGCAGGAAGACCCAACCAAACTACAAGAATGGTTAGAGACATGGCAGTTGGGGTTCAATGCCAAGAAGTGCAAGGTACTGCACTTTGGAGCAAAGAACCAGGGGAGGAAATATCAGTTGGGGGGTACAGTTGGTAAGCACAGTGGAGGAAAAGGATCTGTGGGTACTAATAACAGGGAGTATGAACCACTCAGCTCAGTGCAGTAAGGCGGTTGCAATGGCAAACAAGATGCTGGGGTGCATAGTGAGGGGAATCTCCTCCAGGCACAGAGCAGCGATCCTACCCCTGTACAGGTCACTGGTCAGGCTGCACCTGAAATACTGCGTGCAGTACTGGCGTCCATTCCTGAAGAGGGACATCAGATTGCTGGAGGGGATGCAGCATAGGGCAACCAAGATGACACAGAGACTTAAGGGTAATTCCTACAAGGAGAGGCTGGGAGAGCTGCAAATGTATTCCCTGAAAAAGAAGAGGGGGTAGGGGGGATGTGATTGAAATCTTTAAGTGCCTTAAAGGTATTAACAGAATTAATACAGCAGGGATTCTTCAAATCAGAAGGGGGAGGGACACGAGAGGTCATCAGCTGAGACTGGAGGGGGAGAGATTCAGGAGGGAAATCAGGAGACAGTTTTTCACAGAAAGGGTGGTAGATAAGTGGAACACTCTGCCTGAGGAGGTGGTATCATGTAGAACAGTGGGAAGATTTAAGAGAGGGTGGGACAGAGTGAGGGGGTAGTTAATAGGAGGGGAGGGGAAGGTAGGCAGCTGCAAGTTGAAGGGCTAGCTGCACAGTGGGGCAGACTAGATAGACCGTGAGGCCTGTTTATGCTGGCATTTCGTATGCTCATATGTATGTATGTATGTAATACAGTATGGAGTTTCACTGCTATGCAGATGATACCCAGCTGTATTTGTCTTTTGCCCCCGGAACATTAGGAGCTGTTGATGTGCTTAACTACTGTCTGGCTAAAATCAGTCACTGGATGGCTTCCAGCTGGCTGAGACTTAACCTGGCCAAGATGGAGGTACTAGTGATCAAGCCTGGTTGCGGGAGTGACGGGTTGCCACCCGGAGCTGACACAGGTCTTGTCCTGGGCTCTGCTCCATTGGTGACCTCCCTGAGGGTGCAAAATCTGGGAGTGATCCTGGACAGCAGATTGACCTTTGAAGATCAGGTGTCATCTGTAGTCAAAAGTGATTTTTACCACTTACTGAACATCACCAGGATTAAGCCCCTCATTCTGCCCGAGGATCTGCTAATCCTGGTGCATGCCTTTGCTACCTCTAGGCTCGACTACTGTAACTCTCTTTACTTTGGTGTCACAGGAGGGACCCCTTGTAGACTGTAGCTGGTGCAGAACGAAGCGGCCTGGTTGCTGACAGACCTTTTGAGGTTCAGTCATGTGACCTTGGTCGTGCGTGCACTGCACTGGCCGCCTGTCAGGTGGAGGGTCCTTTTCATGGTGGGTCTACTCACCTATAAGGCCCCACATGGACTGGGTCCTGGTTTCCTGTCAGAGCTCCTAACACCAGCGACCTCTGCTCAATCTCTCCAGTCCTCTTTAAGGGGCCTCCTGGATGTTCCCAGGGTTTGATTCAGGACATCGGGAGACTGTGCTTTTAGTGGGGGCAGTATAGCACAGTGGTTTAAGGCTCTGAGCTGTAAATCTGGTGACATCTAGCAGACCAGACCTGCGTTTGAATCCCACAGCTTCCACTTGCATACTGTGTGACCCTAAGCAAGTCATTTAACTTCCCTGTGCTCCCAGGTCGCTCCTGTAAAAAAGCTTTCAGCTTAGTGTGCTGCTCCTGGTTAAACAACTAAAAAAAATAAAATAAATAAAGTGTCTCTAGGCTGACCCTGTGGAACTCACTTCCACCTGCAGTTCAGGAGGTCCCCTCGATTAAGGTGTTTAAGCTGAGGCTGAAGGCCTGCCTCTTTAGCCTAGCCTTCACAGACTGCTGAGTTCATCTTTTATGTCCAGTCCATACTGTTGGCAAACCTGAAACTTTTTTTTTTAAGATGCGGAGTTTTAAATTGTATTTTACTATTTTTGTAAGGTTTCCTTTATTGCATTTTAATTGCTTGTTCTATTTTACTGATGTTTTGTTAGGCGTCCAGAGCCTCCAGGAATGGGCGCCCTATAAATAAAATGTCTTGCCTTGCCACCCTCCCACAGAGCTTAGTGTCATCTGTGAAGAGATACAACCTGCTCAAGATTTCTTCTGCTGTGTGGCTGATGAACATGTTGAAGAGGACTGGGTCCGGGACAGATCCTGTGGTATCACACTTGTGACCTCCTTCTCTTCTGATTTGATCCCATTTTTATTTATTTAAACATTTGATAACAAGGAAAGGCACACTGAGCTGAGGCTCATTTCCAGGTGTGACCCAGGGAAGGGGGAAAGGGATATGAAGCAGAAAATACAGAATCGATTCATGAGATTAATATACAGTTGCATGAGGTATACAGCAAAGTATTCTACATTCAGATGGACTATATACAAAGAGTATCATACAATTCTGAGGATTACATTACTGTCCACAAAAAAAATTTGGTATGAGGTTGGGCCTGTGAGTGGCTAGGAGCAGGTGCAGGTGGGGAGTGGAAGTTGTTGGAGTTGGTATTTGAAGCAGTTGTGAGAAGGTAAGTTTCTTAGGAGAGGTGAAAGTTGGTTCCATAAAGAGGGGAGTCTGTAGGTAAAGGCAGATTTGCCAGTGGATGAGGAAGGTTTGGGGAAGGAAAAAGAATGGGAGTCCCTTGAGCGCAGTATGGGGAAATGACAGCTGGTGTTAGCCTCTCTGCCAGGTAAGGGGGAGCAGGTCGAACCAAAATTTGGATATGAAGGAGATGGAGTGGCTGAAGCGATGATTGGATAGGGGTGGTGACCAGATGGAAGAAAGAAGAGTGCAGTGGTGGGTTCTAATAGGGGAATTTGTGGCAAAGTGGCAGAAAGCATAGAGGAGGGAGTCGAACCTGGATAACAAGGAAGAGGGGGCAGTGTCATACACTATGTCAGTGTAGTTGAAGATGTGAGTGATCATTTTTGTTAATAGTATGTGTCTAACGGGTAGTGGGAGGGCACCACAATTTCTGTATAGTAGGCCTAGCTTGGAGTAGAACTTCAATGTGATGGCATCAATGTGATTCAAGACACTAACGGGGTCAAGCCATACTCCTAGATATTTGTACATAGAAACGGTATTTAGTGGGGTCCCGTCTAGGGAGGCGATAGCAAGTGGATAGGATATTCTCACGAGTTTTTGAGCAAACCTGAAAGTCATGGAAACAGTTCTGAATGAGTTTATCTTGAGATGGTTTGTATGAAACCAACACTGCATGTTGTGATAATCATGTTGCAGTTGTGATTGAATGTTGCTTAGAACTGGGTGAAAAGGATGGTGTTGTCCACTTACATGTGGATGAGGGATCTAGAACAGACAGATGGGAGGTCATTAATAAATAGAGAGAACAGAATGGGGTCTAGAATCGAGTCCTGGGGGACACCGGCTAGTATGGGGAGAGGGGGGAAGTGGAGGCTGCAATCCTGACTGAAGCCTATTTTCAAGGTACGATCTGAACCACTGAATTGCAGGAGGGGCGAGTCCAGCTACCTTGAGTTTGTCAAGGAGCAGGGGGTGAGAAACAGAATCGAAGGCCTTTGCCAGATCAATGAAGATTGCAGCAGTTAGTTGGCCTTGGTTAGCGGAAGACTGGATATGTCTGGTGATATGAAGGAGAGAGGATATGGTGGAATGATGTTTTCTGAACTCAGACTGATATGGGAGAGGAAATTTGTGGACGTGAGAAAGTTAGTCAGTCTGGACTGGACAAGAGCTTCTTGCAGTATGGCAAGAGTGGGGAGGAGGGAGATTGGTCGGTAGTTTCCAGGTACTGAGGGGTCACCACCTTCATAGAGAGGGATGACATATGCAAGTTTCCAAGCTTGGGGGACAGTGCAAGAGGAGAAGGGCAGGTTTAGTAGGTAAGTGAGGGGAACAGCAATTGCAGGTGCAGATATATGCAGAAGTTTGGGGTGGATACCATCAGGGCTGGATTTTGAGATGTTCAAGAAGTAGAGGGCATTAAGGACTTCTTCTGGTGAGGTGAGAGTGAGGAGGAAATAGTTTTGGGTAGGGTTTGTGGCGCCGCATGAGGACCAGTGGGAAGAGGTCAGGTCAGGACAGGCACAGGTGGTGAAGAAGTTGTTTAGGGTTTCCACTATTTTGATAGAGTCAGAACTTGTTTGGTCATTAAGCTTGAGAGTTGGACTGGTTGTCTGGGGGGTCGATAAGGAAGTGGACCACCTTCCAGAAGGAAGAAGGGAGAGTGGTGTTTAAATGGGACTTAAAGTATTCAGCTTTGGCTTGTCGTATAGCCTTGGGACAGGCATTTCTAGTGAAATTGTAGGCCTGTCTAGCTTTACAGAGGGCAATTAATGTGCTGTAGATCCACAGGTTGTGGTACTTTTTGACCCTAGCTTCTTTCTTGTGGTCAAGCAATGGTACTGGCAACTCTCTCAAAAGTCATAAGGTAGGCCTCAATGTCATCCCTAGGACCAGTTGTTATGTTTGCTTGCGCACATGCACAAGAAACATTATGTGGTAGCTTAGGAGAGAAGCGGGTTGTAAAGGTGCAGCACTCTGGCAGCCAATGGGGCACCGTATTTGGGGGCTTGGCACTGGTGGACCAATGCAGACCCAGTGTCTTGATGACACTGGTTCTGCAGAAGTGCCACCAAGTTAAAATGTTTTCGCCGTTGCAATCAGGGGCCGCCTCGTCATTGCAGCGTCAGCCATTTTGCTGCAATGAGGGAGCGACCCGTCATTGCAGGGCAGTACCTTGCCGTCTATATGCTGCCCCGACCCAGTACATTTGCTGAGGGGGGAGCCCACCCCGTCGGCACACTATAACCCCTCCCCCATTTGTTGTGTGCTGAGGAGTGCCCAGTCCCCTCGGCATGCACCCAACAGTCTTTCTTTGCCAATGAGGCCCCAGTCCCGTCAGTTTCAGTCCCCAGTTCAATTTACCAATGGGGAGCCCACCCCTGTCGGCATAATGTCTCCCAGTTTGCTGTGTGCTGGGGGTGCCCAATCCCCTCAGCTCTCCCCACTGGTATGTGCCACAGGGTGCCCAATCCCCCTCGGCTACAGACCCCCCAAAAAAACACTCAGGTGGCATGCTGGGAGCCGACTTCATCATGCCAAATGTCCCTGAAAAGAAAAACAGTCTCATGACGCTTTTTAGCACCTGTAAAACAGAAAACAGTCCCTCATAGAGTTTGGTGGCCCTCCCCAACCAGCGTCCACCCTCTGCGCACTCGCCTTCCCACCCCTCACCCCATACTTACCTCCGGAGCCCAGAGCGATGATCTTGGTGGACTGGAACACGCTTGACTCTTTCAAAGCCAACCGCGAACTGAAGAAATGCTGGTAAGCTGTATAATGGCATAAATAGGGTTTTTTCAACTTTGGTGCATGTCTCGGGCATTTTGGGGAATTCTGGCATTAAATTTTCAACATGGGGTTCTTGGGAGCCCTCCTCATGAATTCAGTCACTGTCATTGCGTTATTCAGTCCCAAAAGGTGATTTTGCGGTCACTGCATGGAATCACCTTTTGGGACTGATTAATGAAACAATAGTGCCACTGTTCATGAGGTGGGCTCTCAAAAGGCCTATGTTGCAAATTTGGTAAAAAAATTCAAAAAAATGACTGTTTTACAAGTGTGCGTTGCGTAGTTTCCATGCACGCTCATAACTAAGTGAATTTGTAATATTTTCAGTCCAGATTTTCAACATTGGCATTTTTCTACACCTTCTTATGAACAATACAGCTGTCATTTTACACATCCTGGCCAAAATGTGTTTTCGCACTTCCAGCGCAGAATAGTGCGGTCGCTGTGGGAAATCAGTGTTCGGGACAGATTAAGAAAATGACAGTGATACTGTTCATGAGCAGAGGTCCTAAAGTGTCTATGTTGAAAATTTGGTGACAAACGTCCATAAAATGACCGTGTTACAAGCGTGTGTTGCATTGTTACCACGCACCCTTGTAACTTTGCAAATTTGTAATAATTTCATGCCAGATTTTCAACATTGGCATTTTTTCACACCTACAGTACAGCTGTCATTTTTCACATCCTGGACAAAATGTGTTTTTGCACTTCTGGTGCAGAATAGCGTGATCGCTGTGGGAAATCTGTGTTTGGGACAGATTAAGATCGAGCAAGTGGGGGGGTGAACGAGCTCAACAGAGCTCTGTCGGGACTTCTGTGGATTTACTTGTGGGCAGAAAAAGGCAACAACGCAGGCAGGAGTCCAATACAAAAGGGCAGCCTGCAGCGCCGGGAGAAACGGAACGAACAAGTGAGAGAGGAGGAGTGAGCGAGCTCAGCGGAGCTTTGTTGGGACTGCTGCAGATTTCTTTGTGGGCAGAAAAAGGCACCAACACAGGCAGGAGCCCAGTACAAAAAGGCAGCCTGCAACACCGGGAGAAACAGAATGAGTGAGTGAGAGAGAGGGAGTGAGTCAACTCAACGGAGCTCTGTCGGGACAGCTGTGAACTTCTTCATGGGCAAAAAAAGGTGTGCCAATGCAGGCAGTAGCCCAGTACAAAAGGGCAGCCTGCAGTGCTGGGAGAAACAGAACAAGCAAGTGAGAGAGGGGGAGTGAGCGAGCTCAACGGAGCACTGTTGGGACTGCTGCAGATTTCTTTGTGGGCAGAAAAAGGTGCCAATGCAGGTAGGAGCCCAGTACAAAAGGGCAGCCTGCAGCACCGGGAGAAACAGAATATGAGAGGGGGAGTGAGTGAGCTCAATAGAGCTCTGTTGGGACTGCTGCGGATTCTTTTGTGGGCAGAAAAAGGCGCAGGCAGGAGCCCAGTACTAAAGGGCAGTCTGCAGCACCAGGAGAAACAGAAAGAGTGCGTGAGAGACGGGGGAGTGACCAAACTCAACGAAGCTCTGCCGGGACTTTAGAGTTGCTCACCTTCCCACCCAGGGTCCCCTGTGGTCCTATATTACAGCAGGGTCTCTGTGGTGGAGACAAAGCAATGACTGGATACTTTGAGGAGTGCTGTAATAATACAGATTTAGTTATTCTGTTTGTTTCTCTAACTGAGCTGAGTAATACTTGGAGTGCAATAGGATTTCTAACTGGGCTAAGTGAAACTATATGAGAGCTGAGAACAAAAAGTATGGTAGCTGAGGGGTGAAAAAAGGACAAGGATGCTTTAGGACTGCTACAGTAATACAGTATCTAACGGATGAGATTTGAGATTGAATTACCCCGGTCAACAAGGGGCCAGTAGGGGAAGTAGTGTTGGGGGGGAACAGGAATTTGAGTAAATAGGGGCCTAACAGTTGTAGTAGGGTATAGAACCTGGGAGTATGAGCCCATAACATAAGATGGGGCCAAAATGGGGCAGGTGCCACATGTCAATAGGGCGGGCATCTTTGGAAGGGTGGTGGGGTATACAGGGTGTGGGTCCACCATGGTCCATGACTGGGCTTGGAGGATAGGGGGGTGTATGGTCTGTAGATGACTGGCTAGTTTGAGGGAGGAACTGTTGAAGTTAGGGAGGAGTCTAAGTGGCAGGGCAGATGAGTATGGTAGGCATCCTAGCTGGGGGATAGTGGATGGCAAGGGGGACGGAGAAACAACAACTAGGGACCAAAACCGACCTAGTATCAGAGGCACTAGCAGAAAAAGAGAGAACAAGGGAGGGGTGCCTGAGGTGAGGGGGGGGCCTCCTGTTGTGGGGAGGAAAGACCAGCATGAGCCACCAGGGGAGAGGAGCAGATGGTTGTGGTAGGAGGGACCAGGGTGGTATGGAGGGGAACAAGTAGGAGGGGGGGACCGATAGGGGGAAGAGATGTAGGAGGGTATTGACTAGGAATGGATTCAAGTCTCTGCTATGGGGGGCAGGAACATACTGAAGGGGAGGGTAAGCGGAGCATGAGAGGCATGGCAACAGCTAAGGGAAGAGATAGCAAGGATGAATGGGTAGAAGGCGGGCTAGTAAGGAAGGAGGGGAGGTGACTGGAGGAGAGAAGGCTACGAGAAGGGGGGAGGATGGGAGGGGCATCACTATCAGGGTAGAAGGGAATGGGGGCTCTAAATCGACAACAGCAGGGATAGGAGAGGGGTTGGAAATCAGCAGGGGAGGAGGGAACGTCGACATGGGAAGCCCAGTAGGGAGTAGTCAGGCTGGGAAGGGGTTCAAAGGGGATGGGAGGAATAAGGCAGAGAAAAGGGGTGAGGCGGAAGTAGGGGGTACAGATACAGAAGTCACAGAGGGTGCAGTTGGTGGGTGTGGGGCAGGAAGATCGAATACTGGAGTGGTGGAAGGCATTAGAGTGAAAGGGCTAAGAGATGGTGGTACTGTCCTAGGGGATTGCATTCTGAAAGGAGTGAGATGGGGCAGAAGGGGGGAAGGCACAGCCATATTTGGGTTAAAGCTATCCCCAGGTTGACTGCAGGAGGGACAGGGCAGGCACTGCTCAAGTGTGCAGCAAGGGGGAGGAGGAAGAAACCTCATTTACTGTTTCATGTGGGTACAAATGACTTGGCAGGGGAGACTGTGGAAGTAGTGAGGGGAGGTTCGAGTAGTTGGCAAGCAGTGTGAAGGGGTGGGGGAGTTGGTTGCATTCTCGGAGTTACTCCCTGTACCATGTGCAAGCATGGGGAGGAAGAAAGGATTGAGGAGTTCAAAGAGGGGCAGAGGGATTGGTGGCACATTAAAAATTATGGGTTAATGACTAACTGGGGTAGGGTCTGGGGAAACAGTGACTTGTATGTGGGGGACAGGATACAGTTGAGCAGGAAGGGGAGGAGAGTATTAAAGGCAGGATTAGAGGGGTATATCTCTACTAAGTGGATTTAAGCTAGTGAGGGGGTGGCCAAAAGACTGAAGCTAGTAGAATGGTCCAGACAGGGGAGCCTAATGAGCTCATCCCCCTAGAAAAGGTAAAGGCAGAGGCATAGTAACCCTGGGAGGGGCAGGTAGAGTGGTCTGTATGTAATAAAGAAGGTACCACCACCCGGTAAGAATAAGGAGGTGAAAGGGTGTGGACTACCAGGAGGATGGACACAGGCTGAGGAGGAGAAGAGTGAGGAGAAGGAGCTGTACGGGTGGAAGGTGGTCTATCTCTCAATGCAAGAAGCCTGGGGAAGAAAACTGCAGCGTTTCAGGCACTCCTTTCAGAGGGGAAGGTGGACATTGCTGTAGTGACAGAGACTTGGGCCACAGAGTACCATGATTGGGACTTGGCAATGCTGGGATAGAGGATATACAGGAGAGACTGGGGGGATTGGAAGAGGGGAAGGGGTGCACTCTATGTGAGGGAAGGGATTAAATGCATAAGGGATGAAGAAGGAGAGGACAGAGGCACTTTGGGTGTAGCTCCTGGACTCAAAGGGCAGAAAGCTGAGGCTGGGAGTGGTATACAGACCACCAGCCCAATCCAGAGAACTGGATGGGGAGTTGGCAGAGCAGATAAGGAGGGTGTGTAGAAGGGGGAGTGTGGTGATAGTGGGGGATTTTAACCTACCACAGGTTGACTGGAGCACCCCGGCCACTAGCAGTACCAGGGAGCAGGTGCTCCTTGATGCATTCCAGGATGGCCTTCTGACACAATTGGTAAATGGGCCTACAAGGCTTGGTAGCACTCTGGACCTAGTACTGGCAAATGAGGAGGTGGTGAGGGAGGTAAGGGTGGAGGACCCACTAGCAGGTAGCAACCACCAAACAGTGTGGCTTGTTGTCATGCTGGGCAGAGAGACAGGAGGCATGGGCATTAAGGTGATGAGGTGATGGACTTTATCAGGGTGGACTTTGGGGGGATGGGAGCAATACTGCAAAGGAGACTCCAGTATATATGGCCGGGGATGGATGCAGAACAAAAGTGGGGAGTCATAAAGACTGGGCTAACAGTGGCCACAGTAGCCTGCACCAGGGCCAGGAGTAAGAAGAGCAGAGCCAAGAAACCATGCTGGCTAAACAAGGAAGTGCTGCAAGGGGTGAGGGCAAAGACGGCTGCATACCGGAAGTACAGGAGAACAGGGAAGACAGAGGATAATGAGGCTTTCGGGAGTTGGTCAAGGGAGGTTGCCAGGAGGGTGAAAAAAGCTAAGGCCTCCAGGCAATTAAGTTCTGCACAGGGCATAAAAGGAGGGGGGAAAGGACGTTTTTTGGTATGTCAGAGAAAAGAGGAAGTGCAAGGAACATATTGTGAGAATAAAGCGGGGAAGGGATTGGCTGGAAAAGAGGGAAGAGCAAGTGGAAATTTTAAATGAGTACTTCTGCTCCATTTTCACTAAGGAGAGGGATGGCCCACTAGCAGAATGGGCTGAGGTGGTGGGGAAAGGAGGGAGGAGGTGAAGGACAAAGTGATCACAGGAAGTACGGTGCTAGAGGAGCTGAGGGCAGTGAGGGTGGACAAGGACCAAATCCCAATGCCATCCACCCAAGGGTGCTCAGGGAGATGGTGGAGCTGTTGCTGAGTCACTGGCAGATCTGTTCAACACCTCCCTTGAAATGGGGTGTGTGCCCTGGGACTGGAGGGTGGCCCATGTGGTGCCCATTCACAAGAGTGGGCCTAGGGAGGAGCCAGGAAATTATCGGCCAGTAAGTCTCACATCCATAGTGGGTAAGCTTATGGAGCTGATACTGAAGGAGAGGCTGTTGGTAGGGGATCAGAGGGGAGAAGGACCTAGGGGTCTTGGTAACTGGGAGCATGAACAACTCAGCCCACTGCACAAGAGTAGCAGCAAAGGCAAACAGGATGCTAGGGTGCATTGCAAGGGGCTTCTCATCCAGACACAGGGATGTGATCCTACCTTTCTACAGATCGTTGGTCAGACCACACCTAGAGTACTATGTGCAATACTGGAGGCCATACCTGAGGAGAGATATAAAGTTACTGGAGGGGGTGCAAAGGAGGGCAACAAAAATGTTAAAGGGGATGGAAGGAAAGGAATATGAAGTTAGGCTGAAGGACCTGAACATGTACACACTGGAGGAGAGGAGGGATAGGGGGATATGATTGAAGCATTTAAAAACCTGAGGGGGTAACTAAACCTAGCACTGAGGGGGTGTTTAAACTGAGGAGTGGAAGAGAGACAAGCGGGCATGGACTAAGGTTGAAAGGGGGACGTTTCAAGAGGTAAATGAGGAGGCACTACTCCTCTGAGAGGGTGATGTCCAGTTGGAATGCGCTGCTAGAGGGGGTGGTAACATGTAGGACAGTCAATAGATTTAAGGAGGAGTTGGATAAAGCTTGAGGAAGTCTCAGGGGCAGGGGCTGGGACAAGCGGGGGAGGAACTGAGGGGGCAGGAGGCTGGGGAAGCTGCAATCTAGGGTGCTAGCTGCACACTTGGGCAGACTTACATAGACAGATTGGTGTGTTCTGCTGGCAGATTCGTATGTTCGTATGTAAAATCACAGTAACTCTGTTCATGAGCATGCATCTGTATCATGAGGTCGTAAAATACCTACGTTGAAAATTTGGTGACAAATGTCCATAAAATAACTGTGTTACAAGCGTGCATGATGCAGTTTCCATGCACCCTCGTAACTTCGCTAATTGTAGTATTTTCACTCCAGATTTTCAACATTGCCATTTTTTAAGACCTCCTTATGAACAGTGCAGCTGTCATTTTTCACATCCTGCCCAAAATATGCATTTATACATCTGGCGCAAAATATTGAGGTTGCTGTGAGAAATCAATGTTCAGGACAGATCAAGAAAATCATACTGACAGTGTTCATGAGCAGAGATCACAAAATGCCTATGTTGAAAATTTGGTGAAATAATTCCACTAAAAATGACTGCGTTACACATATGCATTGAGCAGTTTCCACACACACTCGGAAGTTTCAGCATTTTGAATACTTTCACTACAGATTTTCAACATTGCCATCTCTTCACACCTCCCTATGAATGGTACAGCTGTCATTCTTCACATCCTGCCCAATCTGCGTTTTCCTACAACTGGCGCAGAATGGCACGGTCACTGTGGAAACTCAAATTTCGGGACACCTTGACAAAATCAGAGTGCCACTGTTCATTAGAAGAGGTCCCAAATGCTTTCATGAGGTGGGGGCCACAAAATGCCCATGTTGAAAATTTGTACTATAAATACCAACACATGCCTGAGGCATTACGGTTTCTAACCATAACGTCCCACCCTGTACAGACTGACGGACATTAGGGGTGTGCCTTTGGGTTGCCGACTGTAATGCTCATGCCATTCCAACTCCATCCCCCACCCTGCAGTCACTGACAGGCATTAAGCTGTGCCTTGGTCTCTTCGGTCCCACAGTTCACCCCATTCTATATTGCACCCATTTCAGCATATGTCCTTATGGAGTGGGGTGACTGTAAAGTCGATCACCCCAAGGCACACCACAACATTTGTCAGTGTCTGCAGGATAGGGTGAGGTGAAATGGCATGAATGTTATGGGCAACAACCCAAACGCATACCCTATTGCCTGTCCATCTCTGCAGGGTGGAGGTGGGGTTGGCGTGAAGTTCAATACTTGACTGCCATTCCTATTCTGCATCTGTCTAACTCCAGCATTTCCATTGCTAATACCAGCAAGCAAACATTTAAGCAACATAACCCGACAGAGAGTGGGTATACTGGTGGATTTACCACGGCTGGTGTGGTTCAGTCACGAGGCACAGCCAAGGGACTTAACCACACCAGCTGTGGTAAATCCACCAGTATACCCACTCCCTGGAGGGGGTATATTGCTATTATACAAGGGCATTATTTTTTTTGTGTTGATAATAAAGACATAACTTGCTTTTGTTTGAGTTTTGTGTTATTATTAGTGAATTTAGTGCTGCGCATCAAAAAATAGTCTGGACGGACACTGTTGTGCTTGTGCTGTTTTCTGACAAGCAGCCTCTATGGTTTTTCTGGAGTTGGGAACATCTTTTATTCTGTCATTAATGTGCTGAGTTAAGTGTGTTTAGCCTCCATTTTTCCTGTTAGGAATTTGGATAGGTAATTAGTTATGAAGTTGATTTCATTTATGGAGGACTGTTTCCGTAGTTGATTGTGCGCATGCACCGGATCGTATTTTGGTACCACGGTTTGTTGAAATTATCCCCAGCACTTTTTTGATTTTGGGTATTGTAATGATAGGGAAACTGTGATTTTTTTTTTGGGGGTGGTGCTATGGGTCAGCCATTAAAGTAGTGGAGCATGTGTTGAGTGTTGGTATTTCAGAGCGGGTTTTTTTTTTTTTATTTAGTTGTTTTTTTTTAACCAGGTATAGCACAGTTAAAAGCACAGGTATAGCACGGAGTTAAAAGAATTTAGTTTTGAAGCATTATCTTCGGGGCAGGAGCTGTATGCGATGAGTTGCACTGGGTTCACGGTACTCATTTGGATATGGTCGGAGTAATTTGAAAGGGGGATTCTATTGAGGCTGACTGGTGGCTGGCACCTTTTCCAGTGGGTACACTGGAGGATTTACAATGCTGAAAAGGTGCAAGCCATTCAATCAAAATGCAGGATTTGGTGTGTTTTTTTTGTGCCCATTGTATAATCGGCATTGTGAACTAGGGAAAAAAACTCCTAAACTCTGATTGGTCAGTTCCTGACTAAAGGTGTGATGATATCTAGCTACATCATCACACCAAAAAAAAAGACCCAGCAACAGACCAAACCTTCTAATTACCATATCACTACACCCCTGACAGAACTTAACACTTACCTCAAATGGAAACAGAAGCAACATCTTACCAGGTAAACTTCAACTTGGGCATTGAAAACACCTTGAAAAAATTTAAAAAAAAAAATGAGTAAACCAACTGTAAAAAAAAGGATATAAAACACCATATACAGGTAACAGCTGAGCAGTTAAACTCAATTGAAATGAATAAAAACGAGCAGAATACAAAACGTCAAACCGATTGGGCAGTGAATGTCTTAAAAGATTGGCTGACAGAAAAAGAAATAGACATTGACTTTGCAACAGTAACACCTGAAAATTTAAATACATTGCTTCATGAATTTTATGGCAGCGTTAGAAAAGCAAATGGACAAGAATATGGCATAACTAATTACACAGGAATACGAGCTGGTCTGAACCGTCTTTTAAATGAACCGCCTCTTAACAGAAATTTCAGCTTAATGACTGACCCTTCCTTCACAACGTCAAACAACGTATTCATTGGAGTTATCAAAAACATTACGCGTGAAGGAAAGGATATAACAAAACACCACCCAGCGTAATCTGAAAAGCATCTACTTCAAATAAAAAATTCAGCAGCCCTTAACCCAAACACAACACCAGGTTTACTACGCAAGGTTTGGCTAGATTTACAACTTCATTTCGCTCGACGAAGAAAAGAGGGAGTCCGACAGTTAAAACTAAGTAGCTTTGTTATCCACAGCAACTAACAAGGCTTGCGATATGTATCGCTAGCATGTAATGAGTACACTAAAAATCACAATGATCCATTGGAAAGGAATAAAGAAAGTACACAAGGCTTCATGTTTGAAAATCCCATTGACCCACTGTGCCCTGTCAGAAGCCTCGAGCTGTACCTACGAAAACTTCCACCGGATGCCCCTGCGCTATACTGCCATGCCAAACGATTACTACAAACCTTCCTACACAAACAACCTATATGGTACAGTAAAGAACCCTTAGGTGTAAATTACCTGGCTTCTATGCTCCCCAGAATCTGTAAAGAAGTAAACCTCGAGAAAATATGCACAAACCACAGCCTACGAAGCACCGCAGTGCAACTTCTCTCTAAAACCGGACTAGAAACAAAAGAAATAATGTCCGTTACTGGCCATAAATTGGAAACATCAATTCAAAGCTATTGGCAGCCCTCTTTAATGGACAGACAGCAGTGGAACAAAATCCTAACGACAGTTAACACCAACACAGAACTCCCTGAGACATCTCTTCAATGTGTTACCAAATTAGCCAGCATCCCAAAAAAGAAATCACCACCCACAATACCACCAGAAGAAACACCAGTCCCTAACAAAAAATACAAATCAACCCAGCAGCCAAGCCCAAATACAAATATACACAATAACTTGGTAAGTACATCAAACCCCCCCATTCATTCACATAACGTCTAACGACCTTTTTTTCTTCTCCACAGATCTCAACATCCACAGAAGATGAAAAAAACATCACTCCATCTCACATCAACTCACCATCACTTCTGGTAAGCCGAAAAAAATCTGTACATTTGCCCAAAAAGTCGCACACAGCAAATCTTAAAATCAGCCCGTACTTCAGCAGTTTCGAACTTGTAGCCCACAAACATTCACTCGACGATGCACCTCCCAAAAGCTGCATACCGCTCACCTTTCTGAAGCAGCACAAATTCAGACGATAGTAGGCCACAGACTATAACGCTCCACACCAACGCTCAACTCATCCTGTCTTCACAAAAAAAAAACACAACTGTGCTACGCATAACACTAACGTCTCTTCTCTTTCCTACAGCTCCACCCACAACAACAAGAACAGGATATCCCCTCAACGAGCTCATCCTATCCACCTACCGTACATGCAGCAAAACAAACCTGACTGGAAACCTTCACTGAAGACCTCTGCATACCGCTGTCAAGCAAACACTTCTTCCCTTACATACAAGTAGGCACAATGTCTGGCAATATCCAATTTAATGTTTATAATTATAAAGACAAAGAAAATGAAAAATAAAAAAACATATATAACTGTTACTGTTCATAAGCAATTGCTTTAGTATGACTGGTACCACTGTTAATTTTTATCTAAAATGTTTAATGTTACCATACACAGTATGTGAAACATCTTCCTGCTTCACTGTTTGCTTACTTGAAGCTACCTTAAAAAAAAACATTAACGTTATACATTTGTATACTGCCTCAAAAAAGGGATCATTTTTTCTCTTCTTTAAAACAAATGTATTCACACAAGAAATAAATGTTAAAAAAAAACCAAAATGACTCTTTTTTCAATTTACTAACCACTTTCTCTTCACAGCCTAGTTCATATTAGTAGTAATTCCAGGTGTGATATCATGAGATCATCACTTTCGGCAGTTGGACACATTCGACCTGCGGCTTCGTGCCCAACCACCTGGGGCGTGACGATATCTCATGATATACCACACCCTGTCGTGCATTATTGCTTAATTATACAATGTGGTAAATCCAATGTCCCAAATCCTGCATCCTCATTGGTTGGCTGGCACAATTACCACTGTGATAAATCCTCCAGTGTACCCACTGGAAGAAGTGCCAGCCAACCTTATAGCCTGCCAATCCGGTCGCTTTCACTTCAAATAAAACTGCCGCGATTTGTCCTGTCGCCGCTTCGATAAAGCACAGCGCTAAATTGTTTACAAAATGACATCCTCTTTCGAAGTGTAGGGACCTCAGTGAGTTAGGAAATAGTTAAAAAACATTAAAGAAAAAACATTCGCCATTGTATAATATAAATTTATCCCTCCAGGGTGTGGGTACACTGGAAGACTTAACACGACTGGTGTGATTCAGTCACTCGGCTGTGCCTCGTGACTGAATCACACCAGCCGGTGGTAACCTCCAGTGTACCCTCACCCTGGAGGGATAAATTGCTTAATTATACAATGTGGTAAATCCGATATCAATCCGTATCTCTGATTGGTTGGCTGGCACAATGACCACCGTGATAAATCCTCCAGTGTACCCACTGGAAGAAGTGCCAGCCAACCTTATACGGCGTAATCCGTCGTTCGCTTTACCTAAACTGCCGCATTTGTACCTGCCGCTTTCTTCGGCTTAAAACACCACGGTAAATTTTAGTAAAATGACCTCCTCTTCAAGTGTAGGGACTCAGTGAGTTGGAACACAATTAAAGAACATTAAAAACAACATTCCGCATTGTATAATAAGAATTTATCCCTCCAGGTGTAGGTACACTGGAGGATTTAACACCACTGGTGTGATTCGTCACTCGGCTGTGACTCGTGACTGAATCACACCAACCGTGGTAAATCCTCCAGTGTACTCACACCCTGGAGGGATAAATTGCTTAATTGACAAATGCTTGTTGTTAGCATGGAGTGAGGTCCTGCAGTGGCTGGACTCCCTGTGACCTGCAGCTGGGGCACAGTTTCTTTCTGTGTTTGCAGCACCTGCTTTATAAACTCCTGCTGCCGCTGTTCTCTCTGCACCTGCAACTGCTCTGCTGGGCCAACCAATCTCTCTGCATATGGACCTGTTGCAATTGCTGTGCTACCAGCCATTTCAGTATCATCTAACTCTATCTTACCTCGATTTAGTCAAGCAGTAGTTCAAGCCCATTGCCAAAGCCAACCACCTGTGACAGGGTAATGAAAAGGGTGGCTTCTAGAGAACACTGTCAAAGAGAACACTCCGAACACCAGTTTAAAATGAAATGAACTCTGCTTTACTTTCATTGACAGGAAAAAGAAAAAAACAGCTTGTATTCAGCTTAACAGAAACTTCTTGCATTTGAGTCTCTTGCTGTCTCCACTTGCCTCTGACTGAAACAGAAACCTCCTTCTGCTTGTTCACCCTACTCCATTTATTGAGCTCAGGTGTTCCTGGTTAACACTCTTCCTCCCCCTTCCCCTGAGAGATAGCCAAAAGGTTGAACATCCAGTGCAGAGAGGCCTTAAAGGGCCAACATTTACAAATCCCACCACAGCCCCTGTCAAAACCTGTGTTGTCTGTGTTGCAGGTTGTGGAGTGGTTTATGGGTGAAAGAAGGGTGATGGACATACATGCTGTCACACTCCCACTAAGAAAAGAATTGATGACACCCAGAAACAGGTACCAAACATAAAGACATTGAGTCTTTTCTAGAAATAGTATACACTGTGTTTTGCAGGTCCTCTGTCAGAAAATCAAAATTGGAGGAAATTGCTCAGGTCCAGAATTGTGATGGAATGGTTTCCCACCCACTTAATGTGGTTAGTTGTCTTTCAAGGCACTTTGCAGAAAGGGTATTAATCTGTAACTGTGATGACTTGTTGCAGTATTTTGAGAGAGAAGTAACTGGCAGCAATGATCACACTGTAAAATGCTGCTTTAAGAAGCTGTCATACCTTGAATACCACATTCCCATAGCAGCATTAAATGATGTACTTTCACAGTTAGTAGACTTGCCAAGCTGTTTTAGAAAAGTGGTTTAACAATTGAAGCTGTACAGATTGCTAAAATAAAAAAAGAAAGGAAAAATCAGAAGGCAGTACCTGGGTGATGCTGTCTACTGGATCCAGCCAGTGCATCTGCTTTAGACTGATCATGCACCTGAAGAAAGCACATCAATCTTGAAAATCATTAGCCTTTTATGTGATCGTCCAGACAAATTATTTCCCACAAATGAACTTTCTGAGTGGTCTGCCTTGCATTGTGAAGCAGTTCCACGCTGCACCTTTGACCTTGGTTTATCAAATGTGCAGTGACTGCACAACAAATACCATGCCTATCTGTTTATATCTGTGGAGTAGGCAGCCACTGACAGCCAATGCAATGACTACAAAATTGTAGTAGCAGAAAATCAGAGGTGGATCATTAAATTCCTTTAAGGACACTGTACCTTTAATCTTGACAAATCCACAGTACTACATAGAGGCTCAGCTTGTAGATGTCTGTGCTACATTTCAAGTGCCTACCAGGTCATAATGTTGCACGCTTAATAGCGTACGACATTATGGCTTACTCAAGGAAGCTGCCACTTGTGGGTGAATGGTAACACCGCGATACTGCCAATGCGGTATTGCAACCATACTACACTCTCCCAGACAGAGGATAAGACCATGGCTCGGAGTGATTCTGTGATCAGCTGCTGTGGCTCAATGGACTGAGCCACAGCAGCAGGGAACCCAGGCAGTGCTGCTGGGACCGAGTTTGATTCCCGGTCCCAGGAACTTTTATTTTTTTCAACTTTGTGCACTCCACAACTTGAATCCCCCTAGCCAGGAGTTGAGAATCTATGGTGGTGGGTTAGAGGCATAGCCCCTGTAACCGGGGTGTTGAGCCCCCACAGAAAGAGATGCGATGGCAAGAATTGCACTGTATTGGCAGGCGATCTTGCCATGGGGCATAATGTTGTGCGACATTATGACCTCGTGCCTTTCAAGTGTCTAGTGTTGACTGCGAAAGGCATCAGCCTCATGAACAGCATTAAAACAAAATGAAAAAAATGAAAGAAAGAGAGTCACATAGCGATGCTGATGCCAACAAACCTGTTTCTAACATCTAGTAGGAAATGGACTTTGACCATACATATGCTTATTGGAAGAATGGGAAAGATTAGCTGGTAGCACAGCCCAGAGGTCAGAGTAATGAGTTGTGAATGACCTTGGTACATCCAGCAGACCTGGGTTTGAGTCCCACCATCTCTATTTGCATACTCTGTGACTCTGAGCAAGTCATTTAACCTCTTCAGTGCTCCCGGGTCATACCTGAAAACACACACTTGTGCCTAGTGGGCCTCACCTGGTTTCCAAAGGAAAAAAAAAATAGGAGAGAGAGAGAAGCAGTAAATTATGACTTGATAGCTAGTGTATGCCTCATGGATTTGCGTTTTCAAAAATGTATTCATAGTTTGCATTGTATAGAGTTGTATATCCGTGCTTTATACTGTTATAGTGTATATCCATGGTTTGTATTGTGTTAGACAAAAACATGACTCACCAAAGCAATGATGTTCCTTGAGGGTTTATTACTAATTCATACAATCTGCATCAGTCCCAGGCCTAAGATGTTGCCCGAGAAATGGAACTTAAGAATGTCAAAGTTCAAACTGTGCTCTGGTGTCACGCTCACCCCAGCATTCCAATGGCAGATTTACAGCTGAAGATCAGAAGAGAGCTATGACTAAATAATGTAAATGTAAATAAGAGTGTAAAATCACACATGGACAGTGTGCAAAAACTGTAACTTTTGTATTAACGAAATGCTTGAGCAATAAAACAAGTTTTGATTTATTCTAAAGAACCTTTTATACTAAGGTTCTAGAATGGGAGGTAGGGAAGGGTTTGTTTGAATCACTAATGAACCCTCCAGAAGAAACATCATTTCTATGGTGAATATATTTTTCTTCTAGTGACATGAGTTTATTTGTGATGTACAATATGCAGACTCCAAGCAGTATACTGGGTTGCAGTGGGTAGAATCTATTAAGAAAAAAGGTTGTGAAGTACTAAAGTACTAAACCTGGCATCTCGCTTAGTCTGGGTGTCCAGGCAGTAATGGGAAGTAAAGGGATGTGCCGTGGACCAAGTAGCTGCTCCACAGACCTCCTGAATGGGGTATGCCCTTAGAGATGCCACAATGACAGATGTAGCTCTAGTGGAATGTTCCTGCAGGCCTTTGGGTGGCTACTTGCCAAAACTGTAAACATTTCACATGTGGCCTAAATGCTACTTTATCCCTGTGGAAGACCATAAAACTGGGATCTGTACAGAGGGACTATAATTCATTGACATCTTACAACCATAAGAGTGGTCCCATCAGCAGTGACATTGGGTTAAGATGGGGACAGGGATGATGGAGTGAGCAGCGGCACCTTCTGAACCCCTTCTGATATGTGAGTTTGCATACCTCAGCACACAGATTGGAGTTTCCAGTGTATTAGTTTGAATGAATGAGTGGGTCAGCCCAAAACCCAAGAAAGAAGAGGAATAAAATGACCGTTATAAATGGAGAATATGATGTTGAAAAGAGAATTAAAAACATCAAACTTTCTTCTATCCAGGCCACGAGCAAATGAGGGAGTAAACTACTGAAACAGGCACCAATGAATTTCAGTCAGCTGGCAGAACAGCAGATGAAAAAATAAATGTAACTGAGGAACAAGATATTTTAAAACTGGTCCATGAAAATGGAAAGGAAGGAGAAGCCAGCAAGGAGTTACCACCAGATAAAACAAATTCTGAAAACGCGCAAGATGAAGAAGCCAAACTAAGTGGTTCATCAACAGAAAGGACAACGGAGCAAGCCATTAATGCTAGCAAAGCTAACTCAACAACAGAAGCACCTTGCTTGCTCGTGAATAAATCAAGAGACTGTAAGCATTTCTGAACATACTGAACAGGAGCAAGAAGAGAAAATGGGCATAGAGCAGGACAGAAGAGAAGATTTGGAAAAAAAATGACTCCCACTCCATTCCAAGAAAAATGTGAGAGACGTCCCACAAAAAACTAATATTAGGGGAAACTCCAATGGAACCCAAGGAACAGTGAGTAAAAACAAAGTGGTTACTGTAGGAAACCAAAAAAGTGTAAAACTGTATGAGATTGTTATTGTGGAAAAAAAAAGTGAAAAAGGGGGAGCAAGTACTGAAAAGACACAACCAAAGGGGGAAAGTACAATAGCCATACAAACCAAAAATGATGACTCCACAATAAATAGTCAAAAAATGAAAGCCCTGGGGAATTCGCAGGAGAAAACCTCACCCGCCCCCAAAAAAAAAGGCTTAGAGAAAAACAAAACACCATTACAAGTCAATTTTAATAAGGAAATCAGAAAGCCATTACAGAACATAGGATCTAAACAACAAATTTAAACTGTAATAGTGCTATCCGAAAATGGCAGTCCAGACGAGGAGGAGGAGGAGGGCCAGGAAAACAATTTACAAAGCAGGTTCTCTTTGGGATGTTTTGATGTGATGAGTGAGGAAACAAGTGAGATCAAGAGACAAAATAAAACCAAAGTTGTTCTAAATCAAAACAGGAAGAAAAGCGTGTTTGGAAATAGCCAACTTCAAAGAACCTAATGAGAACCCATTGCCGCTTAGTAACCTCACCACCATAACACCTGCTAAAACATTAATCACAGCTAATCAAGAGACTTTTGAATAAAACAAATAAAAAAGGTAATTCATCAATGCAGGAAGAACATAAAGACTCAGACAAACTAAAAGACACACCAGACTGAACCAACGCACTCTGGGAACAGATGAAAATTATTAATGGAAAGTTAGAATGCCTCATAAACATAGAAGAGAAGCTAAATTGCACCTGGGACTTAATTAACATGTTAGTTAAAGAGAACGACCTATTGAAAAAAGAAAACGATGAAATTAAAACAAGAATATCTAAACTAGAAGATGACCTGACATCAACTTTAAGGCAACTAAATTCACTTGAATAAAACAATAAAGAACTAAGGTCTAAAATGCTTGACTTAGAATCCTGGGCAAGAAGAAAGAACATCAGAGTCCTAGGTGTGCCAGGAAGCTGGGACAATTTAAGGGCTTTAAAAGAATCTTTTAAACTGATAGCAGTTGCTTATATGGAAACTGACCCAAGTGAAATTGATATGGAAATTGATAGAATTCACTGAGGACTGCGTGCCAGACATGATGATAGTAGTCCACCAAGGCCAGTAACTGTAATATTCTTAAACTCGGGAGAAAAGGAAATATTATGGCCGAGGTCTATAAGAAACAAAGAATAAAGTTCCAAGGAGCCAACATCTCAATCTTCAGTGATCTACCCCCTGATCTGGTCACCAAAAGGAAGAGAGACAATTTATCAGAAACAAACTCTGGAGCAACAATATTAGAGCTACAGTCATTTATTCTGCTAAACTTTGGGTGATGTTGGAAAATGTACAGTTTATATATAGCACTCCCCAGGAAGCACTATCAGATTTAAATAAAAAACTGCCAAATATGGTCATGCAGAGGAGAACAGACACAGAATTGCAAGCTCTCACCTCACCAGTTTTCTAAACTTTACAAATTTCCGCTTTTTCTTAAAAACTAAGCAGGAAAAGCATATAGTTCATTAGACAATATAGTTAACTATCAGTTGATAAAAAAACATTGGTCACTTATCACTTTTTATTGTCCCCCGAGTTGTAACTCTAGCGGGTTCTGTGTAAAAATGGCCCCGCCGATGACTAAAGTTAACACTGACAGTTTAAAACAGGTTACAGCTCCCGTCTCGAATATGACAGCTAATATCAATACCAGTAACAGTAAGTCAGACATTCAGCTAATAAAGGAAATGGTAGCCAGTATAAAACTTGATATGGGCTCGATAACAGTCCATTTACAGAAGAAAGGGTTCTGAAAGAACTAATAAAATTGAAGGTGGACAAAGCAATGGGGCCTGATGGGGTTCACTCAAGAATTCTAAAAGAACTAAGGGTAGAACTAGTGACACCGCTGACTACTCTGTTTAACAAATCATGGGAGGATGGGGTGGTACCCGAGGACTGGAGGAGGGCAGATGTGATTCCTCTTCACAAAAGTGGGAGCAAGACAGAGGCAGGAAACTACAGACCAGTTAGTTTGACCTCAGTGGTAGGGAAAATGATGGAATCACTTCTGAAGGAAAGAATTGTTGAGTACCTAGAGGCCAGTGGGGCACAGGACCCAAGGCAGCATGGATTCACGATGGGAAGGTCGTGTCAGACGAATCTAATAGATTTCTTTGACTGGGTTACCAAAGTAGTAGACCAGGGAGGGCTGTGGACATGGCCTACCTAGATTTTAGCAAGGCATTTGATACAGTCCCACACAAAAGATTAATACACAAGATAGCCAGCCTTGGAGTGGGTTCCAAGGTGGTAGCCTGGATAAAAAATTGGCTAGACAACAGGACTCAAAGGGTAGTAGTAAATGGAGTCCACAGTGACGAAAGGAGGGTTACTAGCGGGGTACCGCAGGGTTCAGTACTGGGACCGGTCCTTTTTAATGTCTTTATAAGTGACATTGCAGAGGAACTGGAAGGAAAAGTATGTCTCTTTGCAGATGACACAAAGATCTGCAAAGGGGTTGATACACAAGATGGAGTGGAAAGGATGAGAAGGGACTTGGCAAGGTTGGAGGAATGGTCAAATGTATGGCAGCTCAGATTCAATGCAAAGAAGTGCAAGGTAATGCACATGGGGAACAAAAACCCTGGGGAAGCATACACAATGGGGGGTGAGGTACTGACAACAGTAAAAATAGAAAGGGACCTGGGGGTAATTATATCAGATGACCTAAAGGTGGGCAAGCAATGTGAGAAGGCAGTAAGGAAGGCTGAGGGGATACTGGGATGTATAGGAAGAGGCATCAATAGTAGAAAACAGGAAGTTGTTATCCCTCTGTGCAGACAGTTGGTGAGACCCCATCTGGAGTACTGTGTGCAGTTCTGGAGACCCCATCTCCCATAAAGACATAGACAGAGTGGAGGCTGTCCAGAGGAGGGCAACCAAAATGGTGCAGGGTCTGCACCAGAGGACATATGAAGAAAGACTAAAGGAGCTTAATATGTATACCCTTGAGGAAAGAAGGGAGAGAGGGACATGATAGAAACTTTCAAGTACCTCAAGGGAATTAACAAAGTCCAAGAGGGTAGCATCTTCCAGAAAAGAGATGTGCAAGAACAAGGGGCACAATTTGAAGATAGAAGGGGATGGCTCAGAGGTAATGTGAGGAAGTATTTTTCACTGAGAGGGTTGTGGATGCATGGAACAGCCTCCCTGAAGAGGTCGTGGGGTCAAGAACAGTGGGGGACTTCAAGAATGCATGGGACAGGCATAGGGCAGTCCTACTGGGGGGTAGGAGGAATTAAGCTGTTGGTTAACTAGGATCTGCAGCTTATCTGTTAGGTAGGAAAATGGGCAGACTAGGTGGGCCAAGCGGTCCTTATCTGCCGTCAAATTCTATGTTTCTATGTTTCTATGTTTCTATATGAATGATGTGAAATTTGCTATGGGTCACTTGAAAACAGAATCAAAAGAACATTCAGATAGGACAGGTGCAGCAGAACAAAAACAACCGAGCTGGAAAATACTGTCACTTTTTTAGAAGAAAAAACTGAACACCAAAGTGACCAAATTCATTACTTAATGGAAACAATTGATGATATTGAGAAAAGAGACAGGAGAAATAATTTAAGATAGTTGGTGTCCCAGAGGGTGTGGAAGAAAACATGATTGTGTTTTTACAGTAGCTTTTGCTGGATATTTTAAAATGCAACTGGGTTTGACCCCTTGAAATTGAAAGAGCACACTGCTTTCTGTCATCTAAATCACAAGCAGGGGAAAAACCTAGGACCATTATTGCTAATTTCTTGAGATAGTCTATAAAAGATGAAACTTTAAGAATTGCTAGACAGTGGAAGGAGGGGCTGGAGGGGGAACAGGATTTATTGTACTTGTTTCAAGACTTTTCAGGAGAGGTTATGGAAAAAAGGCTGGCATTTTATGAAGTAAAATCACAATTACAGAAGTTGGGAGTACATTGCTATTTTAGATATCCAGCAGTATTAGTTGTGTTGGCCCCTGGGGGTTGCTCAAAAACTTGTGAATATCCGGAGCAGGTTTGGAACATTGTCAGTAGCCTTGCAAGTAAGCCCTTCACTCAAACGGGCACCATTTTTTTTAGATTATATTTCTTCCCTGTGGACCCAGTGGCTCTTTTTGTCTTCTGTCCCCCCAGTGCCATCACCCAAGGATCAGGTCCCCTCCCTTCCATGCCCTCACAACTTACCCTTCATGGTTGGGTGGTGGGGAGTGACTCAACCCACCAGGAATGGATTCCGCGCCAGGGAGGTGTCATCTCAGGGGTGGCATCTGTGGGGGATGGTGTTCATGCTGCTCAGCTGGGCCCTTTTTCTGCTTTTCTTGTGGAGGGGAACGTGCAATGCCAACAGTGGCACACAGCACATGCGTCCACATGCTGAATGCTGATTGGCTGGTCCTCCTCCGTGCCCCAATATATGGGAAACAGCATGCCCACACCTAGCCTCCACTAGGTGTCAGACAAGTGCCAGTCCATGTTCCCCACCTTCCCCAGGAGAGGAGAGGTGTCCCTTGGATGCTCGATCCTCTCCCTCCCCAGATGACCCCCGGCAACCTACTCATTCCGCGAACACAAGTCGCCATCATGGCAGGAGGTAAGGTATGATGTCTCGGCCCTCCACGCCACTGGGCCGGCCCAACACCATATTTTCAAAAAGCTTCAAGCATTCCACTAAAGCACATGCTGCCTCTCCTAGCTGTCAGTCTAAGATACCTATTGAGCAACAACCCATTCCATTGCAATCCTCTACCCTGCAAGAAGTTGCAGTAGACACAGCAAGTAGCAAAACCGTTAAAATATGCACACCACTACCTTACTCTTCTGTGGTGAGAGCAAGAAACTCCAACTCTCCTAAAACTGCCTTGTACACCACAATCAATCAGAAAATCAAACTGGCTGTCAAGCAATTTTATACTCACCACCAAATACAGCCAGGGTTCACTCCCCCAAAAAAGAAGTAGAGGTCCAGCCAAAAATCAAAAAAGCATCCCTATCAAACCGGCTAAATCACTGGTGGCAACACTGAAAGAAAATACGAACAGAGGCACTGATTTTAGATGAAATGCTAGAGGTTTAGTGTATAGCAGTTTGTAGCGTTTACTGGGATTGGTCAGATGCTGATGTCAAAGTACTCCTGGTTCCGCTTCTGCCTGCGCAGCACATGCACGGAAGAATAGCGTCTCACAGTGCTAAATGTTTGTTAACAGTTTAGTTAGCCTTAGCTTTTACTTTAAAGTACTTACAAATTCTAATTGTTTTTCATGCCTAGGTCCTAATGCTTAGTTATTTGTTAAGTTCTCACTGATGGAAGATCGCCGTGTAGTCAGTGTGACTCTTCCCTGTTCCATAAGTAGTGCTATAACACTGTTGCTGGAAAAAAATTGTAATCCTTAGTTGCACTAAAACACAGATGGTTCACTAATTGTATAGGGATAAGAGCACTATACTTAGGACAGGGTTTATTTACTACCAGAGTCAAGATTGCTCTATTGAACTAATGAGTTTAGATCATGTGAATGTAATATGGCATGCTCTTTTCTGTGAGGCAGACTATTAACAGTTATACAACATTACTGTGGTTGATGCCAAGGCCTGAGGTGTTAAGGCTGGGGAATTCATTGATTCTGGGACATGGCGTTACACTGCAGTATTGCTTCTGTCTGGTTTTATGGGCAGACTTAGCACCACGGCACTGTATTTACACAAAACATGGCTATGTAGCAAATTTGGTCTGATGTAGACAAGTTAAAGTGGCGCCTTCCTCGAATGCCTGTTAATGTTTCTTGGTGTTTATAGCTGTTTGGAACAGAAATCTGAGCAGGCACTGGTTCAAGGGCTGAATTAATAATGGTCAACACTGTTTTTGGCTAACTCAGACACTTACGTAGGACAGTTTGACAAAAACAGGTTAACAAAGCTAGCAAAAGCTGATAGGGGCTCTCCATTGCTACCCTAAATATCTGCAGCCTCCTTCCTAAGCTGGCATCCCTTCAAGCCTTTGTTGGTCAAAACAATCCTGACATATTAGCTATTGTTGAGACCTGGCTATCGCCAAGCACTCCAGATCATGCAATCTTGCTTCAAGGCTACAATCTCTTCAGACTCGACCGGTCAAAAAAAGGGGGGGGGTTGTGCTATCTACATTAAGGATAACCTCTCTAGTCACCCTGCCAGTTTCTCCCCTGCAAATACCCTAGTGCAGCTTCTCCCTGTCAAGCTACTTCTTGGTGCCCAAAACAAAGTGCTAACCATGGCTGCAGTCTATATCCCTCCTAAAGACCCTCTATCTGGTCTCCAGACAGTTCTTGAATTTGTAAGATTGCAACCTCCTGACACTGAGCTCCTCCTACTTGGTGATTTCAATATCAATTGGCTCGCCTCTGATGTCGGATCCAGCAAGGATGCTTTCCTAGCAGCCAACCTAATGCAGATGGTCAACTCCCTGACTAGAAAAAAACTACAGTACAAGACTGGAACTTGCACTCTCATTGACTGGATACTTACCCTTACACCCAGACCGGATAAAAACACCACTGTTCTCTCCGACTCTCTCAGTGACCACTCCCCTGTGATCTGTACCTGGACAAATAAATTCCTTAAACCACCTCCCAAAACCATCTTGAGTAGAGTGCTACCACATGGAAATCTCACTAAACTTACGACCTGTCTCCTACAACAAGACTGGTCCCCAATCTACAATACGCTAGACGTTGACGTTGCCCTAGAATTCTTTATGACAACTTTCAACACTGCCTGTGACATTTACGCACCATTAAAAAAGCGTAAAATCAAAGCTCTCTCTAATCCTTGGCTCACGGCCAAACTACTGACTCAGCTTAAAGCTCGTGACCATCTTTGGGCCACAGCCAGGGCCACAGGCTCTTTGACAGATACGCAGAAGTACAAACGGGCACGCAACCTATGCACCTCGCAAATCAGGCAAATGAAGAGCTCCTATTTCAAGAATACCCTAGCAACCACCTGGGGTGATGGGAGATCCTTCTGGGACAACATACAAAATATTATGGGCAAACAGTCCAAATTCTCTCCTACGATAATGAATGTTGATGGCTCCACTACCCTTGACCCAAAGGTTATGGCTGATGCCCTAAATAAAACCTTCACAGACCTCAGTGGAGTCCTCCCGACAGACTTCTTCTCGGACTTGTCCTGGCCAAAACTCGCATCCCACATCACCTCACCTGACAAACCGCTGTTTCACTTTAAAATAGTTAAGGCACATGAAGCCTACAAATACATAAAAAAGGATTGCTCTAAATCAAGAACTAGCAGTGACACCATTGATCTAAAAATTCTGTCTCTCACCTTGGAAGAAGTGATCCACCCTCTCTCACCAAAATTCTCAATTTCTCCCTCTGCTGAAGTCAATTTCCTAGCACATGGAAGTCCACTATAGTTACACCAGTGCTCAAAGGGGGTGACAAATCCACACCAGGGAACTATCGGCCTATATCAATACTTCCACCCCCTCTCCAAAGCCCTTGAATGTATCGTGGCTGATCAACTCTCAGACTACCTGCAAAAGTATAATTTACTCTGCATGCAACTGCACGGATTTAGGAAAGGACACAGTACGTCGATGGCCCTACTATATTTCTCAGAAGTTCACAATGCCATGGATAAGGGATACCAAACCGGAGCTGTTTTCATTGACCTCACAAAAGCCTTTGATACTGTTCACCATGGCTTATTAATCTCACTTCTGCTCAATACTGGGTTAGCTGAGGGACCAGGTGCCTGGATAAAAAGTTACCTGGCACAACAATCACAAACAGTAAAAATCTCTGATGTTCTCTCCGACTCTAAACCGGTCCTCTCTGGTGTCCCCCAAGGATCAATCTTAGGTCCTCTCCTCTTCAGCCTATTCCTAAACTCGCCCCCCGAATCCTGCCCAGAAAAAATAATACTATATGCTGATGATGCTGTAATTCTCTCCTCTCATAAGGATCCCAAACCACTACATCAGAGCTTGCAACTTGCTTTCTCTTGTGTTGAAGAGTGGTTCCTTGATCACAAGCTGGTCCTAAATCACAAAAAAAACCAAAACCATGCTTTTCGCCAGTCATCAAAACAGAAAAAGGCATATTTCACTCACAATAAAAACTTCCCCTGGAAATACACTCGAACAAGTGAATACTTTCAAATACCTTGGCATCACATTTGACCAATGTCTTACCTTTGCGACCCACATTGATAACACAGCAAAAACAGTGAACCAACACATTGGAATACTGTACCGGAACCGTCAATTCTTTAACCAAACTGCCCTGAAGATTGCTGCACAAAGTCTATCTCAATCATAGACTATGGTCTAATTATCTATGGCTATGCTATCACCACCATCAAGACTACATGAGCATCTCAACAGCCCTAAACAAGGCCTGTTGACTCCTCACTGGAGCGCAGAGATGGACCCACACCTGTGAGCTCTACACGGAAACCGTCTGGTTACATCTCTCAAATCGCCTAATGTATCTCACATGCTTGACGGCAAAAAAATCAATCTTGGGACTCACTCCGCCATGTATCCAAGATCTACTCTGCCTGAATAATGGCACTCATCCCACCAGAAGATCTGAGCACCAACCTTTTCAGGTCCCCAGATGCCGGACTGCTCAGGGACAAAGATCATTTGCCTATCATGCCCCTACCTGGTACAATGCCCTTAACTTACCCACTCTGTCCTCCACATCATTGGGAGCTTTCAAATCTATGCTATAAGCTCACCTCACAGCCTCCAGCTCCTGTGACTGCTTTGACTAAAGACTCTACCCTCTGACTGCACTTTCAGCTGTTTCCATCAATAGCCACGACCCCTCACTTGACAAGGACACTCGGAGTACCACTAACTGGTCCTGTCTGCTACTGAACTTCTTATCTTCTCTCCCCCATCTCCTCCTACTTTTCCATCCTTATTCTTTTCCTTAAATTGCCTCTGAGTTTCATTCTTTCCTGTAATTGAATGTTAGTTTTATTGCATCCTTTTTAAACTGCTTGCCAATTGTTTGTAACATTGTCTTGTTGTTTATGTACTTTTATGACATGGAACCTTTGTAAAAGAGCCTTTGGCTCAAAGGTATTAATTCCTAGAACAATAAACTAAACTAAACAGTTTGTTCCATTTGAATCACAGGGAGCTGTGTCAGCATTTGGATTGTAGGACCTTTAATATCTGTGAAAATGTAAAATGAATGTGTGACCAGTAAAGATATTGGAGTCATTTGGTGTCATATTAGTCACAGGGAACTGGGGCAGGATATGATTCATAAGATCCTTCTAACATGGAAATGTAGAGGAGCCTGAACTGCTGCCGCTTGCTACATCAGATATTCTGCGCTTAGTATGTATGTTGTCTCTGTTGGTCCACATTTACAGTGTCAGTGGCTCAGCAGGTTGTACACTCACCTCTGAGGCTGGAAGATCAGAAGGCTGTGGGTTCTATCCCCACAAGAGGCATTTGGGTTAAATTCCAATACTGACACTGTGGTGCAGTATGAGGGGGTGCTGCACTCCTGAGGTGCTGTCTTTCAGATGAGATGTTAAACCGAGGTCCCATCTGCTTGTTCAGGTGGATGTTACAGAACCCATGGCACTTCTTGAAAACAGTAGGGGAAATTTTATTTAATCTTCAAATCAGAATATTACAAACAAGGTTGACTTCACCTCAAATTAAATACATAAAGAAAGTTCAGAAAAGAAATAATAAGATGCTTACATCAGTCAAATCACATTTTCTTCCACTCCCCACCTCCACCTCACCTTCTCAGACTGTAAGGGGAATTCCCTGTATAATTACATTTTGTTTAAGGCACACCAAGTAAGTCAAAATTAGAAAGAACTCAATAAAGAACAGAAAAATGTTTGATTAGCCATTGTAATGTACTCCAGTGAGTAGAGTATTCTGCTGTGGACAGATTTTTCTGTTCGAAATTCTGAACATGCTGCACATCTTGTAATATAGCATGTAACAACTCCTCAGGAATTATAGTAATTTGCTGTAGAACCAGCCTACATCTCGTTTGCCAAATCTAAAATTTGAAGCAAGCCAAAATCACTCGAAGACTAATAAAATTATAGCTAAACCAAATAGGAGGAAATATATTCAAAAATAAACAATCAGGAGTGAAATTTGAAAACAGGGGGTTCCTCCATCTAGTATGCAGAAAGTTCCAAAAATTAATAATAAAAGGACAATGAAAAAATAAGTGACCCATGGTCTCCAGTGCTAGGTGACAGGAAGGTCAAGGGTAATATCTCTCTTCAAGCACTTTATGACGGAGGTTTCCCTTTGTGTTTAGCTTCTCATGGGGGCACAGCCAAACCACATCCCACATTTTTGGTAGCCCGTGACATGGGCGACCGCAATTGAATGCATACAAAAACGGTGACTCAATGTATCACATGTCATCGAGGCTACGATGTAGGAGAGGGTGACGGATGGGGGGCACATATAGGAACAGGATGTCGCTACATGTACACATGCATGGGGGGGAGTGTGCACACTCAGCGAGGGATGGGAGGGGAGAGAGGGGTTTTGAGGGGTGGTGCCACAGTGAGCTGCCAAGCAGGCCCCATGGTGTGGTGGTGGGTTCAGGGCTGGGGTTCACAGGGTGCTGGGTTCGGGTCTGAGTGCAGGTACATTTTGTTGTGCCTGGCCCAAATTAATTTTTTTTCCCAGATTTGCAGCCCCCCCAATATACACCCCCCTGGAGTTAAGAATCCTATAGTGGGGGAGTGCGGGGGTACAGCCCCCCACATAACATTTAAAATTGTAAGTCCCTGGTGCCCTTTTGCTGTGCGACGGGGGGGTGGGCACATCACTGAAAATGATTTTCAGTGATGTGACTTTATCCTAATGGTGATCACAGAGGATAATAGTAAACGGAGTCCACTCTGAAGAAAGGGGGGTTACTTGAGGGGAACCGCAGGATTCAGTACTGGGACTGGTCCTTTTTAATGTCTTTATAAGTGACATTGCAGAGGAACTGGAAGGAAAAGTATGCCTCTTTGCAGATGACACAAAGATCTGCAACAGGGTTGATACACAAGGGGGAGTGGGAAGGAGGATAAGGGACTTGGCAAGGTTGCAGGAATCATCAAAAGTATGGCAGCTTAAATTCAATGCAAAGAAGTGCAGAGTAATGCACCTGGGAAACAAAAACTCAGGGGAAGAGTATACAATGGGAGAAGGTACTAGCAACAACAAAAATGGAAAGGGACCTAGGGGTAGTTATATCAGATGACCTAAAGGTAAGCAAGCAATGTGAGAAGGCAGTAAGAAGGGCTGGGGGGACACTGGGATATATAGGGAGAGGCATCACCAGTAGAAAACAAGAAGTTGTTATCTCTCTGTACAGACAGTTGGTGAGACCCCATCTGGAGTACTGCATGCAGTTTTGGAGACCCCATCTCTGCAAGGACATAGACAGGATGGAGATAGATCAGAGAAGGGCAACTAAAATGGTGCAAGGTCTGCACCAGAAGCCATACGAAGAGAGACTAAAGGAGCTTACTATGTATACCCTCGAGGAAAGAAGGGAGAAGGGGGACATGATAGAAACTTTCAAGTACCTCAAGGGAATCAACAAAGTCTAATAGGGGAGCATCTTTCAGAAAAAGAGATGTGCAAGAACAAGGGGGCAAAATTTGAAAATAGAGGGGGGATGGCTCAAGGGCAGCATGAGGAAGTATTTTTAATTGAAGAGGGCGGTGGACACATGGAACAGCCTTCCTGAGGAAATCGTGGGGTCAAAAACAGTGGGGGAATTCAAGAATGCATGGGGCAGACATAAGGCAATTTTGGTGGAGGTTAGGAAGAAGTAGGCTGTTGGTTAACTAGGATCTGCAGCTTATCCAATAGGTAGGGAAATGGGCAGACTGGGTGGGCCAAGCTGTCCTTAGAGTCTCTGTTTCTACATTTCTAAGTGCAATGGAAGACAAGAGGCTGTTATAAATGGCAATCAGTTCTTGGGGGTACAACAGCCACAATTGTTTAAACAGTTCTCCAGGGAGGCCATCTGACCCAGGAGCAGTGCCTGGCTGTAGAAGTGCAGTTACTTCCCCCACTTCATCTGCTGTGAGGGGAGTTTAAACCCTCCATTTGTAAATTTGTCAACATAGGTATCTGAGCTGCTTGTAATAGTAAGTCCATATAATTATTTACAGAAAATAGAGTTCCAAACTGTACCTGTGCATACTCATTAATTACTTTTAAAATTTGCAAATGACCTTTAACCTCCTGTCAAGAGGGAGAGAGTAAACTTGTCATGCATTTCTTGTCTGTCCCACATTTACAATCTGCAAATGGGTTTACCTGGAAAGAAGTCCCTCAGGTCCCATATTTCTGCTCATATTCTAAAGACTTAAATCTATTATAGTGTATAGTGGAGTGTTGTTCTGTATAGAATTCCATCCCTTTCAAAATGCTGTTGTACCACAGTTCAAAGGTCATGGGATGTGATTCTACCCTACTGTGGTAGAACAGCATTCTAGAACCTCTAGAGACTGCATGAGTCAGTTTCATTTTGAAAGCAAAATAACTCATAAACATATATTTCACACAGTACTATACACTATAAAAAATACAGAATGAACAACTCTGTGCAACGAGTGTGTTTTGCCACCTCGGGGTTCTGATTCCCATGAACCTCTCGAGCTTCGCTCTCGAGGTCAAAGGGAATCAGAACCCCTCTGTGGCAGAACACACTGGTTGTGCATAGTTGCCCATCCAGTATTCTCTATGTATTGAATCCCACACATTTCCTGTTTTAACTCATTAAGCTGACCTGAATAATCCAGTCCAGCGGAGTTTTGCAAAGAAAGTAACCAATGAAATTGTGCTCTAAATTCCCTATATCTACTATTAGTCTTGGCTGCCATTTGTTTGGCTTTTACTTTAAAGAAATCCTGAAAACAAGTTTTACTATCCCTCCATCAGTCTAATAATGAATCATAAAGACGTAATACTGATTGTCTATCTTGAACAATCATTTTTAATTCTGCTAAAATGGTCTCGTCCTCCATTAAACTAGCATTCATCCTCCAAGTGCCTGAGTCAATGGAGCAGTTATTATCAGTAGATAGCTGAATCCCCACCAGACAGTGGTCAGAGGATTCTATTGGCATAACCTGTAGGTTTGAAAGTGGGATTCGGGAAGAAATAAACAGGAAATCAATCCTAGAAGACAGAGATCATTTATAAAATGTGTGTGTAGGCTTAGTTGTTGTAGTAACTGGAGTCTCTACCAGGCCAGCCCGTTTCACCATGTCTTTCAAAAAAGAAGCATCACAATACGTATTTGTAGTGTGAGCGCTTTTGTCTGAGACCAGCAGTCTGAGGTTAAAATCCCCCCCTCCCATAACCACTGTTTTAGTAGTATGGAGGTAGGGCTGAATTAATTTGAGGAGATTAATTCGAGATGCCTTGGACTAGGGGGTATATACATTCACTAAGCGATAGGGTTGGGATTGATGCAAAATGTTCAGGAGGAAGGCTCTACCTGGAGAAATAACTGTTTTGGTGACCTTTACATCTGAAGACTCGAAACAAATCCCTAGGACACTACAGCTGTCTGTCCCTATAGACCAGGAAGAAGACCCCCATATCCAACATTTTTGAACCTTCTGTACTACAGCCAGGGTAGTCAGTCAGGTATTCTGTAGAAAAAAGACATCCTGTCTAAACTGCTCTAATCAAGAAAAAAGGCAATCCCACAGGAAATGGATGGTATTTTCATTCACCAAAGCCACCTCTCCAGATGTATAAATGATGCAGGAATAATCTCCAATGTAGAGCATGAGATGTGAGGGCGCTTCAAAAAATTTATATCTGTAGACAGTCTTTTTTGGGTTCTCAAATTTCTTTTTTTATTTGAAATGTGGCAATCCTCAACGTTTCACCAAGTATCTTGGCTTTATCAAGAGATGCCCTTACAAAAAAATATACAAATATACTGTATAACATTAAAAGGACTGTCTACGACAACACAAATACAGTTTTTCAATACATCTAAACAAATACCCACTGATGCCACTTACTTTATAAAATCTTATTCATGCAAAATCACTTTCTTTCACATTTACATGAATTCCCAATCCTATAGAAAAAATATATATACATAATGTAGGAATCTTCACTTAAATACAATATATCCATTATGTGCCAATGGTTAAAAAATAGAACCCAGCACCAAAACACCAAATCGTGATAGGCAGTACTATAACTTCTCCAATAAATACTAATCAATGCCTACATTTCTGAAAATTATTTTTGTAGAATCTAGTATGTTCCATTTAAATATGACCTCATTCATTTTTAAAACTTCATCATATGTTTCTTCACATATCCTTCCAGGCTAGAATATAAACAAAAAAACGTATTTCTCAGCTAGTTGGAACACGTTTCATGCTCCAGTTACTATCTCATCCCAGTTATTTTCCTGGAGTCTCTCAAGCATTTTCTTACAAGGAGAGCCTATACAAATTCCATTTTCTTCTAACAAAACATACGTTCTCAATTCAAACATGTAATAAATGGGGGGCACTAATATACCACTTGATTAATATAAAAAATTTTATGAATTCATAAGTTCAAGCAGACCTATGATGACAGTCGACGATTGAGATGCCTAGAATTTAAACATGTCTAGTATTACCTCATTGGTGCTGCGTTAGAAGTGCCATAATATCCCCCACCTCATACCACATTTCTTTTCTGCAAACTGATTAGATTGTTATAGCAGATGTATCTGTTCAAATCCGCTGATGTTTCACTTTCTCCCCACAGACTTATTCATGTGTTCCCACAAATCCCTTCTTAGTCCAAGGGGGTAAACCAAAACGATCAAAGTTTTCGATTTACTATAAAACACTACATTCCTGCATGTCAGCAACTGTGAAGGCTATAACCGCATTATCGTAATTGTGCTCGCCTCTCTACGAGCTCTAAAAGAAACAAGCATTTGTCAATGTCGAATGTTGCTTGCTTGTATGTGCTGTTTAGGTATTTGGAAGTGACAGTTTCATGCCTTCCTCCCAAGACTTCCACTGTGTCTTTCCATTCAGTATTCACAGAAGAGTGGGAAGGGCAAGGGCCACAGCAGTACAGCAGTTGCCAAGGGGTAAGAGGTGGACAATAGTCCATTCAAAGGCAAAAGAGTCCTGCAGGAGCTCACTAAATTGAAGGTGGACAAAGCGATGGAACCAGATGGCATACGCCAAAGGATATTAACAGAACTGCGTAGGAGATAGCAGTACCTCTGGCGGCCATGTTCACTGAGTCATTCAACATGAGTGAATTGGAGGAGGGCACATGTGGTCCCTCTACACAAGTCCGGCAGCAGGGAGGAGGCAGGGAACAATAGGCCATTCAGTCTCACCTTAGTAGTGGGGAAGATCATGGAGACATTGCTTAAAGAAAGGATAGTGGGGCATCTAGATGCCATCGGAACCCAGAACCATAGACAACATAGATTCACAGTGGGGACATCATGTCAGATAAATCTGGTTGATTTATTTGACTGGGTGACCAAGGAAGTGAATAAGGGTGGGGCAGTGGACAACGTTTACCTTGATTTCAGCAAAGCCTTTGACACCATCCCATATAGGAGGCTGATAAACTAGCTGGGTAGGCTGGGCATGGGGAAAGGGTGGTAAACTGGGTTAGAAACTGGCTAACAGACAGGAGGCAGAGAGTGGTGGTAAATGGTATGCAGTCTAGGGAGAGGGGGCGACCAGTGGGGTGCTGCAGGGATCGGTCCTGGGGCCAGTTCTGTTCAATGTCTTCATTAGTAATATTGCAGAACATCTGAAGGGAATTTGTTCACCAAATTTTCAACATAGCCATTTTAAGACCTCTGCTCATGAACAGTGTCACTGTGATTTTCTTAATTTGTCCCGTACATTGATTTCGCACACCGACTGCGCCATTGTGCGCTACATGGGCGGAAACACATTTTGGGTGAGATGTGAAAAATGACAGCTGTACTGCTCATAAGAAGGTGTGGTAAAATGGCAATGTTGAAAATCTGGAGTGAAAATATTGAAAATTACGAACTTAATACGGCGGCGAGGAACTGTACAATGCACGTCAGAAACAGTCATTTTTTGAATTTTCATTAATTTTTAACATCACCATTTTAACACCTGAGCTCATGAACAGTGTCACTGTGAGTTTCTTAATTTGTCCCATACATTGATCTCGACCACCGACTGCGCCATTGTGCGCTACATGGGCGGAAACACATTTTGGGTGAGATATAAAAAATGACAGCTGTACTACTCATAAGAAGGTGTGGTAAAATGGCAATGTTGAAAATCTGGAGTAAAAATATTGAAATTTCGCGAACTTACGAGCCTGAATAGGAACTGTGCAACATACGCTCGTAAAACAGTCATTTTTTGGAATTTTGGCACCAAATTTTCAACATGGGGTTTTTGGGACCCCTTCTCATGAATGATGTCACTGTCATGGCATTATTCAGGCCCAAAGGGTGATTTTGCGCAGTGACTGCGAAATCACCCTTCGGGCCCAATAACACCATGACAGTGACATCATTCATGAGAAGGGTCCCAAAAACCCCATGTTGAAAATTTGGTGCCAAAATTCCCAAAATGCCTGAGATATGCAACAAAGTTGAAAACCCCTATCTAGCCCATTATACAGCTTACCGGCATTTCCTCAGTTCGCGGTCGGCTTTGAAGAGTGCAGACGTGTTCCCGGTCCACCGAAGATCGTCGCGCCGAGGTCCGGAGATAAGTATGGGGTGAGGGGTGTGTGGGGAGGCAGGGTGCGCAGTGGGTGAGTGCAGGTTGTGGGAGGGGGGCCAGGGAGACTACGTGGGACCGTTTTTTCTTTGCAGAAAAAAAAAATGGACTACGCGGGACATTTGCCACACTAGGGTGGGCTCCCAGCATGGCACAAGGACAGTTGGGGCGTTCAGCTGACGGGGATTGGGCACCCCATCAGCCTAAAGATTGCTTGCCACGCTGGGGTGGGCTCCCCGTGGCACTTACTACTGGGAAATCAGCTCAGCCGATGGGGATTGGGCACCCAGAGGGCTAAGCAGCAGTGTGTGCGGGAGCGGGTGCTCACGCCTGTGTGGTGTCTGGGGGGGTGTGTGAGCAGCCAATATCTTATCGCTGCTCACCCAAGCGTAGCTCCCCTTTCAACTGAATGCCACTGCATTTTGGAGCTTGTCATAGACAGCTCCAGAATGCATTGGCTTACAGGGCCGTGCTCACAACACACTGACTGAATTGGAGGAGGAGGTGACACACCTCCGAAATCTCCGATGATGGCACTATGTTTCTTGCACATGCGTGCAAGCAACATAAAAAATACTCACCTTAGTAATGTTGTTTCTTCTAATGGAGTCTTGCTATATTATGACATATGCAGTGAGTCCCAACCTTCAAACTGCTCCGGAGTTGAAAGAGTTAACTTTCCATGCCAGGCATGGAACGCTGAGCTCGAGCTCGGTTGAAAACTCTGTCTGTTGTTCTTCAAACTCAAACTGTCAGATCTTTACGAGCTAAACTCATTGAGGTCCTGTGTGGAAGCTGTAAACCTACACTAGCCAACTGGCTACTAAACATAAGAACACATTTTTTGGTCCCAAAACAAAGACTCAAGTCATAAGACCCAAAAAATGAAAAACACAACACCAAGTCACCCCCAAAAAAGAGGGGTGAAAATAACAAGGTGAGCATCTACTAAGTGCTAACACTGCACTGCCCACCCACATCCCAAAAACAGTGGTTCTGAGCGGGGCAGGCAGGGGGGGAGGTCATAATACAGCAAGACTCCATTAGAAGAAACAACATTACTAAGGTGAGTAATTTTTCTTCAAACAACATGAAGTCTTGCTATATTATGACATATGCAGACTACACAGCAGTACCTCCATGGAGGAGGGACAGAACCTACTTAGGAAATAGGGCTCTGTAATTAGTTAGTTAAAAACAAGCATCACTCCTAGCCTGGATGTCCAGGGAGTAATGCTTGGTAAAAGTGTGAACTGTTTTCCAGGTAGCTGCTTGACAGATCTCTAGAATAGGGATGTCCCTGGCAGCAGCCAGGGAAGCAGCTGTACCTCTGGTGGAGTGAGCCCTCAGGCCTAAGGGAGGAACCTTACCCAGCTTTTCATAACAGAATTGGATACAAGAGACAATCCACCTGGCAATGGATCTTTTAATGGCAGGTTTCCCTTTACCAACTTCGCCATAAGTGAGGAACAGTTGGAAGGAGTCAAACCTGTGACCCTTGGTACGCTCTATGTAGTAACTAAGGGCTCTCTTCACATCTAAACTGTGCAGCCTCCTCTTGCCAGAGGAGGAGTGGTCAGTGAAGCACACTGGAAGAGATATAGATTGATTAAGGTGGAAATCTGAAACCACCTTAGGCAAGAACTTCCTGTTAGTCCTGAGGACCACCTTATCGCTATGAAAGGAGATAAAATCAGGCTCCACTGACAAAGCTTGTAATTCACTTATGCATCTGGCAGAAGTGATGGCTACCAGAAACACAGTCTTCCAAGTCAAGTACTTAAGCTCTGCTGAAGACAAGGGCTCAAAGGGAGGTTGCATAATCTGAGCAATGCAAACATTAAGATCCCAGGCAGGGGCAGGGTCCCTGAATGGAGGGTTGGTGTGAAATAATCCCTTAAAAAACTTAGAGAATACAGGATGAGCTGAAAGAGAAGAGGGTTTACCTGCTGAAATAAAAGCAGACACAGCTGCCAAATGTACCTTTAGGGTAGCTGGTCTCAGCCCCAAAGTATTTAAATGGACCATATAATCCAGGACTGTGGGTAAATCAGCAGATTCTGGGGAAATATGCTTCCCAGAGCACCATATGGAAAACCTCTTCCATTTGGAATTGTAAGTAGCCCTGGTGGAAGGTTTCCTAGAAGCCTTCAGTATATCCATTACACCTTGGAGAGGTGTAGATCAGCAAACTCTAACTCTTCAAGAGCCAGGCCTTGAGATTGAGAGATTTGAGTTTGGGTACCAAACCCTTCCCTGAGCACAGGTTAACAGGTTGTGATTCCTGGGAAGACACAGGGGAAGATGGACTGCTAAGGACAGTAGGAGTGGATACCAGGGTTGTATGGCCCAATCTGGAGCAATCAGAATCATCTTGCAGGATTGAGATTTGATTTTGACTAACACTTTGAACAGGAGAGGAAAGGGGAAAAGCATAGAGAAACTTCCCTTCCCAATTGAGAACTAAGGCATCCAGAGGGACTGAGCCCAACACTGGGGGCCTGCAGCAAAAAAGGGGAAGTTGGTGATTGTCTGGGGCTGCAAAAAGATCTATCTGCGGGGTGCCCCTTCTGGCAAATATTACCTCCAGGACCAGGGGATCCAGTGACCATTCGTGATGGCCCTGGGAAATCCTGCTGAGAGCATCTGCCAGGACATTGTCCTTGCCTGGGAGGTGAACTGCCATAAGGGAGGTGTTCAGGGAGTAAGCCAGAGACTACAACTTCATTGCTTCGGTGCACAAGGCCGTAGACCGAGTGCCTCCTTGCTTGTTGATGTACCACATTGTGGTGGTGGTGTTCTGTTCTGACCTGTACAACTTTGTTCTGAACAGATTTGGAAAAAACTTGAAGTGCTAGAAAAACTGCTCTGAGCTCCAACAGATTGATGTGGAGCAGAGATTCCTGAGGGGACCACAATCACTGGGTAGTGAGGTCGCCCATGTGAGCTCCCCACCCCAAGAGGGATGCATCTGTAGTAAGGATTAAGGAGTGAGACTGAGTGACAAAGGGAACCCTTGTCTCAGATTGCTCTGATCCTGCCACCACTGTAGGGCTTGGATCAGGGTTCGAGTTACTGGATCAATTTGGTTAGAGGGTCTTTCCTTTGAGACCAAAAGGCTCTCAAATGGAACTGGATGTCCCTCATCTGAAACCTTGCTCCCTGCACTACTGCTGTAGAAGCAGCCATGTGCCCCAGGAGCTGTAGAAAATGCCTTGCTGGTCGAGAGACCTGCAGGGAGAATGAGGAGGCCAGAGAGACCAGGGTCCTTGCCCTGTCCAAAGGAAGGAAGGCTCTGGCTTTCTCTGTGTTCAGCTCTGCGCCTATGAAGGTGAGGAGCTGGACAGGCTCTAGAACTGACTTTGAAAGATTCAGAAGGAAACCTAGAGAGGTAAGCAGTTGCTGAGTTATCTGTAGATGTAACTTGACTTGGTCTGGAGACTGGCCTACTATGAGCCAGTCATCCAGGTAAGGGAAAATGGCAATTTTTTGCCTTCTTAGGGAAGCAACTGCTACTGCCAGGCATTTTGTGAATACCCTTGGAGCAGAAGTGAGGCCAAAGGGCATTGCTCTGAACTGGTAATGGCCTGAGGGCAGCTCGATCCTGAGGTGCTTTCGATGGGAGCTTCTGATGAGAATATGGAAGTAGGCATCCTTGAGGTCCAGGGACGCTAGCCAGTCCCCTGGCCTTAGAGAGGGTAGAATAATTCCCAGAGTCACCATTTTGAATTTTGGTTTTAAATGGTGCTTGCTTAAGTATCTGAGATCCAGGATGGGCCGTCATTCTCCTGTCTTTTTTGGGGTAAGGAAGTACCTGGAGTACAATCCTTTGCCCTGGTGTAGGGGTGGAACCCTTTCCACAGCTCTGAGAGCCAGGAGGGAAGAGACTTCTGCCTCCAGGGCAAGTTCCTCTGATGGATTTGCAGGTGGAAAGGATCTGGTTCTCATCTTTGGAAATTTTTTGAAGCTGAGAACCAGTCCCTGGCTTACTACTTCCGGGACCCACTTGTCTGATGTCAGAGACTTCCAGTCCTGGACAAAGTAAGCCAGCCTGCCCCCTACAGGTAGGTGAGAATCGGCCCTGGCAACCCCATCAGGGTGCCTGCTTGGTGGGGGCTTTAGGCTGAGGGGTGGAAGCAGGCCTGCTTGTGCCCAGTCTGCCTCTCCCTCTAAAGAACCCCCTCTGGGCATAAGCAGAAGAGGAGGCCTGGGCTTGGTAAAGGCTATGAAAAGGCCTGCCCTGCCCCTGGAAGGCTGCCTTTGAGGAGTGGCCTGCCTTCCTTGGCCTGTGCACCCTATGGGTGGTCCTCACTCATCCATTTTCTTCATGTAATTCTCTGTCTGCTCCCAAACAGAGAATTACCCACAATAGGAAAATCCATGGCCTTAGTCTGGGTATCCCAGACAGACTAGTACATCTGAGCAAGCCATTCTCAGAAGTGCCACAGATGTAGCCATGACTCTTGATGACACATCATTAGAGTTCACTGCAGCATGGAATTGCACCTTGGATGCCTCAATACCATCAGCAGCCACCTGCTCCAGCTCCTTGGCAAGCTGGCCAGGGACCTGTTTTGCTAGAGCCATAACAGTATCCCATCTGTATTTCTGGTATCTAGCAACATAAGCCATATAATTTGCCTGTCTGAGTCCCAAGGATGCTGCCATGTACTGTTTCTTTGCCATGGCATCAATCCTCCTGGAGTCCTTGTCAGGGGGGGTGAAGCCAAGGGAATATTTGCCTTGTCACAAGCTGCAGCCTGCACTATCCCAACATGGCTGCATTGTTGAGTAAGGAACTCCGTATCAGAGCCTGACAATGTGTACCTCTTGTCCATTCTCTTATCCACAGGAGGTATAGTGTGAGGAGTTTTTAGAATTTTTACTGTCTGTTTCCCAAAAGATTTATGCAAAGGAATAGACAGTCTCCTAGACTCTGGGATATCCATCATTTCCACATAGTCAGGCTCCTCTAGATCATCCACAGTTTCCTCCATAGGGAGCTGGAGGGTTTCAGCCACTTTTTTATAAAACATAAAATGAGAAGGGGACTCAGAAAGCCTAGGAGGAGACACTCCTGAAGGTCTGTCTGGGGAGATGTCCAGTGGGCACATCCAGACTTTCAAATCCACATTCACTCTCCTCATACTCCTCTTCCCTCTCCTCCGGTTCATAAAATTCCTCTAAATCGTACTCTTGAACCAGTGGAACCGGCCAAACCGTACGCTTACCTGATGGTGCCGGTTCGGTCGGAACCGAGGAAAGCGACTGGACAATTTTAATCGCTTTGGCTATTTCTTCAGTGGTTGGAGAGGAAAGTTTTGGCTCCACATCAGCTGATTTCCTAGTCCTTTTTGCTGGAACCGACTCCTCCGAGTCGACTCCCTTTGCCCGAGGAAGTCTCACCCTGGTCAGAGGGCACTCCCTCCGGTTCGGTTGGAACCGAACCGGGCTGGCCATCCGGTTCAGCAGACTTTTTGGCCTCCCTTTCCCTGAGCCTACCAACTCTCTTTTCCAGGGTAGCTGCAGGAAAATGTTTACAAATCTGGCAGTCTGCATTGAGGTGGTCAAACCCCAGACAATAAACACAGGTGGTGTGGGGGTCAGCCTTAACAAAGACTTCCCCACAGACACTGCAGTGTTGAAACCCAGTGGGCCCGGTTTTTCTTTTGGGTTTCTCAGACATAATGCCAGCCTAACCAAACTTACCCATTTATGGCAATCCGCCAGGTAAGACCCTCTTATTGGTTCCCAACTGTGTCACGAGTCATGGAAAGAAACGTTATAAAATCCGTTTTTTTTAGAACCAATAAGAACCGGTAACCACACTTTAAATGACAGATTAATATATTTTAAACAACCTGATCGGTTCAAACCTAACCGATAAACCGTTTACAAGTTCCACACAGAATAGAAATTAATGTAAAACCTATCTAGCACTCACAATACCACAGACAGAGTCTGAACCGACCAGTTGCAGTTTAAATTCAGTCGAAAACCGAGAAAAACAATACTTTAACCAACAAAATGAACCGAGCAGAAGGAGAAATCTCCGGAGCGACTGTTCAGTGAGGCGGAGTAAAGAATCTGACAGTTTGAGTTTGAAGAACAACAGGCAGAGTTTTCAACTGAGCTCGAGCTCAGCGTTCCATGCCTGACATGGAAAGTTAACTCTTTCACCTCCGGAGCAGTTCGAAGGTTGGGACTCACTGCATATGTCATAATATAGCAAGACTTCATGTTGTTTGAAATAGCCATTACTTAAAATCTAAGCCAGCAATGCGGAGCAACCAAAGCTTTTGGGTTACTTCAAATGGGCTAGATTGTTATGTGTCTATAGTCGCAGGCCTTGTAATAGTTATACTAGCCTTTCTATAAGTTCTGAGAAAGCCGTTTCTATAATAATGCCGATATATCTTTCTTCTCCTGGAATCCAGGCATTTAATTAAATCTTTACCTGCCATTCTCGAAAATCCCACCACGGCTTTAATTTTCAAAGGATTCTGACCCTTATTCCAAGAACCTTCTCTCTGCGCAAAGACGCTGTATAGAGTCCCCCTTAGGATTTTTTTGCCCGTCGCTTTAGCAGGACTTAAAAGTGCTCTTCTAATGACGTCATACAATTTTGCCCTTAAAGACAAATTACCGTTAAAGCTGAATTCATCATACATTTTAGCATTAATGGTATTCAAACCATTAGCTTTGTCTTTCTTAATTAGTAATGTTGCCTTGTTCGTAATTTTAAAGACGCCTCGTTTGAGATTACAGGCTATCACGGTCGCAACAGTTCCCGCTATAGTCTGCATCTCATTCGCTCCAGTATCCTTTCTGTGGCATAACTCTTATGGATATGACCATACATTATCAACAAGGCTATACATTTTAAGCCGATCAGAACTCTAGTCATTAGCTAAATCTCCCTTAATCTATTTTAATTCATCTTTTTATGTTTTTAAAAATACTCCCGTTGGATTATGTAAATTATTACAGGTGCAACCACTCCCATTTCAGTCTACGTTTCAGTCGTTCCATTATCCCCTTTATAAAACGACTGTCATGGATCTGATAAGTAGATGTATGCCTACATATAACCGCTCTCAATTTAAGGCCCCTTGTGAATGCAGGTTAACACAATGACAACAGCTGCAGTTTCTGTTTACATCTCATTCACTCCAATGTTCTCTCTATGGAATAATTCCCGTAATCCTGACAGGTCTATTTATACATTCATGTAACATATTCCAATATACAAACTCACATTTGGCATATATGATCCTCATTTTGAGTTCTTAAAAGACTTTTCCTTCGGATTTATGGATTATTACAATAAACAGCATTCTCTATTTCAGTTGATTTCTCAGTCACTCCAAAGTTCCTCCTTATAGAATAACTTTCATCAACGTGTCAAATCTGTATATAGCTCTACACTACATTTTTTCAATATAAAAACTTGTGTTTGTCATATGATCGCAGTGGCTACCCCGCATCTCCATCGTCCTGAGTGTCACCATCTGAAAATGTTAACCTATGTGGGATGATTACTGCAGGCATTTTTTCATTTTGTTCTCGTCTGTACAAATAATTTATATATCCCACATCTCTGTTTCCCTGGTGTCCATCGTGCTATTAATCCAATCACTCTAAAGGAAGGGGGAAAGGAGGAGGGAACAGGAGGGGAGGAGGAGATGAGGGGGGAGGGGGGAATAGGGGAGCGGGAAAAGGAAGGGGGGTCCTTTTAATGTTATATATTTGAATATTTTTTTGTAAGGGCATCTCTTGATAAAGCCAAGATACTTGGTGAAACGTTGAGGATTGCCACATTTCAAATAAAAAAAGAAATTTGAGAACACAAAAAAGACTGTCTACAGATATAAATTTTTTGAAGCGCCCCTCACATCTCATGCTAAACTGCTCTAAAACAGCAAAGGTGGTAGTATGTTTGACATCAAACTTTAAGCTATTAACATTTAAGGTGACAAAGGACAAGTTAGACTCATGTTTGAAGACGTTAAGTGGTTTTCTGCTTAGCAACTAATCGGGTATGCCATTTCTTCTTAACAGTGGAGGCAATGGAAGGACTACCAGTCTCCCAATCAGGGCTTTGATCTCTCTGTGATGATGATGCAGAGACATCCAGCTTATTCCCATCCATGGGTTCTCTCCAGGATTGGAGTACATTGAATCTCTTTTCCAGGATTAAGTCCAGGATTGAGGCCACCCTGGAACATGAAGGACAATTTATTTTTCCTTTCCTTTGAAAAACCTCTGTAGATTGTTCAGGAGGAGGTGGGGAGGAGGCATATCCAACCCTGAAGAAGACTGTACATCTGAAATATCATTGGCAGAAAGAGGTACAACAGGGTTGTCATGAACTATTGAATTGGTATGGACTACAGAGTCTGTTGTTAGATTGCCCTCTGTTCGAGAGGAAGCTGGAGCACGAATGACCACAGTTTGTTTTTGGGCCTGTGTGGCCCATTGTGCTCTAAAAGGCTTTGTGGCCAAGTGGATATGAAAGTCTTGGTCACCGTAATCCGAAGAGTTATGTGCCGCTCAAGGGCATGATCGGTAGGCATGATCTGTAGAATCACATAGATTGCGTTTCGGAGGACTTGCGCAAAAAGCACTGATGTGATCCAGAGCCCCACGCTGGAGGCACTTTCTTTTGTCACACTCGTGGTTAAGGTGGCCCAGAGACCTACAACGATTGTACATTTTAGACTGCCTTGGTAGAACAAGATGCCACCGTCTCGACTTAAAAAAAAACAATTGGGGTGATGTTCGATACACAGGTCATTTTGGCTCAGCTGGACATGAAACTTCCAGCTCCCCCAGTCCAAAACCCCTCATCATCAGTGACTGGTTCTGGATTTCCTTGCAGCTCACACCTTTGTTTCAGCCAGGAAATAATATCTGTAACGTTCATCCCCTTATTTCGAAATAACACAGTCACTGTTATAAAAGTGGGCCTAGTGAGGGGAATGCCAAGAAAAGGAGCCATTAGAGGAGTGTCTCTCACTTTGGGGTAAAAGGCCCAGAACTTATCCAGGATGGCATTAGATAGGAAACTGATGGTCACCGGGCGTGAATGAAAGCATAAATGTCTGAAGGACTAAATTGTAAAAAATTTTATCAATTCACGCCCCACACATTGTCTGTCTGGAAAGAGTGGCAAGCCCCCCTTATATCTAATATGCATGGCATTCCACCATTTTGCAAATTTTGCTGGCAAATAAACTGACAAAGCTTACATTACCTGGAGTGGCAGTATCCGAGTTGGATGCCCCCTCCGACTGTGCTGCTATAGGCTGCAAAGGAGTAGTTGAAAAGCCCTGTCGAGTGTTTGTTTCTGCTGCAGGTTGAGAATCCAAAGTAGAACTGTGTGCAGTTACCAGAGGGTTATCAGACATCTCCACCTCCAATCTTTCAAATCCTGAGGGACCAGGATGTTGCACAGCTGTAGCAGCTGCAGCCGCTGGCTGAGCCCTCTCTTGTTGTTTGTTTTCCACAAATTCAGTCAAAGTGTGATCTTGGGCTTGTATTCTCGGTGACCGGGAAGTTCCCAGTAAAGTAATGTTCAGGTCTGGTATCTATATCCCTGTAGGAGATTCTATCTAGCCAGCACTTCATAGGGCTCACTGTGGGGACCATGCTTGCCGCTCGTCTAACGATACTGGAGGTTCGGTGCTGGAAGCTATAGGGTCTGCAGCTATGAGGTCTATGCCAGTGTCCACAGGTACTGTTGTTTGAAATTTCTTGCCTGTAGAAGCTTTTAGGCTTACCGAAAGCCATTTCCTCTTTTTATAGAAACACAGAAGTTGACGGAAGATAAGGACAGCAAAGCCCATCCAGTCTGCCCATTTCTTTTTCTACCTTATAAATGTGCCATCGGCCTTTGCTCTGTCAATGGCCTATCTAGTCATACTCATCTGTATTGCTCCCTTATGCCTATCCCATGCCTGTTTGAAGCCCTGCACTGTATTCATATCCACCACTTCCTGAGGTAGGCCGTTCCATGCATCCATTACCCTTTCTGTGAAAAAGAACTTCCTCACATTACCCTTTAATCGGTCTCCTTCTAATCTCATGTTGTGTCCGATTGTCCTGCTATTTTTCTTATATTGAAACATGTTAGACTCTTTCACCTTGTTAATGCCCGTAAGATGTATTTGTCTTCTTGAATCCTCTGTTTATCCTGTGCATAGTTTTGCTCCACATCGGACATCATTTTTAGAAGCTGGTCCTTTTTTGCATCTAAATCTTTCTGTAAGCGTTCTTCTGCTAACAGCTCCTCGTCTACAAAGTTGCTAAATCCTGAGTTAATTAGTTGCGAAAAGGGAGCATCTCGCTTCATGTCCAAAGCAACTCCTACCCCTTCGGTAAACTGCTTCTGACTGAGATCCTCCATACTGCTCACAGAGGGGACAGTGCCCCCTGCAGCAGAGATGGGGAATTTCCCCAGTGTCTTGGTCAAATTTCCCCCACTTACTAAAAATACCACTAACAGCTTAATCTGGTTCAATGTCAGTTGGCATACATCTTTATCCCCCTTCCCCAGAACAAGGCTGAAAATGGGCAGAATTTTCTAGTCCTCCTTTCCCAGTCAATAAAAACTAACTAAATATAAATGGCAAACTAAACTTGTCAGATAATATACAATTCTGTTGTGGCTACTCTTTATTAGTCAGTGGCAGTGGTGCTCTGCTTGATCATCTATGGGGGAGGGGTAATTTTTAAGGCAGTTTGTTAATTAAAACACAACAATATTTACATTTTGGTCCACCAGTCTCTCAGCTAATTAGTTGAATTCATTTATCGGACACCCGGGACTAAAGAAAGAAATTAATAAAAAAAATAAATAAACATTTTGGCTTACATCTTGGTACTAAAACACTGTGGCTATGTAGTGACCATACTGGTGAGGTGACTTCTTGCTGAGGTCACCGGTGAAAGAAAAAGGAAAAGAAAGGTTCAGGAGTGAACAATCATCTTGTTTACATTTATACCAACTCTGTTTTGACAAAAAGGATTATTAGTAAGAAACACTAATTGGGCTAATAACATCACTAATGTACTAACTTCAGTTGCTTAACTGCATAATCAAATGGTAGTTTTTCTGTTTGTTTTGTGTGTGTTTTTCTTGTGCTGCTGTTTAGTTGGGTTTAGTCACATAGTTCATTCTAGGGTGGTTGTATCTATTGTAGTACTGAGAAACAGGATATTTTACAAGAGAAAATGTCTCATGGTAATAACAAATCTTTTAAGATTGTCTCATGGAATATCAAAGGATGTCACAACCCTATTATGAGAACTATCAGTTCCGTAAGAACTTACCGTAATGGTAGATCTTCGAGAGAGGTTCCTGCAACAGGTCATTACAGATAGGACTGCACCCCCTGGCATCAGGACCACACAGCAAACTTCTAGCTAGCAATCCATAGCAGGGGCCACCCCGACATCACCTGATGGGACGTCAGCATAACCCTATAAAGGGGGCAGTCCCTACACCCGCCCTCCAGTTCTCCCGCTATAAGACCTCAGAAAGGTAAATGGGAGAAAGGAGAGAACTCCTTGAGCCCTGAGCTGCTAAATATGCACCCTGGGAAAGGAAAGAGTAAGCAAAAGCTGGGGAAAGGTGGGAGGGGAAAATATGACCTACTGCAGGATCCTCTCTCAAAGATCTAACGTCACAGTAAGTTCTTACATAACTGATATATCTTGCTTCAAGAGGATTCCTGCAGTAGGTCATTACAGATAGGACTGAATACCAAGCAGTCAAGAAGGAACAGTCAGATACTGAGGTCCAGGAGGTGTCCACTGGGTCACCCTCATGTGCAGTTGGGCCATCGGCACTGAGGGAATCGCAGTAGCCATCAGACCCAACAGTTGAAGAACAGAGTGAGCTGTAGTCTGAGAGTTGGCTATAACAAGCTTGTAGTTTCAGAGTATCCACTCTGTCCAAAGGTAGGAAGGTCCTGCCCTGGACTGTTCTAGCACCACTCCAATAAATTGGAGGCACTAGGAGGGTGAAAGGTTGGATTTGGGGTAATTCACCATAATGCCAAGTCATGAAAACAGGTCCAGGGTGAAGGAGGGAGACACTTTCAGACTGTCCTGAGACAGGGCTGACAGAAGCCAGTCATCCAGGTATGGGAACACATTGATCCCCCTGCAGCGTAAGGCTGCTGCCACTACCACTAAGCACTTGGTAAAAACCCAAGGTGCTGAAGACAGGTCAATGTGGAGAGCCTTGAACTGAAAATGGTTCCCCTGGAACATGAACCTGAGGAAGTGGCGGTGGGCTGGGAGGATAGGGATGTGCAGGTAAGCAGCCTACATGTCCAGCGAGCATAGCCACTGATCCTTGAGGAGCACGGATAAGAGTCCCTGGAGGGTCAACATGCAGAACATATTGTATTCTATGAAGAGATTCAGCAGGCTAAGATCCAAGATGGGTCTTAGATCTCCCATCTTGGAAGAAGTGTGAGTAATACCCTTTTCCTTCCTGAGCTGGAGGAACTGCTTCAATGGCTGATTTGGACAAGACAGCCTGAATTTCTTCCTGCACCACTGGAAGGTGGCTTGACAGGTAATGTGACCTGCTCAGAGGGTTGTCTGGGGGTCAGTCCAGGAACTCTATTGAGTGTCCTCTTGTGATCACATGAAACACCCAAGCACCTGAGGTGATCACCTCCCACTCTCTGAGGTGGAGGATGAACCTTCCCCCCACCAGTTCCACTGGTAGATCGGGAGGAGGTGGAGGGGTGTCCTGCAAGTCAGGAGGCAGGGGGGGGTTGGCTGATGGCCTCCTGCTGCCCTGTGGGATTTGGCTGGGGGGGGTTGGTGCCCTAGATCCTATGGTGCAGTGTTTGCCCTGCATCTGGCCAGGGGCTGTCTGTTCCTTTTTCGCTGTTGGCACTGAAAAGGCTGCTTGGGTTTGATGCCGGAGTGAAAGAGGGAGCGGATGTCTCAGAGAGACCTACCACTGTCCTGAAGCTCCGTGATGATGTCCTTAACATCCACCCAAATAAGACGGGACCCCAGCAGGGGGCATCCAGGAGAGTGGATTGGACATCCTATGCCAAGCCTGCCAAGTGCAGTCATGCGAGTCTTCTAAGGCAAATGCCCCGAGGTAGTGCTATGCGTCACTGAGTCCACAGAATCAGAGGTGGCACGAAGTGCATGATGACAGGAAGACTTATTAAGCTTCATCTTTTTAAGGAGTCTGTCCCTGAGATCTTGGTCTGGGATAGTCGGAATGTCTGATTCCAGGTCTGACAGGGAAGATTCCCGGAAGGAAATCATGTAGGCTACATAAATTCAAATACCTCAGGGCACAAGTGGAAGAAGCGTACATGTTGTGGCCATACTGGTTTATTTGTTTGGACTCCTTATCTGGTGGGGAGGCACTAAGATGCTTCGGCTTAGCTGATCTGTCGTGGGCTGCAGTGATCACTATGGAGTCCACCTCGGGCTGCACAGTGAGGTTAGAAACTCCTTCTTGGGGGTGGTAAGTCCTGTCAGCCTTTTTAGAGATCACAGGGCTAGAGGACGGTTGCTGCCAGATGGTAGATGTCTGGTCCTCGTGTGGCCCCATCCAAGGAGGGATGGGTAAGGGATCCGCATCAGAAATATCAAGGTGCTCAGCGAGCCTTTTTTCCTTTGGGATCCAATTCCTGTGTAGCCCATCCACATGCGGCCTGAATAGACTAGAGTAGGTCAGCAAATGAAGGGTCCTCTGGAGCAGACTTGGGGGACTCCTTCGCCTGGGGTTCTACGGGGGAAATGGGACCCAGAACTCACTGAAGAGTCATAGTCCAACTCCGAGTCAGAGGATACTGGTCTGCTGTGTATTTCTGTTTGTGACTGAAATTTGAAGCAACAGAAACTGGTGGGCCTGTGACATCATACGGTACCTGATGTCTGCATACACACACTGTTAGTGGGACTGGACACATTCTGGACAGTATGTGTTTGTGAGACTTGGGAATTTTATTGGTGGGGTTGAAATTGGGTTTGTAAATAACTGCAGTCAGTATAGAGAGAAACTGTATTCCAGGGGGAAGGGACTGAGAAAAGGGGTATGTGCCATTATAAACAGAGGGGGACAAACAGGGTGGCCATATTCCACCATGGCAGGCATCTTCGGAAGGGTTATAGGCTGCACAGGCTGTGGGATGGCAATAATTCTCAATTGGGCCTGGAGAGAGGGAGGCTGCCCACTCTGTACACAGCTATCTTGTATCAGGAGTGAAGTATATTGGTTAAGGGGTAAGCTGGGGGAGTTGGGGGGGGCGTCCAAGGATAAGGGGTGTGGATATGGGCAGCAGAAGGGTAGGACTGAGGGGAGGCTGGGGCAACGCTCTGAAATTACAGGACGTTATGTTACAGCAAGCAGGAGGGGGGATATTAGGGACAGAGGACCCTTAGATAGGGATGTTGATGCTAAGAAGCGTCAGGGGTGCACATTCTGAATACAAAGAGAGTGGAGGGGAAGAGTCAGGAGGGGCTGTTGGGGAAGCCTAGTAGAGAGACATTGAGAAGGGAAGGGCTGTTGTGGGGAAGCCTAAAACAGCAGACTGTGGGAAGGGAGCTCCTAAGGAGAACAGAGCAAGAGGGGAGGAAGAGGGGCAGTTTAGAGGTGCAGTCAGGGGAAACTCGGGTTATTTGATGGAGGCTGGCATAGAGTGTCACAATAAATTTGAGCTACTAAGCAAACTAGTGGGGGAGGAAGGGGTTGGTGGAAATGAGGAAACTGATACAGAGGCCGGGGGGAGGGAGTTGGATACCCATAGGGCATCACAGACCGGCAATGGAAAGGATAGAAATAGTCCCAGAGGGAGAAGGGGAAACATAAATGTTAAGCAGATGGGGGAGATGCAACATATTGCAGACACGAGGGAGGACAGCATGACTGGAGAGAAACTGGGAGACAAGGAGGTGGGGGAGGGGCCCCCTTTCAGCAGGGGGGTCTGTACCAAGGATGGGGCCCTAGGTAAAGGGGACCCACAGAGAGCCTCTGGAGGTAGGGGTACTATTACAAGGGGGGAGGATGGCGGTGTGGGGAAAGGGGAAACCATCAGGGCCAGGATAAATTGTTCGGATAAGAGAGGGTTAAAGGGGACACCTATTCAGAGGGGGTCTGAGTTAAGTGGGCAAAATAACGAGGAGGCAGAAGGGGAGGGTGACAAGGGGTCTCTAATAAGGCAGGAAGACTCCATGGAATTGAGATCACGAATAAAGGGGGATTGGGGCTGAGAGTGCATAGTGGAGGTAACCATAAGGATGATGGAGGTGTTAAGGTTCTGTTATTGGGAGACTCGATGATTAGGGGTATCCAGTGGGAGGGACAGGGGGGTGGATGCCATAGACAGGTGAAGGTAGTGAGTATTTCTGGGCTGACAATGCACAGAGCAAAGTTCATGGTGTACGAACTGGTTAGGGATTGAGGAGGGAAACCGGATTTCCTGGTGCATTTGGGAACTAACGATCTAGAAGGAAATAGCGTTTTGGAAATCCAAGCAAGGTTCCAAGAACTTGCCAGAGTCTGTCGGGATAATGGATGCAACATTTCCTTTTCGGAGACATTGCCAGTACCAAAAGCCTCAGTGGAGAAAAAATGAAGATCTGAGGTTAATGACTGCTCAGGAAGCGGGGTGAAGAGAATGGGTTGGGGTGTTAGGAACTGGAAGGGAGTTTGGGAGGATAAGGGACTGTATACCAAGGACAGGCTTCATCTGCCCCATTAGGGAAGGAAGTCCTTAAACAGGGGATGGCTGACTACATTCAAGAAAGGTGGGATTTAAACTTGTGAGGGAGAAGGGATAAGGAGGGGTGACCAGAAGCCCTCTCTCCAAATGAGGGAAGTAGCCTTCAAACCCAAGGGGAGGAAACAGACTGGAGGTGGAGGTTTCAGGAGGCGGAGGAGGATGGAAGTATAAGGAACCTGGGTGGGGTTAAACAAGAGGATAATGGGTGGGGTTGGTGTTATTAAATGCCAGGAGCTTGGGAAACAAGTTGCCAGAGTTCAGGCCATGCTGTTTGGGGGATGTGGCGGTGGTCACATGAGACGCACAACAAAACCATGACTGGGACCTAAACGTGCGGGAGTACACTATGCTTAGAAGGATAGAAAGGAGGGCAGAGGGTGGAGTTGCTATGTTCATTGGAGATGACATAAAGTGCTAGGAGTAGAAGAGGCAGAGAAGCGTGAGGCCTTATAGGTCACTTGATCCCCAGCAAGAGATAAGATCAAGCTGGGTGTGTAGTATATAGGCCCCCAGGATGGGTGATGTTCTGGAGGATGGTTTGCTGGACAACAACATTGCCCAGTGTGGACCAAAGGGGAAGAGTGGTGTTGATGGGGACCTTAATATGCCAGGTACAAACTGAGAACCATGTCCTCTAAGGTGGCCAAGGAGCAGAGGCTGCTGGACGGCTTCCAGGATGTGTTCTTAGCACAGCATGTGATGGAGCCCACAAGGGAGGGGCATGTCCTGGGCGTGATTCTGGCAGATGGGGATCTGGTAGGGACCTGGTTGTAGAGGACCCCTGACTGGGAGCAACCACAATACTGTCTGGTTTCAAATAAGCATGGGGGAGGGGAGATCTAGGACACTGGCAGTGGACTTCAGGGGCAGACTTTGTGGGCATGGGAAATATTCTCAAGAATCACTTGAAGAGGATTACATCAATGACAAATGTGGAAAGGAGATGGGAGGTCATAAAACGGGGATTTCATGAGGCAGTCAGGACCTGCGCTAAGGTGAAACGTAAGGGAGCAAGGTCACATAAACCATGCTGGTGGACCAGTGAGGTTCAGGTAGCAGTCAGAGGAAAGAAGGTGGCCTACAAAAAATATAAAACAACAAGAGGGGATAGGGATAAGGAAATGTACCGTCTTGCATCTAGAAAACTCACCCGGATAGTGAGGGGGGCAAAGTCCAGTAAAGAGCAGCGGCTGGCACAGGGGATACATGGAGGGGAAAAGGGGTTCTTCCGGTACATTGGGGAGCAGAGAAAAACTAAGGGCCATCTCAGCAGATTGAGATCAGAAGGAGGGTGGGTGGAAGAGGTGAGGGACCAGGCAGAGGTATTTAATGAGTACTTTGCCTCTGTGTTCACTAGGGAAGGGGATGGAATGTCTACAAAGCAAGGCACGATGGGGATAGAAGCGGCAGTGAGTGGGATCAGGGGAGCAACAGAAATGGAGCAAGAGGGAGGGAGAGGTACCCCAGGGGTGTCACATCAAGATAAGGATAAAAAGGCCAGTACGGTGCTGGAGACAGATGATGCTATCTCTGCCAAAAGGGTGTGGTTAGCCCTCAAGGCCCTACAGAAAGACAAATCTCCTGGGCCGGATGGCATTCATCCGAGAGTACTATGGGAATTGGCGGACGTACTGGCTGCACCCCTGGCGGAGCTCTTCAACAGGTCACTTGAGACAGGAAGGGTACCTAGGGATTGGCGAGAGACACATGTGGTGCCAATCCATAAAGGGGGGCCGAGGGAAGTACCAGGTAACTATAGACCCATCAGTTTGACCTTGGTGGTGGGAAAATTAATGGAGAGTATACTAAAGGAACGATTGGGGGTGTACTTGGAGGAGGTGGGAGGTCTGGATAGTTGGCAACATGGGTTTGTGCCAGGTAGATCATGTCAAACCAATCTTTTGGAGTTCTACGAATGGGTAACATCAGAACTGGACAGGGGAAAGCCTGTGGATGTATTATTCTTGGACTACAGCAAGGTGTTTGACTTTGTCCCCGACAATGGTCTGGTGGAGAAACTGATGGGGTTGGAAGTAGGTCCTTTGATGGTCAGATGGACTGAAAACTGGCTAGCTGGATGCACCCAGAGAGTAGTGGTCGGTGGGGAGCTCTCAAACCCTAGAGAGGTTGGTAGTGGGGTACCGCAGGGCTCGCTCCTGGGTCCGATCCTGTTTAATGCATACATATCAGACATCAGGGGAGGGTATAGTGTGTGAAATGAGTCTCTTCACTGATGACTCCAAAATGGGAGCAGTAGTTGAGGGAGAAGAGGGGAGGTTGGCCCTGCAAGGGGACCTGGACACCCTGGAAAGCTGGGCTCACACATGGAAATTAAATTTCAATATCACCAAGTGCAAGGTGTTACATCTTGGGCAGGGAAACCCTAAACACAGGTACACCCTGGGAGGGGGGAGGCGCTGGAGGCCTCAATAGGGGAAAAAGACCAAAGGGTCATGGTGGATGCATGTATGAATAACTCTGAGCAGTGCAGCAGAGTGGCTAGCAAGGCAAACAGGATGTTGGGATGCATCGTAAGGGGGATCACCTCTAGGAGCAAGGAAGTGATTCTGCCGCTGTACAATGGACTGATTAGACCACACCTTGAGTACTGTGTACAGTACTGGAGACCACACTTGGAGAGGGACTTACAGCTCCTGGAGAGGGTACAGAGGAGGGCAACTAAGATGATACGAGGACTAGGGGATTTGACATATGAGGACAGACTTGAGGAGCTCTGCCTGTTTTCATTGGAGGAGAGGAGAGACAGGGGGGACATGATTGAGGTCTTCAAGTACCTCAAGGGAATAAATAGGGTAAACATGGTGGGAATCTTTAGACTAAAGCAGAGAGGTATCACCAGAGGGCATGGTTTGAAGTTGGAAGGTGGAAGGGTGAGGGGGAAAAGAGGAGGAGGTTTTCACTGAGAGGGTGGTGGACTCTTGGAATGCACTGCCCTGGCAGCTGGTTCAGAGGACACAGTGGAGGGCTTCAAGAGGGTGGGACAGACACAGAAAGTGGATGTATCAGATGATAGCCTGTCCTGGGGGTGGGGATGGATGATAAGGGTTTCTGGAACACAAGAGGGGGGAAGGCCTCGGCACCCAACTAGGGATCTGAGGTTCGAGCAAACTCGATAGACCGTAAGGCCTAATCTGCTGGCAAATAGTATGTTAGTATGTCATGAGACCTTATCTGATGCCCCCTCTGTGGGTCTGTTGCCAGGCAAGTCTCTGGGAGGGCATCTGGCAGGCTCCCTGTCCAATGATCGAGGGTCAGCAGGGGAAAGACTCCTGGGGGCTGAACATGCAGTCAATGTAGAGATTGGTATCAGCTAAGGCCAAGACTACTCTTGTAACAGTTGTGACTTTGCGTTCTTCCACCAGCAGGAAATGGACCCTGGCATGTTGGCCTGAGACCTGTCCAGAGCCAGAGGCTGCGGAGCAGGAGGAGGCGGGGTGGTCGGAAGAGGAGGTTGGAACCCTGGGTACCCTGAGTGAGGGTAGGAGGGGTAGCCAGGATAATGGTAGCCAAAAACATAGCCCTGTGGGTTGTATCCCTGAAAAAATTGACCCTGCGGCGAGTACCCAGATGGGTAGACCAGAGACAGATACCCTGGCACTGGGTAATAGAAATATTGCAGCGTAAGTAGCCCGGGACCATGCCCGATGGAAGGGAGGACAACTGGTCCAGCAGGAGGCAGGGCTGAGGGACCACTAGGAGCTGAGGAGTCTGACAGCAGACCTTTTGGGGTAGGGACCCCAGAGGAACCTGTTGGCAGCTCAGGCATCCAAGCATAAGGCATAGGTGGAGTGCCCGCAGCACCGTCAGGCAGTGGGAGGTCAACCGGTGCACCGGCCATCACCAGGTTGGGAAGGTCATCGACCGGTGAGGAGCTCCAAGCTGTAAGTTACCCTGTGGTATCTGACATCAAGGGGTCAGGCATCGGAGGGACCATCAATTCCAAAGGCTTGTCTGGCATGTGCAAGGGGGATCAGAGAGGTGACTCCTGTCGACAGGTCCGCTGAAACAGTGGAAGACCCAGCAGGTAAAGTGCCCGACATAGGGGATAAAATCCCCAAAGACACACTGCCCATCTCCTGCAGGGAATCAAAGGAGAGCGAGGGGTCAGGTTGAGTCAGAGGAAGAGAATCCCCAGAGGGAGAATCCTCGAGGGGAGAAGTAGGGTCTGGCAGTTGGCTTTGATCACCATTGGGGAAATCCACAAGGTTCGATGGGAGAGCCTCGGCCGTGCAGTTGTCGGGCGAGCCAGCAACCGACTGATCAGCCTTGACTGAGCAGGCATCGGAGGAGCCGGCATCTGACTTATCAGTCAGGGTCAGGCAGATGGCAGTGGAGCTGGAGTCCGGCTTATTGACCGTGGCCGTGCGCTCTTCGGTAACACCGGAGAGTGACTTTCCAGCCAGAGTACTGCTTGCAGTCCCAAAAGAGGTACCCTCCTTGGTAGAACACCCCTTCTACCCTCTGACAACTGCAGGAGGGAGGCTGGTGACCAATCCACCAGAGCAGATGAAGACCGGGCAGGAGGGGTACTTACCGAAGCTGATGACTCCCCTGAGGCAGCTTCTTCGGGCTGGCAGCACTGGACAGAGGGGGACTGATCCCGGTCCCGGTGCTTCTCCGTCTCCCTCTTTTTCTTCTTTTGCTCAGTGTTAGGAGAGGAAGAACATTCCCACAGCTCCTGCAGCTCCTCTTCCATGGAAGCCAGGCACTTCTTGAGCAGATGGGCTTCAAGGTATTTTTGGCATCTGACACGTGTGGCCCTGTTGAAGGATAGGCAGATCGAGCAGTCCTGGGCCCAGTGTTTTGGGCCTAGATACAGGATGCAGCAGGAGTGGTCATACCCATGTGGGATTTGAGCGCTGCACATGTCGCATTTCTTCTTCAGGCAATGTGACAGAGAAGACATGCAATGTTGGAAAATGGAACTTTTAGAAGGAAGAAAATAATAAACTGTTAGCAGGAAAAATGGCAATCGACTTAAGCACAGTTCTCCGCGAGGTTCAACTGACTCAGGTCAGCAGCGGGAAAGAACTGGTGGTGGGCATGGAAACTGCCCGCTTTATTGGGTCACACTGACATCCCATCAGGTGATGTCGGGGATGGTCCACTGCTATGGACTGCTAGCTAGAAGTTTGCCATGTGGTCCTGACGCCAGGGGGCGCAGTCCTATCTGTAATGATCTACTGCAGGAACCCTCTTGAAGTAAGATCAACAGTTTTCTCATTTCTTAGAACTTTACATATGGATATAGCATTCATTCAAGGAACACACTTAACTAAAGAAGATTTATTAAAATTAAAGAAAGCATGGGTGGGCACAGTGATAGGAAGTTCATTTCATTCAAAGAGCAGGGGAGTAGGTGTTTTATTTCACAAGAGATTAAATTTGGTGATAGAGGCTCAGACTGAAGATCCAGAGGGTATATTTATTATTATAAAGGCTAAGATAGATGGCACTATCATATTAGTTAACATGTGTGCTCCTAATGTCAACCAAGGAGAATGTTTCACAGCTGTTGCTGATAAGCTGGGTTCATTTAAGACAGAACATATTACAGTGGCTGGAGACACGAATGCCACTTTGGACAACTTTTTCAATAGAAGTCCCCAAATGTTACCTGATCAGTTAATTCTTCAAAGGCTCTAAATAAATTTTGTGGAGAATTGGGTTTGATTGACACCCAGAGGGTAATATACCCTAAGGATAGGGACTTTACATTTAGATCCTCTAGGCATAATTCATATTGCAGGATAGACTACATCTTAATATCTAAACCTTTATGTTCAGGACTGGCTAACAGTAACATTGGTAACATACTGTAGTTATTTCTGATCAGGCACCAGTATCATCTGGCATTCAAATTGAAGAGGCTCCATGTTCTAAGAGAGTTTGGAGATTCAAGAGCAGTCTTTTAAGAGACAGTGGCCTGGATATTCAGACTGTGCCAGCGCAAGTGGCCAGAGTGGAGCAGTGGGATGCGCTAGCACAAGTTCCGTTGCGCTAGGTGCAACAACCACAATATTCAAAAGTGCACATGCAAATGGGGCCATAATGCATGCAAGGCGCAAATGGGGCCATTTGCATGTCATTATGGCCCCATTTGTATGCAGGTGCGCAGATCCCTGGTGACTTGCGGCTGGTGCCCTGCCAAGCTGCAGCCATTGGGGACAGACACCCCCTGCACAACGCGGCAATGTGCCCCACTGCCCGATCGCGGACATATGTAGAATGATAAAATCATCCAATATCCCTAGTGGTCCAGTGGACCACTACACGTCCGATCACGGTCTTAAGTATTAAAATGATTTGTCCAATATCCCTGGTGTGTCCAGTGGACGCTTGTAGCCAATCGTGGGCATATACCGTCAACATTACTAGTCCATATCCCTGGTGGTCAGCGGTACATCCCTTCACCGCCCACTGAAGCCCCACGCCCACTCTCCCCCGGTCAGTGGCGGGGTGACTCTCCCCACCCGCTGGCACCTTCGCCCACCAACTGACACTGTACGGGTAGGGCTGTACGCCCACTTGTCCACAGCATGAGCTAATGGGTGTGCAGCCCATACCATTATTATTAGTTCAGATATGTGAATGGATCCATTCTCATATCTGACTGTGTAGACTGCATAGCTGCACCGCCCATTGGCTCACGCTGTGGACCAATGGGCGACAGCCCCACCGTGACAGTGTCAGTCGGTGGAGGAGGGGCAGCAAGCCGGGTGGGGGAGCTGCCGCCCGCCGCTGACTTGGGGGGGAGTGGGGCGGTGGGGCTCAGTGGGCTGGTGGGGAGGGGGGTACCGCTGGACCACCAGAAATATGGGACTAGTATTTTCTTACTTATGCCCGCGACTGGGCTGCAAGCGGTCAACTGGACCACCAGGGATATAGGAATACTTTTATTCTTACTTATGCCTGTGATCGGGCTGTGAGCAGTCCACTGGACCACCAGGGATATTGGAGTACATTTATTTTTACTTATGCCCGCGATCGGGCTGCTAGTGGTTCACTGGACCACCAGAGATATTGGAGTACATTTATTTTTACTTATGCCCACGATCAGGCATGGGGGGGCGCCGCCATGAAGGTGCTGCCGGAGCTCGGATGGCCACCCACAGGTGGCAGTGGCAGCGGCCGTGTTGCGCCCTGAAATACAGCAGCTCACCTGTGGGTGGCCAGCCGTTGTTCCTTTTTTTTTAGCTCACCTGTGTACAGCGCAAGTAGGGGTTGTGCATACATGGGCTCAGCACATCCCGGGTGAATATCAGGATGTGCAGAGTATGCATGGGCACCCCCCCCCCCGACCTGTACCGCATACCTTAATGATGCGCTCTGGCACATCGGGATTTGTGCCAGGCACAATCCCCGGTTGAATATCGCGCCAGGGCGCATCAGTGGGTTGAGCATGCCGCAACACTGTTGCGCCATGTGCAACCCTTTTGAATATCCGGGCCAGTGAGTATATTAAAATGTTAAAGAAATAAAAGAGTTTATTGAAATTAATGATAATGGGGAGGTTTATGTGGGCACTGTGTGGGATGCACTAAGTGTGTATGTAAGGGGCCACATTATCTCTTTTGCCAGCTGTAAGAAAAAGCTACTAAATGAGGAACTAACAAACTTAGAGAATATACTTAAAATTAACGAATCCCATTATGTAAAATCCAATTGCTCAGATTCACAGACACTCAGAGAAACAATAGGCCTGAAACATGTAATTAATACTATATACACTCTGAAAGCTGAGTTTGCTCTTTTCCAGTTGAAACAGAAATATTGGGAATTGGGCGAGGTGCAAGGAAATCTATTGGCACATAAGCTTTGCAAAAACACAGAATTTACAAGAATTCCGGGCCATTAAGGTAAACAGTAACAACATGGCTTTGTCAGCTCAGCAACTCACATTGCTAAGGCCTTTGAGGATTTTTATTCTAAGCTGTATAAATCTAAAATACCTCTGAATGAGGATAGGATTAGTTCCTCTCTGAGTAGTATAAACATTCCCACCATACTTGAAAGAGGCACTAAGGGGAATGGGGCAGGAATCAGGGGTTGAGGAACAGTGGGCAGTATTTAAAATGGGGATTACAAGAGCAACAGAATTATGCATTAAGCAGGTTAGCAAGAGGAAAAGGAAGAGACCATTATGGTTTTCCAACGAGGTAGCAAAGAAAGTGAAAACCAAAAAGATTGCATTCAAGCAATACAAAAAGACTCAGGTAGAAGGGGATAGGGAGAAGTACCAGGAGAAGCAAAGGGAGGCAGGGAGGTCAGTAAGGGAAGCCAAAGCTCAGACAGAAGAACACATTGCAAAATCTGTGGGTAGAGGGGACAAAACCTTTTACAGGTACATAAGTGAAAAAAGAAAGGCAAAGTGAGGGATAGTGAGACTGAAGGGGGAGGATGGGGGCCGAGTGGAGGATGACAACAGTAAAGCTAACATACTGAACAGGTATTCAAACAACAGGAAGTCTTGCTATATTATGACATATGCAGTGAGTCCCAACCTTCGAACTGCTCCGGAGGTGAAAGAGTTAACTTTCCATGCCAGGCATGGAACTTTGAGCTCAAGCTCGGTTGAAAACTCTGTCTGTTGTTCTTCAAACTCAAACTGTCAGATTCTTTACTCCGCCTCACTGAACAGTCGCTCCGGAGATTTCTCCTTCTGCTCGGTTCATTTTGTCGGATAAAGTATTAATTTTTCGGTTTTTTAACCGAATTTAAACTGCAGCCAGTCGGTTCAAGCTCTGTCTGTGGCATTTGTAAGTACTAGATAGGTTTTACATTTACTTTCTGTGTGGAACTTGTAAGCGGTTTATCGGTTCGGTTTGAACCGATCAGGTTGTTTTAAATACATTTATCTGTCTTTTAGAGTGCGGTTCCCGGTTCTTATCGGTTCTAAAAAAAACGGATTTCATTACAGTTTTTTCCACGACCCGTGACACGGTTGGGAACCAATAAGAGAGTCTTGCTTGGCAGATTGCCATAAACAGGCAAGTTTTTGGTCAGGCTGGCACTATGTCTGAGAAACCCAAAAGAAAAACCGGGCCCACTGGGTTTCAACACTGCAGTGTCTGTGGGGAAGTCTTTGCTAAGGCTGACCCCCACACCACCTGTGTTTATTGTTTGGGGTTTGACCACCTCAATGCAGACTGCCAGATTTGTAAAAATTTTCCTGCAGCTACCCTGGAGAAAAGAGTTGGTAGGCTCAGGGAAAGTGAGCCCAAAAAGTCTGCTGAACCAGATGGTCAGCCCGGTTCGGTTGAAACCAAACCGGAGGGAGTGCCCTCTGACCAGGGTGAGACTTCCTCGAGCAAAAGGAGATCCGACTCGGAGGAGTCAGTTCCAGCAAAATGGACTAGAAAATCAGCTGGTGTGGAGCCAAAACTTCCCTCTCCAACCGCTGAAGAAATAGCCAAAGCGATTAAAATTGTCCAGTCGCTTTCCCCGGTTCCGACTGAACCGGCACCATCAGGTAAGCGTACGGTTCGGTCAGTTCCACCAGTTCAAGAGTATGATTTAGAGGAATTTTATGAACCAGAGGAGGGGGAAGAGGAGTGTGAGGAGAGTGAATGTGGATTTGAAAGTCTGGATGTGCCCATTGAACCGACATCTCCCAGACAGACCTTCAGGAGTGTCTACCCCTAGGCTTTCTGAGTCCCCTTCTCATTTTATGTTTTATAAAAAAGTGGCTGAAACCCTCCAGCTCCCTATGGAGGAAGCTGTAGATGATCAGGAAGAGCCTGACTATGTAGAAATGATGGATATCCCAGAGTCTAGGAGACTGTCTATTCCTTTGCATAAATCTTTTGGGAAACAGACAGTAAAAATTCTAAAAACTCCTCACATTATACCTCCTGTGGATAAAAGAATGGACAAGAGGTACACATTGTCAGGCTCTGATACGGAGTTCATTACACAACAATGCAGCCATGTTGGGGTAGTGCAGGCTGCAGGCTGTGACAGGGCAAATATTCTCTTGGCCTCACACCCCCCTGACAAGGACTCCAGGAGGATTGATGCCATGGCAAAGAAACAGTACATGGCAGCATCCTTGGGACTCAGACAGGCAAATTATACGGCTTATGTTGCTAGATATCAGAAATCCAGATGGGACACTGTTATGGCTCTAGCAAAGCAGGTCCCTGGCCAGCTTGCCAAGGAGCTGGAGCAAGTGGCTGCTGATGGTATTGAGGCATCTAAGGTGCAATTTCATGCTGCAGTGGACTCTAATGATGTGTCATCAAGAGTCATGGCTACATCTGTGGCTCTTCACAGAATGGCTTGGCTCAGATGTACTAGCTGTCGCAGGATACCCAGACTAAGCCCATGGATTTTCCTGTTGTGGGTAACTCTCTGTTTGGGGAGCAGACAGAGAATTACATGAAGAAAATGGATGAGTAAAGGACCACCTATAGGAGTGCACAGGCCAAGGAAAGGCAGGCCACTCCTCAAAGGCAGCCTTCCAGGGGCAGGGGCAGGCCTTTTCATAGGCCTTTTTAACAAGCCCAGGCCTCCTCTTCAGCTTATGCCCAGAGGGGGTTCTTTAGAGGGAGAGGCAGACGGGGTACAAGCAGACCTGCTTCCACTCCCTCAGCCTAAAGCCCCTGCCAAGCAGTCACCCTGATGGGGTGGCCAGGGTCGATTCTCCACTACCTGTAGGAGGCAGGCTGGCTTACTTTGTCCAGGACTGGAAGTCTCTAACATCAGACAAGTGAGTCCTGGAATTAGTAAGCCAGGGACTGGTTCCCAGCTTCAAAAATTTCCAAAGATGAGAACCAGATCGTTTCCACCTGCAAATCCATCAGACTCTCTTGCCCTAGAGGCAGAAGTTTCTACCCTTCTGGCTCTCAGAGCTGTGGAAAGGGTTCCACCCCTACACCAGGGCAAAGGATTGTACTCCAGGTACTTCCTTACCCCAAAAAAGACAAGAGAATGGTGGCCCATCCTGGATCTCAGATACCTAAACAAGCACCTTTTAAAACCAAAATTCAAAATGGTGACTCTGGGAATTATTTTACCCTCTCTAAGGCCAGGGGACTGGCTAGCATTCCTGGGCCTCAAGGATGCCTACTTCCATGTTCTCATCAGAAGCTCCCATTGAAAGTACTTCAGATTCGAACTGCCCTCAGGCAATTACCAGTTCAGAGCAATGCCCTTCGGCCTCACCTCTGCCCCAAGGGTATTCACAAAATGCCTGGCAGTAGCAGTTGCCCACTTAATAAGGCAAAAAATTGCCATCTTTCCTTACCTGGACGATTGGCTCATAGTAGGCCAGTCTCCAGACCAAGTCAAATTACATCTTCAGGTAACTCAGCAACTGCTTACTTCTCTAGATTTCCTTCTCAGTCTTCCAAAGTCAGTCCTAGAGCCTGTCCAGCTTCTCACCTTTATAGGTGCAGAGCTGAACACAAAAGAAGCCAGAGCCTTCCTTCCTCTGGAAAGAGCAAGGACCTTGATCTCTCTGGCCTCCTCTTTCACCCTGCAGGTCTCTCGACCAGCAAGACATTTTCTTCAGCTCCTGGGACACATGGCTGCTTCGACAGCAGTAGTGCAGGGAGCCAGATTTCAGATGAGGGACATTCAGTTCCATTTGAGAGCCTTTTGGTCTCAAAGGAGAGACCCTCTAACCAAATTGATCCCAGTGACTCGAACCTGGTCCAGGCCCTTCAGTGGTGGCAGGACCAGAGCAATCTGAGAGGGGGTCCCTTCGCCTCAGTCTCACTCCTTAATCCTTACTACAGATGCATTCCTCTTGGGGTGGGGAGCTCACATGGGCGACCTCACTACCCAGGGATTGTGGTCCCCTCAGGAATCTCTGCTCCACATCAATCTGTTGGAACTCAGAGCAGTTTTTCTAGCACTTCAAGTTTTTTCCAAATCTGTTCAGAACAAAGTTATTCAGGTCAGAACAGACAATACCACCACAATGTAGTACATCAACAAGCAAGGGGGCACTTGGTCTACGGCCTTGTGCACCAAAGCAATGATGTTGTGGTCTCTGGCTTACTCTCTGAACACCTCCGTTATGGCAGTTCACCTCCCAGGCAAGGAGAATGTCCTGGCAGATGCTCTCAGCAGGATTTCCCAGGACCATCATGAATGGTCACTGGATCCCCTAGTACTGGAGGTAGTATTTGCCAGATGCGGCACCCCGCAGATAGATCTTTTTGCAGCCCCAGACAATCACCAACTTCCCCTTTTTTGCTGCAGGCCCCCAGTGTTGGGCTCCGTCCCTCTGGATGCCTTCCTTCTCTGTTAGGAAGGGAAGTTTCTCTATGCCTTTCCCCCTCTTCCCTCTTCTGTTCAAGGTGCTAGTCAAAATCAGATCTCAACCCTGCAAGATGATCCTGATTGCTCCAGACTGGGCCAGACAGCCCTGGTACCCACTCCTTATGTCCTTAGCAGTCCACCTTCCCCTGTGTCTTCCCAGGAATCACAACCTGTTAACCTGTGCTCAGGGGAGAGTTTTGTACCCGAGCCTCAAATCTCTCAATCTCAAGGCTTGGCTCTTGAAGAGTTCGAGTTTGCTGACCTACACCTCTCCCAAGGTGTATTGGATATCCTGAAAGCTTCTAGGAAGCCTTCCACCAGGGCTACTTATAATTCCAAATGGAAGAGATTTTCCATATGGTGCTCTGGAAAACATATTTCCCCAGAATCTGCTGATTTACCCACAGTCTTGGATTATATGGTCCATTTAAATACTTTAGGGCTGAGACCAGCTACCCTAAAAGTGCACCTGGCAGCCGTGTCTGCTTTCTTATCAGCAGGTAAACTCTCTTCTCTTTCAGCTCATCATGTATTCTCCAAGTTTTTCAAGGGGTTGTTTAATACTAACCTCCATTCAGGGACCCTGCCCTGCCTGAGATCTTAATATTTGCATTGCCCAGCTTATGCAACCCCATTTTTGTTCCCTTTGTCTTCAGCAGAGCTTAAGTACTTGACTTGAAAACTGTGTTTTGGTAGCCATCACTTCTGCCAGACGATAAGTGAATTACAAGCATTGTCAGTGGAGCCTGATTTTATCTCCTTTCATAGAGATAAGGTGGTCCTCAGGACTAACAGAAAGTTCTTGCCTAAGGTGGTTTCAGATTTCCACCTTAATCAATCTATGTCTCTCCCTGTGTACTTCACTGACCATTCCTCCTCTGGCGAGAGGAGACTGCACAGTTTAGATGTCAAAAGAGCCCTTAGTACTACATAGATCGTACCAAGGGTCACAGGTTTGACTCCTTCCAACTGTTTCTCACTTATGATGAGATTGGTAAAGGGAAACCTGCCACCAAAAGATCCATTGCCAGGTGGATTGTCTCTTGTATCCAACTTTGCTTTGAAAAACTGGGTAAGGTTCCTCCCTCAGGCCTGAGGACTCACTCTACCAGAGGTACAGCTGCGTCTCTGGCTGCTGCCAGAGACAACCCTGTCCTAGAGATATGTCAAGCAGCTACCTGGAAAACAGTTCACATTTTTACCAAGCATTACTCCCTGGACATTCAGGCTAGGAGTGATGCTCGGTTTGGCACAGCTGTGCTTCAGAGCCTATTTCCTAAGTAGGTTCTGTCCTCCTCCATGGAGGTACTGCTGTGTAGTCGATATACATAATATAGCAAGACTTCATGTTGTTTGAAGAAAAAATTACTCACCTTAGTAATGTTGTTTCTTCTAATGGAGTCTTGCTATATTATGACCTCCCCCCCTGCCTGCCCCTCTCAGAACCTCTGCTTTTGGGATGTAGGTGGGCAGTGCAGTGTTGGCACTTAGTAGATGCCCACCTTGTTTTTCACCCCTCCTTTTTGGGGTGACTGATGTTGTGTTTTTCATTTTTTGGGTCTCCTGACTTGAGACTTTGTTTTGGGACCAAAAAATGTGTTCTTATATTTAGTAGCCAGTTGGCTAGTGTATGTTTACAGCTTCCACACAGAACCTTAGTGAGTTTTGCTCATAAAGATCTGACAGTTTGAGTTTGAAGAACAACAGAGAGAGTTTTCAACCGAGCTCGAGCTCAAAGTTCCATGCCTGGCATGGAAAGTTAACTCTTTCACCTCCGGAGCAGTTCGAAGGTTGGGACTCACTGCATGTGTCATAATATAGCAAGACTCCGTTAGAAGAAACAACATTACTAAGGTGAGTAATTTTTTCTTTCTGCTCAGTCTTTATTGAGGAAGAGGAGGGTAATGGGTCTGAAGGGAGTACAAGGGGTGAGAATGGTGCAGAAATGGACAGAAGTCCCTTTACATGAGAAAGGATCCTGAAGGAACTGGAAGTAATAAGAGTTGATAAAGCAATGGGGCCAGATGGGGTGCACCCCAGGGTCCTTAAAGAACTAAGAGAGGTGGTGGCTGAACCTCTGGAAACTGGGGAGGTACCCAAAGACTGGAGGATAGCAGATGTAGTCCCCTTATACAAAAGTGGGAACTAAGAGGAAGCGGAGAACTACAGACCAGTCAGCCTCACCTCGGTAGTGGGAAGATCATGGAAGCACTGCTGAAGGAGAGGTTGGTGGAACATCTGGTTGTCAATGGACTACAGAACCCAAGGCAGCATGGTTTCACCAGGGGGAGGTCATGTCAGACCAACCTCGTTGAATTTTTAGACTGGGTGACTAGGGAGGTGGATCAGGGGAGGGCAGTAGACATGGCCTATCTGGACTTCAGCAAGACCTTTGACACTGTGCCACATAGAAGACTGTTACACAAACTGGGGAATATGGGTGTGGGCAGGACAGTAGTGTGGTGGGTAGGTAACTGGCTGGGCAGCAGGACAGAGGGTGGTGGTAAATGGCTGTCACTCCACAGAGGAAAGAATGACCAGTGGGGTACCACAGGGATCAGTGCTGGGACTGGTCCTATTCAACATCTTCATCAGTGACATTGCGCAGGACCTAGAAGGCAGAATTTCACTGTTCACTGATGACACAAAGCTCTGTAACAGAGTAGACACACCAGAGGGTGTAGATAGAATGAGAAGGGACCTGCAAAAACTTGAAGAATGGTCAGGGGTTTGGCAGTTGAAATTCAATGCAAAGAAGTGCAAGATAATGCATATGGGGCACAAAAACCATGGCACAATATATCAATTGGGGGTGAGGATATAGCATGCACCAAGCAGGAAAGGATCTTGGGGTTATCATCTCTGATGACATCAAGGTAGGGAACAGTGTGACAAGGCAGCAGGTAAAGCAAATAGGATGCTGGGATGCAGGCAGGGGCATCACCAGCAGGAAAAGGAGGTCATAATTCCACTATACAAGACACTAGTGAGGCCCCACCTGGAGTACAGTGTACAGTTCTGAGACCTTACTCGTAAGGACATAGACAGGGTAGAGAAGATTCAGAGGAGGGCAACAAAGATGGTGCATGGATTGCATCACAAGTCCTATGAGGACAGGTTGAAGGAACTGAACATGTATTCCCTGGAGGAGAGGAGGGAGTGAGGGGATATGATAGAGACATACAAGTATCTTACAGGGAGGAACAGGGTGCAGGAATACACTATTTTTAAGCAAAAAAGATGTTCCAGGACTAGAGGGCATTAGATGAAGTTGGAGGGAGGACAATTCAGAGGAAACGTGAGGAAAAATTTCTTCACAGAACGGGCGGTGGACAAGTGGAACACCCTGCCAGAGGAAGTGGTGGGGGCTGAAACAATCACAGGATTTAAGAATGCATGGCATAGACATAAAGGAATTCTGGAGGTCAGGGGTAAGGGGCAACAGACTTCTAGGAAAACATAAACTGAACTTACAAGCTCAAATGGGCAGACTGGGTGGGCCATAGTCCCTTATCTGCCGACACTGTCTATGTCTCTATGTATCTATGTATCCATGTTTTTTGGGTCCGGACAAGTTATCAGTGAACAAACCTTTTACAAATGAAAAAAATAGTTAACATACTAACATACTAAAATGCCAGCAGAATAGGCCTAACGGTCTCTTGAGTCTGCTCGATTTTCAGCACCCGCACTGAGGGTAGATTTTGGTGCCCCCCCTCCCCCTTGGGTTATACTGTCCCCAGTCCCAGATGTTCCCCCTGTACTGGGCCTGGTCAGATTTACTCTCCCCCTGTACCTGTCCCATCCCCATTTAAACCCGTCCACAGTCTCCACCTCTACCAGCTCCCTGGGCAGTGCATTCCATGGCTGCACCACCCTTTCAATGAAATAACATCTCCTCCTCTCCCCTCTGAGCCTGCCCCCTTTCAGCTTACACCCGTGACCTCTCATTGCCCCACCCTCTTTCCTTTGGAGCACCCTGACTGGGCCTCCTTTATTGATCCCGTTCAGGTACTTAAAGACCTCTATCATGTCTCCCTGTCCCTCCTCTCCTTCAGGGTGTACATGTCGAGCTCCTTGAACCTCTCCTCATAGGTACTCTCCCTCAGGCCCCAGATCATTTTGGTTGCCCTCCTTTGGACCCTCTCTAGGAGTATAATGTCCCTTTTTAAATGTGGTGTCCAAAACTGTACACAATACTCGAGGTGTGGTCTAACCAAACAGTTGTACAGTGAAAGGATCACTTCCACACTTCTGGAGGTAATCCCCCTGGTGATGCATCCCAGCATCCTATTTGCCCTTGCTGCTGCCCTCCTACAGATCTCTGAGTTGTTCATTTTCACATCTATCACTACCCCCAGGTCCCTCTCACCCTCCATGACTTGAATCATGTCTCCTCTCAGGGTATACCCCTGGCCTGGATTTCTGACTCTCAGGTGCAGAACCTTGCACTTCCTAACATTGAATTTTAGTTTCCATTTTCCCAACTGCCTTTCCAGAGCCTCCAGGTCCTCCTACAAGGCCAACCTCCCCTCCTCCTTGTAACAGGGGGTCCTGTTATGAGATAAGTCCCTAAAACCACCCCCCCTTTTTTAATTTTCTCATTTTTCACTCTATTCTATCATATTTTCTATTTTCATATCTATCCTTTATTTTCTTGTCAGGGTGTCCAACCTGGCAATCTAATATCTTATCTTTACTGTCCCATTTTATACCATCCTTATGATTAATTGGTTTCTGATTAAGGCAAAATGCCATGTTAAAAAAAGCTTTGCAGTAGAAAAACCTGTATGCTCTGATCTCATGATCCCTGTTATACATGAAGGCATTTCTGTTTCCTGCCTCTGTTATCTGTGGAGTTTTGTTTTTGTTTGTTCATAAAGCCCCAGTTCAAGAAAGAGTAAGACAGAGCTATGTGCTTTAAATCAAGCAAGCGGGTGTTGCGGCGGCAAGAAATGAGCACTATCGCATCATCGCACACTTGCGTAGGACCCTGCACACATTCATGCAGGAGCAGGTCTAAATTCGGGAGCCACTGAAGTGGAAACATGCAACTGCTTGTTGTGATCCTGAAGGGAATTAACCGGCTGTTTAAAATCAAGAGGAAAAGGAGGCGACTGTATACTGTTGCCATGGAACCACTCCTAGTAAGCCCTGAAGCGCTGAAAAAAGTATCCGCTCCTCAGATATGCTGAAAAAGGGGCTGAATTGCTGAATTGTAATAAAGGACACAACAGGCAGATAATTCAGAGCTCTGTAGTGTCTAAAACTATCAAAGAAAGAGTTGCATTCGCTTAAGCTAAGTCGTCATATATTTAGAAGGCTGAAATGTATTAAGAAGCCTCCTGTGCCCTAGTAACTACAGGAATTCTTCGGCAGATCTTTTTTTTGACCAACAAGGAATAAATTGTGAACTGTTTGCTCCCATTCAGTTCCAAGTAGCTGCAACTGCAGCAACAGGGGTAGGAGGACTGTAACTTTGTGTGCATTTGCCAGTCCACCCCCTGCACTGGAGCTGAAATAGAACAGTTATGAAGCTAACTTTTCCCCCCCACACACAGTATTAAATATTCTGATTGTAGGGAGGGGCTAACAGTTTACACAGAGGCAGGCTGACATTTAAGAAGCAGAAAATAAAATCAAAAGGAGGAGGGGGCATTTTAAAAACTCCCAGTTGGGGTTCCATGTGCATTCAATCTGTTTGTTATGCACAAATGTCATCTTGTAGAGCATGGGAAAGTAAAGGATACTGTACTGTCTAGTTTAACAGGGCATGGAACGTCAAGGGGCTGTGCTATCTAGTTAAACAGGGAGGGCTTCCTAGATCTGTGCTATCTAGTTGTAATTGGGACAGCTTAATAGATCTGTATAAGTTAATTGCCGGGGATAATCTCTGAGGCGCTCCACAGTCATGACATCATTGGGTTGTGTACACCTGATAGGTTGCTTGATGCACTTGTGACTTGAAGAAAGTCCACCCCCCACCTGAGGGGGTCTGCTTTCCTATGGTCAGTTCTTATGTACATCAAAACAGGTTGCAGCACACTCTAGAACTCCAATGTGATTCTTCTAAAGAACAAATGTTTATTATAAAGAATAACTTCATTACTAAGGTAAGAAGCAACCTGGCTAAGCCATTTATTAATATCCTACAACAAAGATCAAACAAGACCACAAGAGTATGTTTCTGCAGATATGCAACTGTTTAAAATTGCAAAACTGGCAGTCTTAGAGATGTTAGCACTGCGGCTTCTACTAGCGTCGGTTGTCTAGGAAAATGTTAGCTGAAAAATTGCCAACACAGTATTCAAATTATGAACATTATCGCAATGTGCAAGTATAGAGATTATTGGCTACCTGAACACCACTGCTAGTGGTGCCAGGAACTAAAATAATGTCTGACCCACATAATTGAACACATAATCTATGCAATGATTTACAGGAGGTAATATAGTAAATAATCATCCTGGTTCCCCTGACAGTGGTTCCTGAGTTGTATTAATCACCAACAAGAATCTGGTGACCCCGCTAGTCTCACTAACTTGTATAAAGGTACTCTCAAACTCACCCAGAAAAGTTGCCTTGCACTGAAAAATGCTTAAAATGCCTGAGCTGGATTCTAACATTACTGGAATTCAGTGGCACTAAATCAAAGCACCCACAACCACTTTGTGCTATTTTCTACCCAAAACAGTCCCACAGAGAAAAGGAAGCTCTATGGACAAAAATGAAGCCACCCAAATGTTATTTTATGGCCCCAGTTTCTCAAACTGCTGCTAGCAGCATGACCATCCCCCTACTTTTTCCTAGTTTACAAATCTCCTGCTACATGAGAGCTGCAAGCTAACAGGTTCTCAGCTCTCGCGAGATTTCGACCACCATCTTAGATGAGGATAAACAAACAAGATTTGACTAAATCCAACATATCTTGCAGTGGAGAATGGAGCTAGCAATTGCTACAGCTTCTCAAGGCAAAGTCCCCTAACTTTTAACACTGACCATGAGAGAGAACTGAAGAAACATGTTTTACAGAACAAAAAATGCTTCTGCCCCAAACTGCGTCTTATTACACAAGCAGCAATGCAGATGACCCCTCACTTAGCTTACCACAGCAAATGCAAGGATTAACTAAAGCATCCTGCCACCCCCCCCCCCAGGCACATGCCTACATCATCCCAGAGATAACCAAGGCATAACAAAAGAGTCAAAAAATGATACACAGCACTGTACTACAGTATATTGGGTCAACATACAAAGAAGTTTGATTAAAATAACTATTTGGGAAATAGTGAACTTTAATAGTTATTTCTTTCACTAATATTCAGTTGTGTTTTCTCTCTTAAAGGCACAATCACATAATAATTAAGGAGCTGCTACGATGTACTGTGTGTGACAAAAGTAATGCATACCAATGTGAACGCATGACTTGGCCCTATTAATTTAATAAAAAAGAGCTTGAACAAAATAATTTATCACATTTTTAAAATTTAAAGGACACTAAATTTAAAAGATGCTAACAGAGCCATGCATTGTCTGAGATCTGTCAGAGATGACCAAACAGATTCCACAGCCACAGTTACTTGGAAACACCTACCAGCAGTCCCAGGAGCTCAGTACATCAGGGGCAAAGGGACAGTGCACACTTTAATGCACAGGCACAGCAATAGCCTGTACAGTGCAGAACATTATTGATTACTGTGCAGGGGAAGAATTATGGGAAATAATATGGCCAAAACAAAGAGTTGCAGCTGAACCAAGGTTGCAGCACACCCTACACCTCCAGCATATTTAACCAAATCTAGAGGCAAAGGTAAGACTCATAATATTTCAGTATAAGCCATATATACAAAAATTATAGGACGATTGCCACTAAATACAGTATGCTATCAAAATCCAGCATTCCGGTTATCAGTTTGTGCTTACACCACTAGAATATACCAGGCAAAAAGTACAGAAAACTAATGCATGATGTTTAGCTTCTGAGTATATCACAACATCGGTTTACAAGGGTTTTAAGTTGAACAGTGCAATTTACAAGTAAGGAGACTGACTACCTGGATATCTCTGCTAGCAGTTCCAGGAGCAAACATCCATAAAGTATCCACTGGGCCTTATGTAAGGAGATTTGACTACTTGGATACCCCTGCCAGCAGTTACAGGAGCAAATGCTTCCCTCCCCCCAAAAAAAGGCTCATCAAATTACTCATACAAGGAGAGCAAGGCATATATCAACCTGGCATCCCTTACAGTGGTGTCTGAGTGCAGAACAGTGGCCCTACCTCCATTCCAGGTATCCCAGTCTCTGTGGCATGTCACCATTCAAACGGCCGCTAGCTCCATGGTGGAACCCGACTGAAATGCGGCTTTCCGCAACCTCCATGCTACTGTTGCACCCCATACAGGGTATTTAAGGCTGCGGACCAACATGGAGCCGACCACATTTTTTTATGGCCCCCAGGTCTGTAGAAATTCCCAAATGACTCACTCCTCTCCCCCTCATCTCTTCCAGTCTGAGATATTGCTCAGCATAGGAGCAGCCCTTTGATTGGCTCCCAACACTCGAGACACCTCAGGCGCCATCTTTCTGAGGGGCAAAACAGTGGGATCTCGCTATCGTGGAGATCCCATGATAACTACCACCTATGCCCCCAGCAAGCTGAAATACAGCAACATTTCAACCACCAAGCACAAACAGGAGACAAATAGATTGTTCGGTTGAGGTCTAGAAAGATACCTCAAAGGAAAAGAAGTTAAGATACCAAAGACCAGTCAAACAGATCCACTTATCTGCCAGCTAGACAAACATGCCATTCTCATTCCTTTCAAGACAAGATGGGGCAATTACAACTACAGGCTACACTACTACAGGCAGCCATGCCCACAAAAAACACTGCATCAGATATCGAGCCAGAAGGGTTCCCAAGCAAGATGGAGGAAACTACTCCCCCCACAGAACCCAGTTGAAACAACAACTACTATTGCTACAAGCAATACCAAAACATTCCAGTCGGTGTCCAACTACTACTCTTCACGCAAGCATAGGAAGCAAACCACACAAGACAAGTGGTCCTACAAGTAATAGGACTAAGATATGTGATACAATTTTCTCGCATACCAACCAAGAATCTTCTAGTTCTATTCTCTGTGCCAAAAAACACATTACCCCGACACAAGTCCAAACAGTACTGACTGACTTACTGCACAACAAGACCATAGACAAAGTAACACATTACAAAAAAGGGGAAAGGAGGATACTCCATATTTGACAAGGTACCCAAAAAAGGGACCAGAAGGCTACGCCCAGTTCCAGATCTAAACAATTCTGTACAATTCAAACCCTAGAAATGGAAACAATCAGGTCCACCCTCACGGTTATAAGCTCAGGAGATTACCTAACCACTACATTTGTAGGACACGTCATCACACTACAAATTCCATTGATTTCACGTATTGGGAAACAATACCAATACAAGTGTTACCATTCAACCTACCTTCAACCCCAATCGTGTTCACGATGGTAACAATAGCATTCGCAGCAAAAAAAAAAGAGTTAAGGGCATACAAGTAATACCTTATTAAACGACTGGCTGATCAAGACCAGAACAGTAAAACAGTCCATTCGAGAACAAACATGGTAGTACACTGCCCACAAAATCGCATCTGTGTAATAATCTATCAAAAGCTACCTATCATTCCTAGCCAGTCTATAGATAGTCTAGGCTCATTGATCAACACAAATCCGGATCTCGGCAACACAGTAAATGCCCAAGTCCACTCAATTATTGCACAGAATACACAATTACAGAAACACAGAACTTTAAGCAGTTTAACAAGTACAGTATGCGCCACTTATATCTGCTCCGTTTGTACTGGACATCTGCTTCTAACGGATGTTTTACATTTTCCAAATGCCAGTCGCTATACTTTCAATGTTAAAAATAGCAGTTAAAGCGGACCTTCAATTCCGGCAGTAACGGCCGCTGGAGCTTTAAATCTAGTTTATGACAGTACTTAATCTGCTGATCCAATGCCTAAATTAAAATGACACTCTTAACTGATGGCCAGTCAAATCTACAGAATCTAGCTGCAAAGCTACATGTCAGGACAAAACTTACATGAATCATAGCTTACGAGCTACGGCGATCACGCTCCTCAGCAGTGCAGGACTTGAGGGCCGACAGATCATTCCTGTGATTGGCCACAAACAGGAATTGTCTTTGAAAAGTTATTGGGCACCATCAATCTCTGAAAGAAGTCAGTGGAGCGGCATCCTTTCTGGAATGAAACAACCCGCCGACACACAGACTCGAACCGCACTTCCTCTCGATGAGGTCACAGCACCAGTGATTGGAATCCCTGTCATAAGTTCCCCATGCATGAGTAAATGAGTTGCTGAAATGATGCAGCAAAGGAGCTTTTCACATGTCTTTAACTAGTAAATGAGTGGTGCTTTTTGGAAGTTGGCTGTTAGAATAGTCTGAACAAGTACCGCTTGCAGTGATACCCTTTTTTTTTTTCCACATTGATGTACCGGATGGCGCTTGTAATGGACAGATTGCTTATTGTCAAATCAGTCCATTACAAGCGGCGCATACTGTACTAGGAGTAATGTCATCATTGATAGACATAGTGCCATGGGCCAAGTACAACATGAGAACTCTCGTACCATTCTTGAGCAAACAGGGCCCAGCGCATGACATAGGCTTGGCACGGACATTAACACTTTCACCCTCCCTGATGGCACTAGCATCTGCCAGACGTGGAGGAGAACTACAGGCACACTCATGCAGACCCCCATTCCTGACATTCTACACTGATAGAATATCCCTTAGACCTATAATGTCATTCTGACCAATAGTATCATTGACAGTCCACGTCAATCAAACTATTGATATATCTGCAGAACCCCCTCGTGGGAAATACAAAACATCCCTCAGCTTAAAATGCTGGGTATGAAAAGGATACTCAGCACATTCCTATCAAGGACAGATGAAATATACAAAACAGACTGTTCATAATGCTGCATAGAAAAGGAAAACCAGCTTCAAAATCATTGATTACCATGTACCTTAAAATAGCAATCACGGAACCATACAGAGTGAATAGCTCGACTGCACCTAGAGATCTGAAGGCTCACTCTACCAGAGCAATCGCAACTTCCTGGGCAGAGAAAAATGGGAATACTGCAGAAGAAATCTTTAGCAGCATGTAAGATCTAGGTACAAGACAACACGTCTGATCCACCCTAGCACAGGATTACTGCTTTTTAATGATCCATGATGTCATGACTGTGGAGTGCCTCAGAGATTATTCCCCACAATGGTAGTTTACTCACCTGGTAAAGGTGATTGTGGGGGAATACATCTCTGAGGCTCTCCACATCCCGCCCAACAGACGTGTGAAAGACTCAACAAGTTTTCATACATTGTATGAATGTATGATACTCGCTATTACAAATTAGCAGGTTTGGACATCACCGACGTCTATGTATTGTGTAATAACAAAATAACATTACACAACAATTTTGCTACTGCTAAGTGGTCACTACATATCTACACTCATTAACAGCAAAAGGTATTAGATTATTGTTACAGATACAGCTTTGGAATACATCAAACTGACCATAGGAGAGCAGACCCCCCCTCTCAGGTGGGGGATGGACTTTCTTCAAGTCACATGTGCATCAAGCAACCTATCAGGTGTACACAACCCATGATGTCATGACTGTGGAGTGCCTCAGAGATGTATTCCCCCACAATTACCTTTACCAGGTGAGTAAACTACCATTCTGTTGTAACAGGGTCAATGGGTTGTGCAATACAGTTGTAGCAGGGAGGGCTTAGCAGATCTGTACAAATTCATATTGTTGTAAAGAAGAGAGCTTAACAGAGCTTAACAAGTTAATTCTGTTACACTCTGCGCTATCTAGTTGTAACAGGGAGGGCTTAGCAGATCTTTCCTAATTCATTCATTCTGTGTAATGGGGAGGGCTTGATAGATCTTTACAAATGTATTCTGTTGTAAAAGGAATTACTTAATAGAACTAAACAAATTCATTATGTTACACTGTGCTACGTAGTTGTAACAGGGAGGGTTTAGCAGATCTTTCTTAATCCATTCATTCTGTCGTAACGGGGAGGGATTGATAGCTTTCAATTCATTTGGTTACATTCCGTGATAGCCGGTTTAAACAGTGAGGGCTTAGCATATATTATCTGGTTTTAACATTGAGGGCTTATCAGAACTTAACAAGTTCAACTAACTGTTGGGTCCTGATAAGAAAAAACTAAAACCAAAGGGAAAAATAAATTAAATAAATTAATAAATGAATGAATGAAAAATAAAATGTGGCATACGCGGAGTGGGTTAGCCTGGAAGAGAATGGAGTACACTGGATGCAGGAGATCAAGCAGAGAGCAGGAAGAGTATACAGGAACAACAAGAAGGGGGAGAATAATGGGTTGCAATGGATGTGGGGCAGCAGTTTTCATGGGCATATGATGGAGAATTGGAGAGTGCCCAGTATGTCAAACACTGGGGCAACTAGAGGTGGAACTAATCTGACTAAGAAGGGAGGTGGAGTGGAGGGTAGGGAAAAGGAGGGAAGAGGAAAGGAAAGAAGGAAGCAGAGACACAGGCAAAGCAAAGAGCTGGGACATGGATAGTGGGAACAGAAAAAAAGGGGGATGTGTGGAGGGATGGGAGAGACATCAGGATGTAGTGAGGGAAATACTTGGAAGGAGGTGTGGAGAAAGGGAAGGGTGGGGACAGGGAAAAGGGTAAGGACAAATGAAAGAGATAATCAAGCTGTGGGCAGACAGGCAAATACAGGAGGCAGTGTATGGGTATCAAACAGATACTCACCACTGGCTAATCTGCAGGGCATGGAGGAGCAAGAAAAAGGAGGGCTCTGAAAAGGTACCCAGGAGAATCAGTAGGAGGGGGCAGTAAGAGGATCAAGTGCAAGGGTAAAGGGGAGTTAAGGGGGATTCCAAGGGAAGTGGGGGAGGGAAAGAGGGCTAGAGAGTGTCTAGCAGAGGGATTAGGGTCAACAGAAGGTGGGGGGAAGAAAAAAAGGCAGAATGAGAGTCCAGCAGATGGGGAAGGAAAAGAGCAGCTGCAACCGGGGAGCATAGGAAAAAGGGGACCACAGGAGAGTCAGGGTGACAATATGGGGGAGCAAGTAAACAGTATTAGGTCAGGAGTCCAAGAAAGGACAAGGACAGAAGTCCAAGAAAGGAGAAGAAAAATGCAAGGAAGGGTACACAGTACAGGGGCACAGGGGCTCTAGCAGGGACTGAGAGTACAGACAGGGTCCTGGTCTTTGGTGACTCCATCATAAAGGGAATCCATTGGCTAAGAAAGGGGGTGGCCTATAAAAAGTGATCAGTCTTCTGTGAGCCAGGGATGGAGGCGAGAAGGGTGATGACTAAAATAAGAAAAGGCATTAGATTGCTGGAGGGTAAGCTGCACCTAGTCCTGCACCTAGAGACTAATGACCTGGTAGGAAACGATATAGGGGAGGTTCAAAGTAGGTTCAGGGAGATTGCCTGGGGATGCAAGGAGGAGGTTAGCTCTCTGGCTTTCTCTGAGGTCTTGCCTGTTCATTGTAGTAGCACTGCAAGGCAGCTGAGAATTAAAGATTTCAATCACTGTCTCAGGGACTGGTGCAAAGGGGAAGGATTCACCTCCTTATGGGAGTGGGGGGGGACACTTGGGCAGGGGAGAATCTATGCATGAAGGACAGACTACATGTAAATGAGGGGGCACCAGGGTATTGAGGGAAAAGTTGCAAAGTTATATAGACAGGGTCTTGGATGAGGATTTAAAGTAGAAGAGGGGGAGTACAAGACTAGGGAAAGGATGGTGGTAGTAGATGGAGGTTATTACCTAGTTAGCACTCCCCCACAGGAGGGGGCATGGGATACAAGGAGGAAAAAGTTAGAGTACAGGGGAAATTGGTGGAGGGATATGCTAGCAAACGCCAGGAGTCTGGGGGAAAAAAATGGAAGATCTAGAGGCAATGATGGTAGATGAGAGACTGGATCTGGTCACCATAATGGAGATGTGGTGGATGGAAAACCATAAATGGGAAGTGGGCATCTCGGGGTACAACCTTTTTAGAAAAGACAGGATGGGGAAAGGGGGGAAGGGTGGCACTATATGTTAAGGATGGGATAAAGACAATAACAGGGCAGGTAAGTCTAGGATTGCCTGAGGTCCTCTGGGACACGTTGCTAAAGAGGACTGGAGAGGCAATGGTATACAGGCCACCAAATCAAGGGGAGGAAGTGGGCAACAAATTATTACAGGAGGTACAAAGGATGGCAGGTAAGGGGGAACTCCTACTGGTAGGGGATTTAAATCTCCTTGATGTGAGTTGGGAGATTTCAGCATCTACATCAGCTAGGAGTAGGGAGATACTGGAATCACTACAAGAAGCACTCCTACATCAACGGGTAAGGAACCCACTAGGGGTGAGGCAACACTAGACTTAATACTGACAAATGAGGACAGTGTGGCCGAGGTATCTGTGGGGACAATCTGGGGGCAAGTGACCAGAGAGTCATTAAGTTTAGGATCAGGACAGGGAAGGAAGTGAGTTGAACCACCACGAAGGTAATGGACTTCTGGAGGGTGGATTTCAAAAGAATGAGAGAGATTTTTAGGATTCATATGGAAGATAGGAAACAGCTGGGAACAAGGAAGAACTATGAGGGCAATTAAGGGAGGACTTGTGAAGGCTGCTGAACAGTGCATTAGGAAGGGAGGAAAGAGAACACAAGGAAATGATGACAAGGAGGTATATATGGAAAAGCTTAAGGTGGCAGGGCAGATAATCAGGAGGCCGAAGGCAGATACAGAGGAGTAGATAGCAAAAGAGGCCAGAAGGGGAGACAAAAAGTTCTTCAGATACATCAGTGAGAGAAGGAAAAACAAGTAGGGTATAATGAGACTTAAAGAGGAGGGGGCAATCTCATAGAGAAGGACTCAGAAAAAGCAGACTTGCTAAACAGATATTTCTGCTCTGTGTTTACGGTTGAAAGGGAGGGATGTGGACCGGTATTGAAGGAGAGAGGCAATGAGGTTAGGGAGGTGGACAATAGCCCATTCAATGAGAGCAGGGTATTGGAGGAATTGGGGAAGTTAAGGGTGGACAAGGCAATGGGTCCATATGCCCTACATCCCAGGGCACTTCAAGAGCTTAGAGAAGAGCTGGCAGAACCTCTAACGAGGATGTTCAACCTATCATTGGACACAAGGAGGGTACCAGGGGACTGGAGAATGATGGATATAGTGCCAGTGCACAAGAGCACGGGAAAGGAGGAGCTGAGTAACTATCATCCAGTCAGTCTTACTTCAGTGGTAGGAAAGATTATGGAGGCACTGCTAAAGGAGAGGATAGTGGAATGCCTTGTAGAAAATGGGCTACAGGATGACAGGCAGCATGGGTTCATGGAGAGAAGGCCATGCCAGACAAACCTCATCAAATTCTTGAACTGGGTGACAAGGGAGTGTGATCAGGGTGGGGCAGTGGACACGGCCTATCTGGACTTTAGTAAGGTCTTTGACAGCATCCCTCACAGGTGGCCGATGAGCAAGATGGGCAGTTTAGGGGTAGGGGAAGAAATAACAAATTGGGTGGAAAACTGGCTTGGTGACCGGAGCTAAAGAGTGGCTGTAAATGGGGTTCATTCCAAAGAGGAAAAAATGACAAGTGGGGTATACCAGGGGTCAGTACTGTGGCTGCTACTCTTTAACATTTACATTGGGACTATTGCAGAGGGACTAAATGGGAAGGTGTGTCTCCATGACAAAGATCTGCAATAGAGTAGATACACGGGGGCTGGAGAGCATGAGAGAGGACCTGTTAAAGCTGGAGGAGTGGTCAGAGAGTTGGCAACTGAGATTTAATGTAAAAAATGTAGAATAATGTACATAGGGTACAAAAACCCAAGGGCTACATACACACTAGGAGGAGGAGAGGATGCTGTGTTAACAGAGCAAGAGAGGAATCTGGGGATTAATATTTTGGACAACCTTAAGGAGGCAAACAAGTGAAATAAAGTAGTTGGAAAGGCAAGCAGTATGCTGGCATGCATAGGGAAGGGTATCACAAGCAGGAGAAGGAAGATGATAATGCCCCTATACAGGTCAATGGTCTGACTCCACCTAGAGTATGGGGTACAGTTCTAGAGACTGCACCTAGAGAGGACAGTGATAGGGTGGAGAGAGTCCAGAGGAGGGCAACCAAAATGGTGCATAGTATGCATCAGAGGACATATGAGGAGAGGATGGAGGAGCCCAACCTATATCTACTGAAAGCAAGGAGAGAGAAGGGGGATATGATTGAAACTTTTAAATATCAGAAGGGAATTAAAGTGAGGGAAGGGAGTGTAGTCAAGATAAAAGACATTCCAAGAACTGGGGGGCACAGTTTGAAGCTGGAGGGCTGTTAATTCAGAGATAAAAAGAGAAGGCAATACTTCACTGAGGGCGGTGGTCCCCTGGAATGGGCTACTGGAGGGGGTGGTTAAGGCATCTACAGTAGGGGGTTTCAAGAGGGCATGGGATAGCTATATGGGTTTAAACAAGAGAGAAAGAGATAGATACCCTGATGGGAAAGAGGGGCCAGGAATCTATGGAGGTGAGGGAGGACACAGAAGTGGGGTATAGGGTGGTAGAGTCAGGGTTACCTATGGGGAAGGAACAAGGGCAAACTAGATGGGCCAATGGGATCCTTTTCTGCTGACAAAGTTCTATGATTCTATTATTCTATACTTGTGAGGGCTTCTGCTTTCTCATTTGGCAGGCATGCCCTCCCTTGTACTGCATTCAATTCTGTGTCTATGAACTACAGTATCTGGCTGGGTTCCAGGTGGGACTTTTCTAAATTAAATAGGAAACATCATTTTTGCAGCATGTAATTTAGTCTGAATTAAGTGTATTGGTTCATCCTGTGTTTTCCTCACATGTTAGCTAATTATCTAAATCAGTGAACACCGCTATTCCCTGCCTGTGCAAGTGTGCTGCTACCACTAGCAGGCACTTTGCAAACACTAGGTGCTAGGATCAGGCCATAATGCGTACTGTGAACCAGTACAGTGCAAGTCTTGAACCTCAGGTGTTTTTTGTTGTATGGTCTTATTGGGACATGAAGGTAGACATCTTTCAGATTCAGGGATCCTAGTCAATCCTCTTTTTGCCTGGATGGAATTCACTGTCTGCTGTGTTAACATTCTGGAACTTTTCCTTTTTCAGGCACCTGTTCAGGAACATTAGGTCCACAATGGGTCACCAGTCCCAGTTTTTGTGGAATGTAAGAGTGTATCTGAAAAGGAGTCTGTTTATCAGCTGGCTGACAGGGACCCTTTCCGTTGCCTTTAATTGCAGCAGCTTTGTCACCTCAAGATCCAGTAGGATGTTTTACTTTGTATTTCAAGCTGGAAATACACCGACAGAAACACAGAAACACAGAATTTGATAGCAGATAAGACCACTTGGCCCACCCAGTCTGCTGATTTTCCCTGTCTACTGCAATACTGCAAATTCTAATTGATCTCTGGCTCCCCTTTCCCCTACCACCAAGGTTCCCTTTCACCTATCCCATGCATTCTTGAATTCCATTACCATGTTTGCCTGCACCATCTCTGCTGGGAGACTGTTCCAGTCATCCACCACTCTTTTTGAGAAAAAGTACTTTCTCACTGAAGGGCTTAAATGGTTTTTATAAAAGATGCCAGCATTGCCTGTGATGGGGGGGATCTCAGAGTTTCTCCTAAATGTCACCAGTTTTACTGCACTCAGTGGAACAAATCTTTTTGTTTTAATCCACAGGTGAGAATGTTTAATGGAAGATGGAGTTTGAAGTACTGGGAGCTGTGAGAACCCTAACTTACAGGAGGGATTGACACTCAACACAGACTGATGTAACGGGCCCAGAGGTCCCTTAGAGGAAAGCGTGAGATGCTTGTTGGAACATTTAACAAACTCCAAACAGAGGAACTAGGAGTAACTCACTCAAGTAGCCAGCTCACTTATTTGGCTTAACTTTGCACTGGAAGCAGCAAGACAGGGTGTAAACCTTCAATTTTATAAACTGAAGGATTAAACCACGTCCTGTTGCCTCCAGGACCCAAACGTCTATGATCATTTTTTTCTCTTTCCTAGTGATATAAGACAGATGCTCTCCTACTGGCAATGTGTTTATGCTGACGTGGGCAGAACTGTCAGATGTTGGGCTTAGCTTAGGCTGTCTGGCTCCTCTTCTACCTCTGCCTCTCCCTCAGGCTCCTCTGAACTGGATATTCACTGTGCATGTAGTGTCTGCTGTAATAAGCCCTTCCAGTACCTCTCCTTCTATAGGGCATATAGGAAGTGGAGGACCTTTTTTAGTTATATCTGTAAAAGTTGCTTTTTGCTCATAAACATTTTCATGTAAGCCTCTGTTTTGTCCCTAATAACAGAAAGCGCTTCAAAGTGGAAACAAATTGATTTATTCTGCAAATCCTGGGTCCGATTTTAAAAGTGGGTTAAATCACCCTGCAAGGGACTTACGGCAAGGAGTTTGACACAAGGGGCAACTTGCATCAGACTTTGTGACAAATGCAATTTTACAATGACGCTTGCCACAAACCCTCTGCCGCAAGTCCCTTGCACTGAACATATCAAGTTAGACCAACTTTCCCCGGTTTAACTTTGCACCATCAGGGGACCCATATTACGGGGTTTGCACCCAAACTTTTGTGCAAGCTGCTGTAAAGTGATGAAAATGTCGCAACTGCACTAGCCCTTGTAAAACTGGGCAGCATTGTGTCAACGGGCTTTAGCACAGCTGTGCCAAACACTACGGTTGATGCAGGGCTTGACGGAAGCTCTGTGTCAACCTACAATAATCGGGCCTCTTGTCTCAGAGTTGTTGAACTGAGCCACACAATTGTTCTGACTTGAGCTTCATTAAGCTAGGGCCCTAAAAGAAGTGCTATTATCGATAGCCATTTGGAACTGGTACACTGCAGCTTTGAGCCCAGACTTCACAGTATGTGCCAGATGTGTCTCTTCCTGCAAGGGCAATCTATGACACATAGGCAGGATTGTATTTCATAGTGCCTGCTAATAGGATGCTGTACAGCTAAGATAGGCTGCCTGCCTCAAAGTAGGGTTGAGGTAGTAGGGTTGCATAGTATGTGATCCAGCTTTCTGGAATCCTTGTTAGGAGTTGTAGATGCCAGGGGAATACTTGCCTTTTAACAGGCAGCTGCCTGGATCACTCCCTCATGGTTGAGGGGGGCAGGGTGTACAGGAACTCAGAGCCCTCCCTGTATACCTAGTATCTTTTTTGCAACCTTTCCATCAAAGGCCAGAGCAGGAAAAACTGCCACATTTGTTTGCTGTCCTCCACAGGAGGCATCCTTTTCTCTGACACTGGTTGCTCTGACTGGTGCAGAGGAACTGTGGTTCGCTGCACTGGTTGCATGGACTCCCTTGTCAGCAGAGGAACAGTGAAGCATTTCTCCTTTTGTTTCTTTTTCCCAGACATTGAGGGCAACAGCTGTTCAGAAGACCTTTTATGTTTCTTGCCATCATTTACATTAGGGCGCCCCCTACCATATGCCCTGCACTCAGTACTGGGATTCAACAATGGCTTAGCACTTTTACTAGTCTCCTTGAGCAGAGCTGACTTTTTGAGCACTTTTCGAATCTGAGGTATGCTTCAAGGATAGGGAACTGTCCAATGCATTCCTTCTTACCATCAGAGTAAGCACCCTCTTCATATATAGGTTTGTGCTTTTTGTAGGATAAAACTGCTGTGACACTAGTACATCCTAGGGCAGAGAGTGACTGCCATTTAGCGGCCCATTTTTTGGTTTTGCACAAAAAACTTTACAGACAGCACAGTTTTCAAACTCGCAATCCAGGCCCAAACCAACAAAACATAGTTTGTGGTTGTCTGTGTTTGCCAGAAACAGTCTACTATAAAAGCTTTAGGGCTTATTAATTTTTCAGGCCTCTCAGTTAACATAAAACAAACTAAAAAGGGCACCAGAAATGTTTTTAGTTGTTGTGAAGAAAACACTATAAGAACAATCATTTTAAAAATAAGGCAAATTTAAAATAAAGTAAAAACCATTTTGTTTTTAGTCAGTTTCAATTGCATGAACCCAAACTGGAAACCACTGAAAACCGTGGTTTCCTCATTTCCAGGAACTGATGTGACACTGAGGAAAAACCACAATATACAGTGAAACCACTTATTAGCTAACTAATTCATATTATGGAACAGCGAAATAAAATTACAAAATAATAAGCAATAAATGCATTATTTATTCAGATGTAGCCACAAGGACTGGAACAGGGCTCCGGGGCAACTGAACTCTTCAGTGAGAAATAAATCTGCCGTTGGAGTGCTGGGAGACTCATTACCACACAGAAGGGTTTGAACTTCAGTCTCTTGGGCAACAACTCAGGATGGAGATTAATGCTGATTGTATGACATCACTAATAAAACTCTAACTGCTACAGAATGTGTACTTATTCATTACATCAAGCATTATAGTGTTCATTCATGCCTTTCACTGTTTACTGGCAATAAACGGAATCCTTAGTATGGACTCAACCTGCTCAACTGGATAAACCTTTGGTCTTTTCCTGCCGCCATTGTCTATGTTTCTATGTTTCCATGCTCACATGAATCTTTTTCTTTGCACCTAGTGCCACACACTGGGGAGACCTCCACCCATAGAGTGTAAAAAGTAGAGGGACCATTGGATAGGCCCACTTGCATCACTGTAGCACTTCTTGAAATGCTAGCGACTTCACTACAGAGAACTATACGGGCCTGAGGGGACTAAATCTAGTTGGATTTGGCTACTGTTAACTTTGGGTCCTATCCAGGAAGCTGTATTATGTAGTACTGAAACTCAGAAGGCATGCATCTATGTGCATGAGTACTTACAAGTCATGGAGCAGTGCCTGTGGAAGAGTTCCAGCGAGTTAGCAGTTAAGCAAGCCAGTGTAGTGATGACCATTGCAATTCAGGCTTTGGCTGAAAGCGTTCCATTCTGGTTTGATATCAGAAACGTTTTTAACAAGAATTAAACATAGAGCTCAATCCAGTTCATTAAGATGAATTAAAGTTTTGGTTTTGTGTATTCTGCTCCCAAGTTTCAGCTGCTTTACTGTAGATGCAATTAGGCTAATTAAGAGTAAAATTCACACGAAGGATATGCAAAGCAAGACACGTTAATCTTTAGCATTTATTAAAAAATTAGCACAAGGGAGCTCTCAATGCAAATAGACCATGGTACACATTAAGTATTTAGCTATAAAAACTGTGATAACGTGATTAATGAAATGCAAATGATCCAGCTGCTTCCAATTACCTCATCCATAAAGACCATACTTTCTGAAGCAGGGAGGTCTACAGGCCCTCCTGCCACTAGAATGATCAACATTCAGTTTAATACCGCTTAGCATGGCAAGTCAATGATTCCTGGGACAACAGAACAATCTATCTAAGTACCATCAAAACAACTCAGGCCAGAAAAGCTCACTTGAAATTATTTTTAGATGTTGCTATTCTAAGAGTAAAAGCATGATTCTGAAGTGCCTGGAGAAGGAAATCATTTTGTGGTTGGTTAAGTAGATGTAAAAAATAAATGAACTCTGATTCTTAAGGGGATTTGTTTATGGGGATTTTAAGTAATGCTGAAACTGAAAGCATATCTAGGGCACACACATGATGCCATCTTGAGTTTTGTTTTGGCTAGTGGTTGTTGCAGACATTTCTGCTTGCCTAGGATTACTAGTGGTTCTATTATTTCCAGAGAACTTGTTTAACATAGCCCTGTGAACATGCATGTGCACAGTGGCGGAGCTAGATGGGGGGCTTAGGGTTTGGTCGCCCCTCCTGGCTGCCCCTGTGTGAGTAGTGGTGCCCCACCACCATCTTTATTCACTGTTTAGTGCCCATTGTGGAGCCTGTGATTGACTGAATGGCCCCCCGGGCTCCCAAATGCTCCCAAACCTGGCTCCGCCACTGCATGTGCACTGACAAGACATAGAGGTTACTTACCTGTAACCATACTTCTACTACAGGTATTTAGTTCACATCCACGTTATGGCAGTTCCACTGGGCATAGCTCAGTCAGTGGATGTTTTCCAAGCTTAGCTCCTCCCACCCTCCCACTCCCATGCTGTCCTCTGGCTCTGCTCCTTTTAACATCAGAGCTTGTACACTGGAAGCAATGATCCATGCGCAACTTGTGAGGGGAAGGTCAGGTGGGTTGTGTAGCTATGAATTGAATACCAGTAGTATATAAGTATAAGTAGCCACTATTTCTACCAACTGGGATTCAGTTCACTATCGACACCATGGCAGACTCCTAGCAGTCCTCCTAGAGGAGGGGACAAGGCACGTACCCCAACCATTTGGAGAACAAAAACTGAGTCTACAAATCCAGCGCCACGATGATTGAGCTTATCGATGCTGTAGTGGATATGAATGTATGGTTAACAGTGGAGGATTAAGGGCCCCCTCTGCACTCAATTTTTTCATTGAGTCAGTACGGTACTTGCGTGGACGTCACCATGCAGACGCTTCCACCACACATTGAAATGAGCAGCACAGTACCCCTGTAAAGCACCAAACAATGACATATTACCAACGGAGATATTTTTTGCACACTGTGTCAACTACAAAGTAACTGAAACAGTTTTCTGGCCCTGGTGCTGATGAGGGTCTCGATGTTCCAGATCAAATTCAGCAAACAAACAACCATTTTTAGTGGGGGCTCTGCCCTCCCTGCTTCTGCACTTGGAACCAAACATTTTTGTAAAAGTCATATTTTTTATTTAGTTGGGGCTCCCCACACACACACACACACGCCATTTCTGTAGTTGGAAGCTGTTATTAGGCCAGTATAGCAGTTAACATGTCTTTAAATGCCATAATATTTCTTTTTTTCAGTAGTCAGTTGTTTAACTTTTTGTCTTAAATCTCAGTACACACCAGTATCCCATTACTTACCTACTTGTGTTTTGCAAAACTTGCAATGTGCAGTGGGTGGAGACTGCTGCCATCTTACAGTGCCGTAATTCCCCATGCCAATGTCTGAGCACATGGGGGGTCCTTAATCCTCCGGTAGCACCAATGTATGAGCACTGGACCAGGTAGCAGCCCCGCAGATCTCCTCGACTGAGATGCACCTGGCAGCAGCAAAAGGGGCCTCAGTATGTTAGCCAACTCGGTTAAGAAGGGGGATAAAACCTTTTATAGATACATTAGGGAACAAAGAAAGACTAAGGCAGGGATACTGAGGCTGAATAAAGAGGAAGGTGGTTGGGCAGAGACCAACAGTGAAAAAGCAGGGATACTGAACGAATACTTCTGCTCAGTATTCACAATGGAAAAGCAGGGGGAGATACCTAATCCAGTCAATAGAAGCACTCTGGATAGGGAGGTTGATATTAGTCCTTTCACAGAAGAAAGGGTTCTGAAAGAACTCTTAAAACTGAAGGTTTATAAAGCAATGGGGCCTGATGGGATTCACCCCAGAATTCTAAAAGAACTAAGGGAAGAACTAGTAACACCACTGACTACCCTTTTTAATAAATCATGGGAGGATGGTGTGGTACCTGAGGACTGGAGGAGGGCAGATGTGATTCCCCTTCACAAAAGTGGGAGCAAGACAGAGGCAGGAAACTACAGACCAGTCAGTTTGACCTCTGTGGTAGGGAAAATGATGGAATCACTTCTGAAGGAAAGAATTGTTGAGTACCTAGAGGCCAGTGGGGCACGGGACCCAAGGCAGCATGGATTCACAGCAGGAAGGTCATGTCAGACAAATCTAATTAATTTTTTTGACTGGGTAACCAAAGTAGTAGACCAGGGAGGGGCTGTGGACATGGCCTACCTAGACTTTAGCAAGGCATTTGACACAGTCCTGCACAAAAGATTAATAAACAAATTAGCCAGCCTAGGAGTGGGTCCCAAGGTGGTAGCCTGGGTAAAACACTGGCTGGACAACAGGATGCAGCGGGTAATAGTAAATGGAGTCCACAGTGAAGAAAGGGGTTACTAGTGGGGTACCGCAGGATTCAGTACTGTGGCCAGTCCTTTTTAATGTCTTTATAAGTGACATTGCAGAGGGACTGGAAAGGAAAGTATGTATCTTTGCAGATGACACAAAGATCTGCAACAGGATTGATGTGCAAGGTGGGGTGGAAAGGATGAAAAGGGACTTGGCAAAGTTGGAGAAATAGTCAGCTGTATGGCAGCTTGGATTCAGTGCAAACAAGTGCAAAGTAATGCACCTGGGAAACAAAAACCCAAGGTAAGAGTACACAATGGGTGGTGAGATACTGACAACAACAAAAATAGAAAGGGACCTGGTGGTAGTCATATCAGATTACTTAAAGGTGGACCAGCAAAGTGGGAAGGCAGTAAGAAGGGCTGGGGGTATATTGGGATGCATAGGGAGAGGCATCACCAGTAGAAAACAGGAAGTTGTTGGCTCTCTGTACAGACAGTTGGTAAGACCTCATCTGGAGTACTGTGTACAGTTCTGGAGACCCCATCTCTGCAAAGACATAGAGATGGTGGAGGCTGTCCAAAGGAGGGCAACCAAAATGGTGCAAGTTCTGCACCAGAAGACAAATGAAGAAAGCCTAAAGGAGCTTAAGATGTATAGCCTCGAGGAAAGAAGGCGGGGGGCACATGACAGAAACGTTCAAATACCTCAAGGAAATCAACAAAGTCCAAGAGGGTAGCATCTTTCAGAAAAAGAGATGTGCAAGAACAAGGGGGCACAATTTGAAGATAGAGGGGGGTGGATCAGTGGTAATGTGAGGAACAGAGAGGGTTGTAGATGCATAGAATGGCCTTCCTGAGGAGGTTGTAGAGTCAAAAATGGTGGGGGAATTCAAGAATGCATGGGACAGACATAAAGCATTTCTAGTGGGGGGTAGGAGGAAGTAGGCTGTTGGTTAACTAGGATCTTCAGCTTATCCGTTAGGTATGGAAATGGGCAGACTAGATGGGCCAAGTGGTCCTTATCTGCCATCAAATTCTATGTTTCTATGGTGGAATTAGCCTTCAACCCCTTGGGCGGCCCCCTACGAGCTAATCTTTAGCACAGATCGATGCAGATATCCATAAGCCAAACCACTTGTTTAGCTACAAGTCTGACAGAAACAGCTTCAACATAGATAATGAATATTTTATTTACTAATTTATTTCAAATGTTTTACCAGGAAAGACATACTGAGCTGGTATTAGCCCATTCCCAGATGCATTCTGGGGGAGGGGGGAGGAATAAATAGAACAATGATATACAAGAGTGAAGCAATACAATAGTAAAGTAACACAATAATAAAAATATGATAATAAGCAACGTCAACAATAAACTGGTGTGCAAAGTTCTGTGTAGGGAAGTAAACTACGAGGGGGAAGGGGAAAATTATTTAACCAGGAAAGGCACACTAAGCCAGAGCTTGTTTCCAGGTGTGACCTGGAAGCTCAAGGAAGTTAAGTGACTTGCTCAGGGATGCACAGTATGCAAGTGGGGGCTGTGGGATTCAAATCCAGGTCTCCAGGATTGCAACTCAGAGCCAACCACAACACCATACTGTCTCCCGGTGTGAGATAAAGTGTTGAGTAAGAACACTTGGCAGAGTACAATATGCAGTATAGCATTTAAGGTGGTAGTAGGAATATAATTTAGGCGGGTAAAACAGTTGCACTAATGACTGTACAGGAGAGAGGACAAAACAGAGAAATGGAGAGCATGGGCTACAGCCTAGAGCCCAGTACCAGGGGCAGCTGCAGGAGTGAGTGGAGAGGTCACAGAGGAGAGATTTGAAAGTGAGGGGGGGGAAGGGGGGAAGTGAATGGTGAGAGGGAGAGAGCCTCATAGATTGGTTTGGGGAATTCGAAGGGAAAGGCAGTTTGACCAGCAGGGGATGTCAGGACGAGAGAGCGGGAGCCAGCGCTCCAAAGGAATAAGAGGTGGGAGGGGGGTGAGAATGAAAGCAAGGTAAAAAAAAGAGAGAGAACCAAAACCAGAATTTAGAGACACAGGAGACACGAGTGGACCTCTGGCATCGAGGGATGGGGATGGATAGGAAGGAGTGAGCGGTGGTGGGTGTCAGAGGGGCAGTCCAGTGCAAAATGACAGAAGTGGAAAAAGGAATCCAGTCTGGCAATGGTGTTGGGAGCAGCACTGTTAATGACAGCATAGCTACAGATGGGGAAAAAAACTCTTCAATATGATCTCTTTCTGTGTAGTTAGTGGGATACTCCCTTCGTTCCTGTAAAGCACACCACATTTTGGGTGGAGCCTCTGGTGGATGACATTCACATGGAACGAGAAATCAAGGAGACAATCCAGCCAGACCCCAAAGTATGAAAAGACATCCTCAATCGCACCACCATCAACGGTGAGGAAGAATAGGAAGGGGAGAGCCTAGCGAACCTCTGCATAGTGCCAAAAGTCAGAGACATCATTTTCTTGGCACTGACGGACAGATGATTAGCCTGGAACCAAAGTTGGATGTTAACAATGTTCAGCTGGAGCTTAGCAATAAGGTTAGAAGCAGAGGAGCTAGAGGCAAACAGAACCGTATCATCTGGGTACATATGTGTAACCCCTAGGTGGCACTATCCCCCATACCAGGCATTCCAGCAAATTCATGTCTCCCACTGCTCGTTCCATCAGTCGCTGGAAGGTGGCTGGGGCACCCGATATCCCCTGTGGCATTCTCAGGAATTCATAGAATCCCAAAGGACAGATGAAGGCTGTCTTCTCACGGTCCTCCGGAGCCATTGGAATCTGGTAATATCCACTGCGAAGATCCAACACCGAGAACCATTTGCTCCCATTCAAACAATCCAGAGCATCTTGTATATGGGACATGGTGTATTGATCGGGGATGGTCCACTGATTCAGAGTTCAATAATCAACACACATTCTCACAGATCCATTCTTCTTATGCACAACCACAATGGGAGAAGCATATGGGCTCCTGGATTCTTGTATCACACCAGCCACGAGCATTTCCTACAAGTGTCTTTTCACATCGTCTATGCCTGCAGGGGCTAAGCATCGAGACCTCTCTTGAAACGGCCGTTCATCGTGCAGACGTATGTGATGCTCCACACCCTGGACACATCCCACATCCCATTCCTTCAATGAAAACACTTGATCTCTCTGGGCAAGTTTCAGGCTAATTCTAGTCTTCCATTCAGCTGGCAATGGGGAGTCACCAAAATCAAACAAGGTTGGGAGTCACTCTATCTGTCTTGCCAGGGTGCTTGTTGCTGGGCAACACTGCAGTGTCTGCACAGTGTACCATAGCTAGGGTGCATCCTCTGTTCACCCGGATCTCCTGGTCTGATACATTATGAATCTGGACCATCACTCATTGTGCATATGCATGAGCACAAGCTGGCAAGATGCTGGGCTTAACCAATAATCCTTCCGGCAATTTTCCATCGCCTGGTGCGTCCAACATCAGTATTTTGTTCTTGACATCTTTACGGAGGTGGACCTCTCCTTGAACGGTGCACTGGGCGTTAGGGGCCAGTACCATTGAATAGAGATCCTTCTTCCACACGACCCCTACCGGTTCATCCTGTTCCACTCCCTTGGGGTTCTTTTGCAAATCATAGGTCCTCTTGATCAGAGTGGGAATTCTTAGGGCCCTCCTAGTCCATCACCCTTGTTTCTCATGACAGAGTTGTGCCAGTCTCCTAAGCATCTGGGCATTGGTCCCAATTAACAGGGGAACCCCATCATACAGTCCAGTAGGGTGGAAACACTAAGGCCAGTGTCTCAACTTGCTCCTCTACACCAGTTACAGCTGCAGGAAATGACCACCAGAGGTGGACATATCCTAGATAGGGATAAGACTTGTCGATCAGCCCCCCACACATGTAGGCTTTCCAGGGATTGTAAGGGCACAGCAGATAAGTGTTTGTCATACCAGTCCTTAAATACAATGGTCACTTGCGACCCACTGTCCAGTACAGCCCGAGTAGGAATACCATTCACAGCCACCGTTGTCTCCATTGAAAGGCCCACTATTTTGGACCAGTCTGGAGGGACAGCAGCATGGGCCTAGAAAGATGATTTAGCCACATAGGGATTTGAGTTACTACTTTTGAATCCTCACTGCGGTCATTTTGGGTACTCCTTGATCGCTGATTCATTCTCCAAAGCTGTCCTTGAAGCCTGTATTCAACTTTATCTAGGTCTTTTGTGGACCGGCATTCTCTCTTCATATGCCCATCCTTCCCACAATTATGGCAAAATATGTTTTCTGGGATTTGGGGTGGCCAAGGCATCATACTGGGAGCTGGGGCGGTGGTACTACCAACTGAAAATCTTGGTGCCATCTCTGTCTGCTGTGTGGTGAACATTTGGAGACATCTCACCAATTCTCTTACTTCCATAGTCAAGGCATCGAGTTTCGAGCTGCTGTCAGCGGGAGATGCCTGGGTGGATACCCTCACCGCCATAGCAGATGCAGTTGGATAAGGGTCGGTGCCTGTACTTGCAGGAGTGGCCTTCATAAAGAGACTGTTTTTTGTTTCCCTGAACTCCCTCAGCAGTTCATCCCATGGTGGCACACCCTCATTGGTCCCCACTTCGGAAGGGCCTTCCGATGCTGTGATCACTTGGGCTGCGCCCACCCTAGAATTACAATCCCCCTCTTCATCTTCAACCTCCCAGGGTTCTTTTATCAAGTCACAATAGTCCGGTGGGTTACCCCTTCTATCTGGTAGCCTTAATTGAAGGAGTTTCAATTTAGAATGTTTTGCATATTGCCGTATGTACCCCAACCTCACATGGTTTAAGTCGCTGGCAGCTACCCCACCTTTTCGGTAAGCCTTTTGCAGCGCTCTTTCCAGACGAGTAACATATGCTGACAAACTTTCCCCTAGCCATTGTTTTGTACCTCGAAATTTCCACATCAAGTTCTCCCCTGACTCAGTGCTCCCAAAATTGCATTTGATTGCAGATAGGTACTTCTGAGCAGATGCATCAGGATTTGTGGACCTCAGAAATGTAATGACCTCTAGGACGGGACCCCTCAAACTTTCTATGATCTTTTTCCATTTCTCAGCCTCCACACACTGCCATTCAGGTAACAAAGGGGCAACACAATCTATCCAGGTCTCCCAATCATCCTTCCCTTGGGGGGTTGGGAGGGTGCCGGAGAAGATTCTCAACCTTCCGTAAGAGTCGTGACTAATGGCAGGTACAGACATAGGAGCCAGCACTGGCATGGGCATAGAAGGAGGGGCAATAACGGGTGCTGGAGCGGGAAGGGGTGTTGGGGGAGGAACACCCCCAGGTGGCAGGAATAGTTTCTTTAAATCCTCCACAGTTTTCCCTTCCTCCAGCAACAACTTAGCAAATTTCTCCTCAAAAGTCTCAGATAGTGGGGGGGGCTCATTCTCCCCCGGGTCTTTCCTGTCTTTAGTTATCACTCTCCAGGCAGTGAGGGCTCCTTCGGGGGTGATATTCCGTGGCACTTTGGAACTGTCTACTAGGTCCTTACACTCTACTAATGCCATGAAACTTTGGGCAAGCAGATTAGCCTGTCAACCCACCACCACAGGGTTTTGTAAACATTCAACCTTGGAAAGTACTCCCTCTACAGTGTCCTTATTGGTACCCAGGGGAATATCCAGGATAAGTATAGCATTTTGGGGGTCGATCTCCTGCCCAGCACACCACCACACAACTGGTGTACAGCCACTTCTGTTGGGGTAGCCATTTATGTTTGAAAATAATTCGTAGTTTCAGCCACTAGAAGACACAAAATCCCAGTGGTGAGCCTCCAAGATGTAACCCCTAGGTGGTGCTATCCCAAGGGCTACTACCCTTGCCTGCTTGGCTAGTAGCAGGTTAAGGGGCCTGAGTTCTGAAACGGGTGCCTCCAACCAGAGGTCAGGGTGGGTAGTGGTCAAGCTAACCTGGGCACAGCCCTCTGGGACACTGTAACCCCCTCTTTCCCCTCTAGTGGCCTGAACAATGTACAATAATCACTTTCACAATACCCCTGGTACACTACACAAGTGCCCACACTGTTTGCACTTACCACCAGGGCTGGTTCCTCTGGCTCGACCCTGGGGACCCCCTGTAAAACAAGGTTAAGCACAGCAAATAGCAACAGTACAGTACTTTGAGCACAAACTGGAACCACAGTCAGATTACATGCAGAAAAAGTTAGATCTGATTTTTTCAGGGGACTTGCACAAGGGGGGGGGCAAAATCAGGTTAATTGGCTTAAAGGTTATATCAATCAAGCAGTTATGCATGTGCTTTGAGTCCCCCCACACAGTCCACCTCTGGGTACCCAGGTGGAGAAGAGATGGGCTAGCCAGGACAGTTGCCCGGGGTTGCAGCTGGTTGGGGCCCTGTGATGGAACACACAACATGCACAGTACACAATATTTGTAATTCGGAGCCATAGGGCTCAGTTTGTAAAGGAAACGAAACAACAAGACAATCAGATGACAAACTCAGATTAAGCTGTTGTTGCAGGGAGCTACCCTGGTATTTACTCACGATACCCAAGACTGAACACAGGCTGGATGAAAACCAAGATTGCAGGTGGTTAATCTGCAATGCCAGGAGAAGCAGGGCCCACACAAGTTGCAGAGGCGTCGTTCCTGTTCGAGCATGGAGCAGGGGGTTGATCCCCAGGCAGGGCTCTCATCAATGGCTTCTCTGTGCAGTGGGTAGTCTGGCTGGGCCATCCTGGCAAAGCCCAGAGTGCATGGAGACAAGTTCGGATGCAGTCCGTTTTGGGCTGGATACAACTTCCAGCAAGCAGAACACACTTCACACAGTGGGGAACTAACTCACAACCCACTAGCAGCTCATAGCACATTTACATGTATGGGAACTCTACTGTACCAGGCAAAGTGCTCCCCAGGCACAATCTCAAAGTATCTGCACACACCGGGAGCTTTGAGGTAGCTGGAACTCCTGACAGGCCAATTGCATTCAGCAAAGATATTCGGTCTTCTTCAAGTTGAGCCTGGCCCACTTCAGTAGCTTACTTTAGTCACACAAACTTGGATTTAGTCCAAAACAATTCTCTTCTCTTCCTCGCAGGAGCAGCACACTGACATGCAGGCCAAAAACTTAGCCTTTTCAGTGTTCTCCCATGCGAATCCAATCATAATTGCTGCTCAGAATCACTTCAGCTCCTCTCATTTCACTTCCCAGCTCAGAACTAACTGAAAACTGCAAGCAGCCCGGCACTTCCCCAAGATCCAAAAGGTTTGGTTGGCTGATTTGGCAGTCAGTCAAAGAAAGAGCTCCTCTTCAGTTGCAAAAAAGGCGCAAAAAGCTCCAAACTAAAGTTCCTACAGATTTTGAATCCAGACAGCTCCTGTAGTCCGGCTACATTTTAGGTCCCACCAGTACTGTTTGGTCTAATTTGCAGTCCAGAATCAAGATAGTGGAGACAAACAAAACAGTCCTTGCTACAAAGAAGCAGATTAGACAAACGGCGTTATCATTACCACTCTAAATGATTTTCAGTAAATAGTTATATCTTTCAACAGAGCTCCCTCTCGGATTACTTAAGCTGCAATAAGGCAGCTCTTAAAGAGATAGTACACAGAGGCTATACAGGCCCTGGTAATCACATTTAAGCTGCTAAAACGCAGGAGACCAGCCTGGCAGTGAGCATTTAGGCAAGCTCAAGGAAGAGTTTTTGGGAACCTCCATTTGTAGGGGGGTTACATATGAATGGACACAGAGCAAAACACTCCCTTTTACCCTGGGATATTTATTCTGGGGGATACCTCCACTTTGTTTTTCCTGGATAAATCTTAAATGAAATGGTTACTGTTAGCTTTAGGCTTTAAAAGAATACCCTTGAGTAAATGGAAAGAAAAACAGACCCCCAACCTAGAGGACTGGATACAATTCTTGTCAAAGACTGCTTTTAATGAGTGAATGAGCCAAATCATTTCCAAGACTCTTGAGAATTTTTAAAAACATGGAAACCTTTTTTAACTAGCTAGAATGTGAACTGCCTTAAATAGTTCATATAGGGCCCTATTCACACATGGTATGGAGGGGCTAAGTGCTGCGTAAGCCCGGCACACAGCCAAATCCACACCTGCTCACAACAAGCCATGCTCACTGTGCCCACTGCGTAGCATGCAGGACCAAGATACGCCCCCCATTGTGGCCGGGTCCCTGGCCGAACATGCAGCTCCATGCCGGGGCAGGCCGGGGTCCAGACTGGGGGCATGGCTGCACTCCACGCCATTGTGATGATGGTGCAGAGTGCAGTGTGTGGTGGGTGATGGCTATGCCTTTCGCAGGCAGCTGTAACAGTTATGTACCCCCTCAGAATGCCAAGACATGTCACACAGGAGATGGCAGGGGTCATCATATCCCCCATGGAGGCCACCCCTGCTGTCGGGGCACACAAATTGGGCTGAGACAGACATCTGGGGTACACCCCCCCACACCATGCGGTCAGCGCGATTTTTCCTGGCCACTAACATGCATCCCCACGGGCAAAAGGGATCCACCGAGGGACCCAAGTGGGGCAACTGATTGGCTGCCAATCTGGGTCCACCACTCCACCCACTCTCAACCCCTGAGAATCTGCATGCTGGGGGGGCGGGGCTGCATAAGGGAGTCAGGTGGGGACTGATGTTAAGTGAATGTGGTCCCTGTGCAGCTCTCCCATGGGTGTGGAGCTGCGTGTGGCGGATACGTGCCTTTGGCGCTTACCCCCTCCCACATTAGTGAATAGCACCCACAGTGGGTATGTGTGAAAAGTTACTTAAGAAATGTTTTCATTTTCTTTTAAAAGGAAGAACAAACCAAAACTCCTGATATGTATGAACACTTATGTGGACTTTTGGTTTTGTGATAGATTTAGCATATTGCTTGTAATAATCTGTTAGTACAGAATGTAGGTATTGATGTTCATTTTAATGTAGTGTATAAGATGGAAAGTTGAATAAAAATTATGTAAACAAATGGATGGACACAGAGGAGAAGGCATCAGGCAGGTTACTTATGAAGACGGAGAAGAGTAACAGGCCAAGGATGGATCCTTGGGCACTTCTGAGCAGATAGAGAGTGGAGGGGTAGGGAATCTCCAGCCTAGACAGTTTGCAACTTGCCCTCGTGGTAGGAGCAGAACCACCTGACTGAAGAGTCAGAGAGTCCAACCATCTTAAGCTTATCCAGGAGAGGAGAATGGGCAAGTGTCAAAGGCTTTGGCCAGGTTGACAAAGATGGCAGAGGTGACCAAACCAATCCATACCAGATAGAATGGAGTCAGTGAGCCGGAAGGGGAAGGTGGAGCGGGACTTTCCAAAGTCAGACTGGAAGGGAGTGAAAAAGGAGATGTCGAGGATGGGGGAAAGCCTAGGGGAGAACAAGGTGCTCCTGTAGCTTAACCAGGGTAGAGAGAAGGGGGACCGATCAGTAACTGCTGGAGCAGTGGAATCACCCATTTGAGAAGGGGGGGGATGAGTGTAGCCAGTTTTCAAGTGTCAGAACAGAAGCTAAGGAGGAGATATTCAGAAGGTAGGTGATTAGGAGAGCAATGGCATGGGTGGAAAGATGCAGGAGTTTACAGTCAAGACCATCAGCGCTCATGCCTTTAAGGAGGTTTAGAGCCAAGAGGGCCTTAAAAGGAAAACACACCCTCATATCTTGTACATTTTGTTTTTTCCATGTCAACAGATAGCTCTTTTTCCTGTAGCTGCTAGGTATATATGTGATTGTTTTAGTTTATTTTCTCTGTTCATACTAGTCCCTGTAACTGTCCTGGGAGTCTCCATTTTCTGGTTGTTGAAATCTTATTGTCCCTGGGGGCTCCATTAGCGTACGAGAACAAGACCCTTTAGACTCTACAGTATGACTGTCTGCTGAATTAGATTTTAGCAAAAAAAGTTGCAGCAAGGCATGATATACCACATTTATCTTCAGTTACTGTAGCTTTGCATACTGCCTGAGTTGTAATACAGGGTTTTTTCCTTTTAATTGCTTTCAGTTTGTGTGTTTCCAGAGAGGTTTTTTTTGCAGGCCATTTGTACTTTCAACATCAAGATACATGGTATAACTGGGTGATGTGAGATCACGTTCTTATATGCTAATGCAGCTGTTATGGACAATGAGATTTCAACAACCATAAAACAGAAATCCCCAGGATAGTTACAGGGAACTAACATGAACAGTGAAAACAAACTAAAGCAAACTAATGTATCCCCATCAGCTACTGTAAAAGAGTAGTCTGTTGACAAGGAAACAAATAAAATTTACAATATATGAGGGTGAAGTTTTCCTGCTGAAGTAGCAGGAGTGGTAGGAGAGAAGCAGAGGGGGTGAAGAAGGGAGACAGAATAGGTGGTGGAGGAGGAAGACAGAAGGGAGCGAGCACAGGAAGTGAAGGAGCTGAAAGCTGAGTTGACTGTAGTAAGGTTTGAGACAGTAGTGTCACACACCTTGAGGACTGGTTAGGGTTGGAGGGAAGAAGATTTTATAGCTTTGGAGGGGTAGCTTAGGTTGTTCTGGAGAAGAGATGAAAAGTAGTTGGAGTTGGTACAGGCTTTACAAAGGGTGTGATACTTGACTAAGTTAGCAGGGGAGCCATTGGACTTGTGAATCTGTCAGGCAAGGTCCCGTGCACACAGGCATGCCAGAAACTCTGCTGAGATCGATGGGAAGGGGAGCCCCAGATTTTGTTTGTTGTAAGAAGTAGTAGTAAAATGTGCACATTGTTCCCAGACAGTTAAGAATTTAGAGTTGAAAAGTTGGAGGGTAGAATTTGTGTTGCTGGCTGAGGAGATAGGAGACCAGCCAGTAGCCAATAGGTCAGCATGGAGGGAGGACAAGTCAAGGAACATGAAGGATTGGATCTGGATGAATTTGGGGAGGGGTTGGGAAAATGAATCTTGTGCACAGTATACTATGTGGTGGTTACTGAGGGCATCAGGGAGGGTTCCAGCATCCACAATATGGTGGGGGTTGGAGAAAAGTACCTAGTCCAAAATGGACTGGTTGAGGGATCTATAATTGTGCTGTGTGGGGTCAGCAATCAGCTGGGAAAGGTGGAGGGACCACATGTTTTAGCATTTCTTTAGAGAGTGAGAGAGCTAATTGAGATTAAAGTCATTGAGTATGAGCAGCTCACCAGATGAGACAAGGGAGATGTTGGTGAGAAGTTCAGTGACTAAAGGTGGGGACATGCCAGGATACCAGTAGAGATGGATGAAGTGGCCCCAATTCGCTCCGAGAAGTGAATCACAGAATGAAGGTGAATTTGCAGAGTGCTCCACAACGCGAAGCGGAGCACTTCATGTTATAATGGGTAACGCGAAGTCCATTGAAAACAATGACTTTGTGTTATTCCACCTTCCCAAACCACTACTCCACCAATTCTTAAGGTGAAGTACGTTGAAAACAATGTATTTCGTCTCACTTTGCCTTGTTTTTAAGCTCCAAAGTTGAATTTTCTAGTGATTCATGGGATTTCAGGTCACATGGGCTCTAGATTGTTCTGCACAGCCTCAGTTTGGGGTAGCGTGTGTAGGAAGCTGTAGGAGACAATCTGCTCTGAGAGCTGTCTGTGATTCAGACCTTCTAAAAGCTGTTAAAAAAGCCTTTTTGAGTCTTTTTTTTTGCTGAAACTTCAGTTCATTGATTATAGGAAACCCTCCTGTGCTCATAACATCGAGCGTTTATTGTTTGTGTGTGGATTTTGAATGTTAATGTACAACATTCAGTCTGTGTACTGAGAGACAGTGGAAGTGTGCTTTGGGGGAGGTGTGTATGTGTAGTGTAAGTAGATTAACCTGGAGAAAAAGACTACTTTCTGTTTTGATGATATTTTTCTTGTATAACTGTGTTAATGTACACACAGTAACATTTTCAATAATTCTTGCCATTTTTTTGCAGATTGTTGTGGTGCAGCAGTGCATAATTTTAGTTTGTTTAAAATATGTGGTTATATTACTGAAGTTTTCAATTTGCTACGCATTACTTACTGTGTGTGTGAGTATGTGTGTGACGTGTGTCATCAAATCAGACATCCTTCGTCTTTTAACTTGTTTTTGTTTTAATTGTGTTCACCGCAACATAACACAGACAGACCATCTTAGGGTAGCTGGTTCATTCCACTGGGGTGTCAAACAGACGAGGCACATTGATGAGCCCTGGTAGGACGAAACACGTGTCTGTGTTTTCTGTTGGCACCCTTTGCAAACTGTGTGAGAGGCCTTTCCGCACCATGCATCTCTGCTTAAAATTGAACCAGCATAATAATTTGTGGTGATTTGCATATGTAGCCCATAATGCTTTGCATTATGGGGGCATGTGTGAATTTTATATTTCTTTGAAACGTGACCTCCCGGCCATTGCCCTTTGGGGTAACCATTGTCTTAGTGCTTGTGCACTGAGGTTCTTTGTCTTTTAACTTGTTTTTTGCTTTAATTGGGTTCACCACAACATAACCCAGACAGACCATCTTAGGGTAGCTGGTTCATTCCACTGGGGTGTCAAACAGACAAGGCACACTGATGAGTCCTAGTAGGATGAAACACATGTCTGTGTTTTCTGTTGGCACCCTTTGCAAACTGTGTGAGAGGCCTTTTGGCACCATGCATTTCTGCATAAAGTTGAACCAGCATAAAATTATGTAGTGATTTGCATATGCAGCACATAATGCTTTGCATTATGGAGGCACATGTGACTTTGTATACCTTTTATTGTGCCAGAAAATAATTTCAGCAATGTGAACCTGCTATCCACTGCAGCTGTGTGATTTTTGTACTTCTTTGTGGTAGCTTTACTGGTACTAGTACTAGTGACTGTTACGGCAGCAGTGCAGTACACTGCCCCCCAACCCCCGCGGCCTGCCCCAACCAGCAAAGGTATTCTTTTCCAGATTTGAATTTCTGATGGTGAGCACTGGTTAGGTGTTGTGCCTTTGTGTCTGCATCTCTTCAGTGCACAGCACAATCTTAATCTGTCTGTGCATTTGCATCTCTTTAGGGCCCAATCTCCATCTGTAACTTAAGTCACAGTTGTTTCTTTGACTTCCCTTAAGAGTACTGGACAGGTGCAGTACGTAATTCTGCATGAACATTGTACTCATTAATATGCGTTTTAAAGTCAGGACCATCATCACAAGTCACTCATGATACAAATCACGTACTTCATCATCACAGCCACAAATGCAGTCACAAATCACTATTCACAATCACATCACAAATCACAACATTCATTTTTTTACCAGTTACTTGGATGTAGTGTAAGCCTGTTTTACAGTATCTCTAGGCTTCACCAATCCACCATTGTACACATTAATATGTGGTTTTAAGTAGGAGAGTATTGTGCTACAGCTCATCGGAGAAGTACAGCTGTAGGCATTCGTGTTCCCAATACAGTTCCATATTAGTTATCTCACACCGTCGACTCTGAATCACGTTCTTCATCATCAAGGTCACAAATGCAGTCACAAATTACTTTTCATGATCATGTCACAAATCACAACACCAATTTTTTGACTAGTTACTTGGATGCATTGTAAGCATGCTATGTAGTATCTCTCCAGGCTTCACCACCCCACCATTGTACTCATTAATAAGCGTTTTTAAGTCAAGGAGTTTTGTGCTATAGCTCATCGGGGAAGTACAGCCATAGGCATTCATGTTCCTTCCCATACAGCATGTGAGTTACAGTACTGTAAGTAGTGGTGGGCTAAGTGGCCCCAATTTGCTCTGTGAAGTGATTCACTGAGTAATGCAAAATCCACAGAGAACGCCACAATGTGAAGTAGAGTACTTCGCTCCATAATGAGGAACGCAAAGTCCATTGAAACTAATGACTTTGCGTTATTCCATCTTCCCCAAACCACTTCTCCACCAATTTTAAGGCGAAGTACATTGAAATCAATGTAATTCACCTCACTTCGTCCTGTAATTGATCTCCAAATGAAATTCTGCAGTTATTCATGGGACTGCAGGTCACATGGGCTCTAGATTGTTCAGCACAGCCTCAGTTCTGGCCTGGGTAGTGTGTGTGCAGTGGTAGCTGGAGACAGTTTGCTCTCAGAACTCTGCAATTCAGAACCTCTAAAAGCTGTTTAAAATGCCTTTTTGAATAATATTTTTTGCTCAAAATTTAGTTTAGCAATTGTAGGAAACTCTTCTGTGCTCATATCATCGAGCATTTATTGTTGTGTGTGGATTTTGAATGTTAATTTAGAACAGTCAGTCTGTGCACTGTGAAGTGTGCTTTGGGGGAAGGGCGTATTTGTGGTGTAGGTAGATTAACTGGGAGAAAAAGTCTTTCTGTTTTGGTTATATTTTTCTTGTATAACAGTGTTAATGTACACACAGTAATATTTTCAGTAATTCTTGCCATTTTTTTGCTGATTGTTGTGGTGCAGCAGTGTATAATTTCAGTTTGTTTAAAACATTTGGTTATATTAGTAAAGGTTTTCAATTTGTTACGCATTACTTGTAGTGTGTGTGTGTGAGTGTGTGTGCGATGTGTGCCATTAAATCAGACACCTTTTATTGTGTTACAGAATAATTGCAGCAGTGTGAACCTGCTATCCACCGCACCTGCATGAATTTTTTATACTGCTTTGTGGTATCTTTACTGGTAGTCAATTGTTACTGCCGTGCACTAATCCCCCAACTGGCAAAATGTATTCCTTTCCAGATTTGGATTTGTGACTTGTGAGCACTGGTTAGGTGCTGTTGTGCCTTTTCGTATGCATCCCTTGAGTGTGCAGCGCAATCTTAATCTGTCTGTGCATTTGTATGGCACCATTAATTCCAGGAGACTGCATTTCTTGTTACACTCTCATTTCATTTCGTTAGCACTGGGGAATTTTCTGGACACAAGACAGTAGCATTTTGGGGATGCACATTAATTCTGGTGACTTTGTGTGTGACCTGACCACTGCGCGCGTGACTGAATGCACCATTAATTCTGGGAGACTTTGCATTTCTTGTTACGCTCTCATTTCACTTCGTCAGCACTGGGGAATTTTCTGGACACAAGACAGTAGCATTTTGGGGATGCACATTAATTCTGGTGACTCTGTGTGTGACCTGACCACTGCAAGCGTGACTGAATGCACCATTAATTCTGGGAGACTTTGCATTTCTTGTTACACTCTCATTTCACTTCGTCAGCACTGGGGAATTTTCTGGACACAAGGCAGTAGCACTTTGAGGATGCACCTTCATTCTGGTGACTGTGTGGGTGGGGTGCTGCCAATATTGTTGTCACTCTGCCTTATTTCACGTTTAAGGCGGAATGATAACATGAAATAATAATAAAAAGGCGAAGTGAGCCTTTCCTACGGGGCACGCCACATAGCGAAGTGCCAACACAAAGTGGCCACTTTGTGTTCACTTCACCAGCGGATTTTAAATTCACTGCATCTCTAGATATCAATACATTCCAGTTATGAATATAGGGACAAAGAAAGGCAGGGAGAGTTTGAGCCAGAGTAGCTCATAGGCAGAGGGCAGGAGGAGAGCAGAGGCTTGAACTTGATGCTAGTTAAGATGTAGATTGCAACTCCTTTGTCCCTCTTAACATTATCCTGTCAATGATTAATTACCCAGGGACGACAACAGAGGAATCAGGAATCCTGGAAAGAGCCAAAACTCTGAGATTACCAGTACATTGGTTACAGCTCATCCAGCTTGGGAAGGTGACTTCAGCTACTAATGTGAGTCACTCTCAGTCCTTTGGGGAGGTGAGAAGGTGACCAAACAGGGCCAGAACTGAGCACAATATCACCTGCTACCAACTGTAGCAAGAAAACTAAGCAGGGGGGCCTTATGAGTCTTTTGTGGGCATAGGAAGGAAGTTTAAGGAGCATGACAGGGACAAGAGAGAGATGGAGAAAACTTATGGCTTTGAGATAAAGCTAAGAGGAGGAAAGGAGATTGTATCCAGGATGCCAGTGGGAGAGGGATAGGGTGGGGAGAATAGAGGTAAGGTTGGGGGAAGGCAGGAATGAGTAGCAGGAGCAAGGAAGGGGGGAAATGTAAATGGGAGAGGAAGGAGTGACAGAGGAGAAGCATAGTGGTGGAAAAGCAAGCAGCTGATGCCTTGGATGGGGGTGAGGCTTTACCCTGAAAAAGGAAGAATCCAAAATTAAAAAAAGAGAGAGGGTTGACCAGCCCAATGGCACTGAGGGTTGAGGCGCTGGACACCACATCTTGTGCCAGCTACCCGGGTTTGGGAACAGACTCGGGCCAAAGGAGCTGGCAGGTGGAGGGAAGGATCGAGCATCCCGTGACTGCTCTCCTTCCTTCAGGGTGGGTGAGGGACATGCGATGCACTGTAATGACACCCAGCCTCTACAGATGCAGGCATATGCAGGGGGAGGAGTGTGGCCAATGACTGCACATGTGTGCATCGACGTCACTGCACAACTGGCTCCTCAGTGGGCAGAAAAAATGGTGGAAAATCGGTGGGGCGACCTCTGTGGGTGATGGCCAGCCCTGCGCCCCTGGAGTCATGTGGCATCTTTGCCAGCTCCATGCCAGAGGTCCCTATGGGGGAATCCTGCCATTGGCCAAACGAGTGCGATAGGGCATATGGATTTGCACACCTGACGGACTCTAGGGGTGCGGGTGCCGGGGGTCAAAGAAGACCGCTCCAACCAAGGCAGAAAAACTGTGGCAAAAAAAAAAAGGAGTGGGGGTGACTACACCCAGACAGGAAGGAAAAAAATAAATAAAGGGGACATGCAGGCTTCACCCAGATAGGGAAGAAGCCTATAATTAAGCAATAAGTGAGAACGTGGATTTCACCCAGATATGGAGGAAGCCCAAAACTGCACAGTAGGGGAAATGGTGGGCTAACTATTAAATAGGGGCTAACCATTAAATAAGGAGGACAGGGCAATAAATCAAAACAGTAGACTGGTGGAAGGCAACACAAACCTAATGAGATCCCACTAATTTAGGCAGTGCATTATGAGCAAAGCTGTGGTATTTAGCAGTTAAAATAAGCTCTAGGCCCTTCTATGAGCAGTATATAATGAGCAACGAGGGCCACAGGTACTTAGCAGTTGCAATGAGTAACAGGCCCCTACTATGAGCAGTAAACTACAGGCAATTACAGTCCTATTGGGGCCTGCCAACTAAGGTGCGGAGAGGATACACATTGCATAAAGCTGGCGCGAATCCCACCCCACACCTGCCTGCACCCTCCCATGGGCACTGCACCCCCAATGTGGTATTCTGTCAGCAACTACACCCCCCATGCACCCGATTCCCCGACCGATCACACAGCTCAGCACCAGGGTGGGCCGGGGGTTGGGTGTGGTCTGTGCCAGCACTCCGCGTGATTCGCTAAACTGCAGAGTGCTGCACATGGCATGTTGGTGGCTATGTGAACAAGGGGCAGCCATAAACCCAAGTGGCCAGTTACACACCACCCGGGGATGCATCCGCCAGCATCGGCAGTGATGGCGGGGGGGGGCATCGGCCCCCATTGATGGGGTACACTGGGAGGGCTGGGGTACTCAGCCGGGGTACCCCCCCAACATTGAGGCCGGTGCTCTGCATGCCGGCAGGCAACATGGCATCCCAAGAGTGCAAGGGATCCACTGCAGGATCCCACATGGGCAGCTGATTAGCTGTCGCCCAGCTCTGCACCCACCTGCCCCCCACAGACCTGCATGCCATGTAAGGGAGCCTGGTAGGGGCCAGTGTATGTGAATGTGGTCCCCGCACAGATCTCCCAGGGGTGCGAAACTGCATCAGCAGGATACATGCCTTTGGCACGTATTTCCCACCCATGCCCAAACAGACCCCATTATGAACAGTAAGTAAAAAGCCGAGACAGATTTGCAATGAGCATGGCCTGGTTGCAGAGTGGAAGATGGGCACAGTCCCCTGCTGGTCTTGGTGTCTCCCCTTTGGTGACTCCCCTTCAGGATTCCCACTCCTGCTGGTCCACTTATAGTTGGACGACTCACACGGGATTGCATGGTAGAGAGCTTTTTTTTTTATTTACACTTTTTGTCTCCGGCTTGACTTCCCCACCACCCTCAGTCAGCCGCAGACCCTGACGTCTCTGCCACTTACCCATGAGACATTCAACCCCACAAGCTTACCCCATCATGGTGCAGTCCAGCCAAGCTGGACACAACCTTCCACCTCCTCCAGAGTTACGGGGCAGAGGTTCCCAGGGTGTCTCACGGTTGATGGTAGCTGGGGTCGGGCCTGAGTGTGCCAGGGAATCCTGCTGCTCAGAGCATTTTTTTCACTTGACTCTACTCACAGGAGGTCAGCACGTAAGACACTCATGTGGATGCATGCAAGCATTCTCGTCCACAAGCTCTGGCCAATGTCCTCTCTCCTGCAGTGGTCAGCGAGGTGCCATTCTTGCAGAAGCAGCATCAAACCTCCCTCCCTGGAAGAGGAGAGTGACCTCTGGGATGCTTAATCCTCCCCCCTTCCTGGCTGGACTTCTGATGGCCCATGCAGATTCCCAAACCCAGATTGCCAGTGTCGCAAGCAGTAGCTCTGCCATTGTGCCGGTGGACCGGCCTATAGAGAGTCAGTTTAAAGCTGGAAAACTCCCTCCTGTGTGAGCACTCACAGTGCTGATAGGCCCAAGGTAGACAGAAGCTTCTGTTTCTCACAGAATCTCTGGCAAGCAGAGGACTGGGAGGGAGAGGCACAAACAACAGGCACAAAACCCCTGCTGAGGAAGATGGTGAGATTGTCCATGTGGAGCCCCCCAAAGCAAATGCTGGCAGAGTCTAGAGCTGTGGTGGTGAGAGCAACTAAAACTGCAGAGTCACCTCCTGTATGAGTGCTCACACCACTGATTGGCCCCAAGGTAGAAGTCCCTGGTGAGCTGGCAATCGAGAGGCGGAGCAAAAAACAGGCTCACGACCCCTGCTGAGGAAAATGCCAAGTTCATCTGTGTGCAGCCTCCCAAAACAAACAATGACAGAGCCTAGACCTGCAGCAAGACTCGCCACAAACCCCTACTGTGTGTTCCTTGTAATAAAGAAGCACCCTGCTCATGTTCAGAGCATGAAGCGTACACCTGGCAGACATCCAAAGTAGGCTTCAGAAAGTAGAGCAGGAGTTTTATTGCCCAGTTAAGGTGAAACTGCGACACTACCCTTGGCAGGAACTTTGTGTAGGGGCAAAGGCCAACCTTGTCCTTGTGGAAAACCAAATATTTTATTATTTTTTATTTTATTTAAACATTTGATAACTAGGAAAGGCACACTGAGCCGAGGCTCATTTCCAGGTGTGACCCAGGGAATAGAGAACATAGGGTTAACAGTATACAGGATACAATAAAAAAAAAAATCATGCAATTAAGGTAAGTGGTACATGCAATATAAGCAGTAAGTAATTATAATGCAGAAATACAGACGTGTAGGTAGAGGCAAACTCGTGGATCATTATAAGCATGGGGAATACAATGGTATAAACAGGTTTAGCAGGTAGGTATGGCGACTCCCCTAAGAGGACCTGGAGCTCACTTACTCTTTTGACTAAGATGACAGTGACCAAAAACACAGTCTTACACAAGTGTGACATCTCCCACTTGTGGATCAACTCAAATGGTTTACCTATCAGCCTAGCAAGAACCAGCAGTAAGTTCCACAGAGGGGGAGGCACTCACTTCACAGAGGATGGGTGGTCCAGGCCTTTGACAAAGAGTCTGGCCACTTTTCCCTGTGCCATCATCAACATATGGGCCCACCCCCACTATGCAGAGATGGCAGCCAGATGCACCTTAAAGGACATGGCTCATAACCCAGATTGAGATAGGGATCAGATGTACATGTGAATCTGCACCACTGGACAGGTGAGATGGTCAACCTCCTTGCCTGCACACAAGAGTGAGGACCTCTTTCATTTCAATGAGTACATCTTGTGAATTGACCCTTCAAGGAAGCCTCCAGCCCCTGGAGAATGTTTTTTTGAATGGCCCAAAGCCTTGAACTCTAGACATTCAGGAACCAGTCTGAGAGGTAGAGGGACTGATGGTCTGGGTGCTGAACCATTCCCCCTTTGTCTCATCAGTGGTCAGGACAGAGAGGAAGCCACCAAAGGGACATACAGCTGAGGCTGACAAGATCCTGGTACCAGAACTGCCTGGGCCATTCTGGAGACATCAAGATCAGGTTTGCCTTGTCACTGTGTACCTTGAGTACTACCTTGTGGATGAAGAGAAAGGGAAGAGACTCCCCTCCTGCACCCTGTTTATCCCCATGAGGTACTTGTAGGTCTCCCACAACGCCCCCTCTCACTCTCCTCTCTTTCAGGGTGTACATATTGAGATTACTCAGGCTCTCCTCATTGGGCTATTGATGCAACCCCTTCACCATTTTGGTTACCCTTCACTGAACTGCCTGTACTCTGTCCTTTCTGAGGTGCAGTCTCCAGAACTGGATACAATGTTCCAGGTGGGGTCTCACAAGTGGACGCTGCACTAGCATCACCACCTCTCTTCTCCTGTTAGAGATAATACTCCCTATACAGGTGCAACCTCCAGAGCTTTAATCTTTATCCATTCTTCCCCTATCCTTATGTTGCTAGATCCCTTGCACCTCCTTCATATCCAAATACTGGTTTGGGTCCCTTTCCTCTTAGCTTTTGTCACTCCTCTCCCTCATCTTATATGCTTCCTGCTTCCTCCACTCCAGGGATACTCACACGTTCTCCATTCCTCATCCCTGCTCCTCTTCTGGGCAATCAGTCTTTTCCTATCATCTTCCTACACTTTGGAACTAGATCCCCACATCATTCTGCTTCACTGGTTCCCCTGGCTCCCTCAGGTATCAGCTGAAACTCCTTCCCTTCATCTGCTTCTCTTTTTCCTCTCCCTGACATTTCACCTGCAGTCACTATGCTACCACTGTGTAGCTGCGGCTGAGGTACTTCATTGTTTTTTTGCCTTGCCTGTTCATTCTGCAATTAGACCTGTATTCATCATGTTATCCTGATTCACTTTATTGTAACTGCAAATTGTGTTTATTTATTTTGTATCCCCTGTCCCCTTCCCAAGGGTCACACCTGAAAACATGCCCCAGCTCAGTGTGCCTTTCCAGGTCACCAATTTGTAAATAAATAAGTACATTCAAACATACATACATACATACATACACACATAAATACATAAATACATACATATATACCTACATACATACATACACACATAAATACATACATACTTATATATATACATACATAAATACATACACACACAGACATACACACACACATATATACGTATATACATATATATAAATATATACATATATATATATATACACATATATATATATATATATATATATATATATACACATATATATATATATATATATATATGCACATATATATATATATATATATAAATATAAATATATATATATATAAATATATATATACGTATATATACATATATATATATAGCTATATATATATATATATATATATACACACATACATATATAAATATAATATATATAGACACACATATATATACACATATATACATATATATACACATACACACACACACACATATATATATATATAATATATATATACACACATATATATATATATAATATATACACAGACATATATATATATATATACATACATATATACATGTACACACATATATATATAATATATACATACATACATACACACACACATACATACAGACATACACACATCCATTCATATATACATACATACACACATGCATACAAACATACACACATACATATATACACACATACATACATACGCACATACATATATACACACACATACATACATACATACATATATAAATACATACATACATACACACATAAATAAATGCATCCCACTGGCCACCCACTGCTTTGACACACTGCCCTGTTACTTTAAGGTCATCAGCAGTGATAAGCCCAAGGTCCCGTTCCTGCTTCATGACTGTAAGCACCTCCCCCATCCTATATGCAGCTCCTGGGTTCCTATGCCCTAGACACACGATTTTGCACCTTTTGGCATTGAACTCCCAACTGCCATGCTCTTGACCACTCCTCAATTTTTCAGAAGTCCCTATGCATTCTCTCTACCCCTCCAACACACCGTGCTCTTGACCACTCCTTGAGTTTCCCAAGATCCCTACACATTTTCTCTACTCCCTCCTGAGTGCCCACCCTACTACAGATTTTGCCATCATCTGCAAAAAGGCAACCCTTCCCTTCCAGTTCTTCTGCAATGTCACTTATGAAGACACTGTGAAGAGGACTGGTCCCAGTATTGAGCCCTGTGGCACCCCACTAATCACTCTTCCTTCATTACAGTGAGTGCCATTAATCACCACCCACTGTTGTCTGTCCATCAACCAGTTCTGTGCCCAATTCACCACCTTGTATCTCCCTCCTAGGCTGCTCAATGTCTTTATCAGTTTCCTTTGCGGCAGCGTCAAAGGCCTTGCTAATGTTTAGATAGACCATGTCCACTGCCCTCCCATGAGCTATTTTCCAGCTCAAGTCAAAAAATCAATCGCATTCAACTAGCATGCCCCCTCCCCCCCCCCATGAATCCATGCTGCCTTTGGTCTTGCAGCTCACTGAATTCAAGGGTACCAGGTCATAATTGCGCAGACTAAACCATGCACATCAAGACCGCATTGTTAGCAGCACGTATGGATTTTGAGTGGCAGGGGAATATCAGCAATGCAAAAGTATTGTTACCCCCTGATGCTCACCAGGAAGAAGGAAGTGGATGTAGCCACTGTCAGGCAGGTGCTTGATCGAGCCTCTCCCATGATGGAGTGGCTAGAGCACCCGACCCTGCAGTGCATGGGTTGGAGGGATCATGGTTTGATTCCCATCTAGGGAATCTTTTACTTTTAATATTTTTTTTTCTTGCCCCTGTGTCCACACTCTCCCAGAGTTGATTATAATAGTTTCAGGGGGGTAGGAGGCAAAGCTCCTCATGTGGTGGGTGCAGAGGGCTAAGCCCCCTGCAAAATAAAAGAAGACCTTTCAGGTGTTGCTGCATGCTGTTTGTTAGTGTGCAGTCTTGATGTGCATGGTTTCCCCTGTGACATTATAACCCCATGCCAAATTCAAGACAGAGCCCAGGTCCAGTGGTGGGCAACTACAATGGCACAGGGTCTGCATCAAAAGCCCTATAAGGAGAGACTGAAAGGACTTCAGTATGTACACCCTGGAACAGAGGAGGGGGTATGATAGAGACCTTTAAATACCTCATGGGAGTAAATAAGGTACAGTATGAAGGTGCTCAAGAACAAGGGGACATTCTATGGAGTTGGAGGGGAGTAGACTCAGGGTAGAGATGTGAGGAAACAGTTCTTCACAGAAAGAGTGGTGGATTCCTGGAACAGACTTCCAGCAGAGGTGGTGGGAGTGAAAAAGGTGGTGAGTTCAAGGATGCATGGGATAAGCACAGGGAAACATATTGGAAAGGAAGGGGTGGGAGGGAGGAGGAAGACCTGTAGATGGGGTATGGTCTTTAGCAATAGTGTAAGTAGGGAGAAATGGGTAGACAAGATGGGCCACGCAGTCCTGACCTGCCATCAAATTCTATGTTTCTATAAGAAACTCTGCCAATCTTTCCACTAACATGGTTTCCATTAATTTCCCCACCACTGAGGTGAGATTGACTGACCTACAGGTGCCTAGCCTCCTCCCTACTGCTGCTGTTCTTATTGAGCGGGTCATACCTGCTCTCCTCCATTTCCCTGGAACTACACCTGTTTGCATTTAACTGTCAAATAAGGCCCTCAGTGGGGCAGCTGGTGCCTCCAAGTTCCTTTAGTACCCTTTGTCACAAACATACCCCGCAGGTCAGGCCCTCTGCTCCCACAGTGCCAAACCTCGAAGTGCAATATGTGAACAGGAGACAAACAGGGTAACCCTCTTGTCTGTTTTGGATCCTAATCACCTGCTAGCCTCGAGTCCTGGGGTCAAATATGAACCTTTTTCCACTAGCACACCCAGTTAACAGGTTCAGATATGTACTCTCTTCAGGGCATGCAATATAATACTTCACCCAGTGGGCACCAGCCTAGTTCACAAGTCTACCCTTATGACTCAATATGAGACCTAGGTATATTCTTGCCTTTGCAAGACAGCAACACTCTTTTTAAGGCCTTAACAGTTGTCAGAATTATTAACACTTTTCCAGCATTCACATGCAAAAGCAACAGACAAGGCACAGGCAGAATTTCAAGGAAAATAGTGTTTACTAAAAATTTAAAATAGATAAAATACAAAACACAGAACATAAAATTTGGTTACAGTCTTTTAAAATCAATGAATATTTATACAAAAACAATGCCTTATTACTGAATTTCTACTACTATAGGTTTTCAAGTAAATACATAGGTGATTGAATTTTACCTAAAAGTGCTGTAAGAGATTATCCAGAGTCCCACCTCAAAACAGAGGCAAACTGCACACAAGCCAAAAGTCAAATGCAAAAAGCCAGTCTTTTCTCTCAGCTGGCTGGTAATATCTTTCTCTCAACTCCTCCTTCCTGATGACATATCTCACAGATGCTAGCTGTGAGTTCACAGCTCTTGAGCTCACTGGTAGCCCATAATTAATTTGTAACCAGAGTAAGAATATCCACAAGGATGTTATTTTACTGCTGGCTGGAAATCATGCAAGATAGCAATATTAAAATATGACAGTCTCTTTGATCTCTCTACCAGCTTCCTGGCCTATAAAATGATTACCAGTTTACAAGTTAACAGGAATCTGTTTAAATGGCTTGTTCAACAGAGATTGTAAAATGCAAACCTGGTCCCCAGCAGATAAAAGTAGGAATATTTTACTATGTGTCAAACCTGGCATTTGGAAGGAAGCACTACGTCTCAACAGAGAAGAAAACTAGCCATCTGCTACTGTGGTGACTGTGTTGGGGTCAAAGGTCAGGCCCCATTTCAAACTGCTAGCTGCTTTTCCCTAAGCAGAGATTCACATAACATATATTTATTTCACAGATATTATACAACATAATGGCAAGTAGATGGCAGAGCATCACACTCCTCCCCTCCAAGAGTGTATTTGGGGAATCCATTTCTGCATGAGATGAGTTCCCCAAAGTCAGTTCATTGCTCAAACTGACATGAAAGCCCATCTGCATTTTCGTTTGCTGCCCCTGCCTTGTGTGAGACAGTCATGTTATAACCTTGCAAGGCAAGGCTCCATCTTAGCAGCCTACCATTTGTTTTACACATTTCTGCCAGCCAAACCAAGGGGTTGCGATTGGTTTGTACCTCAAAATGCTGCCCGTATAAGTATGGCTCTAACTTCTTTAGTGCCCACACCATGGCAAGACATCCTTTTTCCAATGCAGAGTAAGCCTGCTCCCTGGGAAGTAACTCCTTACTGAGGTACACTATTGGGTGATCTTTCCCTTGGTTAGACATTTGACTAAGCACTGCCCCAATACCCACATCTGAGGCATCAGTCTGGGACTACAAAGGGTTTACTATAGTCTGGACTTGCTAATGCAGGAGCACTGCACAGTACCTACTTTAGCCGTGTAAAGGCTTGCTCACAGGCTAGTTCCCAGATAACTTTCTTAGGCATCCTTTTCTTTAACAGGCCAGATAGAGGAGCAGCCAGGGTACTGAAGTTTGGTACCGATTTCCTATAGTACCCTGCTGTCCCTAGAAAACTCTGAACCTGCATCTGTGTTTCAGGTCTAAGCAATGCCTTGATTGCCTCAATTTTTGCTTGGTTGAGATGGAGCTGTCCCTGGCTTACTACATGCCCAAGGTATGCCACCTCAGCCATGGCCACCTGGCACTTCTCAGCTTTTGCAGTGAGTCTGGCCCTCTGTATCCTTCCCAGCACTTCCCTAAGGTGGGCTAGGTGTTCCTCCCAGCTGGCACTAAAGATGGCAATGTCATCCAGGTACACCATGGCATACTCCCCTGCATCATTTAACACCTGGTTCACTAACCTTTGGAAGGTGGCAGGGCATTCTTCATTCCAAAAGGCATTAATTTAAACTCAAATAATTCTATCAGAGTGATGAAGGCTGACCTCTCCCTAGCTCTGGCAGTTAACTCTACCTGCCAATACCCTTTTGTCAGGTCAGTAGTGGTAAGGTATGTTGCCCCTCCCAACTTGTCTAGGAGTTCATCCATCTGTGGCATTGGGTTGGCGTCTGACTTCGTGACTGCACTGAGTCCATGATAGTCCACACAAAAATTAGTAGAGCCATCTGGTTTGGGAACAAGGACTACGGGTGAGGCCCAGGGGTTGTGGGATTTCTGAATTACTCCTAAATCCAGCATTTCCTCCACCTCCATCTTAATGTCCTTTTGGATAGCCTCTGACACCCGATATGCTGTTTGCCATATGGATGCTACGATTAAGCGCTAGATGGTGCAAAATGCATAAGGATACCATCCTGTATTGCTGTAGAAGGGGCCAGCTTACACGGATGTGGATGTGGAAGCCGTGTGCAAACTTAATCAATTTAGCACTGATAGCACATTATTTCAGTTTTTGGCTTCCTTGTTTGTGCATGGATAGCACATTTCTTCAGGTTGTGGCTTCTTTGTTCAATTTATGCCATGGCTTTTGAGAAATACTGTGGACTAACTGGTGCTGGCAACAAACTTCTTTTCACTTTTACCTGTTGGAAAGCTGAGCACAGGACCCAGGTGCAGGCCTCGTAATCTTTTTCAATTCTATAATGTAGTTTACATCATTCACCTGCCTGACTACCTTATCTGGTCCTGCCCACTTAGCCTGCAGCTTATCTTTCTGGACCGGGATTAGGACCATGACCTCCTGACACACAGTGTACAAGTGAGCTCTGACTCTGTGGTCATACCACACCTTTTGTTTTTGTTGGGCAGCTGCCAGGTTGCTCTGGGCTGTCCCCATAAGCTCCTTCAGAGTTTCTCTAAACTTAAGGACATAATCTACTATGGGAGTGCCCTGGGTGGCATGCTTGCCTTCCCAGTCCACCCAGATGAAGTCTAGCAGCCCACGTACCCTGCGTCCTTATAAGAGCTTGAAGGGGGAAAACCCTGTCAACTCTTGGGGCACCTCCTTGGATGCGAACAACAGGTGAGGAAAATATTTCTCCCAGTCCCTCCCATGCTGTTCAGCAAACACTTGGAGCATCGATTTAAGGGTACCATTGAATCTTTCCACAAGCCCACTGGTTTGTGAGTGATAAGGTGACGTGCATCTCTGCACCACCCCACACTTCTCCCACAAACATTTCATCAGGTCTGACATGAAGGAACCCCCTCAATTGGTGATAACCTCCTGTGGAAACCCAACATGGGAGAAAATCCCTATCAAGGCATCTGCCACTTTGTCTGTCCTCAGTGAGGATAGGGTGACTGCCTCTAGGTACCGGGTGGCATAATCCACTATGGTTAGGATAAACCTCTTCCCAGAGGAGCTGGGGGTATTCAAAGGCCCCACAATATCCATTCCCACCCTCTGGAATGGCTCCTCCAGTATGGGTAAGGGAATTAGGGTGGCTTGGGTTTTCTTACTCACCTGCCCTATTTCTTGACACTGGTGACAAGACCTGCAATACTCCTTCACCTGCTGGGTGAAGTTGGGCCAATAGAAGTTCTGGATCAATTGCTGCATACTGCATGTAATTCCCAGATAACCAGACATGGGACTATCATGAGCAATTTTGAGCAACTGCTCATGGTACCCCTTGGAAACAACAAGCTGCCTGCCCATCACCCCTCCCTCTGTCCTTACATCCTGCATATACACGAGTCCATTCTCCCAATAAACGTTATGTTTCCCATCACCTCCCTGTGTTCTGTCAGAGTCTGCCCAAGCCCTCAGCTTCTCTAAACTAGGGTCACTTTTCTGAGCAGCTGCAAAATCTTTACACATTCCTAAGGAATGAGACAGGTCCCCCCTCCCAGTTTCTAAAACTGGGGTCCCTAGCTCTCGCATCAGGGCATTCAGGATCACTGCCATCCCTAACCCTCTAACAATGGGCTACCCCTCCTTCCTCAGGATACCCTTCCATAGCAGTTCTGGTAACTGCTGCCTGGGGAATTTCCACCCCCCTTTCATTATTCTCCATATCAGGAGGCACAGGCTGGGGAACCAGCCTCTCAGTGTTTTCCACAGGGGCCTCTATGGGGTCCAGGGAATTACAATTTACCTTTGTTGCTTGGCTGCGGGTAACTGCACACACCATCCCCAGTTTGAGATTGTTGCCAATAATTATATTGACAGCAAGGTTCTCTGTTACAGCAACCTTTTGCACAGTCCTCCCTGTTTTGCCCAAGTCTAGGAGGACACTAGTGAGTGGCAATGTTTTCTCCTCCCTAGTGAATCGCCGTACAGTCACAAATTGATTGGGTATAAGCTGTTCAGGCTCCACCAAATCCCCTTTTACCAAAGTCAGTGACTCCCCCGCGTCCCTTAATCCATGGGTCTGTACCCCATTCATAGTGACCGGGTGTATGTGTTCCCTCATGTTTACTGGCATGCTTTCAGAGACACACAAACAACCCACTTCTTTCCTAGCACCACTCTGTGCACTCTCTGCCATTTTTGGACACTGCCTGGCAAGATGTCCATGTTCTCTGCAAACCCAACATTCATTTCTTTTATCAGGCAAATCTTTTCTTTGTAACCTGGGGCTGCCTGGTTTTAGTGGAGGCAGGGAGGGTTTTAGCTGCCCTGAAGGCACACTTTTCCCTTTCAGCACTGCCATGCCCACCCCATTCCCTCTCAGAACAGGTCTACTCCTGGCATAACAGTTCGAGAGTTCATCAGCCTCTTGCACTGTTTTTGGATCTCAGTCCTTTAGCCAGATTTTCAGCTCTGCTGGGCACTCCAAGAAAAACTGCTTTAGCAGTACAACATTTTCAATTTTCTCTACAGAGTCTGCTTCAATCCCTTCCCACCAACATTTTAAAAACTGATGTTGTTTAGTGGCTAGCTCCTCATAGCTCATGTCAGGGCTTCTCCTGAGCTTATGGAATTTAACTCTGTATGCCTCTGCTGTTAAGTCATAGTTTTTTAACAGCGCAGCTTTAAGTTTGCTATAATCATTATTGTCCTGATTGTCCATTTGACCTAATGTGTCTCGAGCTTTCCCAATAAGTAGTGGGGATAGCTGGAAGCTCCAGGACTCTCTGGGAATATTTGCCTGAATATTTATTTTTTCAAAGGAATTTAAAAAGGCATCCATATCTTCCCCCTCTTTAAATTACGCTATCAATTTAGAATTTAGTTTGTAACCCTGTCGTGGAGTCCCAGTTACCCCAAGCCACTTACCTGTTCAGGCGCTGGTGTTTGGAGTCGTCACGCTTTTCTCACTTGACCTCTCATTGAAGCTGTTTTTCTTTTTCTTCAGCCTCTCTCTGATGCTGTCACTCTCTTTCCTCTGCAGCTCACTGCTCTCGCTTCTCTTCTGTCTCGAATTCCTGCTTCCTCTGTTCCAACTCCAGTTCCAGCTCCATTCTCCACAACTCTGACTGCAGCCTGATCCTTTCTGGCTTCAGAATGATGATGACCTTCCCCTGCTGCTGTGGCTCTGGGCTTGCACTGGTCCTGCTGTCCTCCTTCCTGGGTCTGGACACTGTGTTTGACCCTGGCCCCTCCACACCTAAGGTTTGATCCTTTCCAGTCACGAACTGTGATTCGAGGTCTTGGGCATCAGCTGCCACAAGAGCCTCTATGAGATGCTTTTTGACTCTCCCCTCATGCTGGACTCCTCTGTCTTGGCACAACTGCCTCAGGTAGCCTGCAACGTACTCGCAGTAGTTGGACGCCATCTTCTTCCCTAAGGTACGGCTACACTAGCTTACACCTGAAAAAAAAATAAAACGGGTAGGAAACTTAGACTGTAAGCACAATGATATGCTTCTTTACTTTTTAAATCACTGCCTTATTTTGCATGTGAGTTGCTACAGTTATTGATCTGACACACGGGACTGTTAATGCTTGTGTTACCAAATACTGTGAGATCACACTGCTGTCAACCAGATCTGTCACAAACGCACCCCACAGGTCAGGCCCTCTGCTCCTACAGTGCCAAACCTCAAAATGCAATATATGAACAGGAGACAAACAGGGTAACTCTCCTGTCTGTTCTGGGTCTGAATCACCTACTAGCTTCGAGTCCTGGGGTCAGATATGAACCTTTTTCTACTAGCACACCCAGTTAACAGGCTCAGATATGTACTCTCTTCAGGGGATGCAATACAATACTTCACTCAGTGGTACTAGGTCCCAAACTAAATTTACTTATGAAATTCCTCTGTTCTGAACTGTCTTTGGACAGAGATCACCTCTATTCAGGACTCCCTTATTCTTTACCTGCTACTATTATTTAAAACTGCCCATTTTCACCAACGATAAGTCACAAAACACAAAAACACATCAAAAAAATAAATAACACATAAAAAAGACAACTATTTAACATAACATGCACAAGTGTCATTATCCATCAGCCAGTATTTCAATCTGGTTTTAAATAAAGAATTAAAAAATAGGGGAGCCCTGAATAGAGGTGATCTCTGTCCAAAGACAGTTCAGAACAGTGGAATTTCATAAGTAAATTTAGTGTGGGACCTAGTACGATTAGAACTGGAAACTCTAGAAAACATACTTGAAACTACTTGGGATATAAGACATTTCTTAACCTTAAATAACAAGGTACCCAATTTATACAAAATCCTATTTTTAAGGAAAAGACTGAGTATGTCTAAGCAAAAGACAATGGTGCGTTTGATGAGGCACATTGAGCATAAATCGTAAAATAGAATTATAGGTTACCATAAGTCTATTGAAAAGATGACCAGAAAAGGAAGCGTAAGTTCAAAATTAAGTTTCTTATCGAAAGTTATTCCCAAATACTTAAAGTTATCCACCAACTCAATCAACTTTCCACCCTGTACAACTATTTGTTGAAGACTATTATGCTTAATGGTCTTATTCGAAAACAGCATAACTTTTGTTTTATTAGGATTGAGCACCACATAGTTTGAATACAGCCATTTCTGAAAAGGATCAAAATCGGACTGAACCTCAACCAGTGCTACATTAGGAGATATACCAGCACTATAAATAATTGCATTATCAGCACATAATATTAATGATGAATGCGAACACGCCAATGAGACAGAATTCATATAAAGTGAGAAAGTCAAGGGGCCAAGAATGGACCCTTGATGGACCCCACATTTTATAGTACTGGGTAAAGAAATACTATCTCCTATTTGAGTGCAATGTGACCTGTTAGTAAGGTTATCATGATACCATGTAATAACACCTTCAGAAAAATGAAAACTTGATAAGATACTATTTAATAAATCATATTCAACAAGGTTGAAGGTCTTAGTGAGGTCCATGAAAAGTGCTGCAACAGTCTGCTGTTTATCAAGGGCACCCTGAATGGCACCCATGAACCCCACCAAGGCCGTCTCAGTATTATGCATTGGTCTGAACCCGTGCTGACAATCAGAAAAAAGATTATGTTTTTGTAAATAATCTAAAGTTTGATCCATAATAATTTGTTCTAGAATTTTGGACAGGGGAGACAATAAAGAAATGGGGCGATAATTAAACAGCATGGTAGGATCACCAGATTTTAAAACAGGAGTAACTATGGCCATTTTCCACAGACTGGGAAACACCCCAGTAGACATAGAAAATGTAAACAAAACAGAGAGGGGATAGGAAAATGAATTAATTCCCAGTTTTATAATATGAAAATCCAACCCATCACGAAAAGTATAGAGCCGAGGCTCCATTTTAAAGACATAATCCCTGACCAAGTCAGGGGGTATATGTTCAAAAAAGAATTTAGGGGGAACAAGACCATTTTCCAATTCTATAGGGCCAATACGGTCATTCAAAAGAGAGTTTCCATGAGGGGAATTCTATAACTGTCTAAATGTCAAAAGAACTTATTAAAAGCTTCGGAAACAAGTAAAGTATTACTAACTAAATGGGCCCCAGACTGGATAGAGATATCTGAAGCTATTTTTTTCACCCTCCCCATCAGATTATTCAATAAATCCCAGATTTTGGGGGGATTTCCAAATGCTTTGTTCTGCTGAGAGGAAAGAATGCTATTTTAGCCCTGTGAATTTCAGATTTACATAAATTCCTTAAAGATTTATACTACAACAGAAGAGAAAGATCTAAACTACACTGATATTCTTTCCGACTTTTATCCCGTAATCTCAAAAGATGTAACAAATCTGGGAATCCAGTTATGTTTGATGGCCTTGATGCTCAGCCTCCTAAAGGGTGCAAGCTTATTAATTACCCTAAGGTACTGAGAGACAAAGACATCCAACATCACATCTAGATCCAAGATAGACTCAAATCCAGTCCAGTCAATCTCGGAGCAAGCAGCATTTAACAATTCAGGTGTGAGAGACCCTATTTTCCTAAATTTTATATATTTAGGAGGTTGTTTAATGAGCTTGGCAGACCATTGACAAAACACAGGGCAGTGGTCACTCGAAACATCAGGCATCACACCCAAGTTGGTAATCTGATCCGGGTGGGAGACTGCAACACAATTTAGTAATGTTCCCTGACCAGATTTATAATTAAATCTGGCAACCTCGTTAATCAATTGGGATAGGCCCATATCAACCAATAAATCTTTGGCAGAGCTACAAGACTCTGCTGCCCAATTGCAATTAAAGTCACCAAGAAGTATCCATTCTGTGTGAACTGGAAGTTCATGTTTAGCTTCTGAAATTATGTTCAGTCCAGACACAATCTTTCCAGAAGGAACATAAATAGAACTAATGGTAAGATGTTTGTTATGCCCTAATAACAAATCAACAGAAATCATGTCACAGTCAGAATGACTCAAAGAATGGGGGACAACAGTGAACTTATATTTGTTTTTAACATATATCACAGACCCACCCCCACATTAACCCACCCTATCCTTTCTACAGTGTTCATAGCTCTCCAGAAAAATGGTTGCATCTTTGATGTTATCATTTAGCCATGTTTCTGACACAGTAACAACATCAAAACTATGTTGTTCAACCCAGGCAACAAATGAGATCCACTTTGCTGGGGGGCCCTGAACATTTAGACGGACTATTTTCAGAAAATATTCAGAAAGGGGTATTCTTTTTCAGAGTGTCCACCATTCTGGAGATAGTTGGGCCAGGGTGGGGATGAACAGAACCAGATATTAACAATAATAAAATTAGCATCCTGCGTAACCTATTTTTATTCTCAAAATATCTCTCCCTCTTTGTGGGATGCCTAACAATTTTAGAAGAACTTCGAGCAAGATAGACATTCAAATAATGAAAGGGGAAAACATTATGGAGTACCCAATTTCATTCTCAGAGCCATCAAAACAATGGGCCACAAAAGGCATCCCAGGTAAAGGAAATGAATGGCCAAAGTAAAAAAATTCCAGTTCAACAACTGACCCCCCCAGCAGCCCAATAAAATTAAACTGGGAAAAAAATTACATCAGTATGGAAACACTGTACTGGGTGGGTTGGTTAACATTGTATATATAAAAATGTGTTGTAAATAACTTTTTGTTGTGACTTTCTTTGTAATGAGAATTCAGGTTTGTAGTAGTGTTTCATTTGATTTTTGTTATTAGAGTTTGTAAAGTGTTTTTTGTCCCTATGTAATGTATGATTTTCTTTAATAAAAACCTCCCATACTCTTTTTAAGGGGACACAGTTGCAATCTGGTTGGTCAGCAAGGTGGCTGACCCTGAGGGAGTAAGAGGAGGTGTATGTGGAGGCTCTCAGGTAATCCTACCTGTGAAGCCTGAAGGACTGCCGTCAATTTCTATAGAAAATACAGTAGAACCCCAATAATCCGAACCTCGGTAAATTGAAAATCCCTAACGAACCCAGGCTGTGTCACCCAATTTCTCCACTGTTTTTCTGTGGCAGTGTTATATCGAGCAATTCTGCTGTGATCCTGCTTTAAATATTGTCACCACAGCTGTTTAGAGTTGCAGACTCACCTACTCTGTATATAACAGTCTAGCATTGGTTGACTGTTAGACATAGTCTATGCTCCTACAGTATCTGGCAAAAGGAAGTGCACCGTGCTTACTGTAGCACAGAAGTTCAGGATCTTACAGAGAGTAGAAAATGGCAAAAGACCTGTTGTGCTAGCAGCAGAATACAGCATTGAAAAGTCCATTGTCACTGATATAAAGGATGCAAAGGAAAAGCTTTGGTCCTTCGCTATGACTATGGAGGGCTCGTATGGGACCGAGAGCCATAAGAACATGTGGCAGTGTGCAGGAGATAACCAAGATGCCTCAATCTATCTATGGTTTCGGCAGGAGCAGAAGAAGGGCACCCCAATCTCTGGGCCAGTTCTCAAAGAAAAGGCTCTAATTTTTTATCACAAACTTGGTTGCCAGTCCTTCTTTGTAGCCAGCGATGGCTGGCTAGATCATTTTAAAAGGAGGCATGGCATAAGACAGTTACGGCTTTGTGGTGAAACTTTAAGTGCCGCTGAGGATAGTATCAAGCCATTCACTGAACAACTGCTTGAAACCATGCACCAACAATCCATTTGTCTCGATAAGCTTTATAATGCTGATGAGACAGGATTGTTTTGGCAATGCCTGCTAGACAAAACACTGGTGGGTAGATCACAGAAAAAGCCCCAGGTTTTAAGAAGCAGAAGGAGAGAGAGTGACTATACTGGGCTGTACTAATGCTACCGTCAGTCACAAGCTAACCCCACTTCTAACTAACAAGTCAAAGCAACCTAGGTGCTTTAGACATGTAAACATGGGCAACCTTCCGGTCCAGTATGAGTCTCAAAGAAATGCTTGGATGGACTGTGGGATTTTTGTGAATTGGTACAAGAACTCATTTGTGCCTAGTGTGAAGTGATTCCTCCATTCCAAAAACCTCCCCGTGAAAGCGATTCTGCTTCTAGACAATTTTCCTGCCCATCCTGAAATGCCTGTGATAAAAACAAGACATGGCACCATATCCTGCTTGTTTCTTCCCCCGAATACCACCTCTAAACTGCAGCCCTGCGACCAAGGCATGTTGGAGATCTTTAAAAGAAATTACTGCAGGAGATTGATGCAAACTGTTGTTGATGACCACAATCATGAGGTATCATTACAAGACATTATCAAGGCACTTACACTTAAGGACACAGTTTACATGGCTGGTGAGACATGGGATAATGTGCTGGCAGAGACAATAGCAAAGGCTTGGGCTAAGTCAGGACTGCTAGAGAAAAGAAAACCACCACAGGATCCCACTGGAGAGAGCACATCTCAGGTTGAGGACTCGGCGATAGGTGCAAGCTGTACACCTAGCAATGTGGTTGCCGTGGAGAGAAGGACAGGCATTGAGGACATCACCGAGCTTGCAAGCAAACTCACGCTGAGCATCTCTGAGGAGAAGGAGATAAATGAGTAGGTGAGTTGTGACCTGGACGAAGATGGTCACGAACATTTGAACGATGACATGATCGTCGTAGCAGTCACAGGTCAGAAAACAGAGCAAGGAGAGGGTGAGGGAGAGGGTGTAGATGACAGTGGTGAGGGGGGTGAAGTGACCAAACCAGACAGCCAGACTAAGGTTCCTAGCCACAGTGAAGCAGAGGAATACTTCAGTCAGTGTTTACTGTGGCTAGAGAACCAGGAGGAATGTGACCTAATGAACTTACTGCTGCTACACAGTCTACGAGCAAAAGCCATACAAGCACAGTTGGGTGCGGTGCTTAGAAGCAAAAGCCCATCAAGGAGTATTTTAAGTGAATGCAGTACTGTGCAGTCTCTGTTACTGAGCCACAATAAGCACAAGTACCACAAGTATACAAGCATATAAAGTATATATAAAAAAAAACATGATGCACTGTTGCTGCACAAGCACAAAGAAAAGCACACACACACAAAAAATGGAAAAATGATACTCCCTCACTAACAAACTCCTGATTATCTGAACTAAACTTATGTCTCCCAAGCAGTATGGATGATTGGGGTTCTACTGCAATGGAGCTACAGACCAGCAGGGCAAAGTTTCAGTTAATAGAAAACTAGCACCTTTGCCAGCAGATGATAATAGTATCAGCAGTGCTAGACAAGACTCTACTGTTAAGGGTATGATTGCAGCTGATGAGAACATGGTTTTACTTGCCAGCATCAGGAAACAAAGAGTTCTGTTGTTGCACTGTTAGATGAAGAAGATGCAGTGCTAGTAGCTGTTGCCTCTGGAATGGACTTGTTACCATTAGGACAAAATGTAGAGGCTCTGGTGCTCTCTCTCTCTCTCTCTCTCCATCTATACCAGAGTAGAGTTTGACAGGACAGTTTCCTTCAGCTGTCACTCCAGCAGCCAATGAGTAGCTGACTGCAGACAGCAGAAACACCAACACAGCTCAAAATTCCTCCATTTCTTCCTCAAAATACATTGATGAGGTACTATTGGCAGCATGCTAGATGTTATCTGCAGAAGTAAATGGTTGATTGGAGAAACTCCCTGAGCTACAGAAATTCAGCACTGAGTCCAAACAGTGCTAACAATAATAGTGTTGGCATGGTGTGCATGGTACAAACAGTGCCTTTTTTTGTGGGGGGCTTTGCCCCCCCACATCCCCAATCCAGGGGTCAGATCTTTAGGATTCTCACTCCGAGGGGGAGTGGTACCCAGGGAGAGTTAAAATTTGTGGGGCCATGGAATACTGTTTCCATGGCCCCGTGTAAATGAAACTAAGTCCAAAAGTAGTAAAAAAGTTCAGAGACCAGGATTAGAACCCTGGTCTCCACTGCCACTGGTCAAGCTGCTCCATGCCCCAGTCCTGCATGCGAATTCTAATGAAATTGCTTAAGGATGTAGGTTTTTTTATGATTCTGCTTTTCACTTCAAACTGTTTATGTATTGGTTATAATCTTTGTTCTAGATTGTAAACAAATGAATAAAAAACTTTTTTATGGAAAAAAAACGGTCTAATGTTGTGTTAATGTATGATGAAAGCTATTATTTTTCTCCTTCTATTACTTTCAATGGCTGACACAAGAGATATGGATTTACATATTCATTACTACATGGAATGTTAATAGCCTACAACATCTTAGAAGGAGAACAATTACTTTGTCTTCACTAGTAGATTCAGCTGTGGATATCATTTTGCTACAGGATACAAGGCTTAAAACAGTAATAGATATACACCACGTTAAGTCTGCATGGGTCTGAGGGCCATCCTTTGGGTCCCTGAGGGGGGACCCATGCTCGGGGTAGGGATTCTTTTCAAACAAGATACTGCTGAAATCATAAAAGTGATACGTTTAGACCCAGGTTGAGCTTTATTATTAGACATAGAATGGAATAATAATCCCTTAAGATTAGGTGTAATTTATGCTCCTTAGAGAAACGCTACATGGATTGTATCATCTTAGAAAATGCAACTTTATTTATTTACTGCAAAAAACAGTGATTTTAGGGAAAGATTTTAATTGCCTTTTGAATCTGACTGACAAAATGGGCACAACTGCAGATCTTTTTTTGTGACTCAAATCATTTACAATCCATGATTCAGACAGCTAATGTAAAAGATGCAGAGAGAGAGAGTTGCACCAGAAGGGAGGGCAGCCTTATCTTAGGGGTCCACTATCCTCTAGGACTAATTACAGCTTTGTTTCTGAATCAGTAACGGTTAATGTGGTAGAAGTGATGGTTTCAGAAATTTCAAACCATACAGAATTAAGAATTCAAATAAGGAGAAACTCATGTAGAAAAATGGGTCCTGGTTACTTAGAATGAACTCCACATTATCAGAGGACGGAAAGATAAAGGAAGTATGTAAAGAATTACTTAACACCCAGGCATCAGTGGCCTGTTTGTTTGAATCGGGTGGAATGGTGGGAAGATACAAAACTAGAACTTAAAACTTTTTTTCTGTCCCAGAGCCTAAAGAAAGCAAAAGAATCCTATGTTCAGGCCTTACAGTTACAAAAGCAGCTGCAAAGATTAATAAGTTTACAATATACACTTAAAATGACATATTTATCTCAAACGGCACAAATCAAATCAGAATCATGAAAAATATAATATAACAGAGCAACTTCTTTTTAAGCAGAATTAAAATTTGGCACACAAGGGTCAAAATAATCTACCAGCATTTTTAAAGGCTGTATGGACAGTACTAAAAAAAAGTGATGACATGTTTAAAAGATTCCACAAAAACTCAATATACAGATCACAGAGACATTAGTAATCTAGTGAAACAGTATCTGGCAAATTCCTTAGGTACAGAGTTATCAGTACAAGTTAATACAAACCAGTTTCTGTAATCACCTATATTAGATACTTCTTTGCAAAAAAACTTTGTTCCCAACCGTAACACCCCACCCCACTCCACCCTGCAGGCAGCAAAAAGAAAAAAAAAGTTACCATTTCACCTCTCTTGACTCTTCACAAATCAGACCTGGGTTGTTCCTTGGGGTTATCGACCCTAACGCTCATGCCATTTCATCGGTAAAGAAGCGAAGATGTGCAGACTATATGAGAATGGAGTGATCGTTAGAGTTGCAACCCTGAGGAACACCCCAGGCCTGATCTGCAAAGACTTAGGAGAGGTGAAACCATAATGTTTTTTCCTTTTGCTGCTTGCAGGGTGGGGGTAGGGTGTTAGGATTGGGAACTCTAACACATTTCTCTACTTTTGTCAGTTTAATCTGAACCCTAACTGGTGCATTAACACAGTTTTTTGCAAAGAATGTCCTACTTTTTGAGATAGTAGAATTGTAGACTCATTCATGCAGCTCCCTTTGGGACCTGGGTAAACATATCCACTTGCCTATCCATCCCTTCATAGATGAATACATCCATGTTGCTGTAGAAGCTGGCCCTGCGATTCCATTTCTCCCAAAAAGCAATTTATTTGCTTGGTTGTATGGCTTGTGAAACTTTCAGTGTTATCCTATTGGAATTTTGATTTTTTTAATTATATTTTTTATATAGAAACATAGAATCTGTCGGCAGATAAGGACCCTATGGCCCACCTAGTCTTCCCTTTTCCCTACACACTGCTGCAGCCACAGATCCTATTTGATCTATGTCTCTCCTGCTATGTACATCTCCAGGGTACCATTATGTCTATCCTATGCACTCTTGAACCCCATATTGTTTTTGCACCCAGCACTTCTGCTGGAAGGCTGTTCCACAGCTCCACCACCCTTTCCATGAAAAAGTACTTCCTAAAATTACCCCTCAGCCTTCCACCCTTCAGCCTCATATCATGCCCCCTTGTTCTTCTGCAGAATTTTCTCTGAAATATGCATTCCACCTGTGCTCTGTTTATTCCCCTAAGGTACTTGAAAGTCTCTATCATATCTCCCCTCTCCTTTGTTTCTTCCAGTGAATAGTTATTAAGGTTCTTAACTCTTTCCTCATAGGGCTTCAGGTGCAGTCCATGTGCCATTTCCATTGTCCATCTCTGGACTGCCTCCATTTTGTCAATGTTCTTCCAGAGATGTGGTCTCCAGAACTGGACACAGTACTCCAGTTGAGGCCTCATCAGTGATCTGTACAATGGCATCACCACCTCTTTCCTCCTGCTTGGTATGCACCTCCCTATACACACCAACATTCTGTATTCAATATGGTCCCTAAATTCTTTTTTTTTTGGGGGGGAGAATAGTATGTATTATTCTTGTGTATCCATTAAGACCTTTGTTTTGGTATGTAGATTGTCCCTTCAGTACAAATATTTAAGGAGTTGTGGCTTGTTGAAGTTGAAATGTGGAACAAAACCTAAGTACAAAAATGTTTTTTGTATGAAGGGATCGTTTTTTGTATGACAGAAATAACCTCATGAAAAAGGATCCCATCATACAAAAAAAGAATCTGAAAAAAAAAAAACCAAGTAAATTTTTTTATATGAAGGCATCCCTTTTGATATGAACAAAACAACCTCACAAAAAAAGGATCCTGTCATACGAAAAAAGAATCTGAAAAAAACTAAATCCAAATTCTTTTTTCGAACAAAGGGATCCTTTTTTGTGAGGTTGTGTCATTCATACGAAAAAGAATGCCTTCATACGAAAAAAGAATCTGGAAAAAAACTTAGCTCAATTTCTGTTTTTGTATGAAAGGATACTTTTTCATATGAACCAACTGATTTCTTTTTCATATGCCTATACAAAGAAAAAAGAAAACTGAGTCAGGGAAAAAGATCTAAAACCATATAAAAACCCATTTATGTGTCATTGCTCCAAAAAATAACTCCAGAATTCATCTAAGGAGGTCCCAGTTAGCAAGATGCACATGTTGCTGTCTTTGCAGGATCTGATTTTTATGGGTTTTAAAAACAAAAACAAGATGGCAGCCATACAAAAAAAATTATGTTTTCTCACAAAAAAAGATTACACCCATACGTAAAAGGATCTTTTTTTGATATGGACCAAATTATTTTTTCATTCCAACAGCTATCCAAAAAACTGTACTGAGCATGCTCAGAATCAACATTTCAAATTCTTATAACTTTGGAATGGATTGATATTTTTTGTGGCCCAAGCCCTTTCAATACTGAAATTGTCAGAGCAAAATTCTAAAGGGTGTTGACGCCAGGCAATGTCACAAAAAAATATTTTTTTTTTTCACTTTTTTTACTATTTGAATCTTGGAATCTGCACATTCCACTTGAAAAAAATTTGGCAAGTCAATAGATCTTGCCCCTGAAACTGTGCTTGCAAAACTGCATGCAAATCTGCTGCACAGTTGCAAAACTATTAAAGTGCACAATTTGGGGTTTAACATAGAAATATCTACTCAACTCCAACTATAGTAGTGCCACAGCATCATTATAAATTATCAGTTGCTGCCAGGAGGGAGCTAATAGCTCCAATAAGAGAGGAAGAGGCTCTAAACATTATTAAATCTCTTCATTCTGGAGCATCACTAGGGCTAGATGGCTTAAGTCAGGTTCCAGCAGCAGTTTATACATGCATCTTGGAAGATTTGGGAGAGGGAGGTAAGGTGTCTGCCTGTCACCATGGCTTGGAGGGACAGGGAGTGAATCCTCAGGATCACAGGAGCAGCTGCACAGGGGAGGGAACTGGATGTCATTGTCCACCTAGTGACAAATGACCTGGCTAAGAAAGGGATCAGAGCAGCGCAAGAAGTGTTTGAGGAGATGGGGAGGGGCCTTAGACAAATGGCACACATGGTAACCTTCTCAGAGGTGCTGCCTGTCTATGGCACGGATGAGGCTAGGGTGCTCTACACCATGGGATTCAATCAGTGGTTGAAAAACTGGTGCAGAGCTCAGGGATTTGGCTTCATTGGGGACTGGGGTCCACCTGGATGGATGCAGGCCTATACTGGCATGATGGTCTGCATCTGTCCAGGAGGGGAACCAGGATCCTAGGTGATAGGTTTAAATACTTCATTGGCAAGCATTTAAACTAGCCGGGGGGAGGCACTGGAAAGGAGCAGGGAAATCCTAGCCCCCCCAACAAAATCAGGGTACTAAAGGTAGACACCAACATAGAGATGTCAATAGGGAGAAGCGCAGGGGTAAATGGAGAAAGTGACAAATGCAATAAGGACAGGGATGGGGCAAAAAGGGGTAGGGCCATCAAGAAATGGAAAGTAATGAGTACCAATGCCCGTAGTCTGGGCAACAAGCTCCCTGAACTGGTGGCCTTGATGGAAGAGGGATGCCTGGATATTGTAGCAGTCACAGAAACATGGTACACAGAGAACCATGACTGGGATGTTAACATACCAGGCAGCACACAACCCACAGAGAGACAGGAGGGCAGAAGTGGGGAGAAGCTTTCTATGTAAGGGAAGGGATAAACGCAACTGAACAAAAGAGTAAACAGGGAGGAGAGGAGGCACTGTGGGTCACCTTAGAGACTGGAAATGGCACCACAATCCACACAGGGGTTGTATACAGACCCCCATGTCAGGGGAGGGAATGGACAAGGATATGATAGAAAGCATACTTAGGATGGCACAAAAAGGGGTTATACTGTTGACGGGGGACCTTAATATGCCAGATGTCAACTGGTGCACCTTTGCCGCAGCCACATCCAAAAGCAAGGCCATTCTTAATGCCCTTCAGGTGGCATGCCTCAGACAGCTAGTTTTGGAACCTACTCATAAGGGAGCAATCTTAGACCTCGTACTCTCAAATGTGGACAATGAGAGGATCTCAGATCTAGAAGTGGGTAGCCATTTGGGAACAAGTGACCACCAAACAGTGTGGTTCACAATAAAAGTCAGCTACAGAGTCAAGCCATACAAAAGTGAGGGTTCTGGACTTCAGGAGGGCTGACTTTGGCAAGATGGGAGAGTGCCTTAGAAAAGCACTAGCAAACAGGCTAGAAGGAGGGGTGAAGCAACAATGGGGAAATATCAAAACTGCCATCACAGAGGTAACAAGCCTTTGTGTGAAACAAATAAACAAATCAAAATGAAAGAAAAAGCCACTATGGTTCTCAAAAGAAGTGGCAGTGAAGGTTAGGGAGAAAAAGACAGCATTTAGGAAGTATAAGGAAACACAGAAGGAGCAGGACAGAGAACTGTGCCAGTTAAGACAGAAGGAAGCAGGGAGGGTAGTCAGAATAGCAAAGGCACAAACAGGAAAAGATAGCCAACTCGGTTAAGAAGGGGAATAAAACCTTTTATAGGTACTGTATATCAGTGAGCGTAGAAAGACAAAGGGAGGGATAGTGAGGCTGAATAGAATGGACGGTAGGTGGGCAGAGAGTGACAGTGAAAAAGCAGGGATACTGAATGAATGCTTCTGCTCAGTATTCACAAAAGAAGAAGCAGGGGTGTGCCTAATCCAATTAACAGAAGCACTCTGGAGAGGGGGGGTTGATTCCAGTCCTTTCACAGAAGAAAGGGTTCTGAAAGAACTCCTAAAACTGAAGGAGGACAAAGCAATGGGGCCAGATGGAATTCACCCCAGAATTCTAAAAGAATTAAGCAGAGAACTAGTGACACCACTGACTACCCTTTATAACAAATCATGGGAGGATAGTGTGGTACCTGAGAACTGGAAGAAGGCTGATGTGATTCCCTTTCACAAAATTGGGACCAAGACAGAGGCAGGAAACTACAGACCTGTCAGTTTGACCTCTGTGGTAGGGAAAGTGATCAAATTACTTCTGAAGGAAATAATTGTTGACTACTTAGAGGCCAGTGGGGCACAGGACCCAAGGCAGCATGTGTTCACAGTGGGAAGGTCATGTCAGACGAATCTAATAGATTTATTTCACTGGGGGACCAAAGCAGTAGACCAGGGAGGGGCTGTGGACATGGCCTACTTGGACTTTAGCAAGGCATTTAACACAGTCCCACACAAAAGATTAGTAGTCAAATTAACCAGCCTTGGAGTGGGTTCCAGGGTCATAGCCTGGGTAAAACATTGGCTGAACAACAGGACACAGAAGGTAATTGTAAATGGAGTCCACTCTGAAGAAAGAGGGGTTACTAGTGGGGTACCGTATGGTTCAGTACTGGGTCCAGTCCTTTTTAATTTCTTTATAAGTGACATTGCAGAGGGACTGGAAGGAAAAGCATGCCTCTTTGCAGATGACACAAAGATCTGCAACAGGGTTGATACACAAGGAGGCATGGAAAGGATGAGAAGGGACTTGGCAAGGTTGGAGGAATGGTCAGAAGTATGGCAGCTTGGATTCAGTGCAAAGAAGTGAAAAGTAATGCACCTGGGAAACAAAAACCATGGAGAAGATCACACAATGTGGGGAGGGGGGAAGTAGTAACAACAACAAAAATGGAAAGGGACCTGGGGGTGATCATATCAGATGACCATAAGGTTGGTAAGCGATGTGAGAAGGCGGTAGGGAGGGCTGGGGGGATACTGGGATGTGTAGGGAGAGGCATCACCAGCAGAAAACAGGAAATTGTTATCCCCCTGTACAGATAGTTGGTGAGACCCCATCTGGAGTACTGCATCCAGTTCTGGAGACCCCATCTCTGCAAGGACATAGACAGGATGGAGGCAGTTTAGAGGAGGGCAACTAAAATGGTGTAGGGTCTGCAAGAGAAGCCATATGAGGAGAGACTAAAGGAGCTTAATATGTATACCCTTGAAGAAAGGTGGGAGAGGGGGGACATGAAAGAAACGTTTAAGTACATCAGTGGAATCAACGAAGTCCAAGAGGGTGGCATCTTTCAGAAAAAGAGATGTACAAGAACAAGGGGACACAATTTGAAGATAGAGGGGAATGGCTCAGGGGCAATGTGAGGAAGTATTTTTTCACAGAGAGGGTGGTGGATGCATGGAGCAGCCTTCCTGAAGAGGTTGTGGGGTCTAAAACTGTGGGAGAATTCAAGAATGCATGGGACAGACATAAGGCAATTTTTGTGGGGGGTATGAAGAAATAGGCTGTTGGTTAAATTAGATCTGCAGCTTATCCTCTAGGTAGGGAAATGGGCATACTAGGTGGGCCAAGCGGTCCTTATCTGCCATCAAAGAAAAAATGACTCACCTTAGTAATGTTGTTTCTTCTAATGGAGTCTTGCTATATTATAGACATTAGCAGTTTGTTCCAGCTCTAGAACTGCCCCGGAGTGAAATGGTTAAAACCATTCCAAAATAGAATTTTGGCACGAGAGCAGCTCTATCTGTGTCATTTCAAACTTGAACTGTCAGATCTTTACAAGCCAAACTCACTAAGGTCTGTGTGGAAGCTGTAACCTACACTAGCCAAATGGCTACCTAAATAATAACAACTATTGATGGTCCCAACACCCAAGACTCAAGTCAGGGGACCAGAAATACTAACACCATTCTAATAATATGAAAATGAAACATAAGTATAATAAAACACACACACGCTACATACATACACTCCCCAAAGTCCCAAAGGGACAAAATGCTAACAGGACATAAGTAGTGCCCACACTTAGTTGCCGCACCCCACCAAGTAGAGGTTCTGAGGGGCAGGTTGGGAGGTCTGAGAATATAGCAAGACTCCATTAGAAGAAACAACATTACTAAGGTGAGTAATTTTTCTTCAAACTACATGAAGTCTTGCTATATTATAGACATTAGCAGAATACACAGCAGTACCTCCATGGAGGAGGGGCAGAACCTACTTAGGAATAGGCTCTGAAGAACAGCTGTGCCAAACCGAGCATCTCTCCTGGCCTGGACATCCAGGGAGTAATGCTTTGCAAAGTGTGTACCATTTTCCAAGTAGCAGCCTGGCAAATCTCTAATAAAGGGATATCTCTGGCAGCAGCTAGAGACGCAGCTACCCTGGTAGAATGAGCCCTCAAACCAGGGGGCTCTGCCCACTTTCTGATAACAAAATTGGATACAAGAGACAATCCACCTGGCTATTGATCTCTTAGTGGCAGGTTTGCCTTTCCCAACTTCACCATAGGTAAGGAAAAGTTGGAGGATTGAACTCAGGACCTTTGGTACGCTTCTATATAATAACTAAGAGCTCTTTAACATCCAGGCTGTACAACCTCCTCTCACCCGAAGAGGAGTGATCAGTGAAAAATACTGGAAGGGAGATAGATTGATTAAGATGGAAATCTGAAACCACCTTAGGCAAAAACTTCCTATTAGTCCTAAAGACTACCTTATCCCTGTGGAAAGAAATAAAGTCAGTCTCCACTGACAAGGCTTGCAATTCACTTATGCGTCTGGCAGAAGTGATAGCAACTAGAAAAACAGTTTTCCAAGTTAGGTACTTAAGCTCTGCAGAAGGCAGAGGTTCAAAAGGGGGTTGCATTAACTGGGCAATGCAAACATTAAGGTCCCAAGCAGGGGCCGGTTCCTGAAAGGGTGGATTAGTATGGAGTAATCCCTTAAAAAACTTGGAAAACACAGGATGAGAGGAAAGAGGGATGACTTTCCTGTTGACACAAAAGCAGACACAGCTGCCAAATGAATCCTCAGGGTAGCTGGTCTGAGACCCAAGGAATTAAGATGTACCATGTAATCTAACAAAATGGGCAATTCAGCAGATTCTGGGAAATATTTTTCCAGCACACCAAATGGAAAATCTTTTCCATTTAGAACTATAAGTAGTTCTAGTGGAAGGCTTTCTGGAAGCCTTTAGGATCTCAAGAACACCCTGAGAGAGGTGTAAATCAGCAAACTCTAACTCCTCAAGAGCCAGGCCTTGAGGTTGAGGGATTTGAGGTCCGGATACCAAACTCTTCCCTGGGCACAAGTCAACAGATTGTGATTCCTGGGGAGGCACAGGGGAAGATGGACTGTCAGAGACAGAAGGAGTGGGTACCAGGGCTGCCTGGCCCAATCCGGGGCAATCAGAATCACCCTGCAAGGCTGAGATCTGATTTGACTAGTACTTTGAACAGGAGAGGAAAGGGGGAAAGCATAGAGGAACTTCCCTCCCAATCCAGAAGAAGGGCATCCAGGGAACTGAGCCCAGCACTGGAGGCCTGCAACAGAACAGAGGAAGTTGTGATTGTCTGGGGCTGCAAAAGATCTATCTGAGGGATGCCCCACCTGGCAAAAACTATCCCCAGCACTTGAGGATCCAGGGACCATTCGTGATGGCCCTGGGAAATCCTGCTGAGGGCATCCACTAGGACATTGTCCTTCCCTGGAAGATGAACTGCTATGAGGAAGTGTTCAGGAATAGGCCAGAGACCACAACTTCATTGCCTCAGTGCACAAAGTCAAGACCGAGTGCCCCCTGTTTGTTGATGTACCACATTGTTGTGGTGTTGTCTGTTCTGACTTGTATCACCTTGTCGTGGACAGATGCAGAAAAGCTCTGAAGAGCTAAAAGACAGCTCTGAGTTCCAGCAAATTGATGTGGAGCAGAGATTCTTGGGGACCAAACTCCTGAGTGGAAAGGTCGCCCATGTGGGCTCCCAACCCAGAAGGGAAGCATCTGTAGTGAGAGTCAAGTCATGAGAAGGGAAATGAAGGGACCCCGCTTTAATTGCTCTGATCCTGCCACCACTGGAGAGCTAGGATCAAGGTTCAGTCACTGGGACCAACTTGAAAGGGGGTCTCTTCTCTGAGACCAAAAGGTTCTCAAGTGAAACTGAATGTCTCTCATCTGAAATCTGGCTCCCTGCACAACAGCTGTGGATGCAGCCATGTGCCCCAGGAGCTGCAGAAAGTGTCTTGCTGGTCGAGAGACCTGCAGAGTGAAGGAAGAGGCCAGAGCCACTAAATTCTTACCCTTTCTGGGGAAGAAAGGCTCTGGCTAGCTTTGTGTCCAATTCTGCCCTATAAAGGTGAGTACCTGGACTGGTTCCAGAACCGACTTTGTAGGTTTAGCAGAAAACCCAGGGAGGTGAGAAGCTGCTGGGTGACCTGCAGGTGAGATTTTACCTGTTCTGAGGACTGGCCTACAATGAGCCAGTCATCTAGATAGGGAAAACAGCAATCTCTGCCTCCTTAAGTGGGTCACTGCCACTGCTAGACACTTTGTGAATACCCTTGGAGCAGAGGTAAGGCCGAAGGGCATTGCTCTGAACTGGTAATGACCTGAGGGTAGTTCAAATCTGAGGTACTTTCGATGGGATCTTCTGATTAGGACATGGAAATAGGCATCCTTGAGGTCCAGGGAGGCTAGCCAGTCCCCTGGCCTCAGGGAAGGTAAAATCATTGCCAGAGTTACCATTTTGAACTTTGGTTTCAAAAGATGCTTGTTCAGATATCTGAGATCTAAAATGGGCTGCCATTCTCCTGTCTTTTTTGGGGTAAGGAAGTATCTGGAATACAAACCCCTGCCCTGATGCAGGGGAGGAACCCTTTCTACTGCTCTGAGAGCTAACAGGATGAGACCTCTGTTTCAGAGCGAGGGTCTCTGAAGCACTTCAGGTAGAAAAAGTCTGCTTCTCAACTTGGGAAACTTTTTGAAGCTGAGAACCAGACCCTGGCTTACTACTTCCAGAACCCACTTGTCTGAGGTTAAAGAAGCCCAGTTCTGACTGAAGTAAGCCAGCCTGCCCCCACTGGTACAGGAGAATCGGCCCTGGGCACCCCATCAGGGTGCCTGTTTCAGGAGCTTTTAGGCTAGGGGTGGAGCAGGTCTGCCCACCTTTGTCTGCCCCTGCCTCTGAAGAAGCCCCTCTGAGCAAAGGCAGAGGAGGCCTGAGTCTGGTAGAAAGGCTTCGTGAAAAGGCTCTACCCCTACCCCTGGGGGTATGCCTTTGAGGAGTGGCTTGCCGCCTCCTTAGCCTGGGCACTCTTGTAAGTAGTCCCATATTCATCCATCTTTTTCATGTAGTTCTCTGTCTGCTCCCCAAACAGAGAATTCCCACCACAGGAAAATCCATAGCCTTAGTCTGGGCATCCTGTGACAAACTAGTACACCTGAGCCAGGCCAACCTACTGAAAAGCTACAGATGTGGCCATGACCCTAGAGGAAACATCATTAACATCCACAGCAGCATGAAACTGAACCTTAGAGGCTTCAATGCCATCAGCAGCCACCTGTTCTAGTTCACTAGCCAGCTGGCCATGGGCCTGCTTGGCCAATTGCATAACAGTATCCCAACTAGATTTCTGATACCTAGCTACATAAGCCATATAATTTGCTTGCCTGAGTCCCAGAGAGGCTGCCATATACTGTTTTTTTGCCATGGCATCAATCTTCCTGGAATCCTTGTCAGAGGATGTGAAGCCAAGGGAATATTAGCTTTATCACAGGCAGCAGCCTGAACTACCCAACATGACTGCATTGCTGAGAAAGGAATTCTGTATCAGGGCCTGACAATGTATACCTTCTGTCCATCTTTTTATCTACAGGAGGCACAGAATTAGGAGCTTTTAAAGTTTTAATTGTTTGTTTCCTAAAAGACTGATGTAAAGGAATAGACAATCTCCTAGACTCTGGAATATCCATCATTTCTACAAAATCAGGCTCCTCTTGCTCATCCACAGCCTCTTCTAAAGGAAGCTGGAGGGTTTCAGCAACTTTTTTATAAAACATAAAATGAGATGGGGACTCAGACAGCATAGGGTTGAGATTCTAAAGGTCTGTCTGGGGAGATGTCCGGTTCAATGGGCACACCCAGACCTTCTCAGCCACATTCATACTGTTCATAATCCTCCTCCCCTTCCTCTGGTTCATAAAATTCCTCAATATCATAATCCTGAACCACTGGGACCGACGAACCGACCTTTTACCAGATGGTGGTGGTCTGACGGACCCTGAGACAGTGACTGTACAATTTGTATGGCTTTGTTATCTCTGCAGCAGTTGGAGAAGGAATTTTGACTCAGACCTGCTGATTTTCTTGTTTTCTTTACTGGAATTGGTTCCTCAGAACCAGCTTTTCTTTGCCCGAGGAAGTCTGGCTCTGGTCAGAGGGTACTCCCTCTGGTCTGCTGGCACCGAACCGGCTGGCCATCCGGTCAGCGGACTTTTGGCCTCCTCATTCCCTGAGCCTGCCCAATCTTTTTCCAGGGTGGCTGCAGGAAATTCTTACATACCTGGCAGTCTGACTGAGGTGGTCAAACCCAGACAATAAACACATGGTGTGCGGGTCAGCCTTGGCAAAGACTTCCCCACAAACATCACAGTGTTGAAACCCAGTAGGCCCGGTTTTCTTTTGGGTTTCTGAGACATAATGCCAGCCTAACCAAAAACTTGCCCTTTAACGCGGCACTGCCAGAGTAAGACACCCTTATCGGTTCCTAACCGAGTCATTGGTATTGGAAAAACGAATAACCGCTTTTTTAGAACCGATAAGAACCGGGAACCGCACTCTAAAATAGTAACTTTTAGTTTTAAATGAGTTTTAAACCCACTGATCGGTTCAAAACCGAACCGATAACAGACAAAACCTTCATTTACTTACGGTTACCACAGATAGAGCTTGAACTGAACGGTTTTGCGGTTAAAATAAAACTATTCTCGGTTAAATCCAACTGAGAAAACACTTTTTAAACCGAGAAATGAACCGAGCAGAAGGAGAAATCTCCGGAGCGACTGTTCACTGAGGCGGAGTAAAGAATCTGACAGTTCAAGTTTGAAATGACACAGATAGAGCTGCTCTCGTGCCCAAATTCTATTTTGGAACGGTTTTAACCATTTCACTCCGGGGCAGTTCTAGAGTTGGAACAAACTGCTAATGTCTATAATATAGCAAGACTTCATGTTGTTTGAAGTCTATGTTTCTATGTTTCCACTTGTCAGGGGAATTGTCTAAATGTATACTGATGCTGTTATTTTAAAAAATGAGAAAACAATTTTGAAATTGATGACATTTCAGCCTCATGAATAAAGATATGAAAATATTGAGTAAAATATATTTTATCGTGAGTAAAATATTAAATAATAGATTGAGTAAGAGGGTGAGGTAGTTAATATTACCAAAACAAACTTGTGCAATTTCGGGACAATCAGTGCAAGATAATTTGTTAACACAGAGATAGTTGCAAGCAGCAACTTGGGGTCCTTACAAGGCATCTTACTCAGTTTAGATCAAGAAAAAGCCTTTAAAAAATAGAATTTGATGGCAGATAAGGACTGCTTGGCCCACCCAGTCTTCCCATTTCCCTGCCTACTGGATAAGCTGCAGATCCTAGTTAACCAGCAGCCTACTTCTTCCTACCCCCACCCCCTAGAACTGCCTTATGACTGTCCCATGCATGCTTGAATTCCACCATTGTTTTTGACTCCACAACCTCCTTCGGAAGGCTGCTCCATGCATCCACACTCTCTGTGAAAAATACTTCCTTAAATTACTTCGAGCTGCTCCATCTTCAAATTGTGCCCCTTGTTCTTGCACACTCTTTTTTGAAAGATGCTACCTCTTGGACTTTGTTGATTCCTTGAGGTACTTGAAAGTTTCTATCAAGTCTCCTCTCCTCCTTTCCTCGAGGTTATACATATTAAGCTCCTTAAGTCTTCTCCGGTGCAGACCCTGCACCATTTTAGTTGCCCTCCTCTGACAGCTTCCATCCTGTCTATGTCTTTGCAAGACTGGGTCTCCAGAACTGCACGCAGTACTCAGATGGGGTCTGACCAGCTGTCTGTATAGAGGATAATAACTTCCTGTTTTCTACTGGTGATGCCTCCCTATGCATCCCAGTATCCCCCAGCCCTCCTTGCTGCCTCTCACATTGCTTGCCCACCTTTAGGTCATCTGATATGACTATCCCCAGATCCCTTTCTATTTTTGTTGTTGTTAGTATCTCACCCCCCATTGTGTACTCTTCCCCTGGGTTTTTGTTTCCCAGGTGCATTACCTTGCACTTCTTAACATTGAATCTAAGCTGCCATACATTTGACCATTCCTCTAACCTTGCCAAGTCCCTTTTCATCCTATCCACCCCACCTTGTGCATCAACTCTGTTGCAGATCTTTGTGTCATCTGTAAAGAGACACACTTTTCTTCCAGTCCCTCTGCAATGTCACTTATAAAGACATTGAAGAGGCCGTCCTAATACTGAACCCTGCGTACCCCACTAGTAACCCCTTTCTTCAGAGTGGACTCCATTTACTATTACTCTGTGTCCTATTCTCTAGCCAATCTTTACCCAGGCTGTCATCTTGGGACCCACTCCCAGGCTAGCTAACTTGTATATTAATCTTTTGTGACTGTGTCACAAATGCCTTGCTAACGCCTGTAGGCTATGTCCACAGCCCTCCCCGATCTACTACTTTGGTCACCCAGTTAAAGAAATCTATCAGATTTGTCTGGCATGACCTTCCTGCTGTGAATCCATGCTGCCTTGGGTCCTGTGCCCCTCTGGCCTCTAGATACTCGACAATTCTTTCCTTCAGAAGTGATTCCATCATTTTCCCTACCACTGAGGTTAAACTAACTAGTCTGTAGTTTCCTGCTTCTGCCTTGCTCCCACTTTTGTGAAGGGGAATCACATCTGCCCTCCTCCAGTCCTCAGGTACTACCCCATCCTCCCATGATTTGTTAAACAGGGTAGTCAGTGGTGTCACTAATTCTACCCTTAGTTCTTTTAGAATTCTGGGATGAATCCCATCAGGCCCCATTGCTTTGTTCACCTTCAGTTTTAAGAGTTCTTTCAGAACCCTTTCTTCTGTAAATGGGCTGGTATCAACTTCTGTATCCAGAGTGTTTCTACTGTTTGTTTTAGGTACCTCCCCCTCTTCCTTTGTAAATACTGAGCAAAAATATTTGTTTAGTATCTCTGCCTTTTTATAGTCACCCTCTGCCCATCCCCCTTTATTAAGCCTCACTATCCCTCCCTTGGTCTTTCTTCGCCCTGATGTACCTATAAAAGGTTTTATCCCCCTTCTTAACTGAGTTGGCTATCTTTTTCTCGGTTTGGGCCTTTGTTGTTCTGACTGCCTTCCCAGCTTCCTTTTGCTTCTGATACAGTTCTCTGTCCTGCTCCTTCTGTGATTCTTTGTACTTGCTGAAAGCTTTCTTTTTCTCTTAAACCTTCACTGCCACTTCCTTTGAGAACCATAGTGGTTTCTTACATCGTTTAGTTTTGTTTATTTGCTTCACACAGAGGCTTGTCACCTCTGTGATGGCAGTTTTTATTATTCCCCATTGTTCTTCCACCCCTCCTTCCTGCCCATTTGCTAGTGCATTCCTTAGGCACTCACCCATTTTGGCAAAGTCAGCCCTCCTAAAGTCCAGTACCTTTGCCTTTGTATGGCTTGACTCTACTGCTGTGTTTATTGTGAACCATACTGTTCGATGGTCGCTAGTTCCCAGATGGCTACCCACTTCTACATCTGTGATCCTCTCTTCATCTCCATTTGAGAGAACCAGGTCTAAGATTGCTCCCTCTCGAGTGGGCTCCAATACTAGTTGTCTAAGGCATGCCCCCTGTAGGGCATCTAGAATAACCTCACTCTTCGAAGTGGCTGCTGCAACTGCACTCCAGTTAACATCTGGCATATTCAGATCACCCATCAGCAATATCTCCCCTTTTTCTGCCATACTAAGTATACTTTCTATCATTTCCTTGTCCATTTCCTCCCCCTGAGAATGGGGTCTGTATACGACCCCTGTGCGGATTGTGGTGCCATTGCCAGTCTCCAAATTTACCCACAGTGCTTCTTCTCCTCCTCCCTGTTTACTCTTTTGTTCTGTTGCTTTGATTCCTTCCCTTATGTAAAGAGCTACTCCTCCTCCTCTTTTACCCTTTCTGTCCCTCCTGTAGATAGTGTATCCTGGTATGTTTACATCCCAGTCATGGTTTTGTGTGAACCATGTTTCTGTGACTGCCACGATATCCAGATGTTCCTCCTCCATCAAGGCCACTAATTCAGGAAGCTTGTTACTCAGACTACAGGCATTGGTACTCATTGCTTTCCATTTCTTGATGGCTTTACCTTCTGTTGCAGCATCCCCCACTGACCTTTCTACCTCGGGCTTTTTCTCATTTAGTACCCTGTTTTGTAGGGAGAGGTTGGGATTTTTCTGTTGCTTATCAGTGCCTCCCCCTTGACTAGTTTAAAAGCTTGCCAATGAAACATTTAAACCTATTGCTCAAAAGACTTGTTCCTTTCCTGGACAGATGCAGACCATCCTGCCAGTATAGGCTGGTGTCCCTCCAGGTGGAACCCCAGTCCCCAATGAAGCCAAACACCTGTGCTCCACACCATTTTTTCAACCATTCATTAAACTGCATGGTGCAAAGTACCCTTGCCTCACTCATGCCATTGACAGGCAGCACCTCTGAGAAGGATACTGTGTGTGCTACTTGTCTTAGGCCCCTCCCCAGTTCTACAAAGTCCTTCTGCACTGCTCTTATCTCACGTTGAGCCAAGTCATTTGTCCCTAGGTGGACAATGACGTCCAGCTCAGACTCCCATGCAGCTGTTCTCGTGATCCTGAGGATGCACTTCTTGTCCTTCTAAGCCATGGCACCAGGCAGGCACCTTACTTCAGTTTTCCCTGCTCCCCCCAGTTCTATCCCCCTAATAATTGAGTCCCCCACCAGGAGCTGCTTCCTTTCCTTGTGGTGTCCTCTGTCTCCTTCCTGTGGGCCTCCCTTGTGATAGGTGTCCTCAGCCTCCTTAATCTCCTCTGTGGGTGCATCCATAGGGGAGCTGTGCTCCCCCAGAATGGTGTATGGATTGTGGAGTGGAACAACTGACTGGGTGTGCCTCTGTTCCACCATCCTCACCCTCCCTGAGCCCACTGCGGTCCAACTGCTGTGCTTTCTTTGCAACCTCTGAGGTAGTGGTGGTGGCTTTGGTGCTCCCTGGGTGGGGGAAGTTCCCTTCCTACCATCCAGTCTGGCCTGGGGGAAGGTTCCCTTACTGCTGTCCAGCGTGGCCTGAAGACAGGCAAATTCCTCCCTCAGGGCAGAGAGTTGTCTGCAAATAGGGCAGCATCTCAGCCTCCAGAAAGACTCCCAGAAGACTGCTGCCCCACAGTCATTACATTGCACTACTCCCCACATGATTATGTACTTTTCTTGTGTGTGTGTGTTTGTGTGTGTGATTGGTTTGTTATATAGAAATATATATATTATACAATGTGTACGCTTATATTTTCAGTGCTGTGTGCTAGAGAGGATATGACATTGATATGCACCTTGCACTCCTGAGGAAATGATGTCAGAACCCCAGGTATAAAGGAAGTATTTCCAGGGGTGGGTGGGGTGAGGGTGGGAAGGGTTGGGCCTAAACTGTGCCCTCACAAAACAATCAGCTAAGAGCTCTGACCCACCACTCGCGATGAGTGCCTTCCTGTCAACAAGATACCATACACAACAATTTGACAGAGAAAATCCCTGCTAATCAAACAGAGAAAATCCAGACATCCAAGTCAGACACAGGTAAACCTCCCCAGCCCCAAAACAGCCTGGTGGTTTGTGCTCTGAAGCAGTCAGCCCCAAAATAAGTCAGCTGTGCTTTAAACTCTTCCTGCACTGAAAATCTTACAATTGTAACAAGACTGTCTTTCCTGATAATTCTAAGTTCCTTATTTCACCTTTCAGTTAGAAGTAGCCTCCACCTGCAGAATATCTGCTACAAACCAAAGACAATTGTAAGGTTCACCTCCCTCTGTTGTGAGCACAACTGGCTTTCTTGCAAATCCTATGTTCAGTATTGCAGCTCCCAGCAAGCTGTAGTTTGACTTGAAAAATATTAGCTGTTGATCATTTATCCCATACCTATTTATATCAGGCTTTGAGACATCATAATATACCAGAAAAGTTTATGAAGTGGATAAGATTATAATGTATGGGAGAGGTCTAATATCTATTGAAATTGTCTGAATCTCAGTGCTGTTGTACCACTGCTGTGATGTCAGAATGTTGTACCATCTTGAGTACATCACATCAGTGGTACAACAACTTGGAATGCCCTTGCAGTCACATTGCCTTGGTAGCCACGGTGTTTGCTCATTTTTTCACTTCTGACACAGGCATACAGTTTTGACAGCTGGAACATGGGAAATATGAGCCATCACCCTTGTCCAATGATGTGCCGAGAAGAGACTCTGCGCTTCCCACGCTGCTTGCTGGTTACCAAAATGACTGTGATGCCAAGTGACATGTGTCACATGAAACTCAGGTTCATTGACAGCCGATTTAACTGTTAATAATTGTTGAATTTTTCTTTGCTTTTGCCCATGGTTGGCTTATTTAGTATTTAGCCTGTGTTCTTATTGAATTAAAGCAGTTTCCATTACATGTCTGGTTGTAGCATTCATTAACAGCAACTCAGGTAAGAGAGCAAAACAGATAACTCTGGAAAAAAGTGGTATAAAGATTTTCTTTTTTTTTTCTTTGCTTGCTTACATGCTGTCAGTGTCCTGTACTGCTCCAGTGGTGTTCACCCATGCCCATATACTATAAAAGATAATGTATGGGCATCAGAGAACAAGCAATGCTATGTATACTTCTTGTGGTTGTCATGACAACAGTAGATCTCTCAAGCTGCACTCTTGAGGTTTACTAGGTTGTCTTGACAACCACTAGTAGTGAACACAGCATTGTTGTCCTCTGATGCCCATATATTACTGTTTAGGTGCTGTTCCTGCGCTGACCAAGCTCCCTGAATAGGATTGTGGTCCAGCAATACCCCCCCCCAAGCTCTCCAACTTAACAGGCTGGCATCAGATGTCAGAATGAACTCTGGGGAGACTTCCAGTGGAGACCCTTTGCTCAGAGTCTCCAAACTCACCCACCAACTCAGAGACCACCACAGGAGTGGTGAAGCTGGCATGCTGACATGATAGTCCTCTGAGGACAGATCCCAGGCTGATAACAACTTAATCTGTAGGGGCCACATGTGAAGGCAAGCCCACAGAACTAATTCAATTGCCACCATCGTGAGGCCCTGAATTTGTAAAAGGCAGTGAGCTGAAGCTAACAACCAGCTCCTCAGCCACCGAACCTCTCTCAACAGGGTTTCCTTTCTGGCTGGTGAGAGGAAGACCTTCCCCCTCATCCATCTTGAACACTGCTCCTCAGCACCTCAGGGTCTGTGATGGCTATGGAAGCTAGACAATCCACTGACTGGACAGCTCAGATGATTGAATGCAGGGACTCCATCTTGAAGGTCATGTGGTGAGAAAACTTGCTTAGGTTTTTCAGATCCAAAATAGGCCTGAACCCCCCTTCCCCACAACCACCACCACTTCTTAGGAACTACAGAATAAATTGAGTAGAATCCCTGGGCTTGCTCACTGGGAGGCACCAGAACAATTGCCCTAAAATCGTTTGGCTTCTCACTAATACTGGTATCAAATCCAACAGTTCTGTGGGATAGGGGGCACTAGCCATGAAGTATAGGAACTATAAATATGGGTACTACACTAGGCCAAATTTCAGATTGTAAAATCAAAAATACTAGGTGGAAGAACTATTTTATGAAGAAATTAAGACAAATAATATGTTTTCATATTTAAACATAATTTTTTAGACCTTTAAAGTTATTTAAATAAAAATATCCATTTATAAGTGCAATAAGACACTTTGGGGTGTGTGTATTAAACAGATATTACCGCACTTCCAGGGACTAAAGGCACTCAAGTCTGTGGCCTAGTGTCTCATTGCCCCCTAGGTGTATGGTAATATCTGTTCAATGCACACCCTGTCATGTCTTATTGCTTACATATAAAGTTAAGCATACCATGTTGAAATAAGTTACTAGTTACTGTACTGGATAATGATGTCTGCCTGTTGCTATCATTATCCATGTTTTTCATTACTTCTCTTGAATCATGAGCAAGATGAGCCACAACTGGACACTATTGTTCCTATATCCAGATCTGCATCATGCTTGTACCGGCATGTACTGTATGTGCAGTTCTATGGATCAGTATTCAAATCATGTGCATGAGTTCAGATTCAATTTTGTGCACAAACTTTGAACAGTGTAATTATGACACTTGTGCTAGTTTCAATTTTGATTCTGAGGTGAACCTTTGAACAAATTATGAAATTTAAACTAGGTCAATGATCATCAGTTTTGACTTTCAACTTTTTCATGTAATTAATATAGTCTCGTTATAATTTTTCTTTCATTCACTGCACATTTCCATGCTACAGCACACCTCTAGGATTATCTGAGAAAAGTGGTCCCGAGTCTATAACACTGCTTGTCTCTTCACAGGATCCTTTGTTGTCTTTACTTAAAATTGTTTTGGGGCTGTTGAAAATTTAAAACATAGTGGTGGTGTAATTCTGTGCTGTCTTTAATTGCTGCAAATTTTATCTTGGCTTGTCTGACTGCCCTGTAGTTGGGTGAAGGGTGTTAATTGTCTGGCCTCTGACCTCAGCTACGTGATAACTGGAGGTGGGGCTTAGTCAGAGTTGAAGTAGCAAGCAGAGTTTTATTTTCTCAGAAGAAGCCAGAAGGGGAAGGAAGGAAACATATTCAATTCAGTGCTTTAGAGTAACTGGTAATTGCTATTTTTCTTTTAAACTTAGATTGTGGGCTTTTAGTGACACTATACTTTCTTTGTTGTCTTCACTTAAAATTGTTTTTGGGCTGTTGAAAATTTAAAACATAGTGGTGGTGTAATTCTGTGCTGTATTTAATTGCTGTAAATTTTCGCCCCCCCTTCCCCCAACTCTTAATTATATGCCCTGTTAAATCTGATTGACAGGAGCTAAACACAGGGTATAGTAAGGGGTGTGAAGTAGGAGGGGCATAAGGGGGAAGAAGCCCACCCTCAGCACGACAAGTGTTTGGACTCATTTATTTATTTATTGGTTTCATGATTTCTTTCTTTTTTTTTTTTAAAGAAAATTACCTGAGGATCAGTGGCAGGATTTTTAGGACAGTAAATTAATAAAAAGGGAACTAGGAGAGCTTTAGTAGCAGACAAGTAGTGGAATTGCAGTATAATGTGGGGAGTGGTGCAATGCAGTGGCTGTGGGGCAGCCATATTCAGGCAGACCTTCTGGACACTGAGGTGCTGCCCTATCTGCATGCATCTCTCTGGACTGTGGGATGAGGAGCCAGACTCAGAGCGGAAGTAAACTGGGTCAGGAGTACCATCACCCCTATCCAGGGACCACCCAGTCCAATGCAACTGCCTCAAAGGATGCCGAGAACGAGGAGCACTTCGATGACAGTGAGCTCAGGGAGGGTTAGAGCGGTCAGGCAGAGGCACATCCCAGATCCTATTCCACTCAAGAACTCATATGTCACACTGACAAATGAGGACAACCAAATAGAGGTACCCAGAGAAGTGGAAGGAAAGGATGTGGAGGTTAGCCAAGAAGGTGACCTCAGCGGGGAAAGCAGTGGACCCCAGAGGAGGAGGAAGTGAATCCTGGTGGGGGACTCCATTATAAGAGGGATACAGCTAGGAACACAGGAGGGGGAGGACAGGGAGGGGAGGTGTGGTGTCTACCAGGTGCCACAGCATGGAGGGATGGAAGGAAGATCCTGGGGATCACTGGGAAGGCAAGATGGGAGGGTGAGCTGGATGTCATTATCCACCTAGGTACTAATGACCTGGCAAATGGGGAGCCAAAGGAAGTTCAGGAAGAGTTTAGAAAACTGGGGAGGGTCTCAACAAGTAGCTACTTCTGTCACTTTCTCAGAAGTACTACCTGTAAGAGGCAAGGAGAGCATAGAGTGCATGCACCAGGAACTTTAACTCATGGTTGAAGAACTGGTGGTGTGAGAAAGGGTTTGGATTCATTGGTGACTGGGGACCCACCTGGATGATGGAGGTTTGTTCAAGCCTGACGGCCTGCATCCATCCTGGAGGGGAATCCAAGCACTGAATGATAAGTTTAAATGCACATTGACAAGCATTTAAACTAGCAAAGGGGGGTGGCAGGCCAGCAAGGAGGGTACCTACTTGCTCACCCCCCACAGCTAGCAGTGGAACCAGTGAACCAGAGGAGTGGCTATCTCTGCAAAGCAGTGTGCAAAAGATGTAGATTAGTGCCCAAGAGGTGGATAAGCAGAAAAGGGGCAAAATTCAGCAGAAGGACAGACAGCAAGAAGAACCAGGGATAAATGACAACCAAGGAAGGGGCTGGAGAAAGTAGGAAACAGTCTAGGAGGTCAAATCATGGAAAGCTGCTGTGCAAATGCCAGGAGCCTTAGCAACAAGATGGAAGATCTGGAGGCTGTCATGGTGCAGTCAGACCTGGACATTGTGGCCATCACTGAAACCTGGTGTAATGATAACCATGACTGGGAGATGGCCATACCTGGCTACAACATATTCAGAAGAGACAGAGCAGGCAGGAAGGGAGGAGGTGGCACTCTATGTGAAAAATGACATAAGGGCCACAGAGATCCAGGAGGAACAAAATGGGGGAGAGATACTGTGGGTTAAGCTGGAAAGGAAAATGGGGACAGCCATCCGCACAGGTGTGGTCTATAGACCACCAGCCCAGGAGGAAGAAACAAGATAGGAAGCTGATGCTAGCCATCCAAAGGATGGCAGACAAGGGTGAGGTAGTACTGGTTGGAGACTTCAATATTCCAGACGTGGACTGGAGCATCCCAGCAGCAGCAGCAGCTAGGAGCAGATTTATCCTGGACTCCCTTCAGGGTGCCTTCCTCAAGCAACTGGTCATGGAACCAACTCAGCAGAAGGCAATACTGGACCTTGTGCTCACAAACAGGGACAGTGTGATGGGGGTAACAGTGGGGGAGCACCTGGGAAACAGTGACCACCAGTCATTGTGGTTTGAAATCACAGAAAGAGCAGAACCAAACCACACAAAAACACGTATCCTGGATTTTAGGGGGGCAGACTTCGGGAAAATGGGGAGATACTTGAAAGAGGCATTAAGGGGAATGGGACAGGAATCAGGGGTTGAGGAACAGTGGGCAGTATTTAAAATGGGGATTACAAGAACAACAGAATTATGTATTAAGCAGGTTAGCAAGAGGAAAAGGAAGAGGAGACCATTATGGTTTTCCAAAGAGGTAGCAAAGAAAGTGAAAGCCAAAAAGATTGCATTCAGGCAACACAAAAAGACACAGGCAGAAGGGGATAGGGAGAAGTACCAGGAGAAGCAAAGGGAGGCAGGGAGGTCAGTAAGGGAAGCCAAAGCTCAGACAGAAGAACACATTGCAAAATCAGTGGGTAGAGGGACAAACCTTTACAGGTACATAAGGAAAAGAAAGACAAAAGGGAGGGATAGTGAGACTGAAGGGGAGGATGGGGCCCGTGGAGGATGACAACAGTAAAGCTGACATATTGAACAGGTATTTCTGCTCAGTGTTTACTGAGGAAGAGGAGGGTAATGGGTCTGAAGGGAGTACAAGGGTGAGAATGGTGCAGAAATGGACACAAGTCCCTTTACACGAGAAAGGGTCCTGAAGGAACTGGAAGTAATAAGAGTTGATAAAGCAATGGGGCCAGATGGGGTGCACCCCAGGGTCCTTAAAGAACTAAGAGGTGGTGGCTGAACCTCTGGCTATCCTGTTTAGCCGATCACTGGAAACAGGGGAGGTACCCAAAGACTGGAGGACAGCAGATGTAGTCCCCTTATACAAAAGTGGGAACAAAGAGGAAGCAGGGAACTACAGACCAGTCAGCCTCACCTCGGTAGTAGGGAAGATCATGGAAGCACTACTGAAGGAGAGATTGGTGGAACATCTGGTTGTCAATGGACTACAGGACCCAAGGCAGCATGGTTTCACCAGGGGGAGGTCATGTCAGACCAACCTCGTTGAATTTTTTGACTGGATGACTAGGGAGGTGGATCAGGGAGGGCAGTGGACATGGCCTATCTGGACTTCAGCAAGGCCTTTGACACTGTGCCACATAGAAGACTATTACACAAACTGGGGAATATGGGTGTGGGCAGGACAGTAGTGTGGTGGGTAGGTAACTGGCTGGGTGGCAGGACACAGAGGTGGTGGTAAATGGCTGTCACTCCACAGAGGGAAGCGTGACCAGTGGGTACCACAGGGATCAGTGCTGGGACCGGTCCTATTCAACATCTTCATCAGTGACATGGCACAGGACCTAGAAGGCAGAATTTCACTGTTCACTGATGACACAAAGCTCTGTAACAGAGTAGACACACCAGAGGTGTAGACAGAATGAGAAGCGACCTGCAGAAACTTGAAGAATGGTCAGGGGTTTGGCAGTTGAAATTCAATGCAAAGAAGTGCAAGATAATGCATATGGGGCACAAAACCCTGGCACAATATATCAGTTGGGGTGAGGATATAGCATGCACCAAGCAGGAAAGGGATCTTGGGGTTATCATTTCTGATGACCTCAAGGTAGGGAAACAGTGTGACAAGGCAGCAGGTAAAGCAAATAGGATGCTGGGATGTATAGGCAGGGGCATCACCATCAGGAAAAGGGAGGTCATAATTCCGCTATACAAGACACTAGTGAGGCCCCACCTGGAGTACAGTGTACAGTTCTGGAGACCATACCTATGTAAGGACATAGACAGGGTAGAGAAGGTTCAGAGGAGGGCAGCAAAGATGGCGCATGGATTGCATCACAAGTCCTATGAAGACAGGTTGAAGGAACTGAACATGTACTTCCTGGAGGAGAGGAGGGAGAGGGATATGATAGAGACATACAAGTATCTTACAGGGAGGAACAGGGTGCAGGAAAACACTATTTTAAGCGAAAAGATGTTCCAGGACTAGAGGGCATGGGATGAAGTTGGAGGAGGACAATTCAGAGGAAATGTGAGGAAGAATTTCTTCACAGAACGGGTGGTGGACAAGTGGAACACCCTGCCAGAGGAAGTGGTGGGGGCTGAAACAATCACGGGATTTAAGAATGCATGGGATAGACATAAAGGAATTCTGGAGGTCAGGGGTAAGGGGCAACAGACTTCTAGGAAAACAAACTGAACTTACAAGCTCAAATGGGCAGACTGGGAGGGCCATAGGCCCTTATCTGCCGACACTGTCTATGTATCTATGTATCTATGTAACTGAGGATGGTAGAAAACAGCCCTTTGAGGCAATTTTTGCAAATGCTGTTGCATAACCTGAAGCCATAATTTCCAGAACCCAAGCATCTGATGTTATCTGGGCCCATCTTGTGAAAATATTGTGCAATCGTCCACCAAGGGAAGGGAGGCAGAGATGGGCTTGCCTGTTCTCATTGTGAGGTGCCCTCTTTTTGCTCTGGGCCTCCATTGAGTCTTCAAGCAAGGGCTCCTCTGCTACTACTGTTCTTGAAACCAGAATAGGCTCCTTTGCTCCTCTGGTTCCCAAAGGGATGAAAAACCCCTCAATACTGTCTTTGTCAGCCATCTCTTTGATCTTTTGGAGTTGAACCGGCCTTTAGCTTTGACACTGGAAGGTGATTCTTTTTATCCTGGATAGCCTTCAAAATCTCATCCAGGCCAGAACCAAACAACAAGTCTCCCACAAAGGCTAAGTTAAACAGTTTGGACTTCGAGGCCTGATTATTGACCCAATGTCTAAGCCATACTAGCCGACATGTGTAAGTTCTTCATTGTGGCATTATCTAAGAAGGTGGAGGCCATGGATACCAACTATAAAATGCTCACCCCTTTGAATCCTGGGGAATGAAGCTGCCCAGGGTTATAACCCAAAGGTCTAAAGCTCTGGCAACAATAAAGGAGGCATAGGAGGTGCGTAGGTTTGTGCCTTTGGAGATGAAGGCTCTTCAGCATGAAGCATTTACTTGCTTGTCATGCAAATCTGCTAAGGCTAAGGACCCTTTAACAGGAATTGTGGTATGTCTGATGGAATTATGAACTGCCTTATCTGCCAAAAAAGAGGTTTCCTACCTGCGTGTATTTTCATCCAAAAATGGGAAAGCACCATGCTATAGACTTGGGAAAATATTTTCTTTTGTCTGCACCGGCCCATTCTTGTTCAATAATCTGGTCACAGTGAATAAAGTTTGGGAAACACTTTGGAGTGGAGGAGGACGAGGACAGGATAGACTTGACATGTAATACCTCCATGGATTGCACCTCTTTCAGCTGTAATGTTCTACATGCCTGTTATCAGATAGGACAAGGATTTTGTATCAGAGAGGGAAGGGATAGGAATCCTCCTCTTTGGCTCCATCCACTCTCCTTCCTCCTCCTCCTCCTCCTCAGAGGGTTTGTCCTCATCATCATCATCAAGTAACTTCTTTGGGTCAGTAATTTCCCCAAGATCCTCAAAATCCTCATCCTGACCCTTTGTATGGTCAGGGTCAGGTTCTGCCTGCAAATCTATCTTAGCAGTCCTGTCCTGCTCAGATGTCCCTGGATGTGCCTGTGTGGGTCCCCCATGACTTGAGGGGCCCAATTTGGGGCTGGGTGTGTCTAATGGGATGACCTGCAGAACATCAGGGCCCAAAAGCTCTCCTAAGAGAAATACAAAAAATATTTATGCAATTCTGCTCTGCCACTGCTAACTGGTACATGAGGTGCACCCCCCAACTTGGAGGTGCAACTGGGGGGATCCATAAAAGACATATTAGCTTGTAAAACACAATGGGGGCAATAGGAACCCAAAGGAAAGGGTTGCATTACACTTTTGCAGGTCTTGCATCTTTTATAAATTAGAGATCTCTCATAAGCCATGATGACAAAGCAAAATAGCCCTGCAGTTGCCCAAATTTAAAAAACCTGAAGTTTCTCCCAAAAGTAAATATAGAGGACTACTGCCATGATCCCCACCTCCAAGTGTGGGGAAAAGAGTAAAAAAAACCTGAAAAGAGTATGCTACCCTGCCTGCCAGTACAGACAAATGCTAGTCTAAACAAGCTGCTGTATCTAGCACTAGAGACGTGCAGGTGCACATGATCTCTTAAACAGTGTATGTGCGTGACATCACAATGGTGTGCATGACAGTGGCACACCAGAAGGGGGTGCATGCACAACACAGGCACAAGAATGGCTTGCTGAGGCTAAGGAAGCCTCTCAGGAAAAAGAGAGCACACGCTCAACAAATGGGGAAGAGCAGAAAAACAGCAGGAAGCTGCACGGCTCAACGGAGCCCAAAAAAATGCCAAACAGCCTGAAGGGCAGAAAGAATCCTTCACTAAACCACCGAAAAGACTCTGATATTACCCAGAGTCTAAAAGCTCTCACTCCAGTAAGTTTTCTTTTTTGGTGCACTGCTTAGGAAAGTTAAAGGAAAACTCCTGCAAGCCCACAAAGTTCAGCAGCTGCCGCACAAATGCCCAATTTGGTCTTTTAGCATTAAAACAATGTTTTATTTACCTGCTGGGCTGGGATGTTTAGTTTTATTAATTCATGACATCCATAATCTCACCAGAGCTGCCTGTGGCTATGTCATGCAGCCAGGTGGCTTCTGCCACGCGGGTTATGCTAATGAGAGCTACCAACCAATGGCAGAGTTGGTAGAGGACTACTGCCATGAACTCCACTTCCGAGTGTGGGGAACAGAGTAAAAAACTTAAATGGAGTATGCCTCTCAGCCTGCCAGTAGTGGGAAAAAACAGGCACTTACTTACCTGAGGCCTCCCCTTTTTTTGTTTTTATAAAATTGGAGATCTGCTGAGAACTGACACCCTCAACTATGTAGCAGACGTGGCCACCAATCCAAGCACAGACAGTGGAAAAGGGGAAGAACACATCAGTCAATTTGAAAGCCGTAGCTTAACAGGCACAATTTTAATTTAGGGGTGCTCCCTGTCACCAGGTAACCCCGACTGGCTATGCAGAATTGCAGCCCCAAAAACTAGAAACTGATTTTTCTTCAGAGAAGCTTGTTACTTGTTTCTCCTTCAGTGGCACAGCAAAGATGAGAGGGTTGCTGCTGTCTGGAATGTTCATGTACCCAACATTCTAGGCTGATTCAGCCTTTTGGGCTGTGCCATTTCTCCTAGAAGGGGTGCACATCACCCATCTGTAATGACTACCCATTGACAATGTAGAGTGCAACAGAAAAAAATGGGTATGTAAAATACAAGAAGGTGAAACTAAAGGTAGAATACAGAAAAATGTCACTTTATCAAAAAAAAAATATTTTTAGCTAAAACTAAGTTATTTCAAATATTTCAGAAATTTTTATTTCTGAGCTGTATCCCCTCCCATTGTTACAACTAGAAGTGAGACTTATGAATTTTGTTTTTCAAATGGTGTGAGGTTGTAGAATGAATCTGGTTAAAAGGAATTACACATATTTATCTTGCAAAGTACATGGATTAGGGATGGTACACCCCATTGTATTTTTCTAGTCATTGTTTTTTATGTTGGCCCACGCTTGCACGGCAGCCAACATATTGCATCAGTAGCAGATTTGGAGACATGGTCACTGTTGGGTGAATGCAGGGCACGTGTCAGTAGGTGCGTCCTTCATTCCCCAATAAGACAGCATGCGGGTGCCACACCAGGAATACATAATGTGGCGAGCACATCTAAGGAAAGGTATGCTGCGATGAGAACAAAGCTCGTCATATGCAACGGCACCTCCCGACATGCCTTCCCTGGTGAAACATTAGAGTAAACATGGCGGCACACTGTCTGCCACAATGCCAACTTCAGGGGTGCCCAATTCCCCTTTTGGCATGCCCTGACCCAGTTTAAGTGCTGACGGGGGACCCAATCCCCATCGGCATAATGCACCCCCGCATTTTTTATGTGCCGAGGGGGGTGCCCAATCCATCTCGGCTCTTGCCCCCCCTTCGGTATGTGCTGACAGGGGTGCCCAATCCCCCATCAGCTAGTCCCCCCAAAACACTCAGGTGGCACGTTGAGACCCCACCCCAGCGTGCCAAATGCCCCTGTAAAAAAAAAAAAAAAGTCCAGCAATGTTTTTTTTTTTTTTACCTGTAAAAAAAGAAAACAGTCCCTCCCGGTCTGTCCAGCTCCCTGCCCCAACCTATACCACCTTCTGTGCACCCTGCCTCCCCACACCCCCCTCACCCATACTTACCTCCAGAGTCCGGCGTAATGATCTTCGGTGGACCGGGAACATATCTGCACTCTTCAAAGCCGACCATGAACTGAAGAAATGCCAGTAAGCTGTATAATGGCATAAATAGGGGTTTTTCAACTTTGGTGCATATCTCGGGCATTTTCTGGAATTTATGCACCAAATTTTCAGCAGGGGGTTATTGGGGCCCCGCATCATGAATTCAGTCACTGTCATGGTGCTATTCAGTCCCAAAAGGTGATTTCATGGTAACTGCGTGGAATCACCTTTTGGGGCCGAGTAATGAAACGACTGTGCCACTGTTCATGAGGAGGGGCTCTCAAAAAGCCTATGTTGCAAATTTGGTGAAAAAATTAAAAAAATGGCTGTTTTACGAGCATGCCTTGCGCTGTCTCCACGCACGCTCATAACTTCATGAATTTAGAATATTTTCACTCCAGATTTTCAAAATTGGCATTTTTCCCCACCTCCTTATGAACAGTACAGCTGTCATTTTACATATCCTGGCCGAAATGTGTTTTTGCACGTCCAGCACAGAATAACACAGTCACTGTGTGAAATCAGTTTTGGGGACAGTTTGAGAAAATGACGGTGACACTGTTCATGAACTGAGGTCCTAAAATGCCTATGTTGAAAATTTGGTGATGAAAGTCTGCAAAATTACTGTGTTTCAAGAGTGCGATGCACAGTTTCCACGCACCCTTGTAACTTCACAAATTTGCAATATTTTCATGCCAGATTTTCAACACTGGCATTTTTTCACACCTCCTTATGAACAGTACAGCTGTAATTTTTCACAGCCTGCCCAAAATGTGTTACTGCACCTGTGGTGCACAATGGCGTGGTCTCTGTGAGAAATCAACTTTTGAGACAGATTAACAAAATCACAGTGCCACTGTTCATGAGGGAAGGTCCCAAAATGCCTATGTTGAAAATGTGGCTAAAACATTCCCCAAAACAATTGGGTTACGGACGTGTGTTGCGCAGTTTCTGTGCATGCTCATTACTTCACCAAGTTTTCATATTTTCACTCCGGATTTTCAACGTTGCCATTTTTTCATGCCTCCTCATGAGCAATACAGTTGTCATTTTTCACATCCTGCCCCAAATGTGTTTTCATCCCTGTGTCGCCAAATGGCATAACCGCTGTGCAAAACCACCTTTCAGCTAACAAACTGATTGTGCTGCTCTTCATGAGGTGGGGTCACAAAAAGCTCATGCTGAAAATTTGAAGTGAAAATACCAACAAACTCCTATAACGTTAGGGTTTCCAACTGTAACACCCCACCCTGTAGAGACTGCCAGGCATCAGGGGTGTGACTTGGGATCATTGGCTGTAATGCTCACACCATTCCACCCCCACCCCCACCCTGCAGCCAGTGACAGGCATTGAGGTGTGCCTTGGAGTGTTTGGCCCTAAAGTTCACCCCATTCTCCTATACTGCACCTGTCTCAGTATATTTCCTTATGGAATGGGGTAAGTATAAGGTCCAAAGACCCCAAAGCACACCATGACACTTGTTAGTGTCTACAGGGTAGGGTGAGGCCCATTCTCCTATACTGCACCTGTCTCAGTGTATTTCCTTATGGAATGGGGTAAGTATAAGGCCCAAAGATCTCAAAGCACACCACAACACTTGTCAGTGTCTACAGGGCAGGGTGAAGTAAAATGGCATGAGCGTTATAGCTGGTGCCCCAAAGGCACACCCCAGTGCCTGTCAATCTCTGCAGGGAGGGGGTGGGGTTGGCATCAGTTCCATACTTCACTGCCATTCCTATTATGCATCTCTAACTCCTGCACTATCAATGCCAATGCCAGCAAGACAACTTTTGGCATTGACAAGTGCTTGTTCAATATAATTTTTGTATATTATTTAGTGAGGAAGAATTTCACTCTGTTAGGCTTATTCAAGAATGGGTAGAGCCTTTTTATGTGAAATGGGAGAAAGGGAAATGAATGGGTCCATCTAATCAGAGAGTTTCGCATATACCTTCTTGTACTGTGGATTCATTAAGAAAAATTAAATCTTGTAAATTGCCTCCATCCCATTTTCGAAGTAATACAAGGACACTACTCCGGGTGACAGAGTGGTGCATAGTAGGTTCAATAACTTTAAACCCAGCTTGATTTTGTTACCACTCAAACCAAAAGGATTTTACCGATGAAAAACTGTATCATGTGCCAAGGCGTCAGTTCAGGGAAATACTGTCATTAATACAGCCACCAAAGGACTGCGAGAAGTACAAACAAGACAGCTCATAACTTGTCATATGACACTTGTTGTTTATGCCCCGTGGTGCTCCTGTGAGAACACACACATTGGCCGCACTGTCAGAATACTTAATAAAAAGGATTCAGGAGCACTACAGGACACAGTAAGCAACAAGATGGGGAATCATCCATTTTCCAACAATCCTCTGGAGAGGCAAAATGAGGTTAACCATGTTATTTCACACATGGCCATAGAGGCAATTTTGCCAAACAAACGTAGTGGGGACAGGATCAATGCTCTATTGTGCAAGGAATCAAAATGGATTTTTAAACTGAGACCGTTGAAACTGAATGGTTTCAATGAACAGACAGATTGGGAGCCCTTCCTGTAATAGATTATTGTGCTTATACAAACATATGAAGAAGTCAGCAGAAGAAGGCCATTTCATCGATCTAGCCTGTACTGCAGGGTCCAAAGCTTAAGCTACTGACTGTGCCCCCTTCCCATTCCTCACTGCTCTCATTTGTGGGTAACCCAAATTACTAGGACTATAATTTCATTCTTCCACTCAGATCTCTCACATTATCTTTCAGCCTAGTAGCCAATCCCCCCCACCCCATATTATGCTATTCAGTTTTCGTTTGGGTGGGGGTCTTTCTATCCATGGACCAATATGGCAATAAATTATTATACCACAGTAAAATCAAAGTGGCACGGAGTAAGTAAATTTATAAAATGGGGGGAGTAAATCGTGTGTTTTGACTGGTTTTACCTGTGCATCAAATCCATTCGATGCACAGGTAAAATCAAGTACTGAAAAGCAGGACCAAATTTGGAAAAACAAAGAAAATCAATGAGCCTTTGGAACACTAGTTTTTCAACTATCACCATATTTTTCCTTCTCTAATGCTGCTCACCTCAGACTCAATGGCCAATCACGGAAACTCTGCTGGTGCTTGCTGTCCTGCTCTCTCTTCAATGTGCATATAAAAAGTATATTTTAAATAATAAACAGCTTCTCAACTTTCAGCTACCAGTCAAGCTGCCACTCCAACAGCATGTCTCCTCCCTCAGTCTCCACTGACAACTGTTTCTGTATCGAGCGGCACTTACTCCTAGCTGACATACAACATGGCTTTAGGAAAGGTCATGGCACTGACACTGCTCTAATCCGACTCACATCTGACATCCTCAATGCCATGGACCGGGGCTCCCCAATGGGGGCTGTATTCATCGACCTGTCCAAGGCATTTGACTTGGTCTGCCACAAACTTCTCCTCTCTAAACTCCACCGACTAGGACTGGATGTGCACTCACTTTCCTGGTTTGAGATCTACCTGATCAAGCGAATCCAAAAAGTTAGCTGGAGAGGAACACAATTTAGCACCAGACCTGTGGTCTCTAGGGTACCCCAGGGCTCAATCCTGGGTCCCCTGCTATTCACCCTCTTTGTGAAGGACATTAAGGGGGTCTGCGGGCTGAGCAACCTCATCCTTTATGCAGATGACACTGTTGTCTATTGTAGTGACCCGCTACCTAGTGTCATCTTTGTAAAGCTTCAGGCCAGCCTCTCTGCCGTTGAAGCTTGGTTCTCCTCCAACTCGCTTGTGCTGAATGAAGATAAAACTAAGGCTGTTCTGTTTGGGACCAGACGTCTGGGTACTGACAGATGCAAACAACTCCAACTTATCAAAGCCCAAGGGAAGAGAGTTGAGATCATTGACAGGATTAAGTACCTTGGGATCCTCCTTGACCAGGAGCTATCCTATAAACCCCACATCGACTCCCTAACCAGGTCCACCCACCAGAGGCTTAGACTCCTCTATCGACTGGGCAACTCTCTTACTAGCGAGGCATGATGAGCCGTGGCCAATTGCACCCTTCTCCCCTCCATCCTATATGGGGCTCCCCTGCTTCAGTTCCTCCAGGAGAAGGAACTAAGCAAACTTACCATACTCTACCACAGGGTGGCATGCTTTGCTATTAACTCCTCCCCAGGAGGCACCACTGCGAGGTCCTTGTGGACCTCCACTGGCCCTCCATATAGCACAAGTTGGCCTATCCCTCTATTTGTTTGGCCTATAAATTCACCACCCTTGGCCCTCCTCCCCACCTGAAAGGGCTGCTCGCTCCTAAAGTGCAGTGCCATGCCTTGCGATCCTCGGCAGGCCATCCCCACGACATCCCTCGGATTCGCACTAACCATGGTAAGCAATCTTTTCAGTATGCTGCTCCACACTTATGGGACGCCCTCCCAGCACATCTGGTTGACAAGCCTACTGTCCAAGGGTTTAAGTCAGGTCTCAAAGTGTTCCTTCTGGAACTTAGTCTCTGTGGTTGTAATTGCTAGCCCCCTGCCTGGGCTTACTGACATGTTTGACTCGCCTCACTACTACTGCCATTTCTTTTCTCCCATGTAACTCTTATGCAAAATTTGTCAAATGTACTGTGCACCTGTCTAATACCTTGTGAGCCTGCTGTTCCCCTGTTAAGTGCTTAATACCTGTTCCACTGTATGCATCAGCTGTAACTATTGTATATTAATTCTAATGTATGTAATTGCTGTAACTAATTCCGGGTCACCCCTGAAAAAGGGACTTCTGGTCTCAGTGGGCTTACCCGGTCACCAAAATCTAAATAAATATATATGTGAACTGTGCTCCACAAAAGCCATCAGTAAGCACATTTCCCAATTTTTATTTTTTTATTTTCTCTTTATGCCCCCTACTCGCTGCAGTACTCCTCTTCTTCGGGAGACTCCTGTGGCCTTGTACATCTCCGCTCCTCTAACCAGCCCCCAGCACAGGTCATCCCCCCATGGAGCCTTGGTTATACCTCCCAGGCAGGTATGGGGTGGGGCCCTTAACCCCAACGTGTCTGTATTTTGTCGGGGATGCTGTCACTGGCGCTGGTAGGGGCATTGGAGTTCAGGCTGAGAGCTCCATCTACTGGGAGTACTGTAGGGTGTTTTCCTGGTTTTCTGGTCCACCCAGGATATCGGCTCACTGGGAGAGCCATAGGGTAGAGTATGTCATGATGTGCATATGCTCCGGCTCCTGGCCGACATCCTCCCTCCCTTCTTCCATTTGTCCCGCTGCACCTCCACCCATGGTCACCCAGATGGCTATATAGCAGCGGGACAAGCAACCCACCCACCCTGGAGGAGGAGGAGAGCAGCCTCTGGGCGCTCGATCCTCCTCCTCCCATCCAGCTGACCTTCCAGCTGCCTGAGTCCATTCCCGAACCCGGGTCACTGGCGCCACGAGCGGTAACCCTACCACTGTGCTGGTGGGCTGGCCAAATTTCCCAACTTTTAACACTGAATATTAGCTCTAAACATATATTTTGGTAACATTTTTTATGGAAAATGTATTTTCTTGTCCCACTGTGTTTGGTGCCGATCCTGCTAGTGCAGCACGTTCTCCCGCTTCCTGTGCTGGCAGTTGCACTGCCATCCTTCATGCCACCCTATGCAAAACTAAAAGCAGCTACTTCAGTTGAAATTTAAATTTTAATACCCTGCTAAGAATGTGACCAACTGCTGAACATGTATAGCACTGACTGTTACTCACGTTACCTCACAGACACACATGATCTCTATCCTGATGCTCTCACTCTGGTATTGCCATACTGAATTCATCTCCCTTACTCGATATAACCATTTCATGAGCGTAGTCTCGCTCACTCTGATTACATTTCTAAATCGTAGTATAACTCTGCAGGATTCCAAAAATCATTTCGCTTCTCACCAATATTGGTATCAAATCTGACAGTTCTGGGTGTGTGGGGGGGGGTTACTAGTCATGAACTATAGGAACTACAAGTATGGGTACTGCACTAGGACAAATTTCAGATTGCAAAATCAAAAATACAAGGTGGAAGAATTATTTTATGAAGAAATTAAGACAAATAATATGTTTTCATATTTAAACATATTTATTTAGACTTTTAAAGTAATTTAAATAAAAATACCCATTTTATAAGTGCAGTAAGACACTCTGGGGTGTGTGCACTGAACAGATATTACCACACTTCCCGGGGCTGAAGACACTCAGCCTGTGGCCTTGTGCCTCGCTACACCTTTAGCACATGGTAATATCTGTTCAATGCACACCCCATTGTGTCTTATTGCTTACATATAAAGTTAGGCATACCATGTTGATATATATTACTAGTTACTGTACTGGATAATGATGTCTGCCTCTTGCTGTCATTACAGATGGAAATCCATATTTTTCATTAGTTCTCTTGAATCATGAGCAAAATGAGCTTTATGTCACAAATGGACATTATTGGTCTCATATCCAGATCTGCATTATGCCTGTACTGGCATGTACTGTATGTGCAATTCTATGGATCAGTATTCAAATCACATGCATGAGTTCCGGTTCGCTTCTGTGCACAACCTTTCACAGTGTAATTATGACACTTGTGCTAGAGTTTCAATTTTGATTTTGAGCTGAACCTTTGAACTAATTATGAAACTTTAAACTAGGTCAATGATCATCAGTTTTGACTTACATCTTGTTCATGTAATTAATATAGTCTTGCTATAATTTTTCTTTCATTCACTGCACTTTTCCGTGTTACAGCACACCTAAACGGTTATTGAGACAGAAGTATCAGTGCCACATATATACCTGTTGTGGAGCACTATTGGACCAGCACAACATCAGCACACTATATACACTTGAACCTTCATTAAATCCTGCCACAGTGCCTGCAACACTTTAGGTTTTTCCCAACTGGTAACCTCAGATATGCAAAGCATGGACATATCTGACAGTCTAGGCTCCACCCTGAATGCACACATCATCAAGTCATTGCCATACATTCAGACAACTATACTGCACTGGTCATGCCCCATGAGGAGGAGGAGGAGGAGGGTCCGCCCATGAAGTGCCGGGGTCTTGTACAGGTACAGTCAAGATGCCTACTAATTTGCTATTTTTGCAGTCCGTATATTTTGTATATGGGCTCTGTCGGTGTTCAGATACTTTTGAGCACTTTCTGTCTTATGTAAGTGCTGTTTTTGCACTGTCAGATTTTGCATCTGACATTGGATAGCTCAGTCTCTGTGCTTTCCAGGTCCCACAGGATGCTGGTCTCTGTCTGGATTTTAGCCAGGAGCTGAAGGATCATGTCATTGAGCTTATCAACAAGCACATGACCAAAGCGGGCTATCAGCACTTAATAGCTTGTCTGATGTATGCCAAGGGTAAGGGTGGCCACCACATAAACCCTGCAAGCAAGGAAGTCCTGCTTCTTGGACTCCTTGTCTGGTGGCTTGGCCAGATCTCACTGCACCTTTAGTTTACAGAAGGCAGAGTCTAAAACCATTCCCACTGCCAAGGAGTGCTCTGAAAACCCTGAAAATTCCCTGTGACAGGGCTGAGTAAGAACCTGTCCCACTTGTCATGCAGAGAGAGTTAAAAGCAAGGATCTGTTCTGTCCTCTTCTATTCTACCGCTCGTCTTTTTCTTGCCTGTCTGATTGTGCAATCAAATTTTCCTTGTGGAACCTCAGAACTGGCCACTCCAATGGTCCCACAATTTCCCGTTATCTCCCTTACTTTACTTATTGTTTTTACTCTTTCTTTCTTTCTTCCCTTGCTTCTCTGTGGTTTAAAAAAATCTGTACCTGTATCTATATCTATATAGGATCTGCATGTGAAACTGGGATCTCCTGGTTTGCAAATGTATATAAATATACTATTGAAATGAATGCAGAAAGCTATTTGAATTTCTTTTAAAAATGGCAATCTGTAATATAAGGGGTTAACTCTGAGACACATTTTGGCCTTTCAGGTGTTAACAGAACTCAGCAGGAAACCAGCTCTGGCCAGAATGTCTTAATTGGCTGAACCTGTTAAAGACTAGGGCCCAGATATTCAAATTGTGCCCAAAAAGTGCGCAATAGCAGGAGCAAGCGCAAGTCTATTGCGCCCATGCGCAAGAAACGCGATATTCAAAAACGGAGCAGGCCAAACTGCGCCTACAGCCGACGACTGAATATCACACCACCTGCGCCGTAGCGCAACTAGGGAGGGGAAGCTGAGCAGATCTGATGCACCATAGCGCAACAAGGATGTTCAGCTGAGCAGTCCAGAGGTGCCATAGTGCAACCAGGGATGCCCCCCAGCAGCACAGCAATGTAACTGCACAACCAGGGAGGTAGGGACCCACCACCCATGCCACAGATGGGCACAGGAACACACAGCAGAACAGACATCGTCCCCCCACACCCCATGCACTGCACAACTGGGGGAGGGCAGGAATAACCACTGTCCCATGGAGACAAGCAAACAATCCACAGCCGGGCCACAGTGCCCCATCACACCTACCGGCAAGCTGTGACTGGCACGCAAGGAGGGCTGACCACCCCATGCCACACCATCTCCCCCAATGCAGAGCACACCCTGCACCATGACCCCCAGACACCCCCCCATGAGCAGTGACCACCACTGCAGGAAACCCCATGCATGCCACCACCCCCACTGTGACACTGCAACCCTGTGCACCACAGAACCATGCAAGCCAGCCCCACCACGAGCACCCATCAGCGGGTGGCAGCACACAGTAATGGAACAACGGCAAACACAGTGCCACCACGCACAGTCCCCCCGAGGTACTGCTGAGAGACCAACCATGCATCGGCACATGAGGTACCCCACACGGGACAGGGCGTGCCCTTGACACCATCACCAGTGGTGCAGCACCCTGCACAGTAGTCCAATGACACACCCCGACCCACCACTGGCCACAACAGCCAGCACAGCCACCCACAGTGGTGTGTGGAAGCATGCACCACACCGGATGGCACAAAGTGTATGGACAGACACCCACCCATACCCAAGGGCACAACAACACAGGGACACAGTGGTGGGGCAACCAAGCCCCCATTGTGGGCCCATGTAAACTGAGTACACACAACCCGCAGTCCTCCATGGCACTGGAGTGCCAGCCACCCTGCGCAGGCACTGTGGACCTGTACACCACCATCAATCTCCCGGACCACAAGTCACAGACAGTGGGGCACATCCCCTGCAACACACACAAGGCACAGCATGGAGATGGGACAACAATGGTGGTGCCCACAGTGCCACCCGAGGCAGGCATGCACCACACCAGTGACAGGAGGCAACCCAGCAATGTGATGGGTACAGTGGCTGCCCTGCAGGGACTGCCACCACTGACATGCCAGCGGACCGTGCAGGTCACAGACATGCATTTGTGTCAGCTGCACAGGACATGGATGGACCGATGGGTGCACCATGGACACAGAGCACGCACCATGGACCACTGCACACAGTCATCCAGTGCACAGGGAACAACACACACACACCACAAACACTGACTGATAGCTACCCCAACACCATAGTCACCCCCACATGGACACACACACACACCCATGACCGCACCACCCCTGATGCCATGCACACCACTGCAGCTGAGCACCTATAGCCCGCTGCAAATCACAGACCACCACAGTATTCATATCAAAATTAAATATATTGAAAAAATATATAACAATCAACTATATACAAGATTACAAGAACTATATACAATATAACATATGAACTATATACAAGGTTGGGGGGGCCACAAACAAGGTGGGGGTGGGTAGAGAGCAGGGGTGGACAAATGGGACGGGGAAGGAGGGGTGTGAAGGTGGGTCCAGAGGGGTAGGGGAATACTGGGACCAATCTATTCCTAGTGGGAGCGCCTCTCCCCGCTCTGGCTCCTCTGGGCCCTGTGCCTCCTCAGTACCCCAGTTTCATCTATGCATCACAGGATGTCCAGCGACACCCTTGCCACCAACAAAATCTCCCACAGTGCCTCCCGGATCTCACAAAGCTGGCGGGTACCTAGGACAAGGGAGCACAGTCAACAGGTGTGAATACACAACCCCATACAGCCCGCCCACTGTGCATGGCATACGGCCGTGGGACATACCTCTGTGATGGTGTGTGACCACCCGCAGTGATCATGTCCACAGGACCTGCCCACCCAGGTGCATACAGCCATGCGGAATGCTGCACACACCCACTGGCCAAGTCACACACAGCATCACCGTGGCCGTTTAGTGACATGGCTATGTGGTGCAAAGGCAGTGGCACAACCATGTACCTGGTGCACGCATGGACCACCATTGATGCACTCCCAGACATGTATTGCCACTGGACAGTGCTGACTGTAACAAGTCGCGTGCATGGCAGTGGTGTCGATGGATGGTGGCCATGCCCTGCTGCCCACTCTGTCACACAGCATGCAATAGCAATCATGGATGTATGGCACTCACCTTCATCGGGCCGGTCGGGTGGGCGGTGAGGGCCCTCGCTCTGCCTGGCTGCACCATTCTCCTCCCGCTGCCACTCTTCCCGCGCACGGCGGCATTCCTCCGGGCCTGTGGGGCAAACATGGAGAGAGTAACATCAGTACAATCCCAAAGCAAAGTCCCCCTGCCCCCAGGTGTGTGCCCTCCCACCCAGCCAGACCCACCCACCCCACACCTGTGAACACCACCACAGCCAACCCCGGATGGTCCCTCCCCTATGTGCTGGACACATACAACACTGTTACCCATATGGATGATAAAAGTGTGTTGACGGAACCCCTACCTGGCCGTGGCACCGTGCCCCTCCTGGCACGTGCCCACAGGTGTGCCAGTAGCTCCGGCTCCCTCCTCTGCAGGTCCCCGTATCGGTGCCTGCACTGCTCTGCACTCCTCCCCCGTCCAGTGGCCTCCTCAAGGGCAGTGGCCACCTCCTGCCACACCTGAGACCTGGCCCTGTCCAGGGGCCCCTCCCTGAACAGAGGCCCATGGTGTGGCTCCACAATGGCCACTAGGTTGGCCAATTCAATAGCAGACCACTGGGCTGCCCTTCTGCGTGCCATCCTCTGTATTCTAGTTGGCAATATGGCGCTCTGCAGCGCGGCTCTCCTCGTGCAGATGCTGCATGGTACAGTGCTGCCATTCCCTATCGTGCTGTCACTGAACAGCGCGATAGAGGTGCACCCATGCCTGATGCATAGCGCCTAGGGGGCAAAAGTAGGGCACAGGGTCAAGGGTCTCTGGCGCATGGACACGCACAGCACCATTGGAACACAATGTGTGTAGCGCGATTGGCTGCCTGTGTGCCAGCGCCATAGCAGCCTACCAAGCAGTTGGCCCATTGCGCCTCTGATGGCCCAGTGCCACAGCGCCATGTAGTGACCATCACTATAGTGCCACTGGCACAATGGTGGCCATGTCCTGCATTGCCTACCGTGCACAGCACGTCATCAGTGCAGCAGACGCCTGCATCAGCAACCCGGGCATGCGCAGTGAGGTGTGTACTACGCATGTCACAGAACTGCACCATTGGCTCAGCACGTTCAACACAATTGTGCAAAGCGCAACAGCGCGATATTCAGCCGTCATATGCAAATCATTTAATCAGCCATTCAATGGCACAGCACTGCAATTTGCATCTACTTAAAGTTGCTCCTCGCCTCATTTGCATGGGTTGCGCTATAAAGTGCGACATTGTGCTGCAGTGGCCATAGTCAGTTACTGCAGTCTATTGGTGAGTTGCATGCTGTTTGGGAGTGTGGACTGTGGATTTAGGGACATGCATGGGACTGCATGGTCACAGGTAACAACTGCCATTCTTACAGGCTACATAATGACTGAGCAGGTTGTTGGAGAGGAGGAACACAGTGGTGGGAGGAGGAGGAGGAGGCCTAACGTTACAAAGGCCAAAACCGAGGCCCTGTTTGAGGCCTACCTGGATCAGGAGCTACTTCTCAGTGGGCGGCGGGGAACACCTCAAGCCCATGCTGCTGCATGGGAGGAGGTGGCACGTGCTGTGAATCTGCATGGCAGCCACCGGCGCTCCGTGCAGGAGTGTAAGGAAAAGATGGGCATGGACAGGAGGAGGATAAAGGAGAAGGTGGCTGCCATCAGGGCAGCACATGCTGCAACAGGTGGGGGACAGCCGGAGGTGGTACAGCTGACCCCAAAGGAGGAGAGACTTGCTGGAAGCATGCAGCGCAGTGCCATTGAGGGTGTTCCGGGTGGTGGCTTCCAGACGGGTGGTGGCCCATCATTGCATGGTAAGTCATGGTCTGTCTAAAGAGGGGCAGGGTAGGTCACATGCAGTAACGCAACTTTGCTTTCCCTTACAGATCCTGAGCATCTGCATGGGTCAGTGGTGGTGGGTCTGTTCACTGAGGACAGTCAGCTGGAGTTGGAGGAGGGCCCATCCACCTCCACAGGTATACGTGGAGCATTGCGACAGTGGGGCCGCCTGGCTGTCCACACTGATGTCGTTGTAACAGGTGTGAAGGAAGCCCTGCCTGTGTCCCAGCATGCTGTGACTGTGGCGGTGCAGAGTCCATCACCGGTGATGATGACGCTACAATCATGGGCAGTGACACGTGTGTGCCATGGGATGGCCACACAGCAGGGCACTTCACGCCCATGGCTGTGGGTGATGCTGCCATGGAGGCCTGCATGTCAGCACAGTCCCAGCCTGTGCCTGTCAGCACCAGTGGGGCAGCACTGGTGTCTGTTCAGGACAGTGGGACTGTTGCAGCCACTGCGGCCGCACCACTGAGCCCTGGGGAGCGGCAGCTGGAGGGGCAGCATCAGCAGTTGGCCAATGGACTTGAGGGTACAGGGTTCAGCGGTGGCATCTGTGCACCGCCTGTGGACATGCCCAGACCTGGTCCTGGTGCGCAGCACCCACCCTCAAGGGGTGCTGATCATCGGGGCTGTGCACACACTGAGGGACAGGATGCCGAGGAAGCAGATGACCTCTTGGATGAGCACACCCGCCTACTGCAAGCATCAGTCCAGCAGCAGATGCGGCTTGCGACATCCATGGATGCACTGCATGTGGCTCCGGAGTGGTCAGAGGAGCGTCGCAGCAGGGACACCGCTCTGATCCTGGCAGGGATGGACCATTTGCAGGAGGATGTGACCGCTGCCATTGACAGGCATGCACAGACATTCACTGCTGTCATGGCCACAATGGGCACACAGTCAGGTGCCCATTCATCGTGGACACCACGCAGTGCGCTATCCACCCCCTGTTCCCGGTGTCGTGCGACTCCCACACTGTCGACACCGGGTTCAACTGTGGGCATCCCGAGCACTCCTGGCGTAGGCATGTTCGGGGTGCTGCAGACCCCTGCACGAGCACGGTCGCGTTCACGCAGTGGAACCCCTGGGGGACCATCGGTGCCACCCCATGAGGCCAGTGGTCAGCCTGTCAGTGCTGGCGGGTCTCGGTGGGGCTGCCCACGCATCCGTGGTGGCCGGGCCACTGTGTCACGTGACTACTGTATGGTGCTGCCTTGTGTGCATTGTGTGTTTCAGTGGGCAGTGCATGGGTGGGTACCCAGCCCTGCACGTGGATACACAGTTCACCTGCACACCCTCCTGGCTGCTGTCTGCAATTACATGTGCATGATGATGCCTGCATTGCACTGTACACCAATGTGCAATGGTGTTCAGCATCTGACACATGCACATGGACAGGCAGTGGGCGTGGTGGCCTGTGGACATGTGTGTTGCTAGGGTTGGTGTTCTGGGTCGGTGTGCTTCCTGCCCTCTGTGCACATTTGGTGCATTGTGTGTGCGCGTGTGTGTGTGTCCGTCCACGTGGCGTGTTAATCCTCACCCATCCCTGGTTGTGTGTGTGCTTCTGTGCCCTGCCACTTCCCTTGATGGCATGCACCCCTTGAGTGTGTCCATGCGTGTTTGTGGGTTGTGCCTTAGCCACTGGTGGTTGCACATGGCCCCATGACTTACCTGAGTTGGCTGAAGTGCTCCTCTGTGATGGTGTCCTGGTGCAGCTGTGCCAGCTGGATCAGTCAGGGTCCAGTCGGCCAAGGGGGACTGCCCATCACCATCGCCACCCGGCGTCCTCATCGCCCCCATCGCTGTCCCCCTCTTCAACCTGTACGGCTATCCCACATTTGTTGGCCATGTTGTGCAGGATGCAACAGGCCAGGAATAGCCCGTAGGCCTTTGGGGGCTGTACTGTAGGGCACTGCCAGAGGTGTCCAGGCAATGGAAATGTGTCTTCAGCATCCCGAACACCCGCTCGATGACATTACCTGTGGTGGCGTGTGCCTCACTGTAGCATTGCTGCAATGGGGTCATGGGCCACTGGTAGGGTGTGAGCAGCCAGGGACAGAGTGAGTATCCACTGTCACCTGTGTGTAGAGGGTGGAGGTTAGTTTGGTGATCAGTATCGCCCTGCCCCAGGCCATGTAGGCCACTACCCATATCACCTCTGGCCATGCCCCCCCAGGCCCTATGATTGTCCATGTGGTTTGCATACTCACCCACTAGGTGTCCAGTGGGATGTCCCACTCTCGAATCTGTGGCACAGTGCTGACTGCGTCAGATGAATGAATCATGTGCTCCCCAGGGTGCGTGGCACAGACATTGATTATGTTCCCCCTGGCATCACACACCACCTCGCAGTTGATGCTGGCATAGTCCTTGCGATTGATGTATGCAGCCCCTCGGGGCCAGGTGGTGTGCGTATGGCCACATGGGTGCAGTCTATTGTCCCTAGCATGCCAGGCATACGTGCTACCCTGTGGAACTCCTGTATGTTTGCTGTGTGCTCCGCCGCTGTGCTGGGGAAATAGATGTATTCTGCTGCATGTGGCAGCAGTGCGCTGAGGAATTGGGTGAGGTGGCGTGACGTGGCTGACTGGGTTATGCCTGTGGTGTCCCCAGTTGGTCTCTGGAAGGTACCAGTGACGAGCAAGCACATGCAGGCTGTTACCTTAGTCTCCACTGACAGGGCATGGCTCCGTCATGTGGGTGCCTGCATCACATCACTGCACAGCTCACAGAGCCACCTCAGAATTGCCCTATCCAGGCAGTACCAGCCACAATCTCGGTATCAGTGTACAGCTCAGCTGGTCACGGGCTCGGTACTGTCTGTTGGGGCATACCATGGGCAGGCCCTTCCACAGCCACGCCCCCTGCCGCCTGGCCTCATATCCCCTCATAATGGCCTCCATCTGAAGGTGGCACTGGCCATGTCCCTGGCTTGTGTTCACCCCCGGCAGCTGTTGCTGTATTCCCGCCGTCCTGGCTGCTACTTCCCCTGCACTGGGAACACCTGCCTGTGCTGGCCTCTGTGCTGTGTGGCACTTCCCCTTCTGCACTAGCTGTGGCTCCCCACACCTTCCTGTGCCTGGGTGTTCAGAGTGCCTTTCCTGGCCTGCCCTGTTTGTCCCTCCTGCCCTGTCTGTCTGCCCATGGTTCTGACTCACTGGTTTCTGTAGCGTTCTTTTGCGCCTCCCTTGCTCCTATTTTATTTTGGCTCATTTCCACTATGGCGTAACTTCCGCTTGCTCTCCTATTGCACATGGCGCAAGTTGTTGAATATCGCACTGAGCCATTTATGCATGGTTCCTCCCCCTTCAATTGTGCATGCCTTCATTATCATTGCGCTGTTGCTCAGCATGATTTCGGGGGCGCAACTGCCTCCTGCTGAATATCGCAGAATGGCGTAATTTCTGACTTGCACAGGCGCTACCCTATTGCTCATGGCTCAACTCTTTTGAATATCTGGGCCTAGATGTACAGGTCACAGGAAAGAACATTACAAAGTTTGGTACATTGTGAGAAAACAGAAGATACAGCTCAATGAGAACAGAATGCAGAATTTAATTGCCAGGTAAATACATCTTATAAAAAAGAGCAATGTTTGTTTAGAGAGAGGGGGAGAGACAGAGACTAAGATTTTGAGATACCCTCAGATGAAAGACATGGGGGGAGTAGTGCAATGCACTGGCTGTGGGGCATCAGTCTTCTGGAAGATTTTCTGGATGCTGCGATGCTGCCCTATTGTAGGCACCTCTCTGGTCTGAGGGAGGAGGTTGCTTGGCTGGGAAACCTCCTCCCCCACCCAGGGACCACCAGGGCTACTGCCGCTACCTCAGAGGTTGCCTGGAAAGAGGAGCGGTTGGACCAAGGTGGGCTCAGGGAAGGAGAGGGTGGTGGAACAGAGGTGCATTCCTCCAGTTGCACCTCTCCACAATTCATACGCTCTTCTGGTGGAGAGTGGTTCCTCTATGGAGGCACCTGCAGTGGAGACCAAGGAGAACAGTGGGAACCTCCACAAAGGAGACCCACAGGAGGGTGGCATGGGACCCCATAGGGGAAGGAAACAACTCCTGGTGGGGGACTCAATCATTAGGGAGTAGATCTGGGGGAGAAGAGGAGAGGGAGGTAAGGTGCCTGCCTGGCTCCACAGCTTGGAGGGACAGGGAGCGAATCCTCAGGATTGCGGGGCAGCTGCATGAGGGAGGGAGCTGGATGTCATTGTCCACCTAGGGACAAATGACCTGGCTGTGAATGGGATCAAAACAGTGCAAGATGAGTTTGAAGAGTTGGGGAGGGGCCTTAGACAAGTAGCATGTACGATAACCTTTTCAGAGGTGCTGTCTGTCTATGGCAAGGGTGATGCTAGGGTACTCCACACCACAGGATTCAATGGATGGTTTAAAAACTGGTGCAGAGCTCAGGGGTTTGGCTTCATTGGGGACTGGGGTCCACCTAGAGGGATACAGGACTATACTGGTGTGATGGTCTGCATCTGTCCAGAGGGGAACCAGAATCCTAGGTGATAGGTTTAAATGCATCATTGGCAAGCATTTAAACTAGTCAAGGGGGGAGGCACTGAAAAGGAGTAGAGAAAACCCAGCCTCCCCCCACAAAACACAGTAGTTAGAGAGGTAAACACCAAAGTAGAGAAGACAATAGGGAGCAGGACAGGGGTAAATGCAGAAAAAGGAAGTAAGGACAGGGATGGGGCTAAAAGGGGTAAGGCCATCAAAAAATGGAGGGTGATGAGTACCAATATCCATAGTCTGTGTAACAAGCTCCCTGAACTAGTAGCCTCGATGGAAGAGGGACACCTGGATATCATGGCAGTCATAGAAACATGGTACACTTAGAACCATGACTGGGATGTCAACATATCAGGGTACACAATCTATAGGAGGGACAGGGAGGGCAACAGAGGAGGAGGAGGAGTAGCTCTCTATGTAAGGGAAGGGATCAAAACAATGGAACTAAAGGATAAACAGGGAGTAGAGGAGGCACTGTGGGTTACCCTGGAGACAGGATATGGCACCACAATTTGCACGGGGGTTGTATACAGACCCCCATCTCAGGGGGAGGCAATGGACAAGGCAATGATAGAAGGCATCCTTAGAATGGCAAAAAAAGGGGAGATATTGTTGATGGGGGACCAGAATATGCCAAATGTCAGCTGGAGTACCTTTGCTGCAGCCACATCCAAGAGCAGGGTTATTCTTGATGCCCTACAGGAGGCATGCCTCAGACAGCTAGTGGTGGAACACACTCAGGAGGGAGCAATCTTAGACCTGATACTGTCAAATGGGGATGGAGAAAGGATCTCGGATTTATAAGTGGGTAGCCATCTGGAACAAGTGACCACCAAACAGTGTGGTTCACGATAAACACAGCCATAGAGTCAAGCCATACAAAAGCAAGAGTATTGGACTTTAGGAGGGCTGACTTTAGGAAAATGGGGGAGTGCCTCAGAGGAGCACTAGCAAATGGGCAAGAAGGAAGGGTGGAGGAACAATAGGGGAAAATCAAAACAACCATCACAGAGGCAGCAAGCCTTTGTGTGAAGCAAATCAACAAAGCAAAACGAAGGAAAAAAACACTATGGTTCTCAAAATAGGTGGTGGGGAAGGTTAAGGAGGAAAAGGTAGCATTCAGGAAGTATAAGGAAACACAGAAGGAGCAGGACAGAGAACAGTACCAGTTAAAGCAAAAGGAAGCGAGGAAGGCAGTCAGAATAGCAAAAGCCCAAACTGAGGAAAAGATAGCCAACTCAGTTAAGAAGGGGGATAAAACCTTTTATAGGTACATTAGGGAGTGAAGAAAGACCAAGGGAGGGATAGTGAGGCTTAATAAAGGGAAGGGAGGGTGGGCAGAGGGTGACAGTGAAAAAGCAGGGATACTGAATGAATACTGCTGCTCAGTATTCACAAAAGAAAAGGAGGGGAGGTACCTAAAGCAAAGAATAGAAACACTCTAGATAGGGAGATCAATACTAGTCCATTCACAAAAGAAAGAGTTCTGAAAGAACTCTTAAAACTGAAGGTGGACAAAGCAATGGGGCCTGATGGGATTCACCCAAGAATTCTAAAAGAACTAAGGGTAGAACTAGTGACACCACTGACTACCCTTTTTAACAAATCATGGGAGGATGGTGTGGTACTGGAGGATTGGAGGATGGCAGACGTGATTCCCCTTCACAAAAGTGGAAGCAAGACAGAGGCAGGAAACTACAGACCTGTTAGTTTGGCCTCAGTGGTAGGGAAAATGATGGAATCACTTCTAAAGAAAAGAATTGTTGAGTTCCTAGAGGCCAGTGGGGCGCAGGACCCAAGGCAGCATGGATTCACAGCAGAAGGTCATGTCAGACAAATCTAATAGATTTCTTTGACTGGGTGACCAAAGTAATAGACCAGGGAGGGGCTGTGGACATGGCCTACCTAGATTTTAGCAAGGCATTTGACACAATCCCACACAAAAAATTAATATACAAGTTAACCAGCCTTGGAGTGGGTCCCAAAGTGGTAGCCTGAGTAAAAAATTGGCTGGACAACAGGATGCAAAGGGTAATGGTTAATGGAGTTCACTCTGAAGAAAGGGGGGGTTACTAGCAGGGTACCGCAGGGTTCAGTACTGGGACCAGTCCTCTTTAATGTCTTTATAAGTGACATTGCAGGGGGACTGGAAGGAAAAGTATGTCTCTTTGCAGATGACACAAAGATCTGCAACAGGGTTGATACAGAAGGTGGGGTGGAAAGGATGCAAAGGGACTTGGCAAGGTTGGTGGAATGGTCAAATGTATGGCAGCTTAGATTCAATGCAAAGAAGTACAAAGTAATGCACCTGAGAAACAAAAACCCAGGGGAAGAGTACACAATTGGGGGGGGGAGATACTGACAACAACAAAAATGGAAAGGGACTTGGGGTAGTCATAGCAGATCTTAATGTGGGCAAGCAATGTGAGAAGGCAGTGAATAGGGCTTGGGGGATACTGGGATGCATAGGGAGAGGCATCACCAGTAGAAAACAGGAAGTTGTTATCCCTCTGTACAGACAGTTGGTGAGACCCCATCTAGAGTACTGCATGCAGTTCTGGAGACCCCATCTCCGCAAGGACATAGACAGGATGGAGGCTGTCCAGAGGAGGGCAACTAAAATGGTGCAGTGTCTGCACCAGAAGACATATGAAGAGAAATTAAAGGAGCTTAATATGTATACCCTCGAGGAGAGGAGAGGAGAGGAGAGGAGGGAGAGGGGAGACATGATAAAAACATCCAAGTACATCAAGGGAATCAACAGAGTCCAAGAGGGTAGCATCTTTCAGAAAAAGAGATGTTGAAGAACAAGGGGGCACAATTTGAAGATAGAGGATGGGACGGCTCAGAGGTAATGTGAGGAAGTATTTTTTCACAGAGAGGGTTGTGGATACACAGAACAGCCTTCCTGAGGAGGTAGTGGAGTCAAAAACAGTGGGGGAATTGAAGGATGCATGGGACAGACATAAGGCAATTCTAGTGGGGGTAGGAGGAAGTAGACTGTTGGTTAACTAGGATCTGCAGCTATTCATTAGGTAGAGAAATGGGCAGACTAGGTGGGCCAAGTGGTCCTTATCTGCTGTCAAATTCTATGCTTCTATGTTTCTATGTAATGACTTTGTTTTGTTTGAATTGCCTGTATAAGAGCTGTCCTGCACAAATTAAATGTTTTACTTTATTGTTATTGATAATAAAATACTACTTGAAAAATGTTATGATGTCTCCTGGTTTGCCTATGCTTCCTGACCTATGTGTCGACCATAGTTGATGTGAGAAGTGGTATTTACACTCTGCATATGCTAAGCCAGGAGTTTTGTGAATGGGTACTAGATCTGATACCAGGGAAGCATAGACGAAATGTATGGATCCTGCAAAAGCAAGCCCAGAAGTGATTACCAAAAGAATGGCAGCCAAACTACAAGCAGAAACAAAAATCCAAACTGAGACTGTGCAGCTGGAACCAGTGATGGAAGAGGAAGAAGAAGAAGAAGAAGAAGCAGAAGAAGAAGAACAGATGGGGACAGAACCTGAAAGCATGTCTGCCTTCTTTAAATGGTGGGCTATACAAAGAGATGGAAAAGCACAGAAAAGAAGCAATGCAGCAACAGGAGCATCAGAGAAAAGAAGAGATGCAATGACAGCAGCAGCAGAAAAAAGAAAAGATGCAGTGACAGGAGCAGCAGAGAAAAGAAGAAATGCAGTGATAGCTGAATGCCTTGCAAGCTATCAAAGCTGGAGGATCTGGTACAGGTCCAGCACAGCAACAAAACACAAACAGTATAAAAGACATTAAACTTACAAAGTTGTGTCCCTCCAATGATATCGAAGCATGCCTGGTAACTTTAGAAAGAGTCGCCGTGACCTGCCAATGGCCAAAACAACAATAGGCAATTAGGCTAGTACTCTTATCTGACAGGTAAAGCCCAACTTGCCTACAGCAATATGGATGCTGCACAGTCAGAAAACTGTGACCTAGTGAAAAGAAAAATCCTTACAAAATATGACCTCTCAGGAGAGACCTTCAGGTAGAGCTTCTGGTCACTGAAGTGTCACTTAGTCAACAATCCTCGAGAAGCCTTCACCCAACTCAGAAAACTCCTTGTTAAATGGCTCCAACCAATCCTACAGATCGACATATTTGCAATGGAGCAATTCATCAACATCCTTCCCACAGATGTGCAGCCCTGGGTAAAAGAACACCTACCAGAAAGTGGAGAAAAGGCTAGTTCTTTAGCTGAGGACTATCAGATGGCCAGACAGACACTGCAGCAGTGAAGTAACAGCCAAGCAATTGTAAGACCCTCTTTTTCCCCAGTTTAACTCCAGATCAGATAAGAACTCTGATGGGGGTAACAAATGTGCACCCAAAGACTTTATTTGCTAGAACTTTAATAAGTCAGGCCATATTGCAAGAAACTGCCATAAAAATAAGAAGGCTAACATTGGCTCAAATTTGGCCTTAGCAAATTGGGGCAGGTACTTAACAGATGTCAAGGTGGGGAATAAGGCTGTTAAGGGACTTATAGCTTTGGGACGCATGCTGAAGTTCTGAGAAAAGACTGTGCAAAAGGAGCAGGTACTGGGGACATCTGCATCCACAGGGACACACAATACTGTCCCACCACCTCAGTGACTTTGAACATTAATGGAATGTCGCACCAAATTAATGTGGGGGTAGAAGTTACCTGGTTCTGTAATTATTAGAAATGACTTTCTAGGATTTGTGAAGTTAATCAAAGAGGTAGTAAATCCTGTTGTGTCAGCAGCTGTGATGACAAGAGCACAGGCAAAGAAAGTCTCAGATGTTGGGGACTCTTTTCCTTTTGGTGTCTTTGATTCAGACTTGTTCGAGCCCAGCTCCAAGATCCAGAAGTCCAGGAAAGAAAGAAGACACCTGAAAAAACAGTGACAACAAAAGACAGATGAACCCAAGGGGTTGATATATGAAAATGCTGAAACTAAATTGATAACTGATTATGATTTTGCTTCTGAGCAAACAATATTTCTCTCCAAGGTTATTTTAAGCAATTGAGGGGGGTAAAACAAAAATGGGGCGTACCAATGTTTAAAAAATCTAATGGGCTACTGTACGGAGTTTGGGATAATCCTCAGACTCAGGAACAGATAGAACAACTGGTCATACCAAAGAAGCATAGAACTGAATTGTTACAGACAATACATTATACTCCTATGACTGTTCACTCAGACAGGGACCGCATCCTTACCAAACTGTTGTACAAATTTTGCTGGCCTGGGATTCATGAAGATGTTGCTACCTATTGCAATTCTTGTGCTGAATGTAAGAAAGTAGCCACAGTAACTAAAAAGGACAAGGTGCCTCTGGTGTGCCTATCCTTGATGGATGTGCTTTTTGAGAGAATTGCAATGGATGTGGCTGGCCCCTTAGACAAAAGTAAAAAGGGTTATCGATTCACTTTGGTAGTATGTGACTACACTACTCAATACCCAGAGGCAGTTCCTATGCATACTGTCACAGCTCCAAAAGTAGCAGCAGAATTTACCACAGTTTTCAGCAGTGTGTGCATATCTGAAGAGATTATTACTGATCAGGGTAGAATTTTGGTGCTGCATTACTCAAGGAGCTGTACCGACTACTACGTATATGAACAAATGAACATGAAAATGCCAGCAGAAACAGGCCTCACAGTCTATCAAGTCTGCTCGATTATGCAGCTAGCACCTCAATTTGCAGCTGCCCTAACCTCCCCAACCCTCTTCATCATTACCCCCACCCCTCACTCTGTCCCATCCCTCTTAAAACCACCCACCATTCTACAGGATACCACCTCCTTGGGTAGGTAGAGCATTCCACTTGTCTACCACCTGTTCTGTGAAAAAAGTGTCTCCTGATTTCCCTCCTGAATCTTCCCCCCTCCAGTTTCAGCCAGTGCCCTCTCGTATCCCTCCCTCTTCTAATCTGGGAAATCCCTTCTGTATTAGTCTTATTTATCCCCTTTAAGTATTTAAAGGTTTCAGTCATATCTCCCCTATCCTTCCTCTCTTCCAGGGAGTACATGTTCAGCTCACCCAGTCTATCCTCATAGGACATTCCCTCCAATCCCTGGATCATCTTTGTTGCCCTACGCTGCACCCCCTTCAACAATCTGATATCCTTCTTCAGAAATGGGCACCAGTACTGCATGCAGTATTCCAAGTGCAGCCTGACCAGCGACCTGTACAGGGGAAGGATCACCTCCCTATTTTTGGAGGAGATTCCCCTTGCTATACACCCCAGCATCTTGTTGGCTTTTGCTGCCACCTTCCTGCACTGAGCTGAGTTGTTCATACTCCCTGTTATAAGCACCCACTAGATCCTTTTCCTCCTCGTTGCTTTCCAATTGTACCCTGCCCAGTGGATATCTCCATCCCTGGTTCCTAGCCACAAAGTGTAGTACTTTCCATTTCTTGGCGTTGATCCCCAACTACCATGTTTCTGACCACTCCTGAAGTTTGGTCAGGTCTTCCTGCAGCCCCCTCCAACCCTCTATGTCATCTACCACAGCCCCCATCTTCGTATCATCTGCAAATAGACTGATCCTACTCTGGATCCTGAGTGAGATATCAGCTATGAATATCCCAAACAGTACTGGTGCTAGCACCAATCCCTGTGGCACCCTGCTCATCACCATCCTCGGGGATGAGAATCCCCCCCCCCACTACCACCCTTTGCTACCGTCCATTTCAGCCAGTTTCTGACCCATTTGACCATCTTTTTTCCCACCCCTACATACTCCAGCTCCCCCCCAGCCCCCCATGTGGCACAGAATCAAAGGCTTTGCTGAAGTCTAAATACAGGACATAGACCGCAAGGCCCTTGTCCAGTTCCCTGGTCACCCAGTCGTAGTACTCAAGTTTGTCTGGCAGGATCTGCCCGAGACAAACCCATGTTGTTGACTGTCCTGGAGTCCACTGTCCTCCAGAAAGGTCACCAGCCTTTCTTTTAGGATGGTCTCCATAAGCTTACCCACGATTGATGTGAGACTCACTGATCTATAGTTGCCTGGCTTGTCCTTAGGGCCACTTTTGCAAATGTGGCACTACATAGGCCATCCTCCAGTCCTGCGATACTCATCCTGTGTCCATGGAGGTATTGAACAGGTCAACCAGCAGTCCTTCCAGGACCTCCGCTAGTTCCTTAAGTACTCTAGGGTGAATGCTGTCAGGTCCCGGTGCCTTGTCCACCCTTAGTGCCCTTAACCCTTCCAGAACCCTGTCCTCTGTAATCCCTGCATCCGTCACCCCCTTCCCCCAAAGTCCACTCCACCCCTTCCTTGGAGTATTTGACCCCCTTTCTCCTCTGTGAACAAAGAACAGAAGTATCTATTTAATACCTCTGCCTGATCCCCCCCTTCTGCACCCACCCTTCTTCCTTCCTAATCCTCATAATTTGGTCTTTGGTGTTTCCTCTCTCTTATGTATCTGAAGAACTTCTTTTCTCCATCCCTAATACCCTATGCCAGTCTCAGCTCTCTAGAAGCCTTGGCCACTCTGACAAGCCTGCTAACCTCCCTGGACTTCTTCATATACTCATCATTGTTGACTCCCCCTCTGGATTTCTTGAATGTCTGAAATGCTTTTCTATTGGCCCTCACTCCATCCATGACCATCTTAGTCAACCAGCTGGGCTTCTTTGCCCTTCCCTTCTTACTCCTTGTCTTTGTGCATGTCCGAGTAACCTCCGCCAGCCAGCCCTTTTTTAATAATGTCCCATTTTTGACTAGCATCCATGCTTGGTTGAATAGTATGTCCTGTGAAGCTTTGGTAGAACACGCAAAAGAATTAGAGTGGCGTTCTGAGGCAAACAGTAAGGGTTTGTTTTGAAAGAAGCCCTTGAATGGTAAAAAGGCTAAATCAGAAAATGAAGCAGCAAATATAAAGGGAAGTCTTTATTAAAATAACCAGGATTGATCTATCCCCATTCAGAAGGAAATTTCTATGATACAAAGGGAAGCCGAGCTATTGAGACAGATATTAAGAGGCACCTCCTGATGAAGCCTACATGGTGTAGGAGAAACGTTGAGTAATGAGCCTTAAAGAAATATGAATAAAGTTTATTTTGGAGAAGAATTACAGTGCTGTCCGCCGTTATTCTATTGCGCCCCCAAATTACTCTTTTGTATAGAGACTTTTTTCTTGGTTGAATTCCCACCAGATGCCTGCCCAAGATTTCCCCCATCCTTTTCAAGTCTGCCCCTTTGAATTCAGTCACCCTGGTTCCCGTACCCCCTGCTTTCCTGCCCATATTGAGCGTGAACCACACCAAGTGGCGGTCACTCCCAGCCAGCGGGTTCTCTATCCCCAGATCCCTCACAGCCTCCTCATTTGATAGTACCAGGTCCAGACTGTTTCCCAATCTAGTTAGTTCATGGACCAACTGCACCAGGAAGCTGTCCTGAAATGCTTCTAATATGACCTGTTCCTTTGCATTCGTGGTGGTTGGAGTGCTCCCCTTCCCCCCAGGTAGGTTAAAGTCCCCCACCAACACTGTGTTCCACTTCCCACAGACCCTTCTAATTTTCTCAGCTAACTCTTTATCCAGGTCATCCCCTTGAGCTAGTGATCTGCATACTACCCGCATCCTCAGTGTCCTACACCTTTCAAGTCATGAAACTGCAACCATAGGACCTCTGTCCTGCCTTCCTTCTCCTCCTCCTTTATACAGCTTATCCCCTTACACACATAGATTGCCACACACAACCTTTCTCCTTATCTCTACCCTTCCTGAATATCCTGTACCCTGGGATCATCATATCCCAGTCCTGGTACTAGGTGGCCCAAGTTTCCATTATGGCCACAATGTCAACCCTCTCCACTGCCAGAGAGCCTGCAGCTCAGCTGACTTGTTACCCAGGCTTCTTGTGTTCAGTGATACCACCCTCCAGCCTGTTTCCTTCTCTTCCCCTCACTGCTTATCCCCCCATTCCCCTCCTGTGTCCCTACCCTGATTCTGCCTCTTTTAGCTTGTGGTAAGCTTGTTCAGCTCACTTCCACAGGATCCCTGCCTACCAGCAGACCTCTCACCACTCCCCATCTAGTTTAACTCCACCTTTGCTGCTATGTACCCCTCTAGCTTCTGCTTTAATACCCCTTCCTGTCCCTGCTCAAATGTAGCCTGTCAACTACATATAGATCATTATTGTCCCAGGTTCTACCCCAGCTACCCACCAGCCCATACCCCTGGACCAATACCATTCCCCCAGCCATGTGCTGAACTCCCCAATCCTTCATTTCCTCACCGTACCCACGCAGGGCACTGGGAGCACCTCTGAGAATGCCACCAATTCCTCCAACTCCTCACACAGCCTTTCCAGCTCCTCGAACCTCTCCTTTACTACTTCCACTGTCTCCCCCCACCAGGTCATTTGTACCTACATGCACCATGAGATTTGGTTTCTTCCTATCCCTCCTTATGCACTTAAGAACTGATTGCCCCGCCCTACCCACCGTTAACCCAGGTATGGACTCCATCCATATGCGACTATGCCTTTCCCCCCTACTGCCCCATCTGATCCCTTTTAGTATGGAATCCCCCAGCACTAATACCCCCCTCCTTCCTCACCTATGTCCCTACCCTATTACCTATGTACCTATCCCTTGAGTCTGCCCCTTTGTAGCTCCACCTTCCCCTGAGGCTCTTCCTCCCCCACCTGACCTGTACCTCACCGTATCTCCACATGCTTCCTTCCACCCTTACAACCCATCCTCTGCTCTGCTCTTGTTGTCCCCTCTACCCGCCCTGCTCATTTCCCCCTCTGGCTGTGCCCCTCTCCCCTTTACCCCTGCCACCCTCCTCTGACTGACTATCATCCCTTGTGTACCCTCTTCCTTTCTCTCTCCTGCCACCTCCTGGAGATTCCTCCCCTTCCTCCCTCAATGTCGCCAACACTGCAAACCTATTGCCCACCCCTTCTGCCATGATGTATGTTGTCTCCTTCCTCCTGACTTGAGCCTTCCCTTCAGTGCCAGGCCTCCTATTCATTTTGTCCCCACACCTCCTCCCCATCCCCCTCCCTTGATCTGATGTTCCACCCCTGCAGTATTCTCATGTTACTCCCCGAGGAAGACCCTCCTTCCCCAGCTACCCCCCACCCCATCCTCTCCAAAACACTATCAAGCCACAGTACCTCCTCCTCGAGTCTTCTCAGCCTGTGACAGATCGGACACCTCCACAATATGTTCATCAGATTGCAATTCCACATCCATTACACCCCACTATTCTATCCATGACAGCAGTACTAAATACAAGTACAGTACTATCTATAAGTTTCTGCCATGTCCAATCCCTACTTAAGTCTAGATCTTTTGAGTGTACCATTAGTGCAGGTGTGGGGTGCAGGATTCTTCTCATCTACCATCCACCCAGGGATGAGAAGTTATTCCTGCAGGAAGTTGCAGACTTCATCATCGATATGGTGTTGGAGTCCCCCAGATGGATGGTGCTGGGGGATTTCAATGCCTGGGTTGACGATGAACTCTCGCAATTTGATCAGGACCTCTGCCAACTGATGAAATCATTGGGCTTCACATAGGTTATTACCTCTGTGACCCATATTCATGGTCACTCATTGGACCTGGTCTTCCTGCTGGGGATGGAGATCTCGGACTTGGTGGTGGAGCCGGTTGGTCTGACCATCACACTATAAGGTTCAATTTCCAAGCTCTCCCAATAGGCCTACCCCTGTGGAGATGGTTCAGTACTACCCTTTGAGGGGTTTGACCCCAGATGGCCTTGTGGCAGTGCTGAACCTGTCAGGTGTACTGAGTGTAAGCATGGATCCCAAGAATCTAGTACAGGCCTATAATAGGGCCATGGTGGAGGCTCTGAATTCCATTGCTCCTGTCCAGGTTCACCCACTCACCCTTCACCTTCAGTCCTCATGGTTTGATGGGACCTTGAGAGAGTTGGACGAAGGCTGGAACGATGCTGGAGGAAATCTGGCCTTGATGTCGACAGGCTTAGATTGACGACTCATTATAAGGAGTATCAATCAGTTATCTCCCATAAGAAGGCAGAGTTCCTGTCTAGGGAGATTGCTGCTGCACAGAATCAACCAGCTCAGCTCTTTCAGACTGTGGACAGACTGTGCACTCCAGCCTGTCTCCAGTCTCGGAGAGCATTGTCACAGGAGAAATGTGATGAGGTTGTCGATTCTTTGTGGGTAAGGTTGCCAATATCAGGTCTGAAATCTGCATGGCTCATTCCAATTTGAGTTCCGTTGGTTGGTGGGAGGTTGCTGCGCCTTGTTTTGGCAGGTCTGACTTCGACTGGTTGGCGGTCGTGAGGATCGTCCAGAGTTTGTGGCTGACCTGCTGTAGTTTGGACCCAGGCCCAACTCATTTCCTTGTGGGGTGTGTTGAAGTCATCGACCCAATCCTAAAAGAGATATCTGAGGTTTCATTAGAGACAGGGGTGTTTCTGGACACCTTGAAGGAGGTGGTAGTAATACCCCTCCTTAAGAAATCCTCTCTTGACCGCGATTGTCTAGCTAACTACAGGCCTGTCTCTAACCTTCCTTTTGTGGGTAAGGTTATTGAGAAGGTGGTCACGCTGCAGTTGGAAGTCCATCTTACCATCCATGATATCTATGATCCCTCTCCAGTTGGGTTTTTGGAAGAGGCATAGCACTGAGATGGCCCTGGTTTGGGTCCTCAATGATCTTTTGATAGCAAGAGATCGGAGTACTAGTCCCATCTTGGTTCTCCTTGGTCTCTCTGCGGCATTTGATACCGTGGACCATGGTGTGTTATTAGAGTGCCTGTGGTTCATCTGTGGACTGTTGGGTATGGTCCTCAGATGGTTCCATTCTTTCCTCATGGGCAGGTCACAGAGAGTGGTGTCTGGGATTTTTTTCTCAGACCTGGTCTCCCTGCCATGTGGGATCCCGCAGAACTCAGTGTTGTCACCCATGTTTTTTTGCAGTATATATGCTGCCATTGGGAGACATTGTGAGGCAGTATGGGCTGAGTTTTCATTGCTATGCAGATGATACTCAGCTCTACATGTCCTTTGTGCCCGACTAGGATGATACTGTCTCAGCCTTCAACAACTGCCTTGCCGAGATTAAGGATTGGATGAGTGCCAACTGGCTGAGGTTAAACCCTGACAAGACCAAGGTGTTGGTTGTGGACCCAGGTTGTCAGGCTGAAGGGTCATTGGCTGGGCAGCCTTCAGGGATTTGGCTCAGGGATAATCAGCTACCAACCTCTGACTGGGTGCGTAATCTGGGTGTTATTTTTGATGACGGTCTGACCCTTAAATCTCAGGTGTCGTCCGTCGTCAAATCCTCATTTTACCATCTGAGGAATGTCACTCGTATTAAACACCTGGTCCCACCTGATGACCTTCCTACACTGGTCCATGCTTTTGTGACCTCCTGCCTTGACTATTGCAACTGTCGGTACCTAGGAATCCTGGGGATTGATATCTGTCACTTCCAGCTGGTGCAGAAGGCAGCAGTCAGGCTGTTGATGGGTGTATCTTTATTTTTTGCCATGTCACACCTGTGCTCCGTGGACTGCACTGGCTGCTGGTTCAGTGGCTGGTCACCTGTAAGGTTGGTTTGCCGACCTATAAAGCCCTTCATGGACAGGGACTGCATTATCTGCAAGAACTCCTGTGCCCTTACTGCCCCCTCCACTCACTCTGTTCTGCTAACGAGGGATTGCTAGAGGTTCCCGGGGTCCGATTAAAGACCTATGGTGCTATGGTGTTTGAGTTTGCAGCCCCTACCCTGTGGAATGCTCTACCTCATCAGATATGGGAGTGCCTGACTGTGGGGAGCTTTAAATCTGCCTTAAAAATGCATCTATTTAAGCTCGCCTTCCAGGAGTGTGTATGAATTGGAGTTTACTGAATATTGTGACACTGATGTTTTAATTGTTATTTATGGTTTTAACTGCTGATTTTTTTCTATTTTCTGTACAAGCGCTTAGATATTGATATGATTTAGAAATAAAATATGAGTTGAGTTAACAATTACAATACCAACTCAACTTGCACAGATGTATAAATACTCTAACTACAATACCATACTGCCCATGCATTTCCCACCAATACAGTTTGGGATTCAATACCTAACTGCAAACACATTACTCTCTATTAGTTTATAATCCGCCCACTACATCTAACTACAAAATACAGTACTTATCTATAGGTTTTTAACCAGGCCACTACACCCAACTACAAAACAAACAGTACTGTCTGTACGTTTTTTAACCAGACCACATCCCCCATAACCAATAAATCAAAACACAATACTATCTGTAAGTTTTTAACCTGGCTACTATACCCAACTGCAGCAAACAGTACTGTCCGTAATTTTTTTAACCAGACCACATCCCCCCGTAACCAATAAATCAAAACAGACTCACTGCCTGCAATCATCCAGAGTAATCCAGGAAGGGACCAGCTCCTTCTTGATCCTCTCCTGCATGGCGTTCCTCCCTCTTGAGGCCGATGCCTTCTTCTGCTCACCAGCCCCTGCTCTGCTCTTCTCCCTGGGGCTGACTCCTCCTCCTCCTCTGGCCATTTAATAGAAGTCGGGGACAGGGTGGGCGGTCGGGACAGAAATCACGTCCCCTCTTCAGCTCTGTCATAGGGTATGGTCGAGACCATTTTTGCTGTCCAGATCAATTTTCTTTTTCCTTTTTCACAAGTCTGCTGTAGCAGCATTTCTCTTGCTTAACTCTACTATGGCTTTTCTATCAACTCCTTACCACCCTTTCCCAGTTAGGCCAACTGGGAAGGTTCTTATTGCTGTCCCTATTGTGGTTCCAGAGAACATAGGTCCAGCTGCCCTTGATCTCCCCCCACCCTTTTCAGCACATCCCCCCTCTGTAAACAAGCCAGGGACTGTAGAAAACAATAGCTGTGTAAAGCTTAGTTGTAACGTAGCAGCTACGATGTTTATGGGTGCAGTGGCTGTTAGCAATGTAAAAATAGTTACTCCTGCAGATACGGAGTAAGAAAGAAGAAAAACCTTTTTTTTTTTTGGTGTAGTAGGTGACTGCAGAAGTAGAGCAGTGCTAATAGCACTTGTAAAAGACACATTGTTCTCTTTAGAACACTGACAATAAGGCGTTTGCCTCCCATAATGGATCTGCGGATGTCTGTGTCCGCTCGATGCTGCTCATGGTCGCGCAGGACTGTTTGACAGTGCGCACACTCAAGCAGCAGCGCTTTGTTTTTGTATTTTTTTTTTGTCTTTTTCCCTGTTGCTCTCACTTTGCCTTAGTGACCAGCAGCCAGTTTAAAAGTAGGATATTCGAGTGCAGGATAGTAGCAGTGAGGGACACGTAAGAACAAACAGAAAACAGCAGAAAAGAAAGAAAACTGTTGTAAGGTAAACTGCCTTAACAGTGCCTTGTAAATATGTATCTGGATACATGTAGGATGCATTTCAAGAAGCATTTTTCCCCGAATTTGCTGACTTTAGAAACATTTAAAAAGGGCTTTAAAAAAGATAGTTGCCTAAACACTTCTTGTGTTTGTATGTATTTTAAACCTGGCTGTTTTCACTGAGAGAAATGACGATGGGGAATATTTTGTTTTATGCTTGTAAAATTGTGTTATAGTGCTCCATAAATAGAGGAGTCTAGTTTTATGGATACAGGTAGTAAGGTAACAAACACATTCAGTTTGTTGTTCAGACATTTAGAATGAAGTGGTTTTGTTTCAGAATGCCTCAATAGCTAATGTCTGCTGCTCATATAAGTTAGGACTTAGTAATTTAAAGAAGAAATTGTCTGCATTATAAAGACATAATGAAACTAGTTAAGACTACTTATCTTCCTGGCTTCCTTGCTGGAGGTCCTCCTCCTTGAGCTTCATATTGTTTCTAAGAGCCAGCTGGCCTTGTTCTACATAGCTAAATACTGGTCAGCTCAAGGGGAAGGGCCTGCTACTGGAACTTTCTGTAAATATTCAGGAATAAACCAAGAAATTGAATTCTAAAGTTACTGCCATAAATATTTAGAAAGTACTAATGTTTTCATGTATAGTATGTATAAAAATGGTGTTTCTAGTGTGATTTAAGAATGCTGAAAGCTAGTAGGCAGGGTTTCAGGTAAATTACCTGACCTTTACTGATATAAATAGAGTTTCCTTTCCAAGCCTTCTCAGATGAGTGGAGAGGCTGGTACTGTACTGACCTCAGCTTATGCTTCAGCTATTTACTGGAGAATTTGTGGACTTCTGTTTAAGTTATGCTTCTGTTTTATTTTTGCCGTGGTCAGTCCCCCTTTATTATTTTATTTGGGTGTAAATAAAACATCTGCCTAGCATTTGCTTGGCATTCTAAGCTACTATTGTCTCTGCATCCATCCATTACCATGACTCTTTGACAAGTTCCCAGTGGCTTTACCTCCCCTTCTCAAGTAGGCTCCTGCCACTCCTTGATGCCATGGATGCAGCTCTCCCTAAGCAGCTCCTGCCACTCCATGGTTCCTTCTCCACTCCCACCAGCAGCGGTTCCTGCTGCCTGCTTCTCTTCCTATACTGCTCTGAGTAGCACTTGAGCCCAGTTCTTTATAGCCCAGCCACTACTTTTAAATCGGGTGCCTCCCTATCCAATTGGTCTCCTCACAACAAGCCCAACTGGCTCACGAGCTACTTCACTGATTGGGCAAAAATCACATCACCTCTTCAACTCCCAGTGGCTTTACCTCCCCTTCTCAAGTAGGCTCTCCTGCTGCTCCTTGATACCATGGATGCGGCTGTTCCTTAGTGGCTCCTTACGCTCCTTGGTTTCTTCTCTGCTCCCACCAGCAGCGGGTCCTGCCGCCCACTTCTCTTCCTACACTGCCATAAGAACCTCCCCTTATCACACTCAGACAGACGGTCTTGCTTTCTGTTTTAATGAAACCCTAAAATGCATGTTTATTTAGTTAGTTATTTATTTATTTAGCTTTTGTTAACCAGGTAAGTACACTAGACAAGACAATTTGCCTATTTTCAGGTACGCCCCAGGAGAGTACAGGAAATTACATACTTACACACTTGGGACAACATGGTACATAATTAGGAAAATATTACATGTCATGAGACAACAAGGTACAAGTTAGCCAAAAAACAAACTCGCATGTCACAAGCGAACATCATACTGTAGAATACACAAAGTACAAGGCATATGAGGCACATTTAGTTAGAATTGGTACAGCAGAGTAAGCAGTGTGTGTGCCAGTTTTAGAGCAGTACAAGGTAAGGATTGGTAGCAGCAAGTACAAAACTATCATCTTAAGGGCCAGCTGTTATGCATGAGTTAAATAGGTTTGTCAAAGGGGAATGGAAAAACTCGGATCAGTACTTACCTTACACACATTTTGATTTCAGAGAAATGCTAGATGTGCTGGCCACAGAAAAGAAATTTACAAAGTTTGGTACACTGTGTGAAAACAGGAGATACAGCTTAACAAGAACAGGATGCAGAATTTAATTGCTAGGCGAAAACATCTAATAAAAGAGAGCAATATTTGTTTAGAGAGAGGGAGGGGCAGTGATTGAGGAGGACATGGAAGATTCCTTTGAGTCAGAGTCAATACCCCCAAACATGGGCTGGGGCCTGTATCTGGGAGTGTGGACTACTTGACTATCTGGGTTGACCACTTCCAACAGGCTACCAGACAAACAGATCTCTAGCCAAGAGGCCCCCTCTTGCAACTGGAGACAACACATGAATTGGTTGAGGAGCTGAAATCACCACAGGTGCAACCATAGAATGCTCCCCCCATAGACTGCTTCATTGTGCTTACTCAAGAAGCATCAAAGTTGTCAATAACATGGGTTGACCCTGTCCCTGGCCCACCATGTCCCATCGGTGCCACAAGAAGTCCTCATACATCCAGAGCAGCCAACACCTATCCAATGAGACAGATGTGTTTGATCACTGCCTGTGGGATGGAGTAGACCAAAACAAGATCCATCCCTCAATCTTGACCATTGACCTCCATGAGGTCGACAGCAGCCCAAGGGTTGCGAAGCAGAACAGACCACCTGTGGCACCTTAACCACAGTGGAAAGCACTGAGGTTGGGACAAGAGGAGCGACAACTGGTAGAGGCTATATGGATGCTGGGTTGACTGGGGTAGTGGTCTGGCCCCCTTCCCAGGTAGAGAGATCCCTGGCAGTACAGAGGTCTTGGAGAGATAGAGACAAAGCCTCATCCTCTTCTGACTCCTGGTCAACCAGTTCATGCACAATCTTGACCTGGTTGTCGGCCGTAGCTGGTGTTGACGGCTCCAATGAGGACACTGCTGAAGCACTGACTAACCCCTAGACTGGTGAAAATTCAACTTAAGTCAACCATTAGGGGGAGCTGAATGATTGAAAGGAGTAGGAACATTTCCTCTTCCATTTTCAACTGCGCTTTTTGTGCTTCTTTTGATAGACGGGGCCCTCACTAAAATTCTGCATAGGGAACTGCATGTTCCGGAATTCCAAGCACTTCTGAAAGGGAGTACTTATGGCCAGCCCCAGGGAGACCAAGCTGTCCTAAAGAGAGAAACTGCTGCAAACTCCAACTCGGGGTGGGAGCTGAGGGAAGGCAGCCAGCCCTGTGTAAACACCAGTTCCAAAAATACTTCAGCACTCCAAGAGAATAGCAGCCAATAACAAAACACAGTAGCAAATAAATCAAAATAAAGTTTTATTCTGGCTTGCAGTAAGCAGTACAAGCAGTACAAGCACTCATCCCCAGCACTTCTGCAACCGCCTTCCTCAGGGGGTGTGGCTACATGAAGTGTAATGCTCCACTTTATACTACCCTACATGATAAAGAACAGGTGTGAAAATCTAATTTAATCACACTATTCAATTAATTTAAACAGTTCTAATAACATATTCAAAAAGTGGAAGTAAGTTATCAAAAATATACTGAAGTGTCTTACTTAATGTTATGGAGCAGTAATTCTATTAATTGCATCTATTATTTTAAAGCAACCTCTCTAACACAACATGTCTAACATATTTTATGTCACATCATGGCAAGGCAAATTATGTTAATAAACAGAAAGAAATTATATTTGCATATTTATTTTTATTTATACAACAGGGTGAGCAAATAACTCATTGAATAAAAACATGTATTCTCACTGTAGTGAGAATAAACCACTGTGGTGAGAAATAAACCACTGTGGTGACATCACCAAAGTGGATTATTTGGGACCCTATTGTATAAATAGAATACATGATGGGCGAGTGTGGAACACGGGAAATATTTGCACTCATGTACAGTGACCTCTGGTAATATCACTCATGGCTCTGCCACCTATGATATTACTGGAGGTCACTATGCACTCATGCAAATATTTACCATATTCCACACTTGCCCATCATGTATCCCCTATATATTTATTTCTATTTTTATTTACAAAACTACCAATGATGCAAACATCAACAAAAGAAGAGAGCTATAGCTAAGGGAGAGATTGCTGATCACCCATTCATCTTTCAGTGACAATTCCACTAAAGTATCAGGGGATCCACTTCAAAACTCCTGCATGGCAACCTAACAGACATATGGGTGATAGAAGAGAGAGAAAAAAAGAGAACACATAAAATGAGTTTGAAAATTCTCAGTACATTGTATATTTCAGTTAATTTCATATGAAGTTATTTCCTACGTGTACACAAAAAGGATTTTAGGTCCCAGACATCATTAAGGCCTACTGGTTTTACACTCCTAAGTCTAAGTATCCATTGACTTTCTTTCTGGAGTAGTAAGTTAACCCTGTCCCCTCCATATCTAGGTGCAGGTACACATTCCAAACCCATAAATCTAAGATTTTTCAGATCTGAGTTGTGTTTGTGTAAGTGGTGCAATCCAACTGGCTTGTCTTCTGTTTTGTTAATTATAGACGGTATGTGTTCCTTTTTGTTAACTTTTTATTTCCCCTTTTTGAATATGTTATTAGAAGAACTGTGTAAAAAACCTGAGTTATATGTTTAAACTTGATTTTTGCACCTGTTTTTTATCATGTGGGGTAGTATAAAGTGGAACATTACATTTCATGTAGCCACACACCCTGAGGGAGGTGGTTGCAAAAGCACTGTTGACGAGCATGTGTACTACTTCTACTGCTTACTGCTAGCCAGAATAAAATGTTATTTTGATTTATTTTCCACTGTGCTTTTGCTATTGGCTGCTATTGTCTTGGAGTGCTGAAGGATATTTGGAACCAGAGAGACCAAGGCAAGGGCCAACAAGCTACTGGAATGGCCAACTCATCCTCCTTCACCTGTAACTGCCTAACCCATGGCTGTGGAGGCCCATTTCCTTACCTGAAGCCCGCCCTGGAGGAATCATGCTCTGCCTTCATCCATCGAGGAGGCATGGATAGCCTGACAGCACTGAACCACTCAATATCATGGTCATCCCCAGGCAGTACAGACACATGCTGTGGCTATCCATAGCAGTCACTTTCTGTCCAAATCAGATGCAGCGTTGAATACCAGCATTTTGCATTTTATATTTGTAGCATCAATGAAGCAATAGCCAGAAGACACAGCTAAAAACTGAGAAACCTCTACCTACTGCAGAAGCTGTGAAGGAAGAACCTTGTCCTGTCTATAGAAAGATCTGACATTATGAAGGATGGACCCAGAGGACAGCAACACATGTGGTTGAAGTAACCAAGTTTGAAGACATCCAGGGACTGAGCTACACCAAGTGGAACTGCCATATTGTGGCTAGTGAATTCAACTCAGGTTGGTAGTAAGAATGTTATCTCAATACTCCTAGGGTATGGGGGAGTTAAGGTTCTTTAGAAGAAATGAAGTCACATTACCTAGGAAATCACCCTTTGTCTTGCTTTATTCTTCAAAGGATATCAAGGGGCCTTCAGCATCCAATCCACAAATTAGTATCTTTTTTTGTTGTTGTCGTAAATGTATTTTTATTATAATATTTTCCATGACTGTACTGTCCTTTTACAGAAATAATAAAGAAGTGTAAACTGATATACAAGGTGTGCTACAGAGTCATTCTACATGTAGCTTATAAGGCTTAACCTAAAAACAGTTCCACCATCTCCTCTGGTACAGTGCGGGGGGGGGGGTAGCACTCAATTTTTTCCTCATGTTTATTATTTATTTCAAAAATTTCACCAGCAAAGACATACTGTGCTAACAGCTCATTTCCCGATGTGTCCTGGGGCTAGGGGATGTGTAAAATTATATACAGTAAATACACTATGTCAAGGAACATAATCAAAATAAAAGATAAATCTTTTGGTGCTAGAACTACTCTAGCATATCATTGAACAGGTAAATGAAGGAAGCAGATTGCCAGGGCAAAAACAGAGGGGGGGGGGGTTTAGTAGGGTGGAGGAAGAGAGTCATGAACAGTTGCAGAAGGGTGAAAATTACTCATGAAGTCATGACTTTAAGGACTAAGCAGAAGAGGGAGAGTGAATTGACAAGGGAAGGGAGGACCAGAGTTTAGGAATGCAGTATACAAAAGCAGACGGACCAATAGCAGATTTTCTAGAAGGAATAGTAAGAGAAAGGGAAGTATTATTGCACAGAGTGCAACAGGAAGCTAAGGAAGAGAACAAGACAGATGTAAGGTAGGGTGGAAGGGGAGAGAAAGAGTAAAGTGAGCAATGGTGGGTAAGAGGGGAGCAGTCTAAAGCAAAATGACAAAAAGAGTGGAAGAGGGGGTTCAGTCTGACAAGGGAGGATTTGGAAGCTTCACTAGAGACTTTCACCATAATCAAAAATAGGGAGAATCATCTTTGAAACAATCTCACGGCAGACAGGAAGTAGGATACTCACTTTGTTCCTGTACAATGCACCAAACTTGGGATGAAACTTTTGGTGTATGGCACCAATATGAACCGAGAAATCAAGATGGCTGTCAAGTCAGACCCTAAGGTACTTGAAAGAGGATACATCCTCTATAATAGCGCCATCAAGTGTGTGAAATTAAGGGAGAATGGTGAATCTGCAGCGCTTCTGATGGGTGCCAAAAGTCATGGAGACTGTTTTTTTGGCATTGAGGGATAGTTGGTTAGACTGGAACCAGCGCTGGATGTTGTCAAAATCCAGCTGAAGCCCTGAAGTAAGTTCAAGGGAAGAGGAGCCAGTTGCAAAAATAGCTATCATTAGTGTACATGTGAATGGACACAGAGGAACAGACAGAGCAACAAAAATGGCAGACATGATGAGACCCTAATCCATACCTGTGAAGTTGGAATCAGTGAGCTGAAGGAAGGAAGTGGAAGTGGAGTGGGATTTCCTTAAATCAGACTGAAAGGGGCTGAAAGGGAGGATCATTTGGAAGAGAGCTGTGATAGTACAAAGTGCTCGTGAAATTTGGCTAGGGTAGGAAGGAGAGAGATAGGATGGTAGTTACCAGGAGAAGAGGGAGCACCACCTTTAGGAATAGAAATGACATTAGCCTGCTTCCAGGCATCAGAAACAGTAGCAGAGGAAAAAGAAAGGTTGAGTAGCAGGATAATAGGAAGAGCAATGGCAGGGGCTGAGAGAAGTAGAAGTTTAGGATCAAGGCCATCAGGGCTACCACATTTGTTATGCTTAAGAGCAAGCAAAGACTTAAAGGAAAACTACACCTTCATATCTTCTAAATTTTATGTTTCCATGTCAACAGACAACTCTTTTCATGTAGCTATTAGAGATGCATGGAACTGTCTTAGTCTATTTGCACACTTTACACTAGGCCCCGTAACTGACCTGGGAAGCTCAATTTGGTGGTTGTTGAAATCTCATTTTCCCTAAGAGCTGCATTAGCATATGAGAACATGATGCATAATCAGCCTTTAAACTCGCTAGTACGCCTCTCTGCTTAATTAGTCTTCAAAGAAACGAGCTGCAAGAAGGTATGAAATACCACTTTTTACCATCAGTAAGCTTTGCAAACTGTCTGACTTGTAATGCAGGTTTTTTTCCCTTTAAACTTCATTTAGTTGATGACTTTCCAGAGAGTTTTTGCAGGGTATTTGTTATTTCAGCATAAAGATACATGATATAAATGGTTGATCTGACATCATGTTCTCACATGCTAATGCAGTTCTCATGGACAATGAGATTTCAACAACTATGAAATGGAGACCCCAGGGCAATCACAGGGGCTACCATGAGCAGTGAAAACAAACTAAGGCTAACACATACAGCCCCAACAGCTACAGGAAAGGAGTTGTCTGTTGACATGGAAACAAATAACATTTTTAATGATATAAGGGTGTAGTTTTCCTTTAAGAGAAGCAGAGGTGGTGGTTGAAGCAGAAGTGGTGGTAGCAGAAAAAGAAAAAGATTTAAAGGAGGAGAAGTTAGAGAGAGGGAAGAAAGGGGGAAGGAATGAGAGAGAGGGCACAGGTAGTAAAGTAGGAGTTAAAGGGAGAGGCAACAAAAGAATGGTCAGTGATGAAGGAGACCTCAACCTTGATAACAGAAGAGGGAGACTGACTCAAAGGGAAAACAGGGAATGGATACATTTTCAGAACTTAGAGGGGTGATTAATGTTGTTCTGGAGTGTGGATGCAAAATGTTCAGACTTAGCAAGTCTTATGGCTTTGGTACATGCATTACAAAAGTGACAATAGTTTGCAAAAGCAGCTGGGGAGCCAGTGATCTTAAAATAATGCCAGGCAAGGTCACTAGTATGGAGGCAAGCCATAACCTTAGTCATAAGCCAGGGAAGATGACCGTCACATACTCTGTTTTTTTATCAGGGAGCATGACAATTCCATAAGTCTAATTAAGGAGAAACAGTCATGGCACACCTCACTCATGCACACTGAAATAAAAACCTTAAAACAAGTAGCGTAACCATTTAGAAGTCATTTCTTTTACCATAAAGTGCATATAATGGCCCACACCAGGAAGAACAGACAGCTACAAACACCTCTAATGTTTCAACCCAAAGGTCTTTGTTGAAGAAATTCCATACAGCCATAAATCTGGATTGAAAGTACTGCAGAGCAAAATTTATATTACTGGCTGAAGAGATCGGGAGCCAATCAGTTGCCTCTAGGTCAGATAGGAGAGAGGACAAGTCTAGTGACCTAAAGGATCTGAGATGAATAAATTTAGGAGTTGCATTAGGACAATGTATCTTGCACACACAGTAAACCATATGATGATCACTGAGGGTGTTAGGAAGGATTCCAGCATCCACAATATGGTGGGAATGAAATGAAAGGACCCAGTCTAATAGACAGTGATTGAAAGATTTAAAATGCAGGCGAATGGAGTTCAAGATCAATTAAGTCAGTTGTAGTGACTTTACATTTTGAACAATTTTATTTGAATTGAGAGCCAATTTCATATTAAAGTCACCAAAAAATATAAAGCTCATCTCTGAAAGAATTAGAACAAATAGATGAAAGGAACTCAGTAACTGTAGCATAGGAAATACCAGGGCAACAATAAACACCAGCAATAAAGATGGGGACAGAAAAATGAATGGAGAGTTTGACTAGGAGCAGTTCATAAGAAGAGGGGGAAGGGACAGCAAGAAAAGTCACAAATTGGATACTGGTGGATATGTAAACACCAGCACCACCATGTAATGGATCTTGTGTCATGTCACTGTACTGATGCCATTAACTGCACATTATGACCCCGAACTGTCATGGTGGGAGGCTAGGACAGCATCCTGGATTCTTCCTTGTTGATGTTGGGGGGGGGGAGTTGGACACCAAGGAAGGCCGGGCGGATACAGCTTTAGTGGTGGTGTGGTATTTTGTTTTGCTGAATGTGTGAGGGATTGGTTCATGCTCACCTGGGCTATAAATCTCAAGACTCTGTTGTTATTTATAAGCCATTCTATGGTATAACATCTCTATCATTACTCATGGCATGCAGGGACCAATCAGTCCATCTGGAGGAACAGAGCTCAGTTTTATTGTTCGTTCAGGGAGTGGGAGATTTCCTCCATTTTGTAGATCTGGTTCACCGCGGTTCTCCATGGCAAAATCTCTGGAGGTTGTAGAGTAAGCCAGACGCTGGTGATGGTCTTTCTATGTGGCTGTATATACAGAATGTTTGTGTCTTGGAGGCCTCATGGGAGCTGCAGAAGTAGAAATAATTCTGCAGTCAGGGATCTTTTGCCTGCTGAATAGCTCTTCAAGCACCACTTGCAATGCATCAAAGAAGGGGAATAAAATGGCAGGACCACATGATATGTGTATGGTGGGCTGCAAACTTCCCACAATGCCTCCAGCAGGAGGGATCTCTGGTGGGAAGGTAATGAGCTGTGATGGTAAGGGTTTGTAAGAATCTCACCAGCTGTTTCCAGGAGTTTTCTCCCCACTGGTGTAAGCCTGTAATTTTGGATGAGATTTTACATGCTCGGTGCCAGTCTTCTGGGGGTATAGGAGCATCCAGCTCTTTCTGCCATTTCAAGGCTATTTCTGAAGAGTCCTCCCCAAAGGTCTCACCACGGACTTATAGAAATATGAAACCATGTGGTCTAATATGATTAAGTGAAGCAGACAAGTGCAAGGTAATCACGTCAGGAGTGGCAGTTCAGAGATGCTCCCTGGCCCGCTTGTCCATCAAAGCCAACAGAGTCTGTACTTAAGTCATGAATGAAAGAGCACCTAATTCTGACTCCTGAACTACAGTGTGACAGCACTGTGAGCCTACAATGTCTGCTACAGCAGCAACCCTAAGCTTTCCAGGTACAGAGACTGCCATCTTCCACATGCATTTACCAGCCTGCAGCAAATAAGACTGTTAACCCACTGCTTTCCAGCCTCATCACAGACCACTGTTCCCCAAGAAATCTGTGCACTCTAGTAGAACCCAGGGGTGCAAGTAAGGGGTGGCTATCCCCACAGTTCAAGAGAGTTCCCAAATGGTGTTGCTCTCCAAGAAAATAGTTATACAGACCACAGTGAGCAAGTAAACGGTTTTCAAGACATCTCGATAATCGTTTACTTGATCATTGAGGTCTATAACTATTTTCCTGGCATGCAACACCATTTGGGAATTGTCTCATCACAGACCAGCAGGCCTGCTAGTATTTACATGCCTTGAACTGTTTTTCAGTATGATCTGCAAGACTGCCATTTTAAGCTGTTTAACAATATAGCCAGTCAGCAGTATCTGACACCCCCCCCCCCCGAACCACAAACTTGCTTTCCTTCACCTGTGGGTGGTGGCAGAGCCCTGGGGGAGAAGTTTACAACTATTTACTGTAAGTAAAGTGGGGTCCACAGAGTGGCAGCAGTTATGTGCAGCGGACAAGTGTGAGGGAGTCACACTGGGAGTCAATGGAGGTGTCCTGAAGATGAGACCAGTTACTATGCCCTCTGATATGCTGTCTGTACTGAACTATTCATTCAAACAGCTTTTCACAAATGGCCAGAATCAGAATCAAGAGGCAACACTTCCTGTTAAACAAACATTGTGTTGAACAGTAAGATGGTTATCTTGAGAAGACTCTCAGTTTCTTTCACAATCTGTGATCTTAAGAAACTGTGTGCCAGAAATTCAAAACTTAGTCCGAGGGCAAAAGTAGCACTGCCCGGTGTGCAAAAATAGCCCGGAACCATTTACACGCTATAGTCAAAGGAATAGCCCCAAGGCTAAATCAGTTGAATATAGCTTGCAAACGACAGTGCGCAAACAGGGCCTTGAGTGCAGTGCAAACATAGCCCGGCAAATAAGAGAGCTCTGAATATAGCAACCGGGAAGTGCAAACTACAACAGCAGCCCTATGCACACAGATGTGGAGTAAGGCAAAGGTGAACCGCATGGCCAATGTGTGTGCTAACAAAGATGTGAATTCACAAAAACAGCAAACAACAGTGCAGACCAAATACTGCAGTTCTGACAGTTTTGCACAGGGCAAACTCATTTGCACGCCGCTAGTATGTTTGCCCAGTGTAACATTTTGCTATATTCAAAAGTGCTATGCAAATGAGGCTACTTAGGCAATCTGAGGGCAAACAGCCACATTAGCATGTCATCATTGCCTGATTTGTATCCATCTGGATTGCTCAGCACTATTGCAGGGTGCACACAGCTCCACCTGTAGGTCGGACTGGAACTACAGTTCAATATCTGCAGGCTGGGTTTCCCCACAGCACCACCTGTATGTCAGACTAGAGAAACATGTTGGTAGTTGCAGGCTCTGTCTGTACACAGCAGCAGAGCCTAGTGTGCTCCAGGGGACTGGCACCACAGCCATGAGTGGTGGTGCTGCATGCCATGGGCACATTGTAGTCCCTGCTACAGTGCATAGCAGATGCTACAGTACCATAGTGGCCGGTTTAGTGAGGGACACAGCAATGCCTATGATGTGTCAGGCATCAATGACTGCAGCTCTCCACACAGTGACAGGATCAGCTGGCAGGTGTATTCTGATAGTAGACACCACTGTCATGCTCTCCTGTGTCCCACTTATGCTGTGCCACTGGCATGGGATACACACAGTAACATACACGTGGCTGGCCATGTGTGCCGTGGTGTCTGTACTGATGTGAGGTATGTGCTGGGGGGTGACACATAACATCAGACATGCACAACGGTGTCAGGGTATTCCTAACACTGGAACATGTGCACTGTAGGGATGGCCCCAGCCTTGAGGCAATCCCACTATATGGTGCAGCCTGGCAACCTGTGCAACCTCCCCTACACACCATCTAGTTTACCAGTGCTGCATGTGTCTGCTGGAGTGTGCTGGTGTACCCCAATGGGGGGACTGGAGCTGTGTGCTGTATGGCCACACTGCCAGTTATGTAATACTTTCATATGTATCTATCGCTGTGTTCACCGGGTGGCCACAGTGGGCCATGGCCCATAGTCAGAAATGACCCGGAGCCACTACATGTGATGATGCAGTGTACAATAAATACATACAACGTACAACTACACACAAGTCACATGTAGCAACGCAGTTCATTTGCTGCAAGTGGAGTTTGAGCTCTGTCGTATACTGTGCATGATTGTTTGCTTCCAAGCAATACTGAGGCATTGCATTCCACACTGTGGATGTCTGTGCATATGGAGTGGCCCAGGGTGGCCTTCCACCCTTGCTGCCTCCTCATTGGTTGCATACAGCCTTGTTCACTGCTGCTGCTGCTGTGTCCACGCCCCCCATCCTTGGTTTGCTAGAAGTAGACTACCTTTTCATAGGCGGTAATTTGTGCCGTGATACATGTCGCGCTAATGCATGTTGCACGGTGCTGTAGTTTTGACTATACTGTTGCACCTGTATGCATGTCCCCACCCCTCACTTTGCACCGCAGATACATTATCTTTTAGCGCCAGTGCTAACACATTGCACCAGTGATATATGGCCTTTTGAATATAACAATCCAGTGCAAATGTGGCACAATCAGTTTGCGCACGGTGCAAAGTTTTGAATATGTGGCTCTGTTTGTTTAAACAAAAGTAAAGTTGGTTGAACTGCAGGATTATTTCTATGGCTGAAGGTTCAAAGACTTTTAAATTTGTAAATTAGATCTTTGCAAAACTGTACTGCAACACAATTTAAGACTTCCCCTCAGATGCTCTAACTGGTTAACTGAGACTTTTTTAAACCTAAACAATAAGGTTTTATACAGAACGGTTTGTTTGATGCAGTTAGTATGAGGACTGCATAACCAGTGCTTTTACTGTGAATATAAAACAGGAACCTGCATTAAATAGTAAGAAGGGAATATCTACAGGGATTAGTAATATCATTATGTTTGCTTGCACGCATGTGCAAGAAACATAGTGCCATCACCCGAGATTTCGGAGGTGTGTCACCCCCTTTTCCAATTCAGTCAGTGTGTTGGCAGGCGTGGCCCCTGTAAGCCAATGCATGCTGGAGCTGTCTATGACAAGCTCCAAAATGCAGTGGCATACAGTTGAAAGTTAGGAGCTACGCTTCAGTGAGCAGCGATAAGATATCGCCTGCTCATGCGCACTCCCCTACACACACACACACACACACAGAGAAATGCACGCATACTGCATTGCTCCCCCTTTTACGTATAGCGGCCAGGGGTGCCCAATCCCCATCGTCTGTGTTGCGCTCCCCAAAGCCTTCCAAATGCCGCTGGGTGCCCACCCCAGCGTGGCAGAATCATGGTATGGCCGGCGGGGTGTTTCAATCCCCGTCAGCTTCACTGTCTCTCTCCCCCATGCTATCGCCGATGGGGTGCCCAATCCCGGCCGGCTTCACCTCCCCCGAGGCTGTACAGTGCCACGCTTGGGAGCCCACCCCAGCATGGCAACAATGCTATGGCCGACGGGGTGCCTAATCCCCATCGGCTCCACTCTCCCCAGCCGTCCTTCTACCATGCTGAGAGCCCACCCAGCGTGGCAAGCGTCCAGCGTCGTCTTTTTTTTACCTACTCCAGTAAAACGGTCCCACGCAGTCTTACTGCCCCCAAAACCCGCAACCACCCACTGCGCACCCTACCTCCCCACCCCCCTCACCCCATACTTACCTCCGGAGCTCGGGCGCGACAATCTGCGGTGGACCGGGAACACGTCTGCACTCTTCAAAGCCGACCGCGAACTGAGGAAATGCCGGTAAGCTGTATAATGGGCTAGATTGAGCTTTTTCAACTTTGTTGCATATATCAGGCATTTTTCGGAATTTTTGCACCAAATTTTCAACATGGGATTTTTGGGACCCCTTCTCATGAATGATGTCAAGGGCGTTATTCGGACCCGAAGGGTGATTTCGCAGTCACTGTGCGAAATCACCTTTCGGGACTGATTAACAAAACGACACTGCCAGTGTTCATAAGGTGGGCTCTCCAAGGCCTATTTTGAAAATTTGGTGGAAAAATTTCAAAAAACGACTGTTTTATGAGCGTGCGTTGCGCAGTTCCTATGCACGCTTGTAAGTTCACATATTTTCACTCCAGATTTTCAATATTGCCATTTTACCACACCTTCTTATGAGTAGTACAGCTGTCATTTTTCACATCTCACCCAAAATGTGTTTCCGCCCATGTAGCGCACAATGGTGCAGTCAGTGTGCGAAACCAATGTACGGGACAAATTAAGAAAACCACAGTGACACTGTTCATGAGCAGAGGTCTTAAAATGGCTATGTTGAAAATTTGGTGAAAAAATTCCTAAATATGACTGTTTTCACGAGCGCAAGGCTATGCAGTTCATACGACGCTCATAAGTTCACGTAATTTTTATTATTTTCACTCCAGATTTTAACATTGCCATTTTACCACACCTTCTTATGAGTAGTACAGCTGTCATTTTTCACATCTCACCCAAAACGTGTTTCCGCCCATGTAGTGCACAATGGCGCAGCCGGTGTGCGAAATCAATGTATGGGACAAATTAAGAAAATCACAGTGACACTGTTCATGAGCAGAGGTCTTAGAATGGCTATTTGAAAATTTGGTGAAAAAACTCCTAAAAAGCCAAGCATTTGTGGTGATATTGTACAGTTCCTCCATGCGCTACGTAAGTTCACTAATTTTCAATATTTTCACTCCAGATTTTCAACATTGCCATTTTACCACACCTTCTTATGAGTACTACAGCTGTCATTTTTCACATATTGCCCAAAATGTGTTTCCGCCCATGTAGCGCGCAATGGCGCAGTCGATGTGAGAAATCAATGTATGGGACACATTAAGAAAATCACAGTGACACTGTTCATGAGCAGAGGTCTTAAAATGGCTATGTTGAAAATTTGGTGAAAAAATTCCTAAAAATGACTGTTTTTTTTTTGTTTGTTTAGTTATTTAACCAGGTGAGACACACTAAGCTGAAAGCTTTTTTACAGGCACAACCTGGGAGCATAGGGAAGTTAAGTGACTTGCTCAAGGTTACACAGTATGCAAGTGGAAGCTGTGGGATTCAAACCCAGGTCTGGTCTGCTGGATGTCACCAGATTTGCAGCTCAGAGCCTTAAACCACTGCGCTGAGCGTGCGTTGCACAATTCCTATGCATGTTCATAAGTTTGCGAATTTAATATTTCACTCCAGATTTTCAACATTGCCATTTTATTACACTTCCTTATGAACAGCACAGCTGCCATTTTTCATATGCCGCCCAAAATGTGTTTTTGCACAGGTAGCGCACAGTGGTGCTGTTGGTGTGCGAAAGCAATGTTTGGGACAGATTAAGAAAATCACAGTTACACTGTTCATGAGCAGAGGTCTTAAAATGGCTATGTTGAAAATTTGGTGACAAAAGTCCATAAATGACTGTGTTACAGTGAGCATTGCGCAGTTTCCACGCACTCGTAAGTTCATGACTTTGTAACATTTAAGTCCAGATTTTCACCAGCGGTATTTTTCCACACTTCCTTATTTACAGTACAGCTGTCATTTTTCACAACATGGCCGGAGTGTGTTTTCACACTTTCAGCGCAGAGATGCGTGGTCGCTGTGGGAAATCATTGTTCGGGACAGATAAAGAAAACCACAGTGACACTGTTCATGATCGGAGGCACCAAAATGCCTGAGTTGACAATCTGCTGTAAAAAAAATCCCCAACCTAATTATATTACGGGTGTGCGTTGCACAGTTTCTATGTACACTCATGACTTCACCATTTTTTTAAATATTTTTACTGCAGATTTGCAACATGATCTCTGTCTATGACAGCTCCAAAATGCAGTGGCTTGAAAGAGGGAGCTACGCTTCAGTGAGCAGCGATCAGATATCGCCTGCTCATGCGCGCTCCCCTACACACACACACGTACTGCGTGCTGCCCCCCCAACGCACACACTGTATAGCCAACGGGGGTGCCCAATCCCCCATCAGCTGTGCTGCACCCCCGCACCCCGAAACACAGATCCATATGCCACACTGGGTGCCCACCCCAGCGTGGCTGCACGTCATATAGCCGACGGGGGTGCCCAATCCGCCATGGGCTCCACTGCCCCCCGAAGTACAGGGTGCCACGCTGGGAGCCCACCCCAGCGTGGCAACAGATGCCATGGCCGATGGGGGTTCCTGTCGACTCCACGCCCCTCCAGCCATCCTTCTGCCAGCTGGGAGCCCACCCCAGTGTGGCAAGCGTCCAGCGTCGTCCTCATTAAAAAAAAACACCTGAAAATCAAAAGCGGTCCCTCATTGTGTCGCCCCACCCGCGCCCACCCACCGGCGCCCTGCCTCCCCATACACCCCATCCCATACTTACCTCCGGAGCTCGGCGCGACGATTCGGTGGACCAGAACATGTCTGCACCTTCAAAGCCGACCGCAAACTGAGGAAATGCTGGTAAGCTGTATAATGGGATAGATAGGGTTTTTTCAACTTTATTGCATATCTCAGGCATTTTTTGGAATTTTTGCACCAAATTTTCAACATGGGGTTTTTGGGACCCCTTCTCATGAATGCTGTCGCTGTCATGGCGTTACTCAGGCTCGAAGGGTGATTTCGCAGCCACTACGCTAAATCACCTTTCTGGAATGATTAACGAAATGACACTGCCAGTGTTCATAAGGTGGGCTCTCAAAAAGCCTGTTTTGAAAATTTGGTGGAAAAATTCCTAAAAATGACACATTAAGAAAATCACAGTGACTCGGTTCATGAGCAGAGGTCTTAAAATGGCTATGTTGAAAATTTGGTGAAAAAATTCCTAACAATGACTGTTTTACGAGCGTGCATTGCAGTACAGCTGTCATTTTTCACATCTCACCCAAAATGTGTTTCCGCCCATGTAGCGCACAATGGCACAGTCAGTGTGCGAAACCAATGTATGGGACACGTTAAGAAAATCACAGTGACACTGGTCATGAGCAGAGGTGTTAAAATGGCTATGTTGAAAATTTAGTGAAAAAATTCCCAAAAATGACTGTTTTAGGAGCGCAGGTTGCGCAGTTCCTACGCACGCTGGCAAGTTTGCGAATTTGTAATATTTGCACACCAGATTTTCAACAGTGCCAATTTACCGCACTTCCTTATGAGCAGTACAGCTACCATTTTTCACATCTCGCCCAAAATGTGTTTCCGCATATGTATGCATAATGGTACAGTAGCTTGCAAAATAAACAATGTTTGGGACAGAATAAAATCACAGTGACACTGGTCATGAGCAGAGGTCTTAAAATGGCTATGTTAAAAATTTGGTGACAAAACTCCATAAAATGACTGTGTTACGAGTGAGCATTGCACAGTTTCACGCACCCTCATAAGTTCATGACTTTGTAATATTTTCAGTCCAGATTTTCACCAGTGGCATTTCTCACCTCCTTATGAACAGTACAGCTGTCATTTTCACAACATGCCGAAATATGTTTTCACACTTTCAGCACAGAAATGCGTGGTCGCTGTGGGAAATCATTGTTCGGGACAGATAAAGAAAATCACACTGACACTGTTCATGATTGGAGGTCCCAAAATGCCTGTGTTAACAATCTGCTGTAAAAAAATCCCCAAACTAGTTACATTACGGGTGTGCGTTGCACAGTTTCTACACACGCTCATGACTTCATCAGTTTTTTTAAGATTTTCACAGCAGATTTTCAACATTGCCGTTTTTTACACCTCCCCATGAACAGTACCGCTGTCATTTTTCACATCCTGTTCGGAATGTGATTTTGCACCGGTGGTGCCAAATGCCATAGTCACTGTGCAAAAGTAGTTTTCGGCTAACAAACTGATACTGCCGCTGTTCATGAGGTGGGGGTCACAAAAAAACTATGTTGAAAATTTGGAGTGAAAATACCAACAAATGCCTGAGGCGTTAGGGTTTCCGACCATAACGCCCCACCCTGAACAGAATGACAGGCATCAGGGGTGTGACTTGGGATTCTTGCCTGTCATGCTCATACCATTCCAACCCCACCCACACCCTGCAGCCAGTGAGAGGCATCAAGGTGTGCCTTGGACTCTTTGGGCCCAAACTTCACACTATTCTCCTATACCGCACCCATCTCACCGTATTTCCTGATGGAATGGGGTGTGCATAAGGGCCAAAGACCATAATGCACACCATGACACGTGTCAGTGTCTGCAGGGTAGGGTGTGGTGGAATGGCGTGGTCGTTATGCCTGACGACCCAAAGGCACACCCCAATGCCTGTCACTCTCTGCAGGGTGGTGGTGGGGTTGGCTTCAGTTCAATACTTCACTGCCATTCCTATTATGCAGCTCTGTAACTTCTACACTACCAATGCCAATGCCAGCAAGCAAACATTCGGCATTGACAAATGCTTGTTTAAAGTCAGATATGCTCTACGAAAAGAACCTACAAGCTATAGGTATTACCAGAATGTGCCAGCAGGTGGCATACCACTCCAACTGTGTATCTTAATCAACTGTGGAGAGCATTTTTCTAGTTATTGATTCTGAAGGGGAGGATAAGGGAGGGGAGTAATTATATTAGTGGATCCCTGGGAAGAAAGAAGATTACTACAGGTGAGTATTTTTTTCTTCTTCTAACCCCAGGAATCCACTAATATTACTATTCTTTGCAGACTATGTAGCAGTACCACTAGGAGGTGGGCAGAATCTTTTTAGGAAAAAGACTCAGCAAAACAACTTTGCCAAAACTGGCATCACTATTAGGCTGGGTATCCAGGCAATAGTGTTTAGTGAAGGTGTGGGCTGACCTCCAGACAGCGGCTTCATATATTTCCAATAGAGGTACCTCTCGGGCATCTGCAGTATTGGCAGCTGTGTCCCTTGTAGAGTGGGCTCAAGGACAAGAAGGAGGAACCTTGCCTGCTTCTGAGTAACAAAAATGAATAACTGGACTATCCATCGAGATAAAGTCCTTTTTGAAACACAAATACCTTTACCTACTTCCTCATCTGTGAGGAACAGCTGTTGTCTGTCCTACCTATGGTCTATGGCATGAGTCATATAGTTTCTCAGTGCTCTTTTGCCATCCAGGCTGTGCAGTCTACACTCACCTGAGCTGGAGTGCTCAGTAAAGAAACTGGCAATGTTACTGAATGGTTCAAGTGGAAGTCAGGGACCACCTTGGAGAGGAACTTCCTATCAGTTCCCCACACTACCTTATTCCTGAGAAAAGAAAGTTAGTCCTTTTCTACACAAAAGACCTGTGGTTCACTGATCCTCCTGGCAGGAGTGATTGCTACCAGAAAAAAGACTACCTTCCAGGTAACAAGTTTAAGCTATGCAGATGTCGTAGGCTCAAAGGGCAGAAGCATAAGCTGGGCAATGCAAACATTAAGATCCCATGGTGGCACTGGTTCCCAGCGATGGAGAAACAAGTGAGAGAGCCCCTTAAAAAAACCTCAAGTGTGGGATTTGATGCTACTGAGGTATCCTTTTAGGTGAGAGGTACGCTGAAACTGAAGCCAGGTAGACTTTCAGAGTCTAGTGCTGCAGCCCCAAGGAGTGCAAATGAGACAAATGATCCAGAAGGGTTGGGATCCCGGCCTGGGCTGGGGCTACACCCTTATCACTGTAACAGATGGAAAAATCTTTTCCAGTTTGAAGCATAGATTTCTTTCGTGGAAGGTTTCCCCTAAAGACTTCCAAAACTGCTTCAGAGAATTGTCAGTCTGCATATTTTGTGTCTTCAAGAGACATGCCTTGAGCTTGAGAGACCTGAAATTAGGAACGCTACCCTCCCCGAAAGGAAGTCAGTAGATTGTACCTCTGAGGAAGGTGAATTGGCTTGCTCACAGACATTGAAAGCAGAGGGAGTACCAAGGCTGCCATACCCAGTCTGGTGCTATCAGGATCATTGAGCTGGTTATGACCTGGGCTTGATGAAAACCCTGAAAATGAGTGGAAAGGGAGGAAAGACATAAAAATATCTACCTGTCCAATCGAGAATAAGGGCATCCATTCGAACTGTCCCTTTCACTGGGGCCCTGCAACAATAGAGAGGCAAGTGGTGATGTTGGTGGGAAGCAAAATGGTCTATTTCTGGGATCCCCCACCTCCTGAATAGAGCATTCACCACTTTCCTGTTCAATGCCCATTCATGATGGGCCTGAATTATCTTGTTCAAGGCATCTGTCAGAGTGTTGTCCTTGCTAGGCAGATGAATTGCTTGTAGAGAGGTGTTTAGGGAGTAAACAAGGCTCCGTATCTTCATTACCTCTGTACAAAGTGGAGTGGACCTTGTCCCTCCTTGTTTGTTGATGTAGTACATTGCTGTGGTATTGTCTGATCTGACTTGTACCATATTTCCTGGAAGACGATGAGATAACCTGAAGGGCCAGGTATACAGCCCTCAGCTCCAGCAGATTTATATGCAGGCGTGAGTCTGCATTGTCCCAGGAGCCACAAATGGTGCGATCTCTAAGTGGGCACCCCAACCTAACAGAGAAGCATCAGCTGTGAGAACCCGAGAAGGAGGTTTCTGCAGAAATGGAACCCCTTCCCTTACGTTTTCTAGTTCTCTACACCCTTGGAGGGCCTGTAGCAAGGTTTTTGTTACTGGTACTGGCTTTAAGAGTGGGTCTGGCCTCTGGCACCAGTGTGCTCTGAGGTGGAACTGGATATCTCTCATCTAAAATCTGGCACCTATGACTGTGCTTGCTGGTGAAGCCATGTGGCCCAATAGTTGAAGGACATTTTTTGCTGGCTTTGGCCTGCCCAGGGCGAATGAGCCTGCTAAGAGCCGAATAGCTTCTGTCCTCTCTTGAGGGAGAAAAACTGTACCCACTACTGTATCCAGTTCTGCCCCCATGACCTGCAGAACTTGTACAGGGGTCAGCACTGACTTTTTGATATTGAGAAGGAGTCCCCGGGACAGCAGCATATCCTGGGCTACCTGTAGGTGGTCTGACACCTGTTGGTGGTATTTCCCTATGATTAGCCAGTCATCCAGATAAGGAAAGACTGTAACACCCATTCTTCTAAGGTGTGTCACTATCACTGCTATGCACTTGGTAAAAACCCTTGGTGCAGAGGTGAGGCCGAAAGGCAGTGTTGAAAACTGGTAGTGGCCTGAGGGGAATCTGAATCTGAGATACTTTCGTTGTTAGGAAATAGCTGGAATAGAACCCATGTCCTCTTTGGTTGTGGGGAACAGGCTTGACTGCTTTTGCCTATAATAAGGCCTGTATCTCCTGCTCCTGCAATTCTCTTTCTGAGAAGGGAGCTAGTGCAATTGGAGGAGGAAGAGACTTGACACAAAGGGAGAGACCCTGACACACTACTTCCAGAACCCATTTGTTAAGTTTGATAATTCCTGGAAATAGTGGGCAAGGCTGCCGTTACAGGATGGGGAGAAGCAGCCTGAAGGGGAAAAAAGGCAGGGGTTCTATCTGCTGTGGCTAGTACTGGTGCAGAGAGACAGCCTATACCTGTAAGAAGGGTCTCCTAAAAGAAGACCTGCCCCTGCCATCCCTGGAATAAGAAGTAGAAGGAGACGGTCTCTGCCTCTATTCGAGTTACTTTGAAAAGTAGCTTTATAGTCATCTTTTTCTTTTTTCCTTTTTTTATGTAAGCTTCAGTGTGACAGCAAAAAGAGAATGGCCTTTGACTGGAAAATTCATTGCCTTAGCTTGTGTGCCCTGGGTGAGGTTGGGCTATTGCACCAGCCATCCGTCTTGCAGCAGTGTAATTAGTGTCAGCTGCCTTTTGAGATTAGTATTTGGAAGCCTCCAAACCCCATTTTGCTGCACCCAATAGCTCAGACACCATTAAAGAAGGGTTAGCCTCATCATTGTTGACAACAGACTGCCAGGCAGCTTTCTGGCAGACAGCTGCATAGGCCTGGCAACAAGCTTGCCGAATTGCCCAGAATACCAAAAAGTACCCCTTTTTAGCCATACTGCTGAATTAGGAGCATTAAGGATCTCTAACTAGTCCATTTGTATTTATTTATTTTTATTTAATTTATAGATAGGTAAAAAGAGCCTTTAAGGGTGTCAGCCCCATAAGCTCCATATATTGTGCCTCCTCTTCATCACGGATCTCTTCAGCTGTTTGTAGATCCAGGATCTCTACCATTTCCTTCACAAAAGAGAAATGGGAAAGAAATCTTATCTGGGTCGGGGGGGATAACCAAAATCCTGTCCTGGTGACACCTCAGGTTCAATTCCCTTCTCATCCTGGTTATAGTTATCATTATCATCATCATCACCATATGCAAAAATAATAACAACAATAGTCTTTATTTGTATGACACCTTTCAAAAACCAAGGCGCCTAACAAAGTTTGAAAACACATCAAACATCTTAGCATTTTAGAAAATATATAAAAGCAGTAGGCACCAGAGGGGCAGCAACAGCTGCTTTTTCAGCAGGAGTAATAACAGGCTGCTGAGGAGAAAATAACCCCTGCAGCACCTGGAGTAAAGCTAAGGCCTGTTAGATCAGCAGGAGCGAGAGAGCTTTAATAGGCACCTGAGGGACCCCTTGAGGTGTTTCAGCCGGGTTGTCAGAGTGCTTTTTTTATTGTTTTGTTTTGTTTGTTTTTTGGCAGGCACCAGAGAGTCAACCGGCAGATTGCCTCTCTTACCAGAGCCTCACCCGTATCAGGGGTGGAAATAGAGGCTCTGGAAGGACTTGCCACATTCATGGAGGGGGTGGACTGCTCAGAGCCCAGGGACCCCTCCTCAAGCTGGAGCCCTCACCCGTATCAGAGGTGGAAGTAGAGGCTTTGGAAGGACTTGCTACATTCATGGAGGGGGTGGACTGGTTAGAGCCCAGGGATCCCTCTTCAAGCCAGAGCCCTCACCCGTATCAGGGGTGGAATTAGAGGCTCTGGAAGGACTTACCACATACATGGAGGGGGTGGACTGGTTAGAGCCTAGGGACCCCTCCTCTAGTTTCCTTTTAAACTTGCCACATTCTTGGAGAGGATGGACTGGTTAAAGCCCAGGGATTCCTCCTCTAGTTTCCTTTTAAACCTCTCCCTGCATTTTTTCCCCCAGTTTTACCAGGGAAAGACTTAAATATATCATAATCTTCATAAAATTGTTGCTGCCAAAGGCAGATCAAGCAAAGATAATGCTTATCTGGCTTAGCAAACACCTCAGCACACTTCAACAATTCTTAAAACCAGGAGGTCCAAACATTTTAAACAGGGTTTTATTTATCTCTAAAAATTGATTAGCTTTTTGGTCATATAAGTGCTAAAACATTAGGGGTAAATGCACAGCACTTGCCTCACTTTGTTAACAAGCATAACACTTCTAGAAAACCTATATAAATACTTTCTTTACAGTTAGTACTAACATACTAACATACTATTTGCCAGCAGATTAGGCCTTACGGTCTATCGAGTCTGCTCGAACCTTAGATCCTTAGTTGGGTGTCAAGACCCTCCCATCCCTTATGCTCCAGAAACCCCTATCAACTGCTAATCAATTATATAAAAACCCTGCTATGAGGAAAAACAGTAAACAACAATAAACACATGGCAGTAATAATAAATAAGACAAAAATACTTAAGTTTTTTTGGTCTTAACAGTAATCAGATGATCCTGATTGAGAGAATGATCTCTAAGGCATTTGATGTCTTCAACAGAGAGAAGAAATCTGAGTCAGAATGTAGGCAGTTAGCACAAGGCTGTTTGAAAATAGATGCATGTGCTAAACATTCCATGATTAGCATAGCATTCTATTCTCTCTGGGGCAGTCCTGACTTCAAAGAGTAATAATATTAGTGGATTCCTGGGGTTAGAAACAAAATTTTCAAAACTGGGAGTATATGTAATTGCACCGACTCTAACTTATGTTTTTAATTGGAGCCTTAACTATTCTATTTGTTCTGACTTTTGGAAGACTGGAAAAAAAATCATTCAAATAAAAAAAGAAGTTTGGGGGGGTGGGATACATCATCACTTTCAAATTGCTTTGCTGCTCTTCCTGTCCTTGGTGCTGTAGAAACCTGTACATGAGCAACCCATATGGGCACCTTGAAAATATAAACTGCTAAGTATCAGAATGGTTTTTGGGCAGAAAGGTCCCCAGGCACAGCACCAGTGGATTTTAACAGTCTGGGCCAGATATGCAAAACCGGGCAAACCAGAGCACAAATATTTGCACTGTGCCTTGCGGTTGCTCGGGTGTCCAAAAACTGAGCTGTCAATGGGCAAGTACTGTACCAGTATGCACTCACTGACAGCTCAGTCAGTAGCCGGCCATGGTGGAGGGCTATGCCGGTCACCAGCATGGCATCGGGATGAAGGGGGCAAGGTTCTGGGTCACTACCTGCCGGGATGGGGGTCCACTAGACACCAAGGAACTGCATTACTGTGGGATACAGGGGATCAGGGCTGGGAAGGGGGTCCCCTAGACACCAGCGAATCATTGATCTTTACTATACAGGGGATCAGCATGATGGGGATACAATGGACACCAGGGAAACAGTGTCTGTGTGTCGGCCGGTGATCAGGTGGGGAGAGGAGCCACTGGACACCAGGGAATACTTCATTAGTCATTGGGCATAGGTACAGGTGGGGGAAGGGACTGCTAGACACCAGGGAACATTATATTAGTAATCGGGAATGGGTGTGGAGCTGCTAGACACCAGGGTATATTACATGTAAGAATTAATGCCTGATGAAGGAGGCTTCTACTGGGGAATTAATGCATGGTTGCGGCATGAGGCCTTGGCTGAGTGCCTAAAACCATCCAACCATAGATTAATTCTCCAGTAGAAGCCGACACCAGAGGGTATTAATGTGTTTGTAGCATGGGAATACTTGCGTTGTTGTTGCTTCCGTTTTTACAGTTCTGTTCACTGAAACTGTTCAGCTTTGTGTCGGCGCGGTGAGATCCTGCATTTTTGTTGCGATGTGTATTCTGTTTGCTGCTGTGACAGGTAGTGGTGCTAGAGCCTGACCAAGTGACCCTGTGATTAATAGTTGGAGTGGGCATTACCAGTGATTAATCACCGCTTCAACTTTGATCATGTGGTGTATTTTTGTCCAATGACATTGCCTTATTTCGGGTTTCTCTTTTTTGCCATGTTACAAAAGTCATTGGTCATGGGTGTGGGTGTGGGGAAAGACCACTGGACACCAGGGAAAGCAGTATGTTTTACATGGGTCTGGCAATTGGTGTGTGGAGGAATACTAGCACCAGGCAAAGAGTCTTATTATACAGCAGATGGGAAATCGTCAAGACGGGACCACTGACCACCAGGGAAAATGTCATTTTTACATCAGGCCAGTGATCATCAGGAGGGGGGTTGCCAGTAGACACCAGGGAAAGTTTCATTTTCACAGCAGGCCAGCGATCGCCAAGGAGAGACCACCAGACACCAGGGAAAGTGTCATTTTTATATCAGGTGGGTGATCAGCAATGGGGGGGCACTAGACACCAGGGAAAGTTTCATTTCTACAGCATGCTTGGGGTCTGTGGGGGGAAGGGGACCACTAGCACCAGGGAACATTTTTATGTTACATCAGGATGGCAATCGGTGGGGGGTTGGGAGAACCACTGGACACCAGGGACAGATTCTAGTTTACATCGGGATGGCAATTGATGGAGGGAGGAGGGGAGGGACACTGCACACCAGGGACTACTGTGTTGGGGGTCAGAGTGGACCAATGCACTTCCTCTGCCAATCGCTAGGGCTGCATTGGAGTAAAATGTTTTGTAGATCATCAGTGTCTGCGCCGTGCAAGGGGGCCGTGCAAAATTGCCTTGCGAGGCACAAATACTCTGAATATTACACCATGCTAATATGCAGGTCCCCACCCCTTCATTTACATTGCAGTCCCCTCTGAATATTGGCTAGGTGCAAACCCTGTTTGCCCATCCTAAATATGTTTTTCAGTATGGCCCATCCGCACGAAACCCGGTTTGAACAGGCAAACTCAGTTTTCCACTCGGGCAATCTTTTGCATATCGGGCCCCTGGTTTCCAAATCCTTCGATGCTGGATTGCACATGGGGATTGTGTTCGTGAACCTTGGTAAGGTGTTTGACTTAGCGAACCATTCTGTTCTGCTGAACAGGATGCAAAACCAGTGGGTGAATGAAGAACCCCTAAGGTGGTTTCAGTTCTGTTCATCGAATCAAAAGTAGTGTATTGCCCAAGGAAATGTAGTATCAACACCTATGGGCACAAAAAGAGGGTTACCACAAGGTTAAATTTTGCAACTGCTGCTTAATATTTATGTAAATGACCTTCCGAATGTACTGAGTAATAGTGCGGTCCGGCTGTATGCAGATGACACAGTGTTGGTGGCCTGTGTATGCAGCCGGATCGAGCTGAAATAAGAACTCCAATCTGATCTTTACACATTGGAAAGCTGGTTTGTAATGTCAGGCCTTTTGCTTAAAGAGATTCACTAAATTAATGCCTTGCACCACATAGAGTGGCGCCTTACCCCTGTGAGAAGCATTTGGTGCAGATGGTGCCAAAAAAGAACACTGTAGTTTTCTTGTAAAATTGCATCCACCGGGTCTTGCTTACTTCTGCCCACGCTCCACCACCACACACAGCCACGTTATGATGTAAGGCCAGGAAGAGAGCAGGGATGTGCTCTATTACAGCCTATGGGGCTACTTTCCAATCAATTTTATATATTGTAATGGTCAACTGGTGATCAATCAAGGACACCGATCAACTAACAAGGCCCTTGAGGGGTGCAATCTCACATGAACTGACAAAACAAATAAAACCGAGGCACTCCTCATAGAAAAGACACTCAATTTTTAGGTCATAAATCCCAACTTTATTATATTCAACAGAGAGCATGGCACTGAGCCTGAGTGCTTTGCTTCATATGTGAGAGGCTTCATCCTCCTAATCACAGTGTTTTTCCTCTGAGGACTACCTTCGTTGTTTTATTTTTTGGTGCATGTCCGTGCTGACCTACCTCTAAAACTCAAGCATTTGTAGTTATCTCCCTCTATTTTGTGAGAAAGAGGACTATACGGCCCCCTACCAGAACTTCTGAAGCAGTGAAGCTGGAGGAAAGGGAGAGAAGTCAGTAGGAGCCAGGAATGGAGGGGGTGCTGGTAACTGTCAGACCTTTTGTAAGTCTAGCATGGGCACTTGATGGCAAATTAGCTGCCTGAGATGCGAAGGGCTGAGGTGTCTAGATGCCATGGCCTCAGCCTCTTGAATAACCTCGGCCAGGACAGGCATATGGCCTGCAAAAAGAACCACAACCTCTATCTCTATCTGTGAGTGAACAAAGGAAGGCAAAGGGGGGTGGGATAGTTAGACTGAGGGATAAGGGTGGGGAGGCAGTAGAAGGTTACCAGAGGAAAGCAAGTATCCTAAACAGCTACTTTTGCTCTGTGTTCATGGTGTAGGGGGAAGCAGGACGGATCAGGGAGAGAGGGAAAGCTAGGGAGGGGGTGGACACCAGCCCATTCAAAGTGGAGGGGGTACCTAAGGAATCAGCAGGACTAAAAGTAGACAAGGCCATGGGACCTGACAGGGATACACCCCTAGAATACTGAGGAAGCTGAGGGAGGTGCTAGCAGAGCCCTTAACTGGCATGTTCAACAGATCACTAGAGATGGGGGTGGTTCCAGATGACCAGAACAGAATGGATGTGGTCCCTCTCCACAAGGACGGAAGCCAGCACCTACAGGCCAGTCAGCCTGACATCAGTGGTAGGGAAGATAATGGAGAAACTTCTAAAGGAAAGAATTGTCATGTATCTTGAATCAAAGGACCTGCAGGATCACTGACAGCATGGATTCACAGATGGGAGGTCATGTTAAACTAACTTGAGTTCTTTGACTGGCAGACCAGAGTACTAGATCAGGGAGGGGCAGTGGATGTGGTATACCTAGACTTCAGCAAAGCATCTGACACCGTGCTGCACAGAAGGTTACTGAACAAACTGAGCCCTGGGAGGGGGTCCAGAGGTGGAGAGATAGGTGAAGAATTGGTTAGAGGGAAGAAGGGAAAGGGTGACCATTAATGGAGTTCCATCAGGGGAGGGAAGGGTGGCCAGTGGGGTGCCACGGGGGTTGGTACTGAGACAGATCCTGTTCATTTTTATAGGAAACATTGCAGAAGTGCTTAAGGGGAAGGTATTGTATGTCTATTCGCAGACGATACAAAAATCTGCAACCAAGTAGACACTGGGAGGGGCAGAAAAATGAGTAGAGATTTGCACAAATTAGAAGAGTTGTCAAGAGTGTGGCAGCTGAGCTTCAATATAAAAAATAGTGCAAAATTGTGCACTTGGGAAGCAGAAACCAGGGAGCAGAGTACAGGATGGGTGGTCAGGTACTGGAGGCGATAAAGCAGAAAAGGGACCTTGGTATAATATCTAATGATCTCAAGATGGCTAAACAATGTGAGGGGACAGTAGTGAGGGCCAACAAAATGCTGGGATGCATAAGCAGGGGTTTCACAAGCAGGAGGAGGAGGGAGGTGGTGATGCCTCTGTACAAGTAGCTGATGAGGCCACATCTTGAGTATGGGGTCCAATTCTGGAGACCATACCTCAGAAGGGACATGGCTAGGGTGGAGGGGTCTAGAGGCTGGCAACACAGATGGTGTGGGGCCTCAGTCACTTGACATATGAGGAGAGCCTTGAGGATCTTAACATGTACACTCTGGAGTAAAGGAGGGAAAAGGAAGACATGATAGAGACCTAAAAGTACCAAAAGGGTATTAACAGGGTGCCAGACAGCAGTATTTTCCAGAATAAAAGGCACTCAAATATAAGGGGTCATAACATGAATCTGGAAGGGGCAGATTCAAGGGAAACATTAGAAAACACTATTTCACAGAAAGGGTGGTGGGTGGCTGGAATGCACTCCCTGAGGAGGTGGTGGAGGCCAAGAATGTAACGGGATTCAAGGCAGCATGGGATAGGCACAAGAGAATATTAGAACTAGGGGAATTATCAGGACACCTAGGGTCCTTGGTTAACATGTAGAGAGTATTGTTGGGCAGACTGGGTGGGCCTGAAGGTCCTTATCTGCCATCAATATCTATGTATCTCAGGGTTTGGAGTTGAGAGCATGCAGGGATCTGAGAGTCATTCTAGAAGTTTGTAGATCTCGTTAGGTATTTTCAAAATAATTTCCAAATAGCTGCTTACTCCCGAAGGAGCAGTCATTACTGACTGTAGCATATTAGAGGGAAAAAAAAACACCACCAAAAGCTAGGAGTTGCGATGGATGTGTAACCCCTCACCCCTGCCTTTTTAGCAAAATGACAGGCGGCATGCTGTTGAAGCTGACAGCAGTACCTGGTGGGGACTGGGTTCGGGGAGGATGAGGTTACTCGGCACAGGGGGCCTAGGTTTGGCTACTCTGCACAGGGGCACCCAAGTAAATCCAAACACAGGAAGCAATAACTGCAATGTCCAGAACCAGGAATGGGATTCTCCAGTGTGGCTTTTATTCACATCCAAGCTGAACAAACAAAGCATAGACGGCCCCCCATGGGGCTACATTCCTGGTAATGCAGATTAGAGACAACAGAACACTTTATCACTACTTCCAGCCCTCAGGCTCTAAACCCACCAGGCACACAGCCCGGACTTGCACGCAGTTTTGGGTACACAGCCCAAATTGTACACTACTGGGGTTTTCCCCCCTGGCCCGGCTCCCCCGCCAGCCACTTGATCCACAGTCCATTTGAGGAATGAACCAATTATCCTGTTGTGGCTCCCCAAAACACACTAGAGCCTTTGACTCCTAGAGAGAATTTTCCTTACAATCCCACATCTGGGTACTTTCCTCATCACTGGCCAAGTGCCTGAGGTAAAGTAGAAATTCACAGAAGAAATCCATAGAGGTGGACCTGGTCACTAAAGATGGGGGACCACCCACCTCCAGCTTCCACAGCCCATACCCGGCCATTTCTCTGGAAACTGAACAATTCCTTTACTGAACTTTCAAATGTAGATTCTGGGTAGATGTCTATCACATCTCCTCTACATATCATTTGCATCCCAACACACTCTGGACTTGAACCTACTTTTACTTTGCTTAGCCCATTACTCTAGGCTTCCCAATATTTAGTAGTTCAATCCCCACATTGTCACACAAGTCCCAGGGTGAAAAACATAGGCCCTTTTAGCAAGAGCAGACACTCACCCTCACATTGCAGGTGCCCCACAGGTGACTCACCAATCTTCTTGTTCTCCCAAATAAACTCGGGGTTGCCCCAGGAATCTGCAGGGAAACCTTTTCTCCCCCCCCTCCCCCGGAGGGAGGGGGCACTGAAACCCGAAAACAGTGGTCTCCACCGCTTCAATAATATTCTGTGTCTCTCTTTAAGGTGGAGACACACACCCTTTTAAACTAAAAGTAGCCCTCTGACAGGGCTAAGGCTCCCAGAGCCTTCACTGAGCTGCTTTCTCAGCAAGCTCCCAACTTCACACTGAGCTGACTCACACTGAACTGAAGACTGATTACAAAACTTCCCAACGTTCTATGCCAACTCCCTTGCTGCAGAGATTCCAATGTGGCTCATGCAGCTGCGATAGTTCTATTGGTGATGTCATCCCTCAGTCTCAGCTGAGACTGAGAACAGAGTGAGACAGTGTGAAACCCATTTAACTGGAGTTTCACAAGCTGCCTTCCCTGCTTACCACTAGGTCTGACTGGGATTCTAGTAACCCCGGGTAACAAGGGGGTTACACTCGCCCTTGACCAGGAAAATGACTGTCCGCAGTCATTATTTACCTGGCCTTAGGCCATCCCACCCTATGTGCTATCTGCGGAGGGGGGTGATCAGGCCCCCTCCTACCATGTGCAAGCACAGGCAGGCAACACTAAGAGCCTAGAGGCCTTGAGCTGACATATCAGCCTCTACACTATCTACTTACTATGGACACCCAGTGGCTCTGGTAGAACTATTCAGAGCATAGCCCTGATAGATCAGCACTGCTGTCCCTACTGCAGGTCAGGGCCACAGCCTGTCTATCCCCCCCCCAACCCTCTAGGGAAAATCTATCTGCCTTTAACTTAATGCTCCCAAAACAAAAACAACCCGGGTCCTCCCCGACCTTGGGCAACCTGCAACCACACACCATTAAAATACCACATTTTATACTATGTTACTGTCTCCTCCCTACTCCCACAATCACACCTGTGGAAGGAAAGGGTTAATACAGTAATAACAACACCACAGCACTTTAAATTTCTACACACTAAAGCACTGATGAGGAACTCCGATGAGCCCCTCCTCCTCTTCCTGTCTTCTCTTCTGTCTTTCCAGGAACACCTGTAAGAAAAAGAAAGACAACACACCTTCTAATCTGCGTACACAGTCTACCTAGACCCCTACCATCAAAACACTGAAGAATCCCAAGAAGATTTTTTAGAAAAAAGGTAGAAAACAGTATATACATTAGAAAACAACGACATTATTTACAATACACATTTGGGGGGATGGAGTGCCCTAAAAGTCCCAACTAGTGACCACAATGCCCGAAGGCTAGTCCAATAGAGAGTCTCTCCTGGGCCGGAGCCCGGTGAAGCACAGTTCTAACAGGCCAAAGTCCCGAAGGGGAGAGTCTTTGTGGACAGTTCACACATTTTGAAGTCTGCTAGTGTAGGGTGTGTACTGCAATGTCATAAAAGATAGAAAGGTTTGGACTTACCAGCCCCTTGAAGAATGGAAAATCTGCACCGACCTGCACCTCTGATGAAGACTCTCCCTGGCAGCATTTCTTCCGATACAGCTGGGCGGACATCTTCCAGGAACCACAAGAGGGCACATCTGGGAACAACTGGGCTGATGTCATCTCTGGAGATGGAACCTTAGAACAGGAACAAAAGAAAACAGCTGGTCCGACGTCATCCAATTACCAGGCGATGAACAGGATACAGCTGGGCTGGTGTCCTCTCTGGATCTGAAGTCATCTGGTGGGCCAGTCGATAGTTTCTGGAAAGGCCAGTACACTGTAGACTGATGAATGTGGGGCACCTGAGTCCTGGATGTTCATACTGGCGGATCAATAAAGGCACTTCACAGTCTGGTGTGGCAGTACTGACTACCACTGCTCGGCTTTCCATTTAGTAGGCACGGGCACATTTGCTGAGAGGTCCTTGCACTGATGCCAACAGTACCGGGGGTCAGGAGCTTGAATTATTACCCCGTCTGGGCGCACATAATTCACACAGTGGGAGATTTCACGTCCCTCTCCATCCACTATTCTCACTCTGTTTATAAACAGTGTCCTGCCTCTCTTCCACTGGGTATACTTCTCGTGAAACAGTCTGTTCTTTACATGCTTGTTGGCCCCAGGATGCACACTTTTCATTGCTTCATCCCAAATCCAGGATTTCCTGCTGTTCTCAATCTCCACCCAGACTTTCTGAGGAAAGGTAGGAAAGGTCATACCATAGATCTCATTTGCCTTTCTATGAACCAGTCTCTCCTCTTTACTTGCTTTGGTCAATCTGGGACCACTGGCCTGGCTTGGGAGTGGCCAGTCCTGGTTCTGCCTGCTATGCATCCTTAAAGAAATTAGAAATGAATCCCTGACTTCTTCCTCTTGCGAAGCCAGGGCAGTGGCATCACCACTTTCTTCCATGCATTCCTCCGAGGCAAGATCTTGAGGCTGTGTACCTGTTCCTTTTTCACAAGGTCACAAAGGTTCCCCCTCATCTTCCTCTTCACTGAGGATCTGAGTCCAGGAGTGAGCAGTTGTTCTCACCCCCGAGACTATCCACTCATCATTAGGTGTGGAGGTCAACACCTCCCACTCAAAGGCTTCCCACATCTCATCTTCGCCTAAGAGACTTGGGCTAGGCCCTCCCTTCCAGGGGTCTATTGATGCTTTATCCGAACTTTCCTTCTGGGATCCAGCATCTGAAACTTCAACTTCTGGTTCTGTCACTAACTCTGCACCCTCTAGCTTTGTGCCACACTCCCCTGAGGGGCCTTCCTCCACAGGCTCTGCCTGGTGCTGTGTGCTGCCAACTGCAGATTCCTGAACCTTTGTCCATGTGAGAGCCAAACGAATTGGAGGCGCTTTATACAAGCCCTATTTTTCTAGGCATCCAGCACAGTGAGGAATCATGAAGACGTCTCTTCCAGCTCTCAAGCATATTTGACATACATGCACTGGGAAACCAGGAATCGCCACATGAGGAGGCAGTTGTCCTCCATAGCACCACTTTTCAATATCCCTCAGTCTATTTACTGCTGCTGTTACTGCAACCCGGGCATTATCCGGGTAACGAGCTGGTTCTGAGGCCATAACTGCAGAAAACAAACAAAAGTTCACTGTAACTGAAAGTCCCACTTTATTGAACACACTCTTTAGCTGTAAAATGGCTCCTCTGCTGATGTGTTTACTTTACTTCCCCACCCTGTAATGGCAGCAGCACTCCTGTGCATCAACATTCAGAATCTGGGTCAAGCCACTGCACACCCGATTTACACAAACTACTGATAACTTTTGCTCAAACTGCACAACTTGCTCTGTTCTTGCTTTAAACACATTTACAGGATTTTCCATGGACTTTTAACATGCTGGTAACATTTGTTTGATTCACAGTCCCTTCCAGCTCTAGGTTTTTAGCACAGGATTGCCTGTATAACTAGTGCTGCTCATTGGCTACAACCCAGAGTCTCTCGCTGGCTTCAAACTTTAAACTGAGGCTGAATTCATTACTATGCACACAGTCAATGGCTTAACAGACTTGCACTTGCTGGCAGGACTTGACACAGTCGTTACTTGCAAAGTGACTACACTGCTGCACACACATTTATGTGGCATAGGGCAGAAAATCACTGTTTGAGCAGTTTTAAGGTGGTTACTTACTGTTATCAGTGGCAGTTTGCTGCGATGGGGAAAAACGGCCTGTAGCCAGTTCTTGGAGGCCTCACAACAGAAACGGGCGGGCAGTCCTACCGATCGTCTTTTCGACCACCACTTCTGCAATTTCAACGATCGATTAGTGGGTTGAGCCTGATTTTAAACTAGAAAGTCTGTTTTTACAATGTTTACAGCGATTTTAACACTCTGCGACGCTCCTCCACTAGCCAGTACATGCACTCCACTCACACTCCCTCTCGAATGCTGGGGCAGTCATTGTAGAGCTGGCTGAGGGGCGGGACTGATCTCAGCCTGACCAATCACACAACGCCATGTAAATGAGCCTCTTCTTCCTCGCGAGGGCTCTTCTCCTCACGGCGATCATCGAGCAGGCAAATTTAAACTGCAGAATGCAACTTTTTTTTCTTTACCAACTGACTCCACGGCGGGAGCCCATTTCAGCCATTTAACATAGCCATTACACCTGCAAGTCTCTCATACCTTCAAAAAGCATTTCGAACGTCCAGGGCACAATTTTCCTGTTGCTATCCCTAGTCTTCCACACTTTTCTTTACCACAGTTCTTTTTAAAAGCAGGCAAGAATGCTATAAACAATTTGATGCAGGACAAGGGCACACTCTTTGGCTTAACTGCTCCTTGGTAAACAGTTGGCATTTTTAAACAGCAGGACAAGATCCACAGCACACAGCAACACTAGGGAAATTGCTTCAGCTTTTGGGCTACCCACTGCCAGATAGCCAAAACGCTAGCCCCCTGTCTGAGCACCTTCCTCCCAGAACAAAATCCAAAGCGGTGCCTCCATTTTTGTAACCCCTCACCCCTGCCTTTTTAGCAAAATGACAGGTGGCATGCTGTTGAAGCTGACAGCAGTACCTGGTGGGGACTGGGTTCGGGGAGGATGAGGTTACTCGGCACAGGGGAGCCTAGGTTTGGCTACTCTGCACAGGGGCACCCAAGTAAATCTGAACACAGGAAGCAATAACTGCAATGTCCAGAACCAGGAATGGGATTCTCCAGTGTGGCTTTTATTCACATCCAAGCTGAACAAACAAAGCATAGACGGCCCCCCATGGGGCTACATTCCTGGTAATGCAGATTAGAGACAACAGAACACTTTATCACTACTTCCAGCCCTCAGGCTCTAAACCCACCAGGCACACAGCCCAGACTTGCACGCAGCTTTGGTTACACAGCCCAACTTGTACACTACTGGGGTTTTCCCCCCTGGCCCGGCTCCCCCGACAGCCACTTGATCCATGGTCCATTTGAGGAATGAACCAATTATCCTGTTGTGGCTCCCCAAAACACACTAGAGCCTTCGACTCCTAGAGAGAATTTTCCTTACAATCCCATGTCTGGGTACTTCCCTCATCACTGGCCAAGTGCCTGAGGTAAAGTAGAAATCCACAGAAGAAATCCGTAGAGGTGGACCTGGTCACTAAAGATAGGGGGCCACCCACCTCCAGCTCCCACAGCCCATACCCGGCCATTTCTCTGGAAACTGAACAATTCCTTTACTGAACTTTCAAATGTAGATTCTGGGTAGACGTCTGTCACATCTCTTCTACATATCATTTGCATCCCAACAAGCTCTGGACTTGAACCTACTTTTACTTTGCTTAGCCCATTACTCTAGGCTTCCCAATATTTAGTAGTTCAATCCCCACATTGTCACACAAGTCCCAGGGTGAAAAACATAGGCCCTTTTAGCAAGAGCAGACACTCACCCTCACGTTGCAGGTGCCCCACAGGCAACTCAAATCTTCTTGTTCTCCCAAATAAACTCTGAAACAAACAGGCAGCTTTTCCTTCACAAGCAGGACTAGGGGGTTGCCCCAGGAATCTGCAGGGAAACCTTTCCTTCCCTCCCCCCCAGAGGGAAGGGGCACTGAGACCCAAAAACAGTGGTCTCCACCACTTCAATAACATTCTGTGTATCTCTTTAAGGAGGAGACACACACCCTTTTAAATTAAAAGTAGCCCTCTGACAGGGCTGAGGCTCCTAGAGCCTTCACTGAGCTGCTTTCTCAGCAAGCTCCGAACTTCACACTGAACTGACTCACACTCAACTGAAGATTGACTACAAAACTTCCCAATGTTCTATGCCAACTCCCTTGCTGCAGATTCCAATGTGGCTCATGCAGCTGCGATAGTTCTATTGGTGATGTCATCCCTCAGTCTCAGCTAAGACTGAGAACAGAGTGAGACAGTGTGAAACCCATTTAACTGGAGTTTCACAAGCTGCCTTCCCTGCCTACCACTAGGTCTGACTGGGATTCTAGTAACCCCGGGTAACAAGCGGGTTACAGATGCAAATCCCAGAGGCTGCAGCATCACAGGCAGATCTGAGCACTTTCTTTCCTGCTTCTTGGCCACTGGCTATAGGTTGTTGTGAAATAATTTTGTCCTGTCCCTCAGGCAGTTTTTCAGCAAGTGGCCACCACTTTCCAAAGGAAATTCTGATATTTAATCATATACGCCCAATAGTTTGCAATTCTAAGGCCTAGGGAAGCTGAGGCAAATGTCCTTTCTCATCACATCCAGCTTCATCAATTCCTATCAGGAGGAAAAGCGCTCATGTGCTTTGTAGTCTTAGATCGATCATGAGCAGCCATTAAGAGTCGGTGTCAGGCTGTGAAGAATAATGTGGCTTTGCAGTAGGGGCAGGCTGTTGTTTATCTGCCTTCCTGGGAAGAGGAGGCAGTTGTGCAGGCCTGTGCCAGGCTGCCAAAGTTGCATACTCAAGAGCAGAATGTACTGGAGGAATAATCACTATAGGAGAGGCTGAAACCTCCAAGAAAGATTTAACTTGGAACAATCCTCTTCTTCGGCTTGGAACCCTAGTTTGGCCTGAATCTGTTTCAGGAAGGCTTGAAAAGAGGCAACGTCTGGGGGAGATCTAGGTGTGTTTTTCACACTTTCCTCTGAGCAAGAGAGCATTGTGGCGCTTCAGCCAATCGTATATATAATCTCTTCCTCCTTTTCCATCACCTCCATGTATTCTACATACATACATAGATACATAGACAGTGTCAGCAGATAAGGGCCTATGGCTCACCCAGTCTGCCCATTTGAGCTTGTAAGTTCAGTTTATGTTTTCCTAGAAGTCTGTTGCCCCTTACTCCTGACCTCCAGAATTCCTTTATGTCTATCCCATGCATTCTTAAATCCTGTGATTGTTTCAGCCCCACCACTTCCTCTGGCAGGTGTTCCACTTGTCCACCACCCATTCTGTGAAGAAATTCTTCCTCACGTTTCCTCTGAATCGTCCTCCCTCCAACTTCATCCCATGCCCTCTAGTCCTGGAACATCTTTTTTGCTTAAAAATAGTGTATTCCTGCATCCCGTTCCTCCCTGTAAGATACTTGTATGTCTCTATCATATCCCCTCTCTCCCTCCTCTCCTCCAGGGAGTACATGTTCAGTTCCTTCAACCTGTCTTCATAGGACTTGTGATGCAAACCATGCACCATCTTTGTTGCCCTCCTCGGAACCTTCTCTACCCTGTCTATGTCCTTATGTAGGTATGGTCTCCAGAACTGTACACTGTACTCCAGGTGGGGCCTCACTAGTGTCTTGTATAGCGGAATTATAACCTCCCTTTTCCTGCTGGTGATGCCCCTGCCTATACATCCCAGCATCCTATTTGCTTTACCTGCTGCTTTGTCGACTGTTTCTACCTTGAGGTCATCAGAGATGATAACCCCAAGATCCCTTTCCTGCTTGGTGCATGCTATATCCTCACCCCCCAACTGATATATTGTGCCAGGGTTTTTGTGCCCCATATGCATTACCTAGCACTTCTTTGCATTAAATTTCAACTGCCAAACCCCTGACCATTCTTCACATTTCTGTAGGTCCCTTCTCATTCTGTCTACACCCTCTGGTGTGTCTACTGTGTTACAGAGCTTTGTGTCATCAGCGAACAGTAAAATTCTGCCTTCTAGGTCCTCTGCAATGTCACTGATGAAAGCGTTGAATAGGACTGGTCCCAGCACTGATCCCTGTGGTACCCACTGGTCACTCTTCCTCTGTGGAGTGACAGCCATTTACCACCACCCTCTGTGTCCTGCCACCTAGCCAGTTACCTACCACCACACTACTGTCCTGCCCACCCATATTCCCCAGTTTGTGTAATAGTCTTCTATGTGGCACAGTGTCAAAGACCTTGCTGAAGTCCAGATAGGCCATGTCCACTGCCTCCCTGATCCACCTCCCTAGTCACCCAGTCAAAAATTCAATGAGGTTGGTCTGACATGACCTCCCCTGGTGAAACCATGCTGCCTTGGGTCCTGTAGTCCATTGACAACCAGATGTTCCACCAATCTCTCCTTCAGTAGTGCTTCCATTATCTTCCCCACTACCGAGGTGAGGCTGACTGGTCTGTAGTTCCCTGCTTCCTCTTTGTTCCCACTTTTGTATAAGGGGACTACATCTGCTGTCCTCAGTCTTTGGGTACCTCCCCTGTTTCCAGTGATTGGCTAAACAGGATAGCCAGGGTTCAGCCACCACCTCTCTTAGTTCTTTAAGGACCCTGGGTGCACCATCTGGCCCCATTGCTTTATCAACTCTTATTACTTCCAGTTCCTTCAGGACCCTTTCTTGTGTAAAGGGACTTGTGTCCATTTCTGCACCATTCTCACCCCTTGTACTCCCTTCAGACCCATTACTCTCCTCTTCCTCAGTAAAGACTGAGCAGAAATACCTGTTCAATATGTCAGCTTTACTGTTGTCATCCTCCACGTGGCCTCCATCCTCCCCCTTCAGTCTCACTATCCCTCCCTTTGTCTTTCTTTCTTCACTTATGTACCTGTAAAAGGTTTTGTCCCCTCTACCCACTGATTTTGCAATGTGTTCTTCTGTCTGAGCTTTGGCTTCCCTTACTGACCTCCTGCCTCCCTTTGCTTCTCCTGGTACTTCTCCCTATCCCCTTCTGCCTGTGTCTTTTGTATTGCCTGAATGCAATCTTTTGGCTTTCACTTTCTTTGCTACCTCTTTAGAAAACCATAATGGTCTCCTCTTCCTTTTCCTTTTCCTAACCTGCTTAATGTATAATTCTGTTGTTCTTATAATCCCCATTTTAAATACTGCCCACTGTTCCTCAACCCCGATTCCTGTCCCATTCCCCTTAATGCCTCTTTCAAGTATCTTCCCATTTTCCCAAAGTCTGCACCCCTAAAATCCAGGATACATGTTTTTGTGTGGTTTGGTTCTGCTCTTTCTGTGATTTCAAACCACAATGACTGGTGGTCACTGTTCCCCAGGTGCTCCCCCCCTGTTATCCCCATCACACTGTCCCTGTTTGTGAGCACAAGGTCCAGTATTGCCTTCTGCCGAGTTGTTTCCATGACCAGTTGCTTGAGGAAGGCACCCTGAAGGGAGTCCAGGATAAATCTGCTCCTAGTTAATGCTGCTGCTGGGATGCTCCAGTCCACATCTGGAATATTGAAGTCTCCAACCAGTACTACCTCACCTTGTCTGCCATCCTTTGGATGGCTAGCATCAGCTCCCTATCTGTTTCTTCCTCCTGGGCAGGTGGTCTATAGACCACACCTGTGCGGATGGCTGTCCCCATTTTCAATTCCAGCTTAACCCACAGTATCTCTCCTCCATTTTGTTCCTCCTGGATCTCTGTGGCCCTTATGTCATTTTTCACATACAGTGCCACTCCTCCTCCCTTCCAGCCTGCTCTGTCTCTTCTGAATATGTTGTAGCTAGGTATGGCCATCTCCCAGTCGTGGTTATCATTACACCAGGTTTCAGTGATGGCCACAATGTCCAGGTCTGACTGCACCATGACAGCCTCTAGCTCTTCCATCTTGTTGCTAAGGCTCCTGGCATTTCCACACATGGTTTTCCATAATTTGACCTCCCTAGACTGTTTTACTGTTCTACTCCAACCCCTTCCTTGGTTGTCCTTTATCCCTGGTTCTCCTTGCTGTCTGCCCTTCTGCTGAATTTTGCCCCTTTTCTGCCTATCTACCTCTTGGGCACTAATCTCCATCTTTTGCACACTGCTTTGCAGAGATAGCCACTCCTCTGGTTCACTGATTCCACTGCTAACTGTGGGGGGTGAGCAAATAGGTACCCTCCTTGCTGGCCTGCCACCCCCCTTTGCTAGTTTAAATGCTTGTCAATGTACTATTTAAACTTATCATTGAGTGCTCGGATTCCCCTCCAGGATGGATACAGGCCATCAGGCTTGAACAAACCTCCATCCCTCCAGGTGGGTCCCCAGTCACAAATGAATCCAAACCCTTCCTCACAGCACCAGTTCTTCAACCATGAGTTAAAGTTCCTGGTGCATGCACTCCTATGCACTCCCCTTGCCTCTCGCAGGTAGTACTTCCGAGAAAGTGACAAAAGTAGCTACTTGCTTGAGACCCCTCCCCAATTTCTGAAACTCTTCCTGAACTTCATTTGGCTCCCCATTTGCCAGGTCATTAGTACCTAGGTGGATAATGACATCCAGCTCACCCTCCCGTCTTGCCTTCCCAGTGATCCCCAGGATCTTCCTTCCATCCCTCCATGCCGTGGCACCTGGTAGGCATCTCACCTCCCTGTCCGCCTCCTCCTCCTGTGTTCCTAGCTGGATCCCTCTTATGATGGAGTCCCCCACCAGGATGCGCTTCCTCCTCCTCTGGGGTCCACTGCTTTCCCCGCTGAGATCACCTCCTTGGCTAACCTCCACATCCTTTCCTTCCACTTCTCTGGGTACCGCTATTTGGTTATCCTTGTTTGCCAGTGTGGCATATGAGTTCTTGAGTGGAATAGGATCTGGGATGTGCCTCTGCCTGACCACTCTAACCCTCCCTGAGCCCACTGTCATCCAAGTGCTCCTCATTCTCAGCATCCTTTGAGGCAGTTGCATTGGACTGGGTGGTCTCTGGATAGGGGTGATGGTACTCCTGACCCAGTTTACTTCTGCTCTGAGTCTGGCTACCTCATCCCACAGTCCAGAGAGATGCATGCAGATAGGGCAGCACCTCAGTGTCCAGAAGGTCTGCCTAAATATGGCTGCCCCACAGCCACTGCATTGCACCACTCCCCACATTATACTGCAATTATACTGCTATTCCACTACTTGTCTGCTACTGAAGCTCTTCTAGTTCCCTTTTTATTACTTTACTGTCCTAAAAATCCTGCGACTGATCCTCAGATAATTTTCTTTAAAAAAAAAAAAAGTTCCTTCCCAAAGTGGTCTCGGAGTTGACCCTCAACCAGTCAATTGACCTTCCAGTTTATTTTTCTTCTCCTTCCAATAGGGAATAAGCTCTCCTTCACACACTGGACGTGTGTGCATTATACTGCTATTCCATTACTTGTCTGCTACTGAAGTTCTCCTAGTTCCCTTTTTATTACTTTACTGTCCTAAAAATCCTGTGACTGATATTCAAGTTCGTTGTCGATATTGACTGTAATCTGCTGAGAACCAACGTGACGAGAGGGAGCTGATGCCAGGATGCACGACGGCAAGGAAAGAAGACTGAACCGCTGAAGGTAAAGTCATAGATGCACCAGCTGGAGGTGCCAACGGGTAGGCATTGACAGCAGCAGTCACTGAAACAGTTCTGACACTGTTTGATACAATGACTATGCATCAATGGAGCCTGAAGGGTTCATTGATGTCCGAGTAAAGTACAGTTATGTAAGAACTTATCTAACAGTAGATCTTCGAGAGGAGCTCTTGCAGCAGGCTATAACCATTAGGACTAATGCCGCAGGCCTTAGGATCCACCAGAAAAATTCTTAGCTAGCAGTACCCAGCAGGGACTGCCCCCTGATGTCAGTCACGGAACATAAGGGGTGGACCAAGGCTCCACCCCAGTTCCCCCGCCAAGGCCCTCAAACGGGACGTAACGAAAGAAAGAAGCAAAGCCTGTAGATGACATGCTGAACACCTCACCCAGGGGATGGAGGGCAGGAAAGCAGCGCCTGCTGCAAGAGCTCCTCTCAAAGATCTACTGTTACAGTAAGTTCTTAAGTAACTGTACTATCTTACTTCGAGTGAGAGCTCTTGCAGCAGGCTATAACCATTAGGACTGAATCCCAAGCAGGTGCCTTACTCCAGGAGGAGGAAGGATGGTAATATTAATTTTTTTTTTGTTTACCAATTATTTTACCAGGTGAGACACACTAAGCTGAAAGCTTGTTTGCAAGTGCAACCTGGGAACATGAGGAAGTTAAGTGACTTGCTCAGGGTCACACAGTATGCACCTAGGGGGCTCTGGGATTCAAACCCAGGTCTCCAGATTTGTAGCTCAGAGCCTTAACCCACTGCGCCATACTGCCTCCATAAATAATAAAGGGGACAACACAGCAAGTCAAGACAGGAGTCCCTGAAGGACTGCCAAGCCAAAACTGGCACGGTGTCTGGATGCAATGTCCAGGCTATAGTGCTTCACAAATGTGTGCACAGAATTCCAGTTGGCTGCCCCACAGATGTCTCTTATAGAGGCATTCCTCAAGGCAGCAAAAGAAGTTGAGATTCCCCTGGTGGAGTGACCCCTGACCAGGCCCAGAAGGGGTTTGCTGTGCTTCTCATAGCAAAACACAATGCAGTGGACAAGCCACGTAAAAATAGCCTGTTTAAACACCAGTTTGCCCAAGTGTTGTGGCGCGAAGGCCACAGTTGCTCTGATTTATGGTGTGTAGCTGTGCGCTTGAGGTAGTACCTCAGTGCCCTGTGAATGTCCAGTGTGTGAAGGAGAGCTTCTTCTCTATTGGAAGGAGAAGAAAAATAAACTGGAAGGTCAATTGACTGGTTGGGGGTCAACTCCGAGACCACTTTGGGAAGGAACTTAGGATTTGTTCGAAGGGAAACCCTTTCCCTGTGAAAAAATCAAATAAGGCTCTTTACATATCAGAGTCTGGAGCTCAGAAACTCTTCGAGCTGAGGTAACAGCAACTAAAAAACAAACCTTTCAGGAAAGGCAACTCAGCTCACAATCAGCCGCTGGCTCAAAAGTGAAGGGAAGAGTGAGCTTCTCCAACACAAACAGGAGGTCCCAGGGAGGGATAGGATCCCTAATGGGAGGTCTCATATGCAGAATACCCCGTAAAAACGTGTGGGCCACGTCCAGTTGGGTTAAGGTTCTATCCCCCAATAGGACATGATATGCAGAAATGGTCCACATGTGCATCTTTATCAAAGAGCAGCTCAAGCCTTGTTGATATAAAGAGAGGAAATACTGCAATGCTAAGTTCACCGGACAGGTAAGGGGGTCCAGAGAGCGAGACGACACCAATAAGCAGAAACACTTCCACTTCATATCATAAATGGAGCGAGTAGAGGGTTTCCTCGCTGAGATGAGGACGTCCGCCACCTTCTGGGAGACCCCATACCTTGATTTTGCTACATCTGCTGGAGCCAAGCATGAAGATGCAAAGACCTGAGATCTGGATGGACCAGCGTGCCCCTATCCTGGGACAGCAACTACGAGCATACTGACAGCGGAACTGGAGGTTCCGAGGACAACTGCTGAAGTAGTGGGAACCAAATCTGCCGAGTCCACAATGGGGTGATTAGAATCATCCAAGCCCCCTCGGCCTGTATCTTCAACAGTACTCTCCGAATGAGAGGGAAGGCATAAAGAAACCTCCCTGCCCAACAAAGGGACAACACATCTTGCCAGAAAGCACCAGGTGCGAGCTCTCACAACCAGAAAATTGGCAGTTTGGCGTTGCGTGGAGACGTAAAGAGGTCCAGCTCTGGATGACCCCATCTGTCGAAGAGATGGTCCGCTACAGATTATAGTAACTACCACTCATGTGCCTTGAACTGAGACCTGCTTAGGCTGTCTGCCAAGTCGTTTAGGACACCTGGAATGTGCACTGCGGACAGACAGATGTGACGCTCTAGCGCCCAGTACCAGACTCTCATCGCCTCCCTGCATGGGGGAGTATGAGTGCATTCCACCTTGCTTGTTGATGTAAAAGATGACCGCCATGTTGTCTGTCTGAACTAGGAGAGAGCCTGGGACAAGATCCTCTTGGAAGGCATGCAGCACATTGAGGACCACTCGCAACTCCAGGACATTGATGTGGAGGTTGTGCTCCTCTGGGGTCCAGACCCCTTGCATTTGGTGGGCCCCTAGGTGCGCCCCCCCATCCCAAATCTGATGCAACCATTGTTAGGGTCTAATTTGGGGGCTCCTGATGGAAAGAGACCCCTTTCTCTAGATTGAGAGGGTCCAGCCACCAATGCAGTGTCCTCTTAACCGGCTCTGCGACTCTGACCATGTGGTCTAGGTCATCTGAGCATTGATCCCACTGCACCCTGAGCATCCATTGTGGGATTCTCATGTGGAGGTGGGCCAGAGGAGTGACAGGGATGGCTGCTGCCCTGTTCCCCAGAAGTCTGAGGAAGGTCCTGGCCTGGATCTGAGGGGTTACTAGGACCAGTTCGGCTTTCTCCCACAGGCAATCGCCCATCTCTGGAGGTAGAAAAGCCATGCCCTGGACTGAGTCCAGGACTGCCACTATGAAGACAAGTCTTTGGCTGGGCTGCAGTGAAGACTTTGGAAGGTTCAGGGTGATCCCCACCTCTCGGAACAGAGTATAGGTGTCTCCAAGAGCCTGAAGAAGGTGCGTCCTTGACGGGGCCACAAGCAGCCAATTGCCGAGGTAAGGGAAGATGTAATGCCCCTGGTGCCTTAGAGCAGCAGCTACCACTGCCAAACATTTGGTGAAGACTCAAGGAGCGGCCAACCCGGTGGCACAGAGAGTTGAGGCACTGGACGCTACACCAGTGACCCAGGTTCGGGAACTGACTCAGGTTGCTGGGGGTCAGTGGGGTGAGGGAGGATTGAGCATCCCTTCGGATGCTCTCCCCCTCTGGGGTGGGATACCAGGAGTGCTTCTAGCACCCAACGCCCCTGAAGCTGGTGGAAGCACAGGCTTTCAGGGCACCAGCGGCTCTACTGGAGTCGGGGAAGGGGGATGCTGTTAAGCACATGGCAGTCAGCATGCATCAGCACGTCATCAGCCTGGACGTATGTCCTTCGTACAGGCATCCCAAGGGGATGGGAGAAAAACAGGGGAAAAATTTAACACCCCTGGCCCTACGTGCATAAATGAAACTAGAGGATGGGTTGCCTTGGGGATTGCCCTGGCAGACAGAGTAAGAGGAGGTGCGAGGCCTCCTCTGATGCCATGGGAGCTGGGCAAATAAAAAAAAAAAGACTCGAGGGGCTGAGGAGAGGCTGAACGGAAGAACCCAAAACTGATAATGCTCCCTCTGGAAGTGGAACCTTAGGTACTACCTGTGAGGGGGAAAGACCCCAATGTGTATGTATGCATCCTGCATGTCTAGGGAGCAGAGCCACTCTCCCTGCTGCAGCAGAGGAATAAGACCTGGAAGGGTCACCATCCTGAACCTTCGGTACTCTATATAGTTGTTTAAGGAACTGAGGTCCAGGATGGGCCACAGATCTTGCGTCGTTTTTGGAACTAGGAAAAAGTGGGAGTCATATACCTTTCCCCGCTGCTGCAGAGGAACTGGTTCTATCGCCCTTTTTCCAAAGAGGGCCTGAATCTCTCCTTATATAAGAGGTATGTGAAAAGGAGGATATATTGAGGACCATGGTGGAGAGTCTGGGGGAATTTCGGTGAACTCCAGCGTATGTCCCCTCCTCATAATGTCTAGGACCCACTGGTCTGCTGTAATAGAGCTCCAATCCTTCAGATGAAGGGAGAAGCAACCCCCTACTGCCTCCCCTGGAACCTCCTCCAGACGAGGGAGGGGTCAGGAGGGAGTCATTGGGTGGAGCCGGGAGTGGGCAGAGGTGCTGGGGAGGACTTGGGGCCTCAAAAAGGAGCACCTCCAGGTTGCTGGTTGCTGACTTTGCTTTTGAAGCCACCTCTCTGGCCCTGTTGGTTTCCATGGCCTTGAGCACCTGAGGGCTTATGAAATAGCTGTCGTCTTGTGCGTTTCTGGTCCCCTCTGTACATCTGCTTGATGGACCAGATAGATTTGCCAGACTCCTGGAGATGAGAGATAAGAGACTAAGTCTCCTGTCCAAAAAGGACGGAACCCTGGAAAGGGAGGTCCCGGATTCTGGACTGCAAATCCTGGTGAAAACCTGAGACTCTCAACCAGCCATGGCACCGGAGGCAGACATCTGCCACTCCCACTCTGGCCGCTGTATCTGCAATATCGTACAAGGCATGGAGAACATGCGTGCCTATGTCCGAGCCCAATTTTAATATGTCCAGAAGCTCTGTCTTGTGTGTGGAGTCTGGCAAGGCATTGACTAGCTCCTGCCCTCTCTCTCCCATAATGCATTCTGGTACTGGACCATATGAGTGAGGAAGCTAAGGGATCCAATGGAGCAGGTGGAGGCAGAACAGACCTTCTTGCCCACCTGGTCCAAGTAGCGGGATTCTGGTTCAGGAGGCTGGGAGCTTAGGTGCTTAGACTTTTTGTGAGCAGCCATAATGACTGATAAGTCCTCCTGAGGGGGTTCCTCCAGGAAAGGCTCATCCCTCGGGGCTCTATACAGCCTGACTTCTTCAGAACAGCTGGGACTGAGGCTGGATGCTTCCAAGTTATCCTGGTAAGATCTTGGAAGGTGTCCACTAAAGAAGGCACCACCAGAGGCTTGGGCTCCTTTTGCCTCAGGTAACGGGCCAGTTGACGGTGTTCCGGATCCAGGTCCTCCATCTCCCATTCATTGGAGGCCTGGATGTGCCTCATGACATCCATAAAAGTCAGATCATCAGGAGGTGATTGGGGTTGGTCCTTCTCCCCCGGGGAACCCCAACCCCTGAGAGGGAGGAGGAAGCAGAAGAAGGAAAAGACGACCTGCTACTGGTCCTAGAATAGCCTGAGCTGCATCTAGGACTCCCCACGCTCGAGCATCGGTAGCTACCAGACCGACGTCAGTCTGAGGACCGGCAACGGCTGCAGGACCAATGATGGAGCAATGACCAACGTCGGCCTGGGGACTGGCGTCGGGAGCGGGACCACCTGGGAGAGCGGCATCGGCTCCTGGGCTGAGACTGGGACCGATGACGGCTGCCCAATCAAGGAGGGCGCCGATGGTCCTCAGACCGGGAACGAGCCTTCGAGGGTGGGCGAGGTAGCAGCTGTTCAGGGGTCTTCTTTGGAGAAGGAGCGGGAAGGCCCTCAGGTTCAAGGTTGTCCGGCCAGTCGGGAACCAGTGTTGGGTCCCGCTTTGGTAAAGTCTCCTCTCTCTTTACCAGACTCCACCAAAAGGAGATGAGCTCTTGCAGCTCTTCTTTGTTAAAAACAGTGGCTGCTGTTCCCGGGAAGGGGCCCAGAGAAGCTGGAGGATCTGGGAAGGCACGAGTGGGGGAGTTCCCCAAAGAGCCCTGCGGAGTGGAAGATCTGGGGGTCGCTGGAACGTTAGCGTAAGCCCCCTCCACCAGAGCGTCTTCCATAGTAGGAACCTCCACCGGTGTCGGGACCGGCATCTGTTTCACTGGAGGCGGTGTCTGGGTGTCTATCACCCGGCAGCTTGTCCAAAGCTGGTGAAGCTGAGGCCTTCTTGGGCAGGGCCAAGGCTTGTGCTGAAGAGGCCTTGGTCACGCGAAGCAGCACCACCTTGGGCTTCGCCTGCTTTTCGCCAGATGGTCCCGCCTTGACCGGCGTCATTTTTTTGGCAGGAGGGCTCTGTTTCCTGAGGTCCTTGCGGTGTTCTCCCGAGCCCAAAGAGGAAGAGGCTTTCTTGGGGGAGGGGGCCGGAATGGGACCGATGATGGGACTGGCTACGGTCCTTGTCTCGGGATTGCAAACGGGACTTGTGCCCCGAAGTGTGCAGGTCTTCAATCGGTTTTTCTAAGGGGTAGGCTTTTAGGGCCTTCAGGCGTCAAATTCTCGTCCTGCTGGTGAAGCCTCTACAAGTGCTGCAGGCAGCACTGTCGTGGTCTGGACCCAGGCAGAAGATGCACTTGGAGTGGCCATCTTTGGATGGTATCTGGCGGCCACAATCACACTTGTTCCTCTTCAGTCCAGAGGGGGATACCAACGACAGAGAGGACATACGCTGCACTGAAGTCAAAATTGAAAGAAGAAGCTGGCCTGGTGGCACTGGATGCCACAACTCGCTCCACGCTCCATGCTGGTGACCCGGGTTCATGAACAGACTCATGTTGCCAGGGGTCGGCAGGGGCGGAGAGGGATTGAGCATCCCTAGACTGCTCTCCCTCTCTGGGGAATGGGGGACTTTAGTGGTCGGCATATCAGCGACCTCTAGCGGAGGCTGGGGTTGGTGCTACAAGAGATGGGGTGGGCCTGGGACATGACGCCGGGAGGGGAGCGTGTGCGGACACAGGCGTGCCCCCTCCATTGGCATCATTGCATGCACCAAGTGCACACTGGGGGATCAAACAAGTGAAAATGGCTCTAGTCGTGGTGGCATGATGGCAGTCTCAGGGAGGATCAGTCGGCTCCAGGGCATGTGGCATATTCTGGATCCTGGTTTGGTGGAGAGTGTAGGGGGGGCTCTCCACTGCCCTACCGCAGGGGGCAAGCCATGGGGGTAGCAGCTGTGGGACCTTCATGGGAGCTGACTGGATCTTTGAGATGGCGGCCTGAAGGACCGATGGGATGCTAGGAAGTCAAGGTAGGCAGAATGGGAGCCGGGGAGAAAAAGGACTAACTAAAAAAATAATTGAAAGAAGAACGGTTGAGTTTCCAAAGGAAAAAATGCAAATTTTTGCTGGAAATTGCTGAGACAGCAAAGAACTTCCCCAATGTGACCGGGTCGCGTCAGGAAAAGAACTGGGGTTGAGCCGGGGTCCACCCCCTTATGTACCATGACCAGTGTCGGGGTGGAGCCAACCTTAGGGGCAGTCCCTGCTGGATACTGCTAGCGAATTTTTCTGGTGGGTCATCAGGCCTACGGCATTAGTCCTAGTGGTTATAGCCTGCTGCAAGAGCTCCCACTCAAAGTAAGATCCTACGGATCAGTCCCCAGTAGTGGAACAGGCTGAGAGTCCCCAAGTGAGGCAGACAAGAGGACCTCGTACCCCGACCTTCATGTCTCAGAGACAGCTGGAAGGTGGTAAGACCCTTGACCAGAGCCTAGTACCAGTCTTTATCAGAAGACTTTCCCTGTCTAATAAGTGAATTGGAACATTCTGAAGAGGAATCTTTTTCCTTTCTGTGCTTCTCTTTTTCAAAATGGCAATGTCTGTCCACTGACTGACTGACGATTTATTCTTTTTCTTCAACAAGTCAGCGATGGCTGCCATTGATCATAGAGATCAACAGTCTGACAGCGAACTGGTAATGGATGCGGTTGACGATGGGGAAGCCGCCTTCGCTGTAACCTGTTTCTCCATTTCTTGTAGGAGTTGAAGATTTTCTGACGCTTTCTTGCAATGTCTCCTAGTTGCCTGGTTAAAGCCCTTGCAAATTATGCAGACTAACGTCATCTGTACCAAAGCAACAAATACAAATGGAGTGATCGTCATCTTTATAAATCTTAACATCGCTGCAATGGTTGTCTGTTTGTGGCATAAAATTTAAAGTTTAAAATAAATTTAAAGAAGTATAACAGCATTAGCAAATGTTTGCAAAAATTCAATGACATTCTTCAGCAACAGTGGACTGATGAGCACAGATGGTGGGGAAAAGAACTGAGGGATGCTCACGTTACATAAGCACAGACAAGGTGGGTGGGATATTCAAAAGGGTTGCGCATGCGCAAGTCCGAAATTGCACCATTCTGCGATATTCAGCAGGAGGCAGTTGCACCACTGAAAACAGGCTGAGCAACAGCGTAATGCAAATGAAGGCATGCGCAACCAAAGGGGGTGGACCCATGCATAAACAGCGCAATGCGATATTCAAAGACTTGCGACAATCGCTAACAACAGATGAGCGGAAGGTGCGCCATGGCGGAAATGAGCCAAAATAAAAAGGCTCAAGGAAGAGGCGCAAGAACGCTACAGGGAAGCCACATGAGGCAGGGAGAAACAGGGAGACAGTGGCAAACAGTGCAGGCCTGGGAGTGCACAGGAGAGGAGAGGGACAAGGGAGAGTGTGCAGGGCCACAGACTGCAGAGGCCAGTAGGTGTACCCGATGCAGTGGAGGTAGCAGTCAGGACAGCGGGGTAACAGAACAACAACAGCAGGGGACACAAGCCAGGAGATGGACAGTGCCAGCTTCACATGCAAGCTGTAATGAGGGAGGTGAGAAGGCATGCTGCAGGGGATGCAGCCGTGGAAGAGCCCGTCGGCGGTATGCCCCCAACAGGCAGTACCATGCCCGCATCAGCTTTGAGCTGTACTCAGACGTAGAGATAGTGGGCCAGTACTGCCTGAACAGGGCAATACTGAGGCGGCTCTGTGAGCTGTGCAGTGATGTGATGCAGGCACCCTCACGACGGAGTCACACACTGTCAGTGGAGACAAAGGTAACAGCCTGCATGTGCCTGCTCACCACAGGTACCTTCCAGAGGCTGACAGGGGACACCAAAGGCATAACACAGTCGGCCACGTCACACATCCTCACCAAATTCCTCAGCGCACTGCTGCCACATGCTGCGGAGTACATCCATTTCCCCAGCACCGCAGCAGAGCATACAGCAAACATGCAGGAGTTCCACAGGGTAGCACGTATGCCTGGCGTGTTAGGGGCCACAGACTGCACCCATGTGGCTATTCGCACGCCACCTGGCCCTGATGGGGCTGCATACAGGAACAGGAAGGGCTTTTCCAGTGTCAACTGCCAGGTGGTGTGTGATGCCACTGGGCGCATAATCAATGTCTGTGCCACACACCCTGGCGGAGCACATGATGCCTTCATATGGTATCAGTCCGCACTGTGCCATCGATTCGAGAGTGGGGACATCCCCACAGGCCATCTAGTGGGTGAGTACACATTTAGGAATTGCAAACTTGGGGCAAGGGTGGGAATGCCACAGGTGCCATGGTAGTGGCACACAGGGAAATGGGCAATATGGACCTGAACATGATACTTATCTCTACTATCTCCACACAGGTGATGGATAGCCACTCCGTCCGTGGCTGCTCACACCGTATCGGTGCCCCATGACCCCATCGCAGCAACGCTATAATGAGGCACATGCCGACACACGCAACATCATCAAGTGGGTGTTTGGGATGCTTAAGGCACACTTCCGATGCCTACACACCTCCGGCGGTGACCTACAGTACAGCCCCTCAAAGGCCTGTGGGGTATTCCTGGCCTGTTGTATCCTGCACAACATGGCCAAAGACTGTGGGATAGCCATACAGGTCGAGGAGGGGGGCAGCGATGGGGACGCCAGCGGCACCGGTGATGATGGTGATGAGCAGCCCCCCCTTGGATGGCGGGACCCCCGACTGATCCGGCAGGCCCAGCTGCACCGGGACACCATCACGGAGGAGCATTATGCACGACACAGGTAAGTCAAGGGGCCATGTACAACCAACACTGTCCAGGCACAACCCACAGGCACACAGGGTAACACACCAGGGGTGCATGACGGCAAGGGGAGTGGAAGGGTCCAGGCACATGAACACACCATCAGGGAGGGATGAACAGTCATATGGACACACACACACACACACCAGGCACAAAGCGTACATGGGCAGGTGCACAGCAGAGCAGGAACAGACATGGCAAACACCCAGATCCACAGACCACCCCCACCACCTGTACTGTCCAAGTACGTGTGTCAGATGCTGGGCACCCTTGCACCTTGGTGTACAGTACAATGCAGGTATCATCATGCACATGCACCTGTGGACAGCAGTCGGGTGGGTGTGCAGGTGGTCCGCGTGTCGGCATGTTGGGCAGGGCACCCACCAGTGCACTACCCACCATGACACACATTGCACACAGGGCAGCACCAGACAGGGCCCACACTGGGAGACAGGTCAGTCATGTTGCACTGTTCCACGGCCACCGCGGATGCGTGGGCGGCCCCGCCGTGACCCAACAGCACTGGCAGACTGAGCAGGGGCCACATGGAGTGGCACTGATGGACCACCAGGGGTTCCGCTGCGCGATCGCGACCTTGTCCGCACAGGGGTCTGCAGCATGCCAAACATACCTGCACCAGGGGTGCTCGGGATGCCCACAGCAGAACCCGGCGTTGACAGGCCGGGTGTCGCATGACGCCGGGACTGGGGAGTGGAGAGCATACTGTGTGGGGTGCGCGGTACAGGGGCACCTGACTGTATGCCCAATGCAGCCATGACAGCGACCAATGCCTGGGTCTGCCTGTCAATGGTGGCAGTCACATCCATCTGCAATTGGACCATCTCTGCAAGGATCAGAGCACTGTCCCTGCTGTGCCACTCCACAGCCACACACAGTGCCTCCACAGATGTTGCAACCCACCTCTGCTGATGTACTGATTCCCGCAGCAGGCGGGTGTGCTCGTCAAATGGGTCCTCTGCCACATCGGCATCCTGTCCCCCAGGGTATGGAAAGTCCTGATGCTCAACACCCCTTGAGGGTGGGCGCTGTTCACCAGGACCAGGTATGGGCATATCAATGGGCGGTGTGCATGTGCCACTGCTGGACCCTGTACCCCCAGACCTGGTGGGTGACTATTGCTGCTGCCCCTCCGACTGCTGTGCCCCAGGGACCACTCGTTCCATTGCTGTGGCCGCAACAGTGCCAGACACCTGCACAGCCACCGGTGCTGCCCCACCGGTGCTGACAGGCACAGCCTGGGACTGTGCTGACGTGCTTGCACACATGTTGGAACCAGCTAGGTCCAGGGGCACGTGCTGGCCTGCTGTGTGTCCGTCATGGGACACACCGTGTCCTGCCATTGCAGTCCTTGCATCATCAATGGTGCAGTCGTTATGCAGCCACAGTCACAGCGTGCTGGCATGCTTGCATGCCAGACTGCTGAGACACAGGCTGTGCACCCCCACACCTGACTCACCGACAACAGAGGTGGCAGCCAGGCATGCATGCTGGTGCAGTGCATGCCGGCTGGTGACAGAGGTGGATGGACCCTCCTCCACCTCTGGCAGGTCTTCCTCACTCCATGGTCCCACCACCACCGTCCCCTGCAAATGAACGGGATCTGTAACAGAAAGTGAGGACATGTGAGTGCATGTGAACAACCTTCCCCCCCCAACACCACCACCATGTCATACCGTGCAGTGATAGGCTTCCACCTGTCTGGAATCCACCTCCTGGTACGCCCTCTACAGCACTCCACTGCATTGATGCAGCCAGTCGGTCCTCAGCCGGGTCAGCTCCGCCACCACTGGCTGGCCCCTGTGCCAGCACGTGCCGCCCTGAGGGCTGCCACCTTCTCCTTCACCCTTCTGCGGTCTGTCCCCATCTTCTTTTGCATTCCTGCATGGAGCACTGGTGGCTTCTGTGCAGGTTCACTGCCGACTACCCCCTCCCATGCAGCCGCCGCAGACTGGGGGTGCCCGCCGTCCATTCAGTAGTGGCTCCTCTTCCAGGGTAGGCCTGGAAGAGGGCCTCTGTCTCCTACGGTGGTGAAGTTGGGCCTCCTCCTTCGCCCACCATCCTCACCCTCACCTTGGCTCTGCTCGGTCATGTCGGGTCTGTATGGGTGGAAGTGGACACCTGTCACTGTGCAGTCTACAGCGTTATCCCATGACCATTGGCCAGAACATCACACAGCATGCAACTCACCTCTCACCTGCAGTAACGAGATCTGGCCAGCGCAGCCCCAGTACGCGTATTTATAGCGCAATGCATGCAAATTAGGAGTGGCACAACTTTAATGACATGCTAATAGCGCCACTGCACCTTTGAATGGCTGATCAGATGATTTGCATGTGTCAGCTGAATATTGCGCCATTGCGCTTTGCGCAATACGGTTGAGCCGGCTGAGCCAATGGCGCATTTCTGTGACTGTGTGGTACACTGCATTACGCATGCCCAGGTAGCTTACGCAGGCATCTGCTGCGCTGATGATGTGCTGTGCGCGATCAGCAATTCAGGACACGGCCACGATTGTGCCAGTGGCGCTACAGTGCTGGTCACCATATGGCGCTGTGGCAGTACTGCGCAATAGTCCACTGTGGCACTGGCACGCAGGTGACCGATTGTGCAGGACGTGTGAACATCCGATGGCGCTGTGCGTGGCCTTGCGCCACTGACCCATGACCTTGTGGCGACCTTTGCCCCTGGCGCTGTACGTCTGGCATGTATGCGGCTCTTCAGCGCTGTTCGGTGACAGCATGATGTGACGACCGAGCGCTGTCTGAACAGCACGATAGGCAGTGATGGAGTTGTATTGCGCAACATTTCCATGCAATAGATGCCGTGAGCGCTATATTGCCACTGTACATTTTGAAAATGGCACGCAGGAGAGCCCACAATGGGGGGCCTTGGAATTGGCAAACCTGGTGGCTGTGGTGGAGCCTCACCATGGCTCACTGTTTGAGGGAGTGCCCCTGCAGGTGCCACGCACCCATGTGTGGCAGCAGGTCGCCACTGCCCTGGAGCAGGCCACTGGGTGGAGGAGGACCCCTGAGCAGTGCAGGCACCGCTACAGCAACCTGCGGAGGAGGGAGTGTGCTCTGCTTGAGCGCCTCAGGTCGCATGCCAGGAGTGGCATTGTGCCCAGGCCAGGTGGGTGTGCTGTGTATGCACCGGTATTGCCCGCATGGGTGACTGTGTAATGTGATCTGCGCATGGGGGTGGGTTGGGCTATGGTTTGCTGTGAGGGTGTTTGCAGGTGTGTGCTGTTTGGGTCTGGTTGTGGGCAGGCACACTTAATGGGCAAGGGCTGTCTGCTTTGGGATCTCACTGATGTGTTTCTCTTCATTTGTCTCCCACAGACATGGAGGAGCAGAGGCGGGCATGGGCTGAGGCCTGGGATGGCAGTGCCAGGGTGGCTGGCAGAGGAGGTGTGCCACAGCCACAGCAGCAGCCGCAGCAGCACCTGCTGCAGCGGCTTGATGAGGGTGAGTGTCATTACATCATGGATGCTACTGCATGCTGGGGGGGGGGCACGGACACCTTCCATGGATGACACTACCATGCACGCAACATGTGACAGTCATCACTGTCCAGTGGCACTGCATGTGTGTGTGTGTGTGCATCACTGGTGGTCCATGCATGCACTGGGCACATGGCTGTGGCAATAGCATCCCTCCATGTAGCCACGTCACTGGGCAGCCTTGGTTGTGCTGTGCTGGACATGGGCGGTGTGTGTGTGCAGTGGTACACATGGCTGTTGCTGCCTGGTTGGGCATGTCTTGTGCAGGGTCACTGTGAGTGGGTGCAGTCCATCACAGGAGCGGGGCACTTGGCTGTATGCCATGCATGATGGGTGGGATTCAGGGATGTGGACAGTCACAGCCATTGACTCTGATCCCTTGTCCTAGGTATCCGGATCCTGCGCATGTTGGAGCAGGGTGTGCAGAGGCTGATACAAGTGGCCATGGACTCGCATAACATCCTCCTCAACCTACAGCAGCATGGCACGCGGCGCCGTAGGAGGCCACGGGCACAGCGCCAGGCAGGAGGAGGGCAGGCTGCCAGGCGGTAGCCAGATGTCGGCAATCCCCACCTTCCCTCTCCCAGTTGTTCACCCTGCCCTTACCCCCCTACCTCATACCCATACCCCCACCCCTGCTTTGTACATATGTTACTGTTTGTTGTTCTTGTTATGCATCTTTATTACATATATATTTTGATATGAATACTGTGGTGGTCTCTGATTTGCAGCTGGCTATAGGTGCTCAGTTGCAGTGGTGTGCATGGCATCAGGTGTGGTATGGTCATGGGTATGTGTGTGCGTGGGGTGGTGTCTCTGGTGTGGGTGAGGCTTCCAGTCAGTATTGCTGTGTGCTGCCACCCACTGCTGGGTGGTCATGGTGGGTTTGGCTTGTGTGGTTCTGTGGTTCATGAGGTTGCAGTGTTCCGGGGGGGGCCTGGGGATTCCTGCAGTGCTGGTCACTGCGCATGGGTGGTGTCTTGGAGTCACAGTGCTGGGAGTGCTGTGCACGGGGGGGCTGCAGGACACTGGGGTGCTCCGCCCCCTTTGTGTGCCAGTCTCAGGTTGACAGTAGGTGTGCTGCAATAACACGGCCGGGATGTGCTTTGTTTGCTTGTCCCCATGGCCCAGTGGCTGCTCCATCCCTCCCCCAGTTATGCTGTGCTTGGGGTGTGGGGGTACATTGTTGGTTCGGCAGTGTGTCCCTGTGCCCATCTGTGGCATGGGTGGTGTGCCCCTGCCTACCTCCCTGGTTGTGCACTTCCATTGCTATGCTGCGGGGTCTCTTTTGCGTATGGCGCCTCTGGACTGCTCAGCTGGGCTAGCCTTGTTGCACTATGGCGCATCATTTCTGCTCAGCTTCCCCTTCCTGGTTGCGCTATGGCGCAGTTTGCGCGATATTCAGACGTTGGCTGCTTGCGCAATTGGCCTTGCTCCATGTTTGAATATCGCGACAATTGCGCATGTGTGCAAGTGACTTGCGCTTGCTCCTGCTGTTGCGCACTTTTTGGGCGCAGTTTGAATATCCCACGCGGTGTGTTGATGTGGGCGGCCCCAGCCTGCAAAAATTTCTAGGTGGTCCTGACAGCAACGGCTTACAGTTCCATGATGTAGCTCAATGGAGGGTGATAACCTCAAAGATCTAGAGGATATGGACTTGAAGGTGTACATAGGTTAAGGGAATGTATTAAAACATTATACTTCACATAGAGGTTGGTTAAAATGTGGAACAGCCTACCTATTGAGGTTGCAGAAGCTAACATTTATCAAGGTTTCAAAACAGAACTAGACTGATTCCTTAGGGAAAACTGCATGAAGATACTACAAGAATGAGATGAGGTAGCATTCTAGCTGAGGAGTTTGGCTAAATGTCAAAAGATAAAGTTTGTCAAGTCACTGCCATGAGGGGCAGATAAAATGGACTCTATGTCCTTTCCGTCACAACAGTATTATGTAATACGCTACAAATAGATAAGTGCAACACTGTGTCACTACATTGTAGGAGTATTGTGGCACAAAGAAGCCTTTATAATGTGGGCGGCCACCATACCACCTCAGTTTCGTCCTAGAGATGAACTCAGAGTTGTACAAGTCTGACATAAACAAGAGACCAACATCCCAACAAGGTCAAAAAGTGAGGCAGGGGCAGAGATCCCATTGAGGGGCAACAGCAATTAGCAGGTCTTCAACGGTATTCTACCCAAAAAGAGAGAAGGGGCAGGTGAGTTGGAGAGCTGTGGCTCTATGGAGGAGATTCTTGCTAAGATCTCCTGTTACTGGTAAGTAACTAAACTATCTTCTTGGAGGACGTTTCCCTCCATAAAACCACACATACTGAACAATTCTGAGCAAGTCACTTACCCACCCAAAGCTCCTGGGTCGCCCCTGAGAACAGGCACTTGTGCCTAGTGGGACTTACCTGGTTACCAAAGACTAAATAAAACTCCTAAGCAGGTCAGCATTGCAGAGCAGGAGAAAGGCCATATAGGGAGGCCACAAAGTTCCCTTAGACAAGCGGCCTTGAATGATGGCAAGGCCCAAGCCAGTCCTTCTAGGGGATACCAGATCCAAACTGTAATGTGTAGTAGAAGTATGGATCCAGTTTCATAAGGCAGCTAAGCATGTCCACTGTTGATATGGAATGGAAGCGAGCTACAGAAGTGACCATACCATGAGTGGCGTATCTACGGACAGGAGCAGAAAGCTATTTACTATACTTATGGTAACAGAAGGAAATGCAGGATGCCAACCAACTGGAAGGGCACTGCTTAGAAACATGGGCATCCACAAAACAGTTGCAAGGACTTCCAACAGTCCTTCATGCGATCTAAACTGAATGCAGGATAACAACTTCAGCATTCTGTGGGGGAGGGGGGTAACAAACACATGAAGGCAACAGTCTGATTCAGGGGATAGGTGGACACCAACTTGGGAAGGAACCAAGGATGGGCCATGAGTGAACTGATTCTGGTAAAAAAAAAAAAAAAAACAAGGCACAGAGGATCTGTAATCTGCACCTAGGCTCGGAACCCCTTTGATTACAAGAAAAAAAGATTTTCCATGCAACAAAATGAAGCGCAGTGATGCAGCATGTTCAAACAGAGCCAGATTAAAGGGACTTCTGATAAAGGAGAACTTTCAGGAATTTGTGGGACACCAACTGTACCACACTCTTGCCCTCTAAGAGAGCAAAACATGACCACAAGATGTAAGTGTGCCACGGTCTTGCCCTCTATGAGGGTATGAAAGGCAGAAACTGCCACAAGATGCATCTTCACCAAGGAGTGTTGGAGGCCACAGTCTGACTGGGACAGGAGGTAGTCCAAAAACCTGTGGGACTAGACAAAAAAAAAAAAGATCATGAGGCACGGGAAACGGTACTGAAATGTTTCCATTTCAGGGAATGTGTGTGTGGAGAAACGGACTTCCTGGTGGCCTAAAGAACATACAAGACACTGGGGGAGCCATACACTGCAGTTCTAAGTCTTCAGGAGCCAGAAGTGTAGGTGCAGTGCCAGAAGATTCGAGTGCAACAGGCTACCACGATCTTAAGAAAGGAACCCCACCTGTAAATGCAGAGCAAACAGAGGTTCAACTGCCATGCAGTACAACAGTGTAAACGAAATTCTTCTGTACTAGAAAAGAGCCGCCAGAATGGCAGCAGTCTTGTCACCAGCAAAAATTGCTCTATAATGCTGACATGACACAAACCAGGAGATCCAGCAGCTGAACAGCCTATGTAAACTGGACATGCAGCATCCACTAGGGAATCCGCATCTGGAGATGGGCCACTGCAACAGTCACAATGGCAGCAGTCATGAAGCACAATAATCTGAGCAAGAACAATGCAGTGACCAAACTGCTGCAGTCAACCACACGTGCCAAACTGGTAAAGCAGAGGTACAGTTCTCTGGAAGGAATGCCACAGCCTGTGTGGTATCTGGGACTGCACTTGTAAACTATAGACACTGGCACATGACTAGAAATGACTTGGATTTGTTGACCAGAATCTTCAGATGATCGATCAACTGCCAAATCCAGTTTAAGGTCTGCATCACCAGATCCCTGGAAGAGGCCTTCAGGGGCAGCTACAGATATCTCATCAAATCACTTGGTAAAGACATGAGATGTTGAGGACAAGCCAAAGGGCAAGACACAAAACTGGTAATGCAGGCCCTCCATAAGGAACCGCACCAAAAGAGATGAAAAGGTGGTGACTTCTTCAGTGTTGCTGGTGACAGTATAAAACAATATTAGCAAGATAAAACTACAACGTAGTAAACTTCAATGATAAAAACTGACATGTGTTTCCTCGATCTGACGAGTGGTCACCAACTGGAGAAAAACTATGGGGTATAGTGCTGCCAACATAATATAGGCGCTGCAGTCTTATGTCATCATGTGCAGCCCTTAGCTAGGCAAAGGTCTCAGAGCAGTCCTGACACAGGTGACTTCTAGTTCAAAATACAGTATGTGACTCCACGGAGGGAGAGGTCCTTGAAGGTTTGTGCTCGAGTTAAAACTGTTGTTCAGACTAGCTCCCATGGCAGTCTTAACAATGGTCATCAAAAAGCATGCTATCAGAACAGCAGTGTGTATGCAAACCAATACAAGCACTGTTAAACTGGTTTATCTTGGCTAAACTGGTTAGAGCTCTACAATGTCCACATAGGGACAGATGTAGGAAAAGGGCAGAAGGAATTTAGGGAACTGGGACAGTGTCTTGGGCAAGCAGCATACTCTGTTACCTTCTGGGAGGTTCTACCTGTCCATGGCAAGGGAAAGGGTCAAGACATCCGCATCATGGAATTCAAGAAAAAAATACCATAGTAATCTTGTTTCTTCCAAGGGAATCTTACTGTATTCTGACTAATGCAGTATGGTCCCACCATAGGACTGCCCCAGAGCCAAAATGGTTAGTAGAACCTATTCAAATAGTGGAATGTTAGGCTCGAGCTCGGTTTTCAAACCATTGTCCCTGGTTGTACTTCCTGAAACCATTAGATTCTTACGAAGCATGCATAGACAACTATACTAAAACTATTCAGTAAGGAAAAAACATTTCCCCCCCATCCTACTAGAAACCCCCTTCATAAACTACAGGGGCATGGGGCATCCCTAAGACTAGAGTCACAGATGCAAAAAAAACACAGGTTACGCACCTTTAACAGTAGTTCTAGTAGTGGTATATGTTGTTCATCCACATTTCTTGGCATGTCCTTTCCCTTTAAGAATCTTGCCAGTAGGTCTAAAAGCCTGCTCCTTCCACCCACCCGGGTGGTATAACCCTCGGCTCCACCCCTTGATGCCAGATCTTTCCCGCTGGAAATAGAGGTTGTGCGTCAAAACCAGGTAGGTCAGTGTGGATAAACAACATATACCACTCATAGAAAGTAGTTGCACAAGACCTTACCTACCAGTAGATCTTTGAGAAGAGTCTCTTGCAGCAGGTAATACACTTGGGTCACTGCCAGAGGTCACTATGGCATACGGCAGCTCTTCTAGCAGTCTTTTCCAGGGGCCGCCCACATGGCATCACCTTCCTGTTTCCTATATAAGTGTGGGCTGGGCGGTCCCTAATATCCTCAGTTTCCCCCACCGGATTCAGCTCGCTAAGCGAGGACAGAGGGGAAGCCGACATACCATAGGTATCCCAACCCAAAAGTTACTGGACCAGACTTTGTTCTCCTAGAGAAGGAGGGGGGATGGAGGGTGGGATTGTACCTGCTGCAAGAGACACTCCTCAAAGATACTGCAGTTATGAAGAACTTACCGTAACAGTAGATCTTCGAGAGAGGCTCCTGCAGTAGGTCTTCACATATAGGACTGTGCCCCCTGGCGTCAGGTTCCAATGGCAAACGTGTAGCTAGCAATCATCATCGGGCCGACTATAAAAGGGGGCAGTCCTGCGCCCGCCCTCCATTTCTTTTCCACCAGAGACCTAAAGAAAGGTAAGTAGAAAGGAAGGAGTGATAACTCCTAGGACCATGCTTCCTCTCTAGACCCAAGGGCTAGGCAAGATGAAAAATAAAGGAAACATTCCAGGAGCTGGCGGAAGGTGGGTGGGAAATTAGACCTACTGCAAGAACCTCTCTCGAAGATCTACTGTTACGGTAGGTTCTTACGTAACTGCAATATCTTACTTTGAGAGGGTTCCTGCAGTAGGTCTTCACATATAGGACTGAATACCTAGCAGTCCAAAAGAAAAATTCAGACATAAGTTCCGGGCGGAGGAGGTGAGTGCCAACTGAGTACTGTCTTAAGACAAGAGGCCTTGCAGGACCGCAAGGCCGAAACCAGTCCTGCGTCTAGAGGCAATGACCAGACTGTAGTGCTTAGTGAAGGTGTGGAGAGATGACCACATGGCCGCCACACAAATCTCTGCAGTGGACACATTCCTGAAAAAGGTGGTAGAGGTAGCAACACTCCGAGTGGAGTGGCCTTTAACCGCCCCCGGAAGGGATTTTTCATGTTTTTGATAAGTGAAGTCGATGCAGTTAGCCAACCACCTAGATATGGTCTGTTTTGAAATGGCCTTACCCTGGCACTGGGGGGCAAAGGCCACAAAGAGCCGATTGGTCTTAAGGACCTCTTTAGTCCAGTTTGTGTAATACCTCAAGATCCGGTCGGTGCACATCTAAGGTGTGCAAAAAATATTCCCCCCTGTTAGAATGCTGGGGATAACAGACCGGCAATTCCACACTCTGAGAGTGGTTTCTGAAACTACCTTTGGAAAGAAGGATGGGTTAGTCCTAAGGACAACTCTGTTCCTATGAAAAATCAAATAGAGTTCCTTGCAGATGAACGCCTGAAGTTCTGAAACCCTTTGAGCCGAAGTGACAGCAACTAAAAACAAAGTCTTCCAAGAAAGGAAGCGCATGTCACAGTTTGAAGGTGGTTCAAAGGGAGGCAAGGTCAGTTTTTCTAACATAAAGTTAAGGTCCCAGGGAGGATAGGGGTTCTGGACTGGAGGTTTTAAATGAAGAATACCTTTCAAAAAAGTTTTGGCGACCTCTAGTTGAGCCAGAGTTTTACACTCCACCAGGAGGTGGTAGGCCGATGATGGAGGAATAACTAAGGCCCGTCTCCGATAAATATACGAGGTACTCCAACACCTGAGCAGACAAGCACGAAAAGGGATCCAAGCTCCCGGCTAGGGCTCAGATTGAAAATCTTTTTCACTTCATGGCCTAGGTGGATCTGGTAGATGGTTTTCTGGCTTCCACCAAGATATGAGCAACCTGGAAGGAAACTCCATAGCGGGAAGCCACTATGTCCACAGGTACCACGCATGAAGGTGGAGAGACTGAAGTCTCAGATGCACCAGGGTGCCCTGCTCCTGTGTCAGAAGGTTGTGGGACAAAGGCAGGAGAATCAAAGGTTCTAGTGCCAGCTGTTGCAACAGTGGGAACGAAATCTGACTGGGCCACAGAGAGGCAATCAGAATCAAATGTGCCCCTTCCTCCTGAAGTTTCACCAGAACCTTCTGAATGAGAGGAAAGGGAGGAAAAGTGTAAAGAAACCCCCCTGTCCAAGAGAGAGACAGTGCATCTCACCAAAAAGCACCATGCCCGGGAACGAGCGAGCAAAAGCTGGGTAGTTTTGCGTTGAATGGGGAGGCGAACAGATCTACATCTGGCTAACCCCATCGAAGAAAGAGGTCTTAGACTACCTCTTACTTTAACTCCCACTCATGCACCCGGGCCACTGATCGACAGACTGTCTGCCAGGACGTTGCTTACACCGGGAATGTGGACTGCTATCAAGAAAAGGCTGTGCTGAATCACCCAGTACCAAACACTCATTGCTTTTCTGCAGAGAGGGTACGAGCAAGTTGCTCCTTGTTTGTTGATATACCAGACTGCTGACATGTTGTCCATCTGGATGAGAAGTGATCTGGTAGGAGAAGTGACTGGAATGCCTGGAGAGCATACAAGACTGCTCTTGTCTCCAGAATGTTGATGTGGAGCAGAAGCTCCTGATCGGACCAAGACCCTTGTGTCTTGTGTTCCCCCAGATGGGCTCCCCAGCCCATGTCCGAGGCATCCGTGGGGAGGATCTGAGTGGTGTTTGGGGATTGAAAGGGAGCTCCCTTCAGGAGATTGGAAAGATCCTGCCACCAGCAGAGATCTTTCTGGAGGCTGTTGGAGATCATGAGTCAGTTCAAGTTGTCCGTCCTCTGGTCCCATTGGACTCGAAGAGACCACTGGGTGACCCTCATATACACCCTGGCCAGGGGGACCATCGAAATGGCTGCTGCCATCAGTCCCAGAAGGTGGAGCACAGCGTATGCTGGGATCCATCGAACCTGGGCCACGAGGGTGGCTTGAGAAACTATATTCTTGGCTCGATCCAATGGCAGAAAGCTTTGCTCTGAACTGTGTCTAGTACTGCTCCAATGAATTGGAGGTGCTGGGAAGGTACTAGCTGGGACTTGGGCAGACTGACTGTGATACCCAGTTGGACAAACAAGTTCAGAGTAAAAGAGAGTGACTCTTTCAGACTGTCTGGAGAGGGTGCTGTGAGGAACCAGTTGTCCAGGTTCAGGAACACGTAAATGCCCTGGAAGCATAGGAAAGCTGCAACCACTGCTAAGCACTTGATGAACACCCGGGGAGCCAAGGAAAGGCCAAAGGGTAGTGCTCAGAATTGAAAATGGTTCTCCTGGAAGGAGAAACAAAGGAAGCGGCGGTGGGCCGGGAGGGTAGGGATATGCAGCTATGCATCCTGCATATCCAGGGAGCACAGCCAAGATTTTGGTTGGAGCAGGGGAAGAAGACCCTGAAGGGTCAGCATGCGAAACCTCTTGTACTCGACGAAGAGGTTGAGTGTGATGAGATCCAGGACCGGTCCCAGATCTCCTGTCTTCTTTGGTACTAGGAAGAAGTGGGAGTAAAATCCCCTTTCTATTTGGTCTTGAGGGACAGGTTCTATGGCCACTTTTTGCAGGAGGGTTTGAATTTCCTGGAAGACTATGGGGATCTGATCCCTTGGATAAAAAGACCAACTCGGAGGGTGAGGGGCAGGGATCTCCGTAAACTCTATCGAATGACCTTGGATGAATTGCAGAACCCATAGATCTGTGGAGGCCGAACCTCCCTCCTACTGGTTCCTCCTTGTCAACTGGAGGTAGCGGGAGGAGGGGATAGGAGTCAGGATGCCAAGGGGAGGGGAGCTTTAGCCCTGGAGGCCGGCTTTGAAAATTTGGCCTGGGGGGTTTGGACTCCAGAACCAGGGGCTCGTCGTTTGCCCTGACACTCTCCCTGGGTCTTATTCCATCGTCTTTGACGGCGTAAAGGCTGCTGCTTCTGGCCCGTCCTGTACATGGAGCGTATGTCCCACAAGGAACATCCACTCTCCTGCAGCCCAGTTATTATATCTTTGGTGTCGCTGTCCAAAAGGACGGAACCCCTAAAAGGGGTGTCCAGGAGGGTAGACTGGACATCCTGTGCCATACCTGCAATCCTGAGCCATGAAAGATGTTGGATGCAGATCCCCGTAGCTACCGCCCTAGCCACTGAGTCTACTGAATCGTACGTTGCTCGAAGAGCATGATGACACAAAGATTTGCCCATACGGACCTTGTCCAGTAACTTGTTTCTGAGCTTCTCATCCTGGACCTCCTGAAGGTTCCTCTCCAGCTCCGAGAGGGAAGCCTTCTGAAAGGCCACCATGTGTGATACACAGTTAAGGGACCGGATGGCACAGGAAGAAGAGGAATAAACCTTCCTGCCAAACTTATCCAATTGCCTTGAATCCTTGTCAGGAGGCAAGGAGTTCAAATGCTTGGGTTGTGCCGACTGGTCATAAGCGGCAGTAATGACCATTGAATCGGCCTTCGGATGAGTCATTTGATGTTGAATCCCTTCCAGGGGATAGTAAGCATGATCAGCCTTTCTGGAATCAGCAGGGATAGAGGAGGGCTGCTGCCAGATGGTGGTGACCAGATCCTGATGAGGACCCTTCCAGGGAGGGATGGGTAGAGGATCTGCAGTGGCCGGATCTAAGTGCTCCGCCAGTCTCATTACGCTGGGGGTCCACTTCTTTAGAAGGCCAGCCTCCTGCTGCATAAATAGTCCTCAGAAGGTCCCTGAAGGAGGGATCTTCTGGGAGGGGCTTAGGGGATTCCTTGGGTGGGACCTCGACTGGAGACTGATGGTCCAAAGGGTTGAAATCGATGTCCGAGTCAGAAGGTTCTGAACCGCTAGGGACAGATGGGTCCTCCCCAGAGGAACTCACTAGTAGAGCACCCGCAGCTCATCTGGAGGGAATCGGTGGGGGAGGAGCCCAAGATAGGGGCATATCACCCACCAGATGCCGTAACTCCGAGATAAGCTGAGTCCTGGCATCCTGTCACCAAGCTGGGATCGTATCAAGATCAATCGGCGGTGGAGGAGGCTGGTAGCCTGGGTAATGCGGGTGTTGCCAAGGGGGATACTGGAATCCTGACAATCCCGGGTTGTAGCCATAGGAAGGGTACCCAGGGTATCCCGGTGTTGGCGGCACAGGTCTTGGCATCGGGTAATGAGGTGCCGACGGAGGGCCGCCCGGCAGTGGAAATTGGGGGTCTGGCTCCAGAAAACTGCCTGGAGGTTCTACAGGACCTATCAGGGGGGTGCCTGAGGGCCAAAGGTGGTGTGAGATCTGGGAGGGCCCCTGAAGGTCTAGAGGGTGGAGGCTCCATAATAGGATCCCGGGCCAGCGATGGACTCCTGTCTGGAGGCAGCAAAAGACCAGGCGATGGGGGTAACTCAGGTAGAGACCCCAGCAAAAGGTCCAAAAATGATTCTGATGGAAGAGACAAAGCAGGATCAGGTGGCGAATCCCTGGGATGAAGGACCCGAAGGGATGAAGGGTCTCCAGGCAGCACGCTCAAGCTGGCGTCAGGGGCCTCATGGGTGAGACTGAGGGTCCGCGCGGACGACAGAAGATCTATTGCCCGACTTATCGGATCTGTGAACATCCAGAGTGTGAAGGAGAGCTTCTCTATTAGAGGGAGAAGAAAAATAAACCGGAAGGTCAACCGACTGGTTGAGGGTCAACACTGAGACCACCTTAGGAAGGAACTTAGGATTCGTTCTGAGGGAAACCCTTTCCCTGTGGAAAATTAAATACGGCTCTTTACACATCAGAGCCTGGAGCTCGGAAACTCTGAGCTGAAGTAACAGCAACTAAAAAACAAACCTTCCAGGAAAGATAACGCAGCTCACAGTCAGCTGCAGGTTCCAAAGGTGGAAGAGTAAGCTTGTCCAACACAAACAGGAGGTCCCAGGGGGGTAGGATCCCTAATGGGAGGTCTCATGTAGAATTCCCCTAAAAAAGGTGTGGGCCACATCCAATTGTGCCAGGGTTTTGTGCCTCAAAAGGGTGTGATATGCAGAAATGGACCACATGTGCACCTTTAAGGAGGAGTAGCTCAAGCCTTGTTGGTATAAGGAGAGGAGATACTGCAATGCTGAGTTCACCGGACAGGTAAGGGAATCCAGACAGTGAGACGATGCCCATAAGCAGAAGTGCTTCCACTTCATAGCGTAAGTGGAGCGAGTAGAGGGCTTCCTCGCCAAAACGAGGACGTCTGCCAACTCTTGGGAGACCCCGTACCTGGACTTTGCTACGTCTGAAGGAGCCAATCATGAAGATGCAAAGACCTGAGATTGGGATGGACCAGCGAGCCCTGATCCTGGGACAGCAACTGCGAGCATATTGGCAGTGGGATTGGAGGTTCTGTGGATAGCTGCTGAAGTAGTGGGAACCAAATCTGCCAAGGCCACAGAGGGGCGATTAGAATCATCCGAGCCCCTTCGGCCTGTAACTTCAAGAGAACTCTCTGGACGAGAGGAAAGGCATAAAGAAACCTCCCTACCCAACAAAGGGACAACGCATCTGGCCAGAAAACACCAGATGCGGGCTCTCGTAAGCAGAAATTTGGCAGTTTGGCATTGCGTGGTGATGCAAAGAGGTCCAGCTCTAAACGACCCCATGTGTCAAAGAGCTGGTCTGCTACAGATTGCAGTAGCTCTCACTCATACGCCTTGGACTGAGACCTGCTTAGGCTGTTGGCCCAGTCGTTTAGGATGCCTAGAATGTGCACTGTGGATACAGAAATGTGCCGCTTTAGTGTTCAGTACCAGACTCTCATCGCCTCCCTGCACAGGGGGTAAGAGTGAGCAACCCCTTGCTTGTTGATATAGAAGATGACTGCCATGTTGTCCATCTGAACAAGAGAGCCTGGGACGAGGTCCTCTTGAAAGGCATGTAGCGCAGTGAGGACCGCTCGCATTTCCGAGACATTGATGTGGAGGTCGCGCTCCATGGGGGTTCAGACACCCTGCGTTTGGCAGGCCCCCAGGTGCACCCCCAACCCATAGAAACATAGAATTTGATGGCAGATAAGGACCACTTGGCCCACCCAGTCTGCCCATTTCCCTACCTGATGGATAAGCTGCAGATTCTAGTTAATCAATAGCTTACTTCCTCCTGCCCCCCACTAGAATTGCCTTATGCCTGTCCCATGCATTCTTGAATTCTCCCACTGTTCCTGACTCCACAACCTCCTCAGGAAGGCTGTTCCATGCATCTACAACTCTCTCTGTGAAAAAAATACTTTATAATATTAACTCTGAGCCATTCCCCCTCTATCTTCAAATTGTGCCCCCTTGTTCTTGCACATCTCTTCTTCTGAAAGATACTAACCTCTTGTACCTTGTTAATTCCCTTGAGATACTTGAACGTTTCTATCATGTCCCCTCTCTCCCTCCTTTCCTCAAGGGTGTACATATTAAGCTGCTTTAGTCTCTCCTCGTATGTCTTCTGGTGCAGACCTTGCACCATTTTGGTTGCCCCCCTCTGAAGAGCCTCCACTCTGTCTATGTCTTTGCGGAGATGGGGTCTCCAGAATTGCACGCAGTACTCCAGATGGGGTCTCACTAACTGTCTGTAGAGAGGGATAACAACTTCCTGTTTTCTACTGTTGATGCCTCTCCCTATGCATCCCAGCATCCCCCCAGCCCGCCTTACTGCTTTCTCACATTGCTTGCCCACCTTTAGGTCATTTGATATAATTACTCCTAGGTCTCTTTTGATTTTTGTTATTAACTCACCCCCCATTGTGTACTCTTCCCCTTGGTTTTTGTTTCCCAGATGCATTACCTTAAACTTATTTGCATTGAATCTGAGCTGCCACGTAGTTGACCATTCCTCCAACCTTGCCAAGTCGCTTTTCATTCTTTCCACCCCATCTTGTGCATCAACCCTGTTGCAGATCTTTGTGTCATCTGCAAAGAGGCATACCTTTCCTTCCAGGTGCTCTCCAATGTCACTTATAAAGATATTAAAGTGGACCGGTCCCAGTACCGAACCCTGCGGTACCCCGCTAGTTACCCTCCTTTCTTCACTGTGGACTCCATTTACTATTACCCTTTGAGTCCTGTTGTCCAGACAGTTTTTCATCCAGGCTACCACCTTAGGACCCACTTCAAGGCTGGCTAACTTGTATATTAATCTTTTATGTGTGATTGTGTCGAATGCCTTGCTAAAATCTAGGTAGGCCATATCCACAGCCCCTTCCTGGTCTATTACTTTGGTCACCCAGTCAGAGAAATCTATTAGGTTCGTCTGACATGACCATCCTGCTGTGAAACCATGCTGCCTTGGGTCCTGTGCCCCACTGGCCTGTAGGTACTCAACAATTAATTCCTTCAGAAGTGATTCCATCATTTTCCCTACCACTGAAGTCAAACTAACTGGTCTGCAGTTTCCTGCCTCTGCCCTGCTCCCACATGTGAAGTGGAATCACATTTGCCCTCCTCCAGTCCTCAGGTACCACTCCATCCTCCCATGATTTGTTAAAGAGAGTAGTCAGTGGTGTTACTAGTTCTACCCTTAGTTCTTTTAGTATTCTTGGGTGAATCCCATCAGGGTCCATTGCTTTGTCCACCCTCAGTTTCAAGAGTTCTTTCAAAACCCTTTCTTCTGTGAATGGACTGGAATTGACCCCCCTATTCAGAGTTTCTCCCTTGTTTGGTTTAGGCACCTCCCCCTCCTCATCTGTTGTGAATACTGAGCAGAAATATTCGTTCAGTATCCCTGCTTTTTCACTGTCACCCTCTGCCCACATTCCCTCCCCTTTATTAAGTCTCTGTATCCCTCCCTTGGTCTTTCTTAGCTCCCTAATGTACCTATAAAAGGTTTTATCCCCCTTCTTAACAGAGTTGGCTATCTTTTCCTCAGTTTGTGCCTTTGCTATTCTGACTGCCTTCCCTGCCTCCTTCTGCTTTAACTGATAAAGTTCTCTGTCCTGCTCCTTCTGTGTTTCCTTCTATTTCCTGAATGCTACCATTTTCTCCTTAACCATCCCTGCCACCTCTTTTGAGAACCATAGTGGTATTTTCCTTCTTTTTATCGATTTGCTTCACACAAAGGCTTGTTGCCTCTGCAATGGCTGTTTTGATTATTCCCCATTGTTCCTCCACCCTTCTTCTTGCCCATTTGCTAGTGCTTTTCTAAGGCACTCTCTCATTTTCCTGAAGTCCAATACTCTTGTTTTTGTATGGCTTGACTCTATGGCTGTGTTTATTGTGAACCATACTGTTTGGTGGTCACTTATTCCCAGATGGCTACCCACTTCTAAATCTGAGATCCTTTCTCCTTCCCCATTTGAGAGTACCAGGTCTAAGATTGCTCCCTCCCAAGTGGGTTCCAACCCTAGCTGTCTGAGGCATGCCCCCTGTAGGGCATCAAGAATGACCCTGCTCTTGGATGTGCCTGCAGCAAAGGTACTCCAGTTAACATTTGGCATATTCAGGTCCCCCATCAACAATATATCTCCTTTTTCTGCCATTTTAAGGATGCCTTCTATGATTTCCTTGTCCATTTCCTCCCCGAGATGGGGGTCTGTACACAACCCCCATGCGGATTGTGGTGCCATTTGCTGTCTCCAGGGTGACCCATAGTGACTCATCAACTTCCTGTTTACTCTTTAGTTCTGTTGCTTTAATCCCTTCCCTTACATAGCGAGGTACTCCTCCTCTTTTACACACCCTGTCCCTCCTGTAGAGTTTGTATCCTGGTATGTTGACTTCCCATTCATGGTTCTCTGTGTACCATGTTTCAGTGACTGCCACAATATCCAGGCATTCCTCTTCCATCAAGGCCACTAGTTCAGGGAGCTTGTTGCACAGACTGCAGGCATTGGTACTCATCAACTTCCATTTATTTTTATGGCCTTACCCCCTTTTTAGCCCCATCCATGTCCTTAACACCTTTTTCTGCATTTATCCCTGTCCTGCTCCCTACTGACTTCTCTGCCTTGGTGTTTACCTCTCTAAGTACTGCACATTGTGGAGGGAGGCTGGGATTTCCCTGCTCCTTTTCAGTGCCTCCCCCTTGGATAGTTTAAATGCTTGCCAATGAAGCATTTAAACCTGTCACCTAGGATCTTGGATCTCTCCCCGGACAGATGCAAACCATCACGCCAGTATAAGCCTGCATCCTTCCAGGTGGCTCCCCAGTCCCCAATGAAGCTAAAACCCTGAGCTCCACACCAGTTTTTCAACCATTCATTGAATCCCATGGTGCGGAATACCCTAGCATCATCCTTGCCATAGACAGGCAGCACCTCCGAGTAGGTTATCGTACATGCTACTTGTCTAAGGCCTCTCCCGAACTCCACAAACTCCTCTTGCACCACTCTGATCCCATTTACAGACAGGTCATTTGTCCCTAGGTGGACAATGACATCCAGCTCCCTTCCTCGTGCAGCTGCTCCCGCGATCCTGAGGATTCACTTCCTGTCCCTCCAAGTCATGGCGCCAGGCAGGCACCTTACCTCCCTATCCCCTTCCTCCCCTATGTCTACCCCTAATGATTGAGTCCCCCAGCAGGAGTGGTTTCCTTCCCCTGTAGGGTCTCGTGCCACCCTCCTGTGGGTCTCCTTTATGGAGGTTCCCAGCATCCTCCTTGGTCTCCACTGCAGGTGCCTCCATAGAGGAACCACTCTTTGCCAGAACAGCATATGAGTTGTGGAGAGCTACAACTGGAGGGACGCACCTCTCTTCCACCACCCTCTCCCTCTTTGAGCCTACCTTGGTCCAACCGCTCTTCTTTCTTGGCAACCTCTGAGGCAACAGTGGTGGCTCTGGTGGTCCCTGGGTGTGGGAAGAGGTTTCACAAATCCTAGCCAGGTTGGACTGGAAACAGGCAACCTCCTCCCTCAGACCAGAGAGGTGCCTGCAAACAGGGCAGCCTCCAGAATGTCTCCCGGAACACTGCTGCTCCACAGCCATTGCACTGCACCACTCCCATCTTGACTTATTACTTATTTTGTGTCCCCGCTCCTCTTGCTTTGTATGCTTATTGTCTGCTCCATGTATTTTTACACTTACTTTCCTACTGCCTATGTGCCCTTACAACTCTCACCCTTCCTGTTCTGGGCAATTAGTCAAACATCTGTAGTTCTGGACTTCTGTTTGTTGCTCTGCAACAAGTTCTCTTCTACCAGAAAGAGCCGGAAGATGTAATTGGAGACAGGTGCTTTTGTACACCTAAGCTGCTAAGCCACATCACCAATTAGATTCACTCTCTGCTCTCAGTAAATTAAGCTGATACTGCCCCTTCCACAGAAAAACACTTTTTTTTTTTAACACTTAAATGAGATCCCCTTCTTTTAATAAAGTATCTGTTTGCTTAATCCAAACAGGTACTACTCCTGCTGAGACAGAAGTGATTAATTAGTAAAAAAAATCTGTAGTTCTGGACTTCTGTTTCATGCTTTGCAACCAGTTCTCTTCTGACAGAAACAGCCAAGGCATCCATTGTTAGTCTGATTTGGGGCTCCGGACGGAAAGGGACCCCTTTTTCTAAATTTAGAGGGTCCAACCACCAAAGAAGTGTCCTCTTTACTGGCTCTGTGACCCTGACCATGTGATTCAGGTCATCTGAGCATTGATCCCACTGCACCCTGAGCATCCATTGTGGGATTCTCATGTGGAGGTGGGCCAGAGGAATGGACACCGCCATGTGCCCCAAAAGTCTGAGGAATGTCTAGGGAGCAGAGCCAGTCTCCCTGATACAGCAGAGGAAGCAGACCTGGAAGAGTCACCATCCGGAACCTGCTGTATTCTATAAAATAGTTTAAAGAACTGGCCCACTCTCCATCACAAACTTGCCTACCCTGTTGCCTGCCTAGCTTTCAAGTTTGTTTGCCTAAGTTCCCCTCCTCATCTCAGAGGACTTCTTTCCCCCAGAACTCATACCAGAACCTTGCGATCAACTGCAAGTCACCCTCTCATTATCCCTAGAACGCGCTCAAACCCTGGCAAACGCTCATTCAGATTTGCTGCCCCTCACCTATGGAACTCCCTACCACCTCGCTTGACTAACTCACCCACCCTCTCCCAGTTCAAAAATGGTCTGAAAGTACATCTTCTCAATCTCAGTCTATGCGGATGTAACCGTTAACCCCCCTGACCAGTCCCCTGGCCCGCTGCACTGCTCTGTACTCTCCCTTTGAATTGACATGTAACACTAAATGTGGACTCTGATTACTGGCGGAACCTATGTACATACTGTATAATATGTGAGGTCTAAACACTCTGTCTATACATGGAGCCTATATGAGAACCCCTCTGCTACCCTTATATAAATATTATCACTGTACTATGGTGTTACCTATGAGAACCCTTCTGTTACCCTTGTATAAATATTATCACTGTTCTATGGTGTTACAAATGTAACTAATTGTATCTATCATTTTGTTGTGTCCTTTCTGTAACTAATTCCAGGTCACCCCTGGAAAAGGGACCATTGGTCTCAGTGGGCTTACCCGGTAAACAAAATCTAAATAAATAAATAAATAGGTCCAGAATGGGATGAAGGTCTTGGGTCTTCCATGGGACCAGGAAGAAATGGGAGTAATACCCTTCGCTCTGCTGCTGCAGAGGGACTATTGCCCTTTTCCACAAGAGGGCCTGAATCTCTCCTTCTATGAGTGGAATTTGAGAAGGAGGGTATCTTGAGGACCTTGGTGGAGTGTCTGGGGGGGATCTTGGTGAACTCCAGCGTATGTCTCCTCCTTATAATATTGAGGAACCACTGGTCTGCAGTGATAGAGCTCCATGCCTTCAGATGAAGGGAGAAGCGACCCCCTACTGCCTCCCCTGGAACCTCCTCTGGAGCGCGGGGGTCAGGAGGGAGTCATTGAGCAGAGCCGGGAGTGGGCAGAGAGGGTTGGGAGGACTTGGGGCCATGAAAAGGAGCACCTCCAGGCTGCTGGTTGCCAGCTCTCCTTTTAAAGCCACCTCTCTGGCCTTATTGGTTGCCATGGGCTTGGGCACCTGAAGGATTCTGAAATGGCTGTTTCCTCACCTTCCTCTGTACATCTGACAGACAGACCAGATGGATTTCCCTGACTCCTGGAGACGAGAGATGAATGACTGTCTCCTGCCTGAACAAGACGGAACCCTGGAACGAGAGATCCCGGATTCCAGACTGCAGATCTTGGTGAAAGCTGGAGACTCTCAACCAAGTGTGGCACCAGAGACAGACCCCTAACATTGCCGCTCTGGCCGCCCTGTCTGCAGTGTCATATGAAGCATGGAGAACATGTGTGCCTACATCTGAGCCTGACTTAAGGACATCCAGAATCTCAGTCTTTTGTGCAGAGTCTGGCAAGGCATTAACAAGCTCCTGTCCCCGTTTCCAGAGCGCATTCTGGTACTGAACCATATGAGTCAGGAAATTAAGGGACCTAATGGAGTAGGTGGAGGCAGAATACACCTTCTTGCCCACCTGGTCCAAATAGCAAGACTCTGGGTCAGGAGGCTGGGAGCTAAGATGTTTTGGCTGCTTAGACTTATGAGCAGCCGCGATCACAGAGGAATCCGCCTGAGCGTGCTCTGCCAGAAAAGGCTCATCCCTCGGGGCCCTGTACAGCCTTGTCTGACATTTTAGGAACTGCCAGGACTGAAGCTGGACACTTCCAGGTAATTCTGGTAAGATCCTGGAAGGTGTCCACTAAAGGAAGCACCACGAGAGGTTTGGGCTCCTTTTGCCTCAGGTACTTGGCTAGTCAACGGCGTTCTGGATCCAGGTCTTCTATATCCCATTCATTGGAGGCCTGGATGTGCCTCATGACGTTCATAAAGGTTGGATCATCAGGAGGTGAGCGGGGCTGGTCCTTTTCTCTGGGGAACCCCCGATCCCCAAGGGGGGGAGAAGAAGTGGAAGAGGACGACTGGCTGCTAGGTGAAGAGTAGCCAGACCTGCCCCTATGACTGGCCCCACTCGAGCGTCGGTAACTTTCTGACAGACGTTGGTCACAAGACCGACCGAGCGATGATGGGCATCGGTCCGTGGACCAACGGGAGCGGGCCCGCCCATTGGAACGGGAATGGCTCCTAAGGTGAGACCTGGACCGACGTTTGCTACCTGACCTCAGTGAGCACCGGTGTCGGTCAATGGACCAAGATCAGGAATGGGCCCTGGAGGGTGAGTGAGGTGGCGGCCTCTTGGGGGTCTTCTTAGGTGAAGGAACACTCTCTGGTTGTGGTTTGCCTGATGGAGCCAGCTTCGGGGGGGGGTCTTTTTCTGGACTTGACTCCACCAAAAAGAAGAGTTCCTGCAGCTCCTCATTGGAAAAAAAAAATGAGGCTGCCTTCCCTGGAAAGGGGACTTCTGAAGTGTTCGGCAGCCCCGAGGGGGAGCCTCCTGGAGAGCCCGAGTGGAGGAGGACTTGGGAGACGCAGACGCTGCCCCTTCATCAGTAGCATCAGTTTCCTTTGCCCCTTCTACCGGCGTTGGTACTGGGACTAACAATGGTTTCTCGTGGGGGGGCGTGCTGGAGTGTCCTCTGATTCCAGAGGCTTACCTTTATCGTGTGAAGCCGGGACCTTGGTGGGCAGTGCTGTAGCTTGTCCCCTGAGGTCTTAGGGGTGACTCTCAGCGGCATCACCTTGGGCTTAGCAGGCTTCTCCCCAGACGTACCTGCTTTAGCCCGCTTTTTTTTGCAGGAGCAGAATTCTTCTTGGAGTGCAGCTCTCCAGATCCAGAAGAAGAACGGGGCTTTTTAAGGGAGGACCGAGAACAAGACCTGGACCGGTGGCGGGACCGAATACGATCCTTGTCCCGGGACTGCTTGGATTTCTCCTTATGTTTGGCCTTCTCCCCGGGGTGCAGGTCCATCTTCTGTTCCAACAGGTATGCCTTGAGAGCCTTCAAATGGTGGATCCTGGTCCTGCTTGTGAAGCCCTGGCAGGTGGAGCAGGCCACAGTGTTGTGGTTAGGCCCCAGGCAGAAGACACACTTAGTGTGGCCGTCCTTCGATGGCATCTGATGGACGCAACTGCACTTGTTCCAATGGGATCCCGAGGAAGAGACCGATGATGGGGACGACATGTATCGGTACGGAAAAAACGTCGAAGAATAGAGAAAAATATGAGGAAAAAAATGACAAAAAACGAAGTTTTGCTGGCAAACTAAGATCTTCTCCAACATGAGCGGGTCGCAGTGGGAAAAGTGGGGTGGAGCTGGGTCCACCCCCCCTTTATATCATGGCCGATGTCAGGGGCGGTCTCCGCTGGCAGAGTTTTCCAGTGGGTCCTAATGCCTGCAGCATTAATCCTAATGGTTATAGCCTGCTGCAAGAGCTCCCACTCAAAATTTACTATTACAGGGGGATCCGTATGGTTTCCTGACATCCATTTGCCTGACAGAAAGTTGCCCGGCACCCATTTACTGTCAGGTTCATTTTTATTGACAATTAAAATCCTGCAATGCACTTTGCCGACAAGAGCATACACTAGCAAGCTACCAAACAACTGTAGGCTAGGTAACGAAACAACAGCAAGTTGTATAACCCCCTGAACATGGTTATTAGACTGTCTGTAGCTTAAGTCCTTTTGAGGTAGAATAGACCGTCAGTTAATGTTTTTATTTTGCACTATCCAAGCTTTGCCACTGATTAGGAGACATTACTGCGTGCTTGCATACTATTAGTGCTCATGGTATTTATGATCTTTGATAGACTTGCAATTATTAAAAGAATTTCAGCAGCTCATTTGTATCTATTGGGACTGAACTAGCAAAATAATTTGGCACAATCGGAAACAACATAACGTATATTTAAGAGCTCCCATCATCAACCTTATACTCATTTAGCAGATTTACTAATATAACAGTGACATGTGTCCTCAGGGATTTCCTGGTGCTAAATCCCAGCACATCCACTGGACTAGATGAGTTCAGTGTAAAATCTCTAGATTAGATAAATTCATTGACGCTGTGGATATTGCTTGGATTGCTTTGAGGTCTGAAGCTTAGCTGCATATTAACTCAGGCTGTGCTTCAGAACCTCTACCATGATCAACAATGCAAATGCATTGTTTTTGGCATTAGACTTTCTTCTACTGTGCTAGTGCAGAAGCTAAAGTGTCTGTGGGGAAACCAGCACTCAGTAAACATACCTAGTCGGGCAACCGCAATTCGGGAAAACAGGGGCAGGGAAAAGTGCATCGGGAAAGTAGCAGTCGGGCAATCATACCAGACCCATTACAGGTGAGTAACCTGTGTTTCTAGGGATGTGGGTATGTTCTTATCCACACTTCTGGGCAGACTCCTAGCACTTCTCCGGGAGAAGGGAGGCAAGGTGCACACTTCCTACTTAGGGAATAGAGACTGGAGAACTGAAGCCCCAAAACCAGCATCCCAGTGTGACTCTAGGTCAATGTGGTAATGGGAAATGAAGGAGTTTGCTGACTTCCAGGTAGCAGCACTGCAGATATCCAGGATAGGGACGTCCCTAGAAGCAGCCACCAATGCAGCAGTATGGCAGGTGGAATGATCCCCAAGCCCTACGGGAGGCTCCCTATCTGCCAATATATAGCCGAGATCAATGCACAATGTAATCCATCTGCCAATCATCGGCTTGGCTGCAGGTCTTCCAGGTGCAACTTCAGCGTAGGCAACAAACAGCTGGCAAACCTCTCCCCGAACTCCGGCCATGCGCTCTTTATCAGAGAGCGCACTTCTCAGGTCCAAAGTATGGAGCCTGAACTCTGACTCAGAGGTGTGCTTGGGGTAATACACCAGCAGAGTCATCACCTGGTTCACGAGAAACTCTGACACAACCTTCGGAAGGAACTTCGGGTTGGGTCACAGGACAACCTTGTCCTGGTGGAAGACCAGATAGGGAGACTCAACAGAGAGCACCTGGAGTTCCCCAATCCTTCTGGCTGACGTGATAGCCACCAGGAAGGTGGTCTTCCACGACAGGTGACATCTCACTCCTGTGCATTGGTTCAAATGGCTTGCCCATGAGCTTTGCCAGTACCAGCAGCAGATCCCACAAAAGTGGTGGTTCACGCACCAGAGGGGAAATATAGTTGTGGCCTTTGAAGAAACGCCAGACCACCTTCTCCTGTGCTGTCTGCTGACCAGCCTGTGCCCAGTAAGCAGAGATGGCTGCCAGGTGCATCTTAAGGGTCGTAGACCACAGACCCCCTTTGGAGAGAGAGACCAAAGGTAGTCGAGAATGGTAGTCACCGGACAGGACAAAGGGTCCAGGTCCTTGCCCTGACACCAAATGGAGAATCTCTTCCACTTGGAGACATAGCACTTCATGGTCGATTCCTTCCTAGATGACTCAACTACAGTGAGTATATCTTTGGAGAGACCCAAAGCCTGGAACTCTAGCCCTCAGGAACCAGGCTGTCAGGTGCAGGGACTAAAGGTTCAGGTGGAGGACCTTCCCCTGACTGACAGAGCAGGTCTGGGTGTGCTGTAAGACATCTCAGGAGCCTGATGCTATCAGGGCACCAAAACTGGTGGGGCCAGTCAGGGGCCACCAGGATCACCTGTGCCTTGTCCCTCCTCACCTTGAGGAACAAGGGAAGCGGAGGGAAGGCATAAAAGAGGCCTGGGGTCCACAGCCTTGAGAAGGCATCCCCCTGCAGTGAGCCCTGCTGAGGGAGACTAGCACAAAGCCTCAGTTTTGCATTCTCCCTGGAGAACAGGTCCACCCAAGGGGTGCCCCACTGGGAGAACAGGCTGTGTACTACCTCTCTGGATGGAGAGACCACTCGTGGGATGCCTCGCCCACACAGCAGAGGGCATCTGCCTGCTGATTTGAGGCTCCTGCCACATGAATGGCTAGAAGATCCACCTCCAGTTGACTCATGAGGGTCCAGATACAGAAAGCTTCCCTGCACAGAGGCCGGAAGTGCATGCTACCCAGTTTGTTGAGATAGTACATAGTCGTGGTGTTGTCCATCTGGACCTGAATCACTTGACCATGAAGGAACAGAGCAAATGCAGTCAGCGCCAGCTGAACTGCCCGGAGCTCCAGCAGGTTGATGTGGCATCTGGATTCCTCGGTGATCCAGAGCCCATGGACTCTGTGGTCCCCATGTGGGCACCCCAGCCCGTGAGAGCAGGATTAGTCATCAAGGTGACCATCGGCTTGGTGGGATCCCTTCCTGCAGATGCTCTGGGAAGGTCCACCATTGGCGAGCATCCCACATCTTCTTGGTTACAGTAACCAGCTGGTCGAAATAACCTAGTCGCTGAGTCCACTGGCTGGGCTGCTCCCACTGAAGGGGTGCAGGCCGCCATGTACCACAGAAGTCGCAAGAAGTCCTGGGCAGAGCGCAACTACCCAACCAGAAATGATAGGACAAAGAAGAAGAGACCCTCCGCCCTGTCCGTCAGGAGCCTGGCTCTGGCTCAGCAACAGTCGAGCTCTGCCCTGATGAAGCAAATCACCTGCGAAGGCACGAGTTCCGACCTGGCCTCATTGACCAGGAGGCCAAGGTCGATGCAGGTCTAGAGGGAACCCCTATGAGCCAATCACCCAGATACGGGTAGACCCTGACCCCTCAACGCTGAAGATGGGCCACCACCACTGCAATGCATTTGGTGAAGACCTTGGGGGTCGATGACAGGCCATACAGCATGGCTTGGAACTCATAGAGGGTTTCCTCTGCTTGGAAGTTTAGGACCCTTCGGTGAGAAGGACGGATAGGGACATGGAAGAACGCATCCTGCAGATCCAGTGAGCAAAACCACATGTTCTGCTTGAGAAATGGTATGATCTGAGACAGAGTTACCATCCTGAAGGTGCAAGACCTGAGAAACTTGTTCAGGTCGTGCAGATCTAGAATGGGGCACCAGACCCCTGTCCATTTCAGGACCAGGAAGTACCTGGAAACAAACCCTGGGTTGACAGAGGGATCCATGACTCTGACCATTACCTCTTTGTCTCGGAGAGCTGACCAAGTGTCCATGGATACCTTCTCCTCCCATGGGGCGTGGGCTCATCTTGGTGGGTACTACTCGAATTCCAGAGGCAGACCCTGGCTGACCACTTCAATTACCAACCTGTCCATTGTGACAGAGGACCAGGCAGAAAGGAAGTGGCAGAGCTGGTCCCCCAAAGAGGAACTCAGAGTAGGCATGACAGGCATGGGGTGGTCACCCCACCCTGTCACTAAGCAGGCTTGGATGAGAAGGATCTGGCTGCAGGACCGCTGGGACCCTTCTGACTTGGACTGAGGGCACCAAGATTGAGCCTGCTGCTGCCCCGATTACTACTGGGGCTGCCTGGCCACAGGGGCAGAACACCGAAAGGGCTTCTGCTTCTGGAAACCCTGAGATTCCTTCTGGGCGGAGGCAACGGAGTCTAAGGTGGCACTGGACTTCTTGATGCACTGGAGGTGACCACCAACTCCTGAACCAAACAAGTCAGTGCACAGGAAGGGAACACCCACCAGTTTGTGCCGAGTGTCCGCCGTAAAGGTCGAGACCCTCAGCCAGGCCCTGCAGTGCATGGCGACCGTGGCCATCACCGAATGGGCACAAGAATCCCCAATGTCCAGAGCCATCTGGAGTTGCTGTTTTGCCACAATCCGACCATGATCAAGGACCTACTTGACTGTAGTCTGAAGGTCCGCGGCTAGATGAGGAAGCACCTCATCTAGAGAGCCCAGGAGGGCATGGGAGAAGTGTGCCATGATGACAGCAGAGTTCGCCTGACAGAGACGTCCAGTTTTCTGGACTCTTTGTCCAAAGGTCTATCAGTGTCTCCTGAATTGCCCGAGCACCGAAACACAGATTCAGTCACCAATCCCCCAGCTGAGGGTTGCTCTCTGATCCCCGAAAGGTATACTTGTGGGCCATCTGGGCCAATGGCACGGGGCAGGAGACAGGGTGCTGCCAAAGCTCCAGAGCCAGGCCAACAATGGCTTCAGCTACTGGGAAGGCCTCTGTCAGAGAATCTCCTTTTGTCAGAATATCTGTTAAGGGATATAGAGCCTGTTTCTGGACAGGCTCAAGTTTCATCCCCATGGATTCAGAGATGACAGAGAATGCCCATGAAGGTCATGGGACCTTCAACCATTGAGAGACTCCCCACTGAAGCTTCGAACTGATGAGAGTGCAAGGAGGAGTACTCGGAGTCCGAATAGATCGGCCAACCACCTGAGTCACTTTCAACCCGCTGCGGACAGTCAGGAGTAAGGGTGACTGACCACCTATGCGGGAGGCCCTTAGTGGGTCAAGACTCCTTAACAGGAACCCCAGAGGGAGGCTGTTTAGGTGGTGGTCCCAACACAATCAGCAGAGAGGCTGGTTTCAGCCGAGCCAGGAGGGCCTTCACCAGCTCCACGGACGAAGGGACGGTGTTGACTGGCTCCAAGGGAGTTTGCGTCAGCCTAGAGGGTGACAGCCATGTGATGGCAGGTGTGGAAGCCTGGTTCGACTTCAGACTGGCAAACACCAACTGCTGCCATAGGAGATCCTCGTAGTGTCGATGCAACTTGCACCGAAACCTCTCCTCTTCCGAGGAGGACGTGGATGAACAGCAGCGGTGCCACTTCTAGGAATGCCCAGAATGGAGTCTGTGAGTTCTCCTCGACCTTGACCGTTGGGGGGGGCACTCAGAAAGAGCTCGGGAAACCCATAGCTCCTCCAGGCAAGGGACCTCTAGGAGGTTCCCAGCAAGCTGGGTTTCCTCCTTGGTAGGTCCAATCAGGACCAGAGTCCTGAACAAGCAACTGTCGGCCTCATCTAGTGAAAATGGGGTCGATGTTCCATGTCTTAGCTGGTTGACCTGATGGGGCCACTGTGAAGCCAAAGCCGCAATTTCAACCGAAGTTGAAACAGGAGATTCCTGAGAATGAGACCGCTCTCAATCACAAGAATGCTGTCGACGAGATTTTTCTCTCGACTCCTTGGATTCTTTTTTACAGGAATGGGAGCTGTACAAAGCCAACGGGCCCTCCACCTTGGTCGGGAGAGACTGGCACAACTCCTTGAAGGAGCCTGAAAAGGTAGAGCCCAGTTTGAGCGGCATGAAGAGGACTGACTGGCAGCCCGAGCCACCACCTCCTCCTCGAAAGCCTTCATTTGCTCAAGTTGATCAGTGGACCCTGCAGCTGTGGAGACCGCCCAATGGGTCTCTTTCAATTTCACCAGAGGGTTCCATTTTTCCAGTCGACCAAGCGGTAAGCGTGCGAGGCGATCGGCCAACACATTCGTCTGGAACAAGTGATGAAAGTTGCAGGCCTGGGTATCGTGATTGTGGCCCAGGCAATAGACGCATGTGGCATGCGGGTCAGTGCAAGACATATACTGCCCGCAAGGGCACTGGTGGAACCCAGGCAATGACTTGTCCTCCATCATGGTCGCGATTGTAAAACAATGCGAAAAAACTCTAATATGTTTAGGTAAATAATCTGAGGATTAAGCGCCAGGGCCTACTCAACGTGGAAGTGATAAGGAGGAAACCTGAATCTTCCAGCAGAAAGGAAGATCTGGTGTCAAAGGGAAGATCCGAGGGTTATACCACCCGGGTGGGTGGGAGGAGCCAGCTTTTAGACCTTCCAGCTACATTTTTAAGGGAAAGGACATGTCAAGAAGTGTGAATAAGAACATCATATCCACATCCCTATAAACAGTTATACCAACAGGTTTTCAACAATGTATGAACAGCTACAGTGGAGTGCCCCTTCAGGTTCCATCAATGGAGGAAGCTCAGAATACAGTAAGATTCCCTTGGAAGAAACAAGATTACTATGGTAACTTTTTTTTTTCCAAACCCCAGGAAATCTTACTGTATTCCGAATAATGTAGACTACACAAGCAGTATCTTTGGAGGTGTGTACAGAACCTACTTAGGGAATAGGCTCTGCAGTACTGCTGTGCCAAACCTGGCATCACTCCTGGCCTGCGTATCCAAGCAGTAGTGTTTGGTAAGTGTGGAGAGTTTTCCAGGTAGCTGCTTCGCAGATTTCTAGCAGGGGGATGTCCCTAGCAGCTGCTATGGAGGCAGCTGTCCCCCTGGTAGAGTGGGCCCTGAGCCCCATAGGTGGTTACTTGCCCACCTTGTTGTAGCAGAACTGATTGCAGGCTACAATCCAGCGTGCAACAGATCTCTTTGTAGCTGGTTTTCCTTTACCCACTTCTCCATAGGTTAGGAAGAACTGAATACGGTCCTGCCTGTGACCCTTTGTGTGGTTTAGATAGTAGCTGATAGCTCTTTTAACATCCAGGCTATGCAGCCTATATTCCTATGAAGTGGAATGGTCAGTGAAAAAGACAGGCAATGTAATGGACTGGTTGAGGTGGAATTCAGAAACCACATTGGGAAGAAACGTCCTATTCATCCTGAGGACAACCTTGTCCCTATGGACTGCAATATAGTCAGGTTCTGTAGAGAGCTTGGAGCTCACTAATCCTCCTGGCAGAGGTAACTGCCACTAGGATAGTAATTCTGGTTGATTTTGCTGAGGGCATCTGCCAGAACATTGTCCTTCCCTGGGAGGTGTACTGCTGAGAGAGATCTCCCCAAGGAATATGTCAAGCTCCAGATTAGCCTTTGTGCACAGTGGTGTCGATTTTGTGCCTCCCGATTTGTTTATGTAGTACATGGTGGTTGTATTGTCTGCCCTGACTTGTACCACCTGTCCTTGTAGCAACTTGGCAAATGGCTGGATGCCTAGGAGTACTGCTCTGAGTTCTAACAGGTTTGAGTGTAGTAATGACTCCTGTTTGAGCCATGTACCGTGTGCTCCCCAACCCAGAAGGGATGCATCTGTAGTCAGCACCAATGAAGGGGCTTGCTGCAGGAAGGGCACGACCTGCCTTAGATTGGATCTCTCCTGCCACCAATGAAGGACCTGAAGGAGGGTCCCTGTGACTGGCACCAGCTTTGACAATTGATCCCTTTTTTGATGCCAGTATGCCCAGAGGTGGAACTGAACGTCCCTCATCTAAAACCTGGCCCCTGGTACTGCTGCCATATGGCCCAGCAACTGTAGAAAGTGCCTTGCTGGCCTTGATATGTGTAACTTGAAGGAGCTGGCCATCTATACCAGGCTGTCCGCTCTTCCCTGTAGAAGGAAAGCCTTTCCCTGTAATGTGTCCAGTTCAGCTACCATTAATTCTAGGAGCTGGACTGCTTCCAGTACTGACTTTTTGTGATTAACCAGGAACCCCAAGGATTATAGGGTATCCTGTGTGACGGCCAATGCATTCTTGACTTGATGTGAGGACTGGCTTACAATGAACTAGTCATCCAGATAGGGAAACACTGCCACCCCCACCTCCTTAGGTGTGCCATGGCCACAGCCAGGCATTTTGTGAACACCCTTGGGGCAGAGGTCAGTCCGAAAGGGCATTGCCCTGAACTGATAATGGCCTGATGGCAATCTGAACCGGAGATACTTTCAGTCAGATTGCCTGATAGGGATGTGAAAATAAGCATTCTTTAAGCCCAGTGATGCTAACCAGTCTGTCTTACTGTTGGAAGAATAGTTGCCAAAGTCACCATTTTGAACTTTGGTTTTGACAAATGTCTGTTCAGATGTCTGAGATCCAGTATGGGTTGCCACTCCCCAGTTTTCATTACTGAGGAAGTATCTTGAGTACAGGCCTTTTTCCCCTATGTGTTGAGGGAAATGGCTCCACTGCCTTTTGTAACAGGAGACTGGATACTTCCTCCTCCAGCAAAGCGGCTTCTGATGGGACAGAAGGTCAAAAAATCCTTACTCTTAGCTTTGGCATGTACTTGAAGCCAAGAGCAAGACCCTGGGGCCCACTACCTCCAGGACCCACCTATCTGTGGTGATGGATTGCCACTCCTGGAGGCAGTGGACCAGCCTGCCCCCTACTGGGACTGAGGAGGTGACCCAGACCCTGCCTCTGAAGTACTCCCCTCTGCTACTGGTACTGAGGGAAGGCCTGGGGCTGGAAAAATGGCCTGTAATGGGCCCTGCCCCTGCCAGCTCTGGCCTGATGCTTCAGTGGCATGGATGCCCTTTCCTTGGCCATGGCACTCTTGTATGCCATTTTATAGTCATTTATTTCATGTAAGCCTGTTTGTTCCCCAAACAGAGATGTGGGCTCACATGGGAAGTCTAAGGCCTTTATCTGGGTATCCTGGGTCAGGTTGGTGGTTCTGAGCCAGGCCAACCTTCTAAGGGACACTGCTGTTGCCATATGCCTGGCTGCAGTGGCATTAGCATCAACTGCCGTCCTGAACTGTGTCTGCAAGTGAAGTAAAGAATCTGACGGTTGCAACCAGGGACAATGGTTTGAAAACCAAGCTCGAGCCTAACATTCCACTATTTGCACAGATTCTAGTAACCATTTTGGCTCTGGAGCAGTCCTATGGTGAGACCATACTGAATTAGTCAGAATACAGTAAGATTTCCTGGGGTTTGAACACATGGCTGAAGAAATGGTGTGTACAGGAAGGGTATGGCTTCATTAGAGACTGGGATCTCACCTGGAGCGATGAAGGACTGTATTCGCCAGACGGCCTACATCTATCCAGGGGGGCAAAGGTATCCACACTGAAAAGTTCAAATGCTTTCTCCATGAGCAAACTAGCCAAGGGGGGAGGCAAAAGTAGTAAGGGGGATAAAGGTAGTCCCACCCCACCTACATAAAATATCTGAAATAAGGGATAATCCAGTTAGTTAAAGGCACTATCAAACCTGATAAATCAGATACAATTGTGGGGAGGACAGAAGATGGAACACAAAAATGTTTTAGGGCTGAAAAGAGGGAAAGGGAGGGCGCACAAGCTGGAAAGTAATATGCACAAATGTCTACAGTCTGCGGATCAAAATCCTAGACCTAATGGCATTAATGGAAGACGCAAACCTGGACATAGTAGCTATTACAGAAACATGGTACACAGGGAACAATGGCTGGGATATAGCCATACCAGGATACACACTTTTTAGGAAGGATAGGGAAGGGAAGGGGGGGTAGCTACGTATGTGAAGGAGGGGTTTAAAAAAACAGATGCTCAAGGGTTACAAGAAGGAGCAGAGGCACTGTGGGTCACCCTGGAGGTGGTAAAAAGGAAAGCCATTTGCACTGGAGTGATTAACAGGCCTCCAGCATGGGGGGGGGTGTCAGATGAAGCTCTTGTGGAAACCATCCACAAAATGGCAGCCAAAGGGGGACTGCTACTAATGGGTGACTTCAACCTGCCTGAAGTAGACTGAAGCACTCAGACTGCGAGTACAAGGAGCAGGGACTTCATGACTGCCCTGAATGGGGCAAACTTAAGACAGCTTATAGCAGAACAAACTTGCAAGGAGGCTATACTGGATTTGGTCCTGATTAATGGGGGCAGATCACAGATGTGGAGGTAAGCAGTCCCCTTGGTACCAGCAACCACAGGACAGTATAGTTTAAGGTAACCCCAGTTGAGTAGGCAAGCCATACAAAGATAAAGGTCCTAGATTTCAGGAAGGATAACTTTAAGGACAGAAATCTCAAGAGATCCCTAGCAGTGGAAGGTACAGGGCGAGACATGGAAAAACAGTGGTCTAGACTCAAGCAATAAAAGAAGTAACAGGTCACTGTATCAAAATGCATAGCAAGAGTAAAAGAAAGAAAAGGCCATTATGGTTCTCGAAGGTAGTGGCTGAGAAAGTAAGGGGAAAAGAAAAGATACAAGGAAATACAATAGGATGAGCACAGAGAACAATATCTGAAGAAGCAGAGGGAATCTGGAAAAATTATTAGAAGGGCTAAAGCACATACAGAGGAAGGTATAGCCCAGACTATTAAGAAAGGCGACAAGACCTTCTTCAGATACATTAGCGAGAGGAAAAAAACAGAAATGGGATCGTTAGGCTGAAGAAGGAAGGAGGAGAAAGAGTGGAGGACAACCTAGAAAAGGCTGAAATACTGAACCAGTACTTTTGCTCAGGATTCACCAGGGGAGGGGAGGGTGAGGAACTGAAACTCATTAAGAGAGGTATTCAGGAGATGGAGGTGGATACCAGTCCACTCATGGCGGAGCGTCCTAGAAGAACTCAGAGAAAATAAAAGCAGATATGGCAATGGGGCCAGATGGGATCCACCCCAGAGCACTAAAGGAACTAAGTGCTGGCGGAACCACTAGCTGCCCTTTTCAAAGCATCACTAGAGATGGGGCGGTACCTGAGGACTGGAGGAGGGCAGATGTAGTCCCTCTCCACAAGAGTGGAAGCAGAGAGGAGACAGGCAATTACAGGCCTGTAAGCCTGACCTTAGTAGTGGAGAAACTAATGGAGTCCTTACTTAAGGAGAGAACTGCAAAGTTTCTGGAAGATAACGGATCTTAGGATCCAAGGCAGCATGAATTCTCAATGGAAGATCCTGTCAGACAAATCTTATAGATTTCTTTGACTGGGTAACCAGGGAGGAAGATCTGGGAGGGGCTGTGGATGTAGCCTACCTGGATTTCAGCAAGGCCTTTGACACTGTCCCACACAGGAGATTGCTAAATAAACTGGGGAGCCTGGGAGTGGGTCCTATGGTGGTAAAGTGGGTTGGAAACTGGCGAAGGGACAGGACTCAGAGGGTGAAGGTAAATGGCACGAAATCTGAGAAGAGGAAGGTGATCAGTAGGGTGCCATATGGGTCGGTGCTGGGGCCAGTCATATTAAATGTCTTCATTAGTGACATTGCAGAGCATCTGGAGGGAGAGGTGTGCCTCTTAGCAGATGACACCAAGATCTGTAAAATAGTGGGCACACTGGTGGGGGATAGAAAAAATGAGAAAGGACCTAAGTCTATTAGAGGAGTGGTCGGGTCTCTGGCAGTTGAGCTTCAATGCTAAAAAGTACAAGACCATGCACTTGGGTCACAGGATTCCAAGGGAGGAGTATAAGATGGGTGGGGAAATTCTGGCCACCAAAAGTCAGGAAAGAGACCTGGGGGTTATCATACCTAACAACCTGAAGGTGATCAAACAGTGTGAAAAGGTGGTGGGGAGAGCAAACAGAATGTTGGGTGCATAGGGAGGAGCATAACAAGCAGGAAGAAAGAGGTGGTGATGCCACTGTACAGATTACTGGTGAGGCCTCAGATGGAGTACTGTATCCAGTTCTGCAGACCACATCTCTGGAAGGATACTGACAAAATAAGAGGCAGTCCAGAGAAAGGCAATGAAGATGGTACATTGACTGCACCAGAAGCCCTACGAGGAAAGACTTAAGGACCTTAATACCTATTCACTGGAGGAAAGAAAGAAGAGGGGAGATATTTATTTATTTATTGAAATGTTTCACCAGAAATGTTGAGCAACAAGCTGCTTGTCTCGGTGTGACCTGGGGGTAGGGAACATGGGGACAGAATACAGAGATTTGTTACAAATATAGAAATAAATCTGACTACATTCATACAGTGGGACAGGTTATTTAGAAGTACTGAAAAGGGAAGGATTTACACATACGTTCTAGTTGGATACAATGCTAACAGTTTAAAACTAGAATAGATAGAATGACACAAATAACAATTGGCTACCATGACTGTGTGTTGCTTGTATTACCTGTAATTTGTGCTGATTGTCACACTGTTTATTCACTAATGCTATATAATCCCGGGTCACCCCTGAAAAAGGGACCTCTGGGGCTCAGTGGGCTTACCTGATCACCAAAATTTAATAAACAAACAATGCGTAACACTAGGAAGATTTTATAACGCAATAACAAGTGACAATCCTTAGGTAGGACATAGTTTTGAAGATTTAGAATGAATGAAGTAGAAAGAGCAAGACTGGAAATAGGGAAAGGATTTCATGGAGAGACCCAGACAGAGCGCAATTTGTAGGTGAACAGAAGCAAGGGGTGGAATATAAGTGCATATTTGAGAGTTGGGGTAAGTCAGTGACTATGGCTAGATTGAAGGGGAGGTAGAGAGCTGGGGGAAGAGGGTGTGATGTTGGAGGTGGGGATAGCAGGGGGAAAGAAGAGATGGTAATAGTGGGGGGATGTTCCCAACAGTATGCTGGTGTCCCTGCCTGCACAAGGCAGTGGTCAAACGCAACTGAAGGGAAGCAGATTATAGGCAGTGAGAGTTCATGAACATCATGAAGCAAGAGAGGGAAAAGGGGAAGAGGGGTGGGAAGCAACCCACCAGTGACCTGAAAGGGAGCAGGGAGTAAGCAGCGAGAGTGTGGGTACAGCAGAAGGAAAGGGGGGGGAAGAGGGGGTGGAATTATTCCCTCCATGTGCTGTGGACCCTGCCTGCATAAGGCAGTGGTCAAGTGCGATGGAAGGGAACTCTATTTTAGGTAGTGAGAGTTAGGGTACATGAGGAAAACGGGGGGGCGACTCATTGGAGGTGAAAAAGTAGGCATCTAAGCAGAGCACGGTCAGAGGGAATTAGCGAGAGGAAGTAAGCATTTGGGGAGGAGAGGGGAAGAGACCCAGCCCTGTACAGGATACCGAGAGGGTGGTAAGGGGTGAGGGACTGAAGGTGTAGGGAGAGGGTTGGGGGAGGGCGGATATCAGCTTAGGATGATTTATTTTTTTATACTTATGTTATTGAGAAACCATGTAATGCATACAAGTCTTAGTTTTTACACAAAATCTGTAATATGGTAACATCCACATCTGACACGTCTATCCTAAAAAAAAAAAAAGGTATACAAAGGCAACTCTTGGGCTGAAACAATAAAGGAATCAATAATTGATCTGAAATCAATTTGACAATTACATCATAGTTACTGCTCTGGGAAATCAATTATATAGCAAATTCCTTTGGTACCTACAATATGCTCCATAAGCTATATAAATGTTACTTTTCGCAACCTGCTTGGGTCCTTCGGAGAAAAGGGAGCCAGTCAGTTTGCAGAATGTATCTTTCTTTCTAGAGGGAATATCAGAGTCCCCAGTCAGGAGCTCATCTGGTCCAACTACAGTTCCCATCGGGCAACAAAGGACTCCAATCTGTCATGCAGAGCATAGGAAAGCTGTTCATTCTGTTGAATTTTTAGAATTATCTTCTTCCAATCAGATTGTGTGGGTGGTTCCTCCCAGGGCCACTTCGTTATTGCTTTATATACTGCACATAACAGAATATGCCATAGATTAAGGGTATCCTTCCCCCTCATACCACCGGGCTGTATACCTAGAATACAGTTTTCCTGTCAGGACCGGTGAAATGTTAAATTATCTTGGATATATGGGCGGACAATTGGGACCAGAACCCTCTTATTATAGGGCAATCATAGAAAATATGGTTCCGTGTTGCCTCTACTTCTCCAAACCCTCTCTGGCAGTGTGCTCCAGTTCCTGGAGCTCTATGGGCAATCACCTTGGGAACAAGTAAAAACCTACTGCGAACCTTCCACATGAACTCCAAATAGGAGAAGAGGTGGACCAGGCCCCCCTCCATTCTCTCAGGTTCACTGATATATTGAACTCCCATTCCCAACTAGTTTTAACAGGTTCAGAATGATGTCTGAGGGTCAGTAATCCGGAATTTGTATATTTTAGAGATGGCCTGTTCCCCCTTCGCAGATGTCCAGACTGCTATGTACAGTGTTAGGTCATCTGGCATTGAGGGGTATGTATCTTGATGTTTAAGCATTTTGGAAATATATACCCTCATCTGATAATATATTCCGTCTCCTACCGTCCATCCATATTTGGTCTGGCCCTCTAGAACTTCATGATGTCCATCCCCCTCAACAACTGCCAGGGGGCAGTAAGACCTCTAGTGGCTTGCTTAATATACCAAGATTTATGTTGTTTCGGAAAGCATTGGGGGGAGTCTATAAACCATTGACATTTCCAAAGATAGTTTTGTACTACTCGACTGTGGAGGCTCCTCTGCCAGCCTTCTACTACCGAGGCCGTGGCACTTGTTGAATTACATGTTTTAGTGCAAGGGGGGAGAACAAGGGGATGCCTGCAGTTGCGTGAACACTGGTCTGTCCAAGTCAATGTTTCCATTGTGCCCGGTAAGTTTGGTGTCCCCAAAGTAGTGCAATTTGCAGTTGGGTTGCTAACCAGTAATCATGCAGTGAAGGCAAAGCTAAACCCCTCCCCCCCAGTCTTTAGGAAGAAACAACATATTTTGACTGATCCTATGTTTCCTGCCACCCCACTGGAAGGCAGAGACCTCTTTTTGCCATGATAAGATTTACTTTGATGTTATGGAGCATGGGACACACTGGAAAAGATAAAGGAGCCTGGGTAGGGGATTCATTTTTAGTGAGTGTGTGCAAGAACAAAAGGTCATGGAAAGAATATTCCACCTCCCTATGTCTTGTTTTAATTGGGAAAGCAGTGGGTGGTAATTTAATTTAAATAATTGGGATAAGTTTCTGGGTATTATTATTACCAGGTATCTCAGAGCAGGTTGGTCCCATTTCATACTGAATGTGGTTCTCAGGGTATGTGAAGGGGTGAAATTGAAGGAAAGAATCTCTGATTTGTTAGTGTTGAGGGTAGATCGAGACAGGGTTGCAAAGTCAGAGAGCTTTTTAAATAAGGCCAGGAGGGAGGTCTCTGGGTCTGATAAGTATATGAAGACATAGACTGAGAACAATGCTAGTTCATGTTCAGTATTTGCTAGATGTATTCCCTTTATTTTGGGAGAGAAACATATATTGGGCTAAGATATAGAGGACAAATAAAGGGGGGACAGGGGGCATCCCTGTCTGGTTCCTAGATGGAGGGAAAAACCTTCAGATATATGTCCATTACATCTTATACATCCCCTAGGGGCATTGTAAAATTTAAAGATTGTTTCAACAAATAGCTGTGGGAAATCAAACAAGGCAAGGATCCCCCCCCCCTTTAGAAACCCCCAAGATACCATGTCAAATGCATTTTTGGCATCCAAACTTAATAAAAGGGTAGGGGAATGTTGTTTTTGAATATGCTCAATTAGGTATATTGTGTGTCTAATGTTGTCCTGGGTTTGTCTACCTGGTGTATCAAAAGAGGGATTGTTTAATTTGTTGGGATAAAATAGATGAAAATATTTTATAGTCTGTGTTTAATATGGAAATGGGTCTATCTGATGGACATTTTGTGGGGTCCTTGCCTGGTTTGGGTATGACTGATATTATAGCCTCATTCCAGGAGGGTGGGGTCCCTCCATCTTTTGTAAATATATGTGAAAAGGCCCAAACCAACAGGGGCACTATAGTTTTAGGAAAGAAGTGCCCCTATTGAAACTCGTAATAGGTTTGAGCAATTGACTATATCAAATAATGAAGTGCTACATGATTTATCCTGTGCATCACCCTCTGTTGATAATAATGGTTCAAAAACAATTTTCAATCAAGAGTTAATGCCCATGAATACTTGTCCTAGTAAGGCTCAAGCTACCAAATCAATACCTATTAAGTTACTTGCTCCAGAGTGTGTTAAACAATCACTTTCTGATTGTTGTACCCCTACTGTCTCAAAACAAGTGTTAGTCCTGGGAGATTCAATCATTAAGCACATTGACAGAAGCGGTATGCAATAATGACAAGAGCAGCCGCACTTGTTCTAGCTTCCGTGGGGCCAGGGTATCTGATATTACCTCCATGATGCCTAAAATTTTACAAAATGCGGGGGAAAATCCACTGGTTATCATACATGCCAGTGTTAATGATATAAACACCCCCCCCATTTAATCAGTTACAACAGGACCATGAGGCATTATGTAACCTATCACTTGATAGGGGATGCTGTGAATGTATATCTGAAATTCTACCTGTCCCGACAGCAACATCTACCATGACGCAGAAAATCAAAGCCCCAAATGAATGGCTGAGAAAGTGGTGTTTTAAGCAGGATATACCCTGTATTACCCACTGGGAATCATTTTCAGATCGTTCTTGTTTTGCTGGGACGGTTTACATCTCAGTCGTAGGGGTAGTACACTTATGGGGAAAAGTATTGCTAAAATCATACAGTAAATCACTGTTTAAACTAAAAACAATGGGGGAGAATGGGTCTATTCCCAAGTCTCTAAATACTTACCAAAATATTATTATAACTAAATGTAAATTCCTAGCTTTGAATGCAAGATCTTTAAACCAACTCAAATTAGCAGAACCCGAAGCCAGATTTAAAACTTTAAATATAGCAGTGGTGGGAGTAACTGAAACTTGGTGGGACGCATCCTCAATTTGGTCCAGAGAAATTCCAGGTTATAAATTATATCATAAAAACATATTAGATAAGCAAGGCGGTGGAGTTTGTATGTACATACGAAATGATATTCCTTCTTTTGAAGTGTGTTCTCCCTTTCCTTTGGAAAGTATACGAGTTAAAATCTTATTGAAGGAGCAGTCCTATATAACTATTGGTAACATCTATCAACCTCCATCTGCAAATTCAGATTGCACAACTGATATGTTTAAAGAAATTACACATTTTTCAGAATCTCAAACTACTGTAATATTTGGTGACTAACCTCCCTCATATTAACTGGGACTCATTCTCAGGACAGTCCTATGCCGAGAAAGGACTAATAGATGTGGTAGTTAGAACTGGATTACAACAACTTGTTACTGAACCCATTCGAGGTCCTAATATTTTGGATCTATTATTTACTAACATAGAGCAACAAACTAGCAATTTACAAATTTGGGATCCACTTGGGACCAGTGATCATTCATCGATTCTTTTTGAACTTCAACATTTTAAAACTACACAAAGGAAGTTATACTATACAAAAAATGATAAAGCAAATTTTTCTAAAATCAATGAATACTTACAAAACATAAACTGGGAATCTAATCTTCTTAATTGTACAACACAACAAGCTTGGGACTTTTTTAAAAACATTGTACATTATTTGGAAAATACCTTTATTCCATCCAAGAAGAAATTTAATAATAAAGGAAAAATTCCACCTTGGTTCAACAAGACAATTACAAATCAGATTAAAATAAAAATTAAACTTTTTAGGAAACTTAAGAATAGTTCTGTTCCATTTAAAACTACTCTATTACATAAATACAGACTATCTGTGAAAAACTTTAAAAAGTCTACTAAATTGGCAAAAAGTAAGCTAGAATTTAAACTGGTTCACACAAGACTGTCACAAATCTTTCTCCTACATAAATAGTAAACAAGGTGTATCAAGGACCAATGGTCCCATTATAACCAGTTCTTCTCTATCTGAGATATAAACCTCAAATCTCTTTAATAAGTACTTTTGTTCTGTCTTCTCTCAAAAATCACCTATTAGTACATTTAAAGTTCACCACGTAGATTTGAATAGGAGAGGGAAGGGAGAGAAAGCATAAAGAAACTTCCCCTCCCAATCCAGGAGAAGGGCATCCAGGGGGACTGAGCCCAACACTGGAGGCCTGCAACAGAACAGAGGAAGTTTGTGATGTCTGGGGCTGCAAAAGATCTATCTGAGGGTGCCCCATCTGGCAAAGACTATCCCCAGCACTTGAGGATCCAGGGACCATTCGTGATGGCCTGGGAAATCTGCTGGAGAGCATCCGCTAGGACATTTGTCCTTCCCTGGAAGATGAACTGCTACGAGGGAAGTGTTCAGGGAATGGGCCAGAGACCACAACTTCATTGCCTCGTGCACAAGGTCAAGACTGAGTGCCCGCTTGTTGATGTACCACATTGTTGTGGTGTTGTCTGTTCTGACTTGTATCACCTTGCTGGGACAGATGCAGAAAATGCTTGAAGAGCTAAAAAGACAGCTCTGAGTTCCAGCAAATTGATGTGAAGCAGAGATTCCTGGGGACCACACTCCTGAGTGGAAAGGTCGCCCATGGGCTCCCAACCCAGAAGGAAGCATCTGTAGTGAGAGTCAAATTGTGAGCAGGGGAATGAAGGGGACCCCTAATCTTAAATTGCTCTGATCCTGCCACCACTGGAGGGCCTGGATCAAGGTTGAGTCACTGGGACCAACTTGGAAAGGGGTCTTCTCTGAGACCAATAGGTTCTCAAGTGAAACTGAATGTCTCTCATCTGAAATCTTGCTCCTGCACAACAGCTGTGGATGCAGCCATGTGTCCCAGGAGCTGCAGAAAGTGTCTTGCTGGTCGAGAGCCTGCAGGTGAAGGAGGAGGCCAGAGTCACTAAATTCGTCCACCCTTTCTAAGGGAAAAAGCTCTGGCTAGCTTTGTGTCCAACTATGCCCCTATAAAGGTGAGTACCTGGACTGGTTCCAGAACCGACTTTGGTAGATTTAGAAAGCCCAGGAGGTGAGAAGCTGCTGGGTAACTTGCAGGTGAGATTTACCTGTTCTGGGGACTGGCCTACAATGAGCCAATCGTCTAGATAGGGAAAACAGCAATCCTTTGCCTCCTTAAGTGAGCCACTGCCACTGCTAGACACTTTGTGAATACCCTTGGGGCAGAGGTGGGCAAGGGCATTGTCTGAACTGGTAATGACCTGAGGGTAGTTCGAATCTGAGGTACTTCGATGGGAGCTTCTGATTAGGGACGGGAAATAGGCATCCTTGAGGTCCAGGGAGGCTAACCAGTCCCTGGCCTTAGGGAGGTAAAATCATTGCCAAGTTACCATTTTGAACTTTGGTTTCAAAGATGCTTGTTCAGATATCTGAGGTCTAATATGGGCCACCATTCTCCTGTCTTTTGGGTAGGAAGTATCTGAATACAGACCCCGCCCTGGTGCAGGGAGGAACCCTTTCCACTGCTCTGAGAGCCAACAGGATTGAGACCTCTGCTTCCAGAGCAAGGGTCTCTGAAGCACTTGCAGGTAGAAAAAGTCTGGTTCTCAACTTGGGAAACTTTTTGAAGCTGAGAACCAGACCCTGGCTTACTACTTCCAGAACCCACTTGTCTGAGGTTAAAGAAGCCCAGTTCTGACTGAAGTAAGCCAGCCTGCCCCACCGGTAAAGGAGACTGGCCTGGGCACCCATCAGGTGCCTGACCACGGAGCTTTAGGCTGAGGGGTGGGAGCAGGCCTGCCCACCCCGTCTCCTGCCTCTGAAGAAGCCCTCTGAGCATAGGCAGAGGAGGCTTGAGTCTGGTAAAAAGGCCTACCCCTACCCCTGGGGGTATGCCTCTGAGGAGTGGCTTGCCACTCCTTAGCTTGGGCACTTTTGTAAGTAGTCCTATATTCATCCATCTTTTTCATGTAATTCTCTGTCTGCTCCCCAGAGAATTTCCCACCACAGGAAAATCCATAGCTTTAGTCTGGGTATCCTGTGACAGACTAGTACACCTGAGCCAGGCCAACCTACGAAAAGCTACAGATGTGGCCATGACCCTAGAGGAAACATCATTAACATCCACAGCAGCATGAAACTGTACCTTAGAAGCCTCAATGCCATCAGTAGCCACCTGTTCTAGTTCGCTAGCCAGCTGGCCATGGGCTTGCTTGGCTAATTCCATAACAGTATCCCATCTAGATTTCTGATACCTAGCTACATAAGCCATATAATTTGCTTGCCTGAGTCCCAGAGAGGCTGCCATATACTGTTTTTTCGCCATGGCATCAATCTTCCTGGAATCCTTGTCAGGAGGATGTGAGCCAGGGGATATTATTTTATCACAGGCTGCAGCCTGAACTACTAACATGACTGCATTGCTGAGAAAGGAATTCTGTATCAGGACCTGACAATGTGTACCTTCTGTCCATCTTTTTATCTACAGGAGGCACAGAATTAGGAGCTTTTAAAATTTTTATTGTTTGCTTCCTAAAGACTTATGCAAAGGAATAGACAATCTCTAGACTCTGGAATATCCATCATTTCTACAAAATCAGGCTCCTCTTGCTCATCCACAGCTTCTTCCAAGGGAAGCTGGAGGGTTTCAGCAACTTTTTTGTAAAACATAAAATGAGATGGGGACTCAGATAGCATAGGGGGAGATTCTAGAGGTCTGTCTGGGGAAATGTCCGGTTCAATGGGCACACCCAGACCTTCCCAGCCACATCCATACTGTTCATAATCATCCTCCCCCTCCTCTGGTTCATAAAATTCCTCAACATCATAATCCTGAACCACTGGAACGGGACGAACCGACCTTTTGCCAGATAGTGGCGGTTCGGACGGAACCTGAGACAGTGACTGGACAATCTGTATGGCTTTTGCTATTCTGCAGCAGTTGGAGAAGGGTTTTGACCCAAACCTGCTGACTTTCTTGTTTTCTTTACTGGAATTGGTTCCTCAGAACCAGATTTTCTTTGCCGAGGAAGTCTCGCCCTGGTCAGAGGGACTCCCTCCGTTCAGTTGGCACCGAACCGGCTGGCCATCTGGGTCAGCGGACTTTTGCCTCCTCGCTCCTGAGCCTGCCCAATCTCTTTTCCAGGGTGGCTGCAGGAAATTCTTATATCTGGCAGTCTGACTAGAGGTGGTCAAACCCCAGACAATAGACACATGTGGTGTGTGGGTCAGCCTTGGCAAAGACTTCCCCAGACATCACAGTCTCTTAAAACCCAGTGGGCCGGTTTTCTTTTGGGTTTCTCAGACATAATGCCAGCCTAACCAGAAAACTTGCCCTTTAGCAACGGTGCCAGGCCGAGAACTGCCCTTATAGGTTCTAACCGTGTCACGGGTGTGGAAAAAAACGTTAATAAATCCGTTTTTTAGAACCGATAAGAACAGGAACTACACTCTAAAATGTTAAACTTTAAAGTTAATACGCTTTAAACCCAGCTGATCGGTTTAAACCGAACCGATAAACTTGCAAGTTCCACACAGACAAAACCTTTAATTTACTTACGATTACCACAGACAGAGCTTGAACCGAACGGTTTTATGGTTAGAATAAACTATTCTCGGTTGAATCGAACAGAGAAAAACACTGTTTAAACCCGAGAAATGAACCGAGCAGTAGGAGAAATCTCCTGAGCGACTGTTCACTGAGGCGGAGTGAAGAATCTGACAGTTCAGGTTTGAAATTACACAGATAGAGCTGCTTCTTAGAGCTCGTGCTCAAAGTTCTATTTTGGAATGGTATTAACCATTTCACCTCCGGAGCAGTTCTAGTGGTGGGACAAACTGCTACTGTCATAATATAGCAAGACTTCATGTTGTTTGAATAGCTATTAGTTTCCCTCTAAGCACAGCTTTGATAGTGTCCCATAGCATTACCGGGGTAGTGTCTTCTGTATCATTATCTAACGGGGTCTGTTTTATGGTCTCCTCCATCTCCTGAGACGACACAGATTTAGTCTCCAAATGGTAGTTTTTTTTTTTTTAGGTTCTGCCGTTCTAAGCTCAAGAAATTGTGAAGAATGGTCGGATAAAACAAAATCTCCTGACCAAGCCTTATGTAACATTCCCATATGTTCCCTTGAGACCAAAATAAAATCTATACAGGAATAAGTGTCATGGGCATGTGAATAGAATGTATGTCTAGGAGCTGATCCATTCAAATGTGGCCAAACATTCCCATAACCCAGTTCCTTAAGTGTTTTCCCCAATTCCTTTGCGGATTTAGATAACGTTCCCCTTCTCAACCTGTAGGTTAGTTCTGGGGGTGATATTCAAGTTTAGATCTCTAACGGAGATGATTTGCCCTTCTGCCCACTGTGTTAACATTATGAAAAACATTGTATACACTTGTAGTTCAGTAGCTGGTGGGAAGTATGTTGGGGCCAAGGTTATTACCTAACCTGCTAATGTGCCCTTTAAGACAACATAACGTCCCTCTTTATAATTTTGACTTTCAATTCAAAGGGTACTCCCTTTCTAATTAATATTACCACCCCCCCGCCCCATAGGAGGAAACCGCCACATGAGAGAATCTGAATTTGTCAAACTTCTTGTGTTCTGTCTTAGAAAGGTGAGTCTCCTGTAAGAGTGCAACATCTACACCCTCTCTCCTCAGGTACTGAAGTATCTTACTTCATTTTATTGGATTTGTAATGCCATGCACATTGTACGTGCATAAGGTATATGTTTGCGTCATTATTTAAATAGGATTTCTCATTGTGGGGGCCCCCTTCCCCAAGCTCAAATAGCTGTCTCTGCAAACACAAGATTTCCCTTTGCTTGAACATGCTGTAAGTACTTGTTGATTCCTGTAGCCCATAACAGTAAAACAAAAACAAAATTGCCAACTTGGCATCACTTAACATACAAATTGTTCTAAACTTTTGTAAGAATACAAGAAAAAATTACTCCCCTTAGTAATGTTGTTTCTTCTAATGGAGTCTTGCTGTATTCTGACATATGCAGTTAGGTCCTGCCTTTCAACTGCCCCGGAGAACAAAGAGTTCAATTTTCCATGGCCAGCATGGAATGTTCACTACGAGCTCAGCTGAAGCCCCTGTCTGCTGCTGTTTAAACTCCATCAGATCTTTACGAGCAATACTCACTAGAAGTTGTGTGTGGAAACTGCAAAACTCAAAACCAGCCAACTGGCAACTATATCTATATAAAAGGTTTTTTTTGTTTCAAAGACAAGACTCGAGTCAGGAAACCCAAAAAACAAAACGCATCCCAAAACACAACACTCACCCAAAATGAAGGAGGGTGAAAAAGGGACACCCCTAGGGTGCCAACACTGCTCCTGCCCACCCACATCCCAAAAACTAGGTTCTGAGAGGGGAAGTGGGGGAGGTGGAGGTCAGAATACAGCAAGACTCCATTAGAAGAAACAACATTACTAAGGTGACTAATTTTTTTCTTCAAACAACATGAAGTCTTGCTGTATTCTGACATATGAGACCACCAAGCAGTACTCCATGGAGGAGGGACAGAACCTACTTTGAAACAGGCTCTAGCACTGTTGTGTTAAACCGAGCATCACTCTTAGCCTGGATATCCAGAGAGTAATGCTTGTGAGAGTATGGACTGTTTTCCAGGTGGCTGCTTGACAGATTTCTAAGATAGGAACATCCCTGGCAGCAGCCAGGGAAGCTGCTGTACCTCTAGTGGAGTGAGTCCTCAGGCCTGAGGGTGGAGTTCTACCCAGTTTCTCATAGCAGAATTGTATACAAGAAACAATCCACCTGGCAATAGATCTCTTAGTGGCAGGTTTGCCCTTACCAACCTCTCCATACATGAGGAACTGGAGGGATTCAAACCTGTGACCCTTGGTGCACTCTACATAGTAGCTGAGGGCCCTTTTAATATCTAAGCTGTGCAGCCTCCTCTCTCCAGAGGAGGAATGGTCAGCGAAGAAAACAGGGAGAGACAGACTGGTTGAGGTGGAAATCTGAAACCACTTCAGGCAAAAACTTCCTGTTAGTTCTTAGAATCACTTTATCTCTATGGAAAGAGATGAAATCAGGTTCCACTGACATGGCTTGCAATTCACTGATATGCCTGGCAGAGGTAACTGCCACCAAAAACACAGTTTTTCAAGTCAAGTACTTAAGCTCTGCAGAGGACAAAGGCTCAGAGGGGGGTTGCATAAGCTGAGCAATGCAAACATTAAGGTCCCAAGCAGGAGCAGGATCCCAAAGGGGGATTGTGTGCAGCAATCCTTGAAGAACTATAAAACACAGGATGGACTGACAGAGGGATGGCTTGCCTACTGACAGGAAAGCAGAAACAGCTGCCAAATGCACTTTAAGTGTAGCTGGCCTAAGGCCTAGGCCATTGAGATGGACCATATAGTCCAGAACCGTAGGCAACCCAGTAGAATCTGGAGAAACATTCTTCTTAGAACACCAAATAGTGAATATTTTCCATTTGGAGTTGTAAGTCTTTCTGGTGGAAGGCTTTTGAGAAGCCTTAAGGATATCCAGAATCCCTTGGGAGAGATGCAGGTCAGCAAACTAACTCTTCAAGAGCCATGCCTTGAGATTGAGAGAGCGAAGGTTCAGGTACCAAATCCTCCCCCGAGAGGATGCCAACAGGTTGTAATTTGGGGGAAGGTGGACTGCTAGGGACAGCAACAGGGGATACCAGGGCTGTCTGGCCCAATCAGAATCACTTTGCATGGTTGTGACCTTATCTTGACTAACACTTTGAACAGGAGAGGGAAGGGCGGAAAAGCATACAGAAATTTCCCTTCCCAATTCAGGATCAGAGCATCCAGGGGACTGAGCCCAAGACTGGGGGTCTGCAACAAAAGAGAGGAAGTTGGTGATTGTCTAGGGCTGCAAAAGATCTATCTGTGGAGTGCCCCATCTCGAGAAAATCACTTTCAAAACTAGGGATCTAGGGTCCATTTGTGATGGCCTCTGGATATTCTGCTCAGAGCATCTGCTAGGACATTGTCCTTCCCTGGGAGGTGAACTGCTATCAGAGAGATTTGCAGGGAATAGGCCAGGGACCACAACTTCATTGCTTCTGTGCACAAGGCCATAGACCGAGTGCCTCCCTGCTTGTTGATGTACCACATGGTGGTGGTATTGTCTGTTCTGACCTGGACCACCCTGTTCTGCACAGATTTGGAACAGGCTTGCAGTGCCAAAAAACACTGCTCTGAGTTCCAAGAGACTGATGTGAAGCAGATTCCTGAGGTGACCACAGCCCTTGGGTGGTAAGATTCCCCAGATGGGCTCCACAGACCAGCAGGGAAGCATCTGTGGTGAGTATCACTGAATGAGACTGAGTGACAAAAGGAACCCCCTTGTCTCAAATTGTCCTGATCCTGCCACCATTGCAAGGCCTGGATCAGGGTTCGAGTCACTGGGACTAGTTTGGTAAGGGAATCCTTTCTTTGGGACCAGAAGGCTCTTAAGTAGAACTGAATGTCCCTCATCTGGAATCTTGCTCCTTGGACCACTGCTGTGGAAGCTGCCATGTGGCCCAGAAGCTGAAGGAAATGCCTTGCTGGTCGAGACACCTGTAGAGTGAATGAACAGGCCAGTTCCATAACAGTCCTTGCCCTGTCCAGGGGAAGGAAGGCTCTTGCCTTTATTGTATCCAGCTCCACCCCTATGAAGGTGACGAGCTGTACTGGTTCGAGAACTGACTTTGGAAGGTTGAGAAGGAACCCTAAGGAAGTGAGCACTTGCTGAGTTATCTGCAAATGTGACTTAACTTGGTCTGAAGACTGACCTACTATGAGCCAGTCGTCCAAGTATGGGAAGATGGAGATAATTTTTCTCCTTAGGAATGCAATCACTACTGCCAGACTTTGTGAAAAACCCTTGGGGCTGATGTTAGGCCAAAGGGCACTGCTCTGAGCTGATAGTGGCCTGAGGGCAACTCGAACCTGAGGTACTTTCTGTGGGAGCACCTGATGGGAATGTGAAAATAGGCATCTTTGAGGTCCAGGGAGGCTAGCCAGTCCCCTGGCCTTAGAGAGTGAAGGCTTATTCCCAGAGTCATCATTTTGAACTTTGGTTTCAAAAGATGTTTGTTCGGATATCTTAGGTCCAGGATGGGCTGCCATTCTCCTGTCTTTTTGGGGGTTAGGAAGTACCTGGAGTACAATCCTTTGCCCTTGTGTAGGGTGGGAACCTTCTCTATAGCTCTGAGAGCTAGGAGGGAAGAAACCTCTGCCTCTAAGGCAAGGGTCTCTGATGGATTTGCAGGTGGAAAGGATCTGGTTTTCATCTTGGGAAATTTTTTGAAGCCGAGAACCAGTCCCTGGCTTACTACTTCCAGGACCCACTTGTCTGATGTCAGAGACTTCCAGTCCTGGACAAAGTAAGCCAGCCTGACCCCTACTGGTATTGGAGAATCGGCCCGGGCAGACCCATCAGGGTATCTGCTTGGCAGGGGCTTTAGGCTGAGGGGTGGATGCAGGCCTGATCATCCCCATCTGATTCTCCCTCTAAAGAACCCCCTCTGAGAGTAAGAAGAGTGGCATGAGCTTGGTAAAAAGGCCTTTGGAAAGACCTACCCCTGGACTGCTGCCTTTGAGGAGTAGCTTGCCTTTCTTTGGCCTGAGCACTCCTGTAAGTGGTCCTGTACTCGTCCATCTTTTTCATATAGTTCTCTGTCTGCTCCCCAGAGAATTACCAATAACAGGGAAATCCATGGCCTTAGCCTGGGTATCCTGTGATAGGCTAGTACATCTGAGCCAAGCCATTCTCCGAAGATCCACAGATGTAGCCATGACTCTTGATGAAACATCATTGGAGTCCAGAGCAGCATGAAATTGCACTCTGGATGTCTCAATCCCATCTGCAGCCACCTGCTCCAGCTCCTTGGCAAGATGGTCAGGGGCCTGTTTAGCCAGAGCCAGCACAGTGTCCCACCTGGACTTCTGGTATCTAGCTGTGCAGGCCATATAATTAGCCTGCCTGAGTCCCAAAGATGCTGCCATATACTGTTTCTCTGCCATGGCATCAATCCTCCTGGAGTCCTTATCTGGGGGGTGTGATACCAATGGGATATTTGCCTTATCACAGGCAGCAGCCTGCACTACCCCAACATGGCTGCATTGCTGGGAAAGGAACTCCGTGTCTGAGCCTGAAAGAGTATACCTCTTGTCCATCCGTCTGTCCACAGGAGGTATGGAATTAGGAGTCTTAAGAATTTTATGTTTGTTTCCCAAAGGATTTGTGGAGGGGAACAGTCTCCTGGACTCTGGGATGTCCATCATCTCAAAAAAAATCGGGCTCCTCCTGATCCTCTACTGCTTCCTCCATAGGAAGCTGGAGGGTCTCAGCCACTTTTTTGTAAAACAAAGTGAGAAGGGGACTCAGAAAGCCTAGAAGGAGAAACACCTGAAGGTTTGTCTGGGGAGATGTCCAGGTCAGTAGGCACATCCAGACAATCACCATCATCATCCTCATACTCTCCTTCCTCATCTGGTTCATAAAATTCTTCCAAGGTGTAATCCGGAACCTGGGGAACCAACCGAACCCCTGCCAAATGGTGCTGGTTCGGTTGGAACTGAAGTAAGCGACTGCACTATCCTTATCGCCTTGGCTATCTCTTCGGCGGTCGGAGTATGAATTTCTGGGTCTGAACCGGACGATTTATCTTTTCTTTTTACCGGAACCAACTCCTCAGAATCGGCCCTCCTTTTGCCTGAAGAAGTATCGCCCTGGTCAGAGGGCACTCCTGGTTTGGTCGGAACCGAACTGGGCTGGCCATCCGGGTCAGCGGACTTCTCGGCCTTCCTTTCCCTCAGTCTACCTAATCTCTTTTCCAGGGTAGATTTGGGAAAATTCTTACAAATTTGGCAGTGTGAATCGAGGTGGTCAAACCCCAGACAATAAACACAGGTGGTGTGGGGATCAGCCTTGGCAAAGACTTCCCCACACACACTGCAGTGTTGAAACCCAGTGGGCCCGGTTTTTTCTTGGGTTTCTCAGACATGGCCAATCCTAACCAAAACTTACCTTTTCGGCAATCCGCCAGGCAAGACTCTCCTATCAGTTCCTGACTGTGTCACGGGTCTTGGAAAAAAACGTAATAAAATCTGTTTTTTTTTTTTTTAGAACCGATATGGACCAGTTACCACACTCTAAGTAAATCACAAACTTTTTTACCTGAAAACTGATTGGTTCAGGCGAACTGACCCACAATTTACAAGTTCCACACAGAAACTATACAGAAAACCTATCTAGTACTCACGGTACCACAGAGACTTAAACCGACAGATCGGTAGCAGCAATTCGGTAGAAACCGAGCGAAAAAAACAACACTTTAACAGACTTTTTTGAACCGAGCAAAGGAGAAATCTCCGGAGCGACTGTTCAGTGAGGCGGAGTAAAGAATCTGAAGGTTGGAGTTTAAACAGCAGACAGGGGCTTCAACCGAGCTCGCGGTGAACATTCCATGCTGGCCATGGAAAATTTAACTCTTTGTTCTCCGGGGCAGTTGAAAGGCAGGACCTAACTGCATGTGTCAGAATACAGCAAGACTTCATGTTTGAAAGTTTCTGTACTTCTGAGGTTGGAGGCTAACAACCCTAGTTAACCTGTGTGTCTTCTGTATCAAGAGAAGATCGAGGAGGCATGCTTGCGCTTCCATTTCTGGAAGACCTCCTCTAGAGCTTTGTTGCAGTGTTAAAGTAGAAAAAAAAAAAAGTTCTCTATGGGCATGTACCTAAAAGGTAACAGTTGTCATGGAGCAAGTTGCACAACACCCTGAACCCAACCATTTATATTAGCAGGTAGTGTAGAGAGGCAGAGTAGCAAAGGGAGTAAATACAGGTTACTCACCTGTAAAAGAAGTTCTAGGAATGGTATATGTTGTTCATCCACACTTATTGGCAGGTCCCTTGCCGCTTTAAATCTTGCCGGAAAATCTTCAAGCTGGCTCCTCCCACCCACCCGGGTGGTAAAACTCTCGGCTCTGCCCCATGACGCCAGATCTAGCCCGCTGGAAGCCAGGTTGTGCGTCGAAGCCGGGGAGGCCGGGTGGGTCGTGTGGATGAACAACATATACCATTCCTAGAACTCCTGTTACAGGTGAGTAACCTGTATTTCTAGGGACATGGATATGTTGTTCATCCACACTTATTGGCAGACTCCTAGCAGTTCTCCGGGAAGAGGGAGGCAAGGCGCACACCCCTACTTAGGTAGAAACACTGGAGAACTGAGGCCCCGACCAGCACCCCGGCGCGACCCAAGGTCGATGTGGAGGGGGAACGGTAAGGCCTGCTTCCGGGCAGAAGCCCTGCGGATATCCTGGACCGGAGTGTCCTTGGAAGCAGACACCGATGCAGCGGAAGGACGGGTTAAAAAGAGCGCTTATCCCTCAGGGAGGCTCCATGCCCGCCCGCCTAAAGTGGAGACCTTGCAGGGGTGACCCGGCCGCTTGTCTTCCACTGGGCTGCAATCTGCCAGATGCGGCTTCAGCGAGGGTGATGAACAGCTGGCGAACCTCTCCCGAATTTAAGCTCTACGCTCTCATGAGGTGAGCGTTAAAACGGTTCCCACGGAACCTGAATACGGCCTCCGAGGTGTGAATGGGGATAAACCCCGGCAGAGGCAAAACCCCCGGAGGGAAGACTCCGCCACCACCTCCTGGAGGAACTTGGGCGCAGGACAACCTAGTCCCTGTGGAAGACCGGACAGGGAGGTTAAAGGAGTGCCTGGAACTCTCCCAGCCTTCTGGATGGCGGAATGGCCCCAAGAAGGTGTTCTTCCACAACAGGTGGGGGAAAACGCACCTGTGCAAAGGTATGGATGGCTTGCTCATGAGCTAAGCCCATACCAGCAAGGATCCCGCAGGAACGGGGATACTCTCCCAAAGGGGGAGGCGTGGTCGAAGCCTAGAAGTGCCAGACCACCTTCTCCGTACCACCAGCTACCCTCCGGCCCGCACCCGGAAGACAGTGGTGACCGCAGAAGCACCCAGAGGGTCGTCTACCGAAGCCCTGGTATAAGGATGGACCGCAAATGGTCCGGAATGCTATGCCCAGAGACGGGGAAGGGCACCGCCCTATCCCATCATCGGAAGAAGGAAACTTCTTCCAAAGGACAAGCATCTTGGCCGACTTCTTAGCAGGACGCCTCAAGGTCGAGGACCTTGCCAAAGAGACTCAGGCCTGGCCCCTAGCCGCACAGGGACGGCCAACAGGTGCAGGATTGAAGGTCCAGATGGATAACCTTCCCTGAAAAGGAAGACAGGATCGGCAGACTAGAGACCGTCTCGGGAGCCTGGGGCTGAGACCGAGGAGAGCTGGATACCAGCACTGGCAATCCAGTCTGGGGCTACCAGCATCACCTGCGCCAAATCCCTCCTCGCCTTGCCCGTAGGTCAAGGGAAATGGGGAGCGACACGGAGGGGCCTGGGGTCCGTGCATCCCCTACAGCAAGCCTTGCTGAGGGGCGGCAAAAAACAGTCTCGGCCTAGTATTCTCCCGGAGGAAAAGGAGAAGATCCTGTGCTACCCCGGCAGGGGAGACACTCATGAGGCGCAGCCTATGCCCGGCTCAGGGCCGCAGCCAGGGAATTGGGCTCCTGCCATGAAATGGCTAGGAAGCCTCGACTGCGCAACCGCCCAATGCGGAGAACCTCCTTGCACCGAGACAAGGGGATAGACCAAACCTGGCACATTAGGTAGCACATGGTCTTGGAATAATCCAACTTGGACTTAGACCACTAGACCCCGTACAAGAGGAGTGAGCGGTGCCGGCTAATCGGACTGTCTGTCTCCAGCGAGCGGGAAGGACATCGGGACTCACAAGAAGACCAGAGGCGACGCACTCTACATTCCTCAAGATGGGCACCCCACCCATCCGAGAAGCATCGGTCGGAGAAGACCGGCAACTCAGGGCGAACAAGCAGGATAGTCTCCTGCCGAGTTAGAACGGTCCAGGGAGCGTTCTCCACCCTCCTGGGCTGTAAGTCACGAACTGGTCCACGGGACACAGCGTGCTAGACCTCTGGCTGGCCCTCCCAGTAAGGGAAGGTCGACCTGAGGCCCAGGAGCAGGAGGTCCTGGCAGGACATAATTCCCGACCGGCAAAGGAGGAAAACCTCGCCCTGTTCGCCCGGAGCTGAGCTCGGACTCGAAGTCGAGCTTAGTCTCGAGAAGCTTCACTGCTAAGATACGAGTTCTCACTCGGCTCCCGAAACGGGAGACCAGTCTGCCTTCCGGGTTGGGTGACATCCGGACCCTTCCATGCCACAGAGACTGCTAAGCAAGGAAGTGTTAGGAACTCGTAAGCAGCTCCCCCGCAAGAAGGGGTGGAGCCTCCCCCAAAAACGGACGGAACGAGGAGTAGGTACATCCTGGAGAGCAGGAAACAGCTACACGCCACGTTCTGAGGATGGAATGTCTGCAGAAGAGAGACCATCCAGGCGTGCAGGAGGATGGGCGCAAGCCCCCATCCGTAAGAGACCAGGAATACCTGGACATGAACCCAGGGTTGAATTGGGGGGGGGGGTCCATGGCCTTCCTGATCATCTCTAACTAGAGAGCCAGGCATGTTGGATGACCGACGCAGGGGCAGTGAACTCACATTCCCCATGGGGCAACGGCTCAAAGGGGATCCGCTAGCACTTGCGACAGGATCCACCCTAAATACCTCCAGAATGAGGTGCGGAGCCATCCCCCCCACGGGAAAACCCGGGCAGGGACGACTGAGCCGCAGCAATACCCCTTGGCCCGTCACTGAGCAGGCTTAGAGGGGGAGGGAGCCGAAGAGCCCCTCGGTTTCCTGCCTCTCCGCTTCCTTTTGGAGGAAGACGCTGGTTTGGCAACAGGTCACCCAGCGCATGCCTGCTGGCCCTCATGCTGGGCCAGGGGGGCCCCAGGGCTCAGGGGGCAAAGGGGCTTACGCAAAGGCTGACGGCTGCCCTTGACCCCATGGGCGAGAGTGACCGAGTCCGGAGAGGCTTCGGACTTCTCGGGCCCATGGATGTATCCCTCCACTCCAGGGCCGAAAAGGTCAGTCCCCAAGAAGGGGATGTCCACCAACTCGTGCTGGGTTTCCAAGGAGAAGGATGTTTACCTCAGCCACGCCCTGCGGCGCATGGCCACTGCGGCCACCACCGATCTGGCACAGGAGTCGCCTAGATCCAGAGCAGTCTGGAGCTGCTGCTTCGCCACCACCCTACCCTGGTCCCGCACCTGTCGAACCGTGGTCCACAGGTCGCCTGGGAGATGAGGGAGAACCTCGTCCAGGGAGCCCAAAAGGGTGTGGGAGAAATGTGCCATCAGTGCAACTGAGCTGGCCTAAGGAGGACGCAGCGTAAACCTTACGCCTGACATAGTCCATCCTTCTGGACTCCTTGTCGGGAGGTCTGTCCACATTCTCGGCGTTTCCAAGACGTTGGAAAACGTCGTCGGTAATTACCCCTTCAGCCGAGGGGTGCTCCGAGAAACCGGGCAGAGAACCGACCGGGATAGGATACCTCCGAGCTACCCTGGCCAAGGCTAGGGCAAGAAGTAGGCCGCCACACAGCTCCAAGGCTGGGCCTACACAGCCTCAGCCACCGGAAGGCTCTCCGTGGAAGAACCCCTTCAATCCAGAATCTCAGGGGTAAGGAGCCGATCGGGAGGCGGGCTTAAGCTGCATTCCAGTAAACTCTGAAATGAGCGAAGTAGACCCTTAGAAGACGATGGGCTGTCATCTACTGGATGTTCCTGGGAAGACCGGGGTCCTCCCGTCAGGAAACATGGCAGAGCCTGCTCCAGGCTCGAAGGGTCTGAAAAAGCTGCCTGAGCCAGGCACTCTTAGTCCGCGGAGGGCTGGAGTGAGGAACCGAGACCTGAAGGACAGGCCACGGTCCGGCCTGGACTCCGCCCGAGGCGGAGGCAGCAGTCGAGCGAGCAACCGGTCCTGGAGAAGGCTCCTCGACCGATACAAACGGCTGCCGACCAAGCGGCGACTGCTTGCTATCTGGAGAATGAATCGGGGTCGATTGAAACCCAGACAACTGCTGTCGCCACATAAGTTCCTCGAAACACCGACGCCAACGGCATTGAAACCGCTCCTCATCCGAGGAGGGGGACGAGGAAGAACGGCCAAGCCACTTAACCCGGTGCTCCGACCGAGAACGCCGAGATCAGCGTGAGCGGCTAGACCGAGAGGTAGACCGAGACCCAAATCCTTGGGGTAACCGAGGGTGGACCTGGGAAGAAACGAGGAGCACCCGCTCCTCCCTCGGCTCGGAACGGACCGAGGGCTGTCGAAGGCTCGACTCCGCTGAAGGGCAAGCGGAAGGTGCCTCAGCCACCCCAAAGAAGGGTCAAGAGACTCGACAACGTCGGAAGGGAATTTTGGCCGCTGACCTGACGGGGGTACCGTGAGGCCAGAGGCCGAAGCCGAAACCTCGACTGAAGTCGAGCGTCTGCCAATGAGGGAAGGGAAAACTTCCCGCTCCCGATGAAGAGACCCCACTCGCGGCCCTTTAGACATAGGCCGAGAGACAGGCCAGGTTCCCTCTCCCTTGGAGAAGAGGGAATGATGAAGCTCCCTGAACGAAGCTGAATGTAATGAATCCAAGGAGAGCGGGATAAGCTCCGCAACCGAAGGAGAGGGAAGGGGAACCCCCGTCCCTTCCCCGGCAGGATAAGACTGCAGAGAAACAGTTGAAGCGGGCACCCGCCAGTCCGATGGAGACTCTGGAGCGGAAAAAACCACCGGATGTCTGAGCCCCGAATGGGCCGCGTGGTCCTCCGGAGAGCTGACTGAAAGGTCAGAACAAAAATTGCAAGCCTGAGGATCGTGATCCAAGTCCAGGCAAAAAGAGCACGTGGAGTGCGAGTCCCTCCTGGAGGAACTAACCGTACGTCTCTCGGGGCCGGAAAAAGCCATTGCCGCAGCGAAGAAGAAAAGATCGAAGATTCAAGGATACTTTAATAAATTTGAAGACCGAACTTTTCAGGAACCAGTCAAAAACACAGAGCGCTAAGGAGGGAACCTGAGCTTCCAAACGGTAAGGAAGATCTGGCGTCATGGGGCGGAGCCGAGAGTTTTACCACACTGGTGGGTGGGAGAAGCCAGCTTGAAGACCTTCCGGCAAGATTTAAAGCGGCAAGGGACCTGCCAATAAGTGTGGATGAACAACATATCCATGTCCCTAGAACCAGCAATTACTCTACCTTTTGAATCTTATGTGGGTACCCCCCCCCCGCTCCTGTACCTCGGAGAGCGAGATTAGGTGGACCAAGGCCAGCAGGGTAGGTCACATGCAACACAGAGGACCGGGAAGCTTTAAATTGAAACAGTATTCTTTGGTCTCTCCCCTCCCCTCTCTCCCACATCACCAATTTACCCCCTGTTCTAGGAGAAAAGAGAGAGAGAGAAAAAAAAAAAAAAAAAGAATTTTAGGAAAGTTCAATTGGGTGATGATGAGTTCCTTTGAGTCATTTATCACTATCACTGTGGAAAAAAGCAATATTGTCACATTAGTCATTTTCCTTATGGTTGAACTGAGTTAGTTGAGGGCTGGGACTGAAATAAATGGTAAGATCAGTCCTTACAACTCCAGCTGCCGTCGTCCCACCTCCTCCTCCTCCCCCCCAAACGGTCTAGGTACTTTACTAGCTCTTCTCAGCATAAAACTTTAATATTTATTTACTTAGCTTGAATTTTGTCAGTGAGGGACTTCAGAAGGCTGGCGATTGGAGAAAAGAAAGGTTTTCAATCCAAGTTTAGGATAGGATCCCTTCATGTTGGTCTAGTCTCTGGCGCAATCTTCCTAGCGAGGAGCTGCTGAATCCAGTTGAGGGCCTCTGTGTGTTCCAGTATTTTTGTTCCTGGTCATTTCCTTCCTGCTGTGCACTGCCACTGTGGATCCCTCCTCCCCTCATTTTGGTTCCTGGGCTCTATTATGGGAATTTGCTTTTCCTTAAGTGCTGCCTGTGCTTCTTTCACTGTACCATATATTTTAGTACCATCCTCCCAAAAGACTCTCAGGTGGGCCAGATACAGCGTGTGGAATCTAACAGATTTGTCCTTCAATGCTCGGATGATTGGGAGATCTCTCATACGCTGCTGTTATACCTCCTGAGGGTAATCGTGGTCCAAGAAAATTCTGTGGGTTAAGTATTTAATTTCTTTTTTGGCCAATGCTCACTGCACTATATCTTCTTTAGTGCTGAATGAGCTGACTTTAAAAACAATCGACCGCGGGCAAGCCGTGGGCTCTGAAGGTTTAGCTTGTAATGAGCGATGAGCTTGTTCAATGTGCAGTGAATAGGTGGGAGGCAGTTCTAGTATGTCCTTCAAAAGATTTCCCATGAAGGGAGCCATGGGTAGAATCTCTTTCCCCTCAGGCAAGCCATATAGTCGCAAATTATCCCAGCGGGAATGGCCCTCGAGATCTAAACATTTGGCCTGGAGATCTGCTATTTGCATAACCAGTGAGTGCACCATCTGTGAAATCTGGATTGTGTCCTCTGTATCTGTTACATGGGTCTCCATCTGCTCGATTCTGGTCTCCATGGGTGTTAGTTTCTTCTGCATGGTTTGGAACTCATGTTTGTTTTCTCTTCGTGATTCCCAGATCTCATTTAGGATAGTTTCAAAGTGGGATCTAGTGAGTTGCTCGTTTTCCCCATCTGTGTCATATTCAGCCACATGGGAGCCCGATGGTGAAACCGACCGGCTGGGGGTATCATCTGATAATCCAAAGTCATCCATCATTTTGGGTTTGTTGTAAGGCTGATTTCTGCCTCTTTGCTGTTCCGTTCATCGTCCTCCTGATTTTATTGACATTTTGGTTTTTGGCGGTTTTGGAGGTTATTAGTACCGGGCTGTTAGATCTAGGCTCCAATGCACTCCGTGACATCACTGGAAGTCTTCCAGCTTAGGATGATTTAGAAGCAATTAGCAGAGGGTAAGGGAAGATTAGTGGAGAGGAAGCAGGGTGGAAGGGGAGAGGGGAGGTAGATGTGATGGGAGATCAAAGGTCATATATACGAGCTCAAAGGAAATAAAAATGCTACATCAAAACTGAGGATCAGATTTTAGCGGCCTGCAGTCTTGGTTGCCCTCCAACAAAGTTATACTGAACATTGTGGAAAAGACGAACAGTGCTCTCTGGTACTAAAAGAAGACTTAATAAGGTCTTAGATAAATTTAATGTACAGATGACAGATAAGACAGAGCTTTGCTGGAACTGGCTGAAAGTATTAAGCACTTGGGGTGGGGTCTAATTGGACCTAGAATTATCTTTTAACACACATACAACTCATATAGCAAAGCAAGATCACCAAAAGATTGGTACGCTGTACAGGATTAGACAATACTTGACTAAAGATTAAAAAAAACAGAACTATTGTGCAGCACAATCTATTACCAATGTCATATGATGGATTGGCTGTGTGGCACCAAGCCTCAGGTAAAGTGCAACACAAGAAGCAGGTATTTTACAACCTGACTGGGCTCTCTGCTGTCAGTTAAAAACGGTTTGGTCTTTGTGTCTCTCTCAAAACCATAAACATACTCTCAAGCCACCACTGATGTGGAACCTTTGTAAATGAGCACTTGTTCTCAAAGCTGTAATTCTGGACGTAAAAAATAAATAAAAATAAAAAAGCCTCATTCCTAGAGCAAGGCATCTTGGGTATGCAAATTTGTATCCAAGGCAGTCTAACAAGGCTTCAGCAGAACAGACATCCCCTTTTCAACAGGCCTGTACCTCTGACCCAGTACAGGCTGAGAATGACAAAGCACGGGCGTGTTTCGTCCTCTTTGGGACCCCTCAGTGTACTGCAGCCATAATGTATTCAATTAGACACACTGTTAGAACCCCAAGGTAACGAGCATTTAGAACACTCGAGTTAGGGTACCGAAGCGGCAGTTTGCAGGGAAGAAAAAATTACTCACCTTGGTAATTATATTTCTTCTAATGGAGTCTTGCTGTATTCTGACAATTGCAGTGAATCCCAACCTTTGAACTGCTCCGGAGAACAAAGAGTTAACTTTCTATGCAAGGCATAGAATGCTGAGCTTGAGCTCGGTTGAAGTCTCTGTCTGGAGTGTTTTGAACTTAAACCGTCAGATTCTTATTTATTTATTTAAGAGATTTACCAGGAAGGCATACTGAGCGGAGTACCGCTCGATTCCAGATGCGCCCTTGGGGTAGGGTATACAGATGTACAGGAGAAGACAAAAAATCATACAGTTATACACTTATGTGACTTATACAGACAGTGGTACGGTCATGAGCTTATGAGCCCAACTAAACCAAAAATTCCATATGGAAATTGTAAAAATTCTTACTAGCCAACTGGCTGAAAAAAAAATTTGGATCCCCAAGGAAGACTCAAGTCAGGAAACTCAAAAACAAAACCCAATGTACTAAAAATAATGATAAATAAGCACCCAAACAAAAAGGAAGAGGGTGCAAGCAAAAAAAAAAAACCCTGGGGTGCAACACTGCACCTGCCCACCCACTTCCCAAAAACAGGTTCTGAGAGGGGAAGCAGGTCAGAATACAGCAAGACTCCATTAGAAGAAATACAATTACTAAGGTAATTTTTTCTTCAAACAACATGAAGTCTTGCTGTATTCTGACAATTGCAGACTACCAAGCAGTACTTCCAAGAAGGAGGGACAGAACCTACTTTGGGAATAGGCTCTGAAGTACTGCTGTGCCAAACCGAGCATCACTCCTAGCCTGGATATCCAGAGAGTAATAATTGGTAAAGGTATGGACTGTTTTCCAGGTGGCTGTTTGACAAATTTCTAAGAGAGGAATATCCTTGGCAGCAGCCAGGGAAGCAGCTGTACCTCTTGTGGAATGAGCCCTCAGGGCTGAGGGTGGAGTTTTTCATAGCAGAATTGTATGTAAGACACAATCCACTTGGCAACAGATCTTTTGGTGGCAGGTTTGCCCTTTCCCACTTCTCCATAAGTGAGGAACAACTGGAGGGAATCAAACCTGTGACCCTTGGTACGCTCTATGTAGTAACTAAGGGCTCTTTTGACATCTAAACTGTGTAGCCTCCCCTCTCCTGAGGAAGAAAGATCAGTGAAGAAAACAGGGAGAGACATAGACTGGTTTAAATGGAAGTCTGAAACCACTTTGGGCAAGAACCTTCGATTGGTTCTAAGGACCACTTCATCCCTGTGAAATGAGATAAAATCAGGTTCCACTGACAGGGCTTGCAATTCACTGATATGCCTGGCAGAGGTAATGGCTACCAGGAACACAGTTCTCCAAGTCAAGTACTTAAGCTCTGCTGAAGACATGGGCTCAAATGGGGGTTGCATAAGTTGAGCAATGCAAACATTCAAATCCCAGGCTGGGGCAGGGTCTCTAAAAGGAGGATTGGTGTGAAGCAATCCTTCAAAAAATTTACAGAACACAGGATGGGAAGATAGTGAGGAAGGCTTCCCCACAGACAAAAACGCAGAAACAGCTGACAAGTGAACCTTGAGAGTAGCTGGTCTGAGGCCTAGGCCATTAAGATGGACCATATAATACAGAACCGTAGGCAATTCAGCAGTGTCTGGAGAAATATGCTTCTTAGAACACCAAATCCTGAATCTTTTCCATTTGGAGTTATAAGTCTTTCTGGTGGAGAGCTTCCAAGAAGCCTTGAGGATATCCAGAACCCCTTGGGAAAGATGCAGATCTGCAAACTCTAATTCTTCAAGAGCCATGCTTTGAGACTGAAGATTGGGGTATCAAATCCTTCCCTGAGAGGATGTTAACAGGTTGTAATTCCTGGGAAGAGACAGGGGAAGATGGACTGCTAGGGACAGCAACAGGGCTGTCTGTCCCAATCTGGAGCAATCAGAATCACCTTGCATGGTTGAGACCTTATTTTTACCAAAACTTTGAACAGGAGTGGGAAGGGCGAAAGGCATACAGAAACTTCCCCTCCCAATTCAGGATCAGGGCGTCCAGAGGGACTGAGCCCAGGACTGGAGGTCTGCAACAAAAGAGAGAAAGTTGGTGATTGTCTGGGGCTGCAAAGAGATCCATCTCTGGAGTGCCTCACCTTGAAAAAATCACTTTCTTCACCTGAGGGTCCAGGGACCATTCGTGATGGCCCTGAGAAATCCTGCTCAGTGCATCTGCTAGCACACTGTCTTTGCCTGGAAGGTGAACCGCTACAAGAGAGGTTTGCAGGGAATAATCCAGGGATCACAACTTCATGGCTTCTGTGCACAAGGCTGTGGACAGAGTGCCTCCCTGCTTCTTCTTGTACCACACGGTGGTGGTGGTGTCTGTTCTGACTTGAACCACCTTGTTCTGTACTGACTGTGAGAACGCTTTTAGAGCCAGAAAAATTGCCCTGAGCTCTAGAAGATTGATGTGGAGAAGGAATTCTTGGGGACCACAGCCCCTGGGCAGTAAGGGACCCCAGGTGGGCTCCCCAGCCCAGGAGAGAAGCATCCGTAGTAAGGACCACTGAACAAGGCTGAGCAACAAAAGGAACACCTTGCCTTAAATTGTCCTGATCCTGCCACCACTGGAGGGCTTGGATCAAGGTCAGAGTCACTGGGATCAGTTTGGTAAGGGAATCCTTCTTCTGAGACCAAAAAGCTCTCAGGTGGAACTGAATATCCCTCATCTGGAATCTTGCCCCTTGGACCACTGCTGCTGAAGCTGCCGTGTGGCCCAAGAGATGGAGGAAATGCTTTGCTGGTCGAGATACCTGAAGGATGAAGGAAGAAGCTAGTTCCATAAGAACCCTTGCCCTTTCTAGAGGAAGAAAGGCTCTTGCTCCGAGTGTGCCCAGTTCTGCCCCTATAAAGGTAAGAAGCTGGACTGGTTCGAGAACTGACTTGGAAAGGTTGAGAAGAAATCCTAGAGAAGTGAGCACTTGCTGGGTCACTTGTAGATGAGACTTGACTTGGTCCGGAGACTGACCCACTATTAGCCAATCGTCCAGATAAGGAAAAATGGAAATCTTTTGCCTTCTTAGAAAGGCAACTACTACTGCCAGGCACTTTGTGAAAACCCTTGGGGCTGAGGTTAGGCCAAAGGGCATTGCTCTGAACTGATAGTGGCCTGAGGGCAACTCGAACCTGAGGTACTTTCTGTGGAGCACCTGATGGGAATGTGAAAGTAGGCATCTTTGAGGTCCAGGGAGGCTAGCCAGTCCCCTGGCCTTAGAGAGGGAAGGATTATTCCCAGAGTTATCATCTTGAACTTTGATTTTAAAAGATGTTTGTTTAGATATCTTAGGTCTAGGATGGGTCGCCACTCCCCTGTCTTTTTGGGGGGTCAGGAAGTACCTGGAGTACAGTCCTTTGCCCCAGTGTAGGGTAGGTACTCTCTCTATAGCTTTTAAAACTAGGAGAGAAGAAACCTCTGCCTCTAGGTTAAGGGTTTCTGAGAGATTTGCAGGTGGAAAGATCTGGCTCTCATCTTTGGAAATCTTTTTGAAGCTGAGAACCAGTCCCTGACTTACTACTTCCAGGACCCACTTGTCTGATGTAATAGACATCCAGTCCTGGACAAAGTAAGCCAGCCTGCCCCCTACTGGAATAGGAGAGTCGACCTGGGCAGGCCCATCAGGGTATCTGCTTGGCAGGGGCTTTTGCCTGAGGAGTGGATGCAGCCCTGTTCATCCACCTTCTGCCTCTCCCTCTGAAGAACCCCCTCTGAGAAAAGGAAGAAGAGGCCTGTGCTTGGTTAAAAGGCCTGCCCCTGCCCCTAGAATGCTGCCTTTGAGGAGTTGCCTGCCTTTCCTTGGCCTGAGCACTCCTGTAAGTGGTCCTGTACTCATCCATTTTCTTCATGTAATTCTCTGTCTGCTCCCCAGAGAATTACCCACTACAGGAAAATCCATGGCCTTAGCCTGGGTGTCCTGCGAGAGGCTAATACATCTGAGCCAAGCCATCCTCCGAAGAGCCACAGATGTAGCCATGACTCTTGATGACACATCAGAGTCCACAGCAGCATGAAACTGAACCTTAGATGCCTCAATCCCATTTGCAGCCACCGCCTCCAGCTCCTTGGCTAGCTGGGGGGAGGCCTGTTTAGCCAGTGCCAGTACAGTGTCCCACCTGGACTTCTGGTACCTGGCTGTATAGGCCATGTAATTCGCCTGCCTGAGTCCCAAAGAGGATGCCATGTACTGCTTCTTTGCCATGGCATCAATCTTCCTGGAGTCCTTGTCAGGGGGGTGTGAAGCCAAGGGAATATTTGCCTTGTCACAGGCAGCAGCCTGCACTACCCCAACATGGCTGCATTGTTGATATAAGAACTCCGTATCTGAGCCTGAAAGTGTATACCTCTTGTCCATTCTTCTACCACAGGAGATATAGTGTTAGGAGACTAAGATTTTTTGTGTCTGTTTCCCAAAAGATTTATGGAGGGGAATAGACAGTCTCCTGGACTCTGGGATGTCCATCATCTCTACATAATCAGGCTCCTCTTGATCTTCCACAGCCTCTTCCATAGGAAGCTGGAGGGTTTCAGCCACCTTTCTGTAAAACATTAAGTGAGAAGGGGACTCAGAAAGCCTAGGAGGGGAAACACCCGAAGGTCTGTCTGGGGAGATGTCCAGTTCCACAGGTACATCCAGACCCTCACTTACATCATCATCCTCAAATTCCCCTTCCTCTTCAAATTCCGGTTCATAAAAATCTTCAAGGGCATAATCCTGAACCGGGGGAACCAACCGAACCCCTGCTAGAAGGAGCCGGATCGGTTGGAACCAGACGGAGCGATTCCACAATCTGAATCGCTCTGGCTATCTCTTCGGCGGTCGGAACATGAACCTCTGGATCCGAACTGGTCAATTTATCTTTGCGTTTTCTTTTTCTCAGAACCGGCTCTCCTTTTGCCTGAAGAAGTATCGCCCTGGTCAGAGGGCACTCCTTCTGGTTCGGTTGAAACCGAACCGTGCTGGCCATCTGGGTCAGCGGACTTATCGGCCTCCTTTTCCCTCAGTCTACCCAATCTCTTCTCAAGGGTAGATTTCGGAAAGTATTTTACATATTTGGCAGTCTGAATCAAGGTGGTCAAACCCCAGACAATAAACACAGGTGGTGTGGGGATCGGCCTTAGCAAAGACTGCCCCACACTCACTGCAGTGTTGAAACCCAGTAGGCCCGTTTTTTTTCTTGGGTTTCTCAGACATGGCCAACCTAACCAAACTTACCCTTTTTTCGGCAACTGCCAGGCAAGACTCCCTTATCGGTTCCTAACTGTGTCACGGGTATTGGAAAAAAACGATTCAAAACATGTTTTTTTTTTTAGAACCGATAAGAACCGGTAACCACACACTAAGTAAGCACACAAATTGACTAACAAATCGGCCGGTCCAGCCGAACCGAGCCACACTTTTATAAGTTCCACCCAGAAAAACAGAACAATTCCTATCTAGTACTCACAGCACCACAGACGGAGACCGAACCGACTATGTGGATACTTTTTTCGGTTTAAAAAACGGTGAAAACTGAAAACTTTAACCGACTTTTGAACCGAGCTGAAGGAGAAATCTCCGGAGCGACCATTCAGTGAGGCGCAGTAAAGAATCTGACGGTTTAAGTTCAAAACACACCAGACAGAGACTTCAACCGAGCTCGAGCTCAGCATTCTATGCCTTGCACAGAAAGTTAACTCTTTGTTCTCCGGGGCAGTTCAAAGGTTGGGAATCACTGCAATTGTCAGAATACAGCAAGACTTCATGTTGTTTGAAAGCAGTATATGAGATCCATAAAAGGATGTTAGGAGATAAGAAATATTCAGATTGTTTGTTTTTTTGTGCATCTCTTCAAACCATACACATATTTTCAAACCTACTTCCCAGAGAAAGGTATGCAATTTTTTGTGCAAGGTAGCCTGACAAGGCTTCCCCAGGACAGAAATCCACTTTTAAAATGTTATTTATTTCCTTGTCAACAGACAACTCTTTTCATGTAACTGTTGGGGATATATGTGTTTCTTTTATTTTCACTGTTCATACCAGTCACTGTAACTATTCGGGGGTTCTGGCTGTTGAAATCTCATTGCACCTGAGAGCTGCATTAGTGTATGAGAACATGATGTGTCAGCACCCTTTAAACTCCATAGTATGCCTGTCGGCTTACTTTGAAGTCAACAAAACAAGTTGCAGCAAGGTGTGAAATACAGCATGCATCTTCAATTAGCATTATTCTGATCACCAGCCCCCAAGTAAAAATATAAATCCCTGGTGGTCGTGGTGCACCTCCCTCCCACCACCAGCCCCCAAATAAAAATATAAACCCCTGGTAGTCGTGCTCTCCCTCCCTCCTATCACCAGCCCCCAAGTAAAAATATAAATCCCTAGTAGTCCTGGTCCCCCTCCATCCTATCACCAGCCCCCAAATAAAAATATAAATCCCTAGTAGTCGTGGTCCCCTCCTCCTATCACCAGCCCCCAAGTAAAACTAAAATCCCTGGTGGTCGTGGACCCTTCCCTCCTATCACCAGCCCCAAGTAAAAATATAAATCCTAGTGGCAGTGCCCCCTCAACTGCCAGCCCTGAAGTATATATAATAATCCCTGGTAGTAGTGGTCCCTCCTCCCTCCCATCGCTGCACATAATATTACACTTAATATTTGGATAATGGAGGCAGTATAGTGTAGTGGTTAAGAGCACTGAGATGCAAACCTGGACAACAGGGTTTGAATCCCACAGCCACCACCTGCATTCTGTGTGACCATGAGCAAGTCGCTTAACTTCCCTGTGCTCCCAGGACACACCTGGAAACAAGTCTCAGTCTAGTGTGCCTTTTCTGGTCCAAACTGTTAAAAACAATTGATATACTTACTTTGCACCTGCACTTTTAAGAGACGTGGATAAATAGCCTGCTTTACCAGCATTTCCACAAGGAAAGAACAGTTACGTAAGAACTTACCATAACAGTAGATCTTCGAGGGGATCTCAGTAATCAGGTAACACCGCAGGAACCCTCGCCGTCAGTGAAGGGAAATCCACATGGAAGACCCAAAGCAGCACAACTGGGGCTGCCCATGTTGTCAATGTCCGGCGACATCATCACCCCTACAAAGGCGTGAGTGATACCTTCGGGGAATAAACAGGGTACAGGTGGAAAGCATATTTCAGAGAAAACTCTGCACAAGAACAAGAAGGCATGATAGGAGGCTGAAAGGTGGAAGGCTCGGGGTAATATTAGGAAGTACTTTTTCACCAACAGGATGGTGAAGCCATGAAACAGCCTTCCAGCAGAAGTGGGTGCAAAAACAATGGGGGGGGGGGGGTTCAAGAGTGCATAGGATAGACATAAGGGTACCCTGGAGATGTGCAGAGCAGGAAAGCCACGGATCAAATAGGATTTGGGGCTGTAGCAGTGAGTAGGGAAATGGGCAGACTAGGTAGGCCGTATGGTCCTTATCAGCAGACAGATTCTATGATTCTATAATGTGGATAATTTTTCAACCACAGAAGTGGCAATTCTGAATGGTATACTATACCCTGGACAGCATTACTGAGATTATAAAATGACCAACCAGTGCTGAGATAAGGGTAATCTGTATAATCATTTCTGACCCACAATGATAACCGATGCATCATCATTGTGGTTCAGACACTGGTTCCGCTTTCAGGATTTATTTTATTCATTTCATAATGTAGGATACCGCTGAGTAGAACAGGGCAGTATTTTAGTGTCCAGGTGTACACTGGATAATGACATTTGCTTATCTCTGTTATAGGAGAAAAAAGCCTTAGCAATTCTGAAAGTTTTGCAAATTTCTACTTCTGACCCTGCATACAGTATATTCACATATACAGATTCATAATCATGCCTTGTCTTACATTTTTTAACAATGAGCAACATTAAGTTATGTTTTAATTGGCTGAAAAGAAAAACATTTGGTTTTATACAATGCCTTTCATACATAGTGTATCCAAAAACAGTTTACAGTTCAGGAGACGGAGGGGAGAGAATACTGGCAGTAGTAATTAAGCACACATAAAAAAGGTCAGGGAAAATTTACTTGTGTGGTAAGGTACAGTGAAAGAAATAATTAAGGATCAGGAAGTTTCTGCTTCCTCAGGGTCACAGAGTAAGTGGCAGCTGTGGGAATGGAATCTGGGTCTGCTGTGTCACCAGGTTTACAGATCTGTGCTCTAACCACCAAGTTATGCTGTCAGAGAACTGATTCAGGGGATAAGCAAAACAGACCAAGTGCAAAATACAGACTTATAGCTGGTAACGTCTACATATATTTAGGGTGCACAAAGACAATTTATAGGTCAAATGATGAAAACACAGATAACATAAGTAACTCAGTAGAAGAATGAGCAGCCGTTACCACTGGACTGCATTCAAAAGATGGCTGTTGTAGTTACAATGGTGCAACAATGTTTCTCATAGCCATGTGCCCACAGTCATGTGGAAAAGCACCATAGAAGTGGTTGCAGACAAAGAGCTGGTACTCGGCAAAAACTGACCATGGTTGACAGAGGTGAGGATAGCTACGTCCAATTAAAGTACTGTGAGCCACGGCCCTCCCAGCCTGCAAGAGGTACTGGAAATTCTGATGCACCACTGAACAGTACACATTTGTAGAATACAAATACAATCTGCTTTAAAAAGTGTTGGCATTATTACAAAACACTAGAAAACAAATATTGTTGGCTTCATTAAAAAGCAAAAATTAAGCTGTAAGAGGTTCCAGTTTCGCTCGTTTGGCCTCTGTTGGGTTACAGTCTATATTGTGACAATCCGGTGTCATACATTCAGCACCATCCTCTGCAGCGGAGTCAGGCTCAGACTCTGTTTGGTCTGACAGTTTGCTGGTCCCATTCTGTTCCGAATGACATTCTCGTTTAGGCTGGAACTTGATGTCCAAGTCAGGTTTGATCTGCACTTCAGACTTAATGGCAGTAGGGTTACAGCTGTCCAATGAGGACTCCACTACCACTGGTCCATCCCATTTTGGGATCTCCAAGCCAAGTAACTTCATAAGTTTGAGGATGACCTCATCTACATAGCCAGATATTCTCAGATCAGCGTACTTGTCCTGAATGGAAAAATATAACAAGTCAGCACTGGAAATCATTAACAGTATTTATCAATCAACCAGACAATAATCAAGTATGGAATCTGGACTAAAAAAAAAAACACATTTCTATTCTGCCTATGGGTCTGATATCCCACCTATCAAAAGAGCAGTGCAGTCGCCCGCCATGCTGGCAACCAGGGGGAGATGAGGGTTGGAGGATTAAGCATCTGATGGACAGCTCCCCTCCTCCAGAGAGGGAGGGTCTCAGAGCCTGGAAATAATCCGACCCCTATCAATTGCTAGGGGTTGGTGCACCAGGGACTGAAACAGATGGACTGGTGGAGTGGCAGATGTCAGCATGTCAGGCGCGGGAGGGTGCCTGGTACTTGCCTGGACATCACTGCACATTTGCGCCACAAGGGGAACCAGAAAAGTGGAAAGCCGCTACACAGCAGCAAGGAGATGATGCACCGCCAGCCCCAAACGTTCACTCTGAATCCTGTCTGCTCCTGACCTCCCAGGGCTTCACATCCACCAGGGTCAACCATATCATGTAGGGGAGTCAGAGAAGTGCAAAAGGCATCCCCATTCTGTGGGGCAAGTTGGGAGGGCACTATCCTGGTGTGCTGTGTGTGTGGTCTGCAGTGCCAGACAGGAGGATGGAGGAGGCACTGCAGAGGCTAAAGAAAGCCTTGTATGGTGGCTGTTAGGAGCATAACTAGAACCAGAAAAAACTAGCAGTGCACAGATTAAACCGCAAAGCAGTGGCACAGTGGAGAGGTACTCCACTTAGGATATCACATTGAACAAAATGGTGTTCAACCATGAACATAAGGACCTCTTAATTCAAAAGTACTTAACTTTCATAATGTAAAAAAGTCTAAGCTGCTTCACTGTAAATGTAGTTTTACTACTGATATTTCTTTCAGTCACACAAGTGCCATTCCACGAATGCAGGCAAAGTCCTCGGAAAGCCCACTGGCTACAGCTTTGTCTCTTTGGCTTCTTGCGTCCTCGCCAATCCATGCCCCAGTTTTTCAATCTGACCGCAGGAGAAAAGTGAGGAACCACTATGTCGGCACAAATATCTGGGGGCCAGTAGCTGAGGAAGGCCAGGTAGGCCATGTGACTGAGAAATGAACCAGTAGTAAAACTACAGTTACAAGTAGTAGCTTACTCTTAGAATCAAATACAAAAAAGAGAAGCAAGGCACCCACATCACCAAGCTGAAAAAAACCCCCAGCTAGGATATGAAAAAGATTTATTGTAAATCATATTGCTGGTGCAAATTCAAATGAAGGTGATAACCCCACACAGAAAGAACAACCCCAACGTGCTTTCACTTTATTCTTATTACTACCTCAATTCCTTCCACATAGTCACACTAGTGCTAACTGCATGGAGTGCACAGGGGGAGCCAAGACTCCAACTCAGATGAAAAGAGACTGCAGGATGGAGGATCCAAAAGCAGCATCAGTGTGAGTCTGCAGGTTTCATCAAACATGATGAAAGAACACCACGAAATTGCTCAAAAAATGACCACAGTGAAAAGTAGCAGTGTGATGTATTATACTGCATTATTCTGACATCTTCATTTTTAACTTCATTTTTTTAAAGACCAACCAATTTGCTATTTATTTTCCATTTTAGTAAAGTTCAAATAGTGGCTCACCTCTTTCATACTTGCACTATGATGTCCTTTCATAGTGTTTGGTAAATTAATGTGGTGGCAGTTTGGGTTACAGCAGTGCAATTCACAGTTAATGTTCGTAGAGCACGTTTTGGAAACATTTTATATTGTTACAGAATTAGTTTTGTGTGTTCAGATGCTATAATAAGCACATGATATCAGTGAGAAACAAATGGATAGTGAACACACCTCTAATAGGATGGAATAAAGTAAGTGTGGTAAAAAATATTTTCAAGGTTGAAACTTAGTAATATGAATTTGTGGTATATATTATAGGGGTTTATTTTCTGTGGTTTGTCCAAATAGAAACTTAATAGCTGTGGAAAACAGCAAGTAGCAATTTTGGATGTGTATACCAAGTACAGTGTTTTAGGGACTATGGACTTTTTATCCACTCTCAGTTTTGTGTATTTATGTGTGTAATTGTGTATTTAACAAGAAAAAAAAGGAAAAAAATCAATATTGTTACATATTTTTAATTAATTTCAGCCAGTCCATGAGGAAGAGATCATTCTTTGGATCTCAAAATGGTGGATTTTCTCATAAGATGTCTGACAATGAAAATAAAAACTGTGCACGCGAGTGAAACAGCTTTGTTTGATCCGTTTTGGTTTCTCGGTTTGATTTTCAAGTCCAATTAAGTGGAACCAACACTGCAAGTACTATAAAAGGTTAACAAGTATCCTGGACACATATGGACTACATTGGATGAAGCCGCCTCCTATAATATCCGAGTCTTCCTGACTTCTCCAGCCACAAAAATCTCCCCTCCAGGTTTGGGGCACTATACCACAACAGATTTTTTATTCTCTCCCCACACATCATTAAAATGCAGTGAAAATTATTCTCCCTGAAGTCTATTGTAGGAATGTGACGTAACCATATTCACTCTGGACAGACCAGAAACTCTGCTGCATTCTGTTTGTTGCTTTGCTGTTGACTGTTCACGCCATACCAACCACTTCTTACTATACACCTAGTGATAGGAGAAACACTAGATTTTATTTATATATGACGCCCTTCCCCTGAGGCCCAGGGCACTATTACAATAAAATACAACTGCGCATGTAAAACACGCATAATAATACAGTGAAGATTGTCTTATAAAAATAAAACACTGCAGTATCAAACAGACAACATTATAAGATTTCCACTAAAACACACCCATAAATCAACAACACAAAACTTAGTTAAAAGGCAATGGGTAGATGCGATGCAGATGCTATACAGTTTCTGACCAAAAGTCTGCTGAAAAATTATATTTTTTTAGCCCCTTCTTACAAACCTCCACTGAGGCGGCCTCCCTCAGGGACCTGGACAAGGAATTCCAGAGCACTGGGCCTGGTCACCTAAAGTTTTTAGTCTTGCACCTTGGAACTGTCAGAAAGCCCTCGGAAGAGGAACTGAGTGACTGAACTGGGGTGTACAGGTGCAGGAGCTCACTCAGGTAGGCTGGGCCCAGTCCATGCAGGGCTTTATAGGTTAACAAACCTAATTTAAATAAGATACGCCACTTCACTGGCAGCCAGTGCAGGTCATCTAGTACCAGAGAAATATGGCTAGATCTTGACAAGCCCGTGAATAGCCAGGCAGCTGCGTTCTGCAGCAACTGCAGGCGTCGCAGCATACCTCCATTAATCCCAAGGTACAGAGTGTGACAATAGTCTAGCCTCAAGGTCACAAACTTATGGATCAGTGAGGTCAGATCTTGGGGTGGAATCAGGGACCTGATCTGGTGGATGTTCCGAAGATGAAGAAAGCCATTCTGGACAACAGTTGACACCTGGGCCTCCACTGTCAGGCCATCATACAGGATGACAGGACTCTGGTGTGGCTCTTTTCTGGCTACCTCAATTTTCCACTTACTTGCCCACTTCAATATTTCTACTCCTCAGAAGCCATGCCTCTCACTCCCTATTCCTGATTTTTCTGACTGGGTGACCAAAGTAGTAGACCAGGGAGGGGCTATGGACATGGCCTACCTAGACTTTAGCAAGGCATTTGACACAGTCCCACACAAATGGTTAATAGTCAAATTAACCAGCCTGGGAGTGGGTCCCAGGGTGGTAGCCTGGGTAAAACATTGGCTGGACAACAGGACACAGAAGGTAATTGTAAATGGAGTCCACTCTGAAGAAAGAGGGGTTACTAGTGGGGTACCGCAGGGTTCAGTCCTTTTTAATGTCTTTATAAGTGACATTGCAGAGGGACTGAAAGGAAAAGTATGCCTCTTTGCAGATGACACAAAGATCTGCAACAGGGTTGATACACAAGGAGGTGTGGAAAGGATGAGAAGGGACTTGGCAAGGTTGGAGGAATGGTCAAATGTATGGCAGCTTGGATTCAATGCAAAGAAGTGCAAAACAATGCACCTGGGAAACAAAAACCCAAGGGAAGATTACATGGGGGAGTAAAAAACAACAAACATGGAAAGAGACCTAGGAGTAATCATATCAGATGACCTTAAGGTTAGCAAGCAATGTGAGAAGGCAGTAGGGAGGGCTGGGGGGGATACTGGGATGTATAGGGGGAGGCATCACCAGCAGAAAACAGGAAGTTGTCATCCCTCTGTACAGACAGTTGGTGAGATCCCATATGGAGTACTGCATCCAGTTCTGCAGACCCTATCTCCACAAAGACAGACAGGATAAAGGCAGTCCAGAGGAGGGCAACTAAAATGGTGCAGGGTCTGCAAGAGAAGCCATGTGAGGAAAAACTAAATGAGCTTAATATGTATACCCTTGAGGAAAGGGGATGATAGAAATTTTAAGTACCTCAGTGGGATCAACAAAGTCCAAGAGAGTAGCATCTTTCAGGAAAAGAGATGTGCAAAAACAAGGGGACACAATCTGAAGATGGGGGTGGATTATGGAACAGCCATCCTGAGGAGGCTGTGGGAGAATCAAGAATGCATGGGACAGACAAAAGGCAATTTTGTGTGTGTGTGTGTGGGGGGGGGGTAGGAAGAAATAGGCTGTTGGTTAACTAGGATCTGCAGCTTATCCTGTAGGTAGGGAAATGGGCAGACTAGGTGGGCCAAGCGGTCCTTATCTGCTGTCAAAGTCTATGTTTCTATGTTCCTCCCCTTTACTAGGACTTTAGCTGGCCAAGCCAGCTTCTATTTCAGACTGTGCAAAGAGTGGGATCAAACAGAGCAAAGTTTTTGTGGCACTCACTCGGATGCTATGACAACACTGTCAAGTTACTTATCACACAAATGGAGGCTTGCCTTAGTAGGCTAGTATCTCCTTTAATATCCAAAAATGTGAGGGATAACATTAAAAATCCATAAGCATAAAGTTCAGAGTGCAAGCATCAGCATATAAGTCACGATAAATTCTAAATTAAAACACCCACTGACACCGTTCTAGGTGTTCAGACACGGCTACAGGTGGCCTGCAGACAGTGCATACATGTGACTGACGCACAACGTGCTAACATTTTGGCTAGATGCCTTCCTCAGAGCTAACTGGCTCACATTCACGGATTACATAAATCCCCCAAATCATGAATATTTATGAATCAAAGTGATGCTGAGCTGTCAAACACAAGCGTCATATTTGAACATAAGCTAGCAAAACCAGTTAACCTCCCATGCATGAAATGTATACTAAGCCACTACAATACCAACTGCGAATGTACTCGGGCATAACAAATATGAAAAAACCAAAACAAAGAGGGTGGAGGAAAAAATGGGAAAAGGTAAGGGAATAGGCAAAAAAAGGGGAGAGAAGGGGGGCATAAAAATGAAAAAGAGGGGAAGACAGAACAGAGGAAAGACACGCACTAATAAACATTAATATGCATATAGAATACATTCAAAAATGTGATTAAAAAACAATGGATGTTCTGTAAATTCATAAAAACAATTATGCAGTAGATCTTCATTTAAACCCATTGGACTCAAGAGTTTGTAATGCATAAATCCAAAAGCACTCTCTGAGATACAGTATTTTTGCTAAATCACCACCACAGCCATTATAACCACTGAGTCCGTTTCAGGGTGGATGGCATAATAATGCCTGGCAGCAGCAGGGTACTGCTTGTCAGCCTTTCTAGGTACAGCTGCTACTGAATTTGGCCTGTGCTATGCAGCAAACATGGCACCCTCCCAATGCAGGATAAATTGGAGGAACAACGATGGGGGGAGCACGTGGTACCTCCAAGAAATCCAGAAAGGTACTTTTTAGTGGATCCTCTTCTTCCTCCACAGCAAAGTCCACCACATTCTGCATTTTCTGAATCATAGTCTGGAAGGCATGGTCTTCAGGAGGAGATGCTCATTACAAGAAGATACAACAGAGCTAGAATGAGCTGCATATTGTTCTTCTCCATAGCCCTCCTCCTCCTCGTCTACGTCCCTGCTGACAACAGGAACTGAAGACCTAGGAGCACCAGTCGATGACAGTACAGGCTGCATAGGTAGGCCTGGAAGTACGTGCCATATCATATCTGAAAATGACACCAGTACTGCCCGTGTGTCTACAATGCCCTGGCCAGGGGCCATCACCACAAGAGTCAATGAGGGGCCTGGATCCACTGATGACGGCGAAGTACCATCCGGAGTATGTATGTATGGCTGTGCCTGAGACAAGGCCCTACCTTGGTGTCTGGTCGATGGGGGTGGTGGTGGGGCTGGCGTCACTGCTGCCATGGCACTGATGATGAAGAAATTAAAGGAGAACTGTAATATTCCCAAATTACTCACCCCTGCAAGCCTTACACCCCAATTAGGGGTTTCGCAAATAGATCATCCTTTTCTGTCAATTTAAACTTACTTTATTTAATTTTCTAAAAGTCCAGCGTTCGCCAAAATGGCGCATGCTCTGTAGCTCCATTTCATGACAAAGTGCAGCACCGCACTGCTTGGCTCCAACACATTTGTGACAAAATGTCACGAAATGGAGCTACACAGCATGTGCCATTTTGCCGAACGCTAGACTTTTTGAAAATGAAATCAAGTAAGTTTAAACTGATAGATTGCCCTTTTCTATTTGCAAAACCCCTAATCTGGGGGTAAGGCTTGCAGGGGTGGGTAATTTGGGAAAATTACAGTCCTCCTTTAAAAGTACCAGCAGGCCACAAAGGCAAACTACTTCACTAGGAAGCAGAGTTGTCTTTATCCCTATGTTTATGCTTTTGCACCGATGACGACCAGTATTTTCTGCGTTCTTTCGATTTCAACGACTGTGAGTTGGTCAATGAGGCTGGTGATGCTGCTTTCTGGCCATGGGCTTTTTTTAAGGTTGCTAGAGTTTTTTCCAGCAAAAAACCTCTCCAGTGTATTTCTTCAATGTCACCTAGTTGCTTAAACTGACCCCTGGCAAATTCACAAGTACTGTACTGACGTCATGATGAGACACACCTAAACAGCAGACACACACTTCATGTGCAATGTCCTTATAAATCTTTTCTCTGCACTCACAGTAATGGATCAATGTTGGTTTCAGTGGCATGCAGAAGCAGCGATATCACAAAAAATGTAGTGATTTACTTAGGTATAGAATAATAAACAGCAGCAGCTAGTTGGTCAGCATTTCCACAGTAGGTAAGATGAGTATGATCGACAGCGAGAAAAACTAAGACGACATGGGGTCACCCATGTTTATGTAAACGCTGGCACATGACATTGTTGTTGGGTGGGTGGGGCTGGCTAGCAAAGTTTCTGTGTGGTCCCAGTGCTGATGGAGGTATAGTTCTCAAAGGTGTGGCCTAAGGGAAGAAATATTCTCAAAGATCATCTCTGGATCCTCTTTTTGCACCACGCCAACATAAAATCCAGAGTTTTCTCTGCAGTTTAACAGGATCCCAATCAGCACACACCAATTGTTCTTTCCTGCTACAGTTCACATAGTTAAGACTAATGAAGCAGTAACAGCACAACACCCTTCCTGTCCACAAAACAGATGCCTCCTTATCCCTGGAGAACCAGGAAAGGGTGCCCGTAGGGACTGTATACTTGGAGACCATCCAGGTAGGGGGTGCCGGGCTGGATGTTGTATGCTGCCAAAGCTCCAGAGCTGGTCTCAAAACGGCTTCAGCCAGGGAAAGGCGAACCCCGGGAATTCATCCCTATCAAGGATATCAGTGAACGTGTATTAAGCTCTCTTCTGAATTGGTTCCAAGAACATATGCATGACTTTCATGAGCTGGAGTAAGTCTCCAAGGATGTCGACCCAGAAGCAGCAGACAGACCTTTGACTGATTCCTGGTCATACAGCTAAGTACTAGTTGAGGCCACTGACAACTCAATCTAGGAGTCTGAAGATTCTTTAAAGATGGCTCTTGGCCGGTTTCCACCATGGACCACCCTAGTGTCTTTGTCTTGGGAGATCTTCACTGACAACCTGTCTGGCAAGCCAGCAGTCTGGCAGAAATCCTTGGAGCCCTTAATAGTGGCTGCAGTGGAGGGGCCGCCACCTGAAGTGGAGGCAAAGCAAATGCATTAGACTGCTGCACTGGCACAGGTACAGACAGAGGTGGCCAAAGGACAGTCATACCTGGAGGCAGAGCCCTACCTGTTCCTGTAATGGTTCCGAAGTCCTGGACAAAGAAGTATTGGCCTCTTCGGAAGACAACTGCTCGACTGGTTCGAGAAAAATCTCAGCTGGAAGATCAACCTGCATCTCAGCCAACTGGCCTGATGGGGATACCATGGAGCCAGTGGCCTGGGCCAAAGATACATCCGAAATCAGATCTGGAAAGGCGCGGGAATTGTAAGCCCGAAAGCGTTCCAGATCCCACAATCGATGGCGAGACCTTTTTTTGTCTCTTTTTTAGGCTTAAATTTGTGTGCCGATGAGGGGCCCTGACCATTAATTGGGAAGGCCTGGCACAAATCCTTAAACTCCCCAGTGAAGGTGGCACCCAAAGAGAGTGGCAAAAAGGCCAAAGCTGAGGAGGCCTGAGCTGCTGCCTGGGACACCTCCTCCTCAAAAGCAGACAGTTGTTCGGCGGACCTCGCAGCCCTGGAGACCACCCAATGGGCATCCTTCGATTTGACCAGCAGGTACTGTTTGCTCGGATGGTCAAAAAGCAAGCAGGCGCGGCGGTCCTCAAGAATGGATGGTACAATAGATATCGCAGGCCTGGAGATCGTGTATATGGCCCAGGCAATACACGCACGCAGTGTACAAATTTGTCCGGGACATCTTCTACCCGCAAACACATTTCCAGAACCCTGGAGCAGACTTCTTGTCGTCCACGTTTGGTCGGCGTGAAGAGCAAGTCCGAAGACAAAAGTTTTTTAATAGTTTTTGAAAGAAAATCTGAAGATTTACAGCAAAAGCCTACTCAGCATGAGAGCGATAAGGATGGAACCTGCTTCTTCCAGTGGAAAGGATGATCTGGTGTCACAGGGCGGAGCTGGGGGAGTTACCACCTGGGTAGGTGGGAGAAGCCAGCTTGAAGATGTTCTGGTGAACTCAAAGGGAAAGGCAACTGCCAAACAGGGTGGATAGAACATCATATCCACATCCCTAGAAATCATGACAAAGTGCAGCGCCGCACCACTTGGCTCCAATACAAGCGGTGGAAAAGGGCCGAGGAAGTGGTTCTCGACATACAAACCAAAATGAATCATTTAAAAATAAAGTGTTTTGATGGTAAACAAAACAAAATAAAAAGTAAGTAAACTATTTTGGTGGTCGACGCAACGAAGCTTCCACGGAATCGGTGTGTGAATGGTCGATGGCAGGAAAGAACTAAGGATGCAGGGCTGCCCGCGCTTATATAGGGCTGACACATCGGAGCCTGATGTCGGCATGGGAGGCCCCAGATAGACTGCTGCAGAAAAGCTTCAGTGTCCAGAAGTGTGACCTGATGACAGAGGTCTGCCCAAGGAAGACCAGCATGATCATTCTGCTCCCACGATCTGCGGCAACAGTGCTTTTTTAGGCTTCTTACTGCAGAGGGAAGGGCTCTCCCTGAAGGTCTGCAGGGCCATATACATTTCACAGAAATCATCAGAGAAGGACCCTTCAATGCTTGCCCCAGCCAGGAAGAGCACTGTGACTGACTGGGTACCTACTGCAGTCTCTGCCACCTCTTCTTCCAGGACTGCAAGCTGTACAACTAACCCTGTAGCTGCTGAGGCCAACTTGCAGTCTTTGGGCTTGCCTAAGGCCAGCATGTCCTTCTGTTTATGGATGGACACTGGCAGCCTGGCCATGGACACTGGCAGCCTGGCCAGTACTTGCTGTAATTTTCAGCATTATGCTAAGCACCTAAGTAGTAGACGTGTTTTGCCAGATCTGTGGCCGAGATCTTCTGCCTGCACCGGGCACAGAACCTAAACCCCTATTTCTGCTTCTCCATTGCAATCACACTCGAATGGTCGACAGAGTGAAGCTAGAGAATGCAGGATGAACTTATTAATCAAAAATAGGACTGAAAAGTTTGAGATTCACTAAAAATGCACATGAAGATCGCCACTGTGTAGTGAACGGTTTGCACGCTTTTAGAAATACTTCTTCATGAAGAGGGTATTGAAAAGGTGGAACAGTCTGTCCAGGAAGGTAGATGTCAAAATGGTTACAGGTTTCAAGAGAGGGTGGGATGCACACATGGGTACAGTAAAAATAACAAAGGGAGAATGGGGTCACTTGACTAATGAAGCAGATCTAAAAGTGGGAGAACTGCATAGGTCTTACCAGTGCAAGTATGGACCGATATGGACCAAAGTAGGGGCTAGGCAGACCTGATGGACAAAGTCTTTTCTGCCTGCAAAGTTCTGATTCTGTTATGATCTTTGTATGATAGAGACCAGTCAGACAGACCAAGTATAGAAACAAAGGCTTATACCTAGACTCTTAAGAGACTGAGATTAAAGAAACAGAAAAGTGTTTGTAGAGACAGAATTTTTTCAGCTGCGTGTTGTAAATAAAATAAAATAGTAAAGTGATAAAGAAATGTAATTTTCTCTGGTGTTACTAGTAGATACAGCCACTCCTCGGCTGACTTTCTAAATTTAGGACATCCCAAATGTCATGTCACAGCTTTGCAAGTCAGTCTCTCCCTGGCAGGGGAAGACCTAACACCCATGCAGTTATGACTACACTCTGTGACAATGTGGAACAACTCAGAAATACATTTATAGTAAATATTATCTACTTTAGTGTCACCTGTCAGCATTTTGTGATGGTCCCAGACTTGGTCTCTGTGAACTATTTTCTTGTGACCTCACGTTTACATTCCCATAAGATTCGTGGTGTGAAAGTCTGTTCAAGATACACCGTCAATATGAATATATCCATGCCAACACCTGACCTTTCAAGTTTAAAGAGCAGGTTCGCATTTCTCCTTCCCCCAAACATATAAGGTAGCTTACCTGTCCCTAAATGTGTTCTGACATGTTTCCTTTTTTTCTCTCTCTTTATTCACAGAAAAAGCACTTGTAATTTGCTTTGTGGAGCATCGCAGCCAAAACGTCCTAGTTCTTTATTTGGAAGCACGCCCCCATGCTACCACATTTTGTGACATGGTTAAATGAACAGCGTCAGGACGCGCTCTATAGACTATAATGGGGGCAGTTTTAAAGGCTTTTTTTAAATACTTTTGAGTACCGATTTTGACAAAGGAAAGCCACCGTTCAACTAACAAGGACCAATATGTCACAATACATTTAGGGACAGGTAAGCTGCCTTATATGTTTGGGGGAGGGAGAAATTCATAACTAAGAACCTGCTCTTTAACACACCGGGTGGACCACCTTTCATGGGTTGGAGCTGCAGTAGCTCTAAGGATGATAGATATGCTCATACAAAGTTTACTCCACTCCCCACTTCCAAAAATCTGAAAGGTTCGATTCAGACTGTATTTACATTTTGTTACTCACATGTTTGGTGGGCTGCAGATTAACGATCACCAGCTTTCCTCCTTTTCTTTTTGTGATGAGAGGTAGATTACCGCTAGGTTTGATTTGCAGGGAGGTTCCCAAAGTGATAGCCAAATCTGCTTTTCTGTTTGAAACAAAATGCCAGATATGTTTTTTTTCCTCAAAATATGTAAATCCCAAATTTCCCAAGCCCCCAGCAGTGTATTATGTCAGCCTTTTCCACATTACCTGTTTAAGCAGGTGTGCAACTTACTCCCACTAGTATCTGGACTTCGCAAGGGATACCTGAAGACTTTTCTGGACTCAGTATTAATAGAGGATAATGATGAAGAGTTGATTCTGCAACTGTAATTGCTTTCCGAGAGGTTTCCTTTGACAACTTGGTTATCGCTTACTATTGTCATGGAAACCTCAAGAAGTGATTACCAGCTTGGTTACCGTCTGATGGCCATCCATTAGCTTTTACAGTGTATGGGCTCCTTACAGCATAAAAGCTAATGTCCACTGAAAGAAAAATGTTTTTACCCTCCATCTGCACATAACTAGAACTGTAAGTGGCGTACCGTAGCCTAACTGAAGGAGTCAGTAACGAGTCCATTATGTCAAGTCAAACGAGGAATTTATTATTAGTGAACATTACCAACAGTATGGACAAATAAATACAATGTCTTAAAAAGAAGGATGTTAACAAAAAACACAAAAACAACTGCATTTTTAAATGAATATCAGAATGGTGGATTCGGTTGGCTAATGCATATCATGTGGTACTGCGTGTTGTCACATCACCGTCTAAAAGAACAAGCTCTGTCCATGTTGTCACACTACAGAAGTAAACAGAACACTCTAGAGGAGAAAAAATAAAAAAAAGGACCTTAAGAGCGTACAAAACAAGTTTAAAACACGTACACTTGGGAGACACAGGTTCACTTCTAAAATCTACTGCAACGGAATGCAGTTTGAAAGCGGGCACAAGATTATGTTCCAAAAAAAAAATGCTCTCTGTGACACAGTTCCAGTTTGTAATCTCACCGGTCTGACGTAGGCTAGCAAGGTTTACAGCTTTGACATCAGAACAATGAGATTACAAGAAGAAGAAAAAAAAAAAAAAGACATCCGGCTATGCATTATAAGGGCTCCCCGTGTATTATACAGTTTTTCTAGTATTTATTCATTTTATTTATAGAAAATAGGAAACCAGGAAAGTCACACTGAGCCAAGGCTCATTTCTGGGTGTGGTCTGGGGGAAAGGGGACTGGGAAGAACAAGTTAATTCAAGACTGACCGATATATATTGGGTGAAATTATATAGTGAAGAGAGGGTGGGCTGTGTAGCCTTCAGATGTCATGTTTTAACATGCCTGCTGTCTCTTTTGTTTCGTACAGTAAAACACTGCAAAACCTTTAACAGAAATTTTAAAAGTTTCTATTAAAAAAAGATAAGGTACGGTCTATGCAAAAACAAGCAGTATACAGGCATATGTAAATTACACATGGACACAGGCGGCAGAATAGTAATGTGGTTTAAGGCTCTGAGCTGCAAACCTGGAGACCTGGGTTTGAATCCCACAGCCCCCATCTGCATACTGTATGACCCTAAGCAAGTCACTTAACTTCCCTGTGCTCCTAGGTCGCACCTGTAAACAAGCTTTCAGCTTAGTGTGTCTCTTCTAGTTAAACAATTGGAAGTGGGGAGAACATACAGAATAAAGTATGGGGTAGTGTGTGTAACGAGAAGTTTACACCCCCCAAGGTGTTAGATGCTACATAAACCCTGAGAGCAAAGCTTGACGGGTTTATAAAGCATCTAGCACCGAGCGTGTGTGTAAACTTCGAGTTCAAACACACCACCCCATAATTTATTTTATATAATTACTGGGTTTTCCTTGTTCGCAACAGCAATTATATAAATAAAGAGTCGTGTCTGGTGGCCACCAACGCTGTCCAACTGGGTTCCAGCACACGGTCAGCCATATTCATTTATTCAGAAGGTTTTTAGTAAGCAGCAGCGAAGTTACATTTTTTTCCCATTAAAAAAGAAGTGATTTTCTATCACTTACCACAGAGTCCCAGTGGAGGTTAGTCTGGGAGAAAAAGAAGGCGGCAACCGGCCAGCAGTCAGGAGCGGAGAGCTGCGGCGTGTGCATGCGGAGAGTGAGAAAAAACGTGTGCGTGTTTGCCATAAGAAAAAATTACTCACCTTAGTAATTGTGTTTCTTCCAATGGAGTCTTGCTGTATTCTGACAGATGCAGTGATCCCCAACCTTTAAACTGCCTCAGAGAACAATGAGTTAACTTTCTATGCAGAGCATAGAATGCTGAGCTCGAGCTCGGTTGGAGTCTCCGTCTGGAGTGTTTCAAACTCAATCCGTCAGATTCTTACATAGATACATAGACAGTGTGGGCAGATAAGGGCCTATGGCCCACCCAGTCTGCGCATTTGAGCTTGTAAGTTCAGTTTGTTTTCCTAGAAGTCTGTTGCCCCTTACCCCTGACCTCCAGAATTCCTTTATGTCTATCCCATGCATTCTTAAATCCCGTGATTGTTTCAGCCCCCACCACTTCCTCTGGCAGGGTGTTCCACTTGTCCGCCATCGCTTCTGTGAAGAAATTCTTTCTTATGTTTCCTCTGAATCGTCCTCCTCCAACTTCATCCCATGCCTCTAGTCCTGGAAGATCTTTTCTCTTAAAAATAGTGTTTTCCTGCACCCTGTTCCTCCCTGTAAGATACTTGTATGTCTCTATCATATCCCTCTCCCTCCTCTCCTCCAGGGAGTACATGTTCAGTTCCTTCAACCTGTCTTCACAGGACTTGTGATGCAATCCATGCACCATCTTTGTTGCCTCCTCTGAACCTTCTCTACCCTGTCTATGTCCTTATGTAGGTATGGTCTCCAGAACCGTACACTGTACTCCAGGTGGGCCTCACTAGTGTCTTGTATAGCGGAATTATGACCTCCCTTTTCCTGCTGGTGATGCCCCTGCCTATACATCCCAGCATCCTATTTGCTTTACCTGCTGCCTTGTCACACTGTTTCCCTACCTTGAGGTCACAGATGATAACCCCAAGATCCCTTTCCTGCTTGGTGCATGCTATATCCTCACCCCCCAACTGATATATTGTGCCAGGGTTTTGTGCCCCATATGCATTATCTTGCACTTCTTTGCATTGAATTTCAACTGCCAAACCCCTGACCATTCTTCAAGTTTCTGCAGATCCCTTCTCATTCTGTCTACACCCTCTGGTGTGTCTACTCTGTTACAGAGCTTTGTGTCATCAGCGAACAGTAAAATTCTGCCTTCTAGGTCCTGTGCCATGTCACTGATACTTACGAGCCAACTAACTAAAATTCAATGTGGAAATTGTAAAATTCTACTAGCCAATTGGCAATAAAAAGTTTTGGATTCCCAAAGGAAGACTCAAGTCAGGAAACCCAAATACCTAAAACCAATCTAATGTGAATAACAATAATAAATCAACACCCTAACAGAAAGGAGGGTGTAACAAGGAGCATCCCTGGGGTGCAACACTGCACCTGCCCACCCACTTCCCAAAAACAGGTTCTGAGAGGGGAGGCAGGGAGGGAGGTTAGAATACAGCAAGACTCCATTAGAAGAAACACAGTTACTAAGGTGAGTAATTTTTTCTTCAAACAACATGAAGTCTTGCTGTATTCTGACAGATGCAGAATACCAAGCAGTACCTCCATGGAGGAGGGACAGAACCTAATTTGGGAATAGGCTCTGAAGTACTGCTGTGTCAAACCGAGCATCACTCCTAGCCTGGATATCCAGAGAGTAATGCTTGGTAAAGGTATGGACTGTTTTCAAGGTGGCTGCTTGACAGATGTCTAAGAGCGGTATATCCCTGGCAGCAGACAGGGAAGCAGCTGTACCTCTTGTGGAGTGAGTCCTCAGGCCTGAGGGAGGAATCTTTCCCAGTTTTTCATAGCAGAATTGTATACAAGATACAATCCACCTGGCAATAGTTCTCTTAGTGGCAGGTTTGCCCTTACCCACTTCTCCATAAGTGAGGAACAACTGGAGGGAGTCAAACATGTGACCCTTGGTACGCTCTATGTAGTAGCTGAGGGCCCTTTTAACATCTAAACTGTGTAGCCTCCTCTCTCCTGAGGAAGAATGATCAGTGAAGAAAACAGGGAGAGACATACACTGGTTCAGATGAAAATCTGAAACCACTTTGGGCAAGAACCTTCTATTGGTTCTAAGGACCACTTTATCCCTATGAAAGGAGATAAAATCAGGTTCCACTGACAGGCCTTGCAACTCACTGATACGCCTGGCAGAGGTAATGGCTACTAAAAACACAGTTTTCCAAGTCAAGTACTTAAGCTCTGCTGAGGACATGGGTTTAAAGGGAGGTTGCGTAAGTTGAGCAATGCAAACGTTCAAATCCCAGGCAGGGCAGGGTCTCTAAAGGGGGGATTGGTATGGAGCAATCCCTTAAAAAAATTGCAGAATACAGGGTGAGAAGCAAGTGAGGAAGACTTTCCCACTGATAGAAAAGCTGAAACAGCTGACAAGTGTACCTTGAGAGTAGCTGGTCTGAGGCCTAGGCCATTAAGATGGACCATATAATTCAGAACTGTAGGCAACTCAGCAGCATCTGGAGAAAAATGCTCCTTGGAACACCAAATGCTGAACATCTTCCATTTGGAGTTGTAAGTCTTTCTGGCGGAGGGCTTTTGAGAAGCTTTGAGAATATCCAGAACCCCCTGAGACAGCTGCAAATCTGTGAACTCTAACTCTTCAAAAATCCTCCCCTGAGAGGAAGTTAACAGGTTGTGATTCCTGGGAAGAGACAGGGGGAAGTGAACTGCTAGGAACAGCAACAGGGGGTACCAAGGCTGTCTGGCCCAATCTGGAGCAATCAGAATGACTTTGCAAGATTGTGACTTTATCTTGACTAAAACTTTGAACAGAAGAAGGAAGGCATACAGGAATTTCCCTTCCCAGTTCAGTACTAGACCATCCCGAGGGACTGAGCCCAAGACTGGGGGTCTGCAAAAAAAAAAAAAAAAAAGTGGAAGTTGGTGATTGTCTGGGGCTGCAAAAAGATCTATCTCTGCAGTGCCTCACCTTGAAAAAATCACCTTTAGTACCAGAGGGTCCAGGGTCCATTCGTGATGGCCCTGCAAGATCCTGCTCAGTGCATCTGCTAGCACATTGTCTTTTCCTGGAAGGTGAACTGCTATCAGGGAGGTTTGCAGGAAGTAAGCCAGGGGACCACAGCTTCATGGCTTCTGTGCACAAGGCTGTAGACAGAGTGCCTCCTTGCTTGTTGATGTACCACATGGTGGTGGTGTTGTCTGTTCTGACTTGAACCACCTTGTTCTGTACTGACTAAGAAAGCTTGCAGGGCCAGAAAAACTGCCCTGAGTTCCAGGAGACTGATATGGAGAACTCACACTCCTTGAGCAGTGAGAGCCCCCAGATGGGCTCCCCAGCCCAAAAGGGAAGCATCCCTGGTAAGAACCACTGAATGAGACTGAGTGAAGAATGGGACCCCTTGTCTTAAGTTGTCCTGATCCTGCCACCATTGAAGGGTTTGGATCAGGGTCTGAGTCACTGGAATCAGTTTGGTGAGGGAATCCTTCCTCTGGGACCAAAAAGTCCTCAGATGGAACTGTATGTCCCTCATCTGGGAATCTTGCCCCTTGGACCACTGCTGTAGAGGCTGCCATGTGGCCCAAGAGTTGGAGAAAATGCCTTGCTGGTCGAGACACCTGAAGGCTAAAGGAAGAAGTCAGTTCAGTAAGAACTCTTGCCCTTTCCAGGGGAAGAAAGGCTCTTGCCTTGACAGTATCCAGCTCTGCTCCTATAAAGGTGAGAAGCTGTACTGGCTCGAGAACTGACTTGGGAAGGTTGAGAAGAAATCCTAGGGAAGTGAGCACCTTCTGAGTTACCTGCAGGTCTGACCTGACTTGGTCTGGGGACTGCCCCACTATGAGCCAGTCGTCAAGGTATGGAAAAATGGAAATGTTTTTTTCTTCTTAGGAAAGCAACCACTACTGCCAAGCACTTTGTGAAAACCCTTGGGGCTGATGTTAGGCCAAAGGGCATTGCTTTGAACTGATAGTGGCCTTAGGGCAACTCGAACCTGAGGTACTTTCTGTGGGAGCACCTGATGGGAATGTGAAAGTAGGCATCTTTTAGGTCCAGGGAGGCTAGCCAGTCCCCTGGCCTCAGAGAGGGAAGAATTATTCCTAGTTACCATCTTGAACGTTGGTTTTAAAAGAAAAAATTACTCACCTTAGTAATGTTTCTTCTAATGGAGTCTTGCTGTATTCTGACATATTGCAGTGATGTCCAACCTTTGAACTGCCCCAGAGATGAAAGAGTCAACTTTCCATGCCACGCATGGAACGCTGAGCTCGAGCTCGGTTGAGACTCTGTCTGTTGCTGTTTGAACTCAAACCGTCAGATCTTTACGAGCTATACTCACTGGGTGTCCTGTGTGGAAACTGTAAACTTACACTAGCCAATTGGCTATTAAATATAATAAAAATATTTTTGGGTCCCAAAACAAAGACTCAAGTCAGGAAACCCAAAAAATAAACAAAACACAACACCCACACACCCAAACTAAAGGGTGAGAAAAGAAGGGTGGGGCACCTCCTGAGTGCCAACACTGTTACTGCCCACCCACATCCCAAAACCAAGGTTCTGAGAGGGGAGGCGGGGGAGGTCAGAATACAGCAAGACTCCATTAGAAGAAACAACATTACTAAGGTGAGTAATTTTTTCTTCAAACAACATGAAGTCTTGCTGTATTCTGACATATTGCAGACTACCAAGCAGTACCTCCATGGAGGAGGGACGGAACCTACTTAGGAAATAGGCTCTGAAGCACTGCTGTGCCAAACCGAGCATCACTCCTAGCCTGGATATCCAGAGAGTAATGCTTGGTAAAAGTGTGTACTGTTTTCCAGGTGGCTGCTTGACAAATCTCTAAGATAGGAATATCCCTGGCAGCAGCCAGGGAAGCAGCTGTACCTCTGGTAGAGTGAGCCTTCAGGCCTGAGGGTGGGATCCTACCTAGTTTTTCGTAGCAAAATTGAATGCAAGAGACAATCCACCTGGCAATAGATCTCTTAGTGGCAGGTTTTCCCTTACCAACCTTACCATAAGTGAGGAACAGTTGGAGGGAGTCAAACCTGTGACCCTTGGTGCGTTCTATGTAGTAACTAAAGGCCCTTTTCACATCCAAACTGTGCAGCCTCCTCTCCCCAGAGGAGGAATGGTCAGTGAAGAAAACAGGAAGAGACATAGACTGGTTAAGGTGGAAATCTGAAACCACCTTAGGCAAAAACTTCCTATTAGTTCTGAGGACCACTTTATCTCTTTGGAAAGAGATAAAATCAGGCTCCACTGACAGGGCCTGTAACTCACATATGCATCTGGCGGAAGTGATGGCCACCAAGAAAACAGTTTTCCAAGTCAAGTACTTAAGCTCTGCTGAGGACAAAGGCTCAAAAGGGGGTGGCATAAGCTGAGCAATGCAAACATTAAGGTCCCAAGCAGGGGCAGGGTCCCTGAAGGGAGGATTGGTATGAAGCAATACCTTGAAAAATTTAGAAAATACAGGATGAGCTGAAAGGGAGAGTGCTTGCTTGAGAGGAAGGCAGAGACAGCTGCCAGATGCACTCTTAGTGTAGCTGGTCTGAGTCCCAAGCTATTAAGATGAACCATATAGTCAAGGACTGTGGGCAGGCCAGCAGACTCTGGAGAAATATGCTTCCCAGAGCACCATATAGAAAATCTTTTCCACTTGGAGTTGTAAGTGTTTCTGGTGGAAGGCTTCCGAGAAGCCTTTAAGATATCCAGAACACCTTGAGAGGTGTGTCAAATCAGCAAACTCTAACTCTTCAACAGCCAGGCCTTGAGATTGAGAGATTTGAGACTCGATACCAAACCTCCCTGAGCACATGTTAACAGGTTGTAATTCCTGGGAAGAGACAGGGAAGGTGGACTGCTAGGACAGAGAGGGTACCAGGGCTGTCTGGCCCAGTCTGGAGCAATCAGAATCACCTTGCAGGGTTGAGACCTGATTTTGACTAGTACCTTGAACAGGAGAGGAAAGGGAGGAAAAGCATACAGGAACTTCCCTTCCCAATTGAGAACTAGGGCATCCAGGGGGACTGAGCTCAACACTGGGGGCCTGCAGCAAAAGAGAGGAAGTTGATGATTGTCTGGGGCTGCAAAAAGATCTATCTGTTGGGTGCTCCATCTGGAAAAGATCACTTTCAAAACCAGGGGATCCAGGGACCATTCGTGATGGCCCTGAGATATCCTGCTGAGAGCATCTGCCAGGACATTGTCCTTGCCTGGGAGGTGTACTGCTGCAAGAGAGGTGTTCAGGGAATAGGCCAGAGACCATAACTTCATTGCCTCTGTGCACAAGGCCGTAGACAGAGTGCCCCCTTGCTTGTTGATATACCACATTGTGGTGGTATTGTCTGTCCTGATCTGAACTACTTTGTTCTGAACAGACTTGGAAAAACTTGAAGTGCTAGAAACACTGCTCTGAGTTCTAATAGATTGATGTGAAGCAGAGATTCCTGAGGAGGAGACCACAACCTTGGGTGGTCAGGTCCCCAAGTGGGCTCCCCACCCCAAGAGGAGGCATCTGTAGTAAGGATTAGAGAATGAGACTGAGTGACAAAAGGAACCTGTATCAGATTGTCCTGATCCTGCCACCACTGTAATGCCTGGATCAGGGTTCGAGTCACTGGGATTAGTTTGGTCAGAGGATCCTTTTTCTGAGACCAGAAGGCTCTCAAGTGGAACTGAATGTCCCTCATTTGGAATCTTGCTCCCTGAACCACTGCTGTAGAGGCAGCCATGTGTCCCAGGAGCTGCAGAAAATGCCTTGTTGGTCGAGACACCTGCAGGGTGAATGAAGAGGCCAGTGAGATAAGGGTCATTGCCGTATCCAGGGGAAGGAAGGCTCTTGCCTTTACTGTATCCAGCTCTGCCCCTATGAAGATGAGGAGCTGCCCAGGCTCTAGAACTGACTTTGAAAGATTCAGAAGGAAATCTAGAGAAGTGAGCAGTTGCTGAGTTATCTGTAGGTGTAACTTGACTTGGTCTGGAGACTGGCCTACTATGAGCCAGTCGTCCAGGTATGGAAAGATGGAGATCCTTTTTCTCCTTAGGAAGGCAACTACTACTGCCAGGCATTTTGTGAACACCGTTGGAGCAGAAGTTAGGCCGAAGGGCAATGCTCTGAATTGGTAATGGCCTGAGGGCAGCTCGAACCTGAGGTACTTTCGGTGGGAGCTTCTGATGAGAATATGGAAATAGGATCCTTGAGGTCCAGGGAAACTAGTCAGTCCCTGGCCTTAGAGAGGGTAGAATTATTCCCAGAGTCACCATTTTGAACTTTGGCTTTAAAAGGTGCTTGTTTAAATATCTGAGATCCAGGATGGGCCGTGATTCTCCTGTCTTTTTGGGGGTTAGGAAGTACCTGGAGTACAATCCTTTTCCTTTGTGTAGGGGTGGAACCTTCTCTATGGCTCTCAGAGCCAAGAGGAAAGAGACCTCTGCCTCTAAGGCAAGTGCCTCTGAAGGATTTGCATGTGGAAAGGATCTGGTTCTCATCTTTGGAAATTTTTTGAAGCTGAGAACCAGTCCCTGGCTAACTACTTCCAGGACCCATTTGTCTGATGTTAAAGACATCCAGTCCTGGACAAAATAAGCCAGCCTGCCCTCTACAGGTGGTGGAGAATCAGCCCTGGCAAACCCATCAGGGTGCCTGTTTGGCAGGGGCTTTAGGCTGAGGGTGGAAGCAGGCTCTTGCACCCCATCTGCCTCTCCCTCTGAAGAACCCCTTGAGCATAAGCAGAAGAGGAGGCCAGGCTTGGTAGAAAGGCTCATGAAAAGGCCTGCCCTGCCCCTGGAATGCTGCCTCTGGGGAGTGGCTTGCCTTTCCTTGGCCTGAGCACTCCTATAGGTGGTCCTGTATTCATCCATTTTCTTCATGTAGTTCTCGGTTTGCTCCACAAACAGAGAATTACCCACAACAATCGATGGCCTTAGTCTGGGTATCCTGAGACAGGCTAGTACATCTGAGCCAAGCCATCCTACGAAGGGCCACAGATGTAGCCATGACTCTAGATGAAACATCACTGGAGTCCACTGCAGCATGGAATTGCACCTTGGATGCCTCAATACCATCCGCAGTCACCTGCTCCAGCTCCTTGGCAAGCTGGCCAGGGACCTGTTTAGCTAAAGCCATTACAGTGTCCCATCTAGATTTCTGATGTCTAGCTGTACAGGCCATATAGTTAGCCTACCTGAGTCCCAAGGATGCTGCCATGTACTGTTTCTTTGCCATGGCATCAATCCTCCTGGAGTCCTTATCTGGGGGGTGTGAAGCCAAGGGTATATTTGCCTTATCACAGGCAGCAGCCTGCACTACCCCAACATGGCTGCATTGCTGGGTAAGGAACTCCGCATCTGACCCTGAGAGAGTATACCTCTTGTCCACAGGAGGTATAGAATTAGGAGTCTTTAAAATCTTTATTGTCTGTTTCCCAAAGGACTTATGAAGGGGAATAGACAGCCTCCTGGACTCTGGGATATCCATCATTTCAACATAGTCAGGCTCCTCCTGGTCGTCCACAGCTTCTTCCATAGGAAGCTGAAGAGTTTCAGCCACTTTTTTGTAGAACATAAAATGGGAAGGGGACTCAGAAAGCCTAGGAGGAGAAACCCCTGAAGGTCTGTCTGGGGAGATGTCCGGGTCAATAGGCACATCCAGACTTTCGTAATCACCATCACTATCCTCATACTCTCCTTCCTCCTCCTCCAGTTTATAAAAATCTTCTAAATTATAATCTGGAACCGGGGGAACCGACTGAACCGAGCCCCTTCCTGATGGTGCCGGTTCAGCCGGAACCGGGGTTAGTGACTGAACAATCCTTATCGCTTTGGCTATTTCATCAGCGGTCGGAGAAAGAATTTGTGGATCCGCACCGGCTGATTTATCCTTTCTTTTTCTTTTAACCGGAACTGGCTCCTCAGAGTCGGTTCTCCTTTTGGCCGAAGAAGTTTCGCCCTGGTCAGAGGGCACTCCTTCTGGTTCGGTTGGAACTGAACCGGGCTGGCCATCCGGGTCAGCAGACTTCTTGGCCTCCTTCCCTGAGCCTAACAACTCTCTTTTCCAGGGTAGCTGCAGGAAAATTCTTGCAAATCTGGCAGTCTGAATCAAGGTGGTCAAACCCCAGACAATAAACACAGGTGGTGTGGGGATCAGCCTTAGCAAAGGCTTCCCCACACACACTACAGTGTTGAAACCCAGTGGGCCCGGTTTTTCTTTTGGGTTTCTCAGACATGGCCAGTCCTAACAAAACTTACCCTTTTTTCAGCAATCTGCCAGGCAAGACACCCTTATCGGTTCCTGACTGTGTTACGGGTCGTGGAAAAAAACGTAATGAAAATCCGTTTTTTTTTTTTAGAACCGATAAGGACCGGTTACCACACTCTAAAATTAGAATAAACTTTTTTTAAACAAACTGATCGGTTCAAACCGAACCGATCCCACCTTTACAAGTTCCACACAGAAGAACAAGAAAATAAACCTATCTAGTACTCACGATACCACAGACAGAGACTGAACCGACAGGTTAACGGAAAACTGAGAAAAACGGCACTTTAACAAACAAAATTGAACCGAGCAAAGGAGAAATCTCCAGAGCGACTGTTCAGTGAGGCGGAGTAAAGAATCTGACGGTTTGAGTTCAAACAGCAACAGACAGAGTCTCAACCGAGCTTGAGCTCAGCGTTCAATGCCTGGCATAGAAAGTTAACTCTTTCATCTCCGGGGCAGTTCAAAGGTTGGACATCACTGCAATATGTCAGAATACAGCAAGACTTCATCTTGTTTGAAGATGTTTGTTCAAATATCTTAGGTCTAGGATGGGTCGCCACTCCCCTGTCTTTTTTGGGGTAAGGAAGTACCTGGAGTACAGACCTTTGCCCCGGAGTAGGGTAGGAACTCTCTCTATGACACTTAAGGCCAGAAGAGACGAAACCTCTGCCTCTAGAGCAAGGGTTTCTGAGAGACCTGCAGGTGGAAAGGATCTGGTTCTCATCTCTGGAAATTTTTTGAAGCCGAGTACCAGTTCCTGCCTTACTACTGCCAGGACCCATTTGTCTGAGGTAATAGACATCCACTCCTGGACAAAGTAAGCCAGCCTGCCTCCTACTGGAATAGGAGAGTCGACCCGGGTAGACCCATCAGGGTGTCTGCCTGGCAGGGGCCTTAGGCTGAGGAGTGGATGCAGCCCTGCTCATCCCTCTTCTGCCTCTCCTTCTGAAGAACCCCCTCTGGGAAAAGGGAGAAGAGACCTATGCTTGGTAAAAAGGCCTATGAAAAGGCCTGCTCTGCCCCTAGACTGCTGCCTTTGAGGAGTTGCCTGCCTCTCTTTGGCCTGAGCACTCCTATAAGTGGTCCTGTACTCATCCATTTTCTTCATGTAATTCTCTGTCTGCTCCCCAAACAAAGAATTACCTCCTACAGGGAAATCCATGGCCTTAGCCTGGGTATCCTGTGAAAGGCTAGTACATCTGAGCCAAGCCATTCTTCGAAGAGCCACAGATGTAGTCATGACTCTTGATGATGCATCACTGGAGTCAACAGCAGCATGAAACTGAACTTTCGATGCCTCAGTCCCATCTGCAGCCACCTCCTCCAGCTCCTTGGCCAGCTGGGGGGATGTCCGTTTAGCCAGTGTCAGTACAGTGTCCCACCTGGACTTCTGGTACCTGGCTGTATAAGCCATATAATTTGCCTGCCTGAGTCCCAAGGAAGATGTCATGTATTGTTTCTTTGCCATGGCATCAATCTTCCTAGAGTCCTTGTCTGGGGTGTGTGAAGCCAAGGGAATATTTGCCTTGTCACAGGCAGCAGCCTGCATTACTCCAACATGGCTGCATTGCTGGTATAAGAACTCCGTGTCTGAGCCTGAAAGTGTATACCTCTTGTCCTTTCTTCTGTCCACAGGAGGTATGGTGTTAGGAGACTTTAGAATTTTTTGTTTCTGCTTCCCAAAGGATTTGTGGAGGGGGAATAGACAGTCTCCTGGACTCTGGGATGTCCATCATTTCTACATAATCAGGCTCCTCTTGATCCTCCAATGCCTCCTCTATAGGAAGCTGGAGGGTTTCAGCCATCTTTCTGTAGAACATAAAGTAAGAAGGGGACTCAGAAAGCCCAGGAGGGGAAACACCCGAAGGTCTGTCTGGAGAGATGTCCAGTTCCACAGGCACATCCAGACCCTCACCTTCACCATCATCATCCTCAAATTCCCCTTCCTCCTCAAACTCCGGTTCATAAAAATCTTCAAGGGTATAATCTTGAACCGGGGGAACCAACCGAACCGAACCCCTGCCAGAAGGAGCCGGATCGGTCGGAACCGGGCAAAGCAATTCCACAATCCGAATCGCTCTGGCTATCTCTTCGGCGGTCGGAACATGAACCTCTAGATCCAAACCGGACGATTTTTCTTTGTTTTCTCTTGTCTGAACCGATCCCTCGGAATCGGCTCTCGTTTTGCCCTAAGTATCGCCCTGGTCAGAGGGCACTCCTTCTGGTTCGGTCGGAACCGAACCAGGCTGGCCATCCGGGTCAGCGGACTACTTGGCCTCCTTTTCCCTCAGTCTACCCAATCTCTTCTCAAGGGTAGATTTGGGAAAATTTTTTACATATTTGGCAGTCTGAATCGAGGTGGTCAAACCCCAGACAATAAACACAGGCGGCGTGGGGATCGGCCTTAGCAAAGACCTCCCCACACCATTTGCAGTGTTGAAACCCAGTGGGCCCGTTTTTTTTCTTGGGTTTCTCAGACATGGCCAACCTAACCAACTTACCCTTTTTATGACAACCGCCAGGCAAGATACCCTTATCGGTTCCAAACTGTGTCACTGGTATTGGAAAAAAACGTATTAAAACATGTTGTTTTTTTTAGAACCGGTAACCACACTCTAAGTAAAATACAAAACACAAGAAATCACAACCAAATGGTCGATTCAGCCGAACCGACCTACACATTTACAAGTTCCACATAGAAAAACAGAACAATTCCTATCTAGAACTCACGGCACCACAGACAGAGACTGAACCAACTATGCGGATAACTTTTTCGGTTCAAAAACTTACGAAAAACTGAAACTTTAACCGACTTTCGAACCGAGCTGAAGGAGAAATCTCTGGAGCGACCGTTCAGTGAGGCGGAGCAAAGAATCTGACGGTTTGAGCTTGAAACACTCCAGAGAGAGACTCCAACCGAGCTCGAGCTCAGCATTCTATGCTCTGCATAGAAAGTTAACTCATTGTTCTCCAGGACAGTTTAAAGGTTGGGGATCACTGCATCTGTCAGAATACAGCAAGACTTCATGTTGTTTGAATAAACAGTCCTTTATTATGGCAAATTATGCCGTAGAAACATAGAATTTGACGGCAGATAAGGACCGCTTGGCCCACCCAGTCTGCCCATTTCCCTACCTACTGGATAAGCTGCAGATCCTAGTTAACCAGCAGCCTACTTCTTCCTACCCACCCCCTAGAATGGCCTTATGACTGTCCCATGCATGCTTGAATTCCACCACTGTTTTTGACTCCATAACCTCCTCCAGAAGGCCGTTCCATGCATCCACAACCCTCTCTGTGAAAAAATACTTCCTTAAATAACCTCTGAGCTGCCCCCTTCTATCTTCAAATTGTGCCCCCTTGTTCTTGCACACCTCTTTTTGAAAGATGCTACCCTCTTGGACTTTGTTGATTCCCTTGAGGTACTTGAAAGTTTCTATCATGTCCCCCCCCTTCCTCAAGGCTATACATATTAAGCTCCTTTAGTCTCTCTTCATATGTCTTCCGGTGCAGACCCTGCACCATTTTAGTTGCCCTCCTCTGGACAGCTTCCATCCTGTCTATGTCTTTGTGGAGATTGGGTCTCCAGAACTGCACGCAGTACTCCAGATGGGGTCTGACCAGCTGTCTGTACAGAAGGATAATAACTTCCTGTTTTCTACTGGTGATGCCTCTCCCTATGCATCCCAGTATCCCCCCAGCCCTCCTTGCTGCCCTCTCACATTGCTTGCCCACCTTTAGGTCATCTGATATGACTACCCCCAGGTCCCTTTCCATTTTTGTTGTTGTTAGTATCTCACCCCCCATTATGTACTCTTCCCCTGGGTTTTTGTTTCCCAGGTGCATTACCATGGTTTCCCTACAGGAAAAAGGGAAACCCATTAATTATCAGATTAAAAAGTACAGTTACATAAGAACTTACCGTAACAGTAGATCTTTGAGAGGATCTCTTGTAGCAGTCCACACCTACAGGACTTAGCCACCAAGCATTAGGACCACACAGAAAACTTTCTAGCTAGCAGTCTAAAAGGGGGCTGCCCACCCTGATGTCACCCTCCGACGTCGGCTGATCTTATAAGAGTTGGCAGCCCAAGCTCCCTCCTCAGTTCTCCTGCCAGAGACCATTAGCAACTGGTCTGGAGTAGGGGAACCGAGGAGAAGTCTGAGGTATCCACCAAAGACAAAAGAACAGAACAAAACAGAAGGCACTCCACTAAGGAGAAGAAAGACTCCAGGAGGCCCCAAGGCCCAGAGGGATGGAAGGGAGGGATGGCATGGCCTGCTGCAAGAGATCCTCTTGAAGATCTATTGTTATGGTAAGTTCTTACGTAACTCTACTATCTTCATCAAGGGTATCTCTTGCAGCAGGCCACTCCTATAGAACGAGTCCCAAGCAGTTCTGACAACAGCAAGAACACTGTAGGGTGGCTGGTCATACAATGTCTATGAAGGAAGGCCTTAAAGGACAGCTAAGTCGAAGTTGGCCCTTCACCTACAGGCAACGTCCAGACTATAGTGTTTGGTGAAAGTATGGACTGTGCTGCAAGAGGCAGCAGCACAGATAGATCTCTGCAGCCGACACGTTCTGAATCAGGCAACAGAAGTGGCCATGCCTTTGGTGGAATGGCCATGAACAACTCCAGGAAGAACTTTACCATGCTTTCTGTAACAGAAAAGGAGACAGATAACCAACCACATGGACAAGTGTTTTGACACCACAGTGCCCTCTTTCCCACGGGCAACAGAAACAACTGTCAGGACTTCCTGCAGTCCTTTGTCTGGTGGGTGCAGTAACACAACATTCTGACTACAGCTAAAGCATGGAGCAATGCTACCCCTCGATTGGCCTTCGTAACAAGCAGGTGAGTATTGATCTCAAGTATACTCAGATACCACCTCTGGAAGGAACTCAGGATTTGTGCACAAAGACACCCTGTCTTTGTGGAAAACCAAATAAGGCTGCTCACACATGAGAGCTTGTAGCTCCGAAATCCTTTGAGCAGAAGTAATAGCAACTAAAATACACTTTCCAGGATAGAAAGCAGAGCTTGCAACTTGTGGTTGGATTGAACGAGACCAAAGGGAGTTTCTATAACACAAAATTCCAGGCCCAATCCGGGACCGGGTTGCGGATAGGAGGCTTCAAACGAAGAATGCCTTTCAGAAACGTGAAAGACACATCAAGCTGCGCCACTGTCCGCCGCCTTTAGGCACACGATAGGCAGAAAAAGCCAATAAAGGGACTTTGATAGAGAATAATTTCAGACCGGAACCTGACAGGGACAGTAAGTACTCCAAAATCTGATTCACTGGACAGGTGAAAGGATCCAAGTGGCATGAATCAGCCCACAGAGCAAAATGCTTCCACTTCCTTCGGATGAGACGTTAAACCGAGGTCCCTTCTGCCCATCCTGGTGTTGTCCTGGTGGGTGTCCAGGTGGAAGTAAAAGAACCCAGGGTACTCTTCGTAAAGAGCAGGGAACATTCCTGGTGTCCTGCCCAACATTCCCCTTCCCATAAACCAGTTCATGCAATTATCCAGGCTGTGTGTGGGTGATGATGTGCGATATGGCCGCCACCACATATTCAGTCACTTCACTACCAGTCTAGCATTGCTTATAAAGCGCTTTGGGATACAGTGTATGAAAAGCGCTATATACATTCTTCTTCTTCTTCTTCTTAAGTGGCCCAGGTAGATGGCTTTTTGGAGGCCACTAGGACTTCAGCCGCCTTGGGGGATACCCTAAATCCGGTAATGGCTACGTCTTCAGAAGTCAGGCAGGAAGATAGAGTGACTAGAGGCTGTATGGACCAGGGCATCTTTGTTCCTGGGAGAGTAAGCCTGGAGGTGCCACAGTCAGCTGCTGAAGCAAGGGGAACCAAATCTGGCGAGGCTCAAAGGGGGTGATAAGAAACCGTGTAACCCCTTCCCTCTGAAGCTTGGTCAGGACCCTCTGGCGGGATGGGATGGGAAGGGAAGAAAGGCACAGAAGAACCCAGCTTTCCAAGAGAGGGGCAATGTGCCTCACCAGAAAACCCCAGGACCTGGAGCTAGCGAGCAGAAAAGTCGCAGTTCTACGGTGAGTAGGGATGTAAAAAGGTCCAACCCGGTATGACCATATCTAACAGGTCTTTCACGATGGATGTCCAGAGATCCCAGTCGTGTACTCTGGACGAAACTGTAGTCCACCAGGAGCATTTGGAGCATGGACAACCAAGGCTCCAGGCCATGTGCTATGGCCTAATGCCAGACCCTGATTGCTTCTTGACATGAAAGGTACACATGGGAATCCTCTTGTTTGTTGGTATAAAGGACTACATGGATGCTGTCCATTTGGAACAGCTGAGGTCCCAGGGACAGCTGGATCTGGAAGGCCTGTAAGGCAGACAGCACTGCTCATGTGAATGGGAAATGCAGAGACCCCTTCACGATGGCCATGTTCCCTGGGGCTGGTGAGCAGCCAGGGAAGCCTCCCTCCCCTCGCTGAGGTCGGAGGCAGATGTTTTAAGGATAAGCATCGGGGAGGGACCCCTTTCGGACAGAAGGGGTGCCAACCAGTACAGAAGTGCCAGTTTGATCAGGGTAAAGATGGGGACAAGCTGCCCTAGGCCGCGGGAGCGCTTGTTGCCACCAGACCCGAAATGTGCACTGTGGTGATCCATAGCCATCAGATCCAGAAAATGCAGAAATGCCCGGGCTGAGACATACCCGCTGTGGAAAAGCAGACTGGTATGAGGGCCTGGGGCAGGTCACCTCAGCCAGAGGAGAAAAGGCCATCCCTCGAGCCACAACCCATACCAACCCTACGTACTGTGAGTGTGAGCAGGGCGTCTGTATGGATTTGTGCAGGCTGAGAGGGAATCCTGGAGCCTGGAACAGACAACGGGCATGTACCTGTGACCATGATAAGCACACCCTTGGCAGAGTTGAAAGGAGCTAGTCGCCGCCACTGCCCTGCATAGAACAGGCCCTTGTGGGGCCACCGACAAGCCCAAGGACAAGTCCCAGGAAAGAAAATGTGCCCCCTGAAAGGGAGTCCTGAGAAACTGACCATGTGGGAGGTGCACTACTAGATATGCAGGCGTGCGTCCTGCATGTCGAGGGGTTATACTCAACCTCCCCATTACTGAGGGGTCAACAGGGCTTGTAGGGTACCATCCTGAAAGATGTGGGCAGAAGTAGCGTCGTACTCTGGAGATCTGTGTTGGCTGTAGGTCCCCTCCTCCTCATAAGGTGGATGAGGAAAAGGGAAGGAATGAAACCCTCTGTCCCACTGGGGGGGGGCGACCACCCCTTTGCATGGCACCCCAAAGTTGTGTCCTATTTGACGGCCATCTTAGGAACCCAGAGAGAGGCCATATGGTCAGACGTGCAGCACCCCGACCAAAGACAGTAGTCTCCCGCACCCTGAGCAGCAGCACAGAGGAAGACTCATGGAATACCACCAGCCCACTAACCTTGGGGGGGTGCCGCTGTCAGGGCTATTGTGAATCGCCCCAAAAAAGACCCCGCTGTGCATCGACAGCATGGGTAAGCGAAGATGTGTGGCCAGACTCTGGTGTGCAGTCAGGGACCCAAAGGATGGAAGGGAAACCTCTTGTGCAAACCGCAACCTCCAGAGCCACGACTTCCAGAAGGTAAACGCCGGCCACAGACCTTGGTTATGATGCTCATGATGTCACAGGACACAAGGAGGAGGGGCCAGACGATGTCGAGGCTCGGACGGCAAAGGCCGGGAGGGGGGGTCCCCAAATGAAAAGAGGCTGAAGGGTTCTGTTGGTGCCCAGGATTCTCCAACTGAGGTGTCACCCAGGGGCCTTGTCCTTGCCCAGGGTCTGGGTTAGAACTGATAGAGGTGGTGAATGGGTCCCACCAAAGGCCAAGCCAGGTGGCTGTCGAGATAGGGGCAATGGGGCGGGGTTGTTTCAAAAGGCCCTAACGTCCCCTGACCCCAAGACCGTGACTATGCCAGTAGAAGGAAAATGAAAGATCCATCGATTTCCGTAAGCTGCGGCCACTAAGAGGTGGGTGCTGAACCCACATGGAAGTCAAGAGCACAGCTGATAGCCGGGGTCAGACTCGTAATGGAGCCAGACATTGAGCAGAACCCCCCCAAGTTCCAGAATGAGTGGAGAACTTGCCGCACTGCCCACTCAAATTGAGGTTTCCAGCCAGACCGCAAGAAGAGGCATCAGCTGTCAGCGAGAAGCACGGTCCAGCAAACAGAGAGGAAATACTGATTATGATGGGGCAAAAGGAGAGCCCGGAACTGCTGCAACCCTGGGATGAGAGGGTCCAAAACCTACCCTGCCCACGCTCCTTGAGCAAGCAAACAAAAAAGGGGTGGGTGGGAGTAGGCAGGTCATGACGCTAGGACCATAAGAAAAAATTACTCACCTTAGTAATGTTGTTTCTTCTAATGGAGTCTTGCTATATTATGACAGTAGCAGTTTGATCCAGATCTAGAACTGCTCCGGAGGTGAAATGGTTAAAACCATTCCAAAATAGAATTTTGGCCACGAGCTCTAAGAAGCAGCTCTATCTGTGTTATTTCAAACCTGAACTGTCAGATCTTTACGAGCCAAACTCACTAAGGTCTGTGTGGAAGCTGTAACCTACACTAGCCAAATGGCTACCTAAATAATAACAACCATTGCTGGTCCCAACACCCAAGACTCAAGTCAGGGGACCAGAAATACTAACACAATTCTAATCATATGAGAATAAAACATAAGTATAATAAAACACACACACACACAAAGCCCCAAAAGGGGACAAAAATGCTAACAGGGCATAAAAAGGTGCCCACACCAAGTTGCCCGCACCCCACCCAAGTAGAGGTTCTGAGAGGGGCAGGTTGGGGGAGAGGTTATATAAGACTCTCCATTAGAAGAAACAACATTACTAAGGTGAGTAATTTTTTCTTCAAACAACATGAAGTCTTGCTATATTATGACAGTAGCAGAACACAGCAGTACCTCCATGGAGGAGGGGCAGAACCTACTTAGGAATAGGCTCTGAAGAACAGCTGTGCCAAACCGAGCATCTCTCCTGGCCTGGACATCCAGGGAGTAATGCTGGTAAAAGTGTGTACCGCTTTCTTTCCAAGTAGCAGCCTGGCAAATCTAGCCTCAAACTGGGGCTCTGCCCAGTTTGATAATAAATTGGATACAAGAGACAATCCACCTGGCAATTGATCTCTTAGTGGCAGGTTTGCCTTTCCCAACTTCACCATAGGTAAGGAAAAGTTGGAGGAATTCAACCTGTGACCTTTTACGCCTATATAGTAACTAAGAGCTCTCTTAACATCCAGGTTGTGCAACCTCCTCTCACCCAAGAGGAGTGATCAGTAAAAATACTGGAGGGAGATAGATTGATTAAGATGGAAATCTGAAACCACCCTTAGGCAAAACTTCCTATTAGTCCTAAGGACTACCTTATCCCTGTGGAAAGAAATAAAGTCAGTTTCCACTGACAAGGCTTGCAACTCACTTATGCGTCTGGCAGAAGTGATAGCCACCAGAAACACAGTTTTCCAAGTTAGGTACTTAAGCTCTGCAGAAGACAGAGGTTCAAAAGGGGGTTGCATTAACTGGGCAATGCAAACATTAAGGTCCCAAGCAGGGGCCGGTTCCCGAAAGGGTGGATTAGTATGGAGTAATCCCTTAAAAAACTTGGAAAACACAGGATGAGACGAAAGAGGGGATGACTTTCCTGCTGACACAAAAGCAGATACAGCTGCCAAATGAACTCTCAGGGTAGCTGGTCTGAGACCCAAGGAATTGAGATGTACCATGTAATCTAACACAATGGGCAAATCACGTAGACCAAATCACCAAAGCCATCCATGGGAAACTTGGAATCCTTTATAGACTAAAGGACCAGATTATCCCTGAAGCTAGGGTAGCCATTTCCGCTACGTACTCCTCCCAAAGCTCACCCTCACTGGACCCGATTCTCCAGGGTGTGGCCGTGATGAGTTAGGGAGGCTGCAGACCTTGTACAACAAGATAGTCCGCTTTGCCACTATGTCACACCCGAGGACTCACCACTGCGAGGCCCAATCTAGGCTCAGGTGGCCGTCTTTGGAAGCTCGCCTCTCCTACCCAACCCTCTGCCTTACATTCAAGCTACTGGGTCCCACACCTCCCCCCAGCCTGAATGGTCTCGTTAGGGTGAAACCCAACCCACGGTGCCTGCGCTCATCAGGCCAAACTCTCCTCGTGGTTCCCAAGACTAGGACTAAAGCCGGGTCCAGGTCCTTTGCATACACCGCCCCTTCCACCTGGAACAACCTCCCCTTGGAGGTACGGGAGGTGGTGTCCGTCTCCAGCTTCCGGACAAAGCTCAAGGGACACCTGCTCGACAGGAGCACATGTCTTTGTTACAGGACCTGACCATGTACAGCCATCCTGGTAGCTCATTAGACCCAACCTTGCATAGCCATCCTGGTTGCATAACGGACCTCCCCCTAAAGATGGGGTGCACTTTTGTCCTCTTATCCCCCTTCCAATATGCCCACAAAGAAGCTAACCCCAGGTCTTTAGCTTCTGCTTGCCTCCAGAGCACTCTCAACCTAATCACTAACTTGGGATGTAAACGGTCTCATTATGTGTAACCTCTATGTCCTTACTGCCTGCATGTCTTACACTACCTGCCGCCTGTAAACCTATGTATTCTTATTGTTAAATACTTTACAATTACATGACTGTACTGATCTGTTACCTGTAATTTGTTGTCTCACCCGGGTCGCCCCTGAAAAAGGGACCTCCGGGGCCCAGTGGGCCTACCCGGTCATCAAAATTCAATAAATAAATAAATCAATCGGCAGATTCTGGGGAAATATTTTTCCCAGCACACCAAATGGAAAACCTTTTCCATTTAGAACTATAAGTAGCCCTAGTGGAAGGCTTTCTAGAAGCCTTTAGGATCTTAAGAACACCCTGAGAGAGGTGTATATCAGCAAACTCTAACTCCCTCAAGAGCCAGGCCTTGAGGTTGAGGGATTTGAGGTCCGGATACCAAACCCTTCCCTGGGCACAAGTCAACAGGTTGTGATTCCTGGGGAGGCAAAGGAAGATGGATTGTCAGTGACAGAAGGAGTGGGTACCAGGGCTGCCTGGCCTAATCCGGGCAATCAGAATCACCCTGCAAGGCTGAGATCTGATTTTGGACTAGTACTTTGAATAGGAGAGGGAAGGGTGAAAAGACAGAGAAACTCCTCCCAATCCAGAAGAATGGCATCCAGGGAACTGAGCCCAGCACTGGAGGCCTGCAACATAACAGAGGAAGTTTGTGATTGTCTGGGGCTGCAAAAGATCTATCTGAGGGGTGCCCCATCTGGCAAAGACTATCCCCAGCACTTGAGGATCCAGGGACCAATCGTGATGGCCCTGGGAATCCGGCTGAGAGCATCCGCTAGGACATTGTCCTTCCTGGAAGATGAACTGCTAGGAGGTAAGTGTTCAGGAATAGGCCAGAGACCACAACTTCATTGCCTTGGTGCACAAGGTCAAGACTGAGTGCCCCCTGTTTGTTGATGTACCACATTGTTGTGGTGTTGTCTGTTCTGACTTGTATCACCTTGTCGTGGACAGATGCAGAAAATGCTTGAAGAGCTAAAAAGACAGCTCTGAGTTCCAGCAAACTGATGTGGAGCAGAGATTCCTGGGGGGACCACACTCCCTGAGTGGAAAGGTCGCCCATGTGGGCTCCCCAACCCAGAAGGGAAGCATCTGTAGTGAGAGTCAAGTCGTGAGTAGGGGGAATGAAGGGGACCCCCAATCTTAAATTGCTCTGATCCTGCCACCACTGGAGGGCTAGGATCAAGGTTCGAAATACTGGACCAACTTGAAAGGGGTCTCTTCTCTGAAACCAATAGGTTCTCAAGTGAAACTGAATGTCTCTCATCTGAAATCTTGCTCCCTGTACAACAGCTGTGGATGCAGCCATGTGCCCCAGGAGCTGCAGAAAGTGTCTTGCTGGTCGAGAGACCTGCAGAGTGAAGGAGGAGGCCAGAGCCACTAAATTCCTTACCCTTTCTAAGGGAAGAAAGAGTCTGGCTAGCTTTGTGTCCAATTCTGCCCCTATAAAGGTGAGTACCTGGACTGGTTCCAGAACCGACTTTGGTAGATTTAGCAGAAAGCCCAGGGAGGTGAGAAGCTGCTGGGTGACCTGCAGGTGAGATTTACCTGTTCTGGGGACTGGCCTACAATGAGCCAGTCGTGTCTAGATAGGGAAAAACAGCAATCCTTTGCCTCCTTAAGTGAGCCACTGCCACTGCTAGACACTTTGTGAATACCCTTGGGGCAGAGGTAAGGTCAAGGGCATTGCTCTGAACTGGCAATGACCTGAGAGCAGTTCGAATCTGAGGTACTTCGATGGGGAGCTTCTGATTAGGACATGGAAATAGGCATCCTTGAGGTCCAAGGAGGCTAGCCAGTCCCCTGGCCTTAGGGAGGGTAAAATCATTGCCAGAGTTACCATTTTGAACTTTGGTTTCAAAAGATGCTTGTTCAGATATCTGAGATCTAATATGGGCCGCCATTCTCCTGTCTTTTTTGGGGTAAGGAAGTTTCTGGAATACAGACCCCTGCCCTGGTGCAGGGGAGGAACCCTTTCTACTGCTCTGAGAGCTAACAGGGAAGAGACTTCTTGCTTCCAGAGCAAGGGTCTCTGAAACACTTTGCAGGTAGAAAAGTCTGCTTCTCAACTTGGGAAACTTTTGAAGCTGAGAACCAGACCCTGGCCTACTACTTCCAGAACCCACTTGTCTGAGGTTAAAGAAGCCCACCCTGGCTGAAGTAAGCCAGCCTGCCCCCACCGACAGGAGAATCGGCCCTGGGCACCCCAACAGGGTGCCTGCTTAGCAGGAGTTTTAGGCTGGGGGTGGGAGCAGGTCTGCCCACCTCGCTGCCTCTGCTCTGAAGAAGCCCTCTGAGCATAGGCAGAGGAGGCCTGAGTCTGGTAAAGGCCTGTGAAAAGGCCCACCCCACCCCTGGGGTATGCCTTGAGGAGTGGCTTGCCGCTCCTTAGCCTGGGCACTCTTTTAAGTAGTCCTATATTCATCCATCTTTTTCATGTAGTTCTCTGTCTGCTCCCCAAACAGAGAATTCCCCACCACAGGAAAATCCATAGCCTTAGTCTGGGTATCCTCTGACAGACTAGTACACCTGAGCTAGGCCAACCTACGAAAAGCTACAGATGTGGCCATGACCCCAGAGGAAACATCATTAACATCCACCTTAGAAGCCTCAATGCCATCAGCAGCCACCTGTTCTAGTTCACTAGCCAGCTGGCCATGGGCTTGCTTGGCTAATTGCATCACAGTATCCCATCTAGATTTCTGATACCTAGCTACATAAGCCATATAATTTGCTTGCCTGAGTCCCAGAGAGGCTGCCATATACTGTTTTTTTGCCACGGCATCAATCTTCCTGGAATCCTTGTCAGGAGGATGTGAAGCCAGGGGAATATTAGCTTTATCACAGGCAGCAGCCTGAACTACCCCAACATGACTGCATTGCTGAGAAAGGAATTCTGTATCAGGACCTGACAATGTGTACCTTCTGTCCATCTTTTTATCTACAGGAGGCACAGAATTAGGAGTTTTTAAAATTTTTATTGTTTGCTTCCTAAAAGACTTATGTAAAGGAATAGACAATCTCCTAGACTCTGGAATATCCATCATTTCTACAAAATCAGGCTCCTCTTGCTCATCCACAGCTTCTTCTAAGGGAAGCTGGAGGGTTTCAGCAACTTTTTTGTAAAACATGAAATGAGATGGGGACTCAGACAGCATAGGGGGAGATTCTAAAGGTCTGTCTGGGGAGATGTCCGTTCAATGGGCACACCCAGACCTTCCCAGCCACATTCATACTGTTCATAATCATCCTCCCCCTCCTCTGGTTCATAAAATTCCTCAATATCTTATTCCTGAAGCACTGGGACCAGACGAACCGACCTTTGCCAGATAGTGCTGTTCGGACGACCCTGAGACAGTGACTGGACAATTTGTATGGCTTTTCCTATCTCTGCATTAGTTGGAGAAGGGTTTTGACCCAGACCTGCTGATTTTCTTGTTTTCTTTACTGGAATTGGTTCCTCAGAACCAGCTTTTCTTTGCCGAGGAAGTCTTGCCCTGGTCAGGGCATTCCTCGGTTCGGTTGGCACCGAACCGGCTGGCTATCCGGGTCAGCGGACTTTTGCCTCTCGCTCCTGAGCCTGCCCAATCTTTTTCCAGGGTGGCTGCAGGAAATTCGTCATATCTGGCAGTCTGACTGGAGGTGGTCAAACCCCAGACAATAAACACATGGTGGTGTGGGTCAGCCTTGGCAAAGACTTCCCACAAACATCACAGTGTTGAAACCCAGTGGGCCCGGTTTTTCTTTTGGGTTTCTCAGACATAATGCCAGCCTAACCAGAAAATCTTGCCCTTTTAACGGCAGTGCCAGGCAAGGCACCCTTATCGGTTCCTAACCGTGTCACGGGTATTGGAAAAAAACGTAATAAATTTTTTTTAGAACTGATAAGAACCGGGAACCGCACTCTAAAATATTAAATTTTTAGTTTTAAATGAGTTTTAAACCAACTGATCGGTTCAAAACCGAACCGATAACTTACAAGTTCCACACAGACAAAACCTTCAATTTACTTACAGTTACCACAGATAGAGCTTGAACCGAACGGTTTTGAGGTTAAAATAAAACTATTCTCGGTTGAATCCAACCGAGAAAACACTTTTTAAACCGAGAAATGAACCGAGAAATCTCTGGAGCGACTGTTCACTGAGGCGGAGTAAAGAATCTGACAGTTCAGGTTTGAAATAACACAGATAGAGCTGCTTCTTAGAGCTCGTGGCCAAAATGAAAACATGAAAACATGCAAAACTTTGGCTGTTTTGTATCTCCCCCACCATCTGGGACACTGTTGGGGGATACTTTCACAAGGCCCTGGACCCCAGACCTTGTGTTCTCCTTCCCTCCCTTCCTCTTGATCCACAAGGTTGTGGTCAAGGCCCAGAAGGATAAGATGTAGAAGATCCTGATTGCTCCGGACTGGCCTCACCAGTTCTGGTACCCGGATCTCCTCAGCCTCAACAGCACACCTCCATGATGAGTGCCTCCACACAGATCTGCTAAACAGACTTCAGGGGATGGTCCTGCACCTGGACCTGCAGACCCTGCACCTCACAGACTGGTTCCTAAGCAGCTAGAGTTCCAGGCCTTGAGTCTTTCAGATGATGTGCCCCACATTGTGGAGGCCTCCCAAAAAGTTGATTCCCGATGCTATGCCGTTACATGGAAGAGGTCCTATGTTTGGTATTGGGGCAAGAAGTTTGATTCCCTTGCTTGCCGTGTGGCTGGCATCCTGGGCTGCATCTGGGCCCTCTCTCAGCTGGGTCTGCAAGTGACAAGCCTTATGGTGCACCTGGCAGCCATCTCTGCTTACTGAGTATGGGCTGGTAAGCTGGCTATGGCCCAGGAGAAGGTGATCAGGTGCTTTTTCAAAGGCCTGGACCACCTGTCCCCTCCGGGGTGTGAACAGTCTCCACCACGAGACCTACTGCTGGTATTGGTTATGCTCATGGGCAAGCCTTTTGAGCCAGTGTACAGGTGTGAGATATCACACCTGTCATGGAAGGCATGACAGAAGCCGGGAGTCGATTTGTCCATCGCAGTCGCGAGGGAAGATGAAGACCTCAGTCTTGCAAATTTTAAAATTAGTTTTGGAAAACCCAAAGAGTTTTGTTCCAGGCCTAAAACGCAGAGCGCTAAGGAGGGAACCTGAGCTTCCAAGTGATAAGGAAGATCTGGCGTCATGGGGCGGAGCCAAGGGTTTTACCACCCGAGTGGGTGGGAGGAGCCAGCCTGAAGACCTTCTGGCAAGATTTAAAGTGGCAGGGAACCTGCCAGACAGTATGGATTGAATATATCCACGTCCCTAGAAATGGCTGTTGCCCAGGCCTACGAAAGGACTGCTTTGGTTCCATCTGTTGTTGGATCTTCGGTGAGCTGGCGTCAACTGGAGTTTGCAGAGGTGATACCGTCGGTGCTCTTGTGGGCACATGATGTCCCGGACCGATCCGCATTCCACGTGCGTTTACTGCCTGGGGCTTGACCACGATTCGCAGGCCTGCGACTTGTGCAAGTCCTTTTCGGCTTCGGTTTTAGAGGACCGCGCTGCCAGATTACAACTTAGGCGCCCCGAAAAGGGATTAGAGACCGATAGCGTTTTCCGGCGTTCCGGGAACACTAGGGACGTGGACAAACCGCCCGATAAGGAATCCAAAAAGCTGGATTACTTGGGGCAGAAGGTTTACGCTGCTTCCTCCCTAGCCTTCAACAGGCTAGCTCGTCCATACTGATGGCACATTTCTCACACGCCCTTATGGGTTCCCTGGATGAGGTGATTCCTCATCTCCCGGCTGACCTTCAGACGACGGTCAAGCAGGTGCGGGATCAGGGAAGGGCGGTGGCAAAACAGCTCCAAACTCATTGGACATTGATGACTCTTGTGCCCGGTCAGTAGCGGCCGCAGTGGCCATGCGCCACAGAGCTTGGCTGAGGATCTCCACTTTCACGGCCAGACACCCAGCACAAGCGAGGCTGGTGCCTAAGAGGCTAGCGTAAGCAGAGGCTGGGTTGAAGGACTAGCAGGCAGATGCCTGGGTGGAGTTGCCTGCAGAGGAGGCATTGCTCCTTGGCGGGGCGTGCGTCCATTACTCCTGGAGGGAGAGGACAACTGTCCTGGGTGTCGCTTCCCATCGTTGGCCCCAGACGTCAGGGGAGACTCAGCCGTCACCCTGGCCGGAAAGGTGACAGACAACGGTCTGCCGCCCACGGAACTGCCGGCCGAGCTACTAGGCTTAGAGCCCCCAGAGATGATGGGCTTAAGCCTGAGTGGCTGAGAGGCGTGGGAGGACTTCACATGCCCCAAGGAGCCTTCTCTCAAGACTGAGATGAGGGAGGGAGGCTTCACTATCGGAAGCCCGGAAGCAAGCCTGGAGGATGAAGGGGTCGCAGACTTCTGCATTGGGGACCGAGAGCGGCCTTCTGCCCAGGATTTCTCTTTGTCCCTGGTGCTTGCGTTTGCTGCTTCATTTCTTCTCCTTGTGAGACGAAGATTTAGAGGGAGAAGAGGACGAGCTCTTGCAGTTAAGTTCCTTCTCCACAGCAAATATCTGTTTCTTTAGCAGGAAAGCCTCTAGGGTCTTTTGGTGCAGAAGCCTCGTGTGGTGGTTCAAGTCGCAGCAGTGTTGGCAGGCCTCAATATTTTGGTCTGGGCCCAGGCAGAACAGGCAGGCCGAATGGCCATCTTTATGTGGCATCTGCTTGCCACATGCGCATCTGGAGGGGCGCCTCTCAATGGAAGATCTCAGGAGAAGACAACGACATGCACGAAGACTTCACAAACCTAAAAAACAAAAGAAAATCAGGTGTTGAAAACACGGTTAAAATGGCGATCCACTAGCTGAAGGCATCTGCGGAGGTCCAAATTGCGCGGTCGATGTCGGGAGAAAAGAACTGGGGATGGGTTGGGGGACCGCCCTTTTTATACTATACGTGACGTTGGGGGCAGTTCCCCACTTGGTACTGCTAGCTAGAAAGTTTCTGTGGGGTCCTGGCGCCAGCCGGCTTCAGTCCTAAAAGTGTTACCTGCTGCAAGAGCGAATCTTGAAGAAAGATGAACAGTTACATATTTACCCTAACAATAGCTCTTTGAGAGAAATCTCTTTCATCGGGCCATACCTATGGAACTATAGCAGCAAGGCGCTAGGACCACGGAGAAACTTTTTTGCTAGCTGTCCACTAGGGACCACCCACGATGATGTCTCATGTCAATATCCTCTTTATATAAACCTGGGCAGTCCCTCTCCCTCCTCAGTTTCCCCCAGGAGATCATACTCAGAGGATCTCCCTCTAGGAAACCAGGAAACAGCAGACAGTCCATCCTGGAGAAAAAGACAGGAGCAAAGAGGCTTGGAGTCCACAGTGGACGGAAGATGGGACAGCACGGCTTGATGAAAGAGATTCTCTTGAAGATCTACTGTTACGGTTAAGTACGTAACTGTTCCATCTTCTTCGTGGATCTCTCTTTAATCAGGCCACACCTATGGAACAAGTCCCAAGCAGTACTGCCACAGAGACAGTCTGGGTGGCTGGAGGCTACAGACCTAAAAAAAGGAGGCCTTGAAGTACAGTCAGGCTGAAGCCTACCCTCCTTCTAGAGGCAATGTCCAGCCTGTAGTGTTTAGAGAAAGTGTGGACATTACTCCAAGTTGCAGCAGCACACACTTCTGCAGCTGATACATTCCTGAAACAGGTAACAGAAGTGGCCAAGCCTCTGGTTGAATAGTCATGACCATCACCAGAAGTTCTTTGCCATACTTCCTATGACAGAGAATGATACAGTTGGCCAGCCATCTGGACAGGCTGACTGTTTAGAAATCAGTACGCATTCTTTCCCAGCAGCGAGGGAAACAAATAGCTGTGAGGACTTCCTGCAGTCCTTCGTGTGGTGGACATAATATCCGAATATTCTATGTACATCTAAGGCATGAAGTAATGCATCCCCTGGATTGGTAATCTCAGGAAAATAAACTGGTAGGTGGATAGTTTGATGCAAAGTAAACTCAGACACTACCTTAGGAAAAAACTTAGGGTTGGTCCATAAAGACACCCTGTCTTTATGGGAAGTCCAATAAGGAGGCTTTCACATAAGCGTCTGAAGCTCAGAAATCCTTCTAGCAGAAGTAATACCAACTAAAACAGCCTCTAGCCAGAGCTGATATGGCTGTGGTGAGCTTGTAAAGCTCCGGAGAATGAGCACTGCTGAGTGCCATCTTCAAGATGGCAGTGGCGACGCAAATGTGCATGTGCTGCGGTTGCGCATGCATAGTTGTGGTGAATTGCATTCTGCCATTCCCAAGATGGCGGCACCAGCAGAACTGCACATGCACACGAGGCACGCATGTGCAGTTCTTGTCCCAGAATGCGGAAGTAACAGCTGAAATAGTGCGGCTGTTACTCCATAGCAACCGACCATGGCGGATTGTTCCAAGCTCTGTTGGACTTTCGGAAGGATACTTCCAAAAGTCCAATGGAAGCATGCCGCAGTCTGCCGTTTTAGGAGCAGAAAGAAAAACTGCTGTAGGCTCCACCCACAGCCATAAAAAATGCTTTCTGAGAAAGGAAGTGTAAGCCACAAGTCGGCTCAAAAGCAGCCAGGACTGGATTGAGGATGGGAGACTTCCAATGCAAGATGTCTCTCAAAAACAGATGGGTCACTGCTAGCTGAGCAACTGTATGCCCATCAACAGGCACATGGAAAGCTGAAATAGCAGCTAAGTGCACTTTGATAGAAGGGTATTGCAGTTCTGCGTCTGACAAGGACGATAAATATTTCAGAAACTGATTCACTGGACAAGTCAAGGGATCCAAGTGATGAGAAGCGTCCCACAAAACAAACCACTTCCACTTCATTGAATAAGTGGCTCTGGTGAAAGGTTTTCTGGGAGTCACCAGGACATCAGCCACTTGGAGTCACTCCAAATCTCGCGACGGGTATGTCTTCAGGAGCCCAGTATGGAGATAAAGCAACTTGAGGTCCGGAAGGACCACGGTTCTCTGGTCCTGTGACAGCCTGCCCTGCATAGGGGAAGGGGTATGGGGTTCCACTGCTAACTGTCACAGCAAGGGGAACCAGATCTGACGAGGCCAAAGGGGAGCAAGGAGTATCCGCGCTGCTCCGTACCTCTGCAGCTTAACATCTTCTGGATTAGAGGAAAGGAAGGAAAGCATAAAGGAATCTCCCCTTCCAAGACAGGGACAACACATCTCGTTCCAGGAAACTCCAGGCCTTGGAACAAACTGGCAGGAAAGCAGCAGTTTTGGTTTGAGTGAGGACACAAACAGAGCCAGCTCTGGATAACCCCACCTTCTGAACAGGTTTTCGACCACCGAGGTCAGCAGCTCCCACTCGAGCATTCTGGACTGTCACCTGCTTAGCTAGTTTGCAAGGATGTTTTGGACGCCTGGAACATAAGTGGACATCAACTCTAGACTGTGTTCTAGGGTCCAGTGCCATACTCTTATTGCTTCCCTGCATAGGGGGTAATAATGAGTTCTCCCTTGCTTGTTTATGTAGAGCACAATCTCGATGGAGTTTCGCCTGCACCAGAAGATGCCCAAGGGACAGAGGGTTCTGGAAGGCTTGAGGAACATACAGAACGGCCCTCATCTCTAGGACGTTTTAGATGGAGGGTCTCCACTCCAGTCCATATTCTTTTGTGGTGAGAAACTGCTGAGGGGAGGGGACAAGAAAGGAAACCTCTTTCAGCAACTTGCTGGGTTCCATCCACCACTGCAGCACTTTCTGGACAGAAGAAAGGACTAGAACATAACAGTTGCGTAAGAACTTACCGTAACAGTAGATATTTGAGAGAGGTTCCTGCAGTAGGTCTTCACATATCAATCAATCAATCAAATCTTTCTTTATTCAGGCGAACATCATTGAGCACAGCTCATTTGCAAGATGGACCTGATAAGGTCAAGGACTGCGCCCCCTGGCGTCAGGGTCCAATGGCAAACTTGTAGCTAGCAATCATCAGTGGGGACCACCCCCGACGTCAGGTGATGCGATGTCAGTCCGACTATAAAAGGGGGGCGGTCCTGCGCCCGCCCTCCAGTTCTTTTCCACCGGAGACCTAAAGAAAGGTAAGTAGAAAGGAAGGAGTGATAACTCCTGGGACCATGTGCCCTATCTAGACCCAAGGGCCAGGCAGGATGAAAAAAGTAAAGGAAACATTCCAGGAGCTGGGGGAAGGTGGGTGGGAAACTAGACCTACTGCAGGAACCTCTCTCGACGATCTACTGTTACGGCAAGTTCTTACATAACTGGTATATCTTACTTCGAGAGGGTTCCTGCAGTAGGTCTTCACATACAGGACTGAATACCCAGCAGTCTAAAAGAAAAAGTCAGAGACGATGTTCTGGGAGGAGGAAGTGTCTGCCAATTGGAGTACTGTCTTAGCACAAAAGACCTTGCAGAACCGCAAGGCTGAATCCGGTTCTGCGCCTAGAGGCAATGTCCAGACTGTAATGTTTAGTGAAGGTGTGGACAGAAGACCAGGTAGCCGCTGCACAGATCTCTGCCATGGACACATTCCTGAAAAAAAGCGGTAGAGGTAGCTACACTCCGAGTGGAGTGAGCCTTAACCGCCCCCGGAAGGGACTTTCCATATTTCTGGTAAGTACAGTGGATACAGTTGGCTAACCACCTAGATATGGTCTGTTTAAAAATAGCTTTACCATGGCACAGGGGGGCAAAGGCCATAAAAAGCTGATTTGACTTACGGACCGCTTTAGTCCGGGCGGTGTAGTACCTCAAGATCCGGTGCACATCTAAGGTGTGCAAAAGATATTCCCCCTGTTAGAATGCTGAGGATAATAGACCGGCAATTCGACACTATGATTGAGAGTAGTCTCCAAAACCACTTTCGGAAGAAAGGAGGGATTAGTCCTAAGGACCACCCTGTCCTTATGGAAAATCAAATAAGGCTCCCTACATACAAATGCCTGAAGCTCTGAGACCCTTTGAGCTGAAGTGACAGCAACTAAAAACAAAGTCTTCCAAGATAGGAAGCGTAGTCACAATTTGAAGCTGGTTCAAAAGGGGGCAAAGTAAGTTTTTCTAACATGAAGTTAAGATCCCAGGGAGGACAGGGGTTCCGGACTGGAGGTTTTAGGTGGAGGATGCCCTTCAAAAAGGTTTTAGAAACCTCCAGTTGAGCTATGGTTTTGCCCTCCACTGGCAGGTGGTAGGCAGACACCGCAGAGAAATGGACCTTGATGGAGGAATAACTAAGGCCCGTCTCGGATAAATGCACGAGGTACTCTAACACCTGGGAGGCCGAGCACGAAAAGGGGTCCAAGCTCCTGGCTGAGGCCCAGATCAAAAATCTTTTCCACTTCATGGCGTAGGTGGATCTGGTAGAGGGTTTTCTGTCTTCCACCAGTACTTGAGCAACCTGGGAGGAGACTCCATAGCGGGAAGCCGTTATGTCCACAGGTGCCATGCATGAAGTTGGAGAGACTGAAGGCTCAGAGGTACCAGGGTGCCCTGCTCCTGTGACAGAAGGTCGTGAGACAATGGCAGAAGGACCAGAGGTTCTAGGGCCAGCTGTTGTAACAGTGGGAACCAAATCTGACGGGGCCACAGAGGGGCAATCAAAATCAAGAGTACTCCTTCCGCCTGAAGTTTCAACAGAACCTTCTGAATGAGAGGAAAGGGAGGATAAACATATAGAAACCTCCCTGTCCAAGAGAGAGAGAGAGTGCGTCTCAGCACAAAGCACCATGCCCAGGAATGAGCAAGCAAAAGTTGGGTAGCTTTGCATTTAATGGGGAGGCGAACAGATCTACTTCTGGTTGACCCCATCGAAGAAACAGGTCTTCGACTACCTCCTGCTTCAACTCCCACTCGTGCGCCCTGGCCACCGATCGGCTGAGACTGTCCGCCAGGGTGTTGTGTATGCCTGGGACGTGGACTGCTGCCAGAAACAGGCTGTGCTGAATCGCCCAGTACCATACTCTCATTGCTTCCCTGCAAATGGGGTACGACCGGGTATCTCTCTGTTTATTGATATACCAAACTGTGGACATGTTGTCCGTCTGGATGAGAAGTGATCCCAGGAGAAGTAATGACTGGAACGCCTGGAGAGCACAGAGGATTGCCCTTGTCTCCAGAACATTGATGTGGAGCTGTTGCTCCTGGACAGACCAGGACTCTTGGGTCTTGTGGTTCCCCAAATGGGCTCCCCAACCCATGTCTGAAGCGTCTGTGGTGAGAGTCTGGGTGGGGGTTGGACAGTGGAAAGGAGCTCCCACTAACAGGTTGGAGAGATCCTGCCACCAGCGAAGATTGTTTTGAAGACTGTTGGAGATCATGACCCGCTGAGTCATGCCGTCCGTCCTCTGGTCCCACTGGACTCGAAGAGACCACTGGGTGACCCTCATATGTAATCTCGCCAGGGGTACCCTGGAAACAGCCGCTGCCATAAGTCCCACGAGACAGAGTGCAGCTTGTGCTGGGATCCATCGAGCCTGGGCAACCAGGGTGGCCGAACTGGGAATGGTTCTCCTGGAAGGAGAAATGAAGGAAGTGTCGGTGGACCGGGAGGATGATGATAGGAAGGTTAGCATCCTGCATATCCAGGAAGCACAGCCACGTGTTTGCTTGGAGCAGGGGTAGGAGACCCTGAAGAGTTAGCATGCGAAACCTCTCATACTCGACGAAAAGGTTGATCGTGCTGAGATCCAGGATAGGTCTCAGATCCCCCGTCTTCTTTGGTACCAGGAAGAAGTGGGAGTAAAAAACCCTTCCCAGTTGATCTTGAGGGATGGGTTTCTATGGCTGCTTTTTGCAGGAGGGCCTGGATCTCCTGGAAGACAATGGGGATCTGACCCCTGGTGTAAAAGGACCATCCCGGTGGGTGGGGTGTAGGGATCTCCATAAACTCTATTGAGTAACCTCGTTGGATGAGTTGTAGAACCCATATATCTGCGGCGATGGCCCTCCATCCCTCCAGGGGAAGACCTAACCTCCCTCCTACTGGTTCCTCCTGGACGACTGGAGGTAATGGAAGAAGGGGGAAGGTGTCAGGATGCCGAGGGGAGAGGAGCTTTAGACCTGGAGGCAGGTTTGGCAAGTTTTGCCCGAGGGGTTTGGGCTCCAGATCCAGTGGCATGTTGTTTGCCTGACGCTTGCTCTGGATCTTATTCCATCATCTTTGGCGACGAAAAAGCTGCTTCTTTTGTCCCGTCCCATACATGGAGCGCACGTCGCGAAGTGATCGTCCACTCTCTTGCAGCCCTGTTATTATGTCCTTTGCATCACCGCCAAGGAGGACGGAACCCCTAAAGGGGGCGTCCAGGAGGGATGACTGGACATTCTGTGCCAGACCTGCGATCCTGAGCCATGCAAGGCGCTGGATGCAGATCCCCGTAGCGGCAGCCCTAGCCACCGAATCTACTGAGTCGCACGTGGCTCTAAGAGCATGATGACAGGAAGACTTGTTCATACGGACTTTGCCCAGTAACTTGTTTCTGAGAGCCTTGTCCGGTATGTCCTGAAGGTCCCTCTCAAGCTCAGAGAGGGAGGCCTTCTGGAAGGCCACCATATGGGACACATAATTAAGTGACCGGATGGCACAGGAAGTAGAAGAATATATCTTCCTGCCGAATTGGTCCAGTTGCCTCGAGTCCTTATCAGGTGGGGAGGAGCTCAAGTGCTTGGTTTGGGCCGACAGGTCATGTGCCGCCATGATGACCACAGAGTCGGCTTTAGGATGCGGGTTATGTGGAATCCCTTCCGGGGGAGGATGTGCGATCAGCTTTCCTGGACACAGCCGGTATGGAGGAGGCTGGTGCCAGATGGTTGTGACCAGAGCCTCATGAGGGCCCATCCGGGGGTAGAGGGTCTGTAGTAGCAAGATCCAGATGCTCAGCACGTCTCTTGCGCTGGGGATCTATTTCTTTAGAGGGCCAACCTCCTGCTGCCTGGATAGTCCTCAGAAGATCACAAAAAGAAGGGTCTTCTGGCGGTGATTTGGGAGATTCCTTAGGTGGGACTTCGACTGGAGATCGAAGATCCGAATGGTCTGAGTCACTGTCCGAGTCCGAAGGTTCAGAGCCACTGGGGATGGACGGGTCCACCCCGGTTGAACCCACTAGCCAGGAACCCGAAGCCTGGCCCAAAGGAACCGGTGGTGGAAGTGCTCTAGGTAGAGGATGTCGCTCACTGGATTGTGTCTCAGTTCAGAAATAAGCTGGGTCCTGGCATCCTGCCACCATGCCGGGATCGAGTCTCGACTGATCAGCGGTGGAGGAGGCTGGTAGCCTGGATACCTTGGGTAATGTGGCTGTTGCCATAAAGGATACTGATATCCTGGGAACCCCGAAGGATAGCCAAAAGGAGAATACCCTGGGTATCCCGGCGTTGGCAGCACTGGGCCTGGTGTCGGGAAACCGACTGAAGGTTCAGCAGGACCAGCCAGGAGAGGTGCCGGAGGGCCACTGGGTGGCATGGAATCAGGAAAGGCCCCCGAGGGGAAGGGTTCCATGTTAAACAGATCCCAGGCTGGTGAAAGACTCCTGCCCATGGGCAGGAGAAGGGGGGGGTAACTGTGGCAGAGACCCCAACAAAAGGTCCGGTAGTGATCCTGAGGGCAGAGACAAGACAGGATTGGGTGGCGAATCCCTGAGATGAAGTACCCGAAGGGATGAAGAGTCTCCTACCAGCACGCTCGTGCCGACGTCAGAGTCCTCATGGGAGCCCGATGGGTAAGACAAGGTGTCTGGGCGGACGACAGAGGATCCGTCGCCCAACTTATCGGACGCGACCGGGCTGGCAGTAGCCGAGAGGCCGCCATTAGGCTTAACGGTCACGGCTGCGTGCCCAGTGACAGGGTCGGAGGGTGACTTACCAGTAGTGCTGGGTGGAGAAGAAATAGAAACCTCAAGAGAGAGGCGATCCCCGGCTGCCCGCTCACCTCGGCAGGAGGGGGAGAAGGTGCCCGGCAAACAGAAGCGGACAGGGTACCTGAAAGAGAAGTACTCACTGTTTTTTGAGATGGAAGGCCTTCCACGTGGTGAAGGACTCCTCTCCCGGCGCTTCTCCTTATCTTTCTTCTATTTTCTAGGGGCCAGCAACGACAACCTTTCCCTGAGCTCCTTTTCCATCAACGCCAGCCATCGGGTAAGAAGATGGGTCTAGAGGGTCCGCTTTTGTCTGGTCTGGGTGGATTGGTTAAAACCCTGACAGATGGCACACTCGTCTGAGTTGTGCTTGGGGCCTAGACACAGAAGGCAGCAGGAATGGTCGTCCCCGTGCGGGGTTTGGGCGCTGCATTTAGAGCACTTCTTTTTAGGGCGAGCCGACATACACTTGGCCGAAGAAAATAGTAATTGGTAACGGTTTTTGAAGAGAAAAATGAAAATTACGTACCTACCGTAATTCTTGATCTTCTCTTGTATCTTCACCATTAGATTTACTGCTTGGGTGTCAGCGGGCGTGCACCCGCCGCGAGAGATTTTTGATTTTTTTAAGTTGGCTCCAGCAGGCGCCATGCAGAGCGAGCTATGCTGCATCATGTGCAAGGCGGCCGTTAGGCGCTGCAGACTCCTCCTCCATCTCAGTTCTGATAGCCGGAGAGGCCAGAAAAAGGTTAAAGGGAAAAAAGGGGAGAGCAAGGCAAGAGAGCCGAGGGACAAGGAAAGGATATAAAGCGAAAAAGGAATAAGCCGGTAGAGGACAGATGGAAGAGGGAGAATACCTACCCTAGGGGACCGCAGGGCCTCCCATCTGGGATGGCTCAAAGGGAGGAACAGATAAAGAGAAAAGGAAGAGGAAGCAGAAGGAAGAGAAGAGAGAAGGGATGTTGAGAGGGGAGAACACTGCCCATAGGTATATTGGTTGAGAGGGTTATAAGCTCGGAAACAAAAAGCAAGGGAGCAAGAATCCCTTCTAATAGGATTGAGAAAGGTTCAACTGAACCGTTTGTAAGATTGGACACAAGGGCAGGTTCTCTATAATCTCATCATCCTAAGCCCCTGCACTCTAGCTGAGAGCTTACAGACTGCCCGGACAGAAACTGTTCCGGAAAAGAGCGCCTAACTATGAAGAGGGGGGAACCCCTTAGCACCTTGTTAAGTGCTAACACCGAAGTGTGTGGGTAGGGGTTAGGCCCTACAAGAGGCAGCTTTGTAGGAAGGATAGAGTGGGAACTTGATCGGACTGCCAGAAGGCAAGGCTAGGGCAGCAGCTCTAGGTTAAGAAGTGCAGAAGCACCAACTAGAAAGAGCTGACAATTAAAAGATGCCTGCCAAGGGGAGCCTTAATTTTGAGGCCGGTCTCGAGTTGTGAGCTGAGCATTGTGGGTAAGGAGCCCAGAGGTCATCCCTAGGGGGAGTCAGAAAGAGTTCCCTCAGAACAGGTGAAAAACCCCACTCGTTTCTCTTTACCTTGAGGAAGAAAGATCCATTCAAGAAGAACGGAAAACCAGGTGTTTTTTTTTTTTTGGCATAAAGGCCAAAGGAAGGGAGAGGAATGAGACGGGAAGGGGAGACGCCACAGTAGGAGGCCACTGAGGGGAAGGTGGGTGGGTATCAGTAATGAATGGTGAAGATACAAGAGAAGATCAAGAATTACGGTAGGTACGTAATTTTCATATCTTCCTTGTCAATCTTCACCATTCATTACTGCTGGTGAGTACTAGCCCTGCTCCCAAGGGGATAAGAAACCCTGAGGAGCAAGACCCCAGCCTCCTGTTGGTGAGAAACAGAAGGGAAGACCCTGGGCTAATCAAGTGAGAAGCCTATGGGAAGAAGAGCTAGGAGGTGTCCCAGAGGACGGGAGACGGAGGAAGGCCCTGCAGAAGTCTCCTAGCTCTGGAGGAAAAAAGACGGTCCTGAAAGCGGAGCCGAATCACCTCGCACGCCAGGGTGACAACCTTGATAGACGGCCATGCCATCCGTCTCATTACAGATCGCTGTCCTCACAAGCCTGGAAGCCACCTCACTGGCGTCATAAGATGCTCTTGCTTGGTGTCTTGCCAGCTCCAGGCCTATAGCAGAGAGGGCAATAGCCTGTCTGGTTTGCTCCGTGTCAGGCACTGATGCTTAGATTTGGGAACGCATCGACCACAAATGCCTACTGTAGGCAGCATGGTGAGCTTGATGTGATGCAATGCATGACATCGCACGAGAGAAAGAAAACACTCTTCGCCCCCACCGGTCAAACTGTAGAGAATCTGAGTCCGGTTGACGGTCGTGCACCAGGCGGTGGCGCCCGGAGGGCATCTCTAGGTATGCCAATCCCGAGAGTGGGTTGGGGAGAGTACCTAGAGATTCCGATGGGGCACAATACCTATGTTGGCAGTCTGCCGGGGCTGGAGAAAGGGCAGCTGGCAACTGCCAAGAACAGATAGATGCCTCCTGGAAGGGAACAGGCCAGGACAGTGCCACCAAATGTTGGGCACTGAATTCGCCGAGGAATTCACGCATCTCCCGTTCAGTATTGTCTCGTCTAATACAGGAGATCCGAAGATCCCTCACCATCCTCGAAAGGAATCACTGATATTCAGTGAAATCAGCATCGGAGGAAAGATGAGCAGAGAGTTCCTCTCCCTCAGAGGAGGGAGACGAGGATGATGGAGAGCTTGAGTGTCCAGAGGACTCCTGCGGCGGTGGGGATAGGCGAAAAACCCGCTCATTCATGTACCCAACATATGAGGGGAAGGCCGACCGCAGAACCTCTGAACGTCTCCCAGGATAACGGGCCCGAGGGACCGACATGGCCTGGGAGAGCAGGGGGTGGCTGCAGAGGAATGGGAGAGGGGCACCTACGGCGAGGCAACTGTCCTCTGCTGAGGCTCTGGAATCCAGGGAACGGAGCCAGAGCTGGCGGGATCCCGGACAACAGACCAGGCTGCAAAACGGAACCCTGGGGATGCGAAGCCTGGAAGAGCCTAGAAGGGGATCCTCCCCTGTGACGAACCTGTGGCTGCATGGATCCAGAAGGGCAGCCCACAGCAACGCCACCGAAGGGGTCTCTGGGGCTCGAGAGGGAAAGACAGGGCCCAGCACTACGGCTCCTACCTGCCCCCCAAGGAGTGGCAGGTGAAGACCGAGGCGCCTGAACCCTGTCCCTCGACCCATCAGACTCCGAGAACGCCCTTGTCCTCGACCCCAGTGACCTCCCACCCTGAGGGGGTGCAGCAGCACCAGGGTCGGCAGCTACCATGACCCCCTCAGGAGGGAGAGTCCCTCCTTCCACCTCCCCCCCCCCAGACCACCCCCAGCCTGGGAGGCCTCAGAGGAGGATGGCAGCGGAGACAGAGGAATAGGCGCGCTGGACCACCTAGCACCTCATGCCACCAGAGACCCAGACTCCAAAAAGTCAGGGTGCCAGGACGGGTCCACATCTGAGTCATCTTCCTCAGAGGAGGAAGAGACCAGCTGGACCACAATATTGGCAACCCCAGGGGTCTCCAGTGAAACGGTGTCGTGGACGGTGCCGGACCCCCCGCAGCACCTAGACCTGGCCCCGACTCCCCAACGGCGCCGGGACCTGACTCGGCACTGCCAGAAGAGCTGACCGGGCCCGTGGCGCTGAGAGCCAACATGGCACCGCTAACGGCACCGTCCCAATCACCGGTGCCACGAACGGCGCCAGAATCTGAAACGGCACCAGAAGGCGGCGTCAAGGGTTCACCGATGCCAGGCCCAGCAGACCTGGGCCTCGACACTGGCGGAGCCTGCACCTCCGAGGAGGTGACTGCCGAGGCGGTGTCCCCGGCGTTCCTCCGGCACCACAAAAGAAGCTTCCTCTTTGGCAAGAGAAGATGAGGAAGCCTCCTCCTCTACAGACCATATAGGCCTGAGAGGGGACCCGGAGGAAGGGCCTAGAGACCTTACCTGGGAATCCCTGGAGCGGCGCCATCCCCCGGAAGTCGGCAGGGCCTTGCTGATCTTAAACGCGCAGAATTCCAGGACGTGACGGTCCATCGAAAATCAGGCATCGCATGCATCCATACTGTGGTTGGGTCCCAGGCAACGAAGACAAACATCATTCCGGTCCATGACGGAAAAATGCCGGCCACAGGAGCACCGACGCATAGGGGCGCGGCCCGCTTCGACTTACGCTTTGCCCTTGAACCTGACATGATGCAAAAAAATTGAGACTAAAACAGCAAAAGCTCTAGGCGCCGAAGAAAGCTAGAAAAAAGAATGGTCTTACCGGTGAAGGCGTCAAGAAGAAACAGGAGGAGTCTGGAAATGCGATGACGCAGAAGGCCTAAACTGTTTCTGACCGTGCAGCAGGTGTAGCCTTGACGGCGAGAGAAACAGAACTGAGATGGAGGAGGAGTCTGTGGCGCCTAACAGTCGTCCCTCGCACATGACAATGCGTCGCTCTCGTAGGCGGCGCTGCTGGAGCAGACTTTAAAAATTAAAAATCTGCCGTGGCGGATGCATGCCTCCAGCTGACACCCCAGCAGTAATGAATGGTGAAGAATGACAAGGGAAGATCTTCGAATAAAATGCGGGAGTTTGATTCCTGTTCCAACACGAGACCTGAACGAACTGAGGCGACAACGGGAAAGAACTGGATGGTGGGCGTGGGACCGCCCCCTTTTATAGTCGGACTGACATCGTGTCATCTGACGTCAGGGGCGGTCCCCACTGAAACTTGCTAGGTACAAGTTTGCCGTTGGAACCTGACCCCAGGGGGCGCAGTCCTATATGTGAAGACCTACTGCAGAAACCCTCTCGAAGTAAGATCTTCTGTTCTAGATAGTCGGTGAGCTTGTTCCACAGGCCCCTCAGTATCCACTGAGGGATCTTCTTGTGCAGCCTGGACTGCCAGCAGGACTGCCAGCATTGGGAATGTCCAGCTGTGACATACCTGCTGTGGTAAAACAGCAGGGCCTGTGCCTTGAGGCTCTCCGTCCTGTCCTGGGGCAGGAAGGCTAATCCCTGGGCAGTGTCCAGTACTGCTCCCATGCACACATATGCGGACAAGGAGTCAAAACTGACGTGGACAGACTGACTGTGATCCCTAGGGCTCTGAACAGCTGTCAGTAACGTGTTAGGGTGTGAGACAGTTGCTCCCTGGACTAAGCTTTAAGGAACCAGTCGCTCAAACGGGGGCAGACATACAGTCTCTCTCTCGAGAACTGCTGCCACAGCTGGCAAGCATTTGGTAAATATCCATGGCACAGGTGACAAGCCAAAGTGCAATACCCTGAACTGGTTGTGTTCTCCCTTGAAACGGGAAAATACAGTGACGTAAGAAGTTATCGTAACAGTAGATCTTTGAGAGGAGCTCTTGCAGCAGGTTATAACCATTAGAACTAACGCCGCAGGCATTAGGACCCACCGGAAAAATTCTCAGCTAGCAGTACCTAGCAGGGACCGACCCCGTCGGCCATGGTATAAAAGGGGGCAGAACCAGCTCCACCCCAGTTCCCCCACCAAGACCTATGAACGGGCCCTGACGAGAGAAAGAAGTGAAGCTTGTAGATGATGTTCTGTACACCTCTTTTGGGGGATGGAGGGCGGGAAGCAGCACCTGCTGCAAGAGCTGCTCTCGAAGATCTACTGTTACGGTAAGTTCTTACGTAACTGTACTATCTTACTTCGACTGGGAGCTCTTGCAGCAGGCTATAACCATTAGGACTGAATCCCAAACAGTCCTGTGCCAAGGAGGTGCCCAGGGCCCCGTGTTTACTGCGGCAAAGTGGACCTACATTCTGCGGCAGGATCTCATACTTTCTGCAGCAGAACAACTGCTGATTCTGCAGCCATTCTGCGGCAGATAAATTGTGGCTAAACAGCATACCTTCAAAGGAATTAAGTCTTAGTTAACCCTTTGACTGCCTTCGTGCAACCATTCTGCTACTATGAAAGTGGAACAGCAGGCCATTTAACGGTATGTAGTCTTCTTATCACACGTATTAGACAGCAATAACCCAAACCTGGCACAGCCATGGGCATCAGTGTTCTATTTTAATGAATTCTCCCTCCCACCCCAAATTTGAAAGCTCATCTGTTCTTCTGGAAATTGATGGCCTTTGCTGTTCTTCTAGGTTATAATCAGAGGAGGACATACACACTTAGCTAAAACTACACAGAAGACAAAACCTGCTTGGATTTCTTCTGGTTTATATTTACAATTAGATATAAAGAAAGACTCCAACTTGAAAGCCTTTTTTTTCTGATTTTGATCCATCAATGTTCTTTTAGATTATTTTTTTAAACTAGGAATACCCCAACTGCATTGTAACAAACATGTTGAGTGCAGTGTGCAAATCTGTGATTTGGGGGTGGGAGGTGGGGGCTGTCTTCCTATAACAGTGAAGGAGGATGTAACTTGCAGTGTCTGAAGGATTTGTTGACTCCTGATTTTTCTTTTGGGGGGACACACTAAAAAATGCAAGCAAGTCATTCTTATTAAGCTGGAGTAACCTTGGTTAACAAGTTCTCTTCTCGGAAACAGAGAATTTGACGGCAGATAAGGACCGCTTGGCCCACCTAGTCTGCCCATTTTCCTACCTAACAGATAAGCTGCAGATCCTAGTTAACCAACAGCTTACTTCCTCTTACCTGCCCCTAGGACTGCCTTATGCCTGTCCCATGCATTCTTGAAGTCCCCCACTGTTCTTGACTCCACGACCTCCTCAGGGAGGCTGTTCCATGCATCCACAACCCTCTCAGTGAAAAAATACTTCCTCACATTACCCCTGAGCCTTCCCCCCTCTATCTTCAAATTGTGCCCCCTTGTTCTTGCACATCTCTTTTTCTGGAAGATGCTACCCTCTTGGACTTTGTTAATTCCCTTGAGGTACTTGAAAGTTTCTATCATGTCCCCTCTCTCCCTTCTTTCCTCAAGAGTATACATATTAAGCTCCTTTAGTCTTTCTTCATATGTCTTCTGGTGCAGACCCTGCACCATTTTGGTTGCCCTCCTTTGGACAGCCTCGACTCTGTCTATGTCTTTGCGGAGATGGGGTCTCCAGAACTGCACACAGTACTCCAGATGGGGTCTCACCAACTGTCTGTACAGAGGGATAACAACTTCCTGTTTTCTACTATTGATGCCTCTTCCTATGCATCCCAGTATCCCCAGCCTTCCTTACTGCCTTCTCACATTGCTTGCCCACCTTTGGTCATCTGATATAATTACCCCAGGTCCCTTTCTATTTTTACTGTTGTCAGTATCTCACCCCCATTGTGTATGCTTCCCTGGGTTTTGTTTCCCAGGTGCATTACCTTGCACTTCTTTGCATTGAATCTGAGCTGCCATACATTTGACCATTCCTCCAACCTTGCCAAGTCCTTCTCATCCTTTCCACTCCATCTTGTGTATCAACCCTGTTGCAGATCTTTGTGTCATCTGCAAAGAGACATACTTTTCCTTCCAGTTCCTCTGCAATGTCACTTATAAAGACATTAAAAAGGACCGTTCCCAGTACTGAACCCTGCGGTACCCCGCTAGTAACCCTCCTTTCTTCACTGTGTACTCCATTTACTACTACCCTTTGCGTCCTGTTGTCTAGCCAATTTTTTATCCAGGCTACCACCTTGGGACCCACTCCAAGGCTGGCTATCTTGTGTATTAATCTTTTGTGTGGGACTGTATCAAATGCCTTGCTAAAATCTAGGTAGGCCATGTCCACAGCCCTCCCGGTCTACTACTTTGGTCACCCAGTCAAAGAAATCTATTAGATTAGTCTGACTCGACCTTCCCATCGTGAATCCATGCTGCCTTGGGTCCTGTGCCCCACTGGCCTCTAGGTACTCAACAATTCTTTCCTTCAGAAGTGATTCCATCATTTTCCCTACCACTGAGGTCAAAATAACTGGTCTGTAGTTTCCTGCCTCTGTCCTGCTCCCACTTTTGTGAAGAGGAATCACATCTGCCCTCCTCCAGTTCTCGGATACCACCCCATCCTCCCATGATTTGTTAAAGAGAGTAGTCAGCGATGTCACTAGTTCTACCCTTAGTTCTTTTAGAATTCTTGGGTGAATCCCATCAGGCCCCATTGCTTTGTCTACCTTCAATTTTATTAGTTCTTTCAGAACCCTTTCTTCTGTAAATGGACTGGTATCGACCCCCGTCTTCAAAGTGTTTCTCTTGTTTGGTTTAGGTAACTCCCCCTCCTCTTCCTTTGTGAATACTGAGCAGAAATATTCGTTCAGTATCCTGCTTTTCGCTGTCACCCTCACCCACATTCCTCCCTTTATTAAGCTTCAGTATCCCTCCTTTGGTCTTTCTTCTCCCTAATGTACCTATAAAGGTCTTATCCCTTCTTAACAGAATTGGCTATCCTTTCCTCGGTTTGGGCCTTTGCTATTCTGACTGCCTTCCCAGCCTCTTTCTGCTTTAACTGATAAAGTTCTCTGTCCTGCTCCTTCAGTGTTTCCTTATATTTCCTGAATGCTGTCCTCTTCTCCTTAACCTTCCCTGCTACCTCTTTTGTGAACCATAGCGGTTTTTTCCTTTGTTGTGTTTTACTGATTTGCTTTACACAAAGGCTTGTTGCCTCTGTGATGGCTGTTTTGATCACTCCCCATTGTTCCTCCACCCCTCCTTCTTGCCTGTTTGCTAGTGCTTTTCTGAGGCACTCTCTCATTTTCCCCAAGTCAGCCCTCCTAAAGTCTAGTACTCTTGCTTTTGTATGGTTTGATTGTATGGCTGTGTTTATCGTGAACCACACTTTTGGTGGTCGCTTGTTCCCAGATGGCTACCCACTTCTAAATCTGAGATTCTTTCTCCATCCCAATTTGAAAGTACCAGGTCTAAGATTGCTCCCTCCCGAGTGGCTTCCGATACTAGCTGTCTGAGGCATGCCCCCTGTAGGGCATCAAGAATGACCCTGCTCTTCGATGTGCCTGCAACAAAGGTGCTCCAGTTAACATCTGGCATATTCAGGTCCCCCATCAACAATATCTCCCCTTTTTCTGCCATTCTAAGAAAGCCTTCTATCATTTCCTTGTCCATTCCCTCCCCGAGATCGGGGTCTGTATACAACCCCCATGCGGATTGTGGTGCCATTTCCTGTCTCCAGGGTGACCCAAAGTGCCTCATCTGCTCCCTGTTTACTCTTTAGTTCTGTTGCTTTGATCCCTTCCTTTACATAGAGAGCTACTACTCCTCTTTTACCCTCCCTGTCCCTCCTGTAGATTGTGTATCCTGGTATGTTGACATCCCAGTCATGGTTCTCTGTGTACCATGTTTCTGTGACTGCCACAATATCCAGGCAACCCTCTTCCATCAAGGCCACTAGTTCAGGGAGCTTGTTACACAGACTACGGGCATTGGTACTCATCACCCTCCACTTTTTGATAGCCTTACCCCTTTTAGCCCCATTTCTGTCCTTACTGCGTTGCCTTTTTTACATTTAAATCTGCTCTGCTCTAATAACTTCTGTACCTTGGTGTTTACCTCACTAATCACCATATTTGTGGGGAGGCTTGGATTTTCCGCTTCTTTCAGTGCCTCCCCTTAGCTAGTTTAAATGCTTGCCAATGAAGGATTAAACCTCTCACCTAGGATCCTGGTCCCCCGGACAGATGCAGACCATCGCACCAGTATAGGTCTGCATCCCTCCAGGTGGCTCCCAGTCCCCAATGAAGTCAAAACCCTGAGCTCCACACCAGTTTTTCAACCACTCATTGAATTCCCTGGTGAGAAGTGCCCTAGCATCTCCTTGCCATAGACAGGCAGCACCTCCGAGAAGGTTACCGTATGCACTACTTGTCTAAGGCCCCTTCCCAACTCTACAAACTCCTCTTGCACTGCTCTGATCCCATTCCTAGCCAGGTCATTTGTCCCTAGGTGGACAATGACATCCAGCTCCCTCCTCGTGCAGCTCCTCCCACGATCCTGAGGATTCGCCTGTCCCTCAAGCTGTGGCGCCAGGAAGGCACCTTACCTCCCTCTCCCCTTCCTCCCCCATTTCTACCCCCTAATGATTGAGTCCCCCACCAGGAGTTGTTTCCTTCCCCTGTGGGATCCCATGCCACCCTCCTTTGGGTCTCCTTTGTGAAGGTTCCCAGCATCCTCCTTGGTCTCCACTGCAGGTGCCTCCATAGAGGAACCACTATCCACCAGAAGAGCGAATGAATTGTGGAGAGGTACAGCTGGAGGGATGCAACTCTGTTCCACCACCCTCTCCCTCCTTGAGCCCACCCTGGTCCAGCCTCTCCTCTTTCTTGGCAACCTCTGAGGTAGTGGCATTGGCCCTGGTGGTCCCTGGGTGGGGGAGGAGGTTTCATGAATCCTAGCCAGGTCAGCCTGGAGACAGGCAACCTCCTCTCTCAGACCAGAGAGGTGACTGCAAATAAGGCAGCATCGCAGCCTCAGAATGTCTCCCGGAACACTGCTGCCCCACAACCATTGCACTGCACCACCCTATCATGTCTTATTTTGTGTCCCTCTACTGTTTCTCTGGATGCTTACTCTCTCTCCTTACAACTCTCACCCTTCCTGTTCTGGGACAGCAACTTCCTATCTTCTTCAGTAGCCTCCTTCTTCCTTGCTCAATATCAGACCACCACCAGCTGGGGAGTGAGCTACTTTTTCTACTTTAGGGTTGACAAAACCAATGTTTCTCTATGATCCTTTCCTTCCTACTGCCAAACAGGAAGTTCCTGTTGACAGTCAAATCCAGTGGCTATAAAAATAGAACTGGCTTTGGGTGGGTGGGATGGAGGGCAATTAATTAAGAAAAAAAGGCTAGCAACAAGAAGTTGTAATTTGACTCACCTGCTTTTTTAGTGTCTAAACCACACTCCCAGGTAAGCTCTCTTTCCTCCTACTGTTTTAGCAGTCAGCTGATACAGTACCCTTCACTGCACAGAATACACACTGACCTTCTTTCTTTTTTTTAACCCTAAATAAGTCCCTTTCTACTTCTAATAAAGTTACCTATCTACTTAATCTTAACAGACACTGACTCCTGCTGAGATATAACGTTTTAAATTAAGAAGAAAATGTAGCTTCTTTTAGTTAGCTGCTTTCTGCTCTACAAGCAAGGCTAGCAACAGCAACAGGAACTCAGGGTTGTGGTGTTCTTCTGTCAGTGACCCTCATTTCACTTATGTATAGCATCAACAAAACTCTTCATTCCGATTTTTTTCCATACCTGCTTGCTCCAGTTCTAGTATACCCTAGTCCCCAACTCTGATACAGCCAGACAGCTTGACCCTCCTTAAGAACTGAGCCTGATGACACCACTTAGACTGCAGGTTCAAATCTGCCAGGAAATTACTCTCACACTTGCAGGTACAGAACTGCAACCCACAAATCAAAACTGTGGTGGATGTCTACCAGTGGGGACTGAGTCCTCTGCTCAGTCTATTACCAGCCCTATGTTTCTGCAATCAGCTTCCCCTCCGATACCTGTCACAACACTGAGATTGATTCCCCCTCTATGGGCACCACTGAATCCTCTCACTTCTTGACTACAGCTCACCTTCCAGTTCTTCCTTCTAAAGTCATCTTCCAAGTATTCATCATGGATCATGAACAGCCTCACAATGAAAAATTAACATGGCTGAGCTACCCACACCTACACAGCAGCCAATCATAACCGCCATGGACCTAATCAAGCTCTGCTACTCTTGCGTCAGTCCCCCCACCCCCAATAATGCTGTCTGGCAGGAGTAATGTAACAAGAGACAGCAAGAGTCAAGATGCCATGCAGCCACTAGTGTTTCGGCTTTGTAAGCGGGCGGCATCAGTTTGCTGTCTTTTCTAATGAGCATGTATGCCATGGCATACTTAACATATCAATAGCTATGCCCTTGCCTTGTGTGACTGCATAGCATAGCTAGCATTTCTGTGGCTGTATGGCTGGTTTTCCTGATTTTTGCGGCTAGTACTAATTTCTGCGGCCACTGCTGCAACTGCAGAATCGCAGAAAATACCGGGCCCTGGAGGTGCCTAACCCTGGGAGGTGGAAAGATGGGATGATGCTGGAAACAGCAAGTCATGACAGAAGTCCCTGAAGGATTGCCAGGCCGAAGCCGGCACGGCATCTGGATACAATGGCCAGGCTATAGTGCTTCACGAAAGTGTGCACAGAATTCCAGGTGGCAGCCGCGCATATGTCTCTAATAGAGACATTCTTTAATGCGGCAAAGGAAGCCAAGACTCCCCAGGTGGAGTGACCCCTAACTGGGCCCTGAAGGGGTTTATTTTGCTTTCCATAGCAAAACACAATGCAGTGGACAAGCCACTTTGAAATAGTCTGCTTAGACATCGGGTTGCCCGAGTGTTGTGGTGCGAAAGCCACAAACAGTTGCTCCGATTTACGGTGTGCAGCTGTGCACTTAAGGTAGTACCTCAGCGCCCCGTGAACGTCCAGAGTGTGAAGGACAGCTTCTCCCCTATTGGTGGGAAAAGAAAAGTAAACTGAAGGTCAAAAGACTGGTTGAGGGTCAATTCTGAGACCACTTTAAAAAGAAACTTAGGATTCGTTCTGAGGGAAACCCTTTCCTTACGAAAAATTAAATACGACTCTTTACACATCAGATCCTGCAGCTCGGCAACTCTTCGAGCTGAGGTAACAGCAACTGAAAAACAAACCTTCCAGGAAAGGTAACGCAGCTCACAGTCAGCCACTGGTTCGGTGTGGGGGGGGGGTGAGCTTCTCCAACACAAACAGGAGGTCCCAGGGTGGGATAGGATCCCTAATGGGAGGTCTCGTGTAGAAACCCTCGTAAAAATGTGTGGGCCACATCCAGTTGGGCTAAGGTTTTGTCCTCCAAAAGGGTGTGATATGCAGAAATTGCCCACATGTGCACCTTTATGGAAGAGTAGCTCAAGCCTTGTTGATATAAGGAGAGGAGATACTGCAATGCTGAGTTCACCGGGCAGGTGAGGGGGTCCAGATGGTGAGACGACGCCCATAATCAGAAGCGCTTCCACTTCATAGCGCAAGGGCAGCGAGTAGGGCTTCTCGCTGCAGAGAGACGAGGATCGCCCGCCACCTCCCGGGAGACCCATACCTGACTTTGCTACGCCTGTAGAAGCCAGCATGAAGGTGCAAAGACCTGAGATCGGGATGGACCAGTGAGCCCTGATCCTGGGACAGCAGCTGCGAGCATACTGGTAGCAGAATTGGAGGTTCTGAGGACAACCGCTGAAGTAGTGGGTACCGAATCTGCCGAGGCCACAAAGGGGTGATTAGAATCATCCGAGTACCTTCGGCCTGCATCTTCAATAGAACTCTCAATGAGAGAGAGAGAAGGGAGAGAAGGTGTAAAGAAACCTCCCTGACCAACAAAGGGACAACACGTCTGTCCAGAAAACACCAGGCGCGGGCTCTTGCGAGCAGAAAATTGGCAATTTGGCGTTGCATGGGGATGCAAAGAAGTCCAGATCTGGTCGACCCATGTGTTGAAGAGCTGGTCCGCTACTGACTGCAGTAGCTCCCACTCGTGCGCCTTGGGCTGAGACCTGCTTAGGCTGTCTGCCAAGTCATTTAGGACGCCTGGAATGTGCACTGCAGACAGAGATGCGCTGCTCTAGCGCCCAGTACCAGACTCTTATCGTCTCCCAGCACAGGGGGTAGGAGTGGGTGCCCTCTTGCTTGTTGATGTAGAAGATGACTGCCATGTTGTCCGTCTGAACAAGGAGAGAGCCTGGGACAAGGTCCTCTTGAAAAGAATGCAGCGCATTGAGGACCGCTCGCATTTCCAGAACACTGATGTGGAGCTCGTGCTCCATAGGGGTCCAGACTCCTTGTGTTTGGCGGGCCCCTAGGTGCGCCCCCCCCAACCCAAATCCGATGCACCTTTCGTAAGAGTCTGATTTGGGGGCTCCTGATGGAAAGGGACCCCTTTCTCTAAATTTGGGGGGTCCAGCCACCAAAGTAGTGTCCTCTTGACCGGCTCTGTGACCCTGACCATGTGGTCTAGATCATCTGAGCCTTGATCCCAATGCACCCTGGGCATCCATTGTGGGATTCTCATGTGCAGGCGGGCCACAGGAGTGACAGGAATGGCTGCCACCATGTGCCCCAGAAGTCTAAGGAAGGTCCTGGCCTGAACCTGAGGGGTTACAAGGACCGATCCGGCATTCTCCCACAAGCGATCGCCCCTCTCTGGGGTTAGAAAAGCCCTACCCTGGACCGAATCCAGGACCGCCCCTATGAAAATGAGTCTTTGGCTGGGCTCTGGGGAAGATTTTGGAAGGTTCAGGGTGTGACACTTGAGACAGCTGGTTCTGATCACTATCATTTTTTGTAAAATTAAAATGGGTTATGGACTGTGTCATGAGAGATGCTGAGAAATCAGGTGATCTTGGAGTGACCTCGCTCACCCCCCCCAACCCCCAGGTTTCAGCTGAAAGATGAAAGCCATGAGAAAATGCTGAAACAGCACGTGAGATCACACACACAGTTTTTAGATACAAGATTTTACATGGCAGGTCAGAAGCTAATTACAGACTTTTCTAAGTTAATTATAGCTTTAGCTGCTAAAAGAGAAATCAGCATCCCTTTTATGACGTTTCAAGAAGGGGAAACCAGGTTTAGTATCCTGGTGCAAAATCATAAAGATGCTTTCATGTCCTGGAAGGGGGAAGCTTATCATGAGATCAAGGAAATGTCATTTGAAGGACATGAGTCATGCTGAGGATTGCAGAATTTAATACTTGAAAAAGACATCCTATTTTTTATTAGAAATATTTTTTTATATATTCTGACAGGGAGGAGCTAGGTGACCTCATGCAAAATAGGTGGGGAAAACTAGCTTTTAAACATTCATTCTGTTTTCCTTCAGACACACTTCTATCTAGACTCTGACAAAGAAACATCTTTGGAGCACTTTAAGCAGGTATTTAGAGAGAAAGACAAATCGAATTACTGTAGTAGGAATTGCACTGTTTAAAACATTGTTCTTTTATAAGATTTGTATGTCTTGTGATATAATAGTTCTATATTGTATATTTTACATATTATCTATTTTAGTAAAACTCTTTTTAGAGCATACTTGGTCTGTTTTTGAATTTCTTTCATTTGTAAAAGTATATATGGTTATAGCTGACACTAGGCATAAGCCTGAATGGTGATACCAAATTGGAAAGAGAAGCGTTTTAAATCTGATGTCTTTATTAAAGTTTTTAAGGGTTCATTTCTGTACAACTGGTTAGGTGCCCATAGACAAAGATATCTGGCCCCCCGAAAACAGAATTATCTGAACCTGTACATTGGGTATGTTAACAAGAGGTTCACAGTTTGAATCCCTCCAAGACTTGAGATCAAAGGTTGATCCAAACTCACAAAACAGACAAGAGGGTTACCTTGTCACTTGGCGTACAGTCCAGTTCCTACCCATTTTATTTTTTTTTCCTAAAGTGCAAGTCAGAGTAGCTGTAGTCAGGGAAGAAGATGGCTTCCGACTACAGCAGGCACACTGTAGATTACTTGAAGCAGTTGTGCAGGGACAGAGGAGTCCCGTTCGAGGTGACAGCCAAAAAGCAGAACCTCATTGATGCCCTGATGGTAGCAGATACCCAGAGCAGCGAGTCACGGACCATGACTGGAAAGGACCAAACCTTGAGTGTGGCAGGGCTAGCGGCCAGCGCAGTATCCAGATCCGATGAGGAGGGCAACAGGGTCACTGTCAGTGAAGGGCCACAGCAGCAGGGGAAGGTCACCAGTATCCTGAATCCAGAGGTACTCAGGCTGCAAACTGAGTTGCGTAGGATGGAGCTGGAGTTCCAGGAAAAGAGAGAACGAGAGAAACGAGAGGCAGACCGTGAGGCAGAGCGAGAACGCCGAGAGGCGGACCGTGAGGCAGAGCGAGAATGCTGAGATGCAGACCATGAGGAGCGTGAGCGCCAGCGAGCTGCAGAGGAGAAGAGAGAGGAGCGCCAGAGGTAACACAAACTGAAGAAGCTACGACTCCAACCAGTGGCACCAGAGCTGGTAAGTGGCTTGGGTTTAACTGGCACTGCAGGACTGGGTTACAAATTGAACTGAATTTAAAGAGGGGGAGGATATGGATGCCTTTTTAAATTCTTTTGAAAAAGTTTGTATTCAGGCTAAAATTCCTAGGGAGTCCTGGAGCTTCCAGTTATCCCTGCTACTTACCGGGAAAGCTTGGGATGCATTGGGTCAAATGGACAATAAGGACAGCAGTAATTACAGCAAACTAAAAGCTGCACTGTTAGAAAAGTTTTAATCAACTGTTGAATCATACAGAGCTAAATTCCATAAGCTCAGGAGAAGCCCTGATATGAGCTATGAGGAGCTAGCCACGAAACGACGCCAGTTTTTAAAACGTTGGTGGGAAGGAATTGAGGCAAACTCTGTTGATAAAATTAAAAATGTGATTTTATTAGAACAGTTTTATTGGCCATACCCAGCCGAGCTAAAAACCTGGCTAGAGGACCGAGATCCCAAAACAGTGCAAGAGACTGCTGAACTCTCGGACCGCTATATCAAGAGCAGACCTGCTCTGAGAGGAAATGGGGCCGGCGTGGCAGCACAGAAAGGGAAAAGCGCGCCTTCAGGGCAGCTAAAACCCTCACTGCCTCCACCAAAACCAGTTAGCCCCAGGTTTCAGAGAAAAGATTTCTCTGAGAGAAGAAATGAATGTTGGTTGTGTAAAGAAACTGGGCATATTGCCAGACAAGTGTCCCAAAAAGGTGAGCAATAATACACAACTGGGTGCTAAAAAAGAAGTGAGTTGTTTGTGTGTCCCTGGAAGCATGCCAGTGAACATGAGGGAACACATGCACCCAGTCATGGTGAATGGTGTACAGACACAGGGGTTAAGAGACACAGGGGCATCCCTGACATTGGTAAAAGGGGATCTGGTACAGCCTGGTCAGCTTATACCCAATAAATACAACACTGTCCAAGGGTTCACTGGTGAAGAGAAAACATTGCCACTGGCCAGTGTTCTCCTGGACTGGGGTAAAACAGGGGGAACTGTGCAACAGGTGACTGTAGCCAAAACATTAGCAGTGGATGTGATCCTGGGCAACAATCTAAAACAGGGGATGGTATGTGCAGTTACCCGTAGCCATGCGGCAAGGGAAAATTATAGTTCCCTGAACCCCACAGAAGCCATTGTGGAAGCCACTGAGAGGCTGGTTCCCCAGTCTGTCTCTTCTGATATGGAGATCAATGAAGAGGGGGTAGAAATTTCCCCAGTAGCAAGTAACCACACAGCCACAGAGGGTTGCTCTGAAGAGGGAGGGGTGACCCATTGTCAGAGGGTTGGGACTGACAGTGATCCTGATTGCCCTGACGCTAGTGCTAGGGACTCAAGTTTAGCGAACGAAGGGGATCTGTCCCATACCTTGGGAATGTGTGAGGGATTTGCAGCTGCTCAGAGGAGTGACCCTACTTTAGAGAAGCTGAGGGCTTCGGCAGACTCAGACGGTGCACAGGGAGGTGATGGCAAACATAAGGTTTATTAGGAAAATGGACTTATGTATACTCAGGCAGTACAGACAGAGGGAGGGAGGGATGCTAGGCAGGCAGCTTGTCATTCCCCAGGGGTATCGTGAGCAGTTGCTCAAGACTGCACATGATATTCCCTTGTCTGGTCATCTGAGGATCCTGCGCACAACGCAGTGGTTGGCTCAGAATTTCTACTGGCCTAACTTCACCCAGCAGGTGAAGGAGTATTGCAGGTCTTGTCACCGGTGCCAAGAAATAGGGAAGGCGGGCAAGAAGACCCAAGCCGCACTGATTCCACTGCCCATAGTGGAGGAGCCATTCCAGAGGGTGGGAATGGATATTGTGGAGCCTTTAAATACCCCCAGCACCTCAGGGAAGAGATTCATCCTGACTGCGGTGGATTATGCCACCCGGCACCCAGAGGTAGTCGCCCTATCCTCACTGAAGACGGACAAAGTGGCAGGTGCCTTACCTGGGATTTTCTTCCGTGTTGGGTTTCCGCAAGAGGTTATTACCGATCGAGGGGGTTCCTCCATGTTGGACCTGATGAAATGTTTATGGGAGAAGTGTGGGGTGGTGCAGAGATGCACGACACCGTATCACCCACAAGCCAATGGACTCGTGGAGTGATTCAATGGTACCCTAAAGTCTATGCTCTGGGCGTTTGCTGAACAGCATGGGAGGGAGGTGCCCCAAGAGTTGACAGGATTTTCCCCCTTCGAACTCTAATATGGACGCCGGGTACGTGGGCCCCTAGACTTGATCCGGGAGGACTGGGAAGACAAGCACGCCACCCAGAGAACTCCCATTGTGGATTACGTCCTTAGGTTTAGGGAAAGGCTAAAGGAGCTTATGGGGACAGGCCAGAGCAACCTGGCAGCTGCCCAACAGAAACAAAAAGTGTGGTATGACCGCAGAGTCAGAGCTCGCTCGTACATGGTGGGTCAGGAAGTCATGGTCCTTATTCCGGTCCAGAACGACAAGCTGCAGGCTGAGTGGGCAGGACCGTACAAAGTGGTTAGGAAGGTAAATGACGTGAACTACATTGTGGAATTACCTGACAGAAGACAGACAGAAAGGATGTACCATGTCAACATGATGAAGCCATATGCAAATAGAGCTGACCTGGTCTTTGCAGTGTGTAGTCATGGGGAAGGGACGGACGAAGGAGACCCCCTTCTGGATTTGCTGGAAGAAAGTAAGCGGGAGTCCTCTGTGGAGGCAGTAAAATTGTCTCCCCAGCTGGCCCCGGACCAGATCTAGAAAGTAAGGAAGGTTTTAGCAGACTTTGCCCCATTGTTTAGAGCCAAGCCTGGACCAACCCCTTTTGCGACACACGATGTGGAGACAGGGACACAGACGCCCATAAGGTGGACAGCATATCGGGTGTCAGAGGCTGTCCAAAAGGACATTAGGAGGGAAGTGGAGGAGATGCTGGATTTAGGGGTAATCCAGAGATCCCACAGTTCCTGGGCCTCACCCGTAGTCCTTGTGCCTAAGCCAGATAGCTCTACTTGTTTCTGTGTGGACCATCGTGGACTGAATGCAGTCATGAAGTCAGACGCCCACCCAATGCCCCAGACAGACAAACTCCTGGACAAGTTGGGAGGGGTGACCTACCTTATGACCACTGACGTGACAAAGGGGTACTGGCAGGTAGAGTGAACAGACAGAGCTAGGGAGGTCAGCCTTCATCACTCAGATAGGCTTATTTGAGTTTAAAGTAATGCCTTTCGGAATGAAGAACGCCCCGGCCACTTTCCAAAGGTTGGTGAACCAGGTGTTAAATGGTGCTGAGGAGTACGCCGTGACGTACCTGGATGACATTGTCATCTTTAGTACCAGCTGGGAGGAACACCTATCCCACCTTAAGAGAAGTGCTGGGCAGGATACAGAGGGCTGGGCTCACTGTCAAAGCCGAGAAGTGCCAGGTGGCCATGGGAGAGGTGGCATACCTCGGGCATGTGACAGGCAAGGGACAGCTCCATCCTAACCAAATAAAAATAGAGGTAATCCAGGCATGACCCAGACCAGAAACTCAGAAGCAGGTCAGGAGTTTTCTCGAGACAGCAGGGTACCATAGAAAATTTGTACCCAACTACAGTGCCCTAGCTGCTCCCCTATCTGACCTGACAAAGAAAAGGATGCCAAAGAAAATTACCTGGGGCCCAGCCTGTGAGGAAGCCTTTTCCAAACTAAAGGAGGCACTGTGCAGTGCTCCTGTTTTGACAAGTCCTAACTATAGCAAAACCTTTATAGTTCAGACTGATGCCTCAGACGTGGGTATTGGGGCAGTACTGAGTCAGACATCCAGCCAAGGGAGGGATCACCCAATAGCCTACCCGAGTAAAAAGTTACTTCCCAGGGAGCAGGCATACACCACGGTGGAAAAAGAATGTCTTACCATAGTGTGGGCCCTAAAGAAGCTGCAGCCATAATTGTATGGGCAGCATTTTGTGGTGCAGACTGACCACAACCCCCTGGTTTGGCTGACGCAGATGGGGAAAAACAATAGTAGATTGCTAAGATGGAGTCTTGCTTTGCAAGGGTATGATCTGAAAATCATACAAAGGGCTGGAAAACAAAATTAGAACTCAGATGGTCTGTCTAGGGTCTATGAGGAGTGAACCGATTTGGGAAGCTCATCCCATGCAGGGGATAGAGCCCCCAAATTCAGTCTAGGTGGGGAGGAATGTGACGCTTGGACAGCTGGTTCTGATCACTGCATCATTTTTTGTAAAATAAAAATGGGTTATGGACTGTGTCATGAGACATGCTGAGAAATCTGGTGCTCTTGGAGTGACCTTGCTCACCCCCCCCCAGGTTTCAGTTGAAAGATGAAAGCCATGAGAAAATGCTGAAACAGCATGTGAGATCATACACACACAGGTTTTAGATACAAGATGTTACGTGGCAGGCCAGAAGCTAATTACAGACTTTTCTAAGTTAATTATAGCTTTAGCTGCTAAAAGGGAAATCAGCGTCCTTTTTATGACATTTCAAGAAGGGGAAACCAGGTTTAGTATCCCGGTGCGAAATCATAAAGATACTTTCATGTCCTGAATGGGGGAAGCTTATCATGAGATCAAAGAAATGTCATTTGAAAGACATGAGTCATGCTGAGGATTGCAGAATTTAATACTTGGAAAAAAACATCCTGTTTTTATATCAATATTTTTTTTATATATTCTGACAAGGAGGAGCTAGGTGACCTCATGCAAAATAGGTGGGGAAAACCAGCTTTTAAACATTCATTCTGTTTTCCTTCAGACACACTTCTATCTAGACTCTGACAAAGAAACATCTTTGCAGCACTTTAAGCAGGTATTTAGAGAGAAAGACAAATCTAATTACTGTAGTAGGAATTGCACTGTTTAAAACCTTGTTCTTTATAAGATTTGTATGTCTTGCGATATAATAGTTCTGTATTGTATGTTTTACATATTATTTTATCTATTTTAATAAAACTCTTTTTAGAGCATACTTGGTCTGTCTTTGAATTTCTTTTATTTAAAAAAAAGTATATATGGTTATAGCTGACACTAGGCATAAGCTTGAGTGGTGATACCAAACTGGAAAGAGAAGCATTTTAAATCGGAGGTCTTTATTAAAGTTTTTAAGGGTTCATTTCTATACACCTGGTTAGGTGCTCATAGGCAAAGATATCTGGCCCCCCGAAGACAAAATTATCTGAGCCTGTACATTGGGTACGCTAACAAGAGGTTCACAGTTTGAATCCCTCCAAGACTTGAGACCAAAGGTTGATCCGAACTCACAAAACAGACAAGAGGGTTACCTTGTTCTGTTAAACTATTCACAAGACTGCGCTCAGAGGTTGGCACTTTGGGAGTAGAGGGCTGACCTGCTGAGTGGGTTTGTGACACAGGGTGATCCCCACCTCTCGGAACAGAGTATAGGTGTCTCCGAGAGCCTGAAAGAGGTGCATCCTTGACAGGGTTTCAAGCAGCCAGTCGTCGAGGTAAGGGAAGACATAATGTCCCTGGTGCCTTACAGCCACAGCCACCACTGCTAAGCATTTGGTGAAGACTCAAGGAGCGGAGGACAGGCCAAAAGGGATAACCCGAAACTGATAATGCGCCCCCTGGAAGTGGAACCTCAGGTACTTCCGGGGGGGTTGGGGAGAGTACACCCCATGTGCATGTACGCATCTTGCATGTCTAGGGAGCAGAGCCAGTCTCCCTGATGCAGCAGAGGAATAAGCCCTGGAAGAGTCACCATCCAGAACCTTCAGTATTCGATATAGTTGTTTAGAGAGCAGAGATCCAGAATGGAGCGAAGATCCTGCGTGTTTCTTTGGGACAAGGAAGAAATGGGAGTAATACCCCTTTCCCCGCTGCTGCAGAGGGACTGGTTCCATCGCCCTTTTCTGCAAGAGTGCCTGAATCTCTTTTCTATCAGAGGAATGTGAGAAGGAGGAGGATATCTTGAGGACCTTGGTGGAATATCTGGGGGAATCTCTGTGAACTCCAGTGTACGTCCCCCTCCTTATAATATCTAGGACCCACTGGTCCGCAGTTATTGAGCTCCAACCCTTCAGATAAAGGGAGAAGCGACCCCCTACTGCCTCCCATGGTACCTCCTCAAGAGGAGGGTGGAGTCGGAAGGGAGTCATTGGGTGGAGCTTGGAGCGGGCAGAGGGGCTTGGGAGGACTTGGGGCCATGAAAAGGAGAGCCTCCAGGTTGCTGGTTGCCGGCTCTCCTTTTGAAGCCACCCCACTGGCCCTGTTGGTTGCCACGGGCACCTGAGGGCTTCCGAAATGGCCATAGTTTTGCTCTCTTCTGGTCCCCTCTGTACACTGTCGAATAGACCAGATAGATTTCCCCCCGACTCCTGGAGACGAGAGATAAGTGACTGTCTCCTGCCCGAAAGGGATGGAACCCTGGAATGGAAGGTCCCTGATTCCGGACTGCAGATCCTAGTGAAAGTCAGAGACTCTCAACCTGGCATGGCACCGGAGGCAGACACCTGACGCTGCAGCTCTGGCTGCCGTATCTGCGGTGTCGTACGAGGCACGGAGAACGTGCATGCCTACATCCGACTTTAGAATGTCCAGGAGCTCAGTCGTTTGTGCGGAGTCTGGCAAGGCAGTAGCTAGCTCCTGCCCTCTCTCCCATAATGCATTCTGGTACTGGACCATATGAGTGAGGAAGCTGAGGGACCTAATGGAGCAGGTGGAAGCAGAGTAGACCTTCTTGCCCACCTGGTCCATGCAGTGGGATTCTGGGTCAGAAGGCTGGGAGCTTAGGTGCTTGGGCTTGTCGTGGGCAGCCATAATCACTGATGAGTCCACCTGAGGGTGTTCTGCAGGATGGGTTCGGCCCTCGGGGCTCTATACAGCCTGTCTGACTTCTTTGGAGCCGCCGGGACTGAAGCTGGATGCTTCCAAGTGATCATGGTAAGATCATGGAAGATATTCACTAAATGAGGCACCACTAGAGGCTTGGACTCCTTCTGTCACAGGTATTTAGCCAGTCGATGGCGTTCCGGGTCCAGGTCTTCCATTTCCCACTTGTTGGAAGCTTGGATGTGCCCTATGACATCCATGAAGGTCGGATCGTAAGGAGGCAAGTTGGGTTGATCCTCCTCTCCTGGGAAGCCCCCGACTCCCGAGAGGGACGAGGAGGTAGATGGAGTAGACGACCTGCTACTGGGACTTGAATGGTCTGAGCTGTATCTTGGACCCCCCCCCGTTTGAACGTCAGTAGCTGCTGGACCAGCGTCGGTCTGGAGACCGGCGACGACTATGGGACTGATGATGGAGCAAGGACCGACGCCGGAATGGGAGCGGCCCGCTAGAAGAGCAGGATCGCTCCAGGACCGGGCCAGGACCGCGACGGCCATTGATCGTGAAGGGTGCCGAAGACGGTCCCTCAGACCGAGATCGAACTTTGAGGGTGGCGGGCAGCGGCCGCCGGGTGTCTTCCAAGGAGAAGCGGGAGGACCTCGGGTTTAGCATTGTCCAGCAGGCCAGACGGGTCTGGCTTCCGTGGAGGCTGTTCTTTCCTGAGCTGACTCCACCAGAAGGTGAACAGTTCCTGCAGCTGGCCCTTGGTAAAGACCGTGGCCGCAGTCCCTGGAAAGGGAGGTGGTGAAGCCAGATCAGGCAGGTTGTGGGAGGAAGAACCTCCCTCCGACCCTTGCGAGGTGGAAGATTTTGGGGTTCCTGAGGCCGCTCTGCCGCTGGGTTTTCCACCACCACAACCTCTACTGGCGTTGGTATGGGGACTGGCGTTGGTACCACTGGGGTTGGTGCCGGGGTGATTTTCTCACCCGGCGGTTTGCCTGACTCGGGCGAAGTTGAGACCTTCCTAGGCAGGGCTGTAGCTTGTGCCGAGGGGGTCTGGGGGGCGGGGTAATCCGAAGAGGAGCCACCTTAGGTTTGGGCTTATCCCCCAAAATTTCTGCCTTGGCTGGCACCATTTTTTTTGCATGAGGGGACAGCACCTTGAAGCCTTCTGGGTGCTTCCCTGAGCCCGAGGAGGGAAAGGCCTTTTTGTGGGAAGAGCGGGAATGGGACCGGGAGCGATGATGGGACTGGCTACGGTCCTTTTCGTGGGAAGGTTACCGGACTTGTCCCGATGTTCGCTGCCTTTTTCCCCTGAGGTGTGCAGAACATCCATGTTATTTTCAAGAAGGTGGGCCTTTAGAGCCTTCAAGCCTGATTCTTGTCCTGCTGGTAAACGCCTGGCAGATGGAGCAGGTCATGCTGTCGTGGTCTGGGCCCAAGCAAAAAACACACTTGGTGTGGCCGTCTTGAGATGGGATTTGGCAGCCACAGTAACACATTCTTCTTGGGCCCGGAGACTGACGACGGCAACAACGACATGCGCCGGACTGGAGTCAGAGGTCGAAGTGGAAACAATGCTGAAAACACGACGAAAAAGTGAAATCATTTTCCAGAAAAACTTCTTTCTTCTAATTTTGCTGGGCTGGATTACATAGATTACATAGATCATACAGAGCATAAAGACAATTAGTCCATGAGCTCGCAAGTCATGTTTTTACCTATACCCAGTTATATTTCTTTCTAAAAGGTACTTGTCCAGCTGTGTTTTAAATAACTGCATTGTACCACTCTCCACAATCTCTTTTGGTAAGCTGTTCCACACTTCTGTTACTCTATTATTTAACCAATATTTCCTCCTGTTTGTATTGTATCTGTCCTTGAGTAACTGAAAACTGTGAGACCTAGTGTCGTATGTTTGGTCCCTTTTTGTCAGACCCAAATGATCCCACATGTTTGCATTTGTCCATGCACTATAAATCAAACACATATCACCCCACAATCTACGATATTCTAAGGGATATAATTTCAAACTAAGTAGCCTCTGCTAATAATTCATACCCTCTGTCCCCTTGATCCTCTTAGTCACTCGCCTCTGGACCCTCTCCACCATCTCAACATCACCCCTCTTATAAGGGGCCCAAAACTGGACACAATACTCCACGTGGGGACGTACCAGTGCACTATACAATGGCATCACAACCAGCCTGTCCCTGCTCCTGATGTGTCTTGCTATACAATTTGCTATACCACTAGCTTTTTAACCACTGTATTACATTGAAGCCTAAAGTTAAAATCCTGGTTCATCACAATCCCCAGATCCTTTTCCTCACAGACTACCTTCAGCATTGACCCTCCCAGAGTATACTGGAATCTATTATTATTTTTCCCAAAATGCATAACATTGCACTTATCAATGTTAAATATTGATTGCTTCTGAGTAGCCCACTTATCCAAACTGTTTAATGCCGTTTGAAGAACTACCTGTTCCTCCAAATTATTCACTGTACACCCAATGCTGGTGTCATCCACAAATTTAGCCATCCAGACAACTGGTTCTACTTGCATCGATGAAATATACAAATTGAACAAACATGGCCCCAATACCGAGCCCTGGGAAACACCGCTGGTCACTCCGGCATGACTGGAAAATTCTCCTTTAACACATACCCTCTGACTTCTTCCAGTAAGCCAATCCCCCACCCATTTTTGTATCCAAAAGGGTAATCCAATCTCATTTAGTGATTCTACAAGCTGCTTGTGTGGGACCTTGTCGAAAGCTTTCACAAAATTTAGGAAAACCACGTCCACTGATTCACCCATGTCTAGGGCCCTACTAACTTTGTTATAAAATTCCAACAAGTTAGTCTGACACGATCTACCTTTAGTAAATCCATGTTGAATCTTATCTATCTTGCTTGTACTGCCAATGAAGTCAATAATATAATCTTTGATTATGCCCTCCAGGATCTTTCCCAGCACTGAGGTCAAACTAATTGGCCTATAGTTTGAAACCTCCTGTCTACTGCCTTTTTTATGTCTGGGTATAATCACCGCCTGTCTCCAGGCCTCAGGTACGTCACCTGTGTCGATGCTTTCTTGATATAGGTAAGATATGGGTGCCACTAGTAATAGTGCCATTTCCTTTAGTACCCTTGGGTGGATCCCATTCGGGCCTTGTGCCTTATTCTGGTTCAACTTCTTTAGCCTAGTTAGGATAACCTGAACTTCTCCAACGTGAGCATGTCGCGGCGGGAAAAGAACTGGGGTAGAGCTGGGTCCGCCCCTTTTTATACCATGGCTGACATCGGGGTGGAGCCGACGTCGGGGGGGCGGTCCCTGCTGGGTACTGCTAGCTGATAATTTTTCCGGTGGGTCCTAATGCCTGCGGTGTTAGTCCTAATGGTTATAGCCTGCTGCAAGAGCTCCCACTCGAAGTAAGATCCTAAGGTATGTACAGTGGGGTGGACAAATCTTGATATGCAAGTAAGCATCCTACATGTCCAGGGAGCATATCCAGTCCCCTTTTTTGTGGGAGGGGCAGCAGGCTTTGTAGGATAACCATCTGCAACTTCTTGTACTGAACACAGAAGTTCGTATTCCTCAGATCCAGAATGGACCTCAAGTCCCCAAAGGAATTGCGGACTAGAAGGAACTAAGAATAGAACCCCCTGTGCCTTTGTTCCCAGGGAACTGATTCTAAGGCCCTCTTCTGCAGCAGTATGCTTCTGCCAGAAGCACTGGTACGTGGTCTGTAGGATAAGTTAATCGAATTAGATGAAGTTCTGGAGGCAACTACAGAAATTCTAGACTGTGGCCCTGTGCTATTAACTACAATATTCAAGCTTCTGTTGTAACCTCCCTCCACTGTTCTAGGTGGAGGGAAGGTAAGCCCTGACCTAGGCCCGTTGGTAGCCGTGCAAAATGGCACCCTCTGCCTACTTCTTGGCTGCGTGTGATAAAGGGAATGGACTAACTTTAGAGTCCTGCCTCCTGCACATCTGCTCCAGAGAGCTTATATCCTCTGAAAGGGGCATGCAGAATGGATTGTTGGACATCACTAGCAAATCCAGAAACACCCAGCCAAGAATGACTTAGGCAGATGCCCGCTGCAGCTGCTCTGGCTGAGACATCTGCTCTAGCCCCCCCCCCCGTGGCTATTGAGGAATTTGACCATATGGGACTTATAATTTGCTGTGCTTGGGGCCCAGTGTGGCAGAGGCAAAGGTTCTTTTCCCATGAGGTCCAGTGTTTTCGACTCTATCTGGAGGCAGAGAACTGAGATGCTGAGGCACCTTAGGCCTAACATGGGCTGAATTTATCACAACAGAGCCCACCGCAAGTTGGCCTTTGGAAAAAAAAGAGCTTTTCTGAGGGGGCATGGCATGACTTGTCTGCCTTTCTGGCCATGGCAGGGATCAAGCTTGATCTGTGCCTGGCAGCTAGGGTGGCATCCTCTGGTACAGCCAATAAAGGCCTCAGCATCAAACCCCCTTGCAGCTTGAAGGGGTTGCATCACAGAGATGAAAAAGGGGGGCGTCATGGGCTGGTGTTCCCAGCTCGCTTACGGATCGCGCATCGAGGCCGAATCTTGATTTTTTTCTGACCCGGCCAACGCCATAAAGCGGTGTCAGAAAAATGCCCCATCTAGAAAGCAGCCCTTGCAAGATGAAGAGTCGAATCAGAGGAGGATTTAAGTGGCGTCTGAATATTTTTCCAACTTGAAAGGTACTGTTCATACAGGGTTTAGAGAGAGGGAAGAGGGAAACAGTCAAGCCCTGTCGAGACATAATTATATGTCTATATATTTTCTTTTTCCAGCGAATATACTGACTTTTATTTAACCTGGGCTGAGATCCTGTACCCCTTCCACTATTGGCAGTAGCTGGAACTCTGTAATAAGTTACAATTTATTGCTCACTTGCAGCAGTATGTTAATAATAAATGCCTGTTTTGAAAAATGCAACGTTGTTAATTTAGGCAGTTTAAGCGCCTTGGTATTAACATATAAAAAATACTTCCCATCTCTTTCAGTATTTTGAATTACAGATGTAAAGTAGTTCTGGAGGTCTAACTCTAATTTGACTCGATTTAATATTGTCTTATCTACTGAGATATGCACTTAATGTGCACTTAACATAGAAACAGACTTTAACGGCAGATAAGGGCCGCTTGGCCCACCTAGTCTGCTCATTTTCCTATCTGACAGATAAGTTGCAGATCCTAGTTAACCAACAGTTTACTTCCTCCTACCCCCACTAGAACTGCCTTATGTTTGTCCCATGCATTCTTGAATTCCCCCACTGTTCTTAACTCCACAACCTCCTCAGGGAGGCTGTTCCATGCATCCACAACCCTCTCCGGGAAAAAATACTTCCTCACATTACTTCTGAGCCGTCTCCCTTCTATCTTCAAATTGTGCCCCTTGTTCTTGCACATCTTTTTTTTTCTGAAAGATACTACCCTCTTGGACTTTGTTGATTCCCTTGAGGTACTTGAAAGTTTCTATCATGTCTCCTTTCTCCCTTCTTTCCTCAACGGTATACATATTAAGCTCCTTTAGTCTTTTTTCGTATGTCTTCTGATGCAGACCCTGCACCATTTTGGTTGCTCTCCTCTGGACAGCCTCCACTCTGTCTTTGCGGAGATGGGGTCTCCAGAACTGCACACAGTACTCCAGATGAGGTCTCACCAACTGTCTGTACAGAGGGATAACAAGTTCCTGTTTTCTACTATTGATGCCTCTCCATATGCATCCCAGTATCCCCCCAGCCTTCCTTACTGCCTTCTCACATTGCTTGCCCACCTTTAGGTCACCTGATATAATTAACCCCAGGTCCCTTTCCATTTTTACTGTTGTCAGTATCTCACCCCCCCATTGTGTACTCTTCCCCTGCGTTTTTGTTTCCTAGGTGCATTACCTTGCACTTCTTTGCATTTAATCTGAGCTGCCATACATTTGACCATTCCTCCAACCTTGCCAAGTCCCTTCTCATCCTTTCCACTCCATCTTGTGTATCAACCCTGTTGCAGATCTTTGTATTGTCTGCAAAGAGACATACTTTTCCTTCTAGTTCCTCTGCAATGTCACTTATAAAGACGTTCCCAGTACTGAACCTTACGTTACCCCGCTAGTGACCCTCCTTTCTTCACTGTGGACTCTGTTTACTACTACCCTTTGCGTAATGTTGTCTAGCCAATTTTCTATCCAGGCTACCACCTTGGGACCCACTCTAAGGCTGGCTAACTTGTGTATTAATCTTTTGTGTGAACTGTATCGAATGCCTTGCTAAAATCTAGGTAGGCCATGTCCACAGCCCCTCCCTGGTCTACTACTTTGGTCATCCAGTCAAAGAAATCTATTAGATTCGTCTGACACTACCTTCCCATCGTGAATCCATGCTGCCTTGGGTTCTGTGCCTCACTGACCTCTAGGTACTCAACAATTCTTTCCTTCAGAAGTGATTCCATCATTTTCCCTACCACTGAGGTCAAACTAACTGGTCTGTAGTTTCCTGCCTCTGTCCTGCTCCCACTTTTGTGAAGACGAATCACATCCACCCTCCTCCAGTCCTCAGGTACCACCCCCATCCTCCCATGATTTGTTAGAGAGAGTAGTCAGCCATGTCAGTAGTTCTACCCTTAGTTTTTAGAATTCTTGGGTGAATCCCATCAGGCCCCATTGCTTTGTCCACCTTCAATTGTATTAGTTCTTTCAGAACCCTTTTTTCTGTAAATGGACTGGTATCGACCCCATTTTCAGAGTGTTTCTTTTGGTTTAGGTACCTCCCTACTCTTCCTTTGGAATACTGAGCAGAAATATTCATTCAATATCCTGCTTTTCACTGTCACCCTCTGCCCACATTTCCTCCCTTTATTGCCTCAGAATCCTCCTTTGGTCTTTCTTCCTCCCTAATTTACCTATAAAAGGTCTTATCCCCCTTCTTAACAGAGTTGGCTATTCTTTCCTCAGTTTGGGCCTTTGCTATTCTGACTGCCTTCCCTGCCTCTTTCTGCTTTAACTGATAAAGTTCTCTGTCCTGCTCCTTCTGTGTTTCCTTATATTTCTTGAATGCTATCCTTTTCTCCTTAACCTTCCCTGCAACCTCTTTTGAGAACCATAGCGTTTTTTTCCTTCATTGTGTTTTGTTGATTTGCTTTACACAAAGGCTTGTTACCTCTGTGATGGCTATTTTGATTACTCCCCATTGTTCCTCTACCCTCCTTCTTGCCTGTTTGCTAGTACTTTTCTGAAGCACTCTCTCATTTTCTCAAAGTCAGCCATCCTAAAGTCCAATACTCTTGCCTTTGTATGGCTGTGTTTATCGTGAACCACACTGTTTGGTGGTCGCTTGTTCCCAGATGGCTACCTACTTCTAAATCTGAGATTCTTTCTCCGTCCCCATTTGAGAGTACCAGGTCTAAGATTGCTCCCTCCCAAGTGGGTTCCAACACTAGGTGTCTGAGGCATGCTCCTTGTAGGGCATCAAGAATGACCCTGCTCTAGGATGTGCCTGCAGCAAATGTGCTCCAGTTAACATCTGGCATATTCAGGTCCCCCATCAACAAAATCTCCCCTTTTTCTGCCATTCTAAGGATGCCTTCTATCTTTACTATGGTTTTAGCATGCAGGATAAAGTTTTTGACTCCTAAATAGGGTAGTCATTATGGACTCTAGACTTGGACTATGTTTCTTTTATCCTTGTGCAGCTCATGGGCTCTTTAAAACAGCTTTACTAGAAGAAAACATTTATTTTTAAAAAGTAGATACACCCCCGATGTATCTTTTAACATTTGATGTGACGTATGTATATATTAAGAGGAGTGGCACCCTCCTATTAACAGATAGTTACCTGGTAAATCAAATGTTGGCAAACTGAACTATATGTTTTGTATAAAACAGTAAACAAAGTTGAAAAAAAAAAAGAAAAGAAAAGGGGGGTCTTCAGGAGGGGACCTCAGAGTACAAAATGTGGAGTCCACACTCCTGGTGGAAATGATGGAGCCGTATCTCTCAGATGGACTCCCCAATCTTCATCCTCCTCTTGTAAAAGGAGGTCAGGGTTGTGTTGTTGACCCCTTTGACGAGACCTGAAGGCCACTGGAAAGGAAGCAAGGATGCCTACACCCTGGATTGCGTCGGGCACATTGACCTAGCAGACACTGACACGTGGGCTGACCTGAGAGGCCCAGTCGTCGTAGATCTGGCGTAGGAGGAGGTGGTATAAGGTGCCATATTATCTCTGCAAAGGAGGAGAGCACAGTCTGAACATTGATAGTAGCCTGCAATATAAGGGCGCCTTGCGATGTCGACGGGTGACTAGAGACCCAATGTCGACGGACTCTCGATGGTCTCAGTAAGTCCGGCAGAATGCACTGCCAGAGCCGACCTTGTGGGTTCTGAGGTTCGAGCGAGAGGAGGCATCAACAGTGGCCAGCAGTGCAGGGGTGGCTCGCGACGGGGGTTGGGTGGTGACTGGAACCCAGACGTCGATGGGCTTTTGCCAGCCATGGGAGGTCCAGCAGAACTCACTGCTAGAGCCGACCTTTGATACTGAGGTTTGGCAGCAGGAAGTGGCGATGGCGACCTGCACTGCAGGGATGCCTTGCGACATCGATGGGGGCACTGGAGCCCCAACACTGACAGGTCTCCACTGGCCGTAGGAGTGTGACAGGGAGCTCCTGCCACTCTTGAGGAACAACCTTTTCTTAAATCTGTTGCAACAGTTCTTCTATTTCTTAGCCTAATCTATTCTTTACAATTTCTAATCCACAACGTTGACCACCTATGCCCCCCTTCCCTTTCTTGACTATGTTATAGTGTTCTCTTTAATCTTCCTTTTCCTTCTCAGGTCCTTGTACAGGGAGGTTACTGTGATGACCTCCAAGTGTATGTAAAACAGGGTGCGTTTATCGTTGCTGGATTTAGTATATACTTGGTTGAACGGACAAAAGAAGGCCGAGGCCCATCGGGATTGTCCTCCACATGTGTGGATCATTATTGAGGTACTTCTCTGGTTCACCATTCATCAAGTTTACGTTTAAAAGTCGTAACGGAGGTTGCGTCTACAATGCCTTGGGGGAGAGTATTCCATAGTCGTGGGGTTCTTATAGAAAAGAAGTTTTGTCTTTTATTGGTGTTACATTTAACTATATCCAGTTGTTTATTTAACCTAGGTCCAATTTTTCTGGTCGCAAGTGAAATCCCGCATTGCCTCATCAGAGTAGGTGATTTAGTAATCTTAAAAAGTTGGAGTAAATCCCCTCTTGTTCTTCTCATTTTAAGTGAATGCAATCCTGTCTTATGTAGTCTGGACTCAATCTAAATGTGCCAAGTGAGGAATGATTTTAGTGGCTCTTTTCTGAATCTTCTCAACTCTATCTACGTCCTTGTTGAGGTATGGACTCCAAAACGGGGAACCATAATCGAGGTATGGTCTAATGTGTGATCTGTACAGAGCAATGATGCACTGTTCAGTTTTAGAGACAAATGTACAATTAATCCTTCGAAGAAGTGCATTTGTTTGATTAGTAATTTTGTTACAATGAGAAACAGGGGTAAGTTTATTATTGATTAGGATCCCAAGATCTTTTTCCAAACAGGAAACCTTAATGTTGGTGTTATTCAGTGTGTATACCTGTTTGGGGTTATTTTTCCCCATATGCAGAACAGCACATTTAGATACGTTGAACTCCATTTTATTAATGAGGGCCCAATGTTCAATTGATGAAAGATCTTTAAGTAGCGACTGTCTATTGGCAGTGTTGTTTACAGCACCACCTAGCTTTGTGTCATCAGCAAACTTCGTAAGGATGTTAGATGAATAAATTTTCATGTCACTAATGAAAATATTGAACAGGGTGGGTCCCAGGACAGAGCCCTGGGGAACACCACTCATCACCCTACCCAAATCTGATAGAATGCCATTAACCCGAACCCTTTGAGATCGATTTGTTAACCAGCTTTTAATCCATAACACAAGTGACGCCGAAAAACCTAGGTGAATAAGTTTAGTGATCAGAATGGTGTGTGACACCTTGTCAAAGGCCTTACTATAGTCCAGTAAAATGGCATCAGTGGGACTATTTAAGTCTAGGTTTAAACTAATGGAATTATAGAAAGACAGCAAGTTTGTAGTGCAGGATAGGCCAGTTCTGAATCCATGTTGAGAAATGTCAGTAAGGTTTAAAGATACTATTTCTTTTTCCAAGAGTACTTTGATAACTTTTTCGAGTAATTTACAGGGAACAGAGGTTAAACTGATAGGACGGTAGTTATTAACTAACGAATGGGAGCCTTGTTTAAAAATGGGAGTAACTATTGCCGATAACCAATCTGGTGGAACCATAGATTCTTGAAATGATTTGTTATAGATAATTGTGAGCGGTAGGGTAATTGTATCTTTAACTCCCAGGAGAAATTTAGAACATATATCATGCGGGCCAGGACTAGTAGATTTTTTTAAGGCTAGTAGTAAACTATGAATATCTTTCTGCTGAATCATCTGTTCAGTGGTGCTAAATGGTGGTACAGCAGTTGAGGGTGGTAATGAGTCTTGGGTAAATACTGATAAAAAATAATTATTAAGTGTTGAGGCAGCAACGAAGTCAAAGGATATTATTTTATTATTTATCTTGAGGGGACCAATTGTTTTGTTATTTCCCTTTTTGCTATTTAAATAAGCATAAAGTGATTTATGTGTATCTTTAGTATGCGCGATATGGAATTCTAGGTTTCTTTTGGCTACCAGTATTGATTTTTTAAGTATTCTTACTGATTCCCTATATTGAGTTAATAAATCGTCATTAGTACTTGTGGAGGAATTTTTCAGACGTATAAATAACTTGCGTTTACGTTTAATTTGTTTCTTGATGGATTAAACCATGGTGGAATTTTGCCTTTGCTGTTATGTGTGCATTTATCGGGGACGTATTGATATTCAAGTAAGGATATTTGTGTTTTTAGGAAGTCCCATGCCTCGATAGCATTGAGGGAGGATAAGGTGTTTGTCCAGTCAATTTTACTTAAATGTTCATTTATCTTTTGGAAATCTGCCCTTTCATAGTTTTTGATTGTTTGCTTGTTTAATACTGGCTGTTGTGATAAGGTAATAGTAAGGAATATTGACTTATGGTCACTATTGCCAAGGGGTTCAGATATTTGCAGATTATTCACAGGGATGTCTAAGCTAGTTATAACAAGGTCCAGGATGTTATTACCCCATGTGGGTTCCTTGATCAGTTGGTACAAACCCAGGTCAATGATGGTAGTGAGAAAGTTGTTATCGTAGTTATTAGAACCCATTAGTGTGTCCCAATTTATGGTTGGAAGATTAAAATCTCCTAAAATTAGGACAGAGCCCTTACTAGCGAGCTGGGAATGTCATCTGTCAACTTTAAACTTTGAGTGTTGTCTAATGGGGGAACAAGTTCCAACTAAAATTTGAGGGAGGCCTTTAGGTTGAATATACACCCATACACTCAGAATCTACTTGTATTGGAGACTGATAGGAGGAGATGCTATCTTTAACATATAGACTAACCCCGCCTCCCATTTTGGTATCAGGTCTATTTTTAAAATAGTGTTTGTAGCCTGGTATTTCGGATAACCAGTTTCTATAAGAATTACCCCAGGTTTCCGTAACAGCAATTAAGGAAAGATCAAGGAAATGGGCTTTGAGTTCCAGCTCAGTATGTTTAGCAGTATTTAGGGATCGAGCATTGAGAGATAGTATATTTAAATGGCGACCTGAAAACCGTGTCCCAGTATTAAGAGTTTTGATAGGTGATCCAAACTCCCCCTTAGTAGTTAGTTTAAATGGGAATTGATAAAGGTAACAATTTTTTCCCCCAAGTATGGTGCTGCCTCTTCTGCTAAGGTGCAAACTGTCTCAACAAAAGAGGGAAGGGTTAAGGTGGAAGTCCTCCCAATGGGTCAGACAAGGGATACCTTGTTTAAGGCACCATTTCCTCAGCCATTCGTTTATGGATTTTATCTTAGAGTTGATAACGTCACTTGCTCTAGGGACGGGTAATATTTCAGAAAGACAGATGTCACAGCCCCTGTCGACCAGTAAATTGTATAGGGAAACAAAGTCCTGCTTAATACCTTGCAGTGATTGAGTAGCAATATCATTCGTTCCCACATGGATGACTACCAGTGGGTTTTCCCCCCGCAGGCTTCAAGATTGATTTAAGCATTGCTGTAATATCGGAGATCCTAGCCCCCCCGATAACTAGAGCTGGTGCGATGTTCCTTATCCGGGTTACAGACTGTACGGTCTATCTATTTCGTAATTGAGTCCCCGAGTATGTATACTTCCTTGTGATTAGCTATTATCTCTGGGGTGCTTAGAGAATGTGAAGGGACCTCATCAGATAGGTTGCTGGAGGGTTGTAGTGAATCGTGTTGTTGCTAATGGTTTTACTAAGTTTGGGACTGATTGATACAGTTTTGTCAATTAAACTTGATAAATGCTCAAAAGAGTTATGCGTAGGAATTACATATGGGGCAGAGGGAGGTAAGTTTTTAGTAGTTGACTTAAATTTTGAATAAGGTTTTGTATACCAAGAGTTGGTTTTATCAACTTTAAGCTGTTGGCAGGCTATAGTCAAGGGAGTTGAGGTATTGGCAGGTTGATCTAATATTGGGTCATGGGTAACATTTTGGTGGGACTTCTGAATGATATCCTCGTCCACCATTGTTGTGGATCAGACATTTGCCTCCACCAAAATAAGACATCTGGTCAATGTAATCCTCTAAGGCTTTAATCTCAGATTTTACAGACACCTTGGGCTGCAGTCTGTTGATTTCATTTTGCAATTTGCTAACTAAAACGCACTTATCACACATGTAATTGGCTGTTTGTTTACTCAGGGCATACATTTTACATGTGGTGCAGTATTTATTGGCCTTTTTCATTGTCAGATTCAGATGGTAAGCACAGTACAGATAAATAATCAGATATGAAGTCCTGTATTTACTAATAAAGCTTGAATATTGTTACCTTATTGTCCCCTCGTCCACGATGGACACGCGATTCGACGCGCGCGTCTCTGCGAGCATCTCCGGCGCAGCGTCCCATGCGCTTCCCACTCGCTAGAGCGGATGTTTATAAAGGTCAAACCGGAAGTGCGAGTTCGCGCTACTTCTGGTTTCGCGTTAGAATAAGGTGCTATCTAAATAGCTGTAAAGCCTTTAAAAAGGCTATCCCAGTTGTTATTTGGGTATTTAAACACCAATTGCCCAAAGTCTGCAAAGTAGTCAAAAGTTTTATCAGTTACTAGGGGGGGGGGAGGACTGATGGCAGACAGTAACAAACCACCAGTACCCCACAATCCCTTGCAAAGCAACCAAAGCAAGCTGCTGCAAAGAGAGAGTACCCCTTTTCACAAAGTATAACAAAGTTTAGAACATATAATAGCACTATGTCATAAAATACCTTGATGTATATACCTTATGTTTATGAAACCTGCAAATGTTGAAAATACCATGGCACTAGGTGTTTTTGATAATGGTAAAATGTACTAGATGACTATTCTAGAAATTAAGATAGTTGTGCTATTTAAAATGCATGTAGATTGCTGTAAACTGAACAAGTCCGAAATTTCATGGTGATTTGCATATATCCTATGATGCTTTGCATTATGGAAGTATGTATGATGATGTATTTCTCTGAAACTTGATTCGTTGCAAATGCCCTCTGGGGTAACCCTTTTTTCAGTGTTTCTGCATTGAGGTTCTTTGTTTTCAGCTTTTTTTTTCTTTTTGAGCCCCCACTACTCAAACAAATGGGGCCCACATAGGGATGAAATGCTTTCACTGAAAAGTGATTAGATCAGAGATCAGTGTCAGTAGGTGCTGGCTAAGTGTAGAGAAAGGACATACAGTCTGTAGCTGCAAACTGATGTACTGAAGAAGGAATATGACATTGCTGAAGCTTATTTCCTGTATTTTGAATAAACATCACACAGAGATTGTGTACTGAACCTGAAGTTCGGTGTCTGGTCCATCTGTTATCCCACAATCCCTCCACAAGGAGGTCCAGCGCTAGTTACTGCCGGAGCCGACCTTGAGGGTTCTGAGGTCTGAGCTGCAGGACTTGAGATACTGACCGGGGGTCTGTAGCCCTGATGTCAACGGGCCTTCGCCGGCCATGTGAGGTCTGGCGGAACTCACTGCCATAGTCGACCCTTAGGAGGCTGAGGTCTGGGTGGCAGGAGGTGTTGACGCTGAAGCAGTAGACGGCACTGCAACGGTCATTGCACAGGGAAGTGACAACCGGGAGCATGCATGCCGGGGTGGGGTGGGATTTATCCTTACTCTGTTCCCTCTCCTGGTGGTTGTGCTTTTCTAAAGACTTCTCTTGGGCCTGGGAAGCCTGCAAGCCTGAGGAACAGGCAGGTGTCACTGTGGGGCTCTTCCCCTTGAGCCCCACTGCTGAGACAGAGAGAGAGAGAAAGCAGTCAAAGCTTTCTTAAATCAAGGAGGTTATTTTCTAGACTACACTGAACTAAATTATAATTACTGGTGACCCCCTTTAATACACGGTCTAGAACCGTGTTTCAAATGCCATAATAACTGGTAGAAGCAGTTATTACAGCGTTTGGAAAGCAACTCACTTTCACCTTCTTGCCAGTTGCAGCGTGACAAGTGGTGTTTGGGTAAAAACAAATTACCGAAATGCAGACAAACTGCAATGCTGTGCTTAAAAATCCTTCTCCTGGTAGCAGTTCTCCTAATTTTGCTCATCTTTCTTTATGTTAAAGCCGTCGAGTATAGATTGAGAAGAGCCAGTGACTCGGCGGCTTCAGAAAACGACATTCAAGTGTAAGTGGGTGTTGCCATAGCGACGGTCATTTACACTTGAATCTTGTTTTCTGAAGCTGCAGAGTCACTTGCTCACCTCAATCTGCACTCTGCGGCTTCAACACAAAGAAAAATAAGCGAAATTAGGTGAACTGCTACGAGGAGCAGGATTTTTAAGCAGAGCATTTCAGGTTGCCTGCATTTCGGTATTGTTTTCTATACGAGCGAACGCCTCTCGGTCACGCTACGCTAAGGGACCCAAAGTCTGCACAAAGGAAACTAACTGTCCCCAACAGTAAGTCTTTGCACCAGCAATTATAAAAAATAAAGGTTAGGTCGGTGTGTGTGTGTGCATGATTTTTTACACACCCTCAGTGAGTAATCAGCTCATAAACCTCTCGAGCTTCGTTCTCAAGGTTTATGGCTTATCACTCACCTCGGGTGTGTGAAAAAACATCATAACACACACCGACCTAACCATTATTCTCTATATCACTTTTTGGACCTGTGTAAGTAACTAGTATTGATTCTGTTTTTGGGGTTGACTTTTCTTAGTTTAACTTTAATTTACCAGGGAGGAACTGTAGCTGGGAGATATTTGCAGTCATTTGTGACTAGACCAGTTACTTAACCTCTGTGAAATAGGGTCTGAAAGGAAGGAAGGCACTCCCCGGGGTGGAGGGTCAGAGTTGTAGCTGATCATTTCTGAGGGCACAGGTTTACTCCCACCCACCCTTCCCCTCACCCCTCCCGCCCCCAAGCACATAACTTCCTATATAGCAGGGGTTCTGACATCACTTCCCAAAACTGCTAACAACATACACCTGTTCATATCCTTAAAGGCACAGCACACTGAATAGGGTCAGAGACACTCACAAGCTTGCACACACTAAAACAAGAACAGCAAACCAAAAAAAAAAAAGCATCACACAGACATGTGAGGAGTGGTGCAATGCACTGGCTGTGGAGCAGCAGTCTTCCAGGAGACATTCTGGAAACTGTGTTGCTGCCCTATTTGCAGGCACCTCTCTGGTCTGAGGTTGTTCGTCTCCATGCTGACCAGGCAGGGATTCGGGAAACTTGCTCCTCCACCCAGGGACCACCCAGGCCAACGCCGCTACCTCAGAGGTTGCCAAGAAAGAGGAGTGGTTGGACCACAGTGGGCTCAGGGAGGGTGAGAGTGCTGGAATAAAGACACATCCCTCCAGTTGTGCCTCTTCACAATCCATTCGCCACTCTGGTGGAGCATGGTTCCTCTATGGAGAGACCCGCAGTGGAGACCAAGGAGAATGCTGGGAACCTCCACAATGGAGACCCACAGGTGGGTGGCACAGGACCCCCACAGGGGAAGGGAATAACTCCTGGTGGGGGACTCAATTGTTGGGGTAGAACTGAGGGATGGAGGGGAAAGGGAGGTAAGGTGCCTGCCCGGCACCATGGCTTGGAGGGACAGAAAACAAATTCTCAGGATTGTGGGAGCAGCTGCAAAGGGGAGTGAGTTGGATTATCTACCTAGGGACAAATGACCTGGCTGAGGATGGGATCAGAGCAGTGCAACAGGAGTTTGTAGAGTTGGGGAGGGGCCTTAGACAAGTAGCACACACAATAACTTTATCGGAAGTGTTACCTGTCTATGGCATGGATGAGGTTAGGGTACTCCACACCACGTGATTCAATGACTGGTTGAAGAACTGGTGCAGAGCTCAGGGATTAGGCTTCATTGGGGACTGGGGCTCCACCTGGAGGGATGCAGGCCTATACAGGTGCGACGGTCTGCATCTATCAAGGAGGGGAACCAGGGTCCTAGGTGATAGGTTTAAATGCTTCATTGGCAAGCATTTAAACTAGCCAAGGGGAGAATTCTAGCCCCCCCAAAAAAAACAAATCAGGGTAGTTAGTGAGGTAAACACCAAGATACAGCAGTCAATATGGAGAAGGGCAGGGGTAAATGGAGAAAAAGACAAATGCAATAAGGACAGGGATGGGGCAAAAAGAAATAAAGCCATAAAAAAAGGAGGGTAACGAGTACCAATGCCCGTAGTCTAGGTAAAAAGCTGCCCAAAATGGTGGCCTTGATGGAATTGGAATGCCTGGATATCATGGCAGTCACAGAAACATGGTACACAGAGAACCATGACTGGGATGTCAACATACCAGGGTACACAATCTATAGGAGGGACATGGAGGGAAGAGGAAGAGTAGCTCTCTGTGTAAGGGAAGGGATCAAAGCAACAGAACTAGAGGGTAAACAGGGAGGAGAGGAGGCACTGTGGGTCACCCTGGAGACTGGAAATGGCACCACAATCCACACAGGGGTTGTATAAAGACCCCCATCTCAGGGGGAGGAAGTAGACAAGGAAATTATAGAAGGTATCCTTGGGATAGCAGAGAAAGGGGAGATCATGTTGATGGGGGACCTGAATATGCCAGATGTTAACTGGAGCACCTTTGCTGCAGCCACATCCAAGAGCAGGGCCATTCTCGATGCCCTATGGGGGCATGCCTCACACAGATAGTTTTGGAACCCACTCAGGAGGGAGCAATCTTAGACCTGGTACTCTCAAATGGGGACGGAAAGAGGATCTCTGATCCTGAAGTGGGTAGCCATCTGGGAACAAGCGACCACCAAACAGTGTGGTTCACGATAAACTTAGATGTAGAGTCAAGCCATACAAAAGTGAAGGTACTGGACTTCAGGAGGGCTGATTTTGTCAAAATGGGAGAGTGCCTCAGAAAAGCACTAGCAAACAGGCAAGAAGCTGGGGTGGAGCAACAATGGGGAACATAAACCGCCATCACAGAGGCAACAAGCCTTTGTGTGAAGCAAATAAATCAAAACAAAAGAAAAAAAACACTATGGTTCTCAAAAGAAATGGCAGGGAAGGTAAGGGAGAAAAAGACAGCATTCAGGAAGTATAAGGAAACACAGAAGGAGCAGGACAGAGAACTGTACCAGTTAAAGCAGAAGGAAGCGGGGAAGGCAGTCAGAATAGCAAAGGCCCAAACCAAGGAAAAGACAGCCAACTCGGTTAAAACCTTTCACAGGTACATTAAGGAGCAAAGAAAGACTAAGGCAGGGATACTGAGGCTGAATAAAGAGGAAGGTGGCTGGGCAGAGAGCAACAGTGAAAAAGCAGGGATACTGAATGAATACTTCTGCTCAGTATTCACAATGGAAAAGCAGGGGGTTATACCTAATCCAGTCCATAGAAGCACTCTGGATAGGGGGGTTGATATTAGTCCTTTCACAGAAGAAAGGGTTCTGAAAGAACTCTTAAAACTGAAGGTGGATAAAGCAATGGGGCCTGATGGGATTCACCCCAGAATTCTAAAAGAACTAAGGGAAGAACTAGTAACACCACTGACTACCCTTTTTAATAAATCATGGGAGGATGGTGTGGTACCTGAGGACTGGAGGAGGGCGGATGTGATTCCCCTTCACAAAAGTGGGAGCAAGAGAGAGGCAGGAAACTACAGAGCTGTTAATTTGACCTCAGTGGTAGGCAAAATGATGGAATCACTTCTGAAGGAAAGAATTGTCGAGCACCTAGAAGCCAGTGTGGCACAGGACCCAAGACAGCATGGATTCACAGCAGGAAGGTCATGTCAGACAAATCTAATTGATTTCTTTGACTGGGTGACCAAAGTAGTAGACCAGAGAGGGGCTGTGGCCATGGCCTACCAAGACTTTAGCAAGGCAGTGACACAGTCCCGCACAAAAGATTAATAAACAAATTAGCCAGCCTGGGAGTGGATCCCAGGGTGGTAGCCTGGGTAAAACACTGGCTGGACAACAGGACACAGCGAGTAATAGTAAATGGAGTCCACGGTGAAGAAAGGGGGGGTTACTAGTGGGGTACCACAGGGTTCAGTACTGGGTCCGGTCCTTTTAATGTCTTTATAAGTGACACTGCAGAGGGACTGGAAGGGAAAGTATGTCTCTTTGCAGATGACACAAAGATCTGCAACAGGGTTGATACGCAAGGTGGGGTGGAAAGGATGAAAAGGGACTTGTCAAGGTTAGAGGAATGGTCAAATGTATGGCAGCTTAGATTCAACGCAAAGAAGAAAAAATTACTCACCATAGTAATGTTGTTTCTTCTAATGGAGTCTTGCTGTATTCAGACATAATGCAGTTAGCCCCAGCACTTGAACTGCACCGGAGAGGAAAGGGTTAACTCCATGCAGAAACATGGAACATTGAGCTCGAGCTCGGTTTTCAAACCTCTGCCTGTGGTACTTTCCAGCGTAACAGTCAGATTCTTACGAGCAATTAACTAACTTAGCACTATAATATGGAAATTGTTTGAAACATATAGCCAAAAAGCAAAATATTTTTGGGGTCCAAAAAAAGACTCAAGTCGAGAACCCAAGAAGAAACAAGTAGTGACAAATTAAGCTATGCAACACAATAAGGATAAACATAACAGCTACCCCACCAAGTGGGAAGGTACAAGGTACACCCCTGAGATGCAACACTGTACCTGCCAGCCCACTTCCCAAAAACAGGTTCTGAATACAGCAAGACTCCATTAGAAGAAACAACATTACTATGGTGAGTACTTTTTTCTTCAAACATGACGTCTTACTGTATTCAGACATAATGCAGACTACCAAGCAGTTCCCTATGGAGGAGGGAATGCAGAACCTACTTTGGGAACAGGCTCTGCAGTACTGCTGTGCCCCACCTAGCATCACTCCTAGCTTGGATGTCCAGGGAGTAATGCTTGGTGAATGTATGTACTGTTTTCCAGGTGGCCGCTTTACAGATCTCCAACAAGGGTATATCTCTGGACACAGCTAGAGCAGCAGCTGTACCCCTAGTGGAGTGAGCCCTCAGGCCTGAAGGGGGTGTTCTACCCAATCTGTCATAACAGAATTGTATACAAGAAACAATCCAACTGGCAGTAGATCTTTTAGTGGCAGGCTTACCTTTCCCCACTTCACCATAAGTGAGAAACAATTGAAGACAGTCATTTCTGTGTTCCTTAGTATGCTCTATGTAGTAGCTAAGAGCCCTTTTAACATCATCCAAACTGTGTAATCTTCTTTCCCCTGAAGAAGAATGGTCAGTGAAAAACACAGGGAGAGATAGAGACTGGTTTAGGTGAAAATCCGATACCACTTTAGGCAAGAACCTCCTATTAGTTCTTAGGACCACTTTATCCCTATGGAAGGATATGAAGTCAGGTTCAACTGACAGGGCCTGTAATTCACTAATCTGCCTGGCAGAAAAAATAGCTACCAGGAACACAGTTTTCCAGGTCAAGTACTTCAATTCAGCCGAAGCCATAGGCTCAAAGGGTGGCTGTATAAGCTGAGCAATGCAGACATTAAGATCCCAAGGCGGAGCAGGCTCCCTAAAGGGAGGGTTAATGTGAACCAGGCCTTTGAAAAATGTCCTGAAAACAGGATGAGATGCCAGGGAAAAGCCCTTCCCTGCTGAAAGGAATGCAGAGACAGCTGCTAGATGAACCTTCAAAGTGGCAGGCCTAAGGCCTAGACTATTCAGATGAACTAGATAATCTAAGGTTGTGGAAATGCCTGCAGAATCAGGCATAATACCTTTCTGAGAGCACCAAATACTGAACCTCTTCCATTTGGAATTGTAAGTTTTTCTAGTGGAAGGTTTCCTGGAGACCTTCAGACTATCCAGAACTCCCTGAGAGAGATGTAGTGCTGCATATTCTAACTCTTCAAGAGCCAGGCCTTGAGGTTGAGAGACTGGAGATTGGGGTACCAGATCTTCCCCTGGGAGGAGGAGAGAAGATTGTATCTCCTGGGAAGAGACAGGGGACATGACACAGCCAAGGACAGCAGTACAGGATACCAGGGTTGTCTGGCCCAATCTGGAGCCACCAGTATCACTGTGCAGGGTTGAGTTCTTATCTTGATCAGAACTCTGAACAGGAGAGGGAAAGGAGGGAAGGCATAGAGAAACCTGCCCTTCCAGTCCAGAATGAGGGCATCCTGGGGAACTGTCCCCAGGACTGGAGGTCTGCAACAAAACAGAAGAAGTTGATGATTGTCTGGTGCTGCAAACAGATCTATCTCTGGAGTGCCCCACCCAGGAGAAAATGATCCTCAGAATGTGAGGATTCAGGGACCATTCGTGATGTCCCTGTGAAATCCTGCTCAGGGCATCTGCTAACACATTGTCTTTCCCTGAAAGATGAACTGCTAGCAGGGAAGTCTGAAGGGAATAGGCCAGAGACCAAACCTTCATGGCCTCTGTGCACAAGGCCGTGGACTGAGTGCCTCCCTGCTTGTTGATGTACAACATTGTGGTAGTGTTGTCTGTCCTGACTTAGACCACCTTGCCCTTGACAATCTGAGAAGGTCTGAAGGGCTAGGAAAACTGCCCCAAGTTCCAGGAGGTTAATATGAAGAAGAGACTCCTGCGGGGACCAGATCCCCTGAGCTGTTAGGGCTCCCAGGTGGGCTCCCCAGCCTAGGAGAGAAGCATCCGTAGTCAGAACTACTGATGGAACTTTAGGGAGAAATGGAACCCCTTGTCTGAGGTTGTCCTGGTCCAGCCACCACTGGAGAGCTTGTACCAGAGTTTGGGTCACTGGAATCAGTTTGGTGAGAGAGTCCCTTCTCTGGGACCAAAAGAATCTTAGGTGGAATTGAATGTCCCGGATCTGAAATCTGGCTCCCTGAACCACTGCAGTGGAGGCTGCTATGTGGCCCAGGAGTTGGAGAAACTGTCTCGCTGGAAGAGAAACCTGAGGCCGAAAGGAGGAAGCAAGGTCTACTAAGGCCTTTACCCTCACCAGAGGAAGGAAAGCTTTTGATTGGATAGTAACCAATTCCACCCCTATGTAGGTGAGAAGCTGTACTGGTTCGAGGACAGATTTTGGCAGATTGAGAAGAAACCCCAGAGAACTGAACAAATGCTGAGTGGGTTGCAGAGCTGACCTGACCTGGTCTGATTATTGCCCTACTAGGAGCCAGTCATCCAGATATGGAAAAATGGTGATACCCTGTCTTCTGAGGTAAGCCACCACTACTGCAAGGCACTTTGTGAACACCCTTGGAGCTGATGTTAGGCCAAAAGGCATGGCCTTGAACTGATAATGGCCTGAAGGCAACTCGAGCCTGAGGTATTTTCTGTGGGAGCACCTGATAGGGATATGGAAGTAGGCATCCTTGAGGTCCAGTGATGATAGCCAATCTCCTGGCCTTAAAGAGGGAAGGATTATTCCCAAAGTTACCATTTTGAATTTGGGTTTTGATATGTGTTTGTTCAAATACCTTAGATCCAGGATGGGTCGTCACTCCCCTGTTTTCTTTGGGGTAAGGAAGTACCTGGAGTACAGGCCTTTTCCCCTGTGTTGAGTAGGAACCTTCTCTATGGCTCTGAGAGCCAGGAGAGATGAAACTTCTGCCTCTAGGGCAAGGGTTTCTGAAATTGATGCAGGTGGAAAAGACTTGGCCCCTCCTTTTTGGGTACCTTTTGAAGCTGAGGGCCAGTCCCTGGCTTACTACTTCCAGGACCCACTTGTCTGAGGTAACAGACTTCCAGGCCTGAAAGTAGTAAGCCAGCCTGCCTCCTACTGGGATTGTGGAGTCGACCCGGGCTGACACCTCAAGGTGTCTGCTTGGCAGGAGCCTTAGACTGGGAAGAGGAAGCAGCCCTACTCATTCCCCTTCTACCCCTCCCTTGGAAAAAAACCCTTTGTGAGTAAGAGGAGGAGGAGGCCTGGGCTTGGTAAAAAGGCCTGTGAAAGGGCCTGCCCCTGCCCTGCTGCTTTTGAGGAGTGGCTTGCCTTTCCTTGGCCTGTGCACTCCTGTAAGTGGTCCTATATTCGTCCATTTTCTTCATGTAAAGCCTCTGTCTGCTCCCCAGAGAGTTACCAACTACAGGAAAATCCATAGCCTTAGACTGGGTGTCCTGTGATAGGCTAGTACATCTGAGCCAAGCATGCCTTCTGAGAGACACAGATGTAGCCATGACTCTGGATGCCACATCGTTGGAGTCTACAGCAGCGTGAAGTTGTACTTTGGATGCCTCAATTCCATCTGCAGCCACCTCCTCCAGCTCTTTGGCTAGCTCAGGGGAGGCCTTTTTAGCCAGTTCCAGAACCGTATCCCACCTGGACTTCTGGAACCTGGCTGCACAGGCCATATAGTTTGCCTGCCTGAGTCCCAAAGAGGATGCCAAGTATAGGTTTTTGGCCATGGCATTAACTTTCCTGGAGTCCTTGTCTGGGGGGTGTGAAGCCAAAGGAATGTTTGCCCTGTTACAGGCTGCAGCCTGCACTACCCCAACATGGCTGCTATGTGAATAAAGGAACTCTGCAGCTGAGCCTGATAACATGCATCTCCTGTCCATTCTTTTATCTACAGGAGGTAAAGAGTTAGGAGTCTGTAGAATCTTTTGTGTCTGTTTCCCCAAGGACTTATGAAGAGGGATAGACAACCTTTTGGACTCTGGGATGTCCATCATCTCCACAAAAATCAGGCTCTTCTTCCTCTTCAGCAGCTTCAACCATAGGGAGCTGGAGGGTTTCGGCCACCTTCTTGTAAAACAAGAAGTGTGAAGGGGACTCAGAAAGCCTGGGAGGGGAGACATCCGAGGGCCTGTCTGGGGAGATGTCCGGTTCAATGGGCACATCCAGACCCCCCTGGTTGTAGTCATCGTCAGGATAATCTTTGTCTCCCTCCCACTCCTCATAGAAAGCATCCGGATCGAAATCCGAAGGAGCTGGTTCCGACCAAACCGCCCGCCTAACCGGCGGTGCCGGTTCGGACGGAACCGGATGAAGCGATTGGACAATACTGATCGGTTTGGCTATCTCGTCCGCGGTTGGAGTATGCGGTACTGGATCCGAATCGGCAGACTTTCGTTTCTTTTTTGACGGAACCGACCCCTCAGAGTCGGCTCTCCTTTTGCCCGAGGAGGTATCGCCTAGGTCAGCAGGCACCTCCTCAGGTTCGTCCGCATCCGAACTGGGCTGGCCATCCGGATCCACAGACTTCTTGGCCTCCCTTTTCTTCAACCTACTCAATCTTTTTTCTAGAGTGGTTTTGGGAAAGTTATTACAAATTTGGCAGTCTGACTGGAGGTGGTCAAAGCCCAGACAATAAACACAGATGATGTGGGGGTCAGCCTTGTCAAAGGCCTCCCCACACTCAGTACAGTGTTGAAATCCAGTGGGACCAGTTTTCTTTTTGGGTTTCTCAGATATGGCCAACCTACCAAAATTATCCTATAAAAGCTTTCAAGCCAGGTAATACCAACCAATCGGTAACAACCTTGTCACGGGTTTGGAAAAGAACCGAGAAAAGGCCCGGTTCTTTTGAGACCGATCGGTACCGGAACACCACTCTAATCCCAGAAAATATTACTTAAAATTACAAGAAAACACAAGGTCGGTTCCTAACAGGACCGACCGAAAAGAAACTGAAGAAACAAACAATTTCCACAAGTTGTTTAAAATAAATACAGTCACTACCTATCTACAACACTACCTGTACCGTAGACAGAGGCTGGAAATCCAAAAAAACCAAAAAAGAATTGGTTTTAAACCGAACGCTTTACTTTTACCGAACAGAGCAGAGGAAATCTCCGGAGCGACTTCACTGTTAGGCTGAGTAAAGAATCTGATGGTTACACTGGGAAGTACCACAGACAGAGGTTTGAAAACTGAGCTCGAGCTCAATGTTCCATGTGGAGTTAACCCTTTCCTCTCCGGGGCAGTTCAAGTGCTGGGGCTAACTGCATTATGTCTGAATACAGCAAGACTTCATGTTGTTTGAAGTGCAAAGTAATGCACCTGGGAAACAAAAACCCAGGGGAAGAGTACACAATGGGGGGTGAGATACTGTCAACAACAAAAATGGAAAGGGACCTGGGGTAGTCATATCAGATGACCTAAAGGTGGGCCAGCAATGTGAGAAGGGAGTAAGGAGGGTTGGGGGATACTGGGATGCATAGGGAGAGGCATCACCAGTAGAAAACAGGAAGTTGTTGGCCCTCTGTACAGACAGTTGGTAAGACCACATCTGGATTACTGTGTACAGTTCTGGAGGCCCCATCTCCGAAAAGACATAGACAGGGTGGAGGCTGTCCAGAGGAGGGCAACCAAAATGGTGCAGGGTCTGCACCAGAAGACTTATGAAGAAAGACTAAAGGAGCTTGAGATGTATAGCCTCGAGGAAAGGAGGGAGAGTGGGGACATGACAGAAACTTTCAAATGTCTCAAGGGAATCAACAAAGTCCAAGAGGGTAGCATCTTTCAGAAAAAGATTTGCAAGAACAAGGGGGCACAAATTAAAGATAGAGGAGGGACGGCTCAGAGGTAATGTGAGGAAGTATTTCTTCACCGAGAGGGTTGTAGATGCATGGAACGGCCTCCCTGAGGAGATCAGAGAGTCAAAAAGAGTGGGGGAATTCAAGCATGTATGGGACAGACATAAGGCAATTCTTGTGGTGGGTAGGAGGAAAGAGGCTGCTGGTTAACTAGGATCTGCAGCTTATCAGTTAGGTAGGGAAATGGGTAGACTAGGTGGACCAAGCGGTCCTTATCTGCCATCAAATTCTATGTTTCTATGCTCTCTCTCCATTCTGGTGGCCTGCTGCTCAAAAAAAGAAAAGAGGGCATGGCTCATTGATGGCATCCTCGGGAATCACTGATTAGATTTCAGGCAGCTTTCAAAGGCCTAACCATTGTGGGACTCTCCGAGACAGTATCCGTAGATGACATGACCGTTGCCTAGGTGTACTTTTCCACTGCACTCGCAGGAACAGAAGAGTTAGCGGCATCATTTGTTGACATACATGACGACAGTAATCACTTTAAAATAAAGTGATTACTACTAGGAAAGAAAAACAATAAAACTTAGAAAAATTGAAGATTTAACAGTCGAATGTAGCGGTGGCATCTCCATAAAGTCCGGTGAGTATGGTAGACAGCGGGAAAAGAACTGAGGAGGCAGAGGAGCCACCCACATTCATATAGACAGGACATTGATGCAAGATGTCATCATTGACGGCCCCTTGTAGACTGCTAGCAAAAAAGTTCCCGTGTGGTCCTAGCGCCTGGCGGCTATAGTTCTAGAAGTGTGGCCAGATGAAAGAGATCTCCTCAAAGAAGATTAGAATTTATTCCTATAACAGAACCCGAATCTCTGGTGTAACGTCTTACAGACACTTTCAATATGCACAATGAAAAATAACTTGCTATATAGCCACATGCCCAGATACTTGAAGGAATCTACCAAATGCCAACCTTTCAGCTTCTAGAGTTACAGCAAAGGTCACAATAGATGCTTTGTACCGCCCCTAATACAATTGGGCCTACTGAGGTAAAAGCACAGTGCTTTCTTTATGAGCACATGGTGAGTCATAGGCTATCCACTTGTACGCAAACACTCATACAAAAGCAGCTTTTCTAAAGAATGGTTCACTCAAGGATACTGAACAAACAATGCAATTCCTTTTGTATATAATGATGTCTTTTCTCTGTTTGTTTGGAGGTCATTTTAACTTTGCAGTCTTTGTATTCCTGAGAACACACGAAAGGGCAGGTAATGTTTTAGACAATGCATGCTCAAAATATGCTAGCGATGTGTGGAGGTGGGATTACTACACACAAAGATATATCCATCCAACTCACCCCAAAAGAAAAATAAATTGCCTTCCTGCCAGTGCACCACGACACATACTACCAGTGGTATGGCTGTAATTCACCAACTCCTGTTTGTGCCAATGTGGCATGATTATTATCGTAATGATAGGTAGCTTATTGTACTGCCTACTACCGTATTCTATGCTTCCAGTTCTTGTTGAAATACTTATAAGGAATGATCTGCCCCTCCTTGAATAAAGACAAGTCATTAAGACTCATGAGTGGGCTGAAATGTAGACCAAGTGATCCTCACAGGCAGTTGAACAAATAGAAACACCATTCATCTTGGACACTGTGCTAGGTTTTGGTGGTTTTAAGTGTTGTTATAAGCAAGTATACAGTATATCTGGGATCTTATAGTACCATTTTGTTGGGACAAGTAACTCTAACCTTGCTTTCTTATGCCAGATGCACTAACAACTTGGTCAAGCTCACAAATGACCTCTACCGAGCCAAGGAATCAGGCACAATAACTGGTGCAATCTTAAAGGAGCTGACCAAGGCATTTGACTGTCAATAGTCAATTACTAATCCCTACAATCAAAGAGATATACTTTAGTCAATCAGCACTAAGCTTGTTCTTGGACTACGAGTGGCAACACTCCCAGGAGGCATAAGGGGTCCTTTCCCTGTTCTGTAAAATATGGGGTTCCCCAGGGGTCAATTCAGGGACCACTGGTACTTCACCTGAATATTAATCCCCTGCAAATATTCTAACATGTTACTTTACACAAATGATAAGATCATATATACGAGCTCAAAGGAAATAACAATGCTGCATCAAAACCGAGGATCAGATTTCAGAGACCTACAGTCTTGGTTGCTCTCTAACAAAGTTATACTGAACATCGTGGAAAAGAAACTGCTCTCTGGTACTAAAAAAAGACTTAATAAGGTCTTAGATAAATTTAATGTATAGATGATAGCTACGATAGAACTTTGCTGGAACTGGCTGAAAGTATTAAGCACTTGGGGTGGGGTCTAGCTGGATCTAGAATCATCTTTTAACACACATACAACTCATATAGCAAAGCAAGATCACCCAAAGACTGGTATGCTGTATAGGATTAGACAATATTTGACTAGAGATTAAAAACAGAACTATTGTGCCGCACAATCTATTACCAATGTCATATGATGGATCAGCTGTGTCGCACCAAGACTCAGGTAATGTGCAACACAAGAAGCCTGACTGGTCGCTGTGCTCTGTCAGTTAAAAAGTGTTTGGTCTTTGTGCTTCTCTCAAAATCATAAACATACTCTCAAGCTACCACTGACATGGAACCTTTGTAAATGAGCACTTGTCCTCAAAGCTGCAATTCTGAACGTAAAAATAAATAAATAAAAATGCCTCACTCCCAGAGCAAGGCATCTTGGGTACGCAAATTTGTATGCAAGGCAGTCTAACAAGGCTTCAGCAGAACAGACATCGCTTTTCAACAGGCCTGTACCTCTGACCCAGTACAGGCTGAGAATGACAAAGCACGGGCGCATGTTTCGTCCTCTGAGACCTCTCAGTGTACGGCAGCCATAATATATTCAAATCAGATACAATGTCAGAACCCCAAGGTAATGAGCATTTAGAACACTCAAGTTAGTGTACTAGAGAGGCGGTTTACAGAAGCAGTATATGGGATCCATAAAACGATGCTAGGAGATAAGAAATATTCGGATTGGTTTTTTTGTGCATCTCTTCAAACCATACACACATTCTCAAACCTACTTCCCAGAGAAAGGTATGCAATTTTTTTGTGCAAGTTAGCCTGACAAGGCTTCCCCAGGACAGCCATCCGCTTGTCAACAGACAACTCTTTTCATGTAACTGTTGGGGATATACAGGTTTGTTTTATTTTCACTGTTCATACCAGTCACTGTAACTATCCTGGGGGGGTCTCCATTTTCTGGCTGCTGAAATCTCATTCTGCCTGAGAGCTGCATTAGCATATGAGAACATGATGTGTCAGCACCCTTTAGACTACACAGCATGCCTGTCAGCTTACTTGGAATTCAACAAAACAAACTGTAGCAAGGTGTGAAATACCACATTTATCTTCAATTAACATTGCTCTGATCACCAGTCCCCAAGCAAAAATAAAAATTCCTGGTGGTTGTGGACCCCTTCCCTCCCATCACCAGTCCCCAAGTAAAAGTATCAATCCCTAGTGGCAGTGCGCCTCCCCCCCCCCCAATCGCCAGCCCTGAAGTATATCAAATAATCCCTGGTAGTAGTGGTCCCCTCCTCCCTCCCATCGCTGCATGTAATATTTCACTTAATATTTGGATAATGGAGGCAGTATAGTGTAGTAGTTAAGAGCACTGAGCTGCAAACCTGGCGAACAGGATTTGAATCCCACAGCCACCACCTGCATTCTGTGTGACCATGAGCAAGCCCCTTAACTTCCCTGTGCTCCCAGGACACACGTCTCAGCCTAGTGCGTCTTTTCTGGTCCAAACTGTTAAAAAATAGATATATTTACTTTGTACCTGCACTTTTAAAAGACGTGGATAAATAGCCTGCTTTACCAGCATTTCCACAAGGAAAGAAAAGTTACGTAAGAACTCACCATAATAGCAGATCTTCAAGGGGATCTGTCATCAGGTAACGCCATAGGAACCTTTGCCGTCAGTGAAGGGGACTTCACACAGAAGATTTTCAGCAGTATAACTGGGGCCGCCCATGCCGTCGACATCATCAACCCTATAAAGGCATTAGCAGCCCTGCTCCCTCCTCAGTTTTTTCCCCCGGAGACTAAGGTAGCTAGGCTCTTGCCATGGGAGATGGAGAGAAGCCCAGACCTAAATGAACAGCTAGATAAACCAGACAGCCAGATTCTAGACAGGAGCCGCACCCCCCCCCAAAAAAAAGGGGCATGGTGGGAGGGAAAGCATACTTGATGACTGACTGAGACCCCCATGAAGAGCTACTGTTACGGTAAGTTCTTACGTAATTATTCTATCTTCTTCATGTGTATCTCAGTCATCAGGTAACACCGTAGGAATAAGTCCCAAGCAGTTGCAAGTGTACAACGAAAGTCTGGGAGGAGGACCCTTCATAAACGTAAGACAGGAGTCCCTGTAACACAGCCCTGCCCAAATCTGCACGGGCTCCTGAGGCAATGTCCAGACTGTAGTGCTTGGTGAAAGTACGGACTGTACTCCAGGTACCAGCCGCACAAATGTCAGCAGCCGAGACCCCTCAGAAACAAACCACCGAGGTAGCATTTCTCTGGTGGAATGAGCTTTGACAGCACCAGGCAATTCTTTGCTGTACTTGCTGCAACAGAACACAATGCAATTAGCCAACCATTTGGATAAACATTGCTTAGAAAACTGAAACGTCCCATCTTCCTCGGGCGAAGGAAACAAACAACTGCTTTGACTTTCTAAGCTCCTTGGTCCTAAGCAGGTAGTACTTCACAAAGTTCTGCACACATCTAACGTATGGAGCAGTGCTTCCTCTGGATTGGCACACTCAGGAAAATAAACAGGAGGGTGGATAGACTGTAAACTCTGACACCACCTTAGGGAGAAACTTAGGATTTGTGCGCAAAGACACCCTTGTCTTTGTGAAGAATCAAATAAGGATCCTCGCACCAGAGGACCTGAAGCTCTGAAATTCTTTGATCAGAAGTAACTGCAACTAAAAACGCTTTCAAAGAGAGAAAGCATAAATTACAAGTTGCAATTTGCTCAAAAGGAGACAGGGTCAGTTTTTCCAAAACAAAATTCAAGTCCCAAGCCTGGACAGGAGAACGGATTGTGGGTTTCAAATGCAGGATGCCTCATAGAAAGGTATGGGAGACATCCAGTTGAGCAATCGTGCGGTAAGCCACAGGCTCATAAAATGCAGAAATAGCCAAAAGGTGGACCTTGAGGGAAGAGTACTAGAGACCCCAGTTGGAGAGTGAGATGTGGTAGTCTAGGATATAGTTCACCGAGCAGGTGAAACAGTCGAAACTATGTATGGCAGCCCAGATGACAAACTGCTTCCATTTCCTGGCATACGTGGCATGAGTGGAAGACTTCCTGACGGCCACGAGGATGTCCGCCACCCTGTTGGAACCCCCAAACCTGGCGATGGCTATGTCCTCAGGAGCCAGGCATGCAGATGGAGGGATTTGAGGCTGGGATGGGCCAGGGTCCCCGAGCCTGGGTCAGCAGATTCCTGCAAAGAGGAAGATGGACCGGAGGTTCCTCCGCCATCTCCTGAAGCAGAGGGAACCATATCTATCAAGGCCAGAATGGAGCCACCAGGATCATGTTGGCCTCTTCCATCTGCAACTTGATTAGCACCCTCTGGATCAGAGGAAACAGAGGGAATGCATAAAGAAACCTCCCGCTCCAAGAGAGGGACAATGCGCCTCAACAGAAAATGCCAGGCCCTGGATCTAGCAAGCAGAAATTGGGCAGTTTTGCGCTGGCTGGGGACGCAAAAAGGCCCAACTCTGGATGACCCCATCTGTCGAACAAGTCTGCGACAGGTGAGAGGAGCTTTAATTTATGAATGCTGGACTAAGTCCTGCTGAGTGTCTGCCAAGAGTGTTTAACACGCCTGGCACGTGGACTACAGAGTGTGCCACACTGTGATCCAAAGCCCAGAACCACACTCTCATGGCCTCCCTACAAAGGGGGCATGAATGAGCCCCCCCTTGTTGATGTAGTATACTACACTGAGATTGTCCGACTACACCAGCAGTTGACCTGGAGCGAGGTGTCCCTGAAAAGCCTGCATGGCGCAGAGCACCGCTCTCACCTCCAGGACATGGATATGCAAGGAGGCTTCCCACTGGGACCAACAGCCCTGGGTCTGGAAGGGCCCATGCGTGCTCCCCAGCCCAGACCGGAGGCATCTGTGGTTAGGATCTGATGCGGGAAGGATGTCTGGAATGGGACGCCTTGAAGCAGATTCAAGGGGTACATCCAGCACTGCAGTACCTTGCGTACTGGGGAGAGACCAGGGCTGGTTGGTCTAGCTTGTCCGTGTGCTGGTCCTACTGTACCAAACGGGTCCACTGGAGGATACGCATATGGAGCCTGGCCAGCGGAACAATGGGTATGGCAGCTGCCATCAGGCCCAGAAATCTGAAGTATACCCTTGCAGGAATGTACCGGCTCTGGGCAACTTCCTGAGCATGGGCTATGAAGCACTGTGCCATTTTGGGGCAGGAAAGCCTTCCCCTGCACTGAGTCCAGAACCACTCCTATATACTGGAACTTTTGGGATGGTATAAGGACCGACTTGGGCAGGTTGATGATAATGCCCAGGGAGTGGAAGAGCTACAGAGTACGTTCCAGAGTCAGCAAATGCTGTTCCCTGGATGGGTCCTTCAGGAGCCAATCATCCAGAAAAAGGAAGACATACAGTCCCTCCCTTCTGAGAGCTGCTGTGACCACTGCTAAGCACTTGGTAAAGACTCACAGCGCAGAGGACAAGCCAAAGGGCAGTACTTTGAATTGATAATGCTCGGCCTTAAAGGTGAAACGGAGAAATTTCCCATGAGGAGGAAAGACCAAAATGTGCAGGTAAGCATCCTGCATGTCCAGTGAACAGAACCAGTCCCCTGTCTTGAAGAGGGGCATTAGGCCAGGCAACGTTACCATCCGGAACTTCTTGTACTGTCCATATAGATTGAGGTTCTTAAGATTTAGAACACGCCTCAGCTCTCCAGTCTTTTTGGGGACCAGGAAAAACCTGAAATAAAATCCCTTGTTTCTCTGGTGCTTGGGCACTGGCTTGATGGCCTGCTTGTGCAGAACAGACTGCACCTCATCCCAGAGAACAGACAGGCGAAGGGGGAACAGGAGGGTGGGGTGGGTTTTCTGGAGGTTGCTCAGTGAGCTCCAAGGTGTGACCCTTTTCTATGATCTGCACAATTCATGCATCCGAAGTTATGGTTCTCCACTGGTTCAGGTGGAGGGAGAACCAACCAACCACCGCCTCCTGGTCCAGGACCAGTGGAGGGGGGTCTGGCAAGGAGTCAAGCAGAGGTGGAGCCAGCCACAGAAGCTGGCCCCTCACTTCTGGAGTGCTTAGCTGTCACTCCAGCACTGGAGGGGGCAGGCAAGGCAGCCTGGGCTCTGCATTTTCCCTGGGGACGGAGAGCTGTTCCAGGCCTACTGTTCTGCTTACAAAAAGAAGGCTGTCCTCTACCCTTTGGTTTGGTATTGTAGAGGAAGTGGACAAACTTAAGAACCCTGCCTGAGACTTGCAGATCATTTTTGATGTCCTGGACATCAGAGCCAAACAGTTTGATGCCACTGAAGGGGGCATTAAGCATTTTTTGCTGCACATCAGCTGCAAACCAGGATACTCTGAGCCAGGAGTGCCTTCAGAGGCATAAGCCCGTGGCAGTTGCCATGGACACTGTGTTAGCCATGTCATACAAGGCTCTGAGGAGGTGTCTGCTAACATCCTCAGCTGCTTTGAGGCACTGTAGCATCTCCTGCTTTTCAGTGCACTTCAGAAGGGCCTGGGAGGCAGCCCTGCCCTTCTTCCAACTGGCATTCTGGTATTTTACTATGTGTGACAGATAGTTTGCAATCCTCAAACTCAGAGTAGACGAGGCATAAACCTGCTTACCCCAGAGGTCAATTCTACGAGACTCTTAGTCTGGGGGAACGAACTATGATCTTAGGTGCCTTCAATCTGTCATGAGCTGCCTTAATGACCACTGAGTCAGTCTCAGACTGGGCAACATAACATGGAAGACCGGGGGCTGATAAGTTTGTCCACCATTCATGGCATAACTGGCACCTTTTGTGGTCTGTGCCAGGCTGCCGTGGCTGCATTCTTCAAGGCTGGCAGCACTGGAGGAATGTTCTTTGGGTACCAATGTTGGAGGCCGCAATTCCAGCTGGTTATACAGTGATACATCGCCCGAGGTTGGACCGCGGGTGTGTGTGTGTGTGTGTGTGGGGGGGGTTGCAGTCTGTTTTAAGACCGAATTGGCACTCACTACTGTTCCAGTTGAGGAGACCATCTCTTTTGAATATGCTGTTGTAGCAGGTGTGGGCTATCGAATTGCTCTCATCAACCGTCCACCTGGAGATGAGAAACAATCCCTTAAGGAAGTAGCAGACTTTGTTATCGACATGGCTTTTGAGTCTCCAAGGCTGATGGTCCTGGGTGACTTTAATGCATGGATCGACGACGAACTCTCGCAATCTGAACACCACTTCCTCAAGTTAATGGATTCATTGGGCCTAACACAGGTGGTTACCACTTCTACACACAAAGGTGGCCATTCTCTTGATTTGGTCTTCCTTCTGGGGATCAAGGCTTCTGACATGGGGTGGAACCAGTCGGTCAGATCACTACACTGTGAGATTCAATTTTGGTGCCCCACCTTGTAGGCCGACCCCTGTGGAGATGGTCAAGTACCGCCCTTTGCGGAATATTTCTTCCAGTGGCCTTGCTGCAGTTCTTGACCTATCACAATTTCCTGTGCACTGCAGTGATCCAGAGGCACTGGTTGTGGCCTATAATAATGCTCCTTGAAAGAGGCAGTGGTGACACTCTTGTTGAAGAAAGCATCTTTGGATCCTGACTGTCTTGCCAACTACAGGCCTATCTCAAACCTCCCCTTTGTGGGGAAGGTGACTGAGAAAGTAGTGGCGGCCCAGTTGGAGAACCATTTGACCATCCATAGCATCTACGAACCTCTTCAATCAGGTTTTCGAAAGAGGCACAGTACAGACACTGCGCTGGTTCGGGTGCTCAATGATCTCCTGATGGCGAGAGACCAGAGAAAACAGTCCATTTTGGTACTATTAGATCTGTCATCAGTATTTGACACTGTTGACCATGGGGGCCTACTTGAGTGCCTGAGATGTATTTGTGGGCTCTCTGGGATTGTTCTCAGATGGTTCACTTCATACCTCACCGGAAGAGCCCAGAGGGTGGTGTCAGGGTTTTTTTCCCTGTGATCCCATCTCTACTTTGTGGGGTTCCTCAGGGCTCTATATTGTACCCCATGTTGCTTGCAGTGTACATGCTTCCCCTCAGAGACATTGTGAGACGGTATGGGCTGAGGTTTCACTGTTATGCAGATTATACCCAGCTATACCTGTCTTTTGCACCCAACCAAAAAGGAGCCATCTCGGTATTTAATAGCTGCCTAAATGAAATCCAGGACTGGATGAGGTCCAGCTGGCTGAAGTTGAACTCTGGAAAGACAGAGGTGTTGGCATTGGATCCGGATCGCTGGATGGGGGACCTGGGGCCAGCACCCCATCTGGATTGTTTTTTGGGGATGTCGAGCTACAGGTCTCTGAATGGGTGCGAGACCTGGAGGTGATATTAGATGCGGGGCTGACTCTTCGGTCCCAGGTGTCAGCGGTGGTCAAGTCATCCTTCTACCATGTAAGAAACATCGTTAGGATCAAGCACCTTGTTCCGTCCGGTGATCTGCCAACTCTGATAGATGCCTTTGTGACCTCGCGCCTAGACTATTGCAACCTGCTTTACTTTGGGCTTCTGGGGGTTGATATCCGCCGCTTGCAGCTGGTGCAGAATTCCGCAGCTCGGGTGTTGATGGGTACCCCTAGATCTTCCCATATTACACCGGTGCTGCGGGAACTGCACTGGCTGCCAGTTCAGTGGCAGATCTCCTTCAAAGTCGGATTACTGACTTTTAAAGCCCTGCACAATCTGGGCCTTGATTACCTGAAAGGACTCCTGATTCCTTATCGACCTGTGAGATCGCTCCGCTCAGCCAACGAGGGGTTGTTAGAGATTCCAAGGGTGATGTTAAAATCTGCTGGGGCCCGTGCTTTTATGTTTCCGGCCCCTTCCCTTTGGAATTCTCTACCCCATCGGACCAGGGAGTGCACGACTGTGGGGAGTTTTAAACAGGCTCTGAAATCCTTCCTGTGGGAAAAGGCTTATGGTTTTACTGTTCGTTGATTTGTTTTTATAATATTGATTTCTGTATTTTTATCTTATTTATCTTATTGGAATGTGCCTTGATATATGAAAGGTGCAAAATAAATAAAATTATTATTATTAAATATTAAGATTCACAGATCTCCAGAAAATCCACCAGATCTTTTCTGGTGGCATCTTCTTTCTTAGTGTGGAAGCCCATAGCTGAGTACAGTTGTTTCATCACATTGAAAAATGTGGGGTCCTCAGGAGGAGACCTGGGAGTATGCTTTACAGAATCCTCATTGACAGAAGAGGTTGTAGATCTGTCTGAAAGCAGGGTCTCTTCTTCTTCTTTACTGAATCATCAGAAAAATGAGGGCTGGGTGAGACTCCTACTCGATGTCAACCTCTTCAATATCTGGGTCTGGCATCGGATGCGTTGTTGGTGGCCCACGGGGAGCCTCCCTGGGTCGATGAATAGGTGTCGACGACAAAGCTGCCGTTGACTGTGTCGGTGAGCGGGATCTGTTTAAGGTGCCCAGCTGCTGCACAAACATGTTAGTGAACTTTATCAGGACTTCATTCAAATCTACAGTAATCGTCGATGTGGTTCAACGGCACAGGTGTTGACAACCTGCCTGCTGTATCCTGAGAACCCAACAAGCCTGTATTCCTGGAGAGAGAAGGAGCAGGTCTCAATGGGAGAGCAGCTGACAACAAGCCTGTCATCGATGACGGAAGGGAAGACAACCCACAGGTCGACGACCGGTCGCCCTGAGAATCTGGCGAAGGTGCTGTCAGTATGGGTCTGGCAGAAACAGAGACCTGGACAGCAGTTCTCTTTGCCGGTGTGGCCACAGCTGACAAATATCCCCCAGAAGAAGGAGATGCCGATGGGGAATGAGACTGACAGCGGAAGGAGTGGCCGCAATCTCGGCCTTTTTTGTGACCCCCCCCCCCAATGGACTGGTCTCAGGCCTAGGAGGCCTGGGAGCTTGAAAAGCCAGTAGGCAACTGGGAGGCCGGGACACTGGAGGACCCCTACCCGGAACTGGCTACCTGCTGATCCATTGTAAATTGGATGAGAGCCTTTTTGCATTGCCTGAGGGTTGTTTGATTCAACTACTGGCAGAGCTCACAGTCTCAGACTTCGTGGTCAGGCCCAAGACAGCAGACACAGACAGTGTGCTTGTCTGTGGTGGCAATCTTCTTTCCGTTGCAATGGAAGAGAGATGTTGAAGGATTAACTCTCAACACAAAAAGGAGGAATCTGTTTTAAAAAAAGATTTTGAAAGGTAAGGTTAGAAAAGCTGAAGGAGAAAAAAGGCGCAAATACTGCGATGGAGCTTCCACGGAGACCCATGTGAGTGAGTCGACAGTGGGAAAGAACTGAGGAGGTAGCAGGGCCGCTCATGCCTTTATAGGGGTTGATGACGTCGATGGACGTAGACAGTGTGGGTGGCCCCAGCTGTACTGCTGAACAACTTCCATGTGGATTCCCCTTCACAGACGGCGAAGGTTTCTACGGAGTTACATGATGACTGAGAAATCCCTAAGATGATCTCGATACAAAACTGGCTAGGGTGTTCCTGTACCCTTGGCTCTGTCTCTTCAGGCTGGCATTTGTATCTTTGTATTGTTTACTGATGTTACTTCAGTATAGCCTTTTTGAACACAGCAGCCATTCTGTGCCTGCACACTGCACAGCAGCAGGCCATGCAGTGCACGAAGCAAGTCTTGGACTGCCGCATCATGTTAGAGCAGAGAACAATCACAAAGGGTTGCAGGAAGAGTAGTCAACCAAATAGTTGTGTGAGAAAAATTCCCCAAACACTGAAAAATCCCATCGAACACTGCAAGATCAGTGATGGAAAGTCTGAATTTTCAGCAGAAATATCTGGAAAGCAAGGTACAGGCATTAAAGTACACATTGTTGGGGGACGGGAGGAGTCTGTTAGAATCTTCCCTGAAGCTCTAAACATGCTCAGAGGACAGTGAACTGAATACAGGGCGTTACAGTGCAGATGACATATTCGGAGAAGGCAAGTCACTCCAAGGTGCTGCCTGCCCTCGGGTTTACCTAAAGCATGTTAAATATTTTTTTTCTGCCATAAATATATAGAAGAATGCATGGGGAAGTGTGGTTAATGAGAATTTTATACACATCTGAGGTGTGAAATGCCCCACAAATCCAGAGGGCGAAGCTCAAGGAGTTTATTAGGGCATAGCACACAGAGGGTGTGAATAAACTCCTCATTTAAACACACTCCCTATGTTTTATTTGTTATATTTACTGGTTAATATAGTTTACAGCAGATCAACATATGGTGGGGGAGAGGGAGGTAAAGAGAAGTAAATATTTAGTGGTTAACTAATAAAAAAAAATCTTTATCTCTTTAAAAAGTTGCAGGTGGACAGCACTCTTCTTGTGCTGCCGCTGACTCACCGCCCTGACCCGGGGTGAAGGGGACTGCTTCGTAAGGTGGGAGGTGGTGGCAGAGGGAGGGACTTGCAGGGAAGGGAGCAGACAGCACAAGAGGCCTTAGAATGCAGCACTCGGGAGCACTCTTCCGGGACAGACGCTCTCCACAGATGCGGCTCTTCAGCACGCTGCCACCGGGGGACTGGAAAGTTTTACTTAAAAAAACTAAAAAACAAACACAAACGAGCACTAAAATAACAAAAGGGGAGGGGGGAGCCCATGCTGTGGCACCGGAGGAAGTAGGAACTGCCACACCACTTTCAGACCGCCACACCGAGGGATGAGAGGTGAAGTACAGGTAAGCTGCTAAATAGTGTTATTGATCTATGTCCCCCTCTCTTCCTCACAGCACTGCGGCGACTGGACTTCTCTTTATATTTACTGGTTGATATTGTTTATCACCCGCTGGCAGTGAGAGGTGCTTGGGCAAACTCCGCTATTCACACGTGTGAATAATGGAGTTTGCTAGCCACTACCAGTGGGTGATAATCAATCAGTAAATTTTACATAATTATGAACCTTTATGGGGGCTGCTTGCAAGTCCCGTGAGTCTTATCTCACCGTAACACCACCTTACACAGCATTTTGATGACATTAAGTGGGGAACAAAGCTACAGCGTTCTCTATGATATGACTGGCAAAATCGAGGTGGGGCATTTATGCCAACTACATTTAACTTTCCTTTTGAGTGGATGGTATACTGAAAGGGCAAGTAAAAGGAAAATGAGGCATGCAAAAAACAGCCAGGAGTAAAACACAAAACAAGACAAGTAGGCAGGATCACAGCCTTCTGGATGAACTCTTTTCTGCCAAAAAATGTTCTTTGTTTCTAAGACAGCCAGATGCGGTTTAAAAACGGATTACCATTTTAATAAAAAAAAAAAAAATGCAACAATTACAAGCTGATTGCTAAAATGATAATGATTACTAAAATGAGTACTAAATTGATAGTAAAGTCTATGGAGGATGATGGGTCCTTGCCAGAGAGTGGCATCAAAGCAGCCATTAACGGGGTCCTGGAGACGAGGCTGCCAACATTTTCCAGTGAAAAGGTCCGGAAAGGGTCAGCAGTCCTAAAGACTGATAAGGCACGAGGATCAGATGGGTTGAATACAAGGATACTCAAGGAACTGGCATTGGAGGTGACCAATCCCCTGATAGGTCTATTCAACAGTTCTGTAAGGAAAGGAGTGGTTCCAATGGATCAGAGGGTGGCGGACGTAGCTTCACTCTAGCGAGGGGGAGACAAGGAACAGGCAGGGAACTGCAGATCTGGCAGTCTTACCTCCACTGTAGGAAAACTGATGGTAGTCACTGGTCAAAGAGGATCTCACTGACTACCTGAAGAGCAATGGTCTCCAAGATAGTAAACAGCATGGATTTATGGCAGGGAGGTCCTGTCAGACTAACCTGATAATCTTCTTTAACTGGGTGATGAGGCAGTAGGATAGGGGCCACACTATGGATCTACTCTACTTCCACTTCAGCAAAGCTTTTGACTCGCTACTTACAGACATTTGCAGAGGAACATGGAGGATCTGGGTGCAGCTCAGGTCATATTAAACTGGGTAGGTAGCCGGCTAAAAGGGAAGGCAGCAGAGTGTAGTGGTCAACATACTGGTTTAAACTGGAAGAGAGGGCGGTCACAAGTGGGGTTCCACAAGGATCTGTCTTGGGGCTGGTCCTCTTCAACATGTTCATAAAGGACAATGGTGAGGGGATCCAGAGCAAGATGTGCCTCTTAGCAAATCACACTAAGCGCTATGGGAGGGTGGATAGTGCCGAGGGAATAAATGAAATGCAGAGAGACTTGCAAAAGCTGCAGGGGTAATCAAGAGTTTAGCAGCTGGAATTCAAAGACAAAAAAGTGCACGTTTATGTGCCTAGGGAATAAGAACCCCAGGATGGAGTACTGGATGGAGGGGTGAGACTCAATATCACAACTGAGGAACAAGACCTTGGAGTTATCAGCAACTCCCTAAAGCAACTGAGTCAGTGCAACAAGGCTTACAGCAAGGCAAACAGGATGCCTGGATGCATTGAGAGGGGGGTGCAAATAGCAGAAAAGAAAATTGCTCACCTTAGTAATCTTGTTTCTTCCACGATATTCTTCAATATTCTTAACTCTTGCAGTCAGCCTGTAGAGTTGGACTTCCCGGAGAATGGAACATATGTAAATGATGGAACGCATCATTGGCTCATGCCGCCATTCAGATGCTGCCCTTACAAACTGCTGCATTCTATAACGCTTCAGATTCACTGGAGTCTGCCAGGAAAGGCCCCTCCTAATCTAACCCATCAAACATACACTAGCAACCTTAAAGTATGAATAATATAATAAAATACTAACAATAATAACAGTAACAAACCTCCTTCAGAGGTAACCCACCCACTGTGCTGTCAGATTTGACCTAAAGAAGGGAAACAATACCAAATGGGGTTAAAAAATATGCTATCAGGGGGATGAAATGCCTCCTTTCAATTAGATATCCAGGTTGAGATGCAGAGGCCACTGGTTCTGGAAAGGGAGGCAGCGTGGGAGAGTTAAGAATACTGAAGAATACTTTGGAAGAAACAAGATTATTAAGGTGAGTAATTTTTTCTTCTAACCCCAGGAATTCTTCAATATTCTTTACTCTTGCAGATTATGAAGCAGTACCTTTGAAGGTGGGCACAGAACCTATTTTGGAAATAGCCTCTGCAGAACTGCTGAGCCAAATCTGGCTTCACTTCTGGACTGGGTGTCCAGGCACTAGTGCTTTGTAAAAGTGTGTACTGTTCTCCATGTAGCTGCTTTACAGAATTCCAATAGTGGGATGTCCCTTGCAGCTGCTATTGTAGCAGCTGTGCTCCTTGTGGAGCGGGCCCTGAGGCCTATTGGAAGTTCCGTACCCACTTCAGAGTAACAGAAAACCCACTTTAGAGTAACAGAAACTGGATACACTGAACTATCCAGCGTGAAATAGTTCTTTTAGATGCTGGTTTTCCTTTTCCCACATCCCCATAGGTTAGGAACAGTTGCTGTCTGTCCTGTCTATGGTCCTTGGTGTGAGGCATGTAGCAGCGTAAAGCTCTCTTGACATCCAAACTGTGCAACCTGTGTTCACCTGAACTTGAATGCTCAGTGAAAAAGACAGGTAAAGTGATGGACTGATTCAAATGAATATCAGAAACTACTTTAGGAAGGAAAGTACAGTTACGTAAGAACTTACCATAACAGTATATTTTTGAGAGGAGCTCTTGCAACAGGTAATTCCATTAGGACTAAAGCTGCCAGGCGTTAGGACCCCACGGAAAACCTTGTAGTTAGCAGTCTGTAGCGGGGGACTGATATCAGATGTGGCATAAAGGGGGCGGTTCCCCGGCGCCATCTCAGTTCTCTTGCCGAAGACCCTGCTGAAAGGATTGGAGAACCAGACAGGATCTCCCAAACCCCGAATAAGGGTAAAACCACAGATTCCTGGGGGATGGAGGATGGGAAAGCCACGTGCTGCAAGAGCTCCTCTCGAAGATCTACTGTTACGGTAAGTTCTTACGTAACTGTACTATCTGACTTCGAGGGGGGAGTTCTTGCAGCAGGTAATACCATTAAGACTGAGTCCCAAGCAGTACCCAAGAATAGACCAGGTCTGATGGGAAGAGGAGAAGAAAAAAGAAAACAATGGCTGTACAGCTTCAAGAGAGTGGGCCCTGCAGGACGGCCAGTCCAAAACCTGCTCTCCTCCAAGAAGCAATGTCAAGGCTGTAATGTCTAATGAAGGTATGGATTGTGCTCCAGGTCGCGGCAGCGCAGATACATGCAGAGGATGCATTCCTCAAGGAAGCGAAAGAGGAAGCCACAGTCCTGGTGGAGTGACCCTTGATTGTGCCCGGCAAGGGTTTACCATTATGCTGGTAAGAAAACGAAATACAACGCACTAACCAACACATTAGTGACTGTTTGGAGACAGGGGCCCAGTCATCCTATGTGCAAAAGAGACAAATAACTGGTCAGTCTTCCCCGTCTCAGGGGGAGGAAATGGACAAGGAAATGATAGAAAGTATACTTAGTATGGTAAAAAAAGGGGAGATATTGCTGATGGGTGATCTGAATATGCCAGATGTTAACTGGAGTGCAGTTGCCACAGCCACTTCCAAGAGTGGGGTTATTCTAGATGCCCTACAGGGGGCATGCCTTAGACAACTAGTATTGGAGCCCACTCGAGAGGGAGCAATCTTAGACCTGGTTCTTTCAAATGGAGATGAAGAGAGGATCACAGATGTAGAAGTGGGTAGCCATCTGGGAACTAGCGACCATCGAACAGTATGGTTCACAATAAACACAGCAATAGAGTCAAGCCACAAAGGCAAAGGTACTGGACTTTAGGAGGGCTGACTTTGCTAAAATGGGTAAGTGCCTAAGGAATGCACTAGCACATGGGCAGGAAGGAGGGTGGAAGAACAATGGGGAATAATAAAAACTGCCATCACAGAGGCAACAAGCCTTTGTGTGAAGCAAATAAACAAAACTAAACGATGTAAGAAACCACTATGGTTCTCAAAGGCAGTGGCAGTGAAGGTTCAAGAGAAAAAGAAAGCTTTCAGGAAGTACAAGGAATCGCAGAAGGAGCAGGACAGAGAACTGTATCAGTTAAAGTAAAAGGAAGCTGGGAAGGCGGTCAGAACAGCAAAGGCCCAAACCGAGGAAAGGATAGCCAACTCAGTTAAGAAAGGGGATAAAACCTTTTATAGGTACATCAGGGAGCGAAGGAAGACCAAGGGAGGGATAGTGAGGCTTAATAAAGGGGGCGGGGTGAGGGTGGGCAGAGGGAGACTGTGAAAAGGCAGAGATACTAAACAAATATTTTTGCTCAGTATTTACAAAGGGGGGTACCTAGAACAAACAGTAGAAACACACTGGATACAGAAGTTGATACCAGCCTATTTACAGAAGAAAGGGTTCTGAAAGAACTCTTAAAACTGAAGGTGGACAAAGCAATGGGGCCTGATGGGATTCATCCCAGAATTCTAAAAGAACTAAGGGTAGAATTAGTGACACCACTGACTACCCTGTTTAACAAATCATGGGAGGATGGGGTGGTACCCGAGGACTGGAGGAGGGCAGATGTGATTCCTCTTCACAAAAGTGGGAGCAAGGCAGAAGCAGGAAACTACAGACCTGTTAGTTTAACCTCAGTGGTAGGGAAAATGATGGAATCACTTCTGAAGGAAAGAACTGTCAAGTATCTAGAGGCCAGAGGGGCACAGGACCCAAGGCAGCATGGATTCACAGCAGGAAGGTCATGCCAGACAAATCTTATAGATTTCTTTGACTGGGTGACCAAAGTAGTAGATCAGGGAGGGCTGTGGACATGGCCTACCTAGACTTTAGAAGGCATTTGACACAGTCCCAGCATAAAAGATTAATATACAAGTTAGCTAGCCTGTGAGTGGGTCCCAAGATGACAGCCTGGGTAAAAATTGGCTGGAAAATAGGACACAGAGAGTAATAGTAAATGGAGTCCACTCTGATGAAAGAGGGGTTACTAGTGGGACCGCGAGGGTTCAGTATTAGACTAGTCCTCTTCAATGTCTTTATAGTTTACATTGCAGAGGGACTGAAGGAAAAGTATGTCTCTTTGCAGATGACACAAAGATTTGCAACAGAGTTGATGCACAAGGTGGGGTGGAAAGGATGAAAAGGACTTGGCAAGGTTAGAAGAATGGTCAAATGTATGGCAGCTTAGATTCAATGCTAAGAAGTGCAAGGTAATGCACCTGGGAAACAAAAACCCAGGGAAGAGTACACAATGGGGGTGAAATACTAAAACAACAAAATGGAAAGGGACCTGGGGGTAGTCATATCAGATGACCTAAAGGTGGGCAAGCAATGTGAGAGGGCAGCAAGGAGGGCTGGGGGATATTGGGATGCATAGGGAGAGGCATCACCAGTAGAAAACAGGAAGTTATTATCCCTCTGTACAGACAGCTGGTCAGACCCCATCTGGAGTACTGCGTGCAGTTCTGGAGACCCAGTCTTCGCAAAGACATAGACAGGATGGAAGCTGTCCAGAGGAGGGCAACTAAAATGGTGCAGGGTCTGCACTGGGAGACATATGAAGAGAGACTAAAGAAGCTTAATATGTATAGCCTCGAGGAAAGGAGGGAGAGGGGGACATGATAGAAACTTTCAAGTACCTCAAGGGAATCAACAAAGTCCAAGAGGGTAGCATCTTTCACAAAAAGAGGTGTGCAAGAACAAGGGGGCACAATTTGAAGATGGGGGCGGCTCAGAGGTAATTTAAGGAAGTATTTTTTCACAGAGAGGGTTGTGGATGCATGGAACGGCCTTCCGGAGGAGGTCGTGGAGTCAAAAACAGTGGTGGAATTCAAGCATGCATGGGACAGTCATAAGGCAATTCTAGGGGATGGGGGTAGGAAAAAGTAGGCTGCTGGTTAACTAGGATCTGCAGCTTATCCAGTAGGCAGGGAAATGGGCAGACTGGGTGGGCCAAGCGGTCCTTATCTGCCATCAAATTCTATGTTTCTATGTTGCACTAGTTCTGTGGATGTAATAATGAAGGATTCTATGTACATCCAGAATATGCAACAAGGCCATGCCTTGATTAGAGAACTCTGGATAATAAACCGGAAGGTTGATGTCCTGGTTCAGAGTCAATGCGGACACCACCTTTGCCAGAAACTTAGGATTCATACGCATGGTCACCTTGTCCCTGTGGAAAACAAGGTAAGGCTCCTTACACATAACGGCTTGAAGCTCAGAAACCCTTCGAGCGGAAGTAATAGAAACTAAAAATGATGCTTGGGGTGGCTAACAGGCAGACAAGATGACGACTTAAAAATTACTGCTACAACCCCAGAGCGAAGATTTATTAAAAATCCGCCTAGAAGTGGAACTATCCTTGGATAAGCTTGAGATTCAGTAATCGGAACACTTATGCAGCTTTGATACAGACCAAGAACCTGAATAGACGTCGGGGACTGTAATTACAGTTTGATCACTACTGAGCGGCCCGTGCTAAAGGCCTAATGGCACACTCAAGAAAAGAAACCGAGGACCTGTCGGTCAGAGAAATGTTTACATCCATTATCCCCAGCATCGATGCTCTAACTCTGGCTTCTAACACCACTGAAGTCTCAATTCAACAGACTGATGCCCGGCTAGACCGAGTAGAACAAAAGGCAGTGGAACAAGAAGAGGCGGTCCAAGGTCACTGCGCCACTCTACGGAATCAAGCTGCACAAATCATTGCATTACAAGACAAAATTGATGATCTCGAGATCAGGAGCCACCGTAACAACTTACGGTTCCTGGGATTCCCTGAGGGCTGTGAGGAAGGCAAAACCATTCACTTTCTTCAAACAGCTCTGCCTGAAGTTCTAGATCTCCCACAGACCACCAGAATAACCACTGAAAAGGCGCATAGATCGCTGCAGCCTAAGCCACCAGTGGGAGACAAACCGAGGCCCATTATTGCCAGACTTCTAAATTTTGCTGAAAAAGAAGCTATACAGGGGCGTGCTAGGGAGCTTGGGTCACTACAATGGAAAGGTCACCGAATCATGGTTTTTCAGGACTTTTCGAAAGAACTGGCAAACAAAAGAAAAGCATATACAGAGATATGCCATAAACTACACGAATTGCAAATACCCTTTGCGCTCCGGTATCCAGCGATATTGAAAATCACAGAAAATGGAGTATCACACCAATTTACCACCCCCGAGGCCGCACTGGATTATATTTCAGTGACCTAGCCCCTCAGAATCCTGTACTGAAGGTCGAAATCACTCTAAGGACCAAGCTCCGAGGAACCCTCCTCAGAAGCCGGACTCTCCGGGTGCTCCAGGACCTGATCCTTCCTGGTCTTTCAAAAATGGGCAGGAGCCCAGGAACCCTAAGGTTCAGAAGAGGCCTCCACAATCTCCGCACTCTAAGAGGGATCACCCGCAAGGACGCAGACGAGTGGAGGCTGGTACTGATCAGTCTGTTAGCAGAACGGAAGGCCAGGAAATAGTGTATACCAGTCCCTACTTTTCAAAAAACAGATCTGAGCTGCTAGAATCGCTTCGGAAGGAGGACATACCAAGCGCCATGGAACTTTCCACTGAGGATTGTAACAGATCAGACATGGTGGGCTCTGAAATCTCTTGGGCCAAGGATGTTGAAGCGGCTTTCCCATTGCAAGACTTAGAACTGACACCTGCGGCCTCCGCGGCAATACCAGGCCTAGAATCCACGGTGCAATCATCTGAGGACATAAAGTTAACATGAACATCCATCCGAGAGATGATTCTCAGACAAGTACCCTAGGTTCTGTGTCTAGGGGCAGTAGGGAGGTTGTCATCGCTCACTTGGGGGTTGCTTATTAAGGGGCTGTAACGGAGCTGCTGTTACTAAACAGTCATCCCTGATGGGGGCCCTAGTATCTCAAGCTGGGCCGCTCCCTACACCTGAATGACCATCCGAGGGCCCCCCCCTTTAGATAGACACTTCACCTTGGGGATACTCTGCTGTATGTATGTGGGCCAGTTGGCTCGAAAGTTAAAGTGTATAAGAATTTATAAAAATGATCATGTTTAATATGTTGTTGTTGGTAGGCACGACTGTAGCTTGTTGGTGTTTTTTTTTTTTCCATTGAGGTTGTGGTTTCCTCTCAGTTCTGACAACCTCATGAGCATAGACAGCTGAAGCTGCTTATTATGCTACTGTCTGGTTAGTTATGCATATCTGTTAGCAACAGCTCCTGTTCTTACTGAGCTAGATGCCAGGTGAATAGTGGAAAACCTTCCTTTTACAGGCATACGTATTGCTCCCCCTCCCTAACCGAGTAACACCTTCTGGGACAAACCCCAGCTAGGCTCTGGGGTATAGCTGTAGGTATCTGTAAAGTGACTACAGTCTAACAACACATTGGAAGTTCTGATAGTTACCCTAGTGTCTGCTGGGCTGGGCCTAAAACTGGTGTTTTTTTTGCCACAGGCCCACAGAAGTGAGAGGGTTTTCCATCTGCTGTTCTCAGCTGGATAAGCCCCTCACCAATCTTACTATAGGATAAGTTCTGTAAGTTTTCTTTGGTTTTGTGTGCACACAGCTGATTACACTGAGGAACGCAGTGCGGAATCTACATTAGGCCTACGGTGTGTCAGGTGCTCCAACTCTGACATAGAGGGAAGATACCCCTTCGGAGTTATACCCTCAGCACCCTAAGGTTCTATCATGCCCTGGTGAATATACGTAGTACAGGCTCCCTGTTAACTCTTCATACCCCTTGCTCTACAGCAAATCCCTTTTAATTGGGTGCCTAAGTAGGTTGGCATGACAGACCTATTAGTACACATTTGGAATGTGCGGGGTTTAAACTCCCCTGTCAAAAAGGAAAAAGTCCTAACCCATCTAAAGCGTCTTAAATCCCAGGTGGCGTTTCTTCAGGAGACAAAACTTTCAGGAGCAGACCACACTCGCCTGATTAAGGACTGGGTTGGACAACAAGTGTCGTCCCAGGCCGCTACTAAGAAGCGTGGAGTAATAATTTTAATTCATAACTCTTTGCCCTGGATACTCTCTAGATCGCTATCTAGTGCTGATGGCAGGTGGGTTTTAGGTACCTATGATACCCCCTTAGGACCCATTACTCTCTGTAACCTTAACGCCCCAAATGAAGATACACCACAAGTTTTTCATGATATAGCACAGGCTATTTTGGAATTCTCCCCCCCCCGGCCTCTCCTTATAGGAGGAGATTTTAACCTCTCACTAGTTCCGTCCCTCGACAGGAATGATGGAAGCAAAGAGACACACACTAAATGTAATAATGCTCTCCACCAAATGATTGTAGATCAAGGGCTATCACATATTTGGAGACTCTTCCACCCCAGAACTAGGGATTATACTTTTCACTCGGAACCTAATGCCTCCTACAGTAGATTGGACTTTTGGTTGGGAACCTCGGCGCTTACAGCCAAATCTCTAGATGTGACCATTCTTCCTAGGGTAATTTTGGACCATGCCTCAGTGCAGCTTTTAATGCAATGGGACACCAACCCTTCCCCATCCCATCACTGGACGTTAGATCCTATACTAATCAGAGACCCTGATTTCATCCCATGGGCTCAGAATGAAGCTGCCCTTTTCCTAGCCCATAACCCGATAGACGATACGAATGCTGGTAACACATGGGGAGCCTTTAAGGCCACCATGTGTGGCAATATAATGGGATTCACAGCAGCAAAAAGAAGGGAACGGGAACTACATCTGGCATCTCCAGAACAGAAACTGAAAGAGGCGGAAAGCCTTTTTAAAACCACATCCTCACCCACCCCGAACTCCCCTATAGGCAAAGTTGTTCTGAACCTGCGGTTTGAGATTAATCAGCTCCCTAACAGAAAGGCTGAAATAGCCATATTACGGCTGCAACACTCCTTCTGGGAAGGTGGGGACAAAGCCGGCAAGATACTTGCGTATCAGCTGCGTAAATGAAAAGCTAGTACATATATCGCTGGCCTTACGGACATTGGTGGAAATTTGACCACAGCACCCAAGGCAATAAATGATACAATGGCTGCCTACTATAAAAAGTTATACACCTCCACTCATGTCCATCTGAACATGGAGATACAACCCTTTTTTCAATCCTGCCAACTCCCTAAACTTACGGACCAGCAAGCTCAGGTGCTTGAGTCCCCAATATCAGCGGAGGAGGTCAGTACTGCAATTAAGTCCCTCAAACTGGGCAAATCCCCCGGGAACGATGGTTATACCGCAGATTTTTACCAGGCCCTAGCACCTACTCTCACTCCACTGTTAACCACAGGTTTTTCAAGATATTGAGCTCAGAGGCGCTCTTCTTCCCACACTTAGAGAGGCGACCATTTTACTCATCCCGAAAAAAGGAAAGGACCCCACCAAGCCCAGCAATTATTGGCCGATATCCTTGATTAATATTGATAGTAAACTTTATGCCAAAATTCTAGCAACTAGGCTAAATCCCCTCCTGCCAGGTCTCGTACATCCATCTTAAGCAGGGTTTATCCCCGAGCGACATAGTTCTGATCATTTAAGGACACTAACGGATCTCATGCACATAGTAAAATATCTCCCCACCCCTGCTGCAGCAGTGGCAGTGGACTTTGAAAAGGTCTTTGACTCCGTGGAGTGGGACTATTTATATTTGGCCTTGACATCATTCGGAGTTGGCCCAAAATTTCTGTCAAGAATTCAAGCTCACATCCCCCTCAGCTAGAGTGAATACCAATGCCATACTATCCGGCCCCATCCCCCCCCCAAACAGGGAACTAGACAAGGCTGTCCACTGTCCCCCCTTCTTTTCTTTTTGACAGTGGAGCTTTTAGCTCTGGCACTCCGTAGCCATCCAGACATTAGTGGTATCAAAGAGGGTAATACAGAGTACACCTCCCTTATGTACGCAGATGATTTGCTTCTCCCTTTGGTAGACCTGCAAAGATCTGCTCCCCCGTTATTGGAACTGTTGGATTTATTTTCCCAGTATTCAGGACTGAAACTGAATCAGGCCAAGACGGAGGTACTCCCCTTGAATGGAAAATGCTCTCAAGAGATAGTTCAGTCTGTAGGCCTTATGTGGGCACCTGAGGGGATCACATATTTGGGTATTAAGCTCACATCTTCTTTAAATAATCTCTTGCAAGCTAATATTCAATCCCTTCTTAGCTCTCTGAAAACGGAGTTTGACAGATGGAAACCTCTGCAAATGATGTTTTCAGGCAAAATTGCTGCAATCAAAATGGTCTCTGCACCCAAGATTTTTTATCTGTTAATGCACATCCCTATTTCCCTACCCAAACAATGGTACCTGGCTTTGGATAGGCTTATTGGAGATTTCCTATGGGAGGGCAACAGGCCTCGTTTCAGTCATGCCCAATTGAGAGCTCACTGGAGCAAGGGAGGGTGGTGCCTTCCATGGGTAGGATACCGGCAGGCATTCCTTTTGGCACAAACGGTTAAAGGGCTGCACCCCTTAACAACATTATCCCCTCAATGGGTACGTATAGAACTTGATATTACTGGGACAGTACATTTCTCATCCCTTCTGATGCCCCATAAAGTTCATAAAGCGAGCCCTTCTAACAAAGCTAAGTCACCTTACACGTCTCCATCTATTAATCTGCCAGGTCCAATAGGTTGGGTGTTCACAAAAGACTCAACCAGACTCCTCTCCCCTTGTCTTACACCCCTTTATGGTTTAATCCAGAGATTACTGTGGATGACCAATTGCTATATTGGAAATCCTGGGCAGATAAGGGTATTTTCGTACTGAAAGACTTGCTAGACCCCAATCTTAAGACCCTTTATACATTTCAATCCCTTCAGCGTATCTGGAACACTGCTCGTGCAGATTTTTGGAAGTACCTTCAGCTTAGGGCAGCACTCAGGTATATATTGCACCCTTCGAAGCCCCAAACACACAATGCAGAGCTACACAACTGGATACAACACCCGATAGGTCTAGCAGAGCGCCTTTATGCTGAACTAAGAGATACCCTTCCCCAATTCTCTGAGAGGGCGAGACTTAAGTGGGGAAAAAATGCTCCGGAACCCCATCTCCTCTATAGATTGGGAACAATCCTGGAATGACACTCACAGATGGCTGGTGGATGGTAGGTCTAGATTAATACAGAACAAAATACCCCATTCTTGGTATAAATCACCAGCTGTGTATACGGCCAAGATTCTGGAGTCCGACTCTTGTTGGAGGTGTCAGGGCACGGGTGCGGATATTCTGCATATACTGTGGTATTGTCCGCAACTGAAATCCCTGTGGCAAGGCACACATGATACTGCATGCAAAGTGCTGGTGAAGAAACTCGCATTTAGTCCTCTCTTTTACATTTTGGGTATCCGAAGGGAGCTTCCACAAATGACCCCCTATGAGATTAGATGGCTTGCACTGATCTCAGTGCAGACTAAGAGAGCTCTATTATGCAAATGGAGGTCACCTCTGACGCCTGCAGTGACGGACGTGTTAGCTTCTCTATCCTCTTTAGCAAAACTGGATAGGATTTCGCACCTGCAGAAGTACCAAATGTCCAAATTCAATCAATGTTAGTCCTACTACCTTAATTTTTTGAAGCTCCAGAACTCGAACACTCCCGGCAGGGTGCTGGCTAACTGATACCCCTTGATATTACACAAGTGGGATGGGTCGTACCCCCCTCGTGGGTAACTTCTGCTGGGCATATGGCCTTGTGAAGACACAGAGTTGGCTCTGGTACTTTTGAGGTGCTTAAGTTCTCCCCTTGAGGACTAGGAGGGAGTTCTGGTGGGCTACCACAGTTCTCTAAAGGATTCCATCCAAGTAATATGCTTCATGAGGTTAGCATCTGTGGGTAGGAAGAAAAAAATTACTCACCTTAGTGATGTTTCTTCTAATGGAGTCTTGCTATATTCTAACAGTAGCAGTGAGTCCCAACCTTCGAATTGCCCCGGAGATGAAAGAGTTAACTTTCCATGCCAGGCATGGAACGCTGAGCTCGAGCTCGGTTGAGACTCTGTCTGTTGCTGTTTAAACTCAAACCGTCAGATCTTTACGAGCTAAAACTCACTAAGGTCCTGTGTGGAAGCTGTAAACCTACACTAGCCAACTGGCTACTAAACATAAAACACATTTTTTGGTCCCAAAACACTCAAGTCAGGAGACCCAAAAAATGAAAAACACAACACCAACTCACCCCAAGAAAAGAAAGGGGTGAAAACAAAAAGGTGGGCATCTACTGAGTGCCAACACTGCACTGCCCACCCACATCCCAAAAACAGAGGTTCTGAGAGGGGCAGGCAGGGGAGGAGGTCAGAATATAGCAAGACTCCATTAGAAGAAACAACATTACTAAGGTGAGTAATTTTTCTTCAAACAACATGAAGTCTTGCTGTATTCTGACAGTAGCAGACTACAAAGCAGTACCTCCATGGAGGAGGGACAGAACCTCTTAGAATAGGCTCTGAAGCACAGCTGTGTTAAACCGAGCATCACTCCCAGCCTGGATGTCCAGGGAGTAATGCTTGGTAAAAGTGTGAACTGTTTTCCAGATAGCTGCTTGACATATCTCTAGAATAGGGATGTCCCTGGCAGCAGCCAGGGAAGCAGCTGTACCTCTGGTAGAGTGAGTCCTCAGGCCTGAGGAGGAACCTTCACCAGTTTTTCATAACAAAATTGCATACAAGAGACAATCCACCTAGCAATGGATCTTTAGTGGCAGGTTTCCTTTACCAACCTCACCATAAGTGAGGAACAGTTGAGGGAGTCAAACCTGTGACCCTTGGTACGCCTATGTAGTAGCTAAGGGCTCTTTCACATCTAACTGTGCAGCCTCCTCTCGCCAGAGGAGGAATGGTCAGTGAAGTACACTGGAAGAGACATAGATTGATTAAGGTGGAAATCTGAAACCACCTTAGGCAAGAACTTCCTGTTAGTCCTGGAGGACTACCTTATCTCTATGAAAGGAGATAAAATCAGGCTCCACTGACAAAGCTTGTAATTCACTTATGCGCCTGGCAGAAGTGATGGCTACTAGAAACACAGTCTTCCAAGTCAAGTACTTAAGCTCTGCTGAAGACAAAGGCTCAAAAGGGGGTTGCATAAGCTGAGCAATGCAAACATTAAGGTCCCAGGCAGGGGCAGGGTCCCTGAATGGAGGGTTGGTGTGAAGCAATCCTTGAAAAATTTGGAGAATACAGGGTGAGCTGAAAGAGAAGAGGACTTACCTGCTGAAATAAAAGCAGACACAGCTGCCAGATGCACTTTCAGTGTAGCTGGTCTCAGCCCCAAGCTATTTAAGTGTACCATATAATCAAGGACTGTGGGCAGATCAGCAGGTTCTGGGGAAATATGCTTCCCAGAGCACCATATGGAAAATCTTTTCCATTTGGAATTATAAGTAGCCCTGGTGGAAGGTTTTCTAGAAGCCTTCAGGATATCCATTACACCTTGGGAGAGGTGTAGATCAGCAAACTCTAACTCTTCAAGAGCCAGGCCTTGAGATTGAGAGATTTGAGGTTTGAGTACCAAACCCTCCCCTGAGCACAGGTTAACAGATTGTAATTCCTGGGAAGATGGACTGCTAAGGACAGTAGGAGTGGATACCAGGGCTGTCTGGCCCAGTCTGGAGCAATCAGGATCATCTTGCAGGGTTGAGATCTGATTTTGACTAGCACTTTGAACAGGAGAGGAGGGGGAGAAAAGCACAGAGAAAACTCCCTTCCCAATTGAGAACTAAGGCAGCTAGGGGGACTGAGCCCAACACTGGGGGCCTGCAGCAAAAAAGGGGAAGTTGGTGATTGTCTGGCGCTGCAAAAAGATCTATCTGCGGGGTGCCCCATCTGGAAAATATCACCTTCAAGACCAGGGGGTCCAGTGACCATTCGTGATGGCCCTGGGAAATCCTGCTGAGAGCATCTGCCAGGACATTGTCCTTGCCTGGGAGGTGAACTGCTGTGAGGGAGGTGTTCAGGGAGTAAGCCAGAGACCACAAATGAAAATTACATACCTACCGTAATTCTTGATCTTCTTGGACGAGTCTCCACCACTCATTCACACTATTGGGATCTGCGCCGGAGGCACTAGGACCCATCGGGAGCAAACTTTTTGCTGGAGGGTCGGCACTCGAGATGGAACCATGAGCCTCAGCTTAGCCGGGCAATGACTATCTCGGCGCCGACCTCCAACCGCCCCCTCAGTACCTTTTTACCAAGGAGGTGCAGTGCAACTAACCTAGAAGGATAGCTAACCTAAAACCGGACATAAGATAGTCCGGGCGACCGTAAGAAGGGTCAACAAAGAAGTCTTCACAGCCTAAAGATTTGAGGGAGTGAAGACCAACAACAGAGGTGAGCTCGGGGGACGGAGGGTGGGCGTGTGAATGAGTGGTGGAGACTCGTCCAAGAAGATCAAGAATTACGGTAGGTACGTAATTTTCATATCTTCCTGGACACAAGTCTCCACCACTCATTCACACTATTGGGAGAGTACCGAGCTAATAATCCCCCGAGAGGGCAGCAGGAGAGACCAAGAGCTCACGTTTCTAGGACAGAAGTCCATTAAGGATGGCTCTGCCAAAGGAAGAATGTCGCCTGGCATGGACATCCAGTGCATAATGTTTAACGAAAGTATGCACCGAGCTCCAGGTGGCTGCTGCAAATATCTGCAATTGGCACGTTGTGAATTTCTGCTAGGGATGCCGCGACCGCTCTAGTAGAGTGAGCGTAAACCCTACCCTCCAACTTAACCTGCGCCATGGAATAGCAGTGGTGAAGGCATGCCACTAACCATGCTGAGATACATCTGATAGTGACAGGTTGACCTAGCCGGGTCTCGCTAAAGGAAACAAACAGTTGCTGGGCTTTGCGAAAGTCCTTGGTTCTATATAGATAGAAACGCAAAGCTCTCTTAACATCCAAAGAATGAAGAGATCATTCTCCTTCATTTTGGAAGTCCGCAAAGTAAGAGGGAAGGACCAAAGGTTGGTTTAGATGAAATTCTGACACAACCTTAGGGAGAAATTTAGGATGAGTCCCAAGGACTACTTTGTCCTTATGGAACACAGTATACGGAGGATCTGTGACCAGGGCATGTATCTCAGAGACCCCATGTAGCTGAGGTAATGGCCACTAGGAAGGCAGTCTTCCAGGTGAGAAATTTTAGCTCACAGGTAGCCAGAGGTTCGAAAGGTTTCCGAGTGAGCATGTCTAACACAAGATTAATGTCCCAGGCTGCAACTGGACGTCTTGTAGGAGGTCTGGTATGCATAATTCCTTTAAGAAATCTCTTAACCACAGGTAACTGAGCCAGTGTTAAGGAAAGAACCGGCTCATGATACGCTGAAATGGCACTAAGGTGAACTCTGACTGTAGAGTACTGCAGACCTGAGTTTGAGAGATCCAAGAGGTACTCCAGAACCTTATCTGGTGGGCAGGAAAAGGGATTCAAAGAGAACTTTGCACACCGGAGCGAAAAACGCCTCCACTTGGCTGTGTAAGTTTTCCGAGTGGCTGGCTTCCGTGCAGCCAGAAGAATATCTGAAACCCTTCGAGACACATTGAACTGGTTTACTTCTACCTCTTCAGGAGCCAAGCATGAAGGTGAAGTGATCTCAGGTTGGGATGGACCACCGGCCCCTGAGTCGAAAGGTTCCTCTGTAGGGGAAGTGGTCTCGGAGGAACTGCCAACATATTGTTGAGTAGTGGAAACCATAGCTGCCGAGGCCAGAAGGGAGCAATGAGAATCATCTTGTCCCCTGGGATTCGAACTTGAGGAGTACCCTCTGAATTAGAGGAAGAGGTGGAAAGGCGAAGAAAGCGCTTGTCCACCGAGCCTGAACGATCCTGACAGAAAATGCCAGGCCCTGGATTTCTGGAGCAGAAGAGAGCAGTTTTATGCTGAGTGGGATGCAAAGGTCCAGGTCTGGAGTTCCCACTCTTTGAATAGTGATTGAACTATGGTTGAGTCGAGAGACCACCATGAGGATCTGTCTCTGTTCTGCTGAGACGGTCTGCCAGTTCGCTCTGTATTCTGGTAGGTAGACCGCTTGAATTAGAGCCTTGTGCTCCAAGCACCATTCCCATACCTTCATCGCTTCCCTGCATAAGGGGTAAGAATGAGACCGCCTGCTTTGTTGATGTAATACATCACTGCTTTGTTGTCCATTTGAAGGAGAATGTTTTGTGACAGAGAATGTCCTTAACGCCGGACCGCATAAAGGACCGGCTCTCATTTCTAGGACATTTATGTGAAGCTGGGACTCGACTTGAGTCCACGCACGTTGAGTGTGGAGAGCCTGACAGTGAGCTCCCCACCCCATTAGGGAGGCGTCTGTAGTAATGGAGATCTGATGGTCCAGAGCAGCAAAGGGATACCCTTCTAGGAGATTGCTCTCTTGAGACCACCAGGTGAGTGACCTCTTTAAAGGTTCTGTCACTTTGATGGGATAGGACTGCGGGTGAGTGGTTGGGGACCACTGAGTACTGAGCATCCACTGAGTGGTTCTCATGTGCAAACGTGCTAGGGGTACAGTGAACACTGAGGATGCCATGAGGCCTAGCATCTGTTGCATCGAGAGAGCTGACTGAGCTGTTTTCCCCGATGTGACGGGCCATTTGAAGGATATCGTTCCTTCTGTCTTCTGGAAGAAAAGCCTTCGCACAGGAGGTGTCCAGAAGAGTCCAAATCAAAAGGAGCCTCTGGGAGGGCTGCAGCTGCGATTTCTTGAGGTTCAGCAGAACTCCCATGGACGTAAGGAAGCGAGAGGCCATCTCTACGGCGTCCAGAGTTCCCTGCCTGGAAGGGCTTGCCAGAAACCAATCGTCCAGATAAGGGAACACCTGTATTCCGACCTTTCTGAGGTGCGCTGCGAGAACTGCACAACACTTTGTAAAGACCCGCAGCGCCGAGGATAGCCCAAAGGGCAGGACTCTGAACTAATAATGTTGTCCCAGAGCCACAAACCTCAGGAATTTGTGATGCCTCGGGTGAATAGAAATATGCTGGTAAGCATCCTGCATGTCTAGGGAGGCTAGCCAGTCGTGTTGTTGAAGCAAAGGTAACAAGGTTCCCAGAGAAATCATTTTGAATTTCTCCTTGGGGGGAAATTTGTTTAGCTTTCTGAGATCCAGGATAGGGCGCATGCCCCCGGACTTCTTTGGAACCAGAAAGTAATGGGAGTAGAACCCCGTGTTCCGTTGATGCAGCGGCACTACTTCTACTGCCCTGTTGTTAAGAAGGCCCTGAATCTCGGCGGTGAGAAGGTCTGACTGAAGGGTTGACAGCCTGGGCTGTCGTTTGGGAGGACGATCCGGAGGGGTCTCCACAAGATTGAGTGAATACCCCTCGCGAATTATCCGAAGGACCCATTTGTCTGAGGTTATGGACTTCCATTGGTTGTAGAAGTGCATCAGACAACCTCCCACCGGAGAGGAAAAGTCCACCTTGGGCAGCTGAGATGGGACTTGGGCCAGCAACTCATAACGTGGTGCTGGGCGCTTTGGGCCCTTGTGCCTTCTGTTGTGTCTTCTTTTGAGGTTGGGCAGGTTGGTTTTTATGGAAACCTCCTCTGCCTCTGCCTCAAAAGGACTGACTGTTATGACACTGACGTCTATTGACACTCCCTCGAGAGGGGGCAGGAGGAGGTCGAGCCAATTTAATGGTTGACCTAGTCTTTTGTGTAGCTTCTAGAGCTTGTTCTACCTGAGGACCGAAAAGATATGCACCATCAAAGGGCAACGCCATTACCTGTTGCCGCGCCATTCGTGAAGCCTGAAATGCGACGCGCCAGGAATGACGGCGTGGTACAAATGGCTCAGCAGCCGCCTAACGGGAAGCAGTGTCGAAAGCATCCATAGCTGCTTTAACTTGCTGATTATTAGATTCGATACCTCTGGTAATGGTTTGAAGAAGCTCTGGCATTGTATCCGATTCCGGTAGAGCTTCAACCATCTGCTTGACAGAGTGCCACAGGATATACTCATACTGGGAGAAATAGCCCAGGTAGCTGGCAATACGCATACTTAGGGTAGAAGCAGCAAAGACTCTCTTACCTAAGGTGTCTATCTTACGAGATGCTTTGTTAATAGGTCGAGCTGTAGTAGTTTGAGGAAGAACGACCTTATCATTCTCTGTCAGGACTACAATAGGATCCGCAAAGGCCTGAGATGCCAAAATGGGACGATCCTTGGGGGCTGAATATTTCCTATCTATGGATTTAGCCACAGAAGGGGTGAGAGCAGGATTATTCCATACCATTTGAGACAGCGTCTTGAAGGAAGGCTGAACCAGAGGAGTCAAATCCGTAGGGATCTCCGGGCCATGAAGGTATTGGAGTCTTAATTTCCCAGGATCGATGTCTGTAGTCTGGAGAGAAAGACTGGAGATCAAATTTTTCAGCAGAGACTTAAAGGACAGGTCCTTGACCACAGGCTCTGTAGCATTAATAGATCCTGCTTCCTCCACTTCATCACCCAGCCGAATGTCTGGGTCAGGCTCAATGTCATCTCCTGACAGTCCAGGAGGGACTGTATAGACAGGAAAGGAATGAAAGTCAGAGGAAAGGGAAGAAAGAAAAGAGTAGTCCAGAAAAGTGGAAGACGCCCTGAGAGCCCCCGGCGCCGCGGAAGCGCACGGCACCGAAAATGACGCCGAGGACCCACATGGCGCCGAAAACGGCACCGAGGATCCACACGGTGCCAAAAATGGCACCGAGAACCCACACGGCGCCGAGGGCGGCGCCGAGCATGCCATCGACGCCGAGGGTGCCGAAAACACTCCAAGACTAAAACAGGCTTTGAAGGAAGAAGAGCAGGAGATAAGGGCATCGGTGTGGCCCCGCGCCAGTAGCCATGTGGGGGAACACTTGTTGCTGGAGTCGACGGCACCAAGAAGGTGCCGAAGCACCAGGAAGTCCAACCGCCCTACCTGGTCTCCCAAAAGCCCAAGGTCCCTGAGTGACCGAGCCAGGTAGCTGAACCAACCTCCGAGCCCATTGCTCCTACAAGAGCGCCCACTGATGAAACTGCTCATCTGAAGACCCACCTGCGGGCGGGTAGGGCTCGACGCCGAAGCCGTCGGCTACCGGAAGCAGAGGTTGGCGACTCTGAAGGAGGAGACTGGCAACCAGCCCCAATAACCGGACGCCCACGCGCAGACATATCAGAGGGCTACCTCGAGTGATGCCTTCTTTGACCTGTGGGTCAAGAAGAGTCGAGGCCAAACGGTGCCGAGAATGCTACCATTTATTTTATGCTCGCAGGGACCGCCTGCCCTCGGCATTGACTGACTGTTGTCAGACCCCTTCCGGAGAAGGCGGCGGACCGGACCCAGCCCGACTGACTGAATAGCTACTACGAAGTCTCCCTACCGCCACCTGACCTGCTCATGGTCGACTCACCAAAGTAGGCCGAGACTTTTACTTTAAAATCAGAATAAACTTGCTTATAGTTACGAGATATTACTACAAAAATACGAAACTGGAAACTATGCTGCTAGTTTGAAGTTTGACTCCTGGTGGCAAGCGACGCTGCCACTGAAGCGCACTCGATGCAGCGGGGAAAAGGAACTGAGGTGGTTGGAGGGTCGACGCCAAGATAAATACTGCCGAGCTGAGGCTCACGAAAGCTGCTCCTCGCGGCTCCATCTCTGGCGCCGACCCACCAGCAAAAAGTTTGCTCCTGATGGGTCCTAGTGCCTCCGGCGCAGATCCCAATAGTGTGAATGAGTGGTGGAGACTTATGTCCAGGAAGATCTTCATTGCTTCGGTGCACAAGGCCGTAGACCGAGTGCCTCCTTGCTTGTTGATGTACCACATTGTGGTGGTGGTGTCTGTTCTGACGTGTACAACTTTGTTCTGAACAGATCTGGAAAAAGCTTGAAGTGCTAGAAATACTGCTCTGAGTTCCAACAGATTGATGTGGAGCAGATATTCCTGAGGGGTCCACAACCCCTGGGTGGTGAGGTCGCCCATGTGAGCCCCCACCCCAAGAGGGAGGCATCTGTAGTAAGGATTAAAGAGTGAGACTGAGTGACAAAGGAACCCTTGTCTCAGATTGTTCTGATCCTGCCACCACTGTAGGGCCTGGATCAGGGTTCGAGTTACTGGGATCAATTTGGTCAGAGGGTCCTTCCTTTGAGACCAGAAGGCTCTCAAATGGAACTGAATGTCCCTCATCTGAAATCTTGCTCCCTGCACTACTGCTGTAGAAGCAGCCATGTGCCCCAGGAGCTGTAGAAAATGCCTTGCTGGTCGAGACACCTGCAGGGTGAATGAGGAGGCCAGAGAGACCAGGGTCCTTGCCCTGTCCAGGGGGAAGGAAGGCTCTGGCCTTCTCTGCATCTAGCTCTGTGCCTATGAAGGTGAGGAGCTGGACAGGCTCTAGAACGGACTTTGGAAGATTTAGAAGGAAACCCAAAGAAGTGAGCAGTTGCTGAGTTATCTGTATGTGTAACTTGACTTGGTCTGGGGACTGGCCTACTATGAGTCAGTCATCCAGGTAAGGGAAGATGGCAATATCTTTTGCCTTCTTAGAGAAGCAACTACCACTGCCAGGCATTTTGTGAATACCCTTGGAGCAGAGGTGAGGCCAAAGGGCATTGCTTTGAACTGGTAATGGCCTGAGGGCAGCTCAAACCTGAGGTACGTTAGATGGGAGTGTCTGACGAGAATATGGAAGTAGGCATCCTTGAGGTCCAGGGACACTAGCCAGTCCCCTGGCCTTAGAGAGGGTAGAATAATTCCCAGAGTCACCATTTTGAATTTTGGTTTTAAAAGGTGCTTGTTTAAGTATCTGAGATCCAGGATGGGCCGCCATTCTCCTGTCTTTTTTGGGGTAAGGAAGTACCTGGAGTACAACCCTTGCCCTTGTGTAGGGTGGAACCCTTTCCACAGCTCTGAGAGCTAGAAGGGAAGAGACCTCTGCCTCTAAGGCAAGTGTCTCTGATGGATTTGCAAGTGGAAAGGATCTGGTTCTCATCTTTGGAAACTTTTTGAAGCCGAGAACCAGTCCCTGGCTTACTACTTCCAGGACCCATTTGTCTGATGTCAGAGACTCCCAGTCCTGGACAAAGTAAGCCAGCCTGCCCCCTACAGGTAGCGGAGAATCGGCCCTTGCAACCCCATCAGGGTGCCTGTTTGGCAGGGGCTTTGGGCTGAGGGGTGGAAGCAGGCCTGCTTGTACCCCGTCTGCCTCTCCCTCTAAAGAACCCCCTCTGGGCATAAGCAAAAGAGGAGGCCTGGGCTTGGTAAAAAGGCCTATGAAAAGGCCTGCCCCTGCCCCGGGAAGCTGCCTTTGAGGAGTGGCCTGCCTTTCCTTGGCCTGTGCACTCCTATAGGTGGTCCCATACTTATCCATTTTCTTCATGTAATTTCTGTTTGCTCCCCAAACAGGGAATTACCCACAACAGGAAAATCCATGGCCTTAGTCTGGGTATCCTGTGACAGGCTAGTACATCTGAGCAAGCCATTCTTCAAGTGCCACAGATGTAGCCATGACTCTAGATGACACATCATTGGAGTCTACTGCAGCATGGAATTGCACCTTGGATGCCTCAATACCATCAGCAGCCACCTGCTCCAGCTCCTTGGCAAGCTGGCCAGGGACCTGTTTTGCTAAAGCCATAACAGTGTCCCATCTGGATTTTTGATATCTAGCAGTATAGGCCATATAATTGGCCTGTCTGAGTCCCAAGGATGCTGCCATGTACTGTTTATTTGCCATGGCATCAATCCTCCTGGAGTCCTTGTCCGGGGGGGGTGTGAAGCCAAGGGAATGTTTGCCTTATCACAGGCTGCAGCATGCACTACCCCAACATGGCTGCATTGTTGTGTAAGGAACTCCGTGTCTGAGCCTGACAATGTATACCTCTTGTCCATTTCTTTATCCACAGGAGGTATAGTGTTAGGAGTCTTTAAAATCTTAAATGTCTGTTTCCCAAAAGAGTTGTGCAAGGGAATAGACAGCCTCCTAGACTCTGGGATATCCATCATTTCCACATAGTCAGGCTCCTCCTGGTCATCCACAGCTTCTTCCATAGGAAGCTGGAGGGTTTCAGCCACTTTTTTATAAAACATGAAATGGGAGGGGGACTCAAAGCCTAGGAGAAGACACTCCTGAAGGTCTGTCTGGGGAGATGTCTGGGTCAATGGGCACATCCAGACTTTCAAATCCACATTCACTTTCCTCATACTCCTCTTCCTCCTCCTCCGGTTCATAAAATTCTTCTAAATCATACTCTTGAACCGTGGAACCGCCAACCGAGAGACTCGTCTTGATGGTGCCGGTTCGGTCGGAACCGGGAAAGCGACTGAACAATTTTGATCGCTTGGCTATTTCTTCAGCGTGTTGAGAGGAAAGTTTGGCTCCACACCAGCTGATTTTTCTTTTCTAGTTCTTTAGTCGGAACAGACTCCTCAGAATCGCTCTCCTTTTGGTCAAGAAGTCTCACTCTGGTTAGAGGGCACCTTCTGCGTGAACCGAACTGGGTTGGCCATCCGTTCAGCTGACTTTGGCCTCCTTTCCCTGAGCCTACCAGCTCTCTTTTCTAGGGTAGCTGCAGGAAATTTTACAAATCTGGCAGTCTGCATTGAGGTGGTCAAACCCCAGACAATAAACACAGGTGGTGTGGGGGTCAGCCTTGGCAAAGACTTCCCACCACACTGCAGTGTTGAAACCCAGTGGGTCCGGGTTTTTCTTTTGGGTTTCTCAGACATAGTGCCAGTCTAACCAAACTTACCCTTTATGGCAATCCGCCAGGCAAGACCCTCTTATTGGTTCCTAACCATGTCATGGGTCGTAGAAAAAAACGTAATAAAATCCGGTTTTTTTTAGAACCGATAAGAATCAGTAACCACACTCTAAAAGTACAATTTAAGATTTTTTAAACAACTTGATCGGTTCAAACCGAACCGATGGACCGTTTACAAGTTCCACGCAGAATAGAATGAAATATAACCTATCTAGTACTCTCAAATACCACAGACAGAGACTGAACCGACAGGTTACGGTTTAAATTCGGTCGAAAACCGAGAAAAGCGGTACTTTGACAAACTGAACAGAGCAGAAGGAGAAATCTCTGGAGCGACTGTTCAGTGAGGCGGAGTAAAGAATCTGACAGTTTGAGTTTAAACAGCAACAGACAGAGTCTCAACCGAGCTCGAGCTCAGCGTTCCATGCCTGGCATGGAAAGTTAACTCTTTCATCTCCAGGGCAGTTCGAAGGTTGGGACTCACTGCTACTGTCAGAATATAGCAAGACTTCATGTTGTTTGAATGTATCCTGTCAGATACGAAGTTAATGCTGCTACAGTTAATCATATTCCTGTATTTTACAATAATTATCTTGCTTCTAGGAGAGTGCTAGTCATGAACCATGTATTAATTAGCTTTGCGATCCCTACTAGATATGTCACCTTATGTCCTTTGTCTTGTCCCTCTTTCCCTTCCTTATCTGTTCCCCCCCCCCATATTTCTTTCCTTACCCTCCCCACCTTGTTTCCCTAGGGTGTTAAGTACTGTACTGTAACACTGTACTGTCAATGAAATTTTAATCTGCTGTCTCCTCCACTCTGTATGTCTGTATTGCTGGAAAACAATAAAAAATGTTATCCAAAAAATAATGCTTTCCATGAAAGAAAGTGCAGCTTGCAGGTCGCGGCTGGTTTAAAGGGTAGCAGGGTGAGCTTCTCGAGAACGTAAAGCAAATCCCATGGTGGGACCGGGTCCCTCCTGGGAGGTCTGATGTAAAGAACCCCTCGAAGGAAGGTCTTGCACACGCTGAGCTGTACCGGAGTCCTCTCCCCATATGGTGCATGGTATGCCGAGACTGCACACATATGTACCTTGATGGCAGAGTAGCTTAAGCCCAGGTCCTAGAGGTGGAGAAGATAATCCAGTACATGCTTGACCGGACAATCCAGGGGATCTAGGGCACGAGTCGTTGCCCAGAGGCAAAAACGCTTCCACTTCATGGCATAAGTTGCCCAAGTGGAGGGTTTCCTCGCTGCTACCAGGACTTCTGCCACCCTGATTGACACCCCTAATCTTTCCTCAGTTAAGACTGCAGGAGCCAGGCATGTAGGTGAAGAGATTGCAGAGCAGGATGGATTAGTGTCCCCTGTTCTTAAGAGAGCAAGTGGGTGGAGAGTGGCAACTGCACGGGAGGTTCTGAGGTCAGTTGCTGTAGTAGCGGGTACCAAATTTGCCGGGCCAAAGAGGGGCCACCAGAATCATTCTGGCTTCCTCTGACTGCAGTTTAAACAGGATTCTCTGAATGAGAGGGAAGGGAGAAAAGACTTACAGAAACCTCCCTGTCCAGGAGAGGGACAATGCGTCTTGCCAGAAAATACCAGACCCTGGATCAAGCAAGCAGAAATTCGGCAGTTTGGTGTTGCACGGGGACGCAAAGAGGTCCAGTTCTGAATGTCCCCAATGACCGAAGAGGTCGTCTGTGACTTTCTGGAGCAATTCCCACTCATGGCTCAGAAAACAAGAGCGACTGAGACTGTCGTCGAGAACGTTCTGGCTTCCTGGAAGGTGCACAGCCGTGAGATCCAGAAGATGTCCCACTGCCCAGTCCCACACTCTCATGGCCTCCCTGCAAAGGGGGTATGACTGAGTGCACCCTTGACTGTCGATGTAGAAGACAACCGGAGTGTTGTCTGACTGCACCAAGAGAATACCTGGGAAGACTTGGTCTCAAAATGCCATCAGGGCGTACAGAATGGCTCTCATTTCCAGAACATTGATGTGTAGAGAGCGCTCTGTGGGCCCCCTGGTCCTGTGTTCCCCTAGGTGAGCCCCCCATCCTGACAATGAGGTGTCCGTCGTTAGAGTTTGAGATGGGGGCAGCCTCTGAAAGGACACCCCTCCCTCCAGATGTGGGAGGCACAGCCACCACTCCAGGGAGCGATGGACCACCGCTGAGACTTGGACTGGCTGATCCAAGTCATCCACCGCCTGGTCCCACTGAATCTTGAGATGCCACTGCAGAACCCTCATGTGTAATCTGGTGGCGGGGACCATAGCGATGGCTGCAGCCATGTGGCCCAGAAGCTGAAGGATGACCCTCGTCGGGATGGAGTCGGAACCGAGCTCGACCTCCGGCCTGAGGTTTAAGAAGAAGGCGTTTTGGGGCGGGACTCAGACCTGGCCCTATCCGTCTCCCTGTGGTGGCGTTTCCTTCCCATGACTTTTCTCTGGGTGGGGAGTCATTGGCGGTAGAGAAAGAGCTGCGCTCCGAAGTCCGCTGCATGGCTGCCACCTTCTGTTCCAGGAGAAAGGCTTTCAAGGCACTGGATCTCCTGGTCCTGGTCTTTTGGTTGAACTTTTGGCAATGCAGGCAGTTGACGGACCAGTGGTCGGGGCCTAGACAGATGAGGCAGGCCGCGTGGCCATCTTTCACTGGAATCGGTTTCCCGCACGCACACTTAGACTTGTGCCGCAGTGGAGAGGGCGGCGACATGCAAGGAGAAAAGAATCGTTATAGGACAAATTGAAAATTTAGAAATATTAGGAAAAGCGGCCAACTGCGTTGAAAGGCGTCCGTGGAGCAGAACTAAGCGGGTAGACAGCGGGAAAAGAACTGAGATGGTGCCGGGAGACCGCCCCCTTTATACAACGTCTGACATCGATCCCCCGCTACAGACTGCTAGCTGCAAGATTTTCCTTGGGGTCCTACCACCTGGTGGCATTAGTCCTAATGGTATTACCTGCTGCAAGAACTCTTCCTTGAAGTCAGATCTTCCTGTTAGTCCTCTAAACACCACGTTATCTCTGTGGAAGAAGTTGTAGTTCTATTCTATGCACAAGACCTGAAGCTCACTAATCCTTCTGGCCAATGTGATGGCCAACAGGAACAGTTTTCCAGATCACATATTTCAGGTGAGCTGATACCATAGGCTCAAATGGAGGTTCTATGAGGTTGGCACTACATACATTAAGATCCCAAGCTGGCACCGGTTCCCTGTGGGGTTGGTGCAGGTGAGCTAAACCCGTGAAAAAATTCTTGAAGATGGAGCTAGATGCTATGGAAACACCCTTACCAGCTGAAATATAAGCTAAAACTGAGGCCAAATGTACCTTCAGTGTAGTGGGCTGCAAACCAATGAATGCAAATGGGTTAGACAGTCCAGCAAGACTGGTACACTACCTGTGATGGGACTACATCCTTAGTTGAACACCATATAGAGAACCTTTTCCACTTGGAAGCATAAGTCTTCTTAGTCGAAGGCTCCCTAGAACCCCTCAGGACATTCAGGACACTCCCGAAGAGTTGCAGGCCTGCATACTCTAAGTCTTCAAGAGCCATGCCTTGAGCCTGCGGGACCTGAGTTTTGGGTACAGGATCCTCCCCTGGGACGTGGTCAGCAGGTTGTGCCTCCTTGGCAGGTGTATCGGAGGAGCCACAGACATGGAGAGCAGCAGAGAGTACCATGGCTGCTTGGTCCAGTCTGGAGCTATCAAAATCATTGATGCTGATTGGAATCTGAGCTTGATTAGGACCCTGAGCAACAGGAGAAATGGAGGGAATGAATACAGCTTTTTCCCTGACCAGTCTAACACCAGGGCATCCAGAGGGACTGTGTCCCTCGTTGGTGGTCTGCAACCAAACACTGGCAGCTGGTGCTTGTTGGGGGACGCAAAGAGATCCATCTCTGGGGTGTCCCATCTCCTGAACACCACTTCCAGAACCTGCCTGTTGATAAGACCATTCGTGATGATCCTGGTTGATTCAACTCGGGGCATCTGCCAGGGTGTTGTCCTTGCCTGGCAGATGAATGGCTACAGGTGAGGCCTGAAGTGAGTAAACCAGACTCCACACCTTCACTGCCTCTGTGCAAAATGAACTGGACCTTATTCCTCCCTGCTTGTTTATGTAGTATAGTGGTAGTATTGTCTGTCCTGACTTGTACCACCTTGCCCTGAATCATGGATGCGAAGGCCTGCAGGGCTAGAAACACTGCTTTGAGAGTGACTCTGCATTTGACCAAGTGCCATGTATGGTGTGAGCCCCCAGATGAGCTCCTCAACCTACGAGGGAGGCATCTGTTGTGAGGATTACTGATGGAGCTTCTTGCTGGAAAGGGACTACCTCCCTGAGGTTTCTCCTTACCTGCTACCACTGAATGGCTTGCAGCAATGTCTTAGTTACTGGAAGAAAAAATTACTTACCATAGTAATATTGTTTCTTCTAATGGAGTCTTGCTGTATTCTGACAAATGCAGTATGACCGTCCAGTTCAGCTGCCCTGGAGAACAAAGAGTTACACACTATGCAAATGCATAGGACGTTGAGCTCGAGCTCGGTTTTCAAACCACCATTCTCTGTACATTCTAGTAATTGATCAGATTCTTATGAAGGTAGTAATAGTAAAATCTAGAAAAACTCCTAACCAGACCTAAGCACCACCAGGGGAAAACACAAACAGTAACCTAGGCATGGAGAAGACTCAAGTCATATATGCCCAGGAAAAAACACCCTACCCACTGGTGGGTGAAGAAATTTACTGAAGATGCAAAAGACCACCTTTTGCCCCCAGGTTCTGGAGGGAAACAAGACTCCATTAGAAGAAACAATATTGCTATGGAAGTAATTTTTTCTTCAAACAACATGAAGTCTTGCTGTATTCGGACAAATGCAGACTACCAAGCAGTGCCCCCTGGAGGTGGGCAAAGAACCTACTTGGGAAATAGGCTCTGCAACACTGCTGTGCCAAACCTGGCATCACTCCTGGCCTGGGTGTACAGGCAGTAGCGCTTAGTGAATGTGTGAACAGTTTTCCAAGTGGCTGATTTACAGATATCCAGCAAGGGGATAGCTCTGGCTGCTGCTACTGAGGCAGCAGTACCCCTAGTGGAATGGGCCCTCAGACCCGAAGGGGGATCCATCCCTAGTTTGCCATAGCAGAACTGAATGCAAGCCACAATCTATCTGGCCATGGTCCTTTTTGTGGCTGGCCTGCCCTTACCTACCTCCCCATAGGTAAGGAACGGTTGGGAACAGTCCTGTCTATGTTCCTTAGTCCTGTCCATGTAATAACTAATGGCTCTTTTTACTTCCAGACTGTACAGCCTGCGTTCACCTGAGCTTGAATGGTCTGTGAAGAACACAGGCAGTGTGATAGACTGACTGAGATGAAAGTCAGAAATCACCTTGGGAAGAAACTTTCTATTGTTCCGGAGAACAATTTTGTCCCTGTGAGGGGCAATGTAGTTGGACTCCACTGACAAGGCTTGAAGCTCACTGATCCTCCTGGCAGAAGTGATAGCCACTAGAAATACAGTCTTCCAGGTCAGAAACTTGAGTTCTGCTGAAGACATGGATTCAAAGTGGGGTTGCATAAGCTGACCTATGCATACACTGAGATCCCAAGCCAGAGTGGGCTCTGTGAGGGGGATGGAGTTGTAACAGCCCCTTAAAGAATTTCTTGCAGATGGGATCTGCAGTTAGGGAAGGGCATTTCCCTGATGACAGGTAGGCAGAAACAGCTGCCAAATGCACCACTGAGGAAGAAGGCTGCAGGTGTAGTGACTTTAGGTATACCAGATAATCCAGCAGCACTGGGAGACCAGCCTGCTGCAGATCTAGACCCTGTTGGGAACACCACATGGAGAATCTTTTCCACTTAGAGGAATAAGTTTTTCTGGCAGAAGGCTTTCTGGACACCCTTAGTATGTACAGAACACTTTCCAAGAGATGCAGACCTGCATACTCTATGTCTTCAAGAGCCAGGCCCTGAAGCGGAGGGACTGGAGGCTGGGGTAGAGGATCCTCCCCTGAGAGGATGTCAGCAGGTTGTGCCTCCTGCGGAGGCAAATTGGGCTGGCCACTGACAGAAACAGCAGCATTGGATACCATGGCTGTCTGGCCCAGTCTAGGGCAATGAAGATCATGGTAGCAGCCTGAGACCTCAGCTTGACTAGGAGCCTGAGAATCAGGGAGAAGGGAGGAAAAGCATACAGGAACCTGTTTGACCAGTCCAGAAGCACAGTCTCCAGTGGCACTGCGACCCAAACTGGGGGTCTGCAACAATACAGAGGCAACTGGTGATTGCCTGGGGCTGCAAAAAGATCCATCTCTGGACGAACCCCCCACCTCCTGAGTAATGACAGAAGGACTTGTCTGTTCAGGACCCACTCGTGATGGCCCTGGCTGATCCTGCTGAGAGCATCTGCTAGGACATTATCCTTCCCTGGTAAGTGGACTGCTGACAGTAAGATGTCCAAAGAGTAGGCCACGCCCCAAATTCTCATGGACCTTGTTCCCCGTTTGTTAATGTAATACATGGTAGTGGTGTTGTCTGTCCTGACTTACACCACCTTTCCCTGCAACAATCTGGCAAATGCCTGGATTACTAGGAACACTGCCCTGAGTTCTAGAAGGTTGTTGTGCAACAGAGACTCCTGAGGAAGCCAAGTCCCATGAGCTGTGTACTCTCCCAGGTGAGCACCCCAGCCGAGCAGGGAAGCATCTGCTGTCAGCACCACAGAGGGAACCTGGTGAAAAAAGGGGACTCCCGCTCTGAGACTGTCCATATCCTGCCACCACTGGAGAGCTTGCAGAAGGGTGGAAGATACTGGGATCAGTTTGGACAGAGAATCCTTCCTCTGGGACCAAAAGTACCTGAAATGGAACTGAATGTACCTCATCTGAAACCTAACTCCTGGGACCATAGCTGTGGTAGAGGCCATGTGTCCCAGGAGTTGCAGGAAATACCTTGCTGGTTGAGGAACTCAAAGGTGGAAGGACCCTGCCAGCTGAATGAGGGCCTCTGCCCTTCCTGGAGGCAAAAAGGCCTTTGCCTGGAAGGTGTCCAGCTCTGCCCCAATGAAGTCTAGAACCTGGACAGGTGTCAAGACTGACTTCTTGAAATTCACTAAGAATCCTAGAGACTGGAGCATTAACTGTGTGAGCTCCAAAGACTCCTTTACTTGTTGGGAGGACTGGCCTACCAATAGCCAATTGTCCAGGTAAGGATAAACAGAGACCCCTTGCTTTCTTAGGAATGCCACTACCACTGCTAGGCACTTTGTGAACACCCTTGGAGCAGAGGTCACCCCGAAGGGCATGGCCCTGAACTGGTAGTGGCCTGAAGGTAGTTGAAATTGGAGGTATTTTCTGTGGGACTGCCTGATGGGTATGTGAAAGTAGACATCCTTTCGGTCTAGGGATGTCAGCCAGTCCCCCCTGTCTGAGAGTAGGTAGGATTGTGGCCAAAGTAGTCATTCTGAACTTTGGCTTTGAGAGATGCCTGTTCAGGTATCCGAGATCTAGGATGGGCCACCACTCCCCAATTTTCTTTAAGGCGAGGAAGTACCTGGAGTACAACCCCTTTCCCCTGTGCTAAGGTGGGGCAGGCTCCACTGCTTTTGAGAGAAGGGTGGAAACCTCTGACTCCAACAAAGCTGTTTCCGAAGGATTGGCAGGTTTGAAGGGTCCTGCTCTCAATTTTGGGAAAAACTTGAAGTTGAGAACAAGACCCTGACCGACTATCTCCAGGACCCATTTGTCTGATGTGATGGACTGCCAGGCCTGGAGATAGCAAGCAAGCCTGCCTCCTACAGTTGTAGGGGAGGAGGCCTGAGCAGGCTTCTCAGGGTGTCTGCTTGGCAGGAGTAGAGGACTGTGGGGTGGAAGCAGCTCAGCCAGCACCTCTCCTGCCCCTTCTTCTGAAGAACCCCCTGGGTTGTTGGAAAGAAGGGAAAGTCTGGGCCTGATGGAAGGGCCTGGGGTAAGGGCTACCCTTGCCCCCTCTGGCCTTTTGCCTCCGAGGGGTGGCAGACTTCTCCTTTGCAGAGACACTTTTGTATGCCACTCTGTATTTGTTCATTTTCTTCATATATGCTTCCGTCTGTTCCCCAAACAGAGAGTTCTGTGTGAGGGGAAAGTCCGCAGCAGCATTATTTTGGGTATACTGAGAGAGGTTGGTACATCTCAGCCAGGAAAACCATCTCAGGGAAATGGCAGATCCCATAGCCCGAGAAGCTGCATCATTGGTGTCCGGAGCCATATGAAACTGGGACTTGGATGCCTGAATTCCCTTGATGGCCATCTCCTGAAGGTTAGCTGCTAGTTCAGGAGAGGCTTTCTGAGCCAGCTGTTGGACTGATTCCCACAGGGACTTTTGGTATCTAGAGGCACAGGCCATGTAAGAGGCCTGCCTGATACCAAGGGAGGAGGTTAAGTAAGTTTTCTTGGCCAGAGAGTCAATATTCCTGGAGTCCTTATCAGGAGGATGGGAAGCCAGGGGAATGCCAGCCTTTTCACAGACTGCAGTCTGAACAACCCCACATGGCTGCAATGACTGGACAGAAACTCAGTACCATTGCCAGCCAGGATATACTTTATGTCCATCCTTTTATCCAGAGAAGGAACAGAAAAGGGGGTCTGAAGAAGCTTTAGAGTCTGTCTCTTCAGGGATTTATGAATGGGAATGGAAAGTCCCTTGGAAGCAGGGAGATCCATCATCTCCCTGTAGTCTTCCTCCTCCTGTCTGGCCTCCTGGACTGACAGCTACAGGGTCTCTGCCACCTGCCTCATAAAAGAGAAATGGGAGGAAGTCTCAGAAAAGACTCGAGGAGGGGATTCGTACTGTATATGATCAGGGGCGACCTCAGGCTCAATGGATCCCCCTTCACCTTCATCATCATATTCGTATTCAGACTCACAGTACTCCTCAGGGTCTAAGGGACCAGAAGGAGTGGAACTGGCAGGCACCTGAACTGGTGGCTGCCCAACTGGTCACTGAGTCAGTTCACCAAAACCAGACTGCAGAAACTGCACGATGCGAATAGCCTTCGCGATTTCTTCAACAGTTGGAACCGCAACCGTTTGCTTGCGTGGTTCCGAACTGGACTTTTTAGACGGCACGGAATCTGAGGTCGACTCCAACCGTCTCTTACTCGATGAAGGCTCACCTTGGTCAGCAGGGTCAGGAACTGAATCGGCTGAACCGGACCCAATGTCCTGAGAAAACTTCTCCATTCTCTTACCCAGCCTTCTATCAAGGGAAGAATGGGGAAAGTTATTGCAAATTTCACAGTCTGCTTGTAAGTGGTCGAAACCCAAGTAGTACAGACAGACCAAGTGCGGGTCGGCTTTGGAAAATTGCTCACCGCACTCAGTGCAACGCTGAAACCCAGTGGGATAGTTTTTTCTCTTGGGTTTCTGTGACATAACCCTTCAAATTTGAAGCTTAACCCAACGGCTTAGTTAGGCTGGTTAAGCAATGCCCAAACTGAAATTTTATCCGCAACGGCTTAGTCAGGCCCGGATAAAAGATTACAATTTTCACAAATATTAACCCCTGGTGGCTTAGTTAGGCCTGGTAAGAAGAGAAGACGAAGTCCTGGCAATCAATGGTTCAGCGCTGGAAACAAAAAACGAGAAAACTGTTTCAGTCAGAACTTCGCACCGGTACCCAAAACTAAAAAAAAAAAAAATACTAAATTACCTGACTCTATGGAAGAAATAAAGATTCTGTCTCCTCACGGTCCACGTAACCGATTGGAAACCGAAAAACTTACCCAACCGAGAAAACTACGCTATACCGAGGCTTGAAATAACCACCAAAAATAATAAACGGATGGTTGAACAACTGACTAATTTAAACTTCAACTAAAGCAGAAGAGGAGCAATCTCCGAGGCGTCTTCACTGGTGAGCGGAGTAAAGAATCTGATCAGTTACTAGAATGTAACAAGGATGGTGGTTTGAAAACCAAGCTCGAGCTCAACGTTCTATGCATTTGCATAGAGTTTAACCCTTTGTTCTCCGGAGCAGCTGAACTGGACGGTCATACTGCATTTGTCAGAATACAGCAAGACTTCATGTTGTTTGAACCAGTTTTGACAGCAAGTCTCTTCTTTGGCACCAAAGTGCCCAGAGATTGAACTGTATGTCCCTCATTTGGAACCTAGCTCCTAGGACTGTACCTGTTTCCGCAGCCATATGACCCAGGAGTTGCAGGAATTGCCTTGCTGGTTTTGACCTGTTTAGCTTGAAAGACCCAGAAATCTGGAGGATGTTGCTTACCCTGTCTTGAGGCAGGTAAGTCCTTCCCTTCAGCGTGTCCAGTTCTGCCCCTATGAAAAGCAGTATCTGAACTGGTTGCAGGATGGATTTCTTGAGGTTTACCAGGAACCCTAGGGACTCCAGGAGGTCCTGGGTTGTCCTTAGGGAGTCTGTCACCTGTTGTGGTGATTTTTCCACCATTAGCCAATCATTCAGGTAGGAGAACACAGTAACCCCGTCGTGTTAGGTGTGCCACCACCACTGCCGTGCACTTTGTGAAAGCCCTTGGAGCTGAGGTGAGGCTGAAAGGCAGTGCTGATAAATTGTAGTTACATAAGAACTTACTGTAACAGTAGATCTTCGAGAGAGGTTCCTGCAGTAGGTCTTCACATATAGGACTGCGCCCCCTGGTGTCAGGTTCCAACGGCAAACTTGTAGCTAGCAATCATCAGCGGGGAACACCCCCGATGTCAGGTGACGCGACGTCAGACTGACTATAAAAGGGGCGGTCCCGTGCCCGCCCTCCAGTTCTTTTCCTCCGGAGACCAAAAGAAAGGTAAGTAGAAAGGAAGGAGCGAAAACTCCTAGGACCGTGCTTCCTCTCTAGACCCAAGGGCTAGGCAGGACGAAAAATCAAGGAAACATTCCAGGAGTAGGGGGAAGGTGGGTGGGAAACTAGACCTACTGCAGGAACCTCTCTCCAAGATCTACTGTTACGGTAAGTTCTTATGTAACTGCAATATCTTACTTCGAGAGGGTTCCTGCAGTAGGTCTTCACATATAGGACTGAATACCTAGCAGTCCAAAAAGAAAATTCTGAGATATGTCCGGGAGGAGGAGAGATCACCAAGTTGTGAGTTATGACAGAAGATCTTGCAGAACTGCAAGGCTGAAACCAGTCCTGCTCCTAGAGGCAATGTCCAGACTGTAGTGTTTCGTGAAGGTGTGGACAGACGACCACGTGGCTGCTGCGCAGATCTCTGCTGTGGACATATTCCAGATAAAGGCGGTAGAGGTAGCAACACTCCTAGTGGAGTGACCCTTAACCGCCACCGGAAGGGATTTCCCATGCTTTTGGTAAGTGAAATGGATGCAGTTAGCTAACCACCTGGAGAAGGTCTGTTTGGAAATGGCCTTGCCCTGGCACTGGGGAGCAAAGGCCACGAAAAGCTGGATTGGTCTTACGGACCTCTTTAGTCTGGTTTGTGTAATACCTCAGGAACGTGTGCACATCTAAAGTGTGCAAAACATATTTCCCCTGTTAGAATGCTGGGGATAATAGACTGGTAGTTCGACACTCAGGTTGAGAGTGGTTTCTGAAACTACCTTGGGAAGGAAGGGTTAGTCCGAAGGACGACTCTGTCCCTATGGAAAATCAAATAGGGTTCCTTACAGACGAACACCTGAAGCTCTGAAACCCTTCTGGCGGAAGTGACTGCAACTAAAAACAAAGTCTTCCAAGAAAGGAAGCGCATGTCACAGCTAGAAGCTGGTTCAAAGGGAGGCAGGGTCAACTTTTCTAACATATAATTAAGATCCTGGGGGGGGAGGGGGACAGGGATTCCAGACCGGAGGTTTCAAGTGGAGGATGCCTTTCAGAAAGGTTTTGGCGACCTCCAATTGAGCCAAAGTTTTGCCCTCCACCAGGAGGTGGTAGTCGGACACCGCAGAGAGATGGACCTTGATGGAGAAATAGCTAAGGCCCGTCTCCGAAAGATGTGCGAGGTACTCTAACACCTGTGCTGCTGAAAACGAAAAGGGGTCCAAGCTCCTGGCTAGGGCCCAAATCGAAAATCTTTTCCACTTCATGGCGTAGGTGGATCTAGTAGAAGGTTTTCTTGCTTCCACCAAAATATAAGCAATCTGGGAGGAAACACCATAGTGTGAGGCCGATATGTCCACAGGTGCCACGCATGAAGGTGGAGAGATTGAAGGCTCGGATGCACGAGGGTGCCCTGCTCCTGAGTCAGAAGGTCATGGGATAGCGGTAGGAGAACCGGAGGTTCTAGTGCCAGTTACTGCAAGAAAGGAAACCAAATCTGGCGGGGCCAGAGAGGAGCGATCAGAATCAAATGTGCCCCTTCCTCCTGAAGTTTCACCAGAACCTTCTGAATGAGAGGAAAGGGAGAAAAACTGTAAAGAAATCTCCCTGTCCAAGAGAGACAGTGCGTCTCACCAAAAAGCACCATGCCCGGAAACGAGCAAGCAAAAGTTGGGTAGTTTTGCGTTTCGATGGGGAGGCGAACAGATCTATATCTGGTTGACCCCATCGAAGAAAGAGATCTTCGACCACCTCTGACTTTAACTTCCACTCGTGAGCCCTGGCCACTGATCGACTGAGACTGTCCACCAGGACGTTGCTTATGTCTGGAATGTGGACTGCTGTCAAGAAAAGGCTGTGCTGAATCGCCCAGTACCATACCCTCACTGCCTTTCTGCAGAGTGGGTACGAGTGAGTTCCTCCCTGTTTGTTGATGTACCAGACTGTGGACATGTTGTCCGTCTGGATAAGAAGTGATCCCGGTAGAAGAAGGGACTGGAATGCCTGGAGAGCATACAGGACGGCTCTTGTCTCCAGGACGTTCCTGTGGAGCAGAAGCTCCTGGTCGGACCAAGACCCTTGTGTCTTGTGATCCCCCAGATGGGCTCCCCAGCCCAAGTTTGAGGCGTCCATGGTGAGGATCTGGGTAGGGATAAGGGAATGAAAGGGAACTCCCCCTAGAAGGTTGGGAAGATCTTGCCACCAGTGAAGATCTTTCTGTAGGCTGTTGAAGACCATGACCCTCTGGTTCATGTCGTCCGTCCTCTGATCCCACTGGACTCGAAGAGACCACTGGGTGACCCTCATATGAAGTCTGGCCAGGGGAACTGTTGAAATGGCCGCTGCCATCAGTCCCAAAAGACGGAGCACAGCATGTGCTGGGATCCATCAAGCCTGGGTCATGAGAGTGGCTTGAGAAACCAAGGTTTCGGCTCGATCCAATGGCAGAAAAGCCTTGCTCTGAACTGTATCTAGTACTGCTCCAATGAATTGGAGTCGTTGGGATGGTACTAGCTGGGACTTGTACAGATTGACTGTGATACCCAGAAGAGCAATCAAGTTCAGAGTGAAAGCAAGACACTCTTTCAGGCTGATCGGAGAGGGTGCTGCGAGGAACCAGTCGTTCAAGTACGGGAACACGTTAATGCCCTGGTGGCAGAGAAAAGCCGCAACCACCGCCAAGCACTTGGTGAACACATGGGGGGACGAGGAAAGGCCAAAGGGGAGTGCTCGGAATTGAAAACAGTTGTTCTGAAAGGAGAAACGGAAGAAGCTGCGGTGGGCCGGGAGGATATGGATATGCAGGTAAGCATCCTGCATGTCCAGGGAGCACAGCCAAGAATTTGTTTGGAGCAGGGAGAGAAGTCCTTGAAGGGTCAGCATGCGAAACCTCTGGTATTCGAGGGAGAGGTTGAGCATGCTGAGATCCAGGACTGGTCTCAGATCTCTCGTCTTCTTTGGAACTAGGAAGAAGTGGGAATAAAATCCCCTTCCTAGTTGGTTTTGAGGGATGGGTTCTATGGACACTTTTAGCAGGAGGGCCTGAATCTCCTGAAAGACTATGGGAATCTGATCCCTTGGATACAATGACTGTCCCGGGGGATGAGGGGCAGGGATCTCTGTGAACTCTATGGAGTGACCTCTCTGGATGAGTTGCAACACCCATTGATTTGCGGTGACGGACCTCCACCCCGCCAGGTGGAGGCTGAAACTCCCTCCTACCGGTTCCTCCTTGTTGGTTGCAGGTAGCAGGAGGAGGGGAAAGGGAGTCAGGATGCCGAGGGGAAGGGAGCTTTTGGCCCGGAGGCCAGCTTTGGGAATTTGGCCTGGTGGGGTTTGGGCTCCCGAACCAGGGGCACGTTGCTTGCCCTGACATTTACCCTGGTTTTTATTCCAACATCTTTGGTGACGAAAAGGCTGCTTCTTCTGCCCAGTCAGGTACATGGAATGTATGTCCCGAAGGGAGCGTCCGCTCTCCTGCAGCCCAGTAATGATATCCTTGGCGTCGCCGCCAAAAAGGACAGAACCCCTAAAAGGGGCGTCCAATATGGATGCCTGGACGTCTTGTGCCAAACCTGCAATCCTGAGCCAAGAAAGGTGATGGATGCAGATCCCCGTGGCTGCCACCCTAACCACCGAGTCCACAGAGTCATACGTTGCTCGTAAAGCATGACGACAGGAAGACTTGCCCATTTGGACTTTGTCCAGCAACTTGTTACGGAGTGTCTCATCCAGAACCTCCTGAAGGTCCCTCTCCAGCTCAGAGAGGGAGGCCTTCTGGAAGGCCAATGTGTGTGAAACATAGTTCAGGGACCGGATGGCGCAGGAGGAAGAGGAATAAACCTTCCAGCCAAACTGATCCAATTGTCTCGAGTCCTTGTCGGGGGGCGAGGAACTCAAATGTTTTGGCTGTGCCGACCTGTCATGAGTGGCAGTGATGACTACTGAGTCAGCCTTTGGATGAGTAGTAAGGTGTTGGATCCCTTCCAGGGGATAGTAGGTGCGATCGACCTTTCTGGAAACAGCAGGGATAGATGACAGCTGCTGCCAGATGGTAGTGAACAGATCCTCATCAGGACCCATCCAGGGGGAGATGGGTAGGGAATCTGTAGTGGTCAGATCCAAGTGTTCCGCCAGTCTCTTATGCTGGGGATCTACTTCTTTGGAAAGCTAGCCTCCTGCTGCCTGAATAGTTCGCAGAAGGTCCCAGAAGGAGGGATATTCTGGAGGGGAATTTGGAGACTCCTTGGGTGGAACCTCAACAGGGGACCAAGGGTCCGAAGGGTCGGAGTCAATGTCTGAGTCGGAAGGCTCTGAACCACTGGGAATGGAAGGGTCCACCCCAGAGGAGCCCACTGGTAGAGCACCCGCTGCTCGTCCGGAGGGTATCGGTAGGGGAGGGGCCCTGAGTAGTGGGATATCGCCCACCAACAGTTGTAACTCCGTGACGAGCTGGGTCCTGGCATCCTGCCACCATGAAGGGAACGTCTCACGATCTGGTGGTGGAGGAGGAGGCTAGTAGCCCGGGTAGCCTGGATACTGCAGGTATTGCCAGGAGGAGTACTGGAATCCTGGTAATCCTGGGAGGTAGCCATGGGGAGGTACCCAGGGTATCCCGGAGTTGGAGGCACATGGCCTGGCATCAGGGAATGAGGTGCTGACGGCGGGCCGCCCGGTGGTGGAACACGGGGTTCTGGCCCCAGAAGACCACCTGGAGGGTCAACTGGACCTACCGGGGAGATGCCTGAGGGCCACTAGGTGGCGTGGGATCCGGGAGGGCCCCCGATGGTCCTGAGGCAGGGGGGCTCCATCGAAGGATCCTTAGCAGGTGACTGACTCCTGTCCGGAGGCGGTGAGAGACCAGGTGATGGGGGTAATTCCGGAAGGGACCCCAACAAAAGGTCTAAGAACGATCCTGATGGCAAGGACAAAGCAGGATCAGGTGGCGAATCCTTGGGTTGAAGGACCTGAAGGGATGAAGAGTCTCCCAGCAGCACACTCGAGCCAGCGTCGGGGGCCTCATGGGAGCACGAAGGGTGAGAGGAAGGGTCCGGTCATGCAATGGAAGAACCGCCATCCGATTTATCAGACCTGACTGGGCTAGTGGTAGCTGAGAGACTGCTGCTAGGCTTAATGGTCGAGGCCGCACACCCGTCTACCGGGTCGATGGGTGACTTATCGGCCGTGTTAGGAGACACAATGGAAACCTTGATAGAGGCTACCCCAGGCTGCCCGGCCCAAAGAGGCGGACGGGTACCAGAAGGAGTACTCGATTTTTGGAGCAGGCCTCCACGTGGCGATGGACTCCTGTCCGGCTTTTCCTTCATTTTTCTCGCGGCCGGCGATGAGGACCTTTCCCTCAACTCCTGGAGCTCTTTTTCCATTGATGCCAGCTGTCAGGTAAGGAGGTGGGCCTCAAGGGTCTGCTTGTGCCTGGTCCAAGTGGCTTGATTGAAGGCCTGACAGATACCACACTCGTCCGAATTGTGCTTGGGGCCTAGACACAACAGGCAGTGGGAACAGTCGTCCCTGTGGGGGATTTGAACTCTGTACTTACAGCACTTCTTTTCTGGGTGAGTCGACATACAATTGGTCGAATCTGTTGGACAAAAATGTATGGATGAAGAAAAAACTTTGATTAACATGCGGGCGTTACATCGCTATTCTTACTCACGAGCCGAACAAACTGATGGGATGGTGGGAAAGAACTGGAGGGCGGGCGCGGGACCACCCCTTTTATTGTCAGTCTGGCGTTGTGTCACCTGATGTCAGGGGGCGGTCCCCGCTGATGACTGCTAGCTACAAGTTTGCCGTTGGAACCTGATGCCGGGGAGGCGCAGTCCTATATATGAAGACCTACTGCAGGAACCCTCTCGAAGTAAGATCTGGTAATGACCTGATGAGAGTCTGAACCTGAAGTATTTTCTGTGAGACTCCCCTTATGGGGATGTGGAAGTATGCATCTTTTAAATCCAGTGATGCCAATCAGTCTCCTTTCTGGAGGGTTGGCAAAATCATGGCAAAAGTTACCATTTTGAATTTTGGTTTTGCCAAATGTCTGTTCAGTAACCTTAGGTCGAGAACAGGCCGCCACTCCCCATTTTTCTTTAAGATTAGGAAGTACTTTGAGTAAAATCCTTTTCCCCTTTGCTGTGAAGGAACCGGTTCTACCACCCTTGAAAGTAGCAAGTTTGTCACTTCCTCCTCTAACTGCTTCTCTTCTGAGTCTGAAGTTGGTTTGAAGGCTCTTATTCTTAAAGTGGGCAAGATCTGAAGCTGAGAGACAACCCTGACTCACTACTTCCAGGACCCACTGTCTGTGGTAATGTTTTTCCAAGCCTGAAAGAAGTGAACCAGTCTGCCCCTACTGGTACAGGGGAGGCCACTTTGGGAATCAAGTCAGGGATTCTGTTTAGGCTGGGGTTGGGCTTGGCCTGTATGATTACCCCTCCTGCCTCTACCTCTGAAGTACCCATCTGCTGGGGGTACTGCTGTCCAGCTTGTGCCTGGTAGAAAGATCTGCCACAGGTAGACCTATGTCTGCCTCCCCTTCCATAGTGTCTTTACAACATAGAAGGCTTTTCCTTAGCTGTGTTGCTCTTATAGGTGGCCTTGTACTCATCTACATTTTTCATCTAGGCCTCTGTCTTGTCCCCAAACAGAGAATTATTCTTGCAGGGGAAATCCATGGCTTTCATCTGTGTGTCCTGAGACAGGTCAGTGGCCCAAAGGCAAGCATATCTCCGGAGAGCAACTGTGAGAGCCATCCATCTGGCAGCAGTGACATTAGCATCTACTGACATCTGAAACTGGTATTTAGATGCCTCTAAGTCACAATCCTGCAGTCTCTGCCAGGTCAGCTGCCAGGCCACGGGGAGCCTTACCTGCCATGGCCATAACTGACTACCACAGTGACTTCTGGTACTGGGCATCATAGGCCATACAGTTGGCCTGCTTGATTAAAAGGGAAGCTGACAGATAGCTTTCTTGGCCATGCTGTCAATCCTCCTTGAGTCTTTTTCCGAAGGGTGGGATGCCAAGGGCACCTTTGCCCTGTCGCAGGTCGCAGTCTGTACCACATCCACATGATCAAGGTGAGAGCTGGTACTTTGCCCTTCTGTCCAAGGGTGGCACAGAATTAGGGGTCTGAATTATTCTTACAAATATGCCTCTTCAAGAACTTGTTTATTGGAAGCAACAGTCTTTTTGTTGGGATTAAGCCCATCAAGTCAAGGAATTCCACTTCCTCTTTATCCCCACCACTTTACTAGTAGTAATGTCCAAGGCATCCACCATCTTTTTAACAAAAGTAAAGTGGGATGAAAAATCATTGGGTAACCTAGGTGGGAATTCAAAATCTTGGTCAGGGGAGACCTCAGGTTTGATAGGTTTCCCCTCATTTTCATCGTATTCTTCAAAATCCTCAAACTCTCAGGTCTCTTGACCCGATGATACCACTGGAGCCACCGGTTGGGGAACTGCCAGTTGAACCGGAGGGTTAAATGGCTCCTGCGGAACCGGTATCAATGTCTGCAAGGCCTGTATGACTTTCAGTACCTGAGCAAGAGCCTCTGGTGTAGGCATTTCAGTACTGTCACTAGACGTCCCCTTAGGCTTTCCAGCAGGGGGTTCTAAATGCTTAATTTTCATTAACTTTTTTGCCAGTCCCAGTTTATCCACTAGTTCACCGGTTCGTTTCGTTTTAGTAGGCTCCCCTTTACTCAGGGCGTCTGACTCAGTTTGAACAGTTTCACCTGTATGTTTCTGGAATAGGCTGGTGAGAATCATTACCTCCAGATTCATCCAACTGAGCTATTTTCTTTTTAAACCTTTCTTGCCTCTTTTCTACAGTTCTGGCTGGAAAACTCTTGCAAATTTCGCAATTAGCTGTAAAGTGGCTTTCCCTAAGACAGATAAAAGTACAGTTACGTAAAAACTTACCTTAACAGTAGATCTTCGAGAGATGCTCTTGCGGTAGGTACTACCATTAGGACTAGAGCTGTCGAGCACTAGGACCACACGGAAACTTTAGCTTGCAGTGTCTGGCGAAGGACCACCCACCAGGCATCCCATCGACAGTGTCAGCGTGACACTATATAGTGGGCGGTCCCCACACCCACCCTCCAGTTCTCCCGCCAGAGATCTAAGAAGGTGCGACAGGAGAAATGAGTGGACTCCTGGAGCCAAAAGAAAGGCTAGAAAGAAGTAGCCACAGAAGCAGGGGGAACATACCTATTGCAAGAGCCTATCTCAAAGATCTACTGTTATAGTAAGTTCTTACAAAACTGTACAATCTTACTTCAAGAGAGCTCTTGCAGTACGCACTGACCATTTGGACTGAGTCCCAAGCAGTGAAATTCAGACAAAGGTTGATCACGGGAGGCAGGAAAGGTCTGCAGAAGGTACCAGGTTAAGACAGGAGGCCCTGAAGGACAGCTAGTCCAAAGCTTGCCCTGCACCTAGAGGCAATGTCCAGACTGTAGTGTTTGGTAAAGGTGTGGACAGAGCTCCAAGTGGCTGCCACACAAATGTCCATGGCAGAAGCATTCCTGAAACAAGCAGAAGATGCAGCCATGCCTCAGGTTGAATGCCCCTCGACTTCCCCGGAAGTGGCTTGTTGTACTTCTGATACCAAAACAAAATGTAGTTTAGTAACCATTTGGGTAAGCATCATTTGGAAATTGCCACGCCCTCTCTTTTGGGCACAAAGGAAACAAAAAGCAGATCTGTTTTACAGACTGACTTCAGCCGGTTAGTGTAACAACACAAGGTTCTATGCACACAGAGTGTGTGCAGAATGGCCTCCCCTTGATTGGAATGGTCAGGGTAACAACACTGGCAGGTGTATGGTCAGATTCAAGGTAAACTCATCGTAGGATTTGTACGCAGAGCCACTTGGTTGCTGTGGAAAATCAAATAAGGCCCCTTACACATCATGACCTGAAGCTCGGAAATCCTTTGAGCAGAAATAATAACAACTAAAAAGAGCATTTTCCAGGAAAGATAGCGGAGGTCGCAACTGACGGCCAGCTCAAAGGGAGGCAAGGTGAGTTTCTCAAGGATGAAGTTCATATCCCATGGAGGAACAGGGTTCCTGATGGAGAAGAAAAAATTAATCACCATAGTAATGCTGTTTCTTCTAATGGAGTCTTGCTGTATTCTGACTATATGCAGTTAGCCCCAGCACTTGAACTGCGCCAGATAGTAAAGGGTTAACTCTATGCCAAAGCATAGAATGTTGAGCTCGAGCTTGGTTTTCAAAAATCTGTCTGTGGTACTCTGAAGTTTAACAGTCAGATTCTTATGAGCACTAAACTAACTCTATAGTTAGAAATTCTTTCTAAAACGTTTTGCCAAAATGCACCAAACAGATTTTTTAGGGTCAAAAGACTCAAGTCAAAAACCCCAAAAAGAATATAAGTAGGTAGTGAAACAACCAAAACATTTAAAATAAACCCTTAAAAAGATAAGGCATGCCAAGCACACCTCTGGGGTGCAGCACTGTTCCCACCACGCCACATCCCAAAACACTAGGTTCCACGAGGGGAGGTAAGGAGGGAGGTCAGAATACAGCAAGACTCAATTAGAAGAAACATTACTATGGTGAGTAATTTTTTCAAACATGAAGCGTTGCTGTATTCTGACTATATGCAGACTACCAAGCAGTACCCCCTTGGGAGAAGGAGTCACAGAACCTATTTTGGGAACAAGCTCTGCAGCACAGCTGTGCCAAACCTAGCATCACTTCTTGACTGAATGTCAACAGAGTAATGCTTGGTAAATATGTGAACAGTTTTCCAGGCAGCTGCTTTACAGATTTCCACTAATGGTATGTCTCTAGCTGCTGTGACCGAAGCAGCTGTACCTCTGGTGGAGTGAACCCTCAGGCCCAAGGGAGGCTCTTTCTCCAACTTTGAATAGCAGAACTGGATACAGGAGACAACCCATCTGGCAATAGTACTCTTGGTGGCAGGTTTGCCCTTTCCCACTTCTCCATAAGTGAGAAACATCTGAGAACATTAGCCTTAGTATGCCCCACATAGTAACTAAGAGCCCTCTTTACATTAAGACTGTGTAATCTCTCCCCAGAGGAAGAATGGTCAGTGAAAAATACAGGCAATGACAGACAGATTCAAATGAAAGTCTGATACCACCTTGGGAAGAAATCTTCTGTTGGTTTGAAAGACCACCTTATCTCTGCGAAATGAAATGAAGTCAGGTTCCACTCATAAAGCCTGTAATTCACTGATCCTCTTGGCAGAGGTAATGGCTAGCAGGAATACAGTTTTCCAAGTTAAGTACTTCAGTTCAGCTGAAGATAGAGGCTCAAAAGGGGGTTCCCGAAAGGGAGGGTTAACATGTACTAGGCCCTTGAACAATTTCTTGAAAACTGGATGAGATGCTAGGGAACAGCCTTTGCCAGCAGAATGAAAGGCAGACACAGCTGCCAAATGTACCTTGAAAGTGGTAGGCCAGAGGCCTAAACTATTAAGGTACACCAAATAGTCCAATAAAGTGGCAATATCAGCCAACTCTGGCTTGACATGCTTTTGGGAACACCAAAACCCAAATCTTTTCCATTTGGAGTTGTAAGTCTTTCCAGTGGCAGGTTTCCTGCTAACCTTTAAAATACCTAAGACTTATTGAGAAAGATGCAAGCTTGCACATTCTAGCTCTCCAAGAGCCAGGCTTTGAGCCTGAGAGTCTGAAGATTGGTAAACAGAATCCTCCCAAGAGGAGGTGAGGAGATTGAAGTGTCTGGGAAGACACAAAGGCATTGTTACTGACAGGGACAACAGTAGAGGGTACCAAGGCTGTCTGGCCCAATCTGGAGCCACCAGGGTCACCTTGCAAGGTTGAGACCTGATCTTGATCAGGACACTGAAAATCAGAGGAAAAGGAGGAAATGCAGACAGAAACCTGCTTGTCCAGTTCAGCAAGAGAGTATCCTGAGGGACATGGCCCACAAGAGGTGGTCTGCAACAAAAAAAGAGGAAGTTGATGATTGCCCGGGGCTGCAAAGAGATCCATCTCTGGAGTGCCTAATCTCTTGAAAATGACCTGAAGAACTAGAGGATTCAGTGTCCATTCGTGGTGGCCCTGGGAAATCCTGCTGAGAGCATCTGCTAAGATGTTGTCCTTCCCTGGGAGATGCACAGCCATCAGGGAAGCCTGAAGGGAATAAGCTAGAGACCGTACTTTCATGGCCTCTGTGCACAAGGCCGACGATCGAGTGCCTCCCTGCTTGCTGGTGTATCACATGGTTGTAGTATTGTCGGTCCTGATCTGCACAACTTTCCCCTGAAAAGCAGTTGAGAATGTCTGAAGTGCCAGAAAGACAGCAATTAGTTTGAGAAGGTTTATGTGAAGAAGGGACTCCTGGTGAGACCAAGTTCCCTGAGTTGTAAGCTGATCCCCCCACCCCAGTAAAGAGACATCTGTGGGGAGAATCACTGAAGGAACCGGACTGATAAAAGGGACACCTTGTTGAAGATTGTACTCCTCCAGCCATCACTGGAGGGCCTGAACTAGGGACCGAGACACAGGAACCAACTTAGAGAGGGTCCTTTTTCTGAGACCAATAAGATCTGAGATGAAACTGAATATCTCTCATCTGAAACCTTGCTCCCTGGACCACTGCTGTGGAAGCTGCCATGTGACCCAGCAACTGTAGAAAGTGCCTGGTTGGGCGAGAAATACAGGTTACTCACCTGTAACAGGAGTTCTAGGAATGGTATATGTTGTTCATCCACACTTATTGGCAGGTTCCTTGCCGCTTTAAATCTTGCCTGAAGGTCTTCAAGCTGGCTCCTCCACCCGGTGGTAAAACTCTCGGCTCCGCCCCATGACACCAGATCTGGCCCAATGGAAGCAGGTTGTGCGTCGAGCCGAGGGGAGGTCAGGTGGGGCGTGTGGATGAACAACTATATACCATTCCTAGAACTCCTGTTACAGGTGAGTAACCTGTATTTCTAGGGACATGGATATGTTGTTCAATCCACACTTATTGGCAGACTCTAGCAGTTCTCCGGGAGGAGGAAGGCAAGCGCACCCCACTTAGGAATAAGGACTGAGAACCGAGGCCCCAAAACCAGCATCCCGGCGTGACTCAAGGTCGATGTGGTAGTGGGTAATGAAGGTATGTGCCGACTTCCAGGTAGCAGCCTGCAGATATCCTGGATAGGGACATCCCTGGAAGCTAGCCACCGATGCAGCGGTATGAGTGGGTAGAATGAGCTCTTATCCTTCTGGGAGGCTGCATATCGTAACCTATAGCAAAGATTTATGCGGGAGGTGACCCACCTGCCTATAGTCCCACTTGGCTGCCAGGTCTGCCAGATGTGACTTCAAGTGAGTGACAAACAGCTGGCGACCCTCTCCCCGAACTTCAGCCATCCGGCTCCTTATAATAAGCGAGCACTCTTCTAGGGTCCCAAAGTATGGAAGCCCATATTGACCTCCGAGGTGTGATTAGGTAGACACGGCAGAGTCAACACCTGGTTAAAGTGAAACTCCGACACCACCTTGGAAAGAACTTTGGGTGGGGGGCAGGACAACCTTGTCCCTGTGGAAGACCAGATAAGGAGACTCGAGGGAAAGCGCCTGGAGCTCTCCCATCCTTCTGGCTGACGTGATAGCCACCAAGAAGGCGGTTTTCCACGACAGGTGGGAGATATCTCACCTGTGCACTGGTTCGAATGGCTTGCCCATGAGCTTGGCCAATACCAGCAGCAGATCCCACGGAGGTGGAGGTTCTCGCACTGGAGGGGAAAAGTGATCAAGGCCTTTGAAAAAGCGCCAGACAACCTTCTCCTGCGCCACCGACTGCTTCCCGGCCCATGCCCGGTAAGCAGAGATGGCTGCCAGGTGCACCTTAAGGGTCATCGACCGAAGCCCTTGCTGAGAAAGGGACCACAGGTAGTCTAGAATGCTTGCCAAGGACAGGCGGAAGGGTCCAAGCCCTTCCCTGACACCAAATGGAGAATCTCTTCCATTTGAAGGCATAGCATTTCCTGGTTGACTTCTACGGGACGCCTCAATGACGTTGAGGACCTCTTCGAAAGACCCAAGGCCTGAACTATAGCCGCCAGAAACCAGGCCATCAGGTGCAGGGATTGAAGGTCCGATGAATACCTCCCTGGTTGACTGAGATCAGGTCCGGGAGCTGGAAGCCGCCTCGGGAGCCTGGAGCTGAGACTGAGGAGATCTGATACCAGAACTCGAGGGCCAGTCTGGGGCTACCAGAATCACCTGTGCCTTGTCTCTCTCGCTTGAGAAGCACCTTGTGGATCAAGGGAATGGGGAAAGGCGAAGAGGCCCAGGGTCCACGGCCCGAGAAGGCATCCCGTGCAGTGAGCCCCCTGCTGAGGGGGGGCATGGAACAGTCTCAGCTCGCATTCTCCCTGGAGGCAAACAGGTCCACCTGAGGCGTGCCCCAGTGGAGAACAGATCTTGTACTACCTCCGCAGGAGAGACCACTCGTGAGACACAGCCCTATCCGGCTTGGGCATCGGCCAGGGTATTGGAGGCTCCTGCCACGTGAATGGCTGGAGATCGCACCAGGCTGCGCCACGGGGACCATATGCGGAGAGCTTCCTGCATAACAGCATGGCGCTGCATCCTGCCCTGGCGGGTTTAGGTAGTACATGGTCGTGGTATTGTCCGTCTGGACCTGAACCATTTGGCCCCGCAGAAACGGAGCAAAGGCGGTTAGAGCTAGGCGGACCGCTCGGAGCTCCAGCAGGTTGATATGGCATCGGGACTCCCGAGGGGACCAGAGGCTGTGCACTCTGTGCTTCCCAGATGGGCACCCAACCCATCAGAGATGCATCGTCAATAGAGAACCGTCGGCTCGGGCAGATTTAACGGATGCCCTCCTGCAGATGTGCCAGAACGGTCCACCACTGGAGAGCTGCCCACAACTCCTGGTTCACTGTCATGGACTGGTCCGATGGATCGCAGCTGCCAGGACCACTGGCTGGCCAGTCCCATTGAAGGACGCATGTACCAACGGGCCCAGGAGGCACAGGAAGTCCCGGGCAGAGGGACGTGTAACCAGAAATGATTGGGCAAGGAGGAAAGAACACTCGGCCCTGTCATGGGGAGCGAGCTCTGGCTCGAAGAGAGTCGAGCCTGCCCCGATGAAGAGTATTACCTGCTTCAGCACGAATATCTGACTTGGCTTCTCGCTTGATGAGGAGGCCAATCTGAGAGCAAACCTGGAGGGCCAGATCTCTGGACCATTCCACCTCCGCTCTGGAGGGGGCTGCAATCAGCCAGTCGTCCAGGTAGGGGTACACCCGGACCCTTCGGCACCACAGGAATGCTGTCACCACACGCATTTGGTGAAGACCCTGGGAGCTAGAGAGAGGCCAAAGGGCATGGCCCGGAACTCGTAAAGGGATCCCTCCGCTCTGAGGCGGAGGAATCTCTGATGAGACGGATGGATCGGGACGTGAAAGAACGCGTCCTGGAGGTCCAGGGAACAGAACCACACGCCTCGTTCCAAGGATGGGATTATCTGAGCCAGAGTGACCATCCTGAAGGTCTGAGGCCTTAGGAACCTGTTCAGGTCGTGCAGGTCGAGGATGGGGCTCCAGCCCCCCGTTCGTTTCGGGACCAGGAAATACCTGGACACAAACCCCGGGTCTGGAGGAGGATCCGCCACCTTCCTGATTACCTCTTTTTCGAGGAGCAGGGCAATATCGGCTCAGCAGGCCGACAGCAAGGCTGCGGACCTCGTGGCCCCCCGAGGGGCGACGGCTCGACGGGGTCTGCTCGAACTCCAGAGGCAGGCCCTTTCCTACCACCTCCAACATCCAGCAGTCCGTGGTGATAGCGGACCAGGCGGAAAGGAAGTGGCGGAGCCGTCCCCCCACGGGGGGAACCCAGGGGGGAGTGACAAGGCTGGGGGCGGCACCCCTCAACCCGTCACTGGGCAGGCTTGGGGAGGAACGGCCGAGGGACCTCCTGGGCCTTTACCTCCTTGCTTCCTGTTGGAGGAAGCCGCCGCTTGGGTTTGGGGCTTGAAGCGTGAGCCTGCTGGCCCTGTTGCTGGTGCTGTTAATGGTCGTATGCAGGTCAAGGACGCAAAGATTATGCTGTTGTTGACGGCGGCCTTTGTCCCTCTGGGTGAGGTGGACCGAGTCCAGTGGCATTGACTTTTCGATCTGGAGGTGTCCTCCACTCCCAGGGCCAAGAGGTCAGTCTCCAAGAAGGACGTTCGCCAACTTGTGCTGGGTATCTGCCGTGAAGGTGAATATCCTCAGCCACGCCCTGCGGCGCATGGCCACCGCGGCCGCTACTGACCTGGCACAGGAATCACCTATGTCCAGAGCAGTCTGAAGCTGCTGCTTCGCCACCGCCCTACCCTGGTCCCACACCTGACGGACCGTGGTCTGCAGGTCGGCCGGGAGATGAGGGACAACCTCAACCAGGGAGCTCATGAGGGCGTGGGAGAAGTGTGCCATCAGCACGCCGAGCTGGCCTGTTGGAGGTCGAGGAGGACGCAACACCTTTGCACCCGCAAAGTCCAGCTTTTTGACTTCCTTTGTCGGGGCTTATCCATTGTCCCAAGCGCTTTCCGAATGCCGGAAGATGCTGTCGGTGACTAACTTCTCGGCAGAGGGGTGCTCCGAGAAACCAGGCAAAGAGTGGGGACCAGCATACTTCCTGGCGAGGCGCAGGCCAGGAAGCAGGGCTGCCAAAGCTCAAGAGCTGGGCCGACAATGGCCTCAGCCACGGAAAAGGCCTCCGTGGGGAATCCTCGGGTCCAGTATCTCCGCTAGGGATACTTTGGCCTGCTTGGACATGGGCTCGAGCTGCATCCTGGTGGACGAGATGAGTCAAGCAGACCCAAGAAGGACTTATAGGCTATCATCCAATGACTGGCCCCGGAGGGACTCCAGGTCGACCTGCCTGAGAACAGGGAGTGAGCCGCTATCGGACCCTGAAGGCTTCAGTAAGAGCTGCCTGCCCTGAGCACCCCCTCCACCTGCCGAGGACAGTCGCGAAGTGAGGGTGACTGACAACCTGTGGGCAGGCCGTGACCCGACCGAGAATCCTGGTCGTAGCCCCAGACTTCGGTTGTGGAGGCGGAGGTTCCACCACAATCGGTGGAGCAGCTGGTTTCGGCCAAACAATCGGCCCAGGAATGGGCATCTCAACTAGGGCAGCAGTTAGGCTTGTGTGCAGCCACTTGATGGCGGGGCTGAATCGGAATCAGTTCTACCTGGACAACAGTAACTGCTGTTGATAAGTTTCCTCCTCGCATCGCCGACAATTTACGTCGAAGCCTCTCCTCATCCGAGGAGGAGGACGAGAGAAACAGTGTCGCCGCTACTGCACCGAGACAGAGGGATCACTGATGGCGGAACGGCTTAACCGAGATGAAGTCCGAGACTGAGCCTTGGGGTGACCGAGGGCGGTCTGGAAAGGGCGGAGACACCCGCTCTTCCCTCGGCTCGAGCACTTTAGCGTATGGACTGCCACCAAGGCGCAGGCAGATCCTCTGTCTCAACACCGGGGAACCCGTGCGAAGGTGGGGTTGTCGGCTTCACCAGTCGGCTAAACCCGCTTGATGGGTCGAAGGAAAACTTCTCGACTGGGCGTCAGCGGAGTCTCGGCAGGCTGGCCTGACAGGAACACCCGTGAAGCCAGCGGCCTGAGCCGCACCCTCGATCAAGTCGACGGTCGGCTGTCCGGGGAAGGAGACCTCTCCGCCCCATGAACGCTGACGGTGGGACTCCCACTCTGACACCTTCTTCTTGGGCCGAGAGAGCGTCCCGATGGTCCCTCTCCTTCGTGGAAAGGGACTGACAAAGCCTCGAGCGAGTCGAGTATGAGGAACTCAGAGTGAGTACAATGTCCTGTCGAGGAGGAGGAAGATGCGTCTGGGCCACCTCCTCCTCGAGGGCTTACTCTATGCTCGAGCTGCTCAGCCGAGCCAGCCGCTGCGTCACGCCCACTGAACCTCTTTGGATTTTACGGCGGTGTACGCTTCGGGTGCCCGAGCTTCAGTTGGGCAGCGATCCTCCAGGACGGCTTAAAAAGGCATTAACTCACAGGCCCGCGGGTCGTGATTCAGGCCCAGGCAGTAGATGCACGTGAGTAGTGCGGATCCGTCCCGGACGTTTTCTGCCCGCAAGGGCACCTCCAAAAGCCGGGAATCGATTTGTCCGTCGCGAGGGATGATGAAGACCGAAGTTTAGAAAACTTCAAAACTAGTTTCGGACTTACCGAAGAGTTAGGATTCAGTCTAAAACGCAGAGCGCTAAGGAGGGAACCTGAGCTTCCAAGCGGTAAGGAAGATCTGGCGTCATGGGGCGGAGCCGAGAGTTTTACCACTTGGGTGGGTGGGAGGAGCCAGCTTGAACTTCCAGCAAGATTTAAAGCTGCAAGGAACCTGCTAATAAGTGTGGATTGAACATATCCATGTCCCTAGAAACTAGAGGATGAAAAGAGGAAGCCAGAGTTACAAGGAACTGAACCTTTGAGAGAGGGAGAAATGCTCTTGCCTCAATAGTGTCCAGTTCCACCCCTATGAATGTGAGGGTCTGGGCTGGTTTCAGGACAGACTTTGCAACATTCAGAATGAAATCCAAAAAGTCTAGAAGTTTTCTAGTGACCTCTAGAGCTGACTTGACTTGGTCTGAGGACTGGCCTACCACTAGCCAGTCGTCCAGGTATGGGAAAAGAATGATGCCCTTCCTCCTGAGGAATGCCACCACCACTGCGAGACACTTGGTGAACACCCTTGGAGCAGAAGTTAGGCCGGAAGGCATGGCTCTGAATTGATAATGGCCTGAGAGCAACTCAAACCTGAGGTACTTTCTGTGGGAATATCGGATAGATATGTGGAAATAGGCATCCTTGAGATCCAAAGAGGCTAGCCAGTCTCCTGGTCTCAGAGGGAAAAATTGCCCTCAAAGTCACCATCTTGAATTTTGGTTTTGTTAAATGTCTGTTCAGGTATCTTAAATCTAGGTTGGGTCGCCACTCCCGTGTCTTTTTTGGGGTGAGGAAGTATCTGGAATACAGTCCTTTTCCCCTGTGACAAGTAAGTACCTGCTCTACTCCTGAAGAAGAAGCAGAGAGGAGACTTCTGCCCCTAGGGCCTTTGTCTCCAAGGGAGAGGGAGGACTGAAAGACTTTGCTCTCATTTTTGGGAATCTTTTGAAACTGAGAGCAAGTCCCTGACTCACTACTTCTAGGATCCATTTGTCTGAAGTAACAGACTTCCAGGCCTGCCCCCTATTGTAACTGAGGAGGCGACCCTGACCGACACCTCAGGGTGTCTGCTTGGCAGTGGATGATGGGGTCCTGGTCATCCCACGTCTGCCTCTTCCCTAAAGAACCCCTCTGCTTGAAAGAAGAGGAGGAGGCTTAAGCTTGGTTAAAAAGCCTGCCCCTAAACTGCTGCCTCTGAGGAGTGGTCTGCGATTCTTTGGCTGCAGCACTCCAATAGGTGGTCCTGTATTTGTCCATCTTCTTCATGTAATTCTCTGTTTGTTCCCCAAAGAAAGAATTACCAGTTACAGGAAAATCCATGGCCTTAGCCTGGGTATCCTGTGAGAGGTTGGTACACCTAAGCCAAGCAAATCTCCTCATGGAGATAGATGTAGCCATGACCCTGGAATGAACAGCATTTGAGTCTACAGCAGCATGGAATTGCACTTTCGATGCCTCAATACCATTCGTAGCCACCTGCTCCAGCTCCTTGGCCAGCTGGGGAGGGGCATTCCTAGCCAGTTCCAGAACTGTATCCCACATAGATTTCTGGTACCTGGCTGTATATGCCATATCATTGGATTGCCTGAGTCCCAAAGAGGATGCCAAGTACAGTTTCTTTGCCATGGTATTCACTTTCCTGGAATCCTTACCTGGGGCGTGAGATGCCAGGGGGATGTTAGCCTCATCACAGGTGCAGCTTGCACCACCCCAACATGGCTGCAATGATTTGAAAGGAATTCCGTCCCAGGACCTGACAAAGCAGACCTCCTGTCCATTCTTTTTTACACAGGAGGAATGGATGTGGGAAACTAACATTTTTTGTGTCTGCTTCCCCAAAGATTTATGTAAAGGGATAGACGCTCTCTTTGACTCTGGGACATCCATCATTTCCACATAGTCAGGTTCCTCCTGATCCTGTTCAGCCTTTTCCATAGGAAGCTGAAAAGTCTCAGCCACTTTCTGTAAAACAAGAAATGGGAAGGGGACTCAGAAAGCCTGGGAGGAGAAACATTGGAAGGCCTGTCTGGGGAGATGTCAGGCTCTACTGGCTCATCTAGGCCTTCAAATTCCTCTTCTTCATAATCTTCCTCCTCCTCCCAATTGCCCTCATAGTAAGCTTCAGGATCTATGTCAGAAGCAGCTACTTCCGACCAAACCGAACACCTTTGAATTGATGCCAGTCTAGCAGGAACTGGGCAAAAGTGTTTAACTATTGTGATCGCTTTGCTATTTCTTCAGCTGTTCGGAACATGGGGTGTAGGATCGAACTGGCCGATTTTCACTTTCTTTTTGACAAACTGACTCACAAGTCGTCTCTTGCTTGAAGAGTATACGCCCAGGTCAGTGAGGCACCTCTTCAGGTTTGGTCGCCAACCAACCAGGCTGGCCATTCAGGTCAGTGGATTTCTCGGCCTCCCTTTCCTTCATCCTACTCTAAAATGTTTTCCAGGTGGCTTTTGGAAAGTTTTACAATTTTGCCATCTTCCGAGGTGGTCAAACTGAACAATACACACATACCAAGTGGGGATCAGCCTTAGCAAAGGTCTCCCCACACTTGGAACAATGCTGCAACCCAGTGGTACCGATTTTCTTTCTGGGTTTCTCAGACATGCAGAAAAACAGAAAGTCACCCTTCTCAGCTTTCAAGCCAGGTAACTAAAACCTATCGATTCTAACAGTGTCACAGGTTGGTTAAAAAAATCCTAGAAAATCCGGATTTATTTAGGAACTGGTAAGTACTGGAAAACCACAATTATTTTGCAAAGAAAAGAAAAAAATAGTAAGTTTCGGTTCTAAACCGGACCAACCGGAAAAGAACCGAAGATAAAACAATTTTTAACAGTACAAAATAACACTACCCACTACTATCACTTACTGTACTGAGACGGAGGAAAGAATACTGAAGAATTAAACCATGGTTGAAGCACCGACCGATTCAAACTTTTACCAAACCGAAGCGCAGGAGGGAACTCCGGAGCGACTTCACAGTTAGGCAGAGTACGAAATCTGACAGTTTGACTTCAGAGTACCTCAGACAGGTTTGAAAACCGAGCTTGAGCTCAACGTTCTATGCTTTGGCATAGAGTTAACTCTTTACTCTCCTGAGCAGTTCAAGTGCTGGGGCTAACTGCATATAGTCAGAATACAGCAAGATTTTATGTTGTTTGAATTCATTTCAGAAAGGTTTTGTAAACCTCCAACTGAGCCAAAGTTTTGCCATCCACTTGGGCGTGGTAGGCAGAAATGGCAGACAAGTGGACCTTCAGAGAAGAGCAACTAAGGCCAAGGTCTGAGAGGCATAGTAGGTACTCCATGATCTGTGGGACAGGGCAAGAGAAAGGGTCACAACCCTTGCTGGATGCCCTAATGGAGAACCTCTTCCATTTCATAGCATATGTGGTTCTTGTGGACGGCTTTCGGGCCTCCACAAGGACTTGAGCCACTCTAGAAGAGACCCCAAAGTGTGCAACAGCTACGTCAGCAGGTGCCACGCAAGAAGGTGAGGCTTGGATGGACCAGCTTGCCCTGGTCCTGGGTCAGCAGATTCTGGCAGAGGGGTAGGGGAACTGGAGGTTCTACTCTCAACTGCTGAAGCAGAGGAAACCACTCTTGGCGAGGCCAATAAGGGGCTATGAGAATTATGCAAGCCCCTTCTTGCTGTAATTTCAGAAGCACCCTCTGCAACAGAGGAAAGGGAGGGAAGACGTACAAGAACCTCCCAATCCAACAGAGACACAGTGTCTCTCACCAGAAAATACCACGCCTGGGAACCAGCGAGCAGAAACTGGGTAGTTTTGCACTGGATGGGGAGGTGAACAGATTGAGATCTGGGTGACCCCATTGATTGAAGATGTTTGACTACAGACTGCCTTAGTTTCCACTCATATGCCCTTGCCTGAGTGCAGCTGAGGGTGTCCGCCAGGACATTTCTGAATGCCTAGGACATGCACTGCCGTGAGGTGCAGGCTGTGCTGTATCACTCAATGCCACATGCGCATCGCTTTCCCTGCACAGTGGATACTACTGTGTGCCTCCCTGTTTGTTCAGGTACCAGACCACGCACATCTGTCCGTGTGTACTAGTAGTGGCCCAGGGAGGCGTAGGTGCTGAAAAGCCTAAAGGGCGTAAAGTACGGCCCACATCACTTGCACACTAATGTGCAGAGGTGGCTCCTGTTGAGACCAGGATCCCTGTGTCCTCTGGTCGCCCAGATGGACGCCCCAGCCCTGACGGAAGCATCCGTTGTCAGGGTCTGAGAAGGTGGAAGCACCTAAAAAGGAACCCCTCTGGTGAGACTGGACAGAGTCTGCCATCACAAGAGGTCCCGATGCATGGAGCTGGACACTAGTATCCTGTGATCCAGGCTGTCCGATTTCTGGTCCCACAGGACATGAAGGATCCACTGCGTTATCTGCATGTGGAGTCTGGCTAGGGGAACAGTGGGAACAGCTGCTGCCATCAGGCCAAGAAGGCACAAGACCGAACGGGCCATGGCCCACTGACTGGTTATCACTTGGGTAGCCTGCTGATGCAAGGTTTCCACCCAATCCAAAGGGAGGAGAGCTTGACCCTGAGCAGTATCCAGCACCACACCAATAAATTGGAAGCACTGTGAAGGAACAAGGTGGGATTTGTGGTAATTTATCATGATCCCCACTTGACTGAATAGATTCAGGGTAGTAGTCAGGGAGGCCACCAGGCTGTCCCTTGACAGTGCTGACAGGAGCCAGTTGTCAAGGCACAGGAACACATATTCCCTGGCAGCGTAATGCCGCCATCATCGCTAGGCACTTACTAAACACTCTGGGTGCCAAGGAGAAGCCAAAGGGGAGAGCCTTGAACTGGAAGTGTCCCCCCTTTAAAGATAAAGCATAGGAAGTGGCGGTGGAAGGGTGAAATTGGGATATGCAGGTATGCATCCTGCATATCCAGAGCACAAAGCCAGTGACCCTGGTACAGAAGAGGCAGCAGACCTGGTAGGGTCAGCATGCAAAACCTCTTGTATTCTACATACAGGTTTAGTGTGCTGAGGTTCAGATCGGAAAGAGGTCCCCTGTCTTTCTGGTGAGCGGGAAGAACTAGGAGTAATATCCCTTTCCTTCCTGGACCTGAGGAACGGGCTCTATAGCGGATTTTGTCAGAAGAGCCTGGATCTCTCCCCTTACGAGAGGAATGTGGCCTATTGGGTAGTGAGAGACTCAGAGGATTTCTGGGTGGCGCCTCTGTGAATTTGATGGTGTAGCCTTGAGCGATGAGCTGAAAGACCCACATGTCTGAAGTTATTGCCTCCCACCCGGCCAGGTGGTTGGCGAATCTGCCCCTTACTGGTTCCTCCAGAGCTGGTGGTGGAGGCTGGGGGCCTGCCACAAGTCAAGAGGCGAACGGCGTGTGGGGGAGCGCCACCCCTGCAGCCCTTTGAGACTTGGCTGGGGGGTGGGGCGCTCCCGCCGACAGGGCCTGACATTTGTTCTGATGTCGGGTTGGCTGTTGCCGGCGATGAAATGGCTGTTTTGGCTTAATGTTAGAGTGATACATAGACTGGAGAGAGCACACTGCCTTGCCACTGTCCTGGAGCTCAGTGATTATGTCCTTGACGTCGCCTCCAAAAAGGACTGGTCCTCTGAAAGGGGCATCCTGGATGACCGACTAGACGTCTTGGGCCAATCTGGATACCTGTAGCCAGGAGTACCAGACATGCGGATAGCTGTGGTGGTACTCCGTGTATAGGCATCTACCGCATCACATGTCGCTCTGAGGGAATCACAACAGGAGATTTCCACTGTCCTGACAGTCTGGGAAATTTTGGTTTTAGCCTTGGAATCGGGCAAAGCCTCAAATTCCGACTTCAACTGTCCCAGGATAGATCTCTGGTATACAATCATGTGTGCCTGGTAGTTCAAAGCTCTAAAGGCCAGAGTGGAGGAAGAGTACACTTTGCATCCAAACTAGTTCAGTGGGGGATGCTGCAACAGAAGGTAAGGCCATCAAAAAATGGAGAGCAATGAGTACCAATGCCCGTAGTCTAGGTAACAAGCTTCCTGAATTAGTGGCCTTGATGGAGGAGGAACATCTGGATATCGTGGCAGTCACAGAAACATGGTACACACAAAACCATGACTGGGACGTAAACATACCAGGATACACTATCTACAGGAGGGACAGGGAGGGTAAAGAGGGAGGAGTAGTTCTTTACATAAGGGAAGGAATAAAAGCAACAGAACAAAAGGGTAAACAGGGAGGAGAAGAAGCACTGTGGGTAAATTTGAGAGAGAGCAATGGCACCACAATCCGCATAGGGGTTGTGTACTGACCCCTTCTCAGAGGGAGGAAGTGGACAAGGAAATGATAGACAGTATACTTAGAATGGCAGAAAAAGGAGATATTGCTGATGGGTGATCTGAATATGCAGATGTTAACTGGGCGCAGTTGCAGCTGCCACTAGAGAGTGCAGTTATTCTAGATGCCCTACAGGGGCATGCCCTGAACAACTAGTACTGGAGCCCACTCGAGAGGGAGCAATATTAGACTTGATACTCTCAAATGGAGATGGAGAGAGGATCACAGATGTAGAAGTGGTAGCCATCTGGGAACTAGCGACCATCGAACAGTATGGTTCTACAATAAACACAGCAATAGAGTCAAGCCATACAAAGACAAAAGTACTGGACTTTAGGAGGGCTGACTTTGCTAAAATGGGTGAGTGCCTAAGGAATGCACTAGCAAATGGGGGGAAGGAGGGTGGAACAACAATGGGAATAATAAAACTGCCATCACAGAGGTAATGAGCCTTTGTGTGAAGCAAATAAACAAACAAGACGATGTAAGAAACCACTATGGTTCCTGTGAAGTGGCAGTGAAGGTCAAGAGAAAAGAAAGCATTCAGGAAGTAAAGAACCGGCAGGAGCAGGACAGAGAACTGTATCAGTTAAAGCAAAAGGAGGCTGGGAAGGCAGTCAGAATAGCAAAGGCCCAAACTGAGGAAAGATAGCCAACTCAGTTAAGAAGGATATAAACCTTTATATAGGTACATCAGGAGCAACGGAAGCTAAGGGAGGGATAGTGAGGCTTAATAAAGGGGAGGGAGGGTGGGCAGAGGGAGAATGTGAAAGGCAGAGATACTAAACAAATATTTTTGCTCAGTATTTACAAAGGAAGAGGGGAGGCATGAAACAAACAGTAGTAACACTCTGGATACAGAAGTTGATACCAGCCCATTTACAGAAGAAAGGGTTCGAAAGAACTCTTAAAACTGAAGGTGGACAAAGCAATGGGGCCTGATGGGATTCATCCCAGAATTCTAAAAGAACTAAGGGTGAACTAGTGACACCACTGACTACCCTCTTTAACAAATCATGGGAGGATGGGGTGGTACCCGAGGACTGGAGGAGGGCAGATGTGATTCCTTCACAAAAGTGGAGCAAGGCAGAAGCAGGAAACTATAGACCTGTTAGTTTAACCTCAGTGATAGGGAAAATGATGGAATCTACTTCTAAAGGAAAGAATTGTCGCGATCTAGAGGCCAGAAGGGCACAGGACCCTAGGAGCATGGATTCACAGCGGGAAGGTCATGCCAGACCATCTGATAGATTTCTTTGACTGGGTGACCAAAGTAGTAGATCAGGGAGGGCTGTGGACATGGCCTACCTAGACTTTAGCAGGGCATTTGACACAGTCCACACAAAAGATTAATATATAAGTTAGCCAGCCTGGGAGTGGGTCCCAAGATAACAGCCTGGGTAAAGAATTGGCTGGAGAATAGGACACAGAGAGTAATAGTAAATGGAGTCCACTCAGAAGAAAGGAGGTTACTAGCCGGGTACCGCTGAGGGTTCATTATAGGGACTAGTCCTCTTTAATGTCTTTATACGCATATTGCAGAAGGACTGAAGCGAAAGTATGTCTCTTTGCAGATGACACTAAGATCTGCAACAGAGTTGATGCACAGGTGGGGTGGAAAGGATGAGAAGGGACTTGGCAAGGTTAGAGGAATGGTCAAATGTATGGCAGCTTAGATTCAATGCTAAGAAGTGCAAGGTAATGCACCTGGGAAACAAAACCCAGGGAAGAGTACACAATGGGGGTGAGATACTAACAACAACAAAAATGGAAAGGGACCTGGGGTAGTCATATCAGATGACCTAAAGGTGGGCAAGCAATGTGAGAAGGCAGCAAGTAGGGTTGGGGGATACTGGGATGCATAGGAGAGGCATCACCAGTAGAAAACAGGAAGTTATTATCCCTCTGTACAGACAGCTGGTGAGACCCCATCTGAGTACTGTGTGCAGTTCTGGAGACCCAATCTCCGCAAAGACATAGACAGGATGGAAGCTGTCCAGAGGAGGGCACTAAAATGGTGCAGGGTCTGCACTGGAGGACATATGAAGAGAGACTTAAGGAGCTTAATATGTATAGCCTCGAGGAAAGGAGGGAGAGGGGACATGATAAAACTTTCAAGTACCTCAAGGGAATCAACAAAGTCCAAGAGGGTAGCATCTTTCAAAAAAGGGTGTGTGCAAGAACAAGAGGGCACAATTTGAAGATGGGGCGGCTCAGAGAGGTAATTTAAGGAGTATTTTTCTAGAGAGGGTTGGGATGCATGGAATGGCCTTCCGGAGGAGGTTGTGAGTCAAAATCAGTGGTGGAATTCAAGCATGCATGGGATAGTCATAAGGCAATTCTGGGGGGTGGGGGTAGGAAGAAGTAGGCTGCTGGTTAACTAGGATCTGCAGCTTATCCAGTAGGTAGGGAAATGGGCAGACTGGGTGGGCCAAGCGGTCCTTATCTGCCGACAAATTCTATGTTTCTATGTTTCTATTAGTTTATTTGCCGTGACTCCTTGTCTGAAGGATAGGTGCTCATGTGCTTAGGTTTAGCCGTATGGTCATGGGCCACAATTAATGACCACCAAATCTGCTTTAGGGTGAGAACTAAGGTGGTCTTTACCCTTGTAGGCTCGATACAGTCTATCAGCCTTCTTGACAACTGTGGCCACTGACAAAGGTTGTTGCCAGACCATGTAGGCCAGGTCCTCATGTGGTCCAATCCACGGAGGAATGAGCAGAGGGGACAGTTCTGGAGTATCCACGTGTTTCACCAAGCTCTTGCATTGGGAATCCTGATCCTCCGTTTTCCACCTGCTTGCCTCTTGCATTTCCGAAGGATCTCTGTAAAAGAGGGGTCCTCCGGAGAGGATTTGGGAGAGTCTTTGGGTTCTGGATCCTCCAGACAGGAGGTCCTAAAACCCACGGCAGAGGAGTCAGCGGAGCCAGAGTCCAATTCTGATGGCGGGCTTCTGTCTGAAGACAGAGCCCGTGGAAGCAGAACCTCTGGCGGAGGGACCGCAAGGTCCCTGCCAATACTGACTACTACGGTCGGATGTGAGGTCTGTCCAGAGGTAGAGGGGCAAGACTTCACTGCGTTCCAACATTTACATACGTTCCATTCTCCAGGCAATCCAACTCTACAGGCCGACTGCAAGAGTTAAGAATATTGAAGAATTCCTGGCATTAGAAAGGGAGGTAATATTTTCCCTGTATAGATCCTTGGCAAGGCCCCACCTGGAGTACTGTGCTCAGTTCTGAAGTCCTCACCTCAGAAAGAATAGGGATAGACAGGGAGTCACATGATGCTCTGATCCAATGGCAGTTCTCCTTTGGTGCTCCCGCTCCTTGCAACAGTAAATCTATTTTATAACTTTAAAACAAGTGCATTGTCATTGAAACAGCTAGCAGTAATCGCCTAAAGGTACAGTGAGCTCGGAAAACTTGCGTACACTTGGTGCGGCGATAAGAAATAATTCTCACCAAAGAAATCTTGTTTCTTCAAAGGGATCACTCATTATGATTAAACAAATGCAGTCAGCCTCCTGTGTTGGACTGCCTGGAGAGATGGAATTATATGCAAATTACGGAACTCTCAATTGGCTCATGCCACTTTCAAACTACTGCCCTAGCAACTGTTGCCCTCTGAGTGCTTCAGATTCTTACGTAGCCTAAACTGGGTGAAAGACCCACTAACTATGATAATATATATGAAAAAATTACTCACCTTAGTAATGTTGTTTCTTCTAATGGAGTCTTGCTATATTATGACTATTGCAGTTTGTCCCACCACTAGAACTGCTCCGGAGGTGAAAGAGTTAACTTCCATGCAGAGCATGGAGCTTAGAGTGCGAGCTCGGTTAAGAAGCTCTGTTAGGGTGGTTTCAAACCGAAACCGTCAGATCTTTACGAGCAAAAACTCACTGAGGTTGTGTGTGGAAGCTGTAACCTACACTAACCAACTGGCCACTAACATATTCACACATTTTCCTGGTCCCAACACCAACACTCGACAGTGGACCGGAAAAATAAGATAAAATAACTAAATAAACACAACACCCAAACATGAAAGAGGGCATCAATAAATGCCAACAGAGGACTGCACACCCCATACCCAAAGTAGGAGTTCTGAGAGGGGCAGGCTGGGGGGGAGGTCATAATATAGCAAGACTCCATTAGAAGAAACAACATTACTAAGGTGAGTAATTTTTTCTTCAAACAACATGAAGTCTTGCTATATTATGACTATTGCAGACTACACAGCAGTACCTCCATGGAGGAGGGACTGAACCTACTTAGGGAATAGGCTCTGAAGAACGTCTGTGCCGAACCGAGCATCCCTCCTGGCCTGAATATCCAGGGAGTAATGCTTGGTGAAAGTGTGTACTGTCTTCCAAGTAGCTGCTTGACATATCTCCAAGATAGGGATGTCTCTAGCAGCAGCTAGAGATGCAGCTGTACCTCTGGTAGAGTGAGCCCTCAGGCCTGAGGGGGGAACCTTACCCAGCTTTTGATAGCAAAATTGGATACAAGAAACGATCCACCTGGCAATGGATCTCTTAGTGGCAGGTCTCCCTTTCCCAACCTCACCATAAGTGAGAAACAGTAGGAGGGAGTCAAACCTGTGACCCTTAGTGCGCTCTTATGAGTAACTTAGGGCCCTCTTAACATCTAAGCTGTGCAGCCTCCTCTCACCAGAGGAGGAATGGTCAGTGAAGAACACTGGAAGTGAAATAGATTGGTTAAGGTGGAAATCTGAAACCACCTTAGGCAAAACTTCCTGTTAGTCCTGAGGACTACTTTATCCCTGTGAAAGGAAATAAAATCAGTCTCTACTGATAAAGCCTGTAACTCACTTATACGCCTGGCAGAAGTGATGGCTACCAGAAATACAGTTTTCTAAGTCAAATACTTAAGCTCTGCCGAAGACAGAGGCTCAAAGCGGGGTTGCATCAGCTGAGCAATGCATACATTAAGATCCCAAGCCGGGGCAGGGTCCCTGAATGGAGGACTGGTGTGAAGCAATCCTTTAAAAAACTTGGAAAATACAGGATGAGCAGAAAGAGAAGAGGGCTTCCCTGCTGAAATGAAGGCAGAGACAGCTGCCAAGTGCACTTTCAGGGTAGCTGGTCTCAGTCCCAAAGAATTAAGATGGACCATATATTCGAATACAGTGGGTAGATCAGCAGATTCCGGGGAAACATGCTTCCCAGAACACCATATGGAAAACCTTTCCACTTGGAGTTATAGGAATTCCGGTGGAAGGCTTCCTAGCAGCCTTCAGGATTTGAGAACACTTTGAGAAAGTTGTAAATCAGCAAACTCTAACTGCTCAAGAGCCAAGCCTTGAGGTTGAGGATTTGAGATCGGATACCAAACTCTCCTGAGCACAGGTTAACAGATTGTGGTTCCTGGGGGAGACAGGGAAGATGGACTGCATGACAGAAGGCGTGGTACCAGGGCTGCCTGGCCCAGTCTGGAGCAATCAGGATCATTTTGCAGGGCTGAGACCTGATTTTGACTAGTACTTTGAACAGGAGAGGAAGGGGAAGGCATAGAGAAACTTCCCTTCCCAATCGAGGAGAAAGGCATCCAGGGGGACTGAGCCCAACACTGGGGGCTGCAACAAAACAGTGGAAGTTGATGATTGTCTGGGGCTGCAAAAAGATCTGTCTGAGGGGTGCCCCATCTGGCAAAAACTATCCCCAGTACTCGGGGATCCAGTGACCATTCGTGATGGCCCTGGGAAATCCTGCTGAGAGCATCTGCCAGGACACTGTCCTTGCCTGGGAGGTGAACTGCTATGAGGAAGTGTTCAGGGAATAAGCCAGAGACCACAACTTCATCGCCTCGGTGCACAAGGCCAAGACTGAGTGCCCCCTTGTTTGTTGATGTACCACATTGTAGTGGTGTTGTCTGTTCTGACCTGTACCACCTTGTTCTGAACAGATGCAGAGAAAACCTGAAGTGCTAGTAAAACAGCTCTGAGTTCCAACAGATTGATGTGGAGCAATGATTCCTGAGGGGACCATAACCCCTGGGTGGAGAGGTCGCCCATGTGAGCTCCCCATCCCAAGAGGGATGCATCTGTAGTAAGGGTCAAGGAGTGGGACAGAGGGATGAAAGGCACCCCCTGTCTCAGATTGCTCTGATCCTGCCACCACTGAAGGGCCTGGATCAGAGTTGAGTCACTGGGATTAACTTGGATAGAGAATCTCTTCTTTGAGACCAGAAAGCTCTCAAATGGAACTGAATGTCCCTCATCTGAAATCTTGCTCCTTGCACTATAGCTGTGGAGGCAGCCATGTGTCCTAGGAGCTGCAGGAAATGCCTTGCTGTCGAGAGACCTGCAGAGAAGGGCGAGGCCAGGGCCTCTGAGTCCTTACCCTTTCCAAGGAAGGAAGGCTCTGGCCTGCTTTGTGTCCAGTTCTGCACCTATAAAGGTGAGTACCTGGACAGGTTCCAAAATTGACTTTGGAAGATTGAGAAGAAAGCCCAGAGAGGTAAGCAGCTGCTGGGTAACTAGCAGGTGTGATTTGACCTGGTCTGGAGACTGACCCACAATGAGCCAGTCGTCCAGATAGGGGAAAATGGCAATCTTTTGCCTTCTTAGATGAGCAACTGCTACTGCCAGACATTTTGTGAACACCCTTGGGGCAGAAGTGAGGTCGAAGGGCATTGCTCTGAACTGATAATGGCCTGAGGGTGGTCCGAATCTGAGGTACTTCGATGGGAGCTTCTGATAAGAACATGGAAGTAGGCATCCTTGAGGTCCAGGGAGGCTAGCCAGTCCCTGGCCTTAGGGAGGGTAAAATCATTCCCAGTGTCACCATTTGAACTTTGGTTTTAAAAGGTGCTTGTTTAGATATCTTAGATCCAGGATAGTGCACCCCTCTCTGTCTTTTTTGGGGTAAGGAAGTACCTGGAGTACAGACCCTTGCCCTGGTGAGAGGGAGAAACCCTTTCTACAGCTCTGAGAGCCAAGAGGTTGAGACTTCTGTTTCAAAGCAAGAGTCTCTAAAGGGTTTGTAGGTGGAAAAGATCTGGCTCTCATCTTTGGAAATTTTTGAAGCTGAGAACCAGACCCTGGCTCACTACTTCCAGGACCCACCTGTCTGAGTTAAAGACTCCCAGTCCTGGACGAAATGAGCCAACCTGCCCCCTACAGGTAATGGAGAGCCGACCCTGGGCATCCCATCAGGGTGCCTGTTTGGCAGGGGCTTTAGGCTGAGGGGTGGGAGCAGGCCTGCTCGTACCCCGTCTGCCTCTCCCTCTGAAGAACCCCCTCTGTGCATAGGCTGAAGAGGAGGAGGCCTGGGTCTGGTAAAAAGGCCTGCCCCTACCCCTGGGGGGCTGCCTCTGAGGAGTGGCTTGCCGTTCCTTGGCTTGTGCACTCCTATAAGTGGTTCTATATTCGTCCATTTTCTTCATATAATTCTCTGTCTGCTCCCCAGAGAATTTCTCACCACAGGAAAATCCATAGCCTTAGACTGGGTATCCTGTGACAAAGTAGTACACCTGAGCCAGGCCAATCTCCGAAAAGCCACAGATGCAGCCATGACTCTAGAGGATACATCGTTAGAATCCACTGCAGCATGGAATTGCACCTTAGATGCCTCAATACCATCAAGAGCCACCTGTTCCAGCTCCTTTGCAAGCTGGCCAGGGACCTGTTTGGCTAAGGCCATGATAGTATCCCATCTAGATTTCTGGTATCTCGCAACATAAGCCATATAGTTTGCTTGTCTGAGTCCCAAGGAAGCTGCCATGTATTGTTTTTTGGCCATGGCATCAATCTTCCTGGAATCCTTGTCAGGAGGATGTGAAGCCAGGGGAATATTAGCTTTATCACAGGGCTGCAGCCTGAACTACTAACATGACTGCATTGCTGTGAAGAAAATCTATGTCAGGACCTGAAAAAGTGTACCTCCTGTCCATCTTTTATCCACAGGAGGCACAGAATTAGGAGCTTTTAAAATTTTTATTGTTTCCTAAAAGATTTATGTAAAGGGATGGACAATCTCCTGGACTCTGGGATATCCATCATCTCCACATAGTCAGGCTCCTCTTGCTCATCCAAAGCCTCCTGTAAGGGAAGCTGGAGGGTCTCAGCAACTTTTTTATAAAACAAAAAATGAGAAGGGGACTCAGAAAGCCTAGGGGGAGACTCACCTGAAGGTCTGTCTGGGGAGATGTCCGGTTCAATGGGCACATCCAGACTTTCAAAGTCACATTCACACTGATCATAATCCTCCTCCCCCTCCTCTGGTTCATAAAACTCTTCTATATCATATTCCTGAACCATTGGAACCCGACCAGAACCCGACCTTTTTGCCCAGACAGTGGCGGTTCGGAGAAGGCTGAGACAAGGACTGGACAATCTTGTGCCCTAGCCATCACTGCAGCAGTTGGAGAAGAATTTTGGACTCCAAACCTGCTGATTTTTAGTTTTCTTTGCTGGAACTGGCTCCTCAGAGCCAGCTTTTCGTTGCCTGAGAAGTCTCGCCCGGTCCAGGGCACTCCCTCGGAGTTCGGTTGGCACCGAACCGGGCTGGCCATCCGGTCAGCGGACTTTTTGGCCTCGTTCTCTGAGCCTGCCACTCTCTCTTGTCCAGGGTGGCTGCAGGAAATTTTACAAATCTGGCAGTCTGAATGAAGGTGGTCAAACCCCAGACAATGAGACACATAGAGTGTGGGTCAGCCTTGGCAAGACTTCCCCACAGACACTACAGTGCTGAAACCCAGTGGGCCCGGTTTTTCTTTTGGATTTCTCAGACATGAGTGCCAGCCTAACCAACAAACTTGCCCTTTTAAAGGCCGTGCCAGGCAAGACACATACTTGGTTCCAAACCGTGTCACGGAGTAAATGGAAAAACCATAATGAAATCCGTTTTTTAGAACCGATAAGAACGGAACCGCACTCTATAAAGCCTTAAAAGGCTTTAAACTAATTTTAATACAATTCGATCGGTTCAAACCGAACCGATAACAATTTACAAGTTCCACACAGAAAAACCTATCTGTACTTACAATACCATAGACAGAGCTTGAAACGATCGGTTTTGCGGTTAAAATAATAATTAAATGCAAGTTAAATTCAACCGAAGAAATGAACCGAGCAACAGGAGGAATCTCCGGAGCAACTGTTCAGTGAGGCGGAGTAAAGAATCTGACGGTTTCCGTTTGAAACCACCCTAACACAGCTTCTTAACCTAGCTCGCGCTCTAAGCTCCATGCTCTGCATGGAAGTTAACTCTTTCACCTCCGGAGCAGTTCTAGTGGTGGGACAAACTGCAATAGTCATAATATAGCAAGACTTCATGTTGTTTGAAATATAATTTTTTGTCCTCTCATGTAAAAAAAAAAAAAATCCCAATAAATAAACCTAAAAAACTTGAGACCACAAGGGAACCAACTGGTTAACAAAAGGTGAGCCTCAAACTTAACCTTTATGGAAAAATATATACTAACCATTAACATTAACTAAACATTGACCATTTCAGCATTGATCAATTACTATAAACTACTGGTGTGACCCTGTTTCAGACAGAAGTCCATCTTCTTCCAAGTTGTGTACTGGGTGTGCTTTGAAACAACTGAGAAGCTGCATGGGATATACTATATTGGACTAGATATCTGTAACTAATTCTCTCTCTCTTGCTTACATCTGAGAGAAGTTTTCCTTACTTTTACATCGGTATTGCTTTGTGTTTAATTATTTTAGTTTTTAATTCAGGAAGGGGGTTTTCAAAACTGCTTATCTTGTCAGCATCTTCAGAAGGGCTGAAATAACTGCATATTTGATTTTCCTTTGTGGCTAACAAACCACCAGGCTGTTTTGGGGCTGGAGAGGTTTACCTATGTCTGACTTGGATGTCTGGATTTTTCTCTGTTTGATTAGCAGGGTATTTTCTCAGTCAAATTGTTGTGTAGGGTATCTTGCTGACAGGAAGCTCTCATCAAGCGGTGGGTGAGAGCATTTAGCTTCAGTGTTTTGTGAGGCACAGTTTAGGCCCAACCCCTTCCACCCTCTTCACACCCACCCCTAAAATAGTTCCTTTATACCTGAGGTTCTGACATCATTTCCTCAACAGCGCAAGGTGTATATCACTGTCATATCCTCTCTAGCACACTGCACTGACAATATAAGCATACACATTGTATAATATATATATTTCTATATAACAAACCAATCACACAGCGTACACACACACAAAAAACAAACAAAAAAAAAGTAGATAAACATGTGGGGAGTAGTGCAATGTAATGGCTGTGGGGCAGCAGTCTTCCGGGAGTCTTTCTGGAGGCTGAGATGCTGCCCTATTTGCAGACAACTCTCTGCCCTGAGGGAGGAAGTTGCCCGTCTACAGGCCGCACTGGACAGTAGTAAGGAAACCTTCCCCCAGGCCACACTAGACAATAGGAAGGGAACCTCCCCCATCCAGGAAGCACCAGCGCCACCAGCACTACCTCAGAGGTTGCGAAGAAAGCACAGCAGTTGGACCACAGTGGGCTCAGGGAGGTGAGGATGGTGGAACAGAGGCACACCCAGTCAATTGTTCCACTCCACAATCCATACACCATTCTGGGGAGCATAGCTCCTTATGGATGCACCATGAAGAAGACTGACAACAGTGTCACAAGGGAGCCCACAGGAAGGAGGCAGAGGACACCACAGGAAAGGAAGCAGCTCCTGGTGGGGACTCCTATTAGAGGATAGAACTGGGGGGCTGGGAAAACTGAAGTAAGGTGCCTGCCTGGTGCCATGGCTTGGAGGGACAGGAGCGCATCCTCAGGATCAAGAGAACAGCTACAAGGGAGTCAGGAGCTGGAGTAATTTCACCTAGGGACAGAATGACGGCTCATCATGAGATTAGAGCAATGCAGGAGGACATTGCTGCAGAGTTGGGGAGGGCCTAAGACAAGTAGCACACACAGCATCCTTCTCAGAGGTGCTGCCTGTCAATAAGCTTGGGGAGGCGGGGTAATTAGCACCATGCAGTTTAATGAGTGGTTGAAAAAAATGGTGTGGAGCACAGGGTTTGTAGCTTCCTGGGACTGAGGTTCCACCTGGAGGACACCAGCCTATACTGGCGGATGGTCTGCATCTGTCCAGGAAGGAACAAGTCTTTGAGTAATCGGTTTAAATGCTTCATTGTGAAGCTTTTAAACTAGTCAAAGGGAGGCACTGATAAGCAGCAGGAAAATCCCAGCTTCTCCCTACAAAACAGAGTTACTAAATGAGAAAAGACCGAGTAGAAAGGTCAGTGGGGATGCTGCCACAGAAGGTAAAGCCATCAAAAATGGAAACAATAGTACCAATGCCCGTAGTCTGAGGCAACAAGCTTCCTGAATTCATGGCCTTGATGGAGGAGGAACATCTGGATATCGTGGCAGTCACAGAAACATAGTACACAAAACCATGACTGGGGCGTAAACATACCAGGATACAATATCTACAGGAGGGACAGGAGAGTAAGAGGAGGAGGGTAGCTCTTTACATAAGAAAGAATAAAAGCAACAAAACAAAAGGTAAACAGGAGGAGAAAAAGCCCTGTGGGTAAGATTGGAGACAGGCAATGCACCACAATCCGCATAGGGGTTGTATACAGACCCCCTTCTCAGGGGAAGAAATGACAAGGAATGATAGAAAGTATACTTAGAATGGCAGAAAAAGGGAGATATTGCTGATGGGTGATCTGAATATGCAGATGTTAACTGGAGTGCAGTTGCAGCAGCCACTTCAAAGAGTGGAGTTATTCTGAGAATGCCCTACAGGGGCATGCCTTAGACAACTGGTATTGGAGCCCACTCGAGAGGAGCAATCTTAGACCTGATTCTCTCAAATGGAGATGGAGGCGAGGATCACAGATGTAAGTGGGTAGCCATCTGAGACTAGCAACCATCGAACAGTATGGTTCACAATAAACACAGCAATAGAGTCAAGCCATACAAAGGCAAAGTACTGGAACTTGGGAGGCTGACATGAAATAATTGATGCTAAGGAATGCACTAGCAAATGGGCAGGAAGGAGGGTGGAAGAACAATGGGGAATAATAAAACTGCCATCACAGAGGTAACGAGCCTTGTGTGAAGCAAATAAACAAAACAAAGCGATGTAAGAAACCACTATGGTTCTCAAAGTAGCAGTGAAGGTTCAAGAGAAAAGAAAGCATTCAGGAAGTACAAGGAATACATGAAGGAGCAGGACAGAGAACTGTATCAGTTAAAGCAAAGGAGGCTGGGAGGCAGTCAGAGACAGCAAAGGCCCAAACCGAGGAAAAGACAGCCAACTCAGTTAAGAAGGGGATAAAACCTTTTATAGGTACATCAGGGGCGAAGGAAGACCAAGGGAGGATAGCGAGGCTTAATAAAGGGAGGGAGGAGGGTGGGCAGAGGAGACTGTGAAAAGGCAGAGATACTAAACAAATATTTTTGCTCAGTATTTAAATGAAGAGGGGTACATAAAACAAACAGTAGAAACACTCCGGATACAAAGTTGATACCAGCCCATTTACAGAAGAAAGGGTTCTGAAAGAACTCTTAAAACTGAAGGTGGACGAAGCAATGGGGCCTGATGGATTCATCCCAGAATTTAAAAGAACTAATGGTAGAACTAGTGACACCACTGACTACCCTTTTAACAAATCATGGGAGGAGAGGGTGGTATCCGAGGACTGGAGGAGGCAGATGTGATTCCCTTTCACAAAAGTAGGGAGCAAGGCAGAAGCAGGAAACTACAGACCTGTTAGTTTAACCTCAGTGATAGGGAAAATGATGGAATCACTTCTGAAGGAAAGAATATCAGTATCTAGAGGCAGAGGGGCTGGGACCCTAGGCAGCATGGATTCACAGCTGGAAGGTCATGCCAGATGAATCTGATAGATTTCTTTGACTGGGTGACCAAAGTAGTAGATCAGGGAGGGGCTGTGGACATGGCCTACCTAGACTTTAGCAAGGCATTTGACACAGTCCACACAAAGATTAATATACAAGTTAGCCAGGCTGGAGTGGGTCCCAAGATGACAGCCTGGGTAAAGAATTGGCTGGAGAATAGGACACAGAGGTAATAGTAAATGGAGTCCACTCAGAAGAAGGAGGTTACTAGTGGGGTACACTTGAGGGGTTCAGTGGGACCAGTCCTCTTCAATGTCTTTATAGCGACATTGCAGAGGACTGGAAGAAAAATGTCTCTTTGCAGATAACACAAAGATCTGCAACAGAGTTGATACACAGGGTGGGGTGGAAAGGATGAGAAGGGACTTGGCAAGGTTAGAGGAATGGTCAAATGCATGGCAGCTTAGATTCAATGCTAAGAAGTGCAAGGTAATGCACCTGGGAAACCAAAACCCAGGGAAGAGTACACAATGGGGTGAGAAACTAATAACAACAAAATGGAAAGGGACCTGGGGTAGTCATATCAGATGACCTAAAGGTGGGCAAGCAATGTGAGAGGCAGCAAGGAGGCTGGGGATACTGGGATGCATGGAGGCATCACCGGTAGAAAACGGAAGTTATTATCCCTCTGTACAGACAGCTGGTCAGACCCCATCGGAGTACTGTGTGAGTTCTGGAGACCCAATCTCCAAAAAGACATAGACAGGATGGAAGCTATCCAGAGGAGGGCAACTAAACTGGTGCAGGGTCTGCACCGGAAGACATATGAAGAGACGAAAGGAGCTTAATATGTATAGCCTCGAGAAGGAAGGAGAGGGGACATGGATAAAACGTTCAAGTACCTCAAGGGAATCAACAAAGTCAAGAGGGTAGCATCTTTCAAAAAGAGGTGTGCAAGAACAAGAGGGCACAATTTGAAGATGGGGAGGTAATTTAAGGAAGTATTTTTCACAGAGGTTTGTGGATGCATGGAGCAGGCCTTCTGGAGGAGGTTGTGGAGTCAAAATCAGTGGTGGAATTCAAGCATGCATGGGACAGTCATAAGGCCATTCTAGGGGGTGGGGGTAGGAAGAAGTAGGCTGCTGGTTAACTAGAATCTGCAGCTCATCCAGTAGGTAGGGAAATGGGCAGACTGGGTGGGTCAAGCGGTCCTTATCTGCCGTCAAATTCTATGTTTCTATGTTAAAACAGGGATGCAGAATAACGCTGATTTTTTTTTTTTTTTTTTTTTTAAGTAGGGGAGGCAGGGTGGGTGTTTTAATCATTAGTAATCCCTTTGAAGAAACAAGATTACTATGGTGAGTAATTTTTCCTTCTAACCCCAGGAATCACTCATTATGATTAAACAAATGCAGACTACCAAGCAGTACCTTTGGAGGTTGGGCAGAAAACCTATTTAGGAAGCAGGTTCTGCAGCACTGCTGTACCAAACCTGGCATCACTTCTGGATTGCAGATCCAGGCTGTAATGCTTTGTGAAGGTGTATACTGTTTTCCATGTAGCTGCTTTGCAGATTTGTAAGAGTGGAATATCCCTTGAAGCTGCCACTGAAGCAGTTGTACCCCTGGTGGAATGTGCTCTGAGGCCCAGGGGAGCCTGTTTTCCCACTTTACTATATCAAAACTGTATACATGCCACTATCCAACAAGCAATGGTACGTTTTGTGGCAGGTCTACCCTTACCTACCTCTCTATAGGTAAGAAAGAGTTGTGTCTGGCCTGGTCTGTAAGACTTAGTTCTGTCAATATAGTGGCTAAGTGCCCTTTTGACATCAAGGGAATGAAGCCTCCTTTCTGAAGAACTGGAGTTCTCTGTGAAAGATAGGTAAAGTGATGGGCTGATTTAAATGGAAATTAGACACCACTTTGGGAAGAAATGTTCTATTGGTCCTGAGGACCACTTTGTCCCTGTGGAATGAGATGTAATCTACATCCATACATAGGGCTTGTAACTCACGGATTCGTCTGGCTGAAGTAATAGCCACCAAAAACACAGTTTTCCAAGTAATATACTTCAAGTCTGCTGTTGCCATCAGTTTGAATGGGGTGTCCATGAGCTTGGCAATGCAGATATTCAGATTCCAGGCCGAAACTGGTTCCTTCAAAGGAGGGTATAAAAGGTTAAGGCCTTTAAAATATCTCCTGAAGACTGGATGAGAGGCCAAGGACCTCTGCCTGCTGACAGGTAAGCTGAAACTGAAGCCAAATGAACCTTGAGTGTGGAAGGCTTCAGAGCTAAAGAATGCAAGTGTGGTAGGTAATCCAGAAGAACGTCAAGGTCAGCCCTGGATGGGTTGATACCCTTACCTGCACACCATATGGAAAACCTCTTCCACTTGGCAGAGTATGTCTTGTTAGTGGAGGGTTTCCTGGAACCCCCAAGTAGTGCCAAAACGTGTTCTGACAGTTTAAGATCCACATACTCCCAAGTCTTCAAGAGCCAGACCTTGGGCCTTAGTGATTTAGGTTGGGGTACAGCATCCTGCCCTGGGAAGAAGTCAACAGGTTGTGCTTCCTGGGCAGATAAATTGGAGGTACCACTGATCGAGCCAACAGAAGTGAATACCAGGGCTGCCTCACCCAATCTGGTGCCACCAGTATCACTGTTGCTGGTTGCCACCTCAATTTCAGCAGGGTCCTGAATATCAGTGGAAAAGGAGGGAAGGCATACAGAAACTTCCCTGCCCAATCCAGTGCCAACGCATCCAGGGGTAGTGTGCCCGAGAGGAGGCCTGCAACAATATATTGGCAGCTGGTGATTTTCTGCAGAGGCAAAGAGATCCATCTCTGGAGTGCCCCAACGTCTGAAAATCAAGCTGAGAATTTGAGGATTCATACACCACTTGTGATGATCCTGACTTATTCTGCTGAGGGAGTCTGCCAGTACATTGTCCTTTCCTGGAAGATGTATGGCTGAAAGGGATACCTTCATAGAGTAGGCCAGGGACCACAGCCTCATTGCTTCTGTGCACAGTGGGGCTGACCTGGTTCCTCCCTGTTTGTTTATGTAATACATAGTAGTGGTGTTGTCTGTTCTGACCTGCACCACTTTGTGGTTGGACTTAAAATGATGCTAATCAATATTTTAAGTCTGATTAAGAAATTTGATCAGCTGCAAGCTTGGGCTTCACATACAGATCTGGGTTTAATCATTATTACTGAAACATGGCTCAAAAAGAACAACACCGACATAGGGCAGATCGAGGGTCGGGGGTGGAGTAGCTGTCTATACTAAATCTAAATTCTCAGTCAGCAACATTCTCTGTAATTCAAAATCAAAGGACTACGAGATTGTATCCCTGAAGCTCCACCTCCCGTCCACTGATTGTATCACAGTCATTGGTGGTTATAGGCCCCCATCGGGTAGCACTGACATCCTAAATACCCTTAAATCTCTCATCACCTCAGCCAATACCGAAACAATTCTCGGGGACTTCAATATGGACTGGCTTACCCCAAAATCGCTTAGCCTAAAATCCTTCTGCAATGAACAAGGGCTTGGCCAGGTAGTTAGTGAACCCACTAGGATTAACACTTCAAATATTGCCAATAGCTCACTACTAGATGGTATTTTAACCACGCAACCCCATAAAATCTCTCATTCTGCAGTCTTCCATAGCGATATGAGTGATCATTTATTTATTTATTTAAGAGATTTACCAGATTAGCATACTGAGTGGGAACCGCTTGTTTCCAGATGCGACCTGGGAGTTACAACATACATACATCAAACAACTGAAGCAATAGGCAAGAGATGCAATACAGTAGGTACAGAAGTGAGGCCAATAAGGGATACATACAAGCAATACAAGTGAAGCGTAGGCAAGGGATGCAATACAGTAGGTACAGAAGTGGGTGCACAGCAGGAGCAATCAGGTCCAGGAATTGTACAGGCTGGACTATGCATTGGGAATTTACATAGCATCTTGATTCCAGTCCCTGGGTTACTAAAGCGTGAGCAGGCAGAGAACCATTGAACCATTTCTGGAGGCAGGAGTTAAAGCCGCTTTCGTTTAGGGGCATGGTACGAGGTCTTCTGCAGAGCTGGGCTGCAGGTTACAGTTACAAGTGTCTGGGAAATGTCCCAGCAGGAGGGTATTTATGGTCCTAGGGGTGGTGGGTGACCTAATAGCAGCAGGGAGGTCATTCCAGAGTCTGGGCAGTCTATATTTGAAAGCAGATTGGCCCTTTGTGGTACGCATGAAAGGGATATGCAAAAGTCTCGAGTCTGATCCTCTCAGGGCGTATGCGGGGGCTGAGCTGACAGGGTGGAGCTGAGATACGAGGGGATGGAGTTGGTCCAGTATTTCACTATGAGTTTAGCACAATGTATCTGACGCCTGGAGTGCAGCGAGGGGAGATCTATGGTTTTATACATATCGCAGTGGTGGGGGGGCATTCTAGTATGAACCTACAGAAGGAATGAAAAAGGGGGTCCAGGCTTGCCAGGGTGGTTTGGGGGGCTGCACTGTAGACTATGTCACCATAGTCAAAGGTAGGGAGAATCATTTGGAGTACTAGCTCCCGTCTGACTGAGGTGGGTAGGCATCCTTTGTTGCGGAAGAGTGCTCCTAGTTTTGGATAAAGTTTTTGCTGGAGGGAGTCGATGTGGACGGCGAAGTCTAAGTGTTGATCAAGCCATACACCCAGGTACCTGAAGGAGGTACATGATTCCAGAGTGGTACCGTCTAGGGTATGGTAAGAGGGGGGAGTAGTTAGACGGGAGAGTTGAGCTTGCGTGCCGAAAGTTAGGTGGACGGTTTTCTTTGCGTTTAGCAGGAGTTGGTTTGAGCTGAGCCATGTTTGGATGGCATCAAAATCCTGTTGGAGGGCAGAGTTTAAAGCCTCACAGGATCGGCCGGAGGCGTACAGGATGGTATCATCCACATACATTTGTATAGCTGAATTTGGGCATACCAGCGGGAGGTCATTTAGAAATATTGAAAAGAGAAGGGGACCCAGGACAGAGCCCTGGGGGACACCGCAGGTGACTGGGAGAGGGGGAGAAAAGTGTGGGCCAATTTTTACTGCTCGTCTCTGGCCAGATAGGTAGGCATGGAACCAGCTGATGGTATGGTCGGATAGGCCTGCGTCCTGCAGTTTTGTGAGGAGTTTGGGATGGGAAACAGTATCAAAGGCCTTTGCCAGGTCAATGAATATAGCTGAGGTGAGAAGCCCTTTGTCCATACCCGAGGCAATACCATTAGTGAGTCTTAGTAAAGCTGTGGTGGTAGAGTGGGATTTTCGAAACCCCGATTGGTAGAGGGTGAAATAGGAGGTCGAGTCCAGGAATTGTGTGAGTTGTGAGAGGGCTAGATGTTCCTGTAATTTTGCCAGAATTGGGAGAAGGGAGATAGGGTGGTAGTTTCCAGGCTCAGATGGGTTGCCACCCTTTGGTAATGGAATGACTACTGCCTCCTTCCAAGCAGTTGGAATTTGGGCTGAGGAGAAGGAATGGTTGAGGAGGTTGGCTAGGGGAGCTGCAATAGCAGAGGCAGATAGGTGTAGGAGTTTCGCATCTAGGCCTAAATTGCACTTGCCTTTATTTGGGTTAAGGGGCGTGGGGCAGCTAAGACTTCTGAGGGTCGGGACCGGCTGGAAGAGAACTTAGTGGCATTGGGGGGTGCTGGGCAAGCACAGGGGGATGGGTGCGGGGGTTTGCCAGAAGAGACTTTGTGCAGTTGGTGAAATAGTTATTAAAAGTTGAGGCAACTCGACTGGACTGGATACATTTTGCCCAGAATAGTGGGGGTAGGGGGTTGGGGCTGAGTAGGGGGAGTGAGCAAGGATTTAACAGATTTCCAAAATTTGGCTGGATGGCTAAGATTAGAGGAAAGGGCCGCACGGAAGTAGGGGTCATTGCTTGCATAAGATCACAAGCAAAAGCTCGTCTACAGCCTAAGCTCATATCTATATGGTCCTATCGGAAGTTCAGTGCTTCTCATTTTTCATCTGACTTTGGCATGATTCGTTGGCAAGATCTCTATCTGGCTAAATCCGCCGATGAGGCCGTAACTGTACTTAATGCCAGCCTCAATGCCCTTGCCAACAAACACATGCCCTTCGTTAAGATTAGGATGCGCAACACCTCAAGCCCCTGGTTCACCTCTGACCTCAAGTCTGCACTCACTAACCGGGACAGAATCTGGGCTCAGGCTAGAAGAACTAAGAGTCCGGCTGACTGGCAAGCCTTTAGAACTGCCAGGAACACCTGTGTTAAAAGCATTTGCGCTGCAAAAGTATATTATTATGTTTCCACCTTGGAACAAGCAAATGGGAATCCCCATAAAATCTGGAGGACAATTAAGTGTATTGAAGGATGTCCTGCTGCTCCCTCCATTCCAACGAAGATCCACAGCAATGGGAGGGTGGTGGAATGTAAGCATCAAATCCTCGAAAAACTTAACTCCCACTTTGTCACTGTGGGTCTAGCCTTCGACTCTTCACCGTATGCAAGCAGTCACACTCACCAAACTAACCCCGCCAACCACAACTTGCCCCTTTCAGCTCCTCCCATTTAATTACAAAGAAGTTGAAAACTTGCTCATTAACCTAGACACCAAAAAAAGTGCCGGTGACGATGGTATTGAACCTTTTTTCCTAAAATTAGGCTACTTACATCTTACTGCCCCCATTCTGCATATACCCAATCTCTCCATTAACACAGCCACAGTTCCCTCTAGCTAGAAATCTGCCCATATCCTTTCCCTAGTTAAATCAGGGGACCCATGGGACCTAAACAATTATAGGCCTATCTCAATCCTACCAGTTCTCGCTAAAGTCCTTGAGAAACTGATTCATGCTCAATTGAAACACCATATCGAAACATCCTCACTTCTTAATCCTGCGCAGTCTGGCTTTCGCACCAATCATAGCACTATCTCTACACTGGCAAAAGTCACCAACGATTGGGTATCTGCTATGGACTCAAAGAAGATCACTGGTGCAGTATTCCTTGACCTCAATAAAGCGTTTGATACCGTCAATCAAACTACTAGTTACTAGCCTTACTAAACTAGGTGACACTCCCTCCACTGCCCAGTGGTTTACCAGCTATCTCTCAGGAAGGACACACAAAAAAAAAAAATCAAAGCAGATAGCCTATTCTCAACCTCCCAGCCAATTACCAGGGGAGTCCCGTAAGGCTCCATCCTTGGCCCTCTCCTGCTCTCCCTATATATAAATGATCTGGACGTACATATAACCAACTCCAAGCTACACTTCTTTGCAGATGACACAGTTCTGTATGCCTCTGGCAAATCAGTGCCGGAGTTAAAGGATGTGCTTCGAGCTGATTTGGCTCAGCTTGAACGTAATCTTATTAACGCTAAACTCCTTCTCAATGGCAAGAAAACCAAAGCAATGCTCTTCACTCTTAATACCACTCCATCCGCCCCCCTAGACTTACCCAAAAGACTTTATTGTCACATCCTTAGGTGAACCATTGGAAGTCACCTCCAAATTTATGTATCTTGGCTTTTAGGTCGACAATAAGCTCTCCTTTAACAACCATATTGACGACCTTTCCAGAAGACTAAAAATCAGGTTAGGCTTTTTCTTCCAAAACAGGGCCCTCTTTTTGACAGAGACTAGAACTAGGCTGGTCCAAGCCACATTCCTTCCTGTACTTGACTATGGGGACCTAATTTACACGTCAGCCGCAACCTCAAGCCTAAATAAACTGGATGTCCTTTACCACCGTGCTCTACAGTTCATCACAAACTCTCGTACCAAACCCACCATTGTGACCTGTATGCCGCCTTAGGCTGGATGTCACTTGCTTCATGACGCCTGATGCATGCTGGTGTCTGGACAATGAAAATACTCCTGAACAAGCTCCCATGCTATATTACATCTCTTCTTCAAATCTCCCGCAATGTGTGCTCACTCAGGAAATCCGATTATATTTCCCTTGATGTGCCTAGGACTCGCACTACCTTTGACAAACGGGCAATACCATATGTTCTCCCACCCAGTTGGAATCAGCTTCAAGCCACTCTGAAACTATCTAGTACTGTCTCCGTTAGCTTCTACAAAAAGCCAACTGCATCTAATTTTAGACATAATTGTAACTGCTTTTAAGACTCTTCCTTTATCTAAATGGCTCTCTATGCCCTCCCTATGTACTGGTATCTGCCATGATTCTATTGAGCCATATCTTACCTCCCTTACTCCATTCTTTCCCTTTATGATTCACTTCTCTATTTACTTGGCTGCTTTATTACTCTCCCCCGTTTGAACATAAGCCTTGACTACCAATGTCACATGAAAATGTAGTTTACATCTACCGTGTTATGCCCTAAGTTGAGCAGGTTGTACCATATGAACCTAAAATTGCATTTTCTAACCTGTGATGCTCCTTTTTGTACCTTATGTATTGATGTCCTTGTCTGTATATATGTACCAGGACTTCCTTGTGAATGAGCTTGCTCAATGGAGTTTTCCTGTAATAAAGTTGAACTTGAAACTTGAACTTCTGAAGATGTGTAGCAAATGTCTGCAGGGCTAGGTACACAGCCCTGAGCTCCAAAACATTTATGTGCAACATGGATTCTTGAGTAGACCATGTGCCACTTGCTGTATAATCCAACATGTGTGCACCCCAACCCAGGAGGGATGCATCTGTTGTAAGGACTAAGGAAGGTTGGTCATTTTTGAAAGGAACCCCTACTCGTAAGTTTTGCTCGTCCAGCCACCACTGCAGTGTCTGTAGAAGAGTGTGGGTGACTGGAACCAGTTTGGACAGAGGATCTGTCCTCTGTGACCAGTATTGTCTCAGGTGGAACTGAATGTTCCACATTTGGAATCTAGAACCCAGTACTACTGTGGTGGCAGCTGCCATGTGGCCCAAAAGCCTGAGAAACTCTCTGGCTGGTTTGGGTTTTCCTGGTACAAATGAGCCTGCAATTCGTAGAATACTGTTTACCCTGTCCTGCAGCAAAAAAACTCTGCCCAGACTGGTATTCAGTTCCGCTCCAATGAACTCGAGTACCTGAACTGGTGTTTGCAGAAACTTCTGCTCGTTTATGAGGAAGTCCAGGGATTCCAGAGTAGACTTTGTTAGTGCTGAGGCCTGCTCTGCCAGATGTAGAGATGGACCCACCACTAACCAGTTGTCCAGGTGGGGAAAGACTGATACTTCCGGTTTTCTCAGAAACTCCACTACCACGGCCAAACACTTTGTGAATGCCCCTGGTGCAGAAGTCAGGCCAAAAGGAAGGGCTGCAAACTGATAATGGCCCGAGGCCAGTCTGAACCTCAGAAACTTTCTGTGGGAAGGTCTGATGGGGATGTGAAAATAAGCGTCCTTTAAATCTAGGGAGGCTAGCCAGTCTCCCTTTTGTAAAGAGGGAATGATCAGAGCAAGAGTGACCATATTGAATTTTGGTTTCAGAATATGTTTAGAAGTCTTAAATCCAGGCTAGGGCGCCAATCCCCATTGTTCTTCTTTGTAAGGAAGTATCTGGAATAGAAGCCTTTGCCCCTCTGGTTTAGGGGCACAGGCTCCACTGCCTTGATAGCTAGCAGATGTTTTACTTCTGCACCCTGTAGGATTCTGTCTGCAGATGTGACTGGTGCAAATGTTCTTGCTCTCAGCTTGGGAATAGATTTGACGCGGATTGTCAAACCCTGGCTCACCACCTCCAGGACCCACTTGTCTGTGGTGATGGTATACCAGTCCTGAAGAAAATGACCCAGTCTGCCACTCACTGGAGGATTTTTGGCAGGGGATGCAACCTGTACTAGCCCATCAGGGATTCTGAGTGGGCTGTGCCCGAATCACTGGGGAGGGAGAAGCTCTCCTCATGGCTCTCCTGCCCCTTCCTTGGAAATATCCTCTAGTCTGTTGTTGCAGCTGAGAGGCCTGAGCTTGGAAAAAAGGTCTGGAGTAGGATCCCCTACCCCTGCCTCCCCTGGCCTGGGACCTATAGGATGAAGAAGGCCTATCCTTAGAATTGCTTCTGTAGGTGGCCTTATATTCTTCTACCTTTTTCATATAGGCCTCTGTCTTATCTCCAAATAGGGAATTTTTCTCAAAAGGAAAGTCCATCACCTTAGCCTGGGTGTCCAGGGTCAAGTTTGTTGCCCTGAGCCAGGCAAATCTTCCAAGGGAGACAGACGGTGCTATCAACTTGGCTGCAGAGTAATTAGTGTCCAGAGCCATGTGGAACTGGTATTTCGTGACATCCAAGGCAGCCCTTGCTGTATCCTGCAAGTCCACTGCCACCTCACAAGGCACTTTGTCAGCCAGAGCTAAAACTGCATTCCACAGTGCCTTCTGGTATTGCACTGCATAGGCCATATAATTGGCCTGTCTAAGGATGAGAGAAGCCACTATATACCCTTTCTTCTCCATTGCATCCATCTTCAGAGTCCTTATCTGGAGGATGGGTAGCCAAGGGGATTCTGGCTTTGTTGCAGGCAGCAGCCTGTACAACACCTTCAGGATCAGGGTGGTGGAACAGAAAATCAACTGTTGACCTATCAAGCTGATATTTCTTGCCAGCTTTTTTGTCGACTCCTGGAATAGAATTTGGAGTTTGGAATACTTGCATTGCAGCCTTTTTTAAGGATTTAGGCATAGCCAGTAATAAATATTTGTTGGGGTTAACCCCATCATATCCAGGAACTCTGTTTCCTCCATATCCTCCTGTGTCTTCTGCAGAGGGAGGCTGAATGTTTCTACCATGCTTTTAACAAAAGCATAATGTGAGGAATAATCCTCTGGACCCCTGGGGGGGGAGTGGGGGAACGAACTCCTGTTCTGGAGAAACCTCTGGGTCTATCTGTTCCTGCTCAAAATCCTCCTCCTCCTCCTCAGGAAATGAAACCTGTGGCTCCTGAGAGGGTGGAACCGGTACAGGAACCGGGGCAGTCACTACTGGAACCAGGACTGCAGCTTGCAAGACCTGTAAGGCCTTGGCAATGTCCTCAGCTGAGGGCATACCAGTTTTGCCAGCTGGGAGCTCCTTAGCCTTCTCGGCCGGGGGTGCAGCGGCATATTTTTCTTTACATTTTTTCTTCTGTGGCACAGGTTCAGTCCCTGATTCCACTGATCTTTTTTTGCTTACCCTGCTCAACTTTATCTGATCCTTAGCTTTATCTCCATCCTTTCTTGTGCCAGAGGTGGAGGAACCAGTTTCACCAGTATTAGTAGAAACGGAGGCCATCTCTAATATTTTTGACCTTTTCCTACGAGTTTTAGGACAAAATGTTTTACAAATGTCACAATTTGCAAAAATATGGCTAATACCCAGACAAAAAATATATAATGAATGTCTGTCTGCTTTAGCTATTATCTGACTGCAAGACTCACACAATTTGAAACCAGTGGGTCCTGTGCATTTTTTAGGCTTAACAACAGGAGCCTATGACACCGAGTAGGAATCACTAAAGAAAATGTAATGAATTCGCGGTTCCTTAGAATCAAATATAACCACTATAAACAACCGCTAACGGCTCCGGGAACCGAGCGCTACTCGGTTCCTGACACTGAGAAACTTAGAAATCTATATAAAAATGAAATAAATGTATGCGGTTAGGAACCTACCACGGAAAGTTAAATATAAAAGATTGAGGTAAAAACCTCACTAGAAATAGCGGATGCCTCGGTTCCAAGGAAACCTGACGGAACCGCTAAATACAATAAATTCTACACAAACTACAAAATTAACTAAAACTAAGGCAGCAATCTGAAATATAAAGTAAAACCACTACTTATCGATCAGATAATTGGATTTTGAAGAAGTTGAAGGAGAGCTCTCCAGGACGTCTTCACAAGGCAGGCGGAGTAAAGAATCTGAAGCACTCAGTGTACAACAGTTACTATGGCAGCAGTTTGAAAGTGGCATGAGCCAATTGAGAGGTCCATAATTTGCATATAATTCCATCTCTCCGGGCAGTCCAACTCAGGAGGCTGACTGCATTTGTTTAATCATAATGAGTGATTCCTGGGGTTAGAAGCTACTAGCATTATGTCTGATTTGGAGATGTGTCAGGCCATGCCTAATTGCACCCCGACACAGACACCAGACAAGCAGGCCAAATGCCCCAAGGCCGAAACCTCACTTGCCAGCCACATTTCTACTCCCACCTTGGCGTCTTCACTCCTCACACAGGATCGGCTCCTTCAAGCACTAGAGCCCTAACCTCAGCTATTCTGGAGCTCATGGTAGAAGTGAAGACAGTTCGGGCAGATCTCACAGATTTAGGCAGACTGATGGGGGATGTGGAAGCTTGGGCCTTTTCCCTCAAGACCTGGAGGGATAGGGCTGAGACTGACTCTTCAACTCTGCAACATAAAATCTCAAAAACTGGAGGAGAAATTGGAAGATTTAAAGGGACGCAGTAGAAGGAACAACCTGCTAATCTTTGGCTTGCCTGAAGGTGAGGAAGGTACTACCCCTATTGTGTTTGCACAAAAGTTGCTGGAGCGTATAAACTGGACCGTCCCCCAATGGCCCCACTTATATTGTGGAGAGGACTCACTGCTCGCTCAGACCTAAGCCCCAATTGGGCCTACCACCCTAGCCCTTCATGCTTAAGCTTCTAAACTTTTTAGACAAGCAATTCATCCTTCAGAAGCTAAGGTATGTGAAGGAAATTCGCTGGGAAGGCATAAAACTGTGTGTGGCTCAAGATCTACCAGCAGGGACCTAACAGAAACGGGCAAAATTTATAGCCTCAGGCCTCAGTTTCCGCATGCTATATCCTGCACACCTCCAGGTTCAGGTTTGAGACAAGTGGCATTTCTATGATGGTGTGGAGGAGGTGAAGCTGGATTTAAAGAAGCTCCTGTTCGATTTATTTAAGGACACTTGAATTTTCCTATATGGATCTGCTGAGGTTTAAAATTCACAGGACACTGAAGTGGATGCGGTCTTTTTTTGTTCCCTTTACCTCTAGGTTAGGAACTTGACTCAGGATGATGGACGCTTTCTTTTTTCGATCATTTTATTGAAAGAGGGCTACTTGTCTAGCTTTTAGGGAAATACAACCTGGACTGTGGCAGTAGAGACATGCTGCCACAACACTAGAATACCTGGGTCAGGGATCCTCTACAACACTTTTCGGTTGGATACTTCCCCCCTTTCCTGAACATTAGGAGTTGTCTTACATAGGACTGGCCAGGATAACCAGTCTGGGATATGCCCCTTTTTTTGTTGTTTTTTCCCTTTCTTTTTCAGGATGTGTCTATGATTCCTCCCTTATGATGTTAATCAGGGGAAAGGGAGGAGTCTTTCCTTTTGAAATAATGCTAGACAAGCTAGTTGACGCATGTTGGACTTTTATTGTTATGATGTTGGTTCTTCATTATTTTTCTTCCTTTTACAGGCCAACACTTAGACAGTTCTAGCACAATATCGTACTGTTTAATCATTTTCTAGCTCACAGCTATTACTGCTGGTTTCTTAATTATTTTTTAGATCATTACTGATATTTTGCTGTGGGGGGCAGTTGGGGGATGGGGTAATTGCAAGGTTGGCTGAGAGTTTCATGCACCAAATCATAAGGGGGAGGAAGGGATATTGCTTAGATCCACAGGAAAATAATTTGAATACATTTGGCTATGGGGTTTTCCAGGACTGGTTGGGGACGGGGTGTTTTTTTTTTTTTCCCTTGTACGAGGGAGGAAGTTTTGTGGGGGATTGTTGGGAGGGGTCTTGCCACAACAAACTCTTCTTTTGGGTGCATGGAACCTTCATTTTAGATTGTAGGAAATATCTGTGGCTAGACAGTTTACTGGTAACTCTATCCATGTATCATGGCAGTTTTTAACTTTTGTTCCTGGAATGTTAAAGGTGAGCAATCCCCTACAAAAAGGGCCAAGATCCTACTACACCTGCATAAGTTCCAGACGGATATTGTCTTCCTGCAGGAGACCCACTTGCCTTCCTCATATGTTCTTCTCAGAAGGTCCTGGGTGGGTCAGGTTTTTGGTGTGGGGTTAAATACATGCACGAGAGGGGTTGCTATTTTAATAACCTGGAGAATTCCATTTCTTCTCCTGCAGGAAAGCTCAGATACTAATGGCAGTTTTATTCTTATCTGTGCTTTATTGGGCCACTTAGAAGTAGTTTTAGGAGCAATATATGGTCCTAATGTTAAGGACCCTAGTTTTTTCAACACCCTTATGTCAATTTTATCTCCATGGAGCTCCCTGCCAATCATTTTGGGTGGAGACTGGAACCTGGTTCAGTGTAATGAGCTAGACAAATCAGGATCCCTCCATCGGCTCCTTCTCCAGGTCAGGTGGCCCTCACTGATCTTATGAGGTAAGCCGGTCTCGTGGACCCATGGCGGTTTCTTAACCCTTCCACTAAACACTTTTCATTTCACTCCCTTCCACACAACTTCTCTAGAATAGACTACTTTCTGTTGAGCTCTTAGTCCCTTCCAGGAATAATCCTGTGCCACTATACCTCTGAAGATGTTTCTGACCACCATCCTGTCTTTCTCCAATTGAATTTAAGACTGTCCCTTTCCGGAGATAAGATGTGGATCATGAATAACCAGCTGCTTAAGGTTCAAGACTTATTACAGTGTATCCAAAGCTGTATTACTAATTTTATGTCAGACAATTCCCAGTCTGTGGTTAGACTAGATATGCTATGGGGTGTGTTAAAATGTGCCTCGGGGATTCATTGACTATACATTAACCGTAAACGTCAGCCTCGCGTTCTTCTTTGCTTTCTGGCATTAAACATTTAGAAGACAATATTTCTTCCTACTCTCCCTAGTCAGACTGGGAAAGACTAGAACACCTCAGATTTCAATATAATACATTACTGGAAGAAAAGGCTGCACATATGATTCTTCGTTTTAAGGTGAAATATTTTGACTAGGAGGAGAAAGCAGGGAAGTTATTAGCACTTCATCTCAATTCACAAGCAGTAGATAAAATTGTTCCAGTGATTCAGGGCAACTTTTCTCATCTCCCCGGGATATAGTTGAAGCTTTTAGGAACTTTTTTCTACAGTTATACGCCCCCAACTCCACCCTCTTCGTCTTTTGACCAAATACAATTTAACTCTTTCCTTCAGGACCTCTCGCTTCCCACCTTTCTGGCACCCCAACAAGCATTCCTGAAGGCCCCATTGACTCTAGCAGAAATTTCCAAAGTGATTGATTCACTGGCCCTAGACAAAGCCCCAGGTCCCAACGGGTTTACCACAAATTTCTATAAAGTACTAAAGAAACAGATAGTGCCTATTCTCCTCGCTACATACAATTTTTTTTTGATAATGGCATATCTGATGTTGCTATGACCAGGGTTACCATAGTGGTTATTCCTAAGCCAGATCGGCACCCATTATTGCTTACCAACTATAGGCCAATCTCACTCATTAACGCTGACCTCAGGATCCTCTCAAAAGTCCTTGCGGAATGGCTGGCAGCCATTTGGGATTCCCTCATTAGTCGGGAGCAGGCAGGGTTCTTCCAGGGAAGGCTTTCTGGGGACCATCTTCGGAAAATCTCTTATCTTCTCTCGGCATCCAGGGATCTAGATACCCCGCGACACTAATATCCCTGGACGTCGAGAAAGCTTTTGATAGAGTTTCCTGGGACTACTTATTCAACCTTTTGCCGCTCTTTGGTATCCCCAGTGAATGGGTGAAGGTCTTGTATTCTTCCCATATGGCTCAAGTTTTCTGCAATGGTATGTTGTTCCAATCCTTCTCCTTGTGCCAAGGTACTAGACAGAGTTGTCCGCTTTCTCCCTTTTTACTCAGTTTGTTTCTGGAACCTCTTATCAGAAAGGTTAAATCTTCACAACAGGTTACAGGTATCCCAATTCATCATACAGAATACAAACTTTCTGTATACGCTGATGACATTCTACTTCATCTTTCCTCCCCAACTACTGTATTTCCATACCCTCCGCTTTACAGATTATCTCTAGTTTTGGTAATATATCTAATTACAAACTTAATCTTAAAACAGAGATTATGCCCCCTTAACAACAGGATATTTCACACGTATATGGATCATCTTGGTTTGACCTGGAGGAAAAATCGACTTAAATACTTGGGAATTTTTCTTAGTCTTTCAACTAAGAAGTTTAAACTATATAATTTGGATGTTACTATTTCCTGTATCAAAGTAGATTTGGAACATTGGTCTCTTATCTTTCTCACTTTGAGGCAGACTAAACTTAATAAAGATGAATGTCTTACCCCTGCTGTTGTATCCCCTGTAGATGTATAACTGGTATCTTCCTCAAACATAGTTTACTCAGGTACATAGAATCTTAACGTCTTTTCTATGGAAATGTAAAGCAGCACATTGGGCACTTTCTAAACTAATGAGAACCAAGCAGGATGGTGGTCTCCAAGTCCCCGATTTTTTTTATGTATTATTTAGCCCTTCACTTTATTAGGACGTCCTACTGGGCATGCCCATGGGATACTAATAGTTATACTCAATGGGTTGACATAGAACATTCCCTTTGCTCCAAACATGCCATGGACTATAGGGCACTCTCCTTTTTACCCAGGAAAAGATTACCATCTTCCCTACAGAACACACCCCTTGGGCATCCCTGTCAACTCAGGCTCAGTTGTGTTCCTTTCTTAAGATTTCCCCTACTCAAGATATTCTTCAGCCTCTTAGGGGGAATCCTAACCTGAGAATTGCTGGGCACATGCTGTCCACGCAATTCTGGCCAGATATTGGTGCTGATACAGTGCAGGAATTAACACTGCATGGCAAACTACTGTCGTTTCAAAGAGCAGGTGACTTATATTACTGGTCCAATGTAAATAGCTTTAAATATTTCCATATCTGGCACATGCTCATACAGTACTTTGGTGCCGGCCAGTGACAAAGTCTCTTTGGTTCAGTTGTTCTACCACTAATTGCCTTGGCCCCTTCCTCCCATCTGATGTCCTACTATTATCACAACCTACAAGCTCTTTTGGTTGCCTATGACGGTCCATGGATTTAAAGCTGGGCTCAGACCCTCCCTCCAACTAGGTCACCAAGGAATTGTACTCTCATCTGGAAGCACCTATACCAAGTCATAAAATGGAATCTATACCAGCTTATGCAATTCCAGATTCTCCACTGCCTCTATTATACACAACTGAGACTCCAGAGGATGGGCTGCCTTTTCAGTGACCTTTGTACCAGATGTGGTCAAGAAACTGGCTCCTTATACCACATTCTATGGACCTGTCAGAAGGTCACTCCTTTCTGGAACTCCGTTCACTCCAGTCTTGACCCTCTCCTCAGGCTCTCAGACACATTCCTCCCAGAGATATGCAAACAGGGGACTTTTTGGGTTCCCTTATTGGTAACCCAAGGGCCCATATGGCCTTGCTATCAGCATGTGCCAAAAAAGTTATTTTGAGACACTGGCTGGATCAGGATATTCCCCACTTTTTGGAATGGCACAGAGAAATTTTATTCGCCTTAACAGGCGTAACAGCTGGTGGAAAATACGTCTGGGAGACCAGCCAGATATAAGATGAATTGAGAGCCTCTGCAGACCCTACTAACTTTACCGACTCAGGAGTACAATTAGATCCGAGTTACTCTACCTGTTATCTTCATGAATATTTCCCCTTTATCATTCTACTATCCTACAATTCAAGAGTACATAAGTTTTGGATATGGGAGAGAAGATAGTTGGTAAATGCTCTGCCGAGGTTTTGGAGGGGAGGTGGGGGACTTAGGGGATAATTGTAACTGTAGATGTCTACTTCAATGCACAGTCACTTGTAATTGGTTGACTATCTTTTTCTAGGAGAACTTTGTTAGACACATGTATGGTCATTGTTCAGTATTCAGAGATGTGTATACGATTACTGTCAAATACTTATCTGTATCTCTGCTTATCTTAAGATCAAATAAAATATATTAACTATGAAAAAAAAAAAAACAAGAATAGGGGCAGACTCAAGGTGGTGCAATGCAGGATAACAAAAGTGATTTAGGGCCAGCGGGGCAGGTCCTAGGAGGAGAGCCTCAAAGACCTGAAAATGTACTCGTTGGAGACCAGAAGGGAGAGGGGAGGTATGATCAAGATCTTCAAATTCCTAAAAGGAATTAAAAGGGTGAACTATTTAAACTTGAAGCAAATAGGAAGGATGCGAGTAAGTATTATTTTACAGAAAGGGTGGTGGAGCCATGGAAAAGGCTGCCAGACAAGGTTGTGGTGGGGGCGAAAACACAGTGGTTTTAAACATGGCTAGGACAGAAGCTTATAGTGGTTGCATCAGAATCAGGGAACAGAATGGAGGTAGGTGGGGAGGGATAAGACCCTGGAAGAACTGTAGGTCCCAGGGCTAAATAGGAAAGTCAAGCAGACTTGATGGCCCTTTGGTCTTTTTCTGCCATCACTGTCAATGTTTCCATTTATATTTCATGCAAACAATTTAGAATGCAGAACTGGCAGTCTTTTCTTTAAAAAGGTCCAGAACTGAACAAAGTTGGAAAATAAATTAACCAGTTACATAAACATGGCCCCTCCAGGTCAGTACTCTACTGCCTCCAGCATTGCAGAGAGCGACACAGAGAGGTAAGTGAGTGAATATGTGCGTGTCTGGTATCTGCAGTGTGTCTGGTATCTGACAGGACCAAGACTGGGTTAATCACCAGAGGACTCCTGGTTTCAGTGCTGCCAATCACTCGTACTTCACAACTAGCAAAGTCAATTAAGAATACACACATAAAATGAAAGCACCAAACATCTAAAGACAGCCTTTAAAAAGTAATGCATCTCTGAACACTACCCATGAGGTTGTTAGATCTGTAGATTAGACAGTTAAAGGCAAACAGAATCATTAACTATTTTATTACTAAAAACACTTTTCAACAGTTCAACTTTCCCTTAGCTGTGGAAGGAAAATAAATGCCATCTCTGCCTGCTTTGCTAGAAGAGCTGCCTTTCAAACTAATGGAAGGCTTTTCCTTCTGGAATAAATCTTCAATACCAACTAATACCTCAAAAGGAATTTTCAAAAGAAACTTGATTAATTATTTACTGGCAACAGATCCGATTAGCAGAGTCTGTGTAAAACACAACGTCAAACTAAAGGAGTGAATTTTCAAAGTTATTCCCCTGGGGCTGGGCGTTTTTGAATTTTAACATATTCTGGCATGAAAAAACTTAAAAAGACAAAATGACACCCCAGATCAGGTTGTGAAATAAACAGTGATTCACATCCAGCATAAACTAGGCCAGATCACTATTCAGACTATCTTACAATAGTTTGCCCTTCTGAAATCCAAATATGTTTAGCACTGTGTACTGTATATACTCAAATATAAGCTGAGTTTTTCATTACCACAGTTAAGTGCTAAAAGGGGAGACTCGATTTATACAGTACATTAGGTCAACATATGCACGTGTTTTGCTTTCTTCAGTACAACATACTGTCCCAGACTGGCTCCAACCAATAGTGCCACAGATAAAAACTACACATCCCAGAGGCATTTGCGATTGACGCTTACACCCAATAAGCTTTTTAATCATTAGTACATCAGAGGACTAGCACCAACCGTGAGTGTTATTTGAACATGCAGACAGTGACCATCGCCTATGTGGCGGTTGATTGTCATGGGACTGGGCACTAATGGAGCTTCTCAAGTGGGCATGGGGCCCTGACAATACTGTTTGTCTGTGGGCAGGGAGGGAGGGACGGACGGAGGGAAGTTTAAAAAAGAAACAAATTAGGATTCTGTTGAGGACTTCAGTCAAGACTGTTCTTGAAAACCTTGCTAGCCAGCCCACTGGTGCAGCGGTAGAGCTACCGCTTGCAACGCAGACGACTCACCAGCCGGGAGAGAGGAAAGAGGACTGCTGTGCTCCTCCGGGGCACTGCAGTGCCAGGTGTACGCCTGGTCCCTAGCGGTAAGCTGGAGGAAGGCACCCAGGACTGCCTCAAAACAGGCACAAGGGACTGTACGTCACTGCACGCTCTGACCCTCAGCGAGAGAAAACTCTCAACGGCAGGATGGTGCTTGGATTCTCACAGGCCCTGTACCCGCCTAGCTGGGCTTGCTGGTCCAACTACTGGATCCAGTCTCATGGCGGAGGATGGGGACCCAGCAGGGGTAAGCCCTGGGGGTACTGACCAGCAATAAGTCCTGCTAGAATTCACGGTGACCGGCTGGGGAGTCTAAGCAGATGTGGGCCGACTGGGAGGCAGGTGGATAAAAAGATGATTTAAAAAAAATAAAGAAGACCTTGCCCTTGGGTCCCTGAATTTGCACCTGCTCTTGCCATTATCAATAATTACAGTACATTTTAAATAATTCAGTGAAGTCAGAACATGGGACTAGCAGTTAATTTGTATTTGGATAGGGGTTGACTTATACATGAGGAATATATATTTTTACATAAATTATCCTGGTGAGGGGGCTGACTTATATTTGAGGTCAACTTATAAATAGGTATATAGAGTATCACATGAATGAAGATAATTTCTAAGGAACACAAGATTATGACCTCTCTTGGCTAGCAATACAATCTACCCAATTTCCAACCCTGCCAGAGAGCAAAAAAACAAAATACAAGTCAAGTACAGTACCTGCAAGCCTCGTCTGCCAGATTGAGATCCCGATCAGGCAAAGAGTCCTCCCAGTCTAAAATGGTATCTCGTAACTTTCCTCTGCAAAAAAGATAAACAGCTGCTTAACAGTTTCCTACTTCTTTCTCAACTAAAAACAAGTTTTTAATGTTCGCTCTTAACAATAATCAAGACATGTTTAGATTATATTTTTTATCTAACAAAAGGCACCCGAAGAAAAAATATATTTAAGTTGTCCTTAATGCCTGTTCTGTCACAGATGCATCTGTTGTTGGGAGGAGGGTAGGATGAGGGGCTATAAAGTGTACACCAGTTCTGAGATGGTGTTTTACCAGACACCAGCGTTAACAGTTCTAACAGCTGTGACATCACTGCCATCCAGTGATCCATGGAGGCCTCTTTTTGTGACGAATATTCCTGGATGTAGCAGTAAACTACTCCCATGTGGAGCTGTACCCATGAAACTTCACACGTAGTTATGACAATCAGGACCAGGATTCAAGAGTACACCCTGGCTGTGCATGTCTGCCCAACCTAAAAGGATCCTGTAGATGTTATCAGGTCCAGCGTATGATTTTGGGAACAAGACCTTTGAACTACATCACTTCCTTTTGGCCTGATTCACATCTAGTTCTGCCCTGATGAATGTGATGCTCTGACCTGCAGCCAACATGGACTTCTCCAGAGGAACCCTGGTGCTTTGGATGTCTCCACAGTGAAGTCCTAAACTCACAACCCTGCTTGGAGTGAATCAGCTTTAATCATCAGTCATTCAGGTATGGATGCATTGCAACTCCCTGCTTGCAAAGGATGGTTGCTATCACTAAACGGCATTTGGTAAAAACAATAGGAGCTGCATTTACAATGCCTCTCTGCAGACAGGATGGGTGCCTCAGGATTGGAGGGTGGCCCATGTGGTGCTTATCCACAAAGGGGGGTCTAAGGAGGAGATGGGAAATTGCAGGCCTGTCAGCCTAACGTCGGTGGTAGGCAAACTAATGGAGGGCTTCATCAAGGAGAAGCTCAGGAGGCAACTGGAAAGGCTGGGGCACATGGATGGGTTTTGTCCTAGGGAGACTGTGCCAGACCAACCTCATAGATTTTTACGACTGGGTGACGGGGACCCTGGACCAACAAAGACCGCTGGATGTCCTATATCTGGATTTCAGTAAGGCGTTTGACTCGGTACTCCCACATCGGGTTGTTGACAAAGTTGGAGGGGATGGGGGTGGGAAGAAAGTTGCTTAGATGGGTAGAAAACTGGTTTATAGATAGAACACAGAGGGTAGAGGTTGGTGGGATAGTCTCCTCCCCTAGGAAGGTCTTCAGTGGGGTTCCCCAAGGTTCGGTACTGGGGCCACTCCTGTTCAATGCCCATGTCTCCGATTTAGGGAGGGGGTTAGAAGTAGGATGAGCCTCTTCGCGGATGCCTCAAAACTGGAAGCACTGGCTGACGGGGAGGAAGCGAGAGACACAGTCCAGAGGGATCTGGATACCCTGGAGGGTTGGTCAAGGAGGTGGGGACTGAGGTTTAATCCAGGGAAGTGCAGGGTGCTGCATCTGGGGGGTCAGAAACCCAAGTCATGTATACACCCTGAGAGGGGTCTCACTGCAAGCCACAACAAGTGAAAGGGACCTGGGGGTGGTGGTATACACCAGAATGAACAACACTGAAAATTGAAGAAGATCTGCGGCAAAGGCAAACAGGATTCTGGGCTGCATAGCCCAGGGACTAACATCCAGGAAGAGGGAGGGAGGCGATCCTTCCTCTGTATAATGCCTTGGTCAGGCCACATCTTGAGTACTGTGTGCAGTTCTGGAGACCTCACCATAGGAAGGACATAGCACTGGAAGAGAGGGTTCAGAGGAGGGCAACCAGGATGATCTGGGGCATAAGTGAAAGGACCTGTGAGGAAGGCTGGAAGTCCTTGGGCTGTACTCGCTAGAGGAGAGGAGAGGAGAGACAGGGGTGACAAGATTGAGGTATTCAAATATGTGAAAGGGATTACCAGGTGCAGAGCCAAAGAAATGTTCAGGCTAAGGAAAGGGGGCACAACCAGGGGGCATGAGTGGAAGTTGGAGGGGGAACCTACAGGGGAGAACGTAGAAGGCATTACTTCACTGAGAGGGTGGTGGAGCCATGGAATGCATTGCCCGGGAGTCTAGTCAAGCAGGCACAGTGGAGGGCTTTAAGAGGGGGTGGGACAGATGCATGGGTATACTGAAGTCAAAGCTGACCCTCTTGGGGACCGGGGGGAGGAGGAGCTAGCACCCAATAGAGGCTGGCTAACGAGCAGACATGAAAGACCGTTAGGCCTATTCTGTTGGCTTTTAGTATGTTAGTATGTCAGAACAGAGTCCCTATGATGACTACTTCTATACTGAATTCCCCATCCTGAGTTGGAGGACTTTTTGATAGGATTTTCTGAGTGAGATGTCAGCATATGCATCCTTGAAATCCAGGACTAGAACACATCTCCTCGATGGTTGTGCAGAAACTGCACTACAGGAACATATCCAAACTGTTCAGAGATAATGGCTTCAGATAGCACACAGTCATCCGAGTCCGACTCCATGAGTAGTTCACATTATCCACAAAACTGAACCAGCAGAGACAGTCTCCATAAAGGACTATAAATAAGTCTGTCAAAAATACCAGCCTGAATTTCTGAACCTTTAGGGATTTTTTTAGGGCCAGGAGATCCAGGATGGGGTGCCACCCTCCCCATTTTATTAGAATTAGAAAGTATTGGGAAAATAATCCTTCTCCCAGTGACAAGCCATCACTAGAAACAGTATGGAAATGCAAAAAAATTTAAAGACCAATAAACTTGGCAAAATATTTAATAACTTAAAGGGTAAGGAACCATCCGACTTGCAACATCTTTTGGGCAATTAAAAAAAATTTGCTGACAGGAGGTGCAACATTTTGAGAGTCTTAGCCTACGTTCTTATTTTGGACACAAACCTGTAAAACTATGTAAGGGGAGGGCTGGTTCACTTTTCCCCTCGGGGTGAGTTACAGGTGGGGAGACACTGTTGAGTCCTGTGTAGGACGAAACGTGTCCGTGTCTTCTGTTTCCGGCCTTTGCAGACTGCGTGACAGGTCCTTTGGCATCATGCATTACTGCTTAAAGCAGAACCAGTGCAATGTTCATGGTGATTTACATACACATCCCACAATGCTTTCCATTATGAGTGATTTTTTTTTTTTTATTATTTTGAGAGTATGTCATTTGTTACAAATAAGAGGTCATTAGGTGATCATCTGAAAATACACTGTTGCCTACCACTGCAATTTGATCTGCTGGAGTATTTAAAAGGCTGATTGTGCAAAGGAACCATTTCTGGCTGTATTTAGATTAGATTTTAGCTTTGTTTCTATTATCTGGCACTGGGACACAAATAAACCACAAACCTTATATCTGGATAATTTTATTAAACCCTTGGTGCTAGCATGGCATCATATGTTTGGCGCATCTCTGACACTATCAGAAAATTACAAGCTTTGAATGGTATTCAGGACTAAAAATGTAGCTTATAGTTTTGTGTTTGGGGTGGACTAGCAAAGCCCGGTATGTCACTTCAGGCTAAATGCAGTTTTAATGTGCATTTAGATAGAGTACATAATTTTTTTTAACCGCAATATTCAAAACAAAGAGGCTTACTACTTTAGATGTTGCCAGTATATGTGTGTGCATATATACACGCACATGTAATACCTTAGCTGAATGGTCTAGGTTTATTTAACTTCTTTCATCCAACACACACGAAGGACAATTACTGTCCAAGTAATTTTCTGTTATAGGGGTCCAGTCACCAAAAAAAAAAAAAAAAAGGGCTGCTTTCAGAACTGCAATGCATTCCGAATTACTTATGCAAGAGTGATGCAAACCCAAAGGAGTGATAAGGCTAAAGGAGGAAGAATGAAGCCCATTAATGATTTTTGTGCATACCATCTCTGCCAGAAGTCTGTTTCACAGCTCAACCACACTCTCCGTAATGTTGAAACCTTTCTCACATCCTTCAGAAAAGTAGAATTCAACAGGATAAGTGAGCTGGTCAGAGACAAACTGACTAGGGTGGACACTGTCAGTGGTACACAGGGAAGATGGGGGCAATCAAGGGGATGATTCTCTAGGCAACAAAGTCATGTTCCAGAACTGTAACACATTCGTCGGTGGATCCGGACCGGTCCTCCGACCCTTCTTCCTCTGATCGCTCGTCTATCAGGGACCTTTTCCTCCTAGACCCCAGAGATACCCCTAAGTCGCCACCCGATGATCCCTCCTTTATGGAGATCATGCAACTCAAAGAAAATATTGGTTGGGAGACAGAGGACCTGGACCCAGAAAGACCAAGACTGGCGAAATACCTATGTCAAAAAGACCCTAAACCAGTGGTCATTCCGCCCGTAGTTGACACCTTTGCGGACGTCACCAAGACAGCTTGGAAACATCCTCATTTATCCCCGGCCACACCCAAAAAGGCAGACCGCCTTTATAGGGCCCCAAAAGAGCAACCCTTTTTGGGTGAGCAGCCTGTGGCCGATTCAGTGGTCATGGTACCAGAGGACTGGAGGATGGCCCACATGGTGCCCATCCATAAAAGTGGGCCAAAGATGAACCAGGGAACTACAGACCAGTGAGCCTCACCTAAATCATGGGCAAACTCATGGAAACCATCCTAAAGGAGAGGCTCGTGAGCTTCTTGGAGGCAAACAGTATCCAGGGCTACCAGCAACACAGGTCTGTCTTGGGCAGATTGTGCCAGACAAACCTGGTAGAATTTTATGACTGGGTGACACGGGAACTGGACAAGGGCCATGTTGAGGACATCCTGTACTTGGACTTCAGAAAGGCCTTTGATTCAGTGCCGCATGGGAGATTTGGGGGGCTGGAGTATGTTGTAGCTGGACCAAAAATGGTGACCTGGATCAGGAACTGGCTGCGGGGGAGACGGCAAAGGGTGGTGGTGGTGGGGTGGGGAACTCTCATCATCTCACAGGACTGGAGGGCGGCCCACATGGTGCCCATCCATAAAAGTGGGCCTATATTTCTTATTCAGGTCCTCCTGCAACCCCTCCCCGTGTCATCTACCACAGCTCCCATCTGGGTATCGTCTGCGAACAGACTGATTTTGCTCCAGATCCCATTTGAGATATCTGCAATGAAAATCCCAAACAGTACTGGTCCCAGCACGGATTCCTATGGTATCCCACTCGTCACCACTCTCGGAAGAAGAATGGCCAAGAAAAAGTCTTTTACCAGATACAAGAAAAAGCAGGTGGAGGAGGAATGGAGCGAGTATTAAATGAAAACCAGGGATATTAATAGGATGATCAGGGAGGCAAAGGGAGACATGGAGCCGAGTAGTGCAGAGCAGGCAAGGTGGGAGCTATAGTAGATGACACGGGGGTTGCAGAAGGACCTGAATTAGCTGCAGGAGTGGGCAAATAAATGACAGCTGTGGTTCAATGCCAAGAAGTGCAAGGTTCTACACTTCGGAGCCCGGAACTAGAGGAGGGATTATCACTTAAATGAGGTTCAGTTTGGTTGCTCCACAGAAGAGAAGGACCCAAGGGTGATTAGAACACGGAGCATGAACTCTGTTCAATGCAGAAGGGTGGCAGCAAAAGCCAACAAAACACTGGGGTGTATAGCTAGAGGGATCTCCTCCAGAAGTAGGAAGGTTATCCTACCCCTATATAGGTAGGCTGCTGGTCAGGCCCCACCTGGAGTACTGCGTGCAATACAGGCGCCCATTTCAGAAGAAGGACATCAGATTGTTGGAGGGGGTACAGTGTAGAGCTACAAAGATGATCCAGGGATTGGAGGGCAAGCCATATGAAGAAAGGCTGGGGAGCTGAATATGTACACTCTGGAAGAGAGGAGGGACAGGGAAGATATGATTGAGACCTTTAAGTACCTGAAGGGAATAAACAAGACTAATACAGAGAAGATTTTCCAGAGGAGAAACGGGAAGGTCACGAGAGGATACCAACTGAGATTGGAGGGGGGTAGATTCAAGAGCGAGATGAGGAGACATTTTTTCATGGAAAGAGTGGTGGACAAGTGGAACTCCTTGCCGGGTGAGGTAGTGGTCTGCAAGACGGTAGACAGCTTCAAGAGAAGTTGGGATGGGGAAGGGGTAATAGGATTGGGGTTGAGGGAAAAGCAGCAGCATTATAAGGTGCTAGCTGTGCACTCGAGCAGACTCGATAGACCGTGAGGCCCGTTTCTGCTGGCATTTTTGTATGTTCATATGAAAGATGTACAAGAGACTGATACAGTTCTCGGAAAGATTCAGGGAAGCAGTAATGGCCAAGAAAAAGGTTTTCACCAGGTACAAGAAACAGCAGGTGGAGGAGGAATGGGGAGAGTACTAAATGAAAACCAGGGATGTTAACAGGACGGTCAGGGAGGCAAAGGAAGACATGGAGCCGAGTACTGCGGAGGGGGTCAATGGTGGGGAACAGCTATGTTAAGGAAAGAAAGAAGCAGGGAGGGTGTACTGCTAGGCTACAAGAAGGGGGGAGAGTTACAGAGGAAGAGGAAACAAAGAAACTCATCCTTGAAGATTATTTCTGCTCTGTCTTCACAAGAGAAGACAACAGGCCCCTGATTGAAGATGCCATCAAGGCGGCTGTCAGTGGCATTCCTGAAATGAGCCATCCAGTCTTTACCAGAGAAAGGGGCTAGAAGCCCTAAACGTAGATAAGGCTCCCAAGGCTGGATAGGATGACCCAAGGTTGCTCAAGGAATTGGCTGCAGAACTCGCTGAACCTCAAGAAGGGCTATTTAATAACTCAATTCAGACAGGGCCAAGAGACTGGAGGGCAGCCAGTGTACTCCCACTACTCAATGGGGTGGGGGGGCTGGCGGACAAGGAGCAACTGGGGAATTACAGACCTGTCAGTCTTACCTCTGTAGTGGGCAAACTGATGGAATCATTGGTGAAAGAGGACCCTGTGGACTACTTAAAGAGCAATTTTCTATAGGATAATAAACAGCATGAGTTTGTGGTTCAATCAGTGCCACTCAGAAGATTACTGAGGAAGCTGAAGGACCTGGGTGTGGCTACAGACATAGATTGGTGGGAAACTGGTTGAAAGCAAGACAGCAGAGGGTGGTGGTAAAACAGCATCAAATTGGAAGAAGGCGAGAGCATGAGTGGGATGACAGAGTGATCTGTCCTGGCTCATGTCCTCTTCAATATGTTAATCAACAACACTGGAGAGGGCATCTGGAGCAAGCTGCGTTTCTTAGTAGAGGACACGAAGCCCTGAGGTAGGCTAGAGACAAAGGGATCCGGGAGATGCAGAGGAATCTAAAAAGACTAGAAAGATAGTCTAACATTTGGAAGTTGAAATTCACTGCCAAAAAGTGCAAGGTTATGCACTAGGGAATGAAAACCTGAGGTCCAAGTAATGGATGGGAGGGGGTAAAACTAAGCACTACAACAGAAGAAAGGGACCTGGGGCAAAGCACAGTGCAGCTTTTAGCTGGGTGAAGTCACTGTTACATGCCGAGTTCCATTTTACTTTTTGGTGTTGCTTTTTTTTTTTTTTACAAGCTAGACAGGGGAGCTGCCAGGGTGCTGTAATTTGGTACAAATTTTCTGTATTACCCTGCAGTCTCCAGGAAGCTTCTTTATTTATTGAAATGTTTCATCAGGAAGGCACACTGAGCTATAAAATGCTCATTTCCCGCTGCGATCTGGGGGAGGAGGGGGTACAGAGGAAAGGATAACACACAGGTTATCTAGTGAAGTACATTTAAATAGTATATAAACAGCAGCATAGGTTACATTTTATATTCGTTACAGGCAAATACTTCTGACCTGCTTCTGGATCTCCAGCCTGGGCCATGCCTCAATGGCCTCTGTCTTGACTTGGTTTGGATGTAGCTATCCCCTCCCTACTACATGTCTCAAGTACGACACCTCAGCCATAGCCACCTGGCACTTTTCAGCCTTTACAGTGAGTCCTGCCTTCTGTATCCTGCCTAACACTTCCCTCAGATGAGAGAGGTGTTCCTTCCAGCTGGTACTGAAGATGGCAATATTGTCCAGATAAGCCACTGCGTACGCTTCAGGACCATGTAACATCTGGTGGACCAACCTCTGGAATGTGGCAGGGGTGTTCTTCATGCCAAAAGGCATCACCTTAAATTCGAAGAGGCCTACTGGAGTGATGAAGGCTGACTGTGCCCTAGCTCTGGTTGTCAACTCCACCTGCCAGTCCCCCCTGTCAGGTCTATGGTTGTTGGGTGGGTTGCCCTGCCCAATTTGTTCAACAATTCGTCTGTCTGGGGCATTGGGTGGGCATCGGACTTCGTGACTATGCTGAGTCCACGACAGTCCACACAAAAATGGGTAGCCCCATCTGGCTTGGGGACAAGGGCTACGGGCAAGGCACAGAGACTGTGGGCTTTCTGGATTACCCCTAACTCTAGCATTTCTTCCACCTCCTCCTAATGTCCTTTAGGACATCCTCAGACACCCGGTAAGCTGTCCGTCGTATGGGTGCTTGTATCCACATTGTGGGTCGCTAAGGGGGTCCGCCTGGGCTTGGCCGTAAATAAAGGAGCAAAGTCCTCCAATATCTCCCTCACTTCCTGGGTCTGTTTCGGGTCAACTGGGGCGACAATCTGTCTCCACTGACGACTCCCGCTTGCTTTCCTCTAGCAATTCCAGTAGGGGATGGTCTTCGTCCGTCCCCTCCTCAGGACTACAAACAGCAAACACCATGTCGGCCCTATTTACATACGACAATCATATTAACATGATATATTTGATGGTTATGTCTCCTGCCAGCAGTTCTACAATGTAATTCACGTCATTTACCTGTCAGACTACCTTGTATGGTCCCGCATACTCGGCCTGCAGCTTGTCCTTCGGGACTGGAAGGATCCTGCTACTTGCAAGATCTCCTTCGCCCTTGAGGGACTGCTGGAGATTCCTACGGTCCGACCTAAAACATCTGGGGCCCGGTCATTTGCATTTGTAGCCCCTACCCTATGGAATTCCCTACCTTGTCGGGTACGACAGTGCCAGACTGTCCGGACTTTCAAAACAGAACTCAAAACGTATTTATTTAGCCTAGCGTTTCCAGATTCTGTTTAGTTCTGGAAGTTATTATTAGATATGGATTTTATGAATACTGTTTATTGCATTGAATTTTAAGAGTTGTTTAAATTATTGTGGTTGTTGTGTTGCGTTCCAATTGGTTCTAAATTATGTAGAGGCGCCTTGATTTAAGGAAAGGCGCCTTTTAAAAAATTAAGTTTGATAGATTGATTGATTGGAATGAGGACCATTACTTCCTGACCTGTGCTGTATGAGCGAGCTCTGGCTCAGCAATCGTACCAGACATTTTGCTTCTGCTGAGCAGCTGACAGGTTGCGTTGGGCCCTCCCCATAAGCTCCTTCAGCTCCACCCTCAACCTAAGGACATACTTCACTATGGGAGTTCCCTGGGTGGCATGCTTGCCTTCTAAATCTTTACATATCAAGTCTAGGGGCCCATGCACCCTATGACTGTATAACAGTTTGAAGGGGGAGAACCCTGTTGACCCTTGGGACACTTCCCTGTATACGAACAGGTGCAGAAGGCATTTCTCCCAGTCCATCCCATGCTGCTCAGCAAACGCTTGGAGCATCATTATTTAGGGTACCATTGAATCTTTCCATGCGCCCACTGGCTTATGCGTGATGAAGTGTCGTGCATCTCTGCACCACCCCACATTACTCCCACAAAGAATTCATCAGGTTCGACATGAAGTTAGCCCCTTGGTCAGAGATAACCTCCTGCATTAATCTGACATGGGAGAAAATCCCTAACAAGGCGTCTGCCACCTTGGGTGCCTTAATGGAGGATAGGGCGATGGCCTCTGGGTATCGGGTGGCATAATCTACCACCGTCAGGATAAACCTTCTTCTGGAGGAGCTTGGGGTACTCAAGGGTCTCACAATATCCATTCCTACCCTCTGGAATGGCTCCTCCACAATGGGCAAGGTAAGTAGGGCAGCTTTTGTTTTAGTATCCTCCTTCCCTATCTGTTGGCACTGGTGACAGGACCTGAAATATTCCTTCACCTGCTGGGTGAAGTTGGGTCATTAACTGAGTGGTGCGCGTGATTCCCTGATGTCCAGACATGAGGTATCATGGGTGACCTTGAGCAACTGCTCACGATACTCCTGGGGAATGACAAGCTGCCTGCCCATCACCCCTCCCACTGTCCTCATGTCCTGTGTATACAGCAATCCGTTGTCCCAAAATATCCTATGTCTCATGTCACCTCCCTGTGTCCCATCAGATTCTGCACAAGCCCTCAGCCACTCTAAATTAGGATTAGTTCTCTGAGCAGCTACAAAATCTTCACGTTTTCCCAAAGCATGGGACATGTCCTCCCTCAGTCCCTAAACTGGGGTCCATAGCACTAGCGTCAGGGCATTCAGTGTCACTGCCATCCCTAACCTTCTGACCAATGGTTATCCCTTCCTCCTCAGAGTAACCTTCTGTAGCTGTTTGGGGCACGGCTACTTGGGGAAGTCCTACCTCCCTTTCACTATTGTCCATTTCAGGAGACACAGGCTGGGGACTCAGCCTCCTATTCTCTTCCACAGGTGCTTCTGTAGGGTTCAGGGAAATGGGAGGCTTAGCCACCTGACTGCTGGGTAGCCGCACACACGCCCTGCTGGCACCTGTATACCCTATAATCACATTCAGAGTGAGGTTGCCTGCCACTGCCACTTTGTGTACCCTCTCTCCTGTCTCACTCCAATTCAGAACAACACTAGCTAGTGACAGGGTTCTTTCCTCCCCATGGATCCCCTCAAAGTAACAAACTGATTAGGTATAAGCTATTCAGGCTCAACCAAATCCCCTTTTACCAGGGTAAGAGACGGCCTTGTGCCCCCCCAACCCATGGCTCTGCACCCCATTTACTGGTAACCGAGTGTATGTGCTCCCTCATGTCCACAGGCATGCTCTCAGGGATACACAGTGCACCCACCTCCTTTCAAGAGACACTTTGTCCACTCTGAGCCTTTTTAGGACACTTCATAGCCAGATGTCCTGGCTGCTTACAAAACCAACGTTCAACATTCTTTTTTTCTAAGACTTCCCTTCTTGATAACATAGGGTTTCCCCCTTTCTGCAGAGACACTGAGGGTGTTAGCTGCCCTGAAGGTGCGCTTTTCCCTTTCTGTGCTGCAGCACCTGCTCCACTCCCTTTCAGAGCAGGCTGGCTCCTGGCATAATGATCAGAGAGCTCAGCAGCTTTTGGTGCTGTTTTGGGATCCCAGTCCTCTAGCCAGGTTTTCAGCTCTGCTGGGCAAGCCCAAAAGAACTGTTCTAAAGGCAGAACCTCCTCAATTTTCCCCACAGAGTTTGCTTTCACGCCCTTCCACCAACGCTTTAAAAACTGCTGTTGCTTAGTGGCTAGTTCTTCGGAGCTTATGTCAGGGCTTTTTTTTTGGAGTTTATGGAATTTAACCCTGTAGGCCTCAGGAGTCAGTTCATGCTTTTTAAATAAAGCAGCTTTATGTTTCTCATAGTCTTGGCTATCATCATTATCCAGTTGGTCTAGCGCCTCACACCCTTTACCAATAAGCAGCGGAGATAGCTGGAAGCTCCAGGACTCCCTGGGTACCCTGGCCTGGATACAGACCTTTTCAAATGAATTCAGAAATGCATCCATATCCTCCCTCTCTTTAAATTCCACTATTAATTTGGAACTCAATTTATACCCCAGCCCTGAAGTTTCAGGTCTATCCCTGCCACTTACCTCCCTCTGGCTCTGGTCGTAGGAGTCTCAGCTTCTCCAGTTTGCATTCCCTCTGGTGCTCTTTTTCCTCTCTCTCAGCCTCTCTCTGAAGCTGCCTTTCCTGCAACTCCATTACAAACCTCTTCTGCTCTCTTCCTTGGTGGGCTTCGAACTTTCTCTTCTCCAGCTCCAGTTTCCTCAGCTCAAATTGCAGCCTGATCGTTTCCAGCTCCAGCTCTGTGGTGGCCTTCCCCAGGCGCTGTGGCTCTGAATTCCCTCTGGTCTCACTGTCCTCGTCCCTGGAACTGTACACTGCAACATCCTCTGGCACCCCCACTCCCAAGATCTGGTACCCTTCAGTCACCGGCTATGACTCGAGGTCCTGGCCAGTCATTTGCTCATCAGCTGCCACAGGAGCATTCATGAGGTTCTTTTTGCTTCACCGCTCATAAGAAACAATTACTCACTGTAGTAATCTTTCTTCCAAGTGGTCCTTTAGCATCAGTAACTATAGCAGTTAGCTGGCTAGGCGCAACTGCCCCAGAGGTATGCCTTCAAGAGAATTATCATGAGCTAGGGCATCAGCCAATCAAAAAACAGGAGGGGAGTGTGCTGAATGGGAGCAGCCTGAAGGGCTTCAGAATTTTTTTCGAAGATAATGGGCACATGCCCTGAAAAGTGAACCAACAGGATTAAAAAAACATGTAAACATCCAAACCCTGAAAACATATAACCTGGGCATGAAAACTCATTAATAAAAACCCAGATTTGGTAATAAAACTGAGAACAGAGCCCTTCTCCTACCAGGTGAACTGGGGAGGAAAGGCAGTAGCTTACTAATGCTAAAGGGCCCCTTGGAAGAAAGAAGATTACTACGGTGAGTAAGAACAGGCTACTCACCGGTAACAGTAGTTCTAGCAGTGGTATGTGTTGTTCATCCACACTCTCTGGCATGTCCCTTTCCCCTTTAAATCTGTCCGTAAGTCTTCAAGCTGGCTCCTCCCACCCACCTGGGTGGTAAATACCTCGGCTCCACCCCATGACGCCAGATCTTAGCCCGCTGGAAGCAAGGCTGTGCGCCTAAAGCCGGGGAGGTCGGGTGGGTGCATGTGGATGAACAACATATACCACTCCTAGAACTACTGTTACAGGTGAGTAACCTGTTCTTCTAGGAGCGTGGATATGTTGTTCATCCACACTCTCTGGTAGACTCCAAGCAGTTCTCCAGGAGGAGGGAGGCAAGGAGCACACCCCCTACTTGGGAAATAGAGATTGGAGAACCGAGGCCCCAAAACCAGCACCCCGGCGTGACTCAAGGTCGATGTGGTAGTGGGTAATGAAGGTGTTTGCTGACTTCCAGGTAGCAGCCCGACAGATTTCCTGGATAGGGATGTCCCTGCAGCCACCGATGCAGCAGTATAGCAGTATGGCAGGTAGAATGAACTCTTATCCCTCTCTGGGAGGCTCCTTGCCTGCCAACTCACAGCACAGACCTATGCATGATGTAATCCACCTTGCAATGGTCCGTTTGGCTGCAGGTCTTTCAGAAGTGGCTTCAGCGTAGGTGACAAACAGCTGGCGAACCTCTCCGCAAATTTCTGCCGTTCTCTCCTTATAACAGGAAAGAGCATGTCTCAGGTCCAAAGTATGGAGCCTGTACTCTGCGTTCGAGGTGTAATTAGGGTAGTACACCGGCAGAGTTAGCACCTGGTTAAAATTAAATTCTGACACCACCTTTGGAAGGAATTTCATGTAGGGGTGCAGGACAACTCTGTTCCCGTGGAAGACCAGATAAGGGGAGGCCACCGAAAGCGCCTGGAGCTCCCCTGTCCTTCTGGCTGACGTGATAGTCACCAGGAAGATTGTCTTCCACAGTAAGTTTGAAAGCTCACACTTGTGCACGGGTTCGAATGGCTTGCCAATGAGCTTTGCCGAAACCAGCAAGAGATCCCACGGAGGTGGAGGTTCACGCACCGGAGGGGATATGTGATCCAGGCCTTGGAAGAAGAGCCCAACCACTGTTTCCTGCGCCAATGTCTGCTGACTAGCCCGTGCCTGGTAAGCAGAAATGGCTGCCAGGTGCACCCTAAGGGTCGAGGACCGTAAACCCCCTTTGGAGACCAAAGGTAGTCGAGAATGTTAGCCAAAGAGCAGGATAATGGGGTCCAGACTCTTACTCTGATACCAAATAGAAAATCTCTTCCATATGGAAGCATAACATTTCCTGGTCGATTCCTTACGAGATGCCTCCACCATGGTGTAGACATCCTGGGAAAGACCCAGAGCCTGGAACTCTAGCCGCTCAGGTACCAGGCTGTGAGGTGCAGGGACTGAAGGTCTGGATGGAATACCTTCCCCTGGTTCAGGGATATCAGGTACAAGACGTGGCATCATGTACGACACCTAGGCAATAGACGCATGAGAGGTGGGGATCGGTGCTCAACATCTTCTGGCCGCAGGTACACCGGTGAAATCCGGGGGACAATTTGTCCTCCATGTCCGATGCGCTGTAATCGGAGTCGATAACTCAGATGGGTTTAAGAGTAATTTGCGGTGAAAACAGAAATTGCGAATCCAGGGCCTATGAATTGCTAAAGTAGCATGAAGGAACCTGAATCTTCCAGCGGAAAGGAAGATCTGGCATCATGGGGTGGAACCGAGGCATTTACCACCCGGGTGGGTGGGAGGAGCCAGCTTAAAGACTTTTGGCCAGATTTAAAGGGGAAAGAGACATGCCAGAGAGTGTGGATGAACAACATATCCACGCTCCTAGAATTTTTTCTTCTTACTCCAGGAGTCCTTCAGCATCAGTAATTATAGCAGACTACTGAGCGGTACCAAATGGGAGGTGGGCAGAGAATCTACTTAGGAAAGAGGCTCTGCCGAACCTCCCTGCTACACTTGGCATCAGATCTGGACTGCACATCTAAACTGTAGTGCTTAATGAACGTATGCACAGATTTCCAGGTAGCTGCTTTGCAGACATCCAGAAGAAGGATGTCCCTTGCTGCTGGTACAGAGGCTGCAGTGCCCCTGATGGAGTGGACTCTGAGCCTCACAGGAGACTGAAGCCAAGCTTTTTCATTGCAGAATCTAATACAAGAGACCAACCAGCGGGAAACAGTTCTCTTGGTAGCTGGTCTTCCTCTGCCTACATCCATATAGGTGAGGAACAACTGAGTGGAAGAGTCTCTAGACTGCCTAATATGCTCTAGGTAGTAAAAGAGAGCTCTTCTGACATCCCAACTGTGGAGCTGTTGCTCACCAGGAGTGGATTTCTCAGTAAAGAAGACAGGTAGAGTAATGGACTGGTTTAGGTGGAACTCTGAAACCACCTTAGACAGAAATTTCCTATTTGTCCTGAGCTCAATTTTGTCTTTGTGAGGAATGACGTAATTAGGCTCAATGCACAGGGCCTGTAACTCTGAAATCCTCCTGCAAAGGTAATGGCCACCAGGAAGACCGACTTCCAGGTCACAAATTTGATACGTGCAGTGGCCATTGGCTCAAAAGGTGGTTCCATGAGCCTGGCAATGCAGAGATTCAGGCTCCACAGAGAAACCAGCTCCCTGACTGGAGGCTAGAGGTGGAAGAGGCCTTTGAAAAATCGTTTGAATATGGTGTGGGGAAAAAATTACTTTTTCTTCCCCACCGAAAAATAGGTCAAAACTGTAGCCAGGTGTAGCTTGAGGGAAGATGGCTTCAAGCCTGACACCGGCAGATGTACCAGGTAATCCAACAGTTGAGGGTCTGAAGCTGTAAAAGGACTGACCTTTTTGCTCTTGCGCCAGTGGGAGAATCACTTCTATTTGGCTGCATAAGTCTTTTTTTGTGTTAGGTCTTTTAGCTATTCTCAGGATCTTAAGGACCTGTGCAGAGTACTGAGAGGATGGAAACTCTAACTCCTCAATCAATCAAAATCTTTAGTTATCTGGGTGAACATCATTGAGCAAATACAAAATCGCACATGCCCACATAATGCAAAGCATCATGGGCTGCATATGCAAATCACCACAGAATGTTCTGTGTACATTCTGTGGTGATTTGCATATGCAGCCCATGATGCTTTGCATTGTGTGGGCATGTGTGATTTTGTATTTTCTTGAAACTTGGCTTCCCAGCCAAATGCCCTTCGGAGTAACCCTTGCCTCAGTGTTTGTGCACAGAGGTTCTTTATCATTGAGCAAGCTCATTTACAAGATAGACCTGGTTAGCTCCGGGTCAAACGGTACAATGCATACAGAGATATTTACAATAGAGCCAAATAACACAAATAAAAAACAATTAGTGCAACTAATGCAAGTAAGTACTCAATGTTACATCAATCATATCAGTTCAGAGTGCTTCTGTAATATTTAAGGAGGACATAAGATGAGGTTTGTAGGAACTTCAGTAGGGAGAAGTGATCAGCTGCTCGTGTAGGGAGCTGACGCAAGCACACTGAATCTCAAAAGTAGTGTAATCACACAGCATCCCTAAATGTAACACTCTAAACAGAAGGATAAGGGTCTTAACAGTCAAGGAGAAAAGTAATTACAGCTCTTTTTTGGCAGATTTCATCATGGAAATCAGAATTATGCTTGGTTTAGAATGGACACAGAAGCAGACTGCAAGAACGAATCAGAAGCCAACGCCAAAAAGTGCTCACGTTCATGGCTGCTAATGCCATGCCTAGCCAATGGGGAGTACGAGCTTAGGTTCTCAGGCGGCCGTAGAGGCAGCGCAGACTGCCCGGTGCTCAAGTTTCCCACACCTATGGGCAGGGAGCCCGTGAAGAGCATATCCTTGGCAGGGGATGGAAGAAGGGGTTGGTATTAGTACTGGGCCATAGACAATGGAACATCTGAACCAGCGGGAGGACCAAAACAGCAGGACAGCAGAACTGGGTATTCTTTGACGCCTAAAGACTGGCCCAACCACAGAAATTCAGAAAGGATTGTAATCAGAGTCCCAAGTCTTGACACTCTAAACAAGAAAAAACAGAGATCATAACTGTCAGGCAATAAGTAAGTACAGCTCTTTTTTGTGCAACTTTTAGACAGAAAATCAGACTTTAGCTTAGTATTGAGGGAGACAGGAGCAGACTGCAGGAGCCAATCGGATGCCAAAGCAGAAAAGTGCTCGCATTCCAATTGAGTATCAGCAATGCCGCACCTTGCTAGTAAGGAGTCCAGTCTAGGTGTCTCAGGCGGCAGCTATGGAAGGGACAACTACCCGGTATCCGCATTTCTCCCACCTGAGGGGCAGGGAGCCCCTGAGAGGCTAGTCTACGGCAGGGAAGAGAGTTAGGGGACAGAGGAAATAGATAGTAAGAGTGGAATGCAGTGGAAAGGGAATAAGACAATGAAATAGGGCAGTTAAATGGTACAGGGTAGGGGAATAAAAGCCACAGATTAAGCAATATGTAAAAGAGAGCAGGGTGAGTAAGGTGTGGCGGCAGCAAAGCCATGAAGAGATAACCTTACAGGATTTTTAGAGGGGAAAAACATTTAAGGCATAAGATGCTCACAGAGTTAAAGTCACCAAAGGTTACAAGCGATCATAAATTAAACTACGCTCAGAGGGCAGTAGTCCGATGCTTCGGACAAAAATTAGGGGCTGGGGTAGCAACTGTACGGCTCACACACATACCGAGCACATGGAGATTTAAAGGCATTCATACTGTGGAGGCAGCTTAATTTAAATAATTTTTGTACTTTGTTCCACAGTGTTGGCAACAGGAAACTAACGGCCACTCTACCATAGCGAGATAAAGCCTTGGGGATACATAATGTCATGTAGGATGCGCTTCTTAGGGCATATATTCCTGGCTCACTTAGTGGGAGACAGTCTATTATTTATTGTGAAAGCCACTTCAAGAAGACTAAGTCCAAAGGACTACATTTCTATTACGCCTAAAAATAAAGAGAGGACCACCCTACGGCTTTGTATAAGGAACAATGATGGGTAGAGGTGGGGAGACCAGTAATAAACCAGATGGCCCTGTTGTAAGGAGTATCCAACTTTGCAAGCGAGGCTTTGGGACACTGACGATAAAGGAAATCTGCATAATTGATCAGTGAAAGGAAAGTAGTTTGGACAAGGCGCACTTTTGCATCTCTAGTAAGAACCTGGTTAATTCTAAAGAATAGCCCCAGCCTCTGCCTTAACTTCTTTACAAGGTCCTAATCATGCTCAGTGAATGACAGATTATGGTCTAACCACACACCTAGGTATTTAAACTTTGAGACAAACTCCAGTTTCTCTCCAAGAATTGTGGTAATCCGAGGTAGTGCTCCAGAGCTGGCCAGATTCATCACACGGCTACAGGGCGAGAACAACATTGCTTTTGCTTTTTAAGTATTTAGAAGTTTTTTTATGGAGGAGCTGGTTCTGGAGCTGTTTAAATTGCTCCTGGAGGTCAGCACAAGTGGCTTCAGGTGTCACACGACATATGTACAACCATGTCATCAGCAAACAAGTGTATGTTGGCCTTGTTAATACTCTCATCAGTTTTATTAAAATGGATAGCGAATAGTAAAGGACCAAGTATGGATCCTTGCGGTACTCCCCTCAGTAGAGGTTTGAGTGGGGATAGCTCACCCTCAACCTTAAATCGTTGACACCGTCCTACAAGATACTTAGTAAACCAATGCAAACAAATTGAGTCCAGGCCTATACTCTTCAGAGAAGAGAGAAGCAGGCTATGATCCACTGTATCAAAAGCCTTACTAAGGCCTAGAAATACAGCACAGACAAAGTTCCTGCTGTCCAGTTCTCGGTACAAATCATTTGTTACTTTGGCAAGGGCCGAAATAGTGCTGTGTTTAGCTCTAAAGCCAGATTGCATAGGGTTTAGTAGGTTATTGGATTCAAGGTAGTCCCTTAGTTGGTTGCTGACAATCTTTTCCAGAAGTTTCGACAAAGTTGGGAGGAAGGAAATTGGTCTATAATTGTTAAGGTTGCAGGGATCCCCTGATTTAAATAAGGGGATGACGAGCAATTTTCCAGATCTGGGGAATAAGCCCTTGAGACAATGATAAATTAAATAAGTGGGTGACAGGAACAGCTAGGACATGCTAGGCAATTTTAAAGAAATAAGGATCCAAAGAATCAGCACCAGCACTTTTCTTAATATCCAATTGGAGCATGAGGTCTTCAACCTCTTTCAAAAAGACCGGGTGGAACGAGAAGCCAGGTATCGGGTCAGGACAGTCTGAGTATGGGACACTTAATTGGGAACGGACCAGGGATGCAGGGGAATTGCCGGAAGCTAGACCAGCTGTGGCAAAATGATTGTTAAATGCATCTAGGATTCCCGGTTTATCATTGATAGTAGTACTCTCGGTTGTAATTTCAGGTGGCAAGGAATTACCAGGCGTATATCCGGACATATCCTTGACTGTCCTCCAGATTTTGGAGAAGCACTTTGCTGCACAATCCAATTCGGTAAGATAGCATCCCTGACCATTTTCGTACAAGCATTGCATGCCCTTCTGAAGTGACACCAGTCTGAGTCAAGCCTAGTCCAGCGAGCTTTTTTCCACAACTTATCCCTACCAAGCAATGCAGCTTTCAGCTCGGCAGAAAACCGACAAGCTTTTTTTTTTGTTTGTTTTTTTTTTTTTTACACAAATTTTTATTACACGTACATATTTAGGCCCCAACAAGTATATCATGGAAAATATTATTTGCCGAGTTAACCGTGTAAGCGAAGTATAAGTCTTGCCAACATGGCAAGTGTTCCAACTCATGACACAGGCAGCCACATCAAAGTTACGACGGGACCTTTATGTAAGAAATTTAGCTGTAGGTTCTGTATGATGCAGTGATCTGACCGCAGCAATGAAGCAATGGTCACTGACGTCAACCAAGAAGGTTCCATCCAGCAAGTGAGAAGAGATGAGGCTTATCGACTAAAATAACATCCAGCAGTGTGCTGTTGCTCATGTTATTTTTGTCTGGACTTGTGGGTTCGTGAATTAGTGAACCCACGGGAATCACAGAAAGTGTTTAAGGGTGTAGCAGTCTTCGATAATCAGTCAAAATTAGGGACCCCTAGGAAGACAGTTTCAAGGTTCTCTTTCTCCATAATACAGCCAAGATGTGTAAGGAGTGTACCAGCAGATGGGGGTCTATAGCAACCAATCACTCTGAGGGCAAGGGAAGTAGATAATTCCATCTTCAGGGTCAAACACTCAAAATCATTTCTGACAGAAGTAGAAGCCAGGCAGGACGTTGTAAACCTCTCCTTAATGTACACCGCCACACCACCTCCCCTAGTAGGCCTGTCCGTTCTGAATAACTGGCAGGAAGGCATGCTAATCTCCCTGTCCTGAGAGGCTGGCCTAAGCCAAGATTCGGAGAGTACCAGACATCTGGCTGAGTATGGCTGACCCATGCCTGAATCATGGAGAACTTTTTTAGGAGGCTGCAGACATTAACATGCCAGAAACTCATGCCTTTAAGACAAGCAGCATCCAAAGGGGATGTAATGGTAGCGATAGGACCAGGGTTTAGCTCAATGTTACCCAAGCATAACAGTAACAGAAGTAATATCTTTGATAGGGCGGTGATAGTTTAAGACTCCTGGTCTTAGTACATCTATAAGGCTTGCCAGGTAGGGTAAGCCAGTCACCACCCCCTGAAGGTGTACCGCCAGTGTTACGGGAACAGGCGAACATACACCACCCTATCACGGTTCTTCAGGTGTTGCCAGCCAACCCCAGAGGAGAATGGGGGAGTATAGACAAGCTCAGTTGGAAGGGTACCAGTGTGGGTGTAGATAAGGTCAATCCTGTAGCCTTGAGAAAGAGAGGGGTATCTACCTCCAGGCAGGAAAAAATTAAAATTACGTACCTACTGTAATTCTGATCTTTCTGTGTATCTTCACCATTCATCACCTTTGGGTACTGGCCAAAGGTCATGACCCCACGGAAGGTTTTATTTTTTTTGATGGGCGGAGTCAGCGCACCATCAGCGCCGCCCTCGAGGCTGACGCACTGCGTGGCACTCGCGGGTTGGCCGTTAGGTGTTGTCGACTCCGCCCTCCCACCAGTGCTGAGTCGCCGTAGAGTAAGAAAGGGATGGGAGGGAGAGACAAGGAAGTCCAAGGGACAGACAAAGGAAAAGATATATAAACTAAAAGGAGAAATAAACGACTGAGAGGACAGAATAAGTTTGAAAAACTAAGGGGATTGGATAGGGGCCCCAATCTCTAAGTAGAAAAAGAAGGGAAGGATGGAGGGAGGGTTAAGAAATTTAGAGATAAGGATGTGGGGGGTGGAGAAAGGGAACACACCATGGAACTTTGACCTGTCTCTAGATTGTATAGGAACTGCGAAGGAGTAGCCAAAAAGCTAACTGCCAGAATTCAAGGCACAGAATCACTGGCAATAACTCCAAGAAGCAGAATCGGCTATTCTGGAAGAAAAGACATGACATACAGGTTACTCACCTGTAACAGGAGTTCTAGGAGTGGTATATGTAGTTCATCCACACTTACTGGCAGGTTCCTTGCCACTTTAAATCTTGCCGGAAGGTCTTCAAGCTGGCTCCTCCCACCCACCCGGGTGGTAAAACTCTCGGCTCCACCCCATGATGCCAGATCTAGCCTGCTGGAAGCCAGGTTGAGCGTCAAAGCCGGGGAGGTCGGGTGGGTTGTGTGGATGAACAACATATACCTGCTAAAACTCCTGTTACAGGTGAGTAAATACAGGTTACTCACCTGTAACAGGAGTTCTAGGAATGGTATATGTTGTTCATCCACACTGTCTGGCAGGTATCCTTGCCGCTTTAAATCTTGCCGGAAGGTCTTCAAGCTGGCTCCTCCCACCCACCCGGGTGGTAAAACTCTCGGCTCCGCCCCAAGACGCCAGATCTGGCCCGCTGGAAGCTCAGGTTGTGCGTCGAAGCTGGGAGGTCGGGTGGGTCGTGTGGATGAACAACATATACCACTCCTAGAACTCCTGTTACAGGTGAGTAACCTGTATTTCTAGGGACATGGATATGTTGTTCATCCACACTGTCTGGAAGACTCCTAGCAGTTCTCCGGGAGGAGGGTGGCAAGGCGCACACCCCCTACTTAGGGAATAGAGACTGGAGAACCGAGGCCCCAAAACCAGCATCCCGGCGTGACTCAAGGTCGATGTGGTAATGGGTGATGAAGATGTGTGCTGACTTCCAGGTAGCAGCCCTGCAGATTTCCTGGATAGGGACGTCCCTGGAAGCAGCCACCGATGCAGCAGTATGGTGGGTAGAATGAGCTCTTATCCCTCTGGGATGCTCCATGCCCGCCAACTTATAGCAGAGATCTATGCAGGAGGTGACCCACCTGCCTGTCGTCCGCTTAGCTGCAGGTCTGCCAGGTGCGACTTCAGCGTGGTGACAAACAGCTATGGACCCTCCCCGATTCAGCCAAGGCCTTATAGTAAGCGAGCCCTTCTAGTCCAGAGTATGGAGCCTATTCAGCCTCCGAGGTGTGATTGGGGTAGAACACCGCAGAGTCAACACCTGGTTAAGGTGAAACTCGACACTCACTGGAAGGAATTCGGTGGGGCGCAGGACAACCTTGTCCCTGTGGAAGACCAGGTAAGGAGACTCGATGCAGAGCGCCTGGAGCTCTCCCATCCTTCTGGCTGACGTGATAGCCACCAAGGCGGCGGTCTTCCACGACATGTGAGACAGTTCACACCTGTGCACTGGTTCGAATGGCTTGCCCAAGAGCTTTGCCAGTACCAGCAGTAGATCCCACGGAGGTGGAGGTTCTCGCACCGGAGGGGAAATGTGATCAAGGCCTTTGAAAAAGCACCAGACCACCTTCTCCTGCGCCACTGACTGCTTCCCGGCCCGCGCCCGGTAAGCAGAGATGGCTGCCAGGTGCACCTTAAGGGTCGTCGACCTAAGCCCTTGCAGACAAAGGGACCAAAGGTAGTCCAATACGCTCGCCAAGGAACAGGAGGAAGGGTCAAGGCGCTTGCCCTGGCACCAAATGGAAAATCTCTTCCATTTGAAGGTGTAGCATTTTCTGGTCGACTCTCACGGGACGCCCACCATGTTGAGGACCTCGTTGGAAAGACCCAAGGCCTGGAACTCTAGCAGCTCAGGAACCAGGCCGTCAGGCGCAGGGACTGAAGGTCCGGATGGAACACCTTCCCCTGACTGACTGAGAGCAGGTCCGGGCAAGCTGGAAGCTGCCTTGGGAGCCTGGAGCTGAGGCTGAGGAGATCTGGGTACCAGTACTGGCGGGGCCAGTCTGGGGCTATCAGAATCACCTGCGCCTTGTCCCTTCTTGCTTTGAGAAGCACCTTGTGCATCAAGGGGAACGGGAAAGCGTAGAAGAGGCCCGAGGTCCACGGCCTCGAGAAGGCATCCCCCTGCAGCGAGCCCTGCTGAGGGGGGCGGGCATGGAACAGCCTCAGCTTCGCATTCTCCCTGGAGGCAAACAGGTCCACCTGAGGTGTGCCCCAATGGGAGAATAGATCTTGTACTACCTCTGGCAGGAGAGACCACTCATGGGACACAGCCCCTATCTGGCTTAGGGCATCGGCCAGGGTGTTGGAGGCTCCTGCCACATGAATGGCTAGGAGATCCGCATCCAGGCTGTGCACGAGTGACCAAATGCGGAGAGCTTCCTTGCATAGAAGCATGGAGCACGTCCCGCCCTGGCAGTTTAGATAGTACATGGTCGTGGTATTGTCCGTCTGGACCCGGACCACTTGACCCCGAAGAAACGGAGCAAAGGCAGTGAGAGCTAGGCGGACCGCTCGGAGCTCCAGCAGGTTGATGTGGCATTGGGACTCCGGCGGAGACCAGAGGCCGTGCGCTCGGTGTTCCCCAAGATGGGCACCCCAACCCATCAGAGAGGCATCGGTTGATAGAGAGACCGTCGGCTCGGGGCGGACAAATGGGATGCCCTCCTGCAGATGAACTGGAACGGTCCACCACTGGAGAGCGTTCCACATCCCCTGGGTCACCGTCACTAGCTGGTCCAATGGATCGTAGCGTTGGGACCACTGGCTGGCCAGCCCCCACTGAAGGGGCGAATGTTCCAGCAGGCCCAACGGACCACGCTGGCACAGGCTGCCATGAGACCCAGGAGGCGCAGGAAGTCCCGGGCAGGGCGCGATTGCCCAACCAGAAATGATTGGGCAAAGGAGGAAAGAACCTCGGCCCTGTCCGCCAGGAGCCGTGCTCTGGCTCGAAGAGAGTTGAGCTCTGCCCCGATGAAAAGAATCACCTGCTTCGGCTCGAGTTCCGACTTGGCCTCGTTGATGAGGAGGCTGACCTGAGAGCAAACCTGGAGGGCCAGATCTCTGGACCGCTCCACCTCCTGTCTGGAGGGGGCTGCTATCAGCCAATCGTCCAGGTAAGGGTAAACCGGACCCTCGGCGCCGCAGGAATGCTGTCACCACTGCCATGCATTTGGTGAAGACCCTGGGAGCTGGAGATAAGCCGAAGGGCATGGCTTGAACTGAAAGGGATCCTCCGCCCCGAAAGCCGAAGGAATCTCTGATGTGACGGACTTGATAGGACGTGAAAGAACGCAGTCCTGCAGGTCCAGAGAGCAGAACCACATGCTGTGTTCCAAGGATGGTATTATCTGAGCCAGAGTGACCATCCTGAAGGTTCGAGACCTTAGGAACTTGTTTAGGTCGTGTAGGTCGAGAATGGGGCGCCAGCCCCCCGTCCGTTTCGGAACCAGAAAGTACCTGGACACGAACCCCGGGTCTGAGGGAGAGTCTGCCACCTCTCTGATCACCTCCTTCTCGAGGAGGAGAGCGATGTCGGATCGGCGAGCCGACAGTGAGGCTTCGGACCCCGAGGCCCCTCAAGGTGCGACGGCTCTGAAGAGTGGGGCCTGCTCGAACTCCAGAGGCAGGCCCTTTCCCACCACTTCCAACACCCACCGGTCTGTGGTGATAACGGACCAGGCGGAAAGAAAGTGTCGAAGCCGCCCCCCCACGGGGGGAACCTGGGGTGAGGCGACGGGGTTGGGGGTGACATCCCTCAACCCGTCACTGGGCAGGCTTGGAGGAAGGACCGGCCGAGGGACCTCCAGGGCCTTTACCTCCCTGCTTCCTGGAGGAGGAAGCCAAGGGCTTGGGATGCCAAGCTCGAGCCTGCTGGCCCTGACGTTGCTGGGCCGGACGTGCCGCAGGCACAGAGGGACGAAAGGGCTTAGGCTGTGGTCTGCGGCCTTTGTCCTTCTGTGCGAATGAGACAGAGTTCAAGGTAGCATTGGACTTCTCGATCCTCTGCAGGTGACGGTCGGTCCCCAGGAAGGGGACATCCGCCAACTTGTGCTGGGTATCCGAAGCGAAGGTGGATATCCTCAGCCATGCCCGACGGCGCATAGCCACTGCGGCCGATACTGACCTGGCACATGAGTCTCCAATGTCCAGAGCAGTCTGAAGCTGCTATTTGGCCACTGCCCTGCCTCTGGTCCCGCACTCTGCCTAACCGTGGGTCTGCAGGTCCGCGGAAGATGAGGAACTACCTCGTCCCAGGGAGCCCAACAGGCATGAGAGAAATGTGCCATGAGTACGGCCCGAACTGGCCTGACAGAGGCCGAGGAGGACAGCGTGAGACTCTGGCGCCCGCATAGTCCAATTTCTTGGACTTTGTCGGAGGTTTGTCCACGCTCCTAGCGTTTCGCTACCGGAAAATGTTGTCGGTAAACAGCCCTCGGCTGAGGGGTGTTCAAAAACGGACAAGGAACCGTAGACCACATACTTCCTGGCCATCCTGGCCGAGGCGCGGCAGGAAGCAGCTGCCAGAGCTCCAAGGCCGGGCCCACTATGGCCTCGGCCACCGAAAGGCCTCCGTGGGGAATCCTCTGGTCCAGTATCTCCATGAGGGGATACCTGGCCTGCTGAACACAGGTTCGAGCTTCATCCTGGTGGACTCCGAGATGAGCCGAAGCAATCCCAGATAGGACGAAAGACTATCATCCATCGACTGACCTCCAGAGGACTCCAAGTCTACTCGCCTGGAGAAAAGGGAGGAATCGCCGGACTCGGAAGAGTCCGCAAAGAGCTGCCTCGGGCCTGAGCCACCCTCCACCTGCCGAGGTCGATCGGGAGTGAGGGTAACAGACAGCCTATGAGGCAGGCCCTGAGCCAACCGAGAATTCTTGGTCGGAGCCCCAAATAACGGCTGTGGAGGCGGAGGTTCCACCGGAATCGGTGGAGCAGCTGGTTTTGGCCGAACAACCGGCCTGGGAATACGCTCCTCAGGTAAATCGAGGGGTTATTTCGGCCGCTCCCGTGACAGCCATTTAATGGCCGGGAAGGCTACGATGGCATCGGCTTGTTCCCCGTCAGAAGGAGCTGCTGCCACGAGGTCTCGATCGCCGTATCGCACTTACGCCGAAGCCTCCCCTCGTCCGAGCATAGGGAGGGGACGAGCGCGTGCCGCTTACCGCTGTGGCCGTAGACCGCTTATGACGGCGAATCGGCTGGACCGCCAAGAAGTCTCGAGACCGAGAACCCGGCTTTTCAGAGGACGCAAGGGAGGGACGGGGAACCGCTTTCCTCGCTTGAGGGTTCACCCGAGGGTTCGGAACCGAGGCACTGGTGAGCCCATCGATCTCAACTCCCACCGGGGAACAGGGAGAGGATTTCGGTTTCATTGGCGATTAACCCATGTCCAACGGGTCGAGAAAATCTCACTCAAGGCCGACGGAGTCTCGGGTCAACTGACCTGACGGGGACAACTGTGGAGATTCAGTGGTCGAAGCCGAACGATCGACTGAGTCGATGACCGCACAACTCGGAGAGGACCTTCCCGCCTCCCAAGAGCATCAACGGAAGGACTGACCTTGTCTTTCTTTTTGGACCGAGAAGAAGGTCCAGCAGACGTGGTCCCTCCCTTAGAGGAGAGGGACAGACAAAGCTCCTTAAAGGAAGCTGTAAGAGGAACCCAGGGAGAGCGGGATAAATGCAGCAGTCGAGGAAGATGCGGCCCCGCTACCGCCTCTCTCTTCGAGGGCGATCATCTGTCGAAGCTGATCCGCGTCTAGCTCAGGCCGCTGAAAACCGAGCCGACCGGCCTCTTTTGACTTCACCGGAGGAAAACGCTTCTCGACGCCCAGTTGTAAACGGGCAGCACGGTCTTCGAGGACGAGGCTGAGAAGGAAAGCACAGGCTGCAAGCCTGCGGGTCATGCTCAAGGCCTAAACAGTAGACACACGCGGAGTGCGGATCCGTCTGAGACATCTTCTGCCACGAGGGCATCTCCGAAAACCAGGAGTCGATCGGTCCATCGCAGTCATGGAGGGATAGAAGACCAAGTCTAGAAATGCAAAACTTTTAAATTCGCTGCAAAACCAAGAATTAGGAACTAGTCTTACACGCAGAGCGTGTAAGGAGGAACCTGAGCTTCCAAGCGTAAGGAAGATCTGGCGCATGGGCGGAGCCTAGAGTTTTACCACCGGGTGGGTGGGAGGAGCCAGTTGAAGACCTTCAGGAAGATTTAAAGCGGTAAGAAGATACTTGACAGATGTGGATGAACATATCCATGTCCCTAGAACCTGTATTTCTAGGGACATGGATATGTTGTTCAATCCACACTTACTGGCAGACTCCTAGCAGTTCTCCGGGAGGAGGGAGGCAAGGCGCACACCCCCTACTTGGGAAATAAAAACTGGAGAACCAATGTCCCAAAACCAGCATCCCGGTGTGACTCAAGGTCGATGTGGTAGTGGGTAATGAAGGTGTGTGCTGACTTCCAGGTAGCAGCCCTGCAGATTTCCTGGATAGGGACGTCCCTGGAAGCAGCTACCGAAGCAGCAGTATGGCTGGTAGAATGAGCTCTTATCCCTTTGGGAGGCTCCATGCCCGCGAACCTATAGCAGATACCTATGCAGGAGGTGACCCACCTACCTATCATCCGGCTTACGCAGGTCTGCTAGGAGCGGCTCAGCAAGGCTGACAAACAGCTGGCGACCCCTCCTGAACTTCAGCCGCCTGTTTCTTATAATAAGAGAGCACTCTTCCAGGGTCCAGAGTATGAAGCCTATACTCGGCCTCAGAGGCGTGATTGGGGTAGAACACCGGCAGAGTCAACACCTGGTTAAAGTGAAACTCTGACACTACCTTCGGAAGAAATTTCGGGTGGGGGTGCAGGACAACCTTGTCCCTGTGGAAGACCAAATAAGGAGACTCGATGGAAAGCACCTGGAGCTCTCCCATCCTTCTGGCCTGACGTGATAACCACCAAGAAGGCGGTCTTCCCACGACAGGTGGAGATATCATACCTGTGCATCGGTTAGAACAGCTTGCCCACGCAAGCTTGGCCAATACCTAAGGCAGATCCCACGGAGGTGGAGGTTCTCGCACCGGAGGGGATATGTGATCAAGGCCTTGAAAAAGTGCCCACCACCTCTCCTGTGCCACCGACTGCTTCCCGGCTCGCACCTGGTAAGCAGAGATGGCTGCCAGGTGCACCTTCAGGGTCGTCGACCAAAGCCCTAGCTGAGAAAGGAACCACAGGTAGTCTAGAATGCTAGCCAAAGAACAGGAGGAAGGGTCCAACCCCTTATCCTGACATCAAATGAAGAATCTCTTCCGATTTGAAGACATAGCATTTTCTGGTTGACTCCTTACGGGATGCCTGAACAACGCTGAGGATCTCGTCGGAAAGACCCAAGGCCTGGAACTATAGCCACTCAGGAACCAGGCTGTCAAGTGCAGGGATTGAAGGTCCGGGTTGAGTACCTTCCCCTTGCTGACTGAGGTCAGGTCAGGGCGGGATGGAAGCTGCCTCGGGAGCCTGGAGCCGAGGCTGAGGAGATCTCGATACCAGAACTGGTGGGGCCAGTCTGGGGCTACCAGAATCACCTGTGCCTTGTCCCTCCTCGCCTTGAGAAGCACCTTGTGGATCAAGGGAAACGGATGGAAGTAGAGAAGAGGCCCGGGTCCACGGCTCAAGAAGGCATGGCGGCAGTGAGGTCCAATTTATGTTGAAGTCGCCCAGGGCAATGATTTCAGCCTTATACATAGATACATAGACAGTGTCGGCAGATAAGGGCCTATGGCCCACCCAGTCTGCCCATTTGAGCTTGTAAGTTCAGTTTATGTTTTCCTAGAAGTCTGTTGCCCCTTACCCCTGACCTCCAGAATTCCTTTATGTCTATCCCATGCATTCTTAAATCCTGTGATTGTTTCAGCCACCACTTCCTCTGGCAGGGTGTTCCATTTGTCCACCACCCGTTCTGTGAAGAAATTCTTCCTCATGTTTCCTCTGAATCGTCCTCCCTCCAACTTCATCCCATACCCTCTAGTCCTGGTACATCTTTTTCGCTTAAAAATAGTGTATTCCTGCACCCTGTTCCTCCCTGTGAGATACTTGTATGTCTCTATCATATCCCCCTCTCCCTCCTCTCCTCCAGGGAGTACATGTTCAGTTCCTTCAACCCGTCTTCATAGGACTTGTGATGCAATCCATGCACCATCTTTGTTGCCCTCCTCTGAACCTTCTCTACCCTGTCTATGTCCTTATGTAGGTATGGTCTCCAGAACTGTACACTGTACTCCAGGTGGGGCCTCACTAGCGTCTTGTATAGTGGAATTATGACCTCCCTTTTCCTGCTGGTGATGCCCCTGCCTATACATCCCAGCATCCTATTTGCTTTACCTGCTGCCTTGTCACACTGTTTCCCTACCTTGAGGTCATCAGAGATGATAACCCCAAGATCCCTTTCCTGTTTAGTGCATGCTATATCCTCACCCCCCAACAGATATATTGTGCCAGAGTTTTTGTGCCCTATATGCATTATCTTGCACTTCTTTGCATTGAATTTCAACTGCCAAACCCCTGACCATTCTTCAAGTTTCTGCAGGTCCCTTCTCCTTCTGTCTACACCCTCTGGTGTGTCTACTCTGTTACAGAGCTTTGTGTCATCAGCGAACAGAGTTGGGAGAGGTGGGCAAGGGCAGACAGGAAGGCAACTTTTTGGTTCCCGAGGAGGAATGTATACTGAGGTGATGAATAAAGGTGCCTTCACAGAGGTGGTGATTACTTTCATTGAGAGCGCCTGGGCACCATGTTCCAAGACTGGGGGAGGGAGGACATGCCCCTGAAGGGAGTCCTGGAGGTAGATAGCACCCCCCCCACGTTTACCTTGTCTGTCTGAGCGGTATATCGTGTACCCAGTGAGGGAGACTGCCCGAATCTGGGGTACTGTTGTTAAGCCATGTTTCATCTACAGAGATGATGTCAGGGTTGCTGCTGGGCAACCCATCCCTACAGGTTATCAAGTTTTTTTTTTTTTTTTTTTTTAACAGGCTGCAGATGTTGATGGATGCAATGTGAAGATCTTACTTCGAGATACAGCTCTTGCAGCAGGTTACACCATTAGGATTGAAGCCGTCAGGCGCCAGGACCCGACGGAAATTTTCTAGCTAGCAGTCTTCAGCGGGGACTACCTCCGACGTCGGTCCTGCCCCCCGACGTCAGGCGTAGTACATAAGGAGGCGGTCCCCCCACCAGTTCTTTTCCCACTGTCGACATCGCAAGCATCGGCCTCTCTGTCACTTTCTAGCGTGCGACGACTAGGAACTACGACGTTCTTTTTCTTCTCATATCGAAATTGGATTCATTTGATGTCCTCTCCGAACACCTCTCTGGAAGGTCACCCATCGAAGTGTGCCTGTGGCAAACAGATCCCCTTCAAGGATCCTCATTCTGCCTGTGTGCAGTGCCTAGGCCCGGACCACGACACCAAGGCCTGCTCCTTCTGCCAGGGCTTCAACAGTCGCACCAGGATCCGCCGCCAGAAGGCCCTTCAGGCGTTTCTCTTGGAGGAGAAACTCAAGGCCATGGATAGGGAACCTTCCTCCAGGGGCGAGGCGTCAGGGAAGACCCATAGGCACCGGGAGAAGGAAAAGCCCAGATCCCCGTCGAGGGCCTCGGGCTCCCGCAGCTCCGGCTCGAGGTCAGACCACTCTCCCTCCAGGGCCCAGTCTCAGCCTCCCCCGGTTCAGGTCAGATCCTCCAGCGGTTCCTCCTCCCTGCAGCCTATCAAGACTTCCAGGCCTTCGGCTTCATCCACTCCTTCTAAGGCCTCGTCCAAGTCTGGGGAGCACCACAAGTCTTCCTCCCGTCGTCCGGACTCCGACGCCAGGTCAGTGTCCCAGCCGCCGCTGGGTAGGACCCAGTCCAGCCTAGACTAAAGGAGCTGACATCCCTGAAAGCGGACGTCGGACCCGGCGTCGGCCAAACACCATAGGCATTCCCAGGAGCCGGCTACAGTGAGACACCCATCGCCGGCCAGGCGTTCGCCCCCCAAGGCCGTCGGTCGGTGGACCAATGTCAGCTATCCCAGAGGGGAGGACCGCTCCACCGTCGCCTACCGACGTCGGTCGGAAGGCATCATCGGAGGAGGATACCACTCAGCCCGAGGACCAGGCGGGCGACTCCAGAACAGTCGATCTCCCAAGGGAACCCTCCCCGGAGCGGGAGACCCCCGAGGACCAGACGTCCGCCCCCGGCGACAGGCCACCAGTACCCGGCCCGTCGTCTGGCCTGAATCTGGCAGAGGTGAAGGAGCTCTTCACCTTCTGGTGGGACACCATCAGAAAGGATGTGGTCGCCACACACCCTCCTCCCGCTCCGGCTACTCCTTCAACGCCTGCGCCCCCTCTCCCCCATCCAGGGGGTCCGTAGGATGGTCACTGACCCCGAAGGAGCCAACAGCTCCTCCTAGGGGCAGATCATCGGCTAGGAGAAGACCTCCCTCGAGATCCACTTCGGGGTCCCCCAGCCCCAAGAGACCCAGGTGACGCCGGTATACCTCGTCCGTGGAGGACTCCAAATCTGACACCTCACGGCGCTCCAGATCTCCTTCTCCCATCAGCGTCCCCTCCCCAGACCCACGAGACCTTCCCAGGTACCCTCCGGATAATCCCTCGTTCGCTGAGATCATGAGGCATATCCAGGAGAACATGGGGTGGGATGCTGAAGAACTAGACCCTGAGAGACAACGCCGTGCCCGCTATCTTTGGCAGAAAGACCCAAAGCCTGTGGTAGTCCCACCCTTGGTGGACACCTTCGCGGACGTCACCAAGGTTGTGTGAAAGCGTCCGCGTCGACCCGGCAGTGCCGAAGAAGGCTGACCACCTGTACAAGGCCCCGAGGGAGGATCAGTACCTGGCGAGCCATCCTCTGGCCGATTCCCTGGTCATCACGACCTCTCCATGGCCGGTCCAGAGACCTCAACACTTAAGCACACAGCCACCGGACCAGAATCCAAGTTGGATGTCCTGGGTAGAGCGCTTATATCGTGACACAACTTGCGCCATCAGGTCTCTAAATTACCTCACCCACATGGTTCAATTCCAGAACGCATTGTGGGAACAGGGACAGGACCTGGTTGAAAAGATGCCTGATGGTGGTCAAAAGGAGGAGCTTTTAAATCTCCTCCGTACGGGTTCGGACGTGGGGACCCAGGTGCTCAGAGCCGCATACAATTCTGTGGACTCTTCGGCCACAGCTGCAGCCTCAGGCGTGTGTCTCTGGAGACACTCTTGGCTCCGTGTCTCCGGTTTTACCCCGGATGTCCAGAAGAATATCATGGACGTTCCGTACTGTGGTGAAGTCCTGTTTGGTGAAGCCTCGGAGAAAGTGATCACCAAACTTCAGGATGCAGGGAAGGCAGTTAGATCTGTTCAGGCTATGTACAGATCTCGACTTAGTTCCTTTCATAGGAACCAGAGTTGTTTTCGTGGCCAAACACAAAAGCAACAACCGCGTTCCGGCCAACAGCAAAGGGGCTCCTTTACCCAAAAAGCCCAGGTTAAGTCATCCTCAGGCAGAGGCCACCGAGTTGCAAAGCCGGCCCAACCTGCGGGATCTAACGCTGCCACAGCATGACTCCTTCCCGGCCCCCGCCCCTCCTCAGTATCAACGGGAAATGAAGGTCAGGGTGCGCATCGCACGTCACCTGCCAGGGTGGCGGTCGATCACCACCGACAGGTGGGTGCTGCAATTGGTCAAAAAAGGCCGCTATATAGAATTCATAGGCAGCCTACCTACAAGGCCTCCTCTGCTTTCCCGCTACTCAGGTCAGCATGCCCTGCTTATACAGCAGGAAGTCCTCGCGCTTCTGGAGAAGGAAGCCTTGGAGCACGTTCCAGAGAACCAGAGAGGGTTAGGCTATTATTCGCACTTCTTTCTGGTTCCAAAGAAAACAGGGGACCTCCGTCCAATTCTGGACCTCAGCGACCTCAATCTATCGGTCGTCTACAAATGCTTCCGCATGGTGACCCTTCCGGGTCTAATACCCATGCTAAAGCGGGACGCCTTTTTGGCGTCGTTAGACATGCAGGATGCCTACCTGCACATCCCAATTGCTCAAGCGCACAGGAGCTTCCTGCGCTTCGAGTTTCAGAGCCGTCATTATCAGTTCCGAGCGCTTCCTTACGGGCTGTCATCGGCACCTCGCGTCTTCACGAAGTGCATGGCGGCTGTAGCAGCATCTCTGAGGAGACAAGGCTACTAAGTGTTCCCGTACCTGGACGACTGGCTTCTCATGGCTCCCTCCAGGGAAGCACTGATGACGGCCATTCACCGTACCCAGGTCCTTTTTCAGTCACTGGGTATTCTCATCAGCCATGAGAAGTTTCTCCTGGTACCGTCCCAGAAATACAGGTTACTCACCTGTAACAGGAGTTCTAGGAATGGTATATGTTGTTCATCCACACTCTCTGGCAGGTATCCTTGCTGCTTTAATTCTTGGCGGAAGGTCTTCAAGCTGGTTCCTCATACCCACCCGGGTGGTAAAACTCTCGGCTCCGTCCCATGACGCCAGATCTGGCCCGCTGGAAGCTCAGGTTGTGCGTCGAAGCGGGGAGGTCGGGTGGGTCGTGTGGATGAACATATACCATTCCTAGAACTCCTGTTACAGGTGAGTAACCTGTATTTCTAGGGACATGGATATGTTGTTCATCCACACTCTCTGGCAGACTCCTAGCAGTTCTCCCGGAGGAGGGAGGCAAGGCGCACACCCCCAATACTTACTTGGGAAAGAGAGATTGGAGAACTGAGGCCCCAAAACCAGCATCCCGGCGTGACTCGAGGTCGATGTGGTAGTGGGTGATAAAGGTATGTGCCGACTTCCGGGTAGCAGCCCTGCAGATATCCTGGATAGGGACGTCCCTGGAAGCAGCTACCGATGCAGCGGTATGGCGGGTAGAATGAGCTCTTATCCCTCTGGGAGGCTCCATGCCCGCCAACCTGTAGCAGAGTTCTATGCAGGAGGTGATCCACCTGCCTATCGTCCGCTTTGCTGCAGGTCTGCCAGGAGCGGCTTCAGCATAGGTGACAAACAGCTGGAGAACCTCTCCCCGAACTCCAGCCGTCCGCTCCTTATAATAAGCAAGCGCTCATCTAGGGTCCAAAGTATGGAGCCTAAACTCGGCCTCCGCGGTGTGATTGGGGTAGAACACCGGCAGAGTCAACACCTGGTTAAGGTGAAACTCTGACACCACCTTCTGAAGGAATTTCGGGTGGGGCGCAGGACAACCTTGTCCCTGTGGAAGATCAGGTAGGGAGGCTTGATGGAAAGTGCCTGGAGCTCTCCCATCCTTCTGGCTGACGTGATAGCCACCAAGAAGGCAGTCTTCCACGACAGGTGTGAAAGATCACACCTGTGCATTGGTTCGAATGGCTTGCCCATGAGCTTGGCCAATACCAGCAGTAGATCCCACAGAGGTAGAGGTTCTCGCACCGGAGGAGAAATGTGATCAAGGCCTTTGAAAAAGCGCCTGACCACCTTCTCCTGTGCCACCGACTGCTTGCCAGCCCACGCCCGGTTAGCAGAGATGGCTGCCAGGTGCACCTTAAGGGTCGTTGACCGAAGCCCTTGCTGAGAAAGGGACCACAGGTAGTCCAGAATGCTTGCCAAGGGGCAGTCGGAAGGGTCCAAGCCCTTCCCCTGACACCAAATGGAAAACCTCTTCCATTTGAAGGCGTAGCATTTCCTGGTCGACTCCTTACGGGATGCCTCAACAACGTTGAGGACCTCGTCGGAAAGACCCAAGGCCTGGAACTCTAGCCGTTCAGGAACCAGGCTGTCAGGTGCAGGGATTGAAGGTCCGGATGGAATACCTTCCCCTGATTGACTGAGATCAGGTCTGGGCGGGCTGGAAGCCGCCTCGGGAGCCTGGAGCTGAGGTTGAGGAGATCTGGATACCAGAACTGGCGGGGCCAGTCTGGGGCTACCAGAATCACCTGCGCCTTGTCCCTCCTCACCTTGAGAAGCACCTTGTGGATCAAGAGAAATGGGGGAAGGTGTAGAAGAGGACCGGGGTCCACTGCCTCAAGAAGGCATCCCCCTGCAGCGAGCCCTGCTGATGGGGGGGGCATGGAACAGACTCAGTTTCGCATTCTCCCTGGAGGCAAACAGGTCCACCTGAGGCGTGCCCCAGTGGGAGAAGAAATCTTGTACTACCTCCGGCAGGAGAGACCACTCGTGAGACGCAGCCCCTATCCGGCTTAGGGCATCGGCCAGGGTGTTGGAGGCTCCTGCCACGTGAATGGCTAGGAGATCCGCCTCCAGGCTGCGCACTAGGAACCAAATGCAGAGAGCTTCCCTGTATAACAGCAAGGTGCGCGTCCTGCCCTGGCGGTTCAGATAGTACACGGTCGTGGTGTTGTCCGTCTGGACCTGAACCACTTGACCCCGTAGAAACGGAGCGAAGGCGGTGAGAGCTAGATAGACCGCTCGGAGCTCCAGCAGGTTGATGTGGCATCGGGACTCCCGAGGGGACCAGAGGCCGTGCGCTTGGTGTTCCCCCAGATGGGCACCCCAACCCATCAGAGATGCGTTGGTCGAGAGAGAGACCGTCGGCTCGGGGCAGACGAACGGGATACCCTCCTGCAGATGTGCTGGAACGATCCACCATTGGAGAGCGCTCCTCATCTCCTGGGTCACTGTCACGGGCTGGTCCAACGGATCGCGGCATTGTGACCATTGGCTGGCCAGTCCCCACTGAAGGGGACGCATGTACCAACGGGCCCAACGGATGACGCTGGTGCAGGCCGCCATGAGGCCCAGGAAGTCCCGGGCAGGGCGCAATTGCCCAACCAGAAATGATTGGGCAAAGGAGGAAAGAACCTCGGCCCTGTCCGCGGGGAGCCGTGCTCTGGCTCGCAGAGAGTCGAGCTCTGCCCCGATGAACAGGATCACCTGCTTTGGCAGGAGTTCCGACTTGGCCTCGTTGATGAGGAGGCCAACCTGAGAGCAAACCTGGAGGGCCAGATCTCTGGACTGCTCCGCCTCCGGTCTGGAGGGGGCTGCTATCAGCCAATCGTCCAGGTAAGGGTACACCCGGACCCCTCGGCGCCACAGGAATGCTGTCACCACTGCCATGCATTTGGTGAAGACCCTGGGAGCTAGGGAGAGGCCGAAGGGCATGGCCCAGAACTCGTATAGGGATCCCTCCGCTCTGAAATGGAGGAACCTCTGATGGGACAGACAGATTGGGATGTGAAAGAACGCGTCCTGGAGGTCCAGGGAGCAGAACCAGATGCCTCGTTCCAAGGATGGGATTATCTGAGCCAGAGTGACCATCCTGAAGGTCCGAGACCTTAGGAACTTGTTCAGGTCATGCAGGTCAAGAATAGGGCACCAGCCCCCTGTCCGTTTTGGGACCAGGAAGTACCTGGACACAAACCCCGGGTCTGGAGGAGGATCCGCCACCTTCCTGATTACCTCTTTTTCGAGGAGCAGGGCAATATCGGCCCGGTGGGCCGACAGCGAGGCTACGGACCCCGTGGCCCCCCGAGGGGCGACGGCTCGAAAAGGCGGAACCTGCTCGAACTCCAGAGGCAGGCCTTTTCCTACCACCTCCAACACCCAGTGGTCCGTGCTGATAGTGGACCAGGCGGAAAGGAAGTGGCGGAGCCGTTCCCCCATGGGGGAGTGATGAGGTTGGGGGCGGCACCCCTCAACCCGTCACTGGGCAGGCTTGGAGGAGGAACCGGCCGAGGGACCTCCCGGGCCTTTACCTCCTTGCTTCCTGTCGGAGGAAGCCGCCAGGCTTGGGTTTGGGACGCCAAGACGAGCCTGCTGGCCCAGTTGCTGGTGCTGCTGGGCCGGTCGAGGAGCAGGGACCGGACGACAAGGACTTCTGCTGCTGAAGGCGGCCTTCGTCCCTCTGGGCGGAGGTGACAGAGTCCAGAGTGGCGTTGGACTTCTCGATCCGCTGGAGGTGTCCCTCCACTCCAGGGCCAAAGAGGTCAGTCCCCAAGAAGGGGACATCCGCCAACTTGTGCTGGGTATCCACCATGAAGGTGGATATCCTCAGCCACGCCCTGCGTCGCATGGCCACTGCGGCCGCTACTGACCTGGCACAGGATTAACCTATGTCCAGAGCAGTCTGGAGCTGCTGCTTCGCCACTGCCCTACCCTGGTCCCGCACCTGGTGGACCGTGGTCTGCAGGTCAGGCGGGAGATGAGAAACGACCTCATCCAGGGAGCGCATGAGGGTGTGGGAGAAGTGTGCCATCAGCACGGCCGAGCTGGCCTGTCGGAGGCCGAGGGAGGATGCAGCATACACCTTGAGCCCGACGAAGTCCAGCTTTTTGGACTCCTTGTCGGGGGGCTTGTCCACATCCCGAGCATTACCGGAGTGCCGGAAAATGCTGGCGGTGACTAACCCCTCAGCAGAGGTGTGTTCCGAGAAACCGGGCAAAGAGCCGGTAGGGACCGCATACTTCCTGGCCATCCTGGCCGAAGGCGCAGGACAGGAAGCAGACCGCTGCCAAAGCTCCAAGGCTGGGCCGACAATGGCCTCAGCCACCGGAAAGGCCTCCGTGGGAGAATCCTCTCGGTCCAGAATCTCTGTCAGGGGATACTTGGCCCATTTGGACACGGGCTCGAGATGCATCCCGGTGGACTCAGAGATGAGTCGAAGCAGACACAAGAAGGACGATGGGCTATCGTCCACTGACTGGCCCCCGGAGGACTCCAGATCGCACTGCCTGGAGAACAGGGAGGAATCGTCGTCAGATTCCGAAGAGCCTGCGAAGAGCTGCCTCGGCCCTGAGCCACCCTCCAACTGCCGAGGACGGTCGGGAGTGAGGGTGACCGACAACCTGTGGGGCAGGCCATGACCCAACCGAGAATTCTTGGTCGGTGCCCCCGACTTAGGTTGTGGAGGCGAAGGTTCCACCACAATCGGCGGGCCAACTGGTTTAGGCGTAGCAACCGGCCCTGGGGCGGGCAACTCGACTGGAACAAGTGGTTGCTTTGGCCGTTCCGGCGACAGCCACTTGATGGCCAGGGTCGGCTTAGGCCCGGATAATAGCAACTGCTGCCACATCAGATCCTCATAGCGCCGGCGCAACTTGCGCCACAGCCTCTCCTCACCGGAGGACGAGGAAGAACGGCGTCGCCGCTTACTTCGGTAACGGGACCGAGACTGCCGATGTCGGCAGGAACGGCTGGACCACGAAGAGGTCTGAGACCCCCGGGAAGACCGAGGGTGGGTCTGGGAAGGGGCCGGGGATACCCACTCTTCCCTCGGCTCGGGAACTTTAACCGGGGACTGCGGTCCCGAGGGAGCAGGCAGATCCTCGGTATCCACCGGGGGAACCAGTGAAGTAGGGTTGTCGGCTTCTCCAGTCGACAGCCCGTCTAATGGATCGAAAATCTCGACTTCTGGCTAACGGAAGTCTCGGCAGGCTGACCTGACGGGGGCACCGTGAAGCCAGCGGCCTCAGCCGCAACCTCGACCGAAGTCGACGGTCGGCTGCCCGGGGAAGGGGACCTCTCCCACTCCCACGAATGCCGACGATGGGACTTACCTTTCGATTCCCTTTTCTTGGGCTAAGAAGAATGTCCCGAAGGCCCCTCTCCCTTCGTGGAAAGGGACTGGCAAAGCTCCTTGAACGAAGCTGTATACGAGGAATCCAGAGAGAGTGGGATAAATGCCGCAGCCGAGGAGGAAGAAGATGCGGCCTGGGCCGTCTCCTCCTCGAGGGCGATCATCTGCTCGAGCTGCTCAGCCGAGCCAGCCGCCACGGACACCGCCCAACGAGCCTCTTTGGATTTTACCAGCGCAAAACGTTTCTCGGGGCGCCTGAGCTTCAAACGGGCAGCGTGATCATCCAGAACATTGGCCGAGAAAGAACGGCACAACTCGCAAGCCTGTGGGTCATGATCTAGGCCTAAGCATTAGACGCACGTGGAGTGCGGATCTGTCCTGGACATTTTCTGCCCGCAAGAGCACCTCCGAAAGCCGGGAACAGATTTGTCCATCACAGCCGTGGGGGAAAATGAAGACCGAAGTTTAGAAAACTTCAAAATCAATTTCGGACGAACCGAAGAATTAGGATCCAGTCTAAAATGCAGAGCGCTAAGGAGGGAACCTGAGCTTCCAAGCAGTAAGGAAGATCTGGCGTCATGGGGCGGAGCCGAGAGTTTTACCACCCGGGTGGGTGGGAGGAGCCAGCTTGAAGACCTTCTGGCAAGAATTAAAGCGGCAAGGATACCTGCCAGAGAGTGTGGATGAACAACATATCCATGTCCCTAGAAACTGCAGTTTATAGGAGCAGTTCTGGACACCGTCAGGGGAAAAGCTTTTCTTCCCGCGGACAGAGCAGAACACATTCAATCCCTCATATGGGACCTGTCGGTGAAGAGGACCGTTCCGGCCAGACTGGTCCTTCGCCTGCTCGGACACATGGCTGCGGTCATTGCAACAGTCCCGATGGCAAGGCTCCACATGCGGGTAACCCAGTGGATGCTAAGAGTGCAGTGGGACCAGAGGCAAGACCAGCTGCAGCAGCCAGTTCGAATCACGAATGCTGCGATTCGAGATTGGCAATGGTGGCTAGATCCGGGGAACCTCTCCGTGGGGGTTCCCTTCGCAGCACCATCGCCGACTGTGACTCTCTCCACAGACGCCTCAGGGCTCAGGTGGGGAGCACACCTGGATGGGGTGAGGTCCCAGGGCACATGAACAGTCCAGGAATCTCATCTCCACATCAACATTTTGGAGATGAGGGCGGTACTTTACACCCTGCAAGCCTTCCAGTCGGAGATTCCACCGGGTACTCTCCTGTTGCAAACAGACAATACTGCGGTGATGTATTACCTCAACAAACAAGGAGGCACTCACTCCTACCCCCTTTGCAGGGAGGCCATGAGAGTGTGGGAGTGGGTGTACAGCACGGCACAAATCTTACTGCAGTACACGTCCCCGGAGTGGACAATACTGTCGCAGACAGCCTGAGTCGTTCTCAAGCCAGAGTCCACGAGTGGGAACTTCTACAAGAGGTGGCAGAGGATCTGTTCCACAGATGGGGCACTCCAGAGTTAGATCTTTTCGCGTCCCCATCCAACGCAAAACTGCCCAATTTCTGCTCGCTATATCCAGGGCCTGGTGTTTTCTGGTGAGACGCGTTGTCCCTCTCCTGGGTGGGAAGATTCCTCTATGTCTTCCCTCCTTTCCCGTTGATCCAGAGGATTCTTTTAAAACTTCGCAGGGAGCAGGCGACGCTCATTTTGATAGCACCCTTCTGGCCCAGACAAATTTGGTTCCCGCTTCTGCATCAGCTATCCCGGGAACCTCCACTTCCTTTGCCAATCAGCTCCCATCTGCTGTCTCAGGAGGAGGGTTCATTAGTCCATCCGGACTTACGTTCATTGAACCTACACACTTGGCTCCTAGAGACATAGCCATGATGAGACACGGGGTCTCGCAAGAGGTGGCAGATGTACTTTCTGCCACCAGAAAACCAGCAACACACGCAACATACACCATGAAATAGTGCAGATTTTGCTTGTGGGCTCAAGAGCGCAGTTTCTCGCCGATACAATGTCCCGAAAAGCTGGTTCTCGATTACTTGCTTTCACTTTTCCAGTCCAGACTGGCTTAGTCCTCGATTAAGGTGCATCTTTGCGCAATTTCCGCTTACCATGCCCCCATAGGCCATCGGATGGTGGTCCAACTGGACACTACTCGTGCCTTTTTAAGGGGAGTCCTCCACCTTAGGCTGCCTATCAAGGACCTGGTCCCCCCTTGGGACTTGCCCTTTGTCCTGGAGCAGCTTACGCTGCCACCTTTTGAACCAGCCGCAGATTGCGAGCTACGTTTTCTGTCATGGAAAACGTTCTTTTTAGTTGCAGTTACTTCAGCAAGAAGGATTTCCGAGTTGCATGCACTTACGTGCAAAGAGCCTTATTTAATTTTCCATCAGGATAGGGTATCCCTGAGGACAAACCCAAAGTTCCTGCCTAAGGTGGTCTCAGCCCTCACCTTTAATCAGGATATCGACTTACCAGTGTACTTTCCGAAGTACACCAACCGAGGAGAAGCACTGCTTCACATCCTTGATGTACACAGGTGCATCAGATATTATCTGACCAGAACCAAACAGTATCGAAAATCAGATCAACTGTTTGTCTCCTTTGCTGAGAGAATGAAAGGAGCTCCTGTTTCTAAACAGTCTCTCTCGCGTTGGCTCATCCAGTGTATCTCTTTCTGTTATGACAAGCGCAACAAACCCTTACCAGGTGTGGTCAAGGGTCACTCCACGAGGGGAGTGGTCACTTCCTTTGCAGTGCTAAGGAATGTCTCCACCTCAGCCATTTGCGCTGAGGCCACCTGGAGCTCGGTGCATACCTTTATTAGGCATTACAGTCTGGACATCGCATCGAGGCAAAGAGCAGGTTTCGGCCTAGCCGTCCTTCAGGGACTTCTGTCTTAGGCTCAAGTAGGGTTGTGATCCCTACCTTTCCTCCTCCTCCTCCCTGTGGCATAAGATTGCCGCTATTACTTGGGAATCAGTCCTAATGGTGTAACCTGCTGCAAGAGCTGTATCTCGAAGTAAGATAGTACAGTTACGTAAGAACTTACCGTAACAGTAGATCTTCGAGAACAGCTCTTGCAGCAGGTACCTTCCTGCCCACCATCCCCCTTCTTGTGGAGGTAGGTCATAGCCAAACATCCATCTTACGGGATGGGATATTCTGTTTTTTAGTCTTGGCCTTCTGATGGCGGATCCTCGGTCTCCTCTTCTGATGTCATCCAGCGGCCGGGAGTCTCCGGCGGCAGAACTGAGGATTGTGGGGGGACCGCCTCCTTATGTACTACGCTTGACGTCGGGGGCCGGACCGACGTCGAAGGCAGTCCCCACTGAAGACTGCTAGCTAGAAAATTTCCGTGGGGTCCTGGCGCCTGATGGCTTCAGTCCTAATGGTGTAACCTGCTGCAAGAGCTGTTCTCGAAGATCTACTGTTACGGTAAGTTCTTACGTAACTGTACTTTCACCCGCAGATGTTGGTTTAGAGAAGGGGTGGGTGTGGGGCCTGGGTTGGGGTGAATATGGTCCCAGACAGTAGGAGGAGGAGGGTTCTTACGGCTGTAAGCTTGAGTGTTTTATGGGGTGCCCCCCCCCACCGCCCAAGTTGGGAGGGATGGGGGTCAGAGAGACACGAATGAGAAGGTCACAGAGGAATGGCATGGCTGAGTAGGGACCAGGGTGGGGGGGGCGCCAGGGTGGTGGGAAACATTGGGGGGGGACATTGGAGTACGGAGCACATGAGGTAGAGGAACAAAAGTGGATAGGGTAAGGGTGGGAAGGGGAGAAGTGTCCACATATGGGTGGGAGGGAGAGACAGTGACAGGCGTAAGCTGTTGCTGTACAGGGGGTGTATTTGCTGGACTGATTATACACAGACAATGCAAGCACTGGAATGGTGCATAAGGCAGTGGCTGCCATGATAGGGTCAAGGACCGAAGGACCACGGTTGGGTGAGGGGGGGGGAGAGTGAGCACAATCGATAAAGAAATAAATGGGTGTTGAAAGCAGTGCAGTCCAGATGGTGCAGAGGCAGTGACGGACTGTGGAGCCAAAGGTACAGGGTTCAAGGCTGGTAATGGGAACCTTGGCTATATATACACACTCTATGGGCATCTCTGATGCATGATATACTGTACATAAGTTATATAAATCATGTCCCAAAATAATAAAATATGGACTTATCTTGCCACAGTCAGCAATGGACTGCTGGATGGCTAAGAGCTCTGTCTTATTAGGGGAGTCAGGTTGTGACCCAGTCAGGTCCATAGCTTTGTTCCAGAGAAACTTCTGGTACATAACCATATGTGCCAGAAAATTTAATGACTGGACTGTACAAGTGGCTGATGAGTAGACTCTACAGCCAAATTGGTCTACCTTTTTGTACTCTATCTGGTGGTTGGGAGCTCATATGCTTAGGTTGCTGAGTCCTTCCATGTGCAGCTATAAGGACCATAAAGTAGGCTTTCGGTTGGTCCCTTAAATGTGGTTCTTCCCTAGGGGTCCTATATAAGCGGTCAGCTTTCTTGGGGACTACTGGGGTTGGGGAAGGGTGCTTGCTTCCAGGCTAGTTTCATCACATCCTGAAAGGGCTCCACTAATGGTGGGATAACCCAAGGTTTTGGGTCACTGGCCCCTAAGAATTTCACCAGACGGCATCTCTTGGGGTATAAATCCTCTGTCTCCCACTGGTTAAGGAATTACAAGTGTCTCATCACACCTAGGAAAAGTGGGGTTGTCCAGAGGAGACCTTGGGCATCCTTCCTTGGATCCGAAGATGGAAGAGACAAGTTGTCCTCTGAAGAGTCATAAAAGGAGGAATCTCTGCTGGACTCCTCTGAGAATGTGGACCGGCTTCCACTACAGCGACTCCAGCATCTAGAGCAGGATCGGGACAATGGGTGGTGACCGTGCCCCCGGCCACGGGATCTCTGTCCTGTGCCACCTGGAGTCGGGTGAGCAGGTGTCGGGGGTGGCAAAGTCATTCTGCGTGGGGGGTTGGGGGGTAGGCTGCCTAGGCGCAGCTGGTGTGAGGTTCGGCTCCGGTGGTCTGGGTAACAGATCCCCCTTGACTGTATTCCACCAACTGGTAAGCAGAGCAATGACCTCAGCCAGAGGTATCGTGGGGGCTGTCTGTGGTTCAGGCGTTAGGGTAGGGGTGCCTGAGGGGCCTGGCATCAGGCCCTTCGGTTTAATCCCCTCTGTGGTCAGGCCTGATGGCTCTGTTGTGTGTCAGATCTGGCAGTCTCTCGTCCTCCGGCGTCTGGTGCGTTGGCGTCTGGTCATGATGCTTCCAAGGAGGAGGTGGCGACAGAGTGTGTGGCGCCGTATCCTTAGACTCCGCACAGCCTGGTGTCAGGTCCTCTGTCTGTTCTGTGGATGTAGAATTTTTAGATCCCTGCAGGTCAGACAACGGCTTAGAGGGCATCGTCTGATCCAGCTCTGTAGAGGTGGAGTCAGAAGGAGTTGTGGTCTGTTGTCAGTCCAGAGCCCCGGCCGACGGCGGCTTAGAAGGAGAGTGCCATTTCTTCTGGCGCTCGTGTTCCCTATGCCTCTTGGTGTCATCTGACTCCATCGTTTTGTGTGGCGACCCTGAAGGAACAGCCTTGCAGACGACAGGCTCCGACCTGCCACCGGCTTAGAGTGGAACAATCCTTCTGGCCGAGACCCAGTAGAGTGCTTATGGGGCCCGATAACCAGGGAAATGGAGGTCTTAGAAGGTCCTAGCCTGGAAGACCCCCGCGGACATCTGGTTAGAGGTGGGAGGCTTCATCAACGTTAACACGGTATGAGCAAGGGAAACCAGAGGGGCTAAGCCAGATTTCATGCCAGAGAAACTCTTGGAAACCTTGTGAGGAGACCTGGATTGGGATTTTGACCTGGATCTGTCCTTGTCTCAGTGATGATGCTTCCTGCTAGATTTCTCTCTAGGGGAGGTGTCCCTGGCCGAAGAAGATGAGCTGTGCCCAGAGTGGATCTTCTACATGGTGGCCACTTGTTCTAGGAGGTAGGCTTTCAAGGTCTTCAGGCAGTAGATGTGGGTCCTCCTATTGAAGCTGAGGCAATGCGGGCAGGCGTCCAGCTTGTGGTCAGGCCCCAGACACAGAAGACAGGCCTAATGGCCATCTTTTGCCCAGATTTGCTTGCCACATGCGCACTTCGATTTCCGCTGCTCTGTAGATGAAATTGACATGGTAGACATGCATGACAAAGTCAAAGAAAAAATTACTTACCATAGTAATGTTTCTTCTAATGTGGTCTTGCTGTATTCTGACAATATGCAGTTAGACTGACCGGTTCAACTGCCCTGGAGAACAAAGAGTGAACTCTATGCAAATGCATAGAACGTTGAGCTCGGTTTTCAAACCACTGTCCTCGGTACATTCTAGTAACTGATCAGATTCTATGAAGCTTAAACAGATTTTATATATATATATATATATATATATATATATATATTATGGTAATACGGTAGTGCTGCCATAGTTAGGGTTGAGTAGCACTTCTAAGGTTAAAGGGTCAAATTTTGCACCTTAATAACTTTGCCACCGTTCAACGAATTTGCCTGACATTTGGTATGCACGATTGGGCATGGTAGATCTCGGGATCTGCCAAGTTTCATACCGGTCGGATATACGGCTGCGGAGTTATTAAGTGACAACCAACTGTGCAATTACACTTTTTTTGCAATTTCTTTGCTCTTGGCTACAGGTCGCATGGTTTGTGCGACCGGTCCAAAAACTTCAGGGAACGTGCGGCCAGGGTCCCCGATGTGCCTTTTGAAGATTTCGTGAAAAAATATTGAATGGTTTAAAAGTTATTCAAAAAACAAGTTCCCATTATAAGTCAATGGGAAAAGTTAACTAAATATTTAACACTTTCGAAAATGCACTTTTTAGTGTCGCAAATGGCCCTAGCAGTGTCGCAAATCCGCCATTTTGTTTTCAGTTGGTGATCAGAAAAATGCTTGGCATTTATATTTGGGACCCTCTAGGGACACAATTATTTTTCTGAGGATGCTAGCCATGTCTTTATTTTGGGGTTAAACATCACAGAAATGTGTTTTTCAAATTTCTGGAAACAGTAGTGTCGCAAGCACGACATTTTCGCAAATGTTTGCAAAAAGTGTCGCAAATTGCGACACTACTTTTCAGGCTATGGCCAAAATGTCAGGAATTCTTTGCCACCCTGCTGCAAACAAACGGTTTGGTCTTTTGGGTTGAAATTTGGAGGGAAGGCAGCCAACATCTCACAGATGTGCCTTTTGGTAGTTTGGTGAAAAAATATTGCATGACTGCAAAGTTACAGTACTCCGAAGTTGCGTTGTTTCCCATAGACTAACATGGTGGCGTGCGCTGCGCCTTTCGGGGCTTGTATCTCGAAAACGATGCGAGATACATATTTTTTGTTGCGAGTTGCATAGCCCAATGTGCTATGTAATTGCAGAAACCCAGCTGGGAAAAATCAAGATTTTTGTGGAATTAAAATTTTTTTTCTACGCCATGCGGTTGCTGAGATATTAGCAATTAAGTGTTTCCAATGCTCGTTTTAAGCTTCGATCCCCATTACAATGCATACATTCTTTGTACACACTGTGTTTCTGTATGCACCGGTTTGGCAAAAACAGGGTATGCGCTTCCGTTACTGTTACAGTTACTGTTTCCACTTGCGTTTATGTCCCCATTTGCGTTACTGTTCCCGTGTACGCCACTGTGTGCGTTACCCTTTGTGTTGTCATTCGAGCTTGCGTTTTTGTTACAGTTACCATTTGCGTTTCCACTACTGTTTCTGTTTGCATTTTTGTTTGCATCACCGCGCATTGCCATCTGCGCTTCCGGCAGCCCTTTCGCTTGCATTTCCGTTTCTCTTTCGTTTTGCGTCTTCCTTGCTGTTACTGTTACCATTTGTGTTTGCAATTGCGTTACTGTGCCCGTGTGCATTACGGTTTGTGTTTCCATATGCGCTTGCGTTTTCTTTTGTGCTTCTGTTTCCTTTGCTGTTATTGTTGCTATTACCGTTACTATTTGCATTTACAATTGTGGTACTGTGCCTGTGCACGTTACGGTTTGTGTTTATGTGTGTGCTTACATTCACGTTTACGTTTCTGTTCCCTTTCGCATTCTTTTTGCTGTGACACTTAACATTTCCATTTAAAATACCGCTGCCATCACAGTTTGCATTACCAGTTGCGTATTCATACGCACTTCAATGTCCGTTTGCATCACTGTTCGCTTCAGCGTCACTTTGCGCTTGCGTTTCTATTAACGTTTCCTTTACCATTTATGTTTGCGTTACCATGTGCACCACTGTTCACGCTTCTGTTTGCGCTGCTGTTCCTGTTCCTATGTCACAAGACATCACGTGGCGGGAGCGCGGGGCCCTTATTACATTCACTATTTCTCATCATCATTCTCAAAAAGAAGGGAAATTAGAGGCAAAAAAAAAACTCTGTTTAATGCATTAGTTAGGGTTGTTCCACAGCAACAAAAGCAAGGAAATTCGATTGTTGGGGTTGAAAGCCCCTTGGACCCCCAGCCCTCCCTAACCGGCATCGAGGTGCCTGGGGTCTAACTCTCACCCATTCTCCTATACCTCTGCTTCTTCACACATGTGATGGGGTGAGAGTTAGGGCTGACGACTCCAAACATGTACCCCGATGCGGTTTGGGGTGGGTGGGCTGGGGTCCAAGGGGCTTTCAACCCTAACAATCGAATTCTCGCTTTTGTCACTGTGGAACAACCCTAACTAATGCATTAAACAGAGTTTTTTTGCTATAAATATATATATATATATATATATATATACATATATATATATATATATATATATATATATATATATATATATATATATATATATATATATATATATATATATATATATATATATATATATACATATATATATATATATATATATATATATATATATATATATATAACACACACACACACACACATATATACACTGTACATATACATATATATACACACACACATAGGCAAAACACAAAGCCTAAACAGGGGGTGCACAACAGGAGCAACATAAGCAAAAGACAAAAAGGCATGTAGAAGACTTAAGTCACAGATGCCCAAAGAAAACCGGTACCCACTATTGGGTTAAGTCATATTGGTGCTGCAGAAGAACCACCCTTCCCCAAGTTCTGAAGGGGAGGTAGGGTGGGAGGTCAGAATACAGCAAGACTACATTAGAAGAAACAACATTACTATGGTAAGTAATTTTTTCTTCAAACAACATGACATCTTGCTATATTCTGACAATATGCAGACTACAAAGCAGTGCCCTATGGAGGTGGGCACAGAACCTAGTTGGGGAATAGGCTCTGCAGTACTGCTGTGCCAAACCTGGCATCACTCCTAGCCTGAATATCCAGGCTGTTGTGCTTAGTGAATGCATGGACAGATTTCCAGGTGGCAGCCTTACATATCTCAAGCAAGGGGACTTCCCTGGCAGCAGTCCCTCTAGTAGAATGGCCCCTAAGGCCTGCTGGTGGGTCCTTACCCAGCTTACTGTAGCAAAACTGGATACAGGCCATAATTCATCTAGCTACAGTACTTTTTGCAGCTGGCCTGCCTTGACCAACCTCACCACAGGTTAAGAAAAAGTTGGGAACAATCCTTCCTTGGCTCCTTTGTCCTGTCCATGTAATAGCTAATAGTTCTGTTTACATGTGGAGCCTACATTCACCTGAACTGGAGTGCTCTGAGAAAAATACAGGCAAGGTAATGGATTGATTATGATGGAAATCAGAAACCACCTTAGGGATGAACTTCCTATTAGTTCAGAGCACAATTTTATCCCTGTGGGGTGTGATATAGTTGGGCTCCACAGACAACACCTGAAGTTCACTGATTCTTCTAGCAGAAGTGATGGCCACTAGAAAAACAGTTTTCCAAGTGAGAAACTTGAGCTCTGAAGAAAACAGATTCAAAAGGAGGTTGCATAAGCTGGTCTATGCATATGTACAAGTCCCATGCAGGGGTAGGTTCCCTATGTGGAGGATAAAGATGCAGCAACCCTTTGAAAAGCTTTTTGAAAATTGGGTGTGCAGTCAGAGAAGAGCCCTTCCCTGCAGAAAGATAAGCAGAGACAGCAGAGAGGTGTACCTTCAGGGTAGATGGCTATAAATGCAGAGACTGAAGGTGGACCAGATAGTCCAGAAGTTCTGGTAACCTGGCCTGATGTGGGCCCAGGTCTTTCTGGGAGCACCAAGGAGAGAATCTTTTTCACTTAGAGGAATAGGTTTTCCTAGTAGCAGGTTTTCTGAAACCCTTCAGAATATCCAAGACAGATTGAGACAGTTGTAAATCTGCGTATTCCAAGTCTTCAAGAGCCAAGCCCTGAGGCGAAGAGACTGAAGACTGGGGTACATTATCCTGCCCTGAGAGGATGTCAGCAGGTTGTACCTCCTGGGGAGAGAAATCAGCTTGGTCACTGACAGTGACAGCAACATCCGAGTACCACGGCTGTCTGGCCCAGTCTGGAGCTATGAGAATCATGGTGGCAGAATGAGACCTCAGCTTGACCAAGAATCTGGCTATCAGAGGAAAAGGGGGAAAAGCATAAAGGAACCTGTTTGACCAATCCAGAAATAGAGCATCCAGTGGCAATGGGCCCTGGAGTGGAGGCCTGCAACAATACAGTGGTAACTGGTGATTGCCTGGGGCTGCAAAGAGATCCATCTCTGGCACCCCCACCTCCTGAATACCGAGAGAAGGACCTGCCTGTTCACGGTCCATTCGTGATGGCCCTGGCTGATCCTGCTGAGAGCATCTGCCAGTACAATGTCCTTGCCTGGCAAGTGAACTGCTAACAGTGACATGTTGAGAGAATATGCCAGTTTCCAAATCTTCCTGGATTATGTGCACAACAGGGAGGATCTTGTTTCCCCCTGCTTGTTGATGTAGTACATGGTGGTGGTATTGTCTGTCCTGACTTGAACCACCTTGCCATGCAAGAGAATGGCAAACTCCTGAATAGCCAGGAACACTGCCCAGAGTTCCAGAAGACTGATGTGCAGGAGAGACTCCTGAGGGAGCCAAGTACCATGTGCTGTGCAATCCCCTAGGTGGGCACCACAGCCCAGAAGAGAAGCATCTGTTGTCAGCACCAGAGAGGGTACCTGAGGGAGAAAGGGAACCCCCACTCTAAGGCTGTCCATCTCCTGCCACCACTGAAGATCTAACATAAGGGTGGGAGATACAGGAATCAGTTTGGACAGAGGATCCCTTTTTTGTGAGACCAAAAGGATCTCAGATGGAACTGAATGTCCCTCATCTGAAACCTGGCCCCCAGGACCACAGCTGTGGTGGAGGCCATGTGTCCTAGGAGCTGTAGGAAGTACCTCGCTGGCCGAGGAACTCGAAGGTGAAAAGATTTTACAACATCTATAAGAGCCTGTGCCCTTGCAGAAGGCAAGAAGGCCCTTGGCCGAATGGTATTCAGCTCTGCCCCTATGAAGTCTAGTACTTGTACTGGAGTCAAGACAGACTTTTTTTTATTCACCAGGAACCCTAGAGACTGAAGAGTATCCCAAGTGAGTTTTAGGGCTTCTGTGACCTGCTGAGTGGACTAACCCACCAGCAGCCAGTCGTCCAGATAGAGGTAAACTGAAACCCCTTGTCTTCTAAGGAATGCCACCACTACTGCCAGACATTTTGTAAACACTCTTGGTGCAGATGTCAGCCCAAAGGGCATAGCCCTGAATTGGTAGTGACCTGAAGGCAGTCGAAATCAGATATTTTCTGTGAGACTGTCTGATGGGGATGTGGAAGTAAGTATCCTTTAAGTCCAGGGATGCCAGCCAGTCCCCTTGCTTGAGAATAGTTAGATGGTACCCTGGATTATCATTTTGAACTTTGGCTTGGTAAGATGCCTGTTTAGAAAACTGAGAACCAGGATGGGCCGCCACTCCCCATTTTTCTTTGGTGCCAGGAAGTACCTTGAATACAACCCTTTGCCCCTGTGCTGGTAAGGCACAGGCTCCACTGCTTTTGAGTGTAAAAGAGTGGAAATCTCTGCCTCCAGCAGGGCTATTTCTTTAGGGCTGGAAGGTCTCACAGCTCTTGCTGACAGTTTTGGGAGCAGCTTGAAGGTGACAGCAAGACCCTGACCTGTTATCTCCAGGACCCATTTGTCTGAAGTGATGGACTGCCAAGTCTGGAGATAGTAAGTCAGCCTGCCCCCTACAGGGGAAGGGGAGATGGCCCGGACAGACCTCTCAGGGTGTCTGTTTAGCTGGGGTAGCAGACTAGGGGGTGGAAGCGGCCCTGCCAGCACCCCTCCTGCCCCTCCCTCTAAAGAACCCCCTGGGTTGCTGGTAAGAAGGAAAAGCTTGAGTCTGATGGAAAGGCCTGGGGTAAGGTCTACCCCTGCCCTGCTGCTTTTCAGGAGTGGCAGCTTTCTCTTTTTGCTGAAGCACTCCTGTATGCCACTCTGTACTCGTTCATTTTCCTCATGTATGCCTCTGTCTGTTCCCCAAACAGAGAATTATGGACAACGGGAAAATCCATGGCATTATTTTGCGTGTCCTGGGACAGGGTAGTGCTCCTGAGCCAGGAGAAGCACCTTGGGGATACAGCAGAAGCCATAGCCCTGGAAGCTGCATCACTGGAGTTCACAGCCACGTGGAACTGGGACTTTGATGCTTGTAACACTTTGCTGACCAACTCCTGGAGATCAGAAGAAAGCTCAGGAGGGGCCTTTTTAGCAAGTTGTTCCACAGCTTCCCAAAGGGACGTTTGGTACCTGGAGGCATACACCATATAGGAGGCTTGCCTAATACCTAAAGATGATGCTAGGTACGCTTTCTTGGCAAGAGAATCCACTTTTCTGGAATCCTTGTCAGAGGGGTGAGAAGCCAGGGGGATGTCAGCCTTCTCACAGGCTGCAGTCTGAACCACCCCTACATGGCTACAATGGCTGGATAAAAAGTCAGTGCCATTGTCAGCCAGGGCATACTTTCTGTCCATTTTCTTATCTACAGGAGGAACAGAACTAGGGGTTTGGAGGATCTTTAAAGTCTGCTTTTTAAGGGACTTATGAATGGGAATCGAAAGTCCCTGGGGCACAGGAAGATCCATCATCTCCCTGTAATCCTCTTCCTCATCATCCTCCTGCCTGGCCTCTTGTACAGAGAGCTGCACGGTCTCAGCCACCTGCCTCATGCAACCAAAATGCGAGGTAGACTCAGACACAGACCTGGGAGCGGATTCATACTGGGTATGGTCAGGGAGACCTCTGGGTCAATGGGTTCCCCGTCATCCTGCTCCTCCTCCTCCTCATCATAGTCAGAAAAGAAAACATTACTCACCATAGTAATCTTGTTTCTTCAAAGGGATCACTCATTATGATTAAATGTAATGCAGTCGGCCTCCTGTGCTGAACTGCCCGGAGAGATGGAATTTTATGTAAATTATGGAACTCTCAGTTGGCTCGTGCCACTTTCAAACTGCTGCCCTAGCAACTGCTGCACTCTCAGTGCTTCAGATTCTTACGGAGCCTAACTGGGTAAAAGACCCACTAGCTAAAAATTAACATACCTTAAAATAATATTTTTTGCCCTTTCAGGTCAAAACATCCTTAACCAACAAACCTAAGAAAACTGAGACCACCTGGACACCAACTGGCTAAACAAAGCGAGCCTCTATCTTAACCTATATAGGAGAAAGAAAAAAACCAAATACAGGGATGCAGAGCAACTTCTATAGGTTCTAGTAGGGGAGGTATGGAGGGTCTTTAATCATAATGAGTGATCCCTTTGAAGAAACAAGATTACTATGGTGAGTAATTTTTTCTTCTAACCCCAGGAATCACTCATTATGATTAAACATAATGCAGACTACCAAGCAGTACCTTTGGAGGTTGGGCAGAGAACCTATTTTGGAAAGAGGCTCTGCATTACTGCTGTACCAAACCCAGCATCGCCTCTGGATTGCAAGTCCAGGCTGTAATGCTTTGTGAAGGTGTGTATTGTTTTCCATGTAGCTGCTTTATAGATTTCCAGCAGTGGAATTTCTCTTGAAGCTGCAAGTGAAGCAGATGTGCCCCTGGTGGAGTGTGCTCTCAGGCCCAGAGGTACCTGTTTACCCACCTTACTATAACAAAACTGTATACATGCCACTATCCAGTGAGCAATTGTACGTTTTGTTGCAGCTCTGCCCTTACCAACTTCAACATATGTGAGAAAGAGCTGTGATTGACTTGTCCTGTAAGATTTGGTTCTGTCAATGTAGTGGCTGAGAGCCCTTTTGACATCAAGGGAGTGAAGTCTCCTTTCTGGAGAACTGGAGTTGTCTGTAAAGAAGACAGAGTGATAGACTGATTTAAGTGAAAAAAATCAGATACCACCTTGGGAAGGAATTTTCTATTAGTCCTAAGGACCACCTTGTCGCTGTGGAATGAGATGTAGTCCACATCTGTGCACAGGGCTTGTAATTCACTGATCCTTCTGGTTGAAGTAATGGCAACCAGGAAAACAGTTTTCCAAGTGACATACTTTAAATCTGCGGTTGCCATGGGTTCGAATGGTGCATCCATGAGCTTAGCAATGCAAATATTTAGATTCCAGGCCGGAACCGGTTCCCTTACATAGAAACAGACTTTAACAGCAGATAAGGACCACTTGGCCCACCCAGTCTGCCCATTTCCCTACCTACCTACTGGATAAGCTGCAGAATCTAGTTAACCAACAGCCTACTTCCTGCAACCCCCCCACAATAATTGCCTTATGTCTGTCCCATGCATGTTTGAATTCCCCACTGTTTTAGACCCAACAACCTCCTCAGGAAGGTGGTTCCATGTATCCACCACTCTCTCCGTGACCCCTGAGCTGTCCCCCCTCTATCCCCCTATATTTAAATTGTGCCCCCTTGTTCTTACACATCTCTTTTTCTGAAAGATGCTACCCTCCTGGACTTTGTTGATTCCCTTGAGGTACTTGAAAGTTTATTTCATGTCCTCCCTGTCCCTCCTTTCATCAAATGTATACATATTAAGCTCTCTCAGTCTCTCTTCATATGGTTTCTGCTGCAGACCCTGCACCATTTTAGTTGTCCTCCTCTGGACTGCTTCCATTCTGTCTATGTCCTTAGGGGAGGGTGCAGAAGATTAAGGCCTTTAAAATATTTTCTGAATACCGGATGAGAAGCTATAGAAAGTACATTTACGTAAGAACTTACCGTAACAGTAGATCTTCGAGAGAGGCTCTTGCAGTAGGTAATTACATATAGGACTGACGCCGGCCGGCGGCAGGACCCCATGGAAAAATTTCTAGCTAGCAGTCCCTGGCGAGGGACCGTTCCACGATCCAGGTGACAGGCATCATCCGACGTCGGTATAAAGGGGCGGTCCCGGATGCCCGCCTTCCAATTCTTTCCCGCCACAGGCCCGGAAGGCCCGGACAAGAGAGAAGCAGATATTTCCCTCAATGGAAAAGGAGCTGAAAAAGCCTAGGTGGATGGAGGGCAGGAAGGTATTACCTACTGCAAGAGCCTCTCTCGAAGATCTACTGTTACGGTAAGTTCTTACAAACTGTACTATCTTACTTCGAGAGGGCTCTTGCAGTAGGTAATTACATATAGGACAGAATCCCAAGCAGTCTGGAACAAATGAAAAGGCACCGGGAGGAGGAACTACTCCAATAAGTAGTAAGAAAGCTTGCAAACCTCAAGAAAGGAGGCCCTGCAAGACCGCTAACCCGAAGCCTGCTCTACGGCGAGAGGCAATGTCCAAACTGTAATGTTTAGTAAATGAATGGACAGAAGTCCAAGTGGCGGCAGCACAGATGTCTGCCGCAGACACGTTCTTAAAACAAGCCGCAGAGGCGGCAACTCCACGCAGTGGAGTGACCTCTGACTTGACCCGGGAGGGTCTTGTTGTACTTGTCATAACAGAAAATGATGCAATGGGCCAACCATTTTGATAGGCATTGCTTAGAGACAGCATTGTCTTCTCTTTTGTGAGCGAAAGAGACGAACAACTGATCAGTCTTTCTGAGATCCTTTGTCCTATCGGTGTAGTATCTCAGAATCCTGTGAAAATCCATGGTATGGAGCAGGTATTCTCCTTGACTGGAGTACTGCGTGAAGAAAGCAGGTAATTCAATAGACTGATTCAAGGTAGATTCCGCTACCACCTTCGGAAGAAACTTAGGATTAGTGCGAAGAGCTACTCGTTCTTTGTGAAAAATCAAATAACGGATTTTGCACATGAGGGCCTGGAGCTCGGAAATTCTGCGAGCAGAAGTAATGGCCACCAGGAAGAGTGTCTTCCACGATAAAAACTTCAAGTCTGCAGAAGCTGCAGGCTCAAAGGGAGGAAGGGTATGTTTCTCGAGGATAAAGTTTAAGTCCCAAGGTGGAGCTGGAGCCTGGTCAGGGGGCCTGAGATGAAGGACCCCTCTGAGGAAAGTTTTGGATACCTCCAGCTGGGCAAATGCCTTATCCGCGAAAGGGACATGGTAGGCTGAAATAGCCGCCATATGGACTTTCAAAGAGGAGTGACTGAGACTCAGGTCGAAAAGATGACGCATGTACTCAAGCAGAATGGTCACAGGGCAGGAAAAGGGCTCCACGTTCCTGGACGCAGCCCAGATAGAGAATCTTTTCCATTTCATGGCATAGGTGGACCTAGTGGAGGGCTTTCTAGCCTCCACCAGAATCTCGGCCACCTTAGGAGAAACGCCAAAACGAGCTTGAGCTAGGTCTGTAGGAGCCATGCGTGAAGTTGAAGAGACTCGAGTCCCGGATGGACCAGAGTCCCCTGATCCTGGGTCAGCAATCCTGGAGATAAAGGAAGAGGAAGAGGAGGAACCTCTGAGTATTGTTGTAGAAGAGAGAACCAGATTTGCCTGGGCCAGAAAGGAGCGATCAGAATCATTCTCACTCCTTCTAAAGCAAGCTTCTGTAGCACACGAGGGACCAGAGGAATTGGGGGAAAAGCATAGACGAATCTGTCCTTCCAGCTTAGAGATAAAGCGCCTCCAGAAAGCGCCTGGCTCTGCAGCGAAGGAAAGATTGGAAGCTTTGTGTTTTGGGAGGAAGCTAACAGGTCTATCTGAGGAGTCCCCAAATCTGGAAGATGCTTTAGAACTTTTCATCCACCCTCACTGTGGAAGAGCCGACGAGCGACAGTCTGTCTGCCAGGACATCGTCGACTCCCGGAACATGGATCATCGTGAGGTGAAGGTTGTGGAGTGTTGCCCAATCCCAGACCCTCATCGCTTCCCTGCACAGTGGGTAGGACCGAGTTCCTCCCTGCTTGTTGATGTACCACACCATGCACATGTTGTCCATTTGGACAGCTAGGTGACCGGGAAGGATGTATTGGTGAAGGGCCTGGAGCGCATACAGCACTGCTCGAAGTTCGAGCACGTTGATGTGGAGAACTATCTCCAACTTTGACCAAAGGCCTTGGGTTCGGTGAGGACCCAGATGGGCTCCCCAACCTTCACCTGAAGCATCCGTGGTCAGAGTCTGATCAGGGGGAGGATGAAAAAAGGGGACCCCCGGAAGAGGTTCTCTTGAACCATCCACCACTGCAAGTCTCTTACCATTGGCGAGGAGATCAGAACCAGACAGATCTAGGTCGTCTACTCGTTGATCCCACTGAGATCGAAGAGTCCACTGAGAGATTCTCATGTAGAGGCGTGCGCGCGGAACCGTCGGGATGGCCGCCGCCATAAGCCCCAGTAGACGGAGCACTGACCTTGCCGGACCCTCCTGTGTTCCGATAGGGAGGGAATCTGGGACTGAGGAGGCCTCCTGTCCGGAGGCAGAAAGGCCTTGCACAAAGTTGTGTGAAGAATTGCTCGATGAACTGGAGCCTCTGTGAAGGATCCAGGTGAGACTTGGAATGGTTGATGGTAATACCCAGGCCAGTGAAAACCTGCTGGGTGAGGGAGAGAAAATGCAGGAGTTCCTCCCTGGACGGGGCCGCCAGGAGCCAGTCGTCCAGGTAGGGAAAAACCTGAGCTCCCAAAAACGCAGGTGGGCCGCTACCACCACCAGGCATTTGGTAAAGACTCGGGGGGCTGAGGAAAGACCAAATGGAAGCGCCTGAATTGGTAGTGGACCCCTGAACGCAAACCTGAGGTACTTTCGGTGCGAAGGGCAAATGGGGATGTGCAGGTACGCATCCTGCATATCTAGTGCACAAAGCCATTGGCCCGGCCGAAGCAGGAGCAAAAGGGATTGAAGGGAGAGCATCCTGAACCTCTTGTATTCCACATACAGGTTCAGGGAGCTGAGATCGAGAATAGGTCTGAGATCTCCAGTCTTCTTTGGTACAAGGAAGAAGTGGGAATAGTACCCTGTCCCGTAGAGGTGAAGAGTGACGGGCTCTATAGCCTGTTTCGCAAGGAGCGCCGAGATTTCTTCCCTGACCAAAGGAAGATGGTCCCTTGAGTAAGCGGAGTTCAGAGGGGGGTGACGTGGAGGTTTCTGTAGAAACTCTCTGGAGTGCCCCTCTGCTATGATCTGAAGCACCCATGAATCTGAAGTTATCCTCTCCCAACCTGGAAGGTGGAGGGAGAACCTCCCTCCTACCGGTTCCTCCGGGGCATCCGGAGGCGGTGGGAGAGGAAAGGAGTCAGGTGGTGTGAGGCAGCGCCGCAGCTGGGGCACCCGTTGCTTTCTTGGGCGGCAGGGACCTGGCAGCTGTGGGGGCCCAATGTTTAGTGGCCCACCTTCCCTGAGGTTTCGCTTGAGTCCGGCTGCGTCTGCGAAAGGGACGGCGTTGTGGGGGATGGGGACGGTACATTGAATCAACGGATTTAAGGGCCGTCCCCTTCTCCTGCAAATCAGTGATGATGTCCTTGACATCACCACCGAAAAGCACAGAACCCCTGAAAAGTGCTTCTTGGATGGCTGACTGCACCTCCGGGACCAGACCTGACACACGGAGCCATGCATGGCGCCGAGACTTATGTGTGAGCAGAGCTCCGTCCTGCGGTGTCCACTGCGTCATAGGTCATCCTCAGAATGCGACGACTGGCCGAACGAGCAGAACAGACCAGGTCGGCCAACTCCTGCTTGACTTGAGAGTCAGGCAAAGAGTCGATCTTGGATTCCGCCTGGGTAAGGACTGCCTTCTGGTAATCCTCCATATGTGCTACATAGTTCAGGGCCCTAATCCCCAGTGTGGAAGAAGCATAGATCTTCCTTCCATACTGATCCAGAAGGCGAGATTCCTTATCTGGGGAGACGAGCTCAAGTGTTTCGGGTGTGCTGACCGGCCGTGAGCGGCGCTAATCACAACCGAGTCTGCACGGGGGAGAGAGTCTAAAAAGTCTACACCCTCCAGAGCCTGGTATAGCCTGTTCGACTTCCTGGGAAGTGGGGCTAAAGCCGACGGTTGCTTCCAAATACTGGAAACAAGGTGGGCATGAGGTTCGATGTAGGGTGGCACTAAGGTAGGAGCCGTAAGGGGCAAGTCCAGATGTTCGACGAGTTTTACCCGTTGAGGATCTGGTTCTAAGGAATGCCACTGATGGACTTCCTGGATCTTCCTGAGCAACTCCGTGAAGGAAGGATCCTCCGGAAGAGACTTCGGAGGAGTCCTCGGCCGGGGCTTGGACGGAGAGCGTGGCTCGTCTTTCTCGGAACATCCATCGGAAGCGTCCGAGGAGTCCGAGAGAGAGGGGAGGAAGAATCTGAAGCAGAGTAAGACTCCCTAACTCGTCTAGGGGGAGGAACGGGTTCCTTGGGAGGGATCCCAGAATGCGTGTCCTGCCCCTCTCTGGATCCCGAGGGCAAAACCCGGGAATCCGGAGGAGGAGAGGGAGAGTGCCGTTTAGGGCGTATGGAGCTGGGGGTGGCACCGTCGCCGTAAGACGGCTCTCGACTTCCTTGGTGAGCTGAGCCTTGGCCTCAGCCCACCAGGAGACAAGAGTCTCCTGAAGATCCACCGGCGGCCTAGGGGGCGGTGGAGGAGGAGGAGGGGGATAGTTGTACGGAGGAAATCCGTAGGGGGAGTATCCGTAACCGGGTGCGGGTATACCGGAGTCAGGTACTGTGGCGTCGGGTACTGCGTCGAAGGAGTCGGCACCGGGTACGGCGGCGCAGGATACTGCGGACCTGGGAAGACCGGTGTCGGATATGACGGCGGATACCCAGGCACTGGAGGAGCTGCCAGAGCAGACGGCCCAGCCGGGATCTCCACGGGCGGATCAGCCGGGATAGGCCCGTGGGATGGAGGCCCGAGGAAGAGGAAAATCGCCGGCGGAACCGGGCGTCGGCGGGCGGTCGTTGGGCCGGGCCGGAGGAGCCGGCGTCAGATCCTGTTCTTCAGGAAGAGGATCGGACGGTAGCCCAGGGTCCCGAGTCTCGTCCGGGGACTGAGGGGAAAAATCCCCGGGGTCAGGCAGCAGGGACTGGGGCTCCCCTGACGGCAGCGAAGGCTGCGGGGAGCCTCGTACGACAGATACGGCAGGGTCCGCTGTAGGTTCTGAGGCCCGGCGCACATCAGAGGAGCCGACGTGTGGCTTATGGGCCAAATCCCGGTAGATGCCAAAGGAGCCGGTGTCCAGCTTCGGGGGTTCCTCGTCGGAGGCGGGCCGAGGATGAGAGAGGCCCTGTCCAGGGAGACACTGCTGCGCCACCGAAGGGTCGAGCTCTTGAGCGGCTCCCGGCGTCGTGGAGGCCGGCGATCCGGCAAGGGAGGTGCCGCGCAATGAGCCCATAGGCCTCTTGTGCGGTACTGGGGGCTGGAGTCTCCTTTTGCTGGAGGCGCCTGGCTCGCTCGAACACGAACCCGTCAGGCGGGCCGACGCCTCCTCCAAAGCCTTGGAGGCTGCCGTCGGGCGATCCCCCGGAGGGGATGTTACCTTGCCCGCGACTCCGGCCGGAGTCGTGGAAGAGGAGGCCTTCTCCCGGTGCCTTTCCTTGTCCCGCTTCTTATGCCCTTCAGGGGAGGTCGATGCCTGCCGAAGTTTTCTCAACTCTTTCTCCAACGCAGACATCTTCTTTTTGAGGAGATGGGTTTCGAGGGACTGCTGGCGTCGTCCGTGGGTGGCTGCGTTGAATCGGAGGCAGTGCGGACACTTGTCGACCGCGTGGTCGGGGCCTAGGCAGAAAGGCAGAGGAGTGACCGTCTTTCAGAGGCAGTTGGGCGCCGCACGAGTCGCACTTATTCTTTGAAGGGGATGACATATACTGACGTTCACCTGATGAAAGAAGAATAAAATTCTATACTGAAAACTATTCAGAAAAATACGACGAAGTAACAGGACTGAGCGATATGAACTTAACCGCGAGGCGCTGCACGAGCTGACGGCGGGAAAGAACTGGAAGGCGGGCGTCTGGGACCACCCCTTTATACCGACGACGTATGACGCCGGTCACCTGACGTGAGGGTGGTACCCGCCAGGGACTGCTAGCTAGAAATGTTTCCATGGGGTCCTGCCGCCGGCCGGCGTCAGTCCTATATGTAATTACCTACTGCAAGAGCCCTCTCGAAGTAAGATCTCTCCTTACCAACTGACAGGTAAGCAGGGACTGAAGCTAAGTGAACCTTGAGGGTGGAAGGCTTCAGGCCTATGGAATGTAAATGTGTAAGGTAATCTAGAAGGATAGCCAAATCAGCCCGGAAAGGGCTCAAGCCTTAACCTGTACACCATATTGTAAATCTTTTCCACTTAGAGGCATATGTCTTCTTAGTAGAAGGCTTCCTGGAACACCTAAGCACTGTCAACACCTGTTCTGATAGATTAAGGTTAGCAAACTCTAAGTCCTCAAGAGCAACGCTTTGAGCCTCAGTGATTTGAGATTGGGATACAGGATCCTGCCCTGAGAGGAGGTTAACAGGTTGTGCCTCCTGGGCAGATGGATTGGGGAAACCACTGACAGAGACAGCAGAAGAGAGTACCAGTGCTGTCTTGCCCAGTCCGGAGCCACCAGTATCATTTTTGCTGGTTGGGACCTCAATTTCAATAGGGTCCTGAGCATCATGGGAAAGGAGGGAATACATACAGAAACTTCCCTGTCCAATCCAGGGCCAAGGCATCCAGGGGGATTGTGCCCCTTAGAGGAGGCCTGCAACAGTACATTAGAAGATGGTGCTTTTCTAGGGAGGCGAAGAGATCCACCTCTGGAGTGCCCCATTTTCTGAAAATTGTACGGAGTACCTGAGAATTCAGGCACCACTCGTGGTGGTCCTGACTTATCCTGCTTAGAGAGTCTGCCAGCACATTGTCCTTCCCTGGAAGATGTATGGCTGACAGGGATACTCCCATGGAGTATACCAGAGACCATAGTCTCATTGCTTCTGTGCACAGTAGATGTGACCTGCTACCTCCTTGCTTGTTGATGTAATACATGGTTGCAGTGTTGTCTGTTCTGACTTGCACCACCCTGTTTTTCAGGTAAGGAGCTAATGTTTTTAAAGCCACGAAACAGCCCTGAGCTCCAAGAGATTTATGTGCAGAGACTCGTGGGGGGACCATGTGCCACTTGCAGTGTGCTCTAACATGTGTGCCCCCCAGCCTAGAAGAGAGGCATCTGTTGTGAGGATTACTGAAGTTTGTTCCCTTATAAAAGGCACACCCACCCTGAGGTTGTGCTTGTCCAGCCACCATTGTAAGGCCTGGACTAAACTTTCTGTGACTGGAACCAGTTTGGACATAGAATCCGTCCTTTGAGACCAATACTGTCTGAGATGGAACTGAATATCTCTCATTTGAAATCTGGAGCCCATTATCACTGCCGTGGCAGATGCCATGTGACCTAGTAACCTGAGAAATTCTCTGGCTGTTCTGGGTCTCCCAGGGACAAAGGATTTTGCAATCTGCAGAATGCTTGTTGCCCTGTCCTGTGGCAGGAGGGCTCTGCCCTGTCTGGTATTTAGTTCTGCTCTAATAAACTCCAGCACCTGGAGTGGTACCTGTTGAGATTTTCCTTCGTTTATCAGAAATCCCAGGGACTCTAGTTTGGATTTTGTGAGTGCCAGTGACTGTATTAACCAGTCGTCCAAGTAGGGGAAGACTGTTATACCTTGTTTTTTCAAAAACTCTACCACCGATAGGCACTTTGTAAAAACCCTTGGTGCCAAAGTTAGCCCAAAGGGGAGGGTTGCAATCTGATAATGGCCTGAAGCCAGTCTGAATCTCAATAATTTTCTGTGAGAAGGTCTGATGGGAATATGGAAATATGCATCCCTTAAATCTAGGGAAGCTAGCCAGTCTCCCTTTTGCAAGGAATGAATGATTATGGCAAGAGTGGACCATTTTGAACTTTGGTTTCAAAATGTGCTTGTTCAGAAGTCTTAGATCCAAAATAGGCCTCCAATCCCTGTTTTTCGTCCTTATGAGGAAGTATCTGGAATAAAAACCTTTCCCCCTGCTTATTAGAGGCACTACCTCTATTGCTTTGACTGCTAGCAGATGTTTTACCTCTGCTTCCAATAAAACCCTGAGTGCAGCTGTTGCTGGAGCGAACGTTCTTGTTCTCAGCTTTGGGAATGATTTGAAACAGAGTGCCAAGCCCTGGCTCACTACCTCCAACACCCACTTGTCTGTGGTGATGGAATGCCAAGCATGAAGGTAATAAGCCAGTCTGCCACTTACTGGTGGACCTGTAATAGGGGATGCAACCTGCACTAGCCCGTCAGGGATTCTGTGCAGACTGTGCCTGAACCTGTGGTGCAGGAGCTGCTCTTCTCATGTCTCTCCTGCCCCTTCCTCTAAAATAACCTCTGGCTTGCTGCTGAGGCTGGGAGGCTTGTGCCTGAAAGAAAGGTCTGGGATTAAAAACCCTGCCCCTACCTCCCCTACTTTGGGATCTATAAGAGGTGAAGGGCCTAGCCTTGGAATTGCTCCAATAGGTGGATTTATATTCCTCCACCTTTTTCATGTATGCCTCAGTTTTATCCCCAAAACAAGGAGTTGTTCTCCAGGGGGAAATCCATTGTTTTGGCCTGGGTGTCTAAGGTTAGGTTGGTGGCTCTAAGCCATGCAAACCTTCAGAGTGAAACTGACAAAGCCATTAACCTGGATGCAGTATCATTGGCATCCACTGCCATATGAAAGTGGTACCTGGTAGCATCAAGTGCAGCCCTTGTTGTATCTTGTAAGTCTACAGCCACTTCACCTGGGACCCCATCAGCCAAAGCTAGAACAGTGTTCCATAGAGCTTTTTGGTACTACACTGAATATGCCATATAGCTGGCCTGCTGAACTAATAAAGAGGCAGCCATGTACCCTTTCTTTCCCACAGCATCCATTTTTCTTGAATCTTTGTCTGGTGGATGGGTAGCCAATGGGATCCTGGCATTGTCACAGGCAGCAGCTTGGACTACTCCCTCAGGATCAGGATGTGCAAATAGAAAATCAGCTGTAGTTCTGTCCAGCTGGTGTTTCTTGTCAGCTTTCTTATCCACACCAGGAATAGAGGTTGGAGTTTTAAAAATCTGCACTGCAGCCTTCTTTAAAGATTTATGCATGGGCAGAAGTAAACGTTTCATGGGGGTTAACCCCATCATTTCTAGAAAGTCTGCCTCCTCCATATCCTCCTCTGTTTCCTGAAGAGGAAGGTTCAGGGTTTCCACCATGTTCTTAACAAAAGCATAGTGGGAGGAGTATTCCTCAGGGCCCCTGGGAGGAGATCCAAACTCTAAATCAGGAGAAACCTCTGGATCTATAGGTTCCTCTTCAAAGTCATCCTCCTCCTCCTCCAACACTTCCAGCACTTCTTGCCTTGCTGGAGCTGTAGGAGGAACCAGGGCAGTCAGTGTACGAACCAGGATTGCACCCTGTAGGGCTTGTAATACTTGCAGTGCCTTAGCAATGTCCTCAGCTGAGGGCATAATATGGTTGTCTGCTGGGAGCTCCTTAGCCTTCTCGGCCGGAGGCGTAGCGACATGTTTTTCTTTACACTTTTTCTTTAATGGAACAGGTTCAGTGCATGTTTCCACAGCCCTTTTTGTTTTACCTTGTTCAGATTTATCAGCTCCTGTCAGGATCCTTGGCTTTACCTCCATCCTTTTTGTGGGAGGAGGAAGAAGCAGAATTATCCCCAGAAGCAGAAGCCATCTCTTCCAAAATTTTAGACCTTTTCTTTAATGTCTTTGGACAAAAGGTCTTACAAATATCACAACTGGCAAATATGTGACTTATACCCAAACAAGAAATACAGAGAGAATGTCTGTCTGCTTTTGCTATAAGTTGCCCACAAGAGTCACAACATTTAAAACCTGTGCGTCTTTTAGGTTTATCCAAATGGACCTCTGACATTTAAGCCAGACAAAAAAGATTACTTCAAAACACAATTATTTAAAGTAACTCAGAACCAAAGATTACTTTAAAATAACTACAGCTAGCGGTTCCTGGAACCGAGCGCTATTCGGTTTCTGAATAAAAAGAAACCGAGAAAATTACTAAATTTGGACAAAACTAAAGCGGTTCAGGGAACCGTTCGCTAAATCACTCTAATTAATAAATTGAGCTAGGAAACCTTTAAAATAGACGCGGAACCCTCGTTCCAAGGAACCATGAGGGAACCGCAAATATAAATAAACAACTAAAACACTAATTCTAATATACTAAACAAAGGCAGCAATTTAAAATTAAACTGAAAACGAGTACTTGTCTACAGATAAAATTTAGTCAGAGACAGGTCAAGGAGAGCTCCCCGGGACATCCTTACTAGGCAGGCAGAGTAAAGAATCTGAAGCACTCAGACTGCAGCAGTTGCTAGGGCAGCAGTTTGAAAGTGGCATGAGCCAACTGAGAGTTTCATAATTTACATAAAATTCCATCTCTCCGGGCAGTTCAACACAGGAGGCTGACTGCATTACGTTTAATCATAATGAGTGATTCTGGGGTTAGAAGTAATACTCCTCAGGATCAATGTGTCCTGAAGGAGTTGAACCAGTATCAGGAACGTAGGCTGCCCAGATGGTACCTGCAACGGTTTGTGAAACCCAGATTGCAAATACTGCACTATCCGAATGGCTTTTGCAATTTAAGACCATGGTTGGAACTGAGATAGAGTGTTTGCACGGTTCCAAACCGGAGTGTTTGGCTTTCTTTGATGGTGTGGGTTCAGAAACAGACTCCGAATGTCATTTACCAGTCGACGGTTCACCCTGGCTTGAGTGGTCGGCTGTCTGGTCGAAGGTTCGGTTAAACCGGAACCACCCTCAGCAGTCTTTTCCATGCTTTCCTTCAGTTTACTAAAGCACCTGCCTAAAGTAGACAGAGGGAAATTCTTACAAATGTCGCAGTCAGTCTGTAAGTGGTCGAAACCCAAACAGTACAGACAGACCAAGTGCAGATCAGCATTTGCAAACTGCTCCCCGCACTCGGTACAATGCTGAAAACCCAGTGGGACCAGTTTTTCTCTTGGGTTTCTGTGACATAACCCTAAAATCTGGCGCTTAACCCAGTGGCCTAGTTAGGCCGGTTAAGCAAAACTCAAATATCTACTTTATCTGAACTGGCTTAGTTAGGCCCGGATAAAGAAAATAGGAAATTAAGAAAATTACCCCTAAAGGCTTAGTTAGGCCAGGTAATAGAGAACAAAGTCCAAACTGGCCAACGGTTTAGCGCCAGCCAAAAAGGAACAGAGAAAACCCCCCGGTTCTGGTCATGACTTTGCACCAGATCCCAATACAGATGAAAATTTACACAGAAAAGAGAAAAAAAAAAGAGAAAGTTCAGTCCCCTCATGGTTGTGGAATCAATCGGAAAACCAAACATTTACCCAACCTAGGAACGTACACGATACCGAAGACAGCAGTTTGAGAACGTTGTTAAAACAAAATAATAAAGTGGTTGAAAATGAACTGACGAAACTCAGTTACACTGAAGGCAGTGAGGAGAAATCTCCGCGGCATCTTCACTGGTGAGTGGAGTAAAGAATCTGATCAATTACTAGAATGTACTGAGGACAGTGGTTTGAAAACTGAGCTTGAGCTCAATGTTCTATGCATTTGCATAGAATTAACTCTGTTCTCCAGGGCAGTTGAACCGGTCAGTCTAACTGCATATTGTCAGAATACAGCAAGACTTCATGTTGTTTGAATAACTTGATGAAAAAAACAGCAACTGCGAGAAGCGCGAAAATGGTGGTCGACTTGTTAGCAGGAGACGTCCATGGAGCCGAGGTGCATGGGTTGATGGCGAGAAATAAAACTGAGGTGGTGCCAGGGGACTGCCCCTTTATACCACTGGGTGACGTTGGGGACAGGGACGACGTCAGGGGGAAGTCCCCTGCCTTAGGCTGCTAGCTAGAAATTTTTCCGTAGGGCCCTAGTGCTGTGCAGCATAGTCCTGATGGTTATTGCCCGCTGCAAGAGCACTATCTCGAAGTGAGATATGCTTTTTCTTTTACTTTCCACTGTGGTTTACTGATGAATGCTATGTTACATCTGGTGATGTGTGTTCATCTGTCCATATGAGAGCACATATGGCAAACAGCATCTGTTATTCATTTTTAAACATAATGAAGAATACTGGCAATTAAGAAAGTGACTTGAGAGGAAATACCATGTATTTATACAAAAGAAAGAGCACCTAAAAACGATAATCAGGATTCCTTACAACTGGAAAAAGATGTGTATTTATTTACTTTTCACTTTTATTAAGCATAAGATCCTACAGGCAGGAGCCCACTGTCAAAGGGTACCAAGTCAACAATACAAAGAAAGAAGTACAAAAAGCAGAATAAAAAAATAAACGTTACGTGACAAGTGACCTATTAAAAACATTTGCAAGCCACTGACAGGGATAACTCAATATGCATTGTACAGATTCACGTCTTTAAACAGCATTGCATGAATATGGTGAAAATTTTGATCTAAGCTTTTTTATTCTATTTTAGATTGACCCTCATCTCCTGACGTGTATGATACCCTTCTTTCCACAGTTTGAGTCTGCTTTAGTGCTTTTGTTCACATCTTAAATAATAAAAGGATCGCTCCTTTTAATAATCAGTATTCTCGGCTGTTTTTGTACATCATTTGTTTCAAATCACTTCTGCTGTGACTAAAATGAACTAGTATGCAGCAGGCAGCGCTCCCTGACCTTATAGAGCAGCAGCTGTTCAAAAAGAGCCGAGCACAGTGATAAAAACAAACCTGGTTCAAGCCATATTAAAAGGAGCACTCCTATTATTTAAAATGTGAAAAAAGGTACTAAAGTAGACTCAAAATGGAGAGAGAGGGGTACCATACAAGTCAGGAGACAAGGGTCAATCTAAAGTAGCACAAAAAAGTATAGGTAACAATTTTCACCAGATTCATGCACTTCTGCTTCAACTGTTCAAGAGTCATTAGCTATATAAACCTAATTACAAATGTTTTGGACCAAGTGAAGTCCTACTTTATACGTGTAAGTGTGCTTTGAATGCACAGTTCCCTATGAACCATGCATTAGTAAAGATTCTTGCGTACTCTGCATACTTCCCTGGTGAGTGGATAGACCAGTTTGAATCCTTCCCAGAATAGGAACTGCTTTTTGTCTTATTATATGTGTGTCTGCATAAATAGTCAACAGATCTCTGCCCAATGTTCTAGAAAATTGACTCCATGTACTATCCAGTGCTCTGCTACATCTGATGGTAACAGTGTCTCTTAAGCCCCATCATGTTATTTCACAGCCAGAAAACGAGAATCACAGAAGGCCTATTATTCCACAGTCTTCCATTAATAAACTCCAGTTTGTGCAGGGCTATTTTCCTCAGGCTCCGTTTTCAGTTCTCAGATACAGTTTTACTCTTTTTTGCAGTAATGTCTAATATCCTTGCCTATTACACTCAGTTGTCAGATGGCAATGTACCCAGAAAAAGCACTGATGTTTAAAACGTTCCTCCACTACTACAGTTTTCAAATGGCTAATCCCCTTAAGCAGCCTTGCATGAGCCCTGCAGGCCTCCAAGATGCAGTACAAACAGGTGACTCAAGACCACCATATTGCCAGCCCGCTGGCGCAGCAGCTATAATTCTGCTTGTGATGCTGACGCGCCGGGTTCAGGAATGGCCTCAGGGGTTGGAGGGCCAGCCAGGGGAAGAAGGATCGAGCGTCCATGGGACTTCTGTCCTTCTCCCGGGGGGTGGGGCACTTCATTGCCCCCTGGTGGAGGCTAAGGATGCCTCACGGCTGGCACCAGAATGTAGGGGAGGACACTAGTCATCACTGCACATCCCCGCCCCAGGGTATCAGCACGCAAAAAATATTGCCGACCCCTATCCTACCACCATCCTCAACCGCCTTACATGTACACCAAGGGGGGTGGCCCTCTCCCTCCCATGGCCCCAATCCAGGGGGTAAGCCAGGGCTAGCCTATAATTACCATTGGGGAGGGAAGCCCCCCCCACCCAGAGGCCCTAGCCAGGGGGGTACACCTGGGCATGGGCAGACCTCCGAAGGGAAGAATAGGGGACCAGCCCCCCCCCCCCAAAAAAGAGCACATTGTAGCCAGGACTAATGCATTCAGGTCTGATGGTTTTAAATGTCAATGAAATGTCTGATGACTAACATGCAGGCATAGAGGACACCTACTTGTTTTTAGTTTATTTTGTATATCGGGTGGGTTCACTGGAATTAAGAACTTTTGAAGGCGCGCCCTGCAGTCGTCCAGGACGCTGGGGTAGAAGGCCAGACAGATAGTGCAAGCAGAGGTATCATGCACAGCACCTAAGCAGTAAACGCACGAGAGGTGGGGATCGGTGCGAGACATTTTCTATCCGCAAGGACACCGGCAAAAACCCGGGGACGACTTGTCCTCCATGTCCAAAGCATTCGGATCTGAGTCGTAAACTCTTATGAGTTTTAAAGAGAGCAAATGCGGTGAAAAACGTCAATTAGACTCCAGGGCCTACGGTACTTGAAAAGTAGCATGAGGGAACCTGTATCTTCCAGCGGAAAGGAAGATCTGGCGTCATGCGGCGAAGCAGAGGTATATACCAACCGGGTGGGTGGGAGGAGCCAGCTTGAAGACTTCCGGCAAGATTTGAAGGGGAAAGGGACATGCCAGACAGTGTGGATGAACAACATATCCACGCTCCTAGAAACAAGTTTTCCAAGTCAAGTACTTGAGCTCTGCTGAGGACAAAGGCTCGAAGAGGGGTTGCATCAGCTGAGCAATACAAATATTCAAATCCCAGGCAGGAGCAGGATCGCTAAAAGGGGATTGGTATGAAACAATCCTTTGAAAAATGTACAGAATACAGGGTGAGATGACAGAGAGGAAGATTTCCCCCACTGACAGGAAAGCAGAAATAGCTGACAAATGAACTTTGAGAGTAGCTGGTTTGAGGCCTAGGCCATTAAGGTAAACCATGTAATCCAGAACTGTAGACAAGTCAGCAGTGTCTTGGGAAACGTGCTTCTTGGAACACCAAATACTGAACCATTTCCATTTGGAGTTGTAGGTTTTTCTTGTGGCAGGCTTTCGAGAAGCCTTGGGACAGATGTAAATCTGCATACTCTAAGTCTTCAAGAGCCTTGCCTTGAGATTGAGTGATTGAAGATTGGGGTAACAAATCCTCCCGAGAGGAGGTTAGCAGATTGTAATTCCTGGGAAGAGACAGGGGAAGATAGACTGCTAAGGACAGCAACAGGGGTACGAAGGCTGCCTGGCCCAGTCTGGAGCAATCAGAATCAATTTGCATGGTTGTGACCTTACCTTGACTAGAACCTTGAACAATAGAGGAAAAGGAGGGAAGGCATAAAGAAACTTCCCCTTCCCAGTTCAAAATCAGAGCATCCAGAGGGACTGAACCCAAGACTGAGGGTCTGCAACAAAACAGAGGAAGTTGGCGACTGTCTGGGGCTGCAAAGAGATCCATCTCCGGAGTGCCCCACCTTGAGAAGATCAGCTTCAACACCAAAGGATCCAGAGACCATTCGTGAAGGCCCTGGGAAATCCTGCTCAATGCATCTGCTATCACATTGTCCTTTCCCAGGAGGTGGACCGCTACTAGAGAGGTCTGCAGGGAATAAGCCAGGGACCATACTTTCATGGCTTCTGTGCACAAGGCCGTGGACCGAGTGCCTCCCTGCTTGTTGCTATACCACATGGTGGTAGTGTGTCCGTCCTGACCTGAACCACCTTGTTCTGTACTGACTGAGAAAAAGCTTGTAGGGCAAGAAGTACTGCCCTGAGCTCCAGAAGGTTGATGTGAAGAAGGGATTCCTGAGAGGACCACAGTACCTGGGCCGTGAGAGCCTCCAGATGGGCTCCCCAACCCCAAAAGGAAAGCATCTGTGTTAAGAACCACAGAGTGAGTCTGAGAGACAAATGGAACACCTTGCCTCAGATTGTCCAGGTCCTGCCACCACTGAAGGGCCTGAATTAAGGTCTGAGTAACAGGAACTAGCTTGGTAACCGGATCTTTCCTTTGGGACCAAAAGGTTCTCAGATGGAACTGAATGTCCCTCATCTGAAACCTGGTCCCTTGGACCACTGCTGTGGAAGCTGCCACGTGGCCCAGAAGCTGCAGAAAATGCCTTGCTGGTCGAGAAACCAGAGGAAGAAAGGAAGAGGCCAGCTGAGAGATGGCTTCTGCCCTTTCCAAAGGAAGGAAGGCTCTTGCCTTGAGGGTATCCAGCTCTGATCCTATAAAAGTGAGGAGCTGTACTGGTTTGAGAATTGACTTGGGAAGACTGAGAAGGAACCCCAGGGAAGTGAGAACTTTCTGGGTAACCTGCAGATCTGACTTGACTTGGTCTGAAGACTGGCCCACCAGAAGCCAATCATCCAGATATGGAAAAATAGAGATCATTTTCCTTCTTAAAAAGGCCACCACTACTGCTAGGCACTTTGTAAACACCCTTGGAGTTGAGGTTAGACCAAAGGGCATTGCTCTGAACTGATAATAGCCTGAGGGCAATTCGAACCTGAGGTACTTTCTGTGGGAGCACCTGATGGGAATGTGAAAATAGGCATCCTTGAGGTCCAGTGAGGCTAGCCAGTCTCCTGGCCTCAGAGAGGGAAGAATTGTTTCCAGAGTCACCATCTTGAATTTTGGCTTTACTAGGTGCTTGTTTAGGTATCTTAGATCTAGGATGGGTCACCACTCCCCTGTCTTTTTCGGGGTAAGGAAGTACCTGGAGTACAGATCTTTGCCCCTGTATGGAGTAGAAACTCTCTCTATGGCCTTTAAAGCCAGTAGAGACAAAACCTCTGCCTCTAGAGCAAGGGTTTCTGAAGTATTTGCAGGTGGAAAGGATCTGGGTCTCAGTTTCAGAAAACTTTTGAAACTGACAACCTCCAGGACCCACTTGTCTGAGGTAACAGACATCCAGTCCTGGACAAAGATAGACAGCCTGCCTCCTACTGGAATGGGGGAGTCGACCCAGGCTGACACATCAGGGTGTCTGCTTGGCAGGAGCCTTAGGCTGAGGGGTGGATGCAGCCCTGCTCATCCCCCTTCTGCCTCTTCCTCTGAAGAACCTCCTCTGAGAAAAGGAAGAGGAGACCTGTGCCTGGTAGAAAGGCCTATGAAAAGGCCTGCCCCTGCCCCTAGATTGCTGCCTCTGAGGAGTTGCCTGCCCCTCCTTGGCCTGGGCAATCCTATAAGTGGTCTTGTACTCATCCATTTTCTTCACGTAATTCTCTGTCTGCTCCCCAGAGAATTACCCACTACAGGGAAATCCATGGCCTTAGTCTGGGTGTTCTGCGAAAGGCTAGTACATCTGAGCCAGGCCATTCTCCGAAGAGCCACAGATGTAGCCAAGACTCTTGATGACACATCACTGGAGTCCACAGCAGCATGAAATTGCACCTTTGATGCCTCAATCCCTTCAGCAGCCACCTCCTCCAGCTCCTTGGCTAGCTGGGGGGAGGCCTGTTTAGCCAGTGCCAGTAGAGTGTCCCACCTGGACTTCTGGTACCTGGCTGTATAGGCCATATAATAAGCCTGCCTGAGTCCCAAAGATGATGCCAAGTACTGTTTCTTTGCCATGGCATCTATCTTCCTGGAATCTTTGTCTGGGGGGTGTGACGCCAAGGAGATGTTTGCCTTGTCACAGGCAGCAGCCTGCACTACCCCAACATGGCTGCATTGTTGGTAAAGAAATTCCATATCCGAGCCTGACAAGGTGTACCTCTTGTCCATTCTCTTGTCAACAGGAGGTACAGAGTTGGGAGGCCTAAGAATTTTTTGGTTCGTTTCCCAAATGACCTATAAAGGGGAACAGACAGTCTCTCAGACACTGGGATGTCCATCATCTCTATGAAGTCAGGCTCCTCTTGATCCTTTACAGCCTCCTCAATAGGAAGCATTTCCATCCTGACGCTTGCCATGTTTCTACCCCTGGCTCTCACCCTTTCCCCTATTACCTCTTCCTGCTGCACCCACCCTTTCCTGTCCACTCCAGCCTGGCTAAAGTCCCACCCCATCCATAGTAGTGTCCCAATTATCTACCCCTCCTCCGTCATTATCATAATAAACAAGTACACGACAGCCATCGTCACTTTCTGTGGTTTTAGCTCAATTTATCCCCCAGTCGTCAGTAATATATCCCTCCTCTTCTTTACCTCTCTAATCTGCCACCCCATACACGGCCTCTTTCCCCTATACGTGTAGTTGCCGGCTGCCTCACTCAAAAGATCTCTGCTTATAACCCCTGTATGCCTATGGTTGATTGTACATCTGCTGACTTCAATTGTGTAAAATAATGCAGTTTTTTTTTTTATTTATTTCAACCTTGTATTTGTATACACTCGTACACTGTATATACTTTTTCTTCCTTGTATATTATTGCTTTTTGTATACCTGCTTCTGTACTGTACTTTGATGTATTCATGACCAGGTCCACCTTGCAAATGAGCCTTGCTCAATGGTGCCCGCCTAGATAAATAAAGATTTTGATTGATTGATTGATTTATTGGGTTTGAGCCACTTTTCTGTAGAACAGAAAGTGGGGAGGGGGCTCAGAAAGCCTAGGAGGGGAAACACCAGAAGGTCTGTCTGGGGAGATGTCCGGTTCCACAAGCACATCCAGACTTTCACAGTCGTAATCATCCTCTTCAAAATCCCCCTCCTCATCAAACTCCGGTTCATAAAAATCTTCAGGGGAATAATCCTGAACCGGGTAAACCGACTGAACCGAACCCCTGCCAGAAGGCGCCGGATCGCTCGGAACCGGACGAAGCGATTCCACAATCCAAATCACGTTGGCTATTTCTTCAGCAGTCGGAACATGCAGCCCTGGATCTGAACCGGCCAATTTATCCTTTCGTTTTCTTTTTGTTGGAACCGATCCCTCAGGATCAGCTCTCCTCTTGCCCGAAGAAGTATCGCCCTGGTCAGAGGGCACTCCTTCTGGTTCGGTAGGAACCGAACCGGGCTGGCCTTCCGGGTCAGTGGATTTTTCGGCCTCCTTATCCCTAAGTCTACCTAACCTTTTCTCCAGGGTAGACTTAGGGAAATTCTACAAATTTGGCAGTCGGAATAGAGGTGATCAAACCCCAGACAGTAAACACAGGTGGTGTGGGGATTGGCCTTAGCAAAGACCTCCACACACACACACACACACACACACACACACACACACACACACACACACACACTGCAGTGTTGAAACCCAGTGGGCACTTTTTTCTTGGGTTTCTCAGACATGGCCAACCTAACCAAGTTACCCTTTATATGGCAACCGCTAGGCAAGACTCCCCTATTGGTTTCTCACCATGTCATGGGTGATGGAAAAAAACTGCTAAAATTACGTTTGTTTTTTTTTAAACCGATACGGACTGGTAACCACACACTAACTTTTTCTTTTTCAAGATCTTACTACAAGATCGGTTCAGCCGAACCGATCAGAAAAATTTCACAATTTCCACACAACAGCCACTAATCTAAGTACTTATGGTACCACAGACAGAGTCTCAAACCGAAAAACAGAACGAAAATCGGACTAAAACCGAAACTTTAACCGCGACAGAACCGAGAAGAAGGAGAAATCTCCGGAGCGACTGTTCAGTGAGGTGGAGTAAAGAATCTGACAGTTTGGTTTCAAAAGGACACAGACAGAGTTTTCAACTGAGCTCGCGCCAAACGTTCTATGCCTGGCATAGAATTTAACCCTTCACTCTCCGGGGCAGTTCAAGAGCTGGAGCTAACTGCAGATTGTCAGAACACAGCAAGACTTCATGTTGTCTGAATTGCCTCTACTATCGAATGTAGCTCAAAAGACCTTACGTTTGAAAAGTTTGAAAAAGAGGGAGGTGCTGTTTACACTACCTGCAGCTTCTGGTGAGGTAATTCTGTTGTTCTGAGTTAAACAGAGTGTGTGTTGCCAGGGCTGATGCCCACCCTGGAGCTCGGCTCATTTATAGGGGGAACACCTGCCCTGCAATTGGAGGACAAGGCTTCAGGTGCAGCTCATGTAGTTCTAGCCACTGGGGCTTGGATTTAAAGGCTGGGACAGAGAAGCTTAGAGAGTTGTACACTTCCCTTATAAGTTTACTGTATAGAACTGCACCTAGTAACAGGGGTACCTGTTTACTGTGGGACTGTATCTAGGAGTAGTGGGGGACCGGATTAGTGGGGAGGGGTGTATTTTGGACTAGTGGGGAACCTGGTGGCTCACCCAAGGAAACCTACTTGGAGAGGGATGGGACCACACATCATTAGGGCCGGCATCTTTGGGAGGGTGGTGGGGTGCACAGGGTGTGGGGCGGCCATGATACTGGACTGGGCTTGGAAGTTCAGTGGTTGCCCAGTGTGCTACCAGCTGGCACAGCTTAGGGAGGAGGTTGAGGGGATTAGGAGGCAGCTTGGGGGAGGGGGGAGGTATGGTTGGGGAATAGGGCAGGGACTCTCCCACGGGGTTGCACCAACCACTAAGGGCGGGGGCATAGGGAAAGGAGTGCAGAAAAGTACTCTGGGGTCACATATGGGCGCTGACAGAGGGGGACCAAAAGGAGGACACTACCGAGGAAGCAGGCAGGTATCCGAGGACCCTCACAGAGGGGGGCCAAAGGGAGGACATTCTCAGGGAAGCAGGCAGATGGCTGGGGCTGGACAGAAGGAAGCAAAGTGGGAAGGTGGATCGGACCTTAAGCTCAGTAACCGTTTCAATTCTCTTCTGCTTGAAAGGATGGGGGCGATGAAGAGGCATGATAGGGGCAGTTAGAGATGGAAAGATGGGGGGGGGGGCCAGGGGCCAGATAGCAGGAGGAACAGGGGGCAACTTGGAATGCGGGAAAACAGGGGGAGCAGGGGATCAGAGCAGGAGGAGGAGGGGGTAGAGGGAGGAAAGTGCAAGGAGAAGGACCAGTTGAGAGGAAAGGGCAAGGAGATGGACCAGAAGTACAAGGAGGATACAGTAAAGGGAGCTGAGGGTTTAGGCCAAGGGAGCACGACAGGCATGGAGGGGCTGAATGGAGACAGGAAGGAAAGGAGGATGAGCCAGGCTAGTTTAGCAGATTTGGGAGGGAGGACCAGTCGCGAGCAGCGACAGGGGGTAGCGGGGTACAGAAGGATACTCGGGAGGAGGAGAGGCATAGGATCGGAGGGGAGGGGGAGGCCAGGGTAAGTAAAGAGGGGGTGGCAGGTAGCACCCAGATAGGGGGAGGAGCAAGGGGCCGGCTGGGGGGAGGGGCTGGAAGAAAGGATGAGGGACATGGAAGGGGAGGAACTGGAGGAAAAGGAGCGGTCAGAGTGCTCCTGTTGGGTGATTCCATGATAAGGGGCATCAAATGGGATAAGGAAGGGGAAGCCTGCCCAGTTAGAACAAAATGCTTCCCTAGACTAATGGTGCACAGGGCCAAGCATGAGGTATATCAGCTGGCAAAGGATTGTGGAGGTTCCCCGGACATACTGGTCCACCTGGGTACCAATGACATTGAGGGTAACATCTTGAGCTAGAGATACAGGTTCAGGAGCTTGCCAGGGTCTGTCAAGACATAGGATGCGAGATTTCCTTCTCGGAAATCCTGCCGGTGCCAAGGGCTAGTGAGGAATACAAAAGGAAGATCAGGGAGATAAACCAGTGGTTCAGGGAGAGGTGTGGGGCCAGAGGGTATGGGTTGATGGGGGGAGACCTGGGAGGATAAGGGGCTGTATGCTAGAGATAGGTTCCATCTCAATTCGGAGGGGAAGGAAAATAGAGGGGTTCATTGGTGAAAGGTGGGGTTTAAACTTGTGAAGGGGGAAGGATGGGAGAAAAGGCTGTCGAGGGGGGGTCCAATAAAGGAGGGACTCTGTCTCCACCCCCCTGGGGAGCTGGAGGAATGTGGGAAAAGGTCAACTGGTAAGGTGCAGACCAGGGGAAGACAGAATCCCCACGGGAACACGAGCAGGGGAAATGGAAGTATAGGGAAAGGGTGGAAGGCAGTCCTGCTAAATGCCAGGAGCTTGAGCAATAATATGCCTGAGCTCCAGGCGATGCTAACTGAGGGAGAGGTGGATGTGGTAGCAGTCACTGAGACCTGGGCCACTGCAGGGTATGACTGGAACCTGAACCTGGAGGGTTACACCATGTTCAGGAAGGACAGGGGGGAGGGAAGGGGAGATGGGGTAGCAATAATAGTCAAAAACTGCATTGCCATAGGAGGAGTGGAGGAGGCGGAGGGAACTGTGGAGGCAATCTGGGTCACCTTGATAACAAGGGGGGGGGGGCAAGAGAATAAAAATAGGAGTGGTGTATAGACCCCCTGCGCTGGCAGAGGAGCTGGAGGAGAGTCTGGTGGCAGATGTTGGGAGACACTGCAGATTGGGCAGGGGAAACGTGGTGGTGCTGGGGGACTTAAACATGCCAGGAACAGACTGGGAGACTATGACATCCTCGGTGGCCAGGGAACAGAGGTTGTTGGATGTCTTTCAGGATGCGTTCCTAACTCAGTAGGTGGGGGAACCGACCAGGGAGGCACGGATACAGGATGTGGTCCTGGCAGACAGTGACCAGATTGGGGGCCTGGAGGCAAGGGACCCGTTGGCAGGGAGCGACCATGCCACGGTCTGATTCTGCCTGAACCTAGGAGGGGTAGAAGACTGCTCAAAGACGGAGGTAACTGACTTCAGGGGAGCGGATTTCAAGGACATGGGAAGGATCCGTAAGGAGCACTTGGATGGGATTGAGCCAGAAATGGACGCTGACAGCAGGTGGGAAATCAGGAGGGGGGTGCAGGATGCTACCAGCAACTGTGCAAGAGTAAGACAAAAATGTGGTAGGGCCCGAAAACCCTGCTGGTGTACCAGGGAGGTTCAGGAGGTGGTGAGGGGAAAGAAGGCGGCCTATAGGCAATTCAAGTGCTCAAGGAGTGAAAGAGATAGAGGGGAGTACGAGCTGATGGCCAGAAGGGCCACTAGGGTAGTGAGGACGGCTAAGGCAAGGAAGGAGCAGAACCTGGCAGGGGAAATTAGGTGAGGGAACAAGGGGTTCTTGAGCTACATTGGGGAAAAACCAAGGGTGAAGGGGCAGATTAGCAGAATTAAAACAGGGGAGGGATGGGCACAAGACCCAGGGGAGCAGGCTGAGGTACTAAATGGGTACTTCACCTCAGTTTTCACCAACAAAATGGGGCTGCATCATACATGGGAGGAGACTGTGAAACTGAGGAGGCGGGACCAGTACCGATCGGGCGACTGGGGGCATCACTGGCAGGTGGGGGGAAGGCAAAGCAGGGGGACGAGGTAGCGGAGGGGGAAATCACAGCAGAGAGAGTGAGGGAAGCCCTCAGGTCCCTTAAGACGGAGAAAGCACCGGGGCCGGATAAGCTGCATCCCAGAGTACTGAAGGAACTGGCGGATGTCCTGGCGAAACGCCTGGCCGAGCTCTTCAGCAACTCTCTGAGGACAGGGTGGGTGCCCCAGGACTGGAAGGTGGCACATATAGTGCCTATCCACAAGGGGGGATCAAGGGAGGTGGCAGGGAACTACAGCCCCATCAGCCTGACATCAGTGGTGGGCAAGGTGATGGAGGGCACTGTCCAGGAGAGACTGGGAGGGACCTGGAAAAGTTGGGGTGCCTGGACGATAGACAGCATGGATTTGTCCTGGGGAAATCGTGTCAGAAAAACCTTGTGGAGTTCTATGACTGGGTGACAAGTGCCTTGGACCTGGGTAGACCAGAAGACGTCCTCTTTCTTGACTTCTGCAAGGCGTTTGACTCTGTTCCTCACAGAGGCCTGTTGGATAAGCTGAGAGAAATGGGGGTTGGGAACCAGATGATCAGATGGATAGGAAACTGGCTTCGGGACCGGACCCAGAGGGTCGTGGTTGGCGGGATAGTCTCATCCCCAAGGAGGGTCATTAGTGCGGCCCCTCAGGGATCGGTCCTTGGGCCCCTCCTGTTCAATGCCTACGTCTCTAAGATAAGGAAGGTTATCAGGAGTGAGATGAGTCTCTTTGCGGATGACTCGAAACTGGGGGCGGTGGTGGATGGGGAAGGTGGCCCTCCAGGGGGACCTGGAGGCTCTGGAAAGGTGGTCTAGAAAGTGAAGCTGAGGTTCAATGCAGGGAAATGCAAGGTACTGCACCTGGGAGCCAGAAACCCGGCCAAGTGTACACGGGGATGCCACGCCTCGGACGGCTGAGAGGGACCTGGGGTGGATGCCAAGATGAACAACTCAGAGACTTGTAGGAGGGCAGCGGCAAAGGCCAACAGGATGCTGGGATGCATCGCTAGGGGATCACCTCCAGAAGGAGGGAAGTGATACTCCCACGTATAACTGCTTGGTGAGGCCGTACCTCGAGTACTGCGTGCAGTTTTGGAGGCCACACTTAAAGACGGACATTGAATTCCTGGAGAGGGTCCAGAAGAGGGCAACCAAAATTGTTTGAGGCTTGGAGGACAGGACCTATGGGGAGAGGCTCGAAGAGCTAAATATGTACACATTGGAAGAGAGAAGGGACCGGGGAGGACATGATAGAGGTCTTCAGGTACATGAAGGGGGTAAATAGGGGAAGAGCAGTCAGGGTGCTCCAAGGGAAGGAGAGGAGAGCAACTAGAGGGCATGGCTGGAAGCTGGAGGGAGAGAGATTCAGGACAGAGAAAGGAGGAGGAGCTACTTCACTGAAACGGTGGTGGAGCTATGGAATGCACTGCCCAGGGGGCTGGTGTAGGGGTTTGAGGGGGCGGGACAGGTATAGGGGAAGGGTTCTGGAAGCAAAATCCAATGCAGCGAGAATATCTGGGACTGGGAAGGGAGAAGCCAGAGATGGATAGGGAGGCAGCAAGGTCAGCTCCTAGGGTGGGGGCTGACCAAACGAGCAGACACGAAAGACCGTTAGGCCTATTCTGCTGGCATTTTAGCATGTTAGTAAACCGGCAACCAGTGTACTATCGAACAGTCTTCAGTGCTAGTGGACTTGTGTTAACACCATGAGGTTTAGATTAACTCCAGAACATGTCAATATGCCTGTGTTCCTCAACAAAAATTTAATGTGAATTGGTTCACAAACTTCAGTTCACGACAATTTCAGCCCAAGTCAATCCACTACAGAAGGGGGACCAAATGGACGTTTGTCAATTCAATTCTATCCGTACTCAGGAAACCATACTGACTTTCACTGATTCACTTCTACCCAGGCTGTACCCACACTGAAAAAGGGGAAGAGGAGGAGGAGGTGGAGTACAAGGATGACTGACTTTACTCAGACTAATATTGCTACATGTCAGTGTACTTGTTTTGTTACATCTGCTGCTGATGTAAAATTGTACGACATGAATGATGCGACTATAAAATGCCTTCCAACTAGTTCCTTCACATGTATTGCACTTGGACTAAATGTATACTGTAATGTATGTGATGTCTGTGACACTGATACATGATTTTGCATCTGATGTCAATACTGCAAGTTTAAGCAGCTGTTATACTGTCTGCAAAAAATGAAAATATCTTATTTTGCTAAATATATGACTAGTTTCTTTAACAGTAGAACTGAAATGAAATTTGCATAAATGCATTAAATTGCTCAAAAATGTTATGTATTTACAAAAAAAAAAAATGAAGGAATTTCTGCACCTCAGAGTAACTTCCAGTAAAGTACCAAAATTATCGTGATAATGTGGTTATCACGATAATTTTATTGTTATTGTATCACTGAAATGTTGTTATCATGACATCTCTAATCAGAACATCAGCAACCAGAATGCTGGTGCCATCGTAGAGGCAGAATGGTGCATGTAGTCATTTTTCTTTACAGCCCCCATTCCCAGAGATGTCTCTCCCATCTCCCCTAATACTGACAGTCTCAAGCAGCGGCACACGCTGCAGTGTACACCGAGAGTGCGCCATCCCTCGCAGTGGAGCAATCTCCCTAGCCCACCGTGAGGTATCGCTGCAGTACCGCATGTCAGGTACCTCTCTCCCCGAGCTGGCTTGCGCTGTTGTCAACAGCACTCCCCAACCTAGGTCTGCTCTGATTCAGCTCCCCAGGCCTGTTCCCGAACCCAAATGGATGGCATGGAAATGCGTTGGGCATCTGCTAGACCACTGGGGGGCCCTTTCACCACCATTTTCTACACAGATCACACTGTATCTACACACACACATTTTCTAACCCATCCATATTTGTCAAACATTAAAGTCATTTAAGCAGGTTGTGTTTTCTGCCTGTTACTTTTATTTACAGTCTGCAATTTATCTTAAGCAACGAGAACAATTTCTGTACCTGTTCCAATGGTAAAATGAAAGCCATGTTCTTCTCAGACAACCTCTTTTCCAGACTAACCTTAGTTTTTGCCAACTACCATTAAATGTAGGAGATTTCTTTCAAAACGAAAACTTAAGGATGATTTCAATCAGTAAAAAATAGCACCTACCTACAGGCACGCAATCCTCTAGACTTGGCAACATCACACAACCTGCCAGTTGGTTTCAGGCCCATTGTTCCTACCACATGGTCCCTCACGTACTGCCTGAAACACAAACACCATAAATACTATTGCTTCCAGCTCATTAAAACGTTCACAATATTCTGTTACTCTGCAAACAGATTGTTTTTGTTAACAGATAAAGGTTTCCAAGCAGGGCCTTACAAGAACACCAGTTTCGGTGGTTTCCCAAAGCCCTCAGCAGTAGCTTACCTGCCTGAGCACGGGAGCAGATCTGATCAATCGGGAAGTGAAGGCATCGGCTGGCTTTCCTGCTGGGGCTAAACTACAATCCCTTCTATTTTCATACAGCTTGCCAAAAAATACGAACTGACCCTAGAAAGACTTCCACTGCAATAGAACTTCAAAGTATGTAAGGCACACCAGTATCTTTGTAAATCACTTTAGTTAAACCTGTCAAGTGGCTTCCAGTTAGTTTACTTACAACTACTGATAATCTATCAGCTAGAATGATTGTTAAAATGTTACTGTCCACATTTAATTAACAAAGAGATAGGTCTACAACGTTGACATTCTTGTGGATTTTAGTCTAGTTTCAAAAATACAGTTATTAGACCCTCCTGAAAGGATAGGGTCCCTATCCTTTCAGGTGGGTCTAATAATCTTCAAAGGCTACAAGGCTTCAAAGGCTACAACATAATGGCTACTTTCCCAGGAGGCATGCTCCGTCTGTCCTCTCATGAAGGCTATTGAACTGCTTTGGATCTGTCAAATGTGTACGACTCTATTCAGGAGATATACTCCAAGACAGGTCTGTTACTGATCAGTAACTGGACATCTTCACAATACTATCCTCCAATGCCACACCTGCTCTCTGCCCCCTAAAAGGAGTGTTGCATCTGGTTTCAGCTTGCTGCTTGGCCTCCTTTTCCCCCGGTCGCAACGTCTGTGGCTAGAGGTAACTGGCTTTTTGCCTGTTTGTTATGCTTAGACGTCTCCAAGAGTCTTCATCGGGAACTGAGACTGAGAGACACCCACTTCATATAGGTGTTGCCACTGCCTGAAAATGCACATCCACCCTTCAATGGTGGGGGCAGCTCCATATTTTTGAATGTTTTCTACAGGGATTTGCCACCATCAGCTTCAGATCAACGTATGAGGCTTTATGGAAGAGTCTCAGTCAAAAGATAGTACAGTTGAAAAAATTACTCACCTTAGTAATTATGTTTTTTCTAATGGAGTCTTGCTGTATTCTGACAATTGCAGTGATTCCCAACCTTTGAACTGCCCCAGAGAACAAATAGTTAACTTTCTATGCAGGGCACAGAATGCTGAGCTCGAGCTCGGTTGAAGTCTCTGTCTGGAGTGATTCAAGCCTAAACCGTCAGATTCTTATGAGCCCAACTAAACTAAAAATTCTATGAGGAAATTGTAGAAATTCTTACTAGCCAACTGGCTGAAGAAAAATGTTGGATTCCCAAGGAAGACTCAAGCCAGGAAACCCAAAAACCAATCTACTAAAAATAACAATCATAAATCAGCACCCAAACAAAAAAGGAGGAGGGTGCAAACAAAAAACACCCCTGGGGTGCAACACTGCACCTGCCCACCCACTTCCAAAAACAGGTTCTGAGAGGGGAGGCAGGAAGGGAGGTCAGAATACAGCAAGACTCCATTAGAAGAAACATAATTACTTAGGTGAGTAATTTTCTCTTCAAACAACATGAAGTCTTGCTGTATTTTGACAATTGCAGACTACCAAGCAGTACCTCAAAGGAGGAGGGACAGAACCTACTTTGGGAAAAGGCTCTGAAGTACTGATGTGCCAAACCAAGCATCACTCCTAGCCTGGATATCCAGAGAGTAATGCTTGATAAACGTATGGACTGTTTTCCAGGTGGCTGCTTGACAAATTTCTAAAAGAGGGATATCCCTGGCAGCAGACAGGGAAGCAGCTGTACCTCTTGTGGAATGAGCCCTCAGGCCTGAGGGTGGAGTTTTTCATAGCAGAATTGTATACAAGACACAGTCCACCTGGCAATAGATCTTTTGGTGGCAGGTTTGCCCTTTCCCACTTCTCCATTAGTGAGGAACAACTGGAGGGAGTCAAACCTGTGACCCTTGGTACACTCTATGTAGTAACTAAGGGCTCTTTTGACATCTAAACTGTGTAGCCTCCTCTCTCCTGAGGAAGAATGATCAGTGAAGAAAACAGGGAGAGACACAGACTGGTTTAAATGGAAGTCTGAAACCACTTTGGGCAAGAACCTTCTATTGGTTCTAAGGACCACTTTATCCCTGTCAAAGGAGATAAAATCAGGTTCCACTGACAGGGCTTGCAATTCACTGATACGCCTGGCAGAGGTAATGGCTACCAGGAACACAGTTTTCCAAGTCAAGTACTTAAGCTGTGCTGAAGACATAGGCTCAAAGGGGGGCTGCATAAGTTGAGCAATGAAACATTCAAATCCCAGGCAGGAGCAGGGTCTCTAAAAGGAGGATTGGTGTGAAGCAATCCTTTAAAAAATTTACAGAACACAGGATGGGAAGATAGTGAGAAGACTTCCCCACAGAAAAAACGCAGAAACAGCTGACAAGTGTACTTTGAGAGTAGCTGGTCTGAGGCCTAGGCCATTAAGATGGACCATATAATCCAGAACCGTAGGCAATCCAGCACTGTCTGGAGAAATATGCTTCTTAGAACACCAAATGCTGAATCTTTTCCATTTGGAGTTGTAAGTCTTTCTGGTGGAGGGCTTAAGCCTTGAGGATATCCAGAACCCCTTGGGAAAGATGCAAGTCTGCAAACTCTAACTCTTCAAAAGCCATGCTTTGAGATTGAGAGACTGAAGATTGGAGTACCAAATCCTTCCCTGAGAGGATGTTAACAGGTTGTAATTCCTGGGAAGAGACAGGGGAAGATGGACTGCTAGGGACAGCAACAGGGGGTACCAGGGCTGTCTGGCCAATCTGGAGCAATCAGAATCGCCTTGCAAGGTTGAGAGCTTATTTTTCTACCAAAACTTTTAACAGGAGTGGGAAGGGGGGAAAGGCATACAGAATCTTCCCTTCCCAATTCAGGATCAGGGCATCCAGAGGGACTGAGCCCAAGACTGGAGGTCTGCAACAAAAGTGAGGGAGTTGGGCCGGTCCATCGGCGCAGCGGTTGGATTTCCACTTGCGACGCTAGCGATCCGGGTTCGAGAGCGGACCTGGGTCATGAAGAGACCGGCGAGGCGGGAAAAGATTGAGCGTCCTTGGACAGCTCTCCTTCCCCTGGGGAGGATAGGGCAGCATTCGGCGCTGGAGCTGCATCTAGCGGAGGCTGGGTGGTCGCACCACATCGGCGCTCAACAGAACATTAGGATGGGGCGGACGCAGGTCATCATTGCACGTCCCCATCCTGCTTAAAGGGATGGGGGGGGGATAAAATCCCGTGCCTTGCCGTCTCAATGGCGCTCTGCCCCTGGTAGCCCTGATCAGCCTCCGAGGCTGGTCCCCAACTAGTCAAAGTTCCATGACCCAGGAAGTCGGAGCCGTGGCCCCACTCTCTGGGGTAAGCCAGGGATGACCGGGGATACGGCTATATATCCGGAGGTGGGGGCACCAGGGGTCCGTGACCGGAGCAGATAGTCGACGGGGGCAGTAGGGGCAAAAACAGAAAATAGAAAAGAAAAAAAAAAAGAGTGAGGGAGTTGGCGATTGTCTGGGGCTGCAAAAAGATCTATCGCTGGAGTGCCCCACCTTGAAAAAATCACTTTCTTCACCTGAGGGTCCAGGGACCATTCGTGATGGCCCTGAGAAATCCTGCTCAGTGCATCTGCTAGCACATTGTCCTTGCCTGGAAGATGAACTGCTACAAGAGAGGTTTGCAGGGAGTAAGCCAGGGACCACAACTTCATGGCTTCTGTGCACAAGGCCGTAGATCGAGTGCCTCCCTGCTTGTTGATGTACCACATGGTGGTGGTGGTGGTGTCTGTTCTGACTTGAACCACCTTGTTCTGTACTGACTGTGAGAAAGCTTTTAGAGCTAGAAAAACTGCTCTGAGCTCTAGCAGACTGATGTGGAGAAGGGATTTTCGGGGGGACTACAGCCCCTGGGCAGTAAGGGACCCCAGATGGGCTCCCAGCCCAGGAGAGAAGCATCCGTGGTAAGCACCACTAAACAAGGCTGAGTAACAAAGAACACCTTGTCTTAAATTGTCCTGATCCTGCCACCATTGGAGGGCTTGGATCAAGGTCAGAGTCACTGGGATCAGTTTGGTAAGGGAATCCTTCCTCTGAGACCAGAAAGCTCTCAGGAGGAACTGAATATCCCTCATCTGGAATCTTGCCACTTGAACCACTGCTGTTGAAGCTGCCATGTGGCCCAAGAGCTGGAGGAAATGCCTTGCTGGTCGAGATACCCGAAGGCTGAAGGAAGAAGCTAGTTCCATAAGAACCCTTGCCCTTTCTAGAGGAAGAAAGGCTCTTGCTCCGAGTGTGTCCAATTCTGCCCCTATAAAGGTAAGAAGCTGGACTGGTTCGAGAACTGACTTGGGAAGGTTGAGAAGAAATCCTAGAGAAGTGAGCATTTGCTGGGTCACTTGCAGGTAAGACTTGACTTGGTCTGGAGACTGACCCACTATAGCCAATCGTCCAGATATGGAAAAATGGAAATGTTTTGCCTTCTTAGAAAGGCAACTACTACTGCCAGGCACTTTGTGAAAACCCTTGGGGCTGAGGATAGGCTAAAGGGCATTGCTCTGAACTGATAATGGCCTGAGGGTAACTCGAACCTGAGGTACTTTCTGTGGGAGCACCTGATGGGAATGTGAAAGTAGGCATCTTTGAGGTCCAGGGAGGCTAGCCAGTCCCCTGGCCTTAGAGAGGGAAGGATTATTCCCACAGTTATCTTGAACTTTGGTTTTAAAAGATGTTTGTTTAGATATCTTAGGTCTAGGATGGGTTGCCACTCCCCTTCTTTTTGGAGGTCAGGAAGTACCTGGAGTACAGTCCTTTGCCCCAGTGTAGGGTAGGTACTCTCTCTATGGCTCTTAAAGCTAGGAGAGAAGAAACCTCTGCCTCTAGGGCAAGGGTTTCCAAGAGATTTGCGGATGGAAAAGATCTTGTGCTCATCTTTGGAAATTTTTTGAAGCTGAGAACCAGTCCCTGGCTTACTATTTCCAGGACCCACTTATCTGATGTAATAGACATCCAGTCCTGGACAAAGTAAGGCAGCCTGCCCCCTACTGGAATAGGAGAGTCGACCCGGGCAGGTCCATCAGGGTGTCTGCTTGGCAGGGGCTTTAGGCTAAGGAGTGGATGCAGCCCTGCTCATCCCTCTTCTGCCTCTTCCTCTGAAGAACCCCCTCTGAGAAAAGGAACAAGAGGCCTGTGCTTGGTAAAAAGGCCTTTGAAAAGGCCTGCCCCTAGACTGCTGCCTTTGAGGAGTTGCCTACCTTTCCTTGGCCTGAGCACTCATGTAAGTGGTCCTGTACTCATCCATTTTCTCCATGCAATTCTCTGTCTGCTCCCCAAACAGAGAATTACCCACTGCAGGAAAATCCATGGCCTTAGCCTGGGTGTCCTGCGAGAGGCTAGTACATCTGAGCCAAGCCATCCTCCGAAGAGCCACAGATGTAGCCATGACTCTTGATGACACATCATTAGAGTCCACAGCAGCATGAAACTGAACCTTAGATGCCTCAATCCCATCCGCAGCCACCACCTCCAGCTCCTTGGCTAGCTGGGGGGAGGTCTGTTTAGCCAGTGCCAGTACAGCGTCCCACCTGGACTTCTGATACCTGGCTGTATAGGCCATGTAATTCGCCTGCCTGAGTCCCAAAGAAGATGCCATGTACTGCTTCTTTGCCATGGCATCAATCTTCCTTGTCAGGGGGGTGTGAAGCCAAGGGAATGTTTGCCTGGTCACAGGCAGCAGCCTGCACTACCCTAACATGGCTGCATTGCTGATATAAGAACTCTGTGTCTGAGCCTGAAAGTGTATACCTCTTGTCCATTCTTCTATCCACAGGAGGTACAGTGTTAGGAGACTAAGATTTTTTTGTGTCTGTTTCCCAAAAGATTTATGGAGGGGAATACACAGTCTCCTGGACTCTGGGATGTCCATCATCGCTACATAATCAGGCTCCTCTTGATCTTCCACAGCCTCCTCCATAGGAAGCTGGAGGGTTTCAGCCACCTTTCTGTAGAACATAAAGTGAGACGGGGACTCAAAGCCTAGGAGGGGAAACACCTGAAGGTCTGTCTGGGGAGATGTCCGGTTCCACAGGCACATCCAGACCCTCACTTACATCATCCTCCTCAAATTCCCCTTCCTCTTCAAATTCCGGTTCATAAAAATCTTCAAGGGTATAATCTTGAACCAGGGGAACCAAGTGAACCAAACCCCTGCCAGAAGGAGCCGGATCGGTCAGAATCGGACAGAGCGATTCCGCAATCTGAATCGCTCTGGCTATCTCTTTGGCGGTCAGAACATGAACCTCTGGATCCGAACCGGTCGATTTATCTTTGCGTTTTCTTTTTGTCGGAACCTATCCCTCAGAATCGGCTCTCCTTTTGCCTGAATAAATATTGACCTGGTCAGAGGGCACTCCTTCTGGTTCGGTCGAAACAGAACCAGGCTGGCCATCCGGGTCAGCGGACTACTCAGCCTCCTTTTCCCTCAGTCTACCTAATCTCTTCTCAAGAGTAGATTTGGGATTTTTACTATTTAGCAGCCTGAATCGAGGAGGTCAAACCCCAGACAAACACAGGTGGTGTGGGGATCGGCCTTAGCAAAGACCTCCCCACACTCACTGCAGTGTTGAAACCCAGTAGGCCTGGTTTTTTTCTTGGGTTTCTCAGACATGGCTAACCTAACCAAACTTACCCTTTTTCGGCAACCGCCAGGCAAGACTCCCTTATCGGTTCCTAACCGTGTCACGAGTGTTGGAAAAAAACGTTTAAAAAACACGTTCTTTTTTTTAGAACCGATAAGAACCGGTAACCACACACCAAGTAAAACACACAAATTTCACTATCAAATGGCCGGTTCGGCCCAACCGAGCCGCACTTTTACAAGTTCCACACAGAAAAAACAGAACAATTCTTATCTAGTACTCATGGCACCACAGACAGAGACTGAACCGACTATGCAGAAACTTTTTCGGTTTAAAAAACGACGAAAACCGAAACTTTAACAGACTTTCGAATCGAGCTGAAGGAGGAATCTCCGGAGCGACCGTTCAGTGAGGCGGAGTAAAGAATCTGACAGTTTAGGTTTGAACCACTCCAGACAGAGACTTCAACCGAGTTCAAGCTCAGCATTCTATGCCCTGCATAGAAAGTTAACTATTTGTTCTCCGGAGCAGTTCAAAGGTTGGGAATCACTGCAATTGTCAGAATACAGCAAGACTTCATGTTGTTTGAAACATAACTTACTGTAACAGTAGATCTGAGAGGAGCTCTAGCAGCAGGTTACATTATAAGGACTGAAGCTGGCAGGCACCAGGACCCCATAGAAAATGTCTAGCTAGCAGTCTATAGTGGGGGACTGCCTCCTGACATCAGCCCACCCCGAACGTCTGCCTATGGTATTAAAGGGGCGGTCCCCCAGCACCACCTCACTTCTCCTGCGGAGACCCCGGCAAGCAAAGTAAATGGAGAACAGAGGTGTTCCACTGAAACTGAGAAAACTGAAAAAGGATGGAGACGCAGCACCTGCTGTAAGAGCTCCTCTCGAAGATCTACTGTTCAGTAAATTCTTACGTAACTGAACTATCTCATTTTGAGGGGGGCTCTTGCAGCAGGTTACACCATAAGGACCGAGTCCCACGCAGTGACACAACTGACCCCAGTCAGCTGGGAGGAAGCAGAGGTCACAATAAAGCTCTCAAGAGAGCAGGCCCTGCAGGACAGCTAGTCCAAAACCTGCCCTGAGTCTAGAGGCAGTGTCCAGACTGTAATGCCAGATGAAAGTGTGAAGAGAACTCCAAGGGGCCGCTGCACAAATGTCAGTAATGGACACATTTCTGAAAGCTGCTAATGAAGCAGCTACACCCCTGGTAGAATAGCCTTCAACTGTGCCCGGTAAAGGCTTGCCATATTTACGGTAGCAATAAACAATGCAATTAACTAACCATTTAGATAGACACTGTTTAGAAACTGGAGCCACTTTTCTCGGGGCAAAGGAAACAAACAACTGATTGATGGCTTGGGTGTGGTCAAAATGATAACGAAGCACCCAGTGGACATCCAGAGTATGTAGTGAGGCCTCCCCTGAGTTGAAATATACTCAGGATAATACACAGGAAGGTGGATGTCTTGATTCAGAGTAAACTTAGACACACACTTAGGGAGGAACTTAGGATGGGTTCCCAAGGACACCCTGTCCTTGTGAAAAACTAAATAAGGCTCTTTACACATCAGAGCCTGGAGCTCAGTAATCCTTCAAGCAGAAGTAATAGCAACTAAAAATAACGCCTTCCACAACAGAAAGCAAAGCTTGCGACTTGCAGCAGGCTCAAAGGGCCGCAACGTAAGTTTCTCTAAGATAAACAACAAATCACAAGGAAGAATTGGGTCCCTTATGGCAGGTTTCTTATGCAGAAAATAACCTGCAAGAATGTGTGGGATCGGTCAGGTTGGGCAAGGGTCTTGCCCTTAATAGGTGCATGATATGCAGAGATGGGGTAAAGGTGCACCTTAATGGACGAGTAACTCAGGCATGAGTTAGATAAGGAAAGGAGATACTCTAGAATGAGATTTTCCAGAACGTAAAAGGATCCAGTTGATGAGCGGTGGCTCATATGCAGAACTGCTTCCACTTCATGGCATAAGTAGATCTAGGAGGGCTTTCTGGCAATCACTACATCTGCCACTTGGGGGGGGGACCCCAAAGTGGGCAACTGCTAAGTCTACAAGAAAAAATTATTCACCTTAGTAATTATGTTTCTTCTATTGGAGTCTTGCTGTAGTCTGACAAGTGCAGTTAGCCCCAGCCTTTAAACTGCCCTGGAGAACAAAGGGTTAACATTTCTATGCAGAGCATAGAATGCTGAGCTCGAGCTCGGTTGAGGTCTGTTTCCCTTTGAAAGCTAACAGATTCTTACGAGCAACACTCTAATAGTATTCTATGTGGAAACTGTAAAACAAAATTTTTAATAGCCTACTGGCAACAAAAAGTTTTGGACTACCAAAAGAAGACTCAAGTCAGGAAACCCAAAACTCAAAACCCAAACCAAACAGAAATATAACAAAATAAACACCCATACAAGAAGAGGGTGTAAAAAAAGCACCCCTGAGGTGCAACACTGCACCTGCCCACCCACTTCCCAAAAACAGGTTCTGAGAGGGGAGGCAGGGAGTGAGGTCAGAATACAGCAAGACTCCAATAGAAGAAACATAATTACTAAGGTGAGTAATTTTTTCTTCAAACAACTTGAAGTCTTGCTGTATTCTGACAAGTGCAGACTACCAAGCAGTACCTCTATGGAGGAGGGACAGAACCTACTTTGGGAATAGGCTCTGAAGTACTGCTGTGCCAAACCGAGCATCAATAATGCAGAATAAGGGGTGCTAGCTGCACGTTCGAGCAGACTTGATAGACCTCTAGGCCTTTATCTGCTGGCAAATTTCGTATGTTTGTATCACTCCTAGCCTGGATATCCACAGAGTAATACTTGGTAAAGGTATGGACTGGTTTCCAGGTGGCTACTTGACAAATTTCTAAGAGAGTGATATCCCTGGCAGCAGACAGGGAAGCAGCTGTACCTCTTGTGGAATGAGCCCTCAGGCCTGAGGGTGGAGTTTTTCCCAGTTTTTCATAGCAGAATTGTATACAAGACACAATCCACCTGGCAATAGATCTCTGGGTGGCAGGTTTGCCCTTTTCTACTTCTCCATAAGTGAGGAACAACTGGAGGGAGTCAAACCTGTGACCCTTGGTACGCTCTATGTAGTAACTAAGGGCTCTTTTAACATTTAAACTGTGTAGCCTCCCCTCTCCTGAGGAAGAATGAGCAGTGAAGAAGACAGGAAGAGACAGACTGGTTTAAATGGAAGTCTGAAACCACTTTGGGCAAGAACCTTCTATTGGTTCTAAGGACCACTTTATCCCTGTCAAAGGAGATAAAATCAGGTTCCACTGACAGGGCTTGCAATTCACTGATACGCCTGGCAGAGGTAATGGCTACCAAGAATGCAGTTTTCCAAGTCAAGTACTTAAGCTCTGCTGAAGACATAGGCTCAAAAGGGGGGCTGCACAAGTTGAGCAATGCAAACATTCAAATCTCAGGCAGGGGCAGGGTCTCTAAAAGGAGGATTGGTGTGAAGCAATCCTTTAAAAAATTTGCAGAACACAGGATGGGAAGATAGTGAGGAAGACTTCCCCACAGACAAAAATGCAGAAACAGCTGACAAGTGTACCTTGAGAGTAGCTGGTCTGAGGCCTAGGCCATTAAGATGGACCATATTATCCAGAACCGTAGGCAATCCCGCAGTATCTGGAGAAATATGCTTCTCTTAGAACACCAAATGCTGAATCTCTTCCATTTGGAGTTATAAGCCTTTCTGGTGGAGGGCTTTCGAGAAGCTTTGAGAATATCCAGAACCCCTTGGCAAAGATGCAGATCTGCAAACTCAAACTCTTCAAGAGCCATGCCTCGAGATTGAGAGACTGAAGACTGGGGTACCAAATCCTCCCTTGAGAGGATGTTAACAGGTTGTAATTCCTGGGAAGAGACAGGGGAAGATGGACTGCTAGGGACAGCAACAGGGGGTACCAGGACTGTCTGGCCCAATCAGAATCACTTTGCAAGGTTGAGACCTTATTTTGACTAAAACTTTGAACAGGAGTGGGAAGGGGAAAAGGCATACAGAAACTTCCCTTCCCAATTCAGAATCAGGGCGTCCAGGGTGACTGAGCCCAAGACTGGAGGTCTGCAACAAAAGAGAGGGAGTTGGTGACTGTCTGGGGCTGCAAAGAGATCCATCTCTGGAGTGTCCCACCTTGAAAAAAATCACTTTCAACACCTGAGGGTCCAGGGACCATTCGTGATGGCCCTGAGAGATCCTGCTCAGTGCATCTGCTAGCACACTGTCCTTCCCAGGAAGGTGAACTACTACAAGAGAGGGTTGCAGGGAATAAGCCAGGGACCACAACTTCATGGCTTCTGTGCACAAGGCCGTGGACAGAGTGCCTCCCTGCTTGTTGATGTACCACATGGTGGTGGTGGTGTCTACTCTGACCTGAACCACCTTGTCCTGTACTGACAGAGAAAGTTTTTAGGGCAAGAAAAACTGCCCTGAGCTCTAGGAGATTGATATGGAGAAGGGATTCTTGGGAGGACCACAGGCCCTGGGCAGTGAGGGACCGAAAATAGGCTCCCCAGCCCAGAAGAGAAGCGTCCATGGTAAGGACCACTGAACTAGGCTGAGTAGCAAAAGGAACACCTTGTCTTAAATTGTCCTGATCCTGCCACCATTGGAGGGCTTGGATCAAGGTCAGAGTCACTGGGATCAGTTTGGTAAGGGAATCCTTCCTCTGAGACCAGAAAGCTCTCAGGAGGAACTGAATATCCCTCATCTGGAATCTTGCCCCTTGAACCACTGCTGTTTTTTTTTTTTTTTTTTTTTATTTAGTTGTTTAACCAGGTATAGCACACTAAGCTGAAAGCTTTTTTTACAGGAGCGACCTGGGAACACAAGGAGATTAAGTGACTTGCTCAGGGTCACACAGTATGCAAGTGGAAGCTGTGGGATTCAAGCCCAGGTCTGGTCTGCTGGATGTCACCAGATTTGCAGCTCAGAGCCCTAGACCACTGCGCTATACTGCCTCCTGCTGTTGAAGCTGCCATGTGGCCCAAAAGCTGGAGGAAATGCCTTGCTGGTCGAGATACCCGAAGGCTGAAGGAAGAGGCTAGTTCCAAAAGAGCCCTTGCCCTTTCCAGAGGAAGAAAGGCTCTTGCTCCGAGTGTGTCCCAGTTCTGCTCCTACAAAGGCAAGAAGCTGGACTGGTTCGAGAACTGACTTGGGAAGGTTGAGAAGAAATCCTAGAGAAGTGAGCACTTGCTGGGTCACTTGCAGGTGAGACTTGACTTGGTCTGGAGACTGGCCCACTATTAGCCAATCGTTCAGATATGGAAAAATGGGAATATTTTGCCTTCTTAGAAAGGCAACTACTACTGCCAGGCACTTTGTGAAAACCCATGGGGGACGAGGATAGGCCAAAGGGCATTGCTCTGAACTGATAGTGGCCTGAGGGCAACTTGAACCTGAGGTACTTTCTGTGGGAGCACCTGATAGGAATGTGAAAGTAGGCATCTTTGAGGTCCAGGGAGGCTAACCAGTCCCCTGGCCTTAGACAGGGAAGGATTATTCCCAGAGTTACCATCTTGAACTTTGGTTTTAAAGATGTTTGTTTAGATATCTTAGGTCTAGGATGGGTTTTGGTTTTGGTCCCCTGTCTTTTTTGGTGTCAGGAAGTACCTGGAGTACAGTCCTTTGCCCCAGTGTACGGTAGGTACTCTCTCTATGGCTCTTAAGGCTAGAAGAGAAGAAACCTCTGCCTCTAGAGCAAGGGTTTCCGAGAGATTTGCAGGTGGAAAAGATCTGTCTCTCATCTTTGGAAATTTTCTGAAGCTGAGAACCAGTCCCTGGCTTTCTACTTCCAGGACCCACTTGTCTGATGTAATAGACACCCAATCCTGGACAAAGTAAGCCAGCCTGCCCCCTACTGGAATAGGAGAGTAGACACGGGCAGGCTCATCAGGGTGTCTGCTTGGCAGGGGCTTTAGGCTGAGGAGTGGATGCAGCCCTGCTCATCCCCCTTCTGCCTCTCCCTCTGAAGAACCCCCCTCTGTGAAAAGGAAGAAGAAGAGGCATGTGCTTGGTAAAAGGGCCTTTGAAAAGGCCTGCTCCTGCCCCTAGACTGCTGCCTTTGAGGAGTTGCCTGCCTCTCCTTAGCCTGAGCACTCCTGTAAGTGGTCCTGTATTCATCCATTTTCTTCATGTAATTCTCGGTCTCCTCTCCAAACAGAGAATTACCCAATATAGGAAAATCCATGGCCATAGCCTGGGTGTCCTGCGATAGACTAATACATCTGAGCCGAGCCATTCTCCGAAGAGTCACAGATGTAGCCATGACTCCTGATGACACATTAGATTCCACAGCAGCATGAAACTGAACTTTAGATGCCTCAATCCCATCTGCAGCCACCTCCTCCAACTCCTTGGCTAGCTGGGGGGGGAAGCCTGTTTAGCCAGTGCCAGTACAGTGTCCCACCTGGACTTCTGGTACCTAGCTGTATAGGTCATATAATTCGCCTGTCTGAGTTTCAGGAAAGATGCCATGTACAGCTTTTTTGCCATGGCATCAACCTTCCTAAAGTATTTGTCTGGGGGGTGTGAAGCCAAGGGAATGCTTGCCTCATCACAGGCAGCAGCCTGCACAACCCCAACATGGCTGCATTGTTGATATAAAAAACCTCCGTTTCTGAGCCTGAGAATGTATACCTCTTGCCCATTCTTCTGTCCACAGGAGATACAGAATTGGGAGACTTCAGAATGTTTTGTGTCTGTTTCCCAAAAGATTTGTGAAGGGGAACAGACAGTCTCCTGGACACTGGGATGTCCATCATTTCTACATAATCAGGCTCCTCCTGATCCTCCACTGCCTCTTCCATAGGAAGCTGGAGGGTCTCAGCCACCTTTCTATAGAACATAAAGTGGGAAGGGGACTCAGAAAGCCTAGGAGGGGATACACCTGAAGGTCTGTCTGGGGAGATGTCCAGTTCCACAGGCACATCTAGACTTTCACCATCACCATCATCATCTTCAAACTCCCCTTCCTCCTCAAACTCCGGTTCATAAAATTCTTCCAAAGTATAATAGTGAACCGGGGAAACCGACTGAACAGAGCCCCTGCCAAAAGGTGCTGGATCGGTCGGAACCAGACAAAGAGATTCCACAATCCGAATCAGTCTGGCTATTTCTTCGGCAGTCGGAACATGGACTTCTGGATCCGACCCGGACAATTTTTCTTTGCGCTTTCTTTTAGTCTAAACCGACCCCTCAGGATCGGCTCTCCTTTTGCCTGAAGAAGTATCGCCCTGGTCAGAGGGCACTCCTTCTGGTTCGGTCGGAACCGAACCGGGCTGGCTATCCGGGTCAGCGGACTTCTCGGCCTCCTTTTCCCTCAGTCAACCTAATCTCTTTTCCAGGGTAGATTTTTGAAAATTTTTGCAAATTTGGCAGTCTGAATCGAGGTGTTCAAACCCCAGACAATAAACACAGGCGGTGTGGGGATCGGCCTTAGCAAAGACCTCCCTACACTCACTGCAGTGTTGAAACCCAGTGGGTCCTGTTTTTTCTTGGGTTTCTCAGACATGGCCAACCTAACCAAACTTATCCTTTTTTCCGCACCCGCCAGCAAGACTCCTTATCAGTTCCTAACCGTGTCATAGGTCTTGGAAAAAAACGTTTCAAAACACGTTCTTTTTGGAACCGATAAGAACCGGTAACCACACACTAAAGTTAGACAAGAATTAAACAAAACGATTGGTTCGGCCGAACCAATCCACACTTTTTACAAGTTCCACACAGAAACACAGTACAAAACCTATCTAGTACTCACGGTACCACAGACAGAGACTGAACTGACTATGCGGGAAACTTTTTCGATTAGAAACAGATGAAAAAATGACATTTAAACCGACTTTAGAACTGAGCTGCAGAAGAAATCTCCAGAGCGACTGTTCAGTGAGGTGGAGTAAAGAATCTGATGGTTAGCGTTCAAAGGGAAACAGACAGAGACATCAACCGAGCTCGAGCTCAGCAATCTATGCTCTGCATAGAAATGTTAACCCTTTGTTCTCTGGGGCAGTTTAAAGGCTGGGGCTAACTGCACTTGTCAGAATACAGCAAGACTTCAAGTTGTTTGAAGAGCGATGCATGAAGGTGCAGAGACATTAGATCTGGATGGACCAGGGTGCCCTGCTCTTGGGAGAGCAAGTCAGAGCACAGAGGCAGGGGAATTGGGGGTTCCACTACAACCTGCTGGAGAAGTGGAAACCAAATCTGCCATGGCCAGAATGAGGCTATCTGAATCATCTCTGTCCCTTCTAACTGCAACTTAAGTAGAACTCTCTGCAGCAATGGGAAGGCATACAAAAACCTCCCTGTCCAAGACAGGGACAACAAGTCTTACCAGGAAACACCAGGCCCTGGATCTAGAGAGCAGACACTGGGCAATTCTGCATTCGATGGGACGCAAATAGGCCCAGCTCTGGGCAGCCCCACCTGTCGAACAGCTCTTCGACCACTGTGGGAAGAAGTTCCCATTCGTGAACCTAGGACTGGGAATGGATTAGACGGTCAGCCAAGATGTTCTGAATGCCTGGAACATGCACAGCAGTCAGGCTCAGGTGATGCTCTATGGCCCAATATCACACTCTCATGGCCTCTTTGCAGAGGGAGTAAAAATGCATGCCCCCTTGCTTGTTTATGTAAAAGACTATGGACATATTGTCTGTCTGGATCAAGAGAGGATCTGGGAGCAGGTTTGTCTGAAAGGCCTGGAGAGCATACAGTATCACCCATATCTCCAAAACATTGATATGGAGATATTGCTCCAACAGGGACCAAGTCCCCAGAGTCTGATGGTCTGCCAGATGGGCACCCCAGCCCTGGACAGACATGTCCATGATCAGAATTTGCTGAGGCGACTCCAACCGGAAGTAAACCCTGCTGGAGAGGTTGGAGGGGTTCAGCCACCACATCAAGGTCTGTCGCACCAAGTTGGATATTGACACTAGAAGGTCCAAGTGATCTGAACGCTGGTCCCATTGGATCAGAAGGTTCCACTGGACCACCCTCATGTGCAGGCAAGCCAGGGGTACTGTCACAATGGCCACTACCAAATGTCCCAGCAGCTTTAGAACTGTTCTGGCTGAACCTGTCGAGACAACAAGACCAGATGAGCCTGAGTCTGCTCTATCTGGAGGAAGAAAGGCCTTAACTTGCTCGGTGTCTGAAATCGCCCCCTAAGTACTGGAGTCTCTGACTTGGTCAGGGGGAGGATTTGGGGAGGTTGAGGGTTATCCCCAGATCCCAAAACAGGAAAAAAGTGGCTGCCATGGTTCTCAGCAACTGCTCCTTGGTAGGGATTGTCAGAAGCCAGTTGTCTAGATAAGGGAAGACATAATGGTTTTCCCCTCAAGGCTGCTTCCACTACTACGAGGCACCTTGTAAAGACTTGTGGGGCCAAGACGGTGAACGCTAAGGCCTGAAACTAGCTGTGGTTTCCTTGGAAGCGGAAGCGAAGAAACCTTCTGTGAGGTGGAAACACACAAGATGTGAAGGTAAGCATCCTGCATGTCCTGGGAACAGAGTCAATCCTCCTGATGAAGCAAGGGGAGAAGGCCGGGAAGAATGACCATTCTGAACCTTTTGTACTCTATAAACTTGTTCAGATGGCTGAGGTCTAGAATGTGATGCAGATCTCCTGTTTTCTTAGGAACCAGGAAGAAATTAGAGTAGAATCCCTTCCCCCGCTGTGCAAGCGGGACAGGTTTGATGGTCTGTATTTGCAGGAGCGCATGGCTCTCGTCTTAAATCAAGCTGAAATGGGATTGGGTGTAATGGGAGGGAGTTGGAGGATTGTCCAAGGTATTCTCCAACAATTCTAGGGTGTGCCCTCGTTCCACTAACTGTAGAACCCACTGATCTGAAGTTATTCTGCTCCAACCCTCACTGTATAGAGGGAAGAGACCCCCCCCCCACCGCCTTCCCCAGGAATTCTGCTGGGGGGGGTCGGGCAAGGAGTCAGGCAGAGGAGCCAGGGACAGGCAACATGGCCTGTGAGGTTCTGGGAGCTCTTAACCGCCTGTGGTTTGGGAAGTAGCCTTTCTCTTAAAGGTACCCCTGGGCTGCTGACCTCTAGGTTGCTGCTTGGAGTTCTGACAAAAAGGCTGTCGCTGGGAAGACTTAGGATAAGACAGATATAGAGTACAGCCTTACCCGACTGTTGGAAGTGAGTGATTATATTTTGAGAATCCTCACCAAACAAGACAGGGCTTCTAAAAAGGGTGTCCAAAATCTTAAGACTGGACATCTGGGTCAAACCCAGAAAGCCTAAGCAATGAGTGGCGGCATAGGAAAATTCCTGTAGCCGTAGCCTACCTGAGGAGTCTGCAGAATCATACGAGGTTCGGAGAACGTGGGTCCCCACATTAGAGCCCGACTTGAGAAAGTGCAACAGCTCAGCCTTCCCAGGGAGATACGACTGAGCTTGTCCCACCTCGAAAGCCTTCTGCCACAGGGCATTCTGATACTGAACCATGTGGGCAAGGATAGTGTAACGGTGTGGGACAACAGATGGACACCACAAGCACTTTGTTTACTGCGATGATTAGTTCATAAACAGTTTCAAAGCACAACAAAGACTTTCTTTCTGTAAAAGCAATAAACAGAAAATAAACATAAATAGGCTTTCAAGGCCATGGCAAACTCTACACCAGTTTCCACTCACTTTGTAGCATGGGACTCACCTCAGTCCTTCACCTACAATAGCCAGAAAAAACTGATACTATTTGCCTGTATGTTCTGGAGTCAGTCCTTTTATACCCACTTACTAGGTTATGTGCTTGAGCATCAAGTTTTTAAAACTCATTTTATTAGCTCTCTTTTTAATATAAAACTAGAGTTGCTTGCTAAACAATCAATATCACTCCCAGGTATTCTCTTGCAAAAGGAGCTTATTGGGCATGAATAAAACCCACACATTTGTAAGGCATGAATTTCCTTATTTACAGTACTATAAAACATCACACTAGGGTCCGCGGCTGCCCTATAGGGAGCTATCCAGATAGCATTCTGATTGAGAGTTACCTAGAACAATAGTTCTCAGACTTTGACCCAGTGAGCCTCCCCAAATCCATGGAAAAAATTTTGAGCCTCCCCCAAAAACTGAATAAACTTGGGCCCCCCAAAGAAAAATAACATACTGAACTTTATCGACTACACCATGAATAAATTGAAACCCTTTGAGTACTTGGCTCACATTCAGTTCTTTGTCTCATGCTGACATGGAACCTTTGAAAAGAGCGATGTGCTTAAAGGTGTTATCTGAATAACAAAGAAATAAAATAAATATTATTATTCAGCTTATTGTAACCTCCCCTCAATAGGCCAGCCTACTTGCTCTGCTGTTTCATTCTTGAACCATTGTTACCCCTTGTTGCAGTGCCTTCATGGGTCAGACTACTTTCTCTATTTTCTCTATATGAAATAACCTTCCTACATACTTTGCCTCTTCCCCTTCTTCACTGCTCCTAAGCAACTTCTCAGGGATTACTTTTGTCCTTCCTGCTGTTGCTCTTAGCACTTCTATGCTCAACCCTTATATTTGGGTTGTCCTGCCATCAGTCTACAAATTGATCAATTACCACCACTAATTACTAGTTTATTGTTCATATTTGTTTGCACTATTGTTCATTGCATATTTCTTGATTGTTTTGCAGTTACCTTCTGAAATGTTATCACTACTCACCCTTCCCGGTACACCTGAAATGAGCCTTGGCTCATTCACCTTCCTTTATCACCTATTAGTAAATAAATACATAACATTCACCTACTACTATCCTCATTCAGTTTGCTTCATCTCACACAAAATACATAAAATTCAAAATTTAAATACAGTACTTTTTCAGACTTGCTTGAGCCTCCCCTGGAACAGGTTGGAGCCTCCCCAGGGAGGCTGGCCTCACCATTTGAGAACCCCTGACCTAGAAGATCCTCCTGGTAACAGCAGTCCTTATGTCTTATGTGGTACATCTCCACAACAGTTTAAAGCTACTGTTTAGGGCACAAAAGAGCCTACTGCAAGCTCTCACAATTGTAGAGAGTGAGAGCTTTGCCATTCTTGGTAATTCAAACAACATGAAGTCTTGCTGTATTCTGACTATTGCAGTTAGCCCCAGTCTTTAAACTGTCCCGGAGAACAAAGGGTTAACTTTCTATGCAGAGCATAGAATGCTGAGCTCGAACTCGGTTGAGGTCTCTGTCTGGAGCCCTTTGAAATCCAACCGTCGGATTCTTTACTCCGCCTCACTGAACAGTCGCTCAGGAGATTTCTCCTTCAGCTCGGTTCGAACGTCAGCTAACGTCTCGGTTAAGTTGTCGGTTTTTACCAAATTTATTTCCGCATAGTCGGTTCAGTCTCTGTCTGTGGTACCGTGAGTACTGGATAGGTTGTCTTATGATTTTCTGTGTGGAAATTGTAAAGTGTTAGATCGGTTCGGCTGAACCGATCATTTGTATTGAATCCTCGTGTTTTACTTTAGAGTGTGGTTACCGGTCCTTAACGGTTCTGAAAAAAAAACGTGTTTTGAACATTTTTTTCCCCCCCAACACCCGTGACACGTTTAGGAACCGATAAGGGAGTCTTGCCTGGCGGTTGCCATAAAAAGGATAAGTTTGGTTAGATGGGCCATGTCTAAGAAACCCAAGAAAAAAACGGGCCCACTGGGTTTCAACACTGCAGTGAGTGTGGGGAGGTCTTTTCTAAGGCCGACCCCAACACCACCTGTGTTTACTGTCTGGGGTTTGAACACCTTGATACAGACTGCCAAATTTGTAAAAATGTTCCTAAATCTACCCATGAAAAGAGATTAGGTAGACTGAGGGAAAAGGAGGCCGAGAAGTCCGCTGACCCAGATGGCCAGCCCGGTTCGGTTCCAACTGAACCAGAAGGAGTGCCATCTGACCAGGGCGATACTTCTTCGGGCAAGAGAAGAGCCGATTCTGAGGGGTCGGTTCCTACAAAAAGGAAACGCAAAGAAAAATTGACCGGTTCGGATCCAGAGGTTCATGTTCCGACCACCGAGGAAATAAGAGTGATTCAAATTGTGGAATCGCTTTGCCCAGTTCCGACTGATCCGGCACCTATTCGCAGGGGTTCGGTTCGGTCGGTTCCACCAGTTCAAGATTATACCCCTGAAGATTTTTATGAAATGGAGTTTGAGGAGGAGGGGGAGTTTGAAGATGATGGTGAAAGTCCGGATGTGCCTGTGGAACCAGACATCTCCCCAGACAGACCTTCTGGTGTATCCCCTCCTAGGCTTTCTGAGTCCCCTTCCCATTTTCTGTTTTACAGAAAAGTGGCTGAATCACTCCAGCTTCTTATAGAGGAGCAATGGAGGATCAGGAGGAGCCTGATTATGTGGAAATGATGGACATCCCAGAGTCCAGACGACTATCTATTCCCCTTCACAAATCCTTTGGGAAACAGACAAAAAAATCCTTAAGTCTCCCAATTCTGTACTCCCTGTTGACAGAAGGATGGACAAGAGGTACACACTATCAGGCTCAGATACAGAGTTTTTATACCAGCAATGCAGCCATGTTGGGGTAGTGCAGGCTGCTGCCTGTGACAAGGCAAACATTCCCTTGGCTTCACACCCCCAGACAAAGACTCCAGGAAGATTGATGCCATGACAAAAAAACAGTAAATGGCATCTTCTTGGGACTCAGGCAGGCAAATTATATGGCCTATACAGCCAGGTACCAGAAGTCCAGGTAGGACACTGTACTGGCACTGGTTAAACAGGCCTCCCCCCCAGCTAGCCAAGGAGCTGGAGGAGGTGGCTGCAGATGGGATCGAGGCATCAAAAGTACAGTTTCATGCTGCTGTGGACTCCAATGATGTGTTATCAAGAGTCATGGCTACATCTGCGGCTCTTCGGAGAATGGCTTGGCTCAGATGTACTAGCCTCTCACAGGACACCCAGGCTAAGGCCATGGATTTTCCTGTAGTGGGTAATTCTCTGTTTGGGGAGCAGACAGAGAATTACATGAAGAAAATGGACGAGTACAGGACTACTTATAGGACTGCTCAGGCCAAGGAGAGGCAGGCAACTCCTCAAAGGCAGCAGTCTAGGGCAGGCCTTTTCATAGGCCTTTTTACCAAGCACAGGGCTCTTCTCCCTTTCACAGAGGGGGTTCTTCAGAGGGAGAGGCAGAAGGGGGATGAGCAGGGCTGCATCCACTCCTCAGCCTAAGGCCCCTGCCAAGCAGATACCCTGATGGGTCTGCCCAGGTCGACTCTCCTATTCCAGTAGGGGGCAGGCTGGCTTACTTTGTCCAGGACTGGATGCCTATTACCTCAGACCAGTGGGTCCTGGAAGTAGTAAGCCAGGGACTGGTTCTCAGGTTCAAAAAATTTCCGAAGATGAGAGCCAGATCTTTTCCACCTGCAGGTCTCTCAGAAACCCTTGCCCTAGAGGCAGAGGTTTCATCTCTTCTGGCCTTAGAAGCCATAGAGACAGTCCCTGCCCTACAGAGGGGCAAAGGTCTGTACTCCAGGTACTTCCTTACCCCCAAAAAGACAGGGGAGTGGCGACCCATCCTAGACTTAAGATACCTGAACAAACATCTTTTAAAACCAAGGTTCAAGATAGTAACTCTGGGAATAATTCTTCCCTCTCTAAGGCTAAGGGACTGGCTAGCCTCCCTGGACCTAAAGGATGCCTATTTTCACACTCCCATCAGGTGCTCCCACAGAAAGTACCTCATGTTCGAGTTGCCCTCAGGCCACTATCAGTTCAGAGCAATGCCCTTTGGTCTAACATCAGCCCCCAGGGTTTTCACAAAGTGCCTGGCAGTAGTCGTTGCCTTTCTAAGAAGGCAAAAGATTTCCATTTTTCCATATCTGGACGACTGGCTCATAGTGGGCCAGTCTCCAGACCAAGTCAAGTCAGACCTGCAAGTGACCCAGCAAGTGCTCACTTCTAGGATTTCTTCTCAACCTTCCCAAGTCGTTCTCGAGCCAGTGCAGCCTTACCTTTATAGGGCAGAGCTGGATACTGTCAAAGCAAAAGCCTTTCTTCCCTGGAAAGGGCAAGAGTTCTTGTAGAACTGGCTTCTTCCTTCAGCCTTCAGGTGTCTCGACCAGCAAGGCATTTCCTCCAGCTCTTGGGCCACATGACAGCTTCCACAGCAGTGGTCCGAGGGGCAAGATTCCAGATGAGGGACATTCAGTTCCATCTGAGGGCCTTTTGGTCCCAAAGGAAGGATTCCCTTACCAAACTGATCCCAGTGACTCGGACCCTGATCCAAGCCCTTCAATGGTGGCAGGATCAGGACAATTTAAGGCAAGGGGTCCCATTTGCCACGCAGTCTCATTCAGTGGTCCCTACCACGGATGCTTCCCTCCTGGGCTGGGGGGCCCATCTGGGGGCCCTCACTGCCCAGGGACTGTGGTCCCTTCAGGAATCCCTTCTCCATATCAATCTCCTAGAACTCAGGGCAATTTTTCTGGCCCTGCAAGCCTTTTCTCAGTCAGTGCAGAGCAAGGTGGTTCAAGTCAGAACAGACAACACCACCACCACGTGGTACATCAACAAGCAGGGAGGCACTCGTTCTACGGCCTTGTGCACAGAAGCCATGAAGTTGTGGTCCCTGGCTTATTCCCTGCAAAAATCTCTGATAGCAGTCCACATTCCAGGGAAGGACAATGTGCTAGCAGATGCACTGAGCAGGATCTCACAGGGCCATCACGAATGGTCCCTGGACCCTCTGGTCTTGAAGGTGATTTTTTTTGAGGTGGGGCACTCCAGAGATAGATCTCTTTGCAGTCTCAGACAATCACCAACTTCCTCTCTTTTGTTGCAGGCCCCCAATCTTGGGCTCACTCCCTCTGAATGCTCTGATTCTGAACTGGGAAGGGAAATTTCTGTATGCTTTCCCTCCCTTTCCTCTACTGTTCAAAGTTTTAGTCAAGATAAGGTCACAACCTTGCAAAGTGATTCTGATTGCTCCAGATTGGGCCGGACAGCCTTGGTACCCCCTGTTGCTGTCCCTAGCAGTCCAACTTCCCCTGTCTCTTCCCAGGAATTACAACCTGGTAACCTCTGCTCAGGGGTGGATTTGGTACTCCAATCTTCAATCTCTCAATCTCAAGGAAATGACTCTTGAAGAGTTAGAGTATGCAGATTTGCATCTGTCTCAGGGGGTTCTGGATATCCTCAAAGCCTCTCGAAAGCCTGCCACTAGAAAGACCTAGAACTCCAAATGGAATAGATTCAGCATTTGGTGTTCTAAGCAACATATTTCCCCAGACACTGCTGAACTGTCCACAGTTCTGGATTATATGGTCCATCTTAATGGCCTAGGCCTCCGACCAGCTACTCTCAAGGTACACCTGTCAGCTGTCTCTGCTTTTCTGTCAGTGGGGAAGTCTTCCTCACTATCATCTCATCCTGTGTTCTGTAAATTTTTCAAGGGATTGCTTCATACCAATCCTCCATTTAGAGACCCTGCCCCTGCCTGGGATTTAAATGTTTGCATTGCTCAATTGATGCAACCTCCCTTTGAGCCTATGTCATCAGTAGAGCTTAAGTACTTGACTTGGAAAACTGTGTTTTTAGTAGCCATTACCTCTGCCAGACGTATCAGTGAACTGCAAGCCCTGACAGTAGAACCTGATTGTATCTCCTTAGATAGGGATAAAGTGGTCCTTAGAACCAACAGAAGGTTCTTGCCCAACGTGGTTTCAGATTGCCACCTGAATCAGTCTATGTCTCTTCCTGTTTTCTTCACTGATCACTCCTCTTCAGGAGAGAGGAGGCTACACAGTTTAGATGTTAAAAGGGCCCTTAGCTACTATATAGAGTGTACCAAGGGTCACAGGTTTGATTCCCTCCAGTTGTTCCTCACTTATGGAGAAGTGGGAAAGGGCAAACCTGCCACCAAGAGAACTATTGCCAGGTGGATTGTGTCTTGTATACAATTCTGCTATGAGAAACTAGGAAAAATTCCACCCTCAGGCCTGAGGGCTCACTCCACCAGAGGTATAGCTGCTTCCCTGGCTGCTGCCAGGAATATCCTCGTCTTAGAAATTTGTCAAGCAGCCACCTGGAAAACAGTCCATACCTTTACCAAGCATTACTCTCTGGATATCCAAGCTAGGAGTGATGCTCGGTTTGGCACGGCTGTACTTCACAGCCTATTCCCAAAGTAGGTTCTGTTCCCTCCTCCATGGAGGTACTGCTTGGTAGTCTGCAACAGCCAGAATACAGCAAGACTTCACGTTGTTTGGAGAAAAAATTACTCACCTTAGTAATTATGTTTCTTCTAATGGAGTCTTGCTGTATTCTGACCCCCCTTCCTGCCTCCCCTTTCAGAACCTGTTTTTGGGAAGTGGGTGGGCAGGTGCATTGTTGCATCTCAGGGTGGCTCCTTTTACACCCTCTTCCTTTTGTTTGGGTGTTTGTTTTATTATTATTACTATTCTTATTTGGATTGGTTTTTGGCTTCCTGACTTGAGTCTTCCTTTTGGAATCCAAAACTTTTTGTTGCCAGTTGGCTAGTAAAAATTTTATAATTTCCACATAGGATAGTTAGTGAGTTTTTGCTCGTAAGAATCTGACGGCTGGATTTCAAAGGGCTCCAGACAGAGACCTCAACCGAGCTAGAGCTCAGCATTCTATGCTCTGCATAGAAAGCGAACCCTTTGTTCTCCGGGGCAGTTTAAAGGCTGGGGCTAACTGCAATAGTCAGAATACAGCAAGACTCCATTAGAAGAAACATAATTAGTAAGGTGAGTAATTTTTTCTTATGGTATATATTTATTAGTGTATTTCTATGCCCCTTTTTATTTTTAAATGTACTGACTGAGACAGGTACACAGTGTTTTAATTTTGTGGTTCCCATATGTTTCATGCTACGGGCAAGCCCAGGAAGACCAGGAAGAATTAGGATGTGGTTAAAACGGGAGCCGGCAGCTGAAATGTTTCATTCTGGTCCCTTTTTTTTTTTTATTAATTTGCTTTTGGCTAGATGATAATACATGAACAAAACCTCCTTCGGTTTCTGCTTAGTGAACTGACAGGGTGGAGAACAGGTTTATTATTTTGTTCTGGCACACCTGATCCATTTCCTCTGTGTCAGTGCCAGGAAAACAAAGTCCGGTCCTAGGGAAGTCAGCTGCACGGCTGAAAGTATGGCGAGAGAGGGAGTGAGAGAGAGAGAGAGAGAGAGAGAGAGAGGCTTTTACCTGTGGTAAGCTCACTTTTATTTATTTATTGATCAAATCGGAAAATACCTTTGCATCAGAGACTCATTTACAAAGGTTCCACGTAGGTACATACACAACAATAGAAGGGATAAGGCTTTTTAGGCCTCCAACATGTTGGTATGTAAATAAATATATTTTTAATGACCAGTGCCCTTGGTATGTGTGGTTGTGTGTGCTCTGCCTTTGTGTTTTTACATACACAACAATAGACGGTATAACCCAGGGTGGTAATATACAGAGAAAATACATACAATACATAGTGACAAGACCAACACAACAGGCAAAATGGCATACAATCAGTTAACTGCAATAAGTGAATAAGCGGGCATGGTACAATGGTGCTGGACTTAACAGTCGAGCAATAAACATGAAACTAGGCAGGGTGCCCAGGCATTAATGTCTGCAGGAGAGAAACTGAGCTAAAACTGGGCGGGCCAGTTGAGATGAGCAGGATAAGAATCCATTGTCATGACTTGAAAGAGAAAAGTTGGGGGGGATAGGGGTGGGGCAGGGAGGCAGGGTTAGTAGCAATCACAGGCGCTAGAGGATAGAAGGTGTTCTCTTAGGAGAGATTTGTAGCGGCCAAGCTTAGGTTCAGCCCCCATGGTTATAGGGAGGGCATTTGACCAAAAAGGGGCTCTGTAAGTGAAGGACCTTTGGAAGAGTGAAGTGTGAGCCAGATGGATAAGGAAGTGGGATTTAGATGAGCTGTGGGTGTTTTTTTTTTTTTTTTTTTAGAGCGAGGTAGGTTGAAGCAGGGCAGAAAGACCTGGGGGGATAGCCCTAAGGAGATCTTTTTTGTGAGGAGGTAGGTTTGATACTTAAGCCTGTCATCAAAGTTAATCCACCTGGTGAGGCTGTAGAGGGAGCAGGCATGTGTCAGGTGGTCACAACAAAATAGGCGACAGGGTTTGTTTAGAGCAACGTGTATTTGGTCTAAGGCAGTAGTGTCGGCCGCACTGTAGAGCAGTATCCCATAATCGATGAGGGAGAGAATTAAGGAGGAGATGGTCAGGTGGAGGGCTTCAGGGGTTAGGCAGTGCTTGTGCCAGTGAAGACCACCAATTCTGGTGTTGACTGAGGAGCTGGATGTGTTTGAGGTAGTTGAGGGAGGAGTCCAGGGTAATGGCGAGATATTTGAAGGAATCAACCTATACAAGGAGCAGAGACTTGAAGTTAATGATATGTAGGGGATGGTTTTTGGGTTTGTTTTGATGGTGAGCAAACATCATGACCTTAGTTTTCTTAAGGTTTAGGACTAGGTGGCATTCAGGGAACCAAACTTCAGCGGAAGAGAAAGCAATCTGGAGGGATAGCTGAAGCTCAGTGGGGTCAGGGTGTGTGGAGAAGAGGACAGCATCGTCCGCGCAGAGGAGTACACCACCAAGGTAAGCTCTGGGGAGGGTATTTAAGAACAGGCTAAAAAGAAGGGGCCCAACAATTGAGCCCTGGGGGACACCTGACCTAACAGGCAGGCTGAAGGAGAGAGTGTTACCAATCCTAACCTGTTGAGAACTGTCGGAGAGATAGTGAGCAAATCAGCTGGTGGCATCATTGGAGAGACTGGAGGTGGGGAGGACAGACAAGAGGAGGGAGTGGTTCAAAGTGTCGAAGGCTTTCGACAAGTCAACAAAGACCGCGCCAGCTAAGTGCCCTTTATCTAGGGTCAAGTGCAGGACTGATGAGAATTCCAGTAGGGCAGAAGTGGTGCTGTGAGATTTGCGGAAGCCATGCTATTCCTGATATAGGAGGTTGTATTTGGTGAGGTAGTCAGTGAGTTGGTCTGATATCCTCTCCAAGGCCTTGGAGAGGGAGGATGGAGATGGGGCGGTAGTTCCCAGCATCAGTGCGGTCACCACCTTTGTGGATAGTGGTGACTATGGCGGCTTTCCATAATGCAGGTAACTGACTGAGGCAGAGGGAGCTGTTCAGCAGGGTGGTTAGCAGGGTGAGGAGTTCATTGAGGGTCAGGTGAAAGAGTTTTAGGTCCAGGGTGCCGCTGCTGAACCTAGAGCTCGCCATCGCTTTTAGAAGGTAGGGTTTGGCATCAGAAGGGGTGATGACTTTAAAGTGAAACGGGGTTGAGTGAGGGCCGGGTTAGTGGGTTAAAGAAGTTGGGAGGGAGCACACTGCTGAGGTCTGAGAAGTAAGTGTTTAGAGTGTCAGCGATGTGCAAGGGGTCATAGCCATCATGCCGTTAGAGCCGATTTGTGTGTGTGTGGGTGGGGGGTCACACCGATTTCCCTTGAAGTTCCTTTGGATTATTCCAGAACCTTCGACTGGAGTCATAGGTAGATGTGAGGGATGCACTGTAGTGATCTGCCTCGGCCTTCCTATTTCCCATGTACACCTGTTCCTAGCGGCTTGGTAGCACTGTCTGTCAACTGGTTTGCCTGTGACAATAGCTAACTGCCAAAGGGAGTCCAGGTGATGCATAAGATCAAGGACAGACTGGGAGAGCCAGGGAGAGGAGTGTCCCTTGACATTGTGTTTAGAGCGTGGGGCTAAAGGTCATAACCATGGTTAAAGGAGTGGATAAAGGATAGGAGGCAGTATGGCGCAGTAGTTTAAGGCTCTGAACTGCAAATCTGGATACCTGGGTTTGAATCCCACAGCCCCCACTTGCATACTGTGTGACCCTGAGCAAGTCACTTAACTTCCTTGTGCTCCCAGGTTGCACCTGCAAACAAGCTTTCAGCTTAGTGTGTCTCACCTGGTAAAATAATTAGTGTAAAAAAAAAAAAAAGTAGGTAAGAGCAGAGTCAATGTGAGAACCATTCATGAGGTGCTACCAATCCCAGCGGGGAGAGATGTTTTAGATGCTTAAGGTTTCCAGATTTTAGTCGGCAAAGGTAGTTAAATTTAGGAGGTGGTTTTTCAACTTTGCAAGACCAACTTTGCAACTCTGAAGTACACACCAGGCTCGTCAGTTCGGCTATACTTTACTATGCGGAACTAGTCATGCCGCAGCCACTGTGTTTCTTTACTTTTCGATGCTTATTCAACTGCTGAACTCTGCTCCATTTCATTTATAGGAGCGCCCAACTCAATTTCAGCTGCTGTTTTCTGCAGCAAACAAAAAGGGGGATAAAGCAGAAGTCGGGAGGCTATTTTCTATATAGGCTACTGTATGTCTCTGTTAACTACGCCATGCCTGATATTTCAGACAGCCGCGCCACATTCTTGCAGCATAACTAAAAGGGGGCATGTAGCCTGTAATGCAGGACACTCATTCAGTCAATCCCTTCCTTCTTTCCACATTTCCTAGCGTGGAGCGGCATACAAAAATTAAAACAAGGGGTTATAAAACAGAAAAAGGAAAAGGGTCGCTGCTCCACTCAATACTTATCAGCTTTATTATAATTATTATTATTCATTCTTCTACTTTTTATACAAATTGAAGAAACGGGAGGAATTAAGGAAATTAATGAGGGTGAGGGGCTGTTTGCTCCAAGGCAACGCGTGACCATAGGTTTACAGACAACCATTTTTATTCATTATGTACTCATTACATTCTATACCTAGGTTTTTATATTCAATACTAGGCACCCATACACAAGGGTGCTCCTACTATTTTACACTCGGAGGTCATTATCCTTAACCTCCCTTCATTATGGACCTCAGGAAAAATGGTAAATAAAATGGGAGACAGTTAAGGGGGGGGGGGGGTTGCCAACCTACCAGACTTTTAGAAAACATAGGGACAGAAAAAGTACAGAGAAAGAACTGTTGCAACAGAAGTTGTGGAGAAGAAAAGCGGTCCAATTACAGGGACAGGACTTCCCCTGTCACAGATAGCACATGTTGCTGAAGAGTAGACCTTTTTGCCAAAATAGTCTATTTGCCTTGAATCCTCATCTCTAAGGCCCGGGCAGGTTTAGGCAGGGATGTGTCGCTAAACCTCTTATCCGAATGTCAGTTGGCCTTCCTCCCAGATTGTTTCCTTGCACTTGTAACTGCTTGGTGTCAGCAGGAATGGTTGTCTCCTCTGTGAAGCCGCCCACCGCTCGGCAAGAAGGAAGCTGCCTGCCACCCACCCTGAGCCACTACTGCCAGGTGCTTCTCCCTAGCCCTTCAGGGCTTGCACCAGGAAAGTCAGACTCCTCCATGAACCCGCCCGCCTCTCAGCGAGAAGGAAGCCGCCTGCCACCCACCCCGAGTCACTACTGCCAGACGCTTCTCCCTAGCCCTTCAGGGCTTGCACCAGGAATGATGGTCTCCTAAGTGAAGCTACCTGTCCCTCGGTGAGAAGGAAGTTGCCTGCCACCCACCCCGAGCCACTACTGCCAGGTGCTTCTCCCTAGTCCTTCAGGACTTGCACCAGGAAGGTACAGTTACATTAAGAACTTACCGTAACAGTAGATCTTCATGAGAGGCTCTTGCAGTAGGTATTCACAACTAAGACTAAGCAGCCAGGCGTCAGAACCCCACGGAAAAATCTCTAGCTAGCAGTCTCTGGAGGGGACCGCCCCCACGTCAGGTGATGGGTGTCAGCCATCAGTATAAAGGTGGCGGTCCCGACACCCGCCCTCCAGTTCTTTCCTGCCAAGAGCCAAAGATCTAACAGGAGAGAAGAGGATATGGCCCCCATATCTGACAAAGAAGAAACTGAAGGGTTGAAAGGAGGGAAGGTAATACCTACTGCAAGAGCTTCTCACGAAGACCTACTGTTACGGTAAGTTCTTACATAGCTGTACTATCTTACTTCGAGAGGGTTCTTGCAGTAGGTATTCACAAGTAGGAGTCCCAAGCAGTCTGGAACAAAAAAGAAAGCGGGAGGAGGAAACACCATCCACAAAGGCTGAGCTTCTAGACAGGGATCATGAGAGGATTCCCTGCAGAACAGCTAGCCCGAAGCCTGCTCTGCAGCGAGAGGCAATGTCCAAACTGTAATGATTTGTGAAGGTATGGATGGAAGTCCAAGTTGCGGCTGCACAGATCTCAGCCGCTGACACATTCTTAAAGCAAGCGGCAGAGGCCGTGATCCCTCTAGTGAAGTGGCTTTTGACCTGACCCAGAAGGGTCTTGTGATACTTGTAACAGAAGGTGATACAACTGGCCAACCATCTAGAAAGGCATTGCTTGGAAACAGGGTTATCTTCTCTCTTGTGAGCGAAAGATGCAAAGAGTTGGTCTGTTTTTCTGAGATCCTTGGTCATGTGAGTGTAGTATCTCAGAATTCTATGTACATCCAGGGTATGAGGAGGTACTCTCCTTGACTGAAGTGCTCCATGAAGAAGGCTGGAAGCTCAATGGACCGATTCAGAGTAGATTCAGCCACCACTTTCAGAAGAAATTTAGGATTAGTACGCATGGCCACCTTATCCTTGTGGAAAATCAAATAGAGATTTAAAACAAATAATATTAACCCCAACAAGGAAAACAAATTTCTGCAGTGGTGGGAATATCTTAGATGGTATATTCATATACAATAAAAGCAGTTTGGACTTCCGGTTATGCAGCACACCGGTTAACAGCTCTCTTGCATCACTCCAGCCACCCGACTGCCCCTTTTCAGTTTTATTTCACCAAAAGCCTACCAAAAGAGCATTTAACCGATTCTATAAAGTGACAGAACGACCTCTGCCTCCCAAATATTACAACAAATACTTACCATGGATGTCGAAATGAAGAGAGTGCCTCCCCAGCATACCCCACCGGTAACACCAGAAAAGGCCCCAAAGAAGCCACGGGCCTCCAGCTCTACCTTGGGCGCTAGTACTTGGTCTTCATCCACCGAACAGGAACCGCTGTCTTTACATAATTTTTAGGAGAATTTAAACCCTTTCGGGAGGATCTTCATAACATAACTTCGGAGCTCAAATCCCTAACGCGAGCTCTGGAAGATGTCTCGCAAAATACCTCTGATAATTTTGCTAGAATCTGTTCTTTAGAAAAAGAGACTTGTCAAAATAGACCCAGAACTAACGGCTTGCAAACACAAAATGTCTAAACTGGAATTAAAAGTGGAAGACCTAGAGGGCCGCAGTCGCAGAAACAATGCAGTCCTCATAGGTCTCCCAGAAGCGGAAGAAGGCCAGGACACTGTGCTTTTTATACAAAAAATGGTGGAAAAAATTGTTGGCCCCTCTCCATTTGGTCCAAACTATATTATCAAATGGGCACACCGAGCCCTCTGACCTAAACCACCGATCGGGGCCCCACCACATCCTCTAATCTTTAGTTTTCTGAATTTTCTAGAAAAGCAACACTTTTTATTCAAAATAAGAGAGCTTCAAGAAGTATGTTGGGGAAGATAATAAAATCTGAATTACACAAGACCTTCCAAATTCTGTCCGATTAAGAAGAACAGCTTTCCACCCCTTGACGTCAAAACTAATCGCAGCTGGCATAAAGTTCAAAATGATCTACCATGCAAAACTTCAAGTTTTAATAGCTGGGACTTGGACCTCCTATGAGGAACCGGAGGCATCAGTGGTAGTCAAAGCCGCTCTCCCTGATCTCTCCAGAGTCGCCTGAGCAAAATATGTGAGGGGTTTAAATTGATATCTGTGAGCTATTTATGCCGTTGAATTCCTGTTTACACACTCTGTGTAAAATAAATGGAATCTTTAATATGAGCTAACAATGTCTACTCTATGGGCTGAACAATTTCCTCGACAACCTGTATTACTGCATACTGACTTTTAGGAAGGTATGAAACGACTGTTTCTATCTGGTCTTCATAACAATTTTATTGCTGAGGTAAAACGCTACCTCATCGAGTGTCTCGAGACCCATGTCTACCTCCACTTTTTCTTGGCAGTGCGAATACTCGAGGAGCAGCCACTACGTACTTAATCTCCTCTGCGATGTGTTGTTATCACCTCTAGAGGGAGCTTTTACACAGCAATAGGTTCCCAACCTGTGTTGTGCCGTCATAGCTGGAACTGCTGACTATGTTTTTGCCTACAAAGGAATGTACTTTAATTCCTCTTATGAATTTACTTTACGCTGACTGTAGCTATATTTTGGTTCACATACTTTTTGGTTATGGGTTCTACGGGTCATTTTGTGTTTGACTTTTCATCTCTGCCTGCTAAAGAACCGAAAAGCACTAGTGAGCTCTCAATGACTTACAGTTTGGAACCCTTGTAGTGCTCGTTTATTTGTCTAAGAGAACCCTGCCATAATCAATGCTGAGTGAAAGCATTTTGGCATCCACTTCTTTCTCGATACATTTTGGCGAGAAAACACGTTTGCTAATCGCCTTTTATGCGTTGGACAGGTCTGTGGGGTCTATTATAGACCTCAGACCAGATTATATTCTTGCAATATTTTACAAGACTAAGTTTTATGTGGACGCCTACTTATGCTTGTTAATAGTTTCCAGGGCTATTTGAATACCCAAAATAGGGTTTTGTTCTTTTTTACAGGATGGGAATGATTATCATGTTCAAATTATAGTTACACATGTCTGACCGATTACAATTTTAAGAGTTTAGAGCATTTGATACAGATTTACCCAACAGAGCTTATAGATGCCATGCTTTTCTATGCCATTTAATCTTGTTTCCCTTATCCTTTCTTATTTCTATTTAAGGGAAAATTAGCCTTGGACTGATCACATGGCTGCCTTTAACTAACTCGATCTTAGCTAGGGGACTGTCTATGGTGGACAATTATCCCCAACTTAAAAGGTTTTATTGTGATAACACTGAACTTTGGTTTGTTATTAGGCTAGCTAATACACGTAGTAACAGTTAGAAAGTTACTGTTGTATTTCCTGGATTATCCCCGTTATCAGTAATGGTTAATGTTTTTCAACCCTACTTAATTAGGTAGGGGAGTTTATTTATATAGGGTGGCGGGGGGGAGAGTCATATGGTGTGATGCAACGTGTGAAACGAAGTAATAGGGGTTAGAGGGTGGGCTGGAATTGAGAACTAGTGAGTTTTCAGTTTAAAGGGTATGTGTTTCTAGGTTTAGGGTTATGGGAGGGGGAGGAGGGTTGGAAGGGCCACACAGAGGCAGTTTAGACAGAGGAGCAATCAACTCATAAATATAACCCCAGATCAAAAACCAGTCCCTACAAAGTCAAGTTTCAATGGCAAGGGCATTGCAGCTAGTTACATGGAACGTTAAAGGGGCTAGCAATAAAGTTAAACAGTATAAAATTCTAAAGCACATGAATTTACTGAAGGCAGATATTGTATTCATGCAAGAATCCCATTTGCTTAATTCGGAAGTTGTTAAACTGAGATGACAACAGATAGGACAATGTTTTTCTGCAGAGGGCAATATCCGAAGTCACGGTGTTGTGATTCTAATACATAGGTCTACCCCATTCGTCCCCATCCAAACTACTGCAGATCCTCAGGGCAGATATGTGTTAGTGAAGGGGAAGTTACACACTGAGGAGATTATACTAGGAAGTATATATGGGCCTAACACTGACTCTCCAGAGTTTTTTTATGCATTTCCTCAATGTTTTGGTTCCCTTCCTTTCGAACCCTGATTATCACAGGGGGAGACTTAAATTTAACTTTTGACCCAAACATGGATCGCTCGGGGAATTCCTGTAAGGGACTTGCCCCAGCACAAAGGGCACTCCGTGAACTACTGGATCAAACTGGTCTATGTGACATTTGGTGTATCCTTCACGGCTTGGAAAGAGAATATACTTTTACTTCCCAGGTACACAAGACCTCTTCCCGAATTGATTACTTGCTTATTTCCCAAACACTCATTCCAGGGGTGATGGACTCCTCCATACACCCAGGTACACCTTCTGACCACTCCTTAGTTTCCTGTTTGATTTCCTTTACATTTCTCCCCAATAAAGGAGGACGTTGGAAGATCAATAATCAACCCCTAAACGACTCTGGAGCTGTCAAATATATATTAGAACAAATTACACAATTTATTGAAATTAATGCTGGCTCAACAGGTAAACTTGATGTTGAGTGGTGTGCATTGAAAGCTTACTTAAGAGGTTTGCTTATTGGGTTAGCATCTAGAAGGAAAAAAACAAAACAAAAAAAACACAAGAGTAATAGCTCTGGTCTCTTTTATCCCAAATCCGGGAGAAGGAGAACAAGCTTTCCCCTCATTCCACTGAACAATACAGGCAAGAACTGGTCAAATTAAAAGTCTCATATTCTGAATAACAGAGAAAAAGCAGAATTTGCCATCTTGAAGGCTAAGGCATCCTATTCAGATCAAGGGGAGAAAAGCAGGTCACCACCTTGCCCTTAGACTTAAACAGCAAGAGTCTTTGAGATTAATTGCAGCTGTCCGTTCTCAGGAAGGAGATGCTCCAAAGACTTCTCCAATTGATATAGTATCAGAATTCAGGGATTATTATAAAAAACTATACGGTCCCATGGATAACCCTCCCTCCATAACTCAACTAGACTCTTTTTTAACAGATTCCCATTTGCCTTCTCTTTCAGATTCCCGGAAGCTGTTTTTGACATCCCCGTTTACTTCAGCTGAATTAGCCAGAGTAATTAAGGACCTCCCTCCAGATAAAACCCTAGGCCCAGACGGTTTCTCCTCTAATTTTTATAAGCTTTTTGCACATCTAATCCCGCTTCTACTTCCACTTTATCAGCATATTCTCTCCAGTCTTGAATCAGATAAATCCTTGTTTGATGCCCTAATTGTACTTTTACCCAAACCGGGTAAACCCCCAGATGTGATATCAAGCAACAGACCCATCTCATTCCTCAATCAGGACATCAAAATACTGACTAAATTCCTGGCTGACCGGCTGGCCAATGTCCTCCCAGAACTTACAGGGCCAGAACAGGTAGGCTCTCTACAGATCACATACGTACTCTGCTGCATGTCTTCTCGGCTTCCAGGGATGTGGATTTCCCTTGGGTTCTGGTCTCCCTGGATGCCGAGAAGGCCTTCGACAGAATCAACTGGACATATCTGTTACGTACACTGAATGCATTCGGTTTTCCCCCTGAATTTCAAAAATGGATAAGTGCGCTTTAAAAAAACGCTACTGCTCAAGTTACCAGTAATGGGGCTACATCAGAATCCTTTTTATTACAAGCAGAACTAGACAAGGATGTTCTCTATCCCCACTCCTTTTTAATATTTATCTAGAACCCCTTATACGTAGGCTTACTGACTGTCAAGACGTACAGGGTATAACCATACAGGACCAAACAGTTAAAAGTTTCGGCCTATGCAGATGACTTGCTTCTCCAATTGTCCCATCCAGTTAACTCTATCCCTCCAATGTCAGCAATCATTAAAGACTTTAGTAACATGTCCAATTACAAATTAAATGTAGAGAAAACAGTGATGTTTCCCCTTAACTATAGAGTTCTGAAACACACTATCTCGGTCTTGGGATTTACCTTGAAATCAGATTCTCTGAGATATCTGGGGACTGAACTTATCAAGGTCCCGAATAAACTCATAAAACTAAATTTAGATCCCCTAGTGACCTCTATAAGTCAAGATCTCAAAAGATGGTCCCTATTGCCTATTATTATCTGGGGGAAAATTAATTTAATAAAAATGAATTTTTTTTCCACGTTTATTCTACCCGCTTAACCTCTTGAAAGTTTGACTTCCCCTAGCATGGTTTAAGAGGATTCACAATTTAATTGCTGCTTTCATTTGGGCTGGTAAAAAACCTCAGATTGCATACTATAAACTAGTTGCACCTAAGATGAAAGGTGGGTTACGCCTACCACATATTGGACTTCATTACTGGGCCAGTCATGCGGCCAAATACCTAAGATGACTATCTGTTGAAACTCCCTCGGTCCCTTTGCCTTTTTTGCCGGTCTGGCTTAAAATAGAGTCCACTCTTATACAGGCGCAAGGCCTATCTCCCCCCCTCCCAGCCTTATTATATACCACAGCAGGCTCTCTTCCTCCCTCTTTAAAACACTCTCCTATTGCAATAGCCATCAGAGTTCATTCACAACTTTGTGCCTTTTTAAAATATAAACCTACTTAAAGACCCATCTCAACCTTGGTGGGGTAATCTTAACTTCAAAATAGAGGGCAAGCCTCTCCGGATGAAGTGGATCCCCCAACTAGGAGATCATCCTCTTACATATTTTACTACAGAAAACACGCTCTGGCTTTCTTCACCAGAAATTTTGAACAAAGCCAATATCCCCGAATACTACTATTTTCAAAGTGTTCCAACTACGTCACCTAATATTGAAGTTTCTTGGACCCACCCCACCCCAACGCTCTTGTTTCAAAGGGACTTAAGCACCCAATAGCGGGTTTCCCTCAGGAGGTATCTAAAATATATAGTATCCTCTATGACTGGGTCTGGCCTGATAGCTTTGGCCCGACACATCACTGGTCCTCCCTTTTTCCTGACAAAGATATCGCATGGCCTTCCTTATGGCAAAGCTGTCACAAGTTTGTTACGTAAGACAGGCTTAGACTTATGCAATTTAAAATCCTACACAATCTTTATTATTCCCCTCAAAAAATTGGTTACGTTGGGATTGATCCCATCTTCTACTTGCACCCGATGCTTTCAGGATGAAAGCGATTTACTTCATATTTTCTGGACATGCCCTAAGGTAGCCTCTCTCTGGGACAGCATTAAACAGCGGGTAGATCCACTTCTAGGTTTAACGGATTTATTCACAACAGAACAGTCTTCTAGGAGATTTTTACACCATCCTGGTTTTAAACCAGAGATACCATATAGTTCTAATTGCCATGTCTGTTAAAAAACTAGTTTTGAGACATTGGAAAGATACTGCAGAAATCTCATATACTGAATGGTTGCAAGAGCTTCTAGCAAATCTCAGAACAGAAAAGGCCATAGCTAGCTTACATAATAGGCCCAAGAAGTTCTGTAAGATCTGGGGCCCCTTGCAAGCTCTTTATTCCCTCTGATAGATTGCAGTTGCTACCTCGTTTTCAACCTAATTTTATATAGGTACATGTGCTCTGTGTGGATCGGTGGGAGAGGGAGGGGTGGAAGAGAGTGGGGGATGGGGAGGGTAGATTTGTTGACTCCACTCTGTATAACCTATACTACTTATGTGTACCATGGATCTCCTCTCTAATATGAAATGGTTAATAAACTTTCCATTAAAAAGAAGAATAAAAGCAGTTTCTGTACAAGTGAAAAACCCTTCATTGGGGGATCATTGTTCTATTTCATGTACTCTTGAATTAAACTCCAATGAAGAAGGAGATGTAAAAGAAGGACCACAAATTGAAAGTAGATGTTTTAAAAATTATAGTAAAGAAAAGTTAAATTACTTACTAGCAAATATAAAATGGGAAAGACTGTTTTTGATTCCACACTTGGACCTAGCTGTAAAAAAGAATTCACTGAAGTGTTTCTGAGAGCATGTGATGAAGTAGCTCCACCAAAAATCACAGCTCTCAGAAAAACTCACCTGCCATGGATTACAGAGAAATTAAAAAAGGACATTAGAATAAAGAATCGGATATGGAAAAAAGCAAATAAAACCTTAGATACTAAAGACTGGGATATGGATAAGAAAGCCTGAAATAAATTAAAGACCAAGATTAGGAAATTTAAAAAGCTATGGCACACTAAAGGTGGAGGAGAGCAAAGATCCACGGAAATACTGGTCATTGATAAAATCATTAGAGAAACCAGTGGACAATAAAGTCCCCATTCAAATAGAAGAAAAAGAGATATTACTGTCACCAAAAGAATCAGCAGATAGATTAAATAAATACTTCACTACTCTTACGGACATTGACCTCCCAAAAGATGGTGAAGGAGGGGAACAAATTCAATCAAAAAAGGAAAATATACATAAATGGAAATTCAGATTTAAGTATATTTCCTGTAAGGAAGTTAAAAGGGAGTTAAGAAGACTGAAAATACATAAAGCACAAGGTTTAGATAGAGCAGAAAAACAGGTTACTCACCTGTAACAGCAGTTCTAGGAGTGGTATATGTTGTTCATCCACACTCTTGGGCATGTCCCCTTCCACTTTAAGATCAAGCGGAAGTCTTTAAACTGGCTCCTCCCACCCACCCGGGTGGTATATACCTTGGCTCCGCCCCATGATGCCAGATCTTAGCCCACTGGAAGCCAGGTGTTGTGCATCCACAGCTGGGGAGGTCGGGTGGGTCCATGTGGATGAACAACATATACCACTCTTAGAACTACTGTTGCAGGTGAGTACCCCGTTTTCCTAGGAGCGTGGATATGTTGTTCATCCACACTCTTTGGCAGACTCCTAGCAGTTCTCCGGGAGGAAGGAGGCAAGGCGCACACCCCCTACTTAGGGAACAGAGATTGGAGAACTGAGGCCCCAAAACCAGCATCCCAGCATGACTCAAGGTTGATGTGGTAGTGGGTGATGTAGGTGTTTGCTGACTTCCAGGTAGCAGCCCGGCAGATTTCCTGGATAGGGATGTCCCTGGAAGCAGCCATCGATGCAGTGGTATGGTGGATAGAATGAGCTCTTATCCCTCTGGGAAGCTCCTTGCCTGCCAACTCATAGCACAAACCTATGCATGATGTGATCCATCTTGTAATAGTCTGCTCTGCTGCAAGTCTGCCAGAAGCAGGTTCCGCGTAAGTGACAAACTGCTGGCGAACCTCTCCCCGAATTTCCGCCATCCTCTGCTTGTAACAGGAGAGAGCACATCTCAGATCCAATGTATGGAGTCTGTACTCGGCCTCCGAGGTGTAATTAGGGTAGTATACCGGCAGAGTTAACACCTTGTTAAGGTGAAACTGACACCACCTTTGGAAGGAATTTCGGGTGGTGGCATAGGACAACCTTATCCCTGTGGAAGACCAGATAAGGGGGGTCCACCGAAAGCGCCTGGAGTTCCCCTGTCCTTCTGGCAGACGTGACAGCCACCAGGAAGACCGTCTTCCACAAGTGTGACAATCCACACTTGTGCACTGGTTCGAATGGCTTGCCCATGAGCTTTGCCAGTACCAGCAGTAGATTCCACGGAGGTGGAGGTTCACGCACCCGAGGGGATATGTGATCCAGGCCTTTGAAAAAGCACCCGACCACTGTCTCCTGCGCCAACGTCGGCTTGACCGGCCCGCGCCCGGTAAGCAGAGATGGCTGCCAGGTGCACCCTAAGGGTTGATGACCGTACACCTCCTTTGGAGAAAGACCAAAGGTAGTCAAGAATGTTAGCCACTGAACAGGACAAAGGGTCCAGGCCCTTGCCCTGACACCAAATGTAAAACCTTTTCCATATGAAGGCGTAACATTTCCTGGTCAGTTCCTTTCTGGATGCCTCCACCATGGTGTAGACATCTTCGGAAAGACCCAAAGCCTGGAATTCTAGCCGCCGGTACCAGGCTGTGAGTATAGGGATTGAAGGTCTAGATGGAATACATTCCCTGATTGGTGAGATCAGGTCCGGTGTGCTGAAGCTACCCGTGGCCTGCAGCTGAGGAGATCTGATACCAGAACTGGTGTGTGGCCAGTATGGGGCTACCAGGATCACCTTCGCCTTGTCCCTCCTCACCTTGAAGAGCACCTTGTGGATCAAGGGAAATGAAGGGAAGGCATAGAGGAGGCCAGGGGTCCACGGCCTCGAGAATGCATCCCCCTGCAGCGAGCCCTGCTGAGGGGGGAAGGCATGGAACAGCCTTAGCTTGGTGTTGTCCCTGGAGGCAAACAGGTCCACCACCGGTTTACCCCAATGGGAGAACAGGCTATAAGCTACCTCTGGGTGGAGAGACCACTCGAGGGATGTCTGGCCTAAGCGGCTGAGAACATCCACCAGATGGTTTGAGGCTCCTGCCACATGGATGGCTGGGAGATCTGCCTCCAATCAGCTCACAAGGGTCCAGATGCGGCGCGCCTCCCTGCACAACAGACGGGAGTGCATGCCGCCCTGTTTGTTGAGGTAGGGTCGTGGTATTGTCCATCTGGTCTTGAACCACTTGACCCCGGAGCTGAGGAGTGAAAGCTGACAGTACCAGTCTGACTGATCTGAGCTCCAACAGGTTGATGTGGCATCGGGACTCCTCGGGGGACCAGAGCCTGTGGGCCCTTTTGTTCCCCCATGTGAGCTCCCCAGCCCATGAGAGAGGCATCGATCGTGAGGATGACCGTCGGCTCGGGGTGGACAAACGGGGTCCCTTCCTGCAACCGGTGTGGGGTGCTCCACCATTGCAGAGCGTTCCACATCTTCTGGGTTACAATGATCAGCTGGTCAAAATGACCGTGGCTCTGAGTCCACTGGGTGGCCAGCTCCCATTGGAGGGGGCACATGTGCAACCGGGCCCAATGGACCACTGAGGTGCACACCGCCATGTAACCCAGAAGGCGCAGAAAGTTCAGGGCAGGGCGCAATTGCCCAACCAGAAATGACTGGGCAAAAGAGGAAAGACCCTCCGCCCTGTTTGCCGGAAGCTGAGCTCTGGCTTGACAAGAGTTGAGCTCTGCCCCAATGAAGCCCATCATCTGAGAAGGCATGAGTTCCAACTTGGCCTCGTTGATCAGGAGGCCGAGTTGGGAGCAGGTCTGGAGGGCCAGATCCCTGGACCTCTCCACCTCCTGTTGGGTGGAACCTGCTAGGAGCCAATCGTCGAGGTAAGGATAAATCCTGACACCCCCCCCCCGGACGCCTGAGATGGGCCACCACCATTGCAATGCATTTAGTGAAGACCCATGAGGCCGATGACAGGCCGAATGGCATGGCTCAGAACTCTTACAGGGTCCCTTCGACCCTGAAATGGAGGAACTGCTGATAGGACGGACAGATTAGGATGTGAAAAAACGCATCCTGCAGATCCAGTGAACAAAACCACAAGTTTCGCTCCAAGGATGGTATGATCTGGGACAGAGTGACCATCCAAAAGGTGCATGACCTGAGATATTGATTCAGGTCGTGCAGATCTAGAATGGGGCTCCAGACCCCTGTCCGCTTGGGTACCAGGAAGTACCTGGAGACAAAGTCTGGGTCTACTGGAGGATCCGTCACTGGAGCTACTGCCTCCTTGAGGAGGAGCTGAGCAATGTCATCTCAGAGAGCAGACAGTCTGAGCAGATATTCTTTCCTCCCGAGGACGTGGCTCGGCTTGGAGGGTACTGCTCGAATTTCAGAGGCAATCCCTGACCGACCACTTCGAGAACCCACCTGTCCGAAGTGACAGCAGACCAGGTGGAAAGGAAGTGGCAGAGCCGGCCCCCCATGGGAGGACCCAGAGCTGAGGTGATGGGAGAAGGGTTGACAGCCCCTGTCCAGTCACTGAGCAGGCTTGGAGGAGGAGGATCCAGGACCTGAACCTCGGCCTCCTTTACGGGCCTGAGGAGGCCCGGGCTTGGGACGGGGGCCCCAAGCTTGAGCCTGCTGCTGTTGCTGGTGCTGTTGTCCACCTTGAAAGGAGGACTGGTGAGCCGCAGGGGAAGAATGCCGAAAAGGCCTCTACTTTTTCTTCTGCTGGTTCTTGCCCGAAGAACCCTTGGCAGAAGTAGCATCCAAGGTGGCACTGGACTGCTCAATGCGCTGAAGGTGACCAGCCACTCCTGGGCCAAACAGGTCGGTCCCTAGGAAGGGCACATCAGCTAGTTTGTGCTGGATATCCACTGGGAAGGAGGAGAGCCTCAGCCAAGCCCTGCAGCAAGAGGCAACTGCGGCAGCCATCAAACGGGCACAAGAATCCCCAATGTCCAGGGCTGTCTGAAGCTGCTGTTTGGCAACAGCTCAGTCCTGATCCCAGACCTGCTTGACCATGGTCTGCATGTCCGTGGGGAGATGTGGGAGAACTATATCCAGAGACCCTAGAAGGGCATGAGAGAAGTGTGCCATTATGACAGCAGAACTTGCCTGACGAAGGCTCAAGCAGGAAGCCACATAAACCTTCCTGGCTGAAGGGTCCAAAAGCTTGGACTCCATCAGGAGGTCGGTCAGTATCGGCAGAACTGCCAGTACTCCTGAACACAGAGGTGGTCAACAGGCTCTCGGCCAAAGAGTGCTCTGTGAACCCCGCAAGGGACCCCATGGGAACCGCATACTTGCGGGCCATACGGGCAGATGGAGCTGGACAACAGGCAGGGTGCTGACAGAGTTCTAAGGCCGGACCAATAATAGCCTCGGCCACCAGGAAAGGCCTCTGTTGGGGTATACCCTGTCTTAAGGATGTCCGTAAGAGGGTACTCCGCCTTTTTCTGGATTGGCATCAGGGGCATCCCTATTGACTAAGATGAGGTGAAGAATGTCCTGAAAAGACGAGCGACCTTCCTCCATCTCTAAGCCAACGGCTGATTCGTCATCCCCAGGATGAAAATGCAGGCCGGTGACGTCTGAATCCGAGGAATCCGGATATAACAGCCGACCGCTCAGGTCAACTCTGACTCACCGAGGCGGTCTGGGGTGACCGGATCGACAAACACCGGAGCCCGTGTCCAGCCTGTCTTCATTGGAAGGAGCTCCCCACAGGCTGCTTGGCGGTGGTTCCACTACTATTGGTGGAGAGACCATTTTAGGCCAAACTGGAGGTTTTTCCGCTCTGCAGGCTGAGGAACTGACTTAAATGCCGTCTAAGGAGCTGCTCAGCCTAGGAGACGAAAGCCAGGTAATAGCCAGTGTGGAAACCGGAGTTGGCTTGTGCCCGGTCAAAATCAGCTGTTGCCACATGAGGTCCCTGAGCGCTTGGAGTTTCTCCTCATCCCGGAGGACGAGTACAACTGATGGAGTCTCCTTGTTTTAGAGCTTTTATAGTTCTTCCTCTGCCCTTCCGGTTGAGGGTTTCAGAGACCTCGATTATGATCGGACAGGCTGACTCGGTTGCTCAGAAGACACCGGCCGGACCGGTAATTTCCCGGGGTCGGAGACCACTTCTTCGATGGGAGTACCAGCAGGCTGGGTCTCGTCATCTGGGAAGACCAAATTAGGAGTTTGATAGAGGGAACTGTTGACCGGAGTCGGCGATAAATGATCAATCGGATCGATGATGATCTCTACATTGTCGGTCGACTGACCAGATGGCAAAGCCGAAAAGCCAGCGGCCGAAGAAGCAATCTTGACCAAAGTCGAGACCGGCAATGTTCCTGGGAGGAGATTTCTCCTGCTCCCAAGAATGTCTCCGCTTCGAGACTAAGGCGATCCCGGATCCTTCTCCCCATTATGGGATCGAGATGCGCATGCCCACAGCCCCCCCCATTGGGAGAGACCAGCACAACTTTCGGAAGGAACCCGAGAAGGTGGAGCCCAGGTTGAGCAGAACGAAGAAGCTCCGAGAAGTTTCTGCAGCCTGAGCCACTTCCTCTTTGAATGCTTGCATTTGTTCCAATTGCTCGGCTGATCCCGCAGCTGTAGAAACCGCCCACAAGCCTCCTTGGATTTCACCGGAGGGTTCAGTTTCTCCGACCTCCCTAGCTTCAGGCATGCGAGACGGTCGTCAAGGATGTTAGGAAGAAAGGCGAGACACATATCGCAATTCGAGGTGTCATGGTCGACACAGAGGAAATAGACACACGCAGTGTGGGGATCGGTGCACAACATTTTCTGGCTGCAAGGGCACCGGCAAAACCTGGGGGAAGACTTTTCTTCCATAATCGTAGAGATAAACTCATGGTCGCTAACGCAAAAGATACGAATTTTGATAACTGAAGGTTTTAGATCCAGGGCCTACAAAGTACGTGAGCACAAGGGAGGCAACCTGAATCTTCCAGCGGAAAGGAAGATCTGACATCAGGGGGCGGAGCCGAGGTATATACCACCCGGGTGGGTGGAGGAGCCATCTTGAAGACTTCTGGTTGATCTTAAAGTGGAAGGGGACATGCCGAAGAGTATGGATGAACAACATATCCACGCACCTAGAAAAGAGATTTTTGAGAGACTCAGCAGATATAATTGCACCAGTCTTAACAAGGATATTTAACTGGACTCTCATAGATAAAATATTCCCTATATCTTGAGGAAAAAAACAAGATCATTCCAATTTACAAAGGGGGCTCAATTTCAGAATCCACAAATTATAGACCAATTGCTTTGTTGTCCACGGTGTCAAAGGTGATGGAGAGGCTGGTGCAGGGACAGCTAAGCGAGTTCTTAGAGAAGGCTTGCCGCTGACCTGCTACCAGTCTGGATTCCGCAAGGGCCACTCCATGGACACTGTGCTCACCAAACCGATGGATAATATAGTTACTCAGATGAATGAGGAAGGGTCGGTGGGTGCGGAGTTTGTGAACCTCTCCAAAGCCTTCGACACAGTGGACCACAATATACAAATAAATAGATTAAAAAGCATTGGTCTAGATGAAGAAACACTTCCTTGGTTCCAGTCTTCTTTATCTCACAGGACACAACAGGTACAGCTGGAAAGAAAAAATTACTCACTTTAGTAATTGTTTCTTCTATTGGAGTCTTGCTGTATTCTGACCTATGTAGTGATCTCCAACCCTTGAACTGCCCCGGAGAACAAAGAATTAACTTTCTATGCAGAGCATAGAATGCTGAGCTTGAGCTCGGTTGGAGTCTCTATCTGGAGTGTTTCAAACTCAAGCCATCAGATTCTTACGAGCCCACTAACTAAAGATTCTATGTGGAAATTGTAAAATTCCTACTAGCCAACTGGCAGTAAAAAGTTTTGGGTTCCCAAAGGAAGACTCAAGTCAGGAAACCCAAAAACCAAAACCCAGTTTAACACAAATAACAGTAATAAATCAACACCCAAACAAAAGGAAGAGGGTGTAAACAAGGAGCATCCCTGGGGTGCAACACTGCACCTGCCCACCCACTTCCCAAAAACAGGTTCTGAGAGGGGAGGCAGAGAGGGAAGGAGGTCAGAATACAGCAAGACTCCAATAGAAGAAACACAATTACCAAGGTGAGTAATTTTTTCTTCAAACAACATGAAGTTCTGCTGTATTCTGAGATATGCAGACTACCAAGCAGTACCTTCATGGAGGACGGACAGAACCTACTTTGGAAAAAGGCTCTGAAGTACTGCTCTGCCAAACCGAGCATCACTCCTAGCCTGGATATCCAGAGAGTAATGCTTGGTAAAGGTGTGGACTGTTTTCCAGGTGGCTGCTTGACAAATCTCTAAGAGAGGAATATCCCTGGCAGCAGCCAGGAAGCAGCTGTACATCTGGTGGAGTGAGCTCTCAGGCTTGAGGAGGAATCTTTCCAGTTTTTCATAGCAGATTTGTATAAAAGATACAATCCACCTGGCAATAGTTCTCTTAGTGGCAAGTTTGCTCTTCCCACTTCTCCATAAGTGAGGAACAACTGGAGGTCAAACCCAGACCCTTGGTACGCCTATGTGGTAACCTAAGAGCTCTTTAACGCCTAAACTGTGTAGCCTAATCTCACCTGAGGAAGAATGATCAGTGAAGAAAACAGGGAGAGACACAGACTGATTCAAATGGAAGTCTGAAACCACTTTGGGCAAGAACCTTCTACTAGTTCTAAGGATCACTTTATCCCTGTGAAAGGAGATAAAATCAGGTTCCACTGACAGGGCCTACAGTTCATTGATATGCCTGGCAGAGGTAATGGCCACCAAGAACACAGTTTTCCAAGTCAAGTACTTAAGCTCTGCTGAGGACACAGGCTCAAAAGAAGGTTGCATAAGCTGAGCAATGCAAACATTCAAATCCCAGGCAGGGGCAGAGTCTCTAAAGGGAGGATTGGTGTGAAGCAATCCTTTAAAACATTTACAGAATATAGGATGAGATGATAGTGAGGAAGACTTTCTCACTGACAGAAAAGCAGAGACAGCTGACAAGTGTACCTTGAGAGTAGCTGGTCTGAGCTCATGGCTTTTAAGATGGACCATATAATCCAGAACCGTAGGCAATTCAGCAGTGTCTGGAGAAATATGCCTCTTGGAACACCAAATGCTGAATCTTTTCCATTTGGAGTTATAAGTCTTTCTGGTGGAGGGCTTTCGAGCAGCTTTGAGAATATCCAGAACACCCTGAGAAAGATGCAAGTCTGCAAACTCTAACTCTTCAAGAGCCATGCCTTGAGATTGAGAGACTGAAGATTAGTACCACATCCTCCCAGAGGATGTTAACAGGTTGTAATTCCTGGGAAGAGACAGGGAAGATGGACTGCTAGGGACAACAACAGGGGTACCAAGGCTGTCTGGCCCAATCTGGAGCAATTAGAATCACTTTGCAAGGTTGAAACCTTATCTTGAATAGAACATTGAACAGGAGTGGGAAGGGAGGGAAGGCATACAGAAATTTCCCTTCCCAATTCAGAATCAGAGAATCCAGAGGTACTGAGCCCAAGACTGGGGGTCTGCAACAAAAGAGAGGAAGTTGGTGATTGTCTGGGGTTGCAAAGAGATCTATCTGTGGAGTGCCCCACCTTGAAAAAAATCACTTTTAGTACCTGAGGATCCAGGTACCATTCGTGATGGCCCTGAGAGATCCTGTTCAGTGCATCTGCTAATACATTGTCCTTCCCTGGAAGGTGAACTGCTATCAAAGAGGCCTGCAGGGAATAAGCCAGGGACCACAACTTCATGGCTTCTGTGCACAAGACCGCAGACAGAGTGCCTCCCTGCTTGTTGATGTACCACATGGTGGTGGTGTTGTCTGTTCTGACTTGAACCACCTTGTTCTGTACTGACTGAGAGAACGCTTTCAGAGCCAGAAAAACTGCCCTGAGTTCTAGGAGACTGATATGGAGAAGGGATTCCTGAGGGGACCACAGTCCCTGGGCAGTGAGGCCCCCAGATGGGCTCCCCAGCCCAGAAGAGAAGCATCCGTGGTAAGGACCACTGAATGAGACTGAGTGGCAAATGGAACCCTTTGCCTTAAGTTGTCCTGATCCTGCCACCATTGAAGGGCTTGGACCAGGGTCTGAGTCACAGGAATCAGCTTGGTAAGGGAATTCTTCCTTTGGGACCAAAAGGCCTTCAGATGGAACTGAATATCCCTCATCTGGAATCTTGCCCCTTGGACCACTGCTGTGGAAGCTGCCATGTAGCCCAAGAGCTGGAGGAAATGCCTTGCTGGTCAAGACACCTGAAGGCTGAAGGAAGAAGCCAGTTCTATAAGAACTCTTGCCCTTTCCAGGGGAAGAAAAGCTCTTGTTTTGACAGTATCCAGCTCTGCCCCTATAAAGGTAAGGAGATGCACTGGCTCGAGAACTGACTTGGGAAGGTTGAGAAGAAATCACAGAGAAGTGAGCACTTGCTGGGTCACTTGCAGGTCTGACTTGACTTGGTCTGGGGACTGGCCCAATATGAGCCAGTCGTCCAGGTATGGAAAAATGGAAATCTTTTGCCTTCTTAGAAAGGCAACGACTACTGCCAAGCACTTTGTGAAAACCCTTGGGGCTGATCTTAAACCAAAGGGCATTGCCTTGAACTGATAATGGCCTGAGGGCAACTCAACCTGAGGTACTTTCTGTGGGAGCACCTGATGGGAATGTGAAAATAGGCATCTTTGAGGTCCAGGGAGGCTAGCCAGTCCCTGCCCTTAGAGAGAGGAATTAATTCCCAGAGTTACCATCTTGAACTTTGGTTTAAAAGATGTTTGTTCAGGTATCGATGAGGTCTAGGATGGGTTGCCACTCCCTGTCTTTTGGGTTAAGGAAGTACCTGGAGTATAGACCTTTGCCCCTGTATAGGTAGGAACTTTCTATGGCCCTTAAGGCCAGAAGAGATGAAACCTCTGCCTCTAGGGCAAAGGTTTCTGAGAGACCTGCAGGTGGAAAAGATCTGGCTTTCATCACCGCTCAGGAACCAGGCCATCAGGTGCAGGAATTGAAGGTCTGGATGGGATGCCTTCCCCTGATTGACTGAGATCAGGTCCAGGCGGGCTGGAAGCTGCCTCGGGAGCCTGAAGCTGAGACTGAGGAGATCTGGATACCAGAACTGGCAGGGCCAGTCTGGGGCTACCAAAATCACCTGCGCCTTGTCCCTCCTCGCCTTGAGAAGCACCTTGTGGATCAAGGGAATGGGGAAAGACGTAGAAGAGGCCCGGGGTCCACGGCCTCGAGAAGGCATCCCCAGCAGCGAGCCCCTGCTGAGGGGGCGGCATGAAACAGTCTCAGCTTCGCATTCTCCTGGAGGCAAAAGGTCCACCTGAGGCATGCCCCAGTGGGAGAACAGATCTTGTACTACCTCCAGCAGGAGAGACTACTGTGGACGCAGTCCCTATCCGCTTAGGGCACGCTTAGAATGTTGGAGGCCCTGCTACATGGATGGCAAGGAGATCCAGGCTGCTACACGAGTGACCAAATGCGGAGAGCTTCCTTGCACAGAGGCATGGAGCGTGTCCCACCCTGGAGGTTTAGGTAGTACATGGTCGTGGTATTGTCCATCTGGACCTGGACCACTTGACCCCGTAAAAACGGAGCGAAGGCGGTGAGGGCTAGATGAACCGTTCGAAGCTCCAGCAGGTTGATGTGACATTGGGACTCCCGAGGGGACCAGAGGCCATGTGCTCTGTGCTCCCTCAGATGGCCACCCCAACCCATCAGAGAGGCATCGGTCGATAGAGAGACCGCTGGCTCAGGGCGGACAAACAGGATGCCCTCCTGCAGTTGTGCTGGAACGGTCCACCACTGGAGGGCATTCCACATCCCCTGGGTCACGGTCACTAGCTGATCCAAGGGATCGGAGTGCTATGACCATTGGCAGGCCATCCCCCATTGAAGGGGAGACATGTACCAACGGGCCCAACGGACCTCGCTGGTGCAGGCCGCCATGAGGCCCAGAAAGTCCCGGGCAGGGCGCAATTGCCCAACCTGAAATGATTGGGCAAAGGAGGAAAGAACCTCGGCCCTGTCCACTGGAGCCGTGCTCTGGCTGTGAGAGTCGAGCTCTGCCCCAATGGATTGTATCACCTGCTTTGCACGAGTTCGACTTGGCCCTCGTTGATGAGGAGGCCAACCTGAGAGCAAACCTGGAGGGCCAGATCTCTGGACCGCTCCACCTCCATTCTGGAGGAGGCTGCAATCAGCCAGTCGTCCAGGTAGGGGTACACCCAGACCCTTCAGCACCGCAGGAATGCTGTCACCACTGCCATGCATTTGGTGAAGACCCTGGGAGCTAGGCAAAGGCCCAAGGGCATGCCCGGAACTCGTAGAGGGATCCAACATTCGACAAGGTACCTCACGTTAAAATACTGGAAACTCTAGTAAATATGGGAGTCAAACAAAGTGTTATTTGTTGGATAAAATCTTGGTTGATGGATAGGTCACAGAGTATGTATAAAGGAGAACCCTCTAATTGGCAAAGCATGACTAGTGAGTCCCACAGGGATCCGTGTTGGGTCCCCTGCCTGTTCCAATGCCTATATAGGAACAATGAGAGCCACCCCGATATCTGGGTGTTCGAAATTCGCAGATGATACCAGAATAGGAAGGGTGGTTAACACGAATAAAGATGTGGACTTATTACAGACAGCCCTAAGCGAATTAGAAATTTGGGCAGACAGTCACGGCTCGTCGTATAATGTGGATAAGTGCGGAGTGATGTATTTGGGTAAGAACACTGGCTCGAGAACTGACTTGGGAAGGTTGAGAAGAAATCCCAGAGAAGTGAGCACTTGCTGGGTCACTTGTAGGCGAGACTTGACTTGGTCTGGAGACTGACCCACTATGAGCCAATCGTCCAGATATGGAAAAATGGAAATCTTTGCCTTCTTAAAAGCAACTACTACTCAGGCACTTTGTGAAAACCCTTGGGGCTGAGGTTAGGCCAAAGAGCATTGCTCTGAACTGATAATGGCCTGAGGGCAACTCGAACCTGAGGTACTTTCTGTGGGAGCACCTGACGGGAATGTGAAAGTAGGCATCTTTGAGGTCCAGGGAGGCTAGCCAGTCCCCTGGCCTTAGAGAGGGAAGGATTATTCCCACAGTTATCATCTTGAGCTTTGGTTTTAAAAGATGTTTGTTTAGATATCTTAGGTCTAGGATGGGTCATCACTTCCCTGTCTTTTTGGGGGTCAGGAAGTACCTGAAGTACAGTCCTTTGCCCCAGTGTAGAGTAGGTACTCTCTCTATAGCACTTAAAGCTAGGAGAGAAGAAACCTCTGCCTCTAAGGCAAGGGTTTCCAAGAGATTTGCAAGTGGAAAAGATCTGGCTCTCATCTTTGGAAATTTTTTGAAGCCGAGAACCAGTCCCTGGCTTACTACTTCCAGGACCCACTTGTCTGATGTAACAGACATCCAGTCCTGGACAAAGTAAGCCAGCCTGCCCCCTACTGGAATATGAGAGTCGACCCCAGCAGGCCCATCAGGGTGTCAGCTTGGCAGGGGCTTTAGGCTGAGGAGTGGATGCAGCCTTGCTCATACCCCTTCTGCCTCTCCCTCTGAAGAACCCCCTCTGAGAAAAGGAAGAAGAGGCCTGTGCTTGGCAAAAAGGCCTTTGAAAAGGCCTGCCCCTGCCTAGACTGCTGCCTTGAGGAGTTGCCTGCCTTTCCTGGCCTGAGCACTCCTGTAAGTGGTCCTGTACTCATCCATTTTCTTCATGTAATTCTCTGTCTGCTCCTCAAACAGGGAATTACCCACCACAAGGAAATCCATGGCCTTAGCCTGGGTATCCTGTGAGAGGCTAGTACATCTGAGCCAAGCCATCCTCCGAAGAGCCACAGATGTAGCCATGACTCTTGATGACACATCATTGGAGTCCACAGCAGCATGAAACTGAACCTTAGATGCCTCAATCCCATCTACAGCCACCGCCGCCAGCTCCTTGGCTAGCTGGGGGGAGGCCTGTTTAGCCAGTGCCAGTACAGTGTCCCACCTGAACCTCTGGTACCTGGCTGTATAGGCCATGTAATTCGCCTGCCTAAGTCCCAAAGAAGATGCCATGTACTGCTTCTTTGCCATGGCATCAATCTTCCTGGAGTCCTTGTCGGGGGGGGGGTGAAGCCAAGGGAATGTTTGCCTTGTCACAGGCAGCAGCCTGCACTACCCCAACATGGCTGCACTGTTGATATAAGAACTGCGTGTCTGAGCCTGACAGTGTATACCTCTTGTCCATTCTTCTATCCACAGGATGTATAGTGCTAGGAGACCAAGATTTTTGTGTCTCGCTTCCCAAAAGATTTATGGAGGGAATCGACAGTCTCCTGGACTCTGGGATGTCCATCATCTCTACATAATCAGGCTCTTGATCTTCCACAGCCTCCTCCATAGAAGCTGGAGGTTTCAGCCACCTTTCTGTAAAACATAAAGTGAGGGAGGGACTCAGAAAGCCTAGGAGGAAACACCTGAAGGTCTGTCTGGGAGATGTCCAGTTCCACAGGTACATCCAGACCTTTACTTACATCATCATCATCCTCAAATTCTTCCTCTTCAAATTCGGTTCATAAAAATCTTCAAGGTATACTCTTGAACTGAGGAACCAACCGATCCGAACCCCTGCCAGAAGGGGCGGATCCGTCAGGAAGGCTGGAGGGCGATTCCACAATCTAGATCGCCTGAGCTATCTCTTGGCGGTGCAGACATGAACCTCTGGATCCGAACCGGTCGATTTATCTTTACGTCTTTTTGTCGAACCGATCCTCGAATCGCCTCCTTGCCCAAGAAGTATCACCCTGGTTAGAGGGCACTCTCCCGGTTCGTCGAACCCAACCAGGCTGGTCATCCGGTCAGCGGACTTCTCAGCCTCCTTTTCCTCAGTCTACCTAATCTCTTCTCAAGGGTAGATTTGGGAAAGTTTTACATATTTGGCAGTCTGAATCAAGGTGGTCAAACCCCAGACAATAAACACAGGTGGTGTGGGATCGGCCTTAGCAAAGACCTCCCCACACTCACTGCAGTGTTGAAACCCAGTGGCCCGCTTTTTTCTTGAGTTTTCAGACATGGCCAACCTAACCAAACATACCCTTTTTTCGCAACCGTCAGGCAATATTCCCTATCGGTTCCTAATTGTGTCACGGGTATTGGAAAAACTGGTTAAAACCTGGTTTTTTAGATCCGATAAGGCAGTAACCACACACTAAGTCTACAAACAAAATTCACAATCAAATGGCGGTTCAGCGAACCGACCGCACTTTTACAAGTTCCACATAGAAAACAGAACAATTCCTATCTAGTACTCACGGCATCACAGACAGAGACTGAACCGATTACGCTGATACTTTTCTCGGTTTAAAACCGGATTTAAAACTGAAAACTTTCACCAACTTTTCGAATCTGAGCTGAAGGAGAAATCTCCGAGTGACCATTCAGTGAGGCGGAGTAAAGAATCTGACGGTTTAAGTTCAAAACACTCCAGACAGAGACCTCAACCGAGCTTGAGCTCAGCGTTCCATGCCCTGCATGGAAAGTTAACCCTTAGTTCTCCGGGGCAGTTCAAAGGTTGGGAATCACTGCTGCAATTGTCAGAATACAGCAAGACTTCATGCTGTTTGAATGTGATCACCCGATGCCTCATGTAAGGCTGATGTAGCTGAGCGGTACACCATGATGGGAAGAGTACTGGAGACCGGAGCCCAAAAGGGACACTAGGCAGTCCAGAAAAAGGAATCCAGTTGTTGCTTGGCCGCCCAGAGAGCAAACCTTTTCCACTTCATGACACATGTGGTTCTAGAGGAGGGCTTTTGAGCTGCAACGAGGGCACCTGCTGCCCTCTGTGACACACCCAGCTGGGCTATGGCTACGTCTTCAGGAGCCAAGCATGCAGATGCAGGACTGGAGATTGGGATAGTCCGGCGTCCCCAGATCCGGAATCAACAGGTCCCTGCAGAGAAACGGAGGGATCGAGGAATCCCAGGCCAGCTGCTGCAGCAGTGGAAACCACATCTGCTGTGGCCAGAATAGAGGCACTAGGGCCATGCTGGCCACCTTCAAGTGGAGCTTGGTTATCACCCTTTGATATGGAGAAAATGTATAAAGAAACAGTACAGTTACGAAAGAACTTACCATAACAGTAGATCTTCGAGAGGAGCTCTTGCAGCAGGCTATTGCCATTAGGACTATGCCACAGGCCGCAGGCACTAGGATCCATTGGAAATCTTCTAGCTAGCGGTCTCCAGCGGGGACCGCCCCAAACGCCGGCTCTGCCCCAATGTCGGCCAATTTTATATTGGCAGTGGTCCCCAGCCCAACCTCAGTTCACATGCCAAAGACCAATTGGTAAGGTCGGCAGGCAGACTGGGCGGAAGCTTGCCGTAGATAACAATATGCAGAACAGCTCATCAGGGGAAGAAGGGAGGGAAAGCAGCCTCTGCTGCAACAGTCTACTATATAGATACAGATCTACTGTTACAGTAAGTTGTTACGTAACTGTACTGTCTTAGAGTGGGAGCTTTTGCAGCAGGCTATTATCATTAGGATGGATTCCCAAGGAGTCCTGAAAAAAGGAATTGGGTAAATACGGGAGGAGGCTGCAACGCAACAGTGCTAGAAAGGCACCTAAGATAGGAGGCCTTGAAGGACCGCTAGGCCGAAGCCTACCCTCCTCCTAAAAGCAATGTCCAGGCTGTAGTGTTTAATGAAAGTATGTACAGAGTTCCAGGTAGTCGCTGCACAAATTTCTCCAATGGAGACATTACACAAGGATGCGAAGGAAGTAGCCACTCCCCTTGTAGAATGACCCCTAACCGAGCCCGGTAGGGTTTGTTGTACTGTTGTAACAGAAGATGATACAATTTACCTGCCAGTTCGATAATGTCTGCTTAAACACTGGAGCGGCTTGATAGTGAGGCCGAAAGCCACAAACAACTGCTCCGATCATCACGGTGTGGAATAGTGCGTTTAAGTTAATACCGTTGCACCCTGTGAAAATACAAAGTATGCGAAGTGCCTCCCTCTGTTGAATAATCTGGATAGTATACTAGAAGGTTGATGTCCTGATTCAGCGTGAGTTCAGACACCACCTTGGGCAAAAACGTAGGACTGGTTTGCAAGGACACCCTGTCCCTGTGAAAAACTAAGCAAGGCTCCTTATACATCAGGGCCTGAAGCTCGTAACTCGCCGGGCAGAACTAACAGCAACTAAAAATAACGCTTCCAGGAAAGGAAACGGCAGTCGCATTCAGCGGCAGGCTCAAAACCGGGGAAGAGTCAGCTTTTCTAGCATAAAAAGGAGATCCCAGGGCGGTACCGGATATCTGATGGGAGGCTTAATATGCAGTAAGCCCCGCAAAAATCAACAGGACACATCCAGTTGGGTGAGGGTTTTTCCCTCCATAAGCACGTAGTAAGCAGGTATTGCTGACAGATGTACCTTTATAGAGGAGTAGCTCAAGCCCTGATTTAAAAAGGAGAGGAGATACTCTAAAATAGAGTTCACTGGACTGGTGAGTGGGTCCAAGTGATGGGGTGAAGCCCACAGACCAAATCTTTTCCACTGCATGGCATAAGCAGATCTAGCTGAGGGCTTTCTCACTGCTACGAGAACGTCCACCACCTCCTGGGAGACCCCAGACCTGGATTTGACTAAGTCTGCAGGAGCCAGGCATGAAGATGCAGGGATCTGAGGTCCAAATGGACCAGTGTTCCCTGATGCCGTGACAGCAAATGCAAGCTCAATGACAGATGTACTGTAGGCTCCAATGCCAGCTATTGAAATAGCGGGAACCAAATCTGCCAAGGCCAAAATGGAGCGATGAGGATCATCTCTGCTCCTTTGGCCTACAGCTTCAGGAGAAACCTCTGAAGAATGGGAAAGGGAGGGAAGGTGTACAGAAACCTCCCTATCCAACAGAGGGACAAAGCGCCTGGCCAGAAAACACCAGGCGTGGGCTCTAGCAAGCAGAAACTGGGCAGTTTGTCACTGAGTGGAGACGCAAAGAGGTCCAACTCTGGGCAGCCCCACCTGTCGAATAGCTGGTATGGTACCGACTGGAGGAGCTCCCACTCATGGGCCTTGGACCGAGACTGGCTTACACTGTTGGCCAAGACATTTTTGGATGCCTGGAACATGAACAGCTGTGAGTTCTAGGTGGTGTTCCAGTGCCCAATACCAGACTCATCACCTCCTGGCATAGAAGGTAAGAATGTGTTCCCCTTGCTTGTTGATGTAACACACCTTCGACGTGTTGTCCATCTAGATGAGGAAGAAGGCCTGTCGAAAGGTCAGTCTAAAACCACCTCCAAGTCGTTCAGGACTGCTTGCATCTCTAGGATACTGACGTGGAGTAACTGCTCGCCTGGAGACCATGTCCCCTGGGTCTGTTAGTCTCCCAGATGAGCACCCCAACTGAGACCGGATGTGTCTGCTGTTAGAATTTGTCTCAGGGCTCCTGCCAAAGGGTACCCCTCATGCCAGGTTGGAGGGTCTAACCACCAGGAAAGAGTCCTCGTACTGGGTCGGAAACCCTGACCAGCTGGTCCAGGTCACCTGACCTTTGGTTCCACTGCACCCTGAACATCCACTGTGGGACTCTCATTTGGAGGCGATCCAAAGGAACTGTGGGGATGGCTGCCGTCATGTGCCCCAGAAGTCTGAGGAAGCTCCTGGCTGGGACCTGTGGAGTCAGGGACACCGTTCGGGCTATGCCCCTTAGACAATCCCCTCTGTTCTTTGGAAGGAGAGCCATGCCCTGAATTGTGTCAAGGACCACTCTGATAAATAGGAGTCGCTAGCTGGGCCATAGGGATAACTTTGGAAGATTCAGGGTGATCCCCAGCTCTCGTAAGAAAGTAAAGGTGTCTCCAAGAGTGAAAGTAGGCGAGACCCTGGAAGGAGCTGCCAGGAGCCAGTCGTCCAGGCAGGGAGAAGACTTAAGACCCTGGGTGTGTGAGAGCTGCAGCTACCACCGCTAAGCACTTTAAGACTCGAGGAGAGGCTAAACGTAAGACTTGAAACTGATAATGCCTCCCTGGAAGTGGAACCTCAGGAACTTCCGATGGGAGGAAAGACCTTATGTGCAGGAGGCATCCTGCATATCTAGGAGTAGAGCCAGTCCCTTGGTGCAAGAGGGAATGAGGCCTGGCAGAGTGACCATTTTTGAACCGCTTGTACTCTACAAAGAGATTTAGAGAAGCGAGGTCCAGAATTGGCCGAAGGTCTCCGGTCTTTTTCGGTATCAGGAAAAAAATGAGAACAGTAGCCCTGCCCCTGTTGATCCGGGGTGACCGGCTCTATTGCCAGTTTCTGCAAAGGGGCCTGGATCTCTCCTTCTATCAGAGGAATGTGTGAAGGAGGATACTGGGAGAAGCTTGGTGGCTTTTCTGGAGGAATTTGAAGGAACTCAAGAGTATGCCCTCTCCTTATCAGGACTAGCACCCAGAGATCTGTAGTGACGCTGCTCCATCCTTCTAGGTAGAGGGAGAAGCGACCCCCTACTGCCTCCCCTATCTCCTCTGCCGGAGGAGGGGGGAAAGTAGCAAGTCATTGGGCAGATCCGGAACAGTCAGAGAGGGCTGGGAGGACTAGGGCCTCTTGAGGTGGAGCTCCCATGACTTTGGGTTGGTGCCTTTCTCTTGAACCACCTCTCTGCTGAAATTGCCCACTGGTATTTTGTCCTGAGGGCTTACGAAAAGGGCACTGGTGGAAGGGTTTCTGGTTCCCCTTATACATCTTTCAGACGAACCAGATAGACTTCCCGGAATCTTGGAGGTGAGAGATCAGTTTCTCGATCTCCTCTCCCAAAAGTACAGAAACTTGGAAGAAAAGATCCAGGATCCCGGATTGCAGATCCTGGAAGAATCCAGAGACTCCGAGCCAGGCGTGGTGCCTAAGGAAAACGCTGGATGCTGCTGCCCTAGAAACTGTGTCTGCAATGTTGTACAAGGCCCTCAAAACATAAGGGCCTACGTCCGAACCCAACTTCAGGATGTCCAGAAGCTCAGTCTTTTGTTCAGAGTCTAGCAAGGCCTGAGCCACTTCTAAACTCTTCTCCCACATGGCATTCGGGTACAGGATCATATGTGTGAGGAAGTTTAGAAATCGAATAGAGCCGGGGAGGTAGAATACCCCTTCTTGCCCACCTGATCTAAAAATCTAGACTCTACATTGGCAGGCTGCGAACTGAGGTGCTTAGGCTTCTCTGATTTATTGAGAGCAGCCGTAATCACCATGAAGTCCGCATGAGGGTGTTCCGCTAAGAAAGACTCTTCCCTCGGGGCTCGGTATAGCCGGTCCGATTTTTTGCAGACTATCAGAGTGGTGGAGGGATGCTTCTAAGTGATACGAGAGATCATGGAACATATCCACAAAAGGAGGAACAACCAAAGGCTTTGGCTCCTTCTGCCTCAGGTAGTTTGCCAACTTTCGGCGCTCCAGATCCAGATCCCCAGTCTCCCATCCGTTGGAGGACTGGATGTGCCTCATGAAGTCTATAAAGGTAAGACCATCAGGAGGGGATCTAGGAGTGTTCTTTTCATCTGGGGAAACAGGCCTTTCTCTTGAAGGAGAATGGTCAGATCCAGATGTGCTGGAGTCCGAACCGTGGCCTCCAGAAAAGGGGGGAAGCTGAGCTAGAGTGTTAAGATGATCTGCTCCTCTCATGAGAGCACCGCCCACTGGAAGACAGGCGACTGCTATAGGACCAGTGACGGCTGGTAGAGTGCAGACAATGACTTTCTGACCACCTTCTGCTAGGGAGTGATGGCGAGTAGTACTAGGTGAACAGGAGGATGTCGGTGCTGCCATTCTTATATAGAAGTCCGACCATGGAGTCAGAATGGTACATAAGTGGGACTTTGGTTTAGGTGAAGATGGTTTAGATGTGGGAGAGGAAGTTTTTCCTCCCCGACCTTTGTCCTTCTCTTCCTCCGGGGTCGGAGCTGGATACGGCAGAGGTGGAAGGACATCTTTCTTGACCTGGCCCCACCAGAACTGAAAGAGTTCCATCAGCTCTTCTTTAGAGAACTGCGGAGCTGCTGGTCCCGCTGGGTGGCGAGGTTTATCTGGCGTAGGTGGAGCAATAGGCGAGGAGGAGAGGTCCGGTGGGTCACTGGGTGAGGGAGTGGACCGATCTCCTCGGTCATCAGGCATAGAGGCCCTATGGACTGGTGAACATTTGGGATCTTAAGAGGTTTTGGCCGACATTCGCCCTTTGTCCAGTACAGTCGATGGTTTAGAACCATCGGCTTGAGACCATCATCGGTTTAGACTTTGAAGTTTGAGTGGTCAAGGGACGGTGAGCCGAGGCCAGCTTAGAAACTGACTCCTGTTCCCTATGCTCAGAGGTTTACCGGAGCCCCGGAGAAAGACCAAGATCGAGACCTTGCACGATGGACCAAGGTCCCTGCAGAGGAAAAGGATAAGGTTCCGACCCCTGAGGCAGAAGGTGACCGCAAGGGTGCTGCCTTCACCTTCGGGGTAGACCAGGCCAGTGTGGAAACCGGGCCCTGCTTACCACTGTCCAACGTCGGTAGTTTGGCGGGAGTGGAGGAGTCCTGCCGCCCCGTGTATTGTTGTGAATGGCGGGAGGAGTGGTTAAAGCCTCCTGAGTTGGAACCAGAGGAGGTTTACTTCTTGTGCGATGACCGGGAGCACGAATGCCCCTTGGACTGGCCCCAGTCCTTTTCTTGGGACTTACGTTGGTCCGAGTCCCTTTTCTCGTCCTTGTGTTTGGCGGACCAAGAGGTGGAAGATTTTTCCTCCACTGAGCTCTGCATCACCGCCACCTTCTGTTCCAAAATATGGGCTTTAACTTAAGTGCCTTAAGGCGAAATCCTAGTCCGGCGGTAAAGCCGCTGCAGACAGAGCAGGCCTTGGTGTCAGTGGTCGGCCCTAGGCAGAAGACAGGCTCGTGTTATCCTTCGCCGATATCCGCGTTACGTTAAGGCTTTTGTCCCCTCTTTTCGTGGAGGAAACAGACAGTGAAGTCGACATGCAGTGCAACAAGAACAGGTAAAAGCTGACTTTTGACAAAATAAGAAAAGGATTGATAATAAATTGCTGGAAACTGCTGAAGAAGTTCTAAAGGCAACAGAAGAGCTGAGGTAGATGGGTCTGTGGCAGGAAAAGAACTGAAGTAGAGCTGGGACCGCCCTGATATACCATTGGCCGAAGGGCAGAGCCGACATCAGGCAGTCCCTGTGAACCACGCTAGCTATAAGGTTTCCGATGGGTCACAGTGCCTGCAGCATAGTCCTAATGGTAACAGCCTGCTGCAAGAGCTCCCACCTGACGTAAGATCTCCCGTTCCAGGAGAGGGACCACGTGTCTCACCAGAAAAACTCCAGGGCCTGGATCTAACGAGCAGAGACTGGGCAGTGTTGGGTTGTATGGGAACGCAAAAAAGGTCTTACTCTGGTCTACCCCATCTGGCGAAGAAACGTCAGCGACGGATGAGAGGAGTTACCACCCATGCATGCTGGACATAGTCCTGCAGAGGCTGCCGGCCAGAGTGTGTTGCACGCCAGGGATGTGGTCCGCCGAGGACTGTGCCGTGGTTCATGGACCAATACCATATTCTCATACCTCCCCGCATAGGGGATACGACTGAGTCCCCCATGCTAGCTGGTGTAATCGGCATGCTATGGTTGGCTGTCTGGATCAACAGCAAACCCTGGAGAAGATGGTTCTGAAAGGCCTGCATGGCTATGGAACTGTCCGCATCTCCAGGACGATATGAAAAGCTGATAGAGCTCCCTTGAAAGACGGAGCACAAACCTTCTAGTGCGGTGTAAAGACAAAGGTATGCAGGTAAGTGTCCCGCATATCCAGGAGTACAGCCAGTCGCCTGCTTGAGAAGAGGCAGCAAGCCCAGCAGGGTGACTATATGAAGCTTTCTGTACTGGATGTAGCAGATAAGATCTCAGAGATCCCGAATGGGCCAGAATCCCGTCCAGGGGTAAGTAGAGGGTTCTGGGAGGGGTCTCTAGGGGTGCCTCTACAAGCTCCAGAATGTGAGCTCTCTCTATAATCTGAAAAATTCAGGCATCTGAAGAGATGATTCTCCAGAGGGAGAACTGACCTTCGACCACCATCTCTTGGTCAAGGACCAGAAGAAGGAGGGTCCCGCCAGGAGCCAGGTGGGGGAGGGACCAGCTGCAGAGGCTGGTCCATCAATCTTAGGGTGCTTGACTGCGGAACCTGAGGAAGAGGTAGTAGGTAAGGCGAAGGAGGTTCTTCAGTTACCCTGGGGCCTGGGGAGGTTTCCCTGGATGTTGGATTACCATACAAAAGGGAGAGTGCAGTTTGCTCTGAGATGACGTATGATAGAGTGAATGGACAGACTTGATAGCCCTGCCAAATGCCTGCAGCCTGTTAATGATGCCCTGAACATCTGGTCCAATAAGTTGGAACTGTCAAAAGGGACGTTAAGCACCCTCTATGGGACATCAATTGTGGTACCAGAGACCGCAACCAGGGGTGCCTCCTAAGGTGAAAGCCTGAGACAACAGCCCTTGCACTTGTATCAGAGATATCAAAAGGTGCCATGAGGAGGTGCTTGCTAAAATTCTCTGCACTTTGCAAGCACCTGAGAATCTAGTTTTGAGGGCAAACAGGAAGGGCTGGGGCAGCAGCCTTGCCCTTCTGACAAACAGTACTCTGATATTCCCCCAAGTGGGAGAGGTAATGGGCAACTCTCAGCCCCAAGACGAAAGAAGCAGAAACCCTCTTGCCCCCAAGGTCAAGCCTGTGGGATTCCTTCTCTGGGTGGGATAGAGATAAGGTACCTGGCACCTTAGACGTTTATGAGCTGTCTAAATGATCACAGTACCAAACACTGGCTAGGCCATGTAGTAAGGAAGGTGAAAGCCTCAGCAGGGGACCTGGGAGTATACTTGACTGAGTCCTCGCTCAACGAGGGGGCAGAGGACCTGTCGGGGGTATTCTCCCTTGTTTATCAGGTAACAAGAGGCCCAGATGGCAACCCACATCGACTTCAACATGCTCAGGTTCAGGATCCAAAGAGCAAGGCATAGACGGCGGTATGCTGGGAATAACCTGTCGATGGCATGGGTGAACCAGGCTGCAACGCAGAGTTGATGGACCGAGACAGCAGAGAACTTGGCCAGGACTATCAGTAAGGTAGACGATGACAGAATGCATCGACGGCAGAGGGATCGATGGCACAGGGCAGGATGACCTCGCTGACGGGCCATTATATCCTGAAAAGCCTGAAGCACTGGGCCAGGAGGAGCATCAGGCCACAACAGGAGGGCTATAGCCAACGAGGCACTCGTCAACAAAGCAGGTACCCTGAAGGACGATGACAGTAGAGGGCATCATCGATGGTGGAGAGGTCGACAGTACAGGACATGACGACCCCGTTGACAGGCCTTGATAGCCCTAAGAGCCCAAAGTCTGGGGCTTTGAGGGGCATCAGGCTGTCGCGACAGAGGGCTGTCATCGATGAACCAGTCGTCGACGGAGCAGGCACCAATAAGATGGATGACGATGGAAGGCATCGATGGCACAGGGCATGACAACCCCATCAATGGGCTTGAGAGCTCAAAGAGCCCGAAGCCAGGGATCTGGAGAAGTATCAGGTCATAATGGGAGGGCTGTCGTCGATGAGCCAGACATCAACGGAGCAAGTGGCACAAACAGCAGACTCCAAATAGTAGCTTGGGAGGCAGAGTCTAGAACCTACTTAGGAGAAAGGTTCTGAAGCACAGAAATACCAAAGTTGGCACCCCTTCTAGTAGATTAGGTTAATCATAAATGATACACATTTTTAATACAGCTTTTCCTGAAAATTAGCCAAAATGTTATAGGGTTTTGAAATTCCACTTTGAACACCATATATATATTTTTTCTTTAGAATTCCATGACAAATGAAAGGGTATTTATTAGTTATTTTTTTTCCACAACAGTTTCCAGATATATAAACCAGCAAGTACAGAAGCTGTGTGAGTACTTGTGGTAGCCACAGTAGCCAATGGCTAATGAAAAATGCTGTAACGTACTGAATTTTGTATCACAAATGCTGGAAATCTGCATGTATAAATGTTTTTATCCCTAGTTCTCACCCAGAGGAGAATGCAATTAATAAAGTCATGCCCCTGCCAGGGGTCACGTTAAGCCCATGCTCCATGATCAGAGCACAAATTGCCTCAACAGGAGCACATTTCTAAACTGCTTCCCCCGCTATCTGTGTTCCTGCTGTATTCTAGAAGCATGGAGGGGGAAGGGGATGGCAAATTGTCTGTAGTTCGTTTTTTTACGAGGATGGAGTGCAAAAAAAGAGGGGGCCGTGTGCATTTTTATGTAAAGAAGCAAGTGCAAAAAGAATACAGCCGTTAGTCCCCCATTTACTTTCAGCAATTCCTGTCTGTCATGTTGGTGTGGGGCAGGCTGTCTCTGTTCCTGTCACCGACTGGACTGCAGCACCAGGTATTAAAACAACAGAGAGGCAAGCACGAGGAGAGGAAGAGAAGAGATTAGAGTAGAGACAGTGAATTGAGTTCTGTGGCATTGTGTTCTTGAGCCAATGAAACAAACCTGCCAGCAAAGCCCAGCGTTCTTCAAAGAAGACAGCCTAAAACGGTATGTTGATAGTCCCTGTTCCAGCCAAACATGTAACCCCCCCCCAAAAAAAAATAAACAGCTGTGAAGCCTAGCCTGTGTGTATTAGTATCTCATGTTTTGGGACTGGGTTAGGTCGGAGCGCCACAATGCACTTTTTTGGTTTCCTGGCGATCGCAACGCCCACAGCAGTGTGAGCTGAATTTCTAAACTGTTGGGCTGGTTCTTTTATTTAACTTGTGGTACTACATTTGGGATGTATCAGATTAACCTTAGAGGCTTAAAGCGGTGGTATAGTATTTGAGAATGGACTGCATCGTATGCGGACTGTTTTGGGGGTGGGGTTGTTACCTGGTTGAGTAGCGCTATATTGTGTAAGCCAGATTTGTGTTTTAAAACAAACTTTTATTTTAAATTTTGCTTAACCTGCTTGTGATCATCATCAGATTCTTACAGGCCCAGTGTCTGGCTCCTACCATCTTAAGTGCTAAATGGACTGTTCACAGATCGAAAGGCTGGTTCCATGGTGGTGTTTTCTGTAATTTTTTGAATGGACTGCAAGTGCGAATGCCGATCTGATGGGTCAAGGTTGGGGTGTGTCGGGGGGGTGCCTTGCTGTCGCCTGGAGAGATGTTGCCCTGGTGGAGTCGAGAGTGTTTGAGAGTTGTCAGTCTCTGAGTGGTCACTGTCACATGTATCAAATATGGTTGTGGTGTATGGTTTTAAAAACAGTGATCATCCACCTCGTGCACTACTGGCGCCTGTCTGACTCTTCTTGTGGCGATGTATTTTTATGGTAGCGAGTTGTTGTTGTGGTCATCTTGTGCCTGGGCAGGGGGTGCATGAATGAATGAATGCTAAAGTCTGCTAATAATGGTGAATTTGATTTGAAAGGAATTTAAGTGGGAAGAGATGCGGGGGGGGGGTTGCAATGTGCTCACTTGTTCTGGAATGCTGTTTAAAAAGCAGTTCTATTTTTTCTTTGTGTGTGTGTGTGTGTTTAAACACTTGTGACATTTCATTCCATGAAAACCACAAGTGCTTAAACATTATTGCCTGCTCCAGAGTCAAGTTGTTGTCTTATTTAGTAGTGGAGTATGGTATTATGCCAGTCTGCTCTGCTGTGACAACTCCACCCAGACTGTGATTTTGTTGGTTGTTGCCATGCCATGCGGTCAGTATTCTTGTGCGGCGTTTCTCCTAAAACTGAAATGAGCAGCAGCATTTCTTTCATGCCCTGCCCACACTGTCTGTCACACGACACATGGGATACCTCTGCAGCTGAATACCAGAATTTTTTTTTTTTTTTTTTAAATAGTAGTTACACAGTTGTTATAAGTGACAGTAGGTGAGGTGTAATATTACTCATGGGGTGGGGCAGGGTTAAATTTGTTGTCATAGGACAGTACTGAATAGATGTGTCCTGTTTTGCCTTTGCCTCTTGCTACTGCCCTTCACACCGACTCCAACTAGGTACCTCTTTCTGTTCTGGTGATGGGAGTCATGACATGGAGAGAGATTTGTTTGGGGAGGGTGGTGATGGTGTGTGGATTTCATGGGGTTCATTCTAGATGCCTTGTTGTAGCCATTTTGGGGAAGGGGGGGGGATCCATCTGTCCCGGTCCATCCCGGAGGTGGTGGTGTTTTGTGGGGTGGGTGCCTGACCTGGGTAGGTGCTAGCTGCATTAGTTGTAGTCAGTTCACTCAGTGGCACTTCATTACTGTGCTCAACAACTGCTACTCACTCCTCTTGTCCAGGTCCCCGTAGTATTGTAATTGGCACAATTGCATTCAGTGAGTGTGTGTTTGACTTTTTACTTGTTTTGCTGCTGATGTACATGATTACACAATCATGTAAATTTTTTAAATATTCATACTGCGTCAGTCTGAGTGAGATGATCATGTGGGTTGTGTATGGTCTGACTGACTGAGGTGACACTGACCGGTCGGTCTGGTCAGATGCTGGTGGCTTTTTGGGGGAAGAGATGCGATGGTGCGGTGGTGGTCGGTGGACTATGGAGGCGATGTTACGGTGCATGGGGTAAATTTTGCGTGCCATGGTGTGTTGTTGTGGTTGGTTGAAGCATGAGGCATAATATAACCTAAGCCGATTGCATCTCCGACTCCCCCGGTCCCCCCACCACCCGAGGTGAGAATGGCTGACTGTTTTAGCCCCCCTGGCCTCCTACCCACCATAACACATGTCATACTCCTACACGTTAAAATGCTTTTAATTCACTTATACCCTTAACAAATAACACTGAGTGTAAGGGCGCACATTTGATAGGCAGGAGCACATATTTTGGGTCTAAATTTTGCCAACATGTGCTCTAATTTTTCGAAAAGAGCACGCCTGGGTTAAAACCTTAACGCCATCCTGGCCTCGCAGAGGCTAAGTATGTCAAGGCAGAGCAACAATCAGTCCCTAACATATTTTTTTTTGGGGGGGGGGAGGGTGTGTGCACATGGCATGTACATAAGCACTCTCAGTTACCCATTCACATGCTGAAACTATCTGTGGAAGTCGCTGTTTAACTACCCTCCAGGCTAGAGGACAAACGCTGCTGAATACAGTTAAGACTGAGACATAGGTGGTAGAAAACCTAGTGGTTAGACTAACTTTACTATATGAAATGCATGATTTCAAAATACAAAACAACTCTTACTTGCCACACTTTGAGCATTCTTCTACAAACATGTTGCCATGGAGTTCAGAGAGCTTGTCCCTGTAAACAAATAATGACTCGGTTATCCATCTACTGTATTAAGAAGACTAGCTAGCAGTTTATGATTGCATGCTTTCATACTTGTTATAGACACTGAAAACCAGAAAAAAAAATTCTTGCAACATGTCAGTGTACAAGAAAATATCCTGGTTTGCCCAAAGGAGGATAAGCTGTTCTTTTAGTATTCAAATAGTGATCTTTCTCTCCTCCCAGATTTGCAAACTTTCTCAGTAGAGGTACAACTATTTGTTCACCGTTATTCTCTTTCTATTTTGTCACAAGTCTCAACAAAACACAAAAGTGGTGTGCTCCAAACATGAATGAAATGCAACTATGTTGCAAGCACTGATGACAATGTATTTCAGCATTATTCATAGTGCAAAAACAGAGTAAGGGGGTACTTTTTACACAAGGTAAAACTGAAATAAATGTTCCCAATGTTTGCATGATGGGTGCCTTCTCATTTATTTTTGGAGTACCGCGTTTCATTTGTCATACTGTTTTAGCGCGAGCGCTTTCCCTCAGGTCAGCAGCAGTCTCCGTGTTTGTCCCACGTTTGTCCCCAGCTTTGCTCCTTGGCTGATTTTCCAACGCCTGGCGCTTCCTGATCTCAGGGAAATCTCTTTCTGTGCAGTGTTCTGGACTGAATTTTTCTGCACCCCCACCCTCCTCACAGTATTAAATAGACCCTTACTCCGCCCCTTTCCTCAGCCTAGCATCTAAATGGTCACTCCACTGCTGCACATTTTCATGCTGTTGGCCTCCCTGTCTTCAATGCCTGACTTGACCCACTTTCTTACCGCCCCCTTTTAAAGCAGTCCCACCCACAGGATCACACACTTGCTCTCAACGTTTTCTCTAGCCACTCCATCTAACTCCTCTCAATTACTGCTCTACCTGCCCTATTGTTAGGGACCTCACCTAATTCGACTATACCCTTTCCACTATAAACCAGCTAGCAGTTAAGCAGGCCAGCAACACCAAACAACATGGGGTGCAACCACCTACTACTACTACTCCTCACTACCTCTTTTGGCATTGCTGGTACCATATACGAATTCGGACCCCCTACCTCCCCACTCTGAATCCTCAATGGGTGCAAGCTGGAAGAAAAGCATACACATGGCCACTACCACTTCCAGTAACGACAGGCTCTTTATCCTCCTGCACCTCCCATACACAGTTATCGCCAAGCCAACCTTCCAAACCGTAACCTTAATGGTTAGCTTTCCCCCAATCTAACACAAGCGTACAGACACCTCCCCCACCTGAAGCGCAGGCGATGGAAGACACGAGGGAAGATAAACATCACCCTATCTGCCAGAAAGGTTATCTTTCTGCTACTGCTACTGTCTGGCAATGTTCACCTAAACCCTGGACCAACAACCCTGAGGAGCAGGGGGGTCCATACAGTGAACAGCTTAAAGATAGCATCGCTAAACATCTGCAGCCTAACTGCCAAATTCGACCAGTTCCAGGCTTGGATGACCATCCATGCCCCTGACATACTCTGCCTAACTGAAACCTGGCTGTCAGGTAGGATCAAAGATAGTGAGGTGGCCATCGAAGGATTCCAAGCATTTCGACTTGATAGAATAGGCAGGAAAGGTGGCGGCTGCCTCCTATATGCCAGAAACTCACCGAGTTGCTCCGTCTTCCCCATCTCCAAAGTTGTGGAGGATTATGAGCTACTAGTGGTAAAAATACAAGTCGGCCTAAAAGGCAAGACCCTTACCATCGCCACAACCTACCTGCCCCCCAAGAAAGCTAAGGAAGGCCTTCCTCTTGTTATGGAAGAATTTAGCGCACTCAGAAAGGGCTCAGAACTCATCTTGACCGGTGACTAACATTAACTGGTTATGTAAGGAGGCAACACCCTCCAGAGACCTAATCACCTCCCACAATCACACGCAACTCGTAACTCACCCCACCAGGCAGAACTACAAGGCTGGTTGGTACCAGCACCCTCACTGACTGGGGCTTAGCTAGCTCACCGACTCGATTCTCCGAACTCAGGGTTCTCCCGGATGTGCTAAGTGACCACTCCCCAATCTCCTTTATAGGGACCACTAAACTTGCCAAAAGTCCACCCCGCCTCATCGACAGCAGGGTTCTGTGGAAAGGCAAACTTGGATCCCTCAAATTGGCCCTGTATGCCTACAACTGGTCCCCCATCAGCAAGGCACCTACGTTGGACCAGGCCCGTAGTTTTTTCACTGAGGGCTTCAATTCCTTCTGTGAAATCTATGCACCATGCACAAAACAGAAAATTCCGGGGGAGGTTAACGGTTGGATTGATGGCAAGCTCCTCTCCCTCCTAAAGGAGAGAGACTGCCTCTGGGAAAAAGCCTTAAACTCAGGCAGCAAGCATGACCTACAGTGCTACAAAATGGCTAGAAATCAGTGCACCAAACTTATCAGGCTCGCAAAAGCCAATTTCCACAAGACCCAGCTTAACAACGCATTGGAAGATGGAAAGAGGTTTTGGGACAACATCAAGAACATCCTTGGTAAAGATCAAAAGCAGCACCCCAAGATGCTCAACATTAATAACTCATCCTCCTCAGATTCGCTAGCCATTGCTGATGCCTTTAACCAGGCCTTTACAGACCTGTCCTCAGTGCTGCCTCCAGACTACCTTCTGTCTGTGGAGGACCAAGGTTGCGCAATCTGCCCATAACTAACCACCAGCCTTCTACTTTAAGAAGGTGGCGGTGAAGGAGGCCCTAACGATGGTCAGGAAAGTCCTAGGCAAACCAGACTGGGGGAGGACGGCTAGACATGAAGTTACTATCTCTCACCCTTGATGTTCTTATCATGCCCATAACAATGCTATTTAATAAATCAGTGGCCCTAGCTCAATTTCCAGAGGTATGAAGCAAGCCCTAGTAACTCCAGTGCACAAGAATGGGGACAAAGGCCTGGTGTCAAACTACAGGGCAAGATCTATCCTCTCCCACTATCCAAAGCTTTGGAAAAATCACGGCAAGTCAACTCACGGAATACCTCAATAAGTACAATCTGCTGTGCCCAAACCAACATGGTTCAGGCAAAACACAGTACCACCACAGCACTGCTGGAATACACTGACTATCGCGCTACGCTGGATGAAGCAAATTGGTGGGGTCCATCTTCATTGAGCTCACCAAAGCCTTCGACACCGTCAACCACCTTCTACTAGTACTCCAGCTCCAAAGATTGGGTGTGGCACCAAACGCCATGAATCATTTCAATGACTACCTAACACACAGAAGCCAGTGAGTCAAAATCGGGCAGATGTTATCCAGCTCCAGAGATGTACTCCTAGGAGTCCCTCAAGGATCAATTCTAGGGCCCCTGCTTTTCAGCCTCTTTGTAAATGACCTACCCATAGCCTGTGACATCAAACTTATCCTGTATGTGGATGATGCCGTGCTGCTGAGCAGCAGCACCTCTCAGGCTGCCCTACAAACAGAACTACAGAACTCTTTCAATAAACTCGAGGACTGGTTCAGTAGGCAAAAGCTGCTACTAAATTACAAGAAAACCAAGGCCATGCTACAATCCAGCCCCTACAACAAACACAAGCATGCTCCCTTCGTAATCACCAACAAAGCTGGTGAGCAGATTGAGCAGGTACACGTGTTCAAGTACCTTGGAGTCACTATTGAGGACTCTCTCACTTATACGCACCATGTAAACTCCCTAGTCAAAGTGGTAAACGCAAAGATCAGGGTCCTCTATAGGCATAAGAAATCCCTCACCCCGGAAGCATTCCAAATCTCAGTCTCCAGCTCCATACTCTCCATGATAGACTACGGGCTGGTGGGCTATGGAGCTGCTACTGATACAGTGCTCAAAAGGGTCCAAACTGCACTCAATAAGGCATGCCGCCTTACCCTGTATGCAGATCACTACACTCATACTTGCACCCTGTATGAGCGTACAAACTGGCTTAACCTAAAAGACAGGATCAAATACCAAACTTGCCTCCTGGGAAAGAAGGCACTCCTCAGAAAAACCCCACCCTGTATAGGAAACCTGCTCGAGGCTTCTCTCTCAACACACATCACAAGACAGAGGAAGAATGGAGCACTGTCCATACCATTCCGCCGAACCTCACTAGGGCAGTGTGCTTTCTCCCATCAGGCCTCCCTCTGGATAAATGAACTCCCGATGAAATTACAAACAAACAACAGCCTGTCTCAATTCAAAGTAGGCCTCAAACAGCACCTAATGTCTAACTCAAAATGCACCCGCTTCTCAGGCCCCACTTGATAAGACAGGCCCCTACTAAGGTAACACCTTGGGGCTACCTAGAGAACCCTGCCTCCATTCCAGCATAGCCAAGGCTTAAGTAAGCTATCAGTCCTCTTTAAACGCACTTGGTACTGCCCTCCCAACACACCCCCACACCATACTTCACAAAGAACTTCTGAGCTGCCCCCATCACAGCAAAACCCCCATTTCACTATCCCCACCAAACACTCTGCAGTTGGTTTCAAACCCAATCCCCTTGTTTCACTGTCACCCAGCCTCTCGCCATCTGGGACAGCATTAAACCCTATGCAGTTACTCTGCCATAGTCTATCAATTAATTTGGAGGTTTCCAAGGGTGTGCTACCTAGGGCAACTGATTAGAAATAGTTTAGTATTCAATTACAACTGCTCAGTTTTTTTCTTCTATTTGTCTAATTGTCATGTAATCGCTCTTTAATGTCCAATGATCAGGCCTCTGAAACCAGTGAATATGTGTATTGTCTTACTGTCCACCCTGATGTGGAACCTTTGTAAAAGAGCTTACGCTCAAAGGTCTTTCCGAAATGCTAATTAAACAATTTCCAACCAGCATGAAATATAATAAGAGAGAGAAAACCCACAGATAATAACCTCTCATTGTACTTATTTTAACAAAATGTTTTCAAAACTAGCTTTTAAAGTGTTATTGTACTCTCTGCAAAGGTAGCCTTGGGATAAGAAACGTTTCGATATATCTGAGTGAAAGGCATCACCACAAACATTGTTTTCTTTTCTTTCTTTTTTTCAGTGATTTGTTTAGTGACCATGACAAAGAGTCAGACTAACAGCACCGGAAACTGAAGCTCTCTGCTAGGAACAAAGCAAGCACAGTGGAGGCGTTTCAACCTTGTCATGAAGAGACTAAAGCAATGCACATAGATTAGGTGCAGGCACATCCCTGCCCACCCCCCCGCCAACCCAAACTCGGCTGTGCAGAGGGTCGTGGACCAGGGCTGATGCCTCAAGTGCCCAGACAGTGCACATCCTGCAAGCAGGGAGCATTCCACTGCTTTTCCCGGCACTCCACATGCACAGAGAAGCCAAAGAATATTTATGGATCAACCCCTAAGTCAGAGTCACTACCAGAAAGTAGGCTCAGTGGCAGAGCTAGAGGGGGGCTGGGGGCACAGCCCCTCCTGGCTGCCCCAGTGTGAGTAGTGGCGCCCACCACCATCTTTATTCAATGTTTAGTGCCCATTGTGGAGCCCATGACTGACTGAATGGTCCCTCCTGCTCCCAAATGCTCCCAAACCTGGCTCTGCCACTCAGTAGGCTCTGGGTTTTATAGTCTGGCAACCAGGATCCATGTCGCTACAGCAACAGGAAATTTGTCGACGTCAATAAAGCGGCGGCACAATGCCGACAATTGGCAGTGTGCTGTCACTGTATAAAAGTTGTTTTTACGGGGGCAGCCCCTGCACCACCCATGCAGAGGCTCTGCCACCCACACCCCACACTACAGATTTCTAACCCCGAATTGGAGTTGGTTTAGGGAGGGGGCAAACTCCCCAGAGAGAGCAGCGTCGGAAAACCAGTGGACCTTCACAGCAAATAGCCAAGTCTGTCGCTGTGATGGTCTTCGCTGTTTCCCCCCCCAAAGCTGCGGCAACCAACCCTAGTGGCAGGAGGGGGTTGTTACACTGATCACCCTTTTTAATCAGTGCAATAAGATGCTCCAGGGTGCTTGCAGTTGTGGACACAACCCCACTTCCAGGAGTGGAAGGGACTCAGCTGCTTACTATGCTCTTGGGGCGTGCAGTTACAGCACAACTATCAACAACCTGTTGTGCCTTATTGCATACAAAATTCATGACTGCCATCAACAAAACTCCATGAACTCAAAATTCCTACAAAAATTAAAATTTCAGGACCTTTCATGCTTGAATACAGTTTCTTTAAACAGGCCCTTCCCCCACAGATTTCAACTGTTCGCACCAGTAAGTCCTGTCATGCAGTCATAATTCTTTGCTTATGACACACATTGTCACAGAAATGACTGATGTCACATGTAGAGGATTTCATGATTTCAGGACAGAAATAACAGCAAGAACAAATAAAGTCAATGGAGCAAAGAGCCTTGTTCCATGCAAATATCTTCAGTAATAAATAACAGAATGTCCCCAAATTCCACTTTTTTTTGGGGACTGCTATGAGCTATGAGCCCTGCTGATATGAGCAGTAATTTAGTTTTGCAGGAACTAGCAAGTCACTTGAAGACAACAGGGAGGCTACCCATTTACTGGAACTAGCCTCTGTTGTACCACTATTACAGCACAGTTGTCAAATACTATATACAGTTTAAATTAGCTGTCACTCTAATGTGCCAGTCGAAACATGATGTGTGCTGCTGTCCATATGATAACATGACAGTGTGCCTGACTGCCATCTGAACAACACTGTAAATTACTGGTTGATGGATCACTCTTTGACAGGTTATCATGTCCCCAGTTCCCAACCCCCCACCCACACCACACACTGCAAGACAGAACATCTAACCTGCTTAACCTTTTTATACTGAACATGACAACATCTCCATTTACATTTTCCTTTCACTTTTCGGGAATCCAATCCCTTAAAGAGCTAGTGTACTGCCTAAAATGAATATTAGTTTTTAAAAGCAGTCAACCATTACCTTTTATATCTGAGGTTCTTTTTCTTTTCCCTTTGGATAATTAGATTTTTTTTTACCAGATGTTAGAAGGTGCGATCTGTGGAATAGTACTCTGGCAGCTGACATATCTAGATATGCCAGGAATACATATATGGTCTCTCAGATAAGTCAAAGGGTAAGACACAGAACTGGCACAGCTAGCCCTACAAAAGTTAGCACGGGTACTGTCAGTGACTGTGCCGAATCATACTTAAGGTTTACTGTAGCATGGTGAATTATACTGATTTTATGCCTAGGCTAACATCTTCTGTTACCACAAATCCCAGAGCCCTCTGCAGCTGATATAATAGCAGCAGGCACCAGCAGGAGATTTCACAGCCTGTCAGAGCTTTTATAATGTCCATTCAGGGGCCCGATATTTACAAAATGCGCAAAAGGGAGCACAAACATTTGCACTCTACCTTGTGATAGTCTGGGTGTACAAAGACGCTATATTCAGTGGAACAGCACACCGGCACTATTCGAGTAAATATAGGGCCATGTCAGCCCAGCGCTAAGCCACTTAGCACTGCGCCAACATGACTCCCAAAATAGGGAGCCACAATGGCTAATGCCCGAGCACAATTTCCGATATTCAAATGGACCCATGCAAATGAGGCGATTGGGCATGCAAGGCACTAAGAGGCCATGGCTGCATGCCCATTATAGGCTCATTTGCATGGGGAGCGAGGATGTTTGCCGCAGATCTGCCCTCCCTAACAGTCCCGTTCCTAGAGAGCCATCCCTGCTGCTAGTGGTTCCCCCTCCCTTTGATCCAACTCCCATATAGAAAATATCATGTTCCTGGTGTCTAATGGTGCCCTCCTCCTTCCAATCCCACACCGGTAAAGTGCAAACCATTCCCCTGGTGCTAGTGGTCCCTCCCCACCTGACCCCCATGTCCGACATTGTTAGTATTATTCCTGATGTCTAGCAGTCGCTCCCCCCACCTGATTCCCGTCCTATGCAGTTGAAAAGCGCCCCCAGGTTTGTCAAGCCCCACCAAGGTGACAGCCATCCTGCCACAGCTGTGTGGAAAGCCATTTGCAAATAGTCCGTCCCCAACAAAGCCCCAGCCCGTTACACAAACAGTGATCTGCACCCCAAGCCCATCCCTCGGTGCTGGTTGCGTCCCCACGGCTCCAACAGCCACCCCCATCCCCTTGCCTGACTGTCAGTGCCATGGTGAACTGACAATAAGCATCACAGCCCTCCACACACCACCTTGGCCATCCGCCTCTAACAGTAGCAGGAGGCGTGGCTTATTTATAGAGGGCAAGTTAAGCTTCCTGCTACTGTTAGACAGTGGGTGGCCAAGGTGGTGTGTGGAGGCTGAGTTGCCGTCATTGATTCTTGATGGCACTGACAGTCAGGTAAGGGACCTGGGGGTTGCCGGTGCTGTGGGTGGGGTGGGACACTAACAGCCATCAAGGAACGGGTTGAGGGCACGAGGTCACTGTTGGGATATGAGGATGGGACTTGTTGTGGGGTGGGAGGATTTCTGTAACTGCTTCCCACAGCTGTGGTGTGATGACTGTCGCCAGGGGTGGGGCTTCACAAACCGAGGGGGCTTAATCTGTACAGAGACAGGAATCAGCTGGGGCGGACCACTAGACACCAGGGAACATTACCTACAACATCGGACATGGGTGCGGGTGGGGAGAGGAGAGGAACCACTGGACACCAGGGACTAAGACTTAAACATCAGGCATGGATGCGGATGGGGAGGGACCGTTAGACACCAGTGAATAATACTTACAACAACATTGGGTATGGGTGCGGGTGGGGGGAGGGACCATTAGCACCAGGGAACTGTTTGAACTTTATAGGTATGGGATAGGAGGGAGGGGCGCAACACTTAAGACACCAGGGACATGATATTTTCTATATTTGAGTGGAAATGGAGGGAAGGGGCACCACTAGACACCAGGGACATTATATTTTCTGTAGGGGAAAGGGATTGGAGGAAGGGGGCACCACCAGACACCGGGGAATACTGTCTTGGGGCAGAGGGACCAAAGCACTTCCTCTGCCAACCACTAGGGTTGTGCGGGAGTAAGTCGCGGTTTAGGTGGGCTGATATTCAGGTCCCCACCCCTCAATTTGCACTGCACTCCCTCCACAGCTTGCCCAGGCACAAACCACGTTTGCCTGCATTAACCGGGATTTTGAATATGAGAAATACATGCAAAGCCCGGTCTGCATGTGCAAACTAGGATTTGCGCCCGGTTAAACTTTTGAATATCAGGCCCCAGATGTTTTCCGGTTCTACTTTTCTAAAGGGGCCAAGTATAGTCCTCTGTCACTGTACTCAGCCCAGGCAGGACAGAGGAACCAGAAAACAAAAGATCATATCTTATATAAACTCTAACATGCACTGCAGGGTATGGAATTTCCAACTGCTGCCCACTGCCCTGCTGTCAGTTGCAAGGGATTGTGGGATTTGTAGTAACAGAAGATGCCAGCCTAGAACTAAACAAAATAAGTCTAATACAATATGCTATACTACAGTAAACAGTATATGGTGTATGGTGAGGGCTTGTTCTGCATAGAACTGCATCCTAGCTCAAATGTTGTACCACAGTTCAAAGGTCGTGGAACGTGACTGTACCTTACAGTGGTACAAGAACATTTTAGTGCTTTTTAGAAGCACACAAGCCACAGAAGTGGCACGATCAACCAGACAAACACTAGCGGCGGCAACACAATCACCCGAATCAGCAAGTCGAAATCTACCAGATAAGAAAAAAAATTGCAGGATCATCCAGATATGCGCATTCAAAAAAAATAAAATAAAAAGCTGATCAACCAGATATTTAAATTTACTTGCAACGCAAGTCTGATCCTCACATCCCACATCCTCTTGCTAAGTGAGAGATACAGCTGCCATTTTTTTTTTTTTCAAATCCCTCTCACACCCGATTGGCAGCCACTAGATGGCTGTGCTACAAATGTAGGGATGTCTACTCCCTAGCAACCACACATCACACCCTAGCAACCAGCCCTAACTCCCAGAATACGAAGTGACCACGATTAGAGCTGTGTGGAATATAAAATTCAGCCCACGGAATGCCCACTGTTCAGTGAGGTGGAGTAAAGAATCTGACGGTTAGATTTCAAAGGGAAACAGACAGAGACATCAACCAAGCTCGAGCTCAGCATTCTATGCTCTGCATAGAAAGTTTAACCCTTTGTTCTCCGGGACAGTTTAAAGGCTGAGGCTAACTGCATTAGTCAGAATACAGACTTCATGTTGTTTGAAGAAAAAAATTACTCACCTTAGTAATTATGTTTCTTCTATTGGAATTTCGCCAAATTTTAAATTTCAGTTATTTCACTATCAATTTAAAAATATGCGTCCAAATAAAACCAAATTTGGAACATAAACAGTAGCTAACGGCTTACAGCAGTGTACCAAATCTCAGTCTTAGGTTGAAAGGGGCGGAGATGAGGGTGGCCAAACATTTAATCAAAATGTAATTGTCAGTTATTTTGAGATAATTTTAAAGTTTCTTATCCAAATTTCTTCAGAATGTCAGGATTTAGAGAAGCGTCCAGCCTGGGTACATGCACCATGGTTTAAGTCTCAAGTTTCAATGGGAGCGGAGTTACAGGTAGCCAAACATTTTGCCAAAAGTTAGATGTATGTAATTGTAGCATAATTTTGATAGTATTCATTGAAATGTTATACAATTTGACAGGTATATGGGTTATCACTACATTTGTATATGGACATAGTTTCACATTTCTAGCTTCAAATGGGACTGAGTTATAGCTCCCAAACATGTTGCCAACATTTTCAGTTATTCCTCTAATTTTAAAACAATATCCAAATTTAACCAGCATTGAAACACTTAAACTACTATACCACATGACCATTTCTGAAAAAGTTCATATTTGCAGCTTTAAAATGGATTGAATTAAAAGTAGTCAAACTTTCGCATTTAAAAATTACATTTTGCAAGAATGTAAACTACAAATTTATAAACCCCTGAAACTTTAAAACTAGAGAATGTAATACTTTTAAATTTGGCAGGTTCTTAGACCTTACAAGGAGACTGTGTGTACCAATTATTTTAATCGTCTGCTGCCAGAAACTGCAAAATAGCATCTGTACTTAAAGTCAAATCCTAAGTCTTTCTGAAAATAGTAGAATTTCATGGAAAATTCTATAAAACTGGAATTTGCTAATTTCACTCAGCCTTATCTGGAGGATTCTAATTAAAGGATAAGGGTATGAGAGGCAAGTAGTGCAGGGGCCACCAGGTTCAGGAGTTAGATGCACTTTAGGCATGTTAAACCTTCTTGCTGTGGGTAGTACTAGCAGGGGAGTTTGAAGATGTGGTGAGACTGTTTTTGGACAGCTTATCTCTTTTGTCAGAGGTTTTTGTAAGTTTTGCCGTTGTGTTTTAAATGTAGCCTAAATCCTTAAAATCTTTCTGTGGAAAGCCCTGCCACCCACCCGTTCCTTAGCCTTTCTTAAATATGGAAAAGCCACTGGGGGTTGGGTTTAAAGGATGGGAGAGAGGAGCTTAGGGAGTTGCAAACTTCCAGTATGAGCTAACTCTTAAGGCTAATAGTCAGGTGGGGAAAAGTTCAGACACTCAAGTGTTGCAAGTCTGAAAGTCTGTATGCTGTATCGTCTAGGTAAAGGTACTGGTAGCTCGAGAAACTGTACAGTCACTGAGTTGGTAATTTGGCCTAGTAAAGACTGCTATGATGATGGGGAAGGGACTGCACGTCGCTAGAGCAGGTATCTTTGGGCGGGTGGTTGGGTGCACAGGGTGTGGTGTGACCACGATACTAGACTGGGCTTGGAAGTTTGGGGATGCCCAGTGCTACCAGCTGGCACAGCTTAAGGAGGAGGTCGTCGAGGGGATCCGAAGGCAGCTGGAGATGGGGTGGGGGAGGAGGATTGGAGAAGTAGAGGCAGCAGTCACCTCGTGGAAGCACTAGGTGCTGAGGCCTCCCACGCTAGGGGAGGAGTGAAGGGAGGTGCTCACACTGGAGGAGGAAGGGGCTCTAGGGACCCTGGGTGGGGCCCAAAGGTGGAAATTTCCACAGTAGGGCAGAGACTCAGGGTTCCAGAGGAAACCGAGTGGGCGGTAGGGAGCCACTGGGGATGGGCCAAAACTACAAATCATTTTTAACCTCTATGCCTGTTGGTGGAAGAGGGAATGGGGGGTGATGATGTTGCTGATGGTGAAGCTGGGGCAGGATGGATAGAAAGGGTGAAGGGGCAAGAGGCAATGGAGCAATAGAGGGGACCCAGACAGGACGGGGAAGAGGGTAGGGCGGAGAGAAGAAAAAGAGGATCAAGGGACAAAGAGGAGGCGGAGGGTATGGAACAGGGGCAACGACAGGCAAGAAGGTGCAGAGCGTAAATGGGATGATGAGCAGAAAGCCAAGTAGGACAAGCGGATAGGGCAGATGGATTAGTCAGGAGTGGGAAAGAGATACAGAGAAAGATACTCTGGTGGGGGGATAAAGAAGGCAAAGACATGAGTAGAGGGGGTGACCAGGGAAAATAGTGATGGGGCTACCTTCAACACCCAGATTGTGGGAGGTGCGAGGAGCCGGTTGGGGGGAGAACCCGCACAAAGGGATGAGGAAGGGCATGGAAGGAGGGGAAACCTGGGGGGTGAACAGGGAGGCAAGGGGGAGATTAGAGTACTGCTATTGGTGGACTCCATGATCAGAGGCATCCAGTGGGAGGTGCAGGGAGGGTAAAACCTGTCTGATCAGAACCAAATGCCACCAAGGCCTGACAGTCCACAAGGCCAAACATGAGTTGTATTCACTGGCAAGGGAATGCGGGGGGGACCTCCAGACAGTCTAATGCACTTGGGGACAAATTATGTAAATGGTAATAGTGAACTAGAAATTCAGGCAGGGTTCCAGGAGTTGGCCTTTCCATAGCCTGTAAGATCTCCTTTTCAGAAATCCTGCTGGTGCCAAGGGCTAGTGGGGCAAACAAGAAGATAAGGGAGATAAATCAGTGGCTTAGGGAGTGGTGTGGGGAATTGGGGTATGGCCTGGTGGGAGCCCTGGGAGGATAAGGGGCTGTGCGCTAGGGACAGGCTCCACCTTAATTGGGAGGAGAAAGAAATCCTTAAGCTCAACCTAGCTGGGTTCATCAGCGAAAGGTGGGGTTTAAACTTGTGAAGGGGGAGGGATCAAAAAAGAAAAAAAGGGGGGGGCAGTGCCAGCACTTACGATAAATGAGGGACATGGTCTCCACTCCTCTAGGGGGCTAGGGCGATATAGAAATGGGTCACCAGGTAGGGTGCAGGAGTTGACAAATGGGAGCTCAAGGGAGGGAAAGGAGTGAATGGAAAAGAGGCGGAGAGTGGTCCTGATAAATGCCAGGAGCTTAGGAAATAAAATGCCTGGGCTCCGGGCGATGCAGTTGAGGGGGAGGTAGATGTGCAGCAGTCACTGAGACCTGGGCCACTCAAGGCATGAATGGGACCTAAATCTGGAGGACTATATTTGTTCAGAAAAGACAGTGGGGAGGGAAGGGGGTGGTGTAGCACTGTTAGTCAGAAATGACATGAGTATTGGAGGGTAGATGAGCGGAGGGGAACGTGGAAGCTATTTGGGTCACCCTGCTGATGCAGGGGGATAAGAGAGTAAAGGTCGGAGTGGTATACAGACCACCAGCACTGGCGGAGGTTCTGGAAGAAAGTCTGGTGGCAAATCTTAAGGGACACTGTAGATTGGGGAAGGGAAGAGTAGTGGTAATGGGGGACCTCAACATGCCAGGAACAGACTGGGGGACTATGACATCACCAGTGGCCAGAGAGCAGAGGCTGCTGGATGTCTTCTAGGATGCGTTTTTGACCCAGCAGGTGGGTGAGCCAACTAGAGAGGCCCAGACATTGGACATATCCTGACGGACAGTGATCAGATTAGGGGCCTAGAGGTGAGGGAGCCATTGATGGAAGTGAGCACGCCACAGTCTGGTTCTTCCTGAACCCGGGGAAGGAAAGCCGAACAAGGATGGTAGTAACTGACTTTAGGGGTGCAGACTTCAGGAGATGGGAAGGATCCTAAAGATCATTTGGACAGGATAAGGACGGATATGGATGCTGACAGCAGGTGGGGATCATTAGGAAGGGAATATAGGAGGTTACCAGATCCTGTGCAAGGGAAGGCGTGCGTTCGGTAAACCAGAAAACCCTGCTGGTGGACCTGGGAGGTACAGGAAGTGGTGAGGGACAAGAAGCCAGCCTATAGGCACTTCAAGCGCTCAAGGAGTGAATGGGAATAGGAGGAATATGAGCGGACAGCCAAGAGCGTCACCAGGGTGGTGAGAGCAGCTAAGGCAAAAAAAGAGCAGTCCTTGGCCAGTGGGATCCGAAGGGGGGAAAAGGGGTTCTTTAGATACATAAGGGAAAAAAGGAAAGTAAGGGGGAAGATCAGCAGGGTAAGGATAGGCGATGGTTGGGCACAGTAGGCGGGAGAACAGGCAGAAGTCCAAATGAGTACTTGCCTCAGATTTTACTAGGGAGGATGGAGGGGCTACATCTTATGGGGAGCAGGGGCAAACTGGAGGAAAGGCTGGGACCGTAGATCAGGGATCTGACAGGTCTGGGGAAAGGAGTGGCCACCACAGACAGGTGGTGGTCCAGCAATACAGGTGAGAACGTGAGGCTGAAATCCCAGTAGAGACTAAAGGAGGCCCTCAGGTCCTTTCAGACAAAGAAAGCACCTGGACCAGATGAGATACATCCCAGGGTGCTGAGGAACTGGCAGATGTCCTGGCAGTCCCCTAGCAGAGCTTTCAGCATCTCTCTGAGGACTGGGTGGGTGCCCCAAGACTGGAGGGTGGCCCACGCCATGCCGATCCACAAGGGGGATCAAGAGAGGAGGCGGAATTACAGGCCCATTAGCCTGACATCGGTGGTCAGCAAGGTGATGGAGGGTATTGTCAAGGAAAGGCTGGGGGTTACTTGAAACTGGGTACTTGGTCAATAGGCAGCACGGCTTTGTCCCGGGAAGATCGTGCAAACAAACCTTGTTGAGTTCTATGACTGGGTGACGGGCCCTGGATCAGGTAGGCGGAGGCCGGCCTCTTTCTGGACTTCAGCAAGGTGTCTGATTTGTACCACACAGTAGCCTGCTGGCTAAGCTGAAGGAAATGTGGGTTGGGAGACAGTTGTTAAGATGGAGAGGAAATTGGCTCTCTGAGCATAATCAGAAGGTGGTGGTTGGAGGGTTAGCCTCATCCCCAAGGTGGGTCACTAGTGGGGTGCCCCAGGGGTCAGTGCTCGGGCCACTCCTGTTCAACGCCTATGTCTCAGACATAAGGAAGGGGATCAGGAGTGAAATGAGTCTCTTTGCGAATGACTCATAGCTGGGTGCAGTGGCGGATGAGGAAGATGGGAGGGTGGCCTTGCAGGAGGATCTGGAGGCTCTGGAAAGGTGGTTGGGAAAATGGAAACAAATTCAATGCGAGGAAGTGCAAGGTTCTGCACCTGGGAGTCAGAAATCCAGGCCAGGGTATACCCTAGAGAAGACACGATTCAAGTCACAGAGGGTGACAGGACCTGGGGGTAGTGGTAGATGTCAAAATGAACAACTCAGAGATCTGTAGGAGGGCAGTGGCAAGGGCAAATAGGATGCTGGGATGCATCACCAGGGGATACTTCCCCTGTACAACTGCTTGGTTAAGCCACACCGCGAGTACTGTGTGCAGTTTTGGAGACCACATTTAAAGAGGGACATTACACTCCTAGCGAGGGTCCAAAGAAGGGCAACCAAAATGATCTGGGGCCTGGGGAGAGGACCTATGAGGAGAGGCTCAAGGCGCTCGACATGTACACCCTGGAGGAGAGGAGGGACGGGGGGGCATGATAGAGGTCTTAAGGCTAAAGGGTTTCAATAAGGGAGACCCTGTCAGGGTGCTCAAGGAGGGAGGGGCAACGAGAGGTCATTGGTGTAAGCTGGAAGGGGGCAGGCTCAGAGGGGAGAGGAGGAGGTGTTATTTCACTGAAAAGGTGGTGGAGCTATGGAATGCGCTGCCCAGGGAGCTGGTAGAGGCACAGACTGTGGACGAGTTTAAGAGGGGATGGGACAGGTACAGTGGGAGGGTAAATCTGACCAGGCCCAATGCAGGTGGAACATTTGGGACTGGGAACAGTAAAACCAAGGGGGGAGACACCAAAATCGCCCCTCAGTGGTGCTGAAAATCTGAGCAGACTTGAAAGACTGTTAGGCCTATTCTGCTGGCATTTTAGTGTGTTAGTACAATTCCACCAATAAATGGACAGCTGAGCTGGGTAGCACAACAGTGGTAGACCTGCAGTAAGGAAGCACAGAGTGTCAACAATTCCAACCTGAATATGGGATTTTTAAGGATCGTATCCAGTAAATTTATAATCCAGGGAGCCTGACGTACATGCAAGTCTGGGACTTAAGAGTTACTCAAAAATGTGTAGTGGGGAAGACAATGTCTAGAGCAGCAGGGTGGAAGAATTCGGGTTATTTCAACAGGGTAGGTTGAAAAGAAAAGGAGTAAGTGACTCGCGTTTTAACCCTTGCAGGGCCGCGGACTGATACAACAGTCCGGAATTCCAATATGTTCTAATTCTGTCGGCAGTCTAAGGGTTAAAGGAGTTTGTCACTGTAAAGAACAAAGAGAATATCAGTGGGATCAGTAGTTCTATTGAGTTAGTCTGTCTATGCCAAAAGGGAAGGGGGAAGGATAGTCATCCAGAGAAGAAAGGCAGGACTGCAAAACGCTCGGTCCAGCTCATCAAAAGGAAGTAGTGATACCAGCATTGTTACTGTTAAATTCCACAAAAAGAATTCTGGATGCTTCGTCTACATGATACCATATATAAATATGTCAGAAAATGTTACCAATAATTTTTTTTTTCTACTGCAAATTTAAAACTGTTAAATCAATGTATCCAGTTGTGTTAGACACCAGGATACATCAACTCTGGATATGCATGTCAAATGTTAAGTCTATGCCTGCAAGAGCAGAGAAGTTACAAACATCCACAATTTTGAATGTGTTCGAAAATTTAGCAAATATTTACATAGTAACTTTTATTTTTGCTATTACTTTTGACCTCCTCTGGCATACCTGTATCTACCCCATGTTCCCATGGCAGCCCTTTGGGATTCCAGCCACCATCTGCCATCCGCACTCCAATCAGGGTCACCTTAGTCCCCTGCAGCTCACCCCCCGCAGCGGGGTGGTGGGGAGCCCCCTCTACTCTCCCACCTACCCGGATCCAGATCAGGTGCCCCGGAGTCGATGTGCTTCAGACGGCTAACAAGCTGCATGATCAGGCAGCCACTCCTCCATTTTTCAATTTTTTTCTCCCTGGAGTTAGGGGCGTGCAGTGACGTCGGCGGAGGGAAGCGCGCGCATGTCACATGCGCTCCCTCCAGGTGTCGGCCCCAACTCCTCTCCTTGCTACAGCGCACCTTGTCCCCAACCTCCGCCTAGGGGCGACGGGTGCCGATTGTCGGGACCCCTCCTGAAGGAGAGCAGTCCATCGCATGCTCAATCCTTATACTCCCCGTCAATTCTCGGCGACCCATGCATATTCTCTCGAACGCGATTGCCGGGCACCATATGAGGTAAGGGTATTCAACGCCTTAGCGCCACCGGTCCACCGCATAGTAAAGTTTTGAACCCCTGTAACTTAAATCTCTAATCCAATTCTCTCCATATTTAGATCATTCTATAAGCATTACAAAAGGTCATTCATGCTACTCTACATGTCTAGCTCCAAAGGTGCGGGAGCTGTATGCAGATGAAAATTTATCACAAAATTTCAGGCAAAAAATAAATGACAGATTTTGAGCACATATATTTTGAGATGATTCATCATACTGCCATAGTGTTATAACACACCTATCATCATGTAATCATGCCAACTTTAAGATTTCTGACCCAACAGACAGCTGAGGTATATGCAGATAAAATGTTCTGAAATTCTGCACAAAAAAAAAAAAATACAGACTTTGAACACCTATAATTTTAATATTATCCATCCGAATTTCATGATATTTGGCCTGTTATTGGCCCTGCTCCAAAACAGTTAACATGCCAGATTTCAGTACTCTAGCATAAATGACGGCAGAGTTATGACCGAATTACTATCATTTTAAAATTTCACAAAATTCCGATGCAATTCTGTGGAATTTCACGAAATTCGTCAAAAGTCCACAAATCTGGAATTTTCCCATTACGCACAGCTCTAACCACAAACGTCTTTTGTATTAAAAAAATGCATTTAATGTATTTAGGGGGCGCCATACACTATAATAAATACTGGATGGGCAACTCTATGCCCAACCAGTGTGTCCTGCCACCTCGGGGTTTTGATTCCCAGGGACCTCTAGAGTTTCGCTCATGAGGTCACAGGGAATCAGGACACCTGTGTGGCAACACACCGGCTGTGCACAGTTGCCCATCCCGTATTTTCTACATAAACCAAAATGATTATGCACAAAAAGTGCTTGTTGGGGCCAGCCCCACACTTCAGTGAGGGGCCCCACGTGCAGACTGTTCCCCTTTCAAGTACAGAAATATTCTGCGGATATAACAGATCGATCAACATATTAAACCTACTTGCATTTTTTTTCTTGTTCCACTGTAGCCAATGGTGTCAGTTTCAGATTTTATTTTATTTTTGGTTCATTTCCAATATGGATTGAGCTTTATATATAATTGCAGACTGTGTGTTAAGAGAGAGAGGGAGCTCTAGGGCATCATTAACTTGGTCTTACTTGTGCACCGTCTTTACTTTAATATGGGCTTCAAAGTAAACACTTCTATGGTGTGTTTGCCCATACTGAACCACAGGCTTTTTTTTTTTTTTGTGGAATGTACTTTGCAATATGAAGGGTCTTTCCCACTGTCGTAGACCGTAGATTAAAACTAGTCATGCAAGATACAAGAGATTGTTCATAATTTCTTTTACGTTTACGGTAACGCTGCACATGTGAGACACAGAGTAGGAATATGACAAATATGTTTTCTTACATAATCATGCATCAAAGAAAACCTGATCAAAAACAAAACTAGTTTAGTGGAACGTGTTCCTTCTGTTAAATGCAGATACTGCAGAAAGTTCCCTGTTCTGTAAATACAGTACGTGAAGCAGTCTCTTGTGCCTTAAACATGGCACTATAAGGTGGTAATAGCTCCTTATGATTCTGTGTCCGTATCCAGGGCAACAGAGGACAGTAGACACGGCAACTGAAAGTCCAGGTAGATGAAAATTGATTTTACAACTGATTGCTTAGACCCAGTAACTGCTGCATAAGATGTCAATCCGTGGCCATCATTTTATTTAATATACTGCCAAAGTCCTTGAGAAACTGTCAGCTCTAAGTTTTTCCAACAATACTACCCCCCCCGAAATCAGGTAGCTATCTACCTCTTCACCTTAATAAGGAAGCTCCTTAAGGACATGTAAACTTTGCACAGCACCATTCCTCTTGGAAATGCAGCAATGCAACTTCTAATATTCACAAGAGTTTTGTCCTGGAAACCTTGTCCAGTAGAAGAAGAAATTACTCATAGTAATGCTGGTTCTTCCAAATGGACCACTCACTATGCTTAACAGCAGTGATCGATCCCCTGGAATGAGCAGCCCTGAAGCTTTAAGACGTTTATGCAAATTATGGAATTTGGAATGAAATTCAAACTATGCTGTGTGATCACGCTCACCCCTGCACTCTAGCTGACAGATTTATTTCTAAAGCTAGACTGAGCAGTGACCACTAAAACTAGTTAAAATGGCTACCCAAAAAATTAAAATGTGCCCCAAAATTTTAAAGAAATAACTTAAACAAGACAAAATAAACTTATTTGTTACTAAAAACAAGAAACCTTAGACCACTGAGCAACAACTGTAGAGGCACTGTTAAAAAGTAACACTCAAGCAAAAAGAATGAAACCGATTCTTGTTTGAACCTTTACCAGGTTCCAGAAGAGGTGGTAGGGATTAGGGTTAAGCATAGTGAGGATCCCTTGGAAGAAACAAGATTACTATAGTGAATAATATGTTCTTCAAACCCCAGGAATCCTTCACTTGTGCTTAACAGTGGACTCCATGGCAGTACCTTGGGAGGCTGGATACAGAACCTATTATAAAGATTTACCAAGTTTGGGGGTGGTTCTCTGAGGAATCTTAGTGCAGCAGCCAGCATGTGTGGTTTGTTAAGTTTATCTGCTCCCTGGTCTGTGAGATAATATTTTGCCCAGAAGAGACCACAAATAATCCCTTCCCTTTCTGGTGCCCACCCCACCCCCATGCTGGCACATGCTCCGGCGAATACACAGAGGTGTGAGCGCCTACAGCCATTACAGCCAATGGGCACATTGTTGTCTGGTTCCCTATCGCTGATCAGAAATTGGCAGTACTATGACAGCTGATTAGCAAGTCTCACTACACCGCGCCGTCCTTAATTACCTGCTAATTACTAATCAACACATAGAATCTGTACTACAAATTGTCACAGACTGTAATGGAGTGCACAGTCCCACACCTCCTGTGCACACATCAGAATGTATCGCAGGCAGGCCAGGCAAGCACCAGGAAGGGAAAGGATTGGCTCGCAGCCCTTCAGGCAAAATTACAATCTCTTCCCTATGGACCAGGGGACAGAGAAAATGATTAAACCTCACAGGCAGGTTTTGTTAACACTAAGCTTCTCACAGAGGAAGCAGAGTAGAAAGTTGGCAAATCACTTTAAGTTCTGCAAGACAGCAATGCCAAAGCTGGCATCTCTTCTGGACTGTATGTCTAGACAACAGTGCTTTGTGAAAGTGTACGGTTACCTACTTACCTGCTTTTACAGGATTTCCTGCAGAGAATACCCCTTGATGGGACCACAGAGGCAGAGGTGCCTTGTAGGGTGTGCTCCGAGGCCTTTAGGCAGTAATTTTACCAGGTTTGTCATAACAGAACTGTATGTAGGAGACTATCCAATGAGAAATTATTCTTTGGATGCTGGTTTGCCTTCTCCCACTTCACCACAGATGACAAATAACTGTTAGTGGACCTGACCTCCTTTCTGTGGTCCAAGTAGTAGTGCTGTGCTCTCTTCACATCCAAAATAGTAGCTTTGTGCCCCCTACACATCCAGACTGTGGAGCGCTTGCTCTCGAGTTGGATTTTTCTGTGAAGAATACTGGAAGGGCAACTGATTGATTCATATGGAATTCAGACACCGGTTTTGGGAGGAATTTTCTGTTTATCCCTAGGGCTACCTTGTCCCTGTGGAAGATTATGTAGTTAGGATTTGTGCAGAGAGCTTGTAGCTTGCTCACCCTTCTGGCAAATGTCACTGCCGCCAAGAAAACTGCTTTCCAGGTGACATAATTCAGTGCAGCAATGGGCAAGGGCTCAAAAGGAGCTTCCATCAGTGGGGCGATGCAGACATTCAAATTCCAGGGATTATCCCTTGCTGGAGGGTACAGGTGAGAAAGGCCCTTGAAAAACCTTTGGAAAGTGGATTGTGAGGCCATGACATGTCTTTGCAAGCTGACAGGTAAGCGGACACTGCTCCCAAATGAACCTTCAGGGTTGAGGGGAAAGGACATTTGTACAGTAAATAACTGTGCTGACAGATGTAATGTAAAGCTAATAAAACTAGAGGTAACAGGTCCCCATATACACTACATGTTCACTCCAGAGCACTGTCACTCTGATGACGTCAATACACAAAGACGTCACAGCCATCTTAGGTACATGCCAGAGCACAGTTGTTAAATAGTAGACCCCGTTTATCATTTTTAAACAAACAGTACTAAATTGGTGAATTCAGTTAACATGAAGCACAGCACTCAAAAGGTGAGTTTCTAATCTAAGACACCATGTTTTCTAATTTTTAAATTACGCTGACTGGAGAGGGGCTAGGTTGTCTAGAACTGTAGACAGACCTGCTCGGAAGGGATCAATCTGTTTAGGAAAACACAAGGAAAATCTTTTCCATTTTGAAAGCTTTCCTTGTTGCCGGTTTCCTAGAAACTTTTCTCACATCCATTATTTTCTCAGAGAGGTTTAATCCAGAGAACTCTAGTTCTTCAAGAACCATGCTCTGAGATGCATAGTTTTCTCAGGTTTGGAAATGTTATTCTGCCTTGGGATAGTGTCAACTGATTTTTTTGTTTTGTTTTTTCTGCACTGCTATCCACCGTAATTGTAATCTTATGAAGTGTACTGTATTGTATTAATACCCAGAACCGCCTTGAAAATGAGCTTGCTCAATAGTGTTTATGCCTGGTTAAATAAAGTGATTGACTGATGCATCTTACAGGCAGGTTGATTGGTGGCCTGTTGGAAAGGGACAGGAGCATGAAATACCTGGCCCAGTCCGGAGCTAGGAGGACCACTGCTGCTGACTCCCTTCTCGGTTTTATTAGCACTCTCAGAAAAGTGGAAACAGGGTGAGTACACAGAAACTTCCCAGACCTGTTGACGACTAGAGCATCTTCTGGCACCGAACCCATCACAGGGGTTTGCAACAAAACAGTGGGAGCTGCTTCCCCAGGTAGCAAACAGTTCTGTTTCTGGTGTACCACACAATCTGAACACTATACCAGCACCTGCTGGTTCAGGGTCCATTTGCTATTTCCTGGCAGATCCTCTTAGACAGTCTGCCAACACACTGTCTTTCCTAGCAGGAGTGCTGGATAGCTGAACTTCCAGGAGCAGGCTAGGTTCCAGATTGTCATCGCCTCTGTACTACTTTGAAGATCTTGTTTCTCACTGTTTGTGCATGTAATACATTGTTGTGATGATGTCTGTTCTGATCTCGACAGAATGACCCCTGTTCTGGGAGGCAAATGCCTGTACTGTCAGATGCACTGTCCTGTATTCCAGGAGATTTATGTGCTCCTGAGTCTGCTGTGTACTCCACGCACACTTACAGTAAGGGTCCCTCCAGGTGAGCACCCTAAATTAGGAGGAAGGCATCTGTTAGATACTGTAGGATTGCTGAAGGAAAGAAATTGCCCCTCTGAGGTTGCATTCTTCCTTCCACCACTCCAGTGCCCTTGGCAAGGGTTTTGTGACAGGCACCAATTTGGACAGTGAATCCCAACTCTAAGACCAATGGTCCCCAAGGTGATACTGAAGATCTTTCATTTGGAACCTGACCCCTGCTATCACTGCAGTGGATGAGGCCATGTGCCCCATCAACCAAAGGGAAATCCCTTGCAGGTCCTGGCTGATCTGCCCTGAAGGATTCTGCAGTTGAAAAAAGATTTGCTACCTTTGCTTCAGGAAGGAATGCCTTCCTTTGTAGGATATCCAGCTCAGTATCGATAAAGTCTAGAATATGAACTGGTTCTGTTTGGGACTTTTGAAGGTTTATGAGAAAGCCAGGTCCTCAATGTGTTTTGTGTCAAAGTATGGAGGACTTTACTTCCTGCTGTGTTTTCCGAGACCAGCCAATCATACAGGCAGAGAAAAAAACATCAACCCTTGCCATCTCAAATGTGCTGCCACCACAGCCAGACACTTTGTAAACACTCCTGGAGCCAAGGTGAGGCCAAAGGGAAGGGCTGTAAACTGGTAGTGGCAGTTTGCTAGCCTGAACCAGAGCTGAGCCACACTAATATGTGAAAATAGGCATCTTTCACATACAGTGACCCCAGCCAGCCTCCTATTCGGAATCACTCCGCACAGTGTTACCATCCTGAATTTGTCCTTAAGTGTTTGTTCAGATACATCAGGTCTAAAAATTGGTCACCACTCCCCATTTTTTCTTGTGGCTCAGGAAGTATCTGGAATAAAGTCCTCTTGCTCCACTGTGAGGCAGGTATTCTTTCCATTTCATTTGCTTGCAACACCTTCTTTACTTCTATCCCCAACAGAATTTTTTTTGTTGGGGTGTGAGGGTTGAAACCCTTCGGGTTCTGCAATCATGGCAATTTTCTGAACTCCAGGGACAAACCCTAACTCATTACTTAGAGCACCCACTTGTCTGTGGTGATTTTTATCTATTCCTGGAAGTAGTGAGTCGTCTTCCTCCCACTGGTAACGATAGGCAACCTATACAGACTTGACAGGGATTTTGTTTTGCCTGGGGTTGGTGGCTGATGTGTTGCAGCTGCATGTCTGGTGGCCATTCTACCCTTGCCCTACAGCAGCCATCTGTGGAGGGTACTCGCAGGATGAGAGTAGTATCCCCTACCCCAAACTACCCTTCCATATGGCCTGTAGTAAGTGGAGGATTTTTCTTGCTCAGTACTGCTCTTGGAAGTGGTTTTGTACTCATCCACTTTTTTTCCATGTAAGCCTCTGTCTTGTCACCAACAGGGAATGTCCCTCATAGGTTCCAGATCGTCATTGACTCATAACATTTTTTTTTTTTTTGAGTGCCCTGGGATCGATTGGTAGTTCTAAGCCAGGCAAACCGTCTTAAGGACACTGTGTAGGGCATGATCCTAGATGCAGTGTTGTTTGTGTCCACTGCCATATGGAACTGGTACTCTGTGGCATATGTCGCATGATAGGCCTAGATCCATTTATGTGGGTTCATACTGTATATGCTGTAATGTACTTTAGAATTAAGACACTGTCCCTTTAACAGGTAACTACAAAATAACTTATTTCTATAAAGGATAGTGTGGACCTGTTATGTCTCAAGATAAGGGAGACAGATATATAGCCCAGGAAGGCATAAAATATCCCACTGTGGCTTTCCATGACAGGGAAATGTAATGTAGTGACCTAGGGGTCAGGGGTAAAGTCAAATGGCACTGGGGTTGACATCAAACCTGACATGAAACCACAGTGACACCTACAGGGAAAGTTAAACTGTTGCATCATAATATCTGTATTGTCCTAGAATCATTAACCCCACCCCAGAGAAAAAAATAAGATGGGTCTGTTCTAAAATGACCCTCGAGTATATTATTGGACACACACTTCGAATGCAGAGCAGCTGAAAACCAGCCTAGTTGGAAGGTAGATAGTCTGTCCAACTGGCATATACTTGTAGACCAGGGCCAGGACATTGAAAGGGGTTGCGCTCTGGCGCGATATTCAAAAGGGGATGTTACGCAGCGCAAATCCCAATGCATCGGGACGCACCAGTAATGTATGCGACACAAGTGGGGGTGTGCCAGCACATAATCGGCACATCCCGATGTTCAGCCGGGATGTGCGGCGCATGTGCAGGCACACACCCGCCTTGCACCGCACCGGGGGCTGCAAGATGTGCCCAAAAAGGAACAAGTCTGGGGACACCCACAGGCCGGGCGCCGATTGCTGGGCGCAGCGGTGAGCCGCCTGCTGTGGGTGGCCACCGACCTCCCAAGTCACAGGCTGGGCACTGCCCCTCATGCCCGATTGCAGTCTCTAAAATATTGAACACCCTTGGTGGTCCAGTGGACCTGCCCACCAGCCCAATCGGGCTTAGTGAAATTAAATGTTTCCCTGGTGGTCAGTGGACCACATTACAACCGTCGCAGGCTCAAGTAAACAAGATGTATCCCTGGTGGTCCAGCGGTGCCCACCTCCCTGCCACTCAGACCCATCCCTCGCCCCTCAGTCAGTGTCAGGCGGCAGCTCCCACCTGCAGCCGCCCGGTTGCCACCGACTGACAGCATACAGTGGGGCTGTACGTCCATTAGTCCACTGTGTGGGCCAATGAGTCGCGAGATCTGCTGTGCTATAGTCCCAATATGGAATGAATTCACATATCGACTGTAGTATAGTACGTTTGCTGCTCATTGGCCCACGAGTGGACCAATGGGTGTACAGCACAGAGTCAGGATGCTGTCAGTCGGGTGGGCAGCTTGTGGTGGGGAGCTGCCGCCTGCCGCTGACTGGGGGACGGGTGTGCGATCTGAGTGGGGGTGGGGAGAGGGGGTACCACTGGACCACTAGGATATATTCGCCACGGAGCCCACGATCAGGCTGTGATTTCTTCCACTGGACCACACAGGGAAACATCCGATTACTAAGCCCGCCGACGGGCTGGGGGCGGGTCCACTGGACCACCAGGAGTTTACAATTTTACAAAGCCCGCGATCGGGCGTTGTATGCTTGCCTCTGAGGGGCAGGGGCATCTGTCTAACGGCTGCATCCTGGCAGGGGTGCCAGGCGCCGGGATCGGGCCCTGCATGTAATGGCCCCATTTGGCGCCTTGCATGCATAATGGCTCCATCTGCATCTCCACCGCTGAATATCGCGTTACTGCACCTAGTACAACCGCACTTGCGCTGGCACATCCCCCTGCTCCTCTCTTGCCACTTGTGCTGGCGCAGTGCCAATGCGCCATGTGCAATGCGGGCGGCCACGGTGCTGAGCCATGGCGCAGCACAACGTTGAATATGGCACCGTGGCCATGCCCTGGCACATCCCAGTTGCAGTGCGCCGAGGCTTACGTCCCTGCCTGGCGCAGTCTGAATATCAGGCCCCAGAAGTGTATGTGTAGGCCTGGAAAAATCTCTAAAAATCAGACCTGAGTGTGCAGAAGTTTGACTTCTCGCATACTGAGCAGAAAATTATGATTTTTTAAGTCAGAATTCTGGAAACCAAGACTTTGCACAAAGGAAGCATCTAAAGTCATTTTTAAAAAAAGGACTTTTCAGAGAACGGACGTGGAACACACACTTGCCACAAGACTACTGCTTAAGGACTCATCTCCACAAGAACATTTGAAATCTTGTCTGAACTCTAACATCAAAAGAAGGTATAGTTTAGAATACAGTATCTAGTGAGTTCTGTAAACCATCCAGTTTTACTGTTGTTATTAACTGCATTTCAAAGTTTTTCCAAACTGTAGAACTTTCTATATTGCTTTTATTTTAAGTAATTTTTTATGACTTTTCTTATCAGCTCTGCCTGTGCTCTGGTTGTGTGATTTAACATTTTAATAGAGGGGCTTTGAAAAGACTGTGTGCCTTGACAAGATAGAACTGCTCGGCTGTCATATAAAACTACCTAGGCAAGACGTTGCCAGTGGCCGTGGTGGGATTCAAATACTGAAAGTAGTGCAGAGTCAAGGGAACTCAAAACTACAGAATCCACCCTCCCACTGGGAAAAGGAAAGCTGGTAAGTCTTCCGGAAACCCTTACTCCTGCTCACAAGTTCTTAAAAAGGGGGATCCTCTCTGCAAACAGGAGGTCCTGATGGGCTGCCAGAGGTTTGGGGACAGGGTCACGTGACAGCATCAATGGCTGATCTTGCTGTGCCAGCCACACCCTTAGCAAGTCTGCAGCAACCTTTAACTCACTGCCAGTATGGAATTCAGTAGGCTTTCTGGTACTGGACTGTGTAAGCCAAATAAGTTGCCTGCCTTAGGAGGATTGAAGCTGACATAGCTTTTGTCCATACTATCCAGTTTCCTGGAATCTTTCTCAGACAGCTAGGAGGAGATGGGCACTTTGGTCTTATCCCAGGTGGCAGTCTGGACCACTCCCTCATGATCAGGGTAGGAATACAGGTATTCTGCATCCTGCTTGTCCACCTGATATTTGTTTCTCAATTTTCTTGTCTGTGACAGCAGTTACGAACATACGAAGAAGCCAGCAGAGGAAGGCCATTTGGTCTATCAAGTCTGCTCATGTTGCAGGGTCCACAGCTTGAGCTACTTTCCCTGCCCCCTCTCCCCATTCCTCTCATCCTCTCTACCCATGACCCTTACCCTACACCTGTCCCAGCGTCTCTTAAAGCTGCCCACATCTTCAATGAGATTACCTCTTCTGGCAGCGTATTCCAAGTGTCCACCACCCTCTGTGAAGAAGTGCTTCCTATCCTCCCTCCTAAACTTCCCACCCTCCAGCTTAAGACTGTGCCCCATCGTGTTATGGTTGCCACTCAGCTTAAAAGAAACTCTCCTTATCAACCTTATTTATTTCTTTCAAGTACTTGAAGTTCCCAATCATGTTTCTCTCTCTCTCTCTCTCTCTCTCTCTCTCTCTCTCCTGTCTTCGAGTACCTGTTCAGTGCCCTTAACCTCTCCTCGTATGCCTTACCCTGCTGGCCAGCTATCATTTTTGTAGCCCTCCTCTGGACCTTCTCCAGCATGTTAATGTCCTTTTTGAGGTGTGGGCACAGTACGGAACTCCATACTCTAGATGAGGCCTTACCAGTGACCTGTACAAGGACAGTATAACCTCCTTTCTCCTACTACTGATCCCCCTAGATATGCATCCCAGCACCTTGTTTGCCTTTGCTGTTGCTTTCTTGCACTGCGTGGAGTGCTTCAGATCACTAGTGAGCATCACTCCCAGGTCCTTCTCCTCCTCTAATGTAGATACGCTGACTCCACCCAGGTAGTACTCTGTCCTAGGATTCTTGGCTCCAATATGCATAACTTTCCATTTCTTGGTATTGAAGTCAAGCTGCCAGATCTTAGACCACCTCCCTAGCTATTTCAGATCTTCCTGTAGGTCCTGTATCCCTTGAGCTGTGTCCGCTCTCCCACAGAGCTTGGTGTCATCCCATAGGCACATTTTGCCCTTAATGCCATCTCCAAAGTCACTGATGAAAACACTGAACTCCGGCCCCAGCACACAGTCCTGCAGGACTCCACTGGTTGCCTGTTTTGTGCAAGATGACTCTCCCCCAGCAACCACCTTCTGGGTTCTGTCCTTCAGCCAGTTTTCTACCCATCTGGCCATCTTTTCCCCCAACCCGGAGATCCACCAACTTCCTGATCAACCTTTTGTGGGGCACAGTCAAGGACCTTGCTGAAATCAAGATAGAGGAGGTCTACCACTTGGCCCCTGTCTACTATCTTAGTGACACAGTCAAAGAAAATCAGATTTGTTTGACATGAACTCCCCCCCCCCCAAAAAATGAACCCATGCTGCCTCATATCCTGGAGACCATGCTCCACTAGATACTCCACCAACTTTTCCTTTAGTATGGTCTCCATGAGCTTGACCACAGTGGAGGTCAGACTGACTGGTCTGTAATTCCCTGGGTCATCCTTGGGACCTGTCTGGTGGAGTGGCACTACATGTGCTGTTCTCCAGTCCTGTGGTACTACACCTGTCTCTAGTGAACTATTAAATAGGTCTGCCAGCTCCTCAGCCAGTTCCTTTAGTACCCTTGGATGTACTCCGTCCAGGCCTGGTGCTTTGTCCACCTTCAATGCCAGCAGCCCCTCCTCACTCTATCCTCCTCTATCACTACATCTGTGTTCCTCCCCCAGCTCCATCCTTCTCCCGTGAAGATGGAACAGAAGTATTAATTTAGAATCTCTGTCCCCATTATCCTCCACCTACTCCACCCCTTTCTTAAGCCTAACAATCCCTTCCTTCTTGTCCCTTTTTTCACTTATACAGCGAAAGAAAGCCTTCTCCCCTTTCTTAATTCCTTCGGCTATCTGCAGCTCCTTCTGTGCCTTTGCTCGGACTTTTTTTTACTTGCCTCACTAGCCAACCTTAGGTAATTTTCCCTATCCACCTTTCTCTTGGTCTTCCTGAATTTTCTATAGGCCAACCTCTTTTCCTTTACTGCCTGGGCAACCCCAGAACTGAACCAGCTGGGCGCTTTGGCCCTTATGCTCTTACCCCTGAGCCTAATGCACTCATCTGTGGCAACCAGTATTCTTTCCTTAATGATGGACCACCTTTGGTCCACCCCCATATCTACTGTAATGCCCACCAGATGGTTCCTTAGCAATTGCCCATTTTCCTGAAGTCCGCCTCCTGAAATCCAAGACTTTGGTCTTAGTTGGGATGCTTTTCCTGCCTATATACAACTGGAACCACACTGTGCAATGATCACTTCCTCCCAGTGGCTCCCTGACCATTATTTCCTGTACATGCTCCCCATTTGTGAGCACCAGATCAAGAATTGCCTCCACTCTTGTTGATTCAATGACACCGAGTCAGGAACCCACTCTGCAGTCCTTCCAGGATCACCCGACTCCTAGCACATGTCGTGATGGTATGCTCCAGTCCACCTTGGGCAGGCTGAAGTCCGCCACAATTACCACCTCTCCTTTCCCCACAGCTTCCACCATTTGTGAGCTCAGTTCCCTGTCCCTCTCCTCATCCTGACTGGGTGGTCAATAAACCACCCACAACCTCACTTGAACCCGTAATGCCTTCATCTCCGCCTTCCTCCAACTCCTCCCTCATGCAAGTTATTCCGTCCTTGATATAAACTCGGTCTTGGGTCTCCTACTTTTTCTAGTATATCTGAAGGACCTTGGATGGCATGTGGGCACCGTTCGGTACCATTTATTTGCCGACGACCACTATTCATATATTTTTCTCATTCATCATTGTCAAGTGTTCAAAACAACTTCAGGCGGGGTTTAATAATTTACAAACTTACTTTGCTCAGTCCAGATTAAATAACTAAATTCTTCAAAAATTAAATGTATGATTTTTGGGACTGTCTCAAAATTAAAAGGGGACCCTAAACTGGAAATTGTTGATAGGACAGGTACTATTTCAGAATGTGTGGATAGTTATAAGTACTTGGGGTTTTGGTTGGATAGTTTGGGCATAGGGAATACCCACGCTGCCAAGCTTAAAATTCAGTTACGTAAGAGGGTGGGTTTTCTCTATAGACACAAAAATTGCTTTGATCCAGAGACTCCGCAGATAATTATAAAAGTTCAGATCTTCCCCTTATTAGATTACAAAGATACCCTGTATGACTCTGCTACTAGTGCTAGGTTGTCTAGTGTGGACGTGCTAGTAAATAGGTTAGCCAGATTGGTGCTAAACTGTTCTAAATTCATGCATCACTGTGAAATGTACAATAAATTGGGATGGATACCTTTGTGTGATAGAAGGGATTTCCATAAACCATTATTTGCGTACAAATGTGGATTAGGATATGTCCCTCCATACCTGAGTAAAAGGCTAAGCTTTAGAAATATTGACCCCTCTCTGAAGAATTCCAGTATAAGAGAAATGTCGGTCCCTCTGTACAAATCAAAAAGTTCTCAATTCTGTTTTAGCTATTATATTCCAGTTTTCTGGAACAGTCTCCCCCATGAATTTAGGAGTTACTATGGGAAACCTCCTGTTTCTACATTTAAAAAGTTTTTATGGTCATTGGATAAGCCATGTAATTGTTTTAATTAATTGTGTATGTTTTACTATTTATTTTTGCATGATTGTGTAAAGTATGAATGAAGGTCACCAGAGTAAATGAGATCAGGCTTAATGTTTATACCATACCATACCATACCATACCATACTCAGGAGAAAGCCCACAGTCACATGGGTGAAACGCCTGCTGCTGCTGCTGCTGGTGGGGTGAGTTTGTATGAGCATTTTAACTTAATAAAAGCTATCTAACTACGAAGACAAACTGCGGTCTCTTTTTTTGCCTTATCTGCATACTAGTTGCTTATCAGCCACCTTTTCTACTTTGCCAGTAAATTTTGGCCTCCTCCTCCTCCACAGGCACTGGGACTGGAATCGCAGCTGGGAGTGGGGGGTGAATATTCATGAAATTCCCCACTGCCTGGAATGCCTGGAGGAACTGCCATGCCTGTGTCAAGTCCTCTATTGAGGGCATTTGTCTTAGGTCCACTGGCAACTCCTTTCCTTCTTCAGGCGGATGGGGAGAGACATACTTTTTTTTTTCTTGGCAGGCACAGTTTCTAGTGTCTGCTCAGAGGCCCTTTTATTTTTATTTCTTTAGTTTTTGTTTACCGGGTAAGTGCACTAGACAAGAAACTCTGCCTATTTTCAGGCACGACCGGGGGGAGTTACATACAGAGTTACAGTTATATACAGAATTACATGCAGAGACAATAGAAAGTCAGGAGACAGATAACATCACATGATTTAGTGCAAGGAAACTAGACTATAGCTATCTCGGGTATTACTGCATCACAGTTGGCGAGGCAGTTACAAACAGGGGAAACAATAAATGAGATAAAAATCATACAAAGTGTGTTCTTGTGCAGGGGTTAGCAGCATATGGGATCAATATGGCAACAGATCAGGTAGTGCAGGTTCCCCCGAGAAACAGATGGTCACAACTAGGAAGATTAAGCCTTCCCACATTAGAATGTGGCACACAGATACGGTAAGTGCTTTAGATTTGGGAGAGCTATACTAGGCGGGTGCTCCAGTGATTGGTGCATGTGCATCTATCCGTGCCCATGAGGTGGTATGTGGCTAATTTCTGAATACCTGGTGTGATTTGGAGAGCCTAATAGATGAGGGCAGGGTGTTCCAAAACTTGGGGGCTGATGCTGAAAAGGCTTGTTCACCCATTTCTGTGACACATTTAGGCATACTAAGGCAAGTCTTTTCTGCCGATCTAAGTGGATAAGCTTGGTTTGTTTGATGTAACAGGCAGGCCAGCACCTCCGGTGTGCCAGATCTAATGATGGATCAATTGCACATCCTGAGGTGTAAGCGCAATAAGAGGTAGGGGACAGCAAACCTAGACTTGAGTACAGTATACACCTGTGTGTCTGCCTGGGGACCGTTAAGGCAAACCAGCAGATATTATTGTAGCAAGTGTCCCACCTTTGTAGTACGTCTTTGTTTGCATCATGGAAGGTTGCTATCCCATATGTGAGGCTGGGTCTAAGAATTCCCTGTGTGATGGAGTGGATTCAGGGTTCCCCTTTTGGACACCCCGAGTTCCTAACCATCTTTAGCAGCGTTATCTTTCTTTTCTGTCTCCTTTGACAAGGACTGCTGCTTAATCTGAGAGGTTGGACCCTCCTCTGAGCCTTTTGGTGACATGAAGGCAGACTGAGAAGCCATAACATCTTCTAATTTTTTAGCCCTTTTGTTTTGCATTTTAGGACAAAACTTTTTACAGAGATCACAACTGGAGAAATCATGGTCTGGACCCAGACACTTTAAACACAGTTTGTGGCACTCTCCCTTTCCCAGGAACTGAATACAAACTGTACAATCTTTAAGACCTGTAGGTCCTGTATTCTTTTTAGTTCTATTAGTCATGCCAAGCACTGATGACCCCGAGGAATCATTTCTGGTTCCCAACAGAAACAACTGAAAATTAAATAAGCCCAAGAAATGTTAAAAAGTGGCTTTAAAGTAAATAAAATGGTTTGGTTCCTCATAAAAAAAAAACTCAAGCTAAAGTTACCTCAAAAGTGGTTTCTTAACTAGAAATAGCTAAAAGCTTGTCTTTGTTCCCAAAAAACGAGGAACCAAGAATAATTTAGAGTAAAACCACAGAGTGGTTAAATAAAAGCTTTTTTTTATATTTAACTTTTAAAACACTAAATAGCGGTTCCCCTAAAATAGGAACCATGCTTAAGGCCCACCTGTTGGAACTGAGCCTCTGCACCTGCTACCGCTGTGAGTCAGCAGACGCCCTACTGCCATTCTAACCTCATTGGGACATCAATCTGACTGTGACTGTCTTGTGTATAATAGTATTTCTTCTCCTGTTGATGCTGATTGTAACTTACCTGCCACTGTATCTTTGACTGGGTCAGTATGTCTATATTGACTGTTAATTGTGAAATACATGTATGTGTTTTGTTATGTTTATAACGTGTAATTAATTCTGGGTAGCACCTGAAAAGGGTTGTTTCGTCTCAGTGGGCCTACCTGGTCACCAAAATTTAAATAAAATAAAGAATGACATTCTCCAGTTTCTGGGAACTTATCAGAAACCGGAGAAAAAAGGAAAATGTACTGAATAGAATACAAATAACACCCTCACTAAAGCAGAGTATCGAATAGTAAACTAAAACGTTTAACACTATAAAATACTAAAACAGTAAACCGTAAACCAGCCAGAAGGGTACAGAAGACTTTGGGATGACTTGCTCTCATCAGGCAGAAAAATAAATCTGACTGAGTGCAGAGTTGTGTGTGAACACAACAGAGTTTGAATTCCTCACAAATCCCATATTTGTATAGAGCCGTAAAAGCTCCAGGGCTGCTCAATTCAGGGATTATTGCTGCTGTTAAGCATAAGTGAGGGATTCCTGGGTTTGAATTCTGCTGCAGTAAAGAAAAGCATTCAGTCAGCTAAACATAATGTGCCGATAGTTGGAAAGGGTATCTCCTTGGCAGCTGGCTAGATAAAAATGGAACACAAACTGCCTTGACCTTCCAACCTGCTTATCAGTTTAGCAAACTCTCTGCACATCTGTGCAGTCTTTTCTGTTGTTTTTTTGTGTGTGTGTGTGTTGGGGGGGAATGAAACCTTTCCACAGAGCAAAATAATCTACAGAGGATAACCAATACTGGGCTGCTACTTCACAAGGTGAACCCTTGGCCTACTGAGAAAGCATGCTGAAGTATAGTTAAAAGGAGGCACAGTCAAGTCTCAATTATCCAAACTACTTGGGCAACATGAAATTAGTTTAGATAATCAGAAGTTCATATAATTGGGATTACAATATTTAGAGTGATATTCAGTTTGGAAACCTTCTACCGGTTTGTGAAGTAGTCATGTCTGGGGAGGAAGGGCAGAAGGCTCCGCTGCAATACTGCTGAGTGACTACAGGTGGCAGTGCAACTGGAGCTGATTGGGTGGGAGGATACTGGCTGGTGTTGTGCACAGTCATGCTTATTGTATGTGCACTCAGCACCCTTGCACCGGTGTCCTGAAAGTGGGAAGAACTGATGTAAAACCCCAAACCAAGGCAGGATGATGCCCTGCATTCTCAGGAACTGCTCTTGACTGGCTGGCTGCTCCACCTCCCTCACTCAAACAGCAGAGGGATAGCTGTAGACCTCCCCATAGAATCCCCCACAGCACAGGTGCTGAGCTGCAGCATGAGAAGTCTGGAGGTAAGTGCCAGAGAAGAGTTGGGACGAGGCTGTGGGATTGCCGGGGCTAAAGGGGGCATCACAGAAGACAGGGGGGTAAAATCTATAATAAAAAAAATGTGGCTATTTAAATAGTCAGAGTTCAGTAGATTAAAGCTGTGCTGTAAAGCCACTGGGCTTGTCCACATCAACAAACTGCCATACCCGACCCCACCTGTGCCTGCCCGCCATTGCAGCATTTTGAACAGATTAGTGGATTCGAGGAGAAGCATCCCGGGGAGGGGGGGGGAGGCATGCTGCTCCCTGTTTAGCACCAATACATTTTTTCTACACTGCAACCAGGTGAGCTAAGCCTAGCTTAATATGTTCAATTGAAGCCCTTGTGCGTGTGCTGCCATTCAGTCTTGTGCGTTTCGAACACACCATCATTACAGTGTCTCAAAAAGGCTGAGTGTTTGAATACATACATGCACTCAGTCTTACTGTGCAACTAACTCCCAACCTTACAACACAGGGTAAAATGTACTCCCACCCCCAAAACAAACGGCAAATAAGACATTTGTAAAAACTGTGTTCTTTAATAAAGATAAATTCTCAGTGTAATGAAACAATGTGGTCAAATAAAACAATGTCAATAAGTGCTAATGCCAAGGTTATCCACATCTCCCACACAGATCAGTCCTCTTAAATCCACTTATTCCTCTTCTTTTATTGCCCAAGTATTAAATTACAAGGAAGGAATGTACTTGCAAAATTTTCAAGACTCCAGGGACACTCTTTACCCGAGTTTTGCAAATGTTCCCGCTGCACTTCTCAAGATCTCTTTGACAACTCTCAAAAGGTTCGTCTTCAAAAACAGTTTGCTGTTGTACTGCTGAAAAAGCACGTATGTAACAAAAGATCCTGCAGGTACAAACTGCAATTTAACTGAAACTCACGTACTGAAGTGCCCATCTATCAAGGAGTTCTCTCATTTCAAGCAGACTCTCAACCCCTGTGGCATGTCTCTACATTTTTTACAAGCTCATTAAAACAGTTACACAACTGGAAAAATCAAGACGTAGGCAGACCAGCTTCATATTTTACATTCCTGATGTCTGCCAGAACTCCTGCAACTAACTCAAAATTACTCAAGAAGAAGTTGCTCACTACATGTTCTTTAAGGGAAGAGGGGGCAGAAGAAACTTGCCAAGCATTAGCTGCTCCTCATTCCATTCTGCCAGCAGACAGTCAATGCAGGAAAAATTTAAAAGCTGGCTAATTATAAAACCTGGAAACAGAGCAGTTAACTGGATGAGCAAAACCATGTATCTAATTGAATTCAGAGAGCAACACTCATGCTCACTTTAACAAAATCCATAAATCCCTCAATGGTGGCCTACCTGTTAAGGACCGATAGGAGAACTGCACCGAATACATCACTGTTCCCCAGCAGAAGCTGCTGTTTCACATTCTGTTACTGCTCCAGCTATTCAGTCTTGTTAGCTATCCTAGTGGGCATCTCTGATTTACAAGCGGCTGGTGAGAACCATTTTAAAACTGTATGATGTAGTTTATGCCCCATATCTGCTCTTCTGTTGTTGGCACAATGTATCCATGTTCTACTACAGAAAGTACAGTTACGTAAGAACTTACCGTAACAGTAGATCTTCGAGAACAGCTCTTGCAGCAGGTTACACCATTAGAACTGAAGCAATCAGGCGCCAGGACCCCACGGACATTTTCTAGCTAGCTATCTTCAGCGGGGACCGCCCCCGAAGCCGGTCCCGCCTCCGACGTCAGGCATGGTACATAAGGGGCGGTCCCGCCGAATCCTCAGTCCTCCGCCGAGACTCCCGTCAGGATGACATCAGAAGGGACCAAGGATCCGCCGTCAGAAGACAAAGGAGAAAATCCAAGCCAAGGCGTTTCTTTCTTTTCCTCCGTCTCAATCATTTTCATTTGTTTTTGTTTTTTTGTTGTTTTGTTTTGTTTTTTAAACCGAGCCGAAACTCCTCTAAGGGGGAAGGTGGGCGGGAAGGTACCTGCTGCAAGAGCTGTTCTCGAAGATCTACTGTTACGGTAAGTTCTTACGTAACTGTACTATCTTACTTGAGAGTTACAGCTCTTGCAGCAGGTTACACCATTAGACTGATTCCTCAAGCAGTAACGCTGCCAGAAGATCCGGGAGGAGGCATAGAGACAAAGGAAAACCAATCCAAGTCCTGACTCAGGACAAGAGGCCTTACAACACTGCAGCCGAACTGGCCCTATGCCTAGAGGCTATGTCCAGACTGTAATGCCTGATAAAGGGTATGCACAGAGCTCCAAGTAGCAGCGCGCAAATAGCCGAAATGGAGACATTTCTGAGCGCTGCAAAGGAAGTGCCACACCCTGGTAGAATGACCCCGGATAGAACCCGGGAGGGGTTTTGTTTAACTCGTAGCAGTGCGAGATACACTGGACAAGCCAGCGTGACAAGGACTGTTTGGACACCGGCTGGCCTTCCATTCTCTGAGAAAAGGAGATAAGTGCTGGTTAGAAGGCCCGCAAGGGCTTAGTTCTGTTAAGGTAGTATCTCAGGCTGCGGTGAACATCCAGGGTATGAAGCAAAGCCTCCTCTGTTGGAGTAATCGGAAGTAGACCAGAAGGTCAATATCCTGATTTAAAGTAAGTGTCGAAACCACCTTAGGCAAAAACTTTGGGTTTGTCCGTAGAGATACTCTGTCCCGGTGGAAAACCAAATAAGGCTCTTTACACATAAGAGCGTGAAGCTCAGAAATCCTTCTGGCTGAAGTAACGGCAACTTAAAATAACGTTTTCCACGACAGAAAACGTAGCTCGCAATCCGCGGCAGGCTCAAAGGGAGGGAGCGTAAGTTGTTCCAGGACAAAGAGTAGATCCCACGGAGGCACAGGGTCCCTAATGGGAGGCCTAAGGTGCAACACTCCTCTAAGAAACTCCCGAGAAGCGTCAAGCTGAGCAATAGTACAGTGCCCCACCGGAAGATGGTAGGCCGAAATAGCACAAAGGTGCACTTTAATAGAGGAGTAGGCTAGCCCAGAATTGAAAAGAGAAAGGAGGTAGTCTAGAACCGCTCCAACGGGCAACCTAAAGGGGAAAGGTCACGAGCCCGTGACCACAGATAAAAAGCACGCCACTTCATGGGCGTAAGGCGCGCTGTCGGCTTTCTGCTGGAGAGAACCTCAGCAACCTCTTGCGACCCCTGCAAGAAAATGGCTATGTCTCTAGGAGCCATGCATGCAGGTTCAAAGAGCGTAGATTGGGATGAAGCAATGAACCTGTCTCCTGAGACAGTAAGTGGGAGTTGATCGGCAACGGGAGCGGGGGTTCCCGAGATAGCTGTGTCAGCAAGGGAACAAATCTGTCTGGCCAAAACGGGCCACCAGAATCAATCTTGCGTGCTCCCTGCGCAGCTTTAGAAGAACTCTCTGGATCAACGGGAAGGGAGGGAAGGCATAAAGGAATCTGTTCACCCAGGAGAGGGACAATGCGTCCTCGCCAGAAAACACCAGGCCCTGGATCTAGCGAGCAAAATTGGGCAGTTTTGCTGTTGATGGGGATGCTACAAGTCCAGTTCTGGAGTTCCCCATCAAGGAACAGATCTTCTGCCACCTCCTGAAGAAGTTCCCACTCATGGACTCTGGCCTGGGAGCGACTCAGGCCATCTGCTAACGTGTTGTCCACTCCGGGAACATGTACAGCGATCAGGTTTGCGCCGTGTCCGATTACCCAATCCCACACCCTCATGGCTTCCCTGCAAAGGGGGTAAGAGTGTGCGCCTCCTTGTTTGTTGAGGTAATACATCACCGCCGTGTTGTCCGTCTGAAGCAGGATCGTGCACGGCGGGATTATGGACTGAAAGGCCTGGAGTGCATAGAGGACCGCCCTCATCTCTAGGACGCTGATATGGAGATGAGCCTCAATGGGTCCATACACCCTGAGACCTCACCCCGTCTAAGTGCGCTCCCCACCCGAGACCCGAAGCATCCGTGGTGAGGGTTATCTCTGGGGATGGCGCTGCAAACGGGACACCCTTGGAGAGTGACCCGGGGGCTAACCACCACTGCCAGTCTCGAATCACGGATTTCGTGATCCTGACTGGATGCTGCAAATGGTCTTGCCTCTGATCCCATTGCGCTTTGAGCATCCACTGCGTTATTCGCATGTAGAGTCGTGCGACAGGGACAGTGGGAATGGCCGCAGCCATGTGTCCGAGCAGACGAAGGACCGACCTGGCTGGCATGGTCTGGTTCGTCGATAAGTCCCCTATGAGGGACTTTATACGTTCCGCCCTGTCGGCTGGAAGAAAAGCTCTTCCCTGGATCGGGTCCAGCACTGCTCCTATGAACTGCAGGTTTTGCACGGTACCAAGACGGACTTCTCCCGATTTATAAGAATGCCCAGCGATCCAAATAGGTCTTGGGTGTCCTGGATCGCGAGCAGAAGCGCCTCGCTGGAGACGCCATGAGAAGCCAATCGCCGAGGTACGGAACACATAGTGGCCCTTTCTTCTTAGAGACGCTGCCACGACTGCCATGCATTTGGTAAAGACCCTTGTGCGGATGACAGTCCGAAAGGAGAGCCCGAACTGGAAGTGGTGGCCTAAGAACTCAGTGCAGGAACCTCTGATGCGCTTGAGCTATGGGGATGTGCAGGTAGGCCCTGCATGTCTAAGGACACTAAATAGGCTCTGCTTTAGCATGGGGATCAGGCCCGGGAGGGTCACCATGCGGAATCTTCTGTATGCGACCGACATGTTGAGGTCGCTCAGGTCCAGAATTGGACAGAGGTCCCTGTTTCTTGGGAACCAGGAAGAAGTGAGAATAATACCCTAGTCCTCTGGTTTCCCGGACGGACTCTACTGCCCTTGTTCAGGAGCATGAGTATTTCTTGCCAGATTATGGCACCGTGCTGACCGAATACCGGAGAGCAGAGGAGGCCTGAGGGTGGCTTTTCCATGAACTCTAAAAAGTGGCCGATGCTGACCAACTGAAGAACCCACCTGTCGGTGGTGATTGCCTGCCATCCCGGCAGGAAGTTCGCAATGCGACCCCCGACCATAACGTCCCGTTGATCCCGAGGGGCGGGGGCCGGAAAGGAGTCATGCTGTGGTGGCAGATGGGCCCGCTGGCTGGGTCGCTCTAGGGGTATGTTGACCTCTGCTAGCGGGCTGCTTCCCCTTGGTTCTGCGAAAACCAGAGCCCCTCTGTTGTGCGGCGGAGCGAGGTTGTTGCCTCTGTGTCCGCCCATGGGAACGGCCTTGGTACCTACGAAAGGACCCAGGCCTAGGCCAGTACATTGCCTGGACCGACCTCACTGCCTTTCCAGCCTCTTGCAGTTTGGTAATAATTCTTTCCGCTGGATTACCAAACAACACATCTCCCTCAAAAGGGGCGTCCATAATGTTCTTCTGGACGTCCGGGGTGAAGCCGGAGACACGGAGCCAGGAGTGTCTCCGGAGACAAACGCCTGAAGCTGCTGCTCTGGCCGATGAGTCCGCGGAATCATACGCGGCTCTAAGCACTTGGGTCCCCACGTCTGAACCCGTACGGAGGAGTTGGAGCATCTCCTCCTTCTGACCACCTTCAGGAAGCTTCTCAGCTGCCTCCAGACCCTGCTCCCACAGTGCGTTCTGGAACTGAATCATGTGGCTTAGATAATTCAGGGATCTGATGGCGCAGGTCGCCGAAGCGTACGTGCGCCTGCCCAGAGTCCAACTGCTTGGATTCTGGGTCCGGTGGTAGGGTGCTCAAATGCTGCGGCCTTTGGGACCGGGTCATGTGAGGTGTTATGACCAGAGAATCGCCAGAGGTTGGTGCGCAAATACTGGTCCTCCCTAGGGGCCTTGTATAGATGGTCAGCCTTCGGCACCGCCGTAACCCAATGGGACGCTTCCATGCGGCCTTGGTGACGTCCACGAAGTGTCCACCAAGGGTGGCACCACCACAGGCTTGGGGTCCTTCTGCCGAAGATATTTAGCCAGGCGCAATCTCTCGGGGTCTAATTCCTCAGATTCCCACCCCATGTTCTCCTGGATATGGCGCATGATATCCATGAACGAGGGGTCATCCGGAGGAGACCGTGGAGTCTCACGTGGGTCCGGAGAAGGGACTGAGATTGGAGATGGAGATCTGGAAGTGGAATACACTGATCCCTCGTCCTCCGTCGGCGTGACATCGGCGTCTCCTGGATCTCTTTGGGCTGGGTGATCCGGAAGGCGAGGATCTAGGCGGAGGTCTCTCTTGCACTTTGAGCCCTGGGAGGGACCTGGACTCCCTGGGGATGGTAGCGGCCAGCCACCCCGCAGAGGCGAAGGGGGCGGAGCCGGAGGAGGAGGAGGAAGAGCGGGGCGCCACGTTCCTTCTTGATGGTGTCCCACCAGTATGTAAAGAGATCCTTTACATCCGCAATAGATAATCCCGACGCCGGCTCAGAAGTCGAGGGTCGGACGTCGGGTCCCGGCGACTGCTCCACAGGGACCTCGGGCGGCGGCGAGGGAGCCCTGGGAGACTGCGCGAGGCCGGGATTGCCCGTCTGGTCTTTGGGCTGCGTCGAGTCTTCCTCCGTGAGGGACTCCTGCCCGACGACGGTCGGAGACGCAGGAGCCCTCTTCTCAGGCGCCACGGACGTCAGTCCCCCTGCCGACGTCCAATGGGTGGATTTGACCGACTACGGTCTGACAGCCGACGACGGCTCCGAGGAGCGGTGACGAACGGCCAACGGAGGTCGAGCCCGCGTCGGGTCTGCCGGCCTCTTCAGAGGGGTCTTCCTCGGCGGCACTGAAGAGGACCGGACGTCGGGTACCGACGAGCGGGAGCCCGACTTGTGGCGATGGTGATGACGCTCCCCGGACTTCGTCCCCGCCTTAGGGTGGAGGATGACGATGGCCATGAAGGGGCCTGAGAAGATCTCAAACAACCACCGCAGCCGGGAGGGAAGAGGCCTGGACGGGATCGCACGATCAACCAGAGCTGCGGGACTCGAGGCCCGAGTCGGGACCTGGAAGGGTCCTTCTCCTTCGCTTGCTGAGCTGCTGCAGATTCCCTTTAGAGGACATGGCTCTAAGTTTTTCTTCCAGGAGGAACGCCTGCAGAGCCTTCTGTTGCCGGATCCTGGTACGACTGTTAAACCCCTGGCAGAGGGAGCAGGCCTGGGTGTCATGCTCTGGGCCCAGGCACCGAACGCAAGCCATGTGAGGGTCCTTAAAGGGAATCTGTTTTCCACAAGCACACTTCGACGTATGCCCGGAGGTCGGTGAGGACATCAGAGAAGGAAAATCTTCGGAATGAAGCAATTTCCCGTAGGAAGTTCAAAAACCACGCCGCCGCGCTAGACTGAGCCCGGCGGGCTTCCAGGCATGCAAGTTTGACGGCAGGAAAGAACTGGGGATTCCATGGACCGCCCCTTATGTACCACGCCTGACGTGCGGAGGTGGGACCGCGCCGAAGGGTCCCTGCCAAAGATAGCTAGCTAGAAAATTTGGGTCTGGTGCCTGGACGGCTTCAGTTCTCAATGGTGTAACCTGCTGCAAGAGCTGTATCTCAAGTAAGATCTCTGGTTGTTAGTGACAAACTACATAATACAGTTCTAAAAGGCTACTAACCACCAGACTGTAAAGCTGAAACACTCATGGAGGCCACTTAAAGGCCTGTAAAGATGGAACAATACCAGAATTTGAACAAGTACTTAAACCAAAAAAAAAAAAAAACAGCTTCTACTTTCAAATCTAGGTGATGTGCATCGGAAACTGATAAAATTGATACAGAGGTTGAGTGTATTTCATCATTGTCCGAAGAGTCAGAGAGTCCAAAGCCAACATAGAAGCTTCTGATTTCCTCAGCTGCTCCTGCTAATTGCTGTTGTTATCAAAAGCTTTTCATCCATTCCTCAAAGAAGAACTTAGATTGGATTCTAATTGTAACCTTGGCTTTACAAGGCTAAAGGAACTAAAATTCAAACTTTAAATGGTTGCTTATTGAGGCAAAACATGACACTTACTTACTGTCCTGTCTGGCGACAAACACTCTTACTTAGGCACGTGGCTCAAGACACTGGCTGTAGCCCATACAGAACAGCTGTTATCTCTAGCACACTTACGAGGAGATTTATTTTATTTTATTTGAATTTTGATGACCAGGTAGGCCCGCTGAGATAATCTTATCCCTTTTCAGGGGCGACCTGGGGAAATACAATTCCAGTAACAGAGGACTGATTGCAAGACAGGATGATAGATTACAGATAATTAGAGTCTGGCTAACAATTGTAGACAGATGGTTCTACAAAACCACAGGAATTCATTCATGCATATCTAGAATAGGTATTACAAAACAGTAAACAAGATCTATACATATATATATATATATATATATATATATATATATATATATATATATATACATACACACACACACACACACACACACACATACATATACATACATACATACATACATACATACACACACACAATATATATATATATATATTCCATGTATACATGTCCAATCCAACCAAGTCCCCTGGGTCTGAAGGCTCCGGCAATGTGAACCTCACCCTAGTAAGGAGGAGTCCATATTAAGAGTAACCTGTGGCTTCAGAGGGGACAAAAGGAAGCTCTGAAGGAGAGTCTCCTTTGAGGGCCACCACAAGAGGGAATGAGCAGGAGACTTTGTCACCCGTATTAGGTGGTTCAGAGGGTGAGAGATGCTTGCTACCACTGTGTTCTAAGCATCCACCAAGCTGTTCTCATGTGCAGCCTCGCAAGGGGTACTATAAACACTATGGCTACCATGAGTCCCAACAGCCCCTGCACTGAGTGCAGTTATCTCTAGTCAGGATTCTGCTAGTGTGACACATGGATTAATCTATGTTGTTAGAAACACATATAGTAGCCAAACTCTATTTCTTTCCCCTACCCCCAATATCCTGTTTTTATTTTTTCCCACCCAACTGTCTCTATGCTTATTTATATGTGCCGGCGGTTTGTAATTGCAATGCTACTAGGCATGGGCATCAGGAAGAGAAAGCAACTGGGTACTTCATCACCAGAGACCAGACAATCACTACACACCAACAATGTTCCACGGACTTTATCTAAAGGGGATGCTGGCCATGGCAACAAGATTATTCCCATATCTTTTCCAAAATTTCCAAAAATGTGTCATGGGATCTTTAGCTTCCACATGGATAACAAAGCCTGAGAAGGGGCCTTAGTCGTAACATCTCATCTGAGGTACTGTATGGCACATCCAACCAGGAATTATCCCCCTAGTAGCGAACTGTACTTTCAGTAAGCGTGAACATCCCTGAGCCACACTGAACAATGCTGGATAGAGCCCTGGGTGCGGAAGGTCAGTGCGTTGACACTAGCTAACTACAAACACTGCATTACCTCTCAAACTTTTCTTCTAACACCTATAGTAGCTGTGTATGGTTTTCAATTCTGAGCCCAACACTGACAGACTGAGCTCAGTTTAGTATGTTCCAGTGTCCTAGGGCTGACATATGTATCAATAATTCAACTCGTGCCTGACATTTATTGATGCAAACACAATAAAAGAAATAACTACACAGAAGCCACAACAGCCTAAGAATGACGTGGTCCCAAATGTTTGTGACAGAACCCAAGGTGGTGAGAAGGAAGGGGGTGGTTTTCTGAGTAACTCCTAAAAGAAGATTTATAATTGCTGGAAGAGATCTGGTCTAGCACTTGTGTAGCTCTTATACTTTCAACAGGAAGTAGAAGTGCAGTTTTGAATTTAGAAACAAAAAAATGTACTGGAGTTACTAAATTAATTGTGACCTGGACTCGGTTACTTTTATCACCCTAGCAAGTGGGTCTATGGAGAATGAAAGGGCATTCCCCGAATTTTCCCAAGTAAAGGTGCCCAACGCACCCCACCCCACACATGTACACACATGCACATGCTTGGAAAATCTGTATCTTAATTGTTTGTTCAGTCACCAGCTAAGTACAGTACATTTCATATGACTACCTCTTTCATTTTCTATGTCTTACACCACAGGACTGTTCTGCTATCACGACAGCCTCAGCCAGCTGTAGAAGCCATACAGCAGTGCATTCCAATCAATATTTGAAGTCATCTCACTGATGCCTTTTAAGTCCGCTTTTACATTTCCTTAATGCACTTTCCTAAAATACAACGTTTAACTGTTCATACAGTATGCTGAAAGCAAGCGTCCTAAACTTACAAAGATAAGTAACAGAGCTTCTCTGTTGGTGCACCAAATACTCTATTATGTAGCTAAAAATTAAACTCCCTGTCGTGCTTAATCAGTACCACTGCTTTCGCATACTGTTCTGTTTGTTTCCTGCAGGGAGGCATTTTGACCTCGTGGTCAGAGGACCAAACTGTGAATCTGGAAACTCAGGACTGAATCCCATAACTGCCTCTTAGGCCCCGTCCACACTACACTGCTCAGATCCCGTAACAGACAGAAACCATTACAGCCGGGGAGCAGTATAGTGTGTCCACACTGCAGCAGTGACGGTACCGCCAGTCCACACCTCGGGAACCAGGCGACCGTTACGCAGCGCCCAATCCCTAATGCAGCTCGCGCTCGCATCGGGCCCTGCAGGACCCTACCGCCCATCCACTACCGGTAACGTTATCGGTATGGGACTGTTTTCATAACCGCTTGTTGATACCACCCCATGTGGTTTCAACAACAGTTACGAACACGCCTTCTGTAACATTACAGGTATAAAACGCAAACCGTTGCGGTAACGGTTTGGGCACTCTAATGTTACAGAGGCGTAGTGTGCACAGGGCCTTACTCCTCTAATTCTGCTTTAAACCTATTTCTGTGATCTTTTCCTCTCCTTGGGCATGGACAACAGCAGCAATATACTCTGCCCTCCCTCCCTCTCCTGGGCTGTAAAGTGTTTGGGATCATCAGTATGAAACGCACTACAGAAAATCGAGTCTCTTTCCTTCTTGTTCTGTGTATACAATTACAAAGCACTTGCACAGCTGCACTTTCATTTTATGTTGCAGTTGGACATTCTCATGTTTAGTACTGCTTTTACATACTGAAAATCACCATAACAAAAAAAAAAAAACATAATATGGCTCTATGGCTCAAAATCTGAGGTTACTAACTTGGAACAATAGTAAAAATATTAAAAACACTAGTATTCAGTTCACATCACAACTTACAGTCTTCCACTGTGCATGCTCAGGTTACCTGAACAGTCTTCGAATTTGACTCCTCCAACCACCCTGCCCCCTTTTCACTCAGATCTGAAATCAGGAATCCAAAGCAAGCCTTGCCAAGGAAGGTCAGGTGGGTAAGAACTTAATAGCACTAGTAGAACTACAGTTATAAGTAATCTCTACTGGCTAAAGAGGAGGAGGAAGAAGAGGGTAGTGGTCAGTGAGGACAAATCAGAAGAGGAGGAGGTCACGAGCGGGGCTCCACAGGGATCTGTCCTGGGTCCAGTCCTCTTCAACATGTTCATCAGTGAAATTGGTGAGTGGATCCAGGGCAGGCTGTCTCTCTTTGTAAATGACACTAAGCTCTGTGGGAGGGTGGATAGTGATGAAGGAATAATGGAAATGCAGAGACCTGCAAAAGCTGGAGGGGTGGTCAAGGGTCTGGCAGTTGAACTTGAATGCCAGAAAGTGCAAGGTTATGCTCCTAGGGGACAAGAACCCCAGGGCAGACTACTGGATAGGAGAGGTGACAGTACCACAGATGAGGAATGAGACCTTGGAGTTTTCATCAGCGACTCCCTAAAGCAATCACATCAGTGCAATAAGGCTTATAGTAAGGCAAACAGGATGCCTGGATGTATCAGTAGGGATACTGCTAGCAGAAAAGGGAGGTACTACTTCTTCTGTATAGATCCTCCCTGTATAGATCCTTGGTGAGGCCACACCTGGACTACTGAACCCAGTTCAGGGCCTTCACCCCAGGAAGGATAAGGAAAGACTCAAATGGTGCAGTGCAGGGTAACAAAAATGATTCAGGGCCAGCAGGGAATGTCCTATGAGGAACATCTCAAAGCACTGAATATGTACTCTAAAAAGAATTAACAAGGTGAACTACAGGGAACTATTTACCTTGAATGCCAGCTCATGGTCACATGGTCATGAGTAGAAGCTAACAGGAGGAGGTTCAGGAGGGCATGAGGAAATACTATAGTACAGAAAGGGTGGTGGAGCCATGGAACAGGCTGCCAACAGAGGTGGTGGGTGCAAAAGGGACAGAATGAAAGGTATTGGGGCTGCCCAGGGCATCCGAATCGGAGAAGAATGGGGGGTGAGGAGGGCTAGAACCCTGGAGGAACAGTAGGTCCCAGGGCTAAATAGGGAACTCTGGCAGACTGGATGGACCCTTGGAATTTTTTCTGCCATCACTGTCTATGTTCCTATTTCCTATTACCTAGATTTAGTTCATGATCCATGCTCCAGCAGTCCTCAGGAAAGGGGGAAGGCGTGCACTCCAAATCAGGCAAAAAGAGACTGGGGCATTGACGACCCAAAAACAGCATTATGGCAACGAAAAAAGGTGGCTGTTGTAATGAGATATAAATGTGTCTGCATTTGAACAGGTAGTAGCCCAACATATTTCAGAAACTGGAATGTACCTGGCAGCAGCAACAGAAGCAGCTGTATGTCTGGTGGAGTGAGCCTTAGCCATTCAACCCCGGGGGGGGCCTCAGCCAATCTCTAACACAGGGTGATGCAGGTTCTCCATCGAGCAGTCCTCGGCTCATTGCCTAGGGCAGCTTCAGTGTATGTGAAAACAGCTGGTGAGCCTCACCATAAGATTCTGCCGTACACTCCAGGTAACAGAGCAGAGCCCTGCAAACATCACACATCTGGAGCATTCACTTTGCTCTCTGAAGCATGATGGTTCAGGAGGAAGGTCAGTAGAAGGAGTGCCTGATTAAGGTGAAACTCATTTGCATGGGGGCATGGGAAAACCTTGTCCTTGCAGAAAACCAGTTAAACAGATTTCACAGAAAGGCCAACAAGGTCCTTGCTAGTTGAGTGGTGGCCTTTCTTTCTCAAAATCGGCACTCAAAAGTATTTAAAAAGCACGCCAAAACTGCCTCCTTTATAGTCTATGCAGTGCTGCTGGTGCTATTCAGTACTGACATCACAAATGTGCTAGCGTGAAGTGGCTCAATCTTGTACATAGAGACATTTTGGCTGTAGGTCCACAGAGCAATTTTACAATTGTTTTTGCAAGAAATCTAGGCATCCAAAACTTAAACTTTACATAAAGATAATTTTGGGGACAGGTAAACTACGAATATGTTTTTTGGGGATTACTTAACTAAAAACCTGCTCTTTAAAGAAACAGCCAACCACTTTGTCCAGTGACACTGTCAGCACCCTGCCTTAGCACGGTATGCTGAAATGGTAGCCAAATGCAACATGAGGGGCATGACTCAAAACCCTACCTGAGAGCGGGACCAGAGTTCTCTAGTAAGTACAACAAGAGCTGGAGAGGTACAATAATCCTCCCTCTCCCACCAACATGAAAACACTGTTCACTTGCAGGTTTATGTTTTGCAAGCCAAACCCCTCAGTACGCTCCATCACCAAGAGAACAGCACAAGGGCCAGGAACTCTAGATGCTCAGAAACCATGTGGTCAGGTGCAGGCCCTGCAGGTCAGGATGCCTGAACGTCAGATACAGGTCCAGATGCTTGAACGTCTATGCCTTCTTTTTACAGAACCACCATGTGAAAGGCTAAGTACTGAGCTAATGTACATATGAATAAAGTAAACTGGATGGTCACATAATGGGGATATTTTTTTTTCTGTACAGATGGACCTTGTTGTGTCCCATGACAATTAGCTTCACAAGTAAAGGGGCAGGGCCAAAGTGAGTTACGAAGGTGCTGCCCCCTCACAAGTGATGGCATACTCCAAGACTGGCCACTGTGTGTCCAATTTATACAATGCATTTGTTCAATTGTACTGCTTTATTAAGTGCAGCTGGAGCCACTGTGAAGTCATCATGCATCATTCTAGCTGCTCTCCCATTATTTAAGGGTTCCTATGTGACTTGTCTAAAGTGAAGATAAATGGTTATAAATGGTGATAAATGATTTATCTTCATTTACAATACTTCAGTGGCTAAAGGAAAAAAAAAAACTCACAATAGTAACACTGTTTCTTCCAAAAGGATCTCTCACAATGTTTAACAAATGCAGTCATTCACCTGGAATGACCAGCCCTGGAGCTTTAAGAATTTTATGCAAATTATGGAATGAAAGAAAAAATTACTCACCTTAGTAATTATGTTTCTTCTAATGGAGTCTTGCTGTATTCTGACTATTGCAGTTAGCCCCAGCCTTTAAACTGCCCTGGCGAACAAAGGATTAACTTTCTATGCAGAACATAGAATGCTGAGCTCGAGCTCGGTTGAGGTCTCTGTCTGGAGCCCTTTGAAATACAACCATCAGATTCTTACGAGCAAAATCTCACTAACTTATTCTACGTGGAAACTGTAACATTTTTACTAGCCAACTGGCAACAAAAAGTTTTGGATCCCCAAAGGAAGACTCAAGTCAGAAACCAAAACCAATCCAAATAAGAATAATGATAAAACAAACACCCAAACAAAAGAAGAGGGTGTAAAAGGCACCCCTGAGATGCAACACTGTACTTGCCCACCCACTTCCCAAAACAGGTTCTGAGAGGAGCAGGGAGGAGAGGTCAGAATACAGCAAGACTCCATCAGAAGAAACATAATTACTAAGGTGAGTAATTTTTCTCCAAACAACATGAAGTCTTGCTGTATTCTGACTATTGCAGACTACCAAGCAATACCTCCATGGAGGAGGGAACAGAACCTACTTTGGGAATAGGCTCTGAAGTATTGCTGTGCCGAACCGAACATCACTCTTAGCCTGGATATCCAGAGAGTAATGCTTGGTAAAGGTATGGACAGTTTTCCAGGTGGCTGCTTGACAAATTTCTGAGAGAGGAATATCCCCCCTGGCAGCACCCAGGGAAGCAGCTGTACCTCTGGTGGAGTGAGCCCTCAGGCCTGAGTGTGGAACTTTTCCTAGTTTCTCATAGCAGAGTTGTATACAAGACACAATCCACCTGGCAATAGTTCTCTTGGTGACAGATTTGCCCTTCCCCACTTCTCCATAAGTGAGGAACAGTTGAGGAATCAAACCTATGACCCTTGGTACACTCTATATAGTAGCTAAGGGCCTTTTAACATCTAAACTGTGTAGCCTCTCTCCTGAAGAGGAATTATCAGTGAAGAAAACAGGAAGAGATTGACTGGTTCAGGTGAAAATCTGAAACCACTCTGGGCAAGAACCTATTGGTTCTAAGGACCACTTTATCCCTAAGAAAGCAGATAAAATCAGGTTCCACTGACAGGGCTTGCAGTTCACTGATACGTCTGGCAGAGGTAATGGCTACTAAAAACACAGTTTTCCAAGTCAAGAACTTAAGCTGTACTGAGGACATAGACTTAAAGGGGGGTTGCATCAACTGAGCAATACAAACATTTAAATCCCAGGCAGGGGCAGGGTCTCTGAATGGAGGATTGGTATGAAGCAATCCTTTGAAAAATGTACAGAACACAGGATGAGATGATAGTGAGGAAGACTTCCTCACTGACAGAAAAGCAGAAACAGCTGACAAGTGTACCTTGAGAGTAGCTGGTCTGAGACCTAGTCCATTAAGATGGACCATATAATCCAGAACTGTAGGCAATTCAGCAGTGTCTGGGGAAATATGCTGCTTAGAACACCAAATGCTGAATCTCTAACATTTGGAGTTATAGGTCTTTCTAGTGGCGGGCTTTCAAGAGGCTTTGAGAATGTCCAGAACCCCCCTGAGACAGATGCAAATCTGCTTACTCTAGCTCTTCAAGAGCCATGCCTCGAGATTGAGAGACTGAAGATTGGGGTACCAAATCCTCCCCTGAGAGGAGGTTACCAGGTTGTAATTCCTGGGAAGAGACAGGGGAAGATGGACTGCTAGAGACAGTAACAGGTGGTACCAAGGCTGTCTGGCCCAATCTGGAGCAATCAGAATCACTTTGCAAGGTTGTGACTTTATCTTGACTAAAACTTTGAACAGTAGAGGAAAGGGAGGGAAAGCATACAGAAATTTCCTTTCCCAGTTCAGAATCAGAGCATCCCAGAGGGACTGAGCCCAAGACTGGGGGTCTGCAACAAAACAGAGAACGTTGGTGATTGTCTGGGGCTGCAAAGAGATCTATCTCTGGAGTGCCCTACCTTGAAAAAATCACCTTCAAGACCAGAGGGTCCAGGGACTATTCGTGATGGCCCTGTGAAATACTGCTCAGTGCATCTGCTAATACATTGTCCTTCCCTGGAAGGTGGACTGCTATCAGAGGTGTGAAGGAATAAGCCAGGGACCACAACTTCATGGCTTCTGTGCACAAGGTCAGACCAGTGCCTCCTGCTTGTTGATGTACCACATGGTGGTGGTGGTGTCTGTTCTGACTTGAACCACCTTGTTCTGCACTGACAGAGAAAGCTTGCAGGGCCAGAAAAACTGCCCTGAGTTCCAGGAGATTGATATGGAGAACAGATTCCTGAGGGACCACAGTCCCTGGGCAGTGAGAGCCCCCAGATGGGCTCCCCAGCCCAGAAAGGAAGCATCTGTGGTAAGGACCACTGAATGAGACTGAGTGGCAAATGGGACCCTTGCCTTAAATTGTCCTGATCCTGCCACCAATGAAGGGCTTATATCAGTGTCCAAGTCACTGGGATCAGTTTGGTAAGGGGATCCTTCCTTTGGGACCAAAAGGCCCTCAGATGGAACTGAATGTCCCTCATCTGGAATCTTGCCCCTTGGACCACTGCTGTAGAGGCTGCCATGTGGCCCAAGAGCTGGAGGAAATGCCTTGGTGGTCAAGACACCTTAAGGCTGAAGGAAGAAGCCAGTTCTATAAGAACTCTTGCCCTTTCCAGGGGTAGAAAGGCTCTTGCTTTGATAGTATCCAGCTCTGCCCCTATAAAGGTAAGAAGCTGCACTGGCTCGACAACTGACTTGGGAAGGTTGAGAAGAAATCCTAGAGAAGTAAGCACTTGCTGGGTCACTTGCAGGTCTGATTTGACTTGGTCTGGGGACTGGCCCACTATGAGCCAGTCATCCAGATATGGAAAAATGGAAATCTTTTGCCTCCTTAGAAAGGCAACTACTACTGCCAGGCACTTTGTGAAGACCCTTGGGGCTGAAGTTAGCCAAAGGGCATTGCTCTAACTGATAGTGGCCTGACGGCAACTCAACCTGAGGTACTTTCTGTGGGAGCACCTGATGGGAACGTGAAAACAGGCATCTTTGAGGTCCAGGGAGGCTAGCCAGTCCCTGGCCTTAGAAAGGAAGGATTATTCCCAGACTTGACATCTTGAACTTCAGTTTTAAAAGATGTTTGTTTAGGTATCTTAAGTCTAGGAGGGTCGCCACTCCCCTGTCTTTTTTGGGGTAAGGAAGTACCTGGAGTACAGACCTTTGCCCCAGTGTAGGGCAGGTACTCTATGGCTCTTAAAGCCAGCAGAGATGAAACCTCTGCCTCTAGGGCAAGGGTTTCGGAGAGACCTGCAGGTGGAAAAGAACTGGCTCTCATCTTCGGAAATTTTTTGAAGCTGAGAACCAGTCCCTGGCTTACTACTTCCAGGACCCACTTGTCTGAAGTAACAGATATCCAGTCCTGGATGAAGTAAGCCAGCCTGACCCCTACAGGGATAATAGTCGACCCAGGCACACCCATCAGGGTGTCTGCTTGGCAGGGGCCTTAGGCTGCGTAGTGGATGTAGCCCTGCTCATCCCCCTTCTGCCTCTCCCTCTGACGAACCCCCTCTGTGAAAAGGGAGAAGAGGCCTGTGCTTGGTAGAAAGGCCTATGAAAAGGCCTGCCCCTAGATTTCTGCCTTTGAGGAGTTGCCTGCCTCTCCTGGGCCTGAGCACTCCTATAAGTGGTCCTGTACTCATCCATTTTCTTCATGTAATTCTCTGTCTGCTCCCCAAACAGAGAATTACCCCCTACAGGGAAATCCATGGCCTTAGCCTGGGTATCCTGTGAGAGGCTAGTACATCTGATCCAAGCCATTCTCCGAAGAGCCACAGATGTAGCCATGACTCTTGATAACATCACTGGAGTCCACAGCAGTATGAAATTGTACCTTTGATGCCTCAATCCCATCAGCAGCCACCTCCGCCAGCTCCTTGGCCAGCTAGGGGGAGGCCTGTTTAGCCAGTGGCAGTACAGTGTCCCAACTGGACTTCTGGTACCTGGCTGTATAGGCCATATGGTTAGCCTGCCTGAGTCCCAAGGAGGATGCCATGTACTGTTTCTTAGCCATGGCATCCATCTTCCTGGAGTCTTTGTCTGGGGGGTGTGAAGCCAAGGGAATATTTGCCTTGTCACAGGCTGCAGCCTGCACTACTCCATCATGGCTGCATTGCTGGTATAAAAACTCCGTATCCGAGCCTGATAAGGTGCACCTCTTGTCCATCCCAGTGTTCCCATTTACCCCATCTGTACTTGATTCAAGTACAAATTATGAAATTCAAGTACATTTTTGTGTGAAGGGGTACACTGTACCCCCATAATTCTGTTTGAAGTATGTTTCCCACAAAAATGTTGTACAAATGGTAGAATTAACCCTTATAATTTATTTTGTACCCCTGAAAATTTTTGGAGAGGGTGCAGTGCACCCTCAGATCTGCAGCCTTAATGGGAACACTGGTCCATCCTTCTGTCAACAGGAGGTACAGAATTAGGAGACTTCAGGATTTTTTGTGTCTGCTTCCCAAAAGACTTATGCAGGGGAACAGACAGTCTCCTAGACTCTGGGATGTCCATCATTTCAACAAAATTAGGCTCCTCCTGATCCTCCACAGCCTCCTCCATAGGAAGCTGGATGGTTTCAGCCACTTTTCTGTAAAACAGGTAGTGGGGAGGGGACTCAGAAAGCCTAGGAGGGGAAACACCAGAAGGTCTGTCTGGGGAGATGTCCGGTTCCACGGGCACATCCAGACTTTCACCATCATCTTCAAAATCCCCCTCCTCCTCAAACTCCGGTTCATACAATTCTTCAGGGTATAATCTTGAACCGGGGAACTGACCAACTGAACCCCTGCCAAAGGCACGGATTGGTCGGAACAGGCGAAGCGATTCAACAATCTGAATCGCTCCATTTCTCAGCGGTCGGAATGTGAACCTCTGGATCCGAACCGTCGATTTTCTCTGCGTTTTCTTCTTGTAGAACCGACCCTCAGGATCGGCTTCCTCTTGCCAGTAGTATCGCCCTGGTCAGAGGGCACTCTTCTTGGTTCTGTTGGATCCGAACTGGGCTGGCCATCTGGGTCAGTGGACTTCTCGGCTTCCTTTTCCCTAAGTCTACCTAATCTTTTTCCAGGATAGACTTAGGAAAGTTTTTACATATTTGGCAGTCTGTATCAAGGTAGTCAAACCCCAGACAAACATAGGTGGTGTGGGGATCGGCCTTAACAAAGACTTCCCCACACTCACTGCAGTGTTGAAACCCAGTGGGCCCGGTTTTTTTCTTGGGTTTCTCAGACATGGCCAACCTAACCAAATGTACCCTTTTTCCGGCAACCGCCAGGCAAGACTCCCTCATCGGTTCCTAACCATGTTACAGGTATTGGAATAAAAAAAAAAACATTAAAACACTTTTTTTTGAAGAACAGATAAGGACCGTATCCACACACCAAGTAAAACACAAGAATTCAATATAAAGGATCGGTTCAGTTGAACCGATCGAATTATAAGTTTACAGTTTCCACAATAATCAGAGAAACTAAGTACTCACGGTACCACAGACAGAGCCTGAACTGAAAATGCAGAATTAAATTTGGAATGAAACAGACAACTTTAACCTGCTTTGAACCGAGCAGGAGGAGAAATCTCCGGAGCGACTGTTCAGGAGGTGGAGTAAAGAATCTGACAGTTGAGTTTCAAAGTGCTGCAGACAGAGACCTCAACTAAGCTTGACGCTCTATGCACTGCATAGAAAATTAACCCTATACTCTCCAGGGCAGTTTAAAGGCTGGGACTAACTGCAGATTGTCAGAATACAGCAAGACTTCATGTTGTCTGAAGGAATTTCCTCAAGGAAAATCCAAACCTTGGACTGGGTATCCTGAGTGAGGATCGTGTCCCTGAGCCAGGCAAACCTTCACTGTGCCACCGTACTCACCACCCATCTGGCTACAGTGTCATTTGTGCCTGCAGCCATTTGAAATTGGTACTTAGCTGCTCTAACCCAAACCTGGCAGTTTCAGCCAGGTCATCAGACAAGGCGAGGGAGCTTTTGAGACATAGCCAGGACTGACTGCCACAGTGATTTCTGATACTGGCGCATAGGCCTGAAGGTGGCATGACGATAGCTAAAGAAGCCAACAGGTACCCTTTTGGCCATAATGTCAATCTTCCTAGAATCCTTGTCCAGAGGATGTGAGGACAGAGGGACCATAGCCTTGTCACAAGCAGCTTGTTGAATAACCCCCTGGTGGTCTGGATGGGAGAAGAGAAAATCAGCTCCCTCCCTCCCTCTCCAGCTGATACTTTCTGTCCATCCTCCTATCTATGGGAGGAATGGAATATGGTGTCTGCAAAATCTTTAAGGCATCCTTCTTAAAGAATCTGTACACAGGAAGGAGGACAGTCTCTGTGGGTGTCAGCCCCACCATTTCTAAATATTCCACCTCCTCAACCTCAATTTGCTCAGTAGTGGAGATGTCCAATGCATCTGCCATCTTCCTGATAAAAGTAAAATGGGATGGAAAATCCTGTGTCACCCTTGGAGGAGAGCCAAAGTCCTGTTCAGGGATACTTGGTTCGACTGGTCCTCCCTCCTCACCACCACCACCACCACCACACTGATCCCCTGTCTGGAGGCGGTGGCTGCACATTACTGCCAGCCTGGGACCCTGAGATGGGGCAGGAGGCTGCTGAGGAGGAACTATTACCTGTAAAGTTTGAATTATTTTAGAGGCCTGAGCCACAGGTACAGAAGTCCCGGTTTGGCAGGCGAGGTTCTGTGTGCTTCAATTTTCTACTTTTCTTAAAAGGAACTGGGAGTCAGCCGGTTCATTTGTTCTTTTGTGCCTTTTTGCCCATCTCAGGGCAGGGACAGAAGGAGATGTGGGTTCAGCCACAGTATCTTGGGGTGTCGGCTGGTCAGAGCCAGAGGGACCCCTTGAAATTTCTTTTAAGCCTTTCAAGGCATTTTTCTAAGGTTTCTTCTGGGAATGTCTTCCATACTTCACATTAATCCTTCAGATGTTCAAAACCCAGACAAACCACACAGAAAGTGTGTTTATCTGCTTTAGCAAATATTTTACACTGAGAACAGTTTTTGAATCGGGGTTCACCGGTTCTCTTTTTAGGTTTCTCCGACATGATGTTTAAAAAGGAGAAAACAACCGCTAAATGGTAAATTTTTTTTTTTTTTGTTAGCAGTCGGTTCCAGAACCGAGGAACCAAACAGATACAAAGATACGGAACTGGGTCAGCGGTTCCAGTAACCAAGGTTTATCGGCTACAAGAAATCAAATAAAATACATTTTAAATCACTAACAAAGGCAGTTCTTTAATCAGAGCATCCTGATTTTAAGAAAAACTAACCTGGTTCCCCATGGTTATACCGAACCGAGAGGAACCAGAAAAATAATCAATTTTAAACATAACTAAGATTAATAATACAAAACAACTAGTAGAGACAGTAAATGAAAACAAAATATACTTATATATTAGTATTTGAAGTTTTCTTCATGCAGGAGAAAGTGGACGAAGGGCACTCTGAGCGACCAGAATTTTCAGGTGGAGAGAAAAATTTTTAGTGTTAGAACATAGGCAGTTAGCAGAGGCAGTGTTTGAAAGATGCTCACGTGCAAAGTGTTCCATCATTTGCATGTGTTCTAACTCTCCAGGCAGTCCAACCCCTCAGGCTTACTGCATACAGTTAGGAATATACTGAGCATTACTGGGGTTAGAAAGTACAGTTACATAGAGCGTACCATAACAGCAGATCTTCGAGAGGAACTCTTGCAGCAGGGAATAACATTAGGACTAAGACGCAGGCGTTAGGACCCCTCGAAAACATTTTCTAGCTAGCACTCTGTAGCGGGGGACCATGCCAGACGTTAGACGTGGTATAAAAGGGGCATTCCCCTGGCGCCATCTCAGTTCCCCGCTGGAGACCAGGTTGGTAGAAAATGGAGAACCAAGAAGGAACTCTCACAATACAGAGAAAAAATTAGAGGTACAAACAGACCTGGGGGATGGAGGGTGGGAAAGCCACCTGCTGCAAGAGCTCCTCTCGAAGATCTACTGTTACGATAAGTTCTTACGTAACTGTACTACCTAACTTCGAGTTGAAGCTCTTGCAGCATGTAATACCATTAGGACCGAGTCCCAAGCAGTACCCAAAAAAAAGGCCCGGATCAGAGGGGAAGAGGAACGACAGTGAGAGGATGAACAAGATCACTCCCTCACGAGAGCAGTCTATGATGAACAGCCAAACCGAAACCTGCTCTCCTCCTACAGGCCATGTCCAGACTGTAATGCCGAATGAAGGTATTGACAATGCTCCAGGTGGCTGCGGCACATAGGTCTGCCGCTGACATTCCTTAGAGAGGCAAAAGAGGTGGCGATAACCCTGGTGGAATGACCCTTAACCGGGCCCAGTAATGGTGTGCCATGATGCTGATTGCAATTTACTAACCATTTGGTTAGTGTTTGCTTAGTGACAGGGTCCCCTGTCTTGCGTTTTGCAAATGCCACAAACAACTGGTCCGGGTTCCGGACAGAACGAGTCCTGTCCAAGTAACGCAGAATTCTATGAACATCCAGAGTATGTAACAAGCCCCTCCCCCGTTGCAGAACTCTGGGTAATATACTGGAAGTTGAATGTCTTGGTTCAGCGTCATAGCGGACACAACCTTCAGTAGGAATTTGGGATTTGTGCAAATCTGCACCCTATCCCTATGAAAAACAAGGTAAGGCTCCTAGCACATCAGGGCCTGAAGCTCGGAAATCCTCCGGGCTGAAGTAACGGCAACTAAAAACAACGTCTTTCAGGAAAGGAGACGCAGCTCGCATGATGTGGCTGGTTCAAAAGGGGACAGGGTGAGCTTTTCTAAAACAAAACAAGAGGTCCCACAGAGGGACTGGATCCTTCCTGAGGGGCCTAATATGCAAGACGCCTCGGAGGAATGACTTGCAAATGTCGAGCTGTGCCAGAATCCCTTCTCCAACAGCATCGTAATATGCTGAAACTGCGCAAAGATGTACCTTGATAGAGGAATAACTGAGACCCAAGTCAAGGAGGTGGAGCAGGTACTCTAGGACAAACTTGACTGAGCACTGGAGAGGATCCAAGGATCGGCTGCTGCCCAGAGACAGAACTGCTTCCACTTCACGGCATAAGTGGCCCTGGTAGAGGGTTTCCTTGCTGCCACCAACATCTCTGCCACCCTCTGAGAAACTCCCAGTCTCTCCTCTGCTAAGACTGCAGGAGCCACGCATGCAGGAGAAGGGATCATAGGGACGGGTGAACTAGCGTCCCCCAATCCTGGAAGAGCAAGTGGCTGGAGAGAGGCAGTGGCACGGGTGGATCCATGGCCAACTGCTGCAGAAGTGGGAACCAGATCGGATGAGGCCAGAAAGGGGCTACCAAGATCATCCTGGCCCCTTCCGACTGCAGTTTGAGTAGTACTCTGAACCAGAGGGAAGGGAGGGAAGGCATAGAGGAACCTCCCTGCCTGAGAGAGGAATAATGCGTCTCACCAGAAAACACCAGGCTCTGGATCTAGCGAGCAGAAATTTGGTAGTTTGGCGCTGTGCTGGGATGCAAAGAGGTCCAGCTCGGGACAACCCCATCTTACGAACAGGTCATCTACTACGTCCTGCAGCAACTCCCACTCGTGGTTCAGTGACGGAGAACAGCTTAGACTGTCAGCGAGAACGTTCTGAATGCCTGGCACACGGACCACAACTAGACTACTGCGTTCTACCGCCCCGTCCCAGATTCTCATGGCCTCTATGCAAAGAGGGTACAATCCCGTTCCCCCTTGCTTGTTCAGGTAAAAAAGACTACCAGGGTATTTTCTGACTGGATTACCAGAGGGCCCCGGGAGAGCTGACCCTGGAAGGCCTGAAGGACGTAAAAAACTGCCCAGATCTCCAATACATTGATGTGTAGAGACCTTTCTGTGGCAGACCACAATCCTCTCGTCCGATGCTCACAAAAGTGAGCACCCCAGCCTAGTCCTGAAGCGTCCGTTGTGACAGTCTGTGTTGGACTTTGCCTCTGAAAAGGGACACCCTGTTCTAGGTGAGCTGGATTTTGCCATGATTGGAGGGAACGTCAGACCGTTTCCGATACACGGATAGGTCGGTCTAACTTGTCCGAACCCTGATACCACTGGACCCTGAGGTGCCACTGAAGAACTCTCATATTGAGACTTGAGAAGGGGACCGTGGCTAGGGCTGCAGCCATGTGACCCAACAGCTGGAAGACTACCCTGGAAGGCACTTGATCCGCTGACTGTATTTTGCGAGCTAGTGTCGAAAAGCGGAGTGCTTTGTCCACAGGAAGAAAATCCCTGCATTGCAGAGTGTTGAGCAGTGCTCCAATGTACTAAAGCCATTGGGAGGGCCAGGGTTGGGATTTCAGCCAGTTCAGGGTGACTCCGAGAGACCGGAAAAGCTGTTCCGTCTCTCTCAGAGTGCTCAACAGCTGGTGTCCTGTGGGTGCGGAGATTAGCCAATCATCGAGGTAGGGGTAGACAAAGTGACCCCTTCTCCTCAACATTGCTGCAACTACCGCAAGACACTTGGTAAAGACCCTTGGGGCCAATGAAAGGCCAAGGGCAAGACCTTGAATTGGTAATGCTTGTCTTGGAACAGGAGCGCAGGAACTCCCTGTGCGAAGGCAGGATCTTTATGTGCATATAGGCGTCCTGCATATCCAGGGAACATAGCCAGTCCCTTTGTGAAGTAGGGAAACAGACTTGCCAGAGTGAGCATCCAAAATCTTTTGTATAGGACAAACTTGTTCTGGTAGCCGAGGTCTAGAATAGGGCAAGTTCTCCTGTTTTCTTGGGCACCAAGAAAATGGGAGTAAAGCCTTTGCCTTGCTGGGACTTTGAGACTGACTGAATTACCTTCTGGAGGAGAGAAGTAACTTGTTCCAGGAGAAGGGCATGTGCTGCTGAACAGCGGGATGCCACAGGTGGGTTGTCTGAGGGACGAGAGGAACTCGATGGCGAATCCTCTGGATAATCTGTAGCACCCACTGGTCACATGTTATAGTGGACTATTCTTGTAGGTAGACGGAGAATTCCCTACCTGTTCTCCCCTCCAAGACTGATGACTGGGGGGAGGACACTGGAAGTCATGCAGTTCCTTGTGGGGTGGTGGTTGGATGTCTGAGGGCTTTAGGCTGTTTGGGGCCTTGGCCTCCCAGTTGCGTTTGAAGCCTTTGGCTTGGTAAGGGTGGCCTCCCTGTTGACTTTGCTTATGAAAAAGTATGCTTACGGGCATGTTGAGGTTCAGACTTGTACAATTTATGCACATCCGCGATCGCCTTACCTGAATCCTGGAGTCCCTTTATGATCCCTTCTACTTCCTGACCAAAAGGACTGGACCCTGGAAAGAGTTGTCCAGAATAGCGTCCTGGGGGTCTTGCCTAAAAGGACACTGCCCGAAGCCAGGCGTGCCTACGGAGACAGACACCCGATGCCGCTGCTCTAGCTGCCATATCAGCAGAGTTATACGAGCATTTCAAGACGTGCTTGTCGACATCCAGATCGGACTGAGCACAAGCCAGCAGTTCATTTTTTGTGTCAGAGTCTGGCTGGGACTTGAGAAGCTCCATTGTCTTTTCCCATAGGGAATTCTCATATGTGACCATATGGGCCAAGAAGTTTAATTACCTGATGGCCCTGGTGGATAATGGATAAACCTTCTGTCCCCGGACATCCAATATTTTTGACTCTGGGTCTGGGGGCTGTGTACCAAGGTGTTTTGGTTGAGACTTTCTGCTGTGTGCCGCAGTCAAGACCGTAGAGTCCACCTCTGAATGTTCCACCAGAAAAGTACAGTTACGTAAGAACTTACCGTAACAGTAGATCTTCGAGAACAGCTCTTGCAGCAGGTTACACCATTAGGACTGAAGCCGTCAGGCGCCAGGACCCCACGGAAAAATTCTAGCTAGCTAACTACAGCGGGACCGCCTCGACGTCAGTCCCCGCCTCCGACCGCCAGGCGTGGTACAAAAGGGGCGGTCCCGCCAGATTCCCAGTTCTCCGCTGGAGACTTCTTGCCGCGGCTGACATCAAAATGGGAGACCTAGGATTCGGCGTCAGAAGACAGAAAGATAACACTTCCTGCTCAGAAAGACTGAGCCATGCCTCCTCAAGGGGAAGGTGGGCGGAAGGTACTGCTGCAAGAGCTGTTCTCGAAGATCTACTGTTACGGTAAGTTACGTAACTGTACCATCTTACTGAGACACAGCTCTTGCAGCAGGTTACACCATTAGACTGATTCCCAAGCAGTAACGCTGTCAGAAAATCCGGGAGGAGGAAAATAAAGGATAAATACCAGGTCCTGAACCTAGGACAGGAGACCCTGAAGCACGGCCAAGCCAAAACCAGCCCTTCAGCGAGAGGCGTATGTCCAGGCTATAATGCCTGATAAAGGTATGCACAGAACTCCAAGTGGTTGCAGCCATATAGCAGAAGTGGAAACATTTTGAGCGCTGCAAGGAAGTAGCCACCCTCTAGTGGAATGACCCGGACTGTACCCGGAGGGGCTTTGTTTGATACCATAACAGTGAGAAATACACTGGACAAGCCAGCGAAAGGGACTGTTTGGATACGGGTTGGCCCATCATTCTCTCAGAGAAGGAAATGAAAGTTGCTCAGAACTACGAAAGGACTGAGTTCTGTTGAGGTAAAACCTCAGGCTGCGGTGAACATCCAGGGTATGGAGCAGAGCCTCTCCTCTATTTGAGTAGCTCGGAAGTAGACCGAAGGTCGATATCCTGGTTCAGAGTGAGTGAAGAAACCACCTTAGGCAAAAATTTAGGGTTCGTCCTCAGGGATACTCTGTCCCGTGGAAACTAAATAAGGCTCTTTCGCATGAGAGCGTGAAGTTCAGAAATTCTTCTTGCCGAGGTAACAGCAACTAAAAACAACGTCTTCCACGACAGAAAACGTAGCTCGCAATCCGCGGCAGGTTCAAAGGGGGGGAGCGTGAGCTGTTCCAGGACAAAGAGCAAATCCCATGGAGGCACAGGGTCTCTAATAGGAGGCCTAAGGTGTAACACTCCCCTAAGAAATTCCCGAGAGGCGTCCACCTGAGCCACTGTACGATTTCCCACCGGGAGGTGGTAAGCCGAAATGGCACAGAGGTGCACTTTAATAGAGGAGTAGGCTAGACCCGAATGAAAGAGGGAGAGCAAATATTCTAATATTACTCCCACAGGACAACCTAAAGGGGAAAGGTCGCGTGCTCGCGACCATACACAAAAACGGCGCCATTTCATGGCGTACGTCGCATGCGTTGCCGGCTTTCTGGCTGCAGAAAGGACTTCTGCAACCTCTTGCAGACCCCGTGACGCCAAAATGGCTATGTCTCTAGAGCCAAGCATGCAGGTTCAAGGAACGAGGTCCGGTGACAAGTGAACCCTCTCCTGAGACAGTAAGTGGGAGCTGAGCGGCAACGGGAGCGGGTTCCGAGACAGTTGAATCAACAAAGGAACCAAATCTGTCTGGGCCAAATGGGGCCACCAGGATCATTAGTGCGTGCTCCCTCGCAGTTTGAGAAGAACTCTGCGGGAAAGGAGGGAAAGCGTGAGGAATCTGTTCGCCCAGGAGAGGGATAACGGCTCGCCAGAAAACACCAGGCCCTGGATCTAGCGAGCAAAAATTGGGCAGTTTTATGCTGGATGGGGAGGCTAACAAGTCTAGATCTGGAGTTCCCATCGAAGAAACAGATCCTCTGCTACCTCTTGAAGAAGTTCCTATTCGTGGACTCTGGCCTGAGAACGACTCAGGCCGTCTGCAATCGTGTTGTCCACTCCGGGAACGTGCACAGTGATCAGATTCGAGCCGTGTCTGATTACCCAATCCCACACTCTCATGGCCTCCCTGCAAAGGGGGTAAGAGTGTGCGCCTCCTTGTTTGTTGAGGTAATACATCACCGCCGTGTTGTCTGTCTGAAGTAGAAGAGTACACGGTGGGATAACTGACTGAAAGGCCTGCAGGGCATAGAGGACCGCTCTCATTTCCAGCACGTTGATGTGAAGGTGAGCTTCCATCTGGGTCCACGTACCCTGGGACTTTACCCCGTCCAGGTGTGCCCCCACCAAGACCGGAAGCGTCCGTGGTGAGGGTGACCTCGGGATGGCGCAATGAACGGGACGCCTGATGAGAGCGACTCTGGGCTAGCCACCACTGCCAGTCTTGAATCACTGAATTGTGAGTCTGACCGGATGCTGCAAGTGGTCTTGCCTTTGGTCCCATTGCACTTTGAGCATCCACTGAGTATCGCATAGGAGTCTTGCGAAGGGACAGTAGGAATGGCCGCAGCCATGTGTCCGAGCAAGCAAAGGACCGACCTGGCAGGTACAACCTTGCATAATGATAGGTCCCTTATGAGGGATCTGATGCGCTCCGCTCTGTCGGCCGGAAGAAAGGCTCTTTCCCGAACAGTGTCCAGAACTGCTCCTATGAACTGCAGTTTCTGCGACGGTACCAGGAGAGACTTCTCGTAATTTATGAGAATGCCCAGGGATCGGAACAGATCCTGGGTGCTCTGGATTGCAAGAAGCAACGCCTCTCTGGAGGCGGCCATGAGAAGCCAGTCGTCCAGGTACGGGAACACGTAGTGGCCCTGTCTCCTCAGAGACGCTGCCACAACTGCCATGCACTTGGTAAAGACCCTTGGTGCAGAAGACAGTCCGAAAGGAAGGGCTCGGAACTGAAGGTGGTGGTCGAGAAACTCAAAGCGCAGGAACCTCATGTGCGCCTGAGCCATAGGGATGTGCAGGTAGGCATCCTGCATGTCTAGAGACGCTAAAAAGGCATCCTGTTTGAGCATGGGGATAAGACCCGGAAGGGTCACCATGCGGAATCTCTTGTAAGTGACCGACACATTGAGGTCGCTGAGGTCCAGGATTGGACGGAGGTCCCCTGTTTTCTTGGGAACCAGGAAGAAGTGGGAATAGTATCCTAGTCCTCTCTGGTTCTCTGGGACGACTCTATCAGTCCCTTCGTAGTAGCGCGAGTACTTCTTGCCAGATCAAGGCTTTGTGCTGACCCTGATACCAGGAGAGCAAAGTAGGCCCCGAGGGTGGCTTTCCATGAATTCTATAAAGTGGCCTAGACTGACTCAACTGAAGAACCCACCTGTCGGTGGTATGGCCTGCCATCCCGGCAGGAAGTTTGCACGCGACTCCACTATAAACTCCGCTGATCCTGAGGGGCGGGGCCGGAAAGGAGTCAGGCTGTGGCGGCAGATGGACCCGCTGGCTGGGCCTGCCTTAGGAGAACGCTGGCCTCGGCTGGCGGGTGTTTGCCCTGGGCTCTCACGAAACCAGAGCCCTCTGAGGTGCAGCGGAGCGGTCTGTTGCCTCTGCGTCTCACAAGACGGAAACGGCTTTGGTTCCTACGAAGGAACCAAGCTTAGGTCGGTACATGGCCTGAACCGACCTTACCGCCCTCAGCCTCTTGGAGTTTGGCAAGGATCTTTTCTGTAGGATTACCAAACAATACCTCTCCCTCAAAGGGCGCCAAGATGTTCTTTTGACGTCCGGTAAAACCAGAGGCAGCGCAACCAAGAGTGTCTCAGAGGCATACGCCAGAAGCTGCTGCTCGGGCCGATGAGTCCGCGGAGTCATACGCGGCTCTTAGCACTTGGGTCCCCACGTCTGAACCCGTACGGAGGAGCTGAAGCATCTCCTCCTTCTGCTCACCTTCGGGCATCTTTTCAGCCGCTTCCAGACCCTGTTCCCACAAAGCGTTCTGGAACTGAACCATGTGGGTTAAATAGTTCAAGGATCTGATGGCACAGGTAGCGGAAGCATACGTGCGCCTACCCAATGCGTCCAGTTGTTTGGACTCTGGGTCGTGGCAGGGTGCTCAAATGTTGTGGCCTCTGTGACCCGGTCATGTGAGGCTGTGATGACCAGAGAATCGGCCTGAGGATGCTGCAGGCCAGTACTGGTCGCCTCAGGAGCCTTGTCAAGCGATCAGCTTTCTTCGTCTCACCGGAGCGAGTGTGGACGCCCACGCCGGCCTTGGTGACGCTCCACGAAGTGTCAACCAAGGGTGGTACCACCACAGGCTTGGGGTCCTTTGCTCAAGATATTTGGCGGGCGTATCTCTTCGGGTCTAAGTCTTCAGCATCCCATCCCATGTCTCTTTGTATATGTCTCATAATATCAAGGAACGAGGGATCATCCGGAGGAGATCTAGGCATCTCACATGGGTCCGGAGAAGGGATGGAGAGGAGATGGGGATCTAGAGGTGGAGTAGTCTGATCCCGTGTCCTCCGTTGAAGGCGATCGTCCGGCGCCTCCTGGATCTCTTGGGGCTGGGTGATCCAGAAGAGGATTTCGACGGAGGTCTCCGCTTATCAGGCCTCCCCTGGGGTTCTAGGCCCCGGGAGGAGGAACACGGCCTGCCCACCCGATGGCGAGGGGGCAGGAACCGTGAGGAGGAGGAGGGGGGAACCATGTCCTTCCTAATGGTATCCCACCAGGAGGTGAACAGATCTTTCACCTCCGCTAGAGAGAGGCCCAACGACGGCCCGGGAGCCGTGGGCGGTCGCCGGGTCCCGCGCCGGGCTCCACAGGGGCTCTGGTAATGGCGAGGGTTCCCTGGGAGTACCGACGGGACCGGGTCGCCTGCCTGGTCCTCTGGCTGCTCTAGGTCCTCCTCCGATAGAGGCTCCTGACCGACGCCGGTCGGAGGCAACAGGGCCTTCTTCTTCTCAGGAGGGCGGCGTCGGTCCCCTACCGCGCCTGCTGGGATGCAATGGCCGGGCGCCGGGCCGCCGGGCCGACGGCGGCTCCAGGGAAGCAGGGCGACGGCTGACGGCTGCTGTCGAGCCGGCGCCTGGGCTACAGGCCTTTTAGGGCGTGAGCTCCAGCGCCTTGCGTGGAGGCACCGACGAAGACCTGACGCCGGGTACAGAGGGAGCGAACCCGACTTGATGTGGTGATGGTGTCGTCCTCGGACTTCGCCAAGGCCCTGGAAGGGAGGAGGCCTGGCGGATCTTTCCTGAGAGGAAGGCTTCTCACTGCAGCCGGGAAGATTTCGAACCAGAGCTACGGGACTCCAACCCCTGAATGGGGACCTGAAGGGCCTTCTCCTCTCTTCTCCGGGGTTTGTGGACCTTGAGAGCTTTCCCCTTGGAGGACATGGTCTTCAGTTGTTCCTCCAGAAGAAGCGCCGAAAGCCTTTCTGACGCCGGATCCGGTACGGCTGTTGAACCCTTGGCAAGAAGGACAGGCCCGGTATCGTGGTTCGGGCCAGGCACCGGACGAGGCCGTGTGGGGGTCCTTGAACGGATCTGCTTTCCACAAGCGCACTTCGATGGATGGCCAGAAGTTGGTGATGACATCAAGATCTTGCTTGAAGAGAATTTGGAAAAAGGAAATTTGTCGAGAAAAAGCACTATTCCATGGCGCTAGACTGGTAACGAAGGGTCAGGTAGCTAAGTCGACGGCGGAAAAGAACTGGGAATCTGGCGGGACCGCCCCTTTTGTACCACGCCTGACGTCGGAGGTGGACCAACGCTGCAAGGTCCCCGCCAAGTTAGCTAGCTAGAATTTTTCCAGGTCCTGGCGCCTGACGGCTTCAGTCCTAATGGTGTAACCTGCTGCAAGAGCTGTGTCTCAAGTAAGATCGATTCTTCTTTGGGCAGTTTGTGTAGGTGATCAGCTTTTGTGGAACCGCTGGTGTGGATGAGGGTCTCTTCCAGACTAGTTTGGCCACGCCCTGGAAGGGCTCCACATGTCGGGGGATGAGGATTTAGGTTCCTTCTCCCCAAGAACTTCGCCTCACGCTTCCTTTCTGGTTCTAGTTCTTCACTGTCCCATTGGTACAAGATGTCTGTATGTGGCGTGGATATCTAGGAATGTAGGGTCGTCCGGCGGAGGCCTGGGGGTATCTTTGGTATCCGGCGAGGTGGCCCATGTCCTCATCATCCGAGGAATCTAGGTGGACTTTCTGCATCATCCCAAAGTGGGAAATGCAGCAGCCACTAGAATCAGGGGTAGGGAATATTGCATCTTCCTTTTACCCTTGGGAGCTAGGATTCTCTCCTGCACCTTCATCCTGTGGAGGGGAGGTGGAGGTGTGGAACCGTTCTGGAGGCCTACAGAGAAGGTCACCTTGATGGTGTTCCACCATGAATTAAATAGGGCCCGACATCCGCCAGGGACAACTGGTGGAGGCTGTGTCGCGGCCATCCGTACTGGGATCTCCATTGGGAGGCTGCCCATGCTGCGTCAGGCTGGGTGGGTGGGTGGGGTCGGCTCCTGGGACAGCGGTTCTCCGATCCGGCATCTGGAGTGGCGTGCGCCTGGTAGTCCTGGGGAACATGGGACAGATGGTCGCCCTCAGTGGAACGCCTGTCAGGTGAGTGCCCCTTCTGGGGTGAACGCCTACTATCCGGTGCAGGCGTCACGGCCGGGGGACATCTGTCCATGTTGAGAGTAGTCCTGGAGGCCGAAGACTGTAGAGGAGGTGTCCACTGTCGAACGACCTCCTGTTACCGGTGGGAGTCGTCTGGCTTCTTGTGTCTGTCAGAAGATCCCATGGAGCTGTGACCTTCTTTGCACCCAACAGCAGGCGACTGGCCTTCCCAGACTGGGCCCTGTGAGGATTTATGGGGCCAGTGAGCCAGGGAGACCTGAGCATGGCTGTGTCCAGAGGATTAAGGCTCATCCTTGAGTTTAGAGGAAGACGATCTGTGGGTGCTAGTTCCCTCTGTAGAGGAGGGAAATGGACCCTGACCTGCCGCCGAAGGTTGAAGAAGATGAAGGCCTGGAGGGAGACTTGTGGCGGGACTCTGACCGAGGCCTTTCTTTGTCCTTGTGGAGTGTTTTCTCGGGGTCTTCTCTCTATGGGGAGACTCCCTAGTGGCCGAAGACAAACTAGGACCCGATGGGGACTTCTGCACAGAAGCTACTTTCTGCTCGAGGAGGTATGCCTTTAACGCCTTTGCCCTGCGTATTCTAGTTTTGCTGTTGAACCTCTGACAATGTTGGCAGTCATTGGGCCTGTGGTCGGGGCCTAGACAGATCAGGCAGGCCTCGTGGCTGTCCTTAGCCAGGATCTGTTTGCCACAACAGCACTTTGACTCCTGCCGAAGAGGTGAAGGAGAAGACATGCACGAAAATTAAGAACTATGTAGAAACTGTCTAAAATACCAGAAAAAAAATGTATATCTAAGTGATTTACTTATCTGCAGTCGGCTGCTGTAGCAAGGTGTCCAAGAAGCCGAACAACGTGGGTCGACGGCAGAAAAGTAACAGAGATGGCGCCAGGGGAACGCCCCCTTATACCACGGTCAGGGGTGGTCCCCTGCTACAGACTGCTAGCTAGCTAATTTTTCCGAGGGGTCCCAATGCCTGCGGCCTCAATGGTATTATCTGCTGCAAGAGTTCCACCTCAAAGTCAGATTCTCAGTTCCATGCTGTAACAATTACAGTACACTACTGCCTTCATGGTAGATGAGAACCTTGGATGCTGCCCCCCCCCCCAATAAAATCTCTTCTCTAGCACTGTCAAATGAGTAGAATAGTGACAGCAAATCATTACTATGGGAAAGTAACTGAGATGGCACCAGAAGATCGCCCCCTTTATACCGCGGTCGAGAGCGGCTCCCCATGAACTGCTAGCTAGATAATTTTTTGAGAGGTCCCTAACACCTCACGGCCTTAATGGTATTACCTGCTGCAAGAGCTCCACCTCAAAGTCAGATTCTCAGTTCCATGCTGTAACAATTACAGTACACTACTGCCTTCATGGTAGATGAGAATCTTGGATGCTGTCCCCCCAGTACAATCTCTTTTCTAGCATTGTCAAATGAGTATAATAGTGACAGCAAGTCATTACCGTGGGAAACCTGAGCGTACGTGCAGACCATCTACATTCTGACTGATGAGGTACTTCAGGATTCCAGCTCTCTGCAGCTCCAGCAGTGCCATGTGAGTCTTTGAGGGCTTGGCATCCTCGAAGGTGGTGTCAAACTTGGGGGCAAGACCCTGTTCCTCCATTGTCCACACGCCACGTGGGCCCCTATTTAGAAACCAAAGAAAAGAAAGAGGTCAGATATCGTGACAACTTAAAGCAGTCAACACAATGCAAAAGAGCAACTAGGAAGGCGAACTGATGCTGAGAGGCATAAGCAGGGAAACGGGAGTGCAAAGGAAAGATGTAATCCTGCCACTGTACGGATCCCTGTGCCCAGGTGTGTGCTGCATTTAGAGTGCTGCATACAGCTCTGGAGTCCACATTCAAAAAGGACATGGACAGGGTTGAGGTGGTGCACAAGAGGGCATCAAAAAGGATTCAGGGGCAGCAAGAGACATCCTACATGGAGAGGCTCAAGGACCTCAACATGTATATGCTGAAGACCAGGAGGGAGAAGGGGCACACGATTAACCCTTCAATGAAAAACAAGGCAGACACCGGTGAACTGTTCACAACGAGTGGAAACACAGGCACAAGGGGAAACTGAAAGAAGCTGGCAGGAGGGACATTCAGGAAGGATGTCAAATTTCTTTATAGAGAGGGCGGTGGATAAATGAAAAGGCTGCTGAAGGTGATGGCCTGCACCAAATTAGTGTAGGGATTCAAGCAAGGGTGGGGCAGAGTGTATGATATTGGGGGAGGTGGGGTGCGTGACTGCCAGGACTCCGGTACTGCTGAAGGTGATGCAGGACTGTCTGCTGATGCCACTGGCTAGGGAACCCACACTGCAGGACACCATCCACGACATGGTAGTTACCAACTTAGAGGTGGTGAGTGGGGTGGCAGTCAGCAAATCATAGAGGTTCCGTGATATCAATTCCATTTGGCTTAAAATGGCTAAGGATAATCGTAACTGTGGTTCTCCCTCGAAAGCAATGGTTATGGACCTCAGGTGGGCATATTTTAACCCAGATGAGAGAAAGGGTCAGGGAAAACTTGTGGGGGTACATAAGATCAAGGGGGTAGAGGAAAAGTGGGACGTGATTAAGGGGACAATTCTGGAGGCAGCCGACTCTTGCACCACGACGATCACTAAAAGGAACAAGCACAACAAACCAATCTGGTTTGTATGAGAAGTACAGAAGGCTGTGAGGGCAAAATGACCTTCGTGTGGTATAAGGAGGTCTAAAGGGGGGGCAATTAAGATTTAATGCAAAGAAGTGCAGAATAATGCACATAGGGCACAAAAACCCAAAGGTCACATACACACTGGGGGTGAGGAAGTTTTGGTAACAGAGCAGGAGAGGGATCTGGGGGTTATCCTTTCAGACAACATAAAAGAGGCAAACCAGTGCAACAAAGCGGTAGGAAAAGCAACCAGAATGCTGGCGTGCATAGGGAGGAGTATAACAAGCAGAAGGAGGAAGGTGTTAATACCCCTATACAAGTCCATGGTGAGATCACACCTAGAGTATGGGGTCCAGTTCTGGAGACTGCACCCAAGAAAGGATATAGATAGAGTGGAGAGAGTTCAGAGGAGGGTGACCAAAATAGTGCAAGGTATGCATCAGAAGACCTATGAGGAGAGGTTGGAAGAGCTTGATCCGTATCCCTGGAAAATTAGGAGGGCGAGGGGGGAATATGATTGAAACTTTAAAATATTTGAAGGGAATAAACAAGGTGAGGGAAGGGAGCATTTTGCAGAGGAAAGAAAATCCAAAAACTAGGGGGCACAGTTTGAAGCTGGAGGGAGGAAAGTTCAGAGGTAACAGAAGACGGTACTACTTCACAGAGAGGGTGGTGGGCCTCTGGAACAGACTACCAGAAGAGGTGGTAGGGGACAAAATGGTAGTGGGGTTTAACGGGGCATGGGATGACTACATGGGAATAAACAAGCGGGGGAAACGGATAAACCTGGAAGTAAGGAAGGGACTGCAGTCTCCATGGGGGGTGGGGAGTAGAGAGGCAGGTCCAGGGCTACCTATGGGGATGGCATGGGCAGACTGGATGAGTCACTGGGTCCTTTTCTGCCAAGGAGAGTTCTATGATTATCAGGCAAAGTTAAAGTGGTGATGGTGGTGGTAAAGAAGGGAAAGGCAGACAGAGCTGTGGATCAGGGACAGTGTGAAGGAGGGAAAAGGAATGATTTAGATGCATTAGTGAGAAAAGGGAGGCTAGGGAAAAATGTTAGGCTAGCTTGGGGGGGGTGGAAGTCAATGAGCAGAAGGCCAATATCCTGGACAACCACAGCTGAGGATGATGGACCTCTAACAGAAACAAAATCAAGACAGACACACACACACGAGGTGTGGGGGAGGGGAGGAAATGGGGAGAATGCAGTGCTCCCATATCTACGGGGATTCCTGTATTTTACGGGGGGTTTTAAACTTAAAACGGGCTACGGGGAGGAAATTACAAATTTAACAAATCCACAGGGATTGTTGCCGGCGCTACAGGGAGACAACAGTAAGGCAGTGAGGAACACTTATATTGCCCACTGAGACTCCCACCAAGACTGAGAAATCTTGATTGGTGCTTCTGACCTCACATGCTGTGATCATGCACTCCTGGAGACTGCTGGGAGCTGTGATCATGTGCTGGGATGCAGCCCTGATAGGCTGATGTGATTAGAGCCATGCGCACCTTCATGGCTTGGCTGCCAGACAAGACTTTACCTTAGTGCCCCCTGATAGGCTAGCAGGTCACTCTCCTATAAATCCAGCCCACTGTGTCCAGGCAGGTAACACAACCGCGGGAAGTTTAATTGTGAGTGTCAGGGTTGCTGCTCAAATTTCGAGAGGACTGCCGGCGTTTGGATTTGTGAGCATGAGTCAGTACTAGCAGCAGCAAGCAAGCAAGCCTGAACTGGAGAATTCACTGCAGCTGGAGAGTCAGCGACCAATCGAGTTTTTAACCGGGCGCCCTGGTTCTCTTTCCAGTGTCTGTGGCAGAGAGGAGCGGTAGAGGTTTTCCGGTCGTGGGCATAGCACAGTAGGAGTCTGACCACCATCTCTTCAGACACAGGTAAGCAGCAAGCTAGAGATCTGTCCGGTGCTGCTAGTCAGGGTGTCAGGAAGGATCCAGTGTGGAATTACGCTGTATAAACTTACTTTGAAAGCTGTTAAGGAATTTATTTTTAAATGGAACCCCTCTAGGCAGTATTTGGAATGTGACTGATAGAGTTGCTTGTTTTAGAGGCTAATAGTGCTAAGCACTGCAGTCGATTGTATAATTTACCTTAGCTTTTATGTTTGGCCCCCAAAAACCTGGTCTCGGTCCTTCATATACGATTATAGTATGTAGAGAGACCCAGCAGAGCCAGTACTCCTTTATTGCCTTGGGTTTTAATCAAAGGGGGTTCAGGGGTGGGGAAGGGTAGTGAGTGTGTGGCCAGAGAGTGTTGGGGATGTGAGGTGGACAAAGAATATTAACTGTGGTGGTGTGTGTGTGTGCATGCTAGGAATGTGTGAAGTGAGCTTATCTGTTTTGATGAGTTCATTGAATAATGTACTTGGTTGATATTAATTGTCCTGCAGCATTTTATGTTTACTGTACTTCCTCACAGTTTTATTGCTGCTGTTAATAAACTGTTGGGTGGCCAGGTGGTTGGCAAAACTATGTTAAGTCCCCTTTGATGGCAACAGTACATGGATTAGCTGGGGGTGTAGTGTAGGGTCCCTGTGTCCCTGGGTTTAGTTATAGAGTGCTTTTGCCGCTGTTGGTGTTACCCCCAGGAGGTCAGGAGAAAAGAAGGTGCAAATCTCCCCTGTACTACTCTTGGTGTAGCCAGCTGCCCCATTCATTAGGGGTTAATGGTTTTAAGGGAAGAGTATAAGCACCCCTATTGGGGATGCTACTAAAAAAAAAAAAAAAAAAAACCTTCCCACCTTGTCTTCCTTTTCGGGGTCTGGGGCCTGACCTGCCTGTTTTGTAGGTGGAGCCTGCACCCTGCTGGGGATTTAAGGATTGTTGACACCATTTTGGGGGGAGGCCAGCGGAGTGGATGATCGGGGAACTGAGGTGGTATTTAACCTGGCCCGGTCGGATGTCTCAACAGCCATCACTGGATGTCCTCTTGGGGAGAGCTGGTGACCAGAAGATGGAGGGAACTGTGGCCGTAAGCTGGAGCTGCGTTGGTTTTGGGAGCCACAGCCCAGGGAAGAATGCATGATCACCTTCATGCACCATGGCACTAGGGTGGGGAGGCCTGGATCCAGTGGGAGTGAGCTGGATGGTGGGATAGTGCAGTGGTGGCAGCCTGCATTGTGGGGAATGCTGTGGTGACAGCCTGCATCCCCTTTACCATGTGGCACTTCGTCCGGAGTGTGATGGCCTGTGGGGAGTGAGAAAGTATGGTCAGTGGGTCTGCTAGATCACCTGTGCAATGGATCTGTAGGGATGCCAGAAGCCCAGCTACCAAGGCCCTATTGTGCAGAAAGAATGAATAGGGCAAAGCGGGGAGCATGACTAGCCAGCATCTGTAGATTAGGCAGCATGAGAGTGTGGAGCCTTGGCTAGAGCGTGAGGCCTTGGGATCAATTGTGTAGGCCTAGTGAAAGTGCTGCTTTAGGTCAGTTTTAATTCTTAAAGTAAATAAGAACACTTAAAACAGCCAGAACAAGTGTGGTTGTGATTTTATTGACCACTATAGTGACGCCAGTTGCAAAAATAAATTGGCATGAGCATACAGGAAAATCTACAGAATTTCACGAAGGTTTTACAGGGAAAATACAGGAAAAATGAGGGTCTGCTACGAAAATGCTTTGTGATCTGGGAGCACTGAGAATGGTTATGATGGCTGAATGAGTAGGGAAGGGGTTAGCGGTCATTAAGGAGGAAATGGTGCCGGGTCCAGATGACCTGCACCTGAGGGTACCTGGAGACCTTACTTCAGAGCTGGCAAGGCCCTCAGCCCAGCTATACAGTGACTTACTGAAGTCAGGGATAGTGCCAGGGGACTGCAGATCTGTGGACTTCATCCCACTCCACAAATTGGGGAGGGGAGGAACAAGGAGGACACAGGCATCCACCTGCCACTGCTTTACGAACTAGCCCCCCTTCCCATAGGTTCCTGGGGTAGGGCCAAATAGGTTCTCTTATTTACTGAATCTGTCCCACCATGAGCCTTGCTTTGCTTTGTTATTTGTTGTCCCTCAACTACTGCCACCATGTATCGCCAAATGTAACAACTGTAACCTTTCACTTTGTATTACCTGTTCTTATTTATGTTCTTGTTATTCTGCTGTTTCTACTCTGTGCTGCCTTACATGGCCCGGGGGTCATGCCTGAAAATGGTCCCCGAGTTCAGTGCACCTACCCGGTTAACAAAGTCATAAATCATAAATACTACAGACTGGTAATGCCTTACCTACACCATGGGCAAGCTGATGGAGACATCAGTGATGGAAAGCCTAGTGACCTACTTAAAGAAGAACTGCCTTGAATCTGCAAGCCTGTATTTTCTGTAGACGCTGTGTTTCTAATACTGGTTCACATTCTGTGTTTGCTCCATCTGTAGTGGCCTTTTAGTAGATCCACTTGGTGTTTTCTTTACACTTTGGTGGTCAGTACCTTTTAGAACTTTACGACATACATTATGTCCTTGTTATGGAACTTACAGTGTTCAAAATGCATTCACGTTGTGCTCTGGAACTCTGACCCGAAAGGGACATAAACTACATCATACAGTTCTAAAATGGCACTTACCAGTGGAGTGTAGAACAGAAACAGCTACTGTGTTTGCTAAAAAGCCAGTAAAAATGGAACACTATCAGAAATGGATCAGATATACACTACCGGTCAAAAGTTTTAGAACACCCCCATTTTACCAGTTTTTATTGAAATTTACGCAGGTTAATGTCTCAATGTACTCTGAAATTAAAGCATAGAACAAATAAACAATTGGAGATAAAAAAGAAATCATAGAATCATTTTGTTTAACAAAATTTAATCTAAATTTTTGACTCATCAAAGTAGCCACCTTTTGCAGATATACTGTAACCGCCGAACACACTCGTGGCATTCTTCCTACAATGGACATCAAATATTGTTCGGGAAGTTCTTCCCAACACTGTTGCAGAAGTTCCCACAAATGTGTTGCACTTATATGTTGCTTTGCTTTCACCCTTCTGTCCAGTTCATCCCAAACCAGCTCGATGGGGTTTAAGTCTGGAGACTGTGCTGGCCATTCCATGATTTGAAGCCTACCGTCTTGTTCTTTTCTTCGAAGGTAGTTCTGACATAGCCTGGAGGTATGTTTTGGGTCATTATCTTGCTGTAGGATGAACCCCTGACCAACTAGGCGTAGACCAGAAGGTATTGCATGGCGCTGCAAAATGCTGTGGTAGCCCTTTTGGTTCAGGGTGCCAGTCACTCTGTGCTGTTGTCCTGTGAGATGCCTATCCCATGCTGCTGACTCTCAGAAACTTGTCTTCTGATTCTGTTGTGGCTTTGGGTCTGCCAGACCTCTTCCTGTCAGAGTTTCCTCCAGTTTCCAGTGCCTTTTGATGGTGTAGAGAAACTGTACTCATCACCTTAGCTTTCTTTGCAATTTCTCTAAAGCAGTTTTGCTAACGTAAACTTTTTTTAACCTCTAGCAGTTTACCGCTTACCTTTGTACCATTTCAGGTTATTCACTGGACTGGAATTGCTTAAATTTCAATAAAAGCTGGAAAAATGGGGTGTTCTAAAACTTTGACCGTAGTGAATGAAAAAAATGTAATGGGAAAAATGACTTACAGATTCAGTGCAGTTCTCCTTTAAAGGGGAATGGGCTGCAGGACAGCAAGCAGCATGGGTCTGTGATGATAAGACCATATCAGATTGTTTTCTGCCTACTGCCTAGGTCACTAGGTCGGTGAACAGAGGCAAGGTGATAGTTGCTCTGATTTGACTTCAGCAAATCTTTTGATTTTATTCCCCACAGGAGACTGCTCAAAAAGCTTGAGGATTCAGACGCAGAGAAGGGATTAGCCAGGTGGGTGAGAAACTGGTTAGTGGAAAGACAGCAGAGCGTGTTGGTTTAACAGGGTTAAACAAATGAGTCAATTGCAATAGGTCGCACAGTTACCTTACTTACAAATGAATTATTTATTTGTATTATAGTGTACTATACTAATCGTAAATACCTTCTGTAACCACAAACAGCCCTGCAACGAGGCTCCACCTGAGCTGACAAATTAGGAATCTGTACTGAATTTGTAACCCTGTGTTTGTCCACTGTATTGTTTCTCATATGACATGGAACCTTTTCAAACAAGCAATCTGTGCTCAAAGGTTGTCTCAGATTATTCTCAATAAACAATAACAAACAGGGTTAAATCACAGGACTGGAAGTCACGTGTCGGCTGCTGCAGGGATCACTCTTGGGACCTGTCCTATGTAATATGTTCATCAGCACTAGGGTAAGTAAGATGCATCTTTCTGCTGACGAAACTAATCTCTGCAGCAGAGTAGACAGCGAGAAGGGGCAAGGGAGCTCCATAGTGATCTAAAAAGGTTTAAGAGGTGATCAAAGATCTGGCAGTTGAGATTCAACGTCAAGAAGTGCAAGGTATGCACTTAGTGAATAAAAACCAGTGCACAGCGTACTGGATGAGAGGCATGAAGCTGGTCACTTCGGCACAGGAGAGACACCTGGGAGTCCTAATTAGTGACTGACCCCAGCAAACCAGCCAGTGCAACAGGGCCTATAGGAAAGCGAAAGGGGAAACTGTTTAACCAGGAAAGGTACACTAAGCCGCAGCTTGTTTCTAGGTGCAACCTGGGAGCACAAGGAAGTTCAGTGACTTGCTCAGGATCACACAGTATGCAAGTGGGGCTGATGGGATTCAAACCCAGGTCTCCAGGTTTGTAGCTCAGTGTCCTTAACCACTATGCTATACTGCCTCCAACAGTAATGCATCTAGGATACTGGGGTGTATAGGGAGAGGTTTTGCCAGTAGGAGGGGGTGAGGTGATACAGCCCCTATAGAGATCACTGGTGAGGCCCCAGCTGGAGTACCAAGCCCAGTTCTGGAGTCCACAGCCGAAAGGACATTGATGGGTTGGAGTGAGGCAGTCACAAAATGAAACTCGCTGAGGCCAGACGGGAGAAGGGGGCACGTGATAGAGTCTTGTAAGTTTCTAAGGGGTATAAATAGGGTAAATTGTGAGGAGCTGTTTGTTGTAAACAGAGATGCAGTCACAAGAGATCACATGTGGGAGATTAGTGGGGGTAAATTCAAGAACGACGTGAGGAAGTTTTCTTCCACTGAAATGGTCGTGCAGTCTTGGAACAGATTACCAACAGAGGCTGAGGGGCATTAATGGGTTCAGACATAGAAGAAACAAAGCCAGAGGATTCATAATCCCACCTGCAGGAACCGGGAAAGGAGTGGAAGGAGGGAGGGGAGGGATGGGTTAAATAATCCACCACAGCACTAGGCCAGGGGGAAGGGAGTAAAAACCATGGGCAGACCTGACAGGCCATCGGTGTCTTATGGACCTCAGATTCTGTTTCTACAGCAATTTCAGATAACTGCAGAAAATGTCCTAAAAGAAACAGCCTCTCCAACTTACAAAGGGCTGTATTAACATTTACTAAACCTTCAAGATCAGCACAACAGAAAGACAGGCTCACAGTGCCACCTAGTGTGTAAACAGTTCTAGTGCATGATGAAAATAAAGCAAATGACAGTTATGCTTTAATGTTGATTTACAACCACTGTAACTGTTCCAATCTTTATATTTACAGAAACCCAGGTTAAAAGGATCTCAGATTTCCTCTTTTGAACTTTGACAATCAGTGGCACTGTTCCCCATTACAAGACATTGCATGGTGGGCAAGTTCAACCTCTTGTTACCCAGACAAACTAGCATGCAAAGAACCACCTGTTCAAGCGAGGCCCTGCACTACCTCACTGTCTCGTAGTAATGTGATTCTGGGAAGGCTATCCAGGTACAGTATCATAACTACAGAGGTAGATCAGGACTTCTATACTGGCTGTGTGTCCCTATTTGGCATGCATATCTCTGCATGTCAGCTGGGATCCACTGCTTTAGGAAGCTGTAAAGTAAGAAGAGCATGAACTCCAGATGTGAGACAGACAGATTACAGCTTGAAAAGAGAAATGTATGAACTGAGGCTAGGAATTAAAGAAGAAATTCTATCGGGGGATGGTCCAGTGATGAGGAGGGTAGAGGCACCCATGCCTTACCTGCCGCCATGCCGGCGACCAGGGCTCAAGGGTGGACTCGGGTCACTGGGGGCTGGCGGGAGAAAGGAGGACTAAGCATCTGGTGGCTTGCTCTCCTCCTCTGGCGAGGGAGGGCTGCAGTTTCCGGCACTTGCCTGACCTCTAGAGGATGCTCTGAGGCAGGCAGCCCGAGCCGGTAACTTGGGGGCATGGAGGGTAGACAGCCGTCTATGTCCCTCGCATGGTAATGTGCATGGGTACATCTGGATGGCACTGCACGTCCATCCTCCGGGGCAAAACTGGTCGGGTGCATCGCAGGATGACACCAGCCTCTCGCAGGTTGCGCACTGGCTACAGAGCCCTCTTCTGGAACGGTCCATCGGCGGTAAGGCACCAACCGTCGACCCACACCAGTGGGGGTAAGCTGTGGGGTAAGCACCAGGAAGAGGTAAATCCCTGGGATGCCAGGTAACAAGGCCGGGGGCGGATGGCTAAGCCTGCCCTATGTGTGGGGAAAACAGCATCAATGGCAAAAAAGAAGAAACTCTTATTGTTGCTAGTTACTCAGGGAGGTGGTCCTTCATCATGTGCAACTTCAATTCATATATTCATAAGTGCTAGGTAATTGAGTCATCCAACTAGGGACACACAGTCACAAACCTGTGACATCATGAAACCCTGCCTTTACCAAGGTGTAAACTCTCCTGGGGCTGGCTACCCATACTTCCTATATGCCATACCAGATACAGGTCCCTTCCGTCCAAGCTGCCACCCAATAACTCCTTCATGAGGCTGCCCCATGGGAATCACGTACGCCACAGACCTCAATGGAGTTGCTGTGCGTAGTGGCCCCGCTGGAGGAAAGCAACACTGCCTGACCTGCAGCGAGGCTCACATGCAGCTTAGTTTTTAATAAAACACTTCCCTGTGTATGCCGAAATACAGGTCTGCAGCCACAAATGCGCCTGGGGCCTCTGCAGCGAACTGGGATCCGGCGGCACTCAAACACCCAGTACAACAGCACTGTAAGGTACTGGAATGCCTGCAGGCATAACATATAAAGGCGGGGTTTATAGGATGCTGACAATGAGACTCAGCATTTTAAGCACTGGGCAGATGCTAACAGAAGTCAGATGCAAGGGAGACCTCACTGAGGAACTGGCCAGTATGGTTTTGGGGAGACCGGTGGTGGGCTCTGAAAAGGGCAGATATGCCTACTGGACGTACAGGCTCTGAGATGAATACCATCAAGAGGGTGGTGACAGACTCCCAGGAGAACCCTCGGATACCCACATATGCAGAGTAGCCATCTGAAGCCTTATGACCAGTCCTGTGGGCTTCCTGTAGGTCACAAATGTTTTGCCTGACTTGGTTAACCAGGCTTCCCATTGAAACTTTCATAACCTCTTCACGACTCTGCAGCCCCACCACCAAGTAATGTTATTTTCCTATACAAACCGGGACAGTACTGCTTTAAAGGCAGCAAAACAGTGCAGACCAAATACCTCCTCAGCAAAATGATTCCTTATTTATATGAGAAGGCCGACAATGCTCTGGATCTGGTTCCTAGCACAAGACAGTGAAGCTGGATTTTCTATTGTTCCTTTTGCCTGTTACATGGCGTTTCATACAGCTGCTGATAATGTTAACTGAACTGTTCAATGGTAACAAGTTTCTGCCACAGTTGCCATTTTGGTTGCTAATGAGCCTCCCTTTATGAAGGTATGTCAGTCGGTTCTGCGATGGAATCGAAACCTTCAACAACAGCGCCTAACTGGAATCATATGGGACTGCTATGGTGCTCTCCTTTCCAGAGGGTGCTCTAAGCGTACACACTGGCAGTCTCAGTCGGACGCTGACATTGGCTACCTAGAAAGCTTTACTCCCACCCTCACACAGCAGCCTTCAGTGGCAGTCTGATGTGACCTGTTGACATGTTAACTGAAGCCAGCACATAGGAGGACGATGGCCAACCAGGCCAAACATGGCAGGCAATGGCGAGCAACACTAAAATATGGCAGGAAGGTCAGAACTGACTCATCGGAGATGAGGACTCTCATGACTGGAGCAGATTTTTATGATTTGTGTGCACAGCAGTCAGTTGCATTGCCTGCCCGGTACCCTTTTGCTATGTCTGGCCTGATCCCACTCCCAACAGTACGACAAATTGCCACACACAGGTTTTTTTTTTTTTTTTAAGGACACTGGCAAGAGACAGTATTTGACTATATCTAGTTCAGAGTCAGCTGCAGCTGTAGGAGCAAGTAGGCAAGTGCCACATTTTCACCCCACCACATGCCTCCTCCAACTTCATTGTCTGTTCTGTTGTTGTATTATTTAAAAAAAAAAAAAAAAGCTGGTAGAGGCAGCATTAATTTTTGAGATGTGCCATACCTCCCTACCCCATGGTCCAGAACAGGTCGTTACAAATTGTTATACAGCACATGAGCAACGTATTTTGCCAGTGGATAGAAATACAGAATCAGGGCTAGTCTGCCATTATGAAAAGGTTGCTATAAACACAGGAAGCTGTCAATTTAATTTAAAGACATTAATTTTTATGTTTGAAACATTGCAGGGAAGAAACGTTGGGGACAAAGCCTGAGACAGTTGAGCACCTTTGCTGAACATTAGGAGAAGGAACACCCCACGATCTACCACTTAGAAAACTTTCTGTCCCACATCAGTGTCACCGCAACAGTGTTCAACTACATGGTACAGTAAACAGTGTTGGAACGGCACTGTATGAGCTATAATGGGTTATATGGGTTTACTGGGTCCCTATGTTGAAGCACAGACACCCCCAAAAAATGTAAATGACAGGGATTCATCCAGCTTGAACTACAGGGACATGGGCGCACATCAAAGTTATGGAGCTTATTACATGTTGGACCCCAAACAGACTCCTACCACAGTCACTGCCTGCCGCTTCTCAATGCTGCTTCCATTTTTCTTTTGCATTCTGCCCAATCCTTGTTGGCTGGTCTTAGTCGGCGCGACTCTCATGTTTCCTACGCTTTCCACATGTCACCAACGCTTCTTCACTCAGACATGGTGGGAGGGTTAAAATAATAAACTGCCTCACAGCTTGCACCTATGAACTACCAAATGACACTACTGGACAGGGGCACTACACACACACACGTTGGTCTGCTCTTCTGATACCATGTTATGCATGCTGCTGTAAAGGGCACGAGGCACCTGGGTGAAGGTAAAGCTGACAAATGCCTTTATTATGGGAAGATCCTGGTAACTTGCACAGAGGTCACAACAGCATATTTAGATATGTAGCGCCATAACCCTGCCAGCCTACCACCAAAATTCTAATTTTTAGTCCTTCCTTATACAGAACCATTTTTTGTCACTACTGTTGACTCCCTCATCTCCCATAAAAACTCTCCTCCCTCACTTTGTCTCTCACAGTGAGCACTCTGCATCCTTTTTTCATTTCCGTTTCCTCCATCTGTGATAAAATGGCATCTCTTCCTCATCCTCCTTCTCCATCCTCTGCTTCAGTCACCACTCCCCTCCTTCAATCTATTCCTACAATACCCTGTGGCATTTCATCCTCAAAAAAGTCTCTGGTGTGTCATCCTACTTTATATCATTTCATTTATTCTCATTTATCAAGTAATAATAAACTTATTAATCTTCATATTAAACTGAAAAAGGGTTAGCTAAACTGGTGGCAGCCTTGTAGGTGGCAGATACAGGGGGAATACAACAGACGCTACCCCAGTTACAGAGGCAAAGGAATTTATTAATAGAGAGAAAGTGATAAGGTTTTACAATCTATCAAGGCTTGTGACCGCCATGCCCCATCATGGAATTTGTGAATAGTGGCGCGTGAGCTTACAAAAGTTGTAATAACTGGTTATTATGGCATTTGCAGGTTAATTACAGCTTTTGAAACTACTGTAAAACAGTGCGATAATGGGGGCCACCAGTAATTACAATAGTCTAAGTACCTTAAATGTTTTAAATGCTTCTAGCACTGTTTGCATCCAGACTACAAGGCCCTTAAAATGGTTTAACAAAAACATTTTTAAACCCTGCTAGGTAACAAGTAAAATGTTTTAGAGCTAGTATGAGTTTACTCACACATTTGGACAGGAGTAAGAAAGATTAAGGCCCTGTACACATTACAAGTGAAGATTTGTACCGTTTAAATAACGGTTTCAAAAGCGTTTAAAACTCACCACAGTAGCCTGTCCACATTATTGTTCACCGAGTCTGAACTCAATTGTAACACAGTGAACTTCCATCTCCATCAGCAACGAAAACATTTTAAACTCGGTAATCCTCCGCATTGTAGCACGGTTATGTTGGCACCCTAATTGATGGAAAAATCGACGCCCGCCCACCCACAAGGTAACACGCTTTCCTCCTTTAAACGTTTTGAAAATGGACTTGGACAGCTCGCTGGCAGGGTTTAAGCAGTTTCTTAACAGCTTGACGCAGCTTAAATGCGACGATGCTGTGTTTAGCGAGATTAAACTGCTTTTAAGCACCTTAAAACGTTTTAAGTGGCCTGATGTGTACAGGGCCTTACACTGCGACAACTTAACTAAAACAGGTCTAGCTGCAGTGTGTACAGGCAAGCACAGTTCTGTGTGCTGCAATTAATACAAAATATTTAGAGGGAGAAAAGGTTTAACACCAACAATGTGGCCACACTAAAATGTTATCAAGAATGGTTACTGAATAGAATGGATGCATTGAAATGGTGTAAGTAAACTGGTTTTAAAAATGGGTTTCCAAAACAATTCAGTAGTGTGGACAGGACCACACAGGCCTCATACAAAGCAACAGGCTCAATTTTACCTGGGGCAGGGTTAATAGCAGAGATTGCTCTGTCAAGCTGGTTAGGCTATGTGGGGGATTTTTCATGGCCAGAAATAAGAAGTCTGAATAGTGCTTGATTTATTTAACTGTTTATGTAGAGCGTATGGCTAGGATTAAATCTATATTGCAACAGAAAATTTCTTTTATGGCTAAGAACAGCCTTTCAACAGCTTCTTACCTGAAATCGGGATCCCAGATGATGTGCTAATTCCAGCCCCAGTGTGAACCACTACATAGGAAGCTTTCCTTATCAGCTCTGCTAACTCCAGCACCTTCCTTTCCAGCTCTTCTGGAGTATCAAATCTTTATTGGGGAGGAGAGAGAGAGAGAGAAAGGAGGAATAACAGGAAATGTATCTTGAAACTTCATTAACAGATATCGCATTGCATAGGATAATGATATTCTTACCCTTGGAACTCTGTGAAAGCATATAAACAAAAACACACCACAGCAGGTCTTGATCACTACTTTGTCAACACACTCCTGTCTGCTTTGTTTCATTCTCTAGACCAGTTTGCCATTATGAGGGTATTTCAATATTTTTAATAAATCAGTTTCATTAGAAAAATGTGGAACAAAACAGCAAAAAGATGCCTCTTTGAAAGAAAAGGTCCAAGTTTGCTCCCTTCCTGCGGCCCAAGCCATTATTTCAACTTTCGGTAACTTTCCAGGATACAAGCAATCTTGCAAAAACAGTGGTCTATCCCATCTCCGCTCTTAACCCCAAACCTCTTTGTTCGCAACTGGGATTCCAGTGCGAGACCCCAGCCTTAAATTATTTGAGCAACAAACTCCCTAAAGACATGCCTAAGATCACAAAACCTTAAACCTGAATCCAGTTATACAGCAAATTGATAAAAACCTTGCCAGGTGGAAACATTTGCCACTCTCTCTTTGGGGCAGGATGAATCTAATTAAGATGTGTGTTCTCCCAAATTACTTTACCTTTAGGTATGCTAAATGTTTACCTCCCAAGAAATGGTTCCAAAACTGTATTCTATATGCTCTGTTTTTTTGTGGTTGCTAACGCCCTGTAAGGCATATGGGAAACTGTGTAGGCCATATAAGTATTAGGGCTATGTCGCAGTATGTGGCGCTGAGGGTTGAGGCGCTGAACACCACACCTCACGCCATGCCAGCAACCCGGTTTCAGAAGCAAGCTTGAGCCGGGGAGGACAGGATGGAGTGTCTGGAGGACTGCTCTCCTGTCCTGGAGGTCTTGATCTCAGACTTTGGTAGCTCTTGGCGGCAGTCAGGGCACAGTAAGCCTGAGGTCTAGCAACCACAGGATTGGCTCGGCAACCTGCAGGGCACGCATAGGGAGCGGCGTGTCTGTGCTGCACGCACTGCATGTCTGAGCCTACAGGAGAAAACAAGAAATACTCTCTACGCCAGGTGAGGTGATGGCGACCTCCAGGAACCAAGGCTCCACATGCCCATCGCCAGCTACAATCCCCGACTCTACCCCCTTGGGATCTTCAGCCTCTCCAAGGGGCCTGGGAGAGACGGAGATCCTGACACCGATGCTACTGTTGGGGGCAGTGATTCAAGCTGGCGGTTAGGGGCTGCAGGTTGAGCAAGTACAGCCCTAGAGATGCCCCAGCAAGTAGGTGAATAAACAGAAATAGATAAAGGAAAAAAAAAAAAAGTATGGTGGGCTACAGTTGCCCGATTTTTACAAGTATTATTTGGCTCTTAACAGGGCCAAATACCTAAAACGGGGAGAAACTCTTACCTCACTGTCTTCCTCACCCTGTTGGCTGGAAATTGAACATTCACTGGCCCAAATAAACCATATTTCTCTAGAATCACTACTCTATACTCCATATGCAAAACCTCCTGGAGTCCTTTGTAGTTCCCCTATAGGCTGGAGTGTTAGAGCGCATTCCCAAATGTGTCAAAGCATTAAAGTAATTCATAGGACGGCACCATCACAACCGTTATTTAATAATCTAAATTTCTGTATAGCTAGCAAATCTATTCCACCATGCTTTTGGCCTACTACATCCAGCCTTAAATTGGGAGATGTATCCGACAACAAAGTTAAATCCTTCCAGGATATGATAACGGTTTTAAAGGTTCGGCCTAACTGTTTTGGTTTTTTTTTTAAAAAAAAAGTACAAACAGCTTTGTAACAGTATTAAGTACTTTGTGGCCTGCTCCTTGGCCAACTGTCTCAAACGCCCTATTCAGGATTGTATTCTGTTAGTTGGCAAACAGAAAGCAATATCTGGTATATACTAAGCTGTAGTGTCTCACAACTGCACTTGGCCCTGGCTTCCTCCTAGCTTATTATTGGCAAAATCTCCTTAACCTGAAGTGGCCATACTCAGTTGGCATTCTATTTCAAATCTATTTATCATTATTAAGCAAGACAGGCTCAGGCTGCTACAGTTTAACATCTTACATAATCTTTATCAGACCCCTGTGCCATATACCAATGAAAAATTAGTTCATCTATTTGCTCTAGCTGCGAAAACCAGGAGGGAACCCTGTGGGAGTGTCCGCCAGCCAAACAACTGTGGTCCCTGGTTAGTACCAAACTGTCCCTTTATTTGGCCCTATTAATTATTTTGTTCCAGAAATTTCTCTATGAGGACTATTCCTCTGTTAGTGTATCTGCACATAAATACTATATGGCCTTAATTTGTCACTAAACTTACAGTACTAAGACACTGGTTGGGCTATTGGTCCCCTTCTTTCGGAATGGCATAGGAATACTGACAGCCATCTCAGCTTAGACGGCTATTGGGAATTTTGCTTTTCCTCATGCCAGGGCATGCTGGACGGAGCTTTATTCTTTCATCGTTCAGTAGCACTCAGTAAATAACTTTTCGTTACATGCAGCCAGACACCGAGGGGGGTGCACCAGAGGGTGGGGTTGGAGGTTGGGAGGAGTTTCTTATGGGAGGGGGATTTTTAGTTCATCTTGTACCTTAATGTTCTTTTTCAATGTATTGTTGTATTGAAACATTTCAATAAAGCATATTAAGTTGCAAAAAAAAAAAGGAGGTCCGAGTTTGCTGGTAGCAGCATATTAGCCAGTAATTTGTTCACCAAAATTTCAGTTTTATTTGTTTTTAAACAAAATTCAGGTGAGCTGGAAACAGCAGTCACTAGAAAAACACATAGTAACATAGACAAGGACAAAAAAAAAAAAAAAGCCCGAGCAGTCCCATCTATTCAGGTACAGTGTGCCCTACTCTTGACTCTAAGGTTAATTATTTCCTCCATACACTGTCCTCACCTGAACATTCTGTTGGCTGTTGCTGACGATTTATAGATAACTGCAGTGCCTTCCTGCCTCACTTGCCTGCTGTCTGCCTGTAATACTCTCTACCAGCAGGTACAACCACGTGCAGCCACTGTAGCAAGACCTTACAGGCCCGGCACCAGCTTCACTACCGACTGCGACCTTCTGACCACTGATGTCCAATCCCAGGCTGACATGCAAAGTTCTACTCCTCCTTCTGTCAAATACTGGCTGGACAACACTCTCCCTCCTCTCTCCCTCTCTCTCTTGTTCCCTCGCAAGCTCTTCTGTTAGTCCCATGAAGCTCACAGCTCCTCCTCCAACTACCAGCATTTGCCACTGCCAGACTTACAAGCCCACAGCAGGTGCCATGCAACTCCAAGCAGGCAGTCCTGCTCACAGGGGGAGACAATGCTCTGGGCAGCTAGACACAGGCACATGCAAGTTACACCTTTGATGGCCCAGGCCCATGCCCTCAGCCAGGAGAGATATCCCTTGCATCACTTGTGGTGGTGGACCCAAACCCTGCATTATCACTGGCAATATTCATTTCAGAATGGGGAACTGGGACAATTGCCACTGTTTTTAATTTTGACACACCTTTACTTCTACCTTGGAGAAAACCAGCTGATTGCTGTTTTATGAATCTGGGCTCAGCTGAATAATATGACCCATTGTGTTTTTTGTTTTTTTTTTTCATTTGACCCTTACTTTTTATACCCAGTGGGTCAGTGTCCCACATAGATAAATTTCTGAAATGAACCCTAGCAGATATTTCCCAGTCCCTGGTCTGAAGGGGGAGACATCTAAAATGACAATCAGCTAAGCAGGCTTCTACCTACCTATAACCCTCTGGCGACTGGTACCAATCTGATGCAGTCACTGGCTCCAGGTCCCTGCTGCATGTAGTTTGGGGTGCAACAGCAAGCCACAGAAATTGCATGCAAGTCCTTCTTGTATGCAATTTCTATCCTTGGGTATGCCACGTGAGGTGGAAGCACACACAAAAAACTAACCCATCACGAATTTGTAAATGTTCTAGTTTGGGTCAGACCCAATAAACGTACTGCCTGACACAAAGCAGCCTTAAAAAAAAAAAAAAAAAAAAAAAAAGACACCAGCTGGGGCACAGCGGTACCTGCGCCGCCTGTGACGCCAACAACCCGGGTTCGGAGTCAGCCGGAGGATGGTCCTGGTCTCTCGCAATACTGCCACCTGGTTGACCACAACTGGCAGTGCAGACTGGAGCCAGAACACAGTGAGGGGAGCATCACTGCTCTGACATCTCGGTGTCAGATACATCATTGCATGACACTCGGGGGTGCACTAGATAACATGAAAATCCTCAACCAAGCAGGATGCCACTCACCACATTACCGCACCTCCAACCGAGGCCCTCGCTCCCCCACCAACAATGTAACTCTGTCTGGGGGTAAGAGGTGGCCCCCAGGCCCCCATTCCGGGGGACTTCCACAGGGGTACGAGGAAAGTCCCACGGGATGGCACGTGATAGAGATGGGCAGGGTGGGGGACAACTCACAACGCCGGCAACCCCAGGTTCAGAAACAAGCTTGGCCCACGGGGACCAGCAGGGAGATCGAGCTACCAAAATGACACTCTCCTCCTCCATGAACAAACTGGTGTCTGCCACCAGTATATCACTGCCACCTGCAGGACCACAGGTGGCAGTGCAGCGACTGCCACAGAGGGATGGACATGGCTGGGTCCGTTCTCACACGCCACATGAAATCCCTAGAGCGCAAGGTCCTAGGACGGGCCAGAAAGTGAAAATAAATGAAAATTACGCATCTAACGAATTCTGATCTTTCTGCATCTTCACCATTCATCAACTTATGGGTATAGTGGCCGGAGGATACGACCACGCGGATTTTATTTATTTATTTTTTGGATGGTAGAGTCGATGCACCATCGGTGCCGCCTCAGGCTGATGCACTGCATGGCACTCAGGGTTGGTGTTATGTGTGGTCGACCCCTGCCGCCAGTTCTGAGTCGCCATAGAGTAAGGAAAGGTTGGGAGGAGGGACAAGGAGTCCAAGGGACAGATAAAAGAAAGGATATACAACCAAAAGGAGAAATGTGCAACTGAGAGGACAGAATAAAGCTGGAAAACTAGGGAGAATGGGAGGCCCCAATCTCTGGAAGTAGAAAAGGAGGGAGGGAGGGTTAGGGAATTTAGAAGTAAGGATGTGGAGGGGGGGGAGAGGGAACATACCCTGGAACCTTGACCTGTCTCCAGCTTGTATAGGAACTGCGAAGGAGTAGTCAGAAGGCTAAACTGCCAGAATTCAAGGCACAGAATCATTGGCAATAACTCCAACATAAGTAGAATCGGCTATTCTGGAAGAAAAGACAGGATACAGGGAATACTCCCCCCCCAATAAAATTTTTGGCATAAGAAAACTAGTCTCTTAAATTAAATTGAGGTTGTGTCTAAAGAACAAGGGAATTAAAGTAAAGTTGACAGGGAGAAGGGAAAAGAGAGCAGAAAGAGGGCAACTACTAACCCCACCTCACGGGGGTGGAGCTGAGAAGGGTGCTCTTATCTCGGGCCACTCTCCCTAGGAGAAAACATCCGCCTATGTGCCCAGGTCACCCCACTCCTGACCAACAGAAGGGGGAGGGCAGAGAAGAGAGAGAGGGGACCCAGAGACTGAGACCCCAGGAGGATGGAGGAAGGGTTGTGGTGAATGGTGAAAATACACAGAAAGATCAGAATTACGGTAGGTACATAATTTTCATATCTTATCTGTGTCAATCTTCACCATTCATCACTTTTGGGTGAGTGCCGAGCCCCCCCCCGAAGGGGGCCCTAACCCTAAAGGACCAAGTCCCTTAGCTCTCAGTGGGTGGTACACCAAGAGAGAGAACCTTCATGGGTCTGGAGAGGCCTGGGAGTGGGGAGAGTGAGACGGGGACACCTCGAAGGAGTAGGAAGTTGCAGCAACAGACACTGCCTCACCCTATGTGAGAAAAGATGCGTTCTCTGGTAAGGGGAGGAAATCACCCTACGCCGGGCCAAGGGTGACAACCGGGAAAGACACAGCCATGCCATCCACCTAGTGCAGATCGCTGTCCCTACGACCCTGAAGTGCTACCTCACATCAGAGATGCCCTCGCGCTTGGTGCCTTGCTAGCCCAGGGCCACGACAGAGAGTGCAATGGCTTGTCTGGTTACCTCTGTCAGGCATTGCGGCTAGGAGCTGACCTAACCTGGACCACAGGAACCTACCACAGATAGCGTGTGGGCCTGATGTGCTAAAATGAGAGCACCAACCATGCCGAATAGAAGTCCTCCTCCCCAGAAGTCAGAATCCATAGAATCTTGATCTGGGGCCTGTCACGGTGAGGGACGGAAGCCCATCAGAAGTGTCCAGCTGTGTCAATCCTGACTGAGGATGAGGCACAGAACCTGGAGACTGGGGCACAACCTCTGGCAGAGATCCCTAGGGGCTGGGACTCTGGAAAAGGGTCTCTGCCAGAAATGCAACAACGCTTCACGAAAGAAAGCAGGCCAGGGGGGGCACCACAAGGGTGTCCGCACTGAAATTGCCTAAAAAGGCGCGCGTTGAGTGCTCTGGATTGTGCTGCGTAGGTGGGGTGACGTGCAGGTCCTCCAACATCCGCAAAAGGAATCGCTGATACTCTGCGAGATCAGCAGCTGGGGAGATGTGGACAGACTGTTCCTCTCCTCCAGAAGAGGGGGATGAAGAGTCAGAGGACCTCAAGAGTTCAGATGCTGGCTGCACAGGGGGAGGCTGAAAAACCTGTCTGTCCATGGCCCTGACAAGAGAGGGAAATTGAGCAGCCACAGCTCTGAACTGCTCATAGGAGAGAGGGCCGCTAGGACCAAGAATACCTGGAGAGCAGGAGAAGGTGGCAGAGGAGAGGGGACAGAGCCAACAGCAGGAATCAGCTGTCCTCTGCCGAGCCAGAGAGCACATCTGGAGCCCCAAGGGAAGAGGGAGCACTGGAAAACTCAACAGCCGACAGCAGGTCAACCATACTGGAACTGCCTAGGCTGCGCCCTGAAGAATCCCCCCTGTGAGGTGACCAGGGCCGTGAGAGTCCAAAAGGATGGTCACCTACCTCCAAAGAACAGGGCCTTCTCAAGGAAACCGAAAAGGAAGGGCGGAGATCCGCACTACGACTCCTTCCGGAACCCAGATGGGTCCAAGAAAAGGGTCGCCGTGTCAAACCCCTACCCCTCGGAGTCCGCAAAAGCCCTACTCCTCGAGAAAGCCAGCATAGGCAGCTGGCAGCCCTGGTCAGTCCCCAAAGGGACTATCCAGGAAGCAGCACCCCCCCCGTGGGTGCTCCGATCGGCCCCAAAGTTGGGCGATCTTGGCGCACCACCTGAGGGGGTACCACCACTGAGGAGTCAGAAAACCTCCAAGGACAGGCTGCAGGGCAATGGTGGCCTGCACCACCGCCTGCTGGTCAGAACCCATGATCCTGGACCTGGGGCCACTGTCCACCTCAGAGGGGGTCTGGCTCTGGCCTGTCGAGGACACTACCAAGGTGTCCACGTGAGCAGCCAACTCCAAAGAGTCAGACTGCCTATCTGACTCAGAGTCCGATTCCGCTTCCAAGGAGGTGGAGACCAAAGTCGTGTGCCAGACGGTACGTGGACACCTGCTGCCATTCCAACTGAATGGGGCACCAGAACAAGGGACTGCACCAGAGTCGGCGCCGAAGCCCTCAAGCACACCGCGAACGGTGTGCAAAGAAGACACAGCGCTGAGGATGGCAGCAGTATCGGAGCCGGGACCTGTCACGGCGCCGTCCCAACCCATGGAGGCCTGAGATGGTGCAGACGATGGCCCCGATTGCACTTTCAGTGCCGTGGACAGCGCCGAGGTCAGAACACCCCACGGTGCTGTGTCATTGCTCAGCACTGCAAGCAGCACCATTAGCTGGACGCGGCGCCATGTTCAACCACGGCACCGAGGCAAGAAACAGATGGGCGACACCGCGTCAGCACCATCGGCACCACGTAACTGTGCCGACAGCAGAGACGGGCGCTGAGCGCGACGACTGGCTCAATGATGGCGCCATCAGGGCCCACAGTGCCGCGAACGGTGCGAGGCCCAAGATGGCGCCGACCCAGGCTTCCCAACCTGAGGAGACGACATCAGGGAGCCTTCACCCCACTGGGAGATTGCCTAGGCGGTGCCTCCCGCCGCCCCAGGAGGAGGGACGGACTGGGCCTCCTGCACTGCAGAAGGGCTTCTGCAATAGTAAAGCTACAAGATGCAGAAGAACTGCTGAAAAACTGAGGCAGAGGCTTGGTCTTTTTTCAGAATTAAACGCCTCTTGACCACAGACGCAAAAAGTCAGCTTGTCCAATCTACATTCCTTTCATTAAATGACTACTACTTCATTTATGGCCACTGCTCTGCCTCATATCTTGCAAAACTGGATATATTATATCATAGAGCACTGAATTTATAACAGGCCTCCGTACTCCACACATCACTGCTCTTTATCTTGAGTCGAGGGTGCCCTTCAATACAGGCGTTATAGAATGCAAGCCTTATGGACGCCATGTAGCCCTTACCAACAAACTCTCACAATACATTGTTGATTGTCTCCTTAGACCTATTAGGAATTATGCCTTAGAAGTCAATCGAGATTTCTTTGAATGTTCCAAGAGCCAACACTTGCTTTGGAAGGGCCGCCATAAGCTATGCCCTGCCTACTCTCTGAATAGGATACAAAAATCGTTAAGACTTAGCTCACCTGTCAGTCCTGCCTTCTTTAAGACTCTATGACAAAACGCTTGCTGGAAATCTGTAATTGTTTATCACCCCAGCAGCTTGACTATTGTTCCTCTCTTTCAACACTAGTCCCAGCTGCTTATCCAAATCAGCCCTTGCCACTATAACTCCCCCTCTGCCCCACTTGCCCTTAGCACCCTCTGCATCCCTTTATTCACCATCCCCCTTCTGCCACATTTACCTTAGGCTTTACACACTGTTATGCACACCTCCATAGCTTAGGAATTTCCATCCAGGCCTGTAACGTGTTTCTGCTGGACAGGAATATAAATAATCTTCTTTTTTTCTTCTATGGTTTGTATATGACATCCATACACATTCTGCTCCTGTGGGAACTGTATATATATACATATACACACACACACACATATATACATACACAATATATATATATATATATATATAATACACACACACACACACACACACACACACACACACACACACACACACACATATACACATACATAAATACACATATTTTATATATGAATAAACGTTCGAGTTGTGTTATGTATATCTTTCTTGTACATGTGACTTGGAATGTATATACTCTGCTCCTATCAGTATTGTAAACAAGTTGTTCCTTTTGTACTATGTATATTTATATGTAACTGTACAATTTTCCCTGCCAACAGCAGGTCCACCTTGTAAATGAGCTTGCTCAATGGTGATCGCCTGGATAAATAAAGATTTGATAGATCGATTGATTGAGAAGCAGAAGCCCCCTCCTCCACTGTCCATATAGAACCGGAAGGGGACCCGGAGGAAAGGCTGAGAGACCGTGGCTTAGCCCGGGTCCGCACCCGTCCGCCACCTTCGGATGAGATGAAAACCGAATACTAAACCACACCCCCAAACTCCACCCCTAACCCGCCCCTTTTATGAACTAGTGACACCACTGACTACCCTCTTTAACAAATCATGGGAGGATGGGGTGGTACCCGTGGACTGGAGGAGGGCAGATGTGATTCCCCTTCACAAAAGTGGGAGCAAGGCAGAAGCAGGAAACTACAGACCTGTTAGTTTAACCTCAGTGATAGGAAAATGATGGAATCACTTCTAAAGGAAAGAACTGTCGAGTATCTAGTAGCCAGAGGGCACAGGACCCTAGGCAGCATGGATTCACCAGGGAAGGTCACGCCAGACAGAATCTGATAGATTTCTTTGACTGGGTGACCAAAGTGGTAGATCAGGAGGGGCTGTGGACATGGCCTACCTAGACTTTAGCAAGGCATTTGACACAGTCCCACACAAAAGATTAATATACAAGTTAACCAGCCTGGGAGTGGATCCCAAGATGACAGCCTGGTAAAGAATTGGCTGGAGAATAGGACACAGAGAGTAATAGTAAATGGAGTCCACTCAGAAGAATCCGCCTTCGATGAGACGTTAAACCGAGGTCCCATCTGCCTGGATTGGTGGTAGTTCAGGTGGATGTTAAAGATCCATGGCACTTATCGAAAAGAGTGAGGTTTTCCCGGTGTCTGTGAAATTTCCTCATTCACTAAAAATATCACCAACAGCTTAATCTGGTTCAGGTCAGTTGGCATTCATCTGTATCCCTTCCCCGGTCGTGCCTGAAAATAGGCAGGATTTGTCTAGTGCACTTACCGGTCAACAAAAAGCTAAATAAATAAATAAGAAAGGGGGTTACTAGTGGGTACCGAGGGTTCGGTATAGGACCGGTCCTCTTCAGTGTCTTTATAAGCGACATTGCAGAGGGACTGGAAGGAAAGTATGTCTCTTTGCAGATGACACAAAGATCTGCAACAGAGTTGATGCACAGGGTGGGGTACAAAGGATGAGAAGGGACTTGGCAAGGTTTGGGGAATGGTCAAATGAACGGCAGCTTAGATTCAATGCTAAGAAATGTAAGGTAATGCACCTGGGAAACAAAAACCCAGGAGAAGAGTACACAATGGGGGGTGAGATACTAACAACAACAACAAAAATGGAAAGGGACCTGGGGTAGTCATATCAGATGACCTAAAGGTGGGCAAGCAATGTGAGAGGGCAGCAAGGAGGGTTGGGGGATACTGGGATGCATAGGAGAGGCATCACCAGTAGAAAACAGGAAGTTATTATCCCTCTGTACAGACAGCTGGTGAGACCCCATCTGAGTACTGCATGCAGTTCTGGAGACCCAATCTCCTAAAGACATAGACAGGATGGAAGCTGTCCAGAGGAGGGCAACTAAAATGCTGCAGGGTCTGCACCGGAGACATATGAAGAGAGACTAAAGGAGCTTAATATGTATAGCCTCGAGGAAAGGAGGAGAGGGGGACATGATAGAAACGCTCAAGTACCTCAAGGGAATCAACAAAGTCCAAGAGGGTAGCATCTTTCAAAAAAGAGTGTGCAAGAACTAGGGGCACAATTTGAAGATGGGGGGCTGCTCAGAGGTAATTTAAGGAAGTATTTTTGGCATCGATCGTGAGGATGACCGTCGGCTCGGGTGGACAAACGGGGTCCCTTCCTGCAACCGTGTGGGGTGCTCCACCATTGCAGAGCGCTCCACATCTTCTGGGTTACAATGATCAGCTGGTCAAAATGACTGTGGCTCTGAGTCCACTGGGTGGCCAGCTCCCATTGGAGGGGCACATGTGCAACCGGCCTAATGGACCACTGAGGTGCACACCGCCATGTAACCCAGAAGGCGCAGAAAGTTCAGGGCAGGGCCAATTGCCCAACCAGAAATGACTGGGCAAAAGAGGAAAGACCTCCGCCTGTTTGCCGGAAGCTGAGCTCTGGCTTGACAAGAGTTGAGCTCTACCCCCAATGAAGCCCATCATCTGAGAAGGCATGAGTTCCAACTTGGCCTCGCTGATCAGGAGGCCGAGTTGGGAGCAGGTCTGGAGGGCCAGATCCTGGACCTCTCCACCTCCTGTTGGGTGGAACCTGCTAGGAGCCAATCGTCGAGGTAAGGATAAATCCTGACACCCCCCCCGACGCCTGGAGATGGCCACCACCATTGCAATGCATTTAGTGAAGACCCATGAGGCCGATGGACAGTCAATGGCATGGCTCTAGAACTTTACAGGGTCCCTTCTGACCCTGAAATGGAGGAACTGCTGATAGGACGGACAGATTAGATGTGAAAACGATCCTGCAGATCCAGTGAACAAAACCACAAGTTTCGCTCCAAGGATGGTATGATCTGGGACAGAGTGACTATCCAAAAGGTGCATGACCTGAGATATTGATTCAGGTCGCAGATCTAGAATGGGCTCCAGACCCTGTCCGCTTGGGTACCAGGAAGTACCTGGAGACAAAGTCTGGGTCTACTGGAGGATCCTGCCACTGGAGCTACTGCCTCTGAGGAGGAGCTGAGCAATGTCATCTCAGAGAGCAGACAGTCTGAGCAGATATTCTTTCCTCCCGAGGGACGTGGGCTCGGCTTGGAGGGTACTGCTCAATTTCAGAGGCAATCCCTGACCGACCACTGAGAACCCACCTGTCCGGGTGACAGCAGACCAGGTGGAAAGGAAGTGGCAGAGCCGCCCCATGGAGGACCCAGAGCTGAGGTGATGGGAGAAGGGTTGACAGCCCCTGTCCAGTCACTGAGCAGGCTTGGAGGAGGAGGATCCAGGACCTGAACCTCGGCCTCCTTTACGGGCCTGAGGAGGCCCGGCTTGGGACGGGGCCCCAAGCTTGAGCCTGCTGCTGTTGCTGGTGCTGTTGTCCACCTTGAAAGGAGGACTGGTGAGCCGAGGGGAAGAACCGAAAAGGCTCTCTACTTTTTCTTCTGCTGGTTCTTGCCCGAAGAACCCTTGGCAGAAGTAGCATCCAAGGTGGCACTGGACTGCTCAACGCGCCTGAAGGTGACCAGCCACCCTGGGCCAAACAGGTCGGTCCCTAGGAAGGGCACATCAGCTAGTTTGTGCTGGATATCCACTGGAAGGAGGAGAGCCTCAGCCAAGCCCTGCAGCAAGAGGCAACTCGCGCAGCCATCAAACGGGCACAAGAATCCCCAATGTCCAGGGCTGTTCGAAGCTGCTGTTTGGCAACAGCTCAGTCCTGATCCCAGACCTGCTTGACCATGGTCTGCATGTCCGTGGGGAGATGTGGGAGAACTATATCCAGAGACCCTAGAAGGGCATGAGAGAAGTGTGCCATTATGACAGCAGAACTTGCCTGACTTAAGGCTCAAGCAGGAAGCCACATAAACCTTCCTGGCTGAAGGGTCCAAAGCTTGACTCCATCAGGAGGTCGGTCAGTATCGGAGAACTGCCAGTACTCCTGAACACAGAGGTGGTCAACAGGCTCTCGCCAAAGAGTGCTCTGCAGAACCCCGCAAGGGACCCCATGGGAACCGTGATACTGTGGGCCATACGGGCAGATGGAGCTGGACAACAGGCAGGGTGCTGACAGAGTTCTAAGGCCGGACCAATAATAGCCTCGCCACCAGGAAAGGCCTCTGTTGGGGTATACCCTGTCTTAAGGATGTCCGTAAGAGGGTACTCCGCCTTTTCTGGATTGGCATCAGGGGATCCCTATTGACTAAGATGAGGTGAAGAATGTCCTGAAAAGCGAGCGACCTTCCTCCATCTCTAAGCCAACGGCTGATTCGTCATCCCAGGATGAGAATGCAGGTCAGTGACGTCCGAATCCGAGGAACTGGATATAACAGGCCACCGCTCAGGTCAACTCTGACTCACCGAGGCGGTCTGGGGTGACCATGATCGACAAACACCGGAGCCCGTGTCCAGCCTGTCTTCATTGGAAGGAGCTCCCCCACAGGCTGCTTGAAGGTGGTTCCACTACTATTGGTGGAGAGACCATTTTAGGCCAAACTGGAGGTTTTTCCGCTCTGCAGGCTGAGGAACTGATTAAATCGCTCCTAGGGAGCTGTTTCAGCCTAGGAGACGAAAGCCAGGTAATAGCCAGTGTGGAAACCGGAGTTGGCTTGTGCCCGTCAAAATCAGCTGTTGCCACATGAGGTCCTCAGAGCGCTTGGAGTTTCTCCTCATCCCGGAGGACGAGTACAACTGATGGAGTCTCCTTGTTTTAGAGCTTTATAGTTCTTCCTCTGCCTTTCGGTTGAGGGTTTCAGAGACCTCGATTATGATCGGACAGGCTGACTCGTTGCTCAGAAGACACCGCGGACCGGTAATTTCCGGGTCGGAGACCACTTCTTCGATGGGAGTACCAGCAGGCTGGGTCTCGGCCATCTGGGAAGACCAAATTAGGAGTTTGATCGAGGGAACTGTTGACCGAGTCGGCGATAAATGATCAATCGGATCGATGATGATCTCTACATTGTCGGTCGACTGACCAGATGGGTAAAGCCAAAAGCCAGCGGTCAAGAAGCAATCTTGACCAAAGTCGAGACCGCATGTTCCTGGGAGGAGATTTCTCCTGCTCCCAAGAATGTCTCCGCTTCGAGACTAAGGCGATCCCGGATCCTTCTCCCGCTTATGGGATCGAGATGCGCATGCCCACAGGCCCCCCCATTGGGAGAGACCAGCACAACTTTCGAAGGAACCCGAGAAGGTGGAGCCCAGGTTGAGCAGAACGAAGAAGCTCCGAAGTTTCTGCAGCCTGAGCCCTACCTCTTTGAATGCTTGCATTTGTTCCAATTGCTCGGCTGATCCCGCAGCTGTAGAAACCCGCCCACAAGCCTCCTTGGATTTCACCGAGGGTTCAGTTTCTCCGACCTCCTAGCTTCAGGCATGCGGGAGGCGGTCGTCAAGGATGTTAGGAAGAAAGGCGAGACACATCGCAATTCGAGGTGTCATGGCTCCACAGAGGAAATAGACACCGAGTGTGGGGATCGGTCACAACATTTTCTGGCTGCAAGGGCACCGCAAAACCTGGGGAAGACTTTTCTTCCATAATCGGAGATAAACTCATGGTCGCTAACGCAAAAGATACTAATTTTCGAATAACTGAAGGTTTTAGATCCAGGGCCTACAAAGTACGTGAGCACAAGGAGGCAACCTGAATCTTCCAGCCGGAAAGGAAGATCTGACATCAGGGGCGGAGCTGAGGTATATACCACCCGGTGGGTGGAGGAGCCATCTTGAAGACTTCTGGTTGATCTTAAAGTGGAAGGGACATGCCAAGAGTATGGATGAACAACATATCCACGCACTAGAAAAGAGATTTTTGAGAGACTCAGCAGATATAATTGCACCAGTCTTAACAAGGATATTTAACTGGACTCTCATAGATAAAATATTCCCTATATCTTGAGGAAAAACAAGATCATTCCAATTTACAAAGGGGCTCAATTTCAGAATCCACAAATTATAGACCAATTGCTTTGTTGTCCACGGTGTCAAAGGTGATGGAGAGGCTGGTGCAGGGACAGCTAAGCGAGTTCTTAGGAAGGCTTGTCGCTGACCTGCTACCAGTCTGGATTCCGCAAGGGCCACTCCATGGACACTGTGCTCACCAAACCGATGGATAATATATGTTACTCAGATGAATGAGGAAGGGTCGGTGGAAAGTGGAGTTTGTGGACTCTCCAAAGCCTTCACACAGTGGACCACAATATACAAATAAATAGATTAAAAAGCATTGGTCTAGATGAAGAAACACTTCCTTGGTTCCAGTCTTCTTTATCTCACAGGACACAACAGGTAATAGCTGGAAAGAAAAATTACTCACTTTAGTAATTGTTTCTTCTATTGGAGTCTTGCTGTATTCTGACCTATGTAGTGATCTCCAACCCTTGAACTGCCCGGAGAACAAAGAATTAACTTTCTATGCAGAGCATAGAATGCTGAGCTTGAGCTCGGTTGGAGTCTCTATCTGGAGTGTTTCAAACTCAAGCCATCAGATTCTTACGAGCCCACTAACTAAAGATTCTATGTGGAAATTGTAAAATTCCTACTAGCCAACTGGTAGTAAAGTTTTGGGTTCCCAAAGGAAGACTCAAGTCAGGAAACCCAAAACCAAAACCCAGTTTAACACAAATAACAGTAATAAATCAACACCCAAACAAAAGGAAGAGGTGTAAACAAGGAGCATCCCTGGGTGCAACACTGCACCTGCCCACCCACTTCCCAAAAACAGGTTCTGAGAGGGAGGCAGAGAGGAGGGAGGTCAGAATACAGCAAGACTCCAATAGAAGAAACACAATTACCAAGGTGAGTAATTTTCTTCAAACAACATGAAGTTCTGCTGTATTCTGAGATATGCAGACTACCAAGCAGTACCTCCATGGAGGACGGACAGAACCTACTTTGGAAAAGGCTCTGAAGTACTGTTTGTTAAACCGAGCATCACTCCTAGCCTGGATATCCAGAGAGTAATGCTTGGTAAAGGTGTGGCTGTTTTCCAGGTGGCTGCTTGACAAATCTCTAAGAGAGGAATATCCCTGGCAGCAGCCAGGAAGCAGCTGTACATCTGGTGGAGTGAGCTCTCAGGCTTGAGGAGGAATCTTTCCCAGTTTTTCATAGCAGATTTGTATAAAAGATACAATCCACCTGGCAATAGTTCTCTTAGTGGCAAGTTTGCTCTTTCCCACTTCTCCATAAGTGAGGAACAACTGGAGGGTCAACCCAGACCTTTGGTACGCCTATGTGGTAACTAAGAGCTCTTTTAACGCCTAAACTGTGTAGCCTAATCTCACCTGAGGAAGAATGATCAGTGAAGAAAACAGGAGAGACAGACTGATTCAAATGGAAGTCTGAAACCACTTTGGGCAAGAACCTTCTACTAGTTCTAAGGATCACTTTATCCCGTGAAAGGAGATAAAATCAGGTTCCACTGACAGGGCCTACAGTTCATTGATATGCCTGGCAGAGGTAATGGCCACCAAGAACACAGTTTTCCAAGTCAAGTACTTAAGCTCTGCTGAGGACACAGGCTCAAAAGAAGGTTGCATAAGCTGAGCAATGCAAACATTCAAATCTCAGGCAGGCAGAGTCTCTAAAGGAGGATGGTGTGAAGCAATCTTTTAAAACATTTACAGAATATAGGATGAGATGATAGTGAGGAAGACTTTCTCACTGACAGAAAAGCAGAGACAGCTGACAAGTGTACCTTGAGAGTAGCTGGTCTGAGCTCATGGCTTTTAAGATGGACTATAATCCAGAACCGTGAGGCAATCCAGCAGTGTCTGGAGAAATATGCTCTCTTGGAACACCAAATGCTGAATCTTTTCCATTTGGAGTTATAAGTCTTTCTGGTGGAGGGCTTTCGAGCAGCTTTGAGAATATCCAGAACACCCTGAGAAAGATGCAAGTCTGCAAACTCTAACTCTTCAAGAGCCATGCCTTGAGATTGAGAGACTGAAGATTAGTACCACATCCTCCCGAGAGGATGTTAACAGGTTGTAATTCCTGGGAAGAGACAGGGAAGATGGACTGCTAGGGACAACAACAGGGGGTACCAAGGCTGTCTGGCCCAATCTGGAGCAATTAGAATCACTTTGCAAGGTTGAAACCTTATCTTGAATAGAACATTGAACAGGAGTGGGAAGGGAGGGAAGGCATACAGAAATTTCCCTTCCCAATTCAGAATCAGAGAATCCAGAGGTACTGAGCCCAAGACTGGGGTCTGCAACAAAAGAGAGAGAGTTGGTGATTGTCTGGGGTTGCAAAGAGATCTATCTGTGGAGTGCCCCACCTTGAAAAAAATCACTTTTAGTACCTGAGGATCCAGGTACCATCTGTGATGGCCCTGAGAGATCCTGTTCAGTGCATCTGCTAATACATTGTCCTTCCCTGAAGGTGAACTGCTATCAAAGAGGCCTGCAGGGAATAAGCCAGGGACCACAACTTCATGGCTTCTGTGCACAAGACCGCAGACAGAGTGCCTCCCTGCTTGTTGATGTACCACATGGTGGTGGTGTTGTCTGTTCTGACTTGAACCACCTTGTTCTGTACTGACTGAGAGAACGCTTCAGAGCCAGAAAACTGCCCTGAGTTCTAGGAGACTGATATGGAGAAGGGATTCCTGAGGGACAGCCCCGGGCAGTGAGGGCTCTAGATGGGCTCCCAGCCCAGAAGAGAAGCATCCGTGGTAAGGACCACTGAATGAGACTGAGTGGCAAATGGAACCTTTGCTCTTAAGTTGTCCTGATCCTGCCACCATTGAAGGGCTTGGACCAGGGTCTGAGTCACAGGAATCAGCTTGGTAAGGGAATTCTTCCTTTGGGACCAAAAGGCCTTCAGATGGAACTGAATATCCTCATCTGGAATCTTGCCCTTGGACCACTGCTGTGGAAGCTGCCATGTAGCCCAAGAGCTGGAGGAAATGCCTTGCTGGTCAAGACACCTGAAGGCTGAAGGAAGAAGCCAGTTCTATAAGAACTCTTGCCCTTTCCAGGGAAGAAAAGCTCTTGTTTTGACAGTATCCAGCTCTGCCCCTATAAAGGTAAGGAGATGCACTGGTCGAGAACTGACTTGGGAAGGTTGAGAAGAAATCACAGAGAAGTGAGCACTTGCTGGGTCACTTGCAGGTCTGACTTGACTTGAGTCTGGGACTGGCCCAATATGAGCCAGTCGTCCAGGTATGGAAAATGGAAATCTTTGCCTTCTTAGAAAGGCAACGACTACTGCCAAGCACTTTGTAAAACCCTTGGGGCTGATCTTAAACCAAAGGGCATTGCCTTGAACTGATAATGGCCTGAGGGCAACTCGAACCTGAGGTACTTTCTGTGGGAGCACCTGATGGGAATGTGAAAATAGGCATCTTTGAGGTCCAGGGAGGCTAGCCAGTCCCTGCCCTTAGAGAGAGGAATTAATTCCCAGAGTTACCATCTTGAACTTTGGTTTTAAAAGATGTTTGTTCAGGTATCGAGGTCTAGGATGGGTTGCCACTCCCTGTCTTTTTGGGTTAAGGAAGTACCTGGAGTATAGACCTTGCCCCTGTATAGGGTAGGAACTTTCTATGGCCCTTAAGGCCAGAAGAGATGAAACCTCTGCCTCTAGGGCAAAGGTTTCTGAGAGACCTGCAGGTGGAAAAGATCTGGCTTTCATCACGCTCAGGAACCAGGCCATCAGGTGCAGGAATTGAAGGTCTGGATGGGATGCCTTCCTGATTGACTGAGATCAGGTCCAGGCGGGCTGGAAGCTGCCTCGGGAGCCTGAAGCTGAGACTGAGGAGATCTGATACCTGTAACTGAGGGCCAGTCTGGGGCTACCAAATCACCTGCGCCTTGTCCCTCCTCGCCTTGAGAAGCACCTTGTGGATCAAGGGAAATGGGGAAAGACGTAGAAGAGGCCCGGGGTCCACGGGCCTCGAGAAGGCATCCCCAGCAGCGAGCCCCTGCTGAGGGGGCGGCATGAAACAGTCTCAGCTCGCGATTCTCCTGGAGGCAAAAGGTCCACCTGAGGCATGCCCCAGTGGGAGAACAGATCTTGTACTACCTCCAGCAGGAGAGACCTGGGACGCAGTCCCTATCCGCTTAGGGCACGCTTAGAATGTTGGAGGCTCCTGCTACATGGATGGCAAGGAGATCCGCCCCAGGCTGCACACGAGTGACCAAATGCGGAGAGCTTCTTGCACAGAGGCATGGAGCGTGTCCCACCCTGGAGGTTTAGGTAGTACATGGTCGTGGTATTGTCCATCTGGACCTGACCACTTGACCCCGTAAAACGGAGCGAAGGCGGTGAGGGCTAGATGAACCGTCAAGCTCCAGCAGGTTGATGTGACATTGGGACTCCGAGGGACCAGAGGCCATGTGCTCTGTGCTCCCTCAGATGGCCACCCCAACCCATCAGAGAGGCATCGGTCGGTAGAGACCCGCTGGCTCAGGGCGGACAAACAGGATGCCCTCCTGCAGTTGTGCTGGAACGGTCCACCACTGGAGGGCATTCCACATCCCTGGTCACGGTCACTAGCTGATCCAGGGATCGGAGTGCTATGACCATTGGCAGGCCATCCCCATTGAAGGGGGACATGTACCAACGGGCCCAACGGACCTCGCTGGTGCAGGCCGCCATGAGGCCCAGAAAGTCCCGGCAGGCGCAATTGCCCAACCTGAAATGATTGGGCAAAGGAGGAAAGAACCTCGCCCTGTCCACGGGAGCCGTGCTCTGGCTCTGAGAGTCGAGCTCTGCCCCAATGGATTGTATCACCTGCTTTGCACGAGTTCGACTTGGCCTCGTTGATGAGGAGGCCAACCTGAGAGCAAACCTGGAGGGCCAGATCTCTGACCGCTCCACCTCCATTCTGGAGGAGGCTGCAATCAGCCAGTCGTCCAGGTAGGGTACACCCAGACCCTTCAGCACATAGAATGCTGTCACCACTGCCATGCATTTGGTGAAGACCCTGGGAGCTAGGCAAGGCAAGGGCATGCCCGAACTCTGAGAGGATCCAACATTCGACAAGGTACCTCACGTTAAAATACTGGAAACTCTAGTAAATATGGGAGTCAAACAAAGTGTTATTTGTTGGATAAAATCTTGGTTGATGGATAGGTCAGAGAGTATGTATAAAAGGAGAACCCTCTAATTGGCAAAGCATGACTAGTGGAGTCCCACAGGGATCCGTGTTGGGTCCCCTGCCTGTTCCAATGCCTATATAGGAACAATGAGAGCCACCCCGATATCTGGGTGTTCGAAATTCGCAGATGATACCAGAATAGGAAGGGTGGTTAACACTAATAAAGATGTGGACTTATTACAGACAGCCTAAGCGAATTAAATTTGGGCAGACAGTCACGTTTCGTCGTATAATAATGTGGATAAGTGCGGAGTGATGTATTTGGGTAAGAACACTGGCTCTCGAGAACTGACTTTGGGAAGGTTGAGAAGAATCCCAGAGAAGTGAGCACTTGCTGGGTCACTTGTAGGCTTAGACTTGACTTGGTCTGGAGACTGACCCACTATGAGCCAATCGTCCAGATATGGAAAATGGAAATCTTTGCCTTCTTAGAAGCAACTACTACTGCCAGGCACTTTGTGAAAACCCTTGGGGCTGAGGTTAGGCCAAAGAGCATTGCTCTGAACTGATAATGGCCTGAGGGCAACTCGAACCTGAGGTACTTTCTGTGGGAGCACCTGACGGGAATGTGAAAGTAGGCATCTTTGAGGTCCAGGGAGGCTAGCCAGTCCCTGGCCTTAGAGAGGAAGGATTATTCCACAGTTATCATCTTGAGCTTTGGTTTTAAAAGATGTTTGTTTAGATATCTTAGGTCTAGGATGGGTCATCACTTCCCTGTCTTTTGGGGTCAGGAAGTACCTGAAGTACAGTCCTTTGCCCCAGTGCAGAGTAGGTACTCTCTATAGCACTTAAAGCTAGGAGAGAAGAAACCTCTGCCTCTAAGGCAAGGGTTTCCAAGAGATTTGCAAGTGGAAAAGATCTGGCTCTCATCTTTGGAAATTTTTTGAAGCCGAGAACCAGTCCCTGGCTTACTACTTCCAGGACCCACTTGTCTGATGTAACAGACATCCAGTCCTGGACAAAGTAAGCCAGCCTCCCCTACTGGAATATGAGAGTCGACCCCAGCAGGCCCATCAGGGTGTCAGCTTGGCAGGGCTTTAGGCTGAGGAGTGGATGCAGCCTTGCTCATACCCCTTCTGCCTCTCCCTCTGAAGAACCCCTCTGAGAAAAAGGAAGAAGAGGCCTGTGCTTGGCAAAAGGCCTTTGAAAAGGCCTGCCCCTGCCCCAGACTGCTGCCTTTGAGGAGTTGCCTGCCTTTCCTGGCCTGAGCACTCCTGTAAGTGGTCCTGTACTCATCCATTTTCTTCATGTAATTCTCTGTCTGCTCCTCAAACAGGGAATTACCCACCACAAGAAATCCATGGCCTTAGCCTGGGTATCCTGTGAGAGGCTAGTACATCTGAGCCAAGCCATCCTCCAAGAGCCACAGATGTAGCCATGACTCTTGATGACACATCATTGAGTCCACAGCAGCATGAAACTGAACCTTAGATGCCTCAATCCCATCTACAGCCACCCGCCAGCTCCTTGGCTAGCTGGGGAGGCCTGTTTAGCCAGTGCCAGTACAGTGTCCCACCTGAACCTCTGGTACCTGGCTGTATAGGCCATGTAATTCGCCTGCCTAAGTCCCAAAGAAGATGCCATGTACTGCTTCTTTGCCATGGCATCAATCTTCCTGAGTCCTTGTCGGGTGGGGGGGTAGCCAAGGGAATGTTTGCCTTGTCACAGGCAGCAGCCTGCACTACCCCAACATGGCTGCACTGTTGATATAAGAACTGCGTGTCTGAGCCTGACAGTGTATACTTTTGTCCATTCTTCTATCCACAGGATGTATAGTGCTAGGAGACCAAGATTTTTTGTGTCTGCTTCCCAAAAGATTTATGGAGGGAATCGACAGTCTCCTGGACTCTGGGATGTCCATCATCTCTACATAATCAGGCTCTTCTTGATCTTCCACAGCCTCCTCCAAGGCTGGAGGTTTCAGCCACCTTTCTGTAAAACATAAAGTGAGGCAGGGGACTCAGAAAGCCTAGGAGAAACACCTGAAGGTCTGTCTGGGAGATGTCCAGTTCCACAGGTACATCCAGACCTTTACTTACATCATCATCATCCTCAAATTCTTCCTCTTCAAATTCGGTTCATAAAAATCTTCAAGGGTATACTCTTGAACTGAGGAACCAACCGATCCGAACCCCTGCCAGAAGGGCTGGATCGGTCAGAACCGGAGCGGATATCTCCACAATCTGATCGCCTGACTATCTCTTGACGGTCGAACATGAACCTCTGGATCCGAACCGGTCGATTATCTTTCGTTTCTTTTTGTCGAACCGATCCTCGAATCGCCTCCTTGCCCAAGAAGTATCACCCTGGTTAGAGGGCACTCCTCCCGGTTCGTCGAACCGAACCAGGCTGGCATCCGGTCAGCGACTTTCAGCCTCCTTTTCCTCAGTCTACCTAATCTCTTCTCAAGGGTAGATTTGGAAAGTTTTACATATTTGGCAGTCTGAATCAAGGTGGTCAAACCCCAGACAATAAACACAGGTGGTGTGGGGATCGGCCTAGAAGACCTCCCCACACTCACTGCAGTGTTGAAACCCAGTGGGCCCGTTTTTTCTTGAGTTTCTCAGACATGGCCAACCTAACCAAACATACCCTTTTTTGCAACCGTCAGGCAATATTCCCTTATCGGTTCCTAATTGTGTCACGGGTATTGGAAAAACTGGTTAAAACCTGGTTTTTTTAGATCCGATAAGAGCAGTAACCACACACTAAGTCTACAAACAAAATTCACAATCAAATGGCGGTTCAGCGAACCGACCGCACTTTTACAAGTTCCACATAGAAAAACAGAACAATTCCTATCTAGTACTCACGGCATCACAGACAGAGACTGAACCGATTACGGATACTTTTCTCGGTTTAAAACCGGATTTAAAACTGAAAACTTTCACCAACTTTCGAACTGAGCTGAAGGAGAAATCTCCGGAGTGACCATTCAGTGAGGCGGAGTAAAGAATCTGACGGTTTAAGTTCAAAACACTCCAGACAGAGACCTCAACCGAGCTTGAGCTCAGTTCATGCCCTGCATGGAAAGTTAACCCTTAGTTCTCCGGGGCAGTTCAAAGGTTGGGAATCACTGCTGCAATTGTCAGAATACAGCAAGACTTCATGCTGTTTGAATGTGATCACCGATGCCTCATGTAAGGCTGATGTAGCTGGCGGTACACCATGATGGGAAGAGTACTGGAGACCGGAGCCAAAAGGGACACTAGGCAGTCAGAAAAAGAATCCAGTTGTTGCTTGGCCGCCCAGAGAGCAAACCTTTTCCCACTTCATGACACATGTGGTTCTAGAGGAGGGCTTTTGAGCTGCAACGAGGGCACCTGCTGCCTCTGTGACACCCAGCTGGGCTATGGCTACGTCTTCAGGAGCCAAGCATGCAGATGCAGGACTGGAGATTGGATAGTCCGCGTCCCCAGATCCGGAATCAACAGGTCCCTGCAGAGAAACGGAGGGATCGAGGAATCCCAGGCCAGCTGCTGCAGCAGTGGAAACCACATCTGCTGTGGCCAGAATAGAGGCACTAGGGCCATGCTGGCCACCTTCAAGTGGAGCTTGGTTATCACCCTTTGATATGGAGAAAATGTATAAAGAAACAGTACAGTTCTGAAAGAACTTACCATAACAGTAGATCTTGAGAGGAGCTCTTGCAGCAGGCTATTGCCATTAGGACTATGCACTGAGCACCTAGGATCCATTGGAAATCTTCTAGCTAGCGGTCTCCAGCGAGACCGCCCAATGCCGGCTCTGCCCAATGTCGGCCAATTTTATATTGGCAGTGGTCCCCAGCCCAACCTCAGTTCACATGCCAAAGACCACTGGTAAGGTCGGCAGGCAGACTGGGCGGAAGCTTGTCAGAGATAACAATATGCAGAACAGCTCATCAGGGAAGAAGGGAGGAAGCAGCCTCTGCTGCAACAGTCTACTATATAGATACAGATCTACTGTTACAGTAGTTGTTACGAACTGTACTGTCTTAGAGTGGGAGCTTTGCAGCAGGCTATTATCATTAGGATGGATTCCCAAGGAGTCCTGAAAAAGGAATTGGGTAAATGCGGGAGGAGGCTACCCAGCGCCTTGGTGCTAGAAAGGCACCTAAGATAGGAGGCCTTGAAGGACCGCTGGGCAGAAGCCTACCCTCCTCCTAAAAGCAATGTCCAGGCTGTAGTGTTTAATGAAAGTATGTACAGAGTTCCAGGTAGTCGCTGCACAAATTTCTCCAATGGAGACATTACACGAGATCTCTGAGGGAAGTAGCCACTCCTTGTAGAATGACCCCTAACCGAGCCGGTAGGGGTTTGTTGTACTGTTGTAACAGAAGATGATACAATTTACCTGCCAGTTCGATAATGTCTGCTTAAACACTGGGCGGCTTGATAGTGAGGCCGAAAGCCACAAACAACTGCTCCGTCATACGGTGTGGAATGGTGCGTTTAAGTTAATACCGTTGCACCCTGTGAAAATACAAAGTATGCAGAAGTGCCTCCCTCTGTTGAATAATCTGGATAGTATACTAGAAGGTTGATGTCCTGATTCAGCGTAGGGTTCAGACACCACCTTGGGCAAAAACGTAGGACTGGTTTGCAAGGACACCCTGTCCCTGTGAAAAACTAAGCAAGGCTCCTTATACATCAGGGCCTGAAGCTCGTAGAACTCGCCGGGCAGAACTAACAGCAACTAAAAATAACGCCTTCCAGGAAAGGAAACGGCTCGCATTCAGCGGCAGGCTCAAAAGGGGAAGAGTCAGCTTTTCTAGCATAAAAAGGAGATCCCAGGCGGTACGGATATCTGATGAGAGGCTTAATATGCAGTAAGCCCCGCAAAAACAACAGGACACATCCAGTTGGGTGAGGGTTTTCCTCCATAAGCACGTAGTAAGCAGGTATTGCTGACAGATGTACCTTTATAGAGGAGTAGCTCAAGCCTGATTTAAAAAGGAGGAGATACTCTAAAATAGAGTTCACTGGACTGGTGAGTGGGTCCAAGTGATGGGTGAAGCCCACAGACCAAATCTTTCCACTGCATGGCATAAGCAGATCTAGCTGAGGGCTTTCTCACTGCTCGAGACGTCCACCACCTCCTGGGAGACCCCAGACCTGGATTTGACTAAGTCTGCAGGAGCCAGGCATGAAGATGCAGGGATCTGAGGTCCAAATGGACCAGTGTTCCCTGATGCCGTGACAGCAAATGCAAGCTCAATGACAGATGTACTGTAGGCTCCAATGCCAGCTATTGAAATAGCGGGACCAATCTGCCAAGGCCAAAATGGGCGATGAGGATCATCTCTGCTCCTTTGGCCTACAAGCTCAGGAGAAACCTCTGAAGAATGGGAAAGGGAGGAAGGTGTACAGAAACCTCCCTATCCAACAGAGGACAAAGCCCTGGCCAGAAAACACCAGGCGTGGCTCTAGCAAGCAGAAACTGGGCAGTTTGTCACTGAGTGGAGACGCAAAGAGGTCCAACTCTGGGCAGCCCCACCTGTCGAATAGCTGGTATGGTACCCACTGGAGGAGCTCCCACTCATGGGCCTTGGACCGAGACTGGCTTACACTGTTGGCCAAGACATTTTGGATGCCTGGAACATGAACAGCTGTGAGTTCTAGGTGGTGTTCCAGTGCCCAATACCAGACTCATCACCTCCTGGCATAGAAGGTAAGAATGTGTTCCCCTTGCTTGTTGACGTAACACACCTTCGACGTGTTGTCCATCTAGATGAGAAGAAGGCCTGTCTAAAGGTCAGTCTAAAACCACCCCAAGTCGCTCAGGACTGCTTGCATCTCTAGGATACTGACGTGGAGTAACTGCTCGTCCTGGAGACCATGTCCCTGGGTCTGTTAGTCTCCCAGATGAGCACCCCAACTGAGACCGGATGTGTCTGCTGTTAGAATTTGTCTCAGGGCTCCTGCCGAAGGGTACCCCTCATGCCAGGTTGGAGGGGTCAACCACCAGGAAAGAGTCCTTCGTACTGGGTCGGAAACCCTGACCAGCTGGTCCAGGTCACCTGACCTTTGGTTCCACTGCACCCTGAACATCCACTGTGGGACTCTCATTTGGAGGCGATCCAAAGGAACTGTGGGGATGGCTGCCGTCATGTGCCCCAGAAGTCTGAGGAAGCTCCTGGCTGGGACCTGTGAGTCAGGGACACCGTTCGGGCTATGCCCTTAGACAATCCCTCTGTTCTTTGGAAGGAGAGCCATGCCCTGAATTGTGTCAAGGACCACTCTGATAAATAGGGAGTCGCTAGCTGGGCCATAGGGATAACTTTGGAAGATTCAGGGTGATCCCCAGCTCGTAAGAAAGTAAAGGTGTCTCCAAGAGTGAGAAGTAGCCGAGCCCTGGAAGGAGCTGCCAGGAGCCAGTCGTCCAGGTAAGGGAAGACTTAATGACCCTGGTGTGTGAGAGCTGCAGCTACCACCGCTAAGCACTTTAAGACTCGAGGAGAGGCTAAACGTAAGACTTGAAACTGATAATGCCTCCCTGGAAGTGGAACCTCAGGAACTTCCGATGGGGAGGAAAGACCTATGTGCAGGAGGCATCCTGCATATCTAGGGAGTAGAGCCAGTCCCCTTGGTGCAAGAGGGAATGAGGCCTGGCAGAGTGACCATTTTGAACCCTTGTACTCTACAAGAGATTTAGAGGCAGGTCCAGAATTGGCCGAAGGTCTCCGGTCTTTCGGTATCAGGAAAAAATGAGAACAGTAGCCCTGCCCCTGTTGATCCGGGGTGACCGGCTCTATTGCCAGTTTCTGCAAGGCCTGGATCTCTCCTTCTATCAGAGGAATGTGTGAAGGAGGATACTGGAGAAGCTTGGTGGCTTTTCTGGAGGAATTTGAAGGAACTCAAGAGTATGCCCTCCTTATCAGGACTAGCACCAGAGATCTGTAGTGACGCTGCTCCATCCTTCTAGGTAGAGGGAGAAGCGACCCCTACTGCCTCCCCTATCTCCTCTTGCCGGAGGAGGAAAGTAGCAAGTCATTGGGCAGATCCGGGAACAGTCAGAGAGGGCTGGGAGGACTTGGGCCTCTTGAGGTGGAGCTCCCATGACTTTGGGTTGGTGCCTTTCTCTTGAAACCACCTCTCTGCTGAAATTGCCCACTGGTATTTTGTCCTGAGGGCTTACGAAAGGGCACTGGTGGAAGGGTTTCTGGTCCCCTTATACATCTTTCAGACGAACCAGATAGACTTCCCGGAATCTTGAGGTGAGAGATCAGTTTCCGATCTCCCTCCCAAAAGTACAGAAACTTGGAAGAAAAGATCCAGGATCCCGGATTGCAGATCCTGGAAGAATCCAGAGACTCGTCCAGGCGTGGTGCCTAAGGAAACGCTGGATGCTGCTGCCCTAGAAACTGTGTCTGCAATGTTGTACAAGGCCCTCAAAACATAAGGGCCTACGTCCGAACCAACTTCAGGATGTCCAGAAGCTCAGTCTTTGTTCAGAGTCTAGCAAGGCCCAGCCACTTCTAAACTCTTCTCCCACATGGCATTCGGTACAGGATCATATGTGTGAGGAAGTTTAGAAATCGAATAGGCGGGGAGGTAGAATACCCTTCTTGCCCACCTGATCTAAAAATCTAGACTCTCTTGGCAGGAGGCTGGAACTGAGGTGCTTAGGCTTTCTGATTTATTGAGAGCAGCCGTGAATCACCATGAAGTCCGCATGAGGGTGTTCCGCTTAAGAAAGACTCTTCCCCGCCTGCATAGCCGGTCCGATTTTTGCAGACTATCAGAGTGGTGGAGGGATGCTTCTAAGGACACGAGAGATCATGGAACATATCCACAAAAGGAGGAACAACCAAAGGCTTTGGCTCCTTCTGCCTCAGGTAGTTTGCCAACTTTCGGCGCCAGATCCAGATCCCCAGTCTCCCATCCGTTGGAGGACTGGATGTGCCTCATGAAGTCTATAAAGGTAAGACCATCAGGAGGATCTAGGAGTGTTCTTTTCATCTGGGAAACAGGCCTTTCTCTTGAAGGAGAATGGTCAGATCCAGATGTGCTGGAGTCGAACCGTGGCCTCCAGAAAAGGGGAAGCTGAGCTAGAGTGTTAAGATGATCTGCTCTCTCATGAGAGCACCGCCCACTGGAAGACAGGCGACTGCTATAGGACCAGTGACGCTGGTAGAGTGCAGACAATGACTTTCTGACCACCTTCTGCTAGGGAGTGATGGCAGTAGTACTAGGTGAACAGGAGTGATGTCGGTGCTGCCATTCTTTATATAGAGTCCGACCATGGGAGTCAGAATGGGTACATAAGTGGGACTTTGGTTTAGGTGAAGATGGTTTAGATGTGGAGAGGAAGTTTTTCCTCCCGACCTTTGTCCTTCTCTTCCTCCGGGTCGGAGCTGGATACGGCAGAGGTGGAAGGACATCTTTCTCTGACCTGGCCCACCAGAACTGAAAGAGTTCCATCAGCTCTTCTTTAGAGAATCTGGGCTGCTGGTCCCGCTGGGTGGCGGTTTATCTGGCGTGAGGTGGAGCAATCAGGCAGGAGGAGAGGTCCTGTGGGTCACTGGGTGAGGGAGGACCGATCTCCTCGGGTCATCAGGCACAGAGGCCCTATGGACTGGTGAACATTTGGGATCTTAAGAGGTTTTGGCCGACATTCGCCTTTGTCCAGTACAGTCGATGGTTTAGAACCATCCGGCTTGGAGACCATCGTCGGTTTAGACTTTGAAGTTTGAGTGGTCAAGGGACGGTGAGCCGAGGCCAGCTTAGAAACTGACTCCTGTTCCCTATGCTCAGAGGTCTTACCGGAGCCCCGGAGAAAGACCAAGATCGAGACTTGCACGATGGACCAAGGTCCCTGCAGAGGAAAAGGATAAGGTTCCCGACTCCTGAGGCAGAAGGTGACCTGCAAGGTGCTGCCTTCACCTTCGGGGTAGACCAGGCCAGTGTGGAAACCGGCCCTGCTTACCACTGTCCAACGCCGGTAGTTTGGCGGGAGTGGAGGAGTCCTGCTGCCTGTATTATTGCTGTGAATGGCGGAGGAGTGGTTAAAGCCTCCTGAGTTGGAACCAGAGGAGGTTTACTTCAGCGGGACCGGAGCACGAATGCCCTTGGACTGGCCCCAGTCCTTTCTCTTGGGACTTACGCTGGTCCCGAGTCCCTTCTCGTCCTTGTGTTTGGCGGACCAAGAGGTGGAAGTTTTTCCTCCACTGAGCTCTGCATCACGCCACCTTCTGTTCAAAATATGGGCTTTAACTTAAGTGCCTTAAAGGCACAAATCCTAGTCCGGCGGTAAAGCCGCTGCAGACAGAGCAGGCCTTGGTGTTGTGGTGGGGCCCTAGGCAGAAGACACAGGCCTTGTGCTTATCCTTCGCCGATATCCGGTGACGACAAGCATACTTTGTCCCCTTCTTTTCGGTGGAGGAAACCAAGACAGTGAAGTCGACATGCAGTGCAACAAGAACAGGTAAAAAGCTGACTTTTTGACAAAATAAGAAAAGGATTGATAATAAATTGCTGGAAACTGCTGAAGAAGTTCTAAAAGGCAACAGAAGAGCTGAGGTAGATGGGTCTGTGGCAGGAAAAGAACTGAAGTAGAGCTGGGACCGCCCTGATATACCATTGGCCGAAGGGCAGAGCCGACATCAGGCAGTCCCTGTGAACCCGCTAGCTATAAGGTTTCCGATGGGTCACAGTGCCTGCAGCATAGTCTAATGGTAACAGCCTGCTGCAAGAGCTCCCACCTGACGTAAGATCTCCCGTTCCAGGAGAGGGACCACGTGTCTCACCAGAAAAACTCCAGGGCCTGGATCTAACGAGCAGAGACTGGGCAGTGTTGGGTTGTATGGGAGCTAAAAAAGGTCTTACTCTGGTCTACCCATCTGGCGAGAAAAGCGTCAGCGGACGGATGAGAGAGTTACCACCCATGCATGCTGGACATAGTCCTGCAGAGGCTGCCGGCCAGAGTGTGTTGCACGCCAGGGATGTGGTCCCGGGAGGATCAGTCTGTGGTCTGCGGACCAATACCATATTCTCATAGCCTCCCGGCATGAGGGATACGACTGAGTCCCCCATGCTAGCTGGTGTAATCGGCAATGCTATGGTTGGCTGTCTGGATCAACAGCAAACCCTGGAGAAGATGGTTCTGAAAGGCCTGCATGGCGTATGGAACTGTCCGCATCTCCAGGGCGTAGATATGAAAAGCTGATAGAGCTCCCTTGAAGGCCAGAGCACAAAACCTTCTATGCGGTGTAAAGACAAAGGTATGCAGGTAAGTGTCCCGCATATCCAGGAGTACAGCCAGTCGCCCTGCTTGAGAAGAGGCAGCAAGCCCAGCAGGTGACTATATGAAGCTTTCTGTACTGGATGTAGCAGATAAGATCTCAGAGATCCCGAATGGGCCACAGATCCCGTCCAGGGGTAAGTAGAGGGTTCTGGGAGGGGTCTCTGGGGTGCCTCTACAAGCTCCAGAATGTGAGCTCTCTCTATAATCTGAAAAATTCAGGCATCTGAAGAGATGATTCTCCAGAGGAGAACTGACCTTGACCACCATCTCTTGGTCAAGGACCAGAAGAGAGGTCCCGCCAGGAGCCAGGTGGGGAGGGACCAGCTGCAGAGGCTGGTCCATCAATCTTAGGGTGCTTGACTGCGGAACCTGAGGAAGAGGTAGTAGGTAGAAGGAGGTTCTTCAGTTACCCTGGGGCCTGGGGAGGTTTCCTGGATGTTGGATTACCATACAAAAGGGAGAGTGCAGTTTGCTCTGAGATGACGATGATAGAGTGAATGGACAGACTTGATAGCCCTGCCAAATGCCTGCAGCCTGTTAATGATGCCCTGAACATCTGGTCCAATAAGTTGGAACTGTCAAAGGGCGTTAAGCACCCTCTATGGGACATCAATTGTGGTACCAGGGCCGCAACCAGGGGTGCCTCCTAAGGTGAAAGCCTGAGACAACAGCCCTTGCACTTGTATCAGAGATATCAAAAGGTGCCATGAGGAGTGCTTGCTAAAATTCTCTGCACTTTGCAAGCACCTGAGAATCTAGTTTTGAGGGCAAACAGGAAGGGCTGGGGCAGCAGCCTTGCCCTTCTGACAAACAGTACTCTGATATTCCCCAAGTGGGAGAGGTAATGGGCAACTCTCAGCCCAAGGCGAAAGAAGCAGAAACCCTTCCCAAGGTCAAGCCTGTGGGATTCCTTCTCTGGGTGGGATAGAGATAAGGTACCTGGCACCTTAGGCGTTTATGAGCTGTCTAAATGATCACAGTACCAAACACTGGCTAGGCCATGTAGTAAGGAAGGTGAAAGCCTCAGCAGGGGACCTGGGAGTATACTTGACTGAGTCCTCGCTCAACGAGGGGCAGAGGACCTGTCGGGGTTTCTCCTCCTCTTGTTTATCAGGTAACAAGAGGCCCAGATGGCAACCCACTCGACTTCAACATGCTCAGGTTCAGGATCCAAAGAGCAAGGCATAGGCGGTATGCTGGGAATAACCTGTCGATGGCATGGGTGAACCAGGCTGCAACCCAGAGTTGATGGACCGAGAGCAGAGAACTTGGCCAGGACTATCAGTAAGGTAGACGATGACAGAATGCATCGACGGCAGAGGGATCGATGGCACAGGGCAGGATGACTCGCTGACGGGCCATTATATCCTGAAAAGCCTGAAGCACTGGGCCAGGAGGAGCATCAGGCCACAACAGGAGGGCTATAGCCAACCAGGCACTCGGGTCACCAGCAGGTGTACCCTGAAGGACGATGACGTAGAGGCATCATCGATGGTGGAGAGGTCGACAGTACAGGACATGACGACCCGTTGACGAGGCCTTGATAGCCCTAAGAGCCCAAAGTCTGGGGTCTTGAGGGCATCAGGCAGCGCGACAAGAAGGCTGTCATCGATGAACCAGTGATCGGCGGAGCAGGCACCAATAAGATGGATGACGATGGAAGGCATCGATGGCACAGGGCATGACAACCCCATCAATGGGCTTGAGAGCTCAAAGAGCCGAAGCCAGGGATCTGGAGAAGTATCAGGTCATAATGGGAGGGCTGTGGTCGATGGGCAGACATCAGCGGAGCAAGTGGCACAAACAGCAGACTCCAAATAGTAGCAGGGAGGCCAGAGTCTAGAACCTACTTAGGAGAAAGGTTCTGAAGCACAGAAATACCAAAGTTGGCACCTTCTAGTAGATTAGGTTAATCATAAATGATACACATTTTAATACAGCTTTCCTGAAAATTAGCCAAAATGTTATAGGGTTTTGAAATTCCACTTTGAACACCATATATATATTTTTCTTTAGAATTCCATGACAAATGAAAATATTATTAGTTATTTTTTCTACAACAGTTTCCAGATATATAAACCAGCAAATTACAGAAGCTGTGTGAGTACTTGTGGTAACCACAGTAACCAATGGCTAATGAAAAATGCTGTAACGTGCTGAATTTTGTATCACAAATGCTGGAAATCTGCATGTATAAAATGTTTTACCCTAGTTCTCACCCAGAGGAGAATGCAATTAATAAGTCATGCCCTGCCAGAGGTCACGTTAAGCCCATGCTCCATGATCAGAGCACAAATTGCCTCAACAGGGCACATTTCTAAACTGCTTCCCCGCTATCTGTGTTCCTGCTGTATTCTAGAAGCATGGAGGGAAGGGATGGCAAATTGTCTGTAGTTCGTTTTACGAGGATGGAGTGCAAAAAGAGGGCCGTGTGCATTTTATGTAAAGAAGCAAGTGCAAAAGAATACAGCCGTTAGTCCCCCATTTACTTTCAGCAATTCCTGTCTGTCATGTTGGTGTGGGGCAGGCTGTCTCTGTTCCTGTCACCGACTGGACTGCAGCACCAGGTATTAAAACAACAGAGAGGCAAGCACGAGGAGAGGAAGAGAAGAGATTAGAGTAGAGACAGTGAATTGAGTTCTGTGGCATTGTGTTCTTGAGCCAATGAAACAAACCTGCCAGCAAAGCCCAGCGTTCTTCAAAGACGACAGCCTAAAGCAGTATGTTGATAGTCCTATTCCAGCCAAACATATAACCCCAAAAAAAATAAACAGCTGTGAAGCCTAGCCTGTGTGTATTAGTATCTCATGTTTTGGGACTGGGTTAGGTCGGAGGGCCACAATGCACTTTTGGTTTCCTGATGACGTAACGCCCACAGCAGTGTGAGCTGAATTTCTAAACTGTTGGGCTGGTTCTTTTATTTAACTTGTGGTACTACATTTGGGATGTATCAGATTAACCTTCGAGGCTTCGACGGTGGTATGGTATTTGAGAATGGACTGCATCATGTCGGACTGTTTTGGGGTGGGGTTGTTACCTGGTGAGTAGGCTATATTGTGTAAGCCAGATTTGTGTTTTAAAACAAACTTTTATTTTAAATTTTGCTTAACCTGCTTGTGATCATCATCAGATTCTTACAGGCCCAGTGTCTGGCTCGACCATCTTAAGTGCTAAATGGACTGTTCACAGATCGAAAGGCTGGTTCCATGGTGGTGTTTTCTGTAATTTTTTGAATGGACTGCAAGTGCGAATGCCGATCTGATGGGTCAAGGCTGGGTTGGGGTGTGTCGGGGGTGCCTTGCTGTCGCCTGGAGAGATGTTGCCCTGGTGGAGTCGAGAGTGTTTGAGAGTTGTCAGTCTCTGGTGGTCACTGTCACATGTATCAAATATGGTTGTGGTGTATGGTTTTAAAACAGTGATCATCCACCTCGTGCACTACTGAGCCTGTCTGACTCTTCTTGTGGCGATGTATTTTTATGGTAGCGAGTTGTTGTTGTGGTCATCTTGTGCCTGGGCAGGGGTGCATGAATGAATGAATGCTAAAGTCTGCTAATAATGGTGAATTTGATTTGAAAGGAATTTAAGTGGGAAGAGATGCGGGGGTTGCAATGTGCTCACTTGTTCTGGAATGCTGTTTAAAAGCAGTTCTATTTTTTTTGTGTGTGTGTGTGTGTGTGTGTGTGTGTGTGTGTGTGTGTGTTTAAACACTTGTGACATTTCATTCCATGAAAACCACAAGTGCTTAAACATTATTACATACTCCAAGTCAAGTTGTTGTCTTGTTTAGTAGTGGAGTATGGTATTATGCCAGTCTGCTCTGCTGTGACAACTCCACCCAGACTGTGATTTTGTTGGTTGTTGCCATGCCATGCGGTCAGTATTCTTGTCATGCGTTTCTCCTAAAACTGAAATGAGCAGCAGCATTTCTTTCATGCCCTGCCCACACTGTCTGTCACCGACACATGGGATACCTCTGCAGCTGAATACCAGAATTTTTTTTTTTTTTTAAATAGTAGTTACACAGTTGTTATAAGTGACAGTAGGTGAGGTGTAATATTACTCATGGGGTGGGGCAGGGTTAAATTTGTTGTCATAGGACAGTACTGAATAGATGTGTCCTGTTTTGCCTTTGCCTCTTGCTACTGCCCTTCACACCGACTCCAACTAGGTACCTCTTTCTGTTCTGGTGATGGGAGTCATGACATGGAGAGAGATTTGTTTGGGAGGGTGGTGATGGTGTGGATTTCATGGGGTTCATTCTAGATGCCTTGTTGTAGCCATTTTGGGAAGGGGATCCATCTGTCCGGTCCATCCCAGAGGTGGTGGTGTTTTGTGGGTGGGTGCCTGACCTGGGTAGGTGCTAGCTGCATTAGTTGTAGTCAGTTCACTCAGTGGCACTTCATTACTGTGCTCAACAACTGCTACTCACTCCTCTTGTCCAGGTCCCGTAGTATTGTAATTGGCACAATTGCATTCAGTGAGTGTGTGTTTGACTTTTTACTTGTTTTGCTGCTGATGTACATGATTACACAATCATGTAAATTTTTAAATATTCATACTCGTCAGTCTGAGTGAGATGATCATGTGGGTTGTGTATGTGGTCTGACTGACTGAGTGACACTGACCGGTCGGTCTGGTCAGATGCTGGTGGCTTCTTTGGGGGAGAGATGCGATGGTGCGGTGGTGGTCGGTGGACTATGGAGCGATGATGTTACGGTGCATGGGGTAAATTTTGGTGCCATGGTGTGTTGTTGTGGTTGGTTGAAGCATGAGGCATAATATAACCTAAGCCGATTGCATCTCCGACTCCCGGTCCCCACCACCGAGGTGAGAATGGCTGACTGTTTTAGCCCCTGGCCTCCTACCACCATAACACATGTCATACTCCTACCGTTAAAATGCTTTTAATTCACTTATACCCTTAACAAATAACACTGAGTGTAGGCGCACATTTGATAGGCAGGAGCATATTTTGGGTCTAAATTTTGCCAACATGTGCTCTAATTTTTCGAAAAACGCGCCTGGTTAAAACCTTAACGCCATCCTGGCCTCGCAGAGGCTAAGTATGTCAAGGCAGAGCAACAATCAGTTCCAACATATTTTTTGGGGAGGGTGTGTGCACATGGCATGTACATAAGCACTCTCAGTTACCCATTCACATGCTGAAACTATCTGTGAAGTCGCTGTTTAACTACCCTCAGGCTAGAGGACAACGCTGCTGAATACAGTTAAGACTGAGACATAGTGGTAGAAAACCTAGTGGTTAGACTAACTTTACTATATGAAATGCATGATTTCAAAATACAAAACAACTCTTACTTGCCACACTTTGAGCATTCTTCTACAAACATGTTGCCATGGAGTTCAGAGAGCTTGTCCTGTAAACAAATAATGACTCGGTTATCCATCTACTGTATTAAGAAGACTAGCTAGCAGTTTATGATTGCATGCTTTCTACTTAGTTATAGACACTGAAACCAGAAAAAATTCTTGCAACATGTCAGTGTACAAGAAAATATCCTGGTTTGCCCAAAGGAGGATAAGCTGTTCTTTTAGTATTCAAATAGTGATCTTTCTCTCCTCCCAGATTTGCAAACTTTCTCAGAGTAGAGGTACAACTATTTGTTCACCGTTATTTCTCTTTCTATTTTGTCACAAGTCTCAACAAAACACAAAAGTGGTGTGCTCCAAACATGAATGAAATGCAACTATGTTGCAAGCACTGATGACAATGTATTTCAGCATTATTCATAGTGCAAAAACAGAGTAAGGGGGTACTTTTACACTGAGTAAAACTGAAATAAATGTTCCCAATGTTTGCATGATGGGTGCCTTTCATTTATTTTTGGAGTACAGCGTTTTCATTTGTCATACTGTTTTAGCGAGCGCTTCCCTCAGGTCAGCAGCAGTCTCCTCGTGTTTGTCCCACGTTTGTCCCAGCTTTGCTCCTTGGCTGATTTTCACAACGCCTTCCTGATCTCAGGAAATCTCTTTCTGTGCAGTGTTCTGGACTGAATTTTCTGCACCCCACCCTCCTCCACAGTATTAAATAGACCCTTACTCCGCCCTTTCCTCAGCCTAGCATCTAAATGGTCACTCCACTGCTGCATTTTCATGCTGTTGGCCTCCCTGTCTTCAATGCCTGACTTGACCCACTTTCTTACCGCCTTTTTAAAGCAGTCCCACCCACAGGATCACACACTTGCTCTCAACGTTTTCTCTAGCCACTCCATCTAACTCCTCTCAATTACTGCTCTACCTGCCCTATTGTTAGGACCTCACCCTAATTCGACTATATACCCTTTCCACTATAAACCAGCTAGCAGTTAAGCAGGCCAGCAACACCAAACTAACATGGGGTGCAACCACCTACTACTACTACTCCTCACTACCTCTTTTGGCATTGCTGGTACCATATCTGATTCGGACCCCTACCTCCCCACTCTGAATCCTCAATGGTGCAAGCTGGAAGAAAGCATACACATGGCCACTACCACTTCCAGTAACGACAGGCTCTTTATCCTCCGCACCTCCCATACACAGTTATACCATCAAGCCAACCTTCCAAACCGTAACCTTAATGGTTAGCTTTCCCCAATCTAACACAAGCGTACAGACACCTCCCCACCTGAAGCGCAGGCGATGGAAGACACGAGGAAGATAAACATCACCCTATCTGCCAGAAAGGTTATCTTTCTGCTACTGCTACTGTCTGGCAATGTTCACCTAAACCCTGGACCAACAACCCTGAGGAGCAGGGGGTCCATACAGTGAACAGCTTAAAGATAGCATCGCTAAACATCTGCAGCCTAACTGCCAAATTCGACCAGTTCCAGGCTTGGATGACCATCCATGCCCCTGACATACTCTGCCTAACTGAAACCTGGCTGTCAGGTAGGATCCAAAGATAGTGAGGTGGCCAGCCGAAGGATTCCAAGCATTTCGACTTGATAGAATAGGCAGGAAAGGTGTGGCTGCCTCCTATATGCCAGAAACTCACCGAGTTGCTCCGTCTTCCCATCTCCAAAGTTGTGGAGGATTATGAGCTACTAGTGGTAAAATACAAGTCGGCCTAAAAGGCAAGACCCTTACCACATCACACAACCTACCTGCCCCCCAAGAAAGCTAAGGAAGGCCTTCCTCTTGTTATGGAAGAATTTAAGCGCACTCAGAAGGGCTCAGAACTCATCTTGACCGGTGACTAACATTAACTGGTTATGTAAGGAGGCAACACCCTCAGAGACTAATCACCTCCCACAATCACACAACTCGTAACTCACCCCACCAGGCAGAACTACAAGGCTGGTTGGTACCAGCACCCTCACTGACTGGGGCTTAGCTAGCTCACCGACTCGATTCTCCGAACTCAGGGTTCTCCCGGATGTGCTAAGTGACCACTCCCAATCTCCTTTATAGGGACCACTAAACTTGCCAAAGTCCACCGCCTCATCGACAGCAGGGTTCTGTGGAAGAGCAAACTTGGATCCCTCAAATTGGCCCTGTATGCCTACAACTGGTCCCCATCAGCAAGGCACCTACGTTGGACCAGGCCCGTAGTTTTTCACTGAGGGCTTCAATTCCTTCTGTGAAATCTATGCACCATGCACAAAACAGAAAATTCGGGGAGGTTAACGGTTGGATTGATGAAGCTCCTCTCCCTCTAAAGGAGAGAGACTGCCTCTGGGAAAAAGCCTTAAACTCAGGCAGCAAGCATGACCTACAGTGCTACAAAATGGCTGAAATCAGTGCACCAAACTTATCAGGCTCTCAAAAGCCAATTTCCACAAGACCCAGCTTAACAACGCATTGGAAGATGGAAAGAGGTTTTAGGACAACATCAAGAACATCCTTGGTAAAGATCAAAAGCAGCACCCCAAGATGCTCAACATTAATAACTCATCCTCCTCAGATTCGCTAGCCATTGCTGATGCCTTTAACCAGGCCTTTACAGACCTGTCCTCAGTGCTGCCTCCAGACTACCTTCTGTCTGTGGAGGACCAAGGTTGCGTAATCTGCCCATAACTAACCACCCAGCCTTCTACTTTAGAAGGTGGCGGTGAAAGGAGGCCCTAACGATGGTCAGGAAAGTCCTAGGCAAAACCAGACTGGGGGAGGACGGCTAGACATGAGTTACTATCTCTCACCCTTGATGTTCTTATCATGCCCATAACAATGCTATTTAATAAATCCGTGGCCCTAGCTCAATTTCCAGAGGTATGGAAGCAAGCCCTGGTAACTCCAGTGCACAAGAATGGGGACAAAGGCGCTGGTGTCAAACTACAGGGCAAGATCTATCCTCTCCCACTATCCAAAGCTTTGGAAAATCACGGCAAGTCAACTCACGGAATACCTCAATAAGTACAATCTGCTGTGCCCAAACCAACATGGCTTCAGGCAAAACACAGTACCACCACAGCACTGCTGGAATACACTGACTATCGCTGTAGCGCTGGATGAAGGCAAATTGGTGGGGTCCATCTTCATTGAGCTCACCAAAGCCTCGACTCCGTCAACCACCTTCTACTAGTACTCCAGCTCCAAAGATTGGGTGTGGCACCAAACGCCATGAATCATTTCAATGACTACCTAACACACAGAAGCCAGTGAGTCAAAATCGGGCAGATGTTATCCAGCTCCAGAGATGTACTCCTAGGAGTCCCTCAGGATCAATTCTAGGGCCCCTGCTTTTCAGCCTCTTTGTAAATGACCTACCCATAGCCTGTGACATCAAACTTATCCTGTATGTGGATGATGCCGTGCTGCTGAGCAGCAGCACCTCTCAGGCTGCCCTACAAACAGAACTACAGAACTCTTTCAATAAACTCGAGGACTGGTTCAGTAGGCAAAAGCTGCTACTAAATTACAAGAAAACCAAGGCCATGCTACAATCCAGCCCCTACAACAAACACAAGCATGCTCCTTCGTAATCACCAACAAAGCTGGTGAGCAGATTGAGCAGGTACACGTGTTCAAGTACCTTGGAGTCACTATTGAGGACTCTCTCGCCTCCTTTCACATGTAAACTCCCTAGTCAAAGTGGTAAACGCAAAGATCAGGGTCCTCTATAGGCATAAGAAATCCCTCACCCGAAGCATTCCGAATCTCAGTCTCCAGCTCCATACTCTCCATGATAGACTACGGGCTGGTGGGCTGTGGAGCTGCTACTGATACAGTGCTCAAAAGGGTCCAAACTGCACTCAATAAGGCATGCCGCCTTACCTGTATGCAGATCACTACACTCATACTTGCACCCTGTAGGCGTACAAACTGGCTTAACCTAAAGACAGGATCAAATACCAAACTTGCCTCCTGGGAAAGAAGGCACTCCTCAGAAAACCCCACCCTGTATAGGAAACCTGCTCGAGGCTTCTCTCTCAACACACATCACAAGACAGAGGAAGAATGGAGCACTGTCCATTCATTCGCCCGAACCTCACTAGGGCAGTGTGCTTTCTCCCATCAGGCCTCCCTCTGGATAAATGAACTCCCGATGAAATTACAAACAAACAACAGCCTGTCTCAATTCAAAGTAGGCCTCAAACAGCACCTAATGTCTAACTCAAAATGCACGCTTCTCAGGCCCACTTGATGAGACAGGCCTACCCCCAAGGTAACACCAGCAGGGCTACCTAGAGAACCCTGCCTCCCATTCCAGCATAGCCAAGGGCTTAAGTAAGCTATCAGTCCTCTTTAACGCACTTGGTACTGCCTCCCAACCACCCCCACCCATACTCTACAAAGAACTCTGGAGCTGCTCCCCCATCACAGCAAACCCCCATTTCACTATCCCCACCAAACACTCTCTGCAGTTGGTTTCAAACCCAATCCCCTTGTTTCACTGTCACCCAGCCTCTGCCATCTGGGACAGCATTAAACCCTATGCAGTTACTCTGCCATAGTCTATCAATTAATTTGGAGGTTTCAGGGGTGTGCTACCTAGGGCAACTGATTAGAAATAGTTTAGTATTCAATTACAACTGCTCAGTTTTTTCTTCTATTTGTCTAATTGTCATGTAATGGCTCTTTGTCCAATGATCAGGCCTCTGAAACCAGTGAATATGTGTATTGTCTTACTGTCCACCCTGATGTGGAACCTTTGTAAAAGCTTACGCTCAAAGGTCTTTCGAAATGCTAATTAAACAATTTCCAACCAGCATGAAATATAATAAGAGAGAAAACCCACAGATAATAACCTCTCATTGTACTTATTTTAACAAAATGTTTTCAAAACTAGCTTTTAAAGTGTTATTGTACTCTCTGCAAAGGTAGCCTTGGGATAAGAAGCGTTGATATATCTGAGTGAAAGGCATCACCACAAACATTGTTTTCTTTTCTTTCTTTTTTTCAGTGATTTGTTTAGTGACCATGACAAAGAGTCAGACTAACAGCACGGAAACTGAAGCTCTCTGCTAGGAACAAAAGCAAGCACAGTGGAGGCGTTTCAACCTTGTCATGAAGAGACTAAAGCAATGCACATAGATTAGGTGCAGGCACATCCCTGCCCACCCCCCCCAACCCAAACTCGGCTGTGCAGAGGGTCGTGACCAGGGCTGATGCCTCAAGTGCCCAGACAGTGCACATCCTGCAAGCGGGGAGCATTCACTGCTTTTCGGCCTCCACATGCACAGAGAAGCCAAAGAATATTTCGGATCAACCCCTAAGTCAGAGTCACTACCAGAAAGTAGGCTCAGTGGCGGAGCTAGAGGGGGGCTGGGGGCACAGTCGCCCTCCTGGCTGCCCCAGTGTGAGTAGTGGCGCCCCACCACCATCTTTATTCAATGTTTAGTGCCCATTGTGGAGCCCATGACTGACTGAATGGTCCCTCCTGCTCCCAAATGCTCCCAAACCTGGCTCTGCCACTCAGTAGGCTCTGGGTTTTATAGTCTGGCAACCAGGATCCATGTCGCTACAGCAACAGGAAATTTGTGGGCCGTCAATAAAGCGGCGGCACAATGCCGACAATTGGCAGTGTGCTGTCACTGTATAAAAGTTGTTTTTACGGGGGCAACCCCTGCACCACCCATGCAGAGGCTCTGCCACCCACACCCCACACTACAGATTTCTAACCCAATTGGAGTTGGTTTGGGAGGGCAAACTCCCCAGAGAGAGCAGCGTCGGAAAACCAGTGGACCTTCACAGCAAATAGCCAAGTCTGTCGCTGTGATGGTCTTGCTGTTCCAGCATGCGGCAACCAACTAGTGGCAGGAGGGTTGTTACACTGATCACCCTTTTAATCAGTGCAATAAGATGCTCAGGGTGCTTGCAGTTGTGGCACAACCCCACTTCCAGGAGTGGAAGGGACTCAGCTGCTTACTATGCTCTTGGGGCGTGCGGTTACAGCACAACTATCAACAACCTGTTGTGCCTTATTGCATACAAAATTCATGACTGCCATCAACAAAACTCCATGAACTCAAAATTCCTACAAAAATTAAAATTTCAGGACCTTTCATGCTTGAATACAGTTTCTTTAAACAGGCCCTTCCCCACAGATTTCAACTGTTGCACCAGTAAGTCCTGTCATGCAGTCATAATTCTTTGCTTATGACACACATTGTCACAGAAATGACTGATGTCACATGTAGAGGATTTCATGATTTCAGGACAGAAATAACAGCAAGAACAAATAAAGTCAATGGAGCAAAGAGCCTTGTTCCATGCAAATATCTTCAGTAATAAATAACAGAATGTCCCCAAATTCCACTTTTTTGAGGGACTGCTATGAGCGATGAGCCCTGCTGATATGAGCAGTAATTTAGTTTTGCAGGAACTAGCAAGTCACTTGAAGACAACAGGGAGGCTACCCATTTACTGGAACTAGCCTCTGTTGTACCACTATTACAACACAGTTGTCAAATACTATATACAGTTTAAATTAGCTGTCACTCTAATGTGCCAGTCGAAACATGATGTGTGCTGCTGTCCATATGATAACATGACAGTGTGCCTGACTGCCATCTGAACAACACTGTAAATTACTGGTTGATGGATCACTCTTTGACAGGTTATCATGTCCCCAGTTCCCAACCCCCACCCACACACACACTGCAAGACAGAACATCTAACCTTAACCTTTTATACTGAACATGACAACATCTCCATTTACATTTTCCTTTCACTTTTGGAATCCAATCCCTTAAAGAGCTAGTGTACTGCCTAAAATGAATATTAGTTTTAAAAGCAGTCAACCATTACCTTTTATATCTGAGGTTCTTTCTTTTCCTTTGGATAATTAGATTTTTTTACCAGATGTTAGAAGGTGCGATCTGTGGAATAGTACTCTGGCAGCTGACATATCTAGATATGCCAGGAATACATATATGGTCTCTCAGATAAGTCAAAGGGTAAGACACAGAACTGGCACAGCTAGCCCTACAAAAGTTAGCACGGTACTGTCAGTGACTGTGCCGAATCATACTTAAGGTTTACTGTAGCATGGTGAATTATACTGATTTTATGCCTAGGCTAACATCTTCTGTTACCACAAATCCCAGAGCCCTCTGCAGCTGATATAATAGCAGCAGGCACCAGCAGGAGATTTCACAGCCTGTCAGAGCTTTTATAATGTCCATTCAGGGGCCCGATATTTACAAAATCATAAAGGGAGCACAAACATTTGCACTCTACCTTGTGATAGTCTGGGTGTACAAAGGCGCTATATTCAGTGGAACAACACACGGCACTATTGATAAATATGAGGCCATGTCAGCCAGCGTAAGCCATAGCACTGCGCCAGCAGGACTTCCAAATAGGAGCCACAATGGCTAATGCCGAGCACAATTTCCGATATTCAAATGGACCCATGCAAATGAGGCGATTGGGCATGCAAAGGCACTAAGAGGCCATGGCTGCATGCCCATTATAGGCTCATTTGCATGGGGGGCGGATGGTTTCCATGAATCTGCCCTCCTAACAGTCCCGTTCCTGAGAACCATCCCTGCTGCTAGTGGTTCCCCTCCCTTTGATCCAACTCCATATAGAAAATATCATGTTCCTGGTGTCTAATGGTGCCCTCCTCCTTCAATCCCACACCGGTAAAGTGCAAACCATTCCCCTGGTGCTAGTGGTCCCTCCCCACCTGACCCCCATGTCCGACATTGTTAGTATTATTCCTGATGTCTAGCAATCGCTCCCCACCTGATTCCCGTCCTATGCAGTTGAAAAGCGCCCCCCAGGTTTGTCAAGCCCCACCAAGGTGACAGCCATCCTGCCACAGCTGTGTGGAGAAGCCATTTGCAAATAGTCCGTCCCCAACAAAGCCCCAGCCCGTACACAAACAGTGATCTGCACCCCAAGCCCATCCCTCGGTGCTGGTTACGCCCCCCACGGCTCCAACAACCCACCCCCATCCCCTTGCCTGACTGTCAGTGCCATGGTGAACTGACAATAAGCATCACAGCCCTCCACACACCACCTTGGCCATCCGCCTCCTAACAGTAGCAGGAAGCGTGGCTATTTATAGGGCAAGTTAAGCTTCCTGCTACTGTTAGACAGTGGGTGGCCAAGGTGGTGTGTGGAGGAGACTGAGTTACCCGTCATTGATTCTTCGTGGCACTGACAGTCAGGTAAGAGGACCTGGGGGTTGCCGGGTGCTGTGGGTGGGGTGGGACACTAACAGCCATCAAGGGAGCGGGTTGAGGGCACGCAGGTCACTGTTGGGATATGAGGATGGGACTTTGTTGTGGGGGTGGAGGATTTCTGTAACTGCTTCCCACAGCTGTGGTGTGATGACTGTCGCCAGGGGTGGGGGCTTCACAAACCGAGGGGGCCTTAATCTGTACAGAGACAGGAATCAGCTGGGGCGGACCACTAGACACCAGGGAACATTACCTACAACATCGGACATGAGTGCGGGTGGGGAGAGGAGAGGAACCACTGGACACCAGGGACTAAGACTTAAAACATCAGGCATGGATGCGGATGGGGAGGGACCGTTAGACACCAGTGAATAATACTTACAACAACATTGGGTATGGGTGCGGGTGGGGGAGGACCATTAGCACCAGGGAACTGTTTGAACTTTATAGGTATGGGATAGGAGGAGGCGCAACACTTAAGACACCAGGGACATGATATTTTCTATATTTGAGTGGAAATGGAGGAGGGGCACCACTAGACACCAGGGACATTATATTTTCTGTAGGGAAAGGATTGGAGGAAGGGGCACCACAGACACGGGAATACTGTCTTGGGGCAGAGGGACCAAAGCACTTCCTCTGCCAACCACTAGGGTTGTTTGGGAGTAAGTCGCAGTTTAGGTGGGCTGATATTCAGGTCCCCACCCTCAATTTGCACTGCACTCCCTCCACAGCTTGCCCAGGCACAAACCACGTTTGCCTGCATTAACCGGGATTTTGAATATAGAAATACATGCAAGCCGGTCTGCATGTACAAACTAGGATTTCGCCAGTTAAACCTTGAATATCAGGCCCCAGATGTTTTCGGTTCTACTTTTCTAAAGGGCCAAGTATAGTCCTCTGTCACTGTACTCAGCCCAGGCAGGACAGAGGAACCAGAAAACAAAAGATCATATCTTATATAAACTCTAACATGCACTGCAGGGTATGGAATTTCCAACTGCTGCCTACTGCCCTGCTGTCAGTTGCAAGGGATTGTGGGATTTGTAGTAACAGAAGATGCCAGCCTAGAACTAAACAAAATAAGTCTAATACAATATGCTATACTACAGTAAACAGTATATGGTGTATGGTGAGGCTTGTTCTGCATAGAACTGCATCCTAGCTCAAATGTTGTACCACAGTTCAAGGTCAGTGAGCATTGACTGTACCTTACAGTGGTACAAGAACATTTTAGTGCTTTTAAGGCACACAGCAGAAGTGGCACGATCAACCAGACAAACACTAGCGATGCAACACAATCACCAATCAGCAAGTCGAAATCTACCAGATAAGAAAAAATTGCAGGATCATCCAGATATGCGCATTCAAAAAAATAAAATAAAAGCTGATCAACCAGATATTTAAATTTACTTGCAAGCATAGTCTGATCCTCATCACATCCTCTTGCTAAGTGAGAGATACAGCTGCCATTTTTTTTTCAAATCCCTCTCACACCGATTGGCAGCCACTAGATGGCTGTGCTACAAATATAGGGATGTCTACTCCTAGCAACCACACATCACACCTAGCAACCAGCCCTAACTCCCAGAATACGAAGTGACCACGATTAGAGCTGTGTGGAATATAAAATTCAGCCCACGGAATGCCCACTGTTCAGTGAGGTGGAGAAAGAATCTGACAGTTAGATTTCAAAGGAAACAGACAGAGACATCAACCAAGCTCGAGCTCAGCATTCTATGCTCTGCATAGAAAGTTTAACCCTTTGTTCTCGGGACAGTTTAAAGGCTGGGCTAACTGCATTAGTCAGAATACAGACTTCATGTTGTTTGAAGAAAAAATTACTCACCTTAGTAATTATGTTTCTTCTATTGGAATTCATAAATTTTAAATTTCAGTTATTTCACTATCAATTTAAAATATCGTCCAAATAAAACCAAATTTGGAACATAAACAGTAGCTAACGGCTTACAGCAGTGTACCAAATCTCAGTCTTAGGTTGAAAGGGGAGATGAGGGTGGCCAAACATTTAATCAAAATGTAATTGTCAGTTATTTTGAGATAATTTAAAGTTTCTTATCCAAATTTCTTCAGAATGTCAGGATTTAGAGAAGCGTCCAGCCTGGGTACATGCACCATGGTTTAAGTCTCAAGTTTCAATGGGAGCGGAGTTACAGGTAGCCAAACATTTTGCCAAAAGTTAGATGTATGTAATTGTAGCATAATTTTGATAGTATTCATTGAAATGTTATACAATTTGACAGGTATATGGGTTATCACTACATTTGTATATGGACATAGTTTCACATTTCTAGCTTCAAATGGGACTGAGTTATAGCCTGCCAAACATGTTGCCAACATTTTCAGTTATTCCTCTAATTTTAAAACAATATCCAAATTTAACCAGCATTGAAACACTTAAACTACTATACCACATGACCATTTCTGAAAAAGTTCATATTTGCAGCTTTAAAATGGATTGAATTAAAAGTAGTCAAACTTTAGCATTTAAAATTACATTTGCAAGAATGTAAACTACAAATTTATAAACCCTGAAACTTTAAAACTAGAGAATGTAATACTTTTAAATTTGGCAGGTTCTTAGACCTTACAAAGGAGACTGTGTGTACCAATTATTTTAATCGTCTGCTGCCAGAAACTGCAAAATAGCATCTGTACTTAAAGTCAAATCCTAAGTCTTTCTGAAAATAGTAGAATTTCATGGAAAATTCTATAAAACTGGAATTTGCTAATTTCACTCAGCCTTATCTGGAGGATTCTAATTAAAGGATAAGGGGTATGAGAGGCAAATAGTGCAGGGGCCACCAGGTTCAGGAGTTAGATGCACTTTAGGCATGTTAAACCTTCTTGCTGTGGGTAAGTACTAGCAGGGAGTTTGAAGATGTGGGAGACTGTTTTGGACAGCTTATCTCTTTGTCAGAGGTTTTGTAAGTTTTGCCGTTGTGTTTTAAATGTAGCCTAAATCCTTAAAATCTTTCTGTGGAAAGCCCTGCCACCACCCGTTCCTTAGCCTTTCTTAAATATGGAAAAGCCACTGGGGGTTGGGTTTAAAAGGATGGAGAGAGGAGCTTAGGGAGTTGCAAACTTCCAGTATGAGCTAACTCTTAAGGCTAATAGTCAGGTGGGAAAAGTTCAGACACTCAAGTGTTGCAAGTCTGAAAGTCTGTATGCTGTGTCGTCTAGGTAAAGGTACTGGTAGACGAAACTGTACAGTCACAGGTTGGTAATTTGGCCTAGTAAAGACTGCTATGATGATGGGGAAGGGGACTGCACGTCGCTAGAGCAGGTCTTTTGGGCGGGTGGTTGGGTGCACAGGTGTGGTGTGACCACGATACTAGACTGGGCTTGGAAGTTTGGGGATGCCCAGTGCTACCAGCTGGCACAGCTTAAGGAGGAGGTCGTCGGGGGATCCGAAGGCAGCTGGAGATGTGAGGTGGGGAGGAGGATTGGAGAAGTAGAGGCAAGCAGTCACTACGTGGAAGCACTAGGTGCTGAGGCCTCCCACGCTAGGGGAGGAGTGAAGGGAGGTGCTCACACTAGGGAGGAGGAAAGGGGCTCTGGGGACCCTGGCAGGTGGGGCCCCAAAGGTGGAAATTTCCACAGCAGTAGGGCAAGAGACTCAGGGTTCCAGAGGAAACCGAGAGGGCGTGTAGGGAGCCACTGGGGATGGGCCAAAACTACAAATCATTTTAACCTCTATGCCTGTTGGTGGAAGAGGGAATGGGGGGTGATGATGTTGCTGATGGTGAAGCTGGGGCAGGGATGGATAGAAAGGGTGAAGGGGCAAGAGGCAATGGAGCAATAGAGGGGACCCAGACAGGACGGGGAAGGGGGTAGGGGCGGAAGAAAAAGAGGATCAAGGGAACAAAGAGGAGGCGGAGGGTATGGAACAGGGGCACGACAGGCAAGAAGGTGCAGAGCGTAAATGGGATGATAGCAGCAGAAAGCCAAGTAGGCAAACGGATAGGGCAGATGGATTAGTCAGGAGTGGGAAAAGAGATACAGAGAAAGATACCGGGTGGGGGATAAAGAAGGCAAAGACATGAGTAGAGGGGTGACCAGGAAAATAGTGATGGGGCTACCTTCAACACCCAGATTGTGGGAGGTGCGAGGAGCGGTTGGGGGAGAACCCGCACAAAGGGATGAGGAAGGGCATGGAAGGAGGGAAACCTGGGGGTGAACAGGGAGGCAAGGGGAGATTAGAGTACTGCTATTGGTGGACTCCATGATCAGAGGCATCCAGTGGAGTGCAGGAGGGTAAAACCTGTCTGATCAGACCAAATGCCACCAAGGCCTGACAGTCCACAAGGCCAAACATGAGTTGTATTCACTGGCAAGGGAATGCGGGGACCTCCAGACAGTCTAATGCACTTGGGGACAAATTATGTAAATGGTAATAGTGAACTAGAAATTCAGGCAGGGTTCCAGAGTTGGCCTTTCCATAGCCTGTAAGATCTCCTTTCAGAAATCTGCTGGTGCCAAGGGCTAGTGGGGCAAACAAGAAGATAAGGGAGATAAATCAGTGGCTTAGGGAGTGGTGTGGGGATTGGGGTATGGCCTGGTGGGAGCCCTGGGAGGATAAGGGCTGTGCTGAGGACAGGCTCCACCTTAATTGGGAGGAGAAAGAAATCATAGCTCAACCTAGCTGGGTTCATCAAGCGAAAGGTGGGAGTTTAAACTTGTGAAGGAGGGATCAAAAGAAGAAAAAAGGGGCAGTGCCAGCATGACGATAAATGAGGGACATGGTCTCCTCCTCTAGGGGCTAGGCGATATAGAAATGGGTCACCAGGTAGGTGCAGGAGTTGACAAATGGGAGCTCAAGGGAGGAAAGGAGTGAATGGAAAGAGGCGGAGAGTGGTCTGATAAATGCCAGGAGCTTAGAAATAAAATGCCTGGGCTCCGGGCGATGCAGTTGAGGGGAGGTAGATGTGGCAGCAGTCACTGAGACCTGGGCCACTCAAGGCATGAATGGGACCTAAATCTGGAGGACTATATTATGTTCAGAAAAAGACAGTGGGGAGGGAAGGGGGTGGTGTAGCACTGTTAGTCAGAAATGACATGAGTATTGGAGGGTAGATGAGGCGGAGGAGCGTGGAAGCTTTTGGGTCACCCTGCTGATGCAGGATAAGAGAGTAAAGGTCGGAGTGGTATACAGACCACCAGCACTGCGGAGGTTCTGGAAGAAAGTCTGGTGGCAAATCTTAAGGGACACTGTAGATTGGGGAAGGAAGAGTAGTGGTAATGGGGACCTCAACATGCCAGGAACAGACTGGGGACTATGACATCACCAGTGGCCAGAGAGCAGAGGCTGCTGGATGTCTTCTAGGATCGCTTCTGACCCAGCAGGTGGGTGAGCCAACTGAGAGGCCCAGACATTGGACATGGTCCTGACGGACAGTGATCAGATTAGGGGCCTAGAGGTGAGGGAGCCATTAGGAAGTGAGCACGCCACAGTCTGGTTCTTCCTGAACCCGGGGAAGGAAAGCCGAACAAGGATGGTAGTAACTGACTTTAGGGGTGCAGACTTCAGGAGATGGGAAGGATCCTTAAAGATCATTTGGACAGGATAAGGACGGATATGGATGCTGACAGCAGGTGGGGATCATTAGGAAGGGAATATAGGAGGTTACCAGATCCTGTGCAAGGGAAAGCGTGCGTTCGGTAAAACCAGAAAACCCTGCTGGTGGACCTGGGAGGTACAGGAAGTGGTGAGGGACAAGAAGCCAGCCTATAGGCACTTCCAAGCGCTCAAGGAGTGAATGGAATGGGAGGAATATGAGCGGACAGCCAAGGCGTCACCAGGGTGGTGAGAGCAGCTAAGGCAAAAAAGAGCAGTCCTTGGCCAGTGGGATCCGAAGGGGAAAAGGGGTTCTTTAGATACATAAAGGAAAAAGGAAATAAGGGGAAGATCAGCAGGGTAAGGATAGGCGATGGTTGGGCACAGTAGGAGAAACAGGCAGAAGTCCTAAATGAGTACTTTGCCTCCAGATTTTACTAGGGAGGATGGAGGGGCTACATCTTGGGGGGAGCAGGGGCAAACTGGAGGAAAGGCTGGGACCGGTAGAGATCAGGGATCTGACAGGTCTGGGGAAAGGAGTGGCCACCACAGACAGGTGGTGGTCCAGCAATACAGGGTGAGAACGGAGGCTGAAATCCCAGTAGAGAGACTAAAGGAGGCCCTCAGGTCCTTTCAGACAAAGAAAGCACCTGGACCAGATGAGATACATCCCAGGGTGCTGAGGAACTGGCAGATGTCCTGGCAGTCCCCCTAGCAGAGCTTTCAGCATCTCTCTGAGGACTGGGTGGGTGCCCCAAGACTGGAGGGTGGCCCACGTCATGCCGATCCACAAGGGGGGATCAAGAGAGGAGGCGGAATTACAGGCCCATTAGCCTGACATCGGTGGTCAGCAAGGTGATGGAGGGTATTGTCAAGGAAAGGCTGGGGGTTACTTGAAACTGGGTGTGGTCAATGAGGCAGCACGGCTTTGTCCCGGGAAGATCGTGCCAAACAAACCTTGTGAGAGTTCTATGACTGGGTGACGAGGGCCCTGGATCAGGTAGGCCGGAGGCCGTCCTCTTTCTGGACTTCAGCAAGGTGTCTGATTTGGTACCACACAGTAGCCTGCTGGCTAGCTTGAAGAATGTGGGTTGGGAGACAGTTGTTAAGATGGAGAGGAAATTGGCTCTCTGAGCATAATCAGAAGGTGGTGGTTGGAGGGTTAGCCTCTCATCCCCAAGGTGGGTCACTAGTGGGGTGCCCCAGGGGTCAGTGCCGGGCCACTCCTGTTCAGCATATGTCTCAGACATAAGGAAGGGATCAGGAGTGAAATGAGTCTCTTCTTGAATGACTCATAGCTGGGTGCAGTGGCGGATGAGGAAGATGGGAGTGGCCTTGCAGGAGGACCTGGGAGCTCTGGAAAGGTGGTTGGGAAAATGGAAACAAATTCAATGCGGGGAAGTGCAAGGTTCTGCACCTGGGAGTCAGAAATCCAGGCCAGGGTATACCCTAGGAGAAGACACGATTCAAGTCACAGAGGGTGACAGGGACCTGGGGGTAGTGGTAGATGTCAAAATGAACAACTCAGAGATCTGTAGGAGGGCAGTGGCAGGGCAAATAGGATGCTGGGATGCATCACCAGGGATACTTCCTGCAACTGCTGGATTAAGCCACACATGAGTACTGTGTGCAGTTTTGGAGACCACATTTAAAGAGGACATTACACTCTAGCGAGGGTCCAAGAAGGACAACCAAAATGATCTGGGGCCTGGGAGAGGACCTATGAGGAGAGGCTCAAGGCGCTCGACATGTACACCCCTGGAGGAGAGGAGGATCGGGGGCATGATAGAGGTCTTTAAGGCATAAAGGGTCTCAATAAGGGAGACCCTGTCAGGGTGCTCAAGGAGGAGGCAACCAGAGGTCATTGGTGTAAGCTGGAAGGGGCAGGCTCAGAGGAGGAGAGGAGGAGGTGTTATTTCACTGAAAAGGTGGTGGAGCTATGGAATCGCTGCCCAGGGAGCTGGTAGAGGCACAGACTGTGGACGAGTTTAAGAGGGATGGGACAGGTACAGTGGGAGGGTAAATCTGACCAGGCCCAATGCAGGTGGAACATTTGGGACTGGGAACAGTAAAACCAAGGCGGGGGGGAGACACCAAAATCGTCCCTCAGTGCGGTGCTGAAAATCGAGCAGACTTGAAAGACTGTTAGGCCTATTCTGCTGGCATTTTAGTGTGTTAGTACAATTCCACCAATAAATGGACAGCTGAGCTGGTAGCACAACAGTGGTAGACCTGCAGTAAGGAAGCACAGAGTGTCAACAATTCCAACCTGAATATGGGATTTTAAGGATCGTATCCAGTAAATTTATAATCCAGGAGCCTGACGTACATGCAAGTCTGGGACTTAAGAGTTACTCAAAATGTGTAGTGGGGAAGACAATGTCTAGAGCAGCAGGGTGGAAGAATTCGGGTTATTTCAACAGGAGGTTGAAAAGAAAAGGAGTAAGTGACTCGCGTTTAACCCTTGCAGGGGCATGGACTGATACAACAGTCCGGAATTCCAATATGTTCTAATTCTGTCGGCAGTCTAAGGGTTAAAGGAGTTTGTCACTGTAAAGAACAAAGAGAATATCAGTGGATCAGTAGTTCTATTGAGTTAGTCTGTCTATGCCAAAAGGAAGGGAGGATAGTCATCCAGAGAAGAAAGGCAGGACTGCAAAACGCTCGGTCCAGCTCATCAAAGGAAGTAGTGATACCAGCATTGTTACTGTTAAATTCCACAAAAGAATTCTGGATGCTTCGTCTACATGATACCATATATAAATATGTCAGAAAATGTTACCAATAATTTTTTTTTCTACTGCAAATTTAAAACTGCCAAATCAATGTATCCAGTTGTGTTAGACACCAGGATACATCAACTCTGGATATGCATGTCAAATGTTAAGTCTATGCCTGCAAGAGCAGAGAAGTTACAAACATCCACAATTTTGAATGTGTTAGAAAATTTAGCAAATATTTACATAGTAACTTTTATTTTTGCTATTACTTTTGACCTCCTCTGGCATACCTGTATCTACTCCCATGTTCCCATGGCAGCCCTTTGGGATTCCAGCCACCATCTGCCATCCGCACTCCAATCAGGGTCACCTTAGTCCCTGCAGCTCACCCCACAGCGGGGTGGTGGGAAACCCCCTCTCTCTCCACCTACCGGATCCAGATCAGGTGCCCGGAGTCGATGTGCTTCAGGCGGCTAACAAGCTGCATGATCAGGCAGCCACTCCTCCATTTTCAATTTTTTCTCCCTGGAGTTAGGGGCGTGCAGTGGCGTGGTAGGAGGGAAGCGGCGCATGTCACATGCGCTCCCTCCAGGTGTCGGCCCCAACTCCTCTCCTTGCTACAGCGCACCTTGTCCCCAACCTCCGCCAGGGGCGAATGGTGCCGATTGTCGGGACCCCTCCTGAAGGAGAGCAGTCCATCGCATGCTCAATCCTTATACTCCTGCCGACCCCGGCGACCCATGCATATTCTCGACAGCGGATTGCCGGCACCATATGAGGTAAGGTATTCAACGCCTTAAGCGCCACGGTCCACCGCATAGTAAAGTTTTGAACCCCTGTAACTTACAAATCTCTAATCCAATTCTCTCCATATTTAGATCATTCTATAAGCATTACAAAAGGTCATTCATGCTACTCTACATGTCTAGCTCCAAAGGTGCGGGAGCTGTATGCAGATGAAAATTTATCACAAAATTTCGTGCAAAAATAAATGACAGATTTTGAGCACATATAATTTTGAGACGATTCATCATACTGCCATAGTGTTATAACACACCTATCATCATGTAATCATGCCAACTTTAAGATTTCTGACCCAACAGACAGCTGAGGTATATGCAGATAAAAATGTTCTGAAATTCTGCACAAAAAAAAAAAAAATACAGACTTTGACACCTATAATTTTAATATTATCCATCCGAATTTCATGATATTTGGCCTGTTATTGGCCCTGCTCCAAAACAGTTAACATGCCAGATTTCAGTACTCTAGCATAAATAATGCAGAGTTATGACCGAATTACTATCATTTTAAAATTTCACAAAATTCCGATGCAATTCTGTGGAATTTCCACGAAAGTCGATCAAAGTCCACAAATCTGGAATTTTCCCATTACGCACAGCTCTAACCACAAGCGTTTTTGTATAAAAAAATGCATTTAATGTATTTAGAGGCCCATACACTATAATAAATACTGGATGGCAACTCTATGCCCAACCAGTGTGTCCTGCCACCTCGGGGTTTTGATTCCCAGGGACCTCTAGAGTTTTAGCTCATGAGGTCACAGGGAATCAGGACACCTGTGTGGCAACACACCGCTGTGCACAGTTGCCCATCCCGTATTTTCTTACATAAACCAAAATGATTAGTGCACAAAGTGCTTGTTGGGGCCAGCCCACACTTCAGTGAGGGGCCCCACGCAGACTGTTCCTTCAAGTACAGAAATATTCTCATGGACATAACAGAGATCAACATATTAAACCTTACTTGCATTTTTTTCTTGTTCCACTGTAGCCAATGGTGTCAGTTTCAGATTTTATTTTATTTTGGTTCATTTCCAATATGGATTGAGCTTTATATATAATTGCAGACTGTGTGTTAAGAGAGAGGAGCTCTAGGGCATCATTAACTTGGTCTTACTTGTGCACCGTCTTTACTTTAATATGGGCTTCAAAGTAAACACTTCTATGGTGTGTTTGCCCATACTGAACCACAGGCTTTTTTTTTTTTGTGGAATGTACTTTGCAATATGAAGGGTCTTTCCCACTGTCGTAGACCGTAGATTAAAACTAGTCATGCAAGATACAAGAGATTGTTCATAATTTCTTTTACGTTCTTGATGGCAACGCTGCACATGTGAGACACAGAGTAGGAATATGACAAATATGTTTTCTTACATAATCATGCATCAAAGAAAACCTGATCAAAACAAAACTAGTTTAGTGGAACGTGTTCCTTCTGTTAAATGCAGATACTGCAGAAAGTTCCCTGTTCTGTAAATACAGTCACGTGAAGCAGTCTCTTGTGCCTTAAACATGGCACTATAAGGTGGTAATAGCTCCTTATGATTCTGTGTCCGTATCCAGGGCAACAGAGGACAGTAAACACGACAACTGAAAGTCCAGGTAGATGAAAATTGATTTTACAACTGATTGCTTAGACCCAGTAACTGCTGCATAAGATGTCAATCCGTGGCCATCATTTTTATTTAATATACTGCCAAAGTCCTTGAAAACTGTCAGCTCTAAGTTTTCCAACAATACTACCCCAAATCAGGTAGCTATCTACCTCTTCACCTTAATAAGGAAGCTCCTTAAGGACATGTAAACTTTGCACAGCACCATTCCTCTTGGAAATGCAGCAATGCAACTTCTAATATTCACAAGAGTTTTGTCCTGGAAACCTTGTCCAGTAGAAGAAGAAATTACTCATAGTAATGCTGGTTCTTCCAAATGGACCACTCACTATGCTAACAGCAGTGATCGATCCTGGAATGAGCAGCCCTGAAGCTTTAAGACGTTTATGCAAATTATGGAATTTGGAATGAAATTCAAACTATGCTGTGATCACGCTCACCCCTGCACTCTAGCGACAGATTTATTTCTAAAGCTAGACTGAGCAGTGACCACTAAAACTAGTTAAAATGGCTACCCAAAAATTAAAATGTGCCCCAAAATTTTAAAGAAATAACTTAAACAAGACAAAATAAACTTATTTATTACAAAAACAAGAAACCTTAGACCACTGAGCAACAACTGTAGAGGCACTGTTAAAAAGTAACACTCAAGCAAAAAGAATGAAACCGATTCTTGTTTGAACCTTTACCAGGTTCCAGAAGAGGTGGCAGGGATTAGGGTTAAGCATAGTGAGGGATCCCTTTGGAAGAAACAAGATTACTATAGTGAATAATATGTTCTTCAAACCCAGGAATCCTTCACTTGTGCTTAACAGTGGACTCCATGGCAGTACCTTGGGAGGCTGGATACAGAACCTATTATAAAGATTTACCAAGTTTGGGGGGTGGTTCTCTGAGGAATCTTAGTGCAGCAGCCAGCATGTGTGGTTTGTTAATTTATCTGCTCCCTGGTCTGTAGGGGATAATATTTTGCCCGAAGAGACCACAAATAATCCCTTCCCTTTCTGGTGCCCACCCCACCCCCATGCTGGCACATGCTCCGGCGATACACAGAGGTGTGAGCCGCCACAGCCATTACAGCCAATGGGCACATTTGCACAGATTCCCTACGCTGATCAGAAATTGGCAGTACTATGACAGCTGATTAGCAAGTCTCACTACACCGCGCCGTCCTTAATTACCTGCTAATTACTAATCAACACATAGAATCTGTACACAAATTGTCACAGACTGTAATGGAGTGCACAGTCCCACACCTCCTGTGCACACATCAGAATGTATCGCAGGCAGGCGCAGGCAAGCACCAGGAAGGGAAAGGATTGGCTCGGCAGCCCCTTCAGGCAAAATTACAATCTCTTCCCTATGGACCAGGGACAGAGAAAATGATTAAACCTCACAGGCAGGTTTTTGCACACTAAGCTTCCTCACAGAGGAAGCAGAGTAGAAAGTTGGCAAATCACTTTAAGGTTCTGCAAGACAGCAATGCCAAAGCTGGCATCTCTTCTGGACTGTATGTCTAGACAACAGTGCTTTATGAAAGTGTGTACGGTTACCTACTTACCTGCTTTACAGGATTTCCTGCAGAGAATACCCTTGATGGGACCACAGAGGCAGAGGTGCCCTGTAGGGTGTGCTCCGAGGCCTTTAGGCAGTAATTTACCAGGTTTGTCATAACAGAACTGTATGTAGGAGACTATCCAATGAGAAATTATTCTCTTGGATGCTGGTTTGCCTTCTCCCACTTCACCACAGATGACAAATAACTGTTAGTGGACCTGACCTCCTTTCTGTGGTCCAAGTAGTAGTGCTGTGCTCTCTTCACATCCAAAATAGTAGCTTTGTGCCCCCACACATCCAGACTGTGGAGCTTGCTCTTCGAGTTGGATTTTCTGTGAAGAATACTGGAAGGGCAACTGATTGATTCATATGGAATTCAGACACCGGTTTTGGGAGGAATTTCTGTTTATCCCTAGGGCTACCTTGTCCCTGTGGAAGATTATGTAGTTAGGATTTGTGCAGAGAGCTTGTAGCTTGCTCACCCTTCTGGCAAATGTCACTGCCGCCAAGAAAACTGCTTCCAGGTGACATAATTCAGTGCAGCAATGGGCAAGGGCTCAAAAGGAGCTTCCATCAGTGGGGCGATGCAGACATTCAAATTCCAGGGATTATCCCTTGCTGGAGGGTACAGGTGAGAAAGGCCCTTGAAAAACCTTTGGAAAGTGGATTGTGAGGCCATGACATGTCTTTGCAAGCTGACAGGTAAGCGGACACTGCTCCCAAATGAACCTTCAGGGTTGAGGGAAAGGACATTTGTACAGTAAATAACTGTGCTGACAGATGTAATGTAAAGCTAATAAAACTAGAGTAACAGGTCCCCATACACTACATGTTCACTCCAGAGCACTGTCACTCTGATGGCGTCAATACACAAAGCGTCACAGCCATCTTAGGTACATGCCAGAGCACAGTTGTTAAATAATAGACCCGTTTATCATTTTAAACAAACAGTACTAAATTGGTGAATTCAGTTAACATGAAGCACAGCACTCAAAAGGTGAGTTTCTAATCTAAGACACCATGTTTTCTAATTTTTAAATTACGCTGACTGGAGAGGGGCTAGGTTGTCTAGAACTGTAGACAGACCTGCTCGGAAGGATCAATCTGTTTAGGAAAACACAAGGAAAATCTTTTCCATTTTGAAAGCTTTCCTTGTTGCCGGTTTCCTAGAAACTTTCACATCCATTATTTTCTCAGAGGTTTAATCCAGAGAACTCTAGTTCTTCAAGAACCATGCTCTGAGATGCATAGTTTTCTCAGGTTTGGAAATGTTATTCTGCCTTGGGATAGTGTCAACTGATTTTTGTTTTGTTTTTCTGCACTGCTATCCACCGTAATTGTAATCTTATGAAGTGTACTGTATTGTATTAATACCAGAACCGCCTTGAAAATGAGCTTGCTCAATAGTGTTTATGCCTGGTTAAATAAAGTGATTGACTGATGCATCTTACAGGCAGGTTGATTGGTGGCCTGTTGGAAAGGGACAGGAGCATGAAATACCTGGCCCAGTCCGAGCTAGGAGGACCACTGCTGCTGACTCCTTCTCGGTTTTATTAGCACTCTCAGAAAAGTGGAAACAGGGTGAGTACACAGAAACTTCCCAGACCTGTTGACGACTAGAGCATCTTCTGGTACCGAACCCATCACAGGGGTTTGCAACAAAACAGTGGGAGCTGCTTCCCCAGGTAGCAAACAGTTCTGTTTCTGGTGTACCACACAATCTGAACACTAATACCAGCACCTGCTGGTTCAGGGTCCATTGCTATTTCCTGGCAGATCCTACTTAGACAGTCTGCCAACACACTGTCTTTCCCTAGCAGGAGTGCTGCGATAGCTGAACTTCCAGGAGCAGGCTAGGTTCCAGATTGTCATCGCTCTGTACTACTTTGAAGATCTTGTTTCTCACTGTTTGTGCATGTAATACATTGTTGTGATGATGTCTGTTCTGATCTCGACAGAATGACCCCTGTTCTGGGAGGCAAATGCCTGTACTGTCAGATGCACTGTCCTGTATTCCAGGAGATTTATGTGCTCCTGAGTCTCTGTGTACTCCACGTACCACTTACAGTAAGGGTCCTCCAGGTGAGCACCCTAAATTAGGAGGAAGGCATCTGTTAGGATACCTGTAGGATTGCTGAAGGAAAGAAATTGCCCCTCTGAGGTTGCATTCTTCCTTCCACCACTCCAGTGCCCTTGGCAAGGGTTTTGTGACAGGCACCAATTTGGACAGTGAATCCCAACTCTAAGACCAATGGTCCCCAAGGTGATACTGAAGATCTTTCATTTGGAACCTGACCCTGCTATCACTGCAGTGGATGAGCCATGTGCCCCATCAACAAAGGGAAATCCTTGCAGGTCCTGGCTGATCTGCCCTGAAAGGATTCTGCAGTTGAAAAAAGATTTGCTACCTTTGCTTCAGGAAGGAATGCCTTCCTTTGTAGGATATCCAGCTCAGTATCGATAAAGTCTAGAATATGAACTGGTTCTGTTTGGGACTTTTGAAGGTTTATGAGAAAGCCAGGTCCTCAATGTGTTTTGTGTCAAAGTATGGAGGACTTTACTTCCTGCTGTGTTTTCCGAGACCAGCCAATCATACAGGCAGAGAAAAACATCAACCCTTGCCATCTCAAATGTGCTGCCACCACAGCCAGACACTTTGTAAACACTCCTGGAGCCAAGGTGAGGCCAAAGGGAAGGGCTGTAAACTGGTAGTGGCAGTTTGCTAGCCTGAACCAGAGCTGAGCCACACTAATATGTGAAAATAGGCATCTTTCACATACAGTGACCCCAGCCAGCCTCCTATTCGGAATCACTCCCACAGTGTTACCATCCTGAATTTGTCCTTAAGTGTTTGTTCAGATACATCAGGTCTAAAATTGGTCACCTCCCCATTTTTCTTGTGGCTCAGGAAGTATCTGGAATAAAGTCCTCTTGCTCCACTGTGAGGCAGGTATTCTTTCCATTTCATTTGCTTGCAACACCTTCTTTACTTCTATCCCCAACAGAATTTTTTTGTTGGGGTGGGGAAGTGAAACCCTTGGGTTCTGCAATCATGGCAATTTTCTGAACTCCAGGGACAAACCCTAACTCATTACTTAGAGCACCCACTTGTCTGTGGTGATTTTTATCTATTCCTGGAAGTAGTGAGTCGTCTTCCTCCACTGGTAACGATAGGCAACCTATACAGACTTGACAGGGATTTTGTTTTGCCTGGGGTTGGTGGCTGATGTGTTGCAGCTGCATGTCTGGTGGCCATTCTACCCTTGCCCTACAGCAGCCATCTGTGGAGGGTACTGCAGGATGAGAGTAGTATCCCTACCCCAAACTACCCTTCCATATGGCCTGTAGTAAGTGGAGGATTTTTCTTGCTCAGTACTGCTCTTGGAAGTGGTTTTGTACTCATCCACTTTTTCCATGTAAGCCTCTGTCTTGTCACCAACAGGGAATGTCCCTCATAGGTTCCAGATCGTCATTGACTCATAACATTTTTTTTTTTTTTTGAGTGCCCTGGGATCGATTGGTAGTTCTAAGCCAGGCAAACCGTCTTAAGGACACTGTGAGGGCATGATCCTAGATGCAGTGTTGTTTGTGTCCACTGCCATATGGAACTGGTACTCTGTGGCATATATGGCATGACAGGCCTAGATCCATTTATGTGGGTTCATACTGTATATGCTGTAATGTACTTTAGAATTAAGACACTGTCCCTTTAACAGGTAACTACAAAATAACTTATTTCTATAAAGGATAGTGGGACCTGTTATGTCTCAAGATAAGGGAGACAGATATATAGCCCAGGAAGGCATAAAATATCCCACTGTGGCTTTCCATGACAGGGAAATGTAATGTAGTGACCTAGGGTCAGGGTAAAGTCAAATGGCACTGGGGTTGACATCAAACCTGACATGAAACCACAGTGACACCTACAAGGAAAGTTAAACTGTTGCATCATAATATCTGTATTGTCCTAGAATCATTAACCCCCCCAGAGAAAAAAATAAGATGGGTCTGTTCTAAAATGACCCTCAGTATATTATTGGACACACACTTGAATGCAGAGCAGCTGAAAACCAGCCTAGTTGGAAGGTAGATAGTCTGTCCAACTGGCATATACTTGTAGACCAGGGCCAGGACATTGAAAGGGGTTGCGCTCTGGCGCCGATATTCAAAGGGATGTTCATAGCGCAAATCCCAATACATCGGAGACGCACACCAGTAATGTATACGACACAAGTGGGGGTGTGCCAGCACATAATCGGCACATCGATATTCCAAGCCGGGATGTGCTGGCGCATGTGCAGGCACACACCCGCCTTGCACCGCACCGGGGGCTGCAAGATGTGCCAAAAAAGGAACAAGTCTGGGGACACCCACAGGCCGGCCGCCGTATTGCTGGGCGCAGCGGTGGCCGCCTGCTGTGGGTGGCCACCCGACCTCCCAAGTCACAGGCTGGGCACTGCCCCCTCATGCCCGATTGCAGTCTCTAAAATATTGAACACCCTTGGTGGTCCAGTGGACCTGCCCACCAGCCCAATCGGGCTTAGTGAAATTAAATGTTTCCCTGGTGGTCAGTGGACCACATTACAACTCGTCGCAGGCTCAAGTAAACAAGATGTATCCCTGGTGGTCCAGCGGTACCCACCTCCCTACCTACTCAGACCCATCCCTCGCCCCCTCAGTCAGTGTCAGGCGGCAGCTCCCACCTGCAAGCGCCCGGCTGCCACCGACTGACAGCATACAGTGGGGCTGTCGTCCATTAGTCCACTGTGTGGGCCAATGAGTCGCGAGACTGTGCTGTACTACACAGTCCCAATGTAGATGAATTCACATATCGGGACTGATATGACAATGCTTCTGCGCCATTGCGCCCACGCGATGAACCAATAGAGTGTACAGCCGTGCTATGCTGTCGGTCGATGAGGCGCTGTAGTGAGGGGCTGCCTCCCGCTGACTGGGGCGGCGGTGGCGGATCTGAGTGGGCGGGTGGGGAGGGGTACCACTGGACCACCAGGATATATCTTCGCCACGGAGCCCACGATCAGGCTGTGATTTCTTCCACTGGACCACCAGGGAAACATTTAGTTACTAAGCCCGCCGACGGGCTGGGGGCGGGTCCACTGGACCACCAGGAGTTTACAATTTTACAAAGCCCGCGATCGGGCGTTGTATGCTTTGCCTCTGAGGGCAGGGGCATCTGTCCCAACGGCTGCATCCTGGCAGGCGCCAGGCGCCGGGATCGGCGCCCTGCATGTAATGGCCCATTTGGCGCCTTGCATGCATAATGGCTCCATCTGCATCTCCACCGCTGAATATCGCGGTTACTGCACCTAGTACAACCGCACTTGCGCTGGCATCCCTGCTCTCTCTGCCACTTGTGCTGGCGCAGTGCCAACGCCATGTGCAATCGGGCGGCCACGTGAGCCATGGCGCACGCTGGGTGAATATGGCACGCGTGGCCATGCCCTGGCACATCCCAGTTGCAGTGCGCCGAGGCTTACGCTCCTGCCTGGCGCAGTCTGGAATATCAGGCCCCAGAGAAGGTTGTGTAGGCCTGGAAAAATCTCTAAAATCAGACCTGAGTGTGCAGAAGTTTGACTTCTCGCATACTGAGCAGAAAATTATGATTTTTAAGTCAGAATTCTGGAAACCAAGACTTTGCACAAGGAAGCATCTAAAGTCATTTTTAAAAAAGGACTTTTCAGAGAGACGTGGAACACACACTTGCCACAAGACTACTGCTTAAGGACTCATCTCCACAAGAACATTTGAAATCTTGTCTGAACTCTAACATCAAAAGAAGGTATAGTTTAGAATACAGTATCTAGTGAGTTCTGTAAACCATCCAGTTTTACTGTTGTTATTAACTGCATTTCAAAGTTTTCCAAACTGTAGAACTTTCTATATTGCTTTTATTTTAAGTAATTTTTATGACTTTTCTTATCAGCTCTGCCTGTGCTCTGGTTTGTGATTTAACATTTTAATAGAGGGCTTTGAAAAGACTGTGTGCCTTGACAAGATAGAACTGCTTCGCTGTCATATAAAACTACCTAGGCAAGACGTTGCCAGTGGCGTGGTGGGATTCAAATACTGAAAGTAGTGCAGAGTCAAGGGAACTCAAAACTACAGAATCCACCCTCCCACTGGGAAAAGGAAAGCTGGTAAGTCTTCCGGAAACCCTTACTCCTGCTCACAAGTTCTTAAAAGGGATCTCTCTGCAAACAGGAGGTCCTGATGGGCTGCCAGAGGTTTGGGGACAGGGTCACGTGACAGCATCAATGGCTGATCTTGCTGTGCCAGCCACACCCTTAGCCAAGTCTGCAGCAACCTTTAACTCACTGCCAGTATGGAATTCCGTAAGGCTTTCTGGTACTGGACTGTGTAAGCCAAATAAGTTGCCTGCCTTAGGAGGATTGAAGCTGACATAGCTTTCTTGTCCATACTATCCAGTTTCCTGGAATCTTTCTCAGACAGCTAGGAGGAGATGGGCACTTTGGTCTTATCCCAGGTGGCAGTCTGGACCACTCCCTCATGATCAGGGTAGGAATACAGGTATTCTGCATCCTGCTTGTCCACCTGATATTTGTTTCTCAATTTTCTTGTCTGTGACAGCATTACGAACATACTGAAGAAGCCAGCAGAGGAAGGCCATTTGGTCTATCAAGTCTGCTCATGTTGCAGGGTCCACAGCTTGAGCTACTTTCCCTGCCCCCTCTCCCATTCCTCTCATCTCTCTCTACCCATGACCCTTACCTACACCTGTCCCAGCGTCTCTTAAAGCTGCCCACGATCTTCAATGAGATTACCTCTTCTGGCAGCGTATTCCAAGTGTCCACCACCCTCTCTGTGAAGAAGTGCTTCCTATCCTCCCTCCTAAACTTCCCACCCTCCAGCTTAAGACTGTGCCCCATCGTGTTATGGTTGCCACTCAGCTTAAAAGAAACTCTCCTTATCAACCTTATTTATTTCTTTCAAGTACTTGAAGTTCCCAATCATGTTCTCTCTCTCTCTCTCTCTCTCTCTCTCTCTCTCTCTCCTGTCTTCCAGGAAGTACCTGTTCAGTGCCCTTAACCTCTCCTCGTATGCCTTACCCTGCTGGCCAGCTATCATTTTGTAGCCCTCCTCTGGACCTTCTCCAGCATGTTAATGTCCTTTTTGAGGTGTGGGCACAGTATCGGAACTCCATACTCTAGATGAGGCCTTACCAGTGACCTGTACAAGGACAGTATAACCTCCTTTCTCCTACTACTGATCCCCCTAGATATGCATCCCAGCACCTTGTTTGCCTTTGCTGTTGCTTTCTTGCACTCGTGGAGTGCTTCAGATCACTAGTGAGCATCACTCCCAGGTCCTTCTCCTCCTCTAATGTAGATCCCTGACTCCACCCAGGTAGTACTCTGTCCTAGGATTCTTGGCTCCAATATGCATAACTTTCCATTTCTTGGTATTGAAGTCAAGCTGCCAGATCTTAGACCACCTCCTAGCTATTTCAGATCTTCCTGTGGGTCCTGTATCCCTTGAGCTAAGTCCGCCTCCCACAGAGCTTGGTGTCATCCGAATAGGCACATTTTGCCCTTAATGCCATCTCCAAAGTCACGATGAAAACACTGAACTCCGCCCCAGCACACAGTCCTGCAGGACTCCACTGGTTGCCTGTTTGTGCAAGATGACTCTCCCCAGCAACCACCTTCTGGGTTCTGTCCTTCAGCCAGTTTTCTACCCATCTGGCCATCTTTTCCCCAACCCGGAGATCCACCAACTTCCTGATCAACCTTTGTGGGGCACAGTCAAGGACCTTGCTGAAATCAAGATAGAGGAGGTCTACCACTGGCCCCTGTCTACTATCTTAGTGACACAGTCAAAGAAAATCAGATTTGTTTGACATGAACTCCCCCAAAAATGAACCCATGCTGCCTCATATCCTGGAGACCATGCTCCACTAGATACTCCACCAACTTTTCCTTTAGTATGGTCTCCATGAGCTTGACCACAGTGGAGGTCAGACTGACTGGTCTGTAATTCCCTGGGTCATCCTTGGGACCGCTTTGTGGAGTGGCACTACATGCTGTTCTCCAGTCCTGTGGTACTACACCTGTCTCTAGTGAACTATTAAATAGGTCTGCCAGCTCCTCAGCCAGTTCCTTTAGTACCCTTGGATGTACTCCGTCCAGGCCTGGTGCTTTGTCCACCTTCAATGCCAGCAGCCCCTCCCTCACTCTATCCTCCTCTATCACTACATCTGTGTTCCTCTCCCCAGCTCCATCCTTCTCCCTGGTGAAGATGGAACAGAAGTATTAATTTAGAATCTCTGCTCCCCATTATCCTCCACCTACCCACCCCTTTCTTAAGCCTAACAATCCCTTCCTTCTTGTCCCTTTTTCACTTATACAGCGAAAGAAAGCCTTCTCCCCTTTCTTAATTCCTTGACTATCTGCAGCTCCTTCTGTGCCTTTGCTCGGACTTTTTTTACTTGCCTCACTAGCCAACCTTAGGTAATTTCCCTATCCACCTTTCTCTTGGTCTTCCTGAATTTTCTATAGGCCAACCTCTTTCCTTTACTGCCTGGGCAACCCCAGAACTGAACCAGCTGGGCGCTTTGGCCCTTATGCTCTTACCCCTGAGCCTAATGCACTCATCTGTGGCAACCAGTATTCTTTCCTTAATGATGGACCACCTTTGGTCCACCCCATATCTACTGTAATGCCCACCAGATGGTTCCTTAGCAATCGCCCATTTTCCTGAAGTCCGCCCTCCTGAAATCCAAGACTTTGGTCTTAGTTGGGATGCTTTTCCTGCCTATATACAACTGGAACCACACTGTGCAATGATCACTTCCTCCCAGTGGCTCCCTGACCATTATTTCCTGTACATGCTCCCCATTTGTGAGCACCAGATCAAGAATTGCCTCCACTCTTGTTGATTCAATGACACCCGAGTCAGGAACCCACTCTGCAGTCCTTCCAGGATCACCCGACTCCTAGCACATGTCGTGGATGGTATGCTCCAGTCCACCTTGGGCAGGCTGAAGTCCGTCACAATTACCACCCTCCTTTCCCACAGCTTCCACCATTTGTGAGCTCAGTTCCTGTCCCTCTCCTCATCCTGACTGGGTGGTCAATAAACCACCCACAACCTCACTGAACCCGTAATGCCTTCATCTCCGCCTTCCTCCAACTCCTCCCTCATCCAGTTATTCCGTCCTTGATATAAACTCGGTCTTGGGTCTCCTACTTTTCTAGTATATCTGAAGGACCTTGGATGGCATGTAGGCACTCGTTGATACCATTTATTTGCCGACACCACTATTCATATATTTTTCTCATTCATCATTGTCAAGTGTTCAAAACAACTTCAGGCGGGTTTAATAATTTACAAACTTACTTTGCTCAGTCCAGATTAAATAACTAAATTCTTCAAAAATTAAATGTATGATTTTGGGACTGTCTCAAAATTAAAGGGACCCTAAACTGGAAATTGTTGATAGGACAGGTACTATTTCAGAATGTGTGGATAGTTATAAGTACTTGGGGTTTTGGTTGGATAGATTTGGGCATAGGAATACTCCACAGCACTTGACTTAAAAATTCGATTACGTGAGGTAGGGTTTTCTCTATAGACACAAAAATTGCTTTGATCCAGAGACTCCATGATAATTATAAAAGTTCAGATCTTCCCTTATTAGATTACAAAGATACCCTGTATGACTCTGCTACTAGTGCTAGGTTGTCTAGTGTGGACGTGCTAGTAAATAGGTTAGCCAGATTGGTGCTAAACTGTTCTAAATTCATGCATCACTGTGAAATGTACAATAAATTGGGATGGATACCTTTGTGTGATAGAAGGATTCCATAAACCATTATTTGCGTACAAATGTGGATTAGGATATGTCCTCCATACCTGAGTAAAAGGCTAAGCTTTAGAAATATTGACCCCTCTCTGAAGAATTCCAGTATAAGAGAAATGTCGGTCCCTCTGTACAAATCAAAAAGTTCTCAATTCTGTTTTAGCTATTATATTCCAGTTTTCTGGAACAGTCTCCCATGAATTTAGGAGTTACTATGGGAAACCTCCTGTTTCTACATTTAAAAGTTTTTATGGTCATTGGATAAGCCATGTAATTGTTTTAATTAATTGTGTATGTTTTACTATTTATTTTTGCATGATTGTGTAAAGTATGAATGAAAGTCACCAGAGTAAATGAGATCAGGCTTAATGTTTATACCATACCATACCATACTCAGGAAAGCCCACAGTCACATGGGTGAAATCGCCTGCTGCTGCTTGCTGGTGGGGGTGAGTTTATAGCGAGCATTTTAACTAATAAAAGCTATCTAACTACGAAGACAAACTGCGGTCTCTTTTTTGCCTTTATCTGCATACTAGTTGCTTATCAGCCACCTTTTCTACTTTGCCAGTAATTTTGGCCTCCTCCTCCTCCACAGGCACTGGGACTGGAATCGCAGCTGGGAGTGGGGGTGAATATTCATGAAATTCCCCACTGCCTGAATGCCTGGAGGAACTGCCATGCCTGTGTCAAGTCCTCTATTGAGGGCATTTGTCTTAGGTCCACTGGCAACTCCTTTCTTCTTCAGGCGGATGGGGAGAGACATACTTTTTTTTTTTTTTCTTGGCAGGCACAGTTTCTAGTGTCTGCTCAGAGGCCCTTTTATTTTTATTTCTTTAGTTTTTGTTTACGGGTAAGTGCACTAGACAAGAAACTCTGCCTATTTTCAGGCACGACGGGGAGTTACATACAGAGTTACAGTTATATACAGAATTACATGCAGAGACAATAGAAAGTCAGGAGACAGATAACATCACATGATTTAGTGCAAGGAAACTAGACTATAGCTATCTCGGTATTACTGCATCACAGTTGGCGAGGCAGTTACAAACAGGAAACAATAAATGAGATAAAAATCATACAAAGTGTGTTCTTGTGCAGGGTTAGCAGCATATGGGATCAATATGGCAACAGATCAGGTAGTGCAGGTTCCCCGAGAAACAGATGGTCACAACTAGGAAGATTAAGCCTTCCCACATTAGAATGTGGCACACAGAATCTGATAAGTGCTTTAGATTTGGGAGAGCTATACTAGGCGGGTGCTCCAGTGATTAGGGTGCATGTGCATCTATCCGTGCCCATGAGGTGGTATGTGGCTAATTTCTGAATACCTGGTGTGATTTGGAGAGCCTAATAGATGAGGGCAGGGTGTTCCAAAACTTGGGGCTGATGCTGAAAAGGCTTGTTCACCCATTTCTGTGACACATTTAGGCATACTAAGGCAAGTCTTTCTGCCGATCTAAGTGGATAAGCTTGGTTTGTTTGATGTAACAGGCAGGCCAGCACCTCCGGTGTGCCAGATCTAATGATGGATCAATTGCACATCCTGAGGTGTAAGCGCAATAAGAGGTAGGGACAGCAAACCTAGACTTGGTACAGTATACACCTATGTGTCTGCCTGGGACCGTTAAGGCAAACCAGCAGATATTATTGATAAGTGTCCCACCTTTGTAAGTGCGTCTTTGTTTGCATCATGGAAGGTTGCTATCCCATATGTGAGGCTGGGTCTAAGAATTCCCTGTGTGATGGAGTGGATTCAGGGTTCCCCTTTTGGACACCCGAGTTCCTAACCATCTTTAGCAGCGTTATCTTTCTTTTCTGTCTCCTTTGACAAGGACTGCTGCTAATCTGAGAGGTTGGACCCTCCTCTGGGCCTTTTGGTGACATGAAGGCAGACTGAGAAGCCATAACATCTTCTAATTTTTGCCCTTTTGTTTTGCATTTTAGGACAAAACTTTTTACAGAGATCACAACTGGAGAAATCATGGTCTGGACCCAGACACTTTAAACACAGTTTGTGGCACTCTCCCTTTCCCAGGAACTGAATACAAACTGTACAATTTTAAGACCTGTAGGTCCTGTATTCTTTTAGTTCTATTAGTCATGCCAACACTGATGACCCCGAGGAATCATTTCTGGTTCCCAACAGAAACAACTGAAAATTAAATAAGCCCAAGAAATGTTAAAAAGTGGCTTTAAAGTAAATAAAATGGTTTGGTTCCTCATAAAAAAAAAAAACTCAAGCTAAAGTTACCTCAAAGTGGTTTCTTAACTAGAAATAGCTAAAAGCTTGTCTTTGTTCCCCAAAAACGCAGGAACCAAGAATAATTTAGAGTAAAACCACAGAGTGGTTAAATAAAAGCTTTTTTATATTTAACTTTTAAAACACTAAATAGCGGTTCCCTAAAATAGGAACCATGCTTAAAAGCCCACCTGTTGGAACTGAGCCTCTGCACCTGCTACCGCTGTGAGTCAGCAGGCGCCCTACTGCCATTCTAACCTCATTGGGACATCAATCTGACTGTGACTGTCTTGTGTATAATAGTATTTCTTCTCCTGTTGATGCTGATTGTAACTTACCTGCCACTGTATCTTTGACTGGGTCAGTATGTCTATATTGACTGTTAATTGTGAAATACATGTATGTGTTTTGTTATGTTTATAAACGTATAATTAATTCTGGTCGCACCTGAAAAAGGGTTGTTTGGTCTCAGTGGGCCTACCTGGTCACCAAAATTTAAATAAAATAAAGAATGACATTCTCAGTTTCTGGAACTTATCAGAAACCGGAGAAAAAAGGAAAATGTACTGAATAGAATACAAATAACACCTCACTAAAGCAGAGTATCGAATAGTAAACTAAAGCGTTTAACACTATAAAATACTAAAACAGTAAAGTAAACCAGCCAGAAGGGTACAGAAGACTTTGGGATGACTTGCTCTCATCAGGCAGAAAAATAAATCTGACTGAGTGCAGAGTTGTGTGTGAACACAACAGAGTTTAATTTCACTCCAAATTCCATATTTGTATAGAGCCGTAAAAGCTCCAGGGCTGCTCAATTCAGGGATTATTGCTGCTGTTAAGCATAAGTGAGGGATTCCTGGGGTTTGAATTCTGCTGCAGTAAAGAAAAGCATTCAGTCAGCTAAACATAATGTGCCGATAGTTGGAAAGGTATCTCCTTGGCAGCTGGCTAGATAAAAATGGAACACAAACTGCCTTGACCTTCCAACCTGCTTATCAGTTTAGCAAACTCTCTGCACATCTGTGCAGTCTTTTCTGTTGTTTTTTGTGTGTGTGTGTGTTGGGGAGATGAAACCTTTCCACAGAGCAAAATAATCTACAAGAGGATAACCAATACTGGCTGCTACTTCACAGCCTACTGAGAAAGCATGCTGAAGTATAGTTAAAAGGAGGCACAGTTAAGTCTCAATTATCCAAACTACTTGGGCAACATGAAATTAGTTTAGATAATCAGAGTTCATATAATTGGGATTACAATATTTAGAGTGATATTCAGTTTGGAAACCTTCTACCGGTTTGTGAAGTAGTCATGTCTGGGGAGGAAGGGCAGAAGGCTCCGCTGCAATACTGCTGAGTGACTACAGGTGGCAGTGCAACTGGAGCTGATTGGGTGGGAGGATACTGGCTGGTGTTGTGCACAGTCATGCTTATTGTATGTGCACTCAGCACCCTTGCACCGGTGTCCTGAAAGTGGGAAAGAACTGATGTAAAACCCCAAACCAAGGCAGGATGATGCCTGCATTCTCAGGAACTGCTCTTGACTGGCTGGCTGCTCCACCTCCCTCACTCAAACAGCAGAGGGATAGCTGTAGACTCCTCCCCATAGAATCCCCCACAGCACAGGTGCTGAGCTGCAGCATGAGAAGTCTGGAGGTAAGTGCCAGAGAAGAGTTGGGACGAGGCTGTGGGATTGCCGGGCTAAAGGGGCATCACAGAAGACAGGGGGTAAAATCTATAATAAAAAAATGTGGCTATTTAAATAGTCAGAGTTCAGTAGATTAAAGCTGTGCTGTAAAGCCACTGGAAGCATCCACATCAACAAACTGCCATACCGCCCCACCTGTGCCTGCCCGCCATTGCAGCATTTTGAACAGATTAGTGGATTGAGGAGAAGCATCCGGGAGGGTGGGGGAGGCATGCTGCTCCCTGTTTAGCACCAATACATTTTTTCACACTGCAACCAGGTGAGCTAAGCCTAGCTTAATATGTTCAATTGAAGCCCTTGTGCGTGTGCTGCCATTCAGTCTTGTGCGTTTGAACACACCATCATTACAGTGTCTCAAAAGGCTGAGTGTTTGAATACATACATGCACTCAGTCTTACTGTGCAACTAACTCCCAACCTTACAACACAGGGTAAAATGTACTCCCACCCCAAAACAAGCGGCAAATAAGACATTTGTAAAAACTGTGTTCTTTAATAAAGATAAATTCTCAGTGTAATGAAACAATGTGGTCAAATAAAACAATGTCAATAAGTGCTAATGCCAAGGTTATCCACATCTCCACACAGATCAGTCCTCTTAAATCCACTTATTCCTCTTCTTTTATTGCCCAAGTATTAAATTACAAGGAAGGAATGTACTTGCAAAATTTTCAAGACTCCAGGGACACTCTTTACCGAGTTTTGCAAATGTTCCCTGCACTTCTCAAGATCTCTTTGACAACTCTCAAAGGTTCGTCTTCAAAAACAGTTTGCTGTTGTACTGCTGAAAAAGCACGTATGTAACAAAAGATCCTGCAGGTACAAACTGCAATTTAACTGAAACTCACGTACTGAAGTGCCCATCTATCAAGGAGTTCTCTCATTTCAAGCAGACTCTCAACCCTGTGGCATGTCTCTACATTTTTACAAGCTCATTAAAACAGTTACACAACTGGAAAAATCAAGACGTAGAGCAGACCAGCTTCATATTTTACATTCCTGATGTCTGCCAGAACTCCTGCAACTAACTCAAATTACTCAAGAAGAGTTGCTCACTACATGTTCTTTAAGGGAAGAGGGGCAGAAGAAACTTGCCAAGCATTAGCTGCTCCTCATTCCATTCTGCCAGCAGACAGTCAATGCAGGAAAAATTTAAAAGCTGGCTAATTATAAAACCTGGAAACAGAGCAGTTAACTGGATGAGCAAAACCATGTATCTAATTGAATTCAGAGAGCAACACTCATGCTCACTTTAACAAAATCCCATAAATCCCTCAATGGTGGCCTACCTGTTAAGGACCGATAGGAGAACTGCACGAATACATCACTGTTCCCCAGCAGAAGCTGCTGTTTCACATTCTGTTACTGCTCCAGCTATTCAGTCTTGTTAGCTATCCTAGTGGGCATCTCTGATTTACAAGCGGCTGGTGAGAACCATTTAAAACTGTATGATGTAGTTTATGCCCATATCTGCTCTTCTGTTGTTGGCACAATGTATCCATGTTCTACTACAGAAAGTACAGTTACGTAGAACTTACCGTAACAGTAGATCTTGAGAACAGCTCTTGCAGCAGGTTACACCATTAGAACTGAAGCAATCAAGCGCCAGGACCCCGCGGACATTTTCTAGCTAGCTATCTTCAGCGAGGACCGCCCAGCCAGTCCCGCCTCCGGCGTCAGGCATGGTACATAGAGGCGGTCCCGCCAGAATCCCCAGTTCTCCGCCCGGAGACTCCCGGCCGTGGATGACATCAGAAGGGACCAAGGATCCGCCGTCAGAAGACAAAGGAGAAAATCCAAGCCAAGGCGTTTCTTTCTTTCCTCCGTCTCAATCATTTTCATTTGTTTTGTTTTTGTTGTTTTGTTTTGTTTTTTAAACCGGGCGAAACTCCTCTAAGGGGAAGGTGGGCGAAGGTACCTGCTGCAGAGCTGTTCTCGAAGATCTACTGTTACAGTAAGTTCTTGCATTAACTGTACTATCTTACTGAGAGATACAGCTCTTGCAGCAGGTTCATAGGACTGATTCCCAAGCAATGCGCTGCCAGAAGATCCGAGGAGGCATAGAGACAAGGAAAACCAATCCAAGTCCTGACTCAGGACAAGAGGCCTTACAACACTGCCAAGCGAGAGCTGGCCTAATGCCTAGAGGCTATGTCCAGACTGTAATGCCTGATAAAGGTATGCACAGAGCCCAAGTAGCAGCGGCGCAAATAGCCGAAATGGAGACATTTCTGAGCGCTGCAAAGGAAGTGGCCACACCCCTGGTAGAATGACCCGGATAGAACCCGGGAGGGTTTTTGTTTAACTCGGTAGCAGTCGAGATACACTGGACAAGCCAGCGTGACAAGGACTGTTTGGACACCGCTGGCCTTCCATTCTCTGAGAAAAGGAGGCGAAAAGCTGGTCGAAGCCCCAAGGGCTTAGTTCTGTTAAGGTAGTATCTCAGGCTGCGGTGAACATCCAGGGTATGAAGCAAAGCCTCTCCTCTGTTGGAGTAACTCGGAAGTAGACCAGAAGGTCAATATCCTGATTTAAAGTAAGTGTCGAAACCACCTTAGGCAAAAACTTTGGGTTTGTCCGTAGAGATACTCTGTCCCGTGGAAAACCAAATAAGGCTCTTTACACATAAGAGCGTGAAGCTCAGAAATCCTTCTGGCTGAAGTAATGGCAACTAAAATAACGTTTTCCACGACAGAAGACGTGGCTCGCAATCACGCGCAGGCTCAAAGGGAGGGACGTAAGTTGTTCCAGGACAAAGAGTAGATCCACGGAGGCACAGGGTCCCTAATGGGAGGCCTAAGGTGCAACACTCCTCTAAGAAACTCCCGAGAAGCGTCAAGCTGAGCAATAGTACAGTGCCCACGGAAGATGGTAGGCGAAATAGCACAAAGGTGCACTTTAATAGAGGAGTAAGCTAGCCCAGAATTGAAAAGAGAAAGGAGGTAGTCTAGAACCGCTCCAACGGGCAACCTAAAGGGGAAGGTCACGAGCCCGTGACCACAGATAAAAGCACGCCACTTCATGGCGTAAGTAGCATCGTTGCGGCTTTCTGGCTGCGGAGAGAACCTCAGCAACCTCTTGCGAGACCCGTGGCGCAAAATGGCTATGTCTCTAGGAGCCATGCATGCAGGTTCAAAAGAGCGTAGATTGGGATGAAGCAATGAACCTCTCTCCTGAGACAGTAAGTGGGAGTTGATCGGCAAGCGGGCGGGGGTTCGAGATAGCTGTGCCAGCAAGGGAACCAAATCTGTCTGGGCCAAAAGCGGGCCACCAGAATCAATCTTGCGTGCTCCTGCGCAGCTTTAGAAGAACTCTCTGGATCAGCGGAAGGGAGGGAAGGCATAAAGGAATCTGTTCACCCAGGAGAGGGACAAGCGCCTCGCCAGAAAACACCAGGCCCTGGATCTAGCGAGCAAAAATTGGGCAGTTTTGCGTTGGATGGGGATGCGAACAAGTCCAGTTCTGGAGTTCCCCATGAAGGAACAGATCTTCTGCCACCTCCTGAAGAAGTTCCCACTCATGGACTCTGGCCTGGGAGCGACTCAGGCCATCTGCTAACGTGTTGTCCACTCCGGGAACATGTACAGCGATCAGGTTTTGCGCCGTGTCCGATTACCCAATCCCACACCCTCATGGCTTCCTGCAAAGGGGTAAGAGTGTCGCCTCCTTGTTTGTTGAGGTAATACATCCGCCGTGTTGTCCGTCTGAAGCAGGATCGTGCACGGCGGGATTATGGACTGAAAGGCCTGGAGTGCATAGAGGACCGCCCTCATCTCTAGGGACGCTGATATGGAGATGAGCCTCCAATGGGGTCCATACACCCTGAGACCTCACCCCGTCTATGCGCCCCACCCGAGACCAAGCATCCGTGGTGAGGGTTATCTCTGGGATGGCGCTGCAAACGGACACCCTTGAGAGTGACCCGGGCTAACCACCACTGCCAGTCTCGAATCACGGATTTCGTGATCCTGACTGGATGCTGCAAATGGTCTTGCCTCTGATCCCATTGCGCTTTGAGCATCCACTGCGTTATTCCATGAGTCGTCGCGACAGGGACAGTGGGAATGGCGCAGCCATGTGTCCGAGCAGGCGAAGGACCGACCTGGCTGCATGGTCTGGTTCGCCGATAAGTCCCCTATGAGGGACTTTATCGTTCCCGCCCTGTCGGCTGGAAGAAAAGCTCTTCCCTGGATCGTGTCCAGCACTGCTCCTATGAACTGCAGGTTTTGCTGACGGTACCAAGACGGACTTCTCCGATTTATAAGAATGCCCAGCGATCCAAATAGGTCTTGGGTGTCCTGGATCGCGAGCAAGCGCCTCGCTGGAGACGCCATGAGAGAAGCCAATCGTCGAGTGCAGGGAACACATAGTGGCCCTTTCTTCTTAGAGGAGGCTGCCACGACTGCCATGCATTTGGTAAAGACCCTTGGTGCGGATGACAGTCCGAAAGGAGAGCCCGAACTGGAAGTGGTGGCCTAAGAACTCAAGTGCAGGGAACCTCTGATGCGCTTGAGCTATGGGGATGTGCAGGTAGGCGTCCTGCATGTCTAAGGACACTAAATAGGCGCCCTGCTTTAGCATGGGGATCAGGCCGGGAGGGTCACCATGCGGAATCTTCTGTATGCGACCGACATGTTGAGGTCGCTCAGGTCCAGAAGTGGACAGAGGTCCCTGTTTTCTTGGGAACCAGGAAGAAGTGAGAATAATACCCTAGTCTCTCTGGTTTCCGGGACGGACTCTACTGCCTTGTTCAGGAGCATGAGTATTTCTTGCCAGATTATGGCACCGTGCTGACCGAATACGGGAGAGCAGAGGAGGCCTCGAGGTGGCTTTTCCACGAACTCTAAAAGTGGCGATGCTGACCAACTGAAGAACCCACCTGTGGTGGTGATTGCCTGCCATCCGGCAGGAAGTTGTAATCACGACCCCCGCTATAACGTCCGTTGATCCCGAGGCGGGGGCGGAAAGAGTCATGCTGTGGTGGCAGATGGGCCCGCTGGCTGGGGCGCTCTGGGGTATGTTGACCTCTGCTAGCGGGCTGCTTCCCTGGTTCTCACGAAACCAGAGCCCCTCTGTTGTCTTGGCGGAGCGGGTTGTTGCCTCTGTGTCCGCTTCATGGGAACCTTGGTACCTACGAAGGACCCAGGCCTAGGCCAGTACATTGCCTGGACCGACCTCACTGCCTTTCCAGCCTCTTGCAGTTTGGTAATAATTCTTTCCGTGGGATTACCAAACAACACATCTCCTCAAAGGGGCGTCCATAATGTTCTTCCTGGGCGTCCGAGGTGGCACCGGAGACAGACCAGAGTGTCTCCGGAGACAAACACCTAAGCTGCTGCTCTGGCCGATGAGTCCGCGGAATCATACGCGGCTCTAAGCACTTGGGTCCCCACGCCTGAACCCGCACGGAGGAGTTGGAGCATCTCCTCCTTCTGACCACCTTCAGGAAGCTTCTCAGCTGCCTCCAGACCCTACTCCCACAGTGCGTTCTGGAACTGAATCATGTGGCTTAGATAATTCAGGGATCTGATGGCAGGTCGCTCGAGCGACAGTGAGCCTGCCCAGAGTCCAACTGCTTGGATTCTGGGTCCGTGGTAGGTGCTCAAATGCTGCGGCCTTTGGGACCGGGTCTGTGAGGCTGTTATGACCAGAGAATCGGCCAGAGGTTGGTGCGTCAAATACTGGTCCTCCCTAGGGGCCTTGTATAGATGGTCAGCCTTCTTGGCACCGCCGATAGCGAATGGGCGGCTTCATGCGGCCTTGGTGGCGTCACGAAGTGTCACCAAGGGTGGCACCACCACAGGCTTGGGGTCCTTCTGCCAAGATATTTAGCCAGGCGCAATCTCTGGGGTCTAATTCCTCAGATTCCCACCCCATGTTCTCCTGGATATGGCGCATGATATCCATGAGCGAGGGTCATCCGGAGAGGCCGTGGAGTCTCGTGGGTCGGAGAAGGGACTGAGATTGGAGATGGAGATCTGGAAGTGGAATACACTGATCCCTCGTCCTCCGTCGGCGTGAACATCGGCGTCTCCTGGATCTCTTTGGGCTGGGTGATCCGGAAGGCGAGGATCTAGCGGAGGTCTCCTCTTTGCACTTTGAGCCCTGGGAGGGACCTGGACTCCCTGGGGACAGTAGGCGGCCAGCCGACCCGCAGAGGCGAAGGGGCGGGCGGAGGAGGAGGAGGAAGGCGGTGGGCGCCACGTCCTTCTTGATGGTGTCCCACCAGTATGTAAAGAGATCCTTTACATCCGATAGATAATCCCGACCTTGGCTCAGAAGTCGAGGGTCGGATCGCCGGTCCGGCGACTGCTCCACAGGGACCTCGGGCGCGGCGAGGGAGCCCTGGGAGACCGCGAGCCGGGATTGCCGTCTGGTCTTTGGGCTGCGTCGAGTCTTCCTCGTGAGGGACTCCTGCCCGGCGGCGGTCGGAGAGGCAGAGCCCTCTTCTCAGGCGCCACGGACGTCAGTCCCCTGCCGGCGTCAATGGGTGGATTTGACCGACTACGGTCTGACAGCCCGGCAGCGGCTCCGAGCAGGTGACGAGCGGCCAGCGGAGGTCGAGCCAGCGTCGGGTCTGCCCGGCCTCTTCAGAGGGTCTTCCTCGGCGGCACTGAAGAGGACCGGACGTCGGTACCGGCGGCGGAACCCGACTTGTGGCGATGGTGATGCGCTCCCGGACTTCGTCCCGGCCTTAGGGGTGGAGGATGGCGATGGCCTGGCGGAAGGGGCCTGAGAAGATCTCGAAACAACCACCGCAGCGAGGGAGGAAGAGGCCTGGACGGGATCGGTGACTTCGAACCAGAGCTCGGGACTCGGAGGCCGAGTCGGGGACCTGGAAGGTCCTTCTCCCTTCGCTTCTTTTAGGCGTGCTTGTCGAAGATTCCCCTTTAGAGGACATGGCTCTAAGTTTTCTTCCAGGAGGAGCGCCTGCAGAGCCTTCTGTTGCGGATCCTGAGTGCGACTGTTAAACCCCTGGCAGAGGGAGCAGGCCTGGGTGTCATGCTCTGGGCCCAGGCACGAGCATGAAGCCATGTGAGGGTCCTTAAAGGGAATCTGTTTTCCACAAGCACACTTGACGTATGCCGGTCGTGGAGGACATCAGAAGGAAAATCTTCGGAATGAAACAATTTCCGTAGGAAGTTCAAAACCACGCGTCACGCAGCTAGACTGAGCCGGAAGGGTCGGGGCGTAAGATTGACGGGAAGAACTGGGGTTCTCGGCCGGGACCGCCCCTTATATACCGCCTGGCTCGGAGTGGGACCCGGTCGAGGCGGTCCCTGCTAAGATAGCTAGCTAGAAAATTTCCGTGGGGTCCTGGCCCCGGCGGCTTCAGTTCTAATGGTGTAACCTGCTGCAAGAGCTGTATCTCGAAGTAAGATCTCTGGTTGTTAGTGACAAACTACATAATACAGTTCTAAAGGCTACTAACCACCAGACTGTAAAGCTGAAACACTCATGGAGCCACTAAAGGCCTGTAAAGATGGAACAATACCAGAATTTGAACAAGTACTTAAACCAAAAAAAAAAAAAAACAGCTTCTACTTTCAAATCTAGGTGATGTGCATCGAAACTGATAAAATTGATACAGAGGTTGAGTGTATTTCATCATTGTCCGAAGAGTCAGAGAGTCCAAAGCCAACATAGAAGCTTCTGATTTCCCTCAGCTGCTCCTGCTAATTGCTGTTGTCTTAAAAGCTTTTCATCCATTCCTCAAAGAAGAACTTAGATTGGATTCTAATTGTAACCTTGGCTTTACAAGGCTAAAGGAACTAAAATTCAAACTTTAAATGGTTGCTTATTGAGGCAAAACATGACACACTTACTGTCCTGTCTGGCGACAAACACCTTACTTAGGCACGTGGCTCAAGACACTGGCTGTAGCCCATACAGAACAGCTGTTATCTCTAGCACACTTACGAGGAGATTTATTTTATTTTATTTGAATTTTGATGACCAGGTAGGCCGCTGAGATAATCTTATCCCTTTTCAGGGGCGACCTGGGGAAATACAATTCCAGTAACAGAGGACTGATTGCAAGACAGGATGATAGATTACAGATAATTAGAGTCTGGCTAACAATTGTAGACAGATGGTTCTACAAAACCACAGGAATTCATTCATGCATATCTAGAATAGGTATTACAAAACAGTAAACAAGATCTATACATATATATATATATATATATATATATATATATATATATATATATATTATACATACACACACACACACACACACACACACACACATACATACATACATACATACATACACATACACACACAACATATATATATATATATATATTCCATGTATACATGTCCAAATCCAACCAAGTCCCCTGGGTCTGAAGGCTCCGCAATGTGAACCTCACCCTAGTAAGGAGGAGTCCATATTAAGAGTAACCTGTGGCTTCAGAGGGGACAAAGGAAGCTCTGAAGGAGAGTCTCCTTTGAGGCCACCACAAGAGGGAATGAGCAGGAGACTTTGTCACCCGTATTAGGTGGTTCAGAGGGTGAGAGATGCTTGCTACCACTGTGTTCTAAGCATCCACCAAGCTGTTCTCATGTGCAGCCTCAAGGGGTACTATAAACACTATGGCTACCATGAGTCCCAACAGCCCCTGCACTGAGTGCAGTTATCTCTAGTCAGGATTCTGCTAGTGTGACACATGGATTAATCTATGTTATTAGAAACACATATAGTAGCCAAACTCTATTTCTTTCCCCTACCCAATATCCTGTTTTTATTTTTCCCACCCAACTGTCTCTATGCTTATTTATATGTGCTGGGGTTTGTAATTGCAATGCTACTAGGCATGGGCATCAGGAAGAGAAAGCAACTGGGTACTTCATCACCAGAGACCAGACAATCACTACACACCAACAATGTTCCACGGACTTTATCTAAAGGGATGCTGGCCATGGCAACAAGATTATTCCCATATCTTTTAAAATTTCCAAAAATGTGTCATGGGATCTTTAGCTTCCACATGGATAACAAAGCCTGAGAAGGGCCTTAGTCGTAATATCTCATCTGAGGTACTGTATGGCACATCCAACCAGGAATTATCCCCTAGTAGCGAACTGTACTTTCAGTAAGCGTGAACATCCCTGAGCCACACTGAACAATGCTGGATAGAGGCCTGGGTGCGGAAGGTCAGTGCGTTGACACTAGCTAACTACAAACACTGCATTACCTCTCAAACTTTCTTCTAACACCTATAGTAGCTGTGTATGGTTTTCAATTCTGAGCCCAACACTGACAGACTGAGCTCAGTTTAGTATGTTCCAGTGTCCTAGGGCTGACATATGTATCAATAATTCAACCAGTGCTGACATTTATTGATGCAAACACAATAAAAGAAATAACTACACAGAAGCCACAACAGCCTAAGAATGCGTGGTCCCAAATGTTTGTGACAGAACCCAAGGTGGTGAGAAGGAAGGGGTGGTTTTCTGAGTAACTCCTAAAAGAAGATTTATAATTGCTGGAAGAGATCTGGTCTAGCACTTGTGTAGCTCTTATACTTTCAACAGGAAGTAGAAGTGCAGTTTTAATTAGAAACAAAAAATGTACTGGAGTTACTAAATTAATTGTGACCTGGACTCGGTTACTTTTATCACCCTAGCAAGTGGGTCTATGGAGAATGAAAGGGCATTCCCAATTTTCCCAAGTAAAAGGTGCCACAGACCCCACCCACACATGTACACACATGCACATGCTTGGAAAATCTGTATCTTAATTGTTTGTTCAGTCACCAGCTAAGTACAGTACATTTCATATGACTACCTCTTTCATTTTCTATGTCTTACACCACAGGACTGTTCTGCTATCACGACAGCCTTAGCCAGCTGTAGAAGCCATACAGCAGTGCATTCCAATCAATATTTGAAGTCATCTCACTGATGCCTTTTAAGTCCGCTTTTACATTTCCTTAATGCACTTTCCTAAAATACAACGTTTAACTGTTCATACAGTATGCTGAAAGCAAGCGTCCTAAACTTACAAAGATAAGTAACCAGAGCTTCTCTGTTGGTGCACCAAAATACTCTATTATGTAGCTAAAATTAAACTCCCTGTCGTGCTTAATCAGTACCACTGCTTTCGCATACTGTTCTGTTTGTTTCCTGCAGGAGGCATTTGACCTCGTGGTCAGAGGACCAAACTGTGAATCTGGAAACTCAGGACTGAATCCATAACTGCCTCTTAGGCCCCGTCCACACTACACTGCTCAGATCCCGTAACAGACAGAAACCATTACAGCCGGGAGCAGTATAGGTGTGTCCACACTGCAGCAGTGACGGTACCGCCAGTCCACACCTCGGGAACCAGGCGACCGTTACGCAGCGCCCAATCCCAATGCAGCTCGCGCTCGCATCGGGCCCTGCAGGGACTGCTACCGCCCATCCACACTACGCCCGTAACGTTATCGGTGGGACCAGTTTCATAACCGTTGTTGATACCACCCCATATGTGGTTTCAACAACGATTCTGCTAACACGCCTTCTGTAACATTACAGGTATAAAAAGCAAACCGTTGCGGATGAACGGTTTAGGCACTCTAATGTTACAGAGGCGTAGTGTGCACAGGCCTCCTCTAATTCTGCTTTAAACCTATTTCTGTGATCTTTTCCTCTCCTTGGGCATGGACAACAGCAGCAATATACTCTGCCCTCCCTCCCTCTCCTGGGCTGTAAGTGTTTGGGATCATCAGTATGAAACGCACTACAGAAAATCGAGTCTCTTTCCTTCTTGTTCTGTGTATACAATTACAAAGCACTTGCACAGCTGCACTTTCATTTTATGTTGCAGTTGGACATTCTCATGTTTAGTACTGCTTTTACATACTGAAAATCGACCATAACAAAAAAAAAAAAACATAATATGGCTCTATGGCTCAAAATCTGAGGTTACTAACTTGGAACAATAGTAAAAATATTAAAACACTAGTATTCAGTTCACATCACAACTTACAGTCTTCCACTGTGCATGCTCAGGTTACCTGAACAGTCTTGATTTGACTCCTCCAACCACCCTGCCCCTTTTCACTCAGATCTGAAATCAGGAATCCAAAGCAAGCCTTGCCAAGGAAGGTCAGGTGGGTAAGAACTTAATAGCACTAGTAGAACTACAGTTATAAGTAATCTCTACTGGCTAAGGAGGGAGGAAGAAGAGGGTAGTGGTCAGTGAGGACAAATCAGAAGAGGAGGAGGTCCACGGCGGGGCTCCACAGGGATCTGTCCTGGGTCCAGTCCTCTTCAACATGTTCATCAGTGAAATTGGTGAGTGGATCCAGGGCAGGCTGTCTCTCTTTGTAAATGACACTAAGCTCTGTGGGAGGTGGATAGTGATGAAGGAATAATGGAAATGCAGAGACCTGCAAAAGCTGGAGAGGGGTGGTCAAGGGTCTGGCAGTTGAACTTGAATGCCAGAAAGTGCAAGGTTATGCTCCTAGGGACAAGAACCCCAGGGCAGACTACTGGATAGGAGAGGTGACAGTACCACAGATGAGGAATGAGACCTTGGAGTTTTCATCAGCGACTCCCTAAAGCAATCACATCAGTGCAATAAGGCTTATAGTAAGGCAAACAGGATGCCTGGATGTATCAGTAGGGATACTGCTAGCAGAAAAGGGAGGTACTACTTCTTCTGTATAGATCCTCCTGTATAGATCCTTGGTGAGGCCACACCTGGACTACTGAACCCAGTTCAGGGCCTTCACCTCAGGAAGGATAAGGAAAGACTCAAATGGTGCAGTGCAGGGTAACAAAAATGATTCAGGGCCAGCAGGGAATGTCCTATGAGGAACATCTCAAAGCACTGAATATGTACTCTAAAAAGAATTAACAAGGTGAACTACAGGGAACTATTTACCTTGAATGCCAGCTCAGGTCACATGGTCATGAGTAGAAGCTAACAGGAGGGAGGTTCAGGAGGGCATGAGGAAATACTATAGTACAGAAAGGGTGGTGGAGCCATGGAACAGGCTGCCAACAGAGGTGGTGGGTGCAAAGGGACAGAATGAAAGGTATTGGGGCTGCCCAGGGCATCCGAATCGGGAGAAGAATGGGGGGTGAGGAGGGCTAGAACCCTGGAGGAACAGTAGGTCCCAGGGCTAAATAGGGAACTCTGGCAGACTGGATGGACCCTTGGAATTTTTCTGCCATCACTGTCTATGTTCCTATTTCCTATTACCTAGATTTAGTTCATGATCCATGCTCCAGCAGTCCTCAGGAAAGGGAAGGCGTGCACTCCAAATCAGGCAAAAAGAGACTGGGGCATTGTGACCCAAAAACAACATTAGCAACGAAAAAGGTGGCTGTTGTAATGAGATATAAATGTGTCTGCATTTGAACAGGTAGTAGCCAACATATTTCAGAAACTGGAATGTACCTGGCAGCAGCAACAGAAGCAGCTGTATGTCTGGTGGAGTGAGCCTTAGCCATTCAACCCCGGAGGGCCTCCTCAGCCAATCTCTAACACAGGGTGATGCAGGTTCTCCATCGAGCAGTCCTCGGTTTGGCTGCCTAGGGCAGCTTCAGTGTATGTGAAAAACAGCTGGTGAGCCTCACCATAAGATTCTGCCGTACACTCCAGGTAACAGAGCAGAGCCCTGCAAACATCACACATCTGGAGCATTCACTTTGCCTCTCTGAAGCATGATGGTTCAGGAGGAAGGTCAGTAGAAGGAGTGCCTGATTAAGGTGAAACTCATTTTGCATGGGGGCATGGGAAAACCTTGTCCTTGCAGAAAACCAGTTAAACAGATTTCACAGAAAGGCCAACAAGGTCCTTGCTAGTTGAGTGGTGGCCTTTCTTTCTCAAAATCGGCACTCAAAAGTATTTAAAAAGCACGTCAAAACTGCCTCCTTTATAGTCTATGCAGTGCTCTGGTGCTATTCCAGTACTGACATCACAAAATGTGCTAGCGTGAGAGTGGCTCAATCTTGTACATAGAGACATTTTGGCTGTAGGTCCACAGAGCAATTTTTACAATTGTTTTGCAAGAAATCTAGGCATCCAAAACTTAAACTTTACATAAAGATAATTTTGGGGACAGGTAAACTACGAATATTTTTTTTGGGGGATTACTTAACTAAAACCTGCTCTTTAAAGAAACAGCCAACCACTTTGTCCAGTGACACTGTCAGCAACCCTGCCTTAGCACGGTATGCTGAAATGGTAGCCAAATGCAACATGAGGGCATGACTCAAAACCCTACCTGAGAGCGGGACCAGAGGTTCTCTAGTAAGTACAACACAGAGCTGGAGAGGTACAATAATCCTCCCTTCTCCCACCAACATGAAAACACTGTTCACTTGCAGGTTTATGTTTTGCAAGCCAAACCCCTCAATACGCCTCCATCACCAAGAGAACAGCACAAGGGCCAGGAACTCTAGATGCTCAGAAACCATGTGGTCAGGTGCAGGCCCTGCAGGTCAGGATGCCTGAGCGTCAGATACAGGTCCAGATGCTTGAGCGTCTATGCCTTCTTTTACAGAACCACCATGTGAAAGGCTAAGTACTGAGCTAATGTACATATGAATAAAGTAAACTGGATGGTCACATAATGGGGATATTTTTTTCTGTACAGATGGACCTTGTTGTGTCCCATGACAATTAGCTTCACAAGTAAAGGGCAGGGCCAAAGTGAGATTCTGAAGGTGCTGCCCCTCACAAGTGATGGCATACTCCAAGACTGGCCACTGTGTGTCCAATTTATACAATGCATTTGTTCAATTGTACTGCTTTATTAAGTGCAGCTGGAGCCACTGTGAAGTCATCATGCATCATTCTAGCTGCTCTCCCATTATTTAAGGGTTCCTATGTGACTTGTCTAAAGTGAAGATAAATGGTTATAAATGGTGATAAATGATTTATCTTCATTTACAATACTTCAGTGGCTAAAGGAAAAAAAAAACTCACAATAGTAACACTGTTTCTTCCAAAAGGATCTCTCACAATGTTTAACAAATGCAGTCATTCACCTGGAATGACCAGCCCTGGAGCTTTAAGAATTTTATGCAAATTATGGAATGAAAGAAAAATTACTCACCTTAGTAATTATGTTTCTTCTAATGAGTCTTGCTGTATTCTGACTATTGCAGTTAGCCCAGCCTTTAAACTGCCCTGGGAACAAAGGATTAACTTTCTATGCAGAACATAGAATGCTGAGCTCGAACTCGGTTGAGGTCTCTGTCTGGAGCCCTTTGAAATACAACCATCAGATTCTTACGAGCAAAATCTCACTAACTTATTCTACGTGGAAACTGTAACATTTTTACTAGCCAACTGGCAACAAAAAGTTTTGGATCCCCAAAGGAAGACTCAAGTCAGAAACCAAAACCAATCCAAATAAGAATAATGATAAAACAAACACCCAAAACAAAAGAAGAGGGTGTAAAAGGAGCACCCCTGAGATGCAACACTGTACTTGCCCACCCACTTCCCAAAACAGGTTCTGAGAGGAGGCAGGGAGAGAGGTCAGAATACAGCAAGACTCCATCAGAAGAAACATAATTACTAAGGTGAGTAATTTTTCTCCAAACAACATGAAGTCTTGCTGTATTCTGACTATTGCAGACTACCAAGCAATACCTCCATGGAGGAGGAACAGAACCTACTTTGGGAATAGGCTCTGAGTATTGCTGTGCCGAACCGAACATCACTCTTAGCCTGGATATCCAGAGAGTAATGCTTGGTAAAGGTATGGACAGTTTTCCAGGTGGCTTCTTGACAAATTTCTGAGAGAGATATCCCCCTGGCAGCACCCAGGAAGCAGCTGTACCTCTGGTGGAGTGAGCCCTCAGGCCTGAGTGTGGAACTTTTCCTAGTTTCTCATAGCAGGGTGTATACAAGACACAATCCACCTGGCAATAGTTCTCTTGGTGACAGATTTGCCTTCCCCACTTCTCCATAAGTGAGGAACAGTTGGAGGAATCAAACCTGTGACCCTTGGTACACTCTATATAGTAGCTAAGGGCCCTTTTAACATCTAAACTGTGTAGCCTCCTCTCTCCTGAAGAGGAATTATCAGTGAAAAAACAGGAAGAGATTGACTGGTTCAGGTGAAAATCTGAAACCACTCTGGCAAGAACCTATTGGTTCTAAGGACCACTTATCCCTAAGAAAGCAGATAAAATCAGGTTCCACTGACAGGGCTTGCAGTTCACTGATACGTCTGGCAGAGGTAATGGCTACTAAAAACACAGTTTTCCAAGTCAAGAACTTAAGCTGTACTGAGGACATAGACTTAAAGGGGGTTGCATCAACTGAGCAATACAAACATTTAAATCCCAGGCAGGGGCAGGGTCTCTGAATGGAGGATTGGTATGAAGCAATCCTTTGAAAAATGTACAGAACACAGGATGAGATGATAGTGAGGAAGACTTCTCACTGACAGAAAAACAGAAACAGCTGACAAGTGTACCGAGAGTAGCTGGTCTGAGACCTAGTCCATTAAGATGGACCATATAATCCAGAACTGTAGGCAATTCAGCAGTGTCTGGGAAATATGCTTAGAACACCAAATGCTGAATCTCTAACATTTGGAGTTATAGGTCTTTCTAGTGGCGGGCTTTCAAGAGGCTTTGAGAATGTCCAGAACCCCTGAGACAGATGCAAATCTGCTTACTCTAGCTCTTCAAGAGCCATGCCTCGAGATTGAGAGACTGAAGATTGGGTACCAAATCCTCCCTGAGAGGAGGTTACCAGGTTGTAATTCCTGGGAAGAGACAGGGAAGATGGACTACTAGAGACAGTAACAGGTGGTACCAAGGCTGTCTGGCCCAATCTGGAGCAATCAGAATCACTTTGCAAGGTTGTGACCTTATCTTGACTAAAACTTTGAACAGTAGAGGAAAGGGAGGAAAGCATACAGAAATTTCCTTTCCCAGTTCAGAATCAGAGCATCAGAGGACTGAGCCCAAGACTGGGGGTCTGCAACAAAACAGAGAAACGTTGGTGATTGTCTGGGGCTGCAAAGAGATCTATCTCTGGAGTGCCCTACCTTGAAAAATCACCTTCAAGACCAGAGGGTCCAGGGACTATTCGTGATGGCCCTGTGAAATACTGCTCAGTGCATCTGCTAATACATTGTCCTTCCCTGGAAGGTGGACTGCTATCAGAGAGGTGTGAAGGGAATAAGCCAGGACCACAACTTCATGGCTTCTGTGCACAAGGCGTGACCGAGTGCCTCCTGCTTGTTGATGTACCACATGGTGGTGGTGGTGTCTGTTCTGACTTGAACCACCTTGTTCTGCACTGACAGAGAAAGCTTGCAGGGCCAGAAAACTGCCCTGAGTTCCAGGAGATTGATATGGAGAACAGATTCCTGAGGGACCACAGTCCCTGGGCAGTGAGAGCCTCCAGATGGGCTCCCCAGCCCAGAAAGGAAGCATCTGTGGTAAGGACCACTGAATGAGACTGAGTGGCAAATGGGACCCTGTTCTTAAATTGTCCTGATCCTGCCACCAATGAAGGGCTTATATCAGTGTCCAAGTCACTGGGATCAGTTTGGTAAGGATCCTTCCTTTAGGGACCAAAGGCCCTCAGATGGAACTGAATGTCCTCATCTGGAATCTTGCCCTTGGACCACTGCTGTAGAGGCTGCCATGTGGCCCAAGAGCTGGAGGAAATGCCTGGTGGTCAAGACACCTTAAGGCTGAAGGAAGAAGCCAGTTCTATAAGAACTCTTGCCCTTTCCAGGGGTAGAAAGGCTCTTGCTTTGATAGTATCCAGCTCTGCCCCTATAAAGGTGAAGCTGCACTGGCTCGACAACTGACTTGGGAAGGTTGAGAAGAAATCCTAGAAAGTAAGCACTTGCTGGGTCACTTGCAGGTCTGATTTGACTTGGTCTGGGGACTGGCCACTATGAGCCAGTCATCCAGATATGGAAAAATGGAAATCTTTGCCTCCTTAGAAAGCAACTACTACTGCCAGGCACTTTGTGAAGACCCTTGGGGCTGAAGTTAGGCCAAAGGGCATTGCTCTAAACTGATAGTGGCCTGACGGCAACTCGAACCTGAGGTACTTTCTGTGGGAGCACCTGATGGGAACGTGAAAACAGGCATCTTTGAGGTCCAGGAGGCTAGCCAGTCCCTGGCCTTAGAAAGGAAGGATTATTCCCAGACTTGACATCTTGAACTTCAGTTTTAAAAGATGTTTGTTTAGGTATCTTAAGTCTAGGAGGGTCGCCACTCCCTGTCTTTTTGGGGTAAGGAAGTACCTGGAGTACAGACCTTTGCCCCAGTGTAGGGCAGGTACTCTATGGCTCTTAAAGCCAGCAGAGATGAAACCTCTGCCTCTAGGGCAAGGGTTTGGAGAGACCTGCAGGTGGAAAGAACTGGCTCTCATCTTGGAAATTTTTGAAGCTGAGAACCAGTCCCTGGCTTACTACTTCCAGGACCCACTTGTCTGAAGTAACAGATATCCAGTCCTGGATGAAGTAAGCCAGCCTGACCCCTACAGGGATAATAGTCGACCCAGGCACACCCATCAGGGTGTCTGCTTGGCAGGGGCCTTAGGCTGCGTGAGTGGATGTAGCCCTGCTCATCCCCTTCTGCCTCTCCCTCTGGCGAACCCCTCTGTGAAAGGGAGAAGAGGCCTGTGCTTGGTAGAAAGGCCTATGAAAAGGCCTGCCCCTAGATTTCTGCCTTTGAGGAGTTGCCTGCCTCCCTGGGCCTGAGCACCCTATAAGTGGTCCTGTACTCATCCATTTTCTTCATGTAATTCTCTGTCTGCTCCCCAAACAGAGAATTACCCCCTAGGAAATCCATGGCCTTAGCCTGGGTATCCTGTGAGAGGCTAGTACATCTGATCAAGCCATTCTCCGAAGAGCCACAGATGTAGCCATGACTCTGATAACATCACTGGAGTCCACAGCAGTATGAAATTGTACCTTTGATGCCTCAATCCCATCAGCAGCCACCTCCGCCAGCTCCTTGGCCAGCTAGGGAGGCCTGTTTAGCCAGTGGCAGTACAGTGTCCCAACTGGACTTCTGGTGACCTGGCTGTATAGGCCATATGGTTAGCCTGCCTGAGTCCCAAGGAGGATGCCATGTACTGTTTCTTAGCCATGGCATCCATCTTCCTGGAGTCTTTGTCTGGGGGTGTGAAGCCAAGGGAATATTTGCCTTGTCACAGGCTGCAGCCTGCACTACTCCATCATGGCTGCATTGCTGGTATAAAAACTCCGTATCCGAGCCTGATAAGGTGCACCTCTTGTCCATCCCAGTGTTCCCATTTACCCCCATCTGTACTTGATTCAGTACAAATTATGAAATTCAAGTACATTTTTGTGTGAAGGAGTACACTGTACCCCCATAATTCTGTTTGAAGTACATGTTTCCCACAAAAATGTTGTACAAATGGTAGAATTAACCTTATAATTTATTTTGTACCCTGAAAATTTTGGAGAGGGTGCAGTGCACCCTCAGATCTGCATGTAATGGGAACACTGGTCCATCCTTCTGTCAACAGGAGGTACAGAATTAGGAGACTTCAGGATTTTTTGTGTCTGCTTCCCAAAAGACTTATGCAGGAACAGACAGTCTCCTAGACTCTGGGATGTCCATCATTTCAACAAAATTAGGCTCCTCCTGATCCTCCACAGCCTCCTCCATAGGAAGCTGGATGGTTTCAACCACTTTTCTGTAAAACAGGTAGTGGGGAGGGACTCAGAAAGCCTAGGAGGAAACACCAGAAGGTCTGTCTGGGGAGATGTCCGGTTCACGGGCACATCCAGACTTTCACCATCATCTTCAAAATCCCCTCCTCCTCAAACTCCGGTTCATACAATTCTTCAGGGTATAATCTTGAACCGGGGAACTGACCGAACTGAACCCCTGCCAAAGGCACGGATTGGTCGGAACCAGGCGAGCGATTCAACAATCTGAATCGCTCCATTTCCTCAGCAGTCGGGCGTGAACCTCTGGATCCGAACGGTCGATTTTCTCTTGCGTTTTCTTCTTGTAGGAACCGACCCCTCAGGATCGGCTCTCCTCTTGCCAGTAGTATCGCCTGGTCAGAGGGCACTCCTTCTGGTTCTGTTGGATCCGAACTGGGCTGGCCATCTGGGTCAGTGGACTTCTCGGCTTCCTTTTCCCTAAGTCTACCTAATCTTTTTCCAGGATAGACTTAGGAAAGTTTTACATATTGGCAGTCTGTATCAAGGTAGTCAAACCCCAGACAAACATAGGTGGTGTGGGGATCGGCTTTAACAAAGACTTCCCACACTCACTGCAGTGTTGAAACCCAGTGGGCCGGTTTTTCTTGGGTTTCTCAGACATAGCCAACCTAACCAAATGTACCCTTTTCCGGCAACACGCCAGGCAAGACTCCCTCATCGGTTCCTAACATGTTACAGGTGGAATAAAAAAAAACATTAAACACTTTTTTTTTTGAAGAACAGATAAGGACCGGTATCCACACACCAAGTAAAACACAAGAATTCAATATAAAGGATCGGTTCAGCTGAACCGATCGAATTATAAGTTTACAGTTTCCACAATAATCAGAGAAACTAAGTACTCACGGTACCACAGACAGAGCCTGAACTGAAAATGCAGAATTAAATTTGGAATGAAACAGACAACTTTAACCTGCTTTGAACCGAGCAGGAGGAGAAATCTCCGGAGCGACTGTTCAGTGAGGTGGAGTAAAGAATCTGACAGTTGAGTTTCAAAGTGCTGCAGACAGAGACCTCAACCAAGCTTGACGTTCTATGCACTGCATAGAAAATTAACCCTACTCTCCAGGGCAGTTTAAAGGCTGGGACTAACTGCAGATTGTCAGAATACAGCAAGACTTCATGTTGTCTGAAAGGAATTTCCCTCAAGGAAAATCAAAAGCCTTGGACTGGGTATCCTGAGTGAGGATCGTGTCCCTGAGCCAGGCAAACCTTCACTGTGCCACCGTACTCACCACCCATCTGGCTACAGTGTCATTTGCGTCTGCAGCCATTTGAAATGGTACTTAGCTGCCTCTAACCCAAACCTGGCAGTTTCAGCCAGGTCATCAGACAAGAGCGAGGAGCTTTTGAGACATAGCCAGGACTGACTGCCACAGTGATTTCTGATACTGGGCAGCATAGGCCTGGAAGGTGGCATGACGATAGCTAAAGAAGCCAACAGGTACCCTTTTTGGCCATAATGTCAATCTTCCTAGAATCCTTGTCCAGAGGATGAGGACAGAGGACCATAGCCTTGTCACAAGCAGCTTGTTGAATAACCCCTGGTGGTCTGGATGGGAGAAGAGAAAATCAGCTCCCTCCCTCCCTCTCCAGCTGATACTTTCTGTCCATCCTCCTATCTATGGGAGGAATGAATATGGTGTCTGCAAAATCTTTAAGGCATCCTTCTTAAAGAATCTGTACACAGGAAGGAGGACAGTCTCTGTGGGTGTCAGCCCCACCATTTCTAAATATTCCACCTCCTCCTCAACCTCAATTTGCTCAGTAGTGGAGATGTCCAATGCATCTGCCATCTTCCTGATAAAAGTAAAATGGGATGGAAAATCCTGTGTCACCCTTGGAGGAGAGCCAAAGTCCTGTTCAGGGATACTTCTGGTTCGACTGGTCCCCCTCCTCACCACCACCACCACCACCACACTGATCCCTCTGTCTGGAGGCGGTGGCTGCACATACTGCCAGCCTGGGGACCCTGAGATGGGGCAGGAGGCTGCTGAGGAGGAACTATTACCTGTAAAGTTTGAATTATTTTAGAGGCCTGAGCCACAGGTACAGAAGTCCCGGTTTGGCAGGCGAGGTTCTGTGTGCTTCAATTTTCTACTTTTCTTAAAAGGAACTGGGAGTCAGCCGGTTCATTTGTTCTTTTAGTGCCCTTTTGCCCATCTCAGGGGCAGGGACAGAAGGAGATGTGGGTTCAGCCACAGTATCTTGGGGTGTCGGCTGGTCAGAGCCAGAGGGACCCCTTGAAATTTCTTTTAAGCCTTTCAAGGCATTTTTCTAAGGTTTCTTCTGGGAATGTCTTCCATACTTCACATTAATCCTTCAGATGTTCAAACCCAGACAAACCACACAGAAAGTGTGTTTATCTGCTTTAGCAAATATTTTACACTGAGAACAGTTTTGAATGGGGTTCACGGTTCTCTTTTGATTTCTCCGACATGATGTTTAAAAAGGAGAAAACAACCGCTAAATAGTAAATTTTTTTTTTTTTGTTAGCAGTCGGTTCCAGAACGAGGAACCAAACAGATACAAAGATCTGGAACTGGGTCAGCGGTTCCAGTAACCAAGGTTTATCGGCTACAAGAAATCAAATAAAATACATTTTAAATCACTAACAAAGGCAGTTCTTTAATCAGAGCATCCTGATTTTAAGAAAACTAACCTGGTTCCCATGGTTATACCGAACCGAGAGGAACCAGAAAATAATCAATTTTAAACATAACTAAGATTAATAATACAAAACAACTAGTAGAGACAGTAAATGAAAACAAAATATACTTATATATTAGTATTTGAAGTTTTCTTCATGCAGGAGAAAGTGGACGAAGGGCACTCTGAGCGACCAGAATTTTCAGGTGGAGAGAAAATTTTTAGTGTTAGAACATAGGCAGTTAGCAGAGGCAGTGTTTGAAAGATGCTCACGTGCAAAGTGTTCCATCATTTGCATGTGTTCTAACTCTCCAGGCAGTCCAACCCCTCAGGCTTACTGCATACAGTTAGGAATATACTGAGCATTACTGGGGTTAGAAAGTACAGTTACATAAGAACGTACCATAACAGTAGATCTTCGAGAGGAACTCTTGCAGCAGGGAATAACATTGGACTAAGACGCAGGCGTTAGGACCCTCGAAAACATTTTCTAGCTAGCACTCTGTAGCGGGGACCATGCCAGGCGTTGGCGTGGTATAAAGGGCATCCTCTGGCGCCATCTCAGTTCCCGCTGGAGACCAGGTTGGTAGAAATGGAGAACCAAGAAGGAACTCTCACAATACAGAGAAAAATTAGAGGTACAAACAGACCTGGGGATGGAGGGTGGGAAAGCCACCTGCTGCAGAGCTCCTCTCGAAGATCTACTGTTACGATGGTTCTTTACATAACTGTACTACTAACTTAAATTAGAGCTCTTGCAGCATGTCTTACGTGAGACCGAGTCCCAAGCAGTACCCAAAAAGGCCCGGATCAGAGGGAAGAGGAGCGACAGTGAGAGGATGAACAAGATCACTCCCTCACGAGAGCAGTCTATGATGAACAGCCAAACGAAACCTGCTCTCCTCCTACAGGCCATGTCCAGACTGTAATGCGAATGAAGGTATTGACAATGCTCCAGGTGGCTGCGGCACATAGGTCTGCCGCTGACATTCCTTAGAGAGGCAAAAGAGGTGGCGATAACCCTGGTGGAATGACCCTTAACGGGCCCAGTAATGGTGTGCCATGATGCTGATTGCAATTTACTAACCATTTGGTTAGTGTTTGCTTAGTGACAGGGTCCCCTGTCTTGCGTTTTGCAAATGCCACAAACAACTGGTCGGGTTCGGACAGAACGAGTCCTGTCCAAGTACGCAGAATTCTATGAACATCCAGAGTATGTAACAAGCCCTCCCCGTTGCAGAACTCTGGGTAATATACTGGAAGTTGAATGTCTTGGTTCAGCGTCATAGCGGACACAACCTTCAGTAGGAATTTGGGATTGTGCAAATCTGCACCCTATCCCTATGAAAAATAAGAAGGCTCCTAGCACATCAGGGCCTGAAGCTCGGAAATCCTCCGGCTGAAGTAACGGCAACTAAAAACAACGTCTTTCAGGAAAGGAGGCTGGCTCGCATGATGTGGCTGGTTCAAGAGGGACAGGGTGAGCTTTTCTAAAACAAAACAAGAGGTCCCACAGAGGACTGGATCCTTCCTGAGGGGCCTAATATGCAAGACGCCCGGAGGAATGACTTGCAAATGTCGAGCTGTGCCAGAATCCTTCTCCAACAGCATCGAATATGCTGAAAGCGCAAAGATGTACCTTGATAGAGGAATAACTGAGACCCAAGTCAAGGAGGTGGAGCAGGTACTCTAGGACAAACTTGACTGAGCACTGGAGAGGATCCAAGGATCGGCTGCTGCCCAGAGACAGAACTGCTTCCACTTCACGGCATAAGTGGCCCTGGTAGAGGGTTTCCTTGCTGCCACCAACATCTCTGCCACCCTCTGAAACTCCCAGTCTCTCCTCTGCTAAGACTGCAGGAGCCACGCATGCAGGAGAAGGGATCATAGGGACGGGTGAACTAGCGTCCCCAATCCTGGAAGAGCAAGTGGCTGGAGAGAGCAGTGGCACGGTGGATCCATGGCCAACTGCTGCAGAAGTGGGAACCAGATCGGATGAGGCCAGAAAGGGCTACCAAGATCATCCTGGCCCCTTCCGACTGCAGTTTGAGTAGTACTCTGAACCAGAGGAAGGGAGGAAGGCATAGAGGAACCTCCCTGCCTGAGAGAGGAAATAATCGTCTCACCAGAAAACACCAGGCTCTGGATCTAGCGAGCAGAAATTTGGTAGTTTGGCCTGTGCTGGGATGCAAGAGGTCCAGCTGGACAACCCCATCTTACGAACAGGTCATCTACTACGTCCTGCAGCAACTCCCACTCGTGGTTCAGTGACGGAGAACAGCTTAGACTGTCAGCGAGAACGTTCTGAATGCCTGGCACACGGACCACAACTAGACTACTGCTCTACCGCCCGTCCCCAGATTCTCATGGCCTCTATGCAAGAGGGTACAACCTGTCCCCTTGCTTGTTCAGGTAAAAAAGACTACCAGGTATTTTCTGACTGGATTACCAGAGGGCCCCGGAGAGCTGACCCTGGAAGGCCTGAGGACGAAAAAACTGCCCAGATCTCCAATACATTGATGTGAGAGACCTTTCTGTGGCAGACCACAATCCTCTCGTCCGATGCTACTAAAGTGAGCACCCCAGCCTAGTCCTGAAGCGTCCGTTGTGACAGTCTGTGTTGGACTTTGCCTCTGAAAAGGGACACCCTGTTCTAGGTGAGCTGGATTTGCCATGATTGGAGGGCGTCAGACCGTTTCCGATACGCGGATAGGTCGGTCTAACTTGTCCGAACCCTGATACCACTGGACCCTGAGGTGCCACTGAAGAACTCTCATATTGAGACTTGAGAAGGGGACCGTGGCTGGGCTGCAGCCATGTGACCCAACAGCTGGAAGACTACCCTGGAAGGCACTTGATCCGCTGACTGTATTTTGCGAGCTAGTGTCGAAGCGGAGTGCTTTGTCCACAGGAAGAAAATCCTGCATTGCAGAGTGTTGAGCAGTGCTCCAATGTACTAAAGCCATTGGGAGGCCAGGGTTGGGATTTCAGCCAGTTCAGGGTGACTCCGAGAGACGGGAAAAGCTGTTCCCCTCTCTCAGAGTGCTCAACAGCTGGTGTCCTGTGGGTGCGAGATTAGCCAATCATCGAGGTGAGGTAGACAAAGTGACCCCTTCTCCTCAACATTGCTGCAACTACCGCTAAGACACTTGGTAAAGACCCTTGGGGCCAATGAAAGGCCGAAGGGCAAGACCTTGAATTGGTAATGCTTGTCTTGGAACAGGAAGCGCAGGAACTCCCTGTGCGAAGGCAGGATCTTTATGTGCATATAGGCGTCCTGCATATCCAGGGAACATAGCCAGTCCCTTTGTGAAGTAGGAAACAGACTTGCCAGAGTGAGCATCCAAAATCTTTTGTATAGGACAAACTTGTTCTGGTAGCCGAGGTCTAGAATAGGGCAAAGTTCTCCTGTTTTCTTGGGCACCAAGAAAAATGGGAGTAAAAGCCTTTGCCTTGCTGGGACTTTGAGACTGACTGAATTACCTTCTGGAGGAGAAGTAATCTCTTGTTCCAGGAGAAGGGCATGCTGCTGAACAGCGGGATGCCACAGGTGGGTTGTCTGGAGGGACTGAGGGAACTCGATGGCGTAACTCCTCTGGATAATCTGTAGCACCCACTGGTCACATGTTATAGTGGACTATTCTTGTAGGTAGACGGAGAATTCCCCTACCTGTTCTCCCCTCCAAGACTGATGACTGGGGAGGACACTGGAAGTCATGCAGTTCCTTGTGGGGTGGTGGTTGGATGTCTGAGGGCTTTAGGCTGTTTGGGGCCTTGGCCTCCAGTTGCGTTGAAGCCTTTGGCTTGGTAAGGTGGCCTCCCTGTTGACTTTGCTTATGAAAAGTATGCTTACGGGCATGTTGAGGTTCAGACTTGTACAATTTATGCACATCCGCGATCGCCTTACCTGAATCCTGGAGTCCCTTTATGATCCCTTCTACTTCCTGACCAAAGGACTGGACCCTGGAAAGGTTGTCCAGAATAGCGTCCTGGGGTCTTGCCTAAAGGACACTGCCCGAAGCCAGGCGTGCCTACGGAGACAGACACCGATGCCGCTGCTCTAGCTGCCATATCAGCCGAGTTATACGAGCATTTCAAGACGTGTTGTCGACATCCAGATCGGACTGAGCACAAGCCAGCAGTTCATTTTGTGTCAGGTCTGGCTGGGACTTGAGAAGCTCCATTGTCTTTTCCCATAGGGATTTCTCATATGTGACCATATGGGCAAAGTTTAATTACCTGATGGCCCTGGTGGATAATGGATAAACCTTCTGTCCCCGGACATCCAATATTTTGACTCTGGGTCTGGGGCTGTGTACCAGGTGTTTTGGTTGAGACTTTCTGCTGTGTGCACGCAGTCAAGACCGTGAGAGTCCACCTCTGAATGTTCCACCAGAAAAGTACAGTTCGTAAGAACTTACCGTAACAGTAGATCTTCGAGAACAGCTCTTGCAGCAAGTTACCTCCATTAGGACTGAAGCCGTCAAGGCGCCAGGACCTGAAAATTCTATTAGCTAACTTCTGGCAGGGGACCGTGACGTCGGTCCGCCTCCGACGTCAGGCGTGGTACAAAAGAGGCGGTCCCGCCAATCCCCAGTTCTCCCGCCCGGAGACTTCTTGCCGAGCTGACATCAAAAGGGAGACCTAGGATTCGCCGTCAGAAGACAGAAAGATAACACTTCCTGCTCAGAAAGACTGAGCCATGCCTCCTCAAGGGGAAGGTGGGCGGGAAGGTACCTGCTGAAGAGCTGTTCTCGAAGATCTACTGTTACGGTAAGTTCTTACGCTAACTGTCTATCTTACTTGAGACACAGCTCTTGCAGCAATCACACCTCAATAGGACTGATTCCCAAGCAATAGCGCTGTCAGAAAATCCGGGAGGAGAAAATAAAGGATAAATACCAGGTCCTGAACCTAGGACAGGAGACCCTGAAGCACAGCCAAGCCAAAACCAGCCCTTAAGCAGAAAGGCGTGTCAAACTATAATGCCTGATAAAGGTATGCACAGAACTCCAAGTGGCTGCAGCGCATATAGCAGAAGTGGAAACATTTTGAGCGCTGCAAAGGTAGCCACCCCTCTAGTGGAATGACCCGGACTGTACCCGGAGGAGCTTTGTTTGATACCATAACAGTGAGAAATACACTGGACAAGCCAGCGAGAAAGGGACTGTTTGGATCGGGTTGGCCCATCATTCTCTCAGAGAAGAAATGAAAAGTTGCTCAGAACTACGAAAGGACTGAGTTCTGTTGGAGTAAAACCTCAGGCTACGGTGAACATCCAGGGTATGGAGCAGAGCCTCTCCTCTATTTGAGTAGCTGGAAGTAGACGGAAGGTCGATATCCTGGTTCAGAGTAGTGAAGAAACCACCTTAGGCAAAAAAATTTGAGGTTAAGTCCTCAGGGATACTCTGTCCCGGTGGAAAACTAAATAAGGCTCTTTGCACATGAGCGTGAAGTTCAGAAATTCTTCTGCCGAGGTAACAGCAACTAAAAACAACGTTTTCCACGACAAAACGTAGCTACGCAATCAGCGGCAGGTTCAAGGGGGCGTGAGCTGTTCAGGACAAAAGCAAATCCATGGAGGCACAGGGTCTCTAATAGGAGGCCTATGGTGTAACTCTCTAAGAAATTCCAGGGCGTCCACACCTGAGCCACTGTCGATTTCCACGGGAGGTAGTAGCGAAATGGCACAGAGGTGCACTTTAATAGAGGAGTAGGCTAGACCGAATGAAGAGGAGAGCAAATATTCTAATATTACTCCCACAGGACAACCTAAAGGGGAAGGTCGGCGTGCTCGACCATACACAAAAGCAGGCGCCATTTCATGGCGTCACGTCGCTATGCGTTGCCGGCTTTCTGGCTGCAGAAAGGACTTCTGCAACCTCTTGCGAGACCCCGTGGACGCCAAAATGGCTATGTCTCTAGGAGCCAAGCATGCAGGTTCAAGGCAACGAGGTCCGGGTGGACAAGTGAACCCTTCTCCTGAGACAGTAAGTGGGAGCTGAGCGGCAGCGGGGCGGGGTTCCCGAGACAGTTGAATCAACAAAGGAACCAAATCTGTCTGGGCCAAAATGGGGCCACCAGGATCATTAGTCGTGCTCCCTGCGCAGTTTGAGAAGAACTCTCTGGATCAACGGAAAGGAGGAAAGCGTGAGGAATCTGTTCGCCCAGGAGAGGGATAAGCGTCTCGCCAGAAAACACCAGGCCCTGGATCTAGCGAGCAAAAATTGGGCAGTTTTGCGTTGGATGGGAGAAGCGAACAAGTCTAGATCTGGAGTTCCCAATCAAGAAACAGATCCTCTGCTACCTCTTGAAGAAGTTCCCATTCGTGGACTCTGGCCTGAGAGCGGCTCAGGCCGTCTGCAATCGTGTTGTCCACTCGGGAGCGTGCACAGTGATCAGATTCGCGCCGTGTCTGATTACCCAATCCCACACTCTATGGCCTCCCTGCAAAGGGGTAAGAGTGTCGCCTCATTGTTTGTTGAGGTAATACATCACGCCGTGTTGTCTGTCTGAGTAGAGAAGAGTACACGGTGGGATAACTGACTGAAAGGCCTGCAGGGCATAGAGGACCGCTCTCATTTCCAGCACGTTGATGTGAAGGTGAGCTTCCATCTGGGTCACGTGCCTGGGACTTTACCCGTCAGGTGTGCCCCCACCCAAGACCGGAAGCGTCCGTGGTGAGGTGACCTCCGGGATGCGCAATGAACGGGACGCCTGATGAGAGCGACCCTGGGCTAGCCACCACTGCCAGTCTTGAATCACTGAATTCGTGAGTCTGACCGGATGCTGCAAGTGGTCTTGCCTTTGGTCCCATTGCACTTTGAGCATCCACTGAGTAATTCGCATAAGGAGTCTTGCGAAAGGGACAGTAGGATGGCGCAGCCATGTGTCCGAGCAAGCAAAGGACCGACCTGGCAGGTACAACCTTGCATAATGATAGGTCCCTTATGAGGATCTGATGCGCTCCGCTCTGTCGGCCGGAAGAAAGGCTCTTCCCAGACAGTGTCCAGAACTGCTCCTATGAACTGCAGTTTCTGCGGCAGTGCCAGGAGAGACTTCTACGTAATTTATGAGAATGCTAGGATCGGAACAGATCCTGGGTGCTCTGGATTGCAAGCAAGCGCCTCTGGAGGCGGCCATGAGAAGCCAGTCGTCCAGGTACGGAACACGTAGTGGCCCTGTCTCCTCAGAGCGCTGCCACAACTACCATGCACTTGGTAAAGACCCTTGGTGCAGAAGACAGTCGAAAGGAAGGGCTCGAACTGAAGGGTGGTCGAGGAAACTCAAAGCGCAGGAACCTCATGTGCGCCTGAGCCATAGGGATGTGCAGGTAGGCATCCTGCATGTCTAGAGGCGCTAAAAGGCATCCTGTTTGAGCATGGGATAAGACCGGAAGGGTCACCATCGGAATCTCTTATAGTGACCGACACATTGAGGTCGCTGAGGTCCAGGATTGGACGGAGGTCCCCTGTTTTCTTAGGAACCAGGAAGAAGTGGGAATAGTATCCTAGTCCTCTCTGGTTCTCTGGGACGTACTCTATCAGTCCCTTTCGTAGTAGCGCTGAGTACTTCTTACAGATCAAGGCTTTGTGCTGACCCTGATACCAGGAGAGCAAAGTAGGCCTCGGGGTGGCTTTCCTCTGAATTCTATAAAGTGGCCTAGACTGACCAACTGAAGAACCCACCTGTCGGTGGTAATGGCCTGCCATCCCGGCAGGAAGTTTGCAATGCGCCCCGACTATAAACTCCCGTTGATCCTGAGGGCGGGGGCGGAAGGAGTCAGGCTGTGGCGGCAGATGGACCCGCTGGCTGGGCCTGCCTGGGAGAAGCAGCTGGCCTCGGCTGGCGGGGGTGTTTGCCCTGGGCTCTCTGAAACCAGAGCCCTCTGAGGTGCAGCGGGCCAGTCTGTTGCCTCTCAGCGTCCTCACAAGCAGAAGCAGCTTTGGTTCCTCGAAAGGAACCAAGCATAGTCGATACATGGCCTGAACCGGCCTTACCGCCCTCAGCCTCTTGGAGTTTGGCAAGGATCTTTTCTGTAGGATTACCAAACAATACCTCTCCCTCAAAGGGCGTCCAAGATGTTCTTTTGGACGTCCGGGTAAAACCAGAGGCAGCGCAACCAAGAGTGTCTCCGAGGCATACGCCAGAAGCTGCTGCTCGGGCGATGAGTCCGCTGAGTCACGCTGCGACTCAGCACTTGGGTCCCCACGTCTGAACCCGTACGGAGGAGCTGAAGCATCTCCTCCTTCTGCTCACCTTCGGGCATCTTTTCAGCCGCTTCCAGACCCTGTTCCTAAAGCGTTCTGGAACTGAACCATGTGGGTTAAATAGTTCAAGGATCTGATGGCACAGGTAGCAGGCCTCATGCGCCTACCCAATGCGTCCAGTTGTTTGGACTCTGGGTCCGGTGGCAGGGTGCTCAAATGTTGTGGCCTCTGTGACCCGGTCATGTGAGGCTGTGATGACCAGAGAATCGGCCTGAGGATGCTCGTCAAGTACTGGTGGTCCCTAGGAGCCTTGTACCAAGCGATCAGCTTTCTTCGGTCTCACCGGGAGCGAGTGTGGACGCTTCCACGCGGCCTTGGTGACGATCCACGAGTGTCAACCAAGGGTGGTACCACCACAGGCTTGGGGTCCTTTGCCGAAGATATTTGGCGGCGTACCTTTCGGGTCTAAGTCTTCAGCATCCCATCCCATGTTCTTTTGTATATGTCTCATAATATCAGGAACGAGGATCATCCGGAGGAGATCTAGGCATCTCACATGGGTCCGGAGAAGGGATGGAGAGTGGAGATGGGATCTAGAGGTGGAGTAGTCTGATCCCGTGTCCTCCGTTGAAGGCGATCGTCGGCGCTCCTGGATCTCTTGGGGCTGGGTGATCCAGAAGAGGATTTCGACGGAGGTCTCCGTTTATCAGGTCTCCCCTGGAGGGTTCTAGGCTCCCGGGAGGAGGAACACGGCCTGCCGACCCGATGGCGAGGGGGCAGGAACCGGGAGGAGGAGGAGGGGGGAACCATGTCCTTCCTAATGGTATCCCACCAGGAGGTGAACAGATCTTTCACCTCCGCTAGAGAGGCCCGCACGACGGCCCAGGAGCCGTGGGCGGTCGCCGGGTCCCGCGCCGGGCTCCACAGGGGCTCTGGTAATGGCGAGGTTCCCTGGGAGTACCGGACGGGACCGGGTCGCCTGCCTGGTCCTCTGGCTGCTCTAGGTCCTCCTCCGATAGAGGCTCCTGACCGGCGTCGGTCGGAGGCAACAGGGCCTTCTTCTTCTCAGGAGGGGCGAGGCGTCGGTCCCACGGCGTCTGCTGGGATGCAATGGCGGCGTCGGTCGTCCGGGCGACGGCGGCTCCAGGGAAGCAGGGCGACGGCTGGGCTGTCGAGCCGGCGCCTGGGCTACAGGCCTTTTTAGGCGTGAGCTCCAGCGTCTTGGCGTGGAGGCACCGACGAAGACCTGACGTCGGGTACAGAGGGGGGAACCCGACTTGCGGTGGTGATGGTGTCGTTCCCGGACTTCGCCCAAGGCCCTGGAAGGGAGGAAGGCCTGACGGATCTTTCCTGAGAGGAAGGCTTCCTCACTGCAGCGGGAAGATTTCGAACCAGAGCTACGGACTCGAACCCTGAATGGGGACCTGGAAGGGCCTTCTCCCTTCTCTTCTCCAGCGTGCTTGTGGACCTTGAGAGCTTTCCCCTTGGAGGACATGGTCTTCAGTTGTTCCTCCAGAAGAAGCTGCCAAAGCCTTCTGACGCCGGATCCGGTACGGCTGTTGAACCCTTGGCAAGAAGGACAGGCCCGGGTATCGTGGTCTGGGCCCAGGCACCGGACGAGAGCCGTGTGGGGGTCCTTGAACGGATCTGCTTTCCACAAGCGCACTTCGATGGATGGCCAGAAGTTGGTGATGACATCAAGATCTTGCTTGAAGAGAATTTGGAAAAAAGGAAATTTGTCGAAAAAGCACTATTCACGCGCTGGCGCTAGACGGTAACGAAGGGTCAGGTAGCTAAGTCGCGGCGGCGGAAAAGAACTGGGAATCTGGCGGGACCGCCCCCTTTTGTACCACGCCTGACGTCGAGGGGACCAACGCTGGCGGTCCCCGCCTAGTTAGCTAGCTAGAATTTTTCCTGAGGTCCTGGCGCCTGACGGCTTCAGTCCCAATGGTGTAACCTGCTGCAAGAGCTGTGTCTCAAGTAAGATCGATTCTTCTTTGGGCAGTTTGTGTAGGTGATCAGCTTTGTGTGGAACCGCTGGTGTGGATGAGGTCTCTTCCAGACTAGTTTGGCCACGTCCTGGAAAGGGCTCCACAAGCCAGGGGGATGAGGGATTTAGGTTCCTTCTCCCCAAGAACTTCGCCTGGCATTTCCTTTCTGGTTCTAGTTCTTCACTGTCCCATTGGTACAAGATGTCTGTATGTGGCGTAGGATATCTAGGAATGTAGGAGTCGTCCGGCGGAGGCCTGGGGGTATCTTTGGTATCCGGCGGTGGCCCCATGTCCTCATCATCCGAGGAATCTGAAGTGGACTTTTCTGCATCATCCCCAAAAGTGGAAATGCAGCAGCCACTAGAATCAGGGGTAGGGAATATTGCATCTTCCTTTTACCCTTGGGAGCTAAGGATTCCTCTCCTGCACCTTCATCCTGTGGAGGGAGGTGGAGGTGTGGGAACAGTTCTGGAGGCCTACAGAGAAGGTCACCTTTGATGGTGTTCCACCATGAATTAAATAGGGCCCGACATCCGCCAGGGACAACTGGTGGAGGCTGTGTCGGGCGGCCATCCGTACTGGGATCTCCATTGGGAGGCTGCCCATGCTGCGTCAGGCTGGGTGGGTGGGTGGGTCGGCTCCCTGGGACAGCGGTTCTCCGATCCGGCATCTGGAGTGGCGTCGCCTGGTAGTCCTGGGGAACATGGGACAGATGGTCGCCCTCAGTGGAACGCCTGTCAGGTGAGTGCCCTTCTGGGGTGACGCCTACTATCCGGTGCAGGCGTGATGCGGCCGAGGACATCTGTCCATGTTGAGAGTAGTCCTGAGGCCGAAGACTGTGAGGAGGTGTCCACTGTCGAACGACCTCCTGTTACCGGTGGGAGTCGCCTGGCTTCTTGTGTCTGTCAGAAGATCCCATGGAGCTGTGACCTTCTTTGCACCCAACAGCAGGCGACTGGCCTTCCCAGACTGGGCCTGTGAGGTTATGGGGCCAGTGAGCCAGGGAGACCTGAGCATGGCTGTGTCCAGAGGATTAAGGCTCATCCTTGAGTTTAGAGGAAGCGATCTGTGGGTGCTAGTTCCCTCTGTAGAGGAAATGGACCCTGACCTGCCTGAAGGTTGAAGAAGATGAGGCCTGGAGGAGACTTGTGGCGGGACTCTGACCGAGGCCTTTCTTTGTCCTTATGGAGTGTTTTCTCGGGGTCTTCTCTCTATGGGAGACTCTAGTGGTCAAGACAAACTAGGACCAGTGGGACTTCTGCACAGAAGCTACTTTCTGCTCGAGGAGGTATGCCTTTAACGCCTTTGCCCCATGTAGTTCTAGTTTTGCTGTTGAACCTCTGACAATGTTGGCAGTCATTGGGCCTGTGGTGGGGCCTAGACAGATCAGGCAGGCCTCGTGGCTGTCTTAGCCAGGATCTGTTTGCCACACAGCAGCGCACGACTCCTGCCGAAGAGGTGAAGGAGAAGACATGCTACGAAATTAAGAACTATGTAGAAACTGTCTAAAATACCAGAAAAAAATGTATATCTAAGTGATTTACTTATCTGCAGTAGCTGCTGTGAAAGGTATCAAGAAGCGAACAACGTGGGTCGGCGGCAGAAAAGTAACAGAGATAGCGAGGGAACGCCTTATACCACACGGTCAGGGGTGGTCCCCTGCTACAGACTGCTAGCTAGCTAATTTTCCGAGGGTCCCAATGCCTGCAGCCTCAATGGTATTATCTGCTGCAAGAGTTCCACCTCAAAGTCAGATTCTCAGTTCCATGCTGTAACAATTACAGTACACCAACTGCCTTCATGGTAGATGAGAACCTTGATGCCCCCAATAAAATCTCTTCTCTAGCACTGTCAAATGAGTAGAATAGTGACAGCAAATCATTACTATGGGAAAGTAACTGAGATGGCACCAGAAGATCGCCCCCTTTATACCACGGTCGGGCGGTCCCCCAAGACTGCTAGCTAGATAATTTTTGAGAGGTCCTAACACCACGGCCTTAATGGTATTACCTGCTGCAAGAGCTCCACCTCAAAGTCAGATTCTCAGTTCCATGCTGTAACAATTACAGTACACTACTGCCTTCATGGTAGATGAGAATCTTGGATGCTGTCCCTCAGTACAATCTCTTTTCTAGCATTGTCAAATGAGTATAATAGTGACAGCAAGTCATTACAGTGGGAAACCTGGCTACGTGCAGACCATCTACATTCTGACTGATGAGGTACTTCAGGATTCCAGCCTCTGCAGCTCCAGCAGTGCCATGTGAGTCTTTGAGGGCTTGGCATCCTCGAAGGTGGTGTCAAACTTGGGGCAAGACCCTGTTCCTCCATTGTCCACACGCCACGTGGGCCCCTATTTAGAAACCAAAGAAAGAAAGAGGTCAGATATCGTGACAACTTAAAGCAGTCAACACAATGCAAAAGAGCAACTAGGAAGGCGAACGGATGCTGAGAGGGCATAAGCAGGGAAACGGCAGTGCAAAGGAAAGATGTAATCCTGCCACTGTACGGATCCCTGTGCCCAGGTGTGTGCTGCATTTAGAGTGCTGCATACAGCTCTGGAGTCCACATTCAAAAGGACATGGACAGGGTTGAGGTGGTGCAAGAGGGCATCAAAAAGGATTCAGGGCAGCAAGAGACATCCTACATGGAGGCTCAAGGACCTCAACATGTATATGCTGAAGACCAGGAGGAAGAGGAGACTGCATTAACCCCTTCAATGAAAATAAGGCAGACACCGTGAACTGTTCACAACGAAAGTGGAAACACAGGCACAAGGGAAACTGAAAGAAGCTGGCAGGAGGGACATTCAGGAAGGATGTCAAATTTCTTTATAGAGAGGGTGGATAAATGAAAAGGCTGCTGAAGGTGATGGCCTGCACCAAATTAGTGTAGGGATTCAAGCAAGGGTGGGGCAGAGTGTATGATATTGGGGAGGTGGGGGCGTGACTGCCAGGACTCCGGTACTGCTGAAGGTGATGCAGGACTGTCTGCTGATGCCACTGGCTAGGGAACCCACACTGCAGGACACCATCCACGACATGGTAGTTACCAACTTAGAGGTGGTGAGTGGGGTGGCAGTCAGCAAATCATAGAGGTTCCGTGATATCAATTCCATTTGGCTTAAAATGGCTAAGGATAATCGTAACTGTGGTTCTCCCTCGAAAGCAATGGTTATGGACCTCAGGTGGGCATATTTTAACCAGATGAGAAAAAGGGTCAGGGAAAACTTGTGGGGGTACATAAGATCAAGGGGTAGAGGAAAAGTGGGGCGTGATTAAGGGGACAATTCTGGAGGCAGCCGATCTTGCACCACAGCATCACTAAAAGGAATGAAGCACAACAAACCAATCTGGTTTTGTATGAGAAGTACAGAAGGCTGTGAGGGCAAAATGACCTTCGTGGTGGTATAAGGAGGTCTAAAGGGGGCAATTAAGATTTAATGCAAAGAAGTGCAGAATAATGCACATAGGGCACAAAACCCAAAGGTCACATACACACTGGGGTGAGGAAGTTTTGGTAACAGAGCAGGAGAGGGATCTGGGGTTATCCTTTCAGACAACATAAAGAGAGGCAAACCAGTGCAACAAAGCGGTAGGAAAAGCAACCAGAATGCTGGCGTGCATAGGAGGAGTATAACAAGCAGAAGGAGGAAGGTGTTAATACCCTATACAAGTCCATGGTGAGATCACACCTAGAGTATGGGGTCCAGTTCTGGAGACTGCACCCAAGAAAGGATATAGATAGGTGGAGAGTTCAGAGGGTGACCAAAATAGTGCAAGGTATGCATCAGAAGACCTATGAGGAGAGGTTGGAAGAGCTTGATCCGTATCCCTGAAAATTAGGAGGGCGAGGGGAATATGATTGAAACTTTAAAATATTTGAAGGAATAAACAAGGTGAGGGAAGGGAGCATTTTGCAGAGGAAGAAAATCCAAAACTAGGGGCACAGTTTGAAGCTGGAGGGAGGAAAGTTCAGAGTAACAGAAGGCGGTACTACTTCACAGAGAGGGTGGTGGGCCTCTGGAACAGACTACCAGAAGAGGTGGTAGGGGACAAAATGGTAGTGGGGTTTAACGGGCATGGGATGACTACATGGGAATAAACAAGCGGGAAGCGGATAAACCTGGAAGTAAGAGGGACTGCAGTCTCCATCGAGGTGGGGAGTAGAGAGGTAGGTCCAGGGCTACCTATGGGGATGGCATGGGGCAGACTGGATGAGCCAACTGGGTCCTTTTCTGCCATGAGAGTTCTATGATTATTCAGGCAAAGTTAAAGTGGTGATGGTGGTGGTAAAGAAGGGAAAGGCAGACAGAGCTGTGGATCAGGGACAGTGTGAAGGGAGGGAAAAGGAATGATTTAGATGCATTAGTGAGAAAAGGGAGGCTAGGGAAGAAATGTTAGGCTAGCTTGGGGGTGGAAGTCAATGAGCAGAAGGCCAATATCCTGGACAACCACAGCTGAGGATGATGGACCTCTAACAGAAACAAAATCAAGACAGACACACACACGAGGTGTGGGGAGGGAGGAAATGGGAGAATGCAGTGCTCCCATATCTACAGGGATTCCTGTATTTCACGGGGTTTTAAACTTAAAACGGCTAATGGGAGGAAATTACAAATTTAACAAATCCACAGGGATTGTTGCCGGCGCTACAGGAGACACAGTAAGGCAGTGAGGAACACTTATATTGCCCACTGAGACTCCCACCAAGACTGAGAAATCTTGATTGGTGCTTCTGACCTCACATGCTGTGATCATGCACCCTGGAGACTGCTGGGAGCTGTGATCATGTGCTGGGATGCAGCCCTGATAGCTGATGTGATTAGAGCCATGCGCACCTTCATGGCTTGGCTGCCAGACAAGACTTTACCTTAGTGCCCCTGATAGGCTAGCAGGTCACTCTCCTATAAATCCAGCCCACTGTGTCCAGGCAGGTAACCTGACAGCAGGGGATTTAATTGTGAGTGTCAAGGTTGCTGCTCAAATTAGAGAGGACTGCCGGCGTTTGGATTTGTGAGCATGAGTCAGTACTACAGCAGCAAGCAAGCAAGCCTGAACTGGAGAATTCACTGCAGCTGGAGAGTCACGGGACCAATCGAGTTTTTAACCGGCGCCCTGGTTCTCTTTCCAGTGTCTGTGGCAGAGAGGAGCGGTAGAGGTTTTCTCCGTCGGGCATAGCACAGTAGGAGTCTGACCACCATCTCTTCAGACACAGGTAAGCAGCAAGCTAGAGATCTGTCCGGTGCTGCTAGTCAGGGTGTCAGGAAGGATCCAGTGTGAATTACGCTGTATAAACTTACTTTGAAAGCTGTTAAGGAATTTATTTTAAATGGAACCCTCTAGGCAGTATTTGGAATGTGACTGATAGAGTTGCTTGTTTTAGAGGCTAATAGTGCTAAGCACTGCAGTCGATTGTATAATTTACCTTAGCTTTTATGTTTGGCCCCCAAAACCTGGTCTCGGTCCTTCATATCGATTATAGTATGTAGAGAGACCAGCAGGCAGTACTCCTTTATTGCCTTGGTTTTAATCAAAGGGGTTCAGGGGTGGGAAGGGTAGTGAGTGTGTGGCCAGAGAGTGTTGGGGATGTGAGGGGACAAAGAATATTAACTGTAGTGGTGTGTGTGTGTGCATGCTAGGAATGTGTGAAGTGAGCTTATCTGTTTTGATGAGTTCATTGAATAATGTACTTAGTTGATATTAATTGTCCTGCAGCATTTATATTTACTGTACTTCCTCACAGTTTTATTGCTGCTGTTAATAAACTGTGTGGCCAGGTGGTTGGCAAAACTATGTTAAGTCCCCTTTGATGGCAACAGTACATGGATTAGCTGGGGGTGTAGTGTAGGGTCCCCATGTCCCTGGGTTTAGTTATAGAGTGCTTTTGCAGCTGTTGGTGTTACCCCAGGAGGTCAGGAGAAAAGAAGGTGCAAATCTCCCCTGTACTACTCTGTGTGTAGCCAGCTGCCCCATTCATTAGGGGTTAATGGTTTTAAGGGAAAGAGTATAAGCACCCTATTGGGGATGCTTACTAAAAAAAAAAAAAAAAAAAAAAAAAACCTTCCCACCTTGTCTTCCTTTTCGGTCTGGGGCCTGACCTGCCTGTTTTGTAGGTGGAGCCTGCACCCTGCTGGGGATTTAAGATTGTTGACACCATTTTGGGGAGGCCAGCGGAGTGGATGATCGGGAACTGAGGTGGTATTTAACCTGGCCCGGTCGGATGTCTCAACAGCCATCACTGGATGTCCTCTTGGGAGAGCTGGTGACCAGAAGATGGAGGGAACTGTGGCCGTAAGCTGGAGCTGCGTTGGTTTTGGAGCCACAGCCAGGGAAGAATGCATGATCACCTTCATGCACCATGGCACTAGGGTGGGGAGGCCTGGATCCAGTGGGAGTGAGCTGGATGGTGGGATAGTGCAGTGGTGGCAGCCTGCATTGTGGGGAATGCTGTGGTGACAGCCTGCATCCCACCCATGTGGCACCGTCCGGGTGTGATGGCCTGTGGGAGTGAGAAAGTATGGTCAGTGGGTCTGCTAGATCACCTGTGCAATGGATCTGTAGGGATGCCAGAAGCCCAGCTACCAAGGCCCTATTGTGCAGAAAGAATGAATAGGCAAAGGGGAGCATGACTAGCCAGCATCTGTAGATTAGGCAGCATGAGAGTGTGGAGCCTTGGCTAGAGCGTGAGGCCTTGGGATCAATTGTGTAGGCCTGGTGAAAGTGCTGCTTTAGGTCAGTTTTAATTCTTAAAGTAAATAAGAACACTTAAAACAGCCAGAACAAGTGTGGTTGTGATTTTATTGACCACTATAGTGACGCCAGTTGCAAAAATAAATTGGCATGAGCATACAGGAAAATCTACAGGAATTTCACGAAGGTTTTACAGGGAAAATACAGGAAAAATGAGGGTCTGCTACAGGAAAATGCTTTGGCCGATCTGGGAGCACTGAGAATGGTTATGATGGCTGAATGAGTAGGGAAGGGGTTAGCGGTCATTAGGAGGAAATGGTGCGGGTCCAGATGACCTGCACCTGAGGGTACCTGGAGACCTTACTTCAGAGCTGGCAAGGCCCTCAGCCCAGCTATACAGTGACTTACTGAAGTCAGGATAGTGCCAGGGACTGCAGATCTGTGGACTTCATCCCACTCCACAAATTGGGAGGGAGGAACAGAGGACACAGGCATCCACCTGCCACTGCTTCTAGAACTAGCCCTCCCCATAGGTTCCTGGGGTAGGGCCAAATAGGTTCTCTTATTTACTGAATCTGTCCCACCATGAGCCTTGCTTTGCTTTGTTATTTGTTGTCCCTCAACTACTGCCACCATGTATCGCCAAATGTAACAACTGTAACCTTTCACTTTGTATTACCTGTTCTTATTTATGTTCTTGTTATTCTGCTGTTTCTACTCTGTGCTGCCTTACATGGCCCGGGGTCATGCCTGAAAATGGTCCCCGAGTTCAGTGCACCTACCTTAACAAAGTCATAAATCATAAATAAACTACAGACTGGTAATGCCTTACCTACACTATGGGCAAGCTGATGGAGACATCAGTGATGGAAAGCCTAGTGACCTACTAAAAGAAGAACTGCCTTGAATCTGCAAGCCTGTATTTTCTGTAGACGCTGTGTTTCTAATACTGGTTCACATTCTGTGTTTGCTCCATCTGTAGTGGCCTTTTAGTAGATCCACTTGGTGTTTCTGCTTTACACTTTGGTGGTCAGTACCTTTTAGAACTTTCGACATACATTATGTCCTTGTTATGGAACTTACAGTGTTCAAAATGCATTCACGTTGTGCTCTGGAACTCTGACCGAAAAGGACATAAACTACATCATACAGTTCTAAAATGGCACTTACCAGTGGAGTGTAGAACAGAAACAGCTACTATGTTGCTAAAAGCCAGTAAAATGGAACACTATCAGAAATGGATCAGATATACACTACGGTCAAAAGTTTTAGAACACCCCATTTTACCAGTTTTTATTGAAATTTACATGGTTAATGTGTCAATGTACTCTGAAATTAAAGCATAGAACAAATAAACAATTGGAGATAAAAAGAAATCATAGAATCATTTTGTTTAACAAAATTTAATCTAAATTTTTGACTCATCAAAGTAGCACCTTTTGCAGATATACTGTAACCACGAACACACCTCAGTGCATTCTTCCTACAATGGACATCAAATATTGTTGGGAAGTTCTTCCAACACTGTTGCAGAAGTTCCCACAAATGTGTTGCACTTATATGTTGCTTTGCTTTCACCCTTCTGTCAGTTCATCCCAAACCAGCTCGATGGGGTTTAAGTCTGGAGACTGTGCTGGCCATTCCATGATTTGAAAGCCTACCGTCTTGTTCTTTTCTTGAAGGTAGTTCTGACATAGCCTGGAGGTATGTTTTGGGTCATTATCTTGCTGTAGGATGAACCCCTGACCAACTAAGCGTAGACCAGAAGGTATTGCATGGCGCTGCAAAATGCTGTGGTAGCCCTTTTGGTTCAGGGTGCCAGTCACTCTGTGCTGTTGTCCTGTGAGATGCCTATCCGCAAAGCTGCTGACTCTCAGAAACTTGTCTTCTGATTCTGTTGTGGCTTTGGGTCTGCCAGACCTCTTCCTGTCAGAGTTTCCTCCAGTTTCCAAGTGCCTTTTGATGGTGTAGAAACTGTACTCACTGACACCTTAGCTTTCTTTGCAATTTCTCTAAAGCAGTTTTTGCTAACGTAAACTTTTTTTAACCTCTAGCAGTTTACCGCCACCTTTGTACCATTTCAGGTTATTCACTGGACTGGAATTGCTTAAATTTCAATAAAAGCTGGAAAAATGGGGTGTTCTAAAACTTTGACCGGTAGTGAATGAAAAAAAATGTAATGGGAAAAATGACTTACAGATTCAGTGCAGTTCTCCTTTAAAGGGAATGGGCTGCAGGACAACAAGCAGCATGGGTCTGTGATGATAAGACCATATCAGATTGTTTTCTGCCTACTGCCTAGGTCACTAGGTCGGTGAACAGAGGCAAGGTGATAGTTGCTCTGATTTGACTTCAGCAAATCTTTTGATTTTATTCCACAGGAGACTGCTCAAAAGCTTGAGGATTCAGACGCAGAGAAGGATTAGCCAGGTGGGTGAGAAACTGGTTAGTGGAAAGACAGCAGAGCGTGTTGGTTTAACAGGGTTAAACAAATGAGTCAATTGCAATAGGTCGCACAGTTACCTTACTTACAAATGAATTATTTATTTGTATTATAGTGTACTATACTAATCGTAAATACCTTCTGTAACCACAAACAGCCCTGCAACGAGGCTCCACCTGAGCTGACAAATTAGGAATCTGTACGAATTTGTAACCTGTGTTTGTCCACTGTATTGTTTCTCATATGACATGGAACCTTTTCAAACAAGCAATCTGTGCTCAAAGGTTGTCTCAGATTATTCTCAATAAACAATAACAAACAGGGTTAAATCACAGGACTGGAAGTCACGTGTCGGCTGCTGCGGGATCACTCTTGGGACCTGTCCTATGTAATATGTTCATCAGCACTAGGGTAAGTAAGATGCATCTTTCTGCTGACTGAAACTAATCTCTGCAGCAGAGTAGACAGCGAGAAGGGGCAAGGGAGCTCCATAGTGATCTAAAAGGTTTAAGAGGTGATCAAAGATCTGGCAGTTGAGATTCAACGTCAAGAAGTGCAAGGTATGCACTTAGTGAATAAAACCAGTGCACAGCGTACTGGATGAGAGGCATGAAGCTGGTCACTTCAGCAGGAGAGACACCTGGGAGTCCTAATTAGTGACTGACCCAAGCAAACCAGCCAGTGCAACAGAGCCTATAGGAAAGCGAAGGAAACTGTTTAACCAGGAAAGGTACACTAAGCCGCAGCTTGTTTCTAGGTGCAACCTGGGAGCACAAGGAAGTTCAGTGACTTGCTCAGGATCACACAGTATGCAAGTGGGGCTGATGGGATTCAAACCCAGGTCTCAGGTTTGTAGCTCAGTGTCCTTAACCACTATGCTATACTGCCTCCAACAGTAATGCATCTAGGATACTGGAGTGTATAAGGAGAGGTTTTGCCAGTAGGAGGGGTGAGTGATACAGCCCTATAGAGATCACTGGTGAGGCCCCAGCTGGAGTACCAAGCCCAGTTCTGGAGTCCACAGCCGAGAAAGGACATTGATGGGTTGGAGTGAGTGCTGCAGTCACAAAAATGAACTCGCTGGAGGCCAGACGGGAGAAGGGGGCACGTGATAGAGTCTTGTAAGTTTCTAAGGGGTATAAATAGGGTAAATTGTGAGGAGCTGTTTGTTGTAAACAGAGATGCAGTCACAAGAGATCACATGTGGGAGATTAGTGAGAGTAAATTCAAGACGCGTGAGGAAGTTTTCTTCCACTGAAATGGTCGTGCAGTCTTGGAACAGATTACCAACAGAGGCTGAGGGCATTAATGGGTTCAGACATAGAAGAAACAAAGCCAGAGGATTCATAATCCCACCTGCAGGAACCGGGAAAGAGTGGAAGGAGGGAGGGAGGGATGGGTTAAATAATCCACCACAGCACTAGGCCAGGGAAGGGAGTAAAACCATGGGCAGACCTGACAGGCCATCGGTGTCTTATGGACCTCAGATTCTGTTTCTACAGCAATTTCAGATAACTGCAGAAAATGTCCTAAAAGAAACAGCCTCTCCAACTTACAAAGGGCTGTATTAACATTTACTAAACCTTCAAGATCAGCACAACAGAAAGACAGGCTCACAGTGCCACCTAGTGTGTAAACAGTTCTAGTGCATGATGAAAATAAAGCAAATGACAGTTATGCTTTAATGTTGATTTACAACCACTGTAACTGTTCCAATCTTTATTTACAGAAACCCAGGTTAAAAGGATCTCAGATTTCTCTTTTGAACTTTGACAATCAGTGGCACTGTTCCCCATTACAAGACATTGCATGGTGGGCAAGTTCAACCTCTTGTTACCCAGACAAACTAGCATGCAAAGAACCACCTGTTCAAGCGAGGCCCTGCACTACCTCACTGTCTCATGGTAATGTGATTCTGGGAAGGCTATCCAGGTACAGTATCATAACTACAGAGGTAGATCAGGACTTCTATACTGGCTGTGTGTCCCTATTTGGCATGCATATCTCTGCATGTCAGCTGGGATCCACTGCTTTAGGAAGCTGTAAAGTAAGAAGAGCATGAACTCCAGATGTGAGACAGACAGATTACAGCTTGAAAGAGAAATGTATGAACTGAGGCTAGGAATTAAAGAAGAAATTCTATCGGGGATGGTCCAGTGATGAGGAGGGTAGAAGGACCCATGCCTTACCTGCCGCATGCGGCGACCAAGGCTCAAGGGTGGACTCGGGTCACTGGGGGCTGGCGGGAGAAAGGAGGACTAAGCATCTGGTGGCTTACTCTCCTCCTCTGGCGAGGAGGGCTGCAGTTTCCGGCACTTGCCTGACCTCTAGAGGATGCTCTGAGGCAGGCAGCCCGAGCCGGCTAACTTGGGGGCATGGAGGGTAGACAGCCGTCTATGTCCCTCGCATGGTAATGTGCATGGGTACATCTGGATGGCACTGCCGTCCATCCTCGGGGCAAAACTGGTGGTGCATCGCAGGATGACACCAGCCTCTCGCAGAGTTGCTTACTGGCTACAGAGCCCTCTTCTGGAGCAGTCCATCGGTGGTAGGCACCAACCGCGACCCACACCAGTGGGGGTAAGCTGTGGGTAAGCACCAGGAAGAGGTAAATCCCTGGGATGCCAGGTAACAAGGCCGGGGGCGGATGGCTAAGCCTGCCCTGCGGTGGGGAAAAACAGCATCAATGGCAAAAAAGAAGAAACTCTTATTGTTGCTAGTTACTCAGGGAGGTGGTCCTTCATCATGTGCAACTTCAATTCATATATTCATAAGTGCTAGGTAATTGAGTCATCCAACTAGGGACACAGTCACAAACCTGTGACATCATGAAACCCTGCCTTTACCAAGGTGTAAACTCTCCTGGGGCTGGCTACCCATACTTCCTATATGCCATACCAGATACAGGTCCCTTCCGTCAAGCTGCCACCCAATAACTCCTTCATGAGGCTGCTCATACAGGAATCACGTCGCCACAGACCTCAATGGAGTTGCTGTGCGAGGGCCCGCTCTGGTGGAAAGCAACACTGCCTGACCTGCAGCGAGGCTCACATGCAGCTTAGTTTTTAATAAAACACTTCCCTGTGTATGCCGAAATACAGGTCTGCAGCCACAAATGCGCCTGGGGGCCTCTGCAGCGAACTGGGATCCGGCGGCACTCAACACCCAGTACAACAGCACTGTAAGGTACTGGAATGCCTGCAGGCATAACATATAAAGGCGGGGTTTATGGCGATGCTGACAATGAGACTCAGCATTTTAAGCACTGGGCAGATGCTAACAGAAGTCAGATGCAAGGGAGACCTCACTGAGGAACTGGCCAGTATGGTTTTGGGGAGACCGGTGGTGGGCTCTGAAAGGGCAGATATGCCTACTGGGCGAGACAGGCTCTGAGATGAATACCATCAAGAGGGTGGTGACAGACCTCCAGGAGACCCTCGGATACCCACATATGCAGAGTAGCCATCTGAAGCCTTGCGACCAGTCCTGTGGGCTTCCTGTAGGTCACAAATGTTTTGCCTGACTTGGTTAACCAGGCTTCCCATTGAAACTTTCATAACCTCTTCACGACTCTGGGTAGCCCCACCACCAAGTAATGTTATTTTCCTATACAAACCGGGACAGTACTGCTTTAAAGGCAGCAAAACAGTGCAGACCAAATACCTCCTCAGCAAAATGATTCCTTATTTATATGAGAAGGCGGACAATGCTCTGGATCTGGTTCCTAGCACAAGACAGTGAAGCTGGATTTTCTATTGTTCCTTTTGCCTGTTACATGGCGTTTCATACAGCTGCTGATAATGTTAACTGAACTGTTCAATGGTAACAAGTTTCTGCCACAGTTTGCCATTTTGGTTGCTAATGAGCCTCCCTTTATGAAGGTATGTCAGTCAGTTCTGCGATGGAATCGAAACCTTCAACAACAGCGCCTAACTGGAATCATATGGGACTGCTATGGTGCTCTCCCCTTTCCAGAGGTGCTCTAAGCGTATTACACTGGCAGTCTCAGTCGGACGCATGACATTCGGCTACCTAGAAAGCTTTACTCCCACCCTCACACAGCAGCCTTCAGTGGCAGTCTGATGTGACCTGTTGACATGTTAACTGAAGCCAGCACATAGGAGGACGATGGCCAACCAGGCCAAACATGGCAGGCAATGGCGAGCAACACTAAAATATGGCAGGAAGGTCAGAACTGACTCATCGGAGATGAGTGGACTCTCATGACTGGAGCAGATTTTTATGATTTGTGTGCACAGCAGTCAGTTGCATTGCCTGCCCGGTACCCTTTTGCTATGTCTGGCCTGATCCCACTCCCAACAGTACGACAAATTGCCACACACAGGTTTTTTTTTTTTTAAGGACACTGGCAAGAGACAGTATTTGACTATATCTAGTTCAAGTCAGCTGCAGCTGTAGGAGCAAGTAGGCAAGTGCCACATTTTCACCCCACCACATGCCTCCTCCAACTTCATTGTCTGTTCTGTTGTTGTATTATTTAAAAAAAAAAAAAAAGCTGGTAGAGGCAGCATTAATTTTGAGATGTGCCATACCTCCCTACCCCATGGTCCAGAACAGGTCGTTACAAATTGTTATACAGCACATGAGCAACGATTTTGCCAGTGGATAGAAATACAGAATCAGGGCTAGTCTGCCATTATGAAAAGGTTGCTATAAACACAGGAAGCTGTCAATTTAATTTAAAGACATTAATTTTATGTTTGAAACATTGCAGGAAGAAGCGTGGGGGACAAAGCCTGAGACAGTTGAGCACCTTTGCTGAACATTAGAGAAGGAACATACCGATCTACCACTTAGAAAACTTTCTGTCCCACATCAGTGTCACCGCAACAGTGTTCAACTACATGGTACAGTAAACAGTGTTGGAACTGCACTGTATGAGCTTATAATGGGTTATATGGGTTTACTGGGTCCCTATGTTGAAGCACAGACACCCCCAAAAAATGTAAATGACAGGGATTCATCCAGCTTGAACTACAGGGACATGGGCGCACATCAAAGTTATGGAGCTTATTACATGTTGGACCCCAAACAGACTCCTACCACAGTCACTGCCTGCCGCTTCTCAATGCTGCTTCCATTTTTCTTTTGCATTCTGCCCAATCCTTGTTGGCTGGCTCAGTCGGCGCTGACTCTCATGCTCCTACGCTTTCCACATGTCACCAACGCTTCTTCACTCAGACATGGTGGGAGGGTTAAATAATAAACTGCCTCACAGCTTGCACCTATGAACTACCAAATGACACTACTGGACAGGGGGCACTACACACACACACGTTGGTCTGCTCTTCTGATACCATGTTATGCATGCTGCTGTAAGGGCACCAGGCACCTGGGTGAAGGTAAAGCTGACAAATGCCTTTATTATGGGAAGATCCTCTGGGTAACTTGCACAGAGGTCACAACAGCATATTTAGATATGTAGCGCTATAACCCTGCCAGCCTACCACCAAAATTCTAATTTTTAGTCCTTCCTTATACAGAACCATTTTTGTCACTACTGTTGACTCCTCATCTCCCATAAAACTCTCCTCCTCACTTTGTCTCTCACAGTGAGCACTCTGCATCCTTTTTCATTTCCGCTTCCTCCATCTGTGATAAAATGGCATCTCTTCCTCATCCTCCTTCTCCATCCTCTGCTTCAGTCACCACTCCCTCCTTCAATCTATTCCTACAATACCCTGTGGCATTTCATCCTCAAAAAGTCTCTGGTGTGCATCCTACTTTATATCATTTCATTTATTCTCATTTATCAAGTAATAATAAACTTATTAATCTTCATATTAAACTGAAAAGGGTTAGCTAAACTGGTGGCAGCCTTGTAGGTGGCAGATACAGGGGAATACAACAGACGCTACCCCAGTTACAGAGGCAAAGGAATTTATTAATAGAGAGAAAGTGATAAGGTTTTACAATCTATCAAGGGCTTGTGACCGCTCGTCCCCACTCGTGAATTTGTGAATAGTGGCGCGTGAGCTTACAAAGTTGTAATAACTGGTTATTATGGCATTTGCAGGTTAATTACAGCTTTTGAAACTACTGTAAAACAGTGCGATAATGGGGCCACCAGTAATTACAATAGTCTAAGTACCTTAAATGTTTTAAATGCTTCTAGCACTGTTTGCATCCAGACTACAAGGCCCTTAAAATGGTTTAACAAAAACATTTTAAACCCTGCTAGGTAACAAGTAAAATGTTTAGAGCTAGTATGAGTTTACTCACACATTTGGACAGGAGTAAGAAAGATTAAGGCCCTGTACACATTACAAGTGAAGATTTGTACCGTTTAAATAACGGTTTCAAAACGTTTAAAACTCACCACAGTAGCCTGTCCACATTATTGTTCACCGAGTCTGAACTCAATTGTAACACAGTGAACTTCCATCTCCATCAGCAACGAGTAACATTTTAAACTCGGTAATCCTCCATGATTAGCACGGTTATGTTGGCACCCTAATTGATGGAAAAATCGCACGCCCGGCCACACCACAAGGTAACACGCTTTCCTCCTTAAAACGTTTTGAAAATGGACTTGGACAGCTCGCAGCAGGGTTTAAGCACGTTTCTTAACACTTGAAACCGCGCTAAATGCGGACGGGCGCTAGTGTTTAGTGACGAAACGCTTTAAGCACCAACGTTTTAAGTGGCCTGATGTGTACAGGGCCTTACCTCATGCATAAACTTAACTAAAACAGGTCTAGCTGTAGTGTACAGGCAAGCACAGTTCTGTGTGCTGCAATTAATACAAAATATTTAGAGGGAGAAAAGGTTTAACACCAACAATGTGGCCACATAAAATGTTATCAAGAATGGTTACTGAATAGAATGGATGCATTGAAATGGTGTAAGTAAACTGGTTTTAAAATGGGTTTCCAAAACAATTCAGTAGTGTGGACAGGACCACACAGGCCTCATACAAGCAACAGGCTCAATTTTACCTGGGGCAGGGTTAATAGCAGAGATTGCTCTGTCAAGCTGGTTAGGCTATGTGGGGATTTTTCATGGCCAGAAATAAGAAGTCTGAATAGTGCTTGATTTATTTAACTGTTTATGTAGAGCGTATGGCTAGGATTAAATCTATATTGCAACAGAAAATTTCTTTTATGGCTAAGAACAGCCTTTCAACAGCTTCTTACCTGAAATCGGGGATCCCAGATGATGTGCTAATTCCAGCCCCAGTGTGAACCACTACATAGGAAGCTTTCCTTATCAGCTCTGCTAACTCCAGCACCTTCCTTTCCAGCTCTTCTGGAGTATCAAATCTCTTATTGGGGAGAGAGAGAGAGAAAGGGAGGAATAACAGGAAATGTATCTTGAAACTTCATTAACAGATATCGCATTGCATAGGATAATGATATTCTTACCCCTTGGAACTCTGTGAAAGCATATAAACAAAACACACCACAGCAGGTCTTGATCACTACTTTGTCAACACACTCCCTGTCTGCTTTGTTTCATTCTCTAGACCCAGTTTGCCATTATGAGGGTATTTCAATATTTTTAATAAATCAGTTTCATTAGAAAAATGTGGAACAAAACAGCAAAAAGATGCCTCTTTGAAAGAAAAGGTCCAAGTTTGCTCCCTTCCTCGCCCAAGCCATTATTTCAACTTTCGGTAACTTTCCAGGATACAAGCAATCTTGCAAAACAGTGGTCTATCCATCTCCGCTCTTAACCCCAAACCTCTTTGTTCGCAGCTGGGATTCCAGTGCGAGACCCCAGCCAAATTATTTGAGCAACAAACTCCCTAAAGACATGCCTAAGATCACAAAACCTTAAACCTGAATCCAGTTATACAGCAAATTGATAAAAACCTTGCCAGGTGGAAACATTTGCCACTCTCTCTTTGGGGCAGGATGAATCTAATTAAGATGTGTGTTCTCCCAAATTACTTTACCTTTAGGTATGCTAAATGTTTACCTCCCCAAGAAATGGTTCCAAAACTGTATTCTATATGCTCTGTTTTTTGTGGTTGGCTAAACGCCCTGTAAGGCATATGGGAAACTGTGTAGGCCATATAAGTATGGTGACTACAGGTCGGCATGGTGGCGCTGAGGGTTGAGGCGCTGAACACCACACCTCACGCCATGCCAGCAACCCGGTTTCAGAAGCAAGCTTGAGCTGCCGGGGAGGACAGGATGGAGTGTCTGGAGGACTGCTCTCCTGTCCTGGAGGGTCTTGATCTCAGACTTTGGTAGCTCTTGGCGGCAGTCAGGGCACAATGAGCCTGAGGTCTAGCAACCACAGGATTGGCTGCGAACCTGCAGGCACGCATAGGAGCGGCGTGTCTGTGCTGCACGCACTGCATGTCTGAGCCTACAGGAGAAAACAAGAAATACCTCTACCGCCAGGTGAGGTGATGGCGACCTCCAGGAACCAAGGCTCCACATGCCCATCGCCAGCTACAATCCCCGACTCTACCCTGGGGATCTTCAGCCTCCAAGGGGCCTGGGAGAGACGGAGATCCTGACACCGATGCTACTGTTGGGGCAGTGATTCAATGGAGTTAGGGGCTGCAGGTTGAGCAAGTACAGCCCTAGAGATGCCCCAGCAAGTAGGTGAATAAACAGAAATAGATAAGAAAAAAAAAAAAAAAGTATGGTGGGCTACAGTTGCCCGATTTTTACAAGTATTATTTGGCTCTTAACAGGGCCAAATACCTAAGAGGGAGAAACTCTTACCTCACTGTCTTCCTCACCCTGTTGGCTGAAATTGAACATTCACTGGCCCAAATAAACCATATTTCTCTAGAATCACTACTCTATACTCCATATGCAAAACCTCCTGGAGTCTTTGTAGTTCCCCTATAGGCTGGAGTGTTAGAGCATTCCCAAATGTGTCAAAGCATTAAAGTAATTCATAGGACGGCACCATCACAACCGTTATTTAATAATCTAAATTTCTGTATAGCTAGCAAATCTATTCCACCATGCTTTTGGCCTACTACATCCAGCCTTAAATTGGGAGATGTATCCGACATAAAAGTTAAATCCTTCCAGGATATGATACAGGTTTTAAAGGTTCGACCTAACTGTTTTGTTTTTTTTTTAAAAGTACAAACAGCTTTGTAACAGTATTAAGCAATTCTTGTGGCCTGCTCCTTGGCCAACTGTCTCAAACGCCCCTATTCAGGATTGTATTCTGTTAGTTGGCAAACAGAAAGCAATATCTGGTATATACTAAGCTGTAGTGTCTCACAACTGCACCTTGGCCCTGGCTTCTCCTGTAGCTTATTATTGGCAAAATCTCCTTAACCTGAAGTGGCCATACTCGTATTGGCATTCTATTTGAAATCTATTTATCATTATTAAGCAAGACAGGCTCAGGCTGCTACAGTTTAACATCTTACATAATCTTTATCAGACCCTGTGCCATATACAATGAAAAATTAGCTTCATCTATTTGCTCTAGCTGCGAAAACCAGGAGGGAACCCTGTGGAGTGTCCGCCAGCCAAACAACTGTGGTCCCTGGTTAGTACCAAACTGTCCCCTTTATTTGGCCCTATTAATTATTTTGTTCCAGAAATTTCTCTCTATGAGGACTATTCCTCTGTTAGTGTATCTGCACATAAATACTATATGGCCTTAATTTCTTTGGTCACTAAACTTACAGTACTAAGACACTGGCTGGGCTATTGTCCCCTTCTTTCGGAATGGGTACAGGAATATCCGACAGCCATCTCAGCCGAGACGGCTATTGGGAATTTTGCTTTTCCTCATGCCAGGGCATGCTGGACGGAGCTTTATTCTTTCATCGCTCAGTAGCACTCAGTAAATAACTTTTCGTTACATGCAGCCAGACACCGAGGGGTGCACCAGAGGGTGGGTGGGAGGTTGGGAGGAGTTTCTTATGGGAGGGGATTTTAGTTCATCTTGTACCTTAATGTTCTTTTCAATGTATTGTTGTATTGAAACATTTCAATAAAGCATATTGTTGCAAAAAAAAAAAGGAGGTCCCAGTTTGCTGGTAGCAGCATATTAGCCAGTAATTTGTTCACCAAAATTTCAGTTTTATTTGTTTTTAAACAAAATTCAGGTGAGCTGGAAACAGCAGTCACTAGAAAAACATAATTAACATAGACAAGGACAAAAAAAAAAAAAAAAAGCCCGGTCCCATCTATTCAGGTACAGTGTGCCTACTCTCTCTTGACTCTAAGGTTAATTATTTCCTCCATACACTGTCCTCACCTGAACATTCTGTTGGCTGTTGCTGACGATTTATAGATAACTGCAGTGCCTTTCCTGCCCTCACTTGCCTGCTGTCTGCCTGTAATACTCTCTACCAGCAGGTACAACCACGTGCAGCCACTGTAGCAAGACCTTACAGGCCCGGCACCAGCTTCACTACCGATCATGACCTTCTGACCACTGATGTCCAATCCCAGGCTGACATGCAAAGTTCTACTCCTCCTTCTGTCAAATACTGGCTGGACAACACTCTCCTCTCTCTCCTCTCTCTCTTGTTCCTCAAGCTCTTCTGTTAGTCCCATGAAGCTCACAGCTCCTCCTCCAACTACCAGCATTTGCCACTGCCAGACTTACAAGCCCACAGCAGGTCTATGCAACTCAAGCAGGCAGTCCTGCTCACGGGGGAGAAATGCGCTGGGCAGCTAGACACAGGCACATGCAAGTTACACCTTTTGATGGCCCAGGCCCATGCCCTCAGCCAGGAGAGATATCCCTTGCATCACTTGTGGTGGTGGACCCAAACCCTGCATTATCACTGGCAATATTCATTTCAGAATGGGAACTGGGACAATTGCCACTGTTTTTAATTTTGACACACCTTTACTTCTACCTGGAGAAAACCAGCTGATTGCTGTTTTATGAATCTGGGCTCAGCTGAATAATATGACCCATTGTGTTTTTGTTTTTTTCATTTGACCTTACTTTTATACCCAGTGGGTCAGTGTCCCACATAGATAAATTTCTGAAATGAACCCTAGCAGATATTTCCCAGTCCCTGGTCTGAAGGGGAGACATCTAAAATGACAATCAGCTAAGCAGGCTTCTACCTACCTATAACCCTCTGGCGACTGGTACCAATCTGATGCAGTCACTGGCTCCAGGTCCCTGCTGCATGTGTTTGGGGTGCAACAGCAAGCCACAGAAATTACATGCAAGTCCTTCTTGTATGCAATTTCTATCCTTAGGTATGCCACGTGAGGTGGAAGCACACACAAAAAACAACCATCACGAATTTGTAAATGTTCTGGTTGGGTCAGACCAATAAACGTGCTGCCTGACACAAAGCAGCCTTAAAAAAAAAAAAAAGACACCAGCTGCGGGCACAGCAGTAGCACTAACGCCTGTGATGCCAACAACCCGGGTTCGAGTCAGCCGGGAGGATGGTCTCCTGGTCTCTCGCAATACTGCCACCTGGTTGACCACAACTGGCAGTGCAGACTGGACCCAGAACACAGTGAGGGAGCATCACTGCTCTGACATCTCGGTGTCAGATACATCATTGCATGACACTGGGTGCACTAGATAACATGAAAATCCTCAACCAAGCAGGATGCCACTCACCACATTACCGCACCTCAACCGAGGCCCCTCGCCCCCCACCAACAATGTAACTCTGTCTGGGGTAGAGGTGGCCCCAGGCCCCCATTCCTGGGGATCTTCCACAGGTGCGAGAGAAAGTCCCACGGGATGGCAGTGATAGAGATGGGCAGGGTGGGGGACAACTCACAACGCCGCAACCCCAGGTTCAGAAACAAGCTTGGCCCACGGGGACCAGCAGGAGATCGAAGCTACCAAAATGACACTCTCCTCCTCCATGAACAAACTGGTGTCTGCCACCAGTATATCACTACCACCTGCAGGACCACAGGTGGCAGTGCAGCGGCCTACAGAGGGATGGACATGGCTGGGTTCCGTCTCCACACGCTCACATGAAATCCCTAGAGCCAAGGTCCCAGGGGACGGGCGCAGAAAGTGAAAATAAATGAAAATTACGTACCTAACGTAATTCTGATCTTCTGTGCATCTTCACCATTCATCAACTTATGGTATAGTGGCGGAGGATGCGACCACGCGGATTTTATTTATTTATTTTTGGATGGGAGTCGATGCACCATCGGTGCCGCCTCAAGGCTGATGCACTGCATGGCACTCGGGTTGTAGTTATGTGTGGTCGACCCCGCCCCTGCCGCCAGTTCTGAGTCGCCATAGAGTAAGGAAAGGTTGGGAGGAGGGACAAGGAGTCCAAGGGACAGATAAAAGAAAGGATATACAACCTAAAAGGAGAAATGTGCAACTGAGAGGACAGAATAAAGCTGGAAAACTAAGGGAGAATGGGAAGGCCCCAATCTCTGGAAGTAGAAAAGGAGGGAGGGAGGGTTAGGGAATTTAGAAGTAAGGATGTGTGGGAGGGAGGAGAGGGAACATACCCTGGAACCTTGACCTGTCTCCAGCTTGTATAGGAACTGGAAGGAGTAGTCAGAAGGCTAAACTGCCAGAATTCAAGGCACAGAATCATTGGCAATAACTCCAACATAAGTAGAATCGGCTATTCTGGAAGAAAAGACAGGATAAGGAATACTCCCCCAATAAAATTTTGACATAAGAAAACTAGTCTCTTAAATTAAATTGAGGTTGTGTCTAAAGAACAAGGGAATTAAAGTAAAGTTGACAGGGAGAAGGGAAAAGAGAGCAGAAAGAGGGCAACTACTACCCCACCTCACGGGGGTGGAGCTGAGGAAGGGTGCCCCCATCCTGGCCACTCTCCCCTAGAGAAAACATCCGCCTATGTGCCCAGGTCACCCCACTCCTGACCAACAGAAGGGGGAGGCAGAGAAAGAGAGGGGACCCAGAGACTGAGACCCCAGGAGGATGGAGGAAGGGATTGTGGTGAATGGTGAAAATACACAGAAAGATCAGAATTACGGTAGGTACATAATTTTCATATCTTATCTGTGTCAATCTTCACCATTCATCACTTTGGGTGAGTGCTGAGCCCCTGAAGGGGGCCCTAACCCTAAAGGACCAAGTCCCTTAGCTCTCAGTGGGTGGTACACCAAGAGAGAACCTTCATGGGTCTGAGAGGCCTGGGAGTGGGAGAGTGAGGCAGGGACTCCTCAAGGAGTAGGAAGTTGCAGCAACACTGCGCCTCACCCTATGTGAGAAAGATGCGTTCTCTGGTAAGGAGGGAAATCACCTCTACGCCGGGCCAAGGGTGACAACCGGGAAAGACACAGCCATGCATCCACCTAGTGCAGATCGCTGTCCCTACAACCCTGGAAGCTACCCGCTGGCACGTAAGATGCCTCACTTGCGCCTTGCAGCTCCAGGCCACGCACAGAGAGTGCAATGGCTTGTCTGGTTACCTCTGTCAGGCATTGCGGCTAGGAGCTGACCTAACCTGGACCACAGGAACCTACCACAGATAGCGTAGTGGGCCTGATGTGCTAAAAAGAGAGCACCAACCATGCCGAATAGAAGTCCTCCTCCCCAGAAGTCAGAATCCATAGAATCTTGATCTGGGGGCCTGTCACTGTGAGGGACGTGAAGCCCATCAGAAGTGTCCAGCTGTGTCAATCCTGACTGAGGATGAGGCACAGAACCTGGAGACTGGGGGCACAATACCTCTGGCAGAGATCCCTAGGGGCTGGGACTCTGGAAAAGGGTCTCTGCCAGAAATGCAACAACGCCTCACTAAAGAAAGCAGGCCAGGGGCACCACAAGGGTGTCCGCACTGAAACTGCCCTAAAAAAGGCGTTGAGTGCTCTGATTGTGCCGCGAGGGTGGGTGACGTGCAGGTCCTCCAACATCCGCGATAAGGAATCGCTGATACTCTGCGAGATCAGCAGCTGGGGAGATGTGGACAGACTGTTCCTCTCCTCCAGAAGAGGGGATGAAGAGTCAGAGGACCTCAAGAGTTCAGATGCTGGCTGCACAGGGGAGGCTGAAAACCTGTCTGTCCATGGCCCTGACAAGAGAGGAAATTGAGCAGCCACAGCTCTGAACTGCTCATAGGAGAGAGGGCCGCTGGGACCAAGAATACCTGGAGAGCAGGAGAAGGTGGCAGAGGAGAGGGACAGAGCCAACAACAGGAATCAGCTGTCCTCTGCCGAGCCAGAGAGCACATCTGGAGCCCCAAGGAAGAGGAGCACTGGAAAACTCAACAGCCGACAGCAGGTCAACCATACTGGAACTGCCTAGGCTGCGCCTGAAGAATCCCCTGTGAGGTGACCAGGGCCGTGAGAGTCCAAAAGGATGGTCACCTACCTCCAAAGAACAGGGCCTTCTCAAGGAAACCGAAAAGGAAGGGCGGAGATCCCAGACCACACTTCTTCCGGAACCCAGATGGGTCCAAGAAAAGGGTCGCCGTGTCAACCCCCACCGGAGTCCCGAAAGCCCTACTCCTCGGAAAGCCAGCATAGGCAGCTGGCGTTCTGGTCAGTCCCCAAAGGGACTATCCAGGAAGCAGCACTTCGTGGTGTCGATCGCCCCAAAGTTGGGCGATCTTGGCGCACCACCTGAGGGGTACCACCACTGAGGAGTCAGAAACCCTCCAAGGACAGGCTGCAGGGCAATGGTGGCCTGCACCACCGCCTGCTGGTCAGAACCCATGATCCTGGACCTGGGGCCACTGTCCACTCCTCAGAGGGGGTCTGGCTCTGGCCTGTCGAGACACTACCAAGGTGTCCACGTGAGCAGCCAACTCCAAAGAGTCAGACTGCCTATCTGACTCAGAGTCGATTCCGCTTCCAAGGAGGTGGAGACCAAAGTCGTGTGCCAGGCGAGTGCGTGGACACCTGCTGCCATTCCAACTGAATGGGCACCAGAACAAGGGACTGCACCAGAGCGCGCGCGAAGCCTCAAGCACACCGCGAACGGTGTGCAAAGAAGACACAGCGCTGAGGATGGCAGCAGTATCGAGCCGACCTGTCACGGCCTGCCCCAACCATGGAGGCCCGAGATGCTGCAGACGATGGCCCCGATTGCACTTTCAGTGCCGTGGACAGCGCCGAGGTCAGAAACCCCACGGTGCTGTGTCATTGCTCAGCACTGCAAGCAGCACCACAGCTGGACGCGGCGCCATGTTCAACCACGGCACCGAGGCAAGAAACGACAAGGACACACGCCGTCCAGCACCATCCGGCACCACGAACTGTGCCGACAGCAGAACGGGCGCTGAGCGGCCTGGGCGCCAATGATGGCGCCATCAGGGCCCACCAGTGCCGCGAACGGTGCCGAGGCCCAAGATGGCGCCGACCCAGGCTTCCCAACCTGAGGAGGACGACATCGGGAGAGCCTTCACCCCCACTGGGAGATTGCCTGAAGCGGTGCCTCCCGCTCGCCCCCAGGAGGGAGGGCGGACTGGGCCTCCTGCACAGCGGAAGGGCTTCTGCAATAGTAAAGCTACAAGATGCAGAAGAACTGCTGAAAAAACTGAGGCAGAGGCTTGGTCTTTTCAGAATTAACGCTCTCTTGACCACAGACGAAAAAGTCAGCTTGTCCAATCTACATTCCTTTCATTAAATGACTACTGACTTCATTTATGGCCACTGCTCTGCCTCATATCTTGCAAAACTGGATATATTATATCATAGAGCACTGAAGTTTATAACAGGCCTCCGTACTCCACACATCACTGCTCTTTATCTTGAGCCGAGGGTGCCCTTCAATACAGGCGTTATAGAAATGCAGCCCTATGGACGCCATGTAGCCCTTACCAACAAACTCTCACAATACATTGTTGATTGTCTCCCTTAGACCTATTAGGAATTATGCCTTAAGAAGTCAATCATGATTTCTTTGAATGTTCAAGAGCCAACACTTGCTTTGGAAGGGCCGCCATAAGCTATGCCCTGCCTACTCTCTGGAATAGGATACAAAAATCGTTAAGACTTAGCTCACCTGTCAGTCCTGCCTTCTTTAAGACTCTCTATGACAAAACGTTTGCTGAAATCTGTAATTGCTTCTCACTTCTAGCAGCTTGACTATTTTCTCTCTCTTCAACACTAGTCCCAGCTGCTTATCCAAATCAGCCCTTGCCACTATAACTCCCCCTCTGCCCCACTTGCCCTTAGCACCCTCTGCATCCCTTTATTCACCATCCCCCTTCTGCCACATTTACCTTAGGCTTTACACACTGTTATGCACACCTCCATAGCTTAGGAATTTCCATCCAGGCCTGTAACGTGTTTCTGCTGGACAGGAATATAAATAATCTTTCTTTTTTCTTCTATGGTTTGTATATGACATCCATACACATTCTGCTCCTGTGGGAACTGTATATACATATACATATACACACACACACACACATATATACATACACATATATATATATATATATATATATATATATATACACACACACACACACACACACACACACACACACACACACACATACATAAATACACATATTTTATATATGAATAAACGTTCGGTTGTGTTATGTATATCTTTCTTGTACATGTGACTTGGAATGTATATACTCTGCTCCTATCAGTATTGTAAACAAGTTGTTCCTTTTGTACTATGTATATTTATATGTAACTGTACAATTTTCCTGCCAACAGCAGGTCCACCTTGTAAATGAGCTTGCTCAATGGTGATCGCCTGGATAAATAAAGATTTGATAGATCGATTGATTGAGAAGCAGAAGCCCCTCCTCCACTGTCCATATAGAACGGAAGGACCCGGAGGAAAGGCTGAACCGTGGTTAGCCCGGTGCGCACTCGCTCCGCCACCTTCGGATGAGATGAAAACCGAATACTAAACCACACCCCAAACTCCACCCCTAACCCCCCCTTTTATGAACTAGTGACACCACTGACTACCCTCTTTAACAAATCATGGGAGGATGGGGTGGTACCCGTAGACTGGAGGAGGGGCAGATGTGATTCCCTTCACAAAAGTGGGAGCAAGGCAGAAGCAGGAAACTACAGACCTGTTAGTTTAACCTCAGTGATAGGAAAATGATGGAATCACTTCTAAAGGAAAGAACTGTCAGTATCTAGTAGCCAGGGGCACAGGACCCTAGGCAGCATGGATTCACAGCGGGAAGGTCACGCCAGGCAGATCTGATAGATTTCTTTGACTGGGTGACCAAAGTGGTAGATCAGGGAGGGGCTGTGGACATGGCCTACCTAGACTTTAGCAAGGCATTTGACACAGTCCCACACAAAGATTAATATACAAGTTAACCAGCCTGGGAGTGGATCCCAAGATGACAGCCTGGGTAAAGAATTGGCTGGAGAATAGGACACAGAGAGTAATAGTAAATGGAGTCCACTCAGAAGAATCCGTCTTCGATGAGGCGTTAAACCGAGGTCCCATCTGCCTGGATTGGTGGTAGTTCAGGTGGATGTTAAAGATCCATGGCACTTGTCGAAAAGAGTGAGGTTTTCCCGGTGTCTGTGAAATTTCCCTCATTCACTAAAAATATCACCAACAGCTTAATCTGGTTCAGGTCAGTTGGCATTCATCTGTCCCCTTCCCCGAGTCGTGCCTGAAAATAGGCAGGATTTGTCTAGTGCACTTACCCGTCAACAAAAAGCTAAATAAATAAATAAGAAAGGGGGTTACTAGTGGGCACCGCAGGGTTCGGTATTAGGACCGGTCCTCTTCAGTGTCTTTATAAGCGACATTGCAGAGGGACTGGAAGGAAAGTATGTCTCTTTGCAGATGACACAAAGATCTGCAACAGAGTTGATGCACAGGGTGGGGTACAAAGGATGAGAAGGGACTTGGCAAGGTTTGGGGAATGGTCAAATGAGCAGCAGCTTAGATTCAATGCTAAGAAATGTAAGTAATGCACCTGGGAAACAAAAACCCAGGAGAAGAGTACACAATGGGGGTGAGATACTAACAACAACAACAAAATGGAAAGGGACCTGGGGTAGTCATATCAGATGACCTAAAGGTGGGCAAGCAATGTGAGAGGGCAGCAAGGAGGGCTGGGGGATACTGGGATGCATAGGAGAGGCATCACCAGTAGAAAACAGGAAGTTATTATCCCTCTGTACAGACAGCTGGTGAGACCCCATCTGAGTACTGCATGCAGTTCTGGAGACCCAATCTCCGCAAAGACATAGACAGGATGGAAGCTGTCCAGAGGAGGCAACTAAAATGCTGCAGGGTCTGCACCGGAAGACATATGAAGAGAGACTAAAGGAGCTTAATATGTATAGCCTCGAGGAAAGGAGGGAGGGGGACATGATAGAAACGTTCAAGTACCTCAAGGGAATCAACAAAGTCCAAGAGGGTAGCATCTTTCAAAAAAGGGTGTGCAAGAACTAGGGGCACAATTTGAAGATGGAGAGGCGCTCAGAGGTAATTTAGGAAGTATTTTTTCACAGAGAGGGTTGTGGATGCATGGAACAGCCTTCCGAAGGAGGTTGTGGAGTCAAAAACAGTGGTGGAATTCAAGCATGCATGGGACAGTCATAAGGCCATTCTAGGGGTGGGGGTAGGAAGAAGTGAGCTGCTGGTTAACTAGGATCTGCAGCTTATCCAGTAGGTGGGGAAATGGGCAGACTGGGTGGGCCAGCGGTCCTTATCTGCCATCAAATTGTATGTTTCTGTGAGGGCATCACTTGGACTCTGATTCACTTGATTTATTCAAATTGCTGCTGATATAACATTGAGTACAACTTCTTTAAATTACATCATGATTATTATTTTTGATTTAGATTTAAATATTTTAAATTTCAGTGTGTGTTAACATTTGGTGGGGTTAGAGAGGGGTTCAGGGACTTTCCATCCTGTGTACACAGCTTAGCTGACAAATCGTGTAACTACAAGGACACCTCTGACAACTGGCTAGTTTGGATCAGGTGGCCTTTTCTGATAAAACTCTTTCAATAAATAAATAAACTACACCAATAATGGTGGATGATATGTAATTACAAATATCATATGCCATTTTAAGGTGTCTACTATCCCTCCATTGCTCCTACTCTAAAGTTATTTGTAATGTCAGAGAAGATTTTAAAAGTGGTAGGAACTATTCTATGCTGTTAAATACTATATACGTTTTCCTTGTCAGTCATACATAGCAGATAGCATGATATATGATATGTACGGAGGCAGTATAGCACAGTGGTTTAAAGGGCACTGTCAGCTTTGCCTTAGTTTTGGCCAAAAGTAAGTAGTGTGCCTATTGGCACATAGCTATCACATATATACATAAAACGTCACTATATGTGGAAAACATAATTTTTACCGTTTTTCTGCATTTTGCCAAAGTAGCTTTCTATTAAAAGGTCCCGTTAAGTCCTCCGCATACGGAAGCACATTCAGGTCGAGGACGCGTCGTTCACAAGCGGACCCAGTACGATTTTGTCATACTCGACATGCAGCTATATATTGCGAGAGTCCCTTGCACTATTCTAAATGCTCCATCTGACGACTGCAAACTAGCACTAGGAGTACTGTAATTTATATTTGTACATCATGGCGAAATCCAGCATGCGCACTAACAATGCGCTCTTACGCATCGTGGATCTTTGGTCATGCCTCTAGGTTGCATGCGCGTGGATTCGACTACAATGTACAAAAATAAATTACAGTACTCCCAGTGCTCGGTTTGCAGTCACTCATAGATAGAGCATTTTAGAATAGTGCAAGGGACTCTCGCAATATATAGCTGCATGTCAGTATGAAAAATACGTGCCAGCCGCACTGTGGTCGTCGCGCTGCCCGACTCAAGTGCTTCCGGCGCGGAGGACTTAACGGGACCAATAGAAAGCTACTTTGGCAAAATGCAGAAAAACGGTAAAAAATTATGTTTTCCACATTATAGGACGTTTGGCATATATGTGATAGTTGTGTGCCAACAGGCACACTACTTACTTTTGGTAAAAACGAAGGGGCAATGCTGACAGTGCCCCTTAAAGCTCTGAGCTGCAATTCTGGAGACCAGGGTTTGAATTCTACAGCCCACACTCACATACTTTGTGGCCTATACAAATCACTTAATTCCTTGTGCTCTCAGCTTGCACCTGTAAACAAGCTTTAGCTTAGTGTGTCTCTTCTGGTAAAAAAAAATAATAATGTTTTGAAAAATTTTGATAAATTGCCTAAATTTGCAGTGCCATCTAATCTAGATTGTGTTCCTGTCATCTCATCAGCTACTGCTCTCTCTCCCCTCTTCCTTTTCTCATTTCTGTAGCTTAGCATGACATTAGCCATGGTCTTCTTGGAATGTCCAAGTAGTATGTGACAATAACTACTGAGGAGAGAGAGAGAGGTATAGTATTGCTAAAAATGAAATAAAATATTAGATTATTAATTTAACACCAAAAGGGGTAACAAATATTAAAATATAGGACAGACCCTAAAAGAAAAAATGGTGAACATTTAAAGGTATAAAAGTATTCCTTATCACAGCAGTCAAAGACCATACTCACAATGCAGCCTGGAAAGGATTAGGTTGATTTGCTGCTAATGGTCTTAATAGCCCTACTTTACCCCTCTCAGACTGATTGGTATACAAACAAAGGTCTGCATGACATCAGAATTTGTTTGTAATCTGACCATACAAGTAAAATGGTGAAGGATTTAACAGAATCTGTTTTGCAAGCATGTGAGAATTCAAAATGACTGAAAAGTACTATATCTGAATAAAACTGGATTAGCAGGTAAAGTTTTGAAACATATTGTACAGTCCATACTGGGACAGGAAGCTACCCTAATGTGGTGCCTGTCTGGTTTCAGAAAATGAAGGTGTTAATTAAGGTGGTACTGTTTACCCTTCCGTGAATAATCTTCCAATTTGCTGGTGTGAAGTTAGAGGTGACAACTGAGCAGACAGGGACACATTTGGTTCTTTAAGTGCCCTGCATTGAAGGCACTTCCTGATTAGCATGCACTGCAAGCAAGCAATCGCACTAAAATGTCAGACACTTGCTTACAGTCAGATGAGAAGAAAATGAAACAGTTAGTGGGGAATCTAACAGGTGCTGTTGACCCATCATAAAAACCAAATTTGCAAATGGTGAAAACAGGAGGACCGAATCTGGACCTAGAAAACCGAATCATTCGGTCAAAACCCAGTAGGTGGTAACCTTACTGCCCTCCCTCCTCACTCCTATCATGATCCTTACTTTCTCCCTATGCCTATCCCAGCCTCTTAAAGCTGCCCACTGTCTTCAATGAGATGACCTCTTCCGGCTCTGCATTCCAAGTGTCCACCACCCTCTCTGTGAAGAAGTGCTTCCTGACCTCCCTCCTAAACCTCCCACCCTCCAGCTTAAGACTGTGCTCCCTAGTGTTATGGTTGCCACTCAGCTGAAAGAGACTCTCCTTATCAACCTTATTTATCCCTTTCAAGCATTTTAAGGTCCCAATCATGTCCCCAAATAAATATGAACAACATAGAAACTGCATTCAAATACGGACTGCGAGTCACAGCGGTGGTGTCTCCAGTCAAGTCACAATAATGTGCAGAAGGCCCTACTACAGGAACTATACGAGACCAAACTTGTTGGACAATCCAGGGTGCTTGCAAAATAGTAAAATTCAGTATAAAGATGCCTTATTTCCAGGTAAGTAAGGCAGAAAGAGCAGTGTTATTATTGCAGCTCTTTAAGGAAGAAGGATCACAGCCCCACTTCATGGAACCTGCAGCAATATCCCTTCCACTTTCCTATTCCATCAGCTCTGGCTACGTGCTTAGACATATTCAGATTTGAGGATCAATGGGGCATCATTAGTTTTACAGTGCAGCCTGTGTCAGATCAAAGTCACTGCTCAATTAACAATGCTCCTGTTAGTTGAGGGGTGGGGATAAACAAACAATGCTGGAAATAATAAATAAAAAAGACACCTCATCCACTGATCCCATGCTCCAGACTATCAACATCAGAGAACATAGACATATGAGGAAGGGCCAACTGAACAGGCGTAGAAGGGTTTGGCAGCTGGCTGCAATGCAAAGCATGAAAAACTATCCCTTTCTAAAGAGCTCCAAATAAGACTGGAGGACCGAACCCTTAGTGTTTGCCAAAGATGGTCCCTTACTGTATTTAATAGCCACAGTTTCACACTGGCCAGTGTTTTGTGGCCTTCAAGACATGACGTCATTAGGCATACCGTAATCTCCTTTAAGCTTATTTTCTATATTTCATCACTTGGTAAGCAGACTGTAAATAAACTATACTAGTTGTACGGCTTTGCTCAACGGTCCCAGTTTCCCAAAGTAACACAGACTTTTTGTAAATTTAAACTGTAAACTAAGGTTCTTTCTGACTGTCTCTGGTTACTGCCCAGTGGGAGGTTAAGATCCCAGGGCACTTATCTATTAACAGGTAGGAGTCTTACTGGTGCCATGGCTAACCCGCCCCAAAATCTATAAAACAGCACACATCTGTGGGATGTACTTAGCCTACCACTTCCCTTACTGCTGGCGGTACATAGAGGATGCATCCCCAAAGGCCAGCTCTGAATGCAGTTTCCTATGGTTACTAAATCAATACCAGTTCCAGAGCAATCTCTTCCTCTCGATCATGTTTTCTCAAAAGCCCAAACAAAGATGAAAACAGCAATCACGTACAAAGGTCATTTGGCTGCAACAATTTTGTTTCATATCAGGACTAAGACCTGCAAAAAGCAATCAGAGCAATACCGTACATTTTTAAAATCACATTTCACGGATGTTTGAAATTGTGCTTGGTCTTACATTCTGTACTGTCTGGACCCTTTTTTAAGCCTGCATGGCCTCAGCAAGCAGGCTCACTGTCCTACTAAGAACAGGAAAACGGAGGCATGCTACATTCGATTCTATGAAGTGGCTTTTTGAACAATTTTTTTTTTCTTTCCTTTCAAATTAAAATGGACTTCTAGTAAAATGCAAAGGCTCTTGCTAGACGAACCCTGGCTTCAATTAAGAACAAAAGCATACAGAAAGACAATCCATAGCTGGGTTGAATGGTGCACACCCACACTCTCCCTATACCAATGGCACCAAACGTCTAAGCAGAAATGACTGTGCAGTGTAAGGGACTGCACAGCTAACCACCTCCCTTTCAAAGGAGAAATTATTTAAAAAATTACAGCTGGCACACATGAACTCCCATGCAGGTAAGGGAGCATCCTGTTTGTTACTTCTGATAACCGCTATAAAGAGCTGGATAGGTGCTCTTTAAGGAATCCTTTGCTGAATTTCACTGGGAATAAGCCTGGTCCTCTTCAGCACCTCCGTAAAGATCCAGTCATTCTAACATCAGACACAGACATCATTCTCAAGGTGTTCTACTTACAGAGAACAATATATCCCAAAAGTGGAAATATATTGTTTTCCTCCCCACTGAAGACACAGGGTGGGATATTGGGACTGCACCAGGCAGTGGCGCGAAGTGTGGGCGCAGTGCAGCTGAGTGTGCTGGGGATAGGGCAGAGGCGATATTCAAAGGTGATGTGCAAAGCGCAACCCCATTGAAATATGGCACAGAATGCACCTGGCGCAAGAACAATGCGCTGGCACATTCCCCAAATAAGGAGGACCGAGAATACTCCAGCACAAATGTAGTCGTGCTATGCGCATCACCACGATATTCAGAGTTGGGCATGCAAATGGCGCCATAATTTATGCATGGCACAAATGGGGCCATTTGCATGCCAGCATGGCCCCATTTGCACGCGTTGCACAGGGCAGCCACGGAAATGCCCCTGGTGCCTGACACAACCACCATCGCCGTGAGTAGAGGCCCGCTAGTCTAGTGGGCCCCTCCCTATGCCCGATCGCAGGCGGTTGACAACTATTATCCAACTGGTCTAGGTAGTACCCCCTCCCTCCCACCCACAGAAGACCCCCGGCCACTCAGCTCCACCCCCATCATGCGCTGGCGGCTGCATCGCCCGGCCGCCCGCCGAATGACAGCTTACAGTATGATATGTAGGCCTATTGGTCCAATGTGGACCAATGGGCTTCTGAATCATACTGTACTACCTGAAGCACAAATATGTAAATGACGCCATTCATTCACATATTTGTGTCTATATAATGATCATAATCTGCGTGCCCACTAGTCCCACACTGTGGACCAATGAGCCTACAGATCATACTGTTCTTATCATTAATGACGGCTAGAGCGAAGGTGCAACGCCCATACGAAAAAGTGAGGAGAAGCCTATGTAGCTAAACAGGAGGAAGAAAGCTACTAGACCACAGGCTCGGATAACAGTTGTCAACTGCCCGTGACTGAAACATACTGGAGGGAGGGACCACTGGACCACCATGGAGTTTCCCTTTCTACAGCTGGCCGCGATCAGAATACGGGAAGGAGGGGGGCTGGACCACCGGGAGTATGTAGGTGCTTGTGGACGGTGTCCCGGTGGGCAGGTGGCCATCCACGGCTGGGGATGCTGTGTTCGCCCTGCAATACAGCAGCCCACCTGTGGGTGGCCTGGCTTTGAAGCTTTTTTCCTGGCTCAACTTTGAGCCCCATATGCGGCGCAACTCAGGGTTGTGCCAGACATGCGCCTACACATCCCGGCTGAATATCGATGTACTACATGCATGGGAACACCCCTGCATTTGCACCGCACACATTAACTTTGCACCCTGGCGATCGGGACTTGAGCTGCGCAAGCCCTCTGTTCAATATCGATTAGGCACATTACTGGGTTGCGCCAGCGCACCCGGTTTACCCTTTGAATATCTGACCCCCAATGTATTGTAAAATACGCCAAATATTCACAAATATTTGCATACTAGTAGAGTGGGATATGAACACGGGAAAGCACTATGTTTGAACTGTGTGGCAAGGTCAAAACTACATTATGCATCTGCCAGTCAGCTAGGCTACTGAGAGGAAAAATCAACTGGCTTCATAGACTTCTTATCTAGCCCAATAGGTAGATGTCTTGAAAGGATACCTTCTGCAATACAAGTAAACAGACAGCTACAAAATCCACTGGCATCTGGCTAGTTGGTTCGGCCAATTTTGACCCCTGCTGTTGGTAACATATGAAAGCAGCACAAACAGAGGCACAGGGGCTGTGAGCAAAACCAGCAGCAAGCATACTATAATAATGCACCTGACAAATGTCCAGTATTTTCCCCATCCCATGACAACAACACGAAGCACAAATCACAGTTTGTGACAACTCTTAAACCACCTGACGGAGGATCAGAACTGTCGCAAACTGGGTAGTTTATGAGGCACACTTTCCATTTTGGCAAAGGCAAGGCAATTAACACCTAATGTTAACCCTCTCATTACCTGCCATTTACATATCATTATCAAGCAGGGTGAGATAAATCAGTTTGGCCACTTGCTTTCAAAATCTAGTAGCCAAATCACTGTTTTAGTAGCTATCCATTTTAAGGGCTCAAAACTGATTTGTGGGCAGGTAGCCAGTTAGCCAATAACTTTCAAAATCTAGAATCCATGCCATTTATTTTTTGTGGCCTGAAGGCTGCCCAGTTTGTGACAACCTGCTATGAAGGCTTCACTGCTCCTGCAGTGGATGGTGGCTGTGCAATACAATAGAGCAGTCCCAGTACCCATGTGGAAAAGGTGAAACCTGAGAATGTAGCACACCTTTATTCATAGTATATCTACTGATGTGGTTAGGGAGTTCAGCGAGACAAGTCTAATGTGCTCATTCAAGGCCCACGACAGCACTACGCCATCACAGTGATGTTTTCCACTGTGGGCTTCATATCAATTTATAATACGAGTAGAGAAAATCCTGCTTCATAACTGGTGGCAAAGGCTCCAAAATAGCACAGTTCAAGAACAGTAAACCGCACTGCTAAACGTGTCGGGTTTTGTTTTGTTTTTTAAACATGGACCCATTTTATGAGTGCAATAAAGACACTTCAGGATGTGGATTATTATTCCTGTCACCGCACCACTAGATGGCTGAAGGCACTCTGTGCAAGTGCCTTGCACCTCACAATGCACCTAAGTATGCTGTTCAGGAGCAGTAACCCACACCCGTTCATGTCTTATTGCTTACGTAGTCTACCCTCTATCCAAAGTACTGCATGGTGCTCCATTACAGGCCTTCTTCCTTGGTTCTCTGCTGCATCATGACTGTCGGTAAAGAGCAGAGGAATAGGGTTCTATGGCCAGGCGCCATCTGTACACCGTTAAAGAGAACATAAACAATGCTGTTTACATTGTTTAATACAACTGTAAATGCGGTATGTGTGAATCAGTTTTATCAGCTCAGTGTATTATTTTGTGTGTTTGTTTTGAAATAGGCCCATTTAATTAGTATTTAGAGCGCCATATTAATACAGCCTTTTTCCTGCCCAATTATTTTTCTAAATACTTAGCAGTTCCAGAATCCAGTGACGCCAGCGGAGATGAAGACTACAATGAAGCAGAACACAGAGACGACATCAACTTAGCTGAGCTGGCCATTCCCAGGCTTTATCTGAAGTCTCTTGTTTTTTTTTTTTTTTCATATAGATTGTTTATCCTCCTCTCCTTTTGGACCTCTGCTCCGGCCATCCTACCCAGTCACCCACCTTCCCTAGGACTTACCAGGTCAGTGACCCCCGCCCCCAAAGAAGGGAAGGGTCATCCTTCCACCCTCGTGTCCTCATCCAGATAGGAACTGTGCCTGGTCGGTGGTGTAGAGCCTGTGCAGGTTGGAGCTTCATGCTCTCACCAGGGTGGGGGTCTCTTCATTTTCACCCATTACCCAGGGTCGACTAATGCAATGACGCAAATGCCATGTGCAGCACCAAAGCGCCTGTGAGCACCCTTTGCTGAGACTCCTGCTGCACTACTACCTGGTCTCCACCAGGGGTAGCCACAGAGTGAGATGTCTGTCTCCCCGAAGACAGCAGTCTTCTGGATGCTCGTTTTTCTCCCTGCCACCCCCACATCATTATTATTCTCAGCTGTTTCAGAACGTCCATTGTCCCATAAGGCAAGAAGTAGCAGTGTATAACAGGACATTTTGTACAACATACTTCTGTGACTCCACAGCACTCTTGTGCATGGTTTACAGCAGCCAATCATCTGTTGTGCACGAGAGTAGTTTGCTTTTAGTTCATGGGCATCTCAGCCAGTCAGAATCATACAGCAGACAACTGACAGACTATCAACATTCCACAAATGTTAAACGTTTACAATTAAAATCATGGGCAACACACACAGTTGGAAAATGTGTGGTGGTGCTGAAAACAAAGCCATGTCCCCTTAATGTCAACACAATTTTTTCTATGACCAAAGCAAGGTAGCTGCTGCCAATCTCCTGTGGCACTGTCACTTGATACAAAATGCAAATTGCTTTCTCCAAATGTTAGTAGGCCAAACCTGGGTTGCGCTCACTTCCATATTAGGTTGTGATAGCCAAAGGATCAGGCTGGCGCTGTGTCACGGCCATGCCCTGGGCCATCGGCGCTACCACCATCACTGCCCCAACCTCAGATCTTTCCCTACCTCCGGCCTGTACTGGTCACTGCCTCAAATCTTCACTGGGGTCCAGTGACCCCCCCATTCTTCCCAACATTTGAAAAGCCCTCGATTTTCCAGTGGAAACGTCATACCTAGCACTGTCCCTTGTGTTGGGTTGTAGGTTGTAGCTTGCAACTAGGTGCATGGCACTGGTGAGCCACTTATCACAATGCTGGCATCCATTTTACCATGCCTCCTTTCCCCACACAGTCAGAATGCATGGATGGTACTTGCTGGCTCCTGGCTGAACCTTAACCCAGACAAGATAGGGGTACTGGTAATCAATTCAGATTTAAGAAGGGGAGCCAAGGTAGACAACGGTTACAGGGCTTAGGCCTCATGGCTGTCTGCTTCGCAAAGTAAAGATCTAGAGATTATGGACAACATGCTGATATTTGTAGATCAGGTGTTGGTGTTTGTTCGTCAGTGGTTTTTATCATCTCAGGAACATCACTTGGATCAAAGCCAAGGCTTAAAAGATGCTGGTGCATGCTTTGTGACATCCAGACATAACTGCTGCAACGCTCCATACCACGGGCTGAGGTGTCACGTGTTTCTGCTTCATTGTGGTCTTTGGTGCAACTAATGTCACTGGGTTCTGGAACTGCTAAGTAATTAAAATTGGGTGGGGAAAAAGCGGTATTAACATGGGCGTTAATTAAGGAAAAAGCTGAACCATTTCAAAACAAACAAAAAATAAACTGGGGTAGTACAAAAGATGACACTTGACCAATTTACAATCATATTAAAGTAACTAAACAATGTTGTTACCTTTAATAAGAACTAGTTTAACAAAAAGTGAAATGCCCAAGAAATGGACTGATAAAACTGAAACCAAATAAAACCTTGATTTTGCTAACATAGTAACTAACACTATGCAAACAGCCAGTGAGTGCATTCACCAGGCTTTCAATATGCCAGTGTCTGAGTGTATGCATAACTCTGGCTTTCATACGCATGTACTCCTGCCATGCCTTTGCACTACTGTGAAAACTGGAAGCTTCCAATATAGAGAGTGTCTCACAAAGTAGCATCAGAGTGTCAATATCCCAGTTTATACAGCACAGTTTCCAACTTACTGTCCCATTTTTCTGCCAGTTTCAAAGCACCCGATAGGTATACTCCCCATTTTAACAAAACTTAGAAGCTGTGGACAGAAAAGGACCTCTTGACCTACCTAGTCTGCCCTAAAAAGAGTCCCTACCTGCTGTGCTACAGCAGATCCTAATGGATCTCCCCCTACCCTTCCCTCCACCCCCAGGCCTGGTACTAAGGGCCCCTGTGTCTATCCCATGTAGGTTTGAATCCTGTTACTGTTCTGGTACCCACCACCTCTGCTGGGAGGCTGCTCCAGATGTTCACTACCCTTTCCATAAAGACGTATTTCCCCACATTCCTCCAAGTCTCCCTTCTAGCTTCATATCATGCCCTTTGTCCCTGAGCACCTTTTTCTGTGCAAAATGTCACCCTCCAGTACCTTACTGATACCTTGAGGTATCAGAATGTTTCTATCATGTCTCCCTTTTCCTCTTTTCCTCTAGAGTACATATTTAATTCCCTGAGCCTTTCCTCACAGGACTTCTGATGCAGGCCATGCACCACTTTGGATGCACTTCTCTGTACTGGCTCCACCCGATCTATGTCTTATCTGAGATGGGCCTCCAGAATTGGACACAGTATTCCAGGTGTGGCCTCACCACTGATCTATACGGGTAATGCTACCTCCTTTCTGCTGGTGATACCTCTCTCCTATGCACTCCAGCATTCTACAAGCCTTTCCCACTGCCTCATCGCACAGTTTTGCTATCTTCAGGTTGTCAGATATGATGATCCCACATCCATTTCTGATTTGTGGTTGTTACCACTTCCCCTAAATGATATATTGCCCTTAGGTTTCTGTGTCCCATATGCATGATTTTGCACGCTTTGATGTCGAAGCCCAGTTGCCAAACCCTTGACCCAGTCTTCCAGCCTTTCAGATCTTCCGGTTTTTCCACCCCACCCCACCCCACCGTGTGTCCACTCTGTTGCAGATTTTTGTGTCATCTACGAGCAGACATACTTTCCTTGATGTCGCTAATAAAGATATTGAAGAAGGCACGTCCCAGTACCGACCCGAGGCCCTCACTGGTAACCTTACCCTCTTCTAAGTGACCCCAGTTACCACCACCCTCCGAATCCTGTTACTTAGCCAACTTATGCATCCATTTTACTATCTATGGACCCACTCCCAGGCTGTCCAGCTTGTTTACCAGTCTTCTGTATGGAACGGGTCAAAGACCTTAACAAAATCCAGGTAAGCCACATCCATCACTCCTCCTGATCCACCTCCCTGGTAACCCAGTCAAAAACACCATCATGCTTGTTTGGCAAGATCTCCCCTTGTGAACCCACGCTGCTTTGGATCCTGTAACCCACTGGTTTCAAGTTATTCCACAATCCTTTCTTTTAGCAGTGCTTCCATAACTTTGCCCACTACTGAAGTCAGGCTTACAGGTCAGCAGTTGCCTGCCCCTCCCTACTCCCACTTTTTCTCCTTCAGTCCTCCAAACATCCCTGTATCCAGTGATAAATTGAACAGGGCCATCAGAGGGAGACAGCTCCTCCTTTAGTTCCTTCTGTATCCTAGAGTGAACCCCATCCGCCCCATTACCTTGTCTACTTTTAGTTTTGCTAGTTCCTTGAGGGCTCTCTCTCCGTAAAAGGGCTAGTGTCTACTTCCTTTCCCTTAGTGCCCTGTTCCGTGACAGGGTGGAATAGGACCCTGTCCCAGTTGTTAAGAAAGAGTTTGAATGCAGGGATCTGTTCTATTCTCTCCTTTTCTATCACTTCTCTGTCTGGGTGCGGAATCAGATTTTCTTGTGGGACCTAGAACTTGATCACCCCAACAGTCTCGCAATTCTTTTGCCTCTCATTGTCTCAGTCTTCCTTTGCTCTGTCTTTTCCTCCCTTACATATCTGCCAATATAAAAATATATACAATTCATTATGTAGAAATGTAACTGATATTGGGATCCTTTGTTTAGAAAGTATATAGTGTTAATTTTGAAATTGATATAATTATAGTTTGAGATGACTGCAAAATGCTATTGGAAACTCAAGAGGTTACCTGAGTGCAATTTTTAAGCCTTTTGCAGAAGAGCTGGGAAAAGGGCCTCAGCTCAAGAACACTGTGTTCCTGCCAGCACCTGCTTGAAACATACAAGCACACTTTGGAAGAAACTGGATGCTTGTTAGGAATGGGGTTGTAAGGACTTATGACAGCTGAGCTGCAATTGCATGTGAGATGGACACAGAGATTGAAGGAAAACTCAGATGGACTTTTTCTATTTATTTAGCCCTTGTAAATAGTAATACTGAACAATTTTATTTTTATGTTACTACTAGTAAAATATATATTCTTGTTGTGAATTTCACAACTGCTCCTGGTTTTCCTATGCTTCCTGACCTATGTCTTGTCGACACCCCCATCTGTGGCCCATCACCTACCCCTTCCTTCGTGAATATTAAACAAGTACTTTGTTCAGTAAGTCTGCTTTCTTCTCCTCCTCTTCCACATTTACCCCTTCCCTTTTACTCTTCCAATCCCTGCCTTGCCTTTCTTCTATTCGCTTATGTACCTAAAGAATGTTGTATCCCCCTTTTTTTTTTTTTTTTTTACTGACTTGGCAATTTTCTCCTCAATTTGTGCTTTTGTTCTTCTAATCCTTAGTTTCCTTTTTCTTCTGCCAGTTTCAAAGCACTTGATAAGTATACTTCTTGAATTTTGTAACTGCAACATTCTGGTCTGATCCAGTCAGCTGTCTGTGGCATAATGGTTAGGAGCTAGGCTCTGGATGGTGTAGGTTAAGAGTTGAAGACCCACAATTGGTAGAAATTTCGCTAAAGATATTATTCATATTTGCAACACGGCAATCAATTCTAAACAGAATACAAGGAGATCATTGGATGAAACACGTGACACAAAACTACCGTACATTAATTCCTAAGATATACTGTACCCTGTTGTGTAATACCAATGACGGACACACATACAAATATAGGTTTTTTTGACCCACCCACCCGGGTTGACACTGTCTCGCTAGTGTTGCTATTGTAGAACTTGCAAAATGGATAATCTGAAGTCAAATCAACAGCTAAAAATCTGAATACTATAACAAGCACTGTACTTTCATTAGTAACTGCATCACCATCGGAAGAACAAACCTCGCTGATCACTGACATTTCTGTAGCACCCGATATGTGCCCTAACAGTAGCAGTCCCATTTAACATTTGTGGTTTAACAGTAAACAGACCTGTTAATTTTAATCATTACAGTTTGCAGCAGAAGTCTGCCGCTGAACAGTAGCATCTGCACCATTTCCAGGTCATCCGGTTAATCGATCCTGAGTTGCACAGGTTTTAAAAGTACATGTTAGAAGTAATACAACAAGATAAAAGTCACTGTTTTTAAAGGTTCTAGAAATAGTTATAGTGTGGACAACAAAAAGCAGTCAGGGGCATTTTGTTTTTAGGTAGTTTGTACGTAAAAGCTACCATAAGGGCAAGTATGGGAATGAAGTAGGGCAGGTCACAAACAGGCTCCAGTGGGCATGTTCAGTGCCTATGTTTTCATTGCAAATGCAAGAAGGAACTTAGAATGAGGAATTTAATTAAATGACATTTATATATTATCTCAGTTTAAGAACTATTAGATTCAACTTCTGAGGAATGCAGAAGCTTTTATTCATGTTTTTGTTGATGACCAGGAAGCACCAATAGGTTGAGAGTCAAAAGTTGTATTAATTTCTGTGATTATATTCACTGTAGCATCTTCAAATTAAGAAATGAAACCAGAGATGTAACTACAGTAAGGTCAGGACACAAGCGGTTTAACTACAGGTGTCCAGTTGCAAAACATGCCATTTATTAAATCCCACATTACATCCTGAATGCGCCTGTGACTCACTCCATAGATAAGAACATAGATAATGATGGTAGAAAAAGGCCAGTCAGCCCACCCTACCAAGTACTCTGCACTGGCCTTAGTGGCCACCCCCTTTGTTTCTGCCTCCCCTTTTCCCCTAACTAAACCAATATGACAATGTCCTTAGGATATCTGATATGGAGGCAGCAGAGCGCTGTGGTTTAAGGCTCTGAGCTGCAAACCTGGAGACCTGGGTTTGAATCCCACAGCCCCACTTGCATACTGTGTGACCCTGAGCATGTCACTTAACTTCCTTGTGCTCCCAGGTCACACCTGTAAACAAGCTTTCAGCTTAGTGTGTCTCTCCTGGTTAAAAAAAAACAAACAACACATGATCCATAAGTCCTTTTCCTCCATGTCGATTTCCAGCACCAGTCCCATTTCATACTGCACTCTTGGGTTCCTCTTCCCAATATGCCTCACTGAACAGTTTTTTAGTGTTAAAGCCCAGTTGCCAGATCGACTACTTCTCCAACTTGCCAAGATCCTCCCAGAGTTCCCTTACCCTTCCTCCATGTCCACCCTTGCACAGATCTTTGTCTCATCTGTGAAGAGGCAGATCTTGCCCGATGCCTTCCTTTATGTCACAAATACATACACTGAAAAAGACCAGGCCCAGCACCGATGTTTGAATTACATGATGATTGTACGCCACGCCTGCCTCAGAGTTCTCCTGTACAGCAGTCAAACTGGCACCGCCCATTTGTCATATTCTAGTATCTTCTGTATGCAGCTAGTAAAAGTTTCCTTTAAGGAGGGACTCACGTGGTTGGAAGATGAATTCAGCACTTACCATACATAAGCAGATATCCAAACTAGCCAAATGTAATAGAAAGCGGAATGTTAATTCCGTGTCCATTTCTATTTATGTATATCCTGCCGCATGTGAACCACAAGCGCAGCTGCCTGATGTATAGCGGAGAACCAGAAGTGACGAGAGTCTCTAATCAGCCACAGACAGCTCCACGACACCTGACTGTCTGTGGTGGCAAATTTGACAGTTTGATAAGATTGCCAATCCAGTTTATTGTCTTGGTGTCTTAACAGGTATTTTTTTTGTCAGCTAGAATGCCCTAACTATTAGTATTTTGAAAAGGACTGCACATTTAGAGTTGAAATTTTCTTATAGCTTGATGTTGAGCACATGTTCCGCTGCTTTTCTGTGTAAGGTACTTAAAGTGAAGCTGTTACATTTCACTGCTGCAATATAAACACTGCTATTATTTTTTCATTTTCTGAATTCTAACAATTTAGCATTCCGTTTATAATGCAGCGGTGAAATCTAACAGCTTTATTTTCAACACCCATACAGAAAAGCAGCGGAATATGTGCTCAACATCAAACTATAAGAGAAGATTCCCAATCCTAATTTGCAGTCCCTTTTCAAAATACTAACAGTTGGACATTCTAGCTGACAAAAAATACCACCGCTAAAGACAACAAGACAATAAAGATAGAGTGCTAAGTGAAGCCACCAGTGACTCAAGTCACCGCGGCTTCACTTAGCACTCTATCTTTTGCAACAACACTGCCTTGTAGGAGAATCTAATAAAAGAGATACTGTACATGGTTATTCAGCCCACTGCTCAGTGCAGGTTCTTTTTGTGATTGACTGAAGTGGGTGGTAAACTACCAGAGCAGATGACAGGGACAAAAACAATCACGCTGGACATTTCAACACTGACCCACAGAATCACGACGCCGGTGACCATGATGATAATTGGAGATACGCTTCCGTAAGGTAAAGGCAGTGTCAAAACAACCAAAGCAGTCACAGAAGGACTTCACCCCACTAAAAATGACGACACACTGACCATCAGCATGGAGACTACAACACCACGATCAAAACTGGGAAGAAATACAAAGCAGCATGGCATTCTAACGCTGTAATGCTGCATCCACCTGTCTATGTTGACCAGACCACTATCTCCATCGCTACTACTGAGCTGTAGTCAGTGCCAGCAGACTCAATGCTCAGTGAACACAGGATAAGGGTAATATGGATCTTCTGTAACAATGCATCACTGAATAATTCACCATTTAACAAAATAATCGCACTTTCAATAAGTGAAAATTCAGACTTGCTACTGAAAGCTATTCTATCAATGCTCTGTACCTCAACAGAGGTCGCGAGGGTGCTCCTGACCCTCCCCCAGCCCGAAGGCAATCCCGGACCCCCAGGTCACGAGGGCGCTCCAGGCCCTCCCCAGCCCACGAAAGGATCGAACACAGAAAAGCTCTGTACTCGAAGACAGGAGGTCACGAGGCGCTCCACCGCCCTCCCCAACCCCAAAGGCAACTCGACCTCAAGGTTGCAAGGGCGCCTCCACGTCCTCCCCCAGCCCACCGAAAAGGATTGAACACAGAAAGGTAAATTTCTCCTGGACTGAAATTCTTCCTGGACTGCATACCGGTACCGAGACGGCAGCGCTCCCTGCTTGTCCTGGAAAGCGCTTTACGCCATTTTGTAAAAACGCTAGCAGGAAAATAATTGCATCTGCTATTGGGCACAGCATAACTGGAATTCAGCCCCATTGACGGCAGCTGCTGATCCTGTTTCTGTCGTCGCAGATGTAGAGATAGTTTTCATTTTATCCTTAACTGCTCCCAAACCTAGTATTTTACTGTATGTTGCTATGGGCACCTTAACTGAGTTTGTACTCCCTTTAAGACAGTGGGTCTGACTGCTGTGTTACAAAGACGTTATTTGTAAAACAATTGTATCTGTTTAGCGTGTGCTGCGGTTAAGTGTATAGGCGCTATCTTATACCAGTGCTACCAAGGGGATTGAACAGCCTTACCTCCTTGTAACCAAATATATTTGTGCAATCCCTTTTACTCACATGGGGGTCTCCGCAATCCAGGCCCACTGCACTTACTCTTCTTGTTCACTGGTCAAGCAATTGGCTAAATGTAATGCTATAATTGATAACGCCTGCTCTCCCATTGTATGTAAATCTGACTCACTCACTGTTTGTGTATGCTCTAGTCTTAACTCTCCCGGTCGTCTGTAACCCCGGCATGTGTCTTTTTACTGGTTGCTTTTTAACATTTTTTTCTATATGACATGTTATGCTCTTTGTATATAATACCAATTTGTCACTGTACCTGTTTATCCAAGCTTGTAACTCTCCGGGTCGCACCTGAAAATAGGCACCTGGCTGTCTAGTGTGACTTACCGGTTAACAAAAGCGCAAATAAATAAATGTGTGCAGGATCGAAGCATACATCAGGCATGGCGCTGTGCGATCACTGACGCAACTGACACACAGCACTGGCACTTCCATGCTTAGCTGGCAGTTTTCAAGAAAAATATAAAACTGATGTACTTTTGGAAAACGGCGACTGCGATTCAGCTAATGAAGATGCATTACGTACTAGGTGCAGAACTCGGTAAGACTGCCACGGACCCTCTTTAACTAGCCCTGCTGGCCTGTATTGGAAAAGGTAACCTTTGAGGTAGTACACCAGCTTTGCCAATAGAAAAGGCTGTGAGGTCTGTAGATTTTCTGCTACTAGCCCTGCTGGCTAGTGGCTGAAAAAGAAATACAACAATATTATAACTGACTCTTCCTTTATTTATTTCAAAAGTTTCACTAGGAAGACATACTGAGCTGATAACAGCTCATTTCCAGATACGTCCTGGGGGAAGGGGAAGGTAATGTGGAACAATCATAAGCAGTAATTGCATGACAGGTAGAAGAACTAAGCATCAAACGTTAAGCTACAATCATAAGTAATATAATATTTATGCTATTTATCAAGTCTGTAATCATAAGCTATTCACCCATCTGCCAAGATCAATCTGTCCTGCCCCTGCTCCCTCCTCCCAAAAACACAAATGATGGGGTTTGTGAGGTCATTTGGGAGGGATGTCTCCAAACAGTCCATTCCCTTGAGCCCTGCTTCAATGTCCTGGTTTTGGGGGTTTTAGAGCCCTTGTAGACAGCGCCTATAAGAGTGCGGAGTTACTAAAGTACTTCTCTGACCAGTGTTGGGTAAGTTACTTTTTCTATTACTTTCTATTTCTTTTTGAAAACTTGTTCCAGGAAGCTCTGTGCAGTCACTAACAAAGATGGAGAAGTACTAGGAAAAGTAATACACTTACAATTATAGTTACTTATTTCTTTTTATACAAAATAATAACTACAAAAAATGACATTTTTGAAAATAATATGTTAGTTACTAATTACTTTCAAATAAATGTACTCGGTTACAGTTATGTATTTCTTTTGTATAAACAGACATAAGTAATTATAACTGTAACTTGTATTACATCTCCCAGTACTTCTCCATCCTTGCTAGTGACTGCACAGAGCATTCTGGAACAATTACAAAAGTAATAGAAAAATAACTTACTTAACACTGTCTCTGACCCATCGCTCTCAGCTGTCCCCGATTTTCAGTGATGATTTTGTCTCAAAAATGTTCTCAGATCCTCCAAATGTATTATTTCACCAAAGAGTAAGATTTGAAGCACGACTCTTGCCAGTTACAGCCACCGTAGTTGTCTTTCACAATATGCATTTTACAAATACTGTAACAGCTTCTTTACCAAATATGACAAAAGTGCAAGGTGATGCACACAGGAACAAGAACCCCAGAATGAAATACTGGATAGAAGGGGTTAAACTGGGCACTTTTCAGAGGAAAGGGATATAAGGTTGAAGTCATGACGACTTCCTCAAACAAACTACCAGCGTATCAAGGCAACCAGAATGCTGGGGTTTAATAACACAAGGAAAGAGATAATACTGTACTACCTCTCTATAGATCACTGGTGAGACCTCACCTGCAGTACTGTGTTCCGCTTTGGAGTCCCCATCTGAAGAAAGTCAGGGCTGGAGACAGTGCAGAACAGAATAACCAAAATAATTCAGGGCCAACAGGACCAATCCTAAAGGGCCACTCAAGAGTACTGAACATGTGCTCACTGGAGGCCAAAAGGAGAGGGACGGCATGATAGAGACCCTCAAAGTTCCTGAAAGGAATAAATAAGGCATACTGTGAGGAACCACTTAGCAGGAATGGTGGGTCGAAAACAAGGGGACACGAATGTAAGCTGGCCAGGTGGGGCCTGGAGATATGAAAAGTATTATTTTTTATAGAGAGACTGTTGAGCCTTGGAAAAGCCTATCTGGCAGAGGTGGTTGGTGCAAAAGCAATTAATGGGTTCAAGCACATCTGAAACAAAGTAAAGGGCTTAGGGTAGCAGTACAGCAAGGAGTCAGGAGTGGTGAGCGTGAAAACTCCATTGAAACTATAGGTCACAGGGTATTGCAGGGTAAAACCAGAAGACTGGCTGGACCAATAGTCTTTCTGCCATTACTGTGAAAATATGTTCCCTTTAGTCTTATTCCGATTTGTGAAGGGAAGTTGAGAGGTATGCTCTGACCAGCCCACCCCAGCTCCATCCTTCCCCTCACATGCATTTCAACTGTACCGATTTTGACTAAAAATTTACTCAGTCCTCCCAAATTTAGCTATTCAGTTACAGAAGAGTCGGATTTTAATCACAAAATGATGCAAGGCATGTAAACAGTATGTAAATAGCTCAGTGTAATAAAAAGTAGGAAAGACCAGATCATTACATAGTGATTTACAGCAAATGAAGGGCCTCATGGCCCATTGAGTCTGCCAGATTCTATCTTAACCCACTTAGGCTGCAGGAAGATTTAAAACTGCATAGGTTTTAGGACAAGCTATCTTGCCGGCGGCAGCCTAAGGGAGATGGGAAAGGAGTTTTACATAATTAACTGCCCTTCCATCTTCATTTCCATGCCGGTTATGTATTCTGATATGTTTTGATGATTTTTGATAAATAAATAATGTAGCTTTGGGGTGCTCTCAGATCTACACAGAGTTCCACTCTCCTCATCAGCTACTGCTCTTGATTTTCATATCTCCAAGACATTCTATGACATCAGAAACTCCCACTGCATGCTATTAATCTGAAAACCTGGAATGGGAGTTTGTGATATAGAATGGTCAGGCGGTATGAAACAGAGCAGCAACTGCTGATGAGAGAGGGATTTAGGGTAGTTACAAAAGCAACAAAATTAGATTATTAATTTAAAAGGTCAAAAGCATATCAGAACAATGGGCAGCCAAAGAAAATGCAGGGAGGGCATCTAGAGGTGTAAAAACTGTTTCAAGCACCTTTAATTTGTGACTTGTACCTTAGTCCCACTGAATATCCACTCAGCTTCCATCTTTAAATCCCCACTCAGATTGTTGGGATGCATAGTCGGGGATCAGTAGTAGACCCAAAGTGATACTGCCCAGTACAGATCCCTGGTGTGACCACACAGAGTACAAGTCGCAGTTCTGGAATCCTCACCTGATGAAGGACAGGGATAGGATAAAGTCAGTCCAGAGGAGGGACACCAAAGAGATTCAGAAGCAACAAGGTAGGTCCTGAGGAAAGGCTGACAGACCTTAAGATGTATTCACTAGAAGCCGGAGAAAGAAACACGGTCAATGAATGATGGCAGAAAAAGACCAAAGGTCCATCTAGTCTGCCCAGAGCTCCCAATCTGCCCCTGGATCTAGTGTTCACATTGGGTTTTTATCCTTCCCAATCCACCCCACCTCCCTACTGCTACCGACCTGAGCAACCATCAAACCCTTCCTCTGTCCCAGCCATGCTTGAAACCATTTACAGTCCTGGAACCCACCACCTCCGCTGGCAGACTGTTCCACGGCTCCAACACCCTTTCCGTACACAACAGAACTTCCTCACATCCCTCCCAAACCTTCCCCTGCTAGTTTAGCCCATGACCTCGGGTTCTTGAACCTATTCTCCTGCTAAATAGCTTCCCGCAGTTCACACTGTTTATTCCCTTTAGGAATTTGAAGATGTCTCATATCCCCCTCTCTCTTGCCTGGTCGCCAGTGAGTACATGTTCAGTGCCTTGAGACAATCTTCGCCAGATCTGCACTGCTGGCCTGGAATCATCTTGGTTACCCTATGTCGCACTGTCTCCAGCCTGTCCCAGCCCTTTCTTAGGGTGAGGACTCCAGAACTGAACAGAGTATTCCAGGTGCGGGCCTCACCAGTTACCTATATAGAGGTAGCAGTACCTCTTTTTTCCCTGCTATCAATGCCCTTTCCGATATCCCTTCATCATATTAGGTATACCATAGGCCCTGTTGCACTGGCTTGATTGCTTGAAGGAGTCACTAATGATGACTCTTAGTTCCCTTTCCTCTGCCGAGGTGCCCAGTTTAGCACACACACACACACACAACACACACACACACACACACACACATCCAGTACTTGTCCCATTTCTTCCCACTCCGATGCATAACCTGGTCCCAGCCAATCATCCATAACATTCAGTCCCTTAATCTCATGCAGATGATCACCGAATCCACTCAATTTAACCCCCACTCTTCAATCATTGCCTCCTGGACTGAGTTCTCTCCTTCCATTCCTACCAAACTGCTGAAGCACTTCAAGGCCAATCATCCATAAGGATGAGTCCCTTAATCTCATGCAGAATATCACCGAACCCACTTGGCTAACCCCCACTCTCATAATCATTCCCTCCTGAACTAGGTCTCTCCTCCCACCCCCACTGTATTGTTGCAGCAGGTATCCTGCCGGACACTTTTAGTGACTAGTGCATAACTTTCTACATCAGGAAGATCCAGTGTCCACCCTCCTTCCCCAAATGCATATGGAATAGGTCCCTCTGGTCACTCCATACCACTGCTCTCTTAAGTGACCTTTCTGCTGCAGACTGGATAGCCATATTCTCTGCCACTGATATTAACAATGCCCCCTCTCTGTTTCACTCACAATTCTCCTCTGTCTGGAACAAGCGTGTCCCATCTAGAATATCCAGGATCAAACCCACCACCACCACCTCCAAATTACTCCAGAAATCACTATCACTGCAAGTCCCAAGATCTTGCCTCAGCATGCTACAAATTTTCCACACCCTTCTTGACCTCCACTTAAACAGAACTATCAGAAACTCCTGCACAAAGGCTGTCCGAGCTGCGAAACTGCAGTATTTCAAGGCCAACCTTCAGAACAATCTTAATGACCCCTCAAAGTTCTGGAAGGTAATGCTCCTTTAACCCTCCCACCCAGTCCACTCCTCTGGTCCTTCTGGTAACTGCTTCATCTGTGTCCGACTTCTCCTCTGTTGCTGCTCACTTCAAGTTTTCACTTGTGCTCTACCTTCCACTTACTCTCCGGCCTCACGCTCCACCTTATGTTCCCTCACCCTCCTCTCCCGGGACTCCTTTCCCGCTCTGTTACCCTCAGGAAACCTCGACTACCTTTACTCCTTTAATCTGCCACAAATCCAACCCTGATAGGCTGGACCCTAAACCTCCTCATATCTACACTCCTGCCATAGCACCTCCTCTGACTCACCTACTCAATCTCTCCTTCTCCCTCAGCATGTTCCCTCAGTTCTGGAAGCTAGCCAGAGTTCTTCCACTCCACAAAGGGGACCCTTTCTCCCTGGGTAACTTCCAGACAATCTCCCTCCTCCTTCTCTTGCTAGGCTGCAAGAAGAGCTTGTCACACCAGATTCTCCGATTTTCTATCCTCCAACGATTTCCTCTCCCCGTTCCAGTCTGGCCCCAGAAGCATCACTCCATCATCTCCTTCCTGTTGCGTGATTCTATCTTCTCAGGGATGGTCAGGGACAAATCACACACATCACAGCTGCCATCTTCATCAATCTGGCTAAGGTCTCTGACTCGGTGTCCCACCCATTCCTCCTGGACAAGCTGAGCTCTGCTGATCTCACAGCCCCTGCAATCAACTGGCTCCATTCTTACCTCATGGGGCACATACAGTCCATAAAGGGTTGGCAGTGCCCTGTCACTGCCACTTCCCTCTAGATGGGGTCCCACAGGGCTCCATCCCTAGGTCCCATTCTCTTCTCCAGCTTCTAATCCTGTTCCCTTGGCCTGTGCCAACTCACATATTCACATGTATGCAGATGACACAGTCACCTATACCTCCAGTCCCTCCATTTTAGCCACAGAATGTCTGTTCCAGCAAGACTTCCACAATATCTTGTGCTGGTTCCAATTAAACTTACTCTGGGTCAGCAAATCAAAAAAAAAAAAAAGTGTCCTTGACCTCTGCACCAGCCAGAAACTGGCCAGACTCCCAACCCTGCCCATCTTCTCACCTTGGATGGCAACCTTCTTGAAGTGATTCAACCCTTCAAGTACCTCGGGTAGTGGCTAGATAGCAAGCTTGACTTCTCTGCCCACATTGATGTCATCCATGTCATGCTGTGCCCTAAACTTGGTGCCTGTACCACAATAAGACTGCCTCCAAAGGTCTGCCGTGAGCTTGCCACCAAAGCGGTGCTCCCTATCTTTGACTATGTACACATGGTCTATGGCAACGCCCCCTCCATCTCCATGGCCAGACTGGACACCCTCCTGCAACTCCTTCTGCACTGCCACCAATTCCCCTCTTATACCCATCACTGCTCACTTTACTCCTCCTCATCCATCCACCTGGAATAAACTACAAGCCACACTAAAACTCCCCGAACTGGTCTCCTTAAACATATTTAAAACCTCAGGCCAATAACGCAGATATATGGAAATTTGCTACTGCCAAAGCACCTAGTAGCCTCCTAGTGGAGAAACCATTGTAGTCTCACAAAGCACCTAAATGCAAACTTCCTTCATTTCCCTTTTCTCCTTTCCTGCCTGTTAGCTTAGTCCCTGAAATGTATATAGTTTAGCCATAACTCCTCTCCTACTGTACATTGTTTACCTGTCTCAACACTGTTAGAACTTGATGTATTGCAATTGTATTATATAGAGAATACTGGATGGGCAACTATACAGAACCAGTGCGTTCTGCCAGAGGGATTCTGATTCCTCTGACCTCGAGAGTGAAGGTCAAGAGGTCCCGGGAATCAGAATCTCGAGGTGGCAAAAAACACACTGGCTGTGCATAGAGTTGCTCATCCTGTATTTTTATAGTGTGTAGTACTGTGAAAAATGTGTTTTGTGACTTCTTTTGCTTTCAAAATGAAACTCCTCATGCAGTCTCTATAGGTTCTAGAATGCTGTTCTACAGTAGGGTAGAATCACATTCCATGACATTGGAACTGTGGCAGAACAGCATTTTGAAAGGGATGGAATTCTATACAGAACAAACACTCCACTATACCTATATAGAGGACTTGTGATGAGCAAGCATACAACAAGGCAGTGTAATAGGAGGTTTCCGTGGTAACCAGAGACCTCGAGGCACAGCTCAAGAGGTCGTTACCATGGAAACCTTGAAATCTTTAACTGCCTTGTTTGTGTATGATTGCTCATACACAATCTTTTATAGTGTACGGGCAACAATAATCATCACTCCGTGATCCCAAACAAGTCTAGAAGAAAAATAAGGCTTACTTGCATCTGTACCCAGCGCACTTACTCGCGACGCCGCTGGTCGCCAATTACGCATACACGTATCTGATCTTGTTGTGCTGCACAAGTGACGCACTTGGTGCAGCACAACAAGATCGTGGATGACCGAGTGCAGCACAACAATGCTGTTCCAGGCACGGATTTCCATTCGAACAGAGTTCCACCATACACTATATGTATTACTGTACATTGTTTACCTGTCTCAACACTGTTTGAACTTGATATATTGCAATTGTATTGTACTGTATTACTGTACATTGTTTACCTGTCTCAGCACTGTTCAAACTTGATGTATCACAATAGCACTATATTGTATTGTATTATTGTATACTTTGTACAAGTTGTCCTACCAGGACCTCCTTGTAAATGAGTGCTCAATGGAGTTTTCCTGCAAATAAACTGAACTTATCCATTCTCTCTACCTTCACCGCCAGATCCAGTGTGCCTCATTCATATCCAAATACTGGTTTGGGTCCCTTCCCTCCCACCTCTCATCACTCCTCTCCCATCCCTCTCAGTGTCCCCTGCTTCCTCCTCCAGGGATCCTCACACCTTTGCCATTCCTCACCCACACTGCGTCTCTGGGCAATCAACCTTTCCCCATTATCTCCCATCACTCTGAAACCAACTCCTCCGTTTCCTCTGCTTAACTACCACCCCTGGTTCCTTCAGGTATCCGCTTAAACTCACTCCCACTCCACTGCTCCGGTTTTCCTGACTGTCCCCCTTGTAACTGCATCATGCCCTGAAATGGCTGAGATGCTCAATTTGTTACTCCTGCCTTGTTTTCTCATTCTGCACTTACTCCCATATTAATCGTGTTCTCAGACTGCAGTTTACTATATCTGCAAACTGTGTCTGTGCTTCATATTTGTATCCCTCATTCTCTTCCCCTGGGTCATACCTCACAACGAAGCCTCGGTCGAGTGTGCCTTTCCCAGTCACCAATTTTCAAATAAATAAATAACCTTGGATTTTTTGGCACTGAATTTCAACAGCCTAACCTCAGACCACCACTCTAGCCTCTGAAGATCCCTAAGAACCTCCCCAATCCCTTAGTACGCCATCTACCCCATGGCAGAGCTTCAGATCATCTTCCCGAGACGCAACTTGCCCCAGATGCCCTCTCAATGTCACTGAACATACTGAAAGGACAGGATCCAGCACAGATTCCTGCGGTACCCACCGTGACCTGGTGCCCTTCCGATTTAACCCAGTTTACCACCACCTCTGCTGTTTCTCCTTCAACCAGTTTCCTGCCCCTCATGACCCCAGCCATGAACAGGTCCTCCAGCTTCTTCAGCTATCTTCTGTGTGGCACACAGTCGAAAGACTTGCTGAAATCAAAGCAGAGTAAATCCACAGAATGGCCCTTATCTACTACTCTGTTACCCAGTCAAAAAAAATATCATGCTGATCTAACAAGAACACCCTGCCAAAAACCCATGCTGTTTACCATCCTGCAGACCACTGCTCTAGGTAGTCCACAAGGTCCTCTTTGATCAGTTACTCCATCAGGTAACCCAATAAACAGAGATAGAGTTGACAGGACTGTAATTCCCTGGTTGCCCTTTGTCCCTCCCCAACCCCCCTTGAAAGAAGGCACGACAGAAACATTTTCTTTTATAAAGGGACACCAGTGAACTGTTCACCAATGCATCTACAGTATTAGCACAAACAATACAGGTAACATAAGAAGCTGGGATGGGAAAGTTTTAAAGGAAAACAGTAAACCATAACCCCTCAAAGCTTATACCCCCATTAGGCGCTTGCAATGGGAGAGAATGTTCTGGGGTGGTGGAACAGAGGTGCATCCCTCCAGTTGTACCCCTCCACAATTCCTATGTCATTCTGGCAAGTGTGGTTCCTCTCACGGAGGCACCCGCAGTGGAGACCAAGGAGGATGCTGGGAACCTCCACAAAGGAGACCCACAGGAGGGTGGCAGGGACCTTGGGGAAGGAAACAACTCCTGGTGGGGACTCCACTGTTAGGAAGGTAGAACTGGGGAGGAAGGGAGAGGGAGGTGAGGTGTCTGCCTGGCACCATGGCTTGAGGGACAGGGAGCGAATCCTCAGGATTGCCTGAGCAGCTGCACAGGAGGGAGCTGGATGTCATTGTCCACCTAGGGACAAATGACCTGGCTAAGAGGGATTAGAGAAGTGGATGCATATGAATAACTCTGAGCAGTGCAGGAGAGCTGACTAGCAAGGCAAACAGGATGTTGGGATGCATCGAAGAGGGATCACCTCTAGAGCAAGGAAGTGATTCTGCTTGCACAATGGACTGGTTAGACTACACCTTGAGTACTGTGTACAGTACTGGAGACCACACTTAAAGAGGGACTTACAGCTCCTAGAGAGGGTACAGAGGAGGGCAACAAAGATGATACGAGGGCTAGGGGATTTGACGATGAGGACAGACTTAGGAGCTCTGCCTGTTTTCACTGGAGGAGAGGAGAGACAGGGGGGACATGATTGAGGTCTTCAAGCACCTCAAGGGAATACATAGGGTAAACATGGAGGGATCTTAGACTAAAGCAGGGAGGCATCACCAGAGGGCATGGTTTGAAGTTGGAAGGTGGAAGGGTAAGGGGGAAAAGAGGAGGAGGTTTTCACTGAGAGGTGGTGGACCCTGGAATGCACTGCCTGGTGAGCTAGTTCAGAGATCCACAGTGGAGGGCTTCAAGAGAGGATGGGACAGACACAGAAAGTGGATGTATCAGATGATGTCTTGTCCCAGGGGTGGGGATGGATGATCGGGTTTCTGGAGCACAAGGGATGGGAGGGTCTCGGCACCCAACTAAGGATCTAAAGTTCGAGCAGACTCGATAGACCGTAAGGCCTAATCTGCTGGCAAATAGTATGTAAGTATGTAAGTATATAAGTGCAGGAAGAGTTTGTGGAATTGGGAGGCCTTAGTCATGTACGCACGTAACCTTCTGGAGGTGCTGCCCATCTATGGCATAGAGAGGCTAGGTGTTCCGCACTCATGGGATTCAATCAGTGGTTGAAAACTGTGGAGCCTCAGGGACTTGGCTTCATTGGGACTGGGGTCCACCTGGAGAGATGCAAGCCTATACTGGCATGATGGGCTGCATCTGTCCGGGAGGGAACCACAGGATTTATTTAACTCTAAAATTGATTAGCATTTTGCTCATAAAAGTGCTAAATCTTTGTGAAATGCATAGTTTTGCCTCACTGTGTTTAACAAACACAGCACTTCTAGAAAATCTATATAAATACTTTCTGTACAGTTAGTATAGTCTCAAAAAAAACTGCTAATCAATTATTTAAAACCCTGGAACCAGGATCCTAGGTGATAGGTTTCAATGCTTCATTGGCAAGCTTTAACCAGCCAAGGGGGAGGCACTGGAAAGGAGCAGGAACTTGTAGCCCCCAAATAATCACGGTAGTAAGTGCGGCAAACACCAACATAGAGGTGTCGAGTAGGGAGAAGGGCAGGGGTAAATGGAGAAAGTGACAAAGCCAAGAAGGACAGGGATGGGGCAAAAGGGAGTAAGGCCATCAGGAAATGGAGAGTAATGAGTACCAATACCCGAGAGTCTGGGCAACAAGCTCCCTGAGCTGGTGGCCTTGATGGAAGAGGATGCCTGCATATCGAAAGCAGTCACAGAAACATTGTACACAGAGAACCATGACTGGGATGTTAACATACCAGGTACATAACCTACAGGAGAGACATGCAGGAGAGAAGAGGGGAGGAGTTCTCTATGTAAGGAAGGATAAAAGCAACTGAACAAAAGAGTAAACAGGGAGGAGAGGAGGCACTGTGGGTCACCTTGGAGACTGGAAAGGGCACCACAATCCGTACAGGGTTGTGTACAGACCCCCATGTCAGGGGAGGGAATGGACAGGATATGATAGAAGGCATTCTTAGAATGGCAGAGAAAGGGGAGATACTGTTGATGGGAGACCTGAATATGCCAGATGTTAACTGAGCACATTTGCTGCAGCCACATCCAAGAGCAGGGCCATTCCTTGATGCCCACAGGTGGCAGGCATTAGACAGCTAGTTTCGGAACCCACTGTGAGGGAGCAATCTTAAGACCTCATACTATCAACGGGGCAGTGAGAGGATCTCAGATCTAGAAGTGGGTTGCCATCTGGGGACAAGTGACCATCAAACAGTGTGGGTTCACGTTAAACTCAGCTACAGAGTCAAGCCATACAAAAGTGAGGTACTGGACTATGGGAGGCTGACTTTGGCAAGATGGGAGAGTGCCTCAGAAAAGCACTAGCAAACAGGCTAGAAGGAGGGTGGAGCAACAATGGGAATCATCAAAACTGCCATCACAGAGGCAACAAGCCTTTGTGAAGCAAATAAACAAATCAAAACGAAAGAAAAGCCACTATGGTTCTCAAAAGAGGTGGCTGTGAAAGTCAGGAAGAAAAGATGTAGCAGTTAAGGCAGAAGGAAGCAGGAGGAAGTCAGAATAGCAAAGGCCCAAACTGAGGAAAAGATAGCCAACTCAGTTAAGAAGGGGATAAAACCTTTATAGGTACATCAGCGAGTAGAAAAACAAAGGAGGGATAGTGAGGCTGAATAGAATGAATGGTGGGTGGGCAGAGGGACAGTGAAAAGCAGGGATACTGAACGAATATTTCTGCTCAGTATTCACAAAAGAGGAGGGGAAGTGCCTAATCCAATTAACAGAAGCACTCTTGATAGGGGGTTGATCCCAGTCCTTCACAGAAGAAAGGGTTCTGCAAGAACTCCTAAAACTGAAGGTGGACAAAGCAATGGGGACTGATGGAATTCCCCAGAATTCTAAAAGAATTAAGGGAGGAACTAGTAAAACCACTGGCTACTTTTTAATAAATCTTGGGAGGATGGTGTGGTACCCGAGGACTGGAGGAAGGCGGATGTGATTCCCCTTCACAAAAGTGGGACCAAGACAGAGGCAGGAAACTACAGACCTGTCAGTCTGACTTCTGTGGTAGGGAAAGTGATGGAGTCACTTCTGAAGGAAAGAACAGTTGAGTACCTAGAGGCCAGTGGAACACAGGACCCAAGGCAGCATGGGTTCACAGCGGGAAGGTCATGTCAGACGAATCTAATAGATTTCTTTGACTGGGTGACCAAAGTAGTAGACCAGGGGAGGCTGTGGACATGGCCTACCTAGACTTTAGCAAGGCATTTGACACAGTCCCACAAAAGATTAATAGTCAAATTAACCAGCCTGCTAGTGGGTCCCAGGGTGGTAGCCTGGGTAAAGCATTGGCTGCACAACAGGACACAGAAGGTAATTGTAAATGGAGTCCACTCTGAAGAAAGAGGGGTTACTAGTGGGGTACATGAGGTTTCAGTATTGGTCCAGTCCTTTTAATGTCTTCATCAGTGACATTGCAGAGGGACTGGAAGGAAAAATATGCCTTTTGCAGATGACAAAGATCTGCAACAGGGTTGATACACAAGGAGGCGTGGAAAGGATGAAAAGGGACTTGGCAAGGTTGGAGGAATGGTCAGAAGTATGGCAGCTAGGATTCAATGCAAAGAAGTGCAAATAATGCACCTGGGAAACAAGAACCCAGGGAAGAATACACAATGGGTGGGAGGTAGTAACAACAACAAAAAGGAAAGGGACCTGGGGTAATCATATCAGATGACCTTAAGGTTAGCAATCAATGTGAGAAGGCAGTAGGGAGGGCTGGGGATATACTGGGATGCATAAGGAGAGGCATCAGCAGCAGCAAACAGGAAGTTGTTATCCCTCTGTACAGACAGTTGGTGAGACCCCATCTGGAGTACTGTGTCCAGTTCTGGAGACCCCATCTCCAAGGACATAGACAGGATAGAGAAAGTCCAGAGGAGGGCAACTAAAATGGTGCAGGGTCTGCAAGAGAAGCCGTATGAGGAGATACTAAAGGAGCTAATATGTATACCCTTGAGGAAAGAAGGGAGAGGGGGACATGATAGAAACTTTTAAGTACCTCAGTGGAATCAACAAAGTCCAAGAGGGTAGCATCTTTCAGAAAAGAGTTGCAAGAACAAGGGGACACAGTTTAAAGATAGAAAGAGGCGGTTCTAGGGCAATGTGGAGTATTATTTCACAGAGAGGGTAGTGGATGCATAGAACAGCCTTCCTGAGGAGGTTGTGGGGTCTAAAACTGTAGGAGAATTCAAGAATGCATGGGACAGATATAAGGCAATTCTTGTGGGGGTGGGAAGAAATAGGCTGTTGGTTAACTAGGATCTGCAGTCTATCCTGTAGGTAGCGAAATGGGCAGACTAGATGGGCCTAGCAGGCCTTATCTGCCGTCAAAGTCACATGTTTCTGATGCAATAACTCATTTTATTGTTGAAAAGCCTGCGAAGATGCAACATGGCAGATACTGTGTGCCATCATTTCATGTGACAGTGTGGCACCACACTGTTACTTCCCTTGAGAAGAAGGGAAGCAAGTAGTGCGGCACAAGACTGTCACATGAAATGACAGCACTAGCATCCACCATGTTGCTCTTTTCATATCTTTTGAACAATAAAGGAGCTATAATGCACCAAAAAATTCTCCCATTGCGAAATGCCAAATCGGGAGGGGGCTAACAGTTTTGATGGTTTTCCTTAGGCACATCAAGAGGTACTTTTAGTGGAGAGGATGGTGAACAGATGGAACAAATTGCCAAAGGTAGTTTGTGCAAAATCAGTGGTAGGGGTTCAAGCAGAGAGGGAAAGACACATGGGTTTAGTGGGGGGGAGTGACAAAATGGAAGGGAGGAGGTGAGTAACAACTACAGGGTTTGGTATCATAGTTTATGCAGGAATAAGGGCAAAATGGATTGACCAACATCTCTATTTCTGACATATATGTAAGGCAGCTGGTGTTACAGTATGCTTCTCCTTCAGGAAATGCAACTTATAAGTCCTAAGCCAATATTGCCATTTTTTGTCTTTCAAATGTCCCTAATTTTAGCCCTCTGTACCCAGTCTTTTAAGCCTGGTCCCTGACGTGTTGAGCAGGGGTTTGAAAGGTATGCTCTTGACTATCCAAGATTAAGGCAGTATAGCCTAGAGGTTAGAGTAACGAGCTGTGAATGAGTGTGGTACTTCCAGCAGACCTGGGTTTGATTCCCACAACTTCCACTTGTATACTGTGTGACTCTGAGCAAGTCACCCAACTACCCCAGTGCTCCTGGGACACCCCTGAAAACAGGCACGCTGCCTAGTGGGCCTGCAATTACCAAAAGAACAAAAAAATTAAGAGGGACTTGCTCATTTAACACCACAAAACTGCACAGTAGACAGAGATACAGTATATGTAAAAGCCAGACCAGCTCCTACAGCCAGACTGGCATAATTCACACCTGCTTTTAGCAATCTGGTCCAGTCCAGTTTCGGCAGTCAGATTTTTCACCAAGTCCCTGGACCTATCTCACAGAAAAAAGTGCCATGTAAACTCAGACATTAACACAGACATTGATGGCAGATAAGGACGCTTGGCTCACCTAGCCTGCCCATTTCCCTACCTACTGGATAAGCTCCAGATCCTAGTTAACCAACAGCCTATTTCTTCCTACCCCCTCCCAAGAATTGCCTTATGTCTGTCCCATGCATTCTTGAATCCTCCCCAGTTTTAGACCCCACAACCTCCTCAGGAAGGCTGTTCCATGCATCCACCACCCTCTGTGTGAAAAAATACTTCCTCACATTGCCCCTGAGCCACCCCTCTATCTTCAAACTGTGTCCCCTTGTTCTTGCACATCTTTTTTTCTGAAAGATGCTACCCTCTTGGACTTTGTTCATTCCACTGAGATACTTAAAAGTTTCTATCATGTCCCCCTCTCCTCCTTTCTTCAAATGTATACATATTAAGCTCCTTTAGTCTCTCCTCGTATGGCTTCTCTTGCTGACCCTGCACCATTTTAGTTGCCCTCCTCTGGACTGCCCCATACACCACAGAAATGCATAATACGCCAAGAAACTACAGTAATGCTAAAATTCAAACAAATAAACTGGCACTGGTTTCTTCTGTGTTCTGAGCCTGCCCCGGCTGATGGTGTGCCACACACACTGTGGTCCACTGTGCTGCATCCCAGAAACAAAGGGTTGAGAGGAATACCCATCGCACTCACCTGCTCCATCCTCCCAACAGCCACCCAAACATAACGGCACCAAAACCCAGCAGCCAAGGGCTCCATTCCGCGCCCAGCTGCACTCCACGGCTGCGGTTCCGTCCGTCCCTCTCTGCTCTCTATCCCTCTCCCCAGGGGCTGCTCCCAGGCACCACGTCGGCTACCCCGCGGCCTCCTCTCCGGGGCTCCCCTTCACTGCCCCTCACAAGCCGCGCCAGCTCCTCTCACCAGGCAGCCGCACCTGCCCTTGTCCGGGTAGGGAGACAGCCCCGCCGCGTAGTTGACCGACATCCCTGCCCGCCCGTGTCCCCCTCCGTTTCGTGCTTCTGCCAACAGAGTTTGAATACTGGGCTCAATGAAGAGCGGAACACCCAATCCGAACCAAACAGTGGCAAGACGTCGAACACCCAGCAGCGCGATGACGTCACCAGCTGGTGGCCGGTGCGAGGGCGGTCACGTGGCTGATTAGGGAAGCGGCTTTTCGGCACATTGGTGAAGGAGACGTCCAAGCAAAGACCTGACATAGCAGCAACTGCAAGCGTGAAGTACGGGGAAGGGGACTCAGTTTGTTGTCAACGTGGGCGGGTTCGCTCGCGTACCTCTTCTGTTATACTTTTCCGCATACCGGGCGCTATGTGCAGGGGTTGAGTTAGGCAGAAGCCCGCAGGAACTCATAATGCCATCCCTTACAAACTCTATGATAGTTTCACCACCTCTGTCATCTTTCTCCAGATTACTTACATACTTCTCAACTGTGTCCCACATTCTGAGGAACAGTACCTCATTTCACGTCAGAAGAGCTCTCTGTTCCACACTGTGGGTGCTGTGACTGTCGCAGAGTTTACACTGCAATTTGAAAACAAATCCAAACAATGAATGTGAAAAGTGTGTTGCTCAATAAACAAAAACATACCTTCCAAGAGAGCTCTGAAGTTTTGCTGGATTATTTTAGTAATTTTGCTGGTGATTTGCTGATTTTGCGGAGCAAATAGTTTATATGAAAGCCGGAGATCTGGGGCGCCAGGTCCCTAAAGCTCTGGGGTGTTGGGTGTTAGGTGCTCTGTGGTGCATTTTAGAGCTTGTTTTGAACATGTTGAACATACTATTTGGAGGCAGTATAGCACAGTGGTTTAAGGTTCTGAGCTGGAGACTTGGGTTTAAATCCCATAGCCTCCACTTGCATACTGTGTGACTCTGAGCAAGTCACTTAACTTCCTTGTGCTCCCCAGATTGCACCTGTAAACAAGCTTTCAGTTTAGTGTGTCTCACCTGGTAAAACAAAAGGTAAAAAAAAAGGCACTACACACTTCTGCTAAGGACCACATCACACCTGGCTCCATGGAAATAATCTATAGTGTATGGTGGGCAGCTGTTCGCATGGAAATCCATGCCTGGAACAGCGTTGTTGACTCCTTCTCGGTGCGTCACGATCTTGTTGTGCTGCACCCAGTGCGTCACCGTGCAGCACAACAAGATCGAACACATTCGCGCATGGCTTAATAGAGCGAGCGCACGGGCAACACGAAGGCGCACTTTGGCGGCAGACACAGAAGTAGCTTTTTTTCCCGAGTGTTCACGGTGGTATTTATGGTTGCCCATACACTATAAAGATTGTGTATGAGCAACCATACACAAACAAGCAGTTTTGCGATCTTGAGGTTCCGTGGTAACGGACCTCTCGAAAGCTACACTCGAGGTCTCAGGTTACCACGGAAACCTCCTCGATCGACATGTTTTGTTGTGTATGCTTGCGATACACAATCCTCTGTGTTCTTTATGTAATATTTTGGGCTCTCTGAAGACCCATTTTATTACCCAGTTCATATACATTACTGTTTATTTCTTTAAAACAACCCACGCTGTAAGTAGTCTCATCGTATGCTGGTTTCCTGAGCAGAGCCAATCATTCTGTCTTCTACACACACACACACACACACACACTCCATAACAGCCCTTAAACTAGCAAACCACCCTGCCATTCTCTTTGTTGACAAAATTAATAGAAAGTATATATGTTTTTTCCTGCACTACTACCTGCCAAGGAAACTTATATGTGTGTGGGGCACCTAGAGGGTGCCACTGGCTCTGCCACTGTGTATCCTGGAACCCCTTTACCATCACACATCCATGATTGCCAAGGGAGAGGCAATCTTTTGTGGCACTACTTTAGGGCACTACACTATGTAACAACTCAGCTGTTCTTGAGTCCTCAAGATCCTCTTGAATGGAGATGCACCAAAAGAAGCAAGCATGGTGAGCAAAACCTCAAAGCAAATGTGACATACCTTGCTGGTCTTCAGAGCCAATTTTCCTATGGGGTGATAGTCAATCTGCGCCAGAATTACGAAGTTAGTAATAATTACTGCAGCCGACTCAAAGAGCAGGGTCATTCTCGGTGCCCTGCAGGGCATTCCTCAGACAGCTAGTGGTTAGAACCCACCCAGGAGGGAGCAATCTTAGGCATGGTACTCTCAAATGGGGATGGAGAGAGGATCTCAGATTTAGAAGTGGGTAGCCATCTGGGAACAAGCAACCACCAAACAGTGTGGTTCACAATAAACACAACTGTGTAGTCAAGCCTTACAAAAGCAAGAGTGTTGGACTTTAGGAGGGCTGACTGGCAAAATGGGAGAGTGCTCAGAAAGTACTAGCAAACAGGCAAGAAAGAGGGTGGAGAAACAACAGGAAAAATCGAAACTGCCATCTGAGGCAACACACCTTTGTGTAAAGCAAATCAACAAAACAAAATTAAAGAAAAGATGCTATGGTTCTTAAAAGAGGTGGAAGGAAGATTAAGGAGAAAGGAGAGCATTCAGGAAATATAAGGAGAAACAGAAGGAGCAGGACAGAGAACTATATCAGTTAAAGCAGAAGGAGGCAGGGAAGGCAGTCAAAATAGCAAAGGCCCAAACTGAGGAAAAGATAACCAACTTTGTTAAGGGGATAAAACCTTTATTAGGTAAAGTAGGGAGCGAAGAAAGACCAAGAGGGGATATGGGGCTTATTAAAGGGAGGGAAATGGGCAGAGGGTGACATTGGGAAAAAGCAGGGATACTGAATGAATATTTCTGCTCAGTATTCACAAAAGAAGAGGGAAGGTACCTAACCCAAACAAGAAAACACTCTAGATGGGGTGGGGGATACCAGTCCGCTCACAAAAGAGTTCTGAAAGCACTTTTCAAACTGAAGGTGGACAAAGCAACGGGCCGGATGGATTCACCCCAGAATTCTGAAAGAACTAAGGGTAGAATCAGTGACACCACTGACTACTCTCTTTAACAAATCATGGGAGGATGGGGTGGTACCTGAGGACTGGAGGAGGGCAGATGTGATTCCTCTTCACAAAAGTGGGAACAGGACAGAGGCAGAAAACTACAGACCAGTTAGTTTGACCTCAGTGGTAGTGAAACTGATGGAATCACTTCTGAAGGAAAGCATTGCTGCGTACCTAGAGGCCAGCAGGACACAGGATCCAAGGCAGCATGGATTCACAGCGGAAGGTCGTGGTCAGTCGGATCTAATAGATTTCTTTAACTGGGTGACCAGGGATGGGCTGTGGACATGGCCACCTAGATTTTAGCAAGGCATTTGACACAGTCCCACACACAAGATTAGTATACAAGTTAGCTAGCCTGGGAGTGGGTCTCAAGGTGGTTGCCTGGGTAAACAATTGGCTAGAAAACAGACACAGAGGGTAATAGTAAACGGAGTCTCCAGTGAAGTTACTAGTGGGGTACAGCAGGTGCAGTACTGGGACTGGTCCTCTTTAATGTCTTTATAAGTGACATTGCAGAGGATCTGGAAGGAAAAGTATGTCACTTTGCAGACGATACAAAGGTTTGCAACAGGGTTGATGCACAAGGTGGGGTGGAAAGGATGAGAAGGAGCTTGGCATGGTTGGAGGAATGGTCAAATGTATGGCAGCTTAGATTCAATGCAAAGAAATGCAAAATAATGCACCTGGGAAACAAAACCCAGGGAAGAGTACACAATGGAAGTGAGATACTAACAACAACAACAAAATGGAAAGGGACCTGGGGTAGTTATAACAGATGACCTAAAGGTGGGCAAGCAATGTGAGAAGGCAGTAAGGAGGGCTGGGGATACTGGGATACATAGGGAGAGTAGAAAACAAGAAGTTGGCATCCCTCTGTACAGACAGTTTGTGAGACCCCATCTGGAGTACTGCATGCAGTTCTGGAGATACCATCTCCACAAAGACATAGAGTGGAGGCTGTCCAGAGGAGGGCAGCAAAATGGTGCAGGGTCTGCACCAGAAGACGACTGAAGAAAGACTAAAGGAGCTTAATATGTATACCCTCAAAGAAAGGAGGGAGAGGCGTGATAGAAACTTTCAAGTACCTCAAGGAATCAACAAAATCTAAGAGGGTAACATCTTTCAGAAAAGAGGCGTGCAAGAACAAGGGCACAATTTGAAGATGGGGGATGGCTCCAAGGTAATGTGAGGAAGTATTTTTTCATGGAGAAGGTTGTGGATGCATGGAACAGCTTTTCTGAGGAGATCGTGGAGTCAAAAACAGTGGGGGAATTCAAGAATGCATGGGACAGATATAGAGGCAATTCTAATGGGGCTAGGAGGAAGTAGGCTGTCGGTTAACTAGGATCTGCAGCTTATCACTTAGGTAGGAACTGGGCAGACTAGGTGGTCCAAGTGGTTCTTATCTGCTGTCAAATTCTATGTTTCTATGTAGTTTCCAGTAAGGGAGAGAAGGGATTGTAACTGTGCCTGAGCCACTGGCTAGCGATCCTTTCCACTTCCCTGTCTGCCTGCTCTGCCCCTGCGCACTCACATTTTGTGATATTTATCCAGGAGAGTGCAAAGGTGTAGCCCATATAAGTCTATGGGATCATTTTCAAAATTTGTTTACAGCACATTAAGCAACCTTGATAAAAATGAAAGCCACTGCAGAACAGGCAGGCAGGAACGTGAAAACAGATCAGCTGGTCAGTAGTTCAGCCACAGTTATGATCCCTTCCCCCTCACTGTACACCAGTAACATTTGTAATTCTGCTACAGATTGACTATGCCTCCACAGGAAATGGGCATTAAAGTACAAAACTGTTAAAATTTGAATCATACTCTTACTTTAAATGCATAATAAAAGACAATATCACAGCAAGTGAGAAAATAAATCAGTTGAACTTCAAAACTGGTAATGCTCTATAGTCCTTTAAATGTGAAGGAGGCATACATCATTTGTCAAACTCTAGAGATGGTACAGTAAGTACTGTATTCTCATGCGTAATGAGAAGTTTTAATGACAACACTGACTTACAGTTGCCATCTATGGAACTGGGTAAACTTGTGGAAATCCCTTGAAAATGTAATAACACACAAGTGTCAGAATTATTTTTATTTATTTTAATGTACTGAGATTGGTACATGACTGCCTTAGAAACAAAGCTGGAAGGGAAAGGTTTCTTCAGGTCAAAACCAACATGATCCAGCACGAGCTGTTATCAGACTCACAAGAAGTAGCCAACTGCTAATGCAATCTTCATGTATTTCTTTGAATAAGAAATAGTGAGTTTCATGACTATGATATTGTAGTAGATGCACAAATACCCTGAAAACAAATTTAATATAACACTGTGGTAGTCTTATTTCAGGAATTCAAAGTAAACAGCAGGATTATTAAGTGCTTGAATGCTGCATCACTGAAAGTTGCACCGAGGCACTTGACTAGGAATAATATACCAATGATCTTGTTCTTTACTCATTCTCCTCAAACCTCTCAGATGTCAACCTGAATCTCAATAGTAAACTTCAGTACCTTTCAGGGCTGGCTATTGCAAAACAAGCTTGTCTTAAAAATAAAATGACTATGCTTTTCAGTTCAGGTTCAGAAATTCGGTCCTGCACCCAGCCATTAAGTATCAGAGCCTTGATGGCACTTCCCTTAACACAGTTACCTCTTTTAAATACCTAGAGTAACCCTTGATCCCACCTTGGATTTTGACCTGCACATATCCTCAGTCATTAAACCCGTCAATATTCAACTTGGGCTGGCATATAAGTTGAGACATAGCCTAACATCCACGGCGAGGATGGCCATTGCACAGGAACCCTGAGACCTAAATTGGCTTTTTTTTTCACTTTCTATTTTTCTGTGCCTCTACTGTCTCCTAACCTCCACTCCTTCAGGTCTCCAAGGTGCTCCGCCTCCGACCCTACCAACTGTCACAGGGTCTTCTCCTAGAGTGCCACACTGCTAATCCCTGGGGCCCTTTGATGGCCCAGATTACCCCTGGGTGGGAGGAGGAACCTCCACCCTCCTCTATCCCCGGAGAGCAAGCTGCACAGTGGAGTCTGCCCTTTCCAGTCAGCGGGTGATGAAGCAGGCATCGGCAGTCGTCATCTAGGAGGATTGGAGATGTTTTTCATCCAAGTTACACCCCTGACACTGGCGTGCAATGAGGCACAAGGAGTCGAGCGCATGCCGAGATGTGCATCCGCTCCAGTCCTCTGCCAGCGTCGACCCAATGCCAGCATCTCCCTGCTGCCCGTCATCCCGGGTTCCCCAGTGGGTGGCAGTATTGCAGCGGGGAAAGCCTAACCCACCCAGAGAAGGAGAACAAGCCGTTAGGCTCAATCATTCTCCTCCGGCCGACCCCTGACGGCCCGAGTCCCGCCCTGAACCTGGGTCGCCGGCATGGTGTGAAGTGTGGTGCCCAGCGCCACCAGGCTGGTGGGCATTTTTTTTTTTGGATCGGTTAAGTGCACTAGACAAATTCTACCTATTTTCAGGCACAACCGGGAGGGGGATACAGATGAATATCAACTGACCTTGAACCAGATTAAGCTGTTGGTGGTGGTATTTTTTAGTGAATGGGGAAATTTGGCCAGGCACTGGGAAATTTCCTACTCTTTTCAAGAAGTGCCATGGGATCTTTAACATCCACCTGAACAGGCAGATGGGACCTTGGTTTAATGTCTCATCCGAAAGACAGCCTTCAGGAGTGCAGCACCCCTCATGCTGCACTACAGTGTCAGTATTTTGAGATATTAACCTAGTGCCTGGTGTGGATAGAACCCACAGCCTTCTGATCTCCCGCCTCAGAGGCAAGTGTGCTACCTGCTGAGCCACTGACATGGATTAATAGCCTTACCGCAACTACTGGAGGGCTTCTCTGAAAGTGGGAGGTCTGCTACAACAGCATTTACCATTTTGCTCTGTCTTTACCCAAACTTACTCACCGATGCACACAATACTCCATTCTGGGATGGTTTACCCCTCAGCCTTCCATCAGTTTACTTCCTACTGTTTTATAAACAATATAATCTCCTCCCAGATACCTGACAAATTGGCTCTACTGCTCAAACCTGTGACCTCTTCCTACCCACTGAGATCAGCTGACAACCTCTTATCCAACCAAGATGTAAAACCAAAATGGGGAGAATGCTTCTCTAGCTGGGCCCCTAAACTATGGAACCCTTTCCACTGAGTCTAAGAAATCTCTCCTTCTCCAAGCAGCTTCAAACAGGAGCTTCTATATGGCTCTTCTAAGCTCTCAACCCTGCTCCTATTCTCTATCCACCACTCCTGTACTGGTGCCTCCTACTAGCCTACTGGCTCCAACCTGTACTACTCTCAAACCTGCCTGGAAATCTTGCTATTTCCTTTCTTCTGACACTTACTAGTGTAACCCCTCACCCCTGCCTTTTTGCCAAAACGACAGGTGGCATGCTGTTGAAGCTGACAGCAGTACCTGGTGGGGACTGGTTCGGGAGGATGAGGTTACTCGGCACAGGGGACCTAGGTTTGGCTACTCTGCACAGGGGCACCCAAGTAAATCCGAACACAGGAAGCAATAACTGTAATGTCCAGAACCAGGAATGGGATTCTTCAGTGTGGCTTTTATTCACATACTAGCTGAACAAACAAAGCATAGACGGACCCCCACGGGCTACATTTCCTGGTAATGCAGATTAGAGACTACAGAACACTTTATCACCATTTCCAGCCCTCAGGCTCTGAACCCACCAGGCACACAGCCCGGACTTGCACGCAGCTTTGGGTACACAGCCCGACTTGTACACACTTGGGTTTTCCCCACTGGCCCGGCTCCTGCGGCCACTTGATTTTATGTCCATTTGAGGAATGAACCAATATCCTGTCATGGCTCCTCACACCACACTAGAGTCTGCGACTTAGAGAGAATTTTCCTTACAACCCCACGTCTGGGTACTTCCTCCATCACTGGCCAAGTGCCTGAGGCAAAGTAGAAAACCACAGAAGAAATCCGTAGAGTGGACCTGGTCACTAAAGATGGGGGCCACCCACCTCCAGCTCCCACAGCCCATACCCGCCATTTCTCTGGAAAACTGAACAATTCCTTTGTTGAACTTCTAAATGTAGATTAGGGTAGACGCCTGTCACATCTCTCTCTACATTATTTGCATCTCACAAAACTCTGGGATTTGACACTACTTTTACTTGCTTGGCCCATTTCTCTAGGCTTCCCAATATGTAGTTCAATCCCTAGATTTTCACACAAGTCCCAGGGTGAAGAAACATATGCCCTTTTAGCCAGAGCAGACACTCGCCTCTTAAGTTGCAGGTGTCCCACAGGCTACTCAAAATCTTCCATCTTCCAAAATAAATCCTGGACTAAACAGGCAGCTTTTCCTCCACTAGCAGAATTAAAGGGATTGCCCAGGAATCTGCTGGGAATCTTACATCCCTCTCGGAGGAGGGGGCACTGAGACCAAAACAGCGGTCTCCACCACTTGAGTACAAACTTCACTCTCTCCAGCCAAACTGCAGACTCTCCTTCTAAATTCCCAACGTTCTATCTAACTCCCTTTGCTGCAGATTCCAATGTGGCTTATGCAGCTGCTAAAGTTCTATTGGTGATGTCATCCTCAGTCTCAGCTGAGACTGAGAACAGAGTGAGACAGTGTGAAACCCATTTAACTGGAGTTTCACAAGCTGCCTTCCCTGCCTACCACTAGGTCTTACTGGGACTTAGTAACCTGTAACTAGTACATTAGTTAAATGACTTATACTGTTAGTTATTTGCACTTATATTCCTGTTTTGTTACTACATATAGATTCCTGCAAATGTACTGTCATTGCTGGAAAATTTGTATAAGTGTACTATGTCTGACTTCAGTTTGTTCCCATGATGTTTTCTTGTATCTACTATTGTCTACATACCCCTTGTTGTAATCTCCCAGGTTGTACCTGAAAATAGGCAGCTATGCTGTCTAGTGTACCTACCCTGCTAATAATAAATAAATCAATAAATAAATATTATTTAGAATAGGGCACTAAAAGCCACATGCTTTCATTTAATAGATGGGGTCCTGTTTTGGAACATCAATGCGATTCCACCATCAAACACCAAAATAAAACATTCAATGGCCACTGTTACATATCAACAAAGCAGACACTCCCTGAATGAACAAACACATAACACACATCACATTGCACAACCGCATTGTACAGATATAAGTTATCAACCACCACCCATGTGTAGTAGTGGTCATACCAGATCAGCTTTCTTTCCAGCCAGTACCTAGCATTGGCACATGAAATTCATCCTCCCCATACGGGAGGACACTATTGATAGCTATTGCAGCCCTTAAAACATAATTTCTATCAGTGAGAACTCTGTATGTCTCAACATCAGACTGCAGCTGTAAAGGCATCAATAAGACATTAGATTGATTCTATACAAGGTGTCAGTTTTACCTCTGCTGGCTAATTCCTCCTCAGCAGCACCAACAATAAAAATATTTAGATAAGTGGAACTCTGTTGCAGTCAGCTAATGACTCTGTTGTGGACCGAACTGCCACCATGACACCACACACGCAGTCTAAAACTGCCAACACTGTAAATGGGTGGATCCTGGCAGCTATAACCTTAAATTACCCAATTAACACTCAGCTCCATTAACGTTGCATGAGCTACTCTACCAGGGATTTTCGCAGAAGTGAGAACACCAGACCACCGGCATTTCTGTAAGGAATTAGCGAGGTCACATCTGACTGATTGCACCAGTGTACATGATTGCATGACAGCGTCAGTGATAGTATCAGTATTTTAAATGTCCACTTCAGGATTCGTGCTCTGCTGGTTGTTTTTTAGTTTGTTTGAGTTGGGGCTGTTCGCCCCCCACATCCCCTATGTTAAAAAGACACAGAAGGTGTGGGGCACAGCCCTCCACTCAGACAGAGTGACAAACATGATGCCACGATGTGTACCTCGTCAGTAAAGCTCAGTCAGTTACTTTTATAGTTTGTTCAATTGGGAGTTTTGCCCTGCACCAAATGTTGAAAATACATGGGCGGGAGTGGCAACCCCAACTCTAACAAACTAAAACTAACTGACAGAGCACGCATCACATAACTACTGTAGGGAACCCTATTTGCATACTGGTGTCTGATTTTGAAACTCTGTTGCACAAGTTTTTTGGTTTATTTTTACCAGGAGAGACACACTATTGGAAGCTTGTTTACAGCAGGACCTGGGAGCACAAGGAAGTTGTTATTTGCCCAGGGTCACACAGTATGCAAGTGGGGCTGTAGGATTCAAACCCAGATTTCCAGCTCAGAGCCTTAAACCACTGTGCTATACTGCCTCCTCCGTGTTCTCTACTATCGCCGGTTTCTTTTAATCAATAATCAGCGATAATGTAGAATATTGGGTACACATAGGAAGCTTGCAGTAAAAGTTTTCTGAATACAGTGCTGCTTTGGAGATCTTCCTTACTTGGTTGTCAGTTTAACCTGGGGGCTTAGCCCCACCAGACCTTTTTTTTTCTTCACAGGTTAGGTGTGGACGAACCTCAACCCAAATAAACTAATATAAAGGCAACTGTACCAAATAGTGTAACTTGAGCTAAGCTAATAGCGTAGGTCCTAGGCAGGTGCCAATAAAAATTCCTGGACCAAGGATACACATTTAGGACTGCCCCCCTAGCCTCACATCTCCTGTTACAGGTCCCCTATGGACCCCTCTGAGCCACTGGGCCCAGGACATTTGTCCCCATCTGCTCCATGGTCCCAGACGTACCCAATATTCAACACTATCGTCCAGTAATCTTTATTTAGAAGCTATCAGCTATCACTAATGACATGAGCACTTTACAAGTGCCTTAGCTTGTCAAATTTGACTTCCCAACCAGAAAATAGTAAAGCTGGCAGAAGGTAGTTGACCTCCAGTTCAGTATGCTGAGGTTATTGTTTGCTGGAGTTCTGAATGATGCAGTAAATTGCTGTAGACTCAAGCAGAATACTGGAGACATGGAGGCCATACAAAAACTTTATGAACTTGAAAACACATTGTAACACGGCACTGCAGAGACCAGGCAAAGCCAGGAATGGCACTGGCAGAAATGGCCCAGGTGACCACCAACGGCGGTGATTAACCCACAGTTAACGCCCACTGGTTAGTACCACCTGTGGCCACCGCAGCAGTAAAGGGGACCCACCCGCCTGTCACCACCCTCACACCACCTGTGGCACTGCAGCCGCAGCCTGTAGGGCCCGGGCTGGCAGGTAGCGGGCTCCTCAGAGCTTCCACATCCAGAACCTGACGGTGCACAGGCCGGGTAATGTTCTCTGCCTCCTGCAGGACACCCGCCTCTGTAAGGAACTGTAGATGATGTCGTGCTCACCAGAGCAACGCATGGCCGCACCCCTGGCCCCCACCACGAAACAAATCTGCCTGGCAGGCACCCAACAGCTGGAAGCGCCACAATCTGTGCGCCACAGCCGCCCGCCGCCTCTGCACCTGTATGATTGCTCTGATTTCCACGGCCCCCTGCACCACAATCGCTGATGCATGCTAGACTGAGCCCTGTGACCGGTTTTGGTGACTGCTGTCACTGTAGGTAACATAAACCATTCTCGGCAGCAAACTGTCCCTGTGCCTGTAGGGTCACCGCAGCAAGATGCACACGGTAACATAGGCTCATTGCCGCGCAATGAGCCTATAGCCATAAGTTTATTGGCCCGCTTCAGTTGCTCGCCGTGATTAATGCTCACGTAAAGGACCTCGGCCCGGGCCGGGCACCAACCCCCGAGGGCATTAATCCACTGGCACAGCCTCTCTGTCAGTGATTAATGGTTACTTATACAATGGCAAGAAAGAAGCTTGGACTGTGATTGGTCAGTTTGGGGCTGGACCCATGGCATTATCCCAGCACCACGCCACAGGTCTAGTATCAGCCTCACTGTGAACCAATGTAGATGTCATCATAGATGATATCTTTTTTCCATCTCCTCTTAAGAAACAAAATATTTTTTCTCTAATAAAAACATTCTTTAAAATGATTTTATATATAACAACGAGCCATTATATATTAGAATAATGCACTCCAGAGTGTGTCGTGTTGGAATAACGCCCGCCTGGGGCATTGACACCTCGGCCTGCAGCCTTGTGCCCAACCCCCAGGCGTAGATTATCCCAGCATGACTTACACCTGTCATGCATTATTCTTTATTTACACACAGTGTCCTGAGCGCCTATGTTTGAGATCTGATGAGGTGTTCCACATTTCGCCTGTTCCACTTCCATATGTTGAAGCACAATGTTCACATTTGAAAGTTGAGAGTTATACTACTACAGGAGGGTTCCACCACCCAGAAATCTAGATATAGATGTTCTGCCACCTAAACTATTTCTGTAACTCACTATGAAAATTTTAATGTACCTGAGAAACCTATGGCTGCCTGATATTAACGCATTTATTATTGTCTTCGCCATGTTTTGTATTGTTTCCCAACATGGAACCTCTGTAAAGAGTCTTGGCTCAAAGGTGTCTTCCTTTCAAAATAACAATAAATACAAATAAAAATAAAATTAACATTTCCGATTTAACAACTGGCTGTGTATGTTATACTTAAATTTACAATTGCTCCACAAAACGTATTTATTTTCACTTTGGTAACTGGGTAAGTGCACTGACACCAAGTGCCTTTTTCAGTCATGACCCAGATGCACAGACATTTGAGGACATGCATACAAATGTTTGGTGCTTGTTGCAGAAAATGAAAGCTATACATATCGATTAAAATTACATACTTATGCACATAGAAAGCTCAGCTGAGTAGTGCAGATACTACACTGAGTGCAGATGCATAGGGGTATGTACACAAAGCAGTCACAGACACAATGATAGATAAAATTCTTTCAGATTGCTTGAGAAGGCAGAGACAGTCAGTGATTCTCTAATGGGGATTGTATTCCATAGTGAGGAGACGCGTAGCTGAAGGAGCATTGTCCAGTGTTTGTTCAAAAAAGGAACTTTTAGGTTATTTTCAAGGTGGCTCGAGAGGAGGGAAGTTGCTAAACTTGAATTGTTCAGTTAAATAGATGGAGTTTTTTAAACCATACTTTTGTGCCGCCGTAGTGCCAGTGGGCTGCCCCATCACCTACCAGCTGTCTCTGATACCGGGCAGGGTCCTGGGTCCTGCTACAGTGACAATTGGGGGTTCATTCTCAGAAATATTGATAATAGTGCAGTGTCTCAACCTAGAGTAAAGTATTAGTGGGCCAGCTATCCACTTAGCATAGCCCCCTGAGATACTGTGCTTACTCACCTCCCCAACCAACCACTCTGCCCACTGTGTCTCCCTAATAATTGTTCCAATTACAAACTATATACTCAGCAGGCAAGCACATGTAATGAATTTCCACCAACACAGCAATTGCAACAACAAATTCACAGCTTTATTCACTGGATGAGGAATAGGAAAGGGATACCTGGATATAGGGTAGCTGTGAAGGCAAAAGAAAGGTTAGTGCAATATGCAACTTCAACAAATGGGCTCACAGGCCAAGCTCCTCTCCCACTGGTACCAGTGTCCCAAATTGTCTCTAGGGGTAGCCACTAGGTGCAGGCCTGATTGGTGCAGTGGCTTGGCCGGCTATTGGGGCCCTGAAATATTTAAGAAAACTTATAAATAGAAAACAAAACAATTTCTTTTCCTCCCAGGAACCAGGTCCTGGTACTCATAGTTTGGACGATCTCAGCACCAGGGAAATGGAGCTCCTTGATCTAGTGCAGCAAAGCAAAAGCAGGCTGGCCAGGATCTCTCCATCTGAATGGAACTTGCTTGAGGATCTTGCAACTGGTCACCTTGCTTGTAGTTCTGGCTGCTTGCCACCTTCAGCCACTTCTGGCCCATTGCAGAGCACTGTGGCAGGACAACACCAGCCCCAGAAGGCCCAGACCTGGAGTGGCCCCACAGCCTGCTCCCACGACAGTCACAGGAGTCCCAGCACCCCAGCAAGTGCCAGTGACCTCCTAAGACAGTGAATCCCACTCAGAAGGGGTTAGCAAGTTCCTCCCAGGCTCTAGGTGAGGACTGCTAATGGTGGGGGTCCTCCTGCAACCCCTGCACTGTGTTCTATGCAAGAAAGATTTTCAGGCAGTCACTCCAGTAAAGTCCAGTGCCAACTTGATGGGTGCTAGCTCTATTTCATTAGTGCAAGTGCAACTCTGCAGGGGAAACTCAGCAACAACAACCCTTGCACTCCAGTTCACATTGTCCAGTTAACTCATCTCCACAACCTTTTCTCGCTGCAGCTATGACTCAGCTCTCATCCACTTTGCCAGTTCACTTAGGATACACACATAGCTCCTAGCTAGCACCCTGATGACCAGAGACGTTGGCCCTTCAGACTTTCAGTTACAGCCACACAAGTGTAACCCCTAGGCGGCACTACTCCAAGGGCTACTACCCGTGCTTACTACCTAGAATGTAGGTTGAGGGGCCTGGGTTCCAAGACTTAAATTAGACTGGTTCTGTTCTATGATTTTACATAATGTGCAGTGCCTCCACCCACAGTATACCTTTTAAGTGGGATAGCTGTTACCTGGTACAACCCCTGGGATGTCATACCACCCACTGTTATCTTTGCCTCCCCAACACATGACCCAATAACAGTTCCCCTATTTCAGACGTTTCTGTAATTAAAATTCTAATCATATTCTCACGACAACCACATTTCAAAACAGTAACAACAATATTTATTTGAGGCACATGAGTTAGGAAATAGGGAAACAAAAGGAGTAGATGTTATGCAGTGGATTATATTTACAAATGTACATTTGAATTGACTGGTTATGGTAGTTTAGATTTGGTGCTGGTGAAAACCCTCCAGCTGGGTAGATACCAGATAAACTAGAGAAACAATTACTTTGTACCAACGTGGATATCTAGGACCCTAACTATCTAAACTTCTTAACAGTCAGATGGAACCAATTTCATTATTTACCCACCACTGGTACCTGTTCCCCAGACTCAGTATGAAATCCTGCAGTCTCATAACCTTTGCCCTGGGTACCCAGTAACCAAAGTCCCTTTAGATGGTTGCAGGCCTGGTGGATGGTACAGCTGTGCTGGCTGGCTCGATTTAAAAGGAGAGATAGGATTAAACTTGAAAGCAATCTAATAAACAACAATTTTGGATCCTTGAAGTGTGCAGGGGTTACCCCACATTTAGCAAACTGATCACAGTCAGGAGGTAACCAGCTGATTACGTCGGTTGGGACATTGATTTATTATTTTGGAACATCCATCACATTTATATGTTTAGCATATTCAGTACATTTATATTTCAGACACATCGGCTACGTCAATGAAGGGATATGCTGTCTTCAACCAGGGCCAGAGGGCCGCCTGGTCAGATCACTTTAGGGAAAACAGTCATTTCCAGGTTATAACAAATCTGATTTTAACTTCTGGGTCTCAGTCCATTATGTGGCTTATGGCTATGTCTGGCAGCTCCACTGGACATCTTAACCACATAGGTAGCACAATCACGGGACCTCCCAGGCAAAGTCAAGATGAGCCCTTACTGAGTGTGCTACTTCTAGTCCTGTAGGCTCCAGCATGCATCACATATCAGTACATTACTACTCTGTCCTGGGCTCACTATGGGTACCCCCAGAACAGTCACGGCCAGCAAAGTTTCACAACAAGGTCCACCTCTCTGGCTAAAGTTATGCAGCAGTTGAAAGATGCAAACCAAATGGACTCACAAGCAGCAAAACAGTTCAATAGAGGTCCACCTCAGCTAGGTTAAGGTTATGCGCAGCAGTTGCAGGTGCAAACCAAAGAAGGATCTCTACATAGACAGTTACTTGGGCATAGGCAACCCTAATTCAGCAAAGTTTCTTTTTTCTTGCACTGGGGGTACAAGAGTACTCACTCAGGCTCCTTGCAGTAGAATTTCCACAATCAAGGTTCCGGAATTCTTCAATTCTCTCACAACTAGGTTCAGTCAGCTCTCTCACAGCTGCCTTGATGTCATCAGGTTGCAGGTGCATGTCTTTCCCAACGTGGAAGGGAGGGCTAGCACCTGGGGACATTCTGGCAACCCACAGGCTAGCAAGAACTACAGAAATGAAATAACTTTAACTTTAACTGCTAAAGAAGGCAACAACCCTCCTGGATGGAGAGGATTAGGATCTCCAGGCTTGATGCATGGTTGGGGCTACAGCCCCCACCTCTGTGGGGGTTCCTGCTCGAATCTGGTAAAATGCTGAAAACACAGTCTCTTATAGGTCTCTTCTGAGGCTCCTGAATAGCTGAAGCTTGGGTGCATGGCCTTCGATTGGTTGGAGGGTCTGTCAGTCAAGAAAATGAATTATGCCTGAACCTCACTCGATGCACAGTTGGTTTGCTGTTCTGCACCTGAAATTAGGTCCCTGCAGTTCCCCATGAGTACCGGCGTTTCCCATGAGCTTTGGCTAGTGTCCCACAAGTCCTGGCCTGTCACTCTAGCTTTCTAATTGGCTATGCTGCTCTGTAATGGCTGCTGAAACATTCGGTCCCTTAAGCAGATCAGTGACATTCCCAACTCAAAATCCTGGTGCAGCCAGAATGAAATGAATATTTGCACAAATGCCCACAGTCTAATAGCCCTGGTTGTGCTTGCTGTCGCTGAACAGATGAAATAAATTGCTTAGTCCATTAGCCTGTCGCTGCAACCCACCTATTGCAGCAGGCAGGCTGCCTGTCTGTCTGAGTCCCAAATATTGTTGGTGCAGCCAGGGCAAAGCATCTATTTTATTTAAACATTTTCCCTGTAACATGTTTCCCTAAACATACATGGCAGTAATTACATTTCTTTCTTGCACATTTCTTTTTTCTTTTTTCTCAGCCATAGCTGAAAAACAGCTTCCCCTAGGGCAGAAACACCTCATGAATATTTATGCAATGGAGCTCTGGGCCATTAATATTCATGAGCCCTGATTGTGAACAACTTATGGATCTCTTTATTTTCCTCCTAAAAATGGGCTGTCTTCACCCTGTTTGTGGTCTCGGCCCTCTGATCAGGTAGGGACACCAGGACCGCCGAACACTTCCTCCGTTAGACCATAACTGTAGCGGTTGCAAGATCAAGACGCACGCCACGCCTGCACACCCTGCCGCACCAGAGTACCCGGCAGCGGTGATCACGGTGTGGTGATTCTTGAGCCCCATAGGGCTGGATTAATGTGTAGGCTAGACTGGGCCACTAGAAGGGCAAGAAGGACCAGGGGACAGAATAAATTATGCAGGCACTGAGGAGAGCAGGAACAGAGCTACAGGGCTGCAGTTAAGCCCCATTTTGCCAAGGGGTTACACAAGCAAGCGGCTTCTCAGCAGCAGTTGAAGCCACTTAAATGGGACATGCTTAATTGGGATGTTTGCTTTAGGACGATTCCCCAGGCACCAATTAAGTGGGTATGCAACTGAATGGAAGTATCACACCTTAAAGGGACGGTTTTGTGGCAGTTTCTCTGCTATCCTCTCATTATCTGTCATTATCACCTGCTAAACATGACATTTCACACCTAATCAGGTGCGATTAATCAAATTTAATCAGTACATACTGCATAAAGAGTCACAAACTGCTAATAGACATAGGCTGTGTCTCTTGCTGTTACCTGTACAATTTATCTGTTCTGATCGCATCTAAACAAGTGGATCTTCCCTTGGCAGACATAGTGAAGGTTATCAAAGTGCTGCAGGAGTCGGTGCATCAATGTACAAGGTAACTAAACTCTGTACTGTTTTTAAACACTTTTTACATTTTTTCTTAATAAAATAAAGTAATATTACCTAACTTGAGACATACAGCACAAAATCATGAAAGAGCTGAAATCAGTAAGTGCTGTTTTAGTGTTAAGTGTTAATACTAACATATGAACATACGAAGAAGCCAGCAGAAGAAGGCCATTTCGCCATCAAGTCTGCTCGTAGTGCAGGGTCCACAGCTTGAGGTAATGTTCCCGCACTGCTGCCCCACTCCTCCCATCCTCTCTACCCATGATCCTTACCTTCCCCTGCCTATCCCAGCTTCTATTAAAGCTGCCCACTGTCTTCAATGAGATGACCTCTTCCGCAGTGCATTCCAAGTGTCCACCACATCTCTGTGAAGAAGAGTTTCTGACCTCCTCCTAAACCTCCCACCCTCCAGCTTAAGACTGTGCCCCTCATGTTATGGTTGCCACCAGCTTAAAGAAACTGTCCTTATTAACCTTATTTATTCCTTTCAAGTACTTGAAGGTCCCAATCATGTCCTCTCTCTCTCTCTCTCTCTCTCTCTCTCTCCTGTCTTCCAGGGAATACATGCTCAGTGCCCTCAGTATCTCCTCGTGATGCCTTACCCTGTTGATCTGCTATCATCTTTGTAACCCTCCTCTGGACTTTCTCCAACAGGTTAATGTCCTTTTGAGGTGTGGGCACCAGTACAGAACTCCATACTCCTGATGCGGCCTTACCAGTGACCTGTACAAGGGCAATATAACCTCCTCTCTTCTACTACTGATCCCCTAGGTATGCATCCCAGCATCTTTTTGTCTTTGCTGCTGCTTTCTTGCACTGCATGGAGTGCTTCAGGTCACTAGTGATCTTCACTCCCAGGTCCTTCTCCTCCTCCTCCTCCTCTGATGCAGATACTCAGACTCCACCCAGGTAGTACTCTATCCTGGGATTCTTGGCTCCAGTATGCAAACTTTGCATTTCTTGGCATTGAAACCAAGCTGCCAGATCCTGGACCACTTCCACAGCTTTTCCAGATCTTTCTGTGGGTCCTGTATCCCTTCAGCTGTGTCCACTCTTCCACAGAGCTTGGTGTCATCTGCAGATAGGCACATTTTGCCCTTAGTGCCATCTCCAATGTCACTGATGAAGACATTAAACAACACAGGCCCCAGCACTGAGCCATGTAGGACCCCACTGGTTACCTCTCTAGTGCCAGATAACTCTCCCCCACAACCACCCTCTGAGTTCTGTCCCTCAGCCAGCTTTCCACTCATCTGGCCATCTTACATGGAAACATAGAATTTGACGACAGATAAGGACCACTTGGGCTACCCAGTCTGCCCATTTCCACCTAATGAATAAGCTGCAGATCCTAGTTAACCAACAGCCTACTTCCTCCTACCCCAACCCTAGAATTGCCATATGTCTGTCCCATGCATTCTTGAATTCCCCCACTGTTTTTGACTCCACAACCTCCTCAGCAAGGCAGTTCCATGCATCCACTACCCTCCGTGAAAAATACTTCCTCACATTATCTCTGAGCCATCCCCTTCTATCTTCAAATTGTGCCCTTGTTCTTGCACATCTCTTTTTCTGAAAGATGCTACCCTCTTGGACTTTGTTGATTCCCTTGAGGTACTTGAAGGTTTCTATCATGTCCCCTTGTCCCTCCTTTCCTCCTTAAGTATCTCTTCATATGTCTTCTGGTGCAGACCCTGCACCATTTTAGTTGCCCTCCTCTGGACTGCCTCCATCCTGTCTATGTCCTTGTGGAGATTGGGTCTCCAGAACTGCACGCAGTACTCCAGATGGGGTCTCACCAGCTGTCTGTACAGAGGGATAACAACTTCCTGTTTTCTACTGGTGATGCCTCTTCCTATACATCCCAGTATCCTCCGGCCCTCCTTACTGCCTTTTCACATTACTTGCCCACCTTTAGGTCATCTGATAGGACTACCCTAGGTCCCTTTCCATTTTTGTTGTTGTTAGTATTCACCCCCATGGTGTACTCTTCCCTTGGGTTTTGTTTCCCAGGTAAATTACTCTGCACTTCTTAGCATTGAATCTAAGCTGCCATACATTTAACCATTCCTCCAACCTTGCCAAATCCTTTCTCATCCTTTCCACCCACCTGTGTATCAACCCTGTTGCAGATCTTTGTGTCGCCTACAAAGAGGCATAAATTTCCTTCCAGTCCCTCTGCAATGTCACTTATAAAGACACTGAAGAGGACCGGTTCTAGAACTGAACCCTGTGGTACCCCACTAGTAACCTCCCTTTCTTCAGAGTGGACTCTGTTTACTATTACCCTCTGTGTCCTGTTCTCCAGCCAATTTTTACCCAGGCTACCATCTTGGGACCCACTCCCAGGCTGGCTAACTTGTATATTAATCTTTGTGTGGGACTATGTCAAATGCCTTGCTAAAGTCTAGGCAGGCCATGTCCATAGCTCCTCCCTGATTTCCTGCTTTGGTCATCCAGTCAAAGAAATCTATTAGATTCATCTGACATGACCTACCTGCTGTGAATCCATGCTGCCTTGGGCCCTGTGCCCTCTGGCCTCTAGGTACTCAACAATTCTCTCCTTCAGAAGTGATTAAATCATTTTCCCTATCACTGAGGTCAAACTAACAGGTCTATAGTTTCCTGCCTCTGCCCTGCTTCCACTTTTGTGAAGCGGAATCATATCTGCCCTCTTCCAGTCCTCAGGTACCACCCCATCCTCCCATGATTTGTTGAAGAGGGTAGTCAGTGGTGTCACTAGTTCTACCCTTAGTTCTTTTAGAATTCTGGGATGAATCCATCAGGCCCCACTGCTTTGTCCACCTTCAGTTTTAAGAGTTCTTTCAGAACTCTTCATCTGTGAATGGACTGGTATCAACCCCTATCCAGAGTGTTTCTGTTGTTTGGTTTAGGTACCTCCTTCTTCACTTGTGAATACTGAGCAAAAATATTTGTTTAGTATCTCTGCCTTTCCACGGTCACTCTCTGCCCACCCCTCCACTTTATTAAGCCTCACTATCCCTCCCTTGGTTTCCTTCGCTCCTGATGTACCAATAAAGGTTTTATCCTCCTTCTTAACTGAGTTGGCTATCCTTTCCTCAGTTTGGGCCTTTTGCTGTTCTGACTGTCTTACCTGCTTCCTTCTGCTTAACTTTTCCCCAACCCGAAATCATCCAACTTCCTGATCAACCTTTTGTGGGGCACAGAGTCAAAGGCCTTGCTGAAATCAAGATAGAGGATGTCTACCACTTGGACCATGTCTACTGTCTTAGTGACACAGTCAAAGAAGTCAATAAGATTTATTTGTCATGATCTCCCCCATGAACCCATGTTGCCTCACATCCTGAAGACCATGCTCCTATAGATACTCCACCAATCTTTCCTTTAGTATGGTCTCCATAAGCTTGCCCACAATGGAGGACAGACTGATTGGTCTGCACCCTGGGTCATCCTTGGGACCGCTTTTGTGGAAGGGCACTACTTTATGCTGTTCCTCGTCCTGTGGTACCACTCCTGACTCTAGTGAACTATTAAATAGGTCTGCCACTGGCCCTGCCAGCTCCTCAGCCAGTTCCTTTAGTACCCTTGGATGTGCTCTGTCTTTGCTGGTGATTTGTCCACCTCGATGCCAGCAGCCCCTCCTCACTCTGTCCTCCTCTATCACTACATCTGTGTTCCCTTCCTCGTTCCTCTTTTCCTTCTGAAGGCACTGGTCCATCTTTCTCCCTGGTGAAGACAGAACAGAAGTATTCATTTAGTATCTCTGCTTTTCCCCATTATCCTCCACCCACTCCACCCTTTCTTAAGCCTAACAACCCCTTTCTTCTTGTCCTTTTCTCTTACATGAAAGAAAGCCTTCTCCCTTCTTAATTCCTTCCAGCTATCTGCTGCTCCTTCGTGCCTTTGCTCTGGACTTCCTTACTTGACGCACTAGCCAACCTTAGGTAATTTTTCCTACCCACCCCTCTGTTGGTCTTCCTGAATTTTCTATAGGCCAACCTCTTTTCCATACTGCCTGGGCAACCCCAGAACTGAACCAGGTGGGCACTTTGGCCCTTGTGTTCTTCCCCTGAGCCTAATACACTCTTCTGTGGCAACCGGTATTCCTTCCTTAATGATGGACCACCTTTGGTCCACCCCATATCTGGTCTGATGCCCACCAGATGGCTCTTAGCACTTCGCCTATTTTCCAAAGTCCACCCTCCTGAAATCCAAGATTTTGGTCTTAGGATGCTTCCTGCCCATATCCAACTGGAACCACACTGTACAATGGTCACTTCCACCCAGTGGCTTCCTGACCATTATTTCCTGTACATGCTCCCCATTTGTGAGCACAAGATCGAGAATTGCCTCAGCTCTTATTGTTTCAGTGATGCTCTGAGTCAGGAACCCACTCTGCAGTCCTTCCAGGATCACCTGACTCCCAGCACGCTGTAGAATGGTATGCTCTAGTCCACCTTTGGGCAAGTTGAAGTCCCCTACAATTGCCACCTCTTCTTTCCCTGCAGCTTCCAATATTTGTGAGTTCAGTTGCCTGTCTCTCTCCTCATCCTGACTGGGTGGTCTGTAAACCACCCCAACCTCACCTTTCTCCCTCTATTAGACCTTAACTGAACCCATAATGCCTCCACCTCCCTTCCTCTGACTCCTCCTCGTGCAAGTTATTCCATCCCTGATATAAACTGCCACCCCTTCCAATTATCCTGTTCCTCCTGTATAGATTATATCCAGGATTGCAAGGTCCCAGTCATGGTGTGATGTTGCCCAAGTCTCAGCTACTGCAATCACATCCACCCTCCTGTCTGCTAATAGTGCCTGCAGGTTGTCCACCATGCTCCAAGACTCTGCACATTCAGAGACACCACCTCCACCTAGAATCTGACCTTCCTTCTTCCCTCTATTCTTCTATTCACATTTATCCCTCTGTGTAAACCCTCCACGTCCCTTGCTATGTGTTCTCCACCCTCTCCACCCTTTGCTAACTGTGTTCTTCCCTTCCAACTCCTCCCTCCAAACCTGTGCCATCACTGTGGGGGCAGGCTCACTGACCTCCTCCTCGGAGTATGTGGGCTTGCACGTCGTTGCCCCCAGTAGTTTAAATGAAGTGTAGTGGTTATATAGTCCCCAGATTTTCCCCGAGTACCCTCAAACCCTCCCTACTGAGTTGTAGCCTGTCTGGTGAAAAGAATGCTTTGTTTGACCAGGTCTCCTCCCAGTCCTCAATACAGATGATCATTTGCTCCTGTAACATTTCCTCAGCCAGTCATTAAAATCTCTATTCTTCTATTCCTGGCTGTGCTGGCCCTTGGTACTGGTATTACCTCTGAGAAGGCTAGCAAACTTCCTTCCTCCCTGCAAATCTTCCCCAACTCCCTGAACCTACTTTGTACTACCTCAACCTCCTCCTCACCTAGGTCATTTGTTCCAAATGTATAACTAAATTAGGTTTTCCTCCACCCTCCCTTACTATTTCTTATTCTTGGGCCCACCTTCCTCAGTCACCCTGGCTATAAAACCACAATCCTGCTTGCATTTGGGTCCCTTTCCTTCCCCAATGAATACCCCTAATTATGCCCCCATGATCGCAGCCCTTCCATCCCCTACACCCGTGCTCCCTGTCCTTCCTTTCGCACTTCGGGTACTAACTGATTCCCCACCTAATGGCTCCCTATGCACCCTGGTGAACTTACCTCCATATCCACAATTTATCCCCTTAACTGTTTTTCCATCTCCTACTCTGTCCCTCCCTTCTGACTATCTGTAACTGCTTTCAGTTTCCTCTCCTTTTCCTTTCCTTCTTCTCTCTCTCTCTCCTTCCCCATCCTGCACTTTGTTTTGCCTGCCTCCTTTTCCTTGCTCACCTTGATTAGTTCCCTCCTCCCTGTACTCATATTCTCAACCATGGCTCAACCTGACCTTCTACCTTACATCCTGTTGCACCCTTAATGTATGTCTCTGTTTGTTCCTGGCCTGTTGCTCTGTTTGTCTCTGTACGTTGCATTTTTGGATCTTGTGTTATTAGAGATGCTGCTTAAAGGGGATGAAGGCTCGTCCATGGAGGCATCCTCTAAGAGGCTTCAACTGTATTTCATCTGTGCAAGTGCAATTCCAAGAGGGAAACTCAGCAACAACACCCTGCACACCAGTTCACACTGCCCAGTTAAGTTGTGTCCATAACCTTTCTTCAGCTGCAGCTATGACTCGGCTCTCAGACAGTTTTGCCAGTTCAGTCAGAACACACACACACAGCTCCTGGTTAGCACCCTGACAATCAGAGACGCTTTGCTCTTCAGACTTTCAGTTACAGTCCACACAAACAAATGGCTTCTCAGCAGCAATTGTAGCACTCAGGTAATCTGCTCAGTCCTCTCATCCTGTTTAGCTTCTCAGTGCAGGGTTTCTGTAACATTTAGTTTTCTCCCAACAGCAAAGCAATTTCTCATTACCTGGAGAAAACAGGATCACAGTTCAGTCTCTTTCTTTCTTTGCCATTCTCAGTTCAGTCCTGCAACAAGCACCTGGAGAATCAGAATCACAGTTCAGTCGCTTTCCTCTCAATCCAATTCTGGCAACAGCAATCCTCAGATGAGGGCCTGGTAAGCCCCTGAAGCCCAAGATCCGACCTAACAGCACAGTCCTGACTCGGATAGAGCCCGGAAACAGGCTGAAGAAATCCCAGAAAGTCCACACTGTTTCACTCGAAACCCAGCGTTCTCATTGGCTGTTGAAGCCTTTAATAATCAATAACCATAGTGATCAATATTTCCTGCTCGTTTATTGGGGCATGATCTAAGCACCAGAACTAATTCCTCCTTTTTCCCAGGAGTCCCTCCGTGTCCAGTCTGGGCACCTAGATCATTGATTGGCTGCAGTATTGGGTTAAAAGTCACAAACATGTCAACTGCTATTTGTTTACATGGAGTCCATTCAACTTTTGCAGTCTCTCCTTCCAAGTCGGCCGTAATCCTGTACAATCCCTTAGTTACCAAGCACCCCAATGACCAGATTGGAGCCCTAACTGCCCTTAATTAAATGAACCCACTCTCCTTTGGGTGCTCACAGTAGTTTAGTCATCACTGCCGCATGACACCATGCCCTAGGAGGCAGGCAGCACTCATTAATATACATGGGGCTGCTCATTAATATGCATAAGCCCCTGAGTGGCCCCACTGCCCAAACTCCCTTGTGCTGCATCTACGGGCTTATGCCTGATCCCCTTCTGGTCTCTGGTCCCCAAAAGCATAGGAGGGGCACTGGGACCATGGACAATCTCCCGCCTCCTGGACTGCAATGGCGGTCACAACTTCAAAGTTCTTCATGCGCTTGAGTGAGCGTCAGCTGAAAGTAGCATGCTGGCTGCTCATGATCATCGGATTATGCCCCAGAGGGGCAGAAGACAGCATGATGGCAAGGGAAAATGTGGAAAGTCAGAAGAGCACCAGCAAATGGGCACAAACGGGCGATTATAGCCTGGGGTTATAGTTCTTTTAATAAATTGGTGAGTGTTAGCTTGCATTTGAACCTGGTGAAAGCTAGTTTAGAGTGTTCTGAGAAAGGCAATGATGCTGCCTTGCTATCGTTACTTGTTGCAAATCTGGCAATCTTGTGATAGAGAGTGCTTCTTCTGTAGCATAGTTTTGTTTATGACATCGGTGACCAAGAAGCCTAGGTCCAGTGTAGGAGCAGATTTGCCTGTGCTATTCTATGTCTGGATTCGTGTTAGGTACTTGCAGATTCTGTACAGAAAGCCAAGCCTTTGGTGAAGCAGGTTGGTAGTCTTTGAATGTGGTACACTGAAGGTGTAGAGTCTAAGTGCACTCCTTGATATTTAAAGCTAGCCGACTTTTTCCAGGCAGTTCCCATTATTTGCATTGATGCAGAACTTGGGGGCTTTGTTCTTCAGATTGTAGCTAGAACTAAACAGTATTGATTGGTTTTCAGATGGTTCAGGACCATTTGTTCTAGAACAAACCATTCCTGCAAGTTTGTGAAGCTGTTCCCCAGTACATGGTTGATTTCATGGATGTCTTTGCTAAAAGTATAGAACTGCATTGTCTTCATAGAGAAGAGTATGTACAGGTTTGCAGATTGTTGGCAAATTGTCGATGAAGATTGAAAATTGAAGAGGCCCCAGTATGGAGCCTTGAGGGACCCCACTGCGAATTACATTGGTACTTGAGACCGCGATTACCAGTTTTCACCCTTTGTTTTCTATGATTCAGACAATCACTGAACAAGACCAGAACATGGGCTCCAAAGCCAAGTTCAAGTGATTTGCTAGTTAGTACGCCGTGGTCGACCAAATCAAAAGCCTTGGTCAGGTCCACGAACACAGTTCCTGTCAACAATCCCTTATCTGTTGCATGATAGATTGTATCTGTGAATTCAACCCGGCTGTGTCAGTGCCATGACACAAAAACATAGCCAATGACTGCAGAAAATGCCAGTGGTCCATCCAGTCTGCCCATAGATCCTAACAAACCTGGTATTTAGTGTCCGTACAGTGTTCTAATTTTCATGTCAGCACCATTAACATGGTGTCAGTGCATAGCTCAAACATGGTGTGTGTCAGTGGCTTGGTAGCAGGGGCATCAGCAGGATTATAAAAGGGAGGGGCACAAGCTCTCATCAGTGACTATTTCCAAAAGGAGGTGCAGGGATACTTGCCTCTGAAGAAATTCTGAAGAATTTGGTTGCAAATGGAGCATTTTAGAAGCATATGCTATGAGTGTCAGTGGCTCAGTAGATAGCACACTCACCTCTGAGGCCGAGAGATCAGAGGGCTGTGGGTTTAGTTCCCATATCTGGCACTTAAGCATTATCCAAGTACTGACACTGTAGTGCAGCATGAGAGGGTGCTGCATTTCTGAGATGCTGTCTTTCGATGAGACGTTAAACCGAGGTCCCATCTGCCTGGATTGGTGGTAGTTCAGGTGGATGTTAAAGATCCCATGGCACTTATCGAAAAGAGTAGGGGAAGGTTTTATTAATAAACAGAACAATAAATCAGAAAACAGTAATACAATTCATGGAAAAAAAAAACATAAAGAGAATATCAGCAATACTCAATTGTTGACTACATAATGATTCAACCTATTTTGTCTTTCAAAAAGGAACCTCTTTCCACCTCATAAGCCATACATTTTGGACAAATAGTTGTGTTCAGAATCACATTGTAACAACAAATCATGTTCAACATGTTGAAGAACTTCAAGTGGTGAGTGGTATAAATGTTGTAGAGTAAGGTGACATCTGGCATGCCATAAATGAAACTTGGAACATAGCTAACAGCAGTCAACTACATCTGCATCCAACAAAGTAGAATGTAGCAAAAAACTCCACAACTTCCAGATATGTAAAAGCCCACCAGAAAGGCTGGCTCCAACGGGCAGAAAGGGTCATCCAGAATTCTTGCATAAAGGGTCAGGAAACAAAAAATGGGACATTGTTTCCTCTTTATTAATGCAAGTATCCCTCGGACAAGTACATTCAGTAACCATTTTATGTTTTACATTCCCCTAACATTGAGATGCCCATGACAACTATGCCATAAACATCCCATAATCTAGGTGGAATCCGTTTATCTACCAAACTTTTAAGGAGGTTATCAACATGACCATCCGGTACATCCTTAAAATGGGGACTATGGAATGTGCTTTAGATTGTAGGACATCATAAATATATTTGCATGATTTGCAATACACATGGGCTGGAAGTAACTTCCATCTATTAAGTTTCATATCACAGGTCTGACATAAATCGGGTAACTAGGAGTGTGTAAATTTTTCTGGCTTAAACCTGGCCACTCTGAGGACAATTTAGGTAACCAACCATACTAATAAATCACCCATAACAGAGAATGTGGACTAAAGTCTAGTAAATTCCAGTGAAAAAAATACTATAGTAAAAAGTGACTGGATTCACACAATTCAAACCACCCTGTGCAATAGGAAGCTACAACACATCTCTTTTAATGGATTTAGGTGACTTCCAAATAATTTGAAAAAAGACCCAATAAAGTGGCTTCCAAACCAGAAGGAATGGGGTATACCGCACTAAGGTATAAAATTGAGGGAGAAGTAAAGTGTAACAAGGGATAAAAGAATGTGTCCCATTATTGCATTCTAACCTTATTTTTGGTCTAAAATATTATGTGCCTATGTAGCAAATGTTGACCTATGAAGCTGGGTCATATGAGCTTGTAAAGCCATAAAAGAAGCTAAACCACAGTTGAAATATTAAGTGCCTTCTGACATTGTAGATGTGAGTAATAGCAAATATTTGATCTATGTGATTGCAAGCAGGAACACAGGACAGTGTCCAAATTCCCTCTTGACTAATCTTTAGTGCTTGTCGTTATATGGGCAGACCAAAGTGCTTGTTTGTGCATTTTAAGCTAAAACTTATCGCTTCCTCCTGGACTTTGGTAACTGGTAGTGTCAGATGTTACTGGCCACATATGTATATTTGTGCTGACCAAGGACGAGATCATGAGATCATACACATTTTTTAAAACAAGTATTGCCTTATAGGTTGATGTTTTGCTTTTTGAACCAGTCATAGAAACCATAAAAATTGATTATGCTGTCTTTCACTATATAAGCAAGCTGCACATCCTGTTATTTTGAAGAATGTACCACCTGTAACCTCTCGCTGTGATTATTACTATAATCATTAAATTCTTCGCCATCAGTCTCATCTCCGTTCATCTCATTTTTAGTAACTTATAATTTTACAACCAAATACAGCGCTACATTTGGTGCTGTGACTCCGATTACTGGTGCTGTACGCTGAGGAGGTTGCCTAACTGCAGGCTGGTTAGCCTGCAGCCCCTATAGCAGGGTGATGACGCCGGAGATGTGGTGCTGCTGGTTTGAAGTGAGAGAAGATGGTACACACAGACAGTCACAGCCACTTGACAATCAGGTGATGTATGCTTTGTATGCTTCTCAAATTGCTTAAAATAAAAGTAATGCTTAACTCTGTAGGAACTCATGGGCCAGAGTAGGTAGTGAAGGTGCTGGGACTTGCAAGCCAGATCTCAGAAGGGAACCGTAAGACGAGCTAGACAGACCAGGGCACCAGTGCACAGGTGCACCCTGCTGTAAAGGCTAGGCAGGCAAAAGATTAAAAAATGAGTATGAAACATTGATAGGTCATTTTCTAGAAAACACCTAAAAGGAGGAGCGTGATGAACCAGTGCCTGATGATCAACAGGCACAACTGTATTTACTCAGCAAGTGTCCCTCCATAATGAGGAGTAAAAATGAAAGGAAATCTTTGCAAATGCATTGCAAGGGCTGTGGCAGTATAATCAGACTATTGTGTGTCGCAAATAAAGAAATGGCGAGTTGAGGGATGAAAGGGATCAAAATGCTAAATTGCAGCAACAACTAGAAAAGTTAACATTAAAGTATAAAGATAGCATCCCAATAGATCAACACCAAGAATTAGAACAACAGTGTGTTAACCTTAAAACGCAGTTAATAAAAGAACAGGGGATTTGTTTCTGTTAGACAGAAATAATGCCCTCCAACAGATTAAGTTAGACCAGCAATCACAAGAGCATGCTAGTGAGACTAGGTGCTCAGTACACTGAGCTCCAGGATGCTGCAAGTAAGATCCAGGAGTTACAGGAAAACAAGATGAGTTAGATGAGCTCCTTAGTGGAAAAAGGGTGGGACAGTAACCATTCAAATGGCACCTGTAAGCACACGGAATGACCGCAGCTGGGGAGCCATGTCAGCTGCAACCGACATCAACAAGAGCAATATCTACTAATGTTAGACTCAGATGGCTAAACATAGATTAAAAGGGAATACAGCCAGTAGCAGGATGGGGCTACCTATAGAAGAGGGAGATGTAGTGATGGTGAAATTAGAAACAAAAACATCCATGGAAGGATGCTAATTGGTTAGACTGTACCAAGTGTTCAAGCCGTTAGGTGAGAGTATGGTATATGTGGTTAGGTAAGTGGCAAAAAGGCCGGAGGAAGGAAACAAGAATTCTGGGTACATGTTGATCAGTGCAAAAAGTGTCAAACAAAGCTGGTTGAAAATTAAAATACTACACTTGATGTTTATAGCCATGAAGACCCAAGGCATCATTATCATCAGCTTGGTGACAGCCATAAGATTTTCTATAATCCTCAGCCTGCACATTAATGTAGAACAGACTAATGTTACGTGTGAGTATGAACAGCCCATTGTACTGTCAGTCAGCTGGAACTGGGACCCTGTTGATACAAACACTCACATGACACGAGCATGGAAAGCCACCTGGACCAAAAATAACCGTACTTTTTATATCTACAAATTGGTGTGTGGACATTTTAATAGCTGGTCCAGCTGTGCCTCAGAGCTCAAGACTGGATCACAGCAAAGCTACATGGACTGGAAAAAGAAAAATGGGTCTCTTGTTATAAACAGGGCCACACCTAAGGACAATGGTGTTTATGTGTTAATTCTATCCTACTGTCTTTGGGGTAACAATAGTGTCTGTAACTATGCTAGTGTAAACAACTCATTATGTTTTGCAGCTTCAGATGCCGATACTTAACTGTAACACCAACCAAATGCCCAAATGTGACAACAGGGCCAGAGAGTGGACTTACATCAACACCTATTGATCAAATACTTGTAAATAATGTAAAGTACAGTAGAGTGCATATAAACCTGGATTTCTGGTTGGAATATAAATGTCAACAGTAGTTGTGCTGACACCAGTGTGTCAAAGTTTTATGCCACTCATGTTAATTGACATGTTAAGTGCCTTCCATGCCAAAACAGGGAGTATGATGGCCCCTCTTATTAGTAAAGAAAGGGTTAGTAATACTAGAAAGAAACGAAATCTATGGGAGATCTAGCTGGACTTTTGGATCAGGAATGAGTATATGGAATAGGGGACCTAGAGGCCATTAAGGTGTGCCAGGACCAGTTTAATACTAACACAGGAGAAAGGGTCTTGCTACCACTTATGTTAGGCCAGCAAGGTTTGGCAATGGAAGAGCGTTTATCTGTGTACAATATACATGAGGTGGGCCACCTGTTTAAAGAGGTAGAGCATAAATTAATGAAGTTGTGGCTGAGCATAATAAAGAAGTTTTAATAACACCATAAATAAAGCTATAGTGTGCAGTGCTTATGGATCTTATGTGTTAACCTAAGTTAGTCAACTGTTACAGGAGAATACTACTAATCAATTGCCTAATCACTTCTGATGCACAGTTAAAACTGTGGTATTGTCCAGATTGCCTTAATGTTAATGATAGTAAGTGTATAACTTTTTGTATTAAAGCTCAGCTCCACCCATGTGGTGGATTCGCAAAGTAACCAAAGTATATGTTAAACCACAAGTATTTAGACCCAACAGTACACTTAGTTGCACCATGAGGGTGTCCTCGTGGTAAGACTACTGCAAAGTTGAGTATGACAAGGAGGTGTACTCCCAAATAGTAAAGCACACCTAGGGTATTTACAAGGTCAGTATTATGCATATCGAGTCCGTCCCCCAGAGATCCTAGTGAGCAGCAATGATGGGTCTTACGTAGCGCCAAACTTACATTGCTGTGAGGAAATAAACAATCAATGGATATGCTAGTGTGACGCCATGTCACAAACGCAACCAATCTGTGGGGAAATTCCATAGGCCAGTTGAAAAATAATACTGCCTGGTGCCCCATCCAGTTAAAACGGTGGTACACTCCACAGGTAGTGGTGACTTATAATGATACTAACCAGTACTGTGTTGTCACAAATATACCCATCTTATCTTATGAAGGACAGACGTCTACCATTCATAACTCAAACTTTGTATCATTCCCAAACATAATGTATATATTGGTGACAAGGTGTTGCACCCTATTACCAACTCAGAGGATAAGAGCTATAATGTGACATTTGACGCCCCCACCAGGCGTATGATATTAACAAGTATGCGCTATCATTTGGAGCTGTTATACCTCCTCTGTCCCTTAACTTGCAGTCACTTCTAAACCGGAAAGATACCCATCTGATACAGATCCCAAATTCTGCCAGTAAGGCACAAATGGCTGTAAAGGAGTTGCTCAGCCAAAAGTGATAATGAGCACCTAATTTATAGCTATGCAGGGGCCCTTAGGAGTCCTGTCTTTTAAAGCTTTACTTGTGTTGCAAGTGGTCTTAGTGTTCTTGTTAATTATAGGCCTATGTCGATTAAGACTTACCATCTGTAATGTACGAAGAGGGACATGTACATGCCGTGAGCAGCACTGCTGCATGAAACCTCATGAAGCAATATAGGGCCAAGGGGATTGTAACAAGGGATAAAGGAATTTGTCCCTCTGTTGCATTCTAACCTTATTTTTGGTCTAAATATTATGTGCCTGTGTGGCAAATGTTGATCTATGAAGTTGGGTCATATGAGCTTGTAAAGCCATAAAGAGACGCTAAACCACAGTTGCAATATTAAAGTGCTTTCTGACATTGTAGATGTGAGTAACAGCAAATATTTGACCTATGTGATTGCAAGCAGGAACACAGGACAGTGTCCAAATTCCCTCTTGACTAATCTTTAGTGTTTGTTGTTATATGGACAGACCAAAGTGCTTGTTTGGCATTTTAAGCTTAAACTTATCTTCTTCCTCCTGGACTTTGGTAACTGGTAGTGCCAGATGTTACTAGCCACGTATCTACATTTGTGCTGACCAAGGATGAGATCATGAGATTATAACATTTTTTAAAACAAGTATTGCCTTATAGGTTGATGTTTGTGCTTTTTGAACCAATCATAGAAAACCATAAAATTGATTATGCTGTCTTTCACTATATAAGCAAGCTGCACATCCTGTTATTTTGAAGAATGTACCACCTGTAACCTCTCGCTGTGATTATTACTATAATCATTAAATTCTTCCACCATCAGTCTCATCTCTGTTCATCTCATTTTTAGTAACTTATAATTTTACAACTACATACAACGCTACATAAAGATTTAGTAATGATAACCCTTTTCTGTTTAGTTTGTTGCCAAGACTTCCATAATCTGATTCTGGACTGAACTGCCTCAATTTTAGCTGACCAATTAAGTAATGCATTTATCACCTTTACCAAAATCAATACCTAAAATTCGGACCGGGCACAGTACAACAGGAATGCATTGCAGCTCCGTGACCTCAGGAATGGCAGTATGCAGAGGATAAAAAACTCTTAGATTTATTAAGGAGGAACCTGCAACATCCGAAAAATTAGAACAATGATGTAACACCTTATCTCCAGAGGTCATATCAGCAACAAAGACATGGAAATCATCAGCATAAGCCGAAATTTTGGTCTTAAGGGTACTATCAGGGAAGTAATACCAAGAATCCGCACATCTTGGGCAATTGTACGAAAAGTGGATCCAAACTGAAAACATAAAGCAATGGACTCAGAGGGCAGCCTTGTCTCACCCCTCACCACAAATAGGAATATAGGAACCCAAGTAACCATTTACCAAGGACATAGCATAAGCATGACTATGAAGCAAAGCAATCCAGGTTATAAAGCGATCGGGAACTCCATAGGTTCATAAAACCTGAAACAAATAACTATGCGGAACCTGATCAAAGGCCCTTCGCTGATCCATGGACATAAGAAAACCCTTTATAACATCAACTTTACCAAACTCTATTAGTTCCTGAAGCAAAAGGATATTGTGATAGATAGATCTGCCCAGTACTGAACAGGATTGGTGTAGAGAAATCAAGTGTGGAGCTAGGGACAACAATCTGGTATTCAATATTTTCATTAAATGTTAAAATCCGATTAGGAGACTTAAAGGCCTCCAATTGAAAAGTAAAGTTCTATCACCTTTCTTATATAAGAAAATCTGAATTGAAGTACAAAATGGAAATCGAGAGTGTGACATTGCAAACCCAATTAAACACTACTGTGAGCACATCACAAACCAAAGGACTACAGATTTGATAAAATTCTGCAGGTAAGCCATCAATACCAGTGCCGTGTTATTCCAGAATGGAAAATTCCCCTTTAACCTCATCAACACTAATCGGAGCAACTAAAGTCCGTAATAGTATATCAGAACAAGGGGCAATATGGAGAGAGGAAAGAATTGTTCTACACCAGCGCTATCCACTGGAGATGGCATATAAGTCTGAAAAATGCGAGGAGACTGCTCGTGAAAATATCCGGAAATGCAGTGTAACTAGTGCCAGCAGTATTCATAACTTCAGTCAGAAGGCGATCCGCAGAACGCCTATGACTACAATCCAAAACATCCCCAAAGCAGATTTATTAGCAGAACAAACCCTATGTTCATGTAACAAGGAAGTAGCTCTAGTATACTGTAGTGCAGCTATTTCGTTTTTACATTCTGTACCTGTGCTGTCAAAGATAAGCCTTGTGAGTGTAAAGCTGAATATAATGTTTCCAACTGCATACATAAAGACAAATATCTCTTATATTTAGTCACTGCAGCATATTTAGATGTCCTCTAGCCAAAGTACAGATTTCAGATTTAATGAGTAGCCACCAATCTAACAAATCTTTGGAAAGTCCAGATAGTGACATACTAGCTTTCAACAAATCATGAACTTGGGCCAAAACCTGTCATCAAGTAGCAGTAAAGAATTCAGTTTCCAATATCCCTGCCCCAGTTTACCTATGAGGCTTACCCTAATGTGGCAGTTACCACATTATGGTCTGAAATCTCCACTGGAATGGTTTGAGCTTTAATCACCCTCAAAGCTGCAGAGACAAAAGAAAATCAATCCCAGTGGATAAGGCACCTCTTAAAAAGTATGTCCACCAGTAGGATGACAAACCCTATAAACATCCTGTAAACGACCCTGACAATAGTGTGATTGAGACAATGTATCACAGAAATTTTATCAGTCCGGCCCCCGATCTGATTTATGCACTATACAATTAAAGTCACCACCCTATATGAGAAAGCGCTGATGTGAACAAAAAGGCTGCACCTCACTTAAAGAGATCCACTCGACCTTTTCTTCGTAACGTGCATAAATCACAATTAATCTCCAAGTGTAAAGTAAATAAGTAAAATCCAATATTAAGGCCCGCCCCATAAGCAGTTCAACCAAATTGGTAACATGAAATCTATCACCCTAAACAGCACCCCAACACCACTACATGTGTCTAATCCTAAAGAAAAAAAGAAGGACCCCATCGCCAAAGCTTTTGGCCATATTAACCAAAGGAAGGGTATTGAGATGGGTATCCTGAATAAGGCAAATATCACATGCCAAATCACTCAAAAGTTGAAAAGTAATCAGTCCCCTATGAGCATTTTCACATTGTTCACATTGAGGGTGGCTACAGTGAGATGAAATGCCATGGCCATGAAAAGAATCAGATAAAGGGTTGAAATAAAAATAAGTTAACATCAAGTAACCCTTCCTTTCTAGTATTCTGGGTCTCACCCCGACCACGAGGGTCAAGTATCCATAGGCAACTCCTTTGATTTATCATTCTCAGAATCGGAGGATACTATAGATTGTGAGGAGGTGTCAGAATCAGCTCCTGATCGGAAGACTGAGTGTGACAGGACAGGACCTCAAAATTATTACTTAAGGGAACAGAGCCACCAGGAGAAGATGCTTTAGCCAATTTGGCCCTACCTGTAGTCTGTTTTGAGCCCATTTCTTTGTCTGAACACTAGGCTCAGGAGGGGCATAATAATAATATCCAGAGGTTTGTCAGGGACAGGCACAGGTTCAGCAGGAACCAGAGAAACAACAGAAAGAGGGGGAGGGGGACGTAGAGGAAGGGTCCTGCACAACCGGTCGTGGAACTTCCTGTAAAGGAGGCTCAGAGGAAGGTTCAGATACAGAAACCACTGACACAGGCACCGCAATATCAGGGCATAAAGGGGACCAGTGACTACCTTAACATGTGAAGAAAGGGACTTCAGCCGTAGCAATTTCCTTTTTCTGGGCATTATGAAGGATCACATCCTGATCCGGCTATCTTCCCTGTTATGGGAAGCCCAAGAACAGGATCTAAAACCATGACCTAGTTCTTCACACAGGTTACACTTTAGTTCAGAATTACAATCTGCACTAGCATGGCCAAAAGATAAACAAAGGAACATCGTAGTCTATCACAGGCTGCACTGAGATGGGAAGGGGAGCCACATTTAAAACAGGTATGAGGCTGCCCCACATAGAAAACAATGCCCCCATTCCCTACCTAAAACAAACTATTAGGTAAGTGTATGGGACCCACATTCGTATTTCTAAGTCGCACCCTATAACGCCAACCACCAGTCCACAAGTGTTCAGAGTCAAATATAGGCTGTGGCAACCCCAAGACATCACAGCTTAGCTAACCAATGCGTATATCACTAGCTGCCACATTCTCATTTCAAACAAAATGGTGACAGTTTTAATAGAAGGTCTAGTAAGTGGATAGCCCAAATGTTAGCCACAACTCAGTGTATTTAAAAGTATCGTACTTTGTCCAGAATCGATCTAATCCTCTAGGGCTTTGAAAACTGATGTAATATAAGGAGAACCTGATACATGAATCAATGCAAATATTTTGTTTGTAAAAAACAAAGATCCTTTCAAAAGTGACTTTCCACATATAGACGGTCTGGAGCTACATCAAGACCCCAATATACTGACGGCGGACTGCATTCCATCGTTGAAGAGGAGGGAGGAGTTCTGAAATGTATCCTTCTAAGAAATTCTTCCCAAGTAGATTTAGCCTTGTCCCCAGGGTCAGGAGAAGGGCCCGGAGGAAGGTCAGGGACCGGACATCCATGTTCATTCTATCACCCCACGCTGGTCCCTGAGAGCTAGGGCCTTCATCACCTGAAGAGGAAGGAGGCAAAGAAGGAACTTTAGCCAGCAGAGTAGTATACAATGCAGGATGCTGAACATCCTCAGCACGCAAATCCAAATCTGGGCTACCAGGCAAAGGTGGAGGCATGTCTATCAAGGGGCTGTTGCCCTCCACAACCAGGTATCAGGCTATGGGCAGGGTCAGGTATCCAGTGCCCCAAACCACCTGGTTTCCAACCCACACTGCGCAGGGAGGCCTCTAAAGAGACAGGTAGTGGGCTAGAACAAGGCAACAGAGGGAGGAGGCAAAACAGGCGAGACAGTCTGCACATTAGGAGGTGAAACACACGGTCCAGGATGCATAGTACTCACAAGTTCACCAGGCAAAGTCGCCGCGAGTTCAAAGGCGGAGAAGAGACTGCTTGGTCCAGATTTGTAGGAACCGAAAATTCCAACGGAGCATGGTGCAACACTGGTAGGACCGGTGCCAGAAGATTGTTGCCGACTCTGCACCTCCAAAGAGCCCAAGGTACCGTGATCCGTAATGAAAGCAGGAAGATCCTCCACAGCCCCTAGTTCTGGCGACGGAGTCCATGTCCCAGGAGAGGCACTCAAAAGGGCTAACGCCATCAACAACAGCAAGTACCTGGTCCCGATGTGCAGCAAGGAGGGACGCCAACCAAAGTTCATCCGCAGGCAAAAATCTGACGATGCAGAGGCAGACTAGCAGGTAAAGATTCATCTGGTACAGCAAGATCCACAAGCATATCAACAAAATGGTCAGATGTACTCAGTACTAGGCTCCAAAGCTGGACCTGCAGGAGTGAGCTCTGCCTCCCGCAGGTACACCAGCAGACTAACTGGGTCCCACGAACGAATCCATGGTCCAACATCACCCCACACAGAGTAGGGGAATTTCCTCAGTGTCCTGGCCAAACATTTCCTCATTCACTAAAAATACCACCTACAGCTTAATTTGGTTCAAGGTCAGTTGGCATTCATCTTTATCCCTCCCCAGGTCATGCCTGAAAATAGGCAGGATTTGTCTAGTGCACTTACCCGTCAAAAAAACTAAATAAATCTCCATCAAGACAAGCATAGGAATGTAACAGGACATTTAAGCCAGGAATGAGGGAACATACTTATTCTAGAATTCTTTATTGACTCAGTCTTTTAATCAAGTCACCATAACTAAACTTATTTGATCCTGCCATGTAATTCAAGAATTTTCTGACATGCTGGCAGCAGGAAGCAAAAGATCAATATGTCTGTTTGACAGTTTGGCAAACCCTGTCAGTGATTTTATCTGGATTTACAAGTTTTTCCTCACATCTCTCCTGAATCTACCCTTCAGCTTCTTATACCCCTATCTCCTACAGCACCTTTTTTCTGAAAACTACTTCCTCCTGTACCTTGTTTACTTCCATGAGGTATTTAAAAGTCTCTATCATATTCCTCTCTCCTCCCTCTTCCAGGGTGCACAGTAGGGAGACTCGCTAGTCAGGGTGCATCATGATCTCCTTAGCTAGGGATAGTGTGTGCCATTCTGTTCTTATCCTACTTGACCTCTGTTCAGCCTGTGACATGGTGGATCACGGTGTGCTGCTGGCCCATCTGAGGCAGTGCGTGGGACTTTCAGGAATGGTACTGCCTTGGTTTCAGTCCTGCCTGTCTGGGAGGGTGTGGCAGGAAATACTTGGCTCATTTACACTGAGCACTGCAGAACTCTGCTGTGGTGTGCCTTAGGGTCGATTCTGCCCCCATGTTATTTACCATGCATGCTTGCCTTTGAGGGAGACCATTAGATGCTACAGTATGGGTTTTCATTGTTATGCCAATGATACCCAGCTGTTTGTGTCTTCTGCCCTGATGATGTGGTCTCTGAACTGAACAAGTGTGTTGAGGAAATCCAGAACTGGATGGCAGCCAGCCAACTTAGATCCAATTCCATGAAAACGGAGGTGTCACTGGTGGAGCTGAGCCAACCAAGTTTTGCTGTGTTGAGTAGTAGCTCCTTCCTACCTGTGTTGGATGGTATGAAATTGCAAGCAGTTGACAGGGTGAGAAATCTTGGGGTCATTGTTGACTCTAGGCTAATCCTGGAATACCAGATGTCTGCTGTTGTCCACAGTGACTTTTACATTTGCAGCATATCGCCTGGCTCAAACCCTATCTTGATCTGGCTTACCTGACAACACTAGTGCACACCTTAGTTACGTCAAGGTCAGACTACTGTAATAGCGCCTGCCTTGGGTTATCCATGAGGCTGTTGTGCCATCTGCAGCTGGTACAGAATGTGGCAGCCCGGCTGGTTGCAGGGACCCATCGGGTCTAACAATATCACATCACTTGTCTACACTCTTCACTGGTTGCCAGTCAAGTGGTGCATCACTTTCAAGGTGTGTTTGATAACTTACAAGGCCCTGCACTGTCTGAGTCTCTGCTACCTTTTTAATAACATTTTATTATGATATTATTATAAGTTACATGATTTAGAGGAGGCGAAGTTGAGAAGCTTACACAAAAATAATACATTGGTCACAAATAAAGAACCCTCATATTTCAAAAACAAGGCTGCAATATTATTTATAAATCTAATTATTTATTCATGAGCTGAACTAGCTCACTGATTGGCGCCGTGTGGTCTGAAATGTCTTGGAAATGACCGCACAGCAGCTACACTTCAGCTCAGGCGCTGTACCCTGACAGCAGCAGCACCAAACAAAACTGTTTTCAGCACTAAAATGTGAAGAAGAAAAAAATTAGATTAGACTTTATAGACCTAATACGATTGACAGCCAGTCATTTCCTTTGATTAATGACTGTCTGCGGGTTGGCCCTCAGCTGTGCATCGGGCCACCCTTCTCCCCAGCCAGTTATTAATCACTCAAGAAAATGACTGGCCGTTCCGCCATTATTGCTTAAATCTAATACAAATCATTTGGTGCGTGCAAATTGATTCACTGTTATTATGGACTAGAAAGGAACAGATGTTTGTCCCATTGCTCTGTAGGTATGGAATATAACAACCAGAACTGATTATCAGAGGCAAAAAGTCTCTGTTGTAAAGCTAGCTCAAAAATAGCTGTTTATATTTTTCTAAAGGAAGAGTTTCTTTTGTTAACCTCCGCTCAATTATTCAAAATGATTCTTTTAACTGCCATAGCATTAGCTGTTATTAGTAATCAATCTGAATAAGACATAATTCTTTACTTAATAGTTCTACAATATTAGTTTGTAAATTGTCTCTTTGTTGGAGGTTAACTCAGAGTTTTTTTGTTGTCTTTTTTTTTAACAAAATAAAGGAGTGTTGCCATCAATGTTGTATGTAAGTGCATTCCCATAGTGTGTGTTTCATATCATCCTTTAATTCTGACAGTGCCAACATTTAGCAGAGGGCTGACTCATTCTCATTAAAAGGTATGGGTGTGATATGTCTGATTTATCATTTTATATTGGATGGTTTTGTCTTGTGATAATTTATGTTCATTGATGGCTGATAGTGCAGTTTCCCACTGAGTGTTATACAAGGCACAATTTAATTCAGTAGACCATTTTTCCAAAATATTTTGATATAATGGGCTCAATTTTAGGAGGGATGCACATGACGCAAGGGAGTTGCATCAAAGGAACTTGATGCAAGTGGTGACTTGCATCACAATGTGCGGTAAGCACTATTTTACAAAGCAGTCTGTGTTCGACGGACACAGTGCTGCACTAAGCCCCTTGCACCAGGGTGTGTGCTACAACCCAGGGTGCCATGTTGCAATGGAGCTTGTGCCATGGCGGCTGCCACATCCCTTTTGATTTTGAAGCCCCACCATGGACGTGATTGGCTGCCACTTAGACCAGCCAGGAGGTGGTCTAGTGAGTTGTGCCTGTGGGTGCCATATAACAGGGGCAGTAGGGCACACATTGGGGCAGGAGAGGAGGCAGTGGGTAGTGGTGACCAACCGGGAAGTAGCCCCAGCGACGTGGCACCACGTAGGTGCCGCTGCAGTACCCCTGCTGTATGCCAAAGCCTTGTTCATGAAGTGCCTCCCCGAATCACTCAATATAATGCTCATCCCTGGTGCTCTAGTGGCCCCCATCCCCATGTTATCACAGTTTGTTGGTGGTATAGTTGTCCCCTCAGCCCCCAATCCCCCGTGACATTATTCATATTCATAACTGCTCCAGCTCCATCTCCCCACCCCCAATCCCTGATGTGCTAACACATAGACATCACCCTGGTGGTCTAATGGACCCTGCACCCCTCTACCTCGACATGGTAGGTGTAACCACCCGCTTCCTCATCCTCGACACATCTGCAATCAGCACAACCCGCTGCACACGCACCACGGCCAGCTGCAGAATGACTACATGGACCACGCACTGAAAACTATCAATACAATGAACGGTACATGCTGATTGCACTCAGCGGCTGGCTGTGGTAGGGTGCAGCAGTCTATGCCAGTTGCAGACATGTGTCGGGGATGGAGGTGGGAGTGGGTGGTTAACCACTGCCTGTCAAGATGGGGAAAGTGGGGATCCACTAGACCACCAGGTGTTGTCAGGGCTATGTGTGGATACGCTTGGGGATCAGGGGTAGGGTTGTGAACCAGGTGGTTATGAATTTGTCACGGAGGAGATCAATGATCACTGGGGGCAACTATACCATCAACAAGCTGTGATAACATTGGGGATGAGGGGCACTAGACCACCAGGTGATGTGCATGGCAAGTATATGGGCATGTCATGGCATGAGGGGTAGGACTGGATCGGGATTCCTTTTGAAAGTTACATAGATACATAGATACATAGACAGTGTGGGCAGATAAGGGCCTATGGCCCGCCAGTCTGCCCATTTGAGCTTGTAAGTTCAGTTTGTTTTCCTAGAAGTCTGCTGCCCTTACCCCTGACCTCCAGTATTCCTTTATGTCTATCCCATGCATTCTTAAATCCTGTGATTGTTTCAGCCCTCACCACTTCCTCTGGCAGGGTGTTCCACTTGTCCACCATCCGCTCTGTGAAGAAATTCTTCCTCATGTTTCCTCTGAATCGCCCTCCCTCCAACTTCATCCTATGCCCCTAGTCCTGGAACATCTTTTTCACTTAAAATAGTGTATTCCTGCACCCTGTTCCTCCCTGTGAGATACTTGTATGTCTCTATCATATCAAGTTAGTTTATTTGTTATTTTTCAATGCATTAACAACAGTTAACAAGGAAATGAAAAAAAAAAGATACAGCAAACAGAAAATGCACCACAAGGGAGATCGTGGATACATGGGGTTGGGGGCACCTACATCACTACTGCTCGAGTATTGCCGGGTTGCCAGTAGCCTTCCACAGCAGGGACAACACAGGAGTGGACACGGGTGCCGGACTGTACCAGGGCACTGCCTCAAGAGCGGCAACCAGCCCCGTGCCTAAGCTCCTGTGGTGGCTGCCCTTCTGTGCCCGGGTTCCAGGCTTCTTGCTCCATCTTGCACCGGGTATCCTCCTGCACACTAGTCCACAGATGCGCTCCAACACAGGTGGTTTCTAAAATCAGGCCCAATGATTCATAGTTGTTATGTAGTTGCTCTATTATCCAGGTGAAAATGTTGTCAAAGTTTCACGCTCTAATTTTGAAACTTCAGATTATAATTTTACGTAATTTGGTGCTCTTTCCCATCTGGAAAATCTTTTCTTTTAAAGTATCCCATACTTGGCTCGAGACCAAATTTATCTTTAAACTGAGTCCACTCCATGACTCTGCCATTTATTATAGAATTTTTCCCACCTTTTATGCCTTTACTATAATAATAATAATTAATAATAATAATAATTTTATTTGTTTAGCACCTTTCAATATATCAAGGTGCTGAACAGTTTTAAAACACTTCAAAACTCTAAATAAAAACATAAATATCCATAAATGGTCAACATATCCACAAAATAGCATATTTATAATAAAACCAGACATTAATGAATAACTTAATTATCTAAAAAGGCCATATTCCACAAACACGCCAAGTCTCTCTTAAATAGCTCCACGGAGGTGTACTGTCAGAACCGCAAGGTAGAGAGTTCCAAAGAGTGGATGCAGCATGTGAGAACGCCTACTAACTACATTTTTATGTTGCTTGCACGCATGTGCACGCAAGCAACATAGTGCCATCATCTGAGTTTTCGGAGGTGTGGCACCCGCCTTCCAATTCAGTCACTGTGTTTGCAGGCGTGGCCCCAGTTCCCCAATCACTACTGCAGATGTCTATGACAGCAGTTGAAAATGCAGTGGTCGTACAGCTGAAAGGGAGAGCTCCACTTCAGTGAGTAGAGCTCCCTCCACACACACACACACACACACGCACGCACAAGACGCGCACGCAGACGCACACATACTGCGTGCTCATGCGCCTTCCCCTTCCCCCATGCACAAGCTAGGCTGGCCAACGGGATGCCCAATCCCCGCTGGCTCCATGCCCTCCCCAAAGCTTCCAGGTGCCATGCTGGGAGCCTACCCCAGTGTGGCAAATGTGTTATAGCCGACGGGGTGCCCAACTTCGTCAGCTCCACACCCCCAAAAGATCCAGCTGCCACACTGGAGCCCACCCAGCGTGGCAAATGTGTTATGGCCAACGGGGTGCTCAATCCCCGTCAGCTCCATGCCCCCAAACATCCAGCTGCCACACTGGAGCCCACCCCAGCATGGCAAATGTTCCTCGTCATCTTATTCAAAAAACAACCTGTGAATGCAAAACTGTCCTCGGCGCTTCTCCTGCCCCTCCCACAATCCGCACCCACCCACTGCGCACCCTGCCTCCCTACACCCTCTCACCCATACTTACCTCCGACCTTAACGATCTTCGTGGACCGGAACACGCCTGCACTCTTCAAAGCCGACTGCGTTAACTGAGGAAATGCCGTAAGCTGTATAATGGGATAGATAGGGTTTTTCAACTTTGCTGCTATATCTCAGGCATTTTTGAATTTTGGCACCAAATTAACATGGGGTTTTGGGACCCCTCCTCATGAATTCTGTCACTGTCATGGCTGCTAATCGGGCCCGGCGGTGATTTCTGGTCACTACAAAAATCACCTTTGGGACTGATTAACAAATGACAGTGTCAGTGTTCATAAGGTGGGCTCTCAAAAAGCCTATGTTGCATATTTGGTAAAAATTCCAAAATGACTGTTTTATGAGTGTGCATTGCGAGTTCCTACGCACGCGGTAAGTTCGCAAATTTTAATATTTGTACCAGATTTTCAACATTGCTATTTTACCACACCTCCTTATGAGCAGTACAGTTGTCATTTTCACATCGCACCTAAACGTGTTTCCGTGACATGTAGAATGGCGTAGTCGGTGTATGTAAATCAATGATGGGACACATTAAGAAAATCACAGTGACACTGTTCATGAGCAGAGGTCTTAAATGGCTATGTTGAAAATTTGGTGAAAAATTTAAAATGACTGTTTTATTTAGCATGCATGCAGATCCTACGCACGTGAAGTTCACTAATTTTAATATTTTCCATTTTCAGCATTGCCATTTTACTACACTTTTATGAGCAGTACAGCTGTCATTTTCACGCTACCCAAAATGTGTTTGCATGCATGTAGTGCACAATGGCGCAGTCAGTGTGCGCAATCAATGCTTGGGACAGATTAAGAAAATCACAGTGACACTGTCCATGAGCAGAGGTCTTAAAATGGCTATGTTGAAAACTGAGTGAAAAATTTCCAAAATGACTGTTTTATGAGCATTTATTTCTTGATCCCACGCACGTCAGAAGTTCGCGAATTTTCAATATTTTCACTCCAGATTTTCAACATTGCCATTTTACCACACCTCCTTATAAGCAGTGCAGCTGTCATTTTTCACATCTTGCCCAAAACATGTTTCCGCCATGTAGCTTACTAATGGCGAATCGGTAAAGCGTAAATCATTGTATGGGACACATTAAGAAAATCACAGTGACATTGTTCACGAGCAGAGGTCTAAAATGGCTAGTTTGAAAATTTGGTGAAAAAATTTAAAATGACTGTTTTACGGAGATGATGTAGGCGCAGTTCCTACTCAACGTCAGAAGTTCGCAAATTTTTATATTGTCATCCAGATTTTCAACATTGCCATTTTACCACCTCCTTATGAGCAGTACAGCTGTTTTCACATGTCACCCAAAATGTGTTTCTGCATGTAGCGATAATGGCGCATCTAGTGTGCGCAGTCAATGTTTGGACAGATTAAGAAAATCACAGTGACACCGCTCATGAGCAGAGATCTTAAATGGCTATGTTGAAATCTGGTGAAAAAATTCCTTCAGACATTCTGCAATGTTACTAATGAAGACATTGAACAGGACTGGCTCCAGGACTGATCCCTGCAGCACCCACTGGTGACCCAATCTCCCAGACTGCACACATTTTACCACCACTCTCTGCCTCCTGTCTGTTAGCCAGTTTCTAACCCAGTTTACCACCCTTTCCCCATGCCCAGCCTACCCAGCTAGTTTATCAGCCTCCTATATGGGATGGTGTCAAAGGCTTTGCTGAAATCAAGGTAAGCGCCGTCTACTGCCCCACCCTGATTCACTTGCTTTGTCACCAGTCAGAGAAATCAACCAGATTTGTCTGACATGATGTTCCACTGTGAATCAATGTTGTCTATGGTCCTGGGCTCCAATGGCTTCTAGATGCCCACTATCCTTTCTTTAAGCAATGTCTCCATGATCTTCCCACTACTGAGGTGAGGCTGAGCGCCTATTATTCCCCGCCTCCTCCTGCTGCGGACTTCTGTAGAGGACCACATGTGTCCTCCTCCAATTCACTCATGTTGAATAACTCCAGTGAACATGGCTGCCAGAGGTACTGCTATCTCCTCTCCAGTTCTCTTAATATCCTTGCGATGCCATCTGGTTCCATCGCTTTGTCCACCTTCAATTTAGTGAGCTCCTGCAGGACTCTTTGCCTTTGAATGGACTATTGTCCACCTCTTCACCCCTTGGCAACTGCTGTACTCCTGTGGCCCTTGCCTCCCACTCTTCTGTGAATACTGAACGGAAAGACACAGTGGATGTCTTGGGAGGAAGGCATGAAACTGTCACTTCCAAATACCTAAACAGCACATACACAAGCAACATTCGGCATTGACAAATGCTTGTTTATTGTAAATATGATTGAACTTGGTGATAACTTGGGAAAGTATTTCCTGCTTATCTTGAAAGTCTTTGCCTCTTTATCAATGTTCTTAATCATTTCAAGTTTACTTTTTCTACATAGATTGGGGCAAACCATATATTCCTGGGGCCCAATTTACAAAAATGTGTGGACTGCAGAGGACTTATGGAAGGGTATTTGACTCAACTTGAGATTTGTATCAAACACTGCGACAAGCCGATTCCAAAAGGTGCTTTGCCTTAAAAGCCCTACCACAAGTCCGGAACACAGGATGCAGAGAGTTAAACCACCTTCTCCTGGTCTTGCTTTGCATCCGGGTCACAGGATTTGCACCAGACCTGTGGTGCATGCAGCCAAAAGTGGGGAAAATGTGGCAAATGCACATAACTTTGAGAATCGGACTGCTCTGCATCTGACGGGCTTTGGCACATCTGAAACCGCCTCTGCATCGCATGCAGGGTTTGACACAAGCCCTGAGTCCCCTTCTGGAATTAGGCCTTTATGTCAAAATGGTCACCTTGAATGAAGTATAGTCGACTCGATTCACAAAGGTCCCGCACACATAAGGGGCTTGCACCACAATGAATAGCACAAAGTACCCTTGCGCCAAACGATGTGCTGGGTGCAATTCTCAATAGCAGCATGCATCAATCACAGGTTGCCTGCCCCAAACAGGACTTGTGCTGCCCGTCCACCCAGGAATGGGCTGCGACATGGTGTTAGGGGGCATGTGGCAGATGCAAGCTGCCACATCCCTGAATGTGGATTCACAGAACTCTCCCAAGGGAGAAATTCTAAGTTCCCTTAGACCAGCCAGGGCTAGTCTAAGGGTACTTAGAAAATCCTCCTCTGGGAGAGTTGCCTGTTTGCAGCACTGTGCCTGCGGCCCCATCCTGATCCCTGAGATGTCCATATAATAAATAGATAAAATGAACTCCTTCCGGTAGTCTAGTGGTCCCCTTCCTGACTCTCGATGTGCCCGTATATTAAAAAGATAAAATGATCCTCCTCTGTAATCTAGCAGTCCCCTTCCTCGATCCCGATGTGCTCATATAATGAATAGATAAAATGACCCCTCCCAGGTAGTCTAGTGCCCCCCATCCTGATGTGCCCATATAATAAATAGATACAATTATCCCTCTCTGGCAGTCTGGCAGCCTCCCCAATACTCAATGTGGCCCAGTATAATAATATTTAATAGTGCTTTAACCTGGTGGTTGAGTGGCCCCCCTCCAGCAGGTAGTGCCCACCACCTGCTCCCCCATCCTGAAACAGAGTCAGCAACTGGCACAGCCTCCCCTCACCTCCAGGAGTTGCGCCAGAGATTGAACTGACACAGAGCATGGCTGAAGTGTACACGCTCATTGATTAATCAGCTAGCCAGACACCTTACAATACATGCTCCTGTGACAGTTCAGTTGGTGGCCAGTCGCAGAGGTGAGAGGAGGGCTGTCCCAGTCACCGGCTCTGTTTCAGGATGGTGGGAGCAGGGTGGTGGGCACTACCTGCTGGGTGGGGACCACTGACCACAAGTGATAGGGCCCCACCCCATCAGTGAGTGGCGGGTAGGGGTCACTAGACTACCAGGAGGGATAATCTTGTCTATTTATTTTATGGGCACATTGGGGAGGGGGGGCCACTTGACCACCAGGGAGGGATAATTTTGTCTATTTATTTTATACATTGGGGAGGGGGGCCGCTAGACCACCAGGAGGATCATTTTTCTATTCATTATACAGGTACATCAGGAAGGGGTCTGCAAGACTACCAGGGAGGGATAATTAGTTCTATTTAATATATGGGCACGCTAGGATCAGGAGGGGGGACTGCTAGACTATTAGGGACCAATTCACATTATGTTACTAACATGAAACTCAGGACAGGGAGGAGGTCCACTGAACCATTGGGGATGGGTAATTCAGATGTGCCACAGGTGATCAGGGTTGGGAGAAACTGCTTGCTGTAAGGAGTCTCTGGCAGACCCTTCTATGTGGTAGCGTGTTTGCCGCATGGGAGAGATTGCCGCAAGTGTGGGGACTTAGGTGCCAGGACCCCTTCTGTACCAGATTCTGTTGCATGGTCCCTGGTACATGATGTGCAAGCTGCAGTATACTGCAGCTTGCACTGTTCTAAGCCCTCATTGAGAATTGGGCCCAGTATTTTCATCAGCAAGATTCTCCTTTTCAGAATAAGCCCAAATCACAACTAACATGATTAGGTATGATGTATGATAAGATCTTGCATCTGGGCAGGCCAACCTCCAGATTCTTAGGCAGACATCTGGCAGACCATGCACCTCTTGCTTGTTTCTTACTCCAGGTATCGGACTTCATGACGCTATTTATTACCTGTAGGGAAGTACCTGGAACCTCTATTAATAATGCTTGGAAGAGGTATGAGAAATAAGGGATAATTAACATTTTAAGACTTGTACTTTACCCCAAGTATGAAAGTAGATCTTGTAGAAATAACCTCCATTTCTATGGGATCCCAGAGTGGGAAGAAAGGCAGCAAATAATACCTTTCTTGCAGCAGTTTCTTCAATCCGCTGTAGACCTTCTAGTTGACTTTGAACTGGATATTCAGTGAGCTCACGGGCTTTTGTCTCAAACCCACCAACCCTGCAGCACCACCTCGCCTCCATTACAGCTTAATTCTTAAATCCACGACAAAGCAAGAGATCCTTCACAGAGCTTGGCAACAGAAGGTACTTAAGTTGGATTAAAATAATGTGTTCGTGGACAAGGATTATCCACCAGGAATTATGGCCAGGAGATGAGTGTACATCCCTCTATTAAAAATACTTGAGGCCAGCCCAGTGGCGCCCAGGGTTGAGGCACTGGATGCCACACCTAGCGCCATGTCGGTGATCTGGGTTCAGGAACAGACTCAGGTCACCGTGGCTCAGCAGAGGAAGGAGAGGATTGAGCATCTGGAGGACTGCCTCTCCTGGGTGGGGTCCTGGGGTTCCCTGCTATGTGGCAGCTCCTGGTGGAGACCAGGGGCACTGCATCCAGTGGGGACACAGATGGAGTGAGGCAGTGGCGGATATCTGCAGAAGGGGTCAGGTATGTTCCTCTGACGGCTAACATTATTGCATGTCCGTGCCTTGGAGGGAGTATGCACACAGGTGGAAAACCCCAGCTGCTGGAGAACGATGGCAGACTCTGGGGTGGAGACACACATGTCCAATGCTGGTCCCTACCTGGTTGACTCTCCTGGGTCCTCCATTTCTAGGGCAGTAGTTGGGGAGGACTCTGTCCCTGATTCTTCGGTCTGGGAGGGATTCAGGCTGGGTGGTAGTGCCACTGGAGTGGGTTACGCCCAAGGGGAGCCCCAATAACTGGTGACGGAGCCAAAGAAAGTTCACTATATATGTGTGTGTATATATATATATATATATGTATATATATTTCATGACTGTAAACTTCAATTCCATATGCCCTACCCTGCCCAGCTCATGGTTCAGTTTCCAGACAGTCAAGAAATCTCTGGGTCAGCAGAAAAGGCCACTCTAGAACTGCAACATAGGGGATTATATTCCCTGACTCAGTCTAGTATCTCAAAACCACCTCTCCTGCCTTGTCAACTAAGGGGACAGCAATGGAAAACAGCGAGGAGAAAGTAGGAAGAAGCAGCAGACACAACCTACTCTACAGCAGTTCATGTCAAACGTAAGTCATCTACCTCTACAACTGGCCTGATGAGAACCTGAGTGCCACATAGCATTAAATTAGACTGCTGAGGAGTATAGGATTTTGAACTATGTCTCCAGGTCAGCTGTGTTTTTGTTGTGGTATTGGCTCTGCTAGATCTGTTTCCATGTGGTTGTAGTTGGCTGAGTGAGAGGAACCCATACTGCTAATGTCAGGGGAATGAGAGGCCCTTTTAATTTTATTTGGACTGCCTCCCTGCCCCCCCTCCCCATGGCAAGCAGTCAAGGTGGCTCTCGAGATGTGCGCCAGTGAAGTAATCATTTTAGGTAGTACCCTGTTGCTTTGTGATAAATCTGTTTAGAACAGACTGGGTCTATTTCCTTGCTTGTCACTAGGTTTGGAGTCAGATTGGAGGACTGTCACTACAGTCCTTTCTGTCTGAGAAAACCCAGATAAAGTATATTCAGGCAACCATCTTTGCCCTATCCTGGCTGCAGCAGAGACATGAAAGAGTGTACATATTGAGAGCATGCTCTCGGGGTGGGCAGGTGTGTGTGTGTGTGTGAGGATGATGGTAGTTTATCTGGGATTTTTGCAACGACTAACTTGTGGATTACAGAGCTGAGCTGTTCCACTTTCCTCTTGGCTGGTGGCTGCGGGGAGGCTGACTGTGGAGACAATGTGATGCAGTGCTCATCGGGAGCCTCCTGTAGTGTTTGGGTATGGAGGATTGCCTCTTTGTAAACTATTCGAAGACAGATTATTTCTTATCCTTTGGCTCCATCTAGTGGTTATTTATAGGAACAGCACTTCATGTACTTTTTCTGAACTGTCAGGAAATATTTATTTTATTATTTTATTTTTATTAACTCTCAGATTAAACACCTTTGAGGAAGAACAGCTCATTTACAAAGGTTCCACATCAAATTGTAGGTAGACAAACAGGGTGAACATAATTACAAAATTATACAGTAGTTACAATGAAGGTAGGAACAAACAAGGGTGAACATCATTATTCATTATACAAGACTACAAGTTCAAGTTCAAGTTTATTGCAGGAAAACTCCATTGAGCAAGCTCATTCACAAGGAGGTCCTGTGACATAAACACTTAAAGTACAAACACAGATAGGTAATAACAGTATATACATGAAATGCACGTTACATGATACAGGCTGGATATACATACAAGGGTACCACATAGGGTGACCCTGGTGGGTGGTAAACATTGATATGAGAAAGGAAGTGACTTACAGGTTCCATACTGATAAATGAAACATGATGACTGGTGTGTGCAATATATATACAGTATTTGGCAGCTAGAACAAACAACAGTCTACAACTGATATGGGGGACAGGTAAACACAGGTAAAGCAGTAGTACAGCTTAAACCAGAGATTGATGTAGAGAGGCTGGTTCAGACTGAGGACTGAGCAGTGCAATGGAAGACTAGATGAGATGGCATATGGGGGATGAGCCATAGGGAGGGTAGTCCCAGTGGGGTGGGCAGGCTAGAAGGCCATTGTCAAGGAGGGAGGAGGAGATTGAGAAGTGCTAGTAAGGTAGGGAACAAGGATGCAATAAGTGCTGGTGTTGACAGGGATGGGGTGGAGTGTACCGGGGTAGCAGAGGTGCAGAAGGTGTACTAGATAGCAGAAATTTATAGGAGAGGAGCAGGAAAGTCTGGGGTTCTAAGGTGAGGTGGAGCTCTAAGTGAAACAATCGCAGCTACTAGAAGAGGTGAGTTGTAACCAGAGCAGCCATTTGAAAGGGCCAGTTTTGGGAGTAGTCAGGATATCCTGGTTGAGCATTGTTCCAGTGTGGAGCCATGTAGGCAAACGATCTCTGTCCCATCGAGGTCCAACATCTGGGAACCTAGAAGGTTTGATTGATGGTGTTATGGGTACACTGAGTGGTCATGTGCATGTCTAGGAGCTTTTAGCACCTGGTGGATGAGACCTAGGAGTGCCTTTTTGTTAGCAGGCAGATCTGATATCGGATCCTACTAAGGAGTGGGGGCCATCCAGATTGGGCATATAGCTCACTCGTGTGAGTAAGATGGACAGTGCCAACAAGTAGTCTACAGGCTTTGTTAAGGACACCATTATCCTATGGAGGGCAGTAGGGGAGGCAGAGCCATAGATGGCTAGATCGTGAGTCAATGACGGAGGTGACTGAGCTGTGGATTGCCAGCCATAGAGCATCTGTAGTCATACAATACTTGTGCCTATGTAGTATTCCAATTTGAATGTTTACGGCCTTGGCAACATTCTCAATGAGTTGTGTGTAGGAGAGGAAGTTATCCAACATGATCCCAAGGTATTTGAAAGCTTGACCTGCTCGAGCTGGGCGCCAGAGCCCTTCTGAATGGTGAGGGAATGGGCTTTATGCTTGTTACGCGCACTGCTGAATAGCATGACCTTGGTTTTGCTGAGGATCAGGATCAACTGATTAGTTACAATCTGTTCAGCACTATGGTTACCTATAATTTTTTTTTTCTTTAGCATATATTATAACTACTAGTAATGTAAAACTAACCAAGTTTGAGACTTTGAGTTACTGAAGGCCCGCTATCTCTATTTTATTAAACATAATGTTTGGGATCAGAATTTGAATAAGCCGTCAGTATTTTGCAGTGTCAGTGGCTCAGTAGGTAGCACACTTGCCTCTGAGGCCAGGAGATCTGTGGAGAGGTCTGTGGGTTCAGCTCCCACATCTGGCACTTGTTAATATCCCAGTACTGACGCTGTATTGCAGCATGAGAGGGGTGCTGCACTTCTGAGGTGCCGCCTTTCAGATTAGACTTTAAACCAAGGTCCCATCTGCCTGGATTGGTGGCAGTTCAGGTGGATGTTAAAGATCCCATGGCACTTATCAAAAGAGTAGGGAATTTTATTGAAAGAAAGGACTACAGTACAAAATAAACAGAAAGCAATCAATCAAGCAATACAAAAGGAAACATCATCATAAACAGAAAAGGGGCATTAAATATCATCCAACCAATATGTACAATTAATCCACAGTTGATTCCCTCCCATTAAACCAAAGCATTTACAATCCCATATTTAACATCCCACAATGTATTAATCACATTACTAAGAATATCATCAAAAGTATTTGACGTTGTTGAGTAACCTACATACATCTACATTGCCAGATATAATAACATAAAACACAAAAACAAGAAATAAAGTATCAATATGATAATGCTCATTCACCCTTATGAACCCCATACAATAATGTACAGTAGGATAGTGAGGAAAACAAAGGCTCTCCCATCGCAATGCCAAACAATTCCAAAAGTTACGCGCGTAAGGACAATCCAAAAAAGGTGAGCTTGGTTTCAAAACAGTTATACAATGAGCCCTAGAACAATATCTATCACTAAGCTGTTTATGTTTATGTTTATTATTATCACCAACAGGTAACCTACCATAACTACCAACCAAACCCTGTCCCATACACAGTCAGACAATCGTTTGTTAGAAAGAAATGTGGTGATTCTGTTAACTTGTGCCATAGGACAATCTGAAAAACAACATCCTCCTTAAAGTCAAAAAATAGAACAAGGTCATACAATTTTTTCCTATCTAGAGTTTCCAAATGAGAAATAGTCAAACCACATTTCACTAAATTTTTAAAGGCTTCCAAGCCATACTATGGGAGACCTGAAATTTACATAAACGAAGCAGAATTACCAGCTTTCCAAGGGGTAATCCACTTAAAGAACCAAGACCGCATAAAAGGATACCAAACTTAACTCTGTGCCTTAGAAGAGGACTAAAATTGTAGGATACAAACACACAAACATAAAAGGCTATCAGATGAATCATCCCTACACCACCCTCTTTAATACTTCTATAGGTATAACCTTGCTTCATTGAGTTTAATCGACTACCCCAAAATGCTTGAAAGAAAACACTAAACAAAGACGTATATAAAAATAGGAACCAACAAAGTTTTGATCAACATAACCCTCTTTTGCTTTGCAATCTGCCTCCCCTTCCACGCAACCAATCCTGTTGCCCTAATAAGGCCATTATGCCAATTAACATACGACATATCCTCAAAACCAAAGCTTACCCCAAAATGGATATAGGATCTTACCTACACCAATACCTGCAATACAACCACCGTCCGGTATAGGGGTACTCCCAAAAGGATACCTTTACTTTTAGTAACATTAATCTTAGAACCCAAACTAGAAGAAAATAAAGACAAAACATCTGTAACATGCTGACCCTCAGAAATATGAGAAAGAAAAACAACTAAATCATCAGTATAGGCCAGAATCTTAATAGGTGGAACATTAGAATCAATTTGAAGACCTGAAAATGGGAATGAGTAACTATCAATCTAGTCAAAATGTCTATAGAGAAAACATACAAAGTGGACTAAGTGGGCAACCCTACCTCACCCCTCGTTTTACTAAGATAGGATTACCAATCCAGCCATTAATGTTAGGAATAATCGCAGCTTTCAAACACATAATACTGGATCCAACCTACAAAAGTGTCAGGAATACCATAAGCGGACAACACAGAGAATAAAAATCATGCGAAACCCGATCAAAAGCTTTCTCTTGATCAAGGCCTAAACAAAACATTCCAAATTCCCAAGTTGAGCAACATGGAAAATTTCTCTCAAAACTATCAAATGATCATATTGTGATTGACCAGGAATGGAACAGTTCTGGACTGATCAATCCATCAGCTACCGTAGACAGTCTATTAAGTAAAATTTACTTAAAATTTTGAAATCCGTATTCAACAAACTAAGAGTCCTTCAATTTTTCTTCTTTAGGACCTTTTCATGCAACAAAATAACCAAAGCTTGATACATAGACGCAGCCAGAGACGAATTACTAAGCATATCATTAACTGCATGTACCAAGACCGAAGCAAGATCTTCCTTAGAAGTCTGATAAAAGACTGCTCCTAACCCATCAATCCCAGGTGCAGAATCAGCATTCAAAGAGGAGATAGCAAGTAAGACCTCATTGATCGAGACATCACGTACTAAATGTAGTTTGTCTGAATCAGGAACCTGAGGCAAATTACGTTTGTCAAAATCAATAGCTGAAGTAGTGAGTGCCAATTCTTTTTGAAAAGAGACTTCAAATACCAATCTACTACCTCTAACAGTTCCTGAGTGGAAGAAACCAAAGACCCTGTTGGCGTCTCTAATTGTGTAATCAACCTATGACCAATCCTATTACGCAATCATGAAAGCGACCTAGAGTACCTTTATGTAATTTTAAGCCAAGACTTATTTTCCACTAACATCTTTCAGCCATCCCTTTTTTCCCTTAAGTCTATTTGTTTTTGTACTCATTTAATTTATTTTCATTTTCACCATAAGTCTCCATTTCTGTCTCCTTCCACACATTTGTCACCTTTCAGCCTTCTTACTAGGCCCTGTTAATTAGTCCCCACCTGGAACTTCCCTAGCTCTTTTCACTCCCATTATGCTTTATCTTTCCCATCATCACCTTTTTGTTTCACAGATTCTCTCTTAATCTTACCATTTATCACTTCTTCTACCTGAGCCTCCCCTTTCTTCTTTCCCACATATATATCTCTCTCATTTTACCTCGCCTCTACACTAACTTTGTCTTTTTTCTTTTAGATATTTCCTGAAGAAGACCTAAGGTCAAAAGTAGATTTTTATCTCTATTTTCTATTTTCAGGGTGCATTTAATATAACCATTTTGTTTTGCTTTTAGACCACATGCTGGCCATGCGCCTTGTTTTTTTTTTACAATTTAAGCCAAAGCATGTTCATGCTCTAAAGGTTTAGCTCTGTTATACTGAAAATCAAACAACTTCTTTTACACATCTGATGTGGTCACTGTAATCCCATTTATCAGATTCAGTTAAATAAATTAATTTCTGCAGTTGGCCTCTCCGACTCAAATATTCAAGGTACTTATCATTAACAATAGTTCGAGAACGTTTCTGAAAAAGTTCCTTCCAAAGAAGTTTAGTGTCTTCCCACCAGGAGGCGAGATCATCATAAAATCCAATAACAGAAAGCGGACCCCACCCCAATGCCAATCCCTTTGGATATTTACATTCTCCAAAAGTTTATTATTAAGTCTCCATTGATTTTTCTTACTCCTAGGCATGGTACCCAGGCTATCTTAACAGTTACTGATTTATGATCAGAAAATTCCCAAGCTTTCAAAGAGACTGAAACAACTTGTAAAATGATAGAGAGAAACACAAAATCAATCCTAGTCAATAAAGAGGATTTAAAAAAGTATCACCACCTGTAGAATAAAGAGTCTGTAGGCCTCAACTAATCATGCTGTAGAAATAATATCAAGCAAAGCATTTAAATCACAAAATAATTTGGATGTTTTCATGCCTCTATCCAAAGCATTCAGTGAACAAGTAAAATCTCCAGCCCAAATGACCATCCTAGAAGTGTGAAGAAAGGGTTGTATATCCTCAATAATGCAACCTTTGGGACTTAGTTTGTGGAGCATACAATGTAATTAATCTAAACTTGTCCCCAAAATAATTAATATTGAGCAACAATGCCCTACCAGGAAAAATATCAACCAAGTGGGAAACTTTTAAAGCAGGGTTTGCAAATAAAATGCCAATACCAGAACAAGACCCTCACCAGTCGACTCAAAAGATTACACCTTTAGTCCAAATATTCTGCAAGCTGATTATTGGAAAGAGTTTTAAGTCTAGTATCCTGAATACAATAGATATCACATTGTTGCTGTGACAAAGAGACAAAGTTATAACCATCTTTTATGACTCTTAATACTATTCACATTAAGCGTAGAAATAGTCAAAAAGCCATAAAAACAAGAAGGACCTACAAACCAGATATTCAAGGGGGCTTGGAAACCCTACTACACCTAGAACGCCTTAAAGTAATTTCTTCACCTTCCCATCCCGCCTTCTCCATCAGAAGCCATGTCCGCATTGTAGAAGCACGAGAAGAGGTGTCAGATTCGTCACCATCAGATTCATCTTTGGAAGAAAGGACTGCAAATTTGTTACCCTGTGTCCAAACATCAGAGCTATCTTTACCTCTTTAGGAAAAGAAGGAGCTTTAGATAAAATTGTCTTCCTGATCTATTATGTTTTTTGCAACAACTTTCTTAAATGACTGTTGAGAAGGTGGGGGGCATCTCAGGTAAAACAGAATCACCAGAAATAGCAGAAGTAGATGCAGCAGGAGAACCAGGAGGAACAGTAGGAACCCGAGGATTCCCCTCCTGCAGTAAATTATCAGCGACCAGAGAATCCAACTCCAAATATCCATTCTAGCATGCTCCCTGTCACTTTTGAACTCTCAGGAAGAGAGGAAGCAACAGACCCAGGCAAAACATTCTGAACCAGAATCACTACCTGTTGAGCATTTAACTGTTGTGCTTTATTAATCAATCCCTCGTGGATGGGCAGTCAGCTCTATTATGGGATACCCAAGGACATTTTCCATATCCATGCCCCATCTCCTCACACAAATTGCACTTAAATAAATTAAGACAATCAGAAGTGAGATGACCAAACTCAAAGCAATGATTACAACGAGGAGTATCGCATGCATTATTAAGGTGTGTCCTGGACCCACACTTAAAACAGGACCTAGGCTGACCATAATAAAACAAACTCTCCTATCCTTCCACAAAAAGAAACTATTAGAAGATGTACAATTCCATTATTGGTGGAAACAAGTTTAACACACAATTTCCACCCTCCATTCCATATATTCTCACTATCAAGAATAGGAGCGGGTTTATCCAAGACCTCACACCGCTGACATAACCAGAACAAAATGTCTTCAATATTAACCCCTGCTATAAACATAACTGTAATCAACTTAACTGCAGGCTTTGTCAAAGGAACTGCTAAAAGGGAACCCATAAAGGTGTATTCTTGACTTTTGATATTGTGATCAGAATCTAGCCAAATTCAAACATTTTGAAAACTGATATCATAATTGGAATTGCCAATATGTATAAGAGCAAATATTTCAGGGAAAAAAACTTCATAGATCCTTCAGTAATTGCTTAGCAATATACAGTCTATCAGGTTGGTTTTCAAGTCCACCTTTATAAATTAAACGCACTGCATTTCTTCTAGGGGCAGGTTCACCTTTGTTTTGAAATAAATCTGACAATCTGAACATGGTTTTAACCATGCGGCTTGTGTGGATCACGTAATACCCTTCAGAAGGTCCCAGCCGCACACCATCCAGCAAAGAATCATCAGTAGGAATCTCCCCAACAACAGGCAGCCCACCCACTTGGTGATCCACCACCCGCGTCAGTCAAAGGAGCATCCCTAGACTGAGGTTTATCCAAAGCAGAAGTAAGGTAAGGAATCAGAAGACATAGAATGGGGATGGTTTACATCAGAACGAACAGCATAATGTTGAACCATGGCATCAGTACTATCAGGTACCCAGGACTCATCCAAATGGCGAAGCCAACCAGCCTCGAAATGGCCCACTCTGGAGACCAACCAGCACCATGCTGCAGGGTATCCCCACAATTAGGTTCTGTAGAAACAGCAGAATAAAATGGGTACAGTACAGTCAAGGATACCAAATCTTTGGCTACATCTACACGGTCTGCCCCTAGTGCAGAAGTAGAGACGTCCTGAAGAGCAGCTTTAGAAACACCCGGCAGTAACTTACAAGGACCAGACATACCCAAACGCTGTTTAGGTGGCAGAGGTTTGGCTGACAGAATCACTTACCAAGTTCGCTTTAGGCTCACATCACCCAGATGTAGAACGCTGCCAGCTGTAACAGAAAACCACTTCTCAGTCTCCCTGCTCATCTATCCCATACTACGCATGTCACTAGCAGGAGACAAAACAAGATCATGGGATGTCAGGTGAAACTGACAACGTAAACAGTCCACAAGGTAGCTTATATCAGCTAATAATACTTCTTTTGGAGTTTAAATCTAACTTCCTCATCCAAAAGGGATTGCAATAAATATTCTTTTTCAGCCAAAGCAGCAGAGTTGCCTTCCGCAGATGCAAGCAACGAAATCGCTTACTGCAACAGCGCTCTTCCCAGCAACATCCATACCTGCATCAAAAATTAATCAGGTAAGTTAGTAATAAGCATTCCATCTTTCGACACAACAGCCTCTAGATTTCCAGTGACAGAGGAGAAGCCTGCTTCTCTGTCTCTCTCACATCCTTCCTCCCGAGGATTGCAGAGAAGTGGCCATCTCAGCCAGATGGCCAAAGGTCCCCTGCTGTAGAGTAGGGAATTTCCCCAGTGTACTGGCCAAATTTCCTCATTCACTAAAAATGCCACCAACAGCTTAATCTGGTTCAAAGTCAGTTGGCATTCATCTGTATACTCTCCTCGGTCGTGCCTGAAAATAGGCAGGATTTGTCTAGTGCACTTACCCGGTCAACTAAATAAATAATAAATACATTTTTATATCTTATTTATGAGACTTCTAAAGAGTACCTTAATACATAGAAGGCTGATGCCCATTCAGATTCTGTAAAGCATTGCTGGGTGCTATACAAAATTTTTCAGTTTTAGTTCACATTTTTTTATTGAGCACCCCTTCCACAAAGGCAGAGATAATTTTGTAGAGCATTCTTCTTTAGCACATTTATTAATTAGCAGAACATGCATGTTTTAATGGTCTCCAGTCATGAGATAGTCTTTTATGTTCTTTTACCAAGTGCCTTAGAACACAGAGAGTTTACCTGGTGGTTCCCAGTTCTTCTTAGTGGACTGGTTCTTTTATTGTCACCCCTGACATCAAAGGAGGAAGTCTTCACAGAGACTCTTCCCACTTAGAGAAGCATGCCGGATTTTCCCAGCAAATGCCCTCTATCTTGAAACACTCTTAGACTGGCAGGAGTGGTTATCCAAGCACAAGGGTCAGCTCAGGATTGTACCCCCACAGTGGAAGTTCAACTTAAATGCATATCGGTTCTTTTTGTTAATGTATTCCCAGTTTATTTGTTTCTGGGTGAGTTTATTTATTGATGTTCAACAGTTATTGTTAACTTTTGCTTACAGTCTGTACAGTATAACTTGATATTAGTATGCAGTGGTTTAAATACAATAGAATGTAAGAGTCTAATTTTACTAATTCCTACTGGGGAGGAAACTGGAATTATCTTGGATTATGGTCAGAAACATTTCTCTATTTAATTGAGCATGAAGTCGTAGTTTAAAATAATATCTCAAACTGTCAATGGGCTGACGCATCCAATAAAGAGGCAAAGTCCTGTCTTCACTTAAAAATGTAAGCACGCTATAATGCGCAGAGACTCATTTACCACCTAGTGAACATGAAAAGTTAATAGAATTCGGATTTTAGAATGTGCTCTGTTCTTCTTCCAATCAGACAAATGGAGAGGGCTTACGACCTTGATACCTAAAAACTCTCCCTTTGAACCCAACACATCCTATAGATCTGATGGGTCACATGGTGATATTGAGAGGCAAATTACAAGGTTTAGACTACAGTACACTCCCGATTTTAAATGCGCTGGGGGACACCAAAACATTCAGAAAATCAGGTGTTCGGAAAACCGGGAGCTGCATTGAAATAAGTATGTTGGCAGAGAGGTAGTCAAAATGTAAAACTTTTTATTACAGGTATCTTTTATGCACTGCACACTTACAAACATTGAAATCAGTGAGTTCAGTAGAGTACTGTACTGTACTGCAATCAAAATCAAGGCAGTTCAAGCAAAGCGGAACAAGGTGTTAGAACACTACTTGAAAAATCAGTTATACTTAGCTGTCTTTTGATTCATTCATTTTCTTGACAGCCTTTAAGCGCAGTTGTCTCAGTAACAGCATGTTGAGATAATCATTTCGGTTGGCTCTCCAATCAAAAAGACACTGATCAAATGAGGTTACAGCTTTAGTGGCAGTTGGAACTTTGATTTCATCACTGTCATCCTTGTCATCATCTGGGTCTGGGGAATCTCCTCCTGGAGTGACATTTGCTGCATAGCTATGGAGATGATATCTTCATCTGTTAGATCTCCATAGCCTTCATCATCTTAAATCATGGCCAGCCAGTCATCCACCATTTGCTGAGATATGTTTAGGGCATTACCAATTCCTGCACAATCTGGTCAGATTCATCATGCTGTGGAACAGGTGGGTCATTATAGGTGGTGGGTGCTGTTAGAACAGCGATTTCTGCGAACAATGCTCAATGGTTTCTGGCGCACCTCGGACCAGGACTCACCAAGGATGTAACATGCATCCTTTATAGAGATTTTCTTGATCAAGTCTTGCAGAGACAGATCTTGGTTTCTCGCCAAGCACAGAGGACAGAAGCTTGCCACGGTAGATATCGTTTAGCGCAACAATGCCCTAGTCCATGGGTTGTAACTTTGCTGTGGTATTGGCTGGCAGAAATACACAATGAATGTCAGAGTCTCTCATTTTAACTGCTCACTGTCAGGATGAGCTCCAGCATTGTCCAGGAGTAGGATCGACTTAGGTGGAAGTCTCAGAGATCTACAGTGCAGTCACACTGCTGGGACAAAGTCTTCAAAAACAGTTTTTAAAGATAGAAGCTGACATCCAGGCACTGGGCTGTGCTCGATAGATGACAGGAAGCTGCTCCATGTTAATGTGTTTAAAGCACCTTGGCTTAAGTGCTTTCCTTATAACCAGCAGTTTGAATTTGTGGCTCCCAGATGCATTAGTGCAACCTAGCACCATGAGCCTGTCCTTATTTTTCTTAAACCCAGGGCACACTTTTGCTGATATCAGCCAATGTTTTTTGGGCAAGAGCTTTCAAAGAATATCCGTCTCATCTGCATTGTAAATTTGAGACAGTGACAATACCTCAGTTGCCATGATTAATGTGAGCTTAGTTCTGAAAGGGCAATCGATTCATCAGCCGATGATTGGAGCTCACCAGCCACAGTCAACTGCCTGATGCTATGGGGCTGTTTAAAATGATTCAGCCAGCCCTCACTGGCATTGAAGCAGTCGTCATCTCCGTTCAGGCTGCGATGAAATTGAAGTGCTTTCTCCTGTAATATGGGCCCTGAGATAGGAGTTCCTCTGGTACGGTTCTGCACGAACCAGAGGTACAGTGCCCGATCTAGTTGGTCATCTCGGCAGCCTTTCATGGTTTCTCTTTGCTTTGGTGAGTCATTAGAGTCAAGGGCTGCAGCAAAGTCTCAGATCTTCCTTTGGCTTTCTTTATGTTGCAAACCATGTAGTTGCCTTATGCCAAACTTACGGACAACATCCATTGCTTTTTCCCTGGTCTCCAAACATTCAATAATCATCAGCTTCTGTGATATGTCTATCACTGTTAAACTACGTTTGGCCAGTCGTAACACTGCATACAATGGGTGTGCTAATGAGGATTAGGCAGAGTGCGGTTCTTATGCGTGAACAATTAACACCCAACAAGTGCCAACAGAGTTTAAATACCACCACATTGTTCAATTGACATTGTAGGCACTAAAGCTAATTCTGATTAACACTCCACCTAGGGGGACATAAAACAAATTTGGATTAACGGAGAGTTGCTTAACGGGATTAAATAAAATTAGAGAGTATACTGTATACCTTAGTAAATCTTTATCTTCCCAGACTCTTCTCTTTGCTTAATTTTTAATTTTAAAATGTTGTTGAGGCACAAGTCAGGAAACATAGGAAACACCAGGAGCAGTTGTAGAATTCACCAAAAATAATTTATTTACACTAGCTGTATTATAAAATAAACTTGTTCAGTATAACTATTTACAAAGGCAAAATAAAATAACATTTTCTTTCAGTCTCTGTTTTCCTTGTTCTCCTAATCTTTCTTGCAGTTGCAGCTTAGCTCTTTATAAGTCCTTTCAATCCCCATCCTTCATAAGCATCCTGTTTTGTAAGTGTTCTGTTCTTGTAAGTTTCAGCAGCTGCTAGAACACAGTGTGTTTTTGAGGCCCCTACAGCTTTTGCAAAAGGCTCAACATTTGCACTCAAGTAACCTCTGGAGTTTTCCATTAGCTTTCTACAAGCATCTCAAATTATAATTATATACATTTCAACAGTAATACTATATATTTTCTAAACACCAGGGCTCTCTTCCACAAACGATTTGCATATATTTTGTATTAGCAGATATGCAAGGGAGGAAAAACAGACAGCAAGGGAAAACTGAGACAGTGAGAGTAAAGGATTGTGAGCCTGTTGGGTTGATCAAGTCTGAAGTCTCACAGGAAAATTTGGTTGCACAACCAGACAGAGAAGAGACAGAAAAGAAGAGATCCTTGCATTTTAAACACTTTCTCTATAACAAATGGAACATGATCCATTTTATCCTGTCACAAACAGCAAAAGGGTATATTATTAAGAAAGGGTGATATTAACATGGCACTTGACCCACACTTAGACCTGAATTCCACTCTGGCTCAGAAAATGTCATCAGCTCAAAAATATTACAAAAACTACTTTGTAGATTGGGACTTACAGATGCTTGGCGATCTCTACATACTCAACAAAAAGCGTATTACATTTGACTCTCATGCTCACAAAGCGTATTCAAGATTGGATTATTTCTTTATTGCATCTGAACGACTGTGTATAGAACAGGACTGTCAGACAGGCTCTATCTTACTTTCTGATCACACACCCTTAACTTTATCTTTACATATGAGAACAGATTCCAAAAAACTAATTGGAGATTTAATTTAGCTTTATTGAATGATCCTCAATTTATAGAGCTGATGAAAGAAAGAATTCGCTAATTTTACAACAAAATTCATCCCCAGATGTTACATTCTCAATGTTATGGGACACCTTAAAAGTAGTATTTAGGGTGAAATATCAGCTATACTTCTTATATAAAAATGCTTTGAGAAGCTAAATTTAAAAAAATTAATGGACGATTTACAATTCTTCCAACTAGCCCATCAACAAGGGATTCAACTATGCTATCACTGATTAAACTAACGCAACATAAAATTCAAGATATATTAAATACTAAAACAGAAATAGCTCTACAATATTTAAAACAAAAATATTGTGGCGGGGCTCTAGAGCTATGAGATTATTAGCTTTCTGCTTGTGACAACAAAGACTAAATGTCACCATAGTTAACCATAAAGACCCCAAACTCACCAAGAAGTTTTTACTACTTCACAAATTTTGCAAGTCTTAAAAACTATTATGCAGTTCTGTATCATCAGGACTAGGAACTGGATCAATCATCATATGAGGCATTCTTTCAAAACTTAGATGAGAGTCAAAATGTAAAGTTAATTGCCCCATTTCTCAAAGTGAATTAGAAGCCACCTTGGTTCAGTATAAGAGAAAACGCCTAGACTAGAAGGTTTTCTGACAAATTTTTAAGGTGTTCAAGTTTGCCTTGCTATCCACCTTATTGAAGGTTTATAATGCTGTGCAGAGCAGAGAGAACCCTCCAGCAGTTTGCAACTATCCCTGCTATACTGGATATACTATATGTTATCCCTAAACTCAGTATGCTGATGCTCCGCATACCGAGTTAATCTGCCCAAATCCACAGCCCCGAATGGGTTGTATGCTAACAGTAATATTTTTGGGCATTAAAACTAAACTTCCCCCACACCCTCAGAATTCAAATAACCAAACCGGGGGATGACCAGAGTAAAATAAGTATTACGGGTGTGTGTTCCTAAAAGGATGTGACCTGGACCAGAACCCGGTCAGAGGGAGTGTGCTGGCAGAGCTGCAGGTGGTTTAGCCTGTACACCACTGGAGCAGCTCGGCCAACTCCCTGAAACAACTGTCCTTAAATTGCACCAATAGGGGTAGGTAGCACCCCATCACATCCGCTACACTTACCTGATGAAATCTGTCAGATATTTTATCGATGGGATGCTCACTATCAGGACTCTACACCTATCAGGCAATAGTGCCTGGGCAGGTGTGTGTCAGGATAGTGAGCCACGGAATACATGTAGGTACCGCTATACTTAAGCCTCATAAATAACCTATTTACCCGGAATCTTGCCTCCCAATCTCAATATTAAACTTGGATTATAAGATGTACACTTCTATTTTGGCAAAACACCTTAAGCAGCTCTTCCCTACTCTGATAAATAAAAATCAGACAAGCTTTATAATGAAAAGACATACATTAGATGATGTACATAGGATACTTAATTGTTTCAGTATGCCTCCAGGACTCAGCAGCCAACTTTGCTGTTGAGCCTGGATGCAGAAAAGCATTTAACAGGGTGTCATGGAGATATTTGACCTATACCTTATACTTTTTGGTTTCCACCCCAATATATTAAAATTATTTCTAACCTATACCATTCCCCAGATTATGGTTCATGTTAATGGCTCCTCTCTTCTAGATTTCACTTATTCCAGGAACACGACTTAACTGTCCTTTGTCGCCTTATTATTTGCACTGTCAGTGGAACCTTTAGTTCAGGCTATAAGGCAACACAGAGACATCAAAGGATCACCCATTTTGATGTAAAACATAAACAGGCATTTTATTCGACAATTTATCAATATACTTCACATATACAACTCACTCCCTGCCTCACCTCTGGTCACTGTTAAAGGATTATGGCAGGCTCTCTGTTATAAATTAAATGTAGATAAAAACAGATGCCCTACATATACTCAGATCCTCCCGTTTATATGGGCAGAATACAATTTTATATGGGACCAGTCATATATTAAATATCTAGGAGTTAACATCCCGCTAGATCCCACTCGACTGTATCAGCTAAATTATCCACAGCTCTTAAGTACCATATACTCAGATCTAGACAGGTGAATGGTATTACCTCTAAATTTATATAATAAAATAGAGACAATCCACATGAATATAATTCCAAGGATGCTTTACTCCTTCAGACTCTCCTGTGAACTCTTCCTACTTAACCTTTCAAGACTAGGATAAACACATCTCTTGATTTATCTGGGGCAATAAGCATCCTAGGATTGCCTATTGTAAGCTGCAATTGCCAAAACATCAGGGCAACTTAGCTCTTCCAAATTTAAAATGATATTTTCAGGCAGCACAGTTCAGACATTTGATGACGTGGTTGGACACTACATGTGACCCACATTGGAAGGGCCTTTCCACGCCACGTATTCAACCAGATCATCTAACAGAAAATCTCTACTTGAAAATGTTCTTGAAATGTGGCAGAAAATTTAAAATGCACTGCGTCTTACCAGGCTCTTGATCCGTTTTGATGTGATTACATATGATATGTATTTCCCAGGAAATATCTAGGAGTTAACATCCCGCTAGATCCCACTCGACTGTATCAGCTAAATTATCCACAGCTCTTAAGTACCATATACTCAGATCTAGACAGGTGGATGGTATTACCTCTAAATTTATATAATAACGGGCAACTTCCTCCATCTTCAGGCCACACTGCACAGTAGGAAGGAACCTCCCCATCCAGGGAGCACCACAGCCACCATCACTACCTCAGAGGTTGCGAAGAAAGCACAGCAGTTGGACCACATGGGCTCAGGGAGGGTGAGGATGGTGGAACAGAGGCACACCCAGTCAGTTGTTCCACTCACAATCCATACACCATTCTGGGGAGCATAGCTTCCTATGGATGCACCTGCAGAGGAGACTAAGGAGTCTGAGGACAACTGTCATAAGGGAGGCCCACAGGAAGGAGGCAGAGGACACCACAGGAAAGGAAGCAGCTCCTGGTGGGGACTCAATTTTAGGGATAGAACTGGGAGCAGGGAAAACTGAAGCAAGGTGCCTGCCTGGTGCCATGGCTTGAGGGACAGGAAGCGATCCTCAGGATCACTAGAACAGCTGCACGGGAGTCTGAGCTGGACGTCATTGTCCACCTAGGGACAAATGACTTAGCTCATCATGAGATTAGAGCAGTGCAGGAGGACTTTGTAGAGTTGGGAGGGGCCTAGACAAGTAGCACACACAGTATCCTTCTCAGAGGTGCTGCCTGTCATTGGCATCGTGAGGCGAGGGTACTTTGCACCATGCAGTTTAATGAATGGTTGAAAAATGGTGTGGAGCGAGGAGTTTGGCTTCATTGGGGACTGGGGTTTCACCTGGAGGGACACCAGCCTATACTGACAGGATGGTCTGCATCTGTTCAGGAAGGAAACAAGTCTTTGAGCAATCGGTTTAAATGCTTCATTGGCAAGCCTTTAAACTAGTCAAGGGGAGGCAACTGATAAGCAGCAGAAAATCCCAGCCTCCCTACAAAACAGGGTACTAAATGAGAAAAAGACCGAGGTAGAAAGGTCAGTGGGGGATGCTGCAACAGAAGGTAAAGCCATCAAAAATGGAGGGCAATGAGTACCAATGCCCGTAGTCTGGGTAACAAGCTTCCTGAATTAGTGGCCTTGATGGAGGAGGAACATCTGGATATCGTGGCAGTCACAGAAACATGGTACACAAAAACCATGACTGGGACGAAACATACCAGGATACACTATCTACAGGAGGGACAGGGAGAGTAAAGAGGAGGAGGAGTAGCTCTTTACATAAGGGAAAGAATCAAAGCAACAGAACAAAGGGTAAACAGGGAGGAGGAGAAGAAGCACTGTGGGTAAATTTGAGACAGGCAATAGCACCACAATCCGCACAGGGGTTGTATACAGACCCCCTTCTCAGGGGAGGAAATGGACAAGGAAATGATAGAAAGTATACTTAGAATGGCAGAAAAAGGAGATATTGCTGATGGGTGATCTGAATATGCCAGATGTTAACTGAGTGCAGTTGCAGCACCACTTGAAAGAGTGGGTTATTCTAGATGCCCTACAGGGGCATGCCTTGAGACAACTAGTATTGAAGCCCACGAGGAGGGAGCAATCTTAGACCTGGTTCTCTCAAATGGAGATGGAGAGGGATCACAGATGTAGAAGTGGGTAGCCATCTGGGAACTGAGACCATCGAACAGTATAGGTCACAATAAACATAGCAATAGAGTCAAGCCATACAAAGGCTAAAGTACTGACTTCAGGAGGGCTGACTTTGCTAAAATGGGTGAGTGCCTAAGGAATGCACTAGCAAATGGGCAGGAAGGAGGGGTGGAAGAACAATGGGGAATAATAAAACTGCCGTCACAGAGGTAACAAGCCTTTGTGTGAAGCAAATAAACAAAACAAACGATGTAAGAAACCACTATGGTTCTCAAAGGAAGTGGCAGTGAAGGTTCAAGAGAAAAAGCATTCAGGAAGTACAAGGAATCACAGAAGAAGCAGGACAGAGGACTGTATCAGTTAAAGCAAAAGGAAGCTGGGAAGGCAGTCAGAACAGCAAAGGCCCAAACCGAGGAAAAGATAGCCAACTCAGTTAAGAAGAGGATAAAACCTTTTATAGGTATATCAGGAGCGAAGGAAGACCAAGGGAGGGATAGTGAGGCTTAATAAAGGGAGGGAGGTGGGCAGAGGGTGACTGTGAAAAGGCAGAGATACTAAACAAATATTTTTGCTCAGTATTTACAAATGAAGAGAGGGAGGTACCTAAAACAAACAGTAGAAACACTCTGGATACAGAAGTTGATACCAGCCCATTTACAGAAGAAAGGGTTATGGAAGAACTCTTAAAACTGAAGGTGGGCAAAGCAATAGAGCCTGCTGGGATTCATCCCAGAATTCTAAAAACTAAGGGTAGAACTAGTGACACCACTGACTACCCTCTTTAACAAATCATGGGAGGATGGGGTGGTGCCCAGAGGACTGGAGGAGGGCAGATGTGATTCCCTTCACAAAGTGGGAGCAAGGCAGAAGCAGGAAACTACAGACCTGTTAGTTTAACCTCAGTGATACGGAAAATGATGAAATCACTCTGAAGGAAAGAATTGTCAGTATCTAGAGGCCAGAGGGCACAGAACCCAAGGCAGCATGGATTCACAGCGGGAAGGTCATGCCAGACAAATCTGATAGATTTCTTTGACTGGGTGACCAAAGTAGTAGATCAGGAGGGCTGTGGACATGGCCTACCTAGACTTTACAAGTCATTTGACACAGTCCCACACAAAGATTAATATACAAGTTAGCCAGCCTGGGAGTGAGTCCCAAGATGACAGCCTGGGTAAAGATTGGCTGGAGAATAGGACACAGAGAGTAATAGTAAATGGAGTCCACTCTGAAGAAAGGGGTTACTAGTGGGGTACTGCAGGGTTCAGTATTAGGACCGGTCCTCTTCAATGTCTTTATAAGCGACATTGCAGAGGACTGGAAGAAAAAGTATGTCTCTTTGCAGATGACACAAAGATCTGCAACAGAATTGATGCACAAGGTGGGGTGGAAAGGATGAGAAGGGACTTGGTAAGGTTAGAGGAATGGTCAAATGTATGGCAGCTTAGATTCAATGCTAAGAAGTGCAAGGTAATGCACCTGGGAAACAAAACCCAGGGAAGAGTACACAATGGGGTGAGATACTAACAACAACAAAATGGAAAGAGACCTGGGGTAGTCATATCAGATGACTTAAAGATGGGCAAGCAATGTGAGAGGGCAGCAAGGAGGGCTGGGGAGATACTGGGATGCATAGGGAGAGGCATCACCAGTAGAAAACAGGATTATTATCCCTCTGTACAGACAGCTGATGAGACCCCATCTGAGTACATGCAGAAGTTCTGGAGACCCAGTCTCCTGCAAAGACATAGACAGGATGGAAGCTGTCCAGAGGAGGGCATTCAAATGGTGCAGGGTCTGCACTGGAAGACATATGAAGAGAGACTTAAGGAGCTTAATATGTATAGCCTTGAGGAAAGGAGGGAGAGGGGACATGATATAAACTTTCAAGTACCTCAAGGAATCAACAAAGTCCAAGAGGGTAGCATCTTTCAAAAGAGGTGTGCAAGAACAAGGGCACAATTTGAAGGTGGGGGGCTCAGAGGTAATTTAGGAAGTATTTTTTCACAGAAAGGGTTGTGGATGCATGGAACGGCCTTCTGGAGGAGGTTGTGGAATCAAAAACAGTGGCGGAATTCAAGCATGCATGGGACAGTCATAAGGCAATTCTAGGGGTGGAGGTAGGAAGAAGTAGGCTGCTGGTTAACTAGGATCTGCAGCTTATCCAGTAGGTAGGAAATGTGCAGACTGGGTGGGCCAAGCAGTCCTTATCTGCCGTTAAATTCTATGTTTCTGTGTTTCTATGGATAGACTACCACTTTACTCAATGAAAAGACAAGGCTATGTTTTATTACCAGCTGCTGGCAGAGTGTCAATTCAGTCCTTTGCTGTGTTACAACAATTCGATCGAACATGGGCAGACCATTTCACTATTTATAAATTAGACATCTCTTATCTACAAAGCTAGAAGCACTAACTACATATAAGGAATTACATCTGCTTGTATTGCTATTTCAGAAGGCACAGACATAGGGTTTCCCCTCATTTCGTTTATCTAACATACCATACTCTTAATGCCCCCCAAGAGTAATTCTCCGTCCCTTAAAGCACAGTGGGAACAGGACTACTTCTTACTTTGCCCTTGGAAATATGGACTTAAATATTTCAACAACAGCATTAGGTCTACTCTTCTTCCAGTTGGAAGGAATTTGTGGAAAACTGTAATACAATATTTTTATACTCTTAATATAGTAGCCAAATGTAATAATTCCACTGATTCCAACTATTGGAGAGCATGCAGTACTCAGCCAGCTAATCATACACATATATTCTGGGCATGCCCAAAACTGAGTCATTTTTGGTCTGATATTGATAGGGACACACATAACCTAAATCTGAATTTTCCTTCTTTAACAGCTAATATCACTTTATTACTGGATTACCCACCACAGACTTTAGATAAACACCAGAAATATCTTTTCAATATACTTCGACCACTGCTAAACAGGTAATAACACAACTCTGGTTATTCCAGACCGCACCTGATTTGGAGCAGTGGAGAGAACTATTGATTCGAGTCTACTAGCTTGAGAAGCTGACACGTGAAACTGCAACATCATCTCAAACTGTTCAGTAATAGATGGACAGGATGGATAGTCCATATGATGGCACGTAGACCAGACTTTGTCCTGAGGGGTCTGTGTGGGTTACCTTGGCTCGTTCATGTGTATTTGATTATTTTCCTTTCATATAGTAACACATAATATAGTAAAAACCTTATTAGGTAGGTAGATGTTAATTTTCATTGTACTTCTTTGTTCTGTTTTTTTTATTAATAATTCTATCTCTATGATTCCATCAAATTCCCACTGCACCTATTTGCTGCATTTTTCTACAGTTTAGTTTACATACAGAAATCAGACTGCTGCATTGTTGTGTCTTTGCAAACTGTAACACTGTTTCTTATATTGTAACTATTACAAACTGAAACATGAAAAGTTACAAAAACATATTACAAGCAATTATTACTTGTTTTGATATCAAAATAGTCTAGTTTGGACAGCATATTAAATCTTGCTGAGTGAAAAGTAAATTGTTTTCTGAATCGTGTTTCCCTGCAGAGGTCTATCAAATTATTTGTATTTATAAAATTCTTGCAGACTCTGGTTTTGTATTTGTCCTGTTTTTGGATGGTGAGGATTTATCCAGCTGCTCATCTTGGAGATAGTTCATATTTCCCCTATACTAACGTTATCAACCCCAGTTGCACAGCAGTTGTTGATCTCTGCAAAATATGCACCAAATCCTGCAAGGAGCATAAACTGAAGCTACGACTAAATCACCTCTGCTGACCACACTTTTCAAAATTAATCTCCTTCCAACATCCATTTGCATATCAATAATTTTCCTCTGACATTTTTGCTAATCAGAATGGCAACTGCAGCTCTTATTGGATGAGTGGGAGGAAGAAACCTGTCCAACCCAACCTTGTTTTAGTGTATCAGATTTGGTTTTGTCTAAATAGGTCTCTGTAGTAATGCTGTATCAACTCCCATTTTCTTTAGATTGTTTAAAATATCTTTTTACAGGAGAATTTATCCTTTGACATTCCAGTGACTCCTTTCAAACAACTCATAATCTTGCTTTAGAAAAAAAACACCCTGCCTTTCTGTGTCTTCAGAATCAGCAAACGTCCCAGCTTAGGAAAAGGTTTGCACTCCTCAACATGTAAGAAAAGTATTTATGTTTGTCCCACAAGATTCCCTCCCTTCCCTTGTAATTACCAACACAACTGGTGCTGTAATACCCTGTAGAGTATTAGGTTGTAGGAACAATAGCAAAGATTATTTGTTCTCGCCTAGTGAATATAAATTCTCTGGATGGCCAAAAAGCCCCCAAAAAGAGATGCTAAACACTTACTTGTACATAACCCATAAGTAATACAAGTTCACAGACTATTCATTTTCTCCTTCAGTTTGCCCAAAGGCTTTGTGGGAGCAGAACACCCTTTGTATAGATGAGAATACATTTGAGAAATGGATTTTAGATCCTCAAATACATCTTCCTGACTAGTGTACAATAAAGTCTGGTGGTTTACCATAACTTTGTCTTGCAGGAAAGACAAACAGGCTTTGATGTTATGTGTCCAGAGTATTTGCTGAATGAAATATGTACTACTTTTTTTTTGCAACCCTAGTTCTCTAGAAAAGTCCTGTTTTCAGAAATCTTATTTCCTTAAAAGTAAAATTTCTGTTCTCTTGTAAAGTCTTAAGAGTACTAGTTTGTCTGTCTGTTTTAGAAATTTTATAAGCATAAGTCTTGCATATTCTGAGTCAGCCAATGTTTTGATGTCCTCCAACCAGTGTGTTTGGTCTATTATAGGAAGGTCTTTTTACAGTGAGAAAAGATCCTGAAATAGCTGATGTAATAAATGGACTAAGGCAAGTTATTTTTCCCATTTGAAGACATTCCATAAACAAAAATATTTTCCTTTGGGATCTGTTTTCAAAGTCATGCATTTTAGTTATAAAATTGGTTTGCAGCTTCCTCAGATTTCGTACATCTTTTAAAGGATTTTCGATATCCTTTATGTCAGATTGACATTTTCTTAACGTGTTGAACCTTTCTGTTTGCACTTCCAGCTTTGTTTGCACATTAATCAAGGATAGTTTAACTTCTTCCAAACTATCTGGTAACCCCTTCAAATTGTCCAGGTTTTGTTGAATGCTATTTATGCTTTCCGAGTCTCTTCCTCATCTGCCATTATAGCAGCACATTTATTATTTTTTAAAGGCATAAAAATCATCAGGCAAATCAAACGACTGTAGTGGATCATCTACTTGATTTTGTGCTGAGGCCATCTGAGTCCCTGACGTGCTTCCTGTGTTGATAGTATCTATTTCAAGTTGATTTGAGAGTTTGTTTTATCTTTTTTTTCTTCTTTTTTTTTTGTCTAGTTCCTTGAGGTTTTAGGAGGCATAGCATCTAATATAGGTTTTACTACTTCTTATAGGTGAGACTTAATGCAGAATCACTGGCAACAGGTGCAGAAACATAACAAAATGCTGTACTTATCAGAGGAAGACAAACCCAGCTGTAAGTGCGCATGCTTTAGCTTGCTGAGCATCTCTAAAATTCATTGATGTTGCTGGTTGTTTTATTGGTTTCTTTCTTAGTAAACCATAAATGGATGCTAATTGTGTGATTATACCCTGCCTTGTTTTGTTTCAAATCCTTGATCTACCCTTATTGCATACTTCCTGAACATTAAGAACACCCCAGACAGTGCAGCCACTCATGCTAATAGTCCCTGTGCTCCCACTTCATCATAGGTGGCTAGACTGTGTTGAGGTGTTCCAGGTCCAGGAAAGATGAAGTGGGCATTGATAAATGGCTATAAACAGACACATTTTTGTGAGGTAACACCAGTATGGTTATGGTGGGCAATCTATTTTTCTCCTTTTAAAAGAAACAAAGGGACTCAGAACCAGACTACTAGCTACATCAGCAATCTCTGCAAGAATATGATTAGCCGTGACATGTGTTTTAAACAAGACACACTTTAAAGCCTAAGAGGGTTGACACTGTCCATTTAAGTTACATGTGTGTATGCAATATAAGTTATGGTTACACTTTAAGTGTCAAAACCCTGTTGGTGGACCAGGGAGGTCCAGGAGGTGGTGCGGGAAAGAAAGCAGCCTATACAATCAAGAGCCTGAAGGAGTGAAAGGGATTGAGGGGAGCACGAGCTGATGGTTAGAAGGGCCACTAGAGTGGTGAGGGGTGGCTAAGGCAAGGAAGGAGCAGAACCTGGCCAGGAAATTAGGAGAGGGAACAAGGGGTTCTTTAGATACATTGGGAAAACGAAGGGTGAAGGGGCAGATTAGCAGGATTAAATCAGGGAGAGATGGGCACAAGACCGGGGGCAGGCTGAGGTACTAAATGAGTACTTCACCTCAGTTTTCACCAGGGGAAATGGGGTGCTGCATCACATGGGAGGAGACAGAGATACTGAGGAGGGGGGGACCTTACCACCGGGCAGGTCTGGGGAGAGGGGAGGCATCACTGGCAGGTGGGGGAGGGCTAAGCAGGGAGAAGGGGTACTGGAAGAAAAATCACAGAGAGAGTGAGGAAGCCCTCAGCCCCTTAAGACGGAGAAAGCACCGGGCCGGATAAATTACATCCAGAGTGCTGAAGGAACTTGCAGATGTCCTGGAAAACCCCATGCAGAGCTTTTCACCATCTCTCTGAGGACAGGGTGGGTGCCCCAAGACTGGAAGGTGGTGCATATAGTGCCTATCCACAGGGGGGATCAAGGGAGGTGGCAGAGAACTACAGGCCTGTCAGCCTGACATCGGTGGTGGGCAAGGTGATGGAGGGCATTGTCAAGGAGAGGCTAGGGGGACCTGGATAAGTCAGGGTGCCTGGACGATAGACAGCATGGATTCATCCGGGAAATTGTGTCAGACAAACCTGGTGGAGTTCTATGACTGGGTGACAAGTGCCTTGGACCTGGGTAGACCAGTGGCTGTCCTCTTTCTAGACTTCAGCAAGACATTTGACTCTGTTCCTCACGTGGGCCTGTTGGATAAGCTGGGAGAAATGGGGTGGGAACCAGATGATCAGATGGATAGGCAATTGGCTCCAGGACCGGACCCAGAGGGTCATAGTTGGTGGGATAGTCTCATCCCCAGGAGGGTCATTAGTGGGTCCACGGGATCAGTCCTTGGGCCCTTCTGTCCAACGCCACGTATCTGACACATAAGGACAGGAATCAGGGAGAGATGAGTCTCTTTGCAGATGACTCGAAACTGGGGGCAGTGGTGGATGGGGAGGAGGGAGGTGGCCTACAGGGGACCTGGAGGCTCTGGAAAGATGGTCTAGAAGTGGAAGCTGAGGTTCAATGCAGGAAATGCAGGTACTCCACCTGGGGCCAGAAACCCAGGCAAATGTACACCCTGGGAAATGCTACAAGTCTCGATGGCTGAGAGGGACCTGGGGTGGTGGTGGATGTCAAGATGAACAACTCTGAGACTTGTAGGAGGGCAGCAGCTAAGGCCAACAGGATGCTGGGATGCATCGCTAGGGATCACCTCCAGAAGGAGGGAAGTGATACTCCTCTGTATAACTGCTTGGTGAGGCGCACCTTGAGTACTGCATGCAGTTTGGAGCCCACACTTAAGCGGGACATTAACCTCCTGGAGAGGGTCAGGAGGGAAACCAAATGATTTGGGGCTTGGGGACAGGACCTATGAGGAGGGCTCGAAGAGCTAAATATGTACACATTGGAAGAGAGAGGGACTGGGGGACATGATAGAGGTCTTTAGGTACATGAAGAGGGTAAATAGGGAGGAACAGTCAGGGTGCTTCTAAGGAAGGAGGAAGGGGCCACTAGAGGCATGGGTGGAAGCTGGAGGGGGAAGATTCAGGGGAGAAAGGAGGAGGTGCTACTTCACTGAGAGGGTGGTGGAGCCATGGAATGCACTGCCTAGGGGGCTGGTGGAGGCAGAGACAGTGGAGGGTTCAAGAGGGGTGGGACAGGTACAGGGAAGGGTTCTGGAAGCAAAATCCAATGCAGCAAGAATATCCGGAACTGGGAAGGAGAAGCCAGAGAAGGTGAGGGACAGCAAGGTCAGCACCCAGGTTGGGGGCTGACCAAACAGCAGACACGAAAGACCGTTAGGCCTATTCTGCTGGCATTTTAGTATGTTAGTATGTCAGTTTCATTGTAACTGCAGGGTAGATGATCATTATATGCAACTGGGTAACTACACTGTAGTTACATATTTGTTTGTTGCATGCAGGTACATTGCAATTGCAATTCAGTTACAGTGTAATCAACAAACACTGAAAGTGTCACCTAAGTTGTGTACAGTGTGTAAAATTAACATTTTGTACATTTGTGTGTACAAGCTGCATGTACAGTACAGTATATGAAAGCTGTATTTGTAAAGTATGTGCATATATGCAAGTGTGTACATGCAACTTGTATGTGAAGGAAAGTCGTAGTTGTGACTGTGTGTATTTACATAGATTTGCATGTATTGGTGGCATGGTAGTGCCACTATAGTTAGGGTTTGGTAGGCACTTGTGTTAAATAGTGATTTTTAGCCACTTATATCTTGACCGCTTCTTGATGGATTTCTGTGTTTCTTTTGAAAGCGTGATCAGTGACACTGCACTGATATGACAAGTGTGGGTGAAATTTAGTTCAGCACTCTTTTCTTTTGGCTAGAGATGAACAAAAATTTAAAAAGATCAACTTTTTCAAAATAAAATCAATTCACATACCACTACTGCTGATATGCAAAGCAGAGAAAGGCATATAAATCTGACTTCCAGTTGAAACCCTGAAGCCACATATATGAAAAAAACAACGAAGCCCCTGGAGCCCAACACCGGTGCCACCAATGAGCCCTCCCCATACTTCCCTATTCTGACACAGAGAGCACAACTCTGGTGCCACTAACCAGCCCCCACCCTCCCTATTCTGTCATGGGATCCCAACCCTGGTGCCATCAACCAACCCCCACCCTCCCTATTCTGTCATGGGAAGCTCATTCACAGTGTCATTAACCAGCCTCACCCTCCCTATTCAAGCAAGGGAGCAGCCACAGTGGCAGCAACCAGCCCCCTTCCTCTACTCTGACACAGGAACCCAACCACAAGTGCCACCAACAAGCCCACATGCTCCCCTATTTTGAAATGGAAGCCCAGTCCTGGTGCTACCCACCAGCCACCACACCCCTATTCTAACAAGGGGAGCCCAGTCCTGGTGCCACCTACCAGCCCCACCCTTCCCTATTCTGACATGGGAGGCCCAACCCTAGTGCCATGAACCAGCCTGACTCTCCACTATTCTGACACAAGGAGCCCCATGCCAGTGCCACCCACAGACCCACTCCTGCTCTATTCCAACACAGGTAGCCCAACCCCAATGTTACCAACCAGTCCCTCACCCTCCTTTATTCCAACATGGGAACTCAACCCCAGTGGCATCAGCCAGCCCCCACTCTCCCTATTCTGACATGGGGAACCCAGCCCTGGTACCACCCACCAGTCCCTCGCCTCACCTATTCCCGACATGGGGAGCCCAACCCCAGTGCCATCAACCATCTCCCACCTCCTGTATTCTGACACTGAATCAACCCAAGTGCCATTCACCAGCTCCTCCCTCCTCATTCTGGCATGGAGAGTCCAGCCCTGGTGTGACCCATCAGACCCCACCCTCCCTATTTCAACACTTGAAGCCAAGTCCAGGTGCCTACCACCAGCCCCACCCTCCCCTATTCTGACATAGAGTCCAACTCTGGTGTCCCCAACCAGCATCCTCCCAATTTGGGCATGAGAATCCAGCCCTGGTGCCACCAACCAGCCCCTCGCTCCCTATTCTGACATGGGCAGCCCAACCCTGGTGCCACCCACCAGCCTCCATCTTCCTGTATTCTGACATGAGTGCCAACTCCAAAGCCACCAAAAGCCCCTACCCATCCCTGTTCCAGCATGGAAAGCCCAACCACAGTGCCACCAACCAGCCCCTTACTCCTCTATTCTGACAAAGGGGGACCCCAACCCTGGTGCCAGCAACTAGCTCCCACACTCCCCTATTCCAACATGGGAGCCCAACCCTGGTGTCACCAACCAGCTCCATCTCCTCTATTCTGACAATGGAGGGAGCCCAACCCTGGTGCCAGCAACATTCCCCACACTCCCCTATTCCAACATGGGGAGCCCAACCTGGTGTCACCAACCAGCCCCATATTCTCTATTCTGACAATGGTGGGAGCACAGCCTGGTACCAACAACCAGCCCCATCTTCACTATTCTGACATGGGAAGCCTCCCAATGTCCTCTTTCATTTTCTCCCTCCTCCTCCTTCCCTCCCCCTTCCCTACTCCCATTTTTCTCTCTTCTTTCTGGCCTCTTTTCTAAACCTTTAATTTCTTCCACTTTTCTCAGTTCGGTTTGGGTTGTTCTATTATCCAGCTGCCATACTATTATGAATAATTTTGATGCTCAGTAGTTCCTGAATATCATTGATGTTAACTTTTGTACTATTGATGGGGTATGTATGACAGAGATTTAAATGCACTTTTTGTACATTTTTAGATGTGTTTTTAGAAGTGTCACTGCAGAACTTCAGCAACAATTATTTGTTCCTTTAAACGGAATAGAGAAATATTAAAGGATTGTCATAGTTCTTTAAATTAATTACGTTATTAATTAATTATTAATTGAATTATTCATTAACTTGCTTCTATAAATTAAGAAGTGCTTTGTTGCTACTTGTCCCTCCAACTGATGAAGCCTTGTGGGATAGAGGCGAAGCACTAGGATATAGCTCTGTCCCCTGCTTTCATTTTTGCACCTGGGTCTCACACAATAAAGCTTTTTCTGAATAACTTTGCTTGCCATAGCTTAGTGTTCTGTGTGCTGCTTTTTGTTTTCTTTGCATTTGGACATGAGGATGCCAACACCAGTACATCAACCAGCCCCTACCCTCCTTTTCTGACATGAGGAGCCCAACCCTAGTGCCACACACCAGCCCCACCTCCCATATTCTCACATGGAGAGCCCAACATCAGTGCCACCACAACCCCTACCCTCCCCATTTCTGACATGGGAGGTCCAACCAAGGGCCACTAACCAATCCCCAATCTCTCTAATCTGACACAGGGGCCCAGCCCTGGTGCCACCACCTAACCCATTCTCCCTTATTACAACATGAGGAGCCAACCCCAGTGCCACCCAATTCCCATCCTCAACTATTCTGACATGGAAAGACAACCCTGGTGCCACCAATGAGCACCACCTCCCTATTCTGACATGGGAAACCCAACCTGGTGCCACCAACCAGCCCCACACTTATCTGTTCTGATGCAGGAAGCCCAGCCGTGGTGTTACAAACCAGCCACCACCATCCCTTATTCTGTGATGAGGAGCACAACCCCAGTGTCATCAACCAGCCCCAACCTCCTTCTGGCATGGGTATCTCAGCCCTGGTGCCATCAACCAGCCTCACACCCCTGTTCCAATATGGGGAGCCCAACCATGATGCCACCAACCAGCTCCTCCCCCTATTCCAATATGAGGAGCCCAACCACAGCACCACCAACCAGCCCTGACCTTCCTCTATTCTGTCATGGGGAGCCCAGCACTGGTGCCACCAGCCACCCCACCCTCCCATTGCAATATGGGAGTCCATCCTCATTGTCATAAAGATTCAATTGAAACCCAAATTGTGGACACCTGAGTCCAATGCTGTTGCTGCCAATGACACCCCATTCCACCACCAGGTACCCAAATTCCCAGGGTCAAATAAGGTAATTTTAAAAACACAGACTTTGTGAAAGGGTTTGAGGAAGACTCAGGACTCCTTGAAATTATTTTTATAATTTCATTTTATTAATGATATGCAACATGCTACCTAGGAAGGACTGGCTAAGGTTTTGTGACCAAGAGGACCACTTCTTCAGAGCCCATGGTGGTCAAGAAGCTAATGTTACTCGGCCTTATGTAACAGGCTACTACATAAGGCTGAGTAGGTAGCTGTAGAGCTGTGCGGAATGGGAAAAATTCTGAATCCATGGAATTTCAGTGAAATTTCACAAACTTCCATGAAATTCTCAGAATTTCATCAAAATGTTGTGAATTTTAAACATTTAGTAATTTGGTTATAACTCAATAGTCATTCATGCTAGAGGTCTGAAATTTGGAATGTGTATTCTTTGGGAAAATGACCACAAACATGTAATGTAATTTGGTCTAACAGTTTCAAAATTATAGAGCCTCAAATGTTGTAATTTATTGTTTGTGAAATTTCATGAACATTTGTTATCTGCATATACCTTTACCATCTGTTGGGTCAGGGATCTTAAATTTGGCATGATTTCTTGATGATAGGTGTTTTAACAATGTACAAGATTTCATGACAATATGATGCATCATCTCTAAATTATATGTGCTCAAAATCTGTCATTTTATTTTTTCAGGAAATTTCATGAACAAATTTCGTCCACATATGACTCAGGCACCTTTGAGCTAGGCATGTGTAAATTAGCATGAATAACCTTTTGTAATGCTTATATAACTTTCTAAATATGAAGAGACTTAGATAAGAGATTTTTAAGTTATGGGGTTCAAAACTTTACTATGTAAATATTTGCAAAACTTTCTGAAAACTATAAAAATTTGAATTTTGTAACTTCTCTGCTCTTGCACGCATAGCATTAACATGTGACATGCATATCCATAGTTCATGTATCCTGGTGTCTAACACAACTGGATAAATTGTTAAGCAGTTTTAATTTTGCAGAAGAAAAAATTGATTAGTAACATTTTCTCACATATTTATGATAGTATATTCTGTAGATGAAGCATCCAGAATTTTTTTTGTGGAATTTAACATTAACAATGCACATATCACTTCTTCATTTGATAAGCTGGGCTGAGCTTTTGCAGTCCTGCTGTTCCTCACTGCGTGACTATCCCTCTCTTGGCATAGCCAGATTAATTCACTAGAACTACTGATCCCACTGATATCCTCTTTGTTCTTTACAGTGATATACCGCCTTAAAACGTGAGTCACCTACTCCCTTTCTATCAACCTACCCTGTTGGAATAGCCAGAATTCTTTCTTCCTACTGCCCAAGACATTGTCTTCCCTACTACATGCTTTTGAGTACCTCTAAGTCCTAGACTTGCATGTACACCAGGCTCCCTGGATCATAAGTTTACTGGATGTGATCCTTAAATATCCTGCTTTCAGAATGGGATTGTTGACATTCTGTGCTTTCTTCTTCAACCTGGGGGATCTACCACTGTTGTGCTACCCAGCTCAGCTGTCCATTTCTTGGTAAAACTGTGCATCTAACTCTTGAACCTGGTGACCCGATGTGCTACCTGCCTCTTATACCCCATCCTTTAATTAGAACCCCAGATAAGGCTGAGTGAAATTAGAAAAGTCTTGTTTTATGGAATTTTTCATGAAATGCTGCAATTTTCACAAAGACTCATTGGATTTGACTTTAAGTAGAGATGTGATTTTGCAATTTCTCACAGCAAGCAATTAATAAAATTGGCACACACAGTCTCCTTATACAAGGTCTAGAACCTGCCAAATTTAATGGTATTGCATTCTCTAGTTTTAAAGTTTCAGGGTTTATAAATTTGTAGTTTACATTCTTGCAAAATGAAATTTTTAAATGTTGTGAAAGTTTGACTACTTTTCATTTAATCCCATTTGAAGCTGAAAATACAAACTTTTTCAGAAATGACCATGCGGTATAGTAGTTTAAATGTTTCAACTCTGGTTAAATTTGGATATGTAGTTTTAAAATTAGAGGGAACCAAAATTAAATTTTTACAACATGTTTGGCAGGCTATAATGCAGTCCCATTTAAAGCTAGAAATCTAGAACTATAGGCATATAAAAATGTAGTGCTAACCTGTATACCTGGCAATTTCTGTAACATTTCAATGAATACTATCAAAGTTATACTAAAATTACAGAAATCTAGATTTTGGCAAAATATTTGACTGCCTATAACTCAACTCCCATTAAAGCTTGAGACTTAAAACATGGTGCACATATGCATTCTATATGCTTCTCTAAATCCTGATATTGTGGAGAAATGTGGATAAGAAATTTTAAAATTATCTCAAAATAACTGAAAATTATATTTTGATTAAATGTTTGGCACCCATAACTCCTCCCTTTTAATTTAGTACTCTGAAATGTGGTACACATTTTTTTTTACTTTATTTCTTTTGCCCCTTCTCTGCTCTCGGAACCCACTCCTTCCTTCCTCTCAACTCCATTCCTCCAGTGGGATCTGCCCTAGAGTGCCCCTCCCTCCTGCACAGTGGGGTCTGTCTCTCTTGGTGGTCCGGATGGTCTGAGGCTATCATCTTGGGTTGCCGAGAGGGATTTCTTGTTTTCTTTCCTGGTTTCCCCGCCCTCTGGGGCGTCCTAAGCTGGGGCATTATGTCCCAGTGGCAGGCGTGTGGCCACCAAGCCCTCATGCGTGGCCGGCGTCCCCCCTCCCGACTCCGGCCAGGCAGACGCCTCCATCCCCTCCTGGTCGGTGCTTCCACCCGGCTGTGGGAGTGATGTAGAAACGTGAGCAACGTTCATGGTTCCCACCCTGAGGAGGAGGCATCCATTGGGATGCCGATCCTCCCTCCCCTGCAAACCCCAGCAACCCCGAGTCCGTTCGAACCGGGTGGCGGTAATGGCAGTGTGGCGTCAGCGCCTCAACCTCAGCGCCACCGGCCAGCATGGTACACATTTGTAAACCATACTGTACTGCTTACGTCCCACGCTTTCGCTAGGTATTATTTGGATGTGAACTCTTTAAAATTATAGAAATAACTGACATTTAAAATCTTGTAAAGTTCAACAGAATTTTAATGAAATTCTGTGGATTTCCACATAATCAGAATGTTCATTCCGTGGGCATAATTTTGTATTCTGCACAGCTCTAGGAGCTGCCATCTGAAACGCTGTAAACTTTGAGTAGCTGAGCACTTTGTGCAGCAAACATCTTAAAGGTCAGATGTAGCATAAGAAGTCTATGCTACAAAGCAGGAAACATTAACAAAGGTAACCACGAAGCTGGTGAGATCACTGTAAAAGTCGTAAGCATCTTGATCACTGTGAGCCTGGAAGAAGTGGCCTCTTGGCCATGAAATGCTGCTAGTCCATCCTAAGTGGGTACAGTTGCACTAATCCAAACCTTAAGGCTTCCTATACCACCCATAATACAAACCAAAAAATGATTGTGACTGGCACAGCCTCCTCTCACCTACTCGGACAAGCAGTAAGCACTGTTTGAATGAGTGAAACCAAACAAGCCTGACCACTATTTCTTTCATTCATTCTTTTATTCATTCAGATGGCAGTGGGCTGAGAAAGTGAGAGGAGGGCTATGCTGTTTGCCATCTCTTTGTTATTAATATGGGTAGCATGGGGGTAGAAGGTTAGAGTGGGGTGCTAGTGGGCTGGGGGAAGGGCTTGTACCACTTGGTGTTAAGGAGGGGGGGAAAGAAGGCAGTAAGAGAGCTAGTGGGTGGGTGGAGGAGAATAACTTTTTAAGTACTTAATCTGGCATTGGGGTTGGGCACCCAGTGTGGGAATGGGGGAGCCTTGTTGAGGGTGGGGGATACCACTGGATGCCAGAGATACTTGGACACATGGCAGGATGTAGAGGAAGACCACTATGCACCAGGAATACTTGGGCATGGGTCATGATCTGGGAGGAGCGTATCACATTACAACAGCGAAATCCTGATGGGAAATTCATTACGGTGGCAATTTTGATAAAATTCAAATTGTGCTGTAATTGACCTGCCGTAAAATTCTCTCTGTCCCCAGTATCCCCCTTCTGAGTTGGGTGTGACTTGGAGTTAGAGATCTAAGATTGGGGTGTGTGGGGTGAAGCCCCCACATGGAGGTGTGGGGGCAGGGAAGCCCCCGCATAAAAACAGACACGTCTGACAGGTGAAATTTCACCTGTTGACATTATGACCTTTTGCTATGCTACATTTTTGACAACCTTTATTGTCGATGCAGCATGGTGGAACTGGGAGGGAGCACCACTTGATGCCATGGATACTTGGGCATGGGGCAGGGGTGTGAGGGGACCACTGGATGCTAGGGATATTTTGACATGGGGCAGGGTGTGGGAGGAGGTGCCATCAGGCACCAGGGATATGGACATGGAACAGAGGTGGGATGGGTTACCACTGGATGCCAGGGATACTTGAGTATGGGGCAGGGTGTGAGGGGACCACTGGATGCCAAGGATATTTTGACATGGGGCAGGGTGTGAGGGAGCACCATCAGGCACCAGGGATACCTGGACATGGAACAGAGGGTAGGATGGGTTACCACTGGATAATAGGGATACTTGGGCATGGGGCAGGGTGTGGGAGAACCACTGGATGTCAAGGATATTTTGACATGGGGCAGGGTGTGGGAGGGGCACCATCAGACACCAGGATTCTTGGACATGGGACAGGGGAAGCAGTTGTTACCATTGGATGCCAGGGATATATATATATATATTTTTTAACCAATTATTTTACAAGTGAGACACACTAAGCTGAAAGCTTGTTTGCAGGTGCAACCTATTTGGACATGGAAGGACTTGGGGTGGAACTAGATACCAGAGATTCTTTGACATGGGGACAGGATGTGAGGGTTGCAAAACTTGATGCTGGGAATATTTGGACATGGGACAGGGTGTAGGAAGAGGACCACTGGATGCCAGGAATACTTGGACATGGGACAGGTTGAGGAAGAGGGTACTACAGGATGCCGGGATATGTACCCCTGGAAGCAGTGGATATTTGGACATGGGGCAGGGGAGAGGGTGTCACCAGATGCCAAGGATTCTTGGACATGGAACAGGTTGAGGAGGGTACCAGAGGATGTCAGTGATAAGTACTCCTGGAAGTAGTGATTTGATAGATCATGAAATAGTAATAAAAATTAAAGGAGTTAGCTGTCCCAGCTTGTATCTTAAGGTGGATTTATGACTTTTTTTAGAAGGCAGGTCACAGTGGATCGAAAAGGAAGGTTGCAGTGGCGAGCTAAAGGGGGGCTGGGGCGGTCATCCCTCCTGGCTGCCCCTAGTGTGAGTAGTGGTGCCCCACCATGATCTTTATTCACTGTTTAGTGCCCATTGTGGAGCCCATGATTGATTGAAAGGCCCCCCGGCTCCCAGATGCTTCCAAACCTGGCTCTGCCACTAAGGGGTTGAAGTCAGATATGGAGATATGTGTGGTGGTGTGCCACAGGGAACAAAATTGGGACCCTTGATTATTCCTTGTAATGATAAACTATCTAAAAAGTGAGGGCTGTGTATTAAATACATGGATGATACCTTAGTGACCAATAGGTTCACTGAAGTCAGTCAAAGCACTATGCAGGAAAATTTAAAAGAAATCAAATTTTGGACACAACTAAACAAGATACAGATAAATCAGTAAAGACACAGAAAATTAGATTTGGGAAAACAAATAAAATATCACTGCCCCCTTTTGTATTCGAGGTGCCATAGTTGAGGTGGTTGAGAGTGTTTAACTGTTAGGAAGAAAATTCAACATGACTTTGGATGGAAAGAACAAGTGGAAGGGATATTAAAAGAAAGGCAATTCAAGAGTGTATGTTTAACAATGTTAAAAGGGCAGGGGTGAGTCAGGAAGACTTGGTATATTTTATTGCACAGTGGTTAGACCAATTTTGGAATACAGTTCAGCAGTATGGGATGCAGGACTTAAAAAGACTGAAAGTAAAGAGAAAGGATACAAAAGAGAGCTTTGATTATAATTTTGGGGGATGAGATGTCTTATGAAGATGCTTTAACAAGGTGTAAGTTAGGTAGGCTAGACGAAAGGAGAAGAGAAATGTTAAGGAAACTGTTTAAAGATATTCGTAATCCTCAGCACAAATTACATGCGTTGTTACCACCAGAGATGTGGCAGTTTATGGGTTAAGGAAATAGGTTAGTTAGCAAAACCAATTTTAGAACAATGAAGTACAAAGCATCTTTTTCATGTGCTTTTAGATGAATGAGTGTGCTCTATAATTTGAGCTGTTTGTAGCATAAAATTTGAAACCGGTGAATGAGAAAGAAAATGTTTTGTACTAAATATTTATAACATTTTTAGTATGTATTTTTGTACTAGTAAATATTGTGTACTTTGTATTATTGATTACTTTTTTTTCTCATGTTCTTATTGAAATATGTTACATTGTATAGCAACTTCAGCCACCCCTTTGGGATGTTGGATGCAATATGTTTAAATAAACTAAACTAAACGGATACTTGGACATGAGGCAGGATGTGGGAGGGTGCCACTAGAGGTCAGGGATCTTTGGACATGGGGCAACGTGGGGTGGGAATTGCACTGGGTGCCAGGGATATTTGAGAACATGAGGCAGGGTGGTGGAAGCGGGACCACTAGATTCCAGGACTGCTTGGTACAGGAGTGAGGTGAAAGAGGGTATACCAGCCGACACCTGGGACTGCTTGGGTGTGGGGTGAAGGTGGGCATGCCATTGTATTATTAGGACTGTTTAGCATGGGGGAGGTAAAGAATCTGCCCTCCCCTTCCCATTATCCCCTTCCCAGGTCGTGCCTGAAAATAGGCAGGATTTGTCTAGTGCACTTACCCGGTCAACAAAAACTAAATAAATAAAAGGATGGCTAGCAGCACTGTAACTAGATACTGCCCGCCATTAAAAGTATTGACTGTCATTGTAAACACAAAGTAGTGTATAATAAAACAGTGTATACCTATTAATGTTTTTAAAATGTTCTTTTATTAATAATTCATATTTTAACATGTGGCATTTACATATAGGATGGGATCCAGTCCATTACAAAGGGAGAACAATATAGTACTTATTAAAACAAAGATACAGCATCAACATTTCTATGAAGCGGCATTTATATTTCTTTTAAATTCAGGCCAAACAATATTTATACATGATCCCATGACTCCCCATAACTGGAACTCAGAGCCTAAATTCTTTATCACTCTTATTTTACCCCCCATCTTAAATCTAAACAACGAGCAAAAAAAATAAAATTGTAGAGAGGGAACTATTTATTTCATTGTTTCATTAATTAATTATTATTTCTTAGGTCCTATACAAGCCCTGGTTTTATATCCATTATTCAGGTCATAGCTTCTTCTATTGTGAGAGCAGCAGTAGAAAGTTCCTTATCTGAATCTTCAGTTGAATCTCCTTCCTTAACAGAATTGGGCTCATATTTTGCAGTAAAAATCCACAAGTTGGTCAATTTCAAAGAAAATCTAAGTTTTATTCTTGTATAAAACCCTGCTTTTGCAGGTGCTATCAGTGGAAAGTAGCTCCCAGTTCAAAACTTCCTGCCTATATATCAAAAACTTGTGGCGTCTTTGCTGCGTCTGAGTGCAAAAATCAGGATATATAAAGAATCTGTTTGCCTCATGAAGTCAAAGTTCCTTTAAGTCATGACAACTTAACTAATAAGTCTCTGTTCAATTCAGATGGAAACATAGAAACATAGACTTTGATGGCAGATAAGGACCACTTGGCCCACCTAGTCTTCCCATTTGCTACCTACAGGATAGGCCGCAGATCCTAGTTAACCAACAGTCTATTTCTTCCTACCCCCACAAGAATTGCCTTATGTCTGTCCCATGCATTCTTGAATTTCCCACTGTTTTTGACTCCACAACCTCCTCAGGAAGGCAGTTCCATACATCCACTGCCCTCTCTGTGAAAAATACTTCCTCACATTGCTCCTGAACCACCCCCATCTTTAAATTGTGTCCCTTGTTCTTGCACATCTTTTTTCTGAAAGATGCTACCCTCTTGGACTTTGTTGATTCCACTGAGGTACTTAAAAGTTTCTATCATGTTCCCCATCTCTCCTTTCCTCAAGGGTATACATATTAAGCTCCTTTAGTCTCTCCTCATACGGCTTCTCTTGCAGACCCTGCACCATTTTAGTTGCCCCCTAGACTGCCTCTATCTTGTCTATGTCCTTGCAGAGATGGGCTCTCAGAACTGGACGCAGTACTCCAGATGGGGTCTCACCAACTGTCTGTACCAAGGGATAACAACTTCCTGTTTTCTGCTGGTGATGCCTCTCCTATGCATCCCAGTATACCCCAACCCTCCCTACTGCCTTCTCACATTGCTTGCTAACCTTAAGGTCATCTGATATGATTACCCCCAGGTCCCTTTCCATTTTTATTGTTGTTACTACCTCCCCCATTGTGTAATCTTCCCCTGGGTTCTTGTTTCCCAGGTGCATTATTTTGCACTTCTTTGAATCCTAGCTGCCATACTCTGACCATTCCTCCAACCTTGCCAAGTCCCTTCTCATCCTTTCCATGCCTCCTTGTAGCAACCCTGTTGCAGATATTTGTGTCATCTGCAAAGAGGCATACTTTCCTTCCAGTCCCTCTGCAATGTCACTTATAAAGACATTAAAAGGACTGGACCCAGTACTGAACCTGTGGTACCCCACTAGTAACCCCTCTTTCTTCAGAGTGGACTCCATTTACAATTACCTTCTGTGTCCTGTTGTCCAGCCAATGTTTTGCAGGCTACCACCCTGGGACCCACTCCCAGGCTGGTTAATTTGACTAATAATCTTTGTGTGGGACTGTGTCAAGTGCCTTGCTAAAGCGTAGGTAGGCCATGTCCACAATCCCTCCCTGGTCTACTACTTTGTCACCCAGTCAAGAAATCTATTAGATTTGTCTGACATGACCTTCCCACTGTGAACCTGTGCTGCCTTGGGTCCTGTGCCCCACTGGCCTCTAGGTACTCAACAATTCTTTCCTTCAGAAGTGACTCCATCACTTTCCCTACCACAGAGGTCAAACTGACAGGTCTGTAGTTTCCTGCCTCTGTCTTGGTCCCACTTTTGTGAAGGGAATCACATCTGCCTTTCTCCAGTCCTTGGGTACCACACCATCCTCCCATGATTTGTTAAAAGGGTAGTCAGTGGTTTCACTAGTTCCCCATAATTCTTTTAGAATTCTTTGGTGAATTCCATCAGGCCCCATTGCTTTGTCCACCTTCGGTTTTAGGAGTTCTTGCAGAACCGTTTCTTCTGTGAAAGGACTAGGATTGACCCCCCTATCAAGAGTGCTTCTGTTAATTGGATTAGACACTTCCCCTCCTCTTTTGTGAATACTGAGCAGAAATATTCATTCAGTATCCCTGCTTTTCACTGTCCTCTGCAGCAGCGGCTCCTAGCCACAAATGGTTACCAGGGCACAGTCAGCACAACAGATGGTAGCCAGGGCACTGATATATTGTTACTATGGGGAAGCTCTGCACCATATGGGGCACCAACTGGGGCACAGCATTTTTTACCAGAGGCACGTGCCCTGGTGGGCCCTGGTGTAGACCGCCACTGCCCTCTGCCCACCACCATTCATTCTATTCAGCCTCACTATCCCTCCTGTTGTCTTTCATGCTCTCTGATGTACCTATAAAGGTTGTATCCCCTTCTTAACTGGGTTGGCTATCTTTTCCTCAGTGTGAGCCTTTGCTATTCTGACTTCCTCCCTGCTTCCTTCTGCCTTAACTAGTACAGCTCTCTGTCCTGCTCCTTCTGTGTTTCCTTATACTTCCTGAATGCTATCCTTTTCTCCTGACTTTTCCAGCCACCTCTTTTGAGAAACATAGTGGCTTTTTCTTTCATTTTGATTTGTTTATTTGCTTCACACAAAGGCTCGTTGCCTCTGTGATGGCAGTTTTGATGATTCCCCATTGTTGCTCCACCCTCCTTCTAGCCTGGAAAGCTCATTAAAACTGAACTTTTAACTTGAGAGATCTATCCTGTCAAAGCTATTGAAACATTAATATTATATTTCTGCTGCCTTTTATGTAACCTGAATGATCTCATAATAAATAGCAGACTTTCAGATGGGAGGTCAAATACCTTCACAAAATATCTTTAATAAGATCTCTTACACTTTCAAACCCTGTGTTCAAGGAATTAGGAAGACCCACAAGTCTTACATTTTTATAATGTATTTGATTATGTGTGGCTCATAGCTCAGTGCTTGTGCTACGTACTGTAACAGAATGATGTAGGTTGTGCTTGGATACAGAGGCCAGACCAGTAAGTAGGAAATGCTTGCAAGGTATTAGTCTTATGAAATGAATCATGCTTAGATAATTCAGCATAGACTTGAGCAAGTCAGTGATTATAGTACATTGAACTGGATGGTATATGCAAGGTGCTTAGATACTTGAACTGATGAGTAGCTTATTATGACTTGATTGTTTTGCCTTTCTCTGTGTCCCACCATAGGAAGGATGCTTGGACATGTAGGTTGAGACCCCAAAAATAAATAATTTCAGGCACGATTATTCCTCCAACTCCAGAGAGTGTGGCTAGTAGCACGCAGGAGGAAACCCCTTGGGGGAACTCTGAGGACCCATGGCTACTGACCTGTCCATCCTTCTGGGCATACTAAAGGAGAATAATCCTAAAGTAACGATTTAAAGTTATCAGCTAATCGAAACCCAAAGTTATAGATCCTGATCCAGTGAAAGCACTAGGCTGAATAAAGTACTGATATTGAATAACGATGAAGATGGCAGCACATCCTTCTGGTGAACTCCTAGTTCAAGAAATCCATGTCTGGGGCATACTGGCCACATGGCACACATGATCTCTCCTTCAATGTACTGGTCACATGACACATGATCCCTCCTTCAATTTACTAAGTGTCCACGCTCCCATTTGCAGCTTATAGTTCCTGACCACTAGGTTGCTGCAGTGCCTCCCAGGCACCTCTCTGTTCACTCTCCTCATCTCCACTTCTCCACCTCCTATTTGCAGCAAATATTGGTTTCTGACCACTAACAGTCACTATAGTGCCCTTCATAGGCCCTGCCCTTCCTCAAGCCACTCTGTTTTCTCTCCTAACTCTACTTCTCCCACTTTCCTACTACTAAACCCTTTTCTCATAGTTTGCTACTGTCCTCCTACAGGTCTCATATCCTGTACTCTTGACTCCAAAGTCAGCAGCTACCAGTAAGTCAATGAGTCAGGCTAATTTTGCTCTCTCTGTTCTAAAGCTCTTAAGGCTTTGGCTCCACAGTCTGCTAAAATACCTTTCTTCTGTCCCATTGCAGGACTCAAACCCTGTACTTTTGACACCAAAGTCAGCCACTCTACCACAAATCCAACAAGTCAGGCTAATTATTTCTCAGGTTTTTAAAGCTCTTAAAGCTTCTGGCTCCATAGTCTGCTAAAATACTTTGATACTGTGCCTTTGCAGGTCTCAAACCCTGTGCTCTACCACTAAGCCAACAAGTTAAGCTAATTTCTCTTGGTTTTTTTTTAAAGCTCTTAAAGCTTCTGCCCACCCCAACCACTTTATTCTGCCACCAAGACTACCTAGGCACCATGTCTGTTCACTTCCTCTTTATGTGCCTTCTTCATAACCATCCAGGGCCCACCTCCCACCAGCCAGACCTCACCCCATGCCCTTTGTGGGCTGCACCTTTGTATCTCTCTGGAGTAACGCATCCCCCACCCTGTCATTGCAAACTGGACCCATCCCCCCTAGCTACCTTTCCAACCCCCCACCCACCCTGGCTCCCCTTGGCTCCCACCTCCTTTGTGTCTTCCCAACCCTCCAAACCCTGCCCATCCCTTGCTTCCCTATGATCTCCCCTCCTCTCACCATACTCCCAAAAGTTGACAAGCTGCCACCCTAAGGCTAGAACCTTGGTCATCCTATTACCCTCTCTGGTAATATCCACCCATATCCAGGCCCTGCCCCACTAGTCCACCAACTAGATCCACTGGACTCTGCATTGCCTCTTTGAACGTATGCAGTCTGCTGAAAAATTCACTGCCATTCAGTGCTGAGTCATACTACACCAACCAGACATCATAGCCCTAGTAGAAACCTGGCCTAACTAAGTTCACCCTGGACTTATTTGTCTCTCTTCCGGCTACACCCTATATCATGAGGATCGAGCAGGTAAACGCGGAGATGGCTGTGTGATTTATACTCATGACACCATCATTGGCCATGCGCCTCCCTGCCCCCAAGCTGTTAATGGTTCCTTGGCCCTTACCTCAAACTTTGGACCCTCCAAGAGCTCACTCTATCTCATGGTCTCCTACATGCCCCAAGAAATCAGAACCCAGTGATATCATCTCTCACTAAATATCCTCTCCTCCCTCCCCATAAAGCAGAACAAGTCCTAGTCGGGACCTCAATGTGAACTGGCTCAGTCCTCTGCCTCAGCAATAAGAGACACCTTACTGCCTTAGACCTGACCCAACTCATCTCCCAACCCACTTGACGTAACCAAACTACAGGAACCTGCACCCTCATAGACGTCACTGTCACCAACCGTTCCCAAAAGATTCAGGACATTCAAGTCCTCCTGGACTCCTTAAGTGACCACTCCCTCTCCTATTCCTCTGGTCTGCTCCCCCCAAACCTGTAGCCCAAACCACACTCTGTAGATGTCTCCACCCAGGTGGGCTGAAAAACTCGAACAGTTCCTCACTCAGATTGATTGGTTCCCCATCCACCATGCATCCAACATTGATGCTGCCCTCGACCTCTTCTCACAAGCCTTTAACAAGGCCTGTGATCTTTTGCACCCTTCACCAAAATCCACTCCAAAAGCATAATGCACCTTGGGTCACCCTGCCCTACTCCAAATACTCAGGGATAGGATAACCTCTGGCACCCAGCCACTGAGACCAGCCGGACAGCTGACAGACAGGCCTACAATGCTGCACATAACAGGTGCACATGGGCCAGCCATAAACCAAGGCAAACCAGTACCAGGCCACCCTCACCTCCTCGTGGGGAGTGCCCGGACCTTCTGGGACAATATAAAGAGATAAATGGAAATCACGCCCCCATCCCAGCTTACCATGGACGGCTCCATCTTTACTGACCCAACTGACATTGCCAACTGCCTTAACTCCTCCCTTACAGATCTTAGCCCTGTCCTCCTAGTAACTTTTTCGACCCACCCCTGACCACCCGCCCACTTCTTCAATGCCTTGGTTCTGTATATGAAAGTACCAGTCCAGGAAGTCAGACCTCTCTGCTTAAAAGCACTAAACAGCAACAGTCCTAGCAACGACTCCTGGAACCCAAAATACTCCATCTGGTCCTGGATGATGTCCTGGTCCCACTCACTGGCCTACTAAGCTGGCCCCCCCTGCCTGAGGCAATTCCCCACAGTGTCGAAACAGCTATAGTAACACCTATTCACAAAGGGGTGACAGGTCCACCCCCAGCAACTATCGTTCAATCTCCATCCTTCCCCTGTCCAAAGCCTTAGAAAAGTGGTGGCCATCAACTCACCAAATATCTGGCAAAATACGAATTTTATGCCCAGAACAGTATGACTTCTGCACTGGTCACAGCACAAGCACAGCATTAATGGAGTTCTCTAACTTCTTGCACTCCTCCCTGGACTCCAGCTCCTAGCTGGAGCAGTGTTCATTGACCTCTCTAAGGCCTTTGACACTGTCTCCCACCCTCCTACTAAATGCCCTCTACCATACAGGTTTATCTGCTGGTCCCCCGCCTGGTGCTCGAGTTACCTATCAGCCCACTCCCAGCATGTCAGAAACAATGGGACACTCTCAGAAACCCTTCACATCCACTCAGGGGTTCCCAGGGCTCTATCTTGGGCCTACTACTCTTTAGTCTCTACCTAAACACCCTGCCCAGTGCCTGTTCTGGCAATATTCTCCTGTACGCAGATGATGCCGATATTTATGCCACTCACAGGAATCCCACCTCCTCCAAGACTCCTCCAACACTCTTTCAGTGATGCAGAGAACTGGTTTAAGGAGAGCAGACTAGTCATTAATCTAAAAAAACAAGTCAATGCTCTTGCCCACCACCAGAACAAAGCTAGCAACAACCCCTCCAAATCCTCCCCAGCACCTACAACTGCTTGAACAAGTTTACTCTTACAAATACCTTGGGATCACCTTCAATTCGGCCTCACCTTTCATGCCCACATTACAGCCCTGCAGCCACTACTTACTCCCGACTTGGCATCCTTTACTGTCACAAGGACTGCCTCCCACCTGATGCTCTCAAGCTTGCCATTACATCCTCAGTAATGTCCCTTGTGGATTACGGCCTTCTGGTCAATGGTGCTGACCCATAGCCCTTAAGAAAATCGACTCACCCTAAACAAGGCTTGCAGACTAGTGACCAGTGCCCCAGGCTCACCCACACCTTGTCAGCTTTATGACATGGCCAAGCTCCTTAACCTCGATGAATGGCTCCACTACCAAACTTGCCTTCTAACTAAGAAAATTCTGCTCGGGCTCTCCCGGGTTTCTGCCTCCATCCAACTTACATCCTCTGCAGTCTCTACCTGAACTGAAGACAAGGTCACCCTACTAGTATCCAGAACTAGGACTACCTAGGCACAGAGGTCATTCAGCTACAGAGCCCGACCTGGTTCAACTCGCTCCCCAGCCATCTCCAGTACTCCCAAAATTGCCCCTTCAAAACCACCCTTGAAACCTACTGTTTAACATCCGCTGCTGCAACTGTCTCTAACAGATGCTCTGCTACTCTCAAAACACTCTTGACATAGCCCTCTGGGCTGAACTCCCCACCTCACCCCCCACTCCCTCATGGCCTCCCATCCCTCTGCCGGTACCTGCTGGTACTAAATCTATCACTCTGAAATGTTTCTAATTATTCATTGTGTTCTAGCAACTATGTAAAACTATTTTATTCTCTGTGATTGTATTCTGTAAATATGTAACCCTGTATGTCCTCTCTGTGATGAGGTACCTTTGTAAACGAGCCCTGGCTCAAAGGTTGTAAATCCGATTGTACAATAAATAAATAAATAAACACATTCTGGGAGGCCAGAGTGTTACAGTACATCAGCTGGAATTAGACTCATAAGAATGACGCACGAGTCCTGCATTGACATGCTTACTAGTCATAAATGATGATAAAGCGATGGAGAGGCCAGTCTGATGAAGTAGTGTCGTAACAGGATCCAATAAGCCTTAGAGCACTGGAGTAGAGTAATGTCGAGGTGTAAATCATGAGATTGAAAGTCTGCTGGATAGGCTCAACTAAGTGTCCTGGTAGGAGTGTAGTAGTAGTAAATCCATATGAACTGAAGCAGCAAGGCAGAAGCATCCAAAGGAATAGATGACGAAGGCTAGACAAATCCAGATGTGAGTCCATAGTAGAAAGGAGCTCCTAAGGTTGGCAGACACAGTGGGCAGGCAGGCATGGAGTAGAATATGTGAACCGCCAGGCCCTGATGATGGGCGAGGCAGGTATGGAGTAAAAGTAATTGAACCCCCAGACCCAGATGGGGAAGCAGGTCATGTAACGAGGTGAGAGAATGCATTAGTAATACAAGTTCAAGGACCTCCGGCCCGTGAGGGCACAGATCATTCAAGTGCATTGCGCTGACACCTCGGCCCCATGGGGCAAGGCAGATTGTAGAACAGTGGTAGAGAGCAATAGTAATTGTCGAACCTGCATGCAATGCAGAAGTAGTATAAGGAGTAAAGAATAGATTGTATATGGTACTGCAAATGATAGCATATCCTGAGTCAATTTCGTGTGAAGTAGTAATATATTCTAAGGCAGACTTATGAGAGCAATAGAAAGGTGCTGTAGACTGTCGTATCCTGATGATCGAGGATGATAAAGAATGCAGGAAGAGACCTGGGCAGATGAGTTGGCAACTCGACTAGAGATAATAAGCATCCTGAAACTGTATTAGATCTATGTTTAGGCTTAGGTTATGATAAGGAAGGCAGTATGGAATAGTGCTCAGCTGGGAGTTCTGATGGAGACAGTAGTAGTAACTCCCAAGGAGCTGAAGCAGCATGGCAAGAAGCATCCAAGAGAATTGTGGTGAATATCCTGAGATGTAATCCAGAAGTAAATACAGTGGAAGGAAGAAGCAATGAATCAGCTAAGCCTGATTGGGGTAGGATGAGGCTGGACCATGCGTAGGTCAGCCGAAGGAAGGAGTAGAGAGTGGTAGCTAGGCCCCACGTAGGCAAGCATGACCGCAAACCCTCATGTAGGGTAGCTTTAGGACAATAATACGAGTGCCCAGTATGCAAAACAAAGAAGAGCAGCATCGAGTTGATGATTCAAGTAAGCTGATCCTGAGCTGAAATCCAGGAATATGCCAGGGTGCAATAACGTAGAACCTGATCTTGCCTGCACTCCTATGTGGAGATGAGCAGACATAAGTTGGGAGATAGCGAAGGAGGGGAGCCTGCATGCTCTCCCATAGTTTTGCAGAAGGGAAGAACAGGGTATGATTTCAGATGCTGATTGCAAGCTAGCCAGTAAAATAAGCTGAGTGTCCAAACATGCAGCATTGTCAGACTCCTGGATTAGCTGGCAGTATGCAGCAGACAGAACGATAGGCCTATCTCAGGCCATTTGCGTGGTTAACATATGATTTGAAAGTGCAGAGAGGGCAGGTACATGTGAAATGGGGACTGTCTTAGTGCTAGTAGTGCTTGTTTTAGGTAAAAGGTTAAGGGGTGTAAAGGTTACCTTGTGCAAGTTAATGTCACTGCAGGGAATTGCAAGACGGCTATATGCCCAGCCATCGGGATATGAAGAGTAGAAGAGTAGTAACTGCAAAGTCTTCTGGTAAGGTCAGGTAGTTTAAACTACCAAAGGAAACCCAGCATTTAAAGAAATGTCTATTCGTACCTTATAAAGGCTGCTCTCTGCAACCGCAGAACTGGTGTAATTACTGTTGCTATCAAGCAGTTGTGCGCCGCTGCTATAGTGACAGTGGCCTCTAGTGTCTGCATAGCTATGAACCTGTTGACCCAGCAGGATGAAAAAGTTTCCTGTGGTTAAAGCCCCTTTGCCTTGCATGCCCAACATATGGCAACATACACCAGAATGAGCTCCATTGGTAGGTTTGTATGGGTGTCCAGTGTAGCTGAGGACCAGACTTTATCCTGGAGAGGCGCAGTCAGCTGCATCAAAGGGAAGCAGAGCGGTGCAAGAAGCAGAGGTCTGAAGTGCTGAGGTAAGCGCAGTGCAGGCTGAAAAGGTGCAGGATGGCAGCAGCATGAGCAACAGCTGCTCAAGAGCATAGGCAGTGAAAGGAGAAAGTATTAGGGCAGTGAGAAATCGGGTATAGGAAAGAGTAGCGAAGAATCCCGAAACAAAATGGCAAAGAAGCAAACAGCAACAAGGGAGGAGCGGGGGAGCACACAAAGCGAACAAAGGAGGCATGGGACGGGGTGGGGAGGAGCAACAGAAATGAAGAAAGCTAGCGCCACTAGCGATCAGACTCGCTCTAAGCAAGTGGGTTGCCAGCTGGTTAAGTAAAATGTGGGGAGGAGCTCTTCCACATAACCATGACATATGCCTTTCAATTCTCAAGACTCTCAGTCTTCCTCAGCATGTTATAATTTTCCTTTACAACCACTGCATTTGTTGCTTCAAGTGCTGACATTTTATTTTCCATTGTAGTTATTTTCTCAGAGTTCATGCTACTTGCTTATGATTACTTTCATTTTTTTCCTTGTGGTTTTATTTCTTTTGTAAGAAATCAATCTTTGCATTCATGGCATCTTGTTTCCTCTCTTGTCTCTCAAAGACTTGTAAGACTCTATCAATAGCAGCCCTAAAGTCTCCAAGGTATACTGACCCAAAGACCAGCGGTCCCTCTGCAGTTAGAAATTGCTACCGTATCTTCATCTTTCCTCAGGCCAAGCAGTAAATTCTTGTTCCAATATTTTTGGGAAAATTAAATTTACTGATTCACTCACAGATGGAGCAGATTCACTCAGAACAATTGGGTCAACGGCTGGTCTGGAATTGCAAAGCCAACTCCTTTGATGTTCCAGTTGGGGGAAAGAATGCCATGGTAGTAGCTGCACTGGCAGGCACTCCACTACCTGGGCTGATTCCTGGCTGAATAAATCTCTTATCTAATGAGATTATCGTGGAGGCGAACTCTTCACTAAAAAGTTGACGAGGGCTATCTTTTCATTTATCCATCGAAAAGGTAAGAAAAAATTCAGGTACTTGTTATTTTCAAAGGGTTTTAAACATCAAAATGCCAACACAGTGGGAGCTCTCTCAAACGCTGCTGCCTTGACAGCCATATTGCTCCTAGAGTATATCTATTAATAAATTTCCTTTTAAAGCAGCAATATGTGTTAGTTACCTTATAGCTTTCTCAGCAGTAATATTGTTCTGACAAAAACATCAATATACCAATTTTCTTTTCATTTTCTTTCATTTCCAAACTGAGATACAGGAGTTCAAAGTGTTTAAAAGTTCCTACTCCAGTGCCATGCCTGACATGAACAAAATAAATAGCTTGGTGTTGTGCTGTGCTATTGACTATCAGACACATGGACAGGGCCATTCTAACACATCCACAGTATGAATCTAGTATTTACATTCAACAGATAACCTCAGCAGAAGGGATTTTTAAAATTGCAAGTGGCGGCTTCTTTAATGACATGAGTCATAAATTACAAAATTAACTGTAAAAACAGATTTAAAAATATCTGAGAGAATTAAAAATACACTGAGCTTGATGCTAAGGATGTCAGAAATATATTTTGTTGAAAAAATCTATATGATGAAATTGTTTGCCAGCTAACAAATACTGGTGCTTTAAAAACAAAGGGAATTAATTGCAAACAACTATTTATTTATTTATTGAGATTCAGAATTACAAACCTTTGAGTCAGAGACTCTTTTACAAAGGCTCCATGTCAATAGAACACAAAAATGACAAATGTGAGCAACAGTACAACAGTCAAGTACAATGATAAAACAGTACACAAAGGGACAATCAGGAGAGGAGAAAATACAAACAAGAGCAGTATGATTTACAAAAGAAAAAAGTTACAATTGGAACTGGCAGTAACAATAAGCATCTAAAATTATGAGCCTACACTATGAGAGAGAGAAGGGGTGACAGGAATTGTAGTAAAACAAGATAGTTACCAACAGGAGGGCAAGGGAACTGAGAAGTGTTGGGAAGAGGGTGGAGAGGAGGAAATAAAGCAGTGGCCAAAAGAACACAGGCAAGGGAGGGGCAGCAGGCGAAACATGGTAAGCAGTAGGGGAGCAGTCTGGAGGACATTGTCAGAGTGTCAAGAGGGTGATAAGTGATAAGAGGCAGAGGGGAAAGAATTACTTACGTTAGGGAACAATCAGGTGAGGGAAAACAATGGGAAAAGAGGGGAGGGAGAGAGGGGGGGAGTGAGACTGGGCACCCATAGAAACAGACAGATCTGAGAGTAAGGAGGCGGAAGTCAGTGAGGTCAGAAGGTGAGAGAGTTTGGGTTGGGAACAAGGGACTAAATTAGGAGCAGGCAGACATTTATTGAGAGGAGATGCCATCAAAGTTTATCTTCAAAGGCCAAGTTTATCAGTGGCAAGAATGTCTTGAGGTAGATCATTTAGCCAAACAGGAGCCCTGTGCATGAAAGAGCACTGTCCTAGAGCAGTTTTGCAGAAAGGAACTAGGAAAGAACATTGGTGGAGCTACGAGTAGCTCTGGGGTAGTGGCAGGGATCAGGATATTCAAGGCTGAGGGAGGAGACTGAGAGGGGCAATCTTTTGCCATCAAGCATGTTTGGTAGATTAGTCGGCCTTTGAAATTTAACCAATTTGCCTGCTTGTACAGGTTGCAGGTATGGGTGAGTCTGCGTGCAGCAAGTACCAGGCGGCAGACTTTGTTGAGCAAGATCAGTACTCTGTTAAGGACAGAGTCAGACGCTGAGCCATAGATGACAATACCATAGTCAACTCCGGAGAGGACAGAGCTTTAGATAGCTAGGCGGAGGGCATCATTCGTCATACGATGTCTGTGTCTATACAAGAGGCTGATTCTGGTATTTACTGCTTTATGGACTAGATTGACATGATAATGGTAGAGTGGGAGGAGCCCAGAGTAATATCAAGGTATTTGAAGCTGTATACCTGCTCTAAGGGTTGGTGCTGATATTGAGGACTGTAAGTGAAACATCTTTATGCCTATTTTGGGTGCTGGCAAACAACATGGATTTGGTCTTTTCAGTAGTTTATAAATTTATTTTGGGAGAACCAGGATTCAATTTCAGGTTAGGCACTAGTTAGGGCTGCCGTTAATGCCACAAACGTAAGGAAATGCAATAAAAATCTCCCTTTGCCGTGGTGAATCTGTGCTGAGGTGTTTCTATGGATTTCAATAACTGTGTAATGTAGAATAGTCATTGTCCTAACTTGGGCACCTCTCTAAGCATTGCAGTGCGTAGTAGGGTACTGTACTTGGCAAGACAAGGCTGAAGTTAAGGAAATGCCAACACTGCATCACACGCTTGCTCAAATCCCAGCACTGCTCTGCCTCGAGCCCAAATGCTCTTATGCCTACTCCTTTCCCTGCCCTATGCTCTACCACCTCCCCTGACCTCCTCAACCTTACCAAATGTATCTCATGCTGTTTTACTGCCCTTCCGACTCCTACCTCCCTAAAAGTGCCCTCAGCCCACTTCCCTAACGGTCGCCACAGAGCGTCTACACTATACTTCCCACCCTTGGCGGTGCTTTGCTCTGTATACACACCTTCTAAAGCCTGGCTTGCGTCCATCAAAGTTCTGATAATACAACTGGCCTACTTCTGTTGCTCCTGCTACTGCTTCCCTTCCTCTCACCTTTTCTAGTTTTCCTACAGCCAAGATATCCCATGATCATATTACCTTGACTGTATATATTTTTCCTTTCAGTGCCTTGTACAGTATGATAATGCCTATTTATTGCATGTATACAACTGTATGTATTTTTCTTTGACCCTGTGTGATGCAGGTCCACCTTGTAAATGAGCTTGCTCAATGGTGTTTCCTGGATAAATGAAGACTTGATTGATTGATAGAAGCATGTCAGAGAGTCACCAAGGCTCAGGTGATTTTTTTTACTCTGACATAGCATTTCCTTACTTTTGTGACATTAAGGGCAACCCTACCTGATGCCTAAATGTCATTCTTTGTGATGAATATGTATTTATGCAAACTGTGTGTGTGTGTGTGTGTGTGTGTGTGTGTGTGCATGCGCGCCTACTGGTCTCAGTTCACACTCAGTAAACCCCTCTACCTGTTTGTGGAAGATGCTGAGTAAGGTATTTTTTCATGGTCTTGCTTCCAACTGGGAAGCTGAACAAAAGCCTTGGACAAAAACTGGTAACATTATACTCAGGAGCTATGTAGCTGGAGCTCACACTGTTGAGGTCCGCCTCCATCCTTACCTGGTTGGTGTATGCAAAGTTAGCCACGACTTGGCTTCAGTCGTAAGTGTCCATGCAGGAAGGAGAAGTAGAGCAAATCCTCATCCTGGCAGCTTACCCTGTGAAAAGTATGAAAGAACCCAGCAGAAAGCATCAATTTAGGACTCACTCAAGCAAGAGGTAGGAACCAATTCTGTGTCTAGATTACAGCTGAGTAGATTTTAGACCTTGGTGTATAAGCCACCTTTTAATAACTGTACTAATTGAACTGCTTTGTGCTACATTAAAAAGTGTTGGTTTGTTGATTAACCCCTTCAGCGCCAGGACTGAGAATATAGCAGTTACAGTGTAGAAATACACTTTGGCTTGCATGCTAAAAGAGGCCAAATGCTTTAACCACTACGTTGATATGAGATTACTAAATTACAGCTAGTTCTGTGATGCTGTAAACACGACTGAATTTCATGGCGTTTTTACCCTTCAAAATTGCTGTCTTAAAGCAGCAGTTCTTGATACAGCGAAAACAGTAAACTGGTACCTTTTGATTCCATTTTAGACTGTTGGTTTTATTCTGCATTGGAAAAATAACTTTTCTCCTATTTTGAGTCTGCTTTAGTATTTTTTTTAGATTAGAAATGACTTAAGGAGAGCTTCATTAATTTTGATCTCTCCTCCCCATTTTATCAGAATTCTCCACAATATTTGAAGATCTGGGTCTGGATTTTCAGGCAGTCGTACCACAACTTATGCGCAGTTCTGCTACTTGTGGCAGGTCTGTTAGCCCACAGAAAATGTGGTCTAGCTTATTGTTTTAAGTGCCATGAGTTTGCACACAGATATCAGATATGGCAGCTTGCATCATTTTTTGACCGTAAATTAAACAAAGTGTTGTAAATGCTAGAGGCAGTGAAGTTACACTTCATTGGTGAAGATGCCGTGAAGTTGTAAAACTTCAAATTTGCGAAGGTTCGGAAGTTCCTGTTAGCATCACTAATTTCAGCTTTGCTGACTGTGCGACATTTTTCAGGTGACATGGCACTTTCTTTCCATGAAGTGGAAACTTTGCAAGTGAAATTTGTTCACATTGCAGAAAAACATGCTGCTTTACTGCATAAAAAAGTTGCAAAGTTGGCACTTGAACTTCACTCTTAGTTGGCCAGCTTTGCAAAATTCTGTCAAAATGAACTTTTCTCAACTTCACACATCTCTAGTAAATGCATCAGAGGAAACTGACGCAGACATCCTGGCGTACATACAGGAACACAGCTGAGACAGTAGGAGTGCCACAAGAACCTCACCCAAACGTTTGAAAATCTGAGTGCCATTGTTTAACATCACTTTTCCCATGACTAAGATGAACTGGTATGTGACAGATCCTGGTGCTGGTAGGCTGCCTGGTGGCACAGTGGCAGTGCGTCATGCTGCCTTGTAGGTAACTCCAGGTGGGGAGTGGATTCGGGATGTTTAGATTAGGAGCCTAGGGCTGGGGAAGTCCTGCTTTTACAGCCCGCCCCAGCCTAGGGAGTGGGGTTGACTGTGCAGTGCAGTCACAGCAAGTCCTGTGGGGATTTAGGAAGCCACTGTGTACATGCAAGGCTCTTATAGGTTAAGTGCCACTTCTGGGCAAGGAGGGGTGGGATGGAGGCAAGCAAAGGCCAAAGTGGTAGAAAAGGTGCAGGTGCTAGAATGAAGGCTTCCAGCACTGTCAAGCCCTGTTCCCCAACCATGCCAATGCAACTCTGACCCAGAATAAGGAGAAAGGACCCTCCCTAAAGACCCTGTGATGGTGGCGGTGGGGGCATAGAGGTCCAACAAGTGGAGACAAGGGTTGTGATGCTGGGAGATTTCTGGAAGGCAGCCTGAGGTATAGCACCTTGCAGAGGAGATAAAATACATCTGAACAGTATATACTGTGCTACAGGGGCACAGTAGTACCCCTGTTATTAGGGTTACAAATGCTGTTCTGTGTTTAACCCTGATTTGTGCAACTTAATAATGCGGGTGTGCCTAGACAGAATTTTATTTTTATTCCTTGGTAACTGGGTAAGGCCCTCGCCCATAGATCTGTTTTCATGGGGACTCATTGGAATTGGGCAGGTTAAGTGGGTCACACAGTTATGTAAGTGGAGGCTGTGGGAATGAAACCCAGGTCTGCTGGATGTACCAGTCTCATTCACCGCTGGTTACTCTAACCTCGAGGCTATACTGCCAGCCCTAATAACCTGAATTTGACAAGTGCATTCTTGGTGCCAGGATCACTGGATCGAGACAATTTGGTAATGATTGGTTCAGTGGTTTAAAAGTTCTAGATGGCAGAAATGGCACTTGTTTGCTCACCTAGCTCGTGAATGACTGAGCTGAAATGGGAAACTGTCAGGTTTGTCACAGTGTGATCCAACTAAGTGCCTTTTGTAGGTGGTGTTACTGAAAAGTGTGCCATTTCTAAATATTCAAGAAATTAGGAAATTAAAATGCCATTTTCATGAATGCTCAGAACTTTTTACATTAGAGCCCAGATATTCAAAAGGGTTGCGCATGGCATAACAGTGTTACACCATGCACAACCGACAGATCGCCCATCGATATTCAAAAGGAAAAGTGCACCACACAAATCCCGATGCACCAGAGTGCATCAGTAATGTATGCAGGCACAGGTGGGGGCGTGCCCATGCATAACCTGCACAGCCGATATTCAGCCTGGGATGTGCAGAGCCATCATCGCAACCTCTGCTGCGCCTGCACAAGGTTAAACCAGAAAAAAGGAACAAATGATGGCCACCATAGATGAGCTGCTGCATTTCAGGGTGCAACACGGCAGCTGCCACCTGTGGATGGTCACCCGAGTTCCTGCCACACCTGTGACGCCCCCCATGCCCCATTGCGGGCATCTGTGTAAATAAACCCCCTCCAATATCCCTGGTGGTCCAGTGGACCGATCGCTGCCTGATCGTGGGCATCTGTTTAAATCACACACCCCCACCAATATCCCTGGTGGTCCAGTGGACTGCACTCTGCCCGATCGCAGGCATCTGTAAAACATAAAAATGTCCTATTACCCTGGTGGTCTATGTACCCCCCTCCCCAACTGCCCACTGGGCCCTGCCCCACCCCGGTCAGCGGCGGGCAGAAGCACCACCCGCCTGCCACCCCACGCCCGCTGACTGACAGCTCGGTAGGGCTGCACCCATTGGTTCTGGCGTGAGCCAATGGGCATGCAACCATACAGTACTACACAGTCCAGATCGTGAATGAATCATTCACATATGGAATGTGTAGTGTTATGGCTGCATGCCCGTGGCTCATGCGCAGTGGGCAACGGGCGACTGCTCACCGGGCTGCTCAGTCGGCCCGAGCGTGGCTGAGCGGGTGAGGCTGACGAGGCGGCGGGCGGTGGGGACTCAGTGGGCGGGTGGGGTACCCAGACCACCAGGGTAATAGAGCTTTTATGTTTTACAGATGCCCGCGATCTGGCAGAGTGTGGTCCACTGGACCGCCAGGATATTGGACGGGGGTTTGTTACAACCGATGCCCGCGATCAGGTACATAGCAGTCCACTGGACCACCAGGATATTAGTCGAGATTTTTATTTAGACAAATGCCCGCAATCGGGCTGCAGGGGTGTCGGTCCCCGACGGCTGCTGCCTGGCACGGCACCAGGTGCAAGTCGTGAGGATCAGCGCACCTGCATGCTAATGGGATGCAAATGGGGCCATAATGACATGCAATGGCCCCATGTGCACCTGCATAAATTATGGCCCCATTTGCATGTCCCTTTGAATATCGCGAGGTGCTGTGAATGGCGCAATGGCACTTGCGGTAGCGCATTCCATGCTCCACTCTGGCCACTTGCGCTGGCACAGTGCCACTGCGCCATGCAGTGGGGGTGGCCAGGGTACAATATTCAAAGCTTCTGCTGAGCCGCTAAGCGCGGCTCGTTGAATATCGCCCAGGCCACACCCCTGTGCAACGAAGTTGAGCTGTGCCCAGGCTTGCGCCACAGCCTGGCGCGAGTTTGAATATCCGGCCAAGGTGTTTCTTATGACAGTAGTAGCTTCAGTTTTCATAACTCTGTTCTCATGTGCCAAAACTTCCCCATTTTCTTGAGTCTTCTTGCTCTTGAAAACAGGTAACAGAAAGGAAAACTTTGCACACAAAAACAATAACAAATTGCTGAAGCAACCATCTGACAATTATATGGTTGACAGAGTGGAGTGCAAGGTGAAGTTTTCATTGTTTTCTTTTGTTATAGCACCAATACTTTTAAAATTATTAATGAAATAATCTGCTGTGAACCACAAAAACATCATAACTTGGCTGTTGTGGCTAGATTTGCAGAGTGGCTACAAGTCGTCACCCCTTCTCATAAACACTCGTCTAAATGTGACCAAAAATGTGTTTTGGACGTTAACCCATCAAAACACATTGTGGGTCAGATTTTTAATGACACATATGTGGTCATGAACTGGGGTAGCGTCTTGGTCACCCTGAACTTTCAGCTCAAAATGTCAAAAAACAGACAAGTTATGAGTAAAGATATAAATAAAAAAAAAACCCTACTGTAGGCCCATGTGCATGTGCAAATGGCACACTTGAGTTCTTCCAGTTTTTACTTCTTTTGCTCAAATCGTGGCCATGGTTCCTCATTTTGAGTCCATATTTTCCAGGTTCCCAAGTTGCCACCCCTTGCAAGCCACCTCAGTGGCATCTTGTAAATCTAACTTCAAATGTGTTTTGGGGTTTGACGCCCAGACATATTTCAGATTAGATGTATAAAGTGCGACTTTATGATCATGAGGTGGATGGCAACTTTGGCACCCTGAAAATCTGGATCCAGAATGGCCAACAATGGCAATTTATGACAAAAAAGAAGAAAAAAACAGTCCAGACACAACTAGCACATTTACGTGACATAGGTTCTTTGCATTTTTTTTAATTAGTAGAGAGCTGCCAGCAACGATGGATGGATTGCTGTACTGGGCGCCCAACACTAGATTTTACTTAAAGGTGGGTTCTGGGGGGAGGAGGGAGTATGGGTGCTAAATGAGCTGGGTGGGAGGATTGGTTTTGTATGATTACCTGATGCCAGCATTGAGCACCCAGTACTGGGAAAGCAAAACAGGGGAGCTTGACTTTGGGACACAAGTGCAGGGGATGGGGAAAGGTGTTAGGGTTGAAAATCCTAGCACCACATTTCCTTCCTTGGTGGCTTTGTAACCCTAACATAACATATGCATTAAACATTGTGTTTTGCAATGAGTTTCCTTACTTTTGAGAAAGCATAGTGCTAGATATATATAACTTTCTTTGTGCAAGAGATCAGTTTAGAGCTGCATGAAAAACATCCGCTGACCAGATTTGCATGAAATTTCAAATATTTTGGCAACTTCCGTAGAAATTTTAACAGAACACAGAATATATTTATGAACTGCAGATTAATGTACTAAACTTCAGAACAAAATTCCGTAGAACTGATCACTGTCAGAGGCACCTGAACAAAGACTATGGAAAGGGGGGGCATGGCAGGTTGGTGTACCCAACCCAGTGTGAGGCGTGCTGGGGGCTGCTAGATGGCAGGGACAAAACAGGACTTCAATGGTGGCAGTGATCTAAATGGTAGGGGTGCCTCTAGGCACCAGGAAAACATTTATTAAATTGATACGGGTCAGCGATTGGAGGGTGAGGTTGCCACTAGACACCAGGGAAAGATATTAATATAATATGGGTGAGCTTGAGGTGGCACTGGATACCAGGTAAAAAAATATTTTTCTATTTGCTGGGGATGGTGCAGAAATGATCACTAAACTGAGGAATAATCAAATGAACTGCAGATTAATGTATTAGTTCTGCAGTTCATGAATACTATTCCGCAGCTTAGCGAGAAAATTCCGTGGAACTGGGTGAAAATTTGCAAACACATTCAGAAGATTTCTGATTTTCCTGAAGGCGTGAAGTTTGGAAAATTCCATGAAAGTTGTGAAATTTCGTAAAAGTTCTGCTAAAGCGGAATTCACAACTTTGGCCCACCCTCTTACCTTTCTTCCCACATAGTAGGAGATGTGCCATTGCTTTTCTTTCTTTTTTTAATCAAGGTTTTATCCTCTGAGTGTGTCACAGGTGGCTTCTCATCCCGTCCCTGTCTTCTTCATCCCACCAAGCCCCATATCCCCCATATCCCCATGGATTGCCCTCATGGTGGGGCCAGAAAGGGAGGCCATCCCCCACCCAGAGACTCAGCATCCAGATTTGTGGGTCAGCAGCTGTCAGTAGCATGGGTAAAGGGCAGGCAGGCAGGGCTTCATGGAGCTTGTGACCGCCATTTTCCCATTTTCTCCCCTTACATCCCAGGGCCTCAGGAACACAGATGTGCATGTGCATGGAGCGCATATGCTCCAGAACTGGTGACCCCATCCACCACCCAGCCTAGCACCAGCCCTCGGTAGCAGTGAAGAACCAGAAAGACCTTACCTCCCAAATATGGGATAGGACAGCTGCTTATCAGCTGCTCAGTCCTGTCTCAGCTCTCCTGCCAAGCCAACCCCATGTCACCCAAGCTTGTTCCTGAACCCGGGTTGCCAGTGTGGGAGAGGTAAGGTGCTTTTGAAACATCTCACCCCTCTGTGCCACCAGGCCAGCGAGCCATTACTTTTGTCATGGAAGCAGATGATGAGCAGTAACTTATGAAACATGAAAAAATCATAATTTTCCAATGGTTCTCTTAATATTTTGTTCTTATACGAACATACAAACATACGAAGAAGCCAGCAGAAGAAGGCCATTTGGTCTATCAAGTCTGCTTGTATTGCAGGGTCCACAGCTTGAGCTACTGTCCCTCCCACCCTCCCTCCCACTCCTCCCATCCTCCCTACCCATGATCCTTACTTTTCCCTGAGTATCCCAGCTTCTCTTAAAGCTGCCCACTGTCTTCAACGAGATGACCTCTTCCGCAGTGCATTCCAAGTGTCCACCATCCTCTCTGTGAAGAAGTGCTTCCTGACCTCCCTCCTAAACCTCCCACCCTCCAGCTTAAGACTGTGCCCCTAGTGTTATGGTTGCCACTCAGCTTAAAGAGACTCTTTTATCAATGTTATTTATCCCTTTCAAGTACTTGAAAGTCCCAATCATGTCCCCTCTCTCTCTCTCTCCTGTCTTTCAGAGAGTACATGTTCAGTGCCCTCAACCTCTTCTCATATGCCTTACCTTGCTGAGCCACTATCATCTTTGTAGCCCTCCTCTGGGCCTTCTCCAGCAGGTTAATGCCCTTTTGAGGTGTGGGCACCAGTACTGAACTCCATACTCTAGATGGCCTTACCAGTGACCTGTACAAGGGCAGTATAACCTCCTCTCTCCTACTACTGATCCCCAGATATACATCCCAGCATCTTGTTTGCCTTTGCTGCTGCTTTCTTGCACTGCGTGGGTGCTTCAGGTCACTAGTGATCATCACTCCCAGATCCTTCTCCTCCTCTGATGCAGATACTTGGACTCCACTCAGGTAGCACTCTGTCCTGGGATTCTTGGCTCCAATATGCATGACTTTGCATTTCTTGCATTGAAGCCAAGCTGCCAGATCCTGGACCCTGTCCTCAGCTTTTCCAGATCTTCCTGTAGGTCCTGTATTCCTTCAGCTGTGTCCACTGTCCCACAGAGCTTGGTGTCATCCACGAATAGGCACATTTGCCCTTCATGCCATCCCCAATATCATTGATGAAGACATGGAACAACACTGCCCCAGCACAGAGCTCTGTGGGACCCCACTGGTTGCCTTTTTGGTGCAAGATAACTCTCCCCAACAACCACCCTCTGGTTCTGTCCTCGGCCAGTTTTCCACCCTGGCCAGTTTTTCCCCAATGCCAAGATCCACCAACTTCCTGATCAACCTTTTGTGGGACACAGAGTCAAAGGCCTTGCTGAAGTCAAGATAGAGGATGTCTACTGCTTGGCCCCTGCCTACTGTCTTAGTGACACAGTCAAAGAAGTCAATCAGATTAGTCTGACATGATCCTCCCCCATGAATGCATGCCGCCCGCATCCTGGAGACCATGCTTCTTTAGATATTCCACCAACCTTTCCTTTAGTATGGTCTTCATGAGCTTGCCCACAATGAAGGTCAGACTGACTGGTCTGTAATTCCCTGGGTCATGCTTAGGACCACTTTTGTGGAGGGAACTACATGTGCTTTTCTCCAGTCCTGCGGTATCATGCCTGACTCTAGTGAACTATTAAATAGGTCTGCCAGTAGCCCTGCCAGCTCCTCAGCCAGTTCCTTTAGTGCCCTTGTATGTACTCTGTCCAGACCTGGTGATTTGTCCACCTTCAATGCCAGCAGCCCCTCCCTCACCCTATCCTTCTCTATCACTACATTTGTGTTCCCTCTCTCCCTGTTCCTCTTTTCCTCCTGAAGGCACTGATCCGTCCTTCTCCTGGTGAAGATGGAACAGAAAACAGAGTTACTCACCTGTAACAGTAGTTCTAGGAGTGGTATATGTTGTTCATCCACACTGTTTGGCATGTCCCTTTCCTTTAGGATAAGCTGGAAGTCTTTAGCTAGCTCCTCCCACCCACCCGGTGGTGTATACCTCACCTCCACCCCATGACACCAGATCTTAGCTCTCTGGAAGCCAGGTTGTGTGCATCCGCAGCTGGAAGGTCGGGTGGAGTCCGTGTGGATAAACAACATATACCACTCCTAGAACTACTGTTACAGGTGAGTAACCTGTTTTTCTAGGATTGTGATGTGCTGTTCATCCACACTGTTTGACAGACTCTTAGCAGTTCTCTGGGAGGAGGGAGGCAAGGCACACACCCCTACTTAGGAACAGAGATTGGAGAAATGAGGCCCAAAACCAGCATCCCAGCGTGACTCAAGGTCGATGTGGTAGTGGGTAATGAAGAGTGTTAGCTGACTTCCAGGTAGCAGCCTAACACATTTCCTGGATAGGGATGCCCTGGAAACAGCCACCGATGCAACAGTATGGCGGGTAGAATGAGCTCTTATCCCTCTGGGGCTCCTTGCCCACCAACTCGTAGCACAGACCTATGCATCATTTAATCCATCTTGCTATGGTCCATTTGGCTGCAGGTCTGCCAGAAACGGCTTCAGCGTAGGTGACAAACAGCTGGTGAACATCTCTGAATTTCTGCCATCCTCTCCTTATAATAGGAGAAACACGTCTCGGGTCCAAAGTATGGAGCCTGTACTCAGCCTCCGAGGTGTAATAGGGTAGTATACCAGCAGAGTCAACACCTGGTTAAGGTGAAACTCTGATACCACCTTCGGAAGGAATTACAAGTGGGGCACAGGACAACTTTGTCCCTGTGGAAGACCAGATAAGGGAGTCCACCGATAGCACCTGGAGCTCCCTGTCCTTCTGGCAGATGTGATAGCCACCAGGAAGGCCGCTTCCATGACAAGTGTGGCAGCTCACCCTTGTGCATTGGTTCGAATGGCTTGCCCATGAGCTTTGCCAGTACCAGCAGTAGCTCCTATGGAGGGGAGGTTCACGCACTGGAGGGATATGTGATCCAGGCCTTTGAAAAGGGACCGACCACTGTCTCCTGCACCAATGTCGGCTGACCGGCCTGCGCCTGGTAAGCAGAAATGGATGCCAGTTGCACCCTAAGGGTCGATGATCATAGACCCCTTTGGAGAGAGACCAAAGGTAGTCGAGAATGTTAGCCACGGAACAGGATAAGGGGTCCAGACTCATTCTGACACCAAATGGAAAACCTTTTCCATTTGAAGGCATAACATTTCCTGGTCGATTCCTTTCGAGATGCCTCCACCACGGTGTAGACATCTCCGGAAAGATCCAAAGCCTGGAACTCTAGCCACTCAGGTACCAGGCTGTGAGGTGCAGGGATTGAAGGTTCGGATGGAAGACCTTCCCCTGGTTCAGAAATATCAGGTCCAGGCATGTACAAAGCTGCTCCGGGGCCTGCAGCTGAGGCTGAGGAGATCTGGATACCAGAACTGGCGGCCAGTTTGGGCTACCAGAATCACCTTGGCATTGTCCTCCTCACCTTGAGTAACACCTTGTGGATCAAGGGAAATGGAGGAAGGCATAGAGAGACCTGGGGTCCACGGCCTCGAGAAGGCATCCCTGCAGCGAGCCCTGCTGAGGGGAGGGGCATGATACAGCCTCAGCTTGGTGTTTTCTCTGTAGGCAAACAGGTCCACCATCGGTTTGCCCCAGCGGAAGAACAGGCTGTAAGCTACCTCTGAATGGTGAGACCACTCGTGGGATGTCTGGCCTATACACTGAAAGCATCCATCAGTTGGTTCGAGACTCCTGCCACATGGATGGCTAGGGAGGTCCACCTCCAACCGGCTTATGAGGGACCAGATGCGGAATACCTCCTTGCACAGCAGACAGGAGTGCGTTCCTCCTTGTTTGTTGAGGTAGTACATGGTCGTGATATTGTCCGTCTGGACTTGAACAACTTGACCCAGGAGCTGAGGGGCAAGGCTGTCAGCACCAGTCTGACTGCTCTGAGCTCCAACAGGTTGATGTGGCATCAGGACTCCTTGGGGTCCAGAACCCGTGGGCCCTGTTGTCCCCATGTGGGCTCCCAGCCTATGAGAGAGGCATCGGTCATAAGAATGACCATCTGCTCGGGGTGAACAAATGGGATCCCTTCCTGCAACCGGTCTGGGGCAGTTCACCATTGGGGAGCGTCCCACATCTTCTGGGTTACAGTGATCAGTTAGTCGGAATGACCCGTGATGCTGAGTCCACTGAGCAGTCAGCTCCCATTGGAGGGATGGCGCAACGGCCCAACAGACCACTGAGGTGCACACCGCCATGTAACCCAGAAGGTGCAGAAAGTCCCAGGCAGGGCGCAAGTGCCCAATGAGAAATGATTGGGCAAAGGAGGAAAGAACCTCTGCCCTGTCCACCAGGAGTCGGCGCTCTGGCTTGACAAGAGTCAAGCTCTGCCCTGATGAAGCACATCACCTGAGAACACACGAGTTCTGACTTGGCCTCTTTGATCAGGAGGCCAAGTTGGGAGCAGGTTTGAAGAGCCAGATCCCTGGACTTCTCCACCTCCTGTAGGGAGGAACCTGCTAGAGCCAATCATTGAGGTAGGGGTAAATTCTGACCCACCGATGCCAGAGGTGGTCCGCCACCACTGCAATGCATTTGGTGAAGACCCATGGGGCCGAAGACAGGCCGAACAGCATGGCTCGAACTTGTACAGGGTCCCTTGACCCTGAAGCAGAGAAACTGCTGATGGGATGGATGGATTGGGATGTGAAAGAATCGTCCTGCAGATCCAATGAACAGAAGCACATGTTTCACTCCAAGGATGGTATGATCTGGGACAGGGTGACCATCCAAAAGGTGCGTGACCTGAGAAACTGATTCAGGTCGTGGAGATCTAGAATGGGGTGCCAGCCCCTGTTCATGGGCACCAAGGAATACCTGGAGACAAAGCCTGGGTCTGCTGGAGGATCCGCCACTGGAGCTACTGCCTCCTTGAGGAGGAGCTGAGCAATGTTGTCTCGAAGAGCCGACTGAGAATGGATGGATACTCTTTCCTTCTGAGGGCACGGGCTTGGCTGAGAGGGACTGCTCGAATTCCAGAAGCAGTCCCTTATCGACCACTTCTCGAGCCCACCTGTCCATGGCAATAGTGGACCAGGCGGAAAGGAAGTGACAGAGCTGGTGCCCCACAGGAGGACCCAGAGCTGGCATGTCAGAGATAGGGGTGGCAGCCCCATCCGTCACTGAGCAGACTTAGAGGAGGAAAAGACTCCAGGACCTGAGCCTCGGCCCCTTTTTGGGCCTGTTGGGGTCCAGGCTTGGTCCGAGGTGCCAAGCTTGAGCCTGCTGCTGATGCTGCTGACCTCCTTGGTAGGAGGACTGCTGAACCACAGGGAAGAGTGCCAAAAGCTTCTTCTTTTTCTTCTGCTGGTTCTTGCCGAAGAACTCCTGGCAGAAGTGGCATCCAAGGTGGCATTAGACTGTTCAATGCTGTAGGTGACTGGCCACTCCTGGGCTGAACAAGTCGGTCCTGAGGAAAGACACATCAGCTAACTTATGCTGAGTAGTCACTGGGAAGGAGGATAACCTCAGCCAAGCCCTGTGGTGAGAGGCCACTGCAGCTGCCATTGAGTGGGCACAAGAATCCCCAATGTCCAGGGCCATCTGGAGCTGCTGTTTGGCAACAGCACAACCCTGGTCCCGGACTTGCTTAACCGTGGTTTGCATGTCCACTGGGGAGATGTGGGAGGACTTCATCTAATGACCCGAGAAGGGTATGAGAGAAGTGTGCCATAATGATGGCGAACTGGCCTGATGAAGGCCCAAGGAGGAAACTGCATAGACTTTCCGCTGAATGGTCCAAAAGCTTGGACTCCTTATCAAGGGAATGGTCAGTGTTGGCAGAACTGCCAGTATGCCTGAACACAGAGGTGGTCACCAGGCTCTCAGCCGAAGGGTGCTCTGTGAACCCAGCAAAGGGACCCCATGGGCACCGCTGCCGCAGACCATGCAGGCAGATGGTGCTGGACATGAGGCAGAGCGCTGCCATAGTTCAAGTGCCGGGTCAACAATGGACTCAGCCACAGGAAAGGCCTCCATCAGGGTGTCTCTCTCTTCAGGATGTCTGTGAAAGGGTACTCTGCCTTTTCTGGATGGGCTCCAGGGGCATCCCTGTGGAATCAGAGATGAGACGGAGGATCCCTGGAAGGAGGAAGGGCCTTCCTCCATCCTTGTGCCTAATCACTCGAGAGACACCGGAGGGATCAGTGAAACCCAGGGTCCGGAACCGGACCTCGATGGGGACACCAGCTGGCTGGATCTCTTCATCGGAGAACATCAGGACCGGAGTCCTTTCCAATGAGTCATCAGCCACGCCCGGCGACAGAGGGTCGATCGAGTTGAGAATGATCTCAACTTCGCCGGCCACCTCCTTGATCACCTGGCCAGATGGAAGGTCCATGAAGCCTGTGGCCAAAGAGGTGATCTCGACGAGTCGAGACTGCATGCTCCTGAGACTGAGATCTTTCTCAGTCCCAAGAGTGCCTCTGTCAAAACGAAGACAGGCCCAATTCTTTTCTCTCTTCTGAGAGTGGGAGGAGTGTGAGCCCATAGGTGCCTCACCCGGGTGGGGAGAGACTGGCACAACTCCTGAATGAGCCTGTGAAGGTGGAGCCCAGGTTGAGAGGAGCGAAGAAGCCGATTGGCGAGCGCTGGCGGCTTCTCCTTGAATGCCTTCATGCATTCCAGCTGCTGACGGAGCCCATGGCCATGGAAACACCCACCTAGCCTTATTAGACTTCACGGAGGTTCCTTTTCTCGGTCTCCCCAACTTCAGGCATGTCAAGCGGTCTTCCAGGACATTGGGATGAAAGGTGAGGCAGAAGCTACAAGACAAGGTGTCATGGCTGACACTTAGACAGTAGACGCATGTGAGATTGGGGTCGGCTGCACTCTTTTGGCTGCAAGGACACCGCAAAATTCTGGGAAGATTTTCTTCTATGATCAAGACGCAAAGCGATTGTTAACTCGAATGAGTTTAAGTTTCAGTAAAATCGAGGGTTTGAAAGCCAGGGCCTCTAAAATGCGTGAGCACGAGGAAGACAACCTGTATCTTCCAGCGGAAAGGAAGATCTAGAGTCATGGGGCGGAGCTGAGGTATATACCACCTGGGTGGGTGGAAGGAGCTAGCTTGAAGACTTCCGCTGATCTTAAAGGGACAGGGACATGCCAAACAGTGTGGATGAACAACATATCCACAATCCTAAAGTATTCATTTGGTATCAAAACAAGCAGAGGAAGACCAGCACCTTTGCAAAGACTGAGAAACACTGTCTCTCGTAAACAGAGTAAAAGGAACTCACGGATAAAGCAGATCTTCTCTTGTGCCAAAAATCCTTTGTTAAGGTGCATATAGCAAGAGTAAATAAATTCAAATAGATCCAAATAAAACAATGGTGAGGCGTGAAGCAAACAACAGACAAGCCACTTCCTGGTTACCAAAAGTCACCTGGCGTTTCACCCTATCAGGGCTTTCTCAAAGGTACATGGTAAGAAGATGCTACATCCCATTTATATTTAACATTTAAAGTGACACACATACAAAAGTCTAATAAAAGAGAACTATCATAAATGAATATAACAGTCTATTGAGTGTTTTATACAGACAGGTATATATTTATATAGTTGTATAGTTATTTTTAAGTTGTTGTATAATTACTTTTACTTTATACCTTCTTCACTGGTAATTAATACTCTCCAGTAATAACACTTACCATCTGACTGTTAATATTCTAACCATTCAACATTCTGTACATAAAGATTAAGAATCAAACCTGGAATTGGCTGACAGATAGAAAAGAAGAGATTGCACATGGTTTTAATGAAAATATAACAGCATAGAGGGATGCTGGTGCAAATCTGTGAAAAGAAAGAAAGAGAAAATGGAAAAACATGTTAGACGAATTTTAATGACATTTCAAACCTATTTTTTCAGAAATGGTTTCACCTCAGTTCTTCCATTTAAACCCTTTCCTTCCATCTGCCAAAGGTGAAGATCCAATATTGCTCTCTTTTAACAAGTTATCATAATCTCCTCCTCTCCTAGACATAAATGCTTTCTCAATTCCAATATAGTTAAAAATATGTTCTCTCCTATTTCTAGTTTTAAAACATGCATAGCCAGTGAATTGGTCAACTCTTCCCCTCTGTTGCTCTCTCATACTCTCCAATTCTGTGTTTAAACATTATTTTAGTTTTCCCAATATAAAACTACCACATGGGATGTAGCATCTTCTTACCATGTACCTTTGATAAAAGTCCTGATGGGGTAGCTTGGCAGGTGACTTTGTAACCAGGAAGTGACTTGTCTGTTGTTTGCTTCACGCTCCTCACCGTTGTTTTATTTGGATCTATTTGGATTTATTTACTCTTGCTATATGCACCTTAACAAAGGATTTTTGCACAAGAGAAGATCTGCTTTATCCGGTGAGTTCCTTTACTCTGTATCTGAGACAGTGTTCTCAGTCTCTGCAAAGGTGCTGTTCTTCCCTCTGCTTGTTTTGATACTCATTTCTTAAGACCTAGCATGGCTCTATCCTGGTGCAGTAGCCCTTCCTACATTAAATTCATTTAGTATCTCTGCTTTTCCCCATTATCCTCCACCCTCCAACCCTTTCTTAAGCCTAACAATCCCTTCCCTCTTGTCCTTTTTCTCACTTATATAGCGAAAAGCCTTTTCCCCTTCTTAATTCCTTCCGCTATCTGCAGCTCCTTCTGTGCCTTTGCTGCTCGGACTTTCTTACTTGCCTCACTAGTCAACCTTAGGTAATTATCCTATCCACCGCTATTTTGCTCTTCCTGAATTTTCTATAGACCAACCTCTTTTCCTTACTGCCTGGGCAACCCCAGAACTGAACCAGCGCACTTTGTCCCTTGTGTTCTTACCCTGAGCCTAATGCATTCCTCTGTGGCAACCAGTATTCCTTCCTTAATGATGGACCACCTTGGCCCACCCCATATCTGCTATGATGCCTGCCAGATGGCTCCTTAGCACTTCACCCATTTTACTGAAGTCCGCCTCCTGAAATCCAAGATTTTGGTCTTAGTTGGGATGCTTTTCCTGCCTATATACAACTGGAACCACACTATGCAATGGTCACTTCCACCCAATGGCTCCTGACCATTATTTCCTGAACATGCTCCCCATTTGTGAGCACGAATCAAGAATTGCCTCAGCTCGTGTTGGTCCAGTGATGCCCTGAGTCAGGAACCCACTTTACTGTCCTTCCAGGATCATCTGACTCCTAACACATGTTGTGGAGGGTATGCTCCAGGTCACCTTGGGCAGGTTGAGGTCCAGCACAATTACCACCTCTCCTTTCCCTGCAGCTTGCAATATTTGTGAGCTCAGTTCCCTGTCCCTCTCCTCATCCTGATTGTGTGGTCTATAAACCACCCCCAGCCTCGCCTTTCTCCCTCTATTGGACCTTAACTCAACCCATAATGTCCCACCCTTCCTCTGACTCCTCCCTAGTGCAAGTTATTATCTCCCTGATATAAACTGCCACCCCTTCCTAACTACCCTGTCCCTCCTGTATAGCTTATATCCAGGGATCGCAAGGTCCCAGTCATGGTGTGATGTTGCCCAAGTCTCAGTTACTGCAGCTATGTCCACCTTCCTGCTGCTAATAGTGCCTGCAGGTCATCCATCTTGTTTCAAAGACTCTGCACATTCGAGACACCACCCTCCACCTAGAATATGACCTTCCTTCTCTTCCCTCTATTCTTCCATTCACATTTCTATGACTGTGATGTGTGTGTTTAAATATTTTGTTTGTTTAGTAAATTTTTCATGATGGTTTTACAATTCCACAAGTAATTTACAAAACAAAAGAAAAAAAACAACATGTTTTTGGTCTTGTCCTTGGCAATTTTTATCTCAGTGAGGATTTTTTGTTTTGTGTTACTAAAGCACACCTATGCATGTGTAGAGTGCAGTAAAGGCTGTCTTGGCATTTTTTATTCAAAACAAACTCAATTTCTTCTTCCTAATCAAAATACTAACTGTAATTCATTTTTGTTTGAAAATCAGCTGTCATCTTGTTAAACAGTCTTCTGACTAATCAGAAAATTGTAGCCCTTTAGAGTTAAGTAGTTTCTAAGATTTTAGCTTTCATGGGAGACTGTGCATGCACATCAGGAGAATGCCTCTCTGTTTTTGGGGTTGTTTTTTTTTGCTTTTTGTTTTTGAAGTTATGATATGGACACCCACCATTACTAATGGTATAAGAGTTTATCTTTGAAGCAAATCTGTCATGGAGCTGTGAGAGACACTTTGGGATTACATCTCGGTGTATTTCACTCCTGCCCTTATTCCTAAAAGAACATACTGTTGTTCTTCACCTTGTCATGTTTAACTTCACAATAATATTTTTATGAGATTAAGTATTAAAACTATATGATTATTTAGTGATTTTGTAGCTCAGTTTATTAATCACACTAGTAGTAGGTTTATTTAATACATCTGATTAATAACTTAAAGTTAATCTATTCCAGAATTCTTCTTTACATTAGAGCACAAATAATTTAACCTAGATAAGCTACTTTATTGTTACAGTTCATAATACCTAGACTTTTTTTAAATAAGAGGTTATTAATTAGTACTTTCCTTTTGCTTTAGATTTTCTGATTCCATCACTGGACCCCAGTGGGCAAAAAAATACAGTATTTCCTGGTTCTTTAGCTGTATTATCTGTATATTATTGTTACCAGAGTACTCATTTTTTAGCTCTTTTTGAATGTAGCTACTAAGAAAGCTATATTGCAAAGCCTTGTAACACAGAAGAGTTCACTCTGTATACTTTTGCCTTACAGCTATGACTAATGCTAATCTAGCATCTTGCAATGTTGAGGACTGGGTTCCCTATTAAATGTTAAAAAGTACTTAGCCACCTTAAAAACACAAGGTATAATACTTTTCACAGGAGATGCACCTTTTACCCTTATTAAGAAATTGAGTTGCCCAGGTAGAATACAGTTCTTATTGCAGCAAGAAAAGGGGTAGCAATTTTAATTAAAAAGGAGTTAACTTCATTAAACACAGTCATGTAGCAGATCCAGAAGGGAGGTATCAGATACTATCTGGAACTCTTTATGGGAAGAATGTCACCCTCAGTAATGTCTATGCCCGACTGCGTCAAGGTGATTTTTTAACAAGTTCTGTTTGAAATTGGTAACTTTAATAATTCAAAAATCATACTTGCAGAGGACTTTAATGAAATAGCAGATTCCCATCTCAACAGAAGGCCTGCAAAACTTAGTACAAACATACCCAAATCCAGAGAAACTCTGTTAAACCTTGGCCAGGACTTGGGCCTCCTGATGCTTGGAGAATTGCTCACCCATAACTAAAAATGTTTCTTTTATTCTGCTCATCATAATTATCTCAGTAGATTAGATTATTTTATCACTGAATTCATGTAACTTTTATACGCATATGGTATAGGATTCTATTGTGCTGTTAGACCATCGCTCGTAAAGTCTCTTTAGTGTGGAAAACCGATGTTAACAAGAGCTCACTTGCACAACCCTGCATTCAAAGAATGGCTTTTAAAGGAAATTTGTATTCTTTGAAATCTGTGATAATGAAGTATCTCATCACACCATATGGGAGGCATTTAAAGCATACATAAGGGGAGGATAACGGTGCGCTTCACTCTAAAGAAAGCACAACAAAAGAACTTAACCTTAAAGAACAACAATTGGCTAAAATATTATCCAAATTTAAAAAAGACCCCAAATCTAAACAAAACCTTCTATATGAGATTACAAACTTAAAACCTGAAATGAATAGAGTACAGTCTGCAAAGATAATGTATGTTTTATTTTGAACCTTATAAAATAATTGGGAAGCTGGTAAGAGAGTGTGTAAACTTCTTGCTTTTCACCTTAAAAAACAACAATCCCAGAATACAGTAAACAGAATCTGTAGTAAAATGGTGTAGTCTCCTGTAAATATAGTCAAATAAAAAGTGCTTTCTGCAGTTCTACCAACATCTCTATACATCTCAAGGTGCACCTGATTTGGAAAATATGAATCTCTTTCTGGCTTCATCAAAATTAGCACAAATTATAGAGAAGGAAAAAGCAGTAATTGATGCCCCATCACTTAGTTTGAGATAGCTCAAGTGATTAATGAAGCTCCCAGTTGTAAAACACCAGAACCAGATGGTCTTTCCGGTGAAATCTGTAAACAACTGAGCACTAAAATGGTAGTTTACTCACCTGGTAAAGGTGATTGTGAGGTATACATCTCTGAGGCCTCCACCCTCCTTACACATGGGTTGTGTCCACCTGATAGGTTGCTTGATGCACATGTGACTTCAAAAAGTCCGACCCCTTGCCCTTGATGCTGCCTCTCCAGGATCAGTTTGAATTCTTCCAAAGCTGTACCTAATCTGTAACCAATAACTCTTGACTTGTTAAGTAGGCAGCACAATGTTTCCCGATATGTATCTTAGCGTGTTAAATAAATTATAGTGGAGGCATTTGTTATGTTTTACCAAATAAATCTGTGGCTCTTGAGGGTCCTCTCTTTATTTCTTATTTATACAAATCTAACATTTCCAACCCATACAGCATGCTGATTGTTACATCTTAAAGCTCATCTTTGAGTCCTTTGTCTCTGACTGACTACCTGAGTGGGTTGTGGAGTGCCTCAGAGACGTATACCCTCACAATCACCTTTGCCAGGTCAGTAAACTACCATTGGGGATAATCTCTGAGGCACTCCACACTCCTTACACATGGGTTTAGATGTGAAAAGCAGTACCCTTGTGAGAAGGGTGGGTAGTCAGTTCATTATGTTATGTTAGGCCTTGCTGCTAACAACACTACTTAAGTAAAGTTGGTTTTTTGCTTCTGGGTGCATCTACCCTGTAGTGTTTAGTGAATGTGTGTGTCGATGCCTATGTAGCAGCAGCACAAATTTTCTCTATTGTAGCATTGTTTCTCTCGGCCCATGATGTGGCTATTGCTGTGGTGGAATGGCCTTGAGTTTTTTTTTGTGTGGTGTATGATTTGAGGCCTTTTGCTCCTCTGTGATGGGAGACTTAAGCCAATATGTGCCATATGTCTGCCGTTCTTGTGATGTAAGTTTACATTAATCTACTCATGGCTAGCAGATGATGTTGAGGGTCCCTATCTACCTTGTCTGCAGGCATATAGACAGGTGTTTTGATATTCCGTGTGGTGTGAAAAAGTGTGCATATTTTAGGCAGAAAGGAAGGGACCAACCTTTAGTTGAGCTTGTCCTCATGAAACACCAGATAAGGCAGTCTGTGGGATAATGCTTGTAGTTTGCTTATGCATCTAGCTGAACATATAGTGACCATAAGGGTGAAGTATTTGCCCTTTGAGTGGTAGTGACTCTAGAGGTTCAGATGGTGAGTTGGCCATTGCTCTGGGTACTAAGTTGAGGTCCCAGGGAGTGGTGCACTGTTAGGGATGCTGGAGATAGTCCTTTATCCGGACCTTGCTGAAGGATGAGAAGTATGTTAGAGGTTGAATTTATTTTTATTAATTTATTTTTCTTTTTTTCTTTTCCCCTTTTCTTCTCACCATCTGTGGAATAATCTCAAACGTCTCTGATATTTTGAGGTAATAAGGTTTCAGTCTCTCCTTTTCAGGAGACAGGCTGTTAGTTTGAGATTGTTTGGACTGAGGTGACATACCGGTCCCTGGTGAGAATATCTTCCCTGAATGGTAGTATCCATGGGTGGTCTAGTGCCATTGTCACAATTGTAGTGAACCATGTTCTCCTGGGCCAATGAAGGGTGATGGTTATCACCCAGGTTCTGGTACTGCATATCTTTTCAGAACCTGTAGTATTGGTGGAAAGATGTAGGTTACTTGGAATGACCATGTAGCTGATAGTGCATCCACTCCCATGGATTTGTGATCCCTGAAGAGGAGTAGAATCTGGGGCACTGATTGTTCTTGTTGGTGGCCATTCAGTTTATTTTATTGGTCCCCAATGTCTGTTGATCATTTGGAATATGTTGGAATGAATCTTCCACTCTCCCAGATGTATTAACTGGTGACTTAACCAATCTCTGGTGGTATTCAGCCTGCTTGCCAAGTGTATGGCTAATATGCGCAACATGTTTTTGTGTCCAAGGAATGAGTCTTGAGCCTCTGTTTGCATGGCTCTTCTCTTGTTCCTCCTCGCCTGTTGATATAGGAGATGATAACCTGATTGTCCGAGCTCATGGGCAATTTCTATTTTTCTAACTAGCCTTGTGAATTGCAGTGGTGCACAGGAAAGTGTCCTGATTTCCAGAATGTTTATGGCCATTTTTTATTCTTGCATGTACCACTTTTCTAGGCTTCCCATAGAGGCTACTCTAGGGTGCATGGCATTATTAGCAGGCAAATCACGTGGGCAGTGTGCCATTAAGATGTGGGAATTAGCTTGGGTAGTGGGGTAGGAGTTGATGTGACAAACCCACCCTCATCATTGTATTCGCACTCATGGCTGCATCTGATCAGGCAAACACCATATGGATGTTAGTGTTTGTATAACCACCTCCAGCTCTGTTTCTAGATTGGAGTGTGTTTCTGAATCCAAGCTGTGGTGAGCGGGGTTCTGGCCCTGCTGGTACCTGACTTTATTTCACATGGTGTTTTACACTAGTTGTACCTGCATCGGTTGATTATTTTGGTGGGGAATTGTTGCTGTGTCTAAATCCTGCCCAGCGGAGGATTTGGGATTGCAGGTGGCATATCTGTTTGTGCCTTGTCTTTTGTGTTTTCACTGGTGTCCTCCCAGCGTCCTCCTGGTCAGATGGCAGGGTGCATCTTCTGCATCTGATGCACACAGCACGCAAGTTGTTGTGGCTAGCAGCACATCGCGTTGGCTGCTGCTCTTGTTTTGGCCATTGTAGTAAGTTGAGAAAGGATACATAGAAAGAGTGGTGTTGGTGGGGGATTAGATATATTGTTTTATTTGTTTATTATTTCCTTAATTTTTTCCCCTGCACAGTAATCAATAATGTTCTGCACCATACAGGTTATTGTTGTGCTGTGTGCGTAAAGTGTGCACTGTCTCTATAAATGTAGCTAGAGGAGTGAGAGGCTCAGTGTTATGCTGTCTTGCCCACCGCTGTGGTAACAGTGCTGCCCCCAATGTATTTACCCATTATTAATTGATTTTCAAATCATTGCCTGTATATTTAATTATTAGCATTGTGGTCTGCAATTGCAGATCGGTTGGTGCTTTTAACCAATGCCGCTGTGCTGGTTGGACATTTGTGAGCATAGTTGCACTCTCCACAAGATGGCAGCAGTGACTGTCAGTCAATCTACACTGTCTGGCGGCTGTCTACACCCTTAATCCTGCATAGATAGGGGAGTCGAGAGCTTATCCGAGATCACAGCAGCAAGTCTCGTGATGATATTTGTCACGGCTGCCAATCTGGACAGGCAAGTTAGGTTAGTCCTCAATGTTCCTCCTCCTCACGAGACCTACTTTGTTTGTGGTGTTTGAGTCGGGTAGATGACAGAGGAGTTTCCTCTACCTTTTGATAGAAGAAGCTTGTGAGTTTAAAAGACATAATGTGCCATAAAACCTATTGAGTGCATGTCATTTTGAGGTGAGGCACAGAGGGAATGAAAAATGATTCAGAAACTGTTGTGTAGTTATGTCTTGAGTGAGCACTTCAGGTGCTACTATAATTGTAATGGGGAACTGTGGCACACTACTTAGTATTTTAGCAGTCCGGGATGCTGGCAGGGTACTCTGATGTTCCAAGATGGTCACTTGCTCATTTAATAGTGGATAGACTCTGGAGCTGCTGGCAGAGACTCCAGGTTATCCGGCACCTTAGTAGAGTGGTATGCTTGTTCTGGACAGAATGTAGGGGCTCAAGAGTATATTCCAATTTAAGGAATGAGAGCCTTTAATTATTTTGTAGCCCCTGATGTACTGAGCTCCTGTGGCTGTGGAATCTATTTGGTCATCTGTGAAAGATCTCCAGCAATACATGGCTCTGTTAGCATCCTTTAAATTTAGCATCTTTGAATTTCAAAATGTGATATATTATGTTGTTCAAGCCTCTTTTTTGTATAAAATTAATGAGGCTAAGTCATACATTCACATTAGTATGCATTACTTTGTGTAACCCTTGTTACCGGGGTTACTTGAATCCCAGTAAGACCTAGTGGTAGGCAGGGACGGCAGCTTGTGAAACTCCAGTTAAATGGATTTCACACTGTCTCACTCTATTCTCAGTCTCAGCTGAGACTGAGGGATGACATCACCAATAGAACTGTCGCAGCTGCATAAGCCACATTGGAATCTGCAGCAAATGGAGTTAGATAGAACGTTGGGAGTTTTCAAAGTCAGTTCCTGTTTACCTTCTGAAGGAAGGGTGAGAGTCCAGTGTTCAAGTGCTGGAGACCGCTGTCCAGGTCTCAGTGCCCCCTCCTCTGGGGGAGTAAAGCATCCCCATGTAGATTCCAGGGCAATCCCTAATTTCTGCCAAAGAAAGAAAGCTGCCTTTACAGTTTCAGTTTGTGCTTGAGAAGTGGAAAGAGTTGTACTTGACTGTGGGGCACCTGCAACAAAGGGTGAGTGTTTGCTCTAATATGAGAGGGCAAAAATGTGTTTCTTCAGCCTGGGAAATGTGAAGAAATCTGGGATCTGAACTACTATTTGGGAGGCCTATAGTACTAGGACAAACAAATGGAGTAGTGTCAAAAGCTAAAGTGCTGTGTAAATTCAAGTAATGTTGTAGAGAGGTGCGACAGTTCATCCACCGTTTAATCTACATTTGAAGTTTCAGTTTGTCCAGAGAAATGGCCAGGTATGGGCTGTGGGAGCTGGAGGTGGGAACACCCCTATCTTTAGTAACCAGGTCCACTCTACGGATTTCTGCTGTGATTGCTACTTACCTCATGCGCTTGGCCAGTGATGAGAAGTACCCAGGCAGGTGTAAATGGGAAAATCTCTAGGAGTCGAGACTCTAAGTGGGAGGGGAGCCACAACAAATGTGAAGAAAATTCTCTTTGTGAGATAGGAGTCAGAAGAAGCAAATGGGAAATCTCTCTAGGGTCTAGACTCTAAGTGGTGTGGGAGCCACAACAAGGAAAATGGGTTCATTCTTCCAATGAACCGTCAGTTAAGTGGCTGGCATGGGAGCCGGGCCAGTCGGGCTGTGTACCCAAAAGCGTGCAAGTCCGGGCTGTGTGCCTGGTGGGTCCAGAGCCTGAAAACAGTAGATTTGGTTCATTCTTCCAGTGGACCGCCTTGTAGTCTCTAATCTGCATTATCAGTAAACGAGCCCCATGGGGTCCATCTATGCTTTGCTGTGTTCCACTAGTTGTGAATAAAAGCCACACTGAAAAATCCCATTCCTGGTTCTGGACATTACAGTTATTGCTTCCTGTGTTCGGATTTACTTAGGTGCCCTATGCAGAAGTAGCCAAACCTAGGTCCCCTTGTGCCAGGTAACCTCATCCTCTCCGAACCCAGGTTCTTCCACCAGGTATTGCTGCCAGCCAACAGCATGCCACCTGTCATTTTGGCAAAAAGGCAGGGTGGGGGTTACATTTGTCATACACAGTACATAGTAGTGGCTCCTTAATTAATATGTGACTGTACCATTAAGAGAAGAAACTGTTGATATTAGTAAAATAAATGACTATTAAAGTACATTATTTCCCAAATAGTTATTTTATTGTAATCAAACCTCCTTGTATATTGACCTAATATAATACAGTATTGTGTTTTATTTATTTAGTTTATTATAATTTTTTATTTATATTTTATTTATTTATTCTGGCCCTTTGTATGCCTTGGTATTCTTTGGGATAATGTAGGCCCTTTAAGAAGGGCAGGATGTCTTAGCTAATTCATGCTTTGGTTGTAGCAAGCTGAGGAAGAATCATCTGCATTGTTTGTTGTTTTTTTTTTTGCTCTTTAAAATATGTTTCTTTAGTTGTCCTTCACGGTCAGTGTTAAAAGTTAGGGACTTAGGCTTGAGAAGCTGTACAATTGCTAACTCCATTCTCCATTGCAAGATATGTTGGATTTAGTCAAATCTTGTTTGTTTATCTTCCTCTGAGATGGTGGCCAAGATCTCGTGAGAGCTGAGAGTCAGTCAGCTTGCAGTTCTCATGGAGTAGGAAGTTTGGAAACTATGAAGAAGCATGGGGATGGGCATGCTGTTGAGAAGCCATAAAATAACATTTGAGTGGCTCCATTTTGGTCCCTAGATCTTCCTTTTCTCTGTGGGAGTGTTTTTGGATAGAAAATAACATGAAATGGTTGCCAGTGCTTTTATTTACTGCCACGGAATTTGAGGAAAGGCTGAATACAGCATGGGCATTTAAGCACCTTCAATCCAAAGAAACCTTTCTGGATGAGTTTGTGAGTACCCTTTTACAAGTTAGTGATGTTAGTGGGTCACCATGTTCTTGCTGGTGAATAATACAACTCAGGAACCATGGCAAGAGAACCAGGTTGATTATATATTATGTTACCTCCTGTAATCATTGCATATATTCTATGTTCATTTATGTGGGTCAGATATTGCTTTTAGCTCCTGGCACCGCTAGCAGGGGTGTTCAGATAGCTATTAATTTCTATGCCTGTATGATGTGATAATGTTCATAATTTGAATACTGTGCTAGCAATTTCTCAGTTAATATTTTTCTAGACAACTGACGCTAGTAGAAGCCGCAGTGCTAACATTTCCAAGACTGCCAGTTTTGCAATTTTAAACAGTTGCATATCTGCGAAACATACTCTGGAGCTGCTGCGTTGAAATATTTTGCAGTACATCTAAACACAGGTACTGCTACCGGGTACCAGTTTTATTCTGCAATAATGTCATCATTTATTGTCTGTCCCCAAGGATAATCAGTTACTGTGCCCAGTCATTCAATCACTGTGTAGTTGAGTCAGGATCTTGCTAGGGAGAGGAAACATGCATCAACCAGAATCTTTTGGATGGCTAATCTGCAAATGGACTGCACACCAGAGAAGCAGGCTTTCTTCCCCAAAATGAGGGGTGTAATGTAAGAGCAATATTTTTTGCAGAAATCCACTCACGGATTACAAGGCAGCAGAGTAATGTGAGGCATCCCTGAGAAAACTACTCCTATGGCTGCTAGCAGGAGTCATGGGGTACTCTGCTCAGTACTATGCAGTAGTGGGTGCAGGAACTACTAGGACCGCTAGCAGGGGTCACAGAAGCCTGCTCATATTTCTTTCTTATCGCCTTAGACTCGCTAGCAGACAGTCCAAAGAATAACCATGGAAGTATTTAGAAAACATTTTTTTTTCCTGAAAGTATTGCTGCTTGGTGTGCAGTGCAGAATATAGTTAGGAGCAGTGAATTGGGAAGCAAGTAACAGAGTACAAGGTATGATCTATACCTTAGATTGGGTACATTACAAGTTTCTTTTGGCACATTGTAGTACAATGTTGCCTGCTTCCTGAGATAGCTAACTATTAGTCTTAAATAGCGATGCAAACACATCGTATAGACTGCAAGATAGCTAGCTGATGCTGCTGAATATAATTTTCCTTGTATTAGCGTAGTCTCTTACCTTTTCCTTGTGTGTGAAATGTTGATTTTCTAGGGAGCTGATTTTGTGTGCAGCAACCTGTACTGATGCACATTGAGAACTGATCCTGGAGAGGCAGCATCACAGGAAAGGGGTCGAATTCTTTGAAGTCACATGTGTATCAAACAACCTATCAGGTGGACACAACCCATGTGTAAGGAGGGTGGAGCACCTCAGAGATTATCCCCACAATCAAACACCAACTCACTCTAGTATTCCAAGAGTCCCTTGAGCTTCACGACTTGTAAAATTCTATGAATGAGGCTTTAATCTGCTTGTAGGCTAAGGAAGGTAAAGACCCTCTGAATTGCTCAAACTATTGGCCCATATCTCTTCTAAATTTCTGAAAACAGAAAACAGAGATGGAGGGATGGCCTGTGGTTTTAATGGTTGACATGTTAGTGTTAAAGAAAAATTCCACAGCTGTAATTTGTGTGTTGAATAGTGTGTGTTTCAACAGTTTAAGTTGTGTGGGATTCATTCTTTTTAATGTGTTTTGTCAAAAGTGGGCTTTTTAATGACAAATTAAAATTTCCAGAAGCATGGGTATTGAAACCAAAAATAGATTTGTGATTTTGTGAGACAGGTTTTGTGACTTGTGGAATTGGTTATGTGAGGGTGCTTTGAGTTTTGTGAGTGTTTTTCAATTGAATTTTGGGAAACTTTATAATTGGCTCACTAACATATATTTATTGTTGTTTGGTAGTGTATGTTAATTTATTTTTATGTAGTATTCACAGGCAGGGTGTAGCCAGGAATTTTAAATTTGTACTCAGATCTGATGCGTTGTTGCCCCCCAACTGTGCACGCTAAACATAAACCAAAATATGTGCTGCCACGTCACACCAGCAATAGCCCTCCATTTGCCATGTCTGAGATCGAGTAATCAGTTTCTTCCTGTAATCTCCTTCTTTTATTTTTCTGCCTGCCTGGTAAGTTGTTTTTGTTAGTGTATCTGGCCGGTGGCATCAGTGCCCCATAGCAAATAACAAAGGCAGAAGGGCTCAGTGCAACACAGACACAATGTGACTCACAGTGTCCTTGCTTTCCTCTTTGTGTTGCCCCTGCCTGATTTATTGCCCCTGCCTGATTTTTTTTTACTGTACCTGCTGAGTACAGTGCATGCTCTGCCGACACCCCTGTTCACAGGGCCCTGTATGGAGCCACTGATGTACAGCTAGACAAGTTGTGGCATGGTGGCATGTTGGTGGCTAATGTGTGCCTGTGCTAAGGGTCACAGGGCCCTGTGTGGCACCTTTGATTTATAGCTAGACAGTTGTGGCATGGTGGCACAGTGATGGCTAATGTGTGCCTGAGACAGGGATCACAGGGCCCTGTGCACAGTCAGGAAGACTGTTGTGCTGGCTCTGCATATCCTGGCAAAAGGTGATTGGTGTCTGCCTGTGCACAGGTCTACAGGGCCTCAGTGTACAGCCCAAAAGTATCCCTGTGCTGGTACAAGGCCCTTTGGAGATATTGTGTGATGATGATGGTTAGCATATGCTTGCACACAGGCCCCACAAGCCTGTGGCTTAAATGGATAGTATTCCTTTAAAGTACAGAATGATGCCCATTGCTGCCATTTACTTCTGCCTTTTTAATGCTGCTAAAGGGCTAACTTTAAGTTTATGGACTCCTCAGTATCTCCACAGAAACATAGAAGTTGTCAGTAGAAAGTGGCCCCTTGGCCCATCTAGTCTGCCTAAAAAAGTACCGGGTGAATATCAGCTGCAAAACAGTGCAAGGAATACCGCACTGCAGAAAGCGTTAATGTGTGTACAGTGACAGAGGTTTCACAGTGTATGGGAATAGCCACTATCCCTGTCACTGTACACTCTCTTGGGGAAGTGTGAAGTGGGGTGCCGGTGTGGTGCCTGGTTTAGCCGCTACCATGGAGGAGTGGCTAGGGTACCAACACTCTGGCCATAGGGGACCTGAGGCTGTGGTTCGGATCCCCAGGTCCTATAGTGTTGTAGCTTTTTTTTTTTTTTTCTTTTTTTGTGAAATACAATACCCCTCACCCAGAGTTAGTTCTATTTAGTCCGGTGGGGAAGAAAGATGGTTCTATTATTACTAATGGTGTACTATTTCTCTTGCGTTGGCTTTGTTCCGACCTTATTGCAGCGCCCACCATTTTGTCTGTGGTGTTGTTGTTTTGTGCAGTTTGGCTACAACATTATGACTCCATGCCCCTAAAATTCCCTACCTACTGTGTTGCCTGAAGACCCCACTTGATCTGCGTACTTACCCCCCCCAGCCCTGTTACTAAGGTCCTTCTGTCTATCCATACATGCTTGAATCCTGCTACCAGTTTGGTACCCACCAGCTTTGCTGGTAGTCTGTCCAGGCATCCACTACCCTTTCTGTGAAGAAGTACTTCCTCACATCCCTCTGAGCCTCCCCTTCCAGCTTCATATTATGCCCCCTTGTCCTTGAGCATCTCTTTCTATGTAAAATGCCACCCTCCTGTACTTTACTGATACCCTTGAGGTATTTGAATGTTTCTAGCATGTCTCCCCTTTCCCTTCTGTCTTCTGGAGAGTTCATATTTAATTCCTTGAGTCTTTCCTCATAGGGCTTCTGATGCAGGCCCTGCACCATTTTGGTTGCTCTCCTCTGTGCTGCCTCCACTCGATCTATGTCCTTCCTGAGGTGGTGCCTCCAGAACTGGACACAGTACTCAGGTGGTGCCTCACCATCGATCTGTACGGGCACTTTGTTTTCCAGAGAGGGTTTGTTTCAGGGCAACTCAGTGATGCCAGAAGATAGTTCCCCACCTACAAATCTCAAGCTGAGAGTAAGACCACTAAACATTTCCCATTTAAACAATTTTAAATGGGAAAACATGATAAAAGAAGATGTGTTTGCATTGATATAGCACCTTTCATTCATGCTATATGCCAAAGCACTTTACAAGCAATGACAGAAACTGGTAGTGCAGTGACTATAAATAAGTACTGGAGACCATTTTGATCATCTCCACACAGACACACACACACACACACACACACACACACACACACAACACAATAACACACACACACACGCAATTACATTTACCAGTTTTATTGGGGAGGGAATGTTCACTAAGACACTGAGGAAGAACACTTAGTTTTGCAAGAAGTGTCAGGGGTTCTTTGACTTCCACCTGGTCACCCACTAGGACAGTACCAGAGAGGTGGGCAGGAGAGACCTCAGTTTGCTGTCTCAACAGCACACCCTGATAGCACAGCAACTCTAATTCTGCACAGGGGCCCGTGTTTTGGGGTTTCAGCCCACGTTCCGGTGTGGGATGTAAAAGGGCATATTTGGTCTCACAGGTAAGATTCTTATGCATTCAAACAGTTGAAATTCCATAACATGTGACAAACAGTAAAGGACACAAAGTAACTACCAAACTTTTTTATTTTAGAATTTTGCTTTCTACAGAGAAGTTGACTTTAACCTGAATTGACCCAAAATGAAAAGCTTAAAGGCAAAGTTTAAGAAGAGTGAGGTGAGTGGGTCCGAGCAGCTGTTTTAATGCAAGCCGAACTTGGAATGTAACTAGTACTGTTTTAATGCATGCCTTACTATATTTTAAAGCGATATGGTTGGCCCACATTTAAGCCCTTTTAATCAAAATGTGTGTTTGTCGATTGATTATTTTTAAGGATGGTAGAACTGGTTAGGATATGTTCAGAACCAACAATAATCTATTCCATTTTTAGTAAAAGAACCTTATTAGAACCTTTTTTCTCAAGTTTAAAACATTCATTTTGAGTTTAATACTCTCCCCATTAAGACTTTAGTAAGAATGCAGGTGGCGGTGGTAGAAAGTGGCTGAAGGTGCAGTGGTACCACTCCTCATTGTTTTAGATTCTTCTTCCTTCTCTGACAATAACTTAAAGGTGGGCAGTGATGGTTAAAACAGTTCTAGCACCTTAAGCTAAATTGTTCTGAAAGTTCTGATAAGGCTTGGATAACTGTCATATCCTTATATAGTTTATCAGGCCCTTTAGAACCTCAGAACCTTTTGTAGTTCTCCCAACCCTATTTAAGATGCTTAAAGCTTAACGTGCTCATTATTTGTTACCTTTATGCTTTCCATTGTTTTGTGTCTGCAAAGATATGTACTCCTACCTGTAAATTACTATTCCACTCTCCAGCCTGTACGGAAATGTTACCTCCTGGTTGTTGTTGCACCGGTCGCCCCTGAAAAGGGACCTCTATGGGCCCAGCGGGCCTATCCGGTCATCAAATTGTATAAATAAATAAATAAACCCTGCTATTTTGTCCTGCATAACCTGACTATGCTTGCAGTTATGTTTTTACAGCTAGGTGGACTGAAGCAAAGGGAGGTCAAGTGACATGCTTAAGGTGACATAGTGAGATCAGATAATTTGCCCAAGGTTCAACAGTGAGGTAAAATGATTTGAATAAGGTTATACCAAGAGGTCAGGTGACTTGCACAAGGTCACAATGTGAAGTCAGGTGACTTGCTCAGAGTCGCATCAAGAGGTCAAGTGACTTGCTCAAGGTCACACAATGAACCCCATGGCTGTGGTGGGATTTGAACCTCTGTCCTGTTTCACAGTTGCAGTGCTGCAGCTGCAGAGCACACTGCCAACTTGTGTGGTTGAATGCCTTAATGCTTAGAACTGACTTTCCATATTTATTGGGGGTGGCAAGTTGGATTGGTGGTGGTGCTCTGCCCTGCCATACTGGAGGCCCAAATGTGTGCCCCTGACCCCTGGATATTCCTCTCTAACCAGCTGGGGCTAAACAATACCTCTCAACTGTCCCAGACTGTTACCTGATTTTGCCTTAAAATATCCTCTCCCCAGATCTGGTGATACGAAACCTGGCAAGGATTTGACCTTGTGTGAGTCTTACAGACCAGTATCCCTCCTCTCGGTTGATCTCAAGATGTTTACCTCAGTATAAACTTGCAGGGCGGGAGGAGGTAGTGGGGCACCTAGTCAACCTGAATTAAATGGGATTCATCAAGGGGGCACCATGATAATATTTAGCACCTCCTTGATGCCTTGCATGCTCTGAAGTCAACTAGAATTTTCCAAATAGCAATAGCGATGGATGCAGAAAGGCTTTTGACCGAGTTCACTGGGCCTTCTTCTTATGCATTCTGGATGTGATATGATTTGGCACGAGCTTCACACAGTGTCTCTCCTCATTGTACACAGTCCCAGAGGCAATGGCCAGAGTTAAAGGAATCATATGGCTGAGATTACCACTAAGCAGGTGATTTGGGCAGGGCTGCCCCTCTCCCCTCCTCTTTGCCTTGTGCATACAGCCCCTATAGTTCCAGTAAGAGCAAACAATGAAATCCAGAGTGCCAAGGTGGGAGCTTCTGCACAGAAAATGTCTCTCTATGCAGATGGCACCTTTTCGTAAGGAATCCGACCCAGTCAGTCCTAGCCTTGGTACAGAAATTAAATCATTTTGGCTGTGTTTGGCTACAAAATCAATTTCACCAACTCTGAGGCAATGGCTATCTCTGGCTGCTGCCCACAAGAGTTTGAACAGACTTGCCCTTTACATGGGCTGCCCACAATATGTTTCAGTATTTAGGAACTAAGATCCCTTCTGCTCTAGTCAGCGTTTACAAGCTAAACCAGTGAAATTACTAGAACCAGCTAGTGATCCACACACAAGAGTCTATTTCTCCTTTCTTTGGGAGGGGTGGAATTTTTGAAAATGAACATCCTTCCCAGGTTGATGTTCTTATTTCAGTCTCTGACAATCAGACTGCCGGAGATTTTTGGAAAAGGCTTAAAAGCATAATTAAAATTCTCTGGCAGGGTCATAGAACATTTGAACAGGTCTAAATGCAGTCCACTTACCAAAAGAAAAAGGGGTCTGGGTCTCCCAAATTTTAAGTTATAGTACCTAAAGGCCCAAGCTTCTCAGGTGGTCACCATCATTAAACAAAAGATAGATTCAGATTGGTACCCACTAGAAAATAGAGCTGCTTAGCGGCCGGTGGCACTGAGGTTGAGGCGCTGGATGCCACCTCACTGCCGCTGGTGACCCGGGTTGAGGCGGACTCGGGTCATCGGTGGAGTCGGCCGGGGAGATAGGCTTGAGCGCCCAACGACAGCTTCCGCCTTTCTGGGGTGGGATTCGCCGATGTCCCGACACTTTCATAACCGAAGCGGAGGCTCAAGAAATGCAAGCTCCATTTGGGGATGGGCAGCCATTGAGCAGCATGGACGTTGGCACGTGTGCATCATGACGTCAGGGGAGGTCTTGCTGCTGGGGAGGAGAAAACACAGAAATAAGCCTGCCTCAGCCGGGAAGATGGGAGGACCATGGCCGTGCCCATGATTTGCCTGGGGGTTGTTAGGTGGAGCCATGCCACCCTTACTAGATATTAGGAACTAGTGGTTAATGGGTCATGTGTCACATTCAAACACTTGAAGAGAAAATACGGGCTCCCAGTAGTGATCTACAGTATGTTGTGATAGTTCAGGTTGTGATAATATGGGCTCCCAGTAATGATCTACAGTATGTTGTGATAGTTCAGGTTGTGATAATACTGGCTCCCCAGTAATGATCTACAGTATGCTGTGATAGTTCAGGTTGTGATAATATGGGCTCCCCAGTAATGATCTACAGTATGTTGTGATAGTTCAGGTTGTGATAATATGTCTCCCCAGTAATGATCTACAGTATGTTGTGATAGTTCAGGTTGTGATAATATGCTCCCCAGTAATGATCTACAGTATGCTGTGATAGTTCAGGTTGTGATAATACAGGCTCCCCAGTAGTGATCTACAGTATGCTGTGATAGTTCAGGTTGTGATAATCAGGCTCCCCAGTAGTGATCTACAGTATGCTGTGATAGTTCAGGTTGTGATAATATGGGCTCCCAGTAGTGATCTACAGTATGCTGTGATAGTTCAGGTTGTGATAATATGTGCTCCCCAGTAATGATCTACAGTATGTTGTGATAGTTCAGGTTGTGATATCTGGGCTCCCCAGTAGTGATCTACAGTATGCTGTGATAGTTCAGGTTGTGATAATATGGGCTCCCCAGTAATGATCTACAGTATGTTGTGATAGTTCAGGTTGTGATATCACGGGCTCCCAGTAGTGATCTACAGTATGCTGTGATAGTTCAGGTTGTGACAATCACGGGCTCCCCAGTAGTGATCTACAGTATGCTGTGATAGTTCAGGTTGTGATAATATGGGCTCCCAGTAATGATCTACAGTATGTTGTGATAGTTCAGGTTGTGATAATCGGGCTCCCCAGTAATGATCTACAGTATGTTGTGATAGTTCAGGTTGTGATAATATGGGCTCCCCAGTAATGATCTACAGTATGCTGTGATAGTTCAGGTTGTGATGTCTGGGCTCCCCAGTAATGATCTACAGTATGCTGTGATAGTTCAGGTTGTGATAATATGGGCTCCCCAGTAATGATCTACAGTATGTTGTGATAGTTCAGGTTGTGATAATACGGGCTCCCCAGTAATGATCTACAGTATGCTGTGATAGTTCAGGTTGTGATAATATGGGCTCCCAGTAATGATCTACAGTATGCTGTGATAGTTCAGGTTGTGATAATATGGGCTCCCCAGTAATGATCTACAGTATGTTGTGATAGTTCAGGTTGTGATAATACGGGCTCCCCAGTAGTGATCTACAGTATGCTGTGATAGTTCAGGTTGTGACAATCACGGGCTCCCCAGTAGTGATCTACAGTATGCTGTGATAGTTCAGGTTGTGATAATATGTGCTCCCGGTAGTGATCTACAGTATGTTGTGATAGTTCAGGTTGTGATATCACGGGCTCCCAGTAATGATCTACAGTATGTTGTGATAGTTCAGGTTGTGATATCACGGGCTCCCAGTAGTGATCTACAGTATGTTGTGATAGTTGTGTAATAAATGCCGCAAGGAAAAGAGTGTTGTAGGAAACAGGGTTGGGAAATACAGCGACCTGTGAGCAAAGCTCAGCCCCAGAAAAATGAATGGGACTTCTTTATTTTTGTGAGGGCTCTTCCCCGCACCCCTCACGCCCCAGACAATATAATCAACCGAGGGCTCCTGAACTTCAGGGATGGGTAAAAGTCAGGAGGAGGAAATTTCTGGTTTCTGAAAGAAAAGAAATGCTGCAGCAGGAAGGGACCTGGTGGGAACCGAACCACAGTCACGAGACATCCTACCACACCAGGTACTGGTGACCTAACCGACTCCACCGTCCGAGCAGCTCAACCAGCCACCCTAGCACACAGCAACTCAGCCCTCTCCAGGTAATACACAGAACAATGGGGTAGCGGTATTTCTAGTATGTATCCTAGTATGTCTCGTCACTGCAAATCCTTTCAGCACTTACACAGCTTGGTTCTTGCAGCACTCTTCTTGGTGTGCTTTTGACCTGGTACCCACCACCCTCTCTGTGAAAATAGTGGTCTGCAATGCATTTAAACATTGAATCTGCTACATATGTATAGTCAAGACCTGCCTTTTACTTATTATACATTATATATTAAAAAACATATATTTGTAGTGATGATTTAAAAGTATTCCATGAATTTGCACTTTTGGACTTACTGCATTGATGTGTTCTGCTCGCTCCTAAATACTAAAAGAATGAAAATGTCAGTCCCGAATGAGTACAGTTATGCCTGGTGTAACAGCAGTTGTGCCAAGTAGAATGGTGCATGCAGCAACTTCACGCCAGCAGTTGTGACATGCAGGATTCTACAATGTGGTTCAAGTATATGCGCATGAGCCACTTGTGCTGAACAGCTATTACTGTAGTTGAAGCCATAAACCCCTGCGACATGGTGCTAGGGGCTTTATGGCAGCAGTTGTGCCCCATTTCAGAAGGGCAGCAACAAAGTCCCAAAGGTCGGGATTTTACAAGAACCCCGGAGAGAACCAGCAATGTAAGTTACACCAGCATTTAGCTGAGTGTAACTATGGATACTCCAGGGTCCTGTGAACTCTGCTAGCAGCCCAGCAATCAGTCCTCAGATGCCCCTCCCCCATGCCCAGCATACCCTAGTAGGTGCCCACAGGACTGCCACATCCCAGCCCCCGAAGTGTGCAATAAGAGCCCTGCAGGGCTGCCCACCCACACACCCGGCTGTCACCGCCCAGGAGCCCTTGAGAGCTGCTCCACATCCCCAGCCACACAAGATCCACGTTGCAAATTGCCCTGCAGGCTAGCTACAGTCACCCACTCCCGTTGCCCTGACTCAGAGTCACCACTGCAAATCACGGCATATACCCAGCCCTGGTAGTCTAGTGGCCCCCCCACCTCCACCCAGCCCGTTGATCCACCCAGCACCGCCACCCATCCCCAGCCATTGGCTGACCCCTCTCACCTCCATGGCCAGCTAGCTGCGTTCAGTTGAGTGTGTACAGTAGATGTGCTCAGAAATGGTTTCGGCTCATCGCACTCTGTAACTTCCAGACTCAGTAAATAAGCTGGCAGTGACAAGATGAGTGGGCTGTGCAATCGCCCGGCTGAGATGGGTGAAAGTGCTGATGAGCAACATAGCTGAGTGAGACACACCTGAACTACAGGCTGTAATACCGCATTCAGTGCCGACTGCGGTCTGGGCATGGGTGAAGAGGACTGACTGCTGCGCTGCGAACATTACAATAATTGGGGCTGGGGTGTGGGCAGCCTGCAGGGCTCTTTACTGTACACTTTGGGTGGCTGGGGGTGTGAGAACTTCAAGGGCTCTGATAGCACTCAGGGGCTGGGGGTGTGGACAGCCCTGTGGGGTTCTTATTTACACTTCAGGGGAGGAGGTGTGGGGCAACCTGTGGGACACCTAATGTGGCTTGCTGGGCATGGGGTGCACTTCAGACCTGTGGTGTACCAACTGCGGCTTGCGACATGCTGCGCCAGGTGAACCCTTTCTTTGGTGTACCTGGCCACATATGTAAGTTACGAGACAAATGCGGTGACCCTGCCCCTTCTAGAATAGGGGTGCAGGGTCAGTATACAGATCTTGGTTGGCGCAAGTCACGTTTGGCGCGACTCACACAACCTTCTAGAATCGAGCCCGTCATCTTTATCTTTAAACACTTTAATAAATTATTTACACTGGGGTTTATCGAAAAATATTTTGAAGCATTAAATGTATTTAAAGATGTGAAATTAGAAACTTTTGTTTGTCTAACTGAGGGTCAACCATGTATGCTGGAGGTCAGCCCTAATGATTGTGTAATTGAAAGCAACTGTATCTCTCTCTATTTAAAGCAGGCTGACACTCCAGTACACTGCCCTCCTGAGGAAGAATCATTAAGATTCAGAGCTGGGGAGTAATTTTGTTTGAGTACTGCCCTTGGCTCCTTGGTTTTCTATTAATAAACAGCACTCAGCACTTTTAAAACAACAGCTGTGTCTCTTAACTGACTAATATAGTTAACAGCTGGTACAGTGAAATAACATACATTCTGGTAGCCTCATCATAGGGGACTTTTAGGCCAAACAACCGGTGGAAATAAAAGTATAGGGTGTCATGTCACATATCGCTACCTCTGGGTCATGAACCCACAGACAGAAATGGACACTGTTTGGACTCTTGGAATACCACAAATTCAATGGACATTTTTTTGCACCTCCTGTGTACCCCTGACTAGTCTCTCCCTTTGGATCACCTAGGTGAACCCCCATCTCTCCCTTTGCCACTAACCACCACCCCATACTGCAGCCCTCTGGGAACCTGATGTATCCTTCATCGGACAGGTCCCTCCCCTTCTACGGAGAAAGCGCGGTGCATCCAATTGACCCGGTGCTGCTGGAGTTGGTCTGGGATATCTAGGGTTTGTGCTGGCGGGGATCGGCGACCATCATCCACTCAATCAAGGGCATTTTTCTCTGGGTTTTGGGAGCAAGATGTGCCACATGATGTCAAGGCATAAGCCGACGTCCATCACACTGTCTCCCGTAGCAGTGCCGACATGCTGCCATGCCCTTGGCCCTGCAGGGGCCAGCAAACACCAGGCTGCATACCTCCCTTCCTCCCAGGAGAGGCAAAGAGTCATGGGACGCCAAGCCATCTCCCTCTGGCTGGCTTTCTGACAACCGGGTCCGTTCCTGAACCCGAAGTTATTAGCGTGCAGGCAGAAATCCAACCTCTACGCCGCCAGGCCAGCCTGGAATACCATAAACTCAATGGACCTTTATTAACTTCTGAGTTTTATTGAATAGTCTGTAAACATGAATGTATGTTTCGGACTGTACACCGTTCACTCGTGACAATCTAATGTACTGGAAACTGTGATATGTATCCCTACGTTTATCTTCCTGAATAAACATGTTACAAAAAACCCTTTCCCCTCCTAAATTTGGTATTTCTGTCACTGATGAGGAATATGAAGTATAAAATCAGGCCAGGCATTATTATTACAGTCTAGTCCCTTAGTGCATCCTTTTGCACTGTGCCATATAGTGTAAGAATTTCATGAGATAAAATTGCCATTTAAATATCTGTGCCTGATTTAGGTTATATACCCCTGACTTGTTTAAGCCTCACCTCCAGTTTGTAAGGCAAGGATCGAGGGCTATATGCTAAACTGTCTCACTGGGTGACATGTCAGATGCTGTGGTTGGCTTGTATTACCAATTCATGTGGGGTTGTCCTCTGGTGCCAAAGGGGTGATGGTGGCTGTGGGTGGATTCTGATGAGGGATGGATAGAAAAGCATGTACATATGCTTTCACCCTGATCAGAAGGCACTGGTTCTGAGATAGGGAGGGCACGGAATACATGGCAAGGCTTTAAGGGTGATAACTGAAGGAACAAAAGCCGTCATGAAGTGAAGGGACAGGGTAATTCCAGTCAGATGGCTTCAGGAATGAGGGCAGTTAGGAATTTGATGGCCTTGAGTACAAACTGAAATTCTTCCAGCTGCATGTGTTCTGTAAAAAAAAAAAAAGGCAACAAAAGTGCAAACTTTCTCTTCAAAATGAAAACATAGAATTCCGTTCTACATTCCAGGGCCATTCAGTGCAAACATTTTAGTTAAAATTGACAAAATCATTCTAATGAGAGTTGACAGCTTTCTTCGATTCTAAAAAAGTCTTGCACATGTTTGTGCTCTGCACTAATAAATAAATGCCAGTCTGCAGGATGTAGGACAGACATACAGCTGATATGTAAAAATTCCTATAATTCCATTTTTGATGAATTTTAAAAGATCCAATTTGAAAATGACTACACACTGAAATTAAGTCTATGTTTCATTCAGCTGTAAATTCCCCATGTGGGTTACAAATGGCCAAACTCAATCCATCTGGGTTAAGATGCAATGCATTGCAATGGGGGAAAAAGCTATAGGGCAATTTGAACTATTTTTGTGTGACTAGGTGAGCAGGAAATGAGCATAGCTGCCATTGTCCAATCAGATTTAACCATCTGAAAGGGACTGCTAGCTAAACATGAGCTGTTACAGCATCAAGCTGTAGTAGTGAATGGCATACCTCTCAACTGTACCACATTACGAGGAACGTTCCTCATTTTACTTCACAAAAGCTTCTTGTTCCACATTGTGAGGACTTGTTCCACATTCAAAGTCAACATTTTATAGCAAAAATCCATAGTAAATGATGCAAAATATATATTATTCAATTAATAACAAACGTTCTGAACATAAATGCAACATTTTAACAGTGTTTTGAGCTTCTTAGGTAAAGATTTGATTAAGTGTTCCACATTTTGCCCATTTGTTCCACATTTTAACAGGCAATGTTCCACATTTGGGGAAAAAAGGTATGGTGAATGGACAGTTACTAAACTGTACCACTGGTCTCTCTGAGCAGGCAGTGGACAGAGATGGGTTACAGGACAGAGATGGGTCATGGGAGAGAAAAGCAAGAGAAGTCTTTGTCTGCAATAAGGAGTGATGTACAGAGAAGGAGTAAGCATGATTTGAAACTGACAGCTAACACCAGAGTTTGGTTATTGACAAAGAGAAGGACCAGTTTGAGAAGTACAGGTACTAATGGAGTATCACTTGTCTACCCTGAGGAAGCTATATTATGCAGCAAGAAATTGGTGGGGATACAGAGACTATTGTTAATTCAATCTGTGCAGTAACATGGTTTCTTGAGTTATTTATTTATTGGAATCTCAGATAACACTTTTGAGCTAAAAGCCGTTTACAAAGGTTCCACGTCGTAAGGCAATAGACAAGGTATGTAGACATTACAAAACAGACAGGGGTACATACAGCAGGCAAGTACATTATGGTACATACAGATACAGATTCAAGCAAGTACAGTTAAAATACATCAGGTAGGAGAGGTCAACTTTATTGCAACAGTACTAGGAGCATACCTAAGGTGGACAAGCAATGTATAGTGGTAGCTGAGCTTTAGAGCATGCAGGTAGAGTTATGGAGGGTCAGAAATGGTGGTGACCAAAGGAGGGAGGACAGAATAGATGAGAGCAGGGGAGGGTGGGGGCAGAGACAAGGGGTGACAGAATAAGGGGTTGAGTAGTCAGAGGGAGGGATTGGATAGGAATCTACCCAGGGTTACGTAAATAGGTGATAGGGAGGCTGGGTAATGTGGGGGAGGATAAGGAAAGGGTTTTAAAGTGGGGGGTGAGATGTAGGGAAACCAGGGAGAAGGGGTAAATAAGCGGGGAGGATTAATATTTGTAAGAAGAAAGCAGGAAGGCTAATATATTAGGTTAATACATTCTGTGGTGATTGAGGTTCATTTCCAGTATGTTTTCTCTGGTTCAGCAAGGCCTTACATTAGGACAGGCTCCTCACTGGTAGAGCTTTGTAGAATGTGGAACTCTGCCAGAGGCATTTTGGTGTATTAGCAATTCTGGTTCTGCAATATTTTTAGAATTTATTTTTAATTCTGTGGAAATCTGAAAACATTAAATCCATTTTGCAGAAAATGAATCTGCACTTCACATAAACTGTGGAATATGATGCAATATTGTACATTCCACTTCCTGATTTTTGAATTCTGCTTTTGATGGAATTTTGCAGAATTAGCAAAATTCCATGCCATTCAGTGGAAGAAGAATTTTGAAATTTTCCACCCAGCTCTGCTCACTGAAATACAGAATCAAAACATAACACCATAATACAAAGCATCATGGGATGCATATGCAAATTACCATGAAAATGTAGACTGGTTGTACTTTAAGCAGGAGTGCGTGATGCCAAAGGGCCTCTTCACAATCTGTAAAGATTGAGAGCAGAAGACACAGACACATATTTTGTCCTTCTCACAGCTCATCAGTGTGCCTCATCTGTATCTCAACCCAGGGAAAATGACACACCCTGATGTGACCTTACAGGTTTGTGTCACGGTGAGCAGAAAATAAAAAAGCAAGCAAAAAGACAAGCACTTATCTGTGTCTTCTTTTCTCAGCCTTTGCAGATTGCATGAGAGACCCTTTGGAATCATGCACTCCTGCTTAAAGTAGAAACAGTCTGCATTTTCATGGTGACTTGTACATACATCCGAAGATGCTTTGTATTATGAGGGTGTGTGATAGCGTGTCGGTACTGGTAGAATAAGCGTGACCATGCACTCATTCACACTGATACACTCTAACTGACTTGCTGGCACATAGAGATCCCTGTGGCACAGTCTGTCAATCACATCATTAGAGGGCTGGTTTTGGGGACAGTGGGACATGTAGTGACTAAGTATGACGGGCAGAGGTAACAGGATTAACTAGATACAATAAATTACAGAGTAGTAAGTACACGAAAAATGTACTTTAATTACGTTTATCTTAATCTGTACCTAAAGGTCCGCAGCAGTCCTGGGGGAGGTGAGGATTCCCCTTTAAGATATTTTTGCATTTTCTGTCCCTTTTCCCTTATGACTAATCATAAGTCTAATTAAATATTCATAAGCCTAGTGAGGCTCCTGATTGACTACTGGATTGGTCATTAATGTTTCGGAAATGACCACTCCAGCTGGCATCTGATGCTCATGCAGCACACAATGGGCTCAATTCTCAAAGCTCCCAGCATGGTGCAAGGAGCTTGTGCCACAAAAAATGGCTAAGTGCTATTTGCACCAAAAGATGCACCAGTAACTATTCACAAATGCAGCCTGTGCCAGCCGCAGACTGTGCACAAAAGGTTATGCCATGCATGCACCACAAAATGGGCTGCAGCATTGCACTAGGGGGCAAACGCAAGCTGCCATATCCCCTAATCGAGATTCTCAACACCTTCCCAGAGGGCACAATTCTAAGTACTGTACCCCTTAGGTCAGCCACTTGCACACTCTTGGAGCCCTCCCTCACCATGTGCCACTCCTCCAGCCCTGATGTGCCCATATCTTAAAATGTATGCAAAATCATTCCCTGGTGGACTAGCAGCCACCCAGCCCTGATCTGCCAATAAATCAAATTGATGATACAGTCTTTCCTGGTGATCTAGTACCCCCACAGCCCCAATCTGCTCATAAATTCAATTGATGATAATCTTTCCCTGGTGGTCCAGTGGACACCCACCCCAACAGGTAGTGGCCACCACCCCATTTCCCCATCCCGAACCATAGAGCTGGCAAGTGAGCTGTCAGTCAATGAGCACATACTCTCTACAGTATGCACTCAGTGACAGCTCAGTTGACAGACAACCATGTTGGTGAGAGGAGGACCATCGCAGTCACCGGCTCTGGGTTCAGGATGGGTGTGGGGCAGTGGGCACCACTTCTACCACTATAACTGTATGTAAGCCTCCCCCCCCAGTGTCTAGGGTATGCCAGGTAGAAATGAAGTGGGAGGGGTACTCACGGCAGAAACCATAATTATTCAACAGGGTTGATACACAAGGTGGGGTGGAAAGAATGAAAAGGGACTTGGCAAGGTTGGAGGAATGGTCACATATGTGGCAGCTCAGATTCAATGCAAAGAAGTGCAAGGTAATGCATCTGGGAAACAAAACCCAGAGGAAGAGTACACAGTGGGGGGTGAGATACTAACAACAACAAAAATGGAAAGGGACCTGGGGTAGTCATATCAGATGACTTAAATGTGGGCAAGCAATGTGAGAGGGCAGTAAGGTTGCCTGGGGGATACTGGGATGCATAGGAAGAGGCATCAACAGTAGAAAACAGGAAGTTGTTATCCCTCTGTACAGACACTTAGTGAGACCTCATCTGAGTACTGCATGCAATTCTGGAGACCCTATCTCTGCAAAGACATAGACAGAGTGGAGGCTGTTCAGAGGAGAGCAACAAAATGGTGCAAGGTCTGCACCAGAAGACATCTGAGGAGAGACTAAAGCAGCTTAATATGTATACCCTTGAAGAAAGGAGGGAGAGGGATATGATAGAAACGTTCAAGTACCTCAAGGGAATTAACAAAGTACAAGAGGGTAGTATCTTTCAGAAGAAGAGATGTGCAAGAACAAGGGGCACAATTTGAAGATAGAGGGGGTGGCTCAGAGGTAACGTTAGAAGTATTTTTTTCACAGAGGGTTGTGGATGCATGGAACAGCCTTCCTGAGGAGGTTGTGGAGTCAGGAACAGTGGGAGAATCCAAGAATGCATGGGACAGGCATAAGGCAGTTCTAGTGGGGGTAGGAGGATAAGCTGTTGATTAACTAGAATCTGCAGCTTATCCATCAGGAATGAGGAAATGAGGCAGACTGGGTGGGCCAAGCAGTCCTTATCTGCTGTCAAATTCTATGTTTCTATGTTTCCAATCCTTACTGGGATGGCTGGCATTGAATGAAGTTCCTTGGTGCAGGGGTGCAGGTTTCTTCTGGTGCTGGACTGCAATAAACTTTGATTAGTAGCCATAGAACATTCAATAAAATAACTGATGTCCACACAGAAATAAAACAACAGGGGTTCTGTAACTAATAACAAAGTGCTCCATGGTGGTAACACACTTAAACAGTCGATTTGCAGTCCTGACTGCAGGGGTCATGAAGGGTTATTTATTTATTAATTTATTGAAATGTTTCACCAGGAAAGGCACACTGAACAAAAGTTGCTCATCTCACGGTGCATCCTGGGGGGGTACTGGGCGAGTACATACAGTCAGTAGCAATAAAATAACCAAACAGAGCAAACAGTAGTGCAATTGTATAGTGGGAGTATACATATAGGCAATAGTAATACAAAATAAACATACACCACAAGAAGAATACAGTTATACAATGATGGGCTGAACAGTGTATGTGGAGCTGGAGAGTACAAGATAATAAACATGATGAAGTAAAATTGGGCAGGAAGCACCAAGGAGGTCGACAGTGAGAATGTCAACCCCTCAGACAGTGACGGCACAATACTGACGCAGGTATTGTGCCACCTGCTCTACAAGTGTTTTCTGTGGGGGAGCTGTGTCCCCACACCCCGATCTTAGGATTATCAATTCCAGGTCAGAATTGGTCCAGAGAGGGGCAGAACACTGGGAAAGCGAAACATGGAAAAGGACCATTACAGTGACTGTTGCCGTAATGGTCTTTTTCCATGTTTACACCCGTCGATATCAACCTGAAGAGGTGCACCGAGTGGAACAGGGAAACTAATCCCCAAAAAATTCACTTGTCAACAGATAAGTGCAACTGTTGGAGTAACCGCTAACAGAGGGCTGGAGCAGGAAGATCAGCTTGCAGGCAGTAGGGATACCTTGTGCACTGTGCTAGGGTTTGAGAACTGTCCTGTAATAAGTTGGAGAAGGTTAGTGGGGAGGAGGAGAATGTTGGGAGAGGTAGCAGTTACGTTTGGGATTTGATACAGGTACAATTAACTGAGAGGAAATTGTGTAGGGCTGTAGAGATGGCTGAGGTTGCTAGTGTTCATGTGACTGCTATGGCCCCACTAACTATGGGCAAATTTTCTTGGGCTGATACAGCTATGTACTGCAAGCAGCTTCAGATCAGGCGCCATGGCCTTTCCAGGTTTAGACAACAGGAAGAACTTAATTCTCTCTCTCTCTCTCTCTGTGCTCTATTTCTCATTTCTACACTGATCAAAATGTGGCTTCCAGCAGCAAGCCCATTAAAATAGGGCTACCACTCCTTCCCCAAACTTCAGTCCAAACATTAGGCCATGAGGGTGACTCCCTCATGGCAATCGAGCTGACATCTCTACCATGGCTGCCGCAACAGGTTGGCATTCTGAACTTCAGTACTGTCTGTTTGTCTCTCCTCTCTCTCTCTCTCTCTCTCTCTCTCTCCCTCTGCATCCTTTCTGTCACAGAGCTTGGGCCCAGCGAATGCCTTCACCTCCAGAACTCATGGGCAATATTACCACAGATAGCCACATCCAGGTTGGCTTTGAACTCTGAAGCTATTGCTCTCCCTCTCATTTCTGGCTCCAAAACAGTTCTCCCTGCAGACAAATGGGCACAGATGTGCCCACGGTCCCTATGTCGCTCCCCGTCTCTCTCTCACTTCAAGCAGGACAATATGCAGGCTGCAACATTCTTTTGGGACTCCCACATCTCTACTGCCAGCACCTCCTTCTTTCCGGTCACGGATCTACTTCTGTGCCACTGGGGTCATTTGAAGGACCCACGCTCACACCACCCTGTGTCCCTGGCTAAATGGCCGCTGTGACGTTCTCACCAAACTCTTGGTCATAAAACTTATGGAGAATCTCTGGACACCCTGAGGTGGGCAATTGGCCCCGCTCTTTTGAGACTCTCTTTCTGACCCCTTCTCACTACTGGGCTCCCTCCTCTTTGCACCCAAAACCCTACTTATAACTCCACCCACCAATGGCGACCTCTAATCTGCAGAGCTCCCACCAGCATGGCAGAGAGAAATTAACTATTTAATTACAGGACCAAAAGGACCTAGGTGTACAAAACATGTACACAACCCTCACGAGGGTTACATGCAGGTATGGTGCCAAAATGCCCTCTAGTCCTCTGCATGCACCTTATCTGGATGGATTTAACCTTTCAATTGGCCAAGTAAATCTGGAAAAATGACTGATGCTGGTGTTAGGTTTTACCTGCTCACCCTGAGCACCCACCTGTCTGGGTGAACTAAAACTATTAATAATAATAATAATAATAATTTTATTTATATAGCACCTTTCAGTATATCAAGGTGCTGAACAACACTAAAAACAATTAAAACACTACATAAAACCAGAACATGTACATAAAATCAACCTACAACAATATAAAATATATAATAATAAAATCCAAGCATTAATAAATAACTTAATTGTCTAAAAAGCCATACTCCAAAATAGGTTTTCAAATCCCTCTTGAAAAGTTCCACGGAGGTGCACTGCCGTAACTAACATGGTAGAGAGTTCCAAAGAGTGGGTGCAGCATGTGAAAACGCTCTGCTGCAAGAAGATTTTAAACTCACTCTTGGGATCTCTAACAACCATGTCGGCCGGCGATGAGTAATCAGTCAGGGCAGTAAGGAACCAAGGTCTTTCAGATAGGCTGGACCCTGGTCGTGAAGGGCTTTAAAAGTCAACAAAATGGCTTTAAAGGTGATCCGCCACCGCACAGGCAGCCAGTGCAGTTCGCCATACCACGGAGTAACATGACAGAAACAACTTGTCCCAGTCAGAACCGGGCTGCAGCGTTCTCTCACCAGCTGTAGGCAATGGATTTCACCCCAGAAAGCCCAAAGTACAGGGCGTTGCAGTAGTCCAAGCGTGAGGATACAAAAGCGTGAACCAAAGTAGGCAGGAGTCAGACGGAACAAGGTGCCTAACCCTGGCAATATTCCTAAGATGATAAAAGGAAATCTTGACAACGGCTGACACCTGAGCTTTGAAAGTCAGCATTTCATCAAGAATAAACCCAAGGCTACGCACCCGTTCTGAGGACGGCATAGATACTCCACCAAGAACAATTCCAGATGGAGCACGATCCCAGCCTCACCACCCGACCACCAGGGTCCACTACCAGCACCTCTGTTTTCTCCGAGTTCAACTTTAGCCAACTAGAATCCATCCAGTCTTGGATCTCCCCAGACAGTTGTTAAACACTGAGAGAGCTCCATCCTGGTCGGTGCAAAAGACAGCTAGAGATGGGTATCATCAGCATAGCAGTGAAACCTCAGCCCATATCATCTAATGATACCTCCGAGGGCAGCATGTACACTGCAAACAACATAGGTGACAGCATGGATCCCTAGGGCACTCCACACAACAAAGGAGTGGGTCTGAGGAAAAATCCCGACAGAACTCTCTGCGATCTCCGGTAGGAATGGCGTGAACCATTGCAAAATGGTTCCTGACATTCCACAGATTTCCAGGCGAGCTAACAACACCATGTGGTCCACTGTGTCAAAGGCTGCAGAGAGATCAAGAAGAACAAGAATGGAACGTCTCTTCTGATCCCTCGCCATCAGAAGATCATTTACCACCGAACCAGCACAGTCTCGGTGCTATGTCTTTACAGAAGCCCGACTGGAAGGATTCAGTAGACATTATGGATGGTTAAATGGTCATCCAGTTGAACCGCTATGACCTTCTCAATAACCTTCCCAATAAAGGGAGGTTAGAATAAGTTGATAATTAGAAAACAGTCCAGGTCCAAGGAGCTTTCTTCAAAGAGGAGTTACCCTGCCTCTTTCAAGGAGCAGGAAACTCGCCTAATTCCAAGGAGCACCAGACTATTTGCGCCAGGACCGGACGATGATGTCTAAACAGCCCAAAATGAGAAGTCGGACCAGGATCCAAACCACAACTTGTGGGACGCATAGAATGGATGATCCTCATAATGTCCACGAACTCAGGTCGTCGAAAGGAACTCCAGGAGAAATGAGGCACTGTCATCTCATGCTGTCCAGGAGCCTCACCCATAGAGCTTACTGGACCCAGGTTCATCCTGATGTCGGCCACTTTAGTTGCAAAGTATCGGCGGCGCGCCGCACTCTGCTTGCGAAAAAGCTTTCGAACATGCAGGCAGGCTGGGTTGCACAGTCTGTCTACAGTTCGGAACAGCTGAGCCAGTCGATTCTGAGCAACTGCAATCTCTCTGGACAGGAATTCTGCCTTCTTATGGGTGATTGCAGATTGATAGCTTACATAATGTTCCATCAATCTAGAGTGGTCGCATCAAGGGCAGATCTGCGCGCAACGCTCTAACCGCCCCTGTCTCCGCATCTCCCTCAGGGTCCCATCAAACCATGGGGCTCCGGGCGAAGGGATAAGCGCTCACGAACAGGAGCAATAGAATCCAGAGCCATCGTGGCGGCCTTATTATGGCGGCACCAATGCCTCTGGGCTATTACTCACCGAACCGAAGGATGAGAGGTCAAGGACTGCCGCTAGACCTTGTGGAGTGACATTCCATAATGGGTGGTACCTGACCATCTCCACAGGGGCTGGTCTTCTCAGGGGTGCAAAATTGAACCTCATGATGTGGTGATCAGACCAGGTGACTGGTTCCACCCCCATGTCGGATCGTTGATCCCTAGAAGGAAGACTAGGTCTAAAGAGTGTCAGATTTATGCGTAGCAGTGAAACCACCTGTGTGAGGCCCAAAGAGACATCAATTGGAGAAGTCATTACCAAAGTTTGAGAGTTCATCGTCGACCCAGGCGTTAGTCACCCAGAACCATCAATCTGGGTGACTCAAATGGCGATAATAAGCGAGAATCTACTTCCTGTAGGCGTCTCCCATCTCCGGGTGGGCCGGTGAATGAGAACACCAACGCCACACCTGCTACGACTGGTACATACTCAAAAGACCTAGTCTCACCTACTACCACATCTGGAGACCCAATTCCGTCTTAAAACAGACTGCAACCCCCCACCCTGTGGTCCAATCTCGGGCGGTGTATCACCCCGAGTACCGGCGGAATCATAGCCTCAAAATAGGGCCAGTTTTCATCCAGCCAGGTCTCGGTGATGCAAGCCAAGTCAGCCGAACAAACAAGATCGGCAATAATAAGCGGTCTTATTCCTAACAGACCTGGCATTGCATAACACCCCGAGTTGGACAAACTTCAGGGGTTGTCAAGCCCATCTGCCCACTAATTTCCGTAGTGCCCTTGGGTATGGATACCAGACAAGGAGAACCTCGATCTGGATTCCATTCGCCCCAAGGCGCCTTCTGAACCTGACTACCCCGATCACGATGAACCGGCTCATTCATCCACCCTGTTCGACAACCCCCCTCAGAACAATGCCCAGTGCTCTACAGAGCTGGTAAGTGTCAAAATGAAGAGTAGGAGTGACAAAGAGGCGAAGGCGCGAAGCAAGGAGGATGAATAGTGCACCACCGTGGAGGCTAAAGCCAGCACATGTTGCAACCTTAAATAAAATAAACCAAAACCACAACAAAACTAATTAACATAGGCTAACAGAAACATGAATATAACCTTAAAAGAGAAGAAAAGAAAGTCTACACCTGAGCTATTACCCATCCCCCGGATTGCTCTCATCACGGGAAAGAAAGGGGCAAAGCACTCTCACTGCCTAGCCCTTACGGATATAGCAACAGAGGACAAAAACAAAAACTCTTCCCAAGTTCTCTCACAACAGGAGGGAGATGTTATTTGTTCATTCCTCACAGCTGAAGGACACAAAGACTTCTCACCCCAGTGTCCAAAAGCCATAATCATCAATCTTAAAACTCAAAGACAAACAGGTCAAAACAAAGCAAGATTCCTTAAAATTAATATGTCCGTATCAGGCAGGAGACAGTTAGGTATGGTGCAGAAAAAGTCAAGAGTTTTGCAAGGTAGTTCAGAAATCTGTAAAGTTTGGTCTGGAAAAGTCAGCTCGACTGCGTACCCCGTATTTCTCCCAAACAGGTAATCTTTGGAGGAGTCAAAGCTACCCTTACTAAAGAATCACAAAAGTACCACAGAAGTGGCAATCCTCGTGGTTCAAGGGGTAGGGTACTCAGCCAGCTCCCAACTAGAAAATACCCCCAAACCCCTGCAGCAAAGCAAAGCTCCAAAACCAAGACACCTACCAGGCGTTAGACAAACAGAGGCTGACACCAAAATTTCACAGCCAATTGGTAAGGAGAAGACTTTAAAAACCTTACTCAAACGAGGCAGCTCAGCACTCTTAAATTTCCGAGCTGTTCAAAATTTTAAACTTAACAAAGTCAGACAGCACCAAAGGTCAGGATTCTAAAAAGAAAGAAGAAAGGGCAAACCAACCAGTGTCACTCCATTCGAATCCACCACCAGGGTTCTGAGTAACGTAGAAACAGCGGGCTCTTCAAGCCCTATTCCAACAGAATAAACACGCCTCTCAGTCGCGAAACAATCTGACTAAAAGCCCAGAGCCACCTGTTCCAAGACAATCCAAGACTCCATGACCTTTCCAGTCCACCAAAAAATCCCAGGAACAAGTCTTCACCTCCGCTCGAGACAAAGGGCTCCCGCTCTCTCCACTGAACTCAACCAGGAACTGAAAACTAAGGAGGGAGCAGAAACACTAAGTCCCTCCGGCGTCCTCCGCTAAACGGATCCTGTTGGAAAACTGAAAAACGCCACCGCAGGTCCGTGACAGTCAGAAAGCCCAACCCGATGTTCTCCTCAGTAAATCCTGCGAAACACCACAAAACCTGAAAGTCCATAAAATCCAGAAAAATAAATTAAAATAACATAAGACTAACAGTAAAACGAAAAATTCAAACTCAAATGATGGCACACACCCAGCCTGGCGGCCATCTTGTATAGCTCCTCCTATTAGCTAGGTGTAATTGTGGTTACTCTGTTTGTGTTGCTCTACCTCTCAATTTGCTAGGTGAATTATAGTACACTATTTGTCTTAGTGCTTTAAGCTACCAGTACACCTTAAGCATACTGTATGCACCCTATCTAGGTGGTCCTAACCTCTTAAACAGCTGCAAGTAACTTGGTAAGCTGTTTTGCTAGAGCTTTATTGTATTCCTCTACATTTCTAGCCTATGGCACACTCCCTACCTGGCTGGACCCTAACTCTCAATTGTCGCCCTATTTCTACCCTGCAGCAGTTGTCCTAATATAACAACATTTAAAGCTAATTTGTGTCAGGTCATGTAACTAGGCTGGATATTGGCCCAAGTGAACTGCCCCTACAATGAGTCTCTTGTCTCCTTTGCTGGGCCTAACCCCTCAGGGGTCAATGGCAACACCACTACTAATTCTGCTGGTCCACATATACCTATTTTAATGTGTCCAGTAACTGCACAGGCCAAGCCAGGAGTAACACACTCCTGGATACAGGCTGCTTCCTCTGCTCCTCGACCCTCCTGGACTGCCCTATGATGCTCAACCCCCTGCACCTCATCTTACCAAAACAGCACCTCCATGTGTTGTCACTTGGTGAATGCTACAGGATTTACCAGAGTGTCAGTGTTACCAGGGGTAAGTGTAAGACATGGTTAAACCCCTACAAACTGAGGAATTACTTCAGTGTCTCCAAGGCTTAACACTATCACTACTCCTGTTATCTGAAACTTCCACCCCATCCCAGGCCCAGTGGCTCACCCTGGCTCTGGTCTAGGTAACCAAGGGCAACTAAAGATAGTCTCTTTAAACATAGGTAGCCTCCTTCCTAAACTTATTCAACTTGAAGCCTGGCTGTTGCAGTATGACCAGATATCGTATCCATCACTAAAACCTGGCTTAATCCCAAGATACTCCACTTGGCCATCTCCTGACAAGGGTTTAACATCTTTAGAGAAGACAGAGTAGGGAAGGCAGGTGGGGGCTGCCTCATCTATCTTGGGTCCCACCTACAAGGCTCCAAACTAGAATTAGAAAATCCTGATAAGGACTGTGAATGCCTGGCTATTAAAATATTGCTGGGCAAGGTCACAATTCTCTCATCCTCCTGTCAGTCTGTATCCCTTGCTAAGCAACTACCTGGCCTAGACTGCTTCATGGGTATTTCAAACAAATCAGCCAATACTGTGAGCGGATTGTCACTGGGGATTTTAATATTAACTGGGTTGCTAAGTCCTGCTCCAGCTATAGGGACAAGATGTCCAACCTTTACTATCCCAAGTGGTCACAGAACACACCAGAAAAACTGCAGAACAGCACAATAACCCTTTATAAGCTGGATTCTAGTAACTCATCCAGACAGGACCAAATCAACCAAGATGCTGCCAGACAACCTTAGTGACCACTCACCAGTGGAATGTGTGGGCAGTTCAACAGCCTAAGTCCCTCCCTGGCTCATCACTAGCCAGGTCCTTAACAAGAGTAAGCTGCCTGATTTCAAGCCCAGAGTGGCCTTGATTGATTGAGTTTCCTTGATTCCATACCTGACATTGACTCGGCCCTCGAATTCTTTATTAAAGAATTCACCAAAATTGTGACAAATTTGTACCCCTCAAAAATAAAGGTCAGGGTATACCATCTGCCTGGATCACCCCCTGAACTTCTGCTGTCATAAAAAGAGAGGGACATGCTACGGTCTATGGTTAGGGAGGTTGAGTTGCCTGCTCACCTCAAAAATATAAAGAATCAAGAAACAAATGTACCAGAGGGATCAGACTGGCCAAATCTGAATATTGCAAGACCCAACAAACCCTTAATTGGAGAAGCGTGAAAAGATTTTGGGAGAATGTTTCAGACTGTCTTGGCAAGGGGAACAAATGCTCCCAGAATGCTCATGGTTGATGGGAAAGAGTCCTACAATCCTCTGAGGATAGCCACAAGGTTCAGTGAAACTTTCACTCATCTCAGTGCTGCCACCCTCAATATACTGGACAAGCCCACCTATGGTGGCTCTGATCATAAAGCTAACCTGTTGGAGGATCCCGACCTAAGGCACCCCATTCTACGACAGACCAGTCACAGTCAAAGACACCCTCACATATATCAGGAAGGTCCTTGGAAAACCAGGGTGGGGGCTGTCTTGACATGCAGCTACTAGCATTGGTTCTGGAAGAACTCTCTGACCCCATCTCCAAAAATTCTTGATTTATCTCTATGGTACTCCCAGTTCCCTGAGAAATGGAAATCTGCACTGGTCACAAGTCTTTAAAAGTGGTGACCACTTCATCCTGACCAACTGCAGACCTGTCTCAATTCTCTCCTCATTGCCTAAGGCCCTGAGAGAACTGTCGAATCAGCAGTTTGCTTACCTTGAACAGTACAAACTACAATGTACCCAGCAGCATGGCTTTAGGATGCTCCCACAGCACTAATACAGTACTGATAGAAATCACAAACTACTTGCACAGGCCCTTGATTATAGATGCATGATTGAAGCCATCTGTATAGATAAACAATCACGGGATTTAAGATACATGGGATAGATATAAAGGGATTCTGGAGATCAGGGTAAGGGCAGCAGACTTCTAGAATAACGTAAGGAAACTTACAAGCTCAAATGGGTAGACTGGGTGGGCCATAGGCCCTTATCTGCTGACAGTGCCTATGTATCTATGTATCTAACAAAGGCCTTTGACTTGGTCAACCACAAGGGCCTTACTGGTAAGCTCCTCAGCCTGCCCAGGGACTCAGTAGCCTGGTCCAAAGCTACCTATCTGAGCATAATATGTAATGTAATAATGTAATCTAATATAGAACCTTTGTAAAAGAGCACATGTGCTCAAAGGTATTATCTGAATCTTCCAATAAATAAATAAATAAATACATACACACATACATACATACATAAATACATACTTATATATACACACATACATACATATACACACATACATATATGCATAAATACATACATACGTACACATACATACATACATAAATACATACATACACACATACATACATATACATACATACAAACACACATACATACACACATACATACATAATACATACATACATATATATATACACATACATACATACATACACACATACATATATGCATAAATACATACATACACATAAATACATACATACATACATATACATACTTATATATACACATACATACATACACACATACATATATATATAAATACATACATCTACACACATACATACATACATAAATACATACATACACACATACATACATAATACATACATATAAACACAATATACATATATACACACATATATACATAAATACATATATATATATATATACACACATACATACATACATACATACATATATACATAAATACATACATACATACATACACACATACATAAATACATACATACATACACACATACATACATATAATACATACATGTATATATATTAATATATATATATATATACACATATACATATATATAAATACATATATACATACACATATATAAATATATATATACATATATATATAATATATATAATATACACATACACATAAAACATACACACATACATGCATAAACACATACACAAATACATACATAAATACATACATATATACACACATACACACTACATGCATATATGCATAAATACATACATACATAAATACATACATACATATAAGACACATACATACACACATACATACAAACATATACACATACATACATAATACATACATACATACACATACATACATAATACATATATACATATATATACATACACATAAATACATACACATACACATATATATACATACATACATGTACATATATGCATAAATACATACACACACATACATAAATACATACATATACACATACATACACATACATAAATACATACGTGCATACAAACATACATACATATATACACACATACATACACACACATACACATACAATACATACATATATACACATACATACATACACAAATACAAACATACACATACATCTATCGTACATACATACATAAATACATACATTACACATACATACATATACACATACATACAGTACATACACATACATAAATACATACATACATACACACATACATACATACACATACATACATATATATACATACATACATACACATACAAACATACACACACATACATACATACATAAATACGTATATACATAAATACATGCACATATACATACACACATGCATAAATACATACACACATACACACATACACAATACATAAATACATACATACATACATACATACATATATACACATACATACATAAATACATACATACATAAATACATATATATATATACACATACATATATACATACTACATAAATACATACATACATATATATACATACATACATAAATACATACATACATACATACATAAATATATACACATAAATACATATATATATATACATACATAAATACATACACACATACATACATACATAAATACATACATACATAAATACATACACACATAAATATACACATACATACATACACATACATACAAACACATATACATACATATATGCATAAATACATACATACATACATACATACACACACGCACACATACATACACACATTCATAAATACATACATACACACATAATATGTGACATCATAATCTTCTGTTTGTGATAACACAGTCCTTTTACATCAAAAGCAGAGGATTAAGGACGTCAGGTAGAAAGCAGCATGAGGGGATGAAACTGAGTGACAGAGATGCAGTTTTCATGAAAATGGCAACCATAACACAAGGGGCACAGTCTTAAGCTGGAGGGTGGGAGGTTTAGGAGGGAGGTCAGGAAGGACTTCTTCACAGAGAGGGTGGTAGACACATGGAATGCGCTGCTGGAAGCGGTCATCTCATTGAAGACAGTGGGCAGCTTCAAGATAGGATGGAATAGGGATAAGGGAAGGTAAGGATCATGGGTAGGGAGGATGGGAGGAGTGGGGAGGGAGGGCAGGGACATTAGCTCAAGCTGTGGACCCAGCAATATGAGCAGACTTGATAGACCAAATGGCCTTCTTCTGCTGGCTTCTTCGTATGTTCGTATGTCACAAGTAATAAAGTTTGGGAGGAAGTGAAGTAAAGCTAAATTGTCTGTACTTCTATCTTTCAAAGTCACCACAATAGGTTATCAGATCTCAAAATCCAGCCCAGCATTTATCCGAGCTTGGAGCTAGTCAGGAAATGGGTAGACTGAATGTACCTCTGGGTCTTTTTCTGCAGACACAATCTATGATTGTATTTGTTTAGTTCTCCTGTTGTGTCTGAGGCTCTTTCATGTTTTTTCAGGTCAGTTACACTGATGTTGCAGTCAGAAGAGGCCTGGACCACACTAGACCACAGTGTAACTTTCCTGAGGAGGGATTTAGCCTGCATCAGTTTCGAGTCATTCTACATAGTACTGGAAATGATCACAAAGGAGGAATATTGTAGCATCTAGACTCTGCTGTCCCCTGGGAATTTCCTGACAGCTCAGCCACTCCTCAGTTTCATCTTTTCTTGGCAGCAGCACTTGTAATAACGCCATCTGCACAGAGCTGTCGAGACTGCAGTAATAAGTGTATGTGTCTGTTAATGGGTTCTTGGAGGCAGTGCGGTGTAATTACTCACTAACTAAGAGAGCTGGCAGACCTCGCATCAGTTGATCCTAATTCAGAATATTAGGATCCATCTTTAGGAGCTTCGTCAAAGGTATGAGTCCTTCTAAAACCTTGAGAGGTTCCAGCCAACGGATTGTGGAACTCTGCTGTTGCGTTCCTGTAGATCTCTCCTAAAGGAAGCTGACTGCACTCAGGTCATTAGTGTAACAGAGGTTTTGGGTAATCATTTAACAACAGTGGTGTAGCTAGGAAAATACAATTTGTAAGCCAAAACACTTTGGTTTCTCTTTGCCACCCCACCTGCCGCCCAGTGTAGACATGCCTATATTTATTACCCAGATGCCTTGTACATGACATATTGTACTTCAGGAAGTGCATAATAAAAGCAGAAAATACAGCAGTACTCAGTTTTATACATTTAACATTTTGTTTTATTCTAACCCAGCACAGCAATCATTTTATAACACCAGTAGGGGTGGCTCTCAGACAGTAGGAGCAACCACAATCAATGATCAGGACCCAGAATGTTGCCCACTCTCCAATCAACTTGTAAGCCATGGGTCACTTGGTATATCGTTCCTACACCCCTGTATGACAACATAGAGAGATGCCAGTGATTCCACCCCTACGGGAGTTTTCTTGAGGCCCAAATGTAAATGGGTAACACACACGAATATAGGAAAATAGGAGAGAAGAAATAGTTTTGGTCTGTCATTCTTTCCTTCATCAACTCTGTGGGATGACCATTTCTTCATTTTTCCCTGAGGTACTTAGCTAGTCTTAGACTCAGCAGTACATTGAAGGGACTCTATTGGACTTGACAATCCAGTCCCTTCACTGTTGCCTGCTGATTCATGGTACAGTATTATTAACATTTTTAGTTATTGATTAAAATTAGATTTTGAAAATGCAAACATTTCCAGGATGCCTGGTCCTCACTTGTGAGGAAAAGCCTGAGATAGTGAGAGGATCTGTCCAAGTGTCCTATTTGCTAATGATACAAAGACCTGCAATAGGGTGGACACCCCAGGGATGTAGAGGACATGAGACAGGACCTGAGGATGCTTGAGGTGGTCAGAGATGTGGCAGCTAAAATTTAATGCCAAAAGTGCGCTATGATGCATGTGGAAGTAGACACACATGGGTAGGATACACCCTAGGAGGGGACGTAATCAAAATAATAGAACAGGAGAGGGATCTGGGGATCATAGTCTCAGCAAACCTCAAGGCAGAAAGCCAATGCAGCAAGGGCGGTGGGAAAGGCCAAGGGAATGCTGGCATGCAGAGGCAGGGCATTACTAGTAAAAGGAGGGAGGTAATGCCCTTCTACAAAGCCATGGTGAGGCTGCATCTGAAGTATGGGGTCCAGTTCTGGAGACCACACCTCTGCAAGGATATAGATGGGATACAGAGTGTTCAGAGACGTGTAACCAAGATGGTGCAGGGCATGCAGGGGAAGACATACTGTAGAGGTGTAAGAACGGGATCTGTACACACTGGAGACTAGGAGGGAAAGGGGAGACATGATTGAAACTTTTAAATATGTGAAGGCACAACAAAGCAGGGAAGGGTATTTACTTAAGAAGAAGGAGGTAAGAACTAAAGGCATAGCCTCAGACTGCAGGAAAAAGATATAGGGGGCATTGTGAAAGGGCAGGTCTTCACAGAAAGGGTGGTGGAGCCCTGGAACAGACTACCAGAAGAAGTGGTGGGGCCTGATTTGGTGGAAGGATTCAAGAGGAACTAGGACAGGCATATGAGGCTGAGTAGTGGGGGGCTAGCAGGGGAGGTGTAGGGAGGGAGGAAATAGGGAAGACTAGATGGGCCAGTGTGATCCTTTTCTGCCGTCAAGTTTCTGTGATTCTATGATAAGTGACCAGACAAATGTAAAAAGAAGGAATGGAGGTGCTACTCTTGAAATGTAACCCAAAATGTTGTTTATTCAGTCCTTCATCACATACCACCAGAGGAAATATGGGTTAACGTTTCATGGCTCTAATGCCTCTTCTTTCTGGGCACTAAGTAATTGTCGACATAAGAGAATCTTTCATTTCAGAGATGTTTATAAGGGTAACAGGATGTTAACACATGCTCTTTACAGAAACTAAGAACTGTGAATATAGACAGAGAAACTGTCAGGGGATAGTGTCAATCTGCAAATGCCAGACAATATTGGAGGGTAACTTACCATTACAAATAACCCATAATGTCTAGGTCACTCGTGAGGTATCCTAATTGCGTTCTGTTCAAAGTGTGAAGCTCCAGTCTGGACACTGTAGGTCAAAGTTCTGTACAATATTTATCACAGGTAAAAGAGGCATTTTAATGTCCAAATATAACAAATTAAACAGGCTATAAAAATTTTAAAAGAGGTGACTTGCCAGCTCAGTGGTGCTGAGGCAGGGCGCTGGTCACTACACCTCGGCCACACTGGCGCACCCGGTTCGGGAGTGAGCACGGGTTGTCGGGGCTGGAAGGGGAAGAGATTGATGCCCAATGGACTGCTCTCTCTCCGGGAGGGTTCAAGACAGTCGGCACCCGACTGCCCCGGCGGAGGCTGGGGGTCAGGGATGCACCACCGTACACACTGGGGAGGGAGTTGGGGGTAGGCAGCCAGGGCGGGAGCATGTGCAGACACGTGCACACTCCTGGCTACCAGCGTCATTGCATGCCCACTGACTGGGGAACAGTAAAGAGGAAAAATTGGGCTTCTGGCCAGGTGGCATGATGGCCGTCCTCGGTGCACTGGCTCAGGACTGCCGATCTGGATCCGGAATAGCTGGGCGAGATAGGGGCTCCCCACCACCCTGCTGTGGGGGGCAAGCCCGAGGAGATAATAGGGCAGATTCCTGGGGTGACCTGCATGCGGATGGTGGGCGGAGTCCCCAGAGGTTGCCTGGAAGGAACAGACCAGGTAAGCCAGGAGAAAATCAATAATAAAAAAAAAATGAGGGTGACTCAGCAGGGGGCAACAAAGGAGCCAAATCGCAGTGCAATTCCCAAATGCCCTCCCTTTTGTTGTATTGCTGTTTTAGTTTGAAGCATATAATGTTTCAGTTGATATATATTTTAGATCGCAATCTATTCCTCCAGTCTGACCACTCTTTCTGTGAAATATTACAAATATTTTTCTTAATCTACTCCAAAGCTTTAAATTTGCTTTAAAGACGCATCTCTTTAGCTTGGCATTGTTTAACTACTAAAGCTGTTATTGTATTTATTAGTTTAATTTTATTTGGATATTTATAAAAACATGTGTGGTTTTACTGTACAGGTGCCTTTGGTTTGAAAGGCACCTGTTATATCGAAAGTTTTAACTTGATTGATTTGATTAATCTTCCTCCACTCATTGTCAACTTATGTCCCCTAGTGTTCTCATCTTACGATAGAGTAAGTACCTTTATCTGATCAGAGACCTATTCCTTTCTACAAAATGACAAGAACAAATACAGGAACCTTATTGGTTAGAGCCCATCACCTGACCGTCCCTTAAACACAGAATAATGCATGGGTGGGTGTGTATTGTAAGTATTTTACACACCTGAGGCCTGTGATGACTCATAAACCTCGAGACCAAAGATCAAGAGGTTTTATGTGGTCATCATACACTGAACGTGTGTAAATGATTTCAGATGCGACAGTTATTTGTGTTTTTTGTTATAATAACTGGTGCAGGGACCTAAGAAAAGAAAGCTTGGCTGCTCATGTAACTCTACACTACTAAATTGATTCTAAGTGTTTTCTTTTGTTTTATTTTTCACTTTGATGGTAAAATGTATAAACAGTTTACACCTGTTTCTCTCCTGCCACGCACCCATCACTGTTTGTGCAAGAAAAGACAGATGGGAGGGCTGTGACTCTGAGTGTAATGTGCACTGACAGCTAAAGAAAGAGAAAGAGAATGAGAGAGAGAAAAGAAATGATCATTGCACCTGGAGACCAGTGTTGCAGCTGAATTACTCTCCAGAAGTGGTGCAGCAAGTACAATACGCTGGGCTGCTTATCTTTCCTCGACTTGTGACACCCGGTGAGTTGAGGCAGTTTGGCCAGTATGGTGCCAATGAGGTGAATTCAAAAGTGGTGTAAGCACTCCAAACACTGTAATAACTGGGGATGATGTCTCCCCAGTTATTACGGCATTTGATCATACTGATAATTGGGTTGATAAAGCGGGCCAACAGTTATTAGAACACTTAAATGCACAGACAGGTTTCTAATCTCCCTTCTGTGCCCTCTAAACATATTTTTCACATCAAATCCATTTCATAAAGTGCAATAATACACTTCAGGATTTTCATTATAGTATTTGTAATGCACTTCCAGGGTCTGTGAAGACACTTGGCCTTCGCCACATGCATTACAAAACTCCTGGGCATGTGTCACAAATGCATTCATGTACAACTTGTCATGTAATTATTGCTTGTTTATCTGGCTGAGAATGGTTTTCATATCTGTTCTCTTGGTCTTCATTCTCCCTTGACAACAATCCCAGGTCAGACAGTCTGTCCTCATTGTTTAAATGTTCTTTACCTTCTGTTGCTCTCTCGGAACACATTCTGTGATACTGTATATATATATATATAGGGGGTATGCCATGTGCCGCATGAAATTAAATCATTTATTTTGATCTTCAGATTTTGACTTTTACAATTCTTTTGCAGTTAGTCGTTTTTTCCTCCTCGTGGCATTCATCATGTCAAGCCCCTGACCCATCCCAGCTCACAGCTTACCTCACTCCAACCCCATGGCTTGCCCCCATGGTGGGGTGGCAGGGATCCCTCAACCCGCCTCACTTATGAATCTGGAGCTAGAGGGAGTTTACTGCCCATTGTGGAGGTGGCACCTGCTAGGCTTGGCATTCATTAGGCATGCATGATTTCCTCCTTTTACTGTTCCTGAGCCAAGGCATGCAATGATGCCTCAAGCAGGAGTGCGCGTGCATCCATACATATCTCCTCCAGGTGTCTGCCTCAACTTTGCCCCCTCATTGCATCAGTGTTCTAGCCCCCAGCCTCCACTGGGGCAAGCGTGCACTGAATGCAGATGTCCCCCTCCCTGGAGAAGAGAGCAGTCCTGTGGACACTCAATCCTTCTCCTCCCCCGCCAACCCCCAGCAGCCTGTGCTCATTCCCAAACATGGGTCACAGGTGTGCGAGTAAGGCGTCCAGTGCCTCAGCCCTCAGTGCTACCGGGCTGGCTGACTTTACAAGTTGAAGAGCCACGAGTAAGGTCTACAGAGGTCAGTCCCTGAAGATCAAAATAAAGAGTTTATTTTCATGCAGCCCATAGCATGTGCTATTTATGCAGTGACTATGGCAGTCTAGACTGAGGGTTGTTTATGGTAGAGTGTGTCTTTAAGAAACAAAATACTCTTTATTCTCAAAACTGGAACTTCTTGTTTGTACTGCAGTGGATATTACTTCACCGATGCTGTACACAGGACTTCTGCCTTGTGATTGTATTTAACGTGACATTGATGTGGCAAACATTGACTGGACTGTTGAACTGATGTGCCATGCATGTGCAGGGCTAGTCTATCGCTGGCAGTCAAATAGTCCTAGGAGGTTCTACACGAATGCAGGAGTATGTTGGGCTGGCATCTGGACATCAGTGCTGATTCCTCGGGGTTCACTGTGGGACTACTGGTGGATTGCGTGCGTGCCTTGTCTTATTTGCCATACTACAGGAGTGACAGTGTGTATCATTTGAGATGGGACTCCTCATCTTCTGAGGCAGTCAAAGTCCAGTTTCTTCATGGTCAGAGTTGATCAAGAATGAAGCAGATCTTGCATGAGTACAAGTGGTGACTGAAGAACATTCATACTAATGAGGTGACACAGGAGATTTTTTTACTTTTTATTTATGCAGTTTTGTTTTGTACAAAACAGCACATAAGAATATCACAGGAAACAGCATACATTTACATATACTATGGGGTGGAAGTTCACATTCAAATCCTGGCAATCAAAACCACCTTTGTCTTAGGAGGTACAGTGACAGTGTCTAGAACATAAGATCCCATGACAGTTTGTTGGAAGCAAAATCCAGAATGGTTTGTGGTATTTGACAAAGTCCATTCTCAAGGATCCCAGCTAGATGAAGATTTGGAACTAGGCAGAGCTTTTCTTCTTGCTGATTGTAAATTCTATTTTGCTCCTCAACTGGGGAACCAGGGATGTAACCCTTGGGTTCCTTACTTGGGTCTCCCAGCCATGTCACCGTGCTTTCCCCAGGGACTTACATGACACAACAGAAGACCATGACTTTCCCTCATGGTGAGGTCCACCCCATGATGGAGGCAGTTCTATGGAGGGGCCAAGATGCTTATCTGTGACATGCTGCCTTGACTCAATGGGTATAGGGGCTGCGAGAATCCTGGGACTTCATCTTGCTGCAGTAAGGGTTTCCCCATAGTTACTCCCTTCCCCAAGGTTGGTGCCATTAGTGGTCATCAGAGCAATGATGCATGCAGAGTGTCGCGATGGCCAGGCCACAGCCACACCTTCCTGCAGATGCTGACTTCCTCCTGCTGGTACCACCTTGTCATCACCCAGGTGGTGGTATTGCAGCAGAGTGAGTGACTCCCCCCTCAGCTGAGAAGGAAGCATCTTCTGGAACACTTGATCCTCTTCCCCTGTTGGCCCCCAGTGACTAGGGGCTCACTTGAAACCCTGGTCACTGGTGTCCTGAGTAGTAGTGCTACCACTGCACCAACAGGTCCGTCTAAGAACCCAGTAGAACTGAACTGTACCTTGCTGTGTGACAAAGTGTAACTTGATGTGGACAGCACCTGTGATAGTACCTTAGCAGCATTTGCTGAGATGATGTGCTTCAAGTCTGCTGGAGGGCAGTATGGTGCCAGTGGTGGTGTGTGCACCAGAAGGATACTGTCTGCTGATTTTAGAGCCAGAGGTGTAGCCAGTTGACAGGTTCCTTGCCCAACAAAAATCTTTAGTTTGTTGGGTGGCATTCATTCCCAGATCCTGTTCAAATGGAACTCAACCTGCTGATGGTGCTGTGCTGGACATGTCTGGTTCCTGTTCATCGTACCTCCATATTTAGTATTCTGTAAACTGTGGCAATGTTGTTCTTGAACCCTCACCACTGATGGATGATGGACTTTCTTGAAGAAGATGATTAGCTTGGTGACTGTCTAGACTGTTCCAGGGCTTTAACAGAGGCAACAAAGAGGAAGTCTTGCTGAAATGTAAGTCATTGAGAGACTTGATGAGCCTGCTCAGTGCTGCCTATTGCTGCTGGGTTGAGGCCTTGGGTGCAGCGATTTGCAAAGCCTTGATGATCTTGTCGGCGCTGCCTGTTGGTGTTGGGCTCAAGTCTTGGGTGTAGTGATTAGTGAAGCCTCGTTGAGCTTGTCCAGTGCTGCCTGTTGCTATTAGGCTCAGGCCTTGGGTGCAGTGATTTGTGAAGCTTTTGATGAGCTTGTCCAGCACTACCTGTTGGTGTTGGGCTCAAGCCTTGCATGCAGTGATTTGTGAAGCCTGGGGTCCTTGACCACTGGTGGACTATAACATGGAAATGGATTCCTGAGCTAGATGTGCAGCTTGAATGGTGTCCATCCAGGTTGTTGCTTTCTGTTGGACACCACAGGGATATAGCAGTCCTCTGAGGAAGGCTTTGATTTGATCCTTCTCTGTTTTCTGTAAAGTCTGCATGCCTCACTGTCCATTATGAAGTATTCTAGAATTAGAATCTGTCGGCCTTTTTAACTTTTCAGTGTTCTGTATTCCATGTAAGGATGCAAGTCCACTGTTCTCATTCTCTCAAAGATGTGCTTCATTTCTCCTTATTTAAATTTACATTCATGTTTCTACTTCCACACTTCTCCCAGAGGTGCAGTATAGCGTGGCTCAAGCTGACTGCCATGTGAAGTGACTCTTTACACTAGGGTCAGCCTGAGCCATGCTATACTGACACCTCTGAAAATATCACCTCTTTTGAGAGAATGAGAACAGTGGACCTGCATCCTTACATGGAATGCAGAACATTGAAAAGTTAGAAAAAAAGACCAACACACAGTAGGTCTGAGGAAGTGGTGCCAGCCACAAAACTGTTGCCCTTGATATGTGTGGATAAAATAAAGAATATTACAAAGGAACATTCCAGTGGTGTTTGCCCATTTTTCTCATTTTACTATGACAGGAGGATTATCAAAACCTGGCTGGAGCAGCAAAATAGAAACCATCTTACAGGGCATCCAGTCCTCCATCACATGGCATGATACATCAGCCATACAGTCCATTCAAACTGAATTTGCTTACATCACAACAATCACATTCCCCTTGCATACTAGTTTGCAACCCAGAAAGCTCACGGGGACTTATATGGAAAATCTGGAACACCAGGACCAGCAGAAAATTTCAAGGAAGATATGGTGGGATAATATAGAACCTCCGAACAGACCCCTTGCACCCCTAGCCAGACTGGTACCAGTACGGTACACAACTACAGTATCTGTGTGTTTGAGGTTAGCCACAGGATCACATCATCAACAACAGCAATCATTATATAATAGCTCATAGGGTGAAACATCACTGGGGTTCGATACCATAGATGCAAAACCTTATTTTGACTAAGGAGGCTACAGCTGTCTCTACACACATGAGCAATAGTCAAATACTGATACTAGTCCTCGGTTGAGATATACATTTTTTTGTGGTTGTTTAACAGGAGTAGCACACTAAGCTGAAAGCTTTTTACAGGTGTGACCTGGGAGCAAAAGGAAGTTAAATGACTTGCTCAGAATCACACAGTATGCAAGTGGAAGCTGTGGGATTCAAACTCAGGTCTGGTCTGCTGGATGTCACCAGATTTGCAGCTCAGAGCCTTAAACCACTGCGCTATACTGCCTTCCTAAATATTACAACAGATCTGTGATTAAACAAAATAATTTTAAGGTTTAGATGGAATTCCAGCCTGCCTAGGGTCCGTTTTCTATGTTAGATCTACCCAAGAAAAAGGGGTGCTCTGGCACTTCTAACCAATTTTATTATATAAATAAATAAATAATAAATAAAATAAATTAAATAAATTATTTTGGGGCAGCTCAATTATGAGTAGTTTTCTTGTGGCTTCATTAGCACTTCTCTGCTAAATGGTGGAGTTGGAGCTGTGAGAGGAGGACCTAATATGTCTTCACTGCATTCTTCTTTCCTACCCTACCCCTCTTTGGGGAGATTACCAACAACCCCTACAAAGGAATACTTTGACCTGTTGGTGAAACCTTTTAATTCTAAGCAGTTTCAGAGGTTTAGACCCTTTATGTTTTCTCTCCTGTGCTATTAGCATGTTGTTCTGGTAGGCTGGAGCATAGAATTTTACGCTGGGAGCAACTAGGTATACTTACCCTGTCCCATTTATTGGAGGACAGCCTCCTAGATCCTTTGAAGACTTACAGAATACTTATAACTTAGCAGCAGCAAGATCAATACCATTACTTACAGGTTCACAATTTCATTAAACCTTTCCTGAAACACATTAGCCGGAAGCTCAAGGGTCTCCTTTGGTGGACCTCTTAAGACAAGCTTTAGAGGCACTGCCCTGTTGAAGCACATGATCTCTTGTATTTATAATGACTTAGTTGGCTTGGGGACAGATTCACTACACAGGATGAAAGGTGCCTGGGGAGACTGCCCTAGGTTTCAATACACCAGATCTTACCTGGGATTGGCATTTGGCAACTTTACATTTCACCCACAAACTCACACTCCTGGAAGGAATTCTCCTGGAAGCTAACTGTTCACTTCTTTAGGACCCCAGCTATACAGGTAAAATACCTTCCATGGAGAGGAGCAACCTGTTGAGGGGCTGTGGCTTCTCCCAGTCATGCATGGCCATATTTATTTATTGGGATTATGCTTTACTCTGGCCTATCCTAGGATCTTTGCAATTGATCCCCAGTGGATCTTTTTTTAATTATCTGGAAAGCCTAAGGGACTGTGTATCCCATAATTTATTACAGATTTGTTTCTTGTCACTAAAAATGAACAACTATGAGGTGGCTCATCCCTGTATCTCCTACCATCAAGGATTGGCAGGATCTCATGGTAAATGTTTATAATATGAAAAGACTTACTGCTCTTACTAGGCACAAATTGAAGCAATTTGAATTGATGTGGAGGAGATAGAGAATACTGGATGGGCAACTATGCAGAACCAGTGTGTTCTGCCACAGAGGTCTGATTCCCTTTGACCTTGAGGTGAAGCTCGAGGTCCATGGAATCAGAACTCGAGGTAAAAACACACTGGCTGTGCATAGAGTTGCTCATCCTGTATTTTTTATAGTGTATAGTACTGTGTGAAAATGTGTGTTGTGAGTTCTTTTGCTTTCAAATGAAACTGACTCATGCAGTCTCTAGAGGTTCTAGAATACTGTTCTATCACAGTAGGGTAGAAACAGCATTCCATGACCTTGGAACTGAAGAAGAACAGCATTTTGAAAGGATTGAATTCTATACAGAACAACGTTCCACTATACACTATATGGGTATTCTATCTGGGGAAATATAGGCTGGAATTTGTTCCTTGAGGGAGGTGAATAGCATTTGGACAAGAGGGAGGCTAGAGATCTGAGATTGTAATGGGTTTTATAGTATCCCTTTGGTTGTACAAGTGGCAAAGCTAGCCCACTGTTAGTCTTTACTGGTCGATATCATTCTGTTGTAGATATGTTTTATTTAATGTAATTCTATGTATATGCACATGCCACAAAATGCCAGTGTTACTACAAGGCACACAGAGAAAAGACTAGATTTTTTAAAGCAGGTTTTGGCCTTCCTTTTGCTGAAGGTAACGCTATAGGAATCTAGCAGTCATTATCCAAAGACTTTGTGGATAACTGATCAAAGGGTATTTCCAATAGTTAACTGACCAAGGAAACAGAGGTGAATAAAGTGTTCAGGAGATAGCCCTTTTAATTTCAAAAGCAGGATACTGTGTTCCAAGGTATTGCCTTTGATGAGATGAAAGAAAAAAAACAGGAAATATCCTTCTAACAGACCTATGTGAGATTGTAATGTCAGGTGTCATAAATGTAGACTGTGTAACATCATCAGGTGGCAGAACAATGTGTTGGGGAAATGCAAGAGTGACACATGGTGGCCCTAAAATGGAAAGGCCAGCCTCTAACCACAGACTAGGATGGCCATCCCTATAAATAACCCATATCAGGGCATTTACACACATTTTCATCTGGACACTCTGCTTGATATACCAGAAGCCAAACTGCTGAGGCCCAGTGTGGCTGCCAAGGACTAAAGGAAACTGAAAACTTTCATCCACTATTTCTGGACTTCAATTTATTGCAAATATCAGGTAGATATTTTAGCTAACAGTTTTAGTGCGGTTGCATACATATGTTTGTCCATTTGTTTTCTTGCATAATGTAACCCAAATTAGTATTCTCTTTTAGTTGTAACCGTATTTAAGTATTTTAGTAAAACATTTGTTTTCTAAAGAAATTCTGCCTGCATGTGATTTCTATATGTGTGTGTCTTTAGAAGGTTATTAATAATCTGTGACAAATGTTAATTCCTTAGAGGAGCCACAATAAGCAACCAAACTGAGAAAAGGGTCTGTAAGGGATCTGGAAGGATAGGAGAATACCAAAGTCTCAGAGATGAGTCTTTAGGGATTTTGAACCAGGATATGTTGCATGTCCTGTAGGGAGAAGGCCAAATCAGGTTTACACTGTTACCCCCGAAGAGACAGTGACACCTTGGTCTTCCTCCTTTGTGTAATAACCAAGAAAGGGGTTCATGTTGACCACAAGACTCGAGACTGGTATTGTGCCCTTATCTAGAGCTACAGGGATACCCTGGGTCCTCATGACAGAGTGCAGTCATGACCTCAGTGAGCATTCAAAAGGACAGGAAAGTATCCCTGCCCCCCACATCACGGATTGCACTTGGGTGGCACTGTGAGCTCAGTGAACCTGACCACAAGAGAACAACTGCCAGCACAGAGACTGCCTAAGAACCAATGACTGCTACAGAAAGACTGAAATATTTTGCAAACCAGTGATTCTCTGGACCTTGAAATCTTCATACCTAAAGTAGAAATTTAACTAACAATTTTATGGTGTTTTGTTTTATTTTCCAACATTTATTTTTCTGTTTATTCTGTGACAAAGTTCAAAACCTTTTAGTTGTAAATGTATGTTTAGTAATTATTTTAGTAAAACATTTGTTTTGTTAAGAAAACTGCAATGCGAGAATTTCTTATATTATGCGTGTGACTGTAGAAGGTTTAAAATAATCTGGGATTAAACTGTTATTACCAAAGTGGTGTCACATAAGCTACCAAATCAAGGGTCTGTAACAGGGAAAGGCTTGAGAGAAAGGAAATACAAAAGTCTCAAAGAAGGGTCTGTGGGAATTGAACCAGGTTATTGCACACCTTGTGGAGAAGGCAAAATCAGGGTTACAATGCTAACCTGAAGAGGCTGTAATGTCAGATCTCTTCCTTGTGTAATAACCAACAGATGATTCGTATTTGGCTACAAGCCTCTAGCCTGGTATTATACCCTTACCAAAAGTAAAGAGGATTCCCTGGGTCCTCATAGTCGGGTGTTCAGTCGTGACCTCGGTGAGCATCCTGGAAGGACACGAGGAGGTTATCCCTGTTTCCCCTCCTGTCACGGATTGCACTCTGGGGTTGGCAGTGTGAGCCCAGTGGACCTGACCTTCAGGAGTGGGTTTGTGATAAATCTGGTGTGCAGCATTGGGATTTGAGAGATATGGTTGCACAGTGTTGCCATTATATATATATATATATATATATATATATAAAATAGATAAATCACTCTAGGTGTGCGGTGCTCTCTGATATCCGCCTTGGTGTACATCAACCATCAGGCGTGCATATACTGTATCAGGCGTGACCGCACAACTCAGAGTGGTTTATCTTATCTCATAAAATGTCAGAATTGTTTTGGAGGGGGTAAGTGCAGGTGTGCATTCGGCCTCTGATATGCACACGGTCATGTGATGTGTTCCAACAAATCAGCAGACATAATTTTCCTACCCATTATATATATATATATATATATATATATATATATATATATATATAAATATATATATAACATTTGGTTACATTATAAAGTTCCCTACCTGTTTTGTTTTTTCTCAGGTGTAAGCTAGTGTAGAAGTAGTTAGGGAAGAAGATGGCGTCCATCTACAGTGAATACACTGCAGACTACCTAAAGTAGTTGTGCCAGGAAAGAGGGGCCAGTGTGAGGGTGAACCAAAAAGCACCTCACGGAGGCTCTTGTGGCAGCCAATGAGCAAGTGACTGCCCAGGACCTTGAGTCAGTCTGTGACTGAAAGGGACCAGACCTTGGATCTGGGGTACCAAGGGACATTGCAGAGTCCAGTCCCAGGGAGAAGGACAGAGAGACAGACGGAACCCAGAGTCATAGTGCCAGGGAGGGTCACCACAATGCTGGAGCCAGAAGGGATCAGGTTGTAGCAACAGTTGAGGAGATTGGAGCTGGTATTTGAGCAGAAAAGGTTTGAAGCCCAGCAGGAAAGAGTGCAAAAGAAGTTTGAGGTGGAGTTTCAAGAAAAACAGCTTCAGATAGAGAGATTGAGAGAGAGAAAAAGAGCATCAGAGGAATTTGAACTGGAGAAGCAAAACTCCATTGACCAGCACCAGGAAGTGTCAGCGGGGTGAACCTGGAACTCCAGGACTGAGGTAAAAGTTAAATTGGGAGGATATGGATGCATTTTTTAATTCATTTGAAAAGGTCTGTATCCAGACTAAAATACCAGGGAGTCTTGGAGCTTCCAGCTATCCCTGCTGCTTATTAGGAAAGGCGTGAAGCACTAGGCCAAATGGACAATCAGGACAGTAGTAATTATGAGAAATGTAAAGCTGCATTGCACAAAAGTATGAACTAATGCATGAAGCATACAGGGTTAAGTTCCGTAAGCTCTGGAGAAGCCATGACATGAGCTATGAGGAACTCACCACAAAGCATTGTTAATTTTGAAATGGTGGGATGGAGTGGAAGCAAACTCTGTAGAAAATTGAGGAGGTTGTACTTCTGGAGCAGTTCTTTTGAGCTTGCCTCTCAGAGCTGAAAACCTGGTTGAGGGCTGAGACCCCAAGACAGTGCAGCAGGCTGCTGAGCTCTCAGACTGCTATGCCAGGAGCAGGCCCACTCTGAAAGGGAGTGGGGCGGGTGTGGCTGTGCAGAAGGGAAAAGTGTGCCTTCAGAGGCAGCTAAAACCCTCACTGCCTACACAGAAAGGGGAAGCTCCAGGTTACAAAAAGGATTTATAGAATAAAAGAAATGACGATTGTTGGTTTTGCAAACAGCCAGGCATCTTGCTAGACAGTGTCCTACAAAAGCAGAGTGGACAAAGTGGTACTCGAACAGAGTTGGGTGCACTGTGTATCCGTGAAAGCATTCTAATAAACATGAGTGGGCACATACACCGGTTACTGTAAATGGAGTGCAGACCCATGGTTTAAGGACACGTGGCATCTCTTACCTTAGTAAAGGGGATTTGGTTGAGCCTGAACAGCTTACATCTAATCAGTTTGTAACAGTAAGGAGATTCGCTGGGGACAAAAAACTCTGCCACTAGCTAGTTTTCTCCTGGACTGGGGTGAGACAGGAAGAAAGTACAAAAAGTGGCCATGGCAGACAGTCTCGCCCGGATGTCAGAGTAGGAGAATTTTTTATTTAAATCATAAAACAAAATATATACAAATCAGTATTGCATCATACAAAACCATAATAAAAGAAAAGCAAAAACATAAATGAGTATTACATCATACAGTAACCCCAAACATAAGGAAGAAATACTATAAACAGCCCTCCCCTCCCCACTAAAACAGTAGGACATTTTTTTTTATTAGAACTTCAGCATCAAATCAGTACAAAACAGTGTTGCTTCACAAAAATAAAACACAAATCATAATAAAATCAAATATGTATTACAGTCATATGTGTCCTAATATACTTTCTAATACAGATGTAGAACCCAAATCATATTGTAATACTGAAAGGACCTCCCCCACACACTAAAAGAGTAGAGGAATTTTTTATTGGAATAGACAAAGAAAGGAAATCAGAACTACATTACACAGTTCAGAAACATAAATAAACAAGTCATAAAGTTCCAGCAAACAAAGAATCTTGGTACAATCCATCACTGATATAGAATACATTCACAAAGTAAAGGTCAGACCGTCAGTACTGCACTAAACAGTAAGAACCCAAAGAGACTGTATTTGTCCTCCAAAACCCTGGGTATGTCAGGACCCTGAACAGTAACAAAAAGGAAATACTTCCTCTTGTTTAGGCAAATTGCGTCAAATGTGTATTCTGTTAAGGGAGAAGAAAAAATTTATATCTAAATCAGTCCTCAGGATCCAATCACAACAAGCACAAAGTTTATCATGTTGAGATTGGGGACTGATTCCATTCTAGAAAGTAAATAGCTCTTAAATCTGAGATAATCTGGTTCACTACTTGTGTACTAGTATAAGTCTTCTGCTGCAACAACTGGCGCATCTGGCTTGCCACAAAAATATCTGCATAGAGCAAAGCTTAGCCTCAGTGTGCTAGCATGGTAATGGGACACGGTCTGGGAAAGATACCATAAACAAGCTTTTCATAAGTAAAGGTTGTAAAAGTTTCTTTTTCCGTTGTGCAGTAACTGAGTCCAGACCTGTACACTAAATGGACATACTAAATAAAAATGCTGTATCGTCTCCAGCTGCATAATACAAGAATCCCTAAAACACATCCTATCATCCATGGATTTATGTTTCAAATTGCCTCTGACCCGAGTTTCCCATGGCAAGACAGCCACATAATGTCCCAGAGCTTTTGGGGTAGTCTGGCGTCAGTAAGTTGTCTAAAGACTAAAGAATTCTTCAATTCTGCATCCTGGGTGTCCAATAACCTGGATGATTCAGAAAAGTGAGCAAAGAGAATAAGGACATATAACTGTTTATGGGTAGCTGTCTGAACCATAAAGCAAGCCAATTTCCATTGTTTAATTTTAAGAATGTGGAAACAAAGGAGAATCCCAGATCTAAAATTTCTAGGTATTTCCATAGTAGTATTGGCCCAAATATTGCAAAGGGGTTAACTTTCATTAGTAAAAGGAAACCCAAAAGGGGGACTGGCATAATAAGGATGGGAATAACAAATTCAAAAATCAACTATGAAAAAACTAGGGGTTAATCATACGCCTCCCCCCAAACAAAAAGTCAGGGATATACCGCTTTACCAGATTTAGGTGACTGCCCCAAAATCCCTGAAAAAATATATATGTTCTAGCCTCGAAAGAAATGGCAAGGGGTAGATTGTGTCAGTGTATAAAAATAAGGGCAAAACTAAAGCTTTTAGAAGCAGCACCCTCTTCTTCTTCTTCTTTGCTATGGACGTCCCTTCCAGGAAGATACCAGTCTGTCCATCTTATCCAATACCAGACTCCAGTTAAGAACAGAGTCATCCTGTCTGCCAAACTGTTTCCCCAAAATCTTAATTGGATCTTGAGTGATGGGAATATTAGCCACTTGGTCGATAGGGGAGAGAATTCAGGATAAATTTAGCCACACTTTTATGGAAATTCAGTTCAGACCCGAAACCTTCTCTAACTCAGTAATTAAAAAATGACATCCAAAGGGTTCAACTGAGGTAGTGCAGATGTATAAATCATCTGCATATGCACTAATCACCGGAACAAAAATACTATCTGAAACTATCAACCTGGAATGGAGGGGTGTAGCAAGAATTTCCTTACTAGGGGTCTATTTGGAATGCATACAGTAGGGGCTCTAGGGGCAGCCTTGACAAACCCTTTGTCTCCCAAAAAGTACTACTGGGAGTTGTTAATGTATGGAGTAATCCAGGCTGTGTTGTAAAGGAGTTCTAGCCAAGAAATAAACTGTATGGGAATATGATAGTGCACCAATACTTTAAATAGAAATGTATGGTTGATCCAGTCAAAGGCCTTCTCCTGGTCCAAAAGAGGAACAGTGCATGGGATTTTCTCAGAGCATGAATGAAATATGTCTCTAAGCAAAGATAAAGAATGCAGCATGGATCTGCCAGGAAGAGCACAGAACTGTTCCTTGAAATTACCTGTGCAGCAACTGGAAGTAATCTGCTCAACAAAATTGTGGTCAGTATTTTGTAGTCCACGTTAAGAAGACTAAGTGGTCTTCAATTTCCAGTCACAGTTCTCTCACCTTTTAAAAAGCAAAAGCATGATTGCATCCGAAAATTTTGAAGGGATGGAATGAGTTTCCAAAATGCAGTTAAACACTGCTGTCAAGGAGGGCAAAAAAATTAATGAAAGCCTGGTATAATTAGTCTGTCCAAACCCGTCTGGCCCTGGGAGGTGCGTTTCTTTTGCTTCTTAATAGTGGTTGTAGTTTCTTCCACAGATATGGGGCTACCAAAGCTTGCAAGTGATCTTAGGAATCTCTGGGACGTCTATGTCAATTAAATAAGGTGAGGCATCCAGTAATTCTGTTTCGGATTTAAACACTAATTGTAAATGGGACTGGACAGTCTGCTTTATGGCAGGAGAGAGGAATGAACCGTGGGCGTAATGGGATCCGCCAGATACTCCATAAAAAGTAGAAGATATCCGGTCTGCACAACTTTTATATATATCTAGGGAAGGCTTAGTATTTTGGGTGACGCATTGAGCTTCCAACTTTAATGAAAGTACCCTATCATATTGAAAGGCTTCCATATTTGATTTAAGAACTTTAATCTGTTGGGTCATGTCAACTTTGGTTTCGTAGGCCATAGATATAGTATCTAGCTGCTGCCTTACGCAGTTGGGAATATTTAAAATAAGTTGACAGCGTTTTATATTTAGTACTTTCTGACAAAAACAATTGTAGATCTGACTTGGTGCCTTCCCACTAAGCTATACTGAGTGAGTACGATCCATCACGGATACTCTGGCTTGCAATAAACATAAACAGGTTCTAAAGATGTAGTTGTCTAGGAGTAGTGCACTATTCAGTTTCCACCTTGATTGAGGACAGATGGAAATGGCCCCCTGCAGGGGAGCAGACTAATGAGACCACTAAATGATCTGAAGTCTCACAAGGATTACCATAGCCTGTCATACTTTAATGTTTTTAGAGACAAAATGTAATCTATACAGGTGGCCAAAATCCCTCTGTAGTATGTTTTGGCCCTCATGGTGTGAACTGCCCTGTACCCATCCTTCAATTGTGCCATTTGAATGATTCTCATCAGAGTGGTGGTGTCACTAAAGGTTTTATGGAAATTACTTCCTCTATCCATGGGGAGAAGCCATAGTTGAAATCTCCCCAAAGTAAACCTGGTGAGAGGTGAATAAATAAGGCTGCACTTCACTGAAAAAGAGATCTGGAAGCTATGCTTGGGGGCATAGATATTGATAATGTGAAACCTAATATTGCCATAGGTTCCACCAATCAAAAGCACTCTCCCAGGGAATGACATCCAATACCTTAGAAATTTGAAAATGGTAACCTCGAAATAAAATACCCACCCCATCGCACATGTCTTCCTGGGACCAGTATGAGGAGCCCATAGTCCATCTGTTTCTTGACTTATGCAACTTCTAATCTAGTCTTCAACCTAGTATCCTGTAAAAGATAGAGCTCATGTGGTAAAGAGCTTCATAAGCCCAGGGTAGCAAGTTGTTTCCAGAAAGATTTAATACTACACACATTCAATGTGCAGCATCGTGAATTGGGTGGGGGCCATGCAGAATGGCTTAAGATCCAAGGGGAAGAAAAAAGGAAATTCAGTGAATTAGAATGTCAGAAAGGACCTCAAAGCATCACCTGTGTGGAAATTTGGCTCCCTATTCTTGGACTACCTGAGACATTTCTCTACCTTATCCAGAGAAGTCCATTTTGAAGAAGATGCCCTAGAGGAATCTGAGTCAGCATCTTCTCCTTCAGTACCACCTCATTGTCTCCTCTTAGCTAGGGCCTGAAACTTGTTCCTAGTCAAAATGGTTTTGGTGGGTGTGCAAGAGTCTGAGTTACATTTTCATCTAACCTTCCTGGATACAGGGGCTGGAATAAAAGGTTCTTCAATTGGAGGCATAACCTTGGGCCCGCAGTTCGAGGAGGGGCCTACTGTGTGCGAGGAGCCTCCTGGAGAAATGTTTAGCTCTAGTTGCCGAATGATTGGGAGGGGGCTGTGGTGACAAAACAACAGTGTCCTGAGGGTCAGCAGCAACTGGACGTATCAGCAGGGCAGGAGCAGCTGCAAGAAGGAGACCTTCTTACGTCGGCTGAAGCGCCTGGGCCTGCATTTCAGAAATCATGTGGTCCTGTGGGACCTGATCCACCCTATTATGCTCAGTCCAGGGGCACTGAGGGTAGGTGTGTCCTGCTCATCGCTACAAATTGCAGAAATTGGGGTTAGGACAACCCAAACTCACATGACCATATGACAAGCATAGAGTACATTTAGGTTGGTTGCAAGTGTAACTGAGGTGAATTCTGGATCCGCATTTGTGGCAAGTACGTGGCTGCCCCAGGTAAAACAAATGCGCTGTCCCTCCCAATATGAAAACTACCTGGGAGATGTGTGATACCCTGTTCAGTCTGCCTAGCTGCACCTTAAAGAGCCAGTGTACTGCCTGAAACTGCCTGCAATTAATTGTAACTTTCAGATGTAGTCAGCTTTTCATGCTTATATCTCAAGTATTTATACTTTTCTGTTTGCTAATTAGAAGATTTTCCACCTGGCAGTACTGGGGTGATGTGGAGCAGCACTCTGTCTGGAGGAAAAAAAAGTCAGTTCTGTACCTCCCACTACATCAACACTGAAACCACATGACTATGACATCACTAGTGACTAATGAGAACCATTTCTTGCTGCCGGATTCACTTTCACATGAAGCAGGGACTGGCTCTCCTGGTTACTAGTGATGTCACAATTCCTGCATTTTGATTGGTAGCTTGTGAAAGTCACTACTCAGGCTGCAATAATTGTGATGCCTCAAGGTGTTTGGTCTCATTTCTGCGATGTAGTGGGAGGAACAGAACTGACTTTTTTTCCCTCCAGACAGAGTGCTGCTCTACACATCACTTGTGTACTGCCTGCGGAAAATGTTCTAACAATAAAACAGAAAATAAAAATACTTTCAGATACTGGAAGTGATAGCTGACTGCATCCGAAAATTACTATTAACTCCAAGCAGTACACTATCTCTTTAATTTTCCACCCCCTGTCCAGACTAAATCATTGTCCAAAATAGGGTGGGGGTCAAGGAGTTCACATCACTGCTTGAGCCAGTACTGTATATCATTAATGTTTACCCCTCACTCCTGAACAGTAAAGTGATAATCTTAACCAGTGCTTTTGTAAGTGGAATCAACATAAAGGGGCCCATAAAGATGAACTCTTAACCTGCTCATACTGAGTCCAAAATTTCTCAAGAGTACATACATTTTAAAGCTAACATCGTAGATTAACTCCTTTGATATGAATAAAGGCAAATAATTCTGAGGGCTAATTCCCAAAGTGTCTTTCGGCATATTATGGAGCACAGTCTTGGTACAGGGAGCAGTGGATGCGTCGCCAATGTATCTCAGGCGAACCGCATTCCACGCTGCTGGCTCTCCCACAGATTTGAAAAGGTCATTCATTTTAAAGTCAGTGTTTGTTGTGTCCTGCTTAGAAGATTGAAAGAAGTGCGCTTACTGTGGTGAGGAAGTGTCTCGTTGGGGCCCATAGAATTATTAGGTGCAGCAGATTGTGCATTGAGGTCCTCATTGGTAACTGGTGGAGCTTGCGATGTAGACCCAGATGCAGAGCTCATTACTAGATCCTGGTTGTGAAGGCGGTAAGTTTTCAGTGGAGTCCCGGCAGTGGTTTCTATAATTTCAGCCACTGAGACAGGTCTCAGAGAGGACCACGGCACTCCATTCTCTGATTGCTGCCAACTGGCGGCAGCGTGAAGCGACCTCAGGAGACCATGCTCCTTCTGTTTCAGTAGAGGTCCTAGTCGAGGACGTAAAGGAAGCTGAGACCTTGCACAAATAACTGTACGGGTGGAAGCAACTGAGGGATGTGCTGTGTGCTCCTTATGCGTAGTACAACCATCAGAAAAATCAACCTCTGGTATCTCGTCTTGAGATGCTGTATCATCCTGGATCAATTTTAAAATAAATTGCTCATGCTGCAGAAACATTTGATGAAATTAGGGTTCTGAGATTGCTTCCTGGCCTGTATCGGGTTGTGTACCAGCAGCAATATTATCAGCAGAGCCAAGATTGAAGTCAGTAGAAGTACCTTCAGCATTCTTAGGATGTTGTAAGCCTTCTGTGGTCTTTTGTTGCACTGACAAATCAGTTGTAGAAAAATCCTTCGTCTTAGTAAGAGGAAGTCCAGAATCAGTATGTGGAGCAACTTCCCCTCCTCCTCCTCCATCTGGAAAGTCAGCCATCTTGGTCAGCGAGACAGATTGCAGCCTTGTAGGTTCTTCAGAGGTAATGACAGGTATTTTTAAATCCATGGGTGAAGCTATAGTTAGGTCAGAATCCAAAATATCTCCAGCAATTCCAACACCAACCACCAAGTCATACAGCATCTTGACAACGCAGACAAAGGGTCCCTCTGCTCACAGGAAGCAAGACCCCTGCAGGAAGAGTGAGAATTTCCCCAGTATCCTGGCCAATGGTCCTCTTCCCATAAAACCCGGTTCATACATTGTCCAGGCTGTGTGTGGGTGTTGATGTGAGATATAGCCACCACTACACATTCAATCACTTCACTACCAGTCTAGAGTAACCCCTCACCCTGCCTTTCTAGCAAAATGACAGGTGGCATCCTGTTGAAGCTGACAGCAGTACCAGGTGGGGACTGGTTCTGGAGGATGAGTTACATTTCACACAGGGGACCTAAGTTTGGTCATTTGAACTGGGGCACCTAAGAACCGAACTTAGGAAGCAATAACTGTAATGTCCAGAACCAGGAATGGGATTCTTCAGTGTGGCTTTTATTCACTTCCAAGCTGAACAAACAAAGCATAGACGGACCCCCATGGGGCTACATTTCCTGGTAATGCAGATTAGAGACAACAGAACACTTTATCACTATTTCCAGCCCTCAGGCTCTAAACCCACCAAGCACACAGCCGGACTTGCACGCAGCTTTGGGTACACAGCCCGACTTGTACACACTTGGGTTTTCCCACTGGACCTGCCCCCACGGCCACTTGATCCGCCATCCATTGGAAGAATGAACCTAATTATCCCATTTGCAGTCCATTGGAAGAATGAACCAATTATCCTGTTGTGGCTCCCAAACCACACTAGAGTCTTCGACTCCTAGAGAGAATTTTCCTTAATCCCACATCTGGGTACTTCCTCATCACTGGCCAAGTGCCTGAGGTAAAGTAGAAATCCACAGAAGAAATCTGTAGAGGAGGACCTGTTCACTGAAGATGGGGCCACCCACCTCCAGTTCCCACAGCCCATACCCGGCCATTTCTCTGGAAACTGAACAATTCCTTTACTGAACTTTCAAATGTAGATTATGGGTAGATGTCTGTCAAATCTCCTCTACATATTATTTGCATCCCAACAAGCTCTGGACTTGAACCTACTTTTACTTTGCTTAGCCCATTACTCTAGGCTTCCCAATATTTAGTAGTTCAATCCCCACATTGTCACACAAGTTCCAGGGTGAAAACATAGGCCCTTTAGCCAGAGCAGACACTCACCCTCACGTTGCAGGTGCCCCACAGGTGACTCACAAATCTTCTTGTTCTCCCAAATAAATGCTGGAACACATAGGCAGCTTTTCCTCCACAAGCAGAACTAGGGGTTGCCCATTAATCTGCAGGGAAACCTTTCCTGCCCCCAGAGGAGGGGCACTGAGACAAAACAGCGGTCTCCACCACTCAGCAATCTTCTGTGTCTCTCTTTAAGATGGAGACACACACCCTTCTACTTAAAAGTAGCGATCTGTCAGGGCTGAGGCTCCTAGAGCCTTCACTGAGCTGCTTTACCAGCAAGCTCCCAACTTCACACCACTCACTGAAGACTGACTGAAGACTGACTTCAAAACTCCTAACGTTCTAACTAACTCCTTTGCTGCAGATTCCAATGTGGCTCATGCAGCTGCGATAGTTCTATTGGTGATGTCATCCCTCAGTCTCAGCTGAGACTGAGAACAAGATGAGACAGTGTGAAACCCATTTAACTGGAGTTTCCAAGCTGCCTTCCCTGCCTACCACTACGTGCTGGGATTCTAGTAACCCGGGTAACAAGGGGTTACACTGCCTTGACCAGGAGAATGACTGTCCAGTCATCATTACCTGCCCTTAGCCATCCACCCTATGTTGCTACCTGCAGAGGGGGTGATCAGGCCCCTCCCACCATGTGCAAGCACAAGCAGGTAACACTAAGGGCCCAGAGGCCTTAGCTGACATATCAACCTCTAAACTATCCACTTACTATGGACACCTAGTGGCTCTGGTAGAACCATCCAGAGCATAGCCCTGATAGATCAGCACTGCGGTCCCTACTGCAGGTCAGGGCCACAGCCTGTCTATCCCCTAACCTCTAGTGAAAACCTATTTGCCTTTAACTTAATACCCCAAAACAAAAACAACCCGGGACCTCCTGACCTTGGGCAACCTGCAACCACACACTATTAAAAAACATTTTATACCATATTACTGTCTCCTCCTACCCTCACAACCACACCTGTGGAAGGAAAGGGTTAATACAGTAATAACAATAACACCACAGTACTTTAAATTTCCACACTAAAGTACTAATGAGGAACTCCGATGAGCCCCTCCTCTTCTTGTCTTCTCTTCTGTCTTCCCAGGAACAGCTGTAAGAAAAGAAAGACAACACACACTCCTCCTAATCTGCATACACAGTCTACCTAAACCCTACCATCAAAACACTGAAGAATCCCAAGAAGATTTTTTTTTTTTTTTTAGAAAAGGTAGGAAAACAGTATTTACATTAGAAAACAACACATTATTTACAGTACACATTTGGGGGATGGAGTGCCCTAAAGTCCCAACTAGTGACCACAAAGCCCAAGGCTAGTCCAATAAAGAGTCTCTCCTGGGCTGGAGCCCAGTGAAGCACAGTTCTAACAGGCCAAAGTCCCGAAGAGGTCTTTGAGGACAGTTCACACATTTTGAAGTCTGCTAGTGTAGGGTGTGTACTGCAGTGTCATAAAGATAGAAAAGTTCGGACTTACCAGCCACTTGTAGAAAGGAATTTTGGGACTGACCTGCACCTCTGACAAAGACTCTCCTGGCAGCATTTCTTCTGATACAGCTGGGCGAACATCTTCCGGGAACCACAGGAGGCACATCTGGGAACAGCTGGGCTGATGTCATCTCTGGAGGTGGAACCTTAGAACAGGAACAAAAGAAAATAGCTGGTCTGACATCATCCGATTACCAGGCAATGAACAGGATACAGCTGGGATGGTGTCTCTCTGGATCTGAAGTCATCTGGTGGGCCAGTCAATGGTTTCTGGAGAGGCCAGTACTCTGTAGACTGATGAATGTAGGGCACCTGGAGTCCTGGATGTCCATATTGGCGGATCAATAAAGGCACTTCACAGTCTGGTGTGGCAGTATTGACTACCACTGCTTGGCCTTCCATTTTGTAGGCACAGGCACATTTGCTGGGAGGTCCTTGCACTGGGGCCAATAGTGCCGGGTCAGGAGCTTGAATTATTACCCTGTCTGGGCGCACATAATTCACACAGTGGAGATTTCATATCCTCTCCGTCCACTGTTCTCACTCTGTCTATAAACAGTGTCCTGCCTCTCTTCCACTGGGTATACTTTTCATGGAACAGTCTATTCTTTACATGCTTGTTGGCCCCAGGATGCACACTTTTCATTGCTTCATCCCAGATCCAGGTTTCCTGCAGTTCTCAATCTCCTCCCAGACTTTCCAAGGAAAGGTAGGAAAGGTCATACCATAGATCTCATTTGCTTTCTATGAACCAGTCTCTCCTCTTTACTTGCTTTGGTCAATCTGTGACCGTGGCCTGGCTTGGGGTGGCCAGTCCTGGTTCTCCAGCTTTGCATCCTTAAAGAAATTAGAAACGGATCCCTGACTTCTTCCTCCTGCAAAGCCAGGGCAGTGGCATCACCACTTTCTTCCTTGCATTCCTCTGAGGTAAGATCTTGAGGCTGTGTACCGTTCTTTTCACAAGGCCACATGGTTCCCCTCATCTTCCTCTTCACTGAGGATCTGAGCCCAGGAGTGAGCAGTCGTTCTCACTCCTGAGACTATCCACTTATCACTAGGTGCGAGATCGACACCTCCCACTCAAAGGCCTCCGCATTTCATCTTCGCCCTAAGAGACTTGGGTAAGCCCCCCCAGGGGACTATTGATGCTTTATCCGAACTTTCCTTCTGGGATCCAGCAACCGAAACTTCAACTTCTGGTTCTGTCTCTAACTCTGCACCTCTAGCTTTGTGCCACACTCCCCGAGACCTTCCTCCACAGGCTCCGCCTGGTGCTGTGTGCTGCCAACTGCAGGTTCCTGAGCCTTTGTCCATGTGGGAGCCAACGGATTTGAGGCGCTTTATACAAGCCATATTTTTCTAGGCATCCAGCACAGTGAGGAATCATGAAGACGCCCTTCCAGCTCTCAAGCATATTTGACATACATGCACTGGAAAATCAGGAATCGCCACATGAGGGCAGTTGCCTCCCACAGCACCACTTTTCAATATCCTCAGTCTATTTACTGCTGCTGTTACTGCAACCTGGGCATTATCCGGCTTAACGAGCTGGTCCTGAGGCCATAACTGCAGAAAAACAAACAAAGTTCACTGTAACTGAAAGCCCCACTTTATTAACACGCTCTTTAGTTGTAAATGGCTCCTCTGCTGCTGTGTTTACTTTTACTACCCCACCCTGTAGTGGCGGGCAGCACTCCTGTGCATCAACATTTAGAAACTGGGTCAAGCCACTGCGCACCTGATTTACACAAACTACTGATAACTTTTGCTCAAACTGCACAACTTGCTCTGTTCTTGCTTTAAACACATTTACAGGATTTTCCAAGGACTTTTACATGCTGGTAACATTTATTTGATTCACAGTCCCTTAAGGCTTCAGGTTTTTAGCACAGGATTGCCTGTATAACTATAGCTGCACATTGGCTACAACCCACAGTCTCTCTCTGGCTTCAAACATTAAAAGAGGCTGAATTTATTACTATGCACACAGTCAATGGCTTAACAGACTTGTCACTTGCTGGCAGGACTTGACACAGTCAGCATTGCAAAGTGACTACACTGCTGCACACACATTTATATGGCATAGGGCAGAAAATCACTGTTTGAGCAGTTTTTGGTTGTTACTTACTGTTATCAGTAGCAGTTTGCTGCGATGGGGAAAAACGGCCTGCAGCCAGTTCTTGGAGGCCTCAGAACAGAAACAGGCGGGCAGTCCTACCGATCATCTTTTCGACCACCACTCTTGCAATTTCAACGATTGATTAGCAGGTTGACCCCGATTTTAAACAAGAAAGTCTAATTTTTTGCAAGTTTACAGCGATTTTAACACCACGACGCCTCCACTGCCAGTACACGACCACTCACACTCCTTTCGAATGCTGGGGCAGTCACTGTAGAGCTGGCTGAGGGCGGACTGATTGCAGCCTGACCAATCACACAACGCCATGCAAATGAGCCGCTTTTTCCTCGTGAGGGCTCTTCTTCTCACGGCGATCATCGAGCAGGCAAATTTAAACTGCAGAATGCAACTTTTTTCTTCACCAACTGACTCCAAGCGGGAGCCCATTTCAGCCATTTAACAGTAGGCATTTACACTGTGGTCTCTCAGTCAATTCAAAAAGCATTTCCAATGTCCAGGGCACAATTTTCCTGTTGCTATCCCTAGTCCTCACACGTTTCTTTACCACAGTTCATTTTTAAAGCAGGCAAAACGCTGTAAACTATTTTGATGCAGGACAAGGCACACTTTGGCTTTACTGCTCTTGGTAAACAGTTGCCAATTTTAAACAGCAGCACAAGATCCACAGCACACAGCAACACACTAGGAAATGCTTCAGCTTTTGGGCTACCCACTGCCAGAGATAGCCAAACGCTAGCCCCTTGCCCAAGCACCTTCCTTCCCAGAACAAAATCTAAAGTGGTGCCTCCATTTTGTAACCCCCTCACCCTGCTTTCTAGCAAAACGACAGGTGGCATGCTGTTGAAGCTGACAGTACCTGTGGGACTGGGTTCGGGAGGATGAGGTTACTCGGCACAGGGGGACCTAGGTTTGCTACTCTGCACAGGGGCACCCAAGTAAACTGAAATCAGGAAGCAATAACTGTAATGTCCAGAACCAGGAATGGGATTCTTCAGTGTGGCTTTTATTCACTTCCAAGCTGAACAAACAAAGCATAGATGGACCCCATGGGGCTACATTTCCTGGTAATGCAGATTAGAGACAACAGAACACTTTATCACTATTTCCAGCCCTCAGGCTCTAAACCCACCAAGCACACAGCCTGGACTTGCATGCAGCTTTGGGTATACAGCCGACTTGTACACACTTGGTTTTCCCCACTGGCCCAGCTCCCTGCCGCCACTTGATCCATGGTCCATTGGAAGAATGAACCAATTTCCATTCGCGGTCCATTGGAAGAATGAACCAATTATCCTGTTGTGGCTCCCAAACCACACCAGAGTCTTCTACTCCTAGAGAGAATTTTCCTTACAATCCACGTCTGGGTACTTCCCTCATCACTGGCCAAGTGCCTGAGGTAAAGTAGAAATCCACAGAAGAAATTGTGAGGTGGACCTGGTCACTAAAGATGGGGCCACCTCCAGCTCCCACAGCCCATACCCGCCATTTCTCTGAAACTGAACAATTCCTTTACTGAACTTTCAAATGTAGACTATGGGTAGACGTCTGTCACATCTCCTCTACATATTATTTTGCATCCCAACAAGCCCTGGACTTGAACCTACTTTTACTTTGCTTAGCCCATTACTCTAGGCTTCCCAATATTTAGTAGTTTCAATCCCACATTGTCACACAAGTCCCAGGGTGAAAAACATAGGCCCTTTTAACCAGAGTAGATACTCACCCTCACGTTGCAGGTGCCCCCACAGGCGACTCACAAATCTTTCTTGTTCTCCCAACAAACGCTGGAACACATAGGCAGCTTTTCCTCCACAAGCAGAACTAGAATCTGTAGAAATCTTTCCTGCCCCCAGAGGGAGGGGCACTGAGACCAAAACAGCGGTCTCCACCACTTCAGTAATTTTCTGTGTCTCTTTTAAGGTGGAAACACACACCCTTCTACTTAAAAGTAGCTCCTCTGTCAGGGCTGAGGCTCCTAGAGCCTTCACTGAGCTGCTTTACCAGCAAGCTCCCCAACTTCTCACTCCACTCACTGAAGACTGACTTAAGACTGACTTCAAAACTCCTAACGTTCTAACTAACTCCCTTTGCTGCAGATTCCAATGTGGTTATGCAGCTGCGACAGTTCTATTGGTGATGTCATCTCTCAGTCTCAGCTGAGACTGAGAACAGAGTGAGACAGTGTGAAACCCATTTAACTGGAGTTTCCAAGCTGCCTTCCTGCCTACCACTAGGTCTTACTGGGATTCTAGTAACCCGGTAACAATGGGGTTAACTAGCATTGCTTGTAAAGCAGTTTGGGATACATTGTGTATGAAAAGTGCTACATAAATGCTGATTCTTCTTGTTTTGACGCTTGAAAGCTGCTATAAGATACCATTTCCTCAGTTAATTTGTTTCATGGTCTAACAGTTCTTGGAATAAAAGCGTATTTCCTAATATTCCTATCTGATATATTCTCAACAAGCTGATTTTGGTGCCCTCTTAAACTTTATAAGGGTTCCTTGAATTCTAATCCCAGATCGCTAAACTGCTGTTTGCCATGGATGATATTATATAATAGTAATAAATCACCTCACGACGCCTATCTTGTAATCAGAATAGTCCCATGCTTTCCAGTCTGTCATCATAGATCTTATACCTTTGGCCATGTATAAGTTTGCTAAACCTGCACTGAGGTGCTTTTACTAATGTAATATCCTTATTGAGGAAGGGCTCCATATTTGTGATTTGTAATCTAGATGTGGGCATATATAGCCCTTGTATAGGCATTAGAACTGCTTCTGATCTATTTACAAAGCATTTCCTAATGCCAGTCGATCATATTATTTGTTTAGTGACAACCTGTCTACAATGAATGAGTGGTTTAAGAGAGTCACTAATAACATTGCTTTGCTGGATATCCCAGGAGCTACTGGGACAGAGATCAGGGCTCCAATAACTGGGCAGCTAGATGCCCAGGCTACTAACCAGCAATAGACCAGTCAAATAGTGCACAGGCACTTTTCTACAGGTCCTTACAGGGCCAATAACTTTACGCAAAATGTCGAAGCATTTGTATCATAAATGTCAAGTCACGTTTAGTAAGACACATACATACAGTTAAGCTCACCAGGATGAAGTGCAGCACTGCAGAATTCTGCAGTAGAGTTACTGCAGCCAGCAATGCAGTTTCAATGAACGTTAATCTCTTTTGTCATGCAGTAAATCTGTGACACTGCACTTCATCCTGGTGGGCTTCACCGTACTTTTGGCACAATGGCTGAAAAGTCACATTTGGTAGATGACACATCAAATACTCACTGTCATAACAGATCCCCAGCAGCTGCAGGGTGAAGGCACCTACCCAAAGGATGGTACTTATTGCCCTAGCAGGATGTCTACACTACACAGTGTAACGGAGACCACATTATGATTAATCATCACCAAGGGTGTGCCTGATGCTCTATACCTACAACTTGGTAGTACCCACATGGGCACTATCTGAGGTAGATGGTCAAACTGCATATCTTTACTGTCCCTCTCCCAGGGTGGAATGGGGGCAGATACCAATGAGGTGGTTTGCTTCACAGATGGAACCTTCTATGTCCCACAGCCAGGAATGCTAGAGCTGCAATGGGATTTGAACCCAGTGGGAGCCATCAGCTGCACCCATTGAGCGGGAGTTACAACAGGCATTCACCATCCTGGTAATAGTCTTTAGTGAATCTGGCCTCTGAAGACACAGCCCAATGGGGAAGGTACCACCTCAGGTGCTGACTTATGTGCAACATGCCGAGCTTATGAGCCCTCTGCCAGTCACAACCAGAGACACAGCAACACCTTCTCTCCACTGCTCAACACTTCCATCTCAAAACTCATGTTCAGTATTTATACCCTGGTGCGGTGAGTCCAGACAGAATGAGGGCCCCTATGTACTGGGAAACCCTATGACAGGATGTTCTTGAAGTGGGTCATTTCTAATCTAGGACATTGCTAGTGCAGTAAAACAACTACAGGCCAAAGCACAAGCTAATCGTGACATTTTATTATTGGAGGGCTATTGGGAGCACCCAGGACTCACAGTAATCCCCTACTGTGGGTGGGTGTGGCTATATCCTCCCTGGCCTGAATGCTTGATGTCCTTCATTAAGCCTTGTACCCTAAGGGGCACGACATGGACCATAGCAATGTTGGGTGTGGAGTTAGGGGAACCTCGGGTGAGAGGTAACAAATAAACACGTTGTCTCTACCCCAGTGCACGGGCATTGTACAATATAGTTCCCTGTCCACAAACTATTGGAAACCCACATGGGAAAACTGTCTCCAGCCACCTCCAGCTATATGAAAGCACAGCACCCTGTGGGAAAAACTGCCTCAGACACTTTTGGCTATATAAGAATACAGTGCTATCGATCCGAGATTTTATCTTGATAATCTCAAGCTGATAACTGTAGTACATTTACTGATAACAGTAGTCTTCCAACATACACACAGAATAGTCAAACTCTTACAATGCAGTGTGTTATGTAGTGAGACTCTAAAGGTGGGTAAGTACAAAATACACAGTAAAGAGCAGCATGCTAACAGAACCCACTAGCACTAGTCTAGTTACACTTTAAAACCATTGTCTAGGCATAGACAGTACATTATCTGTACTCTACATTTCCAATATACTAACATAGAAACATAGAATTTGATGGTAGATAAGGACCACTTTCCCCACAGACTGCTAATTTTCCCTACCAACACTATTGCCACAGACCGATACTTGACCTTCAGCTCTTTTCCCTCCTTTCCTTTCCACTGTCATTCTCTTATGCCTATCTCATACATTCTTGAACCCACCACTGTTTCATCCCCATCATTTCCTTCGGATGGCTGTTCCAAGAATCCACTGCTCTTTCTGTGAAGAAGTATTTCCTTACATATCTCCTGAATCTACCCTCCAGCTTCTCAGAGTACGTCCCCTGCTCTTACATCTTTGCTCTGAGAAATACTTCCTCCTGTTCCTTACTTACCCCATGAGGTATTTAAAGGCCTCATCATATCCCCCCTTACAGGCTGTACATATTGGAGGTCCTTTAATCTCTCCTAGGATGCTTGATGCAGACCCTGCTCCATTTTAGTTGTCCACCTCTAGACTGCCCCACTCTGTCTGTATCCTGCTGGAGATGTGGTATCTAGAATTGGACACATTACTCTAAGTGGGATCTTACCAGTGATCTATACAGAAGCAACACCACCTCCCACTTTCTGGTGGTGATACCCTTCCCTATGCGCCCCAGCATCCCACTAGTCCTATCAACTTCCCAGTCGCACTGCCTAGCAATCTTTAGGTCATCAGATATAATTATTCCCTGGTCTGTTTCCTGTTTGGTAGTCGTCCATACCACTCCACCCATGCCCTAAGTGCATTATTTTGCACTTTTTCACATTGAAACCCAGCTGCCATACCTTTCCCTCCTCTAGTTTTCTCAGGTCTCTGTTGAGCCTTTCTAGCCCCCAGCCTGTCCACCCTATTGCAGATTTTGGTGTCATCTGCAAAAAGCAAATCTTTCCTTCCAGCGTTTCTGCAATATCACTTTTAAAGACATTAAAGAGGACCATTCCTAGCACTGGTCCCTGAGGCACACTGTTGGTCAACCTCCTTGCCTTCCTTGAGGTGAACTCCATTTACCACCACCATCATCTGGTGATATAGTATAGTATGTAGATATATCACATAGTATATAGCATAGTGTATAGTGTAGTACAGTGTAGTATAGTACAGTATAATACAGTGTAGCATAGTATAGTGTAGTATAATGTAGTGTAATGTAGCGTAGTATAATATAGTGTAGTGTAGTATAGTATAGTATAGTGTAGTATAATGTAGTGTAGTATAGTACAGTGTAGTGTAGTATAGTGTAGTGTATATTACAGTACAGTATAGTATAGTGTAGTACAGTGTAGTATAGTATAATGTAGTGTAGTTTAGTACAGTGTATAGTGTAGTACAGTGTAGTGTAGTATAGTATAGTATAGTGTAGTGTAGTATAGTACAGTATAGTGTAGTATAGTATAGTGTAGTGTAGTATAGTACAGTGAGTGTAGTTTAGTGTAGTATAGTGTAGTGTATAGTGTAGTATCGGTAGTATAGTATAGTGTAGTATAGTATGGTGTAGTATAGTACAGTACAGTGTAGTGTAATGTAGTGTAGTGTAGTGTAGTAGTATATACTATATAGATAGAGGTACTATTATCAAGTCCTGAAAATGTATAACCCGTGACAAATGTTACTAAATGTACAATTAATTAAAATTAACTAAAAACAACATGGTAGATAAACATGACTAAAGCAAAGGGTTAGGCTGTTCATGGAAGTCCATGGTATCAATTATACAGGTCCATTAGTATCCTGAAGGAACAACAGTTCCACTATGGCTGTGACTGTAGCACATCCAATGAACATAAGGTCCACTTCAAAGGCCCTCACGGAATAAAAGAATGATGCTACTCAATCTTCTGGGTCCAGTCATCGCTCAGTGGTCCACACTCCTGGATGGTTAGAGCATGCCATCAGACAGGGATAATCAGGTCCATTGCAAAAGACCCCTGCTAAAAGTAAATGTCAGCAGTATACCATGCAAGTTCACAGCACACTTCCAGAACAGCATGATAGCCCCTGGCAACTCAGTTCCCCTGCTGTGATGTGAATAGTTGAGTTGCTGCCCTTCTTGGATGCTGAAAACATGTTGCTGTCCTTCTGTGACTCTGAAAATGTGCTGCTCCTCTTCCAGGATACTGAAATGTGTTGCTCTTACATCTGGGATAGTGAAAACATGTTAATGCCCACTGCCATGGGAAGGTGGTGGTGCAGGGACAGCAAACTCACCACCCTGGGACCACCTTGCAATATCAGAGGGACTGGCAGCTCAATTTCTCTTCTTCTCCAGTGACAACTTCCACTGCCACCCCTAGGCACAGGGAAGGTGGGCGGTGGGTGGTGGTGCACCAATTCAACAAACTATCCCAAAGTTAAGTTCAAAAGCACTCTACAGGCAGCTGGGGCTTCAGTCTATCTCTCCACAGACTGTGTCATGAACCAGTGCAAGCCTTGATTTTCAAACATGACCCCCAATGAACAAATTGTAAGTTTGTTTTCTACTGAGAGCACCAGGAGACAATGAAGGCTCCTCCAAAGCAAGGGCAATCACTGTCCGGGCACACTAACATGAAAAGGGTAAAGGAACAGAGGCAGAGATGGTGATATCACTGAACTGGAGCCCAAAGGCTACAGTACAATGATGTCAAGAACTCCTGACAGATGGACTGTGGTAGCTTGCTCCATTTTCTGACTGTCTCCATGACCAACTAAGGTATAGATGGCAGAATCAAACTCAGGGCCCACACAAGGGCTGCCAACCCAAAGAACTCCTGCAGAATCAGAAATGTCCCCACAGAAAACCAAAGCATTTGGGTTAAACCCAGATGGTAGCAAAGCATTTTCAGTATCATTAATTTCCAGATTTACGGCCATGGATCTGGGGGCCCCATATCATTAGGGTCAAGCTCTTGTAAGCCCACCTTGTGTGCTCATCTGCTTCCACCCACACATTTTCTGGCAGCATCAATGTGTAGCTCAAGCTCTCTCTCACAGTGGTGCTGCAAGTACACTGCTTGCTCCCGAAACAGTCTTTGGGCAGCACATGAATTATTTCACTGCAGCTCCTGCAACAGTACAATAAAATGTATTTATTTCATTTATTTATTTATTGAAACTTTCGGAAAATACTGTTGAGCACAAGTGCTCATTTGCAAAGGTTCCACATCAAATACTGTACATAACCACAAAAGGCATTACAAGTGCAATAAGCAGTTCCAGAGGAAATGCAGTCGAGTCGGCTCAAAGCACTTAAGACAGAACAAGTACATACAGTTTTGAAAAAAAATCCATGAAGCTCATTGTATAAAAAGTCACAGGATGTGTAGAGAGAAACCATTTCAAAAAAATGTTAATGGTTACGGTTGCATTGGACTGCAAGGACAGACCTAAAGCTCTCTAAACTGGTTAATCTTGTGGAGATTCAGCAATGTAGCAGGCAGTTTGTTTAACCAGTTAGTAAGCCTGACAGCAAATAACCACTTGCCTAGCTGAGTGCACCAGAAAGGATGATTGGAGCATTCCTGGCCATGTTCCTGTGTTGTATTGGTTGGAGACAGTGCAGAAGCAATTTGTTAAAGCAGGGGTGTTAGGTCCAGAAGTGCCTTTTGGCTAGCAAACAGGTCTGGAGCTTTATTCTGCTGGTAAAGGTAATCAGTTAGTGAGTGTGTAAAGGTAGCCAGTTAGTGAGTGTGTAAACAGTACAACTATGAGTGCGGTTATCTGCACCAAGTACAAAGCAGCACACCTTATTATAAATCAGCTTTACTCAGTTTAGCACCATGTCACAGCCAGCTGTGTAGACAAGGAGCCCATAATCTGTAAGTGATAGAATGAAGCTGGCTACAGTAAGGCATCTAGCATCTCCAGTGAGTTTGCTCCAGTTACACTACAAGGCACCCAGTCTTCTGCTAACTGTGGCTGCCAAATTACCAACATGCGGGCCAAAAGATAAGGTGTCATCCAGAGTTACTCCAAGGTATTTGAAGGTCTCCACCTGTTCAAGGTTTTGTCCCTGGCTGTTTCGGATGACAAATGGTGGAACTTCTGTGGGAGGCTAGAGAAGAGGTTCTTTGTTTTCTTGTAACCGAGGACCACTTTGTTGTTGGAGGACCATCTTTCTCGTGTCCTGAAGTTACTTTGGAGGTGCGTGAGGATGTCAAGGTCAGTGTTTTGGAAGAGATGACAGCATCATTGGCATAGAGGATATGTTGGCTGTCTAAAGGCATTGGGAAGTTTAATTATGAAGAGGTCAAATAGGAGTGGGTCCATGATGGAGCCCTGAGGACACCAATAGTCGTCTAGTGTTGGGCAATGATTTATCAGCCTTGATACACTGGGAGTGAATGGTGACTTAGCTGTGGAACTAGTAAGCTGTGTTCTGTGACAAACCAAGTCATGGAGTTTAAGTAAGAGCTATGGTTTACCAGGATAAAGGCCTTAGTGAGTTAATATTATAGGGTGCGATAGCACCCTATAGTTAGGTTGAGTACCCTGTTTAATGTTAAACCTTAAATTTTGCACATTAATATCTTTGGCTTCCTTTGATGAAATGAGCTGAAATATTGTATGTGTTGTCTAGGAAGCAAGGTCTTGATGTGGACATTTTTGTGATGGCAACTTATGTGGGTGCAAGATACACATCTGTCATTTCTAGAAAAAAAAAAAAAAAATGTTCTTATACTTAGCATTGCTTTTTGCTCTTGTCTACAGCCTACATGGAAAAGAATTGTTTCATAGACTTGCAGGGACATGTGTTATATCCCAAGGTAGTGCTTTGACAGATCTGGAGAAAAATATCAAAGGGTTCCAGAGTTATAAGGCTTTTAAATGTTAGTGTTTTCTGATTTGTGCATGCGCAGTAGGTGTTTTGATTGAGATAACGTTCTGCTGTGAAGGTAAAATTGTGATGCCACAAATGCTGTTTTGCTTTCAGGCGCTTGTTTGGCATGGCAACAAGCATTATTTTTGTGCTGTGCCAACCGCCATCTTGCTGATTGTTTCCACAAACTGACAAGCATGGGAAATACATAACACTGCTCCTGTTTTAAAACAAACATCAAAACTCATCTGAACGGGACCCAGCTTAGGCTAGATTCTGATGTTTGTTTTGAATATGCTGCTGACAAATGCCTTTTCTGGGCACCCAAAATCCCAGGTGCCCAGCTTAGCGAGAGGAGTGTTTCTCCAGCATTCTCTTGTAAGAACACCAGGAATTTCTTAACTTCTGCAGCCACAGCTGAAGTCGTGCTTCCAGCTGCAATGCTAACCATGAGCTGCCCTTTTCTCTGGTGCCTGGTGGTACCCCACCTGCCGATTGCTGTCCATATAAAAAAAGTTATTCCTGATATCTAGTGGCACCCCACACTCTCTATTCGCTGTCCCTAATTTTCATTTACACTCCTTGTGTCTAGTGGCACCCCACCCTCCGATTGCTGTCCCATTATTTTTATACTGTAGCCCTACCTAGCCATGTGGGGCACTGGGAAGCCCCCAGTGTCCCAAAATATTGTAAGCCTATAAAAAAAAAAACAGTCTCCGCTTTTTTTGTAATGTGAAAAAAAGACGTCCCTCGTCATCCCTGCTGTTCCCATTCCAACTCTCCACTGAGCACCCACCACCCACACCCCTCTTACCCTATACTTATAATCAGAGGTCATAGGCTGTCATCTTCTGTGGACCAAGACATGTCTGCATTCTTCAGAGCCGAACTGCAAACTGAGGTATCAAGGTAAGTGCTGTATAATGTATTTCAATTGTGTTTTGAACTTATTTTCATAACTTTACCATTTTTGAATTTTCTGGGATTTTCAACATGGCCCTTATGGGACCCCGTCTCATGAACACTGCAGCTGTTGTTTCACTAACTGGGCCCAGAAGGTGATTTTGTGGTCGCTCTTAAAAATCACCTTTTGGGCCTGATTAATGAAATGACAGTGCAGTGTTCATGAGTGAAGACAAAAGGCCATTTAAAATTTGGTGAAAAAATTCAAAACGGCTAGTTATGTGTGCTCATTGAAATTTCCTATGCTCGCACATAACTTTGGTAATTTTCAATATTTTGACTCAAAATTTTCAACATAGCCAATTTTCCACACACCTCATGACCAGTACAGCTGTCATTTTCACATCCTGTCTGGAAACATGTTTCCAGACCTGTAGTGCGGAATGACGTTTTGGCACAGAATTGAAAATTTTCAGCTATAGGGTTTATGAGGTGGGGTCATAAGAAAACTGTGTTGAAATTTGGGATCAGAATATGAAAAATGCAAAAGTCATGACTATTCATTGCAATTTCACTCGCCCGCTCATAACTTTGGAAATGTTAAATATTTTAATCACATATTTTCAATATAAGCCTTCTTGTTACCCCACCACATGTATGTCACAGCTGTCATTTTTCAAATCCTGCCCAAAATGTTTTGCACCTATGGTGCAGAATGTGTTGCTGTTGCACAGAAATATGTTTTGGTGAGTTTGCTAATTTTCTGTACTGGGTACATGACGTAGGGTAATAAGTTGGCTATGCTGATAATTTGATCACTGTTGTCTTATAAATGGAGCTTCTAAAGCTACATACATATAAGCATCTATGGAGGGATGGGAGTGCAGGGCTCAAGGAGCCCTGCTCCCGAACAAAAATAAGGCTACAATTCTACTATCTCAAAAAGTAAGGAAATAAAATTCAAAAACTGTGAGATGCTCTAGTTGGGATAAAGCCACAAAAGTAGAAATGAAGGCGTACAGTTTTCCAGCTAACACCCCACCCACCCTACACACACCAACAGGCGTCAAGGGTGTCGCATTGGGTCATCAGCCTATGCTCACCCCATTCTCCTATACTGTACCCATCTCAGCTTATTTATTTATGGAATAGGGTGAGCATTAGACAGTGACCCCAAGGCACACTCCTGATGTCTGTTGGTGTGTGCAGAGTGGGTGTTGGGTGTTAGCTTTGAAAACCCTGACACCACATTTCCTACTTTTGTGATATCCCAATCAAGCATTAACTCAGTTTTTTGCAGTATATTTATCTATTTAATTAAATTTTGGTAACTGGGTAGGCCCATTGATATATGTATGGGATATGCAATGGGTCTACTGGAAATATCACTGGGATCCACGACTGGTCATCAACAAGAATTTTATCGAATGACCAGACAGCATAACTGACAGGTCAACCACATTTTGCAGTTGGCTGCTGGTTTCAAACTAAATTGAGTGTTTTCTTAGCCCTCAAACCCCCACATGGGGGGCTGTCCTCTGCACTCCCCACTTAGGATTCTCAACTCCGAGTCAGAGCTGATTTGGGGGCAGGACACCTGACAGACAGTGCAGGGTTCCAGTGTGGTCCCCTACAGTGACGTGGCACTGTAGTAGCTGTAGGGACCACACTATCAAAATGTTGTGGTCAGTGCAGTAAAGCATATCACTGTTTCTCCCTGAGTGCAGTTTGACCTTATGACCTCACGGTGGCGGGCGCCACAGTGACGTCACAAGGCCAAACTGCACGAAGGAGAAATATCACTGATATTTCCAGTAGACCCATTGCATATTTAATTTATGTAATGTGCCTTTAATGTTTTTTTTTGTATGTGGTTTTATTTGTTTGTTTTTTTAAATTAAAGAAAACTAAGCTGATTTTCTAGTTTTTTGTTTATATGCTGCCATCTGTACATTTCCTGGTAACTATGCTAAGTATGTGCCTCCATTTGTGTCAGCAAGATTTGATAGGCTGACGCTGTGTGTGTGGGCAGGCTGAACAGTTTTCTAACATAGTGGTGGGAGGTTTCACTTAGCAAGGAGCACGTTCCTCTATCGTGTTTTGTTTCATTTGTTATTTTTATTTTTTTTAAGTTAATGCATTTAACTTCTTTTATCTGGTTGATCCTGCTTTTCTTCCTCTGGAGAGGGTGTTGTCGGTGAGGATTTCCATTCTGAAGAGTGGCTGCAGCTGGTTGTTGGGTACCGATACGGAGATAATGTGAGGTACTGTTGTTAGTATTTGGGGCTGAGAAGGAAGGAAGGTAGAAGTGTTGAACCCCCAAAAATGTTTTAAAAAGTTAAGCTTTGAGAGTGAATGCGGTTGAAGAGGTTCAGCCATGGACCCAAGCCTAGGTGAACTGGCAGGTGTCTGTGAAACTGGGGTGCAGTTTACTGCAGTTTGTTTCTATGCTCTGTTTAAGTGCAGATAGTGCCTCTGCATGACCTACTGTGTGGATAAATGATCTACAGTGAGGATAAATCGATATCCTCACTGTAGGTCAGACCACCCTGGAGATATAGTCAGTATTTGCCACAATTTATCCTCACTGGCATTACATCTATATATATATATATATATATGTATACATATATATATATATATACATATATATATATATATATATATATATATATATATATATATATTATACACACACACACATATATACACACACATATATATATATATATATATATATATATATATATATATATATATATACTAAGAGGTCACCATTGTTAAGGACTTCACGAACATAACTGGTGTACTCCAGCAGCGCCAAACTATAGTGTAACAAACAGATATACAGTGGTAGTTGCACAAAAGTTGACTGGTAGTGCAATAAGGCACATGGTGCAGTGCAGCCGTAGCAGTTGAATAACATGTATTGTGCCACCACACATACCACACTATACTAGTGGTCACCTTTTGCAGAACTACCACTGTAGTCACCCAGAAACAGTATCCAAAACAGCAACACAGGCTTTATTCTTTTTCCTGCAAGTCCAAAACTTGTCACCAGCCCTGGATCATGCCCAGGATCCCAGTGTTGCCTCCACTGCAAGGCCCTCTCCTGCTCCAGGGGTGGAAATTGCTCCTGGGAGGCAAACTTACACCAAAACATTTATATTTCACTGGCCGGTGGTGCTGAGGGTTGAGAATCTAGCCTTACCTCGTGCCACGCTGTCAGCCCAGGTTCTGGAATGACCTTGGGTCATCAGGGAGCCAGCCAGGGGAGGGTAGGAGCAGGACTGACCTCTCCTGAGGTGGAACACTGTCCCTCCTGTAGTCCTGTCACCACTGGGTAGAAGTCGGTGGTGGCACAGGCAGAAGGGCAGCTAGTAGGGTGGGGCGCTCCCACAGTGCCTGGCATGCATGCCTCCACACCATCGTTCATCACCTGGACATGTGAGGGAAAGGGTGAAAAAGGGGAAAAACAGAAAAATTGTAAATGAAAAAAACAGTTTATATTTCCCTGTGCCTAGGGTTCTCTCCAAACTTATCAAGAGATTCTGGTGCCCTGTGCCTTCACTCCCTGTACCCAGGTCACAGCCATGTAGGCTTCCTTGAATGTTAACCACATCTTCTCTCCCTGGGGAATAAGCCACAGACACAACCTACATATCCTCCCAAATAAAACAAAACCCATGACTGAAGTTGGTCAGAGAAGGGGCCAGGGAGACAATGGACAGAGAAGGGCCTAGGAGTGACAACAGACAGAGAAAGAGACAATAGGCAGAGAAATGGTCAGGGAAAACAATGGGCAAGGAATGAACCAACATATAAACATGGACTTTGATGGCAGATAAGGACCGCTTGGCCCACCTAGTCTGCTCATTTCCTACCTACTGGATAAGCTGCAGATCCTAGTTAACCAGTAGCCTGTTTCTTCCTTCCCCCTCAAGAATTGCCTTATGTCTGTCCCATGCAGTCTTGAATTCTCCCACAGTTTTAGACCCCACAACCTCTTCAATTAGGTGGTTACATGTGTCCACCACCCTTTCTGTGACAAATACTTTCTCCGTTGTCCCTAGAGTTGTCCCCCTCTATCTTCAAATTGTGCCCCCTTGTTCTTGCAAGTCTCTTTTTCTGAAAGATGCTACCCTCTTGGACTTTGTTGATTCCACTGAGGTACATAAAGTTTTAATCATGTCTCCCCAGGAGATGATGGGCAGGAAAGATGCCAGTCAAGACACGAAGACAGTGGGCACAGATGCGCTCAGGGAGAAGCTGGGCAGAGAAAGGGTTAGAGAGAAGCTGAGCAGAGAAGGGGGAAGGCAAAATACTGGGTCCAGAAAGGCCTGGGAGAAGCTGAGCAAAGATGGGCTAAGAGAAGTGATGGGCACAGAAACGGCCTGGGGAGATATCAGAAGCAAAGAAAGGGTCATAGAAAAAGGCAGGGGTGAGCAAGGGCTAAGAAAACAGAAAAAGAGATGAAAAGACCAGAAGACAACAGAAGCATGGATGTAGCCAAGGAAAAGGACTTTCCCACAGAAGAAGCCTTACAATAGCAGTATAGTGAACTGTTTAATAGTTTACATTCCACAGTAGTCCTGTTACAATGTACAACATCAGTATAGCAGCATGAATAAAGAGAAATCCAAATGTAAACAGTGTTGTTCTATTAAAGACACTGTATGCATATAGAATGACATTAAAAGGGCATTTACAGGTAGTCTGGCTACAGTGTCTCTTTAAGATGATATGGTTCAAGCCATGGTAGGCACGTATGGGGGGTCGTACTCATGTTTCAGGAACCATAAACCATCAAGAATGATGCTTTGTTTGAATGTCAGGAGCCCTGGCATTGTGAAACTGATCTGGTAATACATTATTTACTAGCAGACAGGGGAGGATCAGTCACTCCTGTGTGTGGATAGACTTAATGAAGCCTTCAGTAAGTTCTCATAATTGTATAGACCCGATCAATGGATACTCAAAGCGTCAGTGTGATTTTGTTGGTAGCATTTGGCGCTGGACCTGAAGACTGTGGGCTCAGGACCTACATTAAGAACAGCACATTCCCAATACTTACACTGAAGGTGTTTTTGTAGCGTCATACTTTTGATGAGATGCTAAAACTGTATCAGTTAAGCAAAAGGCATGACAGGGTGTGTGTTACTGTGGGATAACAGCACGCCTCAGGAAGTGAGGCACAAGGCAATGCTGAGTCCATTATGCACCTGAGAAGTGCCATTATATATAGAATAAAGTATGGGTTGGGGTGTGCAGTTTTACACACACCCGAGTTGTAGGATGCTACATAAACCCCAAAGGACTGACCGAGGGGTTTGTGAAAAGCATCCCACAATGAGGGTCTGTGTAAAATCGAGTTTGACACCCCCACCCATTTTTATTTTATACAATTGCTGGGTTTCCCTTTTGCCTCAGCAATTACATAAAATAAACAGCTCTGTGTATCCTCCCAGTGTATGCTAAGTTCGGTCCTTTTACTCGGTGCCGAGATTTTTGTATTTTAAACTGTTTTTTCTCCGCTTCTTCAGGACTTTCTGTGCAGGGTATAAGGGGAGAAAAGAAAAGGACTTACCACTGAGTTGTTCTGGCGGTTTTGTTTAGCATAACATGGAAGTGGTGAGGATTCTTGGCTAGTCAGCGCTGCTACGTGAGCATGCACAGAGGAAGAGAAATCATGTGCATGTTTGCTGTTATAAACACTCCTTTATAATGGCAAATTATGCCACAGTTTCCCTATGGGGAAAAAGGCAGAGCCAGTTATTATCATACAATTACACACACCCTGGAGTGCCTTATTATGGTTATAAATGGTTCCTCTGATTTGTATTTTAAAACTGAGTAATGAGGTTCATAAAGTTTAGTATTTCTGACCTGTTCTGCTGTGCTGGAGTAACGCTTGGTCCTGTGATTACATCTGAACAATCACAAGTCTTGGTTTCTCTTACCCATTTTATAATGTGGCTCAGCTGTCCACTCTGGTGTCTGAGGCAGAAGGTTCTTACTGTAGTCCTGCTGTAGAAAGTTGTGTTTATACCCAATGCTGACACTGCAGTGCTATCATTCAGGAAGGGTACTGCCACAGGTACTATCTTTTGATGAGATAGTAAGCTGGGGTCCATTCTACCTACTATATCTCAGGTGGCTGTCCAGGTAGAAGCTAAAAAATCCCATGTGATTTTATGAGAGTGGGATTACTGCGTGTCCTTGTCAAAATGTCTTCTTTCAGTCATACAGGTCCTAATGCAACTGTCCATGACTGTGTGTAGGCTGAATAGAATGGACGGTGGGTGGGCAGAGAGGACAGTGAAAAGCAGGGATACTGAATGAATATTTCTGCTCAGTATTCACAAAGAGGAGGAGGGAGAGTGCCAAATCCAATTAACAGAAGCACTCTGGATAGGGGGTCGATCCCAGTCCTTTCACAGAAGAAAGGGTTCTGAAAGAACTCCTAAAACTGAAGGTGGACAAAGCAATGGGTCTGACTGAATTCACCCCAGAATTCTAAAAGAATTAAGGGGAGAACTAGTGAAATCACTGACTACCCTTTTAACAAATCATGGGAGGATGGTGTGGTACCTGAGGACTGGAGAAAGGCGATGTGATTCTCCTTCACAAAGTGGGACCAAGACAGAGGCAGGAAACTTCAGACCTGTCAGTTTGACCTCTGTGGTAGGGAAAGTAATGGAATCACTTCTGAAGGAAAGAATTGTTGAGTACCTAGAGGCCAGTGGGGCACAAGACCCAAGGCAGCATGGGTTCACAGCGGGAAGGTCATGTCAGACGAATCTAATTGATTTCTCTGAATGGGAGACCAAAGTAATAGACCAGGAGGGGCTGTGGACATGGCCTACCTAGACTTTAGCAAGGCATTTGACACAGTCCCACACAAAAGATTAATAGTCAAATTAACCAGCCTTGGAGTGGGTCCCAGGGTGGTAGCCTGGCAAACATTGGCTGGACAACAGGACACAGAAGGTAATTGTAAATGGAGTCCACTCTGAAGAAAGAGGGGTTACTAGTGGGGTACTGCAGGGTTCAGAACTGGGTCCAGTCCTTTTAATGTCTTTATAAGTGACATTGCAGAGGGACTGGAAGGAAAAGTATGCCTTTTGCAGATGACACAAAGATCTGCAACAGGGTTGATGCACAAGGAGGTGTGGAAAGGATGAGAAAGGAATTTGTAAGGTTGGAGGAATGGTCAGAAGTATGGCAGCTTGGATTCAGTGAAGTAATGCACCTGGGAAACAAAACCCAGGGAAGATTACACAATGGGGGAGGTAGTAATAACAACAAAAATGGAAAGAGACCTGGGGTAATCATATCAGATGACCTTAAGGTAGCAAGCAATGTGAGAAGGCAGTAGGAGTGCTGGAGGATACTGGGATGAAATAGGGAGAGGCATCACCAGCAGAAAACAGGAAGTTGTTATTCCTCTGTACAGACAGTTGGTGAGACCCCATCTGGAGTACTGCATCCAGTTCTGGAGACTCATCTCACAAGGACATAGGATAGGGGCAGCCCAGAGGAGGGCAACTAAAATGGTGCAGGGTCTGCAAGAGAAGCCACATGAGGAGATACTAAAGAAGCTTAATATGTATACCCTTGAGGAAAGGAGGGAGAGGAGGACTTGATAGAAACTTTGTACCTCAGCCGAATCAACAAAGTCCAAGAGGGTAGCATTTTCAGAAAAGAGATGTACAAGAACAAGGGACACAATTTGAAGGTAGAGGGGTGGTTCAGGGGCAATGTGAGGAAGTATTTTTCACAGAAAGGGTGGTGACACATGGAAAAGGTTTCCTGAGGAGGTTGTGGGGTCTAAAATTGTGGGAGAATTCAAGAATGCATGGGACAGACATAAGGCAATTTTGTGGGGGTAGGAAGAAATAGGCTGTTGGTTAACTAGGATCTGCAGCTTATCCTGTAGGTAGAAATGGGCAGACTAGGTGGGCCAAGTGGTCCTATCTGCCGCCAAAGTCTATGTTTCTATGTAGGATGGTGCTGTGCACATAACTGCTGAACTGTCTTCCTGAGTACAGCCAGCACTATGGATACCTGACTCATTGGTTGGTAAAATGCTTTAAGATGCAGCATGTATAAGAGGAACTATATAAAACCAAATTCCATTCTTTTCTTAAACTGAGATCCCTCTACTGTGCCTGGGACACTTTGAAGAGTAAGAACTATTGTCATTGTCCTGGCCAACATTCCTATAATTGTCTATGGCTGTGTGGTTGTTGATAAGCACTTAGTGACTCCTGTGTTCTTCCATGTACAGTCCCTGCACTTCTAGCATGTAGTTCATTGAGCTGTAAAGAACTTTAATACACAGTGTGTATGAAAGGAGCTATATAAAACCAAATGCTGTTGTATTATAGTCAGCTTCTTCCTTTACTCCATCCCCACATCACTTAAACAGTTAACTCATTGAAGTGGGTGGGGGAGAGGACATCATAGAAGAAGTAAGGGAAAGATCAGTAGCCCAATGTAGTGTCAGTCTGTCAGATCTCAGGCACGGATCTTGCATCACTGAAAAGGAAAAGAAAGGAATTTGCATTGATGTAGTGTCTTTCATACACACTGCATCTTAAAGGACCTTCAATTAGGCCATGCAGTGACCTCAAGGAAGTGCTGCCATGCTATGACGTGGGGATGGTTTAGGAGTAGATTGTGGTTCTAGCAGCTGGGCGACCCAGACTGGGGAAACTCTACCACTGGCAGCACAGCACAGCACAGCCCAGGGCTGGTAGCACTGTACTCTGCTTTTGTAGCTGTGATGCCCTTGGCTGGGTCGGAGGATGCTAATTTAGAAGTTGAGGAGCTACAAAGGGCTAGAGGTCCTAGAGGAGGGAACAAGACAACTAGATATAAATAACAAGGATATTTATCTGAAGAATAGACATCTGATGTCCATCCAGACCCTGGGCAAATAATAGGAAAATGTTAGGATAATAGGATAAGCTAATAGTGAGATAAGAGGAGTGAGAAGAGTACAAAGGGCAGAGGAGGGCAGTAGAAGTAAAGGGTATCATAGAGGAAAAAGGTATCATTTTAAAGTAAAAGTGACTGCAAAGTGGGAAAAAGAAATAACTGAAAACTGAGATGAAGAATGAGAGCAACAGAAAGGTAATGCTATAGCTGGGGTGGAGGAAGGCTTAGCATAGACTCATCAGTGCCCAGGTGGGCACCAATAGGTGGTGATGCATTATAAAGACAAGAACCCCAGAACAGATGCCACAAGGCAAGGTTTACTCTTGAGGGAATTTGGCTATATAGTCAATTTCAAAGAGAAAACAAGCACATACCCAATGAAATATAAAATATCATGGGATATGCAAATCCCACAAAGGGATTTGGACTAGTTCAACACAAGCAAGTGCACGATGCCAAAGGCCTCTTAATACAAATCAGCAAGGTTGAGAACAGCAGACATAGACATGTGTTTCGTCCTTGTTAGGACTCATCAGTGTGTCATTTCTGTAACTCAGTCCAGAAGGAGGGAGACAGCCTTAGAGGCCCTCCATCTGGGCTGAGTTATAGAGATGGGCACACTGATGAATCTTAACAAGGACGAAACATGAGTCTGTGTCTACTGTTCTCAGCCTTGGTGGTTGCATTGTGAGGTCTTCGCACCATGCAATTCTGCTTAAAGTTGAGCCAGTTCAAATTCCTTTGTGGGTTTTTGCTATGCTTCCCATGATGCTTGCATTATTGGGTATGTGCAACTGTGTTTCTTTTTGAAATTTGGCTGTATGGCCAAATGCACTTTCATGGTACCTCATTGCCAGGGTGTTTGTTATGGGTTTTTGTCTTTGTAATTCTTCTGTACTATGGGCTCCTCATGACTCAAACCAGTAACACCCTCAAAGGCTGGCTTTCTCCATCTGGGCTGAGTTATAGACGTGGCATACTGATGAGTCCTAGCAAGGATGAAACATGTGTCTTTGTTTGCTGTTCTCAGTCTTTGCTTGTTGCATTGTGGGGCCTTTTGGCACCATGTAGTTCTGCTTAAAGTTGAGCTCAGTCCAAATTCCTTCGGGATTTGCATATGCTTTCCATAACGCTTTGCATTATTGGGGTATGTGCAATGGTGATGCATTATTGTAAGATGAGCTCTCTAAAGGAGTACCGTATTAAAGAATACATTTGCCATCCCCTGTACCTAACTGCATTCCCCTGTATATATGCCAGCAGCATTCCTGAGAAACCTTCTTAACTCCTGGGAAACTAGACAGCTATGGTGAATGACAGCAGGGATCTGTGCTAGGAAATCATGTCACTGAGACAAATGAACTACACATGTATCTCTCAGTGACATTTCGGATGAGTCGTCACAGTCCAAGTTGGCTTCCTGGTAGCAGATAGGAGAGCAGTGATGGACCGGAAGCTCACCCCAGAATGTCCCATTGGTATCCAGTACCAGGCATATTTGTTGTATTGCTAGCTTAATCTCCAACTTTTTGACAAGGCTGGCTTACAGCAAAGAGAGAAAGAACCATGAGTCTCACTTTAGTAACATCCATAGGTACAAGGACTACGACTTTCAGGCAGCCTAACCTTGTCCATTTACAGCAGAAAAGGAGTCTGTTTTAAGCTGAAATGAGGTATAACAGCAATAAAACATTAACAATAGTGTAGTACTTTTCACATACATCATGGGTTCCACTGGAATGACATGTTTATTATATCCTATAGTGAAAGATAAGAACCTACATTTCAGGCTATATTTTAAAGAGGACGAGAAATCATTTCTAATTGGCAGTTGTTTACACTGTTCTCATTTTTAGAAATTATATTCATTCCTCTAAGTTATCCATATTTAACTATACCCGAATAAAATGTGATATGAAAACTGTATTTTGCATTGCTTTGTTTTTATGGGTAGCATTCTGTTACAGTTCTCTTAATGGAACCTGTGATCTGGAGCTTTAACAATGTCACGGTTTGTGACACAGAACTGTGAGCAAGGTTCTGATAGGTCAACAGCTTATAATTAGCATTCTGTACACAAACTGTGACATAGTAAAAACTCAAACTATCGGTTCCATGAAAAGAACTGCACAGAATGTTGTACATAAAAGAAAATAACTAAAAATACAGTTTTTTCACATCAGTGTTTATTCAGGTAAATCGAATATGGGTTATAATGGAGTTATGAATTGCATTGCTGTAAACAGGAAAATTACTAACTGCTACCAATTAGCAAAAATTTCCTGTCCCCTTTAAGTTGGCCATTCTGTAGTCATAGTCTTTGTCCTATAGATCCCTCACCAGTTAGGTTGCTCTGTTCGGCACATTCTCCAGCTTAATCATTGCATATTGCAATTTTGCAAATGCAGGCTTCATATCTGCATACAATAATCTATGTGGGCTCAAGTAGCGATCTGTACAATGGCCAGTTAAAGTAGCAGTATTTGCTAGTCAGGGAAAAATGTCATCCTAGAGTGTTTTAACATTACCATATTTTGTCCATAAATCTTTTTTGCCTACGCTGTGGGATCAGGCAGACAGGCTCTCAGCTCTGTTCCCACATCCCTCGACTGATGTCACCTTCTCGGGTCCACAGGTTAAGTCAGTTAGGGATTTCCAATGTAGGACCAGAGCAGGAGCTGCTCCTGGTAGTGACATCCAGAAGTGCCTGGTGCTGGGAGGCGCACGAGCTGAGAGAAAGAGCGGCGAGGCTTCATTAAGCCAACCGGCTCCTTTTTCCATTTCTCCCATCCATAAGCCATGGCGGCACTTAGTACATGCACGTGAGGCACGCATGCACCATGGAACTGCGCCCTCCCTCTTGTCGCTTCGCCTATACTACCACTGGACCTCCATCTGGTGGCAGTCAGAGGCCTACATGGCTGTGCACCTCACCTAGGGAGAGGAGAGCTCTCCTTGAAAGCTGGATCCTTTACCCCACAGCCAGCCTCCAGCATCTCGAATCTGCTCTCAAAGTCGGGTTGCCAGCTTGGCAGCGAACTTCATGGCTGAACCGCTGGACTGGCCTGCATTAATATATTCCTGACGTATTCAGATTCAGCACCAGTATATTTTAATTTTCTCAGAGGTTTTCATAACAACTTTAATTGCTAATTTTATAATGAATGACTTAAGTCTTTAAAGATGGCCACCACTAGCAATTTTAAAAATCTCTTCCTGAAGGTTACTTTTTTCAAACAGTAGTTTATCTTCGGTTTCACCTGACCTGCCCCCACCCTAACCAACCTCCCAGCCCATCACCTGCCATCTCCGGGTCTTACTTTCAAGCTCCAGTCTGTCCGTGCCATAGGATGCCCAGAGGTGCCCAGTTTCCAGTTTGGGGCCTGTGGGGACTGGGCCATCATCCAACAGCTGTTGGGCTTTCTTCTGCCATTGTCTCCCCTAAGGCCCACAGCACATGTAATGATGCATTGTGCATTCTTTGCCTCTGCAGACACCACCATCCCCCCAGCGACCTGCAGGTTAGATCCCTTTTCCCCACATTCACTGTGCTGCCACCCAGAGTTCTCTAGTTGCAGCACTGAGCGGAACACAAGTACCCCCAGTGGGAAGAATGCTATCCTAGGGTGGCTCAATCCTCCCTTCCCTGACCAGTCCCTGAGTGACCTGCATCTGTTTCCAACCTGTGTCGCCAGTGCAGTAGGTGGGTGGTACCAGTGCCTCAGTCCCCTGCGCCACTGGGCCGGCCTTCTTGAGGTTACTTTTTAGGAATAATGACCAAACATCCACTCCTTTCCTGACAGTTAACTACCAGTGGGGGAGGTGCACCCTCAGGGCCAACTCCACCCAGCCAGTCGTTAATCACCAGGAAATTACTGGCTGTGAGGTCATTATTGCAATTGTAGTTCAATCACAATAATTTGGCTTTTATTGACAGTAGTGCCAAAAACAGTTCTTGTTTTGGTGCTTCACATCAGATAGAGCGTATGAGGAGCCAGAGTGTCGTGCCAGCATGCCGGGCTTTTCTGACAGGCATGGCAGCCAATCAGTGAGCTAATTTAACTCATGAATAATTAGACTTATAATTGACTTTGCATCCTGAAGTCATACTGTGACTGTATTAGGAGGGTGCTGGCACACATTTCTGGTGGTAATCGCACAGCACTGCACCAAAAGGTTTCGCTTTAATAGCGGGCATGGCCAGAGAGCACTTACTTTGAAAAATTTGAAACCCCGTGTCTCAATTCAGGAGGAGAACACAATGAAAAGAAAAGTGCATATATTGAAGATTTTGACCAAAATAAATTATTACTCAAAACTATTTAAAGAATGTTTTACTAACCTGACAAATGCTTTAAGAGAAAAGATGAACAGCTGCCTTCAGAAACACTGATGCCTCTCTCTGTGCCAGCCAGCAGAGGGCATGCAAGTTCCAGATGGCCTTGCCCTCCTTCCATGAGACCTGAGTGGAGAACTCAGCACCTATAGTTGGTTCCAGTTATAGATTCTGGGGATCCGTGCAAATAAGAGATGGAAAATCCAAAGGTTCTGAGGTTCAGAAAGGTTCTGATAAGTCATGAAAGGTTCTGATAGTTAGTCAAGCCTTTATAAAATATTTCAGAACATTTTGGTTTAAAGTACAAACACTGTTTTAACCATCATTGTCCACCCTTCAGCTATTGTCAACGAAGAGAAAGGAATCTGAAAACACCCTCGATGTGGCACAACACTACCTTCAGCTTTCTTTTGGGATCTTTCTACTCATCTCCAGCAGCCTTCTTACTAGGTAAAGACCTGCTGGGGAGTGTATTAAGCTCCAAAATCAATGTTTTAAAAATAATCAGAACCTGACAGATAGGTTCTGGGAGGTTCTGAACTGAGCCAAACCAGTTCTCACATCCCTAATGCACGCCTGTGTTCTCTCAGTCGACAGCATGATGTGCTGCTACACTGTGAGGTACTTCCCAGAAACCCACAATCATGCAAGGCTTAGCAAGTATTTGCAGAGCTCACTTTAAAGCAGCAGTGCTTGTTAGCATCCAACCCTGATGCCTCAAAGGATGCTGAGAAGGGAGGGCTGGATCACAGTGGGCTCGGAAGGGTGCGGGCCATGGGACAGAGGCACATCCTTCCAACAGTTCCACTCCACAACTATAATACCACTCTGCATAAATGTTGATCTATACTTTTTATGCTGTTTTAGATTGCCTTTAATGTCTTGTCTTGTACAGTACATGTTCCCCATTTCGAGTCCTGCTTTAACACTTTTTTATTCTTGAAGTCATAAAAGCAGATCCTCTTCATATGGCTACAGTATTCTAGGTTTTGTCAGTATATCTGTTGTTTTGAATGTCTGTTGTCCAAGATCACTTTTCTTGAGACTAAACTGAACTAGCATATACAGCAGACATTGCTCCCAGACGTTATGGTGTACAAAATGGGCTAAGAAAGAGAAAAGCCTGGGGATAGCAATAGTAAAAGGAATGTTTCTTTTAGTATTTCAAATGTACAAAAAGTGCTGAATTAGATTTAAAAGAGGAAAAAGGCGCCATACAAGACTGAAGCTTCGGACCATCTGAAAACGAATAGAAATGTAGAGATGCAGCAAGTTGTAGCGATTGGACATGATCAGCTATTTCAGATACTTTGTTATATTTCTAAAGAAATTCTGTCTGGTGGTCCTACAGTGCTACTGCAGGCAGTCAGGGAATTTCTCTGACAAATCACAGAAATTTCAGGAAATATCTGACCATGTAAATTACTGCAACTGTACAGGACAAAATGTTCACTGTAACACGCACTGCTGCTTCAAATAAGTAATTTCACGAACATGTTTCATCGCTCCAATGGAAAGCCTCATGAGTCATATTTGACCTCTTTTGTTGACCTGAGAGAAAGCAGCATCACACTGATCAGTACTTAGTAACAAAAATTGTAGCACAGGTGGTCCCCTGGCAGGCCTGGTGGTGCTGAGGGTTGAGGCGCTGGATTAGCTAATTGCGCCCACGCTGACGACCCTAGTTTGGGGAGCGAGCTCGGGAGTTGGGGGTCGGCAGGGAGGAGACGGATCAAGCGCCCACTGGGCTGCTCTCCTTTCCGGGTGGGAGGCATGGGTTGTCCAGCACTCTGGCAACCCTGATGGAGACCAGAGGGCACCATGAGCTGCCAGGCTGCATGTGGAGGCGTGGCTGATGCAGGCAGGGTTGCTGTGTGCCTCAGCGTCAGATGTGCACCATGTAGGGAGGGTCTCGGGTTTACACCACAAGAAATGCCCCTCAGCCCTAGATAGATGAGGCCTGCCACAGCCACTGCCACACACCCAACGCTGGTTCCCTGCCACTGCCCCTCGCGGTCTCCCGGTTGTAATCCCCCCGACCGGGCAAACCATAATGAACTTGAAGATGATGGGGAACACAGCGGGCAGTAGAGCAAGTTGGTGAGTGCAGTGGCCTGAGAGAGTTCCAGGCTGGAGGGCTACAAACAGAATTAAAAAACAAGGTGGTCTCCTGGGTCCCAGTGGCCTGCAACCTGGGTTCTAGAGCAGACCTGGGATGCTTTCGATCAGGAGTCCTGGCTGGGACAGGAGAGTGCTGCCTATGGCAGTGTGTCCCACTGGGAGGGCTGGCAGCATGTGCACCATCACAGAGACCCTCAAGAGTGGGTCAGGGGCTTGCACCACCGTGAAGTGGTTTACTGCAAGCATAAGAATGCTATGTAGGTGCACATGCCATGAGGGAAGGAGGGAGGGTCAAGGATGAAACAACAGGAGGAGAAAAGAATAATGAAGGCCTTTGGAATGATGGTTGCTGTAACTCCCTGGCCCTGCTATGTGTGCATCGCTACTGACCCAGTGGTAGGGGAAACAACTGATGGGTTGGGGGCTGTTGCCAGCTCAAAGGAACTTGGACAAGCCCGGAGTTACAAGTAAGATGGAAAAAGTGTAGCACGATCTCTGGTTCACATGTCAGCATTTTTAGATTGACAGGCTATTTACAGCTTGACCAGTCCAAGCTCCTTCATAGTAATTTACACGCTTTACCCATGGTGCTTTGCATTGCAGTGATAATGGGACTTTCTGTGTTCATTGTATGGAGCTTGACTTCAGCCTACTCCACAAAAAAAAAAAAAATGCAAACATATGTGCCCTGAATGGAAAACCCTAAAGGCATGGATTTACTTTTGTCCTATTTACACAAATTAAGCCTTATCTGGCTTTGCAAGCAAGAAATTTTTAAATAAAGGAGGCAATTGATTAATATCATGGCAGACTAAAGTGCTCCAGTCTGGAGGTAGTGTACTGCACCTTTCACATAAGTAAGTCTGTGATCAGCTAAGATACCTCCTTTTGAAATGAAGCTGGAAGGAAATGAGAAAATATAGACCCACCAGGCCCTTATTTTCCCATACTGGCTATGTTAATTACATGCAATTAAAGGTAGTTATAGCTGCAGACTTAAGACTCCAGTATACGACTGTCCAAACGTAATTACATTTCAAACAGTAGATATTTCTTTATGTTATTTTTTCTTTTTTTTAAATGTAGTCCAACTTTTCCAATGTATGCAGCCTTATAATACTTCTGTTCATTTATTGAAAAGTAGGTACATTGGTCCAGCTCATTGCGCTGTGATTCTTTGAAGAAAGGATTTTTGTATTTGAGCCTGCTTTCAAGGATGGGGACTGACTACAATAGCTGTGGAGACTGCTATTTCAAGGATGGGGACTGACTACAATAGCTGGGGAGGCTGCTATTTAAAGGACGGGGACTGACTACAATAGCTGGGAGGCTGCTATTTCAGGACGGGACTGACTACAATAGCTGTAGGCTGCTATTTCAGGACGAGACTTCTAATAACTGTGGAGGCTGCTATTTAAGGACGAGGACTGACTACAATAGCTGTGGAGGCTACTATTTAAAGGACGGGACTGACTACAAAAGCTGTGGAGGCTGCTATTTCAAGGACGGGGACTGACTACAATGGCTGTGGAGACTGCTATTTCAAGGACAGGGTCTGACTACAATAGCTGGGGAGGCTGCTATTTAAAGGAGGGACTGACTACAATGGTTGAGGAGGCTGCTATTTAAAGGACGGGACTGACTACAATAGCTGTGGAGGCTGCTATTTAAAGGAGGGGACTGACTACAATGGCTGAGGAGGCTGCTATTTCAAGGACAGGGACTGACTACAATGGCTGTGGAGGCTGCTATTTAAAGGACAGGGACTGACTACAATAGCTGTGGAGGCTGCTATTTAAAGGAGGGACTGACTACAATGGCTGAGGAGGCTGCTATTTAAAGGACAAGGACTGACTACAATAGCTGTGAGGCTGCTATTTCAGGGCGAGGACTGACTACAATGGCTGTGGAGACTGCTATTTAAGGACAGGAACTGACTACAAAAGCTGTGGAGCTGCTATTTAAGGGCGGAGGCTGACTACAATAGCTGGAGGCTGCTATTTAAAGGATGGGGACTGACTACAATAGCTGTGGAGGCTGCTAATTAAGAACGGGCAATCACTACACAGCTGTGGAGGCTGCTATTTAAAGGACGGGACTGACTACAATAGCTGTGGAGGCTGCTATTTAAAGGACGGGACTGACTACAAAAGCTGTGGAGGCTGCTATTTCAAGGACGAGGACTGACTACAATGGCTGTGGAGACTGCTATTTCAAGGACAGGGTCTGACTACAATAGCTGGGGAGGCTGCTATTTAAAGAGGACTGACTACAATGGTTGAGGAGGCTGCTATTTAAAGGATCGGGACTGACTACAATAGCTGTGGAGGCTGCTATTTAAAGGAGGGACTGACTACAATGGCTGAGGAGGCTGCTATTTCAAGGACAGGGACTGACTACAATGGCTGTGGAGGCTGCTATTTAAGGACAGGGACTGACTACAATAGCTGTGGAGGCTGCTATTTAAAGGAGGGACTGACTACAATGGCTGAGGGCTGCTATTTAAAGGACAAGGACTGACTACAATAGCTGTGGAGCTGCTATTTCAGAGGAGGGACTGACTACAATGGCTGTGGAGACTGCTATTTAAAGGACAGGAACTGACTACAAAAGCTGTGGAGGCTGCTATTTAAAGGACGGAGGCTGACTACAATAGCTGGGGAGGCTGCTATTTAAAGGATGAGGACTGACTACAATAGCTGTGAGGCTGTAATTAAGAAACGGGCACCGACTACAATAGCTGTGGAGCTGCTATTTCAAGGACGGGACTGACTACAATAGCTGTGGAGGCTGCTATTTCAAGGACGGGACTGACTACAATAGCTGTGGAGGCTGCTATTTCAAGGACGGGACTGACTACAATAGCTGGGGAGGCTGCTATTTAAAGGAGGGACTGACTACAATGGCTGAGGAGGCTGCTATTTAAAGGACGGGACTGACTACAATGTGGAGGCTGCTATTTAAAGGATGAGGACTGACTACAATAGCTGGGGAGGCTGCTATTTAAAGGACGGGACTGACTACAATGGCTGTGAGGCTGCTACTTAAGGACGGGACTGACTACAACGGCTGTGGAGGCTGCTACTTAAAGGACGGGACTGACTACAACGGCTGTGGAGGCTGCTATTTAAAGGACGGGACTGACTACAATGGCAGTGGAGGCTGCTACTAAAGGATGGGGACTGACTACAATAGCTGTGGAGGCTGCTATTTAAAGGATGGGAACTGATTACAAAAGCTGTGGAGGCTGCTATTTAAAGGACAGGGTCTGACTACAATAGCTGTGGAGGCTGCTATTTAAAGGACAGGTCTGACTACAAAAGCTGTGGAGGCTGCTATCTAAAGGACGGGGACTGACTACAAAAGCTGTAGAGGCTGCTATCTAAGGACAGGGGACTGACTACAATAGCTGTGGAGGCTGCTATTTAAGGGGCAGGGACTGACTACAATAGCTGTGGAGCTGCTATTTCAAGGACGAGGGACTGACTACAATAGCTGTGGAGGCTGCTGTTTAAAGGAGGGACTGACTACAATGGCTGAGGAGGCTGCTCTTTAAAGGAGGGGACTGACCACAAGGCTGTGGAGGCTGCTAATTAAAGAACGGGCACCGACTACAATAGCTGTGGAGGCTGGCGATTTCAAGGACGGGACCGACTACAATAGCTGTGGAGGCTGCTATTTCAAGGACGCTGGACTGACTACAATAGCTGGGGAGGCTGCTATTTAAAGGAGGGACTGACTACAATAGCTGCAGAGGCTGCTGTTTAATGTCTCCTAATGTTTTACACATGATGCTGGGTTGAGAATGTGCAGTGTCCTTTGCCATATTTTTTATGATTTTATGACTCTTGATTCTATGGGCTGAATTTTCAAAGGTAACACACGGCTTGTGTCTAGCCTGCATCAAACCCTTTGTTTTCACTGCTGCACCAACACATTCATCACAAACTGCATCTGATTTTAGTAGGTCAGGTGCAGTTACGACACATTATCTGATTCTACGGTAGCTTGCACCAAATATTTGTCTCAAGCACTGTAAAAGGGTACCGGGATTTCTGCTAGATCAGAAGAAGTTGGTCTAACTTGCAAGAAGTGGCACATGGGATGAAAATCCTGATCGCTGGCTTGAGAATGCTACGCGCCATCAGCGCCATATATTCAGTGCACTCAGGCGGCGCAGCATTGTTGCCATCTGAAAATCCAACCCTATATCGCTTAATAATTTTGTTGTAACAATGTTTATGATGATTGTAAAGACTGAGTGTTCTAACAGTAAACAGTTACTACTAGCTTTTCTCACAATGAACTTCATGTCCCATTTTAGCTCAATTCTTCTGCATCCAGCTGTTTGCAAATCAGCAGTATAGTTTTAGTAATAATATATTTCTGACATAGTTAGATTCATCATCAGTGTATTCTTAGTTCTCTCTGATGTGTTTAAGATAGCATTTTAAATAGTTATACTGTACTCAATGAAGCAAGTCATTTGAGATGTCCGCCACCAGGCAATGTTTAACAATCTCTTCCCTTGTGGTTACTGTTGGACTTTATATACTGGATTGAGACTGTTTATGTACTGCATTAGCAGGGTGCTGAGACACATTTTCATGGTAAACAGAACAGCACAGCACCACACCACACCACACAAGATGCTTAAGTTATTCATACTGGACATGGCCAGAGCAGTTACTTTAAGGATAACATCTGCCTCCTGCACTCCACCACCCCAACAAAATCCCATGATTAGGTTTTAAGCCCCAAAGTAATTTTTAATCACCTGTGCAGCTTTATATGTAATCTGATCTCTTAGCCATAATCTAAACACTGCTGGAGCAAACACGGCTCTGTGCCACTCACGTTATAAAGTGATACAAGTGAGCGATGTGGAGTTGCACTGAGAATGTGAAATGATACCATGCAGCTCCAGTGGTGTTTACATTACGGCTGAGAGATCGGATCATCTATAAAGCTACGCGGGCTCAGTTAAAATATAATTTTGGAGAGTGAACTTAAAGCCTAATGAGGAGGGTTCAGTTTGGGTGTGGTGTGGTGGTGGGGGCAGATGTTCTCTTTTAAAAATTCAGTATCCCATATCTTAGTTCAGGTATGAAATACACTTGAAAGAAAACTGATTTATTGCTGGTTTTGCCAGAAATATGTTATTAATATGCTGGCCTGCTGGTGCAGTGGTAGGGCTAGTGCTCGCAACACTGGCGATCTGAATTCAGGAACATACATGGGCTGTCGGGGTGGCTGGGAGGAGGACTGAGTGTCCCAGAGAATGCTCTCCACCTCCAGGAAGGGAGAGGAGCCAGCTCCGTGGCTATATTGCCACCAGGGGACCACAGATGGCGGTGTATCTGGAGCAGCTTGTGGATGGAAGAACATTGAAAGGCACCACACCACACACACTTGCATGCATGCTTGGCGTGCCCTCGACATCAGTGTTCTGGGGAACATTGGAAAAACACAAAAGAACACTCCAATCAGCTAGATTATGCCAACCTGCTCTCAAGCCTCACACCAGGTTACCTTGGTGCTGCCTCCCACAATTGGATTCTTTTGTTGGGCAGTGTGGAGGGCCTGTCACCCTGCCAAAGGGAAAGCTTTGGGGGAACATGGGAGGCTTTAAGGTAATTCCTGGGTGACGCCAGAGTGATGGGCTGGGGCAGGTCGATCAGATGGGGGCGATCAGAGAGTAGGGCATAAACATATAGAAATACATTATTAATACAAAACTATATGATGAAATTATTGTGTATGGTCAGCCCTTGTGTATGGAGATCAGTGGCTTTCAAAATGTTGTTGTTTCACAGTTCAAAGGTCATGGATTGTGATTGTACCCTACTGTGGTACAACAACATTTCAGAAACCTCTAGAGGTTTCACGTGGCACAGAAATGGCAGGATCAACCAGATAAACAGTCAAGGTGGCATGCATGAGCACCTGAACTCTTGACTCAGGATCAATCAGGTACAAAAATAAAGGTAGAATCAACAAGATATTTAAAATAACTTACAAAATAAAGAACAGACATCTCACAGTCCACGTCTCACTAAGCAAGGAATATGGACGCCATTTTATTTTTTGAAAAACCCTCCCACACTGATTGGCAATCAATAGAAGACTGCACTACAAACATAGGGACATCTGGTCCCTAGCAACCACACATCTCACCCTAGTGTCAGCCCTAAACACCAGAATGGGACGTGGGAACAAACAAGTTATGTTTTCTATTTTAAAACAAAAAAGTCCTAAAACTGTATTTAATTCACATAGGAGGACCATACACTATAAAAAATAGTGGATGGGCAACTCACTAACCAGTGTGTTGTGCTACTTCAGGGTTCTGATTCCATGGACCTCTCGTCATCACAGGAATCAGAACCCTTCAGAGGGCACAACACACTGGTTGTGCATAATTGCCCATCCGCTATTCTATGTTTTCCACTAAAAATACTGCTACTTTAAAATAAGGAAATATTGACTGTGAGATGCTAGAAGTGTTAGCTGTATTGCTTGTTGTAGGCCATTTCTGAAAACAAACATACCTCTGTATTTATATAGCACTTTTCATGCAAGTATCTCAAAGTGCTTTACAGTCAGCACACAACTCCACACTAAGTGATCGCCGATTATCCACAGGCGCCTCTGTCACAATTTCACCTTGACAAAAGGCCGTCTGTTTTTTCTGTCCATTTGACACTGAAGAACAGTTAAGCACGATATCTCTGGTTCAGCAGTGCTATACATAACAGTTAATAAGGAGGCTTACTGTACAAAAATGACAACTCGCTTGATACACTTAGAACTCTGTAGTGATCACTGTTGCCTGCTCAATTTGTTCTATAAAAACTCAACAGTTTAGTGCGGTCCCTGCGGATTGGGCTACAGCTGACTGCCAGTTGAAGATGAATGTGTTGCGCCCTGCTCTGCCACTGCTAAATTAAGGAATGTGCTAAAATTAGATAAAGTTTTAACTCTTTGATGTCCAGATACATTGCAACTAGAACTCAGTTACACTTGATTGTTTTGTCCCAGAATTATGTGGCTGAAATCCCAACAATGAATTGAAGCATTGAACTCTTACAGCCGTTGCTTATTAGGGTCTACTTGCTGCTAAGAAGATATTTTGCTCCATTGGTTGGGACAGTCTATGGCGTTTTCTGTTGAATGATCCCCCAGTGGACCTAATCACTGCATTGCTAGGTCTCTGAGTATTGGCTCATCCATCACCAGTGGGTTTTCTGTCCATGTAGATGTCAGATAGGAATAACTGTCTCTCACAAGCATTTCATTTGATGATCTTTATTGGTGGCTCCCAGGCTCCAGGTTCCAGGTTAGACACCCCATTGGCTTTTTCTCCCACTGAAGGGCATATACAGTAGCTTGGGAGGTACTGCTCAAGTTAGCTACATTAGACTTTAGGAAGCAAGTCTCCAAGGGCTTGTGCTTTCATCATCATTCACGCACTTTCCCAATTGTTTTCCTAATCCGAGAGAGACACTTTTTTTGTCCCTGACCTTGAGACCTGAAGTACTATGGGTGAATTTCCCTGTTATTTAATGGGCCACATGAATATGGTATTGATACTGCTCCCATCACACCAGTTGTTACTGTTTTTCTAGGACTCTGATCCCAGTGACATTGACAGTTTTAGTTTTAGAGCTCATGTCATGATGATGCTGAATAGTGTCAGAAGAGAGTACCACAAATTGTGTGCTGGGGTCAGAAATACATAGAACACCCTAGTCCAGGGTATTGGGCAAACAATTGCCTTCTTGAATATACATCAGGCAACCAACCTATTTTATATAATCCTGAATAATCCACACATTACGATAAATAATAATTTGTTAACAGAAATGCAAGGATTGTGCAAGCAATAAGCCACGACAGGGTGTCGTTAGACAGTTCTAATGCACAGCTAGGGGGCATAGTGAGGCATGAGGCCACAGGCCAAGTGGGTCTGTCCCTCTAGCCGTGTGTTAGAACTAACACACACCCCGGAGTGGCTTATTGTGCTTATAAATGGGCCTGTGTATTTATAGGCAGGTAAGAATTAAATTGTAGAAAAATGCCTATGTTTTATGTAATGTGCTGCAAAATAGTTTCTCTGCCTGCTGTAGAGTGGTTTTGTTTCATTTGCCCTTAGGAGTTTTATCCTGTTGAGAACACCACACTAGCACTTCATTTGCTGTAGTGTCAGTTGGTTGCCATGGCACCCTGCAGTTATCTTAGACTTACATATTTTCTAGTTTTCTATTTATTTTGTGTTTATTGATTATTCTGATAAGGAGCACATTTTGTGAGGTCTGAGAGAGGAGCATGTGGACAGCTGAAGGAGTGGATGGTGAGTGAGCAAGGAGACAGCTCGGCAGACAGGAGGAAAGAGATGTGCAGGAGCGTTATTCTGGGACTTTATTAAAAGTACATAAATCACTTGCTTCCCTTACTTTCGGGCAGTAGATTTTAGTGAAGGGCGAGTGCCTGTTTTGGAGGAGAGCGATGGTCTGATGTCCTGTTATCTATGGTGACCCCCATATGAGCGAGTGAGCAAACAGCTGGGCTGACGGGAGGAAAGAGGCAAGGAGTTTTAGAAAAGTAAATCACCTGCTTCACTTGGATGTGTATTCATGTTCTGGGCTGTACTTGTTAGTGAAGGGTGAGTGCTTCTTTTGGAGGAGGAGCGATGTGATGTGAAGTACTTGTTGCCATGGCGATCCCTCCCCAAAACAGACTGACGGAGTTCAGTTAACGTATGTTTTATTTATTTATTTAATTTTGTGTAGTACACTGACTTTGGTTTCTGGAATTTATGCGTGGGCAGATGGCATGAAAGAGGTGAGCAGAGAGTGGAGACAAAAGGCTTCTCCTTTTGTGTGGCTGAGCAGGTACTAAACAGTGTCTAAATGTGAAAACAAAATAACTAAAAAAATACCTTCATTCCGAGCATGTATTATAACTTTAGGTTGTGCAGAGCAGCATGTTAAATCAGATGGCTGCATGGGGAAGAGTACAACAATAAACAAACTCTGGCCAGGGCTGATAGGGCTGTGACAAGCTGCCAAGTGAGCAAAGTTACATGTGTGCATAGAAATTATTGAACACCCAGGTGTAACTTGCCCATTTTTGGAAGTGTTGCACCAGATTTTCAACATGGCCTTTTGGGAACCCTCCTCATGAAGAGTGCCAGTGTCATTTTGTTCACTTGTCCCGAAAGGTGATTTCGCACAGCAACTGCGCCATTCTGTGCCACAGGTGCAAAAATATGTTTGGCAGGAAGTGATAAATGACAGCTGTACTGTTAAAAGAGTGTGCAAAAATGGCAATGTTGAAAATATGGAGGAAAATAAGAAAAAATTGGCAAAGTTAGGGAGTGCGTAGAAACTGCACAATGCATGCTCATAACGCAGTCATTTTTGGAATTTTTCACCAAATTTGCAACATGGGCTTTTTGGGATGCCACCTCATGAACAGTGCCACTGTCATTTCATGAATCAGTCCCAAAGGCGATTCACACAGTGACCACGAAATCACCTTTGAGGACTGAGTAAAGAAATGACAGTGAAGGTTTTCATGAGGTGAGGGTCCCAAGAACCCCATGTTGAAAATTTAGGGCCAAAATTCCCAAAAATGGCTGATTTATCAACATAAGTTGAAAACCCGTTGAATGGCATTATATCATGCTTACCTTTGATTCTTCAGTTTGTGGTTCGGCTTTGAAGAGTGCAGACCTGTCGGTCCAGAGAAGATGACAGTGCTGCCCTCTGGAGGAAAGTATGGGGTAAGAGGGGTAAGTGGAGATGGGTACTCAGTGGGAGGGTGGGGATGGGGGAGGGACTGGGGCGATGATAAGGGACTGTTTTCTTTTTACAGATTAAAACACGTCAGAGGACTGTTTTCTTTATTTACAACAAGCAAAAAAAAAAGCAGACATTTGGGCACACTGGGGTGGGTTCCCAGTGTGCCACATGAGTAATTGGGGTGGGTACATGATGCCAACACAGGGATTGGCGCCCCAATGTTGGCAGGGAAGAAAATACATTTGGGCACACTGGGGTGGGCTCCCAGTGTGCCACATGTGTGAGGGGCTATATAATGCTGACACGGATTGGGGCTGATATCAGCAGAGAAAAATACATTTGGGCACACTGGGGTGGGCTCCCAGTGTGCCACATGAGTGGGAGGGCTACATAATGCTGACACGGGATTGGGGACCCTGATATTGGTGCATTTTCTTTGTTGCTGGTGCTGGCAGTGGCAACACAACTGCCTATACATAGCAGTTATGCTTGCATCATGATGCTGGTGAATGGTATTTGTCATTCACAACATGATGGCACCAGCAGAACTGTACATGTGTGAGTTGTGCATGTGCAGTTCATGCCCTGAATGCGAAAAGCAACAGCCAAACAGGCGGCTGTTACTCCAGCGTTGATCATGGTGAAGGTTTCAAGCTCCGCTGGAGTTTTGGAAGGATACTTCCAAAAGTCCAATGGAAGGTTCCACAATTGGCCATTTTAGAGCTACTGAGCAATCCCAAAACAGCTGTGAGCTCCGCCCACATCCTAAAAGGAGCAGCACAAGTTTATTTAGTTTTTCAGTCAGTGCTGCTGTGGAGAAAAAATGGCATCTGTTTTGTTTGTGAAAGTTCTTTTGGCACAAGAATTTTGATTGAGTATGTACTATTTCCAGGTTGGCAGGACTAGTTTTAGCCATCGTTAGACACTTCTAACGCATGGCTAAGAACCAATCAGATTGCTCAAAATCCTTTGCCCATTTTATAATCATGATTATCCGAAACAAGGCGAGGTCAGGTAGTGCAGCTTTGGGTTGTTCTGAAGAGAATGAAAACACAAATAACTACACAATACAGCTCATGCAACATTAAAAGAAATATTCAATAAAGTTTTTCAGAAGCATACTTTTGCTGTCTGAATATTTGGCTTTTAACGTATATTGAATATGAAAAGGTTTAATGGCAGCCTCCTGCTGTCACTGGAGAACGTTCAGCAACTTCATCTTAATGTTACTAAACTATCTGAGATGTGGGGAGCCAAAATGCATTGGCTGACCCCCAGTTACAAAAAGTGGGGATCTGCTGACCCCACCCATACTCCCTGCTGCACCACCTTTGATGCTGATACTGTTGCACAAATCGCCCAGCCACCGATGATTAGTTTAGTTTTAGTTTTATTGGAAGGCTTGTGAGACCATTAGCTACACAGCCAGTGTTCGTAGATGATCCATTATAAATATGAGAAAAATACACTGCAATAATAAAACCGTAATCACTCAGTCACTACACGTGGCCAGAAAGTTTAACTACGCACAAGTGCAGGAGCTCTTTCATTCAGTAGAAGATGACCAGCCATGGAGGAGGGCGGCTGTGTGAGTCACCTTCTTTGTTGTGTTCTTTACTAAAGAATTGGGTACTACAGGAGGAGGGTTAGATGGGTGTGCTGCCAAAGCAGGGGGTGGGTGGGGGTGAGGGAAAATATTTTGCAACAAAGGAGCGCTAAAGATGGTGGCTGGCTGTAAAAGCAGGCAGGTTGTGCCAGTCACCTATCGTGAAAGTTTTTTATAATATTACAAAAATATGTAATAGTGGGTACTGGAGGGAGGCTGGGATTTGGATTCCAGGAAAGGTGGGGTAACAGGTGGGTTGTATATTTTAAAGGACTAGACTAGGAGGAGGGTGGCATTTTTTTTTGTAATGAGCCCATGAATAATGAAAATGAATAATGAATACTTGAATATTTAGGAATGAATATCCAAAATAAGGTATTCACCTAGCCCTAGTATAGACATGTCTCAATACATGAGAACTTTATTTTTGTGACCAATTCATGTTGATCAGACATCAAGCTTTAATTTTAAAAAGTTTCTAAGCCTAACAATTTAAAAGTTACAGCATTTGAAATGCATTGTAACATTATCATAAAAACAAAATATTCCCAGAAATGGTTGGTAGAAATGAGTGGTTGTTCTTTTTAAGAATAAAGTTTTTCTTTTCAGGTTTAGAAAGTGTTTAGATGACAGCAGTCTGAAAACAGCAAAGGAAATAGTAAGGCATCTTAAATTCTTCACAAACCTGAATTCTGGTGGCTCCTCATGTCGTCGAGGCACAGGTCAGGAAGCACAGGAAACCATGAGCAGTTATAAAATTCACAAGTAGTGTTTCTTTTATTATCAATAACAACAGAATAAAAATAAAACAAATGTTCAGGGTAGCTATATACATAGGCAGTACAAACAGAGAAACAAAAGTCCTTCATCTGAGGGTTTCTTTCCAGTTTCCAAGAAGTCTCGCTAACAAAAATATTGCTGCTGTTTTCATAACATGTCTTTGCCTGACAATTAAATTCTTCATCCTGAACTTGTTAAGGAGCATCCTATTTTCACAAAATGTTCTTGTCAGTTTCCTTGCATGTGCAACAAAATAGATTATGGTGTCCCAGAAGTGACCTCCTGTTGACAGCACTGCAAAGGTTTGTGCTGCATGTCATGCTGCATGTCAAGGTTAACGCCTTCAGTCCTAAAGAGCTTTTGCAATAATTTCAACAGTATAACTATACAGTTTCAAACAAGGGATCCCAGTATCACTTATGGTTTCATGCAAAGATTCACATATATTTTTATAACTGCAGATATGCATGAGGGGAAGAAAGATAGAAACAGCAAGTGAGAGAGATAGTGAGTGGAGGAGAATCGCAAGACCGTCAGAGTGATCAGTTCCTAGGTTTCATGAGAACATTTGGTTGCACAACCAGATAGACAAGAGACAGAAAAGGAGAGGATAGAACAGATCCTTGCATTTAACTCTTTCTGCATAACAAATAGGACAAGGCCTTATTCAACCATGTCACATAACTTCCTCTTTAAGAGGGAACCTGTTTTATTTATTTATTTATTTAGTTGTTTAACCAGGTGAGGACACACTAAGCTGAAAGCTTTTTACAGGTGCAACCTGGGAGCACAGAGAAGTTAAGTGACTTGCTCAGGGTCACACAGTATGCAAGTGGAAGCTGTGGGATTCAAACCCAGGTCTGGTCTGCTGGATGTCACCAGATTTGCAGCTCAAAGCCTTAAACCACTGTGCTATACTGCCTCCCTTCCTACAGACTCTTCTAATCTGCTCAGCCACAGGTTTCCAAACTTTTGTTAATTCTCTTCCAGCATTAGATTATAACCTTTACAGTTCAGTGCATATGCAGTATAGCAAACAGAGAAGTTTAAACTCACACATTTATTTTTCAACCTTTGAATTTTCAATTACTGATCCATATCTAGACAAAATCAGCATTGACTTTCTCTTCCCAGATTTGTACAGCTAGTAGGAAGGGATCCCAGAGGGGGAGCCAAGCGTGCCTACCCTCAAGCTACTGGAGAGGCATCTGAGGTGGGGACACAAGAAGAGATTAGGAGAGGGAAATTGGGGTGGGGAGAAAGACACAGGTTGAAGGGTGGTCTTGCTGAATGCAAGAAGCTTAGGTAACAAATCAGCTGAACTACAGACTCTCTTGGCTGTAGGGAGGTGGACATTGTAGCCATCACAGAGACATGGGCCACCCAGAACTAGGACTGGGATATGATGATCCCAGGGCTAGGATATTTAGAAAGGACAGGTCTGGGGAAAGGTGGGTGTGTGGCAATTTACGTGAGGAGGGATATGGTGCATGAGAGAGGAGGGGGTGGAGGGCAGGACAGAGACCCTATGGATGCAGTTTCAAGACTCTAAAGAAAGACACTGAGGGTTGGGGTAGTGTACAGGCCACCAGCTCAGGGGATGACCTGGATAGGCAGTTGGCCGAGCAGATTAGAAGAGTCTGTAGGAAGGGGACACACCATAGTGGTGGGGACTTCAGTCTTCCTGGGGTGGACTGGAACACCCCAACCACCACGTGTGCAAAGGAGCAGAGATTACTAGATGCATTTCAGGATGGCTTCCTGGTGCAATTGGTCCTGAGAGCCTACTAAGGATAGTGGGACTCTGGACCTAGTATTAACAAACGGGGGAGGCTGTAGGGATCTGAGAGTGGAGGACACCCTGGCTGGGAGCGACCATCATATGGTGTGGTTCACACTCAATATGGGAAGGGTAACAGGTGGAACAGGTACCAGGGTGATCGATTTTAAGGAGCCGGACTTTAAAGGATGGGGAAATTTTGGTTGAGCATCTGGTGGGAATTCAGACATGCATGAGTGCCAGCCAAAATGGATTATTATTAAGAAAGGGCTAGCAGAGGCTACTGAGACCTGCGCCAGGACACAGAACAAGAAGGGGAGAACAAAGAAGCTGAGCTGTCTGACTCTGGAGGTAATGGAAGAGGTGAGGCCAAGATAAAAGCATTCCAGAGGCTTAGGAAATCAGGAGGGCAAGGGACAAAGACAAGTAGAAAGAAGTCCAGGAGGTTACCAGGTTAGTCAGAGCGCCAAGGCTTCCAGAGAGTTGAGACTGGTACAGGAATCTAGAACTAGGAAAAGAACTTCTTCAGTTACATTGGCAAGAGAAGGAGAAACAAAGACCAGATTGTGAGGATTAAAAAGATGGGGGTGGGTGGAGAAAGGTGAGGACCAGGCAGAGGCACTGAATGAGTATTTCTGCTCTGTGTTCACAAAAGAAAGAGGGGGAAGATACCCCATGGGAAGGGGGGCGACTGATATCAAATTACAGAGGACAGGGTGCTGGAGGGCCTAAGGGCACTGAGGGTGGACAAGGCTCCGGGGCCAGATGGCATTCACCCTAGGGTACTTAAGGAACTAGCGGAGAGCCTGGCAGGACCATTGGCAGATCTGTTCAGTACATCACTAGAAACAGGATGCATGCTACAGGACTGGAGGATGGCCACGTGGTGCCCATTCATAAAAAGTGGCGAAGGATGATCCAGGCAACTACAGACCGTGAGTCTCACTTCAATCATGGGAAACTCATGGAGTCAATCCTAAAGGAGAGACTAGTGACCTTTCTGGAGGACAATGGGCTCCAAGACAACCATCAGCATGGTTTTGTATCAGGCAGATCCTGCCAGACAAACCTAGTCAAGTACTACAACTGGGTTATCAGAGAAATGGACAGGGGCCATGCAGTGAACATCCCATATTTGGACTTCAGCAAGGCCTTTGACTCAGTGCTGCATGTGAGGCTGGGGAAAACTGGCATACACTGGGGTGGGGACAAAAATGGTCACCTGGATCATCCACTGGCTGAAGGGTGGGTAGCAAAGGGTGGTAGTGGGGGAACTCTCATCACCAAGGGGCGTTATAGGTGGGGTGCCCCAGGATTCAGTACTGGGACCGGGATATTCATGGCCGATATCTCAAGCGGGATCCAGAGTGGGATCAGTCTGTTTGCAGATGATACTAAGATCGGTGCAGTGGTAGATGACATAGAGGGTGGAGGGGCTGCAGGAAGACCTGACCAAACTACAGGAATGGTCAGAGACATGGCAGTTGGGGTTCAACGCAAGAGTGCAAGGTACTGCACTTTGGAGCAAAAGAACCAGGGAGGAAATATCAGTTAGGAGGGTACAGTTGGTAAGTTCAGTGGAAGAAAAGTATCTAGAGGTACTAATAACAGGGAGTATGAACCACTCAGCTCAGTGAAGGAAGGCGGCTGCAATGGCAAACAAGATGCTGGAGTGCATAGCAAGGACTCCCTCCAGGCACAGAGAAGTGATCCTACCCCTGTACGGTCACTGGTCAGGCTGCACCTGGAATACTGCATGCAGTACTGGCGTCCATTCCTGAAGAGGGACATCAGATTGCTAGAGGGATGCAGCATAGGGCAATGAAGATGATACAGGAACTTGAGGGTAAATCCTATGAGGAGAGGCTGGGAGAGCTGCAAATGTATTCCCTGGAAGAAAGGAGGGATGGGGCATATGATCAAAATCTTTAAGTATCTAAAGGGTATTAACAGGATTAATACTGAAGGGATTCTTCAGATCAGGTGGGGAGGGACATGAGAGGGCATCAGCTGAGACTAGGGGGATGATTCAGGAGGGAAATCAGGAGGCACTTTTTCACAGAAAGGGTGGTAGATAAGTGGAACACCCTGCCTGAGGAGGTGGTATCATGTAGTACGGTTGGAGGATTCAAGAGAGGTGGGACACAGTGGGGGTACTTATGAGGAGTGGAGGGGAGGGCAGGGCAGCTGCAAGATGAGAGCTAGCTACAATCGGGCAGACTCGATAGAACATGAGGCCTGTTTCTGCTGGCATTTCATATATGTTCATATCACTTTAAATTTAAATGGCTGTAGTGCCAGGTACCGCCCTGTGATTCTGGAATTGTTATCCTTCTTTTGGTTAAGCCAACAGAGAGGATTATGATCTGTTACAAGTATAAAGTCAGCTCCTAGCAAATAAAAGTTAAGGGACTCCATGGCCCACTTTGCCACAAGGCACTCCTTTTCAATGATGGAGTACCTCTTCTCTCTGTCGTGCAACTTCCTACTGATACATAGAATGGGCTTTTCCTTTCTATCTATATGCTGACTGAAGACTACACCTAGGCCTACCTCTGATGCATCTGTCTCTAACAAAATGGTTTCTCAAAGTCTGGGCTTCTTAAAACAGAGGCTGAACATAATGCAGCCTTGAAGGCCTGAAAAGCTTCATCACACTCTCAGGTCCATTTCACATTATTCGGGAACCGTTTCTTCATGAGTTCAGTGAGAGTAGCTAGCTGGGCAAAGTTGGGAACAAATTTCCAATAATAACCAGCCAGCCCTAAAAATGACCTGACATGTTTCTTTTTTAGGGATAGGACTGTTAGCTACAACTTCTATCGTAGAAATCTCTGGATTTACGTCTCCATTTCCCAAAACATAGCCCAAATATCTGATTTCCCATGCCCAATGCACATTTGGTAGGATTAATTGTAAGACCTGCCTTTTGATAGATTGGATAACTGCTCATAGGTGTTCCAGGTGGCTTTTCTAGTCTGGACTGTACACCACAACATTATCCAGATATGCATTGAATTTTATCCTTCATTTGGTTAAGCCAACAGAGGATTATGATCTGTTACAAGTCTCAAAACCTCTAAAAAGAGGTGTGCAAGAAACAAGGGGCACAATTTGAAGATAGAGGCGGCTCAGAGGTAATGTAAGGAAGTATTTTTTCACAGAGAGGGTTGTGGATGCATGGAATGGCCTTCCGAGGAGAGTTGTGGATTCAAAAACAGTGGTGGAATTCAAGCATGCATGGGGCGGTCATAAGGCAATTCTGAGGGGTGGGGATAGGAAGAAGTAGGCTGGTTAACTAGGATCTGCAGCTTATCCATTAAGTAGGAAATGGGCAGACTGGGTGGGCCAAGCGGTCCTTATCTGCCATCAAATTCTACGTTTCTATGCAGCACAATAACCAGTGTGAGGGGATAAAAGTACAGCCATGTACCATTGGAATGCTGCAGGTGCACCATGTAAACCAAAGGGCATGTTGGTGAACTGATAGAATCCAACAGGAGTGACAAATGCAGTTTTGTCTCTGGGATCTTTATTAAGGGACTTCCCAGTAACCCTTGGTGAGATCGAGAGTACTGATGTACTTGGCACCCCAATCTGTCCACCAAATCATTGATCCTGGGCATAGGATAACTGTCGAAATTCAGGCACTTGATTGTTTCCTAAAATCAAGGCAGATGCTTACACACCTTCTTTTTATTTACAGTCACCATTGGTGATGATCAAGCACTTCTCCACTCTTGTATGTTACCCAGTTCTTTCATTTATTGTATTTCCTTAACCACGTCTGCTCTTAACTGCCCTGGTAATCTGTATGTCTTTTGTCTGATAGGGCTTGCATTCCCTGTCACTGTTAGGTGCTCAACCTGTTTTGCTCTATCTGGCACTGTGGTTAAAGTACTATTAAATGTCTTTAGCAAATTATGAATTTCTGCAGTTTGTTCAGAGGTTAAGGAAACATTTACCTTTACAGCATCATCACATCATCGTTACACTTTGTTTCAGTCTGTTATAAGCTACATCAATATCTTCCGTAGAAGGTTCTGGTAATAGCAACAAAGTAGCCTTCGCTGTCTTTTCATCCCATTTCTTCAGGAGGTTAGCGTGGTATATCTTGGTAGGGTTTTTCCTATTCGGGGTCTGAGTTTCATAGTTAACTGTGCCAGTACATCTAAGCACTTTGTAAGGCCCTTGCTACTTCCTTAAAACTCCTTCAGTCCCATAGCCACCTATATGGTGTCGGTCCATCCATTGCAGAACCCGACCAAAAATGGCCACGGGAAAGAATGAGTTAACAGTTTATTTTCTGTAGTGGGTAACAGTAGCAAGACCTTTTACCTCACTCAAAAACATTTTCTTTTACTCCATAGTCATAATATGCCTTCTGCTGGTTTTGAGCCTCTTCCTGATTACTATGGGCAATTTCAACATATTTTGCCAGTTTCTTTCTCAGGGCACATGTATAAGATGTACTAGATTTTTTCTGAGTGGGGTTCTCTTCCCATGTTTCTTTTATTACATCAAGTGGCCCTCTAGGTTGTCTACCATTCAGCATTTCAAATGGTGAAAAACCTGTTGATGCCTGTGGCACTTCTCTGTAATCAGTAAGCTGGTAAGGTAAGTATCGGTCCCAATCTTTCCTTTTCCTTTTAAAACCTTTTAACATACATTTTAGGGTTTGATTAAAATGCTCAACAAGACTGTCTGTCTGAGGATAAGGGAGGTTCTTATGGTGCTGATACCTAGCAATAAGTACAGCTCCTTTAGCAATGCAGCACCAAACTTATTACCCTGATCAGTAATAATGTCTTCAGGTATGCCCACCCTGCTGAAAATTTTGGCAAACTCTACTGCCACTTTTGGGGCTGTGACAGTAAGCATAGAAACTGACTCTGGTATCGAGTAGCATAGTCACATACTATCAAAATGAATTGATTACCCTTTTACTTTTGTCTAAGGGGCCAATCATATTCACTGCAATTCTTTCAAAAGGCACATTTATCAAGGGTATGGGCTCCAGGGCACCTTATCTTTTCAGTCACTGGGACTACTTTCTGACACTCAGCACAGGAACTGCAAGAGGTATCAACATCTTTTAATAAATTCCAGGTCAGTAAAATCTGTGACAGCAATCTGGCAAGGATACGATCCTCCAGTGACCAGCCATAGGACTATCTTGTGCTATCTATAACAAATCAGATCTCTACTTTTGTGGTATAACCAATTGTTCTATCTGTTCCTGTCTCAGGTTTAACCCAGACTTGTTCAGTAACCCATTAAACATTGGTTCACCCTGTTTTGGTTTCACCCCAGCTGCTTAAAATAACTCTGGAAAGAAACATTGTTAGCTTGCTCTGAAACAAAATCATAATCAGTGATCAGTTTAGTTTCAGCATTTTCATATATTAACCTCTTAGGTCCATCAGTCTTTTGTTGCCACAGTTTCTTCAGTGTCATCTTTCTTTTCTGGACTTCGGATCTTGGAGCTATACTCAAACAAGTCTGAATCAAAATTGCTGAAAATAAAAAGTCTCCACCATCTGAGATTTCTTTGCCTGCACTTTTGCCATCAGAGCTGCTAAAACATCAGGATTTACTCCCTCTGTGATTAACTCAGTAAATCCTGGAAAGTAATTTCCAATAATCACAGGTACAGGTAACTTAGGTACTACCCCCTTTCATTTGGTGTAACACGTCATTAATATTCAGAGTCACTTGAGTGGTGGGATAAGATTGAGTGTCCTCATGAATGCAGGTAATACCAGTACCTGGTCCTTTTGCACATTGTTTACCCAGCACTTCAACATGCACTAAGGTCTGTCTGCTTCCCAAATCAGTAAGTCCCTTTATAGGCTTATCTCCACCTTGACATCTGTTAAGTACTTGCCCCAGTTGCTAAAGACAAGTCTGCTCCAGTGTTACCCTCCTTACTATGGCAGTTTCTTGCAATATGGCCTGGCATATTACAGTTATAGTAAAGTCTTTGGTTGCAGACTTGTTACCCAGCAGAGTTCTTATCAGATCTGGAGTTATATCAGCAAAAGAGGATATTACCAGTGCTTGGCTGTTACCTCGCTGCTGTGGCATCTGTCTGTCCAACTGGTAATCTTCAGCCAAAGAAATAGCCTTTTACCCACTTTGTGGGTGGTGGTCTTACCCAAAGCTGCATGTCTGTAGGCAGGATATTGATGAACTGCCCCACTGCAAGTGTGTCAGTCTGTGGGACTGTTTTGCCCTCTGACTGGAGCCATTCAATAAGGAGTTCTCTGGAGTCGGGTGAAGGCTTCGAGGATTGTTGACTGAGTTATACTTTAGGGACTGGAATCTCTGCCTGTATGTCTCTCCTGAGATGTCATACCTTTCCAGGATTTTGCTTTTCACCAGGTCATAGTTTTCTGACTGTGCAGTGTCCATATTGCTGTAGGCAAGTTGGACTTTCCCTGTCAGGTAAGGTACCAGCCCAATTGCCCATTGCTGCTTTGGCCACTGGCAGAGCTGTGGCAACCCTTCAAAGTTGTCAGGTATGCTTCAATGTCATCTGAGGACACAACTTTGCAAGTTTAATGTCTTTTAAGTTGCTTGTGTTTTACTGCTCATCTGTGTTACCCCTGCAAATGAGGGTTCCCAAAAGTCTTCCAGGAGCTTGCTTGAATGCTCCAAGCCTGGATGGTGTTTGGGCGCTAAGCCGTTTATCTGTGAGTATTTTCAGAGCCTCTGGTACTGTCTCTTTAAGAGCTGTCTGCCTGCAGACATAATTAATTGGATGGGGGTCTGTATGTTTCCTGCTTGAGTCCCACTCGAGCTGCTGCCAAATCGCTCCGTTTCTGCCGTCACTAAGTGGGCAGAGTGAGCACTTTTCAAAGATGTAACTGTTTGCCAGAAATCATTTAGAGTAATAACGAAAATACAGTTTGTCTAACCTGCTTTTCTTTGCAGTCAGAACTGTGTTTGCCTAGCCCTCCATTCTGGTTGAACTGCTGAACTGGACCAATCAGTGTGGGGGACCTTTGAAATGGAGCCTGCTGCTGGCAAATCAGAACTTGGACTCTCATTGTGGAGCCAGCCACCTATGTACTGTATGGCCAATGCTTCTGGGAATTGTAGTTTGGACTTCGCACCTTTTGCACCAACAGGGAGTCTGATTGTGAGTGACAGCCAAACCAGCCAATTGAACTGGGAGGAACTCAAAGAAATGCCGACTCTGTCTACTGGAAAGATCAGATCGGTTTAGGCAGTGAAGAGACAAGGGAACTGTGTGCTTCTTCGATGTGTAGTTTTAGCGTGGGAATCACATGTAAGGCCCTAAGTTTTGGTCTGCAGCTTGTGGAAGCGCCTGTTCAGACTGAATCCGACCTGTGAAGAGAATCAAGGAGATCTGAAGAGTGAAACCAGGCTTACCCTGTAGAAGACTGGAGAATTGCTGAATCGCGCTCGGTCTGTCAGGAACTGAAGCTGCTGTGTGTTCTCCTGGGTAGCGTGTAGTAATTGCGGTCGGGATCGAGAAGCAGCCTGGTATACTACTCTTTTTACATATAAATGTGTGTAGTGCTTGTGGAATCACGTTTCAAATCCCTGTACAGTGAATTGAGTGCATGAAGCTGGAAGTAAACCCCAGTTTAATCCAGACTACATCTATTTGCTCTAAACTGCAGTGGGGTCCAGTCACAAGGACCTTTTCCACATGTTCTGCTCCTCCTGGCAATCCAGGACAATCTGCTTTCCATCCAGTTCCCAGCATTGAGTCTGTGGTACAAAGCAGGGTAGCTCCCTGCCATCTGTTTATCAAATTGCAAGTGTGTCATCTATTTGTTGTTGTTTCATTTCTTCACGAACTGAGCCATCCGGCTCCGGATTACAATTGGGTATTGTGCAAGTGTTTTTCCATCACAGGTCCCCATCCAGCTGCACCAATCCTGGCTAACCCCCCATCCTGGGTACCCAGTGAAGGTGACAATTTTGGACTCTGAAAATGCACACAGTACTGTGATTATTAAGGTGTCTAAACTAATTAACCTGATTTTCCCCTGTCCTTGTTATATTCCCCTAAATAAATCAGATCTGTTTGTTTCAGCAAAGTTACATTGTCTGGAGGTATTCACTTATGTTAAAGTGTTGCACTGTGGCTTTAGTGTATCATCTTGTTTTACAGGGGTCCCCAGAGTCAACTTGATCAAACCAGTCCTGGGAGTAAGTGTATACTGTGAAGGTACTTCTGATATATTGTGTGGGCCACTAGTGGGAAGAAGGGGTTGCAGTGACCAGAGGGCTGTGACCAAGTCATAACAGACAGTCTTAACCCCGACCTCTGGGTGGAGGCACCGCCATTGGACCTAGGCCCTTAACCTGTTAGCAGTTAGCGAGCAGGAGTAGTAGCCCTTGTGATAGTGCCACCTGGGGTTACATCTGGATCTGTGCCAGATCCTCCAGCTTTGATAGCGTGCTAGGCATCCAGCCATCGCTGCTCCTTGCGCTGCATCTCTTCTCTTCTTTGCTGCTCCTGTTGCTACATCTCTTCTTTCTCTGTGACTCTAAACACTGAATCTCTTTTTCTGTCTGCTTCTCTGTCTCTTTTTGTTGTATAGCCCACTATTTGAAAAAGGCAGTCAGGCTTTCAGGTTCTGTCACTGACTGTTCTTTTTCCATCACTGGTACTGGCTGTACAGTCTCAGCTTGGACTTCTGTTTCCGTTAGTTTGACTGCCATTCTCCTAGTAATCACTCCTGGGTTTGCTGCTGCAGAGATCCATACCTTTCTTCTATGCTTCCCTGGTACCAGGCTTAGTACCCACGCATAAAACTTTGGCTTAGAGTATGCACGTAAATCTCATGTAGTCTGATGCCATCTGTCATCAAGGCACAGGTCAGGAAGCACAGGAAAACCAGGAGCAGTTATAACATTCGCAAGTAGCGTTTTTATGTTGTCTTGTCGTGCACAAGAAACATGTTCTTGATGACTTTAGAATAGCAGGTTTTGGAGGTGCGCTCATGTTGTGGCCAGTGGCGCCACTGCTTTGGGGGCTGGGCTCTGTGGCACAAATTAGACTGCACGCTGTCTATGACAGCAGTGGAAAAGCATGCCACCAACTTAAAACGTTTAGCCGCTGCAGTGAGGGGAGCTCCACCTCATTGCAGAGCGTGCCTTTCCTGGTGTAATATTTCAATCAGACATGGCGCTGTGCCACCCGCGGCACAGTCCCCAGAAAAGCCGACAACGGGTGCCCAATCCCCTTGTTGGCATCATCATGCCCCCATCCTGAGTTCATTTGCCAACGGGAGCCCAATCCCTGCTGGCATCATGTCCCATGCCAGTTGTTTGCTGATGGGGTGCCCAATCCCATTGGCTTCAGTCCCCCACCCCAAAACACACAGGTGGCACACTGGGATCCCACCCCAGCATGCCAAAAGTACCTGTTAAAAGAAAAACCTTCTCCCGATGTCTATTACTTTTTTTAACCATGTAAAGTAGAAAATGGTCCCTCGCTGTCTCGGCCCCTCCCCAACACGCACCCACCCACTGCATACCCCTCCTCCCCACAACCCACACTCACCCCATACTTACCTCTGGAGCCTAGCACAATGATCTTGGTGGACCAGGAACACATCTGCACTCTTCAAAGTCGACCGCAACTGAAGAAATGCTGGTAAGCTGTATAATGGCATAAATAGGGTTTTCAATTTTGGTGCATATCTTGGGAATTTTGGCACCAAATTTTCAACATGGGGTTACTGGGGCCCTCCTCATGAATTCAACCACTGTCATGATGTTATTCAGTCCCGAAAGGTGATTTTGTGGACTGTGTTACAGCGTGTGTTGTACAGTTTCCAAGCAGCTTGTGACTTCGAAATATGCAATATTTTCCTCCTGATCTTCAACACTGGCATTTTCCACACCTCCATATGAACAGTACTGCTGTCATTTTCACATCCTGTCGAAATGTGTTTTCCTTCCAGTGCAGAATAAGCGTGGTCACTGTGGAAATCAGTGTTTGGGACAGATTAAGAAATTCACAGTGACACTGTTCATGAGCAGAGGTCCTAAAATGCCTATGTTGAAAATTTGGTGATTAAAGTTCATTAAATGACTGTGATATGAGCGTCGTTACTCAGTTTCCACGCACCCTCATAACTTTCAAAATTTGTAACATTTTCACTCCAGATTTTCAACATTGGCATTTTTTCACACATCCTTATGAACAGTACAGCCGTAATTTTTCACATCCTGGCCAAACTGTGTTTTCACACTTCCTGCGCAGAATAGCGCGTCGCTGTGGGAAATCAGTGTTTGGGACAGATTAAGAAAATTACAGTGACTCTGATAAGCAGCAGAGGTGCTAAAATGCCTATGTTGAAAATTAGGTGACAAACATCCATAAATGACTGTGTTACAAGCATGCGTTGTGCAGTTTCCACGCCGCCGTAACTCGATAATTTTAATATTTTTACTACAGATTTTCACCATTGCCATTTTTTCACTCCTCCTTATGAACAGTACAGCTTTCATTTTCCACATCCTACCTGAACTGTGTTTCGTATATCCGTGTGCAGTGGTGCAGTTGCTGTAGGAAAACAGTGTTTAGATCAAGTAAGAAAATCATAGTAACACTGTTCATGAGCAGAGGTCCCAAAATGCCTATGTTGAAAATTAAGTGACAAGCATCCATAAAATGACTATGTTACAAGCATGCATTACTCAGTGTCCATGTACAGTCGTAACGAGAATTTGTAATATTTTCACTCCAGATTTTCAACATTGTCATTTTTGCACCTTCTTATGAACAGTACAGCTGTCATTTGTCATATTCTGCACAAAATGTAGTGCACATGAGGTGCACAATCGGCAGTCACTGTGGGAAATCAACGTCGGGGCAGATTAAGATAATCATAGTGATACTGTTCATGAGCAGAGGTCCCAAAATGGCTATGTTAAAAATCTGGTGAAATAATTCCACTAAATGACAGTGTTATGAGCATGAAATGTGCAATTTTGAACACAGCTCGTAACTTTGAGAATGTTTAATATTTTCACTCCAGATTTTCAACATTGCCATCTCTTCACACCTCCTTATCAATGGTGCAGCTGACATTTTAATGTGGTGCAGAATGAGCGATCACTGTAGGAAATCAATGTTCGAGACAGGTTAACAAAATCACAAGAACACTGTTCATTAACAGAGGTCCCAAATGCTCTCATGAGGTGGGGTCACAAAAGGCCATGTTTTAAAATTTGGAGTGCAAATACCAACACACACCCAGGGCGGTATGGTTTCTAACCATTACGTCTCACCCTGTACAGACGAACAGGCATCGGGACATGGCTTTGGATTTGTCTGCTGTACTGCTCATGCCATTGGTCCTCCTCCACCCTGCAGCCACTCACAGGCATCAAGGTGTGCCTTGGACTCTTCAGCCCCAAAGTTCAACCCATTTCCTATGCTGCACCCATCTCAAAGTACATACTTATGAAATGGGGTGAGCATAAGGCCAGAATACCCCAAGGCACAATGCAACACTTGTCAGACTATGCAGGGGTAGGGTGAGGTGAAATAGCATGAGCGTTATGGCAAGCAACCCAACGCACACCCTAATGCCTGTCACTCTCTGCGGGTGGAGTGGGGTTGGCGTTGGTTCTATACTTCACTGCTATTCCTGTTATGCATCTCTCTTAACTCCTACACTACCAATGCCAACACCAGCCAGACAACATTCAGCATTGACAAATGCTTGTTTTTTATTCTTATCAATAACAGCAGAAAAAAAATAAAACAAATGTTCAGGATAGCTACACACAAAGGCAGAACAAACAGAGAAAACAAAAGTCCTTCATCTGAGGGTTTCTTTCCAGTTTCCATGAAGTCTCTCTAGCAAAAATATTGCTGATGTTTTTATAACAAATCTTTGCCTGGCAATTAAATTCTTCATCCTGAGCTCCTTAAGGAGACATCCTGTTTTTCACAAAATGTTCTTGTCAATTTCCTTGCATGTGCAACAAAACAGATTATGGTGTCCCAGAACTGACCCCTGTTGACAGTTCTGCAAAAGTTTGTGCTGCATGTCAAAATTGACCCCCGAGTTCCAAATAGCTTTTTGCAATAATTTCAATAGTATAACTATATGCAGTTTCAAACAAAGGGATCTCAGTATCACTTATTGTTTCACACAAAGATTCACATACATTTTTATAACCGCAGATAAGCATAGGTGAAGAAAAGACAGAAACAGCAAGTGAAGGCAAAGAGAGATAGCGAGAGGAGAGGTGGAGAATCGTAAGACCATCATAGTGATCAGTTCCTAGGTCTCACAAGAATATTAGGTTGCGTAACCAGACAGACAAGAGACAGAGAGGATAGAACAGATCCTTGCATTTAACTCTTTCTGCATAACAAATGGGACAGGGTCTTATTCAACCCTGTCACACCACACTAAACTTTCTGGGCCAAATATTCAAAACTCATGCAACCTCAGGAACTATGGTCTCTTAGCATGTGCAAATTTGTGCATGAGAGCACCTAAAGTATACTCTAGGAGTTGCACTAATAGGGTTACAAGTACTATCAGGTTTCCCATGTACCCTTTGTGACAGCACATTGCTGTTCATCATGGTGAATGGAGGCAATCCACTGCAAGAATGCAACAGAGCAATCAGGTCCACATTTATTTATTTATTTAAGAGTTTAACTAGGAAGGCATACTGAGCAGAGTACTGCTCGATTCCAGATGTGACCTGGGGAAGGGGAGCAGGGAGAAACATGGAACAAAACAAAACAGTGCAACTAGAGTGGAGACAGAAAATTACAGAACTATTTGGCTGTCTTTTACAGACTAGCAGTTGCAAAAACATAGTGTACCAGAACAGTCATTTATAAATTAACATTCAGATTTGAGTTTAAACATTTAAAGAATCTGAAATTTAGGGTCTAAATACACATGCACATTACAGCTGCAATTTGGAATCTGAGCTAACAGAGCTAGCAGACGACAGAATCACACACAAAATCGATTTAGCAAAATTAGCAAAATTTGCAGGAGCCGGTCACTCAGGTTGAGACATTAGCCACAGTCACGGGGTGGAGAAATGGGCAATGATGTGGGTGTTGAGGAAGGTGAAGGGGCATGTGCCAGATGTCCACAGGTAGGGAGTTCCACAGTTTGGGCATGCAGTATCTAAAAGCTGCCTGACCAGCAACAGTGGACATACATGGCACAGACATAAGGTGGGAGTCTATCTTCCTGAGTGGGTATGCAGGTGGAGCCTGAGATGTTAGGTCTGAGGTGAGGTACTGGAGTAGAGATTTGTGCTGGAACCTTGCCAGGAAACTAGCACAGTGTGATAGTCTGCAATCACTAAGCGTGGAAGATCAAGGGCTCTGTAGAGGTCACAGTGATGTATCGAGGGAGGCAGTCTAGAGTGAAGCGACAGAAAGAGTGGAAGAGGGGTCCAGTCTAGCTATGGTCAACTTGGGAGGCACTGTAGACTACATCCACATAGTCAAAAATAGGAGTATCTTTTCTGCATAAGTGTACGGCAGCGATTGGCAGCGGGATGCATCCACAGTTGCAATATAGGGCACCCAACTTGGGGTGGAGCTTTTGTGAATGGCATCAACATGTGCAGAAAAGTCAAGGTGCTGGTCAAGCCAGACCTGAGGTATCTAAATAAGGAGCAATCCTCTAGAGCGGTCCCATCCAGGTGTGGAAGGAGGGGTGGTGGGGAGCTGAGAGAGTCTCTGGCTTGTGCTGAAGGTCACTGAGACAGTTTTCTTGGCATTGAGGAAAAGCTGAGTTGTGTGAAACCAGAACTGAACATCCTTGAGGTCCTGCTGCAGTCTAGTTTCCACATCAGAAAGTGTGGGCCAGATGCATATAGTACCATGTCGTCTGCATACATGTGGATGGATGTGGAGGCATGCCATAGGCAGGTAATTTAGGAAGATGGAGAACAAAAAGCAGGCCAAGGACTGACCCTTGGGAACACCAGTGGTGACTGGGAGTGGAGAAGATGTGGAGCAGCCAATTTTGACTGATTGGGACCTGCTTATTAGCTAGGAGTGGAACCAGCTGGTAGCCCAAGTGGAGAATCCAGCAAAAGAGAGCTTGCAGGAGGAGGAATGGGACACAGTGTCAAAAGCCTTAGCTAGGTCGACAAAGATGGCCGAGGTGATGTGGCCTTTATCCATTTCAGAGAGAATGGAGTCCATGAAATGGAGTAGGGAAGTGATAGAGTGAGACTTCCTAAAGCCAGACTGGGGGGTGAAAAAGAGGAGGAGCTGAGAAAAGAAGTGAGTTGTGAGAGTGCAAGGTGCTCCTGGAGTTTTTCAGAATGGGAAGAGGAAATGGGGCGGTAGTTTCCGGAGGCAGAGGGTCCCACTTTGGGTAGAGGAATGACCGTAGCATGCGCCCACTCAGATGGGATGGATGCCAGTGCAAAGAGAGGTTAAGAGGAAACCTGGGGTGTTGCAATGGCAGTGGCGGTGAGATATAGCATCTTGGAATCAAGACGGTGGGACATTTGCCCTTGGACGGTGTTAAGGGCATTTAGTGCTTTGAATACTTCCGGAGGGTGACCTTATGGAAGGAGAAGGAGGAGAAGATGGGGTATATCTTGGGCAGGGTTTGAAGTGGGGTGGTGTTTTGCTGGCTGGGTGGGAGGTAACTAGAGTGATGAGGTCCAGGTTGTGAAAATGGAGTTAAATTCTGTGGCCACTGCAAGAGGATCCGTTAGGGTGGTGTTGCCCTGGTTTAGAATCAGAGTGGGAGGCTGGGAGGTGGGGAGAGAGGCTTTTACCACCTTCCAGAATTTTGCTGGGTGGTTAATATTGGATTGTAAGGTGGTAAGGAAGTAAGAGGCTTTGGCCTGCTGTATCTTCTAGTACAGGTGTTGCGTGAGTGCGCGGAAAGTTGCATGGGTCTCAGGGAGCCAGCTGTTTTGTGGGCTTTCAAGCCTGGTCTCTGGCTTTGATGAGAGAGGCATGATGTTGGCTGTGATCCATGGCAGGTGTGCACCCTTACATGAGAATATTGGGCGGGGCATAGAAGTCCCATGTTGCTTGGAATTTGGCCTTGAATACTCCCATGCAAAGTCAATGGAGGTAGCCGGAGATGAACGACCAGTCCGTGTTTGTGAGTTCACACTGAAGTGCACCTAGGTCCAAGGATCTGTAGAAGTGGGTGTGGAGGGTTTTGGGTAGGGGCCTTTGGTCTAAAATTTTCCTGACTGAATAAATCATGTGACGATTAAGCAGTGAGTCTGGTAACAGACCAGAGGTACCATCAAAGGTAGTGAAGTAAGGGACCAGTCTAGTAGGGAGTGGTTCAGTGATTTTGATTTAGTCATGTGGGTTCAGAAATCATTTGAGCCAAGTTTAACACCTGTGAGAAGGAGATGTGAGGTGCAGCACTTTTTGCCACAATGAAATAAATGTACTGCTATGTTTATGTTGGCTAGCATGACAGTTGTGATGTGCTCATTCAAAGTCCACTGCATCAGTTTGGCATTATATTAAGGTCCACTTTCCATGGGATTCAAATCAAAATAGTCCACCCTTCATCAACAGTACAGCTGAGAGCTGCACTACAAGTATTCATCCAGCCTCTTGGTTCACCAGTGAATCATAGCTGGTTCTAACAAAGGCACTGATGCAGTGTTTGATATGGTCTTCACTATTTGCATGCTGTTAAATACCAAGCAATAATTAGTGCTGTGCAATTAGCCAGTTAGCGTAGCCACCAGGCTTCAGATATACCATTGTGCCACCTTTCATTTGCATGCATTTGAGCCCTGCATTTGCAGTGCCGCACAACTGCAGTGTCCAATAGAGATTAGCATGCAAACTGCCTTCTGAGCAGAAACATCCCATTTTACTCCATGAAGACACTTTGTATGTACTGTCCTCTGTCCTGAATTAATTTACATCAATTCCTATTCCTATTTTTGCACAGCAAATAGCCCAGGTTCTGCAACAGAGCTTTCAATCCTCTTTATCAGACACAAGCACAAACTGATGATTAAAAAATATATGAACTTGGTCCTTAGTTCTTAAGCCATAACAAGTGGGATGTACTGTAGTATCCGAGCTATGAAGCAGTGGAAGTGTTTTGCATGTAAATGGAGAGTGTAGAGCAATGCGAATGCAGAATTTGTACAGAATGGTGATTCCGCTTCTGAGATTTATTTATTTAAACATGTTTTACCAGGTAAACAAGCACAGTCCAGGAGGCCCATTTCCAGTTGTGACCTGGGGAGAAGGGAAAGCGGTCGTAGGAAGAATAGAATCCACACGTACTTCTTAAGAACAGATACAAAGCAAAGTCAAAGTCTGAATACAGTGTAACGTATGTGCAGCAAAGTGCAGTGCAAGTAACTTTGAGATACAGTAGCATAGAAAACTTCATAGAAATAAGCCTTGAAATGACATCAAGGCCCTTGCGTGACTGATGGGACACATGCAAGCTGCATAGTGCATGCAGTCCTGAAATACAGTCGCAGGTCTGTGTCAGATGTAAGCAGAGGAAATATGTCTGGGGCAGCGGGGCAAGACATCGAAGTGGAGTGATGAGCCTTGACTAATCTCTTGCACGATAAGTAGGTAGGCAATAGTGTTGATACTAGCAAGAAGGCTGTTCCATATGGGGAGAACCTGTAGGTAACAGAGGCTTGCCCTAGATTGCACCTGAAGCATGGGATTTGGAATCAGCAGCCATCCTTGGACCTAAGTGAATAGGTGAGGTTTGTCGCTGGGGTAACACTCTAAGAGGTAGCGCAGGAGTTTGCCAGACCAGTACCTAGCACCCACTAGTGCTGTGTGCAGCAATTGTCTTGTCAAGGGAAGCACCCACCTAAGTTCATTGTACATGGTGCAATGGTACATCAAAGAAGGCAAGGCAGAATGAACCTGTAGGGCACTGAAGAGGGAGATAAGTTTTATCAGGGTGGAGGAGTTAGCACCGCCGTGAAACAATGTCCCATAACCCAGTAAGGGCAAAGTGGAACATTCAATCACCAGTTTCCGGATGTGAGGCTTTAAGCAGCTCTTTACCCTATAGAGGGTGTCAAGTTTTGCAGAGCACTTGACTACTACCTTGGAGATATGATCAAAGAAGTTGAGGTGCTGGGCAAGGTAAAGGCCTAGGTACTTGTATGCAGATACGGAGTGTAGGCATTCATGTATGGAGGAACATAGGCTCAGTGGAGGCTGGGGAGGACCTTACCTAGAGATTGGAGTGGAACAACATGGAGACTGTTTTCTTCTTCATAACTAATCGGCCATGTTGGAACTATTTTTAAACTGCAAAGAAGTCCTGTTGCAGTGACTCCTTGATGGAGGGACAGTGGGTCAGAAGCATAGATAATTGTATCATAAGCATACGTGTGAATGCTGCAGGAGGAGAGTGTTAGGGAAGGTCATTGATGAAAATTGTGAAGAGCAATGAACCCAGGAACAAGCCTCGGTGGACCCCAAGAGTGACTGGGGGATGCAGGTCTGCCTAGCTTGACAGACTTGGAGTGATTTGTTAGGTAAGATTGGAATCAGGTTAGAGATGTAGGAGAGACACCTGAGTCTGCAAGCTTGTCCGGTTGAAGGTTGTGGTCCATGGTGTCGAAGGCCTTGGCTAAGTCAATGATAATGAAATTTCTGGAAATTCTTTTCAGTATTTCTTTTTTCATTTCATGGCATTCTGAAAGGATTATTATGTAAACCACAAAATAACTTCCCTAGATCATATAAACCACAGAATAACTTTCTGCAGACTGAGGAAAAGGAACCTGCATTTATGTGAACGTCTACGTATCAAATTTCATTGAGATTTTAAACATACAACTTACAGTCTGACATTTCTGATATAAAATTGAAATGGTAACTGCTGAAGTACAATTCATTTGAGTATGTAAGAATTACTTCCTTTAACAGTGTTATATATTCAGCCATCCTCCTTGGGATGCAGGTGCACAGGACAGTTCCACCTATACAAGGCGCTGGTGGCAGTGCAACTGGTCATTAGGGTGCCACGTCCTATCTCACCGTCCCCTCTTTGTGTGGGGGCTGCACCCCCATGCCCCCCATTTCTAAATATTCTAACTCCGAGGGGGTCGAAGCCTCAGGGAGGGGTGGCAAATTCCACAATGTGGCGCCCAATGACAGGCGCATTGCCACCGCACACTGATGGCCAGAAGGGGGAGGAAGCATACTATAGGTACTGTATATAAAACTTGACTTTGAGCACAAAAGCCTCTTGGTAGACTGTTGGTGCAATAAATTGAAATGACATAAGGTCACTGATTCTTGTGTTTTACCAGAAAACCTGGTAAAATTCCAGAATTTGGACTACACTGGTAAAAACAAAGAATTTCGTAACATTTAGCATATTTTACCTCATCAGTGAATCTACAGAACTTTTTTTCTTTAAATTGTTTCTGTACCAATTTCCTTTTGCTTTATTTAGTTTTCTGTGTAGTAAGATGCCTTTATTCAGCAACCTATTTGTAAGGGACTGTAGCATGATAATAACCATGGCGTAACCTGCATACACACCTGAAACTATTCTGTAACCCAAGTCTTTCTCTGTATGAAAAAATGTATTGTTATCCCGGGTCACCCCTGACAAAGGCACTTTTCGGGCTCAGTGGGCCTACTCAGTCATCAAATTTAATAAATAAAAATAAATAAATAAATTTATACACATACTAAAAGACTAACAGTAGAATCCCAGTGAAATACAGAAATTAGAACAGCAATCACTGGTATGATCACAACATTTCAAATTTTGAAAACAGAATGCCATTACTTCAATCACTATTGATGGTGGCTATGTCCTGACACGTTTGCTAGAGAAGTACATTGAAGTCAGACATCGAAAACTTTGTTCACCTTTATCAGTCTTTCTGGAGCTTTAGACTCAATTTCAAGATTACTTTTATGGGAAAAGAGAGGAACATAGGATGAATAAGTATTTAGTTATAAATTATCGAGACATTTTACACAGAAGTGCTACCTGTCTATGGCATGGATGAGGCTAAGGTACTCCGCACCATGGGATTCAATGACTGGTTGAAAACTGGTGCAGAGCTCAGGGATTTGGCTTCACTGGGGACTGGGGTTCCATCTGGAGGGATGCAGGCCTATACTGATCGCGATGGTCTGCATCTGTCCAGGAGAGGAACCAGGATCCTAGGTGACAGATTTAAATGCTTCATTGGCAAAGCATTTAAAACTATAGCAAGGGGGAGGAGCACTGAAAAGGAGAAGAAATCTACTCAAAAAATCAGGGTAGTTAGTGAGGTAAACACCAAGATAGAGCAGTTGACAGGGAGAAGGGCTGGGGTAAATGGAGAAAAGACAAAGGCAGTAAGGAAAGGGATGGGGCAAAAGAAATAAGGCCATAAAAAATGGAGGGTAATGAGCACCAATGCCTGTAGTCTTGGTAAAAAGCTCCCGAAATGGTGGCCTTGATGGAAGATGGATGCCTGGATAGTTGGCAGTCACAGAAACATGGTACACAGAGAACCATGACTGGGATGTCAACATACCAGGGTACACAATACAGGAGGGACAGAGAGGGTAGAAGAGGAGGAGGAGGAGTAGCTTTCTATGTAAGGGAAGGGATCAAAGCAACAGAACTAAAGGGTAAACAGGGAGGAGAGGAGGCACTGTGGGTCACCCTGGAGACTGGAAATGGCACTACAGTCCACACAGGGGTTATATACAGGCCCCTGTCTCAGGGGAGGAAATGGACAAGAAATGATAGAAGGCATCCTTAGGATGTGTAACGATACTTAATGTTACTAACAACTTAATGTAATTACTCAACGAGACCGACGAAGAATCAAAAGAATTTATTTAGCAGTGGTACTATAGTGCCAGTTGCACTTAGCATTAGATGTTACATGATTCCACTTGATGTTACATACGCACGACTTATATACACAATTTGAAAGTTACACCCCAAACAGGACTAACGCTATGATTTGCTCCTAGCAATCCTATACGTAATATGGTCATTTACTGTGTGTTGGTGATACACTGCCTGGAACTGGCTACATGACCTTAGTCACGGACATGTTTGAAGAGCCCAGTTTGATACACTGCCTGGAACTCACATTTACCTGCATAGCCAGTTGCACCATACTACAATGCTTTATTTACAGCATAAATATCTTTGATTTGCAGCACAAATACCTTTTATTTATACAAAAACTGTTGATAGGCACGCCTGTCACGCTTCTGCTTTCCTGCCTTACTTGTTTACTGCCTAGTGATTTTATGACAGACGCTGCCTATGCTCATTAAGTGATTTATATTTTGTATGTTTTTTGCTTAACTCAGATTGAGCATTGAGCCACACATTTCAGTCACAATTGTGGCCATTTAGCTTTGCCTTACAATTCCCCTTTGGGACTGAAATTGGGTGTGGTTTTCCTGGACAGAACATGAGTGGGTAAGGCTGGAGACCTCCGATAGGGACCCCTGCCTGGGTTCTCTGGATGACTTGCTGCCCTGTCCACCTTGCGTGCGCCTTTTAATAGGAGCCACCACTAACCAAGGGCACATTGTTACAACATTTGACCTGTGGCTGCTGACATTTTGAGCATAAACATATCATGATGCATGTTGTGTATTAGGCAGCAAAATAACATGTACTGACTAACAAAATAAACACTAATACCAATTGTAGCATCAACAACACTTTGAACAACAATACCCCCAAGATCCTCCCAGGTTGGCATATATTAAGTGTTCCTTATCTGCATCATCTAACAGCACATTAATGTCTTGTTTTATTTTACAGGCAGAGTTCTGAATTTGAATAAGATGTGTGTCTTTGTGGTCTAGCAACCTTTGCACATCTAATGTTAGGGAGGTATAGACACTCCGAAAGCAGGTGCATATTCATTAATTTTAGTTGCTTGACTGGGTACAGTATTAATTTGTGACATCCTTGGGGTATACTGTACAATAGGATGGAAGGTGTGCCTCAATTTGCACATCTCCTTTAGGGACAAAGCAAAGTTTGGCTGGGTTATTGCACTTTTTTCCTTGATGAGTCATTTCTCACTCATTGGTAACTATACAGTACTGTGTGGTGGAATTGTGTACAAACACTACCTTAGGCACTGTCCACCTTTGCAGTTGAACTGGACACCAGCGAGGTGTTGAGGATTCTTGTATGGGTTCCTCCCCACAAACAGGCTGGTCCTGGGCCACTAACACCACACTGCACACTTATCTGCTCACAGCAGTGTAGATTGGGGCCACCCAGGACCCGTTTTTGTTAGCTACTAGAATGTTAGGTGGGCTTATTCTATATGCATAATAGTCACGTGTGAATTTTCCCCAGCGAATGTACCTTAACAATGTGTGTACTCCTCCTTCTCATAATTTACCTGAGGTAATTTAACTGTAAATGACACCATCATTGTTTGACTAAAGGTGCTGTTTTTATTAAAACAGCATGGTCAAATCGTATACCTTTGCTACCTTTCTACCCATGCTATTGGAGGCCCTTTGTCACTTGCATGGGTTTACACACTTACTATCAGTAGTACCATTACACATTGGACAGTACCATAGTTTGATTTGTGCATCTGGTACCATATTGGGTAGCCTTTGTTTGTCTAATTGATTTAGCAGTTTACTTAGAGTGGTTAAAACATAGGACGATAGGCTGCACATATTGGCGAACCGCCCAATAGTGTGACTTGTGACTTGAGCATTGTGGTCTGTGATAATTTCTTCGATTTTGCCTTGAACTTGTTTTAACAATTTGGCGACATCATGCATATTGTATACTGTCAAATGTTCCTCTTGTGCCAAACCCACTTGATTTACAGCAAGAGGCAGTAACACTCTTCCTTCTATTTCTTGATTTACAATATTTTGGTGCTCTTCTATAGCATCTAAATCTGCTCTATTCCATATACTCATCCTGGATCCAAACAGGCGGTTATGTCCCTAATAGGTCTCTCTTGCATCGCCTAGTAGAGGTATTGTTATGGTTACAACCATTTGTAGGGGACTGGGTGCCCCCTTTGCTTGGCCTGGAATATACTAACCATATCTAATAACATAGATGCATAAAATTTAGAAACATTAATATTGGTGCATTGACCAGTGCTACTTAGATCCCAACTCGAAAAGTTGAAAATGACTGGTAATCTTATATACTGTACATTATTTACAAGAGTCTGGTCCGTTGGTGTGGAAGTTAGTCCACTAGGTAGCCCTTGTGTTACTTTGGGGCACTGTGAATCTTTACTGTTAAAGTTATATTTCTACTGGTGTGATTAGCGTAACAGTTATTATCGTCAAATGTCCCATTTCCAGTGGTGCCCATTTCAGGAGTGCATCCTCCAATAACATTATTCGATTTCTAGTACAGTAGAAAGCAGTTACTTGATATGTACCAGAGTCCTTTGGTATGGGTTTCTCCAATATTAGTGATCCATCTTCGGGTACACATACCCTCTGTGTGTTGAGTTGTACTGGGATGAGCAAAGCCGTGGATTGGCCTTCAAATCAGCTATATAGCACCACCGTGTGGTGGTTACAGATAAATCATTATTTGTCCATACTATCTGCCACAAACGTACAGTAACATCTGCTTCTCCCTCATCCCAACTCCATGTGATTGGTAGGACCACGGGTTGTTCATAATCCCCGTGACACGCCGGGTGCTGGTGTTTAGATGTAGAGCCCTGCTACAGCTCACTAAATTCCCCAACAGGACCATGTATGGTGTATACTTCCACATCCTTTACCTGTAAGAACAAGGGCAGTATCAGTCGTCATCGTCAGTACTCTGATACATTTACATGTCAGTTTTTTCAAAATTTTTGTTTTTTTCAATGTTTGTTTATGACCAGATTCTTTTGTATTTTGCACTATGGCTATATTTGTCACTGCCATGTGTTCTAGTGTTACCCTTTGTTCGACACATCAGGGTTACTTAACAGGTGAGACCAATGCTGGCTTGAACATTCCCTGTACTGCCCTAATATTCCTGATAGGAACATCAAGCACAACCCTTCTGGGCTTATGCAATTTAAACTTTTTCTTAAACAATTTACACTGATCTCGTGTACCCATGCTAGTGGTCTGTTTCCTTTCCTAGCCTAAGTAACGTGTACAGTGATGGTATAGAGCATTGATCCACCACGTAGGGTCCCATCCAACTTGCATCCCATGAACTCTTTTATCAAAGTTTTTTATCATTACCTGGTCACCAATTGTGTATACGGTTGTTCCAGTGTATCTTTATCTCAATACATTTTGTTTTTCCAATGTGCTTACACCATACTACTGGCAGCAAATGTTAAATATTTTTCCAATTGATTCTGTACTTGTTGTAGGAATACCTCTGCATTGGAGCTATCTCTTACACTTGCACTCACTTTGGGTCTGTGGGATAGCTCAATGCATATCCTGTCCAGTCATAAGCTGATGAGGAGTAATCCCTGTACTGGAGTGTATGGTACCTCTCACTGCCATGAGGATTCCAGGTAGATGGTTCACCATCCCTTTCCAGTATCCAACACTGCCTTTTTAAAGCTAATTTTAGGGTTCAGTTCATTTTCTACCATTCCAGAAGACTGAGGGTGATACGGTAATGGATTTTCTGATGTATTCCTAACAACCCACACATATCCTGCATGATTTGCCTGATAAAGTGTGTTCCTCTGTCTGATTCAATATCTTGGGAATCCCATCGAAAACACTTGTTCCCACAAAACTTTGGCTGTCGCTTTGGCAGTGTTAGTGGTGAGGAAACCTCCACCCATTTAAAGAAAACATCTATTACTACTAACAAATATCTAAAACCCCTTGGCAGTGGGCATGGGACCTACCTAATCAATCTGCAAAGCCTGCCGGCCTTCAGCCACCGGCACGCATTGCAATAGTGCTCGTTTGCCCTGGGGACTAGGCTGGTTTATCTGTGCACAGATTAGACATGACTCAGATTGTGTCTTTTGTCATATCAACCTTTGTACCACCAATATTTAGATGTGACCATTTGGCTGAGTTTATGAAACCACAGTGTCCTCCAATCCTGTGGTTCTCCATGATAATTTGTTTCCTGAGATCAGGCTGACAGGACCCACTTTAACTGGCTATGGCGTTCCCAAAAAGCATGTCTTCCTGTACTGTCAGGTTTTTGTAGCTACTTTTCCACAATTCTCTCCATTTTGTTTTTGTAGCAGAGGATTCATCATCTGAAGTTGTACCAAATTAACTACTGGATTTTTAACTTGGACAGCTGCCATGGAGGAGCACCTGAGGATCTCTCCATGGTTCTCCATCTCTGGCTGCATCTTTGGCTAGTTGGTCCACCACCTGATTTTCCCTTTCATGAGCTGTGGGCTTTTGGTGTGGGTGCAGACCTTACAAATAACAACTCTGCCTGGGGTGGCATTTGCCAAGGCCAGCAAGTGTTGTAACACCTCTCTGTGCTGGACATGTTCCCCAAATGTATTAATCATCTCCCTTGATTCCCAAATGAACCCATTCAGTGAGGGACATAACAGCAAACTGAAGTCTGAAAAGATGGTGATTTTCCCTTGGGATATCTAAGGACTGCCTCTCGGATGGCTTCTAACTCAGCTCTTTGGGCAGAAAGTTTACCAGCAGTTTTATTTTGATGCTTTGCTGTTGTGAAGGGATCCATACCGCAGTCCTGTGTGGAACTGACCATTATTCCACTGTCAGGACCCATTGACATAGATCTCCAGGAGGCGTCTGGGTGGCCTTCCATGAGGAAACTAACACAACCGTCCTGCGGTCTATGGTCCAACAGTCGTGTGGCTCCCTTCTTGCCCCAGCTGGGATGCTATACCTCCATCTCTTACCTTTTTTAACTTCAATGTTTTTCCTTGTAAGGCTAGCATCCACCTCATTGGTCATTGATCAGAAACCCTCTAAGTGACACTTGTAAAAGATATTTTATCGGGTATGCAGGGTTTCCAATATAATTCAATTAAAACCACAATGTGCTCAGTGGCTTGTACTGCTCAATAGACTGCCAATAAATGCTTCTCACAAACCCCATATCCATTCTCTACTGGAGTCAATACCCATAAGAAATATCCCACTGGTCTCAGTTTTCCTGTTTTTCTTGTGGCAACACCACCACCAGAGCATTTGGGCTGGCAGCGGTCCTGCAGTACAAAGTTCTTTTATGTTTGCTTGCATGCATGTACGAAACATAGATGCCATCATCCGAGATTTTGGAGGTGTATCACCTCCCTCCTCCAATTCAGTCAGTGTTTTGGCGATGCGGTACGTAAGCCAATGCACACTGGAGCTGTCTATGAACAAGCTCCACAATGCAGTGGCATACAGTTGAAAGGGAGAGCTACGCTTGAGTGAGCAGCGATAAGATATCACCTGCTCATAAGCAGCTCACCCTACACACACACACACACACAGAAACTCCCCTTCCCCGCCATATAGCCGACGGGGTGCCCAATCCCCGTCGGCTTGCTGCCTCCCCAAACCTCCCAAATGCCAGCTAATGACCGGCGGGGTGCCCAATCCCCTCCAGCTTCCTCACCCCCCAGTACAAGGTGCCACGCTGGGAGCCCACCCCAACATGGCAACAACTACTGCCAAGGCCGACAGAGTGCCCAATCCCCGTCGGCTGAACACCCCCCACCGTCCTTGTGCCATGCTGGGAGCCCACCCCAGGCGTGGCAAATGTCAACGTCGTCTGTTTTTTTTCAGCCTGGAAATAAAAAGCGGTCCCACGTAGTCTCCAGCACCCCCTCCACAACCAGCCACCCACTGCACCCTGCCTCCCACACCCCAACACCCCTCACCCCATACTTACCTCCGGACCTCGGCGCGATGATCTTCAGTGGACCGGGAACCGTATGCACTCTTCAAAGCCGTCCGCGAACTGAGAAATGCCGTAAGCTGTATAATGGGCTAGATAGGGGTTTCAACTTTTAATGCATATCTCAGGCATTTTGGAATTTTGCACAAATTTTCAACATGGGGTTTTGGGACCCCTTCTCATGAATGATGTCACTGTCATGGCGTTTTCAGGCCCGAAGGGTGATTTCAGCGCAGTGACTGCGCGGTGACCATTGAAATCACCCTTTGGGCCTGAACCAATGCCATGACAGTGGCATCATTCATGAGAAGGGTCCCAAACCCCATGTTGGTAGTTTGCAAAAATTCCAAAAATGACTGTTTTCGAGGCGTTGCGCAGTTCCTACGAGCTCGTAAGTTCGTGAATTTTCAATATTTTCACTCCAGATTTTCAATATTGCCATTTCACCACACCTTCTTATGAGTAATACAGCTGTCATTTTTCACATCTCACCCAAAATGTGTTTCTGCCCATGTAGCACAATGGCGCCAGTCGGTGTGCGAAATCAATGTGCAGGACAAATTAAGAAAATCACAGTGACACTGTTCATGAGAAGAGGTCTTAAAGTGGCTATGTTGAAAATTTGGTGAAAATTCCTAAAAATGACTGTTTTACGGTGTGGTTGCGCAGTTCCTATGCATGCTCGTAAGTTCGTGAACTTTCAATATTTTCCTCCAGATTTTCAACATTGCCATTTTACCACACCTTCTTATGAGTAGTACAGCTGACATTTTCACATCTCACCCAAAATGTGTTTCCGCCCATATGAGCGCACAATGGCGCAGTTGGTGCACGAAATCAATGTCATGGGACAAATTAAGAAAATCACAGTGACACTGTTCATGAGCAGAGGTCTTAAAATGGCTATGTTGAAAATTTGGTGAAAAATTCTAAAAAATGACCCAAGCACACCTCAATGCCTGTCACTCTCTGCAGGGTAGTGGTGGAGTTGGCTTCAGTTCAATATTTCACTGCCATTCCTATTACGCAGCTCTGTAACTTCTACACTACCACTGCCAATGCCAGCAAGCAAACATTCGCATTAACAAATGCTTGTTTATGTTTGGGGCTATCAATACGAGGGTGGTTAATAAGGCTTGTTTTAAAGTCCCAAACACTGCCTGAATGGTGGAGGCCACTCTAGTTGCTCATTTTTACCTGGATTACCCTTTAGCAGGTTGTACAAAGGCGTGCTACATCAGCAAAATTGGGATAAATTCTCTACAAAAACCAATCATGCCAGAAACTGCTGTAGGGCTGTCACCAATTTGGGCCTGGACAACTGCTGTATCAGTCTGTCTTTATCTGGGTCTACCCTGCGGCCCTGATCAGAGATCTCTATTCCTAAATAGGTTACCTTTTGTTTTCCCACCTGTGCTTTATCTGGGTTTAACTTCAGTCCCGCTTTCCCAAGTGTCTTTAATACATGCTCCAGAAGTTGTTGGTGTTCAGATACATTACTAGACTGGAGCAGCAGATTATCCCGTGTTGTACCACCTTCTCCTCAGTCCAGCTTGTCCAAAATTCTTAACCATTACCTAATAATTGTCTCATACTTACGTTATTCTTTTGACTCAATCATCCACGTCTGGTTTCTTTTGGAGTCAGACCGAGCCCTTGCCCTCTCCCCACCAGAAGTGATCAGTCTCCTGGCGAGCGAGACCTCTTTCCCACTGCTCTCTTTTCATCAGCCTACGTGACCTCGATTCAATTTTACGCACTCAAATCGGTAGGTATACTCTACATGCTGAGTATCCAAGTCACGGCACCAAAAATGTAACGTATACTTAATGGTACTAACAACTTAATGTAATTACTCAACGAGACCGACAGAGAGTCAAAAATAATTTATTTAGCAGTGGTATTATAGTGCCACTTGCATTTAGCCTTTGTGTTACATGATTCCATTTGATGTTACACATGCACAGCTTATATACACAATTTGAAAGTTACACCCCAAACAGGACTAACGCTATGATTTGCTCCTAGCAATCCCTATTACATAATATGGTCATTTACTGTGTGTTGGTGATACACTGCCTGGAACTGGCTACATGACCTTAGTCACAGACATGTTTGAAGAGCCCAGTTTGATACACTGCCTAGAACTGGCTACCTGACCTTAGTCACGGACATGTTTGAAGAGTCCAGTTGATACACTGCCTGGAACTCACATTTACCTGCATAGCCAGTTGCACCATACTACAATGCTTTATTTACAGCATAAATACATTTTATTTACAGCACAAATACACTTTGATTCATAGCACAATGCCTTTGACAGGGCACTGCCTGTCACGCTCTGCCTTACTTGTTTACTGCCTAGTACATTTTATTACAGACCCTGCCTAGGCTCATTTTGTGACTTGTATTTTGTATGTTTTTTGTTTAACTCAGTTTGAGCATTGAGCCACACATTTCAGTCTGGTGTGGCCATTTAGTTTGCCCTTAAAGGATGGCAGAGAAAGGGAGATATTGCTGATGGGGACCTGAATATGCCAGATGTTAGCTGGAACATCTTTGCTGCAGCCACATCCAAGAGCAGGGCCATTCTCGATGCCCTGCTGAGGGCATGCCTCAGACAGCTAGTTTTGGAACCCATTCAGAAGGGAGCAATCTTAGACCAGGTACTCTCAAATGGGGACAGAGAGGATCTCAGATCTAGAAGTGGGTAGCCATCTGGAACAAGTGACCACCAAACAGTGTGGTTCATGATAAACTTAGCTGTAGAGTCAAGCCATACAAAAGTGAAGGTACTGGACTTCAGGAGGGCTGGTTTTATCAAAATGGGAGAGTGTCTCAGAAAAGCACTAGCAAACAGGCAAGAAGGTGGAGTGGAGCAACAATGGGGAAACATCAAAACCACCATCACAGAGGCAGCAAGCCTTTGTGTGAAGCAAATAAACAAATCAAAATGAAAGAGAAACCACTATGGTTCTCAAAAGAAGTGGCGGGAAAGTTAGGAAGAAAAGATAGCATTCAGGAAGTGCAAGAAACACAGAAGGAACAGGACAGAGAACTGTACCAGTTAAAGAAGAAGGAAGCGGGGAAGGCAGTCAGAATAGCAAAGGCCCAAACTGAGAAAAGGATAGCCAAACAGTTAAGAAGGGGGATAAAACCTTTATATGTACATTAGGGAGCAAAGAAAGACTAGGCAGGGATACTGAGGCTGAATAAAGAGGAGGGTGATTGGGCAGAGAAGCGACAGTGAAAAAAAGCAGAGATACTGAATGAATACTTCTGCTCAGTATTCATAATGGAAGAGCAGGGGAGATACCTAATCCAGTCAATAGAAGCATTCTGGATAGGGGTTGATATTAGTCCTGTCAACAGAAGAAAGTGTTCTGAAAGAACTCCTAAAACTGAAGGTGGATAAAGCAATGGGGTCTGATGGATTCACCCCAGAATTCTAAAAGAACTAAGGGAAGAACTAGTAACACCACTGACTACCCTTTTAATAAATCATGGGAGGATGGTGTGGTACCTGAGCACTGGAGGAGGGTGGATGTGATTCCCCTTCACAAAAGTGGGAGCAAGACAGAGGCAGGAAACTACAGACCTGTCAGTTTGACCTCAGTGGTAGGAAAATGATGGAATCACTTCTGAAGGAAAGAACTGTTGAGTACCTAGAGGCCAGTGGGGCACAGGACCCAAAGCAGCATGGATTCACAGCGGGAAGGTCATGTCAGACAAATCTAACTGATTTCTTTGACTGGGTGACCAAAATAGTAGACCAGGGAGGGGCTGTGGACATGGTCTACGACTTTAGCAAGGCATTTGACACAGTCCCGCACAAAAGATTAATAAACAAATTAGCCAGCCTGGGAGTAGGTCCTAGGGTAGTAGCCTGGGTAAAACACTGGCTGGACAACAGGACACAGCGGGTAATAGTAAATGGAGTCCACAGTGAAGAAAAGGGGTTATTAGTGGGATACTGGGGTTCAGTACTGGGGCTGGTCCTTTTAATGTCTATATAAGTGACATTGCAGAGAGACTGGAAGGAAAAGTATGTCTCTTTGCAGATGACACAAAGATCTGCAACAGGGTTGATGCTTGGTGGGGTGGAAAGGATGAAAAGGACTTGGCAAGGTTGGAGGAATGGTCAAATGTATGGCAGCTTAGATTCAATGTGAAAAAAAAGCAAAAGTAATGCACCTGGAAAACAAAAACTAGGGGAAGAGTACGCAATGGGGAGTGAGATACTGACAACAACAAAAATGGAAAAGGACCTGAGGTAGTCATAACAGATGACCTAAATGTGGACAAGCAATGTGAGAAGGCAGTAAGGAGGACTAGGGGATACTGGGTTGCATAAGGAGAGACATCACCGGTAGAAAACAAGAAGTTGTTGTCCCTCTGTATAGACAGTTGATAAGACCACATCTGGAGTAGTGTGTACAGTTTTGGGACCCCTATCTCTGCAAGACATAGACAGGGTAGAGGCTGTCCAGAGGAGGGCAATCAAAATGGTGCAGGGTCTGCACCAGAAGACATGTGAAGAAAGACTAAAGGAGCTTAAGATGTACAGCCTCAAGGAAAGGAGGAGAGGGGACAGGATAGAAACATTCAAAAACTCAAGAAAATCAACAAAGTCCAAGAGGTAGCATCTTTCAGAAAAAGATGTGCAAGAACAAGGGGCACAATTTGAAGATGAGGGGATGGCTCAGAGGTAATGTGAGGAAGTATTTCTTCACAGAGAGGGTTGTAGATGCATGGAACAGCCTTCCTTATGGAGGTCGTAGAGTCAAAAACAGTGGGGAATTCAAGAATGCATGGGACAGACATAAGGCAATTCTAATGAGGTGGTAGGAGGAAGTAGGCTGCTGGTTAACTAGGATCTGCAGCTTATCTGTTATCTAGGAAATGGACAGACTAAGGTGGGCCAAGCAGTACTTATCTGCCATCAGATTCTATGTTTCAGTACATGAACTAAAATTAGATGTGGTTTACAAGGAGAACTGACAGAGTAATTCCTCATTAAGAGGGACATGAGACAAGGCTGGTGATGACTCCAACCCCTGTGCAACTATATGTAAATTCACTTCTGGTTAAAATGAATGTATTGGATTCAGATTCTCAAGAATTTAAATACTATTTGTCTACTACTTCATGATGCAGATGACTTAGCTATAATGTCATTATCCCAGGAGAATCTCAAAAGAAGTTACACATATTGGAGGAAAGCTGCAGGAATCTAAAGCTGACTATCAATTCTAAGAAAAATAGCAGTGTCAGTTTCTCAGCAGGTAGCACCTCACTCTATGGCTGGAAGATTAGTTAGGTGATGGGTTCTAGTCCCCACACTGGGAATGTGGGATAAATCCCAATACTGACACTGTAGTGCATCAGAGAGGGGTGTGCATTCACTAAGGTGCCATCTTTCGGATTAAACGTTAAACTGAGGTCCTGTCTGCCTGTCCTGGTTGTTATTCAGGTGGACATTAAAGATCCTGGCACTTCTCGATAAGAGTAAGGGAGGTTTTAATTGAAGTAAATCATACATCACATAAGGACAGAAAACATAAGAGGCACTTAACACATATCTTCTAGAAAACAAAAACAGAAAAAAGAAGAAAACTGACAACAAATACTGTATCCATACAATGACAGTGTGACTAAGTGTCCTATATCATAAAACAGTATGAAAGTCTACTTTAACCAACTAAGAGCATGCTTCCAAAATGTTTTCAAATATTGAACACTGAGATAGGATACTCCTGCATATAAATATGTTTCACTTGATTACATAGTAAAATGAATAATTCTGCTGTGTTATATATTTTTGTTACAGGACCAATTGACATCAAACTTGCCAAATATAATATTTCCAAAGTTTCACATGTAATCTCAATGTACTAGGATGATATTTGGTCCACTGGCCAGTATACACTCTAAAATAAATACTCCATAAGGGATAGTCTTAAATTCTGCATAATTTAGAGTGGTAGCCAAAAGGTTCCAAAAGGTGATAACATACAGTATGGGCAGGTAAACAATAAATGGTCTTGCATTTCAGGAAGTAAGTTACAAGTGTCTCTTGGACAATATCTCTTATGTAGTGGTTTATGCTTGTGGTTATCACAAACTCCTATCTGGCCATGACATGTAAGCCAAACTACATCCCACATTGTTTGGATACAGTGGGTCTACTAATTGTTGCAGGGTATCAGTGACTGCCATATCTGTACTACCTGGAAACTGTACTGGTGTTACTATTACGGACTCTAGGACGGAATTATACAAAACTTTCCTAGCCAGTGAACTACAGTGTTGCATTGTAACTTTCCACTGTTTAATTTTAGTCAAAACTGAAGTAACTTATTTGGGCCCTGTCCTTCCTAATTTTAGTGTGGAAATGCCATTTCTGAATTTCCCACACTTGAAATACAAGAAAGAACAATGTCTTATCCAAATAGCCCAATCTTTGGTAGCATTCTGAAGCATTACTCTCAGATTAATGGACCAGAAAAGTGTATGAAAGAAAAGTACTGGGTTGATCATACTCAAGCCCCTCCTTATTAATAGGTAAATAAGTTACCTGTCTATGAATGGGATTAAGTCTACTCCCCAAATAGCCTGAAAGAATAGACCAAAAGGTTTGGTGTCCAACTCTAAAGGTGGGTGAAAACATAACTTAAATGCAAAAGAGAAGAATAATTGAAGTTTTAACTAAAGAAACTCAGTTTCAAAATTTCACAGATTTCATAAACCACTTTCCTTTCCCTTCTTGTAATTTGGCAGTCCAATTAGCCCAAACCATATTTTCGCCCCAAACCATATCCTAGAAGAACTACTTCTGAAGCTATTGGGATTCCATTGACCGCGTCAACCTAAGCATCGGAATTGTCCAAGACACAAACAGCCTGACTTTTCAATATTCACTTTAGCACCTGCAAGTTTGAGTAGTTCTGTATAACAGTCATTGCCTCTGTACTGGTTTGAACATCCTCCAAAATAAACATTAATCATCCACATAAGCAGAAATCTTAAGAGGAGGAACCTCTGTGGACAAAGTCAAAGCTTCATTATCTGGGGTGTTTGATTAAGTTTCAAAATCAAATATTAATGCAAAAAATATACATAGCGACTCAGGGGACATCTCTGTCTTACTCCCCTTGCTATATTGAGCTTTTGACCAATATACCCATTTAATAATAAATAAAAATTAGCATATTGATATAAAAGGCCTATCCATGTAATAAACAGAGAAGGTATACGTAAAATGCTAAAACCAAAAAGATTTGTATGAGGAACCCGATCAAAGGCTTTCTGCTGGTCCAATGAAACCACTAAACTATGTATCGTCTCAAGGTGACTTCTGTCAAACACTTCCCGTATTTTCAGGAGGGTACCCTCATAGACCTGCCTGGTATGCACAGTTTTAATTATGGGCTATGACCTTGAAGCCACATTAGTCAAGCTGGTGTAAAATATGGGTTAATATTTTGCAGTCTGAATTTAATAAGGAAATAGGTCTCCAATTATGAATAGCTAGTTTATCTCCTTTCTTGTGTAACAAAATGAGAAAGGCTTTTGTCATATTTTCTGAAATTTGCATAATCTGCAATATTTCATTAAAACCACTGTCAGACCTGGTGCCACAATATCCGAGAAGATTTGATAAAATCTGCACTGACATCATCCGGCCGGGGCCGCTTCTGACCCGTAACTTCTGAATCACAGCTGAAATGTCCCCAGTAGTAATAGGTAATAACAATTCTGCCTGCTTTTGTGAATCCAAAACCTCCAGCTCCCTGCAATGTAGAAAGGTCTCCAAGTGCCCATCCCTTTCAAGGGTTCTCTGAACTCTTGGCCTAATTTCCTTTCAATTATGTTCATTATATAGACATAGACTTTGACAGATAAGGACCACTTGGCCCATCTAGTCTGCCTATTTCCCTACCACAGGATAGGCCCAGATCCTAATTAACCAACAACCTATTTCTTCCTACCCCCACAAGAATTGCCTTATGTCTGTCCCATGCATTCTTGAATTCTCCCACAGTTTTAGACCAACAACCTCCTCAGGAAGGCTGTTCCATGCATCCACTACCCTCTCTGTGAAATAATACTTCCTCACATTACCCTCTGAACTGCCCTCCTTCTATCTTTAAATGTGTCCCCTTGTTCTTGCATGTCTCTTTTCTGAAAGATTCTACCTCTTGGACTTTGTTGATTCCACTGAGGTACTTAAAAGTTTCTATCATGCCCCCCCTCCTTCTTTCCTCAAGGGTATACATATTAAGCTCCTTTAGTCTGTCCTCATCGGCTTCTCTTGCAGACCCTGAACCATTTTAGTTGCCGTCCTCTGGACTACCTCTATCCTGTCTATGTCCTTGAGGAGATGGGGTCTCCAGAACTGGACACAGTACTCAGATGGGTCTCACCAACTGTCTGTACAGAGGGATAACAACTTCCGTTTTCTGCTGCTGATGCCTCTCCCTATACATCCCAGTATACCCCAGCCCTCCCTACTGCCTTCTCACATTGCTTGCTAACCTTAAGGTCATCTGATATGATTACCCCAAGTCCCTTTCCTTTTTTGTTGTTGTTACTACCTCCCCACCCATTGTGTATTCTTCCCTGGGTTCTTGTTTCCCAGGTGCATTATTTGCACTTCTTTGCATTGAATCCTAGCTGCCATACTTCTGACCATTCTTCCAACCTTGCCAAGTCCCTTTTCATCCTTTCCGCCTCCTTGTGTATCAACCCTGTTGCAGATCTTTGTGTCATCTGCAAAAGGCATACTTTCCTTCCAGTCCCTCTGCAATGTCACTGATGAAGACATTAAAAGGACTGGACCCAATACTGAACCCTCGTGCCCCACTAGTAACCCCTCTTTCTTCAGAGTGGACTCCATTTACAATTACCTTCTGGTCCTGTTGTCCAGCCAATGTTTTACCCAGGCTACCACCCTGGGACCCACTCCCAGGCTGGTTAATTTGACTATTAATCTTTTGTGTGGGACTGTGTCAAATGCCTTGCTAAAGTCTAGGTAGGCCATGTCCACAGCCCCTCCTAGTCTACTACTTTGGTCACCCAGTCAAAGAAATCTAGATTAGTCTGACATGACCTTCCCTTCGTGTGAACATGCTGCCTTGGGTCCTGTGCTCCACTGGCCTCTAGGTACTCAACTATTCTTTCCTTCTGAAGTGACTCCATCACTTTCCCTACCACAGAGGTCAGACTGACAGGTCTGTAGTTTCCTGCCTCTGTCTTGGTCCCACTTTGTGAAGGGAATCACATTTGCCTTCCTCCAGTCCTCGGATACCACCCATCCTCCCATGATTTATTAAAAGAGTAGCCAGTGGTTTCACTAGTTCCTCCTTAATTCTTTTTAGAATTCTGGGTGAATTCCATCAGGACCCATAGCTTTGTCCACCTTCAGTTTTAGGAGTTCTTTCAGAACCCTTTCTTCTGTAGAAAGGACTGGGATCGACCCACCTATCAAGAGTGCTTCTCAATTAGATTAGGCACTTCCCCTCCTCTTTTGTGAATACTGCATGAAATATTCATTCAGTATCCTTCTTTTCACTGTCCCCTCTGCCCACCCACCGTTCATTCTATTCAGCCTCACTATCCCTCCCTTTGTCTTTCTATGCTAGCTGATGTACCTATAAAATGTTTTATCCCCCTTCTTAACTGAGGTTGGCTATCTTTTCCTCAGTTTGGGCCTTTCGCTTTTCTGACTTCCCTCCCTGCTTCCTTCTGCCTTAACTGGTACAGCTCTCTGTCTTGCTCCTTCTGTGGTTCCTTATACTTCCGAATGCAATCTTTTTCTTCCTGACTTTCACAGCCACCTCTTTTTGAGAACCATAGTGGCTTTTTCTTTTGTTTTGATTTGTTTATTTGCTTCACACAAAGGCTTGTTGCCTCTGTGATGGCAGTTTTGATGATTCCTCATTGTTGCTCACACCTCCTTCTAGCCTGTTCGCTAGTGCTTTTCTGAGGCACTCTCCCATCTTGCCAAAGTCAGCCCTCCTGAAGTCCAGTACCCTCACTTTTGTATGGTTTGACTCTGTAGCTGAGTTTAGCGTGAACCACACTGTTTGATGGTCACTTGACCCCAGATGGCAAGCCACTTCTAGATCTGAGATCCTCTCACTGCCCCGCGTTTGAAAGTCGAGGTCTAAGATTGCTCCCTCACAGTGGGTTCGAAACTAGCTGTCTAAGGCCTGCCACCTGTGGGCATCAGAATGGCCCTGCTCTTGGATGTGGCTGCAGCAAATGTGCTCAGTTAACATCTGGCATATTCCGGTCTCCCATCAACAGTATCTCCCTTTCTCTGCCATTCTAAGAATACCTTCTATCATACCCTTGTCCATTCCTCCCCTGACATGGGGGTCTGTACACCTAACCCTGTGCAGATTGTGGTGCCCCTTCAGTCTCAAGGTGACCTACAGTGCCTCCTCTCCTCCCTGTTTACTCTTTTGTTCAGTTGCTTTTATCCCTCCTTTACATAGACAGCTACTCTCCTCCCCTCTTCTCCTCTGCCTGTCTCTCCTGTAGGTTATGTACCCTGGTATGTTAACATCCCAGTCATGGTTCTCTGTGTACCATGTTTCTGTGACTGCTACGATATCCAGGCATCCCTCTTCCATCAAGGCCACCAGCTCAGGGGCTTGTTGCCCAGACTACGGGCATTGGTACTCATTACCCTCCTTTTCCTGATGGCCTTACTCCCTTTTACCCCATCCGGTCCTTCTTGCCTTTGTAACTTTCTCCATTTACCCCTGCTCTTCTCCTATCGACACCTCTATGTTGGTTTTGCCGCACTTACTATCATGATTATTTGGGGAGGCTAGGATTTCCTGCTCCTTTCCAGTGCCTCCCCATGGCTAGTTTAAAAGCTTGCCAATGAAGCATTTAAGTCTATCATCTAGGATCCTGGTTCCCCTCCCGGACAGATGCAGCCCATCATGCCAGTATAGGCTTGCATCACTCGGTGGACCCCCAGTCCCCAATGAAGCCAAATCCCTGAGCTCCACACCAGTTTTCAACCACTGATTGAATCCCATGGTGCAGAACACCTAGCCTCTCCTATGCACAGATAGATAGGCAGCACCTCCGAAGGTTACGTGTGTGCTACTTGACTAAGGCCCCTCCCAATTCCACAAACTCTTCCTGCACTTCTCTAATCCCTTTCTTAGCCAGGTCATTTGTTTCCTAGGTGGACAATGACATCCAGCTCCTCCCTGTGCAGCTGCTCCGGCAATCCCTGAGGATTCGCTCCCTGTCCCTCAAGCGCATGGCAGGCAGGCACCTTACCTCCCTCTCCCTTCCTCCCCCAGTTCTACCTTCCTAACAATGAGTCCCCACCAGGAGTTGTTTTCTTCCCCTGGGGGTCCCCTGCCACCCTCCTGTGGGTCTCCTTTATGGAGGTTCCCAGCATCCTCCTTGGTCTCCACTGTGGGTGCCTCCATAGAGGAACCACACTTTGCCAGAATGGCACAGGGTGTGGAGAGGTACAACTGGAGGGATGCACCTCTGTTCCACCACCCTCACCCTCCCTGGGCCACTGTGGTCCAACCGCTCCTCTTTCTTGGCAACCTCTGAGGCCAGGCAGTGGCACTGGTGGTCCCTGGATGGAAGAGGGGTCCCACAAATCCTGGCCAACTCAGCCTGGAGATGAGCAACCTCCTACCTCAGCCCAGAGAGGTGCCTGCAGATGGAACAACACCGCATCCTCCAGAACGTCTCCCGGAAGACTGCTGCTCCACAGCCACTGCACTGCACCACTCAATCATGTCTTATTTCTGGCCCTTAACTGTTTGCAATCCTTACTCTTTCATCTGTTTTTTTCTCTCTCCTTACTTTCTGCCTCGTGCCCTTTAAGCTCCTGATTGTCCTGTTCTGAGACAAGAATATCCTATATTTCTCAGTAGACCACTTACTTGCTCAGAGGCAGACCTCCAGCAGCTAGAGGGCTGGAAAGCTACTCTTGCCCTTCTAGGATCTTTGGTGGTTCTGTGATTACTCACTTCCTGCTCCCAAACAGGAAGTTTCTGTTATCAGTAAAATCCTGTGCCTATAAAATAGAACTAGCTTTGGGTGGGGTGGGGGTGGAGGGGAGGGAAGGAGGGCAATATAGTACCAGAAGAGAGTCCAGTCACACAGCAGTCCTTTCTCCTGGTGTCTTCTGCCAAGCTGTTAGCAGAATCTTTCTAAGGCAGTCTTTAAATGTAGCTTCCTTCTAGCTAAGCCACTCCCCTACTTACTAGATCTTTCTACAAATAATTTAAATCTCATAGATATTAAGTCCTTTCAATCACCTGAGATTTACACCTAGATAACTGTTCAGATACCCATTCAGTTCAGTTAACCCAGACAAACACACACTTTTTTTGTTTTGTTTGTTAGTTTTTTTACCCTAAATTAAAGGTCCAAGTACAAAAGTACAAAAGTACTTCTTCTTTAGTCCCAGCAGAGTCCAGTCACACAGCAGTCCTTTCTCCTGGTGTCTTCTGCCAAGCTATTAGCAGGATCTTTCTAAGGCAGTCTTTAAATGTAGCTTCCTTCTAGCTAAGCCACTCCCCCACTTACTAGATCTTTCTACAAATAATTTAAATCTCACAGATATTAAGTCCTTTCAATCACCTGAGATTTACACCTAGATAACTGTTCAGATACCCATTCAGTTCAGTTAACCCAGACAAACACACACTTTTTTTTGTTTTGTTTGTTAGTTTTTTTACCCTAAATTAAAGGTCCAAGTACAAAAGTACTTCTTCTTTAGTTCAACAGGAAGTCCAGTCACACAGCAATCCTTTCACTGATGTCTTCTGCCAAGCTATTAGCAGAATCTTTCTAAGGCAGTCTTTAAATGTAGCTTCCTTCTAGCTAAGCCACTCCCCTACTTACTAAATCTTTCTACAAATAATTTAAATCTACAGATATTAAGTCCTTTCAATCACCTGAGATTTACACCTAGATAACTGTTCAGATACCCGTTCAGTTCAGTTAACCCAGACAAACACACACTTTTTTGTTTTGTTTGTTATTTTTTTTACCCTAAATTAAAGGTCCAAGTACAAAAGTACTTCTTCTTTAGTCCCAGCAGAAGTCCAGTCACACAGCAGTCCTTTCTCCTGGTGTCTTCTGCCAAGGTATTAGCAGAATCTTTCTAAGGCAGTCTTTAAATGTAGCTTCCTCTAGCTAAGCCCTCCCCCTACTTACTAGATCTTTCTACAAATAATTTAAATCTCACAGATAATAAGTCCTTTCAATCACCTGAGATTTACACCTAGATAACTGTTCAGATACCAATTCAGTTCAGTTAACCGAGACAAACACACACTTTTTGCTTTGTTTGTTAGTTTGTTTGTTTTACCCTAAATTAAAAGTCCAAGTACAAAAGTACTTCTTTAGTCCCAGCAGAGAAGTCCAGTCACGAGCAGTCCATTCTCCTGGTGTCTTCTGCCAAGCTATTAGCAGAATCTTTCTAAAGGCAGTCTTTAAATGTAGCTTCCTTCTAGCTAAACCACTCCCCTATTTACTAGATCTTTCTACAAATAATTTAAATCTCACAGATATTAAGTCCTTTCAATCACCTGAGATTTACACCCAGATAACTGTTCAGATACCCATTCAGTTCAGTTAACCCAGACAAACACACACTTTTTTGTTTGTTTGTTAGTTTTTACCCTAAATTAAAGGTCCAAGTACAAAAGTACTTCTTGTTTAGTCCCAGTAGAGAAGTCCAGTCACACAGCAGTCCTTTCTCCTGGTGTCTTCTGCCAAGCTATCTGGCTATCTGGCAAACTGGCATTATATTACCCCATAAGAGTCTTTTATAGCAGAAAAATATTTCTGAGTAACACAATCTTGGCAGCCCTTATAAAGATCCATAGATAGTTTGGCCCCATTTAGGCAATAGGCCTGTTCTGCTTGTAACATTTTAATCCTATCATATAAGAAATATTTCATCTCCTTCTTGAGTTTAGAAGTCTGCTGGGTGTACAGGTGTTTTTCTGTATGTTGAAGGAAATTAAACAAAATAACTGTGATCTTAATTTTAGAAATTGAAAATAATCATCTCTCCTTTTGTTTTACCAATTTTCTGAAAAATGTTTGTAAACAAAGTTTGGTTTCCTCCTACCATTCGATTAGATCATCATATAAAATTCCTACAGAGGCACTGGCTTTCAAAAGTTCTTTCATTTGTGTCCTAATGATTGGATCATTTAACACAGCTGTATTGAGGTGCCAGTAGCCAGATACAAGCTAAGAGTTTTAAAACCACCCAAAGAAACTAATCATTCAGAATGATCTGATGTGGCTGTAGGGTGAGTGACTGCCTCAAAACTTTCCAACTGTCTGAAACAAAAACAAAATCTATTCTATTCCATTCTAGGAAAGTGCCCTCTATGGTATGTATGGCCCCTGTCTTATGTACAGCCCTGTTAGGCATCTTGCATCTTGTACACAGCCATAATTTGTGTGGTATTTGTGTCACAAAAGAGTTTAGTAGTTCCCCTGTCTTATCACCTAACTGCAGAGGGCAATTAATATCCCCCATGACTACCTTCCTTGCCGTATGTAAATATGGTCATAATTTCCAAAAAGTTACCCTAGTGTACTTAGTTTGAGGGGCATAAATTGTACCCACCAAGAATTTGTCCCTGACCTTGAAGATCTATTAAAAGTGCCCACCCTGGGTCAATATCCATAATTTAGCTTATTTGAATCTGACAGATTTAAACAAAATCCCAACCCCAGAACAGATATCATCCCTTAGTCACCAAATTGAAGAACCCCAATTGCATGCCTTTCATGCTTGATAAATATCAGCATTGGCTTGTTAACCTAGCATCCTGCAATAGGATAATCTTTGCCCTGAAATGACTTAAGGCCAAAAATGTTGCTTGTCTTCTGCTGTGATTCTTTATACTATTGACATTTAAAGACAAGATGTTTATATTGTCTAATGAACAAATGTTCATGATTATGGAGAAAAGGAGCTACATAGATTCAGCATTGTTTGTTCCTTGTCTTTTCTTTTGCCTTAAGTAATTCCACAGCATCCACTTCCATATCTGATCATTCCTTTTAGGAGGATTCAACTGATAAAGCCTTGGATTCTCCATAATCCTCCACAGGTTGTTTTGCAATGACATAAAAGTGTTCTGAAGTTCCACAGTCTCAGTCTTAGCTAGCTTTGATTTAGGAGTACTTCTTGTGGAATGTCATTTGCCCTTGATGACTGGATAATCATCCAGTGGTTAGGGAAGGCGTCACTAGAGACTGTTCATGTGCCGTGTCCATAGGTGTAGCATTCATAATGGATGAGGAAAGTATCTGCTGGTCCTTCATATCCTGGACTTGATCATCAGCTGTCTTGGTATCAGGATCCAGTGGTTCTCCAGGGGGCTATTAGTAGGGGTGTCCGGATCGGCTATGGTAGCCTGGGTCGCCTGATCAGGTTGCTCTTCCTGTGTTAGCTGTTCTGAAAACTGTGAGAACTGTTCCTTAGCTTGTTTAGATTAAGCCTCAGAACCATGTCTTCTCGAGCATAGAAAGAACCCTTATTGTGAGCTGCCCATGGGCATTGCATGAATAAATGGCCAACTTCTTTGCACAAGTTACATCTACCTTGATTAGGACATAACATACAGTACTAGTCACATTAAACTGTTCCATCAACTCACTGGAGTAGCATTTTTTTCTGTGATGCTACTGGAGTGACAACTCAAACTGTTGAAGCTTTCAACTATTTTCCAACCATCCTTCACTGCCTATTCAACTCACATGTAACTGTTTAGTGAAATGACAGTAGCTGCATTTTCATGGCATTGTTTATAAATATCACAGCATTCCTTAATAGCATTGTTTATAAATATCACAGCATTCCTTGAGAGCATTGTTTATAAATATCACAGCATTCCTTAAGAGTTTTTTAGTCTGCCTTCTGAAATGAAACTCATAAGCACTCAGCTGAAAATAAAGCTCATAGTACATAACTGCTAGATGCAAACCAATACTAACCTTTTACTAATTCATTGAATTAAACCCTGCATAGATTAGGAAACTCATTGAACAATGCTACACCAGTGAGTTGAAGGAACAGTTTAATGTGACTTGTACTTACAAACACTACTCAAGTGGGACAAGGACCCACATCGAGTACAAGACTTGGGCTGTCCAGGATAAAAACAAAAGCCACGATCCTGACCTACATAGAAACAGCTTGGCAAGTTTACTGGTCCATTGTCTGAAGTGTGTAACTGTATTCTTATTTTCCACCCCCAGTTCAGATGGTTTCAGAGTTCAGGATTGGGGTGGGCCTATCAGTGACGTCAGCCCTTGCTTGACCCAGTATAATATATTGGAAATTTGGACACTTTTATCCGGAATAATATTGTAATATTCTTAACTGTAGGTTTTGTCAAAGGAATGGCCGTGAATGGAGTCCATAAGGGTTATTTTGAAGCAGTTGGAATTTTTCCAGAATCATCCAACTGTTGTGAAGTGTTGAAACTAACACCAAACTGGGTGTCACCAGGAACATGTATCAAGGAAAAAATGTAATTTGCTGTGAAATGCATTGATTCTTTAGTAAGCATCTGACAACATAAACTCAGTTTGGAGGTTCATCCAGCCTCCCTTCATATTTAATGTGAACAGCATTTCGTCTGGTAGCTGGTTTACCTAAGTTTGAAAATAAGTCACACATTTAAAAGATGATCTATTGATACGGTATTTTCTCTCACCATCATCAGGAACAGAATGGGAGTTAGCCTGTTGTCTGTCCTGAAAAGAAAAGCTGGAGTCAGATTGTGCTGCAAAAGCTGTTTTCTCCTGCAACCCTGGTTGCCCATGGAGGTCCTGTATAATATCAGCCCAGGAAGGATTTGAGGAAACATCTGATGCAGCTATATGAACTGGTGATTGAATCTCTTCCGCATGGGGTTTATATATTATGTTTGACACACCTCAACAACTGATTAAGCTCATGGTATGGGACGTTTTATCATCACAGTCACTCTGGGGCAATTGTTTACTCACTGTTGTGGGAGACTCTTGAAGTGTCCCATCACCAAGGGTGGAAATAGTCATATTCTCCAAAATGATCGACTGAGCATCTTCATTCATCTGCAAGACAGATACATTCTGAACTGTATTGGTGCAAACAGACTCACTCACCATCGGAATATTAATGAAGTAATCTTGTTTCAGAAGCAGTAGTCTCAGGAGTGATGATAACAGAATCTTCCATATAGGACTGTTCTGTCAGGAAACCTGCATCTGGGTGTACAGCTCCTTGGCAGCAGCTCTTGTAGATTTTGTGGTCCTGAGTTAAGTGAGATATTTTGTTGATTTATCAGTGGACTATGTTTCATATTAACTCAGCAGTTTCCATAGGAAGATAGGGCGATCCTTCTTAAAAATAATCTGTTCAGCCAAGGTGGTATGCCTGCATCCCAGCCCTTACCGATCAGGCGTCCCTCTGCCACCTGGCAGCTTGTAGTGCTCTCTGGAGACCAAGGCAATGAATTCTCCACATTCCTTCAAGTTGGTAAGTCCAGAATATCAATTTTTGAACCATCCACATCTGTCTGTATATCTGGTCCCACGACCTGAGTAGGAAGCTGAGGATCCTCAGACCTTCAGAAGTCCTTCAGCCACCTCATCTTCTGCCAGCAATTTCAACAACCAAGCACATCTTTCTGCTCTATTTACCAGTATCTGTAAATGCTGTTCTCTCCTGAGATGTGCTATCTTGGGAGTGGTCCATGGAAGCCATTCTCTGCCTCAGGCCTGCACCAATTGGTGCCTCCACTTCCATACACTTAGTGACAAGTAAGTCAGTACCATCCTTCTGAACTGCAAACTCCTCAACAGCAGATATTTCCATGGAAGTTGAAAACATAGTAGTCTTCATTCCCTCCGATTCAATCCTCTGTCTCTCTGCACTTCCACCTCCACCTCCACCTCCTGGGTCAGCCATCTTGCTGGCCACCAGCAGCTCCCTCCAGGAGAGATGGGGAATTTCCCTGTCCTGGCTAAATTCCCCATTCACTAAAAATACTACCAACAGCTTAATCTGTTCTGTAAATCAGTTTACATCTGTACAAATATTACCCTTCTTTTGCCCTGAGTCTAAATAAAAAAATAAATGAATTAATAAAATATTTGACTTCAGAAAATTGACATCTAGATGGCATTTGAATAGGAAAAACTAGAGGTGGAAACAAGTTTTATATACCTGAGTCAAACGTACAGCTCAAATTTGTCATGGGTTAAGCACATGTCAAATCAAAATCAGAATGAAACAGATCTCACTCAGGTCATAAAGGAACCCACTCACCTAAATCCTTGCTTCCCCAACCACTCCCCATTGGATTGGGTGTTCTCCTCACACCCCACCAGATCATCACAGCAGGCACCTTCAGATATTTTCAGTAATACTGCATGACCTACTGGTTAGAAAGGTACGCCTCACTCCATTCCCAAATACATGTGGCACTGCTCCCTTAGGTCACTTGATTCTAACTCCGCACTACACAATCACCACCAAGCCAATTGGTCCCCAGTGTTCTCCACTACCTGTGTCAACTCAGCCCTTATCTCCTTCACCAGCATCCTCACCAGAGCCCTAGAACATCCACGCACCCCTAAAAAGCAAGGGTAAAACATACCTGCCATCCATAGATCAGTGCAAGCTTAATTGCCCAGCGCAAGCTGTGAGATTGTGCATGGGCTATTTATAAATACTCCTGACCCAGGTCACTCCCTCCAATCCTACAGAACACTTCAAAATGCATGTAAAAAGGCCACCTGGACAGCCAAGGCAGTCTATTTCAAGGACCTCCTCCAATCTAACAGTGAATATCCTGCAAATGTTTGGAAAACCATCCACTCCTCATCAACCCCCCAACAAAGTCTTCCACCCATGTCCTCCCAGTTGATGGCTCCCAAATCTCAGACCCCTCCTTGGAAGCCAAATCCTAAACAAATACTTTATCTCTTGTGTCCTTCCTGACAACCCCCACCATGGTCTATCCTGATCCCTGACCCGCCTCCCACCTACATTCCTCAACTTCCCTGCAATCACCCAGCAAGAGGTCTACCATTCTCTCTTGTCCCTTAACCTAGCTAAGCACAGCCCTGATGGCATCAACCCTCGCTCCTTCACATCTCCACATTGGCCATTGTCCTCCCCTCACACATCTACTAAACCTCTCTTTTTATTTATTTTTTTTAATTTTAGTCTTTGGTGCAATGAGTAGTCCCACTAGGCACAAATGCCTGTTTTCAGGGTGACCTGGGAGCACTGGGCGGTTAAGTGACTTGCTCAGAGTCACACAGTATGCAAGTGGAGGTTGTGAGAATCAAACTCAGGTCTGGTCTACTGGATGTATCAAGCTCATTCCTCTAACCTCTAGGCTATACTGCCAGCCCCTCTCTTCAGGCATAGTCCCCATGGCATGGAAAATGGCAAGGTCCTACCCTCCATAAAGGCGGTGACCGTCCTGTTCTAGTAACTACAGCCCAATATCCTCCTCCCCTTGCAAAACTTCAGGAGTCTCTTGTCAGTTCGAGGGTAGCTGATATCCTTTCTGCCACAAACACCCTGTCCCTGTCCAAGCTGGATTTAGGAAGAACCACTCCACTGCCTCCTCCCTTCTAAGGGTCACAGACTCTGTACTCTCAGGTATGGAACTAGGTCACATCACTGCTACCATCTTCATCGATGTGGCAAAAGCAATCGACTCAGTGTCACAATCACTCCTGCTCAGTAGCTGCCATCAGTTGGCCTTACAGAACCTACAGTAAACTGATTCAGTTCTTACCTAGCAGACAGGACCCAGTAAGTCCAAGAGGGCCCGCTCTTCCATCTCCCCTCCTTATTGTTGCTGGGGTCCCCAAGGTTCAATACTGGGTCTGTCTTATTCTCCCTCTTTGTCAATGACCTCGTCTCAGTCTGCTTGCATTCCAAATCCATATGTATGTCAACGATACAGTCATCTTTACCGTAGGACCTCTGTCCTCAACGTGAGGTGCCCTTCAGCGTGACTTTAATAATGTCCTAGAATGGTTCCAAGCAAACCAACTGAGGGTAAACACAAAAGACAGTATCTAAGACCTTCAGGTCAGACAAAACTCCCAACACACACTCTACCCTTCCCCATCTTCACCACTTCTGATGGAGCCTTTTGAGAGGCAGTTTCTAGCCTGACTTTTCACTCCATATTGATACCCTGTACACAAAACTCCACCCAAACATGGTACCATGTACCAAGACAAGGAATGCCTCCTCTCTCTCTCTGTCTCTTTTACACCGAGAATTGGTTACAAAAACAATCCTCCTCATTATTGACTATGCAGATATCGTATACTGCACTGCTTCCACCTCCTCCCTTGCCAAATTAGATACCATCCTAAAGGCATTTTGCTGCTTCGCTACAAACTCCCTTTCCAGACCCACCACTGCTCCCTCTACTCCTCCCTTTCCACCCCCACCAATGTGAAGTCCACTCCCTCGCCTTCACAGGTAAACAGTGGTTCAGACTTCTCCCCTCTTATATCTCTCCCTCCTATCCTCTGCTAGTCCCTCCTACTACCCACTCTGCTTCAGAGGGGTCCCGATCCTTTTCCCCTCCTACACCCCCACAATAACTCTTGCCAGTCTGCCTTCACCTTCTGCCTACCAACCCTCTAGATTCAAATCCCTACCTCCCTTCAGCAGGCCTCCTCGCTCCCAGTGCTCAAACACTTTCTCAGGCTAACTCCAATTGCTCCTAATGCCTCTCTATACACGACCTGAGTCCTGCACTCAGGCTCTCTACTCTTTATAGTTAATCCCAATACAAATAGCTTTTACTGTAGATAGAGTTGCTGATACACACACGTTTCTGTCCCACTCCTAGAGGAATTGATTGGTTTGTGGATGCACTCACTCTTATACCGATCTGTAGATTATCCTAATCTCCTCCTCTGCATCCATATATTTGTACATATTGTATTATTATTATGATCAAACTCAAGTCTGATGTAATTTCACACCATATCCTCAAAACTGCTTGTATTGTTGTACAGCCGGATGTACCTACCCTCATGTCATGCTTGTATATCTGTATATATTGTCAAAATATTTTGTCTTTGACTTCTGGTTCCACCCCTGAGTAATGGCAGCCTAGAGAAAAAACCTACGTCTTCCCGAGCTAAAACTACACTTGTTGCAATTTTCCACATTTTACATACAGATTGCACATTAAAGAACCAGCGGAGAGTGCAGAGTGTTAAGGGAACTGAATTAGGTAATGAAACACAGTAAGATGGAGGAGATAGCTGATGGATCTGAATCGGAGGCCTCAGTCGCATCAACTAACCAAGTCTGCAGATCTCAAAAGGGGCCCGATTAAATCTAAGCGGAAACAACCAAAAGCTAAAGCAAAGAAGGCACAACTAGACTTAATTTATCAAGAGATACTTACTTTCCATGCAGAAATTAAAGAAATGTACAGTCAATTACATTACAGATGTGATACAATTGGAGCAGAGAGTAGGCGAACAAGAGAGAACTGCAGCGGCAACTGAGAACAGAGTAGATGAGCTGGAACAAATAGTACAGCAGATGAAAGAGATGCAGTAACAAATAACTGATAAGCCAAGAAGATTTTGAGAATAAGACACGTCGCTAAAAATATCAAATTTACAGCCTGCCAGAAGGATTCTGGGGGACTAACATTAAGGAATTTGTTGAAGCTTTGCTGCACACAGCCTTAGAACTGTAAAGATTTCAACCTACATCTAGAGAGAGTGCACAGGGCATTGGCACTCAAACCAACCTCTGCAAACATGCCGCCAAGGTCAGTAATTCTTGTTTCAACAGTTATGCAACAAAGAACACATTCTGCTTACAGCATGGCGGGCGCCAACAAGTTTATTATGGCCCAATGCACATATATCTCGATCATGATTACGCTTCCAAAAACTACTTGGTTGCGAGTGCTTATCTACCTTTACTTTCAGTACTTAAGCAGCAGGACATAAATTTACTACCCCATACCCAGCTCAGTTAATTGTACATCTGCCTTCCGGAAAGAGTTCTCCACGGCTCAAAGAGGCAAAAAGAACTTACAAAATGGGCCTGCACTTTTCGAATGTGGCCTGGGTGGCAGCAATCTAGAAAAACACCCAGCTGGCTGGCAGTCTAATCGAACAGGCGACAGGAAAAACAACAAGAATTGGGAACAGTTAAATCTGCCTTAGCAGTTTACCGAAGAGAGTAAAAGTGACAATACTTGAATTTACAGAAAAGTTTGTTCAGCTAAGTGAGCAGAAGTGAGAGGGTCTGAATATCTGTGCTGCGTCATTGGGTTTTCAGGCCTGAAGTGTGTACTCTCTATATCAATGAGCAGCTCTGAGCCTGGAATAGGTGATTGCCCGATGAAAGACACTACCTTACAATTGCTGGATAAGTAACAGCTAGTACCTAAATAACCTAATTGCCTTCCAATGTTGGACTGAAGCTATAGATATAATTATTTGAGTATGTTAATTGCTGGCTTTTTCTTCTTCCTTTAATATTTGCTGCAATATAAGAGGAAAAATTTCAAAGCTCGGGAATGGGGAATGGGGAAAGGAGCAGTTTTGACCTCTATGCTGCTTTAGGGGATATCCAACATTTTGGGGCGTTATCTACTCCTCTCCTTTGTTGATTTTGCCTTATTTAAAGGGGAACACTTTACTGGTTCCTCGAAGGCCCTGACAATAATGTTAGAATTCCCTTCACTTTCAGGGTGAGTTCAGATGCTCCAGGAGCAGTCTTTACTCGAAATCCAGGTTTTTCATTTCTCCCCCACATCTGGAAGTCTAAGGATTCTACAGTATAGATTATTACTAATAGCAATACTGTTACGCACATATGTTTATAATTCATTGCTAATCACTACTGGGCAGCTAGTTTCCCAGATCTGTGGATATACCACTTACACCTGGATCTTACAGTGGCAAATTATTGTTATGTATGAAATAATAAGTTATTGTTGTGTTTTATGGGACAGTAGAGAAATTTCAGTTAAATTATGAAGCATTGGTCAGATGACAGGATATTTAAGACAAGGTAGGACTTTTCCTGGTGGAACTATTGTTAGGACATCCAAAAGATTTTATAAATCCTCGTGCGATTGAGGCAGGGGGGTTGTGGAAGGGAGAAATGGAAGTGATCAGGATACTCCACCAAATGAAAACCTAATATGGTATTAGAAAAACTAAGATATTGTCATTAAATATTAATGGTGTTAACCATCCCATAAAAGAGCTAGGCTACAACAGTATCTGTGGAAGCAGAAAGCAGATTGCATCTATTTACAGGAGACACATTTGTCGCAGGGGATCATGCTAAGCTTGCTGCAGGTGGCAGATACACTGTTTTTCTTCTTCTAGTAAGTCTGGGAAAAGCGTGGAGTGGCAATTTTGATTCCTGCTACTACTGCATTCACTAAGGGGAGGTATATTCAGATAATAATTGGCATTTTGTCATAGTACAAGGCGTTTGTATGAGACTGAAGTAACAATGGCGAGTGTGTATCTGCCGGAGGAGCATCTCCCTAATTGTTGAGACAGATTTTTAACCAGATTGCTGGAAAAGCAAGGGGTAATGCTAATAGGGCGACTTCAACCTAATAATGTCCTCTGAAAGACTCCACTTCTCTAAACAACACAGGTTTACTCCCACTCAAAACTTTTTAGAACCCAGATACCTAAGATAGGTCTTATTGATACAGTATATGGTGCCATTTCTACCCTTCTGTGGAGGGACACATGTTTGTCTCCCTAGGTATCATACATCAACTAGAATAGATTTTTTACATCTACAGAGCACCTAGATATGATCCAAGATATATCTTTGGAGCTCACCTCCTTTCAGATAATATACCTCTTTTAATCAGGTAGGATTAAACAAAACCCCAAAAACAACCTTATGGAGACTGAATCTCTTCTCTTTGAAGGATCCAGTGTTTAAGAGCCAGAATAGCAGACCGTATCACACAAATTCTCGAGGAGAATGCAGACCCATCTATATCAGCTACTATACTTTGGGATACTCTAAAGATAGTGACAAGAGGAGAGATTATCTTGTACTCTTCCAGACTTAATAAACAGAGAGAATCCAGATACAAATTATTACCAGTTAAGTTGCAAGAATTACAGCAGATGAGAGACAGAGGGAACAAGTTGTACAGCTTAAGCTCAGACAAATTCAATTGGAATTACAGTCTGTTTTAGACAAGAAGGCATAAATGTCTTTATTGTATCTTAAAAAACTCTTTTATGAGGGAGGTCCTAAAGGTGCCAGAAATTTAGCTAGATGTACTAGAGGATTCAAGCAGATGACCACTATCACAAAGATTAGAGACCCCTTAACAGGAGGCATTCTTAATAAAACTTCTGCAGTTCTGAAAGCATTTCAGCAGTATTATGCAGATTTGTACTCTGATCCTACACACCCCTCCCGAAGGATATACAACAGTTTTTATCCCCTTGATCTTCCACACTTGTCTGAGTCCCAGCAGGCTTCACTTTCATGCCCTGTCTCCACTATAGAGATCCAGAGAGCAGTTAAAATTCTAAAACTTTAAAAGTCCTGGCCCAGAGGGCATTGAGGCTGAACGGTATAAGACATTTCTTCCAAAATTGCTCCAGCCAATGCAAAGGAGCTTTCTTGGAGGTGCAGGGTGGAGGTGCCCCCTCACCGTCATGGTCATGTGGCCATATCAACTATCTTGAAACCAGGTAAAGATCCACTAAATTTAGAGTCATAAAGACCCACCTTGGTTTTAAGCAATGATTACAAGCTGTACATGGCGATATGGGCACACAGGTTGGAGACTATGTTACCTAACCTGATACACCCGGATCAGGCAAGATTTCTCTGCATGCACCAGACTGCAAATAATGTACAAAAGAACAATTCACTTGATGGATTGTATGGCTAATTCAACTACCCCTCAGCTTTAGTAAGTTTAGATGCTTGTAAAGCTTTCGATGAAGTGTCCTGGAGATTCCTATGGGAACATTAACATCATTTGGGTTTCTGAGGGAATTTGTGAATTGGCTGGAGCAAGTAAATGTTGAACCAAGGGCATATATAAAACTTAATGGTGGTATCACACCCCTATCATGTTACAACAAGGCACTAGACTGGGATGTCCCTTATCCCTTTGCTATTAGCCATCTATATTGAGCCTTTAGCTATGATGCTTAGAAATTCGAGAAGATTGAGGGCATTCAGGTGGGCAACAATCTTGAAATTAGCTTTATATGCGGATGACATTCTACTGTCAGTGTCGGATCCAGAGTCTCTATTCCAGCAATATGGGAGGTACTTGAGCAATTCACTCAGTTCTCTGGATACAAAATAAATTCTTCTAAAACAGAGTTCTCCCTTACACTCCCCCATGAACATTGAAAGGCAGATTGCCTCTACATTGTAACAGCATCAAGATAAAATATCTAGGCATACATTTACCAAACCAGTTAATGCATCTCACTATGGTAAACTACAAACCCCTTACAAAAAATAGAGTCTGATTTACATCAGTGGTCCCAGCTTCATTTATCATTATATTCTAAAGTTGATCTTCTTAGAATGAATATTCTTCCATGGCTGCTATACGTTTTCAGACCATATCGGTGATGCCGGATAGAATGTACTTTCCATCCTGGAATAAGTCTTTGGCGAGATTTGTCTGGGCTTGGAGAAAAAAACAAATTAAGTGGTCTACATTAATGCTACCAAAAAATAAGGGAGGTATAAATTTGCCTGATCTTCAGATGTATGCATACTCTACTGTGATAGCTAGTTTTTAATTGAACAACCTAATGTATGACATACCCTGGAAGAATCTGGAATTTACCCTGAATGGGAGTAAAGGAAGGGGCAACCTTCTACAATCCATATATGCCCCAGCTAACAAGAGACCTAGACGTATTTATAGCACAAACTCTACCATAGAGACTTGGAAGAGACTCATCCATTTAAGAGAGCTGGAACCAGTGGGCACCTATTTTAATTTATTAAATTTGAATCCAACTTCCTTCTCTGGAACAAGAAGGTAATTTAGCTCAATGGATGCAAAAGGTATTAAATTTATATTCCACTTGGTGCATGCAAGGAGTCCTCTCATTTACTAAACTCCAAGAAATTTACAATCTTCCACAACAAGACTTTCAATATATACAAGCTTAAGAGAAAGCATCAAACAAGGGGCCAGCCTATAGTAGGCTTCCAGATCCCCTTCATTGCTTACCATAGCTATGACCACAGGGAGAGGACAGCTCTGGACCCACTTTGTGGGACTAATATATAACAGTATACAAGACTTTTCTTAAAATTCAACTCAGGGAATTTTAACTGCCTGGAATAAAGAACTTCCAGTTCAGGTGTCTAAAGAGTACTGGGAAAATACACTAAATTCTCGATGGGACTTTTAGGAGCCCCTATTGGTGGAATTTGCCTGGAAAGCTAGAAATAGTTTTTCTACACACGGCAAGGCTGGCTAAGTTCTCGTCAGAACACCAAGCTATTGCTGGAGGATTGTGGAGAAATGTCTGCAGATCAGTTTCATGTTTTTGGGTCTGCCACAGTTAGCAGGTTATTGCAGAGATATATCTGAGGTATTATTAGAATTGGTAGATATGGAAGCTGTATTGAGCTAGTATTACTTTCAGTTCCACCAGAAGATCTCCAGTATCCAGAGGGTCACTGTTAGTCACTTATATACTGGCAGCTAAAAAGCAATTACTAGAAATTGGGAAAGAAGATGCCCTAAACATTCAGAGCTGGCGGGAATAATGGGAGAAATGTATGTATTAGAGATTAATAGCCAAAAGCACAGATAAATGGTCTGCCTTTGAGCTTATATGGAGAAATAGATTCTATATATTTCATCCTTAGATCCTACTTTTGTACCTTAGAAATATACTGATCCTGATGGTGGTTTCAGTAAATGTCATAGTGTTCATTATATAAACTGCCTTGTAAACTATTTAAGTTGTCCTAATATCTCTAGCTAATAGTATTGCTAAGCACCTGACTGATGTAATTTTATGCTGTCTTAATTTATACAATATAAAACTGTCCTATGTTTTTGACAATGAAAATATAATAAATTCAAAGTATAAAAAAAAGTATTTTGTCTGTCTCTATATTTTCTCCCTATGTAACCCAACTGTCTCCCGGATCGCACCTGGAAACAAACCTTGAATCAGTGCGCCTTTCCGGTTACCAAAGTTTTAATAACTGAAAAATAAATAAAATACTTTGGGGGCTAAAAATGCTTTAACTTCATGTATGGGAAACATTACAATTCCAGTGTTGTACATAATGAGGGCTAAATTCAGTGCACAATCTTTGTATGGTTTACTGACCAACATTTGGTAGATTCTGCACTCATGCAGTCTTATTGCTCTCTCCTTAACCCACCAAAATCAACCCGTGGCCCATGTGAGGACAGAACTACAAGTGCTCCCATAAGAGGTACACGCCCTATGATGACTCTAGTGCACACTTCCATGACCTAAAGACTGGACTACTGCAACACTCTGTGCCTAGGATTTTCAGGGAAATTGTTGTGTCACTAGCAGCTGATGCAGAATGACATGGCCAGGTTGATTTCTGGATTAACATACTTGGATATTATCACACCTCTGCTGTTGCAGCTGCATTGGCTTCCTGTCAGGTGGCATACCACTTTCAGGATCCTATAGCTAACACACAAAGCCCTGCATGGGTTGGCCAGACTGCCTAAGGACCTCTTAGTTTGGTATACTTCTGAACATCCACTCCACTCCACTGAGGCCATATTCCTGGTTCTTCCTAGGGCATACCAAAAACTTTTGAGAGAGAGAGAGCTTTCTGTGGCAGCCCAGCTTTGTGAACTCTCTCTTCCCTTACAACTAAGGACTGGAGGGGTTTATTTATTCAGTTTTTTTGTTAACCCGGGTAAAGTGCACTAGCCAGCAGGTGATATTTTCAGGCACGACCAGGGAGAATACAGTTACAGTACAAAAGTGATACAGTATAGACTTACACATACAAGCAAGATTCATTGGAACAAGAACAAGTGATACAGTGTGAATTCGCGACAAGCGTTAGATTCATTGAACAGAACAGATATGCATACATTATAAAAAATAAGGGGAGGGTAGGGGGCAGAAGGGTAAGTGAGGGAGAGTAGGAAGGGGGTGAGTAGAGCTCCCAGGGGATGTAATGGGCAAGACAGGAGGGAAAAAACTAACACAGAAGGGAGGCAGCGAATCGAATACAAGAGGGCTGAAAACTTATTTGTTTATGTTGGCTCTGACCTGGCCTTGTGAATAGCACACAATCTTCATATCTTTTTGTTAATATCTGATGTATTTTAATATTGTCTGAATTGGTTTATGACTATATCTAACATTTATTTGTTTATTTATGTATTTGGAAAAATGTTTCACAGGAAGACAACATGAGCTGTAAACAGCTTCGCTTCCAGAAACATCCGGGGAGGGCAAGGTTGGGAGAACAAGCAAAGCACAGCAATGCAAGTACAATTACTAAAACAAAACAGTGTAGCACAATTACAGAGCAGAAATAACCCAGACCAACCGGCCAGGGTAAACAAAACTATATCGGATATAGCATACATTGCAACAACCCAAGAGCAGGTGATCAGGCGAGGGGTAGAGGGTGGGGATGGAAGAGGGAGAGAGTGAGGGACAGCAAGATATATACCCATTCAGGTTGCTGAGAACCCTGCAAGGGTTAGGACAAGGCAGAAAGGGAAGGGAGAGAAACAGAGGGGGTGGTAGAGAAGAAAGGGATGGGGAATGGAGGGGAGGAAGGGATAAGAGAAGAAAGGAGGTGGGCGGTGATGGATCTGAAAGTGGGGGAAGGGAGAGGGGAAAGAAGAGAGAGAGACAATCTATATCCTTCAGGATGCAGAAACCCTGCAAGGGACTCAGGATTAGAAAGTGGAGGAGAAGGAAGAGGGTAGAAGAGAGGGAGCCAAGATCTATACCCCTTCAGGATGACAGAGAACCCTGCAGGGGACAGGACCAGGCAGAAAAGGAGGGAGGGAGAAGGAGGGCAGGAGGAGGAGGAGTGTGGCGGGTGACTGGAGGGAGAAGAGGGTAAGGAATAGGGAGGCTGGAGAAGATGGGGTATAGGAATGGAAAAAGGGGAGCATCAGTAGGGGAAGAGGGGTGTGGGGGAGAAGGACAGCTGTAGAGTTTTGAAATAGTACATAGCAGGTTGTGGATGGTAGTAGAGTGTCAAAATGGCTGACAGTAGGTTGTGTGAGGGGTGGGAGGAGGGTATAATAAGGCGTAGCATGAGGAAGTAATCAGAGGAGAAGGGTTCAGTTAGGAGACAGGAGTAAGTCAGGGATAGAGGAATAGGGGATAGTGCGCAAGGGTTGGAGGGTTGTGAAGGGGGATAAGTACAAGTACAGTTAGAGAACAGAAGTAAAGCACTCAGCCTTTGGATGAGGCACCATCAAAAATAAATGCTTTGTCTTGCCCTCCAGAACGATTATTCTATGGATTAAAGGGACATTGCCAACCCCCATAGGCCACAAAGTGTCTCTAGTTTCAAAAACACGTTATGATTGGTGCATTCTGTAAAGATTGCTGCTGTAGGTGAAAGTTTGATCCGAGTTCTTTTCTTTTTAAAAGTGAAAACAGACTGCCCACCATACTGGTGTTACCGTACAAAAAACATGTTTGTTTACAGTCCTCTCGGCAGGGAATGCTGCATGCGTGGTCAGCTTGAGTGAGGTGGTGGCAGCCTATAATAAATCTGTCACTTCAGTGCTCGATGCTGTTGTGCCAGTCCATATATGACCTAGGTCCTCTTGCTTGAGGTCCCTTTGGTTTGATGGAGAGCTCAAGGTGATGAAAACCAAGGTCGGAGATTGGAACATCATTGGCAGAAGTCATGATCAGGGAGGACAGGCTAGCTCTGAGAACTCACTGTGGCGAATATCAGAGGACTATCTCCCATAAGAAGGCAGCTTATCTGTCCAGGGAGATTGCTGCAGGGAAGAACAGACCAGCTGAAATCTTCCGGACTGTGGACAGGCTGCTTCAACTAGCCTGTCTGCAGCCAGTTAGAGAAGTTTCAGGAGCAAAATGTGAGGCACTCAGTCTGTTCTTCCTCTGACACAGTGTCCTCCATCAGGCTGTAATTTCCCCAATCAGGCTTTCACCTCGTGGTAGCACATTGGTGTCACTAAGAACACTTCCTTGCCTGGAGTGAGTTTAGACTGGTGGAAGTAGAGGAGGTCTGATGGGTGATTATGAAGCTGCATCCCACATATCATGAACTGGACCTGGCCCGACCTGTCTTCTAGTGGTACATGTCGAGGTTTGTTGGTCCAGTGTTAGCCAAGATAGTCCGTGCTCACTTTCAGAAGGGTTATTTCCAGATGCTTTGAAAGAGGCACTGGTGAAGCCCCTTCTGAAAAACTCATCTCTCAACCCTGACATCTTGGCGAATTATAGACCTGTCTCAAACCACCCCTTTCTGGGGAAGGTGACTGAGAAAATTGTGGCTCTGCAGCTCGAGGCACACCTCTTGGCCTTGACATTTATGAGCCACTCCAGTCAGGATTTAGGCATGGACATAGTACCAAGATTGCATTGGTCACAGTGCTAAATGTCTCCTCAGGGCTAGAGATGGAGGGGACAAGTCAGTACTTGTTCTCCTCAATCTCTCATCAGCATTTTACACTGTGGAACATGTGGTGTTGTTGGACTGCCTGAGAAGCTGTGTGGACTCACCAGCACTGTCATCAGCTGGTTTGAGTCCTTCCTCACAGGCAGGACTCAGAGGGTGGTGATGGGAAGTTTTCCTCCCACCCTAAGTCCCTAAACTCCAGGAGCACATAGTGCTATCCCAACGCTCTCCCTTTTTGATTCCTCCTCTTTTTCACGCCCTTTCAGCCTGGCTTTTGCAAACACCACTCTACCACCTCCTCCTGCCTCCATCTTACTGACTCCAGTCTCACAGGCAGGGACCAGGGCCTCCACACCTCTGACATCTTTGTCAACTTGGCCAAAACTTCTGACACAGTTTCCACCCCTTCCTTCTTGACAAACAAGTTAGAGGGACTCTCAGACCCCACAGCCAACTGGTTCCACTCCTACCTAGTAGGTACATCTCAATGAGTTGGCAAGTCCATATCCCCCTTTCTTATCTGCATCAGCATTCTCCAAGGCTCCGTCCTTGGCCCACTACTGTTCTCTATATTCCAAAATAACTTCCCTCTACCTGGTCATCTGCATCCAGCCATATGTACACACATGACACAAATATTTTTCCTTCTCACTCCTCCGCTTCTGAGCTGACAGCTAGGCTTCAACATGAATGATCTCAACAATGTTCAGCGCTGGTTCAGGACAAATCAGTTGTCTTTAAGTGCCAAAGAAATATTCTCTATGACCTTTGGCACAAAACGGAGAGCTTTCTGGACTCCTCCTCCCTTTCACATACCCTCAATGGAGTCACAAGTGATGCGTGCCTTCATTCCAGTACCTTGGGGGTTTGGCTAGATCAACACCTTGACATTTTGCAGCACGTGGATGCCATCCATAAACAATTCCACCTTAAACTTGGTGCCCTTTATACGCACAAAAGGTGTATCCTGCTTCCTGCTTGCCAAGATATCATCATTAAAATGATTCTTCCCATTTTCGATTATGGCATCATATTGTCTACAGTGGTGCACCAAAGTCTACCTGGCCAGACTGGACCCCTTCTTTTACTTCCTGCCACTTTGCCTTGGACTGTCTGTCTCATAATCACTACTGTTCCTTATAATGTTCCTCAAAGCTCACCATCAAAGCCACTGTGCATCTTATCTCTAAATTCTGGCTTGCCTCCTTCCCCTCTTACCTTACCTCCCCACCACCCTCCTCATACTCCTTTGTAACTCCTGCTACCATTCCTTCACACTCCCCTCTTGCAAATCCCTTGCTGGTCAGGCTACCTCCACCTTCTGCTTTCCTAAACTTTGGAACCCCCCGCTCCTTCTCCTCTCAGCTCCATGACCCTCATCTTCCCACCTGCACCTACCCTTAAGACTTAGCCCCTCCCACTCCCTATTTTACCCTTCTCCCTTTTTTCCTCCTTCCCTACCCCTCTCCCACCTTCCTCCTTCCTCTTTCCTCCCTTCCCTTTCTCCCCACTCTGCTCTGGCTTCCTTTTCTGTGCCAGTCTTTCCCCTTCCTTTGTTTTCCTTCTTCTTTCCACTGTGCCCTCCCTGTGCCTTCTCCATGAAATGGAACTTCAATTTACCATGGACAGGTCCCCACCCTGTCATTGTATAGTTTGGCCTATAATTTTGACAGTCTAATGTAGCCTGCCTTTGTACTGTATAATTTATTTCTTTGTATGATGACTTATTGCATAAGGTTTTGTTCTGTTCTCTTTGTTCTTACACCCCTTCCCCTCCCCCAGAACACATCTGAAACAAGCTATTTCAGCTCAGTATGTCTTTTCTGGTGAAACTCTTGAAATAAATAAATAAATAAATAAACCAACCTGCCAGAGGGAGATGTAGCGGTTGTCTGCGAGACTGTAGCGTCAATGCACTGGAGCGTGGTCAAATAGTGGAATAGCTAAGGATGTCCATGGCCTCTTGCAATATTTCTGCAGCAGACTAAAAACAATCTAGTTAACTCAAGGATTGGTACCTGGGGGATCTAAATGTATCAAGTGGGATTTTCAAAGGTCTTATACCAGGTGCAATTCCTGACTGTGAGCTTGGCCTGTGTCCAAAAAACTGCACCAAAATGTACAGATGCTATTTTCAAACATTTTGGCACCATTAAGACAGTTTACCTGCATTATAGGAGGAAGTAAGCTGTTGATTAACTAGAAACTGCAGCTTATCCATCAGAGTGGGAAATGGGCAGACTAAGTGGGCCAAACAGTCTTTACTTTCCGTGAAATTCTGTTTCTATTATACTAAAATAAAAAGATGCATACATCAATATTTTGACAGATGCATCATTTTTTGAGTACAACATGTGGCACTTGCATCAAGGAGCTATCTACCCCATTTTATGTGTTCTAACTGTTGTGATACATGTGGTGTGATGTGCTCCGATCGTGGATCACATGGCTGAAAATGCATCCGAGGGACTTTGAAAATGTGGCCTATACCTGCTAGGGTTCATCGATTTCATGGGTCTACCAGATGGAGTTCCTGTCCCAGTTACTAACTGCTATTCTAGTCTTCCTATGTGTGTTGTGTGTGGGGGAGGGGTCACCTAGGTCATGGGAATTTATCAACCAGAGGGTCCCAAACTAAGCTAAAGTCCCCATCTAATATAATGAGGATTGAGCTGATGAAACATCTGGTATCAGTTGGGTTAGTGCAGTAAAGAACTCTGGGTCATCCTCATTTGGTGCATATAGATTTATTACGGTAGCAGGAGAAAAATAGGGTGCTTCCTTGTGCCATCAATCAATGAACCAGTCTCCTAGAGGTTTTTCTATGATTATGAGGCATTTTTTCAGTATTAGAATGGATACCCTTCCTGCTTCTTTGCTGAGTAGGTGCTAGACTCTTCTGTACAGACCCGTCACTGGTCTAATTTTACCACTTTTACGAGATGGGTCGCCTGGAAGGGTGCTATATCACACTTGGCAGCCTTTAGATAAGTTGGTATTTTATTCCTTTTTATGGGGTGGTTGACCCTTTGCATATCCTAGGATACACATGTCAGAACCACCATTCCTTTAGGTGACCTCCACCCCCATAGCTTGAATAAGGAGATTCCTTACCTGGAGACAGAGTGAGTGAGAAAAGAAGAGTGCCAAAGCTCCCATGTCTGGTAACAGATGAGAGCACAAGGGTGAGCCAAAGCAGGTACAAGAGCAAGAAGAGGAAGATAGTCTTACATTGCTAAGGCAAGAAATAAAGACAGTAAGCATCAGGAAGTACTGTATAAACTGAAGCACACTGTACCACCGAAACAGGACTTTGCTATATAAAGACATCAAGCCAACACTGCCATCTTGTGGCTTTGTAAACTCTTTTCAACAGTTAAAGTAGTACTACAGTCGAAATTTGCAAAAATATGTTGTGCAGTTTTTTGATTTGTGTGTGTAGTTCTGGTGTGTCCTATGTTTGCTATTAGGATTTTTTTTTTCTAAAATTGGCTGCTGGTTTTATGGCCCTTGGGGATCTCCATGTTATTTTTATGGCTCTCCTTTGTCCTCGATGCCTTCTGTCCAAAGTGACCCAGTCCACAAGTCACCCAAACTCCCTCAGACTCCACCGGTGAGGACAGAAGCTTAGTTGTTTACACTACTATGGAGTGCAACATCACATCTGTTGGCATGCTTTCCTGTGCCATATCTGAGTAGTAGCACTGCTGGCGTCCCTAACTATCCCCTTAGATCATTCCCTCGACCTGCCCCTGCTGATAATATGAACTTAAACCTTATTTGTTGCCATTAATATATTGGGACCTTAAGCCCATACATAGTACTTTATAATGCTAAAAAGTTGGGGTGGGGCATGAATGTTACTCCCAAAAGTCATTTTCACAGTTCAGATACTTAATGTTTTGATTCCTCTGTGGGTGTCTTTGGGCTCTTAAGTACCCATGCATGTTTGGTGAAACTTTATGCTCTGGAGTTAGTCCACAAATCAATGTCTGTCCCCTGGTATGTCCACCCACCTAAGAGTTCCTGTCATTTCAGCAATGGGACCTGGCAGCAATGCAATACCCTCGGTCAGGGTGGTCTGTGTAGCACTCCATCCTTCATGGAGGGTTCATGTCCCTGTGCTAAGAGACTTCATAGGTGCAAGTCTGTTGAGAGAGAGAAGATTCTGGGAGAAACTGATGGGATTCATGGCTCTTACTTCTACTTCTTTGAAAGCTAGGGAGATCAGCATCTAAGAAAACCATTCCTTTTCGTTTGTCTGCTTTTGGTTTGATTGTGTACCATCTATTTTGTGGGTGTCCATAGGATGCCTGAGGTGGATTACGCGAGGGTGCTGCACACATGATGTGACACTGGCTCATTCCTATGTTCTCTCATGCAGCAGTTTCCAGCTGTTCAGTACCTGATGAGCTCCCACTGGGGCCCCACACAGTGTCTCCTCACAATTTCTTTAATTTCTTCTGGGTCTCAAAGTGTGCCAGACCCCATATCTTTGTAAAAGCTCAGCTGGGTACCTCAAACTATAGGAAATACCCAAACTATAAGTCTTTTTAATTGAATTATGCTCATTGGGCCTGCTTGCTAAATCTAGAGACAATTCTTGGAATATTAGAAATCTGATGGCCATTCATAGTAACATAGTAATTGACTGCAGATAAGGACCGCTAGGCCCACCTGGTCTGCCTGTATTCCTTCCTGGATAGTGGCCACTGATCCTACTCTGTCATTGACTTTTAGCCTCTCCTTCCACCATCTAGGGTTCCTATTATACTGTAGATATCTCCCTTCTCTTGCTAGTGTCAGAATCTGCTGTTTAGCATTAAAGTGGAGGAAATATGGCAATATTAGTCACAGCCTTAAGATGCTGGACCAGGGATTGTGGGCTCTCTCAATCTGTAGCGGAGAGTTTCAATACTGTTGAGGAGCCTAGGGACTGCTGCCTGTAGAAAGCTGCGCACATCTGCTATTTCCACATTGTCTGTGAAACCCATAAACCTAGTTTTTGCAGCAATCACAGGTCTCTGAATCATTAATTTTCAGCCACATCTTTTGAATTTGGCAGTCATGGTCCTCTGTTGGTTTCAGTGGGATAGGGCCTGGGACTCAGATAATTCACATGTCTCATGTCTCATCTTGTAGCATGGTCTCGCTCTGATCATCAAGGCTTGACAAAGTGATTCTCATCGAGGGTATTTTCTGCAATAATATCCTCAGAATATCTTTAATTTCACTGAGGTCATCGAGACTGGATGGTGCGGATGACATCATGTTTCACCTCGATGCCCCAAAGACAAAGTTCTGATTTCTGTGCTGCTGTGACAATAAGTAAAGTAAAATTGTAGTATTTCACACTGTAAATGACAGCAGATATACTGATGTGTAATTAAGCCAGTTCAAGGCACCACAGCTGCATGGATGGTTTAGAATATGCAGAGTTCTGTATGGAGATCAAGGGTCAGGTTGCCATCATGGTCAGTGGCTCTCTAGTATTCCTCAGCAGACTGACATCACAACCATTGAATCACAACCCTCATGGGAGACTGACACCTCCAGCAACAAATGTATGACCAACAACATGAAAATGTCGAGCAGGTGGCGACATGGATAATTCTGCTACTTGATGGCCTACAGCTCCCAGCACAAATAGTCATGTAGAGGTATTCAGATCAGCTCAGAGCCCTGCAACACCACTGGCTAGCAAGAGTAGGAATGGCTTTTTTCCGTACTCACTTGCTAACAACCTGCCACACCTACAGACCCCAAACATTGTGCCACCATGTTTGCATGCATTTTGCAAGCATGCATAAAAGGGAGGCGTGAGCATAGTTGTAGACACAGCAAACATACTGAAACTGCTAAAACCCCAAAAACTTTAAATACAAAGAGCAAATTTAGGTGCAAATCACCAATAAACAAAGTAGGTTTTACTAGTGAAAATGTACAAGGTGTGCAAGAAAAACTAAGAGTTAAACATTAACAAACTAAACAAGTGCACCAGCAAATAATCTAAAATAGTAAAATTAAGTATAAAGTAGCAGTGTACACAGTAGGTTGCACTAGTGAAAGTGTGCAAGGTGAAACGTTACGCACACTGATGAAGCCCCCATTTGGGCAAAGCACTGGGGGTAGCACTATTAACCGGTACCTCTCAGTCACACCTTCCCCTATTCCACTTCCCATTTAATGACTCCTGTATATGCATCCTACTTCCACCTGAATCCTGCTATTGTCTTTGCTTCACAACCATTTATTGACTGATTGATTCATGCATTTACTTATGTATTTATTTATTTATTAATTTCAGAGAAGTACATTTTGTTTACAAAGGTTCCGTGTCAGTGTTAGAGTACAAGAGAATATTGCAAATTCTTAAAGCAAAACTCCAGTGGAATGGCAGTCAAAACAAGTTCTGTACATAAAAATACAAACTGGATTCAATACATGCAATTTTACAATAACAAGTGATAGTGTGAAACAAGCAAAACATCAGTACACTGCACCATGAACTGTACCATGTCAAGTAGCTGATTCTAACCATTCACCACCCTTTCTATGAAGTAATACTTCCTAATGTCCTTTTCAGCCCCGGCTTGTGCAATGTACCCAGTGTATGCTTTGTTTCTTAATCTGAACAGACTTGTTGTGTCTACTCTGTTGAACTATAGAAACACAGAAACACAGAATTCCTCTGCAGAAAAGGACTGCTTGGCCCACCCAGTCTGGCCAGAAGTTTCCTGCTTAATCTGCCTCTGCAGGCTGATCTCCAGCGATCTTCCCTCCTCCATGCCTATTTCATAATATACTCATGTTCTATCACATGGACACTTGAAGCCCCCACTGTTTTCACCTCCACCACTTCCACAGACAGTCTGTTCTGGGCACCTACCACTGTTTTAGTAAAGCAGTATTGTCTCACATGCCTCTTGACAACCCCTGCTTCATCACATGCCCATTGGTCATGGTGCTCTTTCTCATTTGAAAGAGACACCCTTCTGCACCATGTACACCCCTGTGAGGTACTTATAGGTCTTTATCATGTCATCTCTCACTCTCCTCTCTTCCAGGGTATTTCTGATTGGTGCTTCAAGCCTACAGCTGGACCTCTATTGGCAGCTACAGGACTCATCACCTCAGGGATTGGAATTTCTATTGCTTTGTTCCTGGACGAAATAGCACTTGCACTCCTGTTAGGAATCCAGCCGCAGTTCTCAGTGTACAGTTTAAACCATATTAGAATACCTGTTTTTTGATTATACAATCTGTAACTACCTGTCTGTCTCAAAGGACCTCCTTGTGAATGAGCTTACTCAGTGGAGTTTTCCTATAATAAACTTGAACTTGAACTTGAACATATTACAGTTTAAACCAGATAATTTTCCTGCTCACACGCCCCGACTCCTGCCTCTATTAAATGCTCTCTGTAGCAGGACCATCCATCTTGTTCCTAGCTCCGTTCTTGTGAATTACCTGTCTGCAATTACTTGTAAAGGCTGCCCTAAATACTGTACTCAGCTCCCAGACAGACTTCACTGCAGGTGTCTCTCTGCACTCAGTCCTCCACCTCTCCTGTTCTCCACACTTTGTGACCACTCCTCAGCAGTGATTGCCTTCCTTGACTGCCCCTCCTTGATCCATGCTAATTCCCAGCCTGGCTCTCTGGGATAGTGGGTGTTCTGTAACCATACCCCTCAGTACCCCCTCCATTGTCTGTCAAACTAATCTCATAGATTTCTTTTGACTGGGTAACCAGAGTGGTGGACCAAGGGGAGCAGTTGATGTCGCCTACCTTGACTTCAGCAAAGCTTTGACACTGTTCCACATAGAAGATTGATAAATAAGCTGGGTAGGCTCGGGGGAGTCGGAAGTTGGTCAACTGGGTGGCAAACTGGTTGACTGGCAGAAAACAGAGAGTGGTGGTAAATGGTATACAGTCAGAAGAGATGCAAGTCACAAGTGGGGTACCTCAGGGATCAGTCCTGGGGCCAGTCCTCTTCAACATCTTCATTAGTGACCTTGCAGATGGACTAGAGGGTAAGGCTGTCTGTTTGCAGATGACACCAAGATCTGCAACAGAGTAGATGATCCAGATGGGGTGGGCAGAATGAAGAGATCTGGATAAACTAGCAGAATAGTCAGAAGAGTGGCAACTGGGATTTAATGCAAAGAAGTGCAAAATCATGCACATAGGAAGAGAAACCTTAAAGCCACCTATAGGCTGGGAGGGAGTTGCTAGCAGTCACAAAGGAAGAAAGAGACTTGGGCATCATCATCACTGATGACCTAAAATCATCCAAGCAGACCTCTAAACAGTAGGTAAGGCTAGGGGGTGTTAGGGTGTATTAGTAGGGGTATCACAAGTCGTAAGAGGAAGATAATAATCCCTCTGTACAAGACACTGGTTAGGCCCCATCTGGGTACTGCGTGGCAGTATTGGAGGCCACACCTTTCACAAGGACATTAACCAAATTGAGGCAGTCCAGAGAAGGGCAACCAAAATGGTGCAGGGACTGCATCAAAAGACATATGAGGACAGATTAACGGAGCTCAATATGTATACCCTTCAACAAAGGAGGGAGAGTGATATGATCGAGGCATTCAAACACCTTAAGGGCATAAACAAGGGTGAAAGAGTCTAACGTGTTTAAATATAAGAAAATAGCAGGACAAGAGGACACAGCATGAGATTAGAGGGAGGCCGATTAAGAGGAATGTGAGGAAATTCTTTTTCACAGAAAGGGGGTGGATGCATGGAATGGTTACCACAAGAAGTGGTGGCTATGAATACAGTGCAGGGCTTCAAACAGGCATGGGATAGGCATAAGGAGCAATACAAATGACTGTGAATAGATAGGCCACTGACAGAGCAAAGGCCGATGGCACATTTATAAGGTAGAAAGAAATGGGCAGACTGGATGGGCCTTGGGTCCTTATCTGCCATCAACTTCTATGTTTCTATGTTTCTATTGTAGTCCACTACCCTTTCCCACTATCCCTCACTTCCCTTTTAACACAAAAAAATGAATTTAATTACAAGAATGATCACTTGCACTACTGCTTTGCTACCCACTGGCCTGGATATTCTGTACCTGCTAACAATTTCCTGCACAGCCCATGAGGGCAAGCCAACAACTGCCCACAAATCCAAGACAACAGCCACCTATGTGTCTATGGCACTGTTACTTTTTAACTCCCCTCGACCACACCATCATTAATAGGCTCAATTATAAGTCTCCGCCCTTGCACAGATGGCCACCCCACCTCCACTGTTGGGAACCTCTCTCTCTCAATCCTCCCTGGGATCTCCTTCCTGTTCAACAAACACTCCCCACAGAGTACCCAACGAAGGCTCCGCACCCTCAGCAGCAAACTGCTAAAGGAGTAGCTATGTAGACTAACCCTGATACTCCTGTTGCTCGCTGGCAACATTCACCTTAACCCTGGTCCAACACAAGGCGGGCATCGCTTGAGAAAGGCAGGATTGCTCACTATTGCATCACTCAACATCTGTAGCCTCCTCCTAAGCTAGACAAACTGAACGCCTGGATCGCTCTACACAACCCTGATATTCTGTCAATTGTCGAGACCTGGCTCACCCCGAAAATTCTGGATGCTTCCATCTCTATACCTAGCTACACTGTTTTCAGACAGGACCGACTTTGCAAAAGAGGAGGCGGGTGCACAATATATACCAGGGACAACCTGCAGGGTCTCATCGTACCATTACCTGCCACCCCGGCAATGTACAATCCCTTGCTATCAAAGTGATTCTGGAGCACAATAAAACTATCACAGTGCTGACATTTTACATTCCACCTAAGCAGACAACCTTAGGCCTTGACTCTCTAGTGGAGTGCTTAGGTAGACTGAGTCTCAGCTCAAAGTTATAGTGCTAGGTGATTTTAGCATAAATTGACTCTCCTGAAACTAGCCCCTATAAGGATGTAGTCTCTGCCGTACTTCTCACCCAGCTTGTTGAGTCACAAGCTTGAACAAATTATAAGACAGGAACATACAGCCTGCTTGACTGGGTACTCTGTAATCACCTCGAACACATTTCAAACACCACAGTACTCCCTGATGGTATAAGTGACTACTCCCTATCCTCTTCAACTGGACTGACAGATTCACCATGCCCGGCCGAGATCAGTCTCCACTAGGGTCCTCATCCGTGGGCACTTGGAACTCCTGAAATCTGACCTCCAACAGCTAGATTGGTCTGCTCTCTATACCATTATGGATGTCGATGTTGCGCGAATACTTTATACAATAATTCAACACAGTGTGTGAGACAGGCATGCTCCTTATAAAAAATGTAAGATCAAAGGCCACGGGAACCCTTGGATCGCCCCAGAACTCACTGAAAGTCTGAAATCCAGGGACCATCTTTGGTACAGGGCCCGGCCACAGGTAAACAGGCTGACATTCAGAACTACAAACAAGCTCAGAACTCCTGTACCAGGGCTATACCCTTAGCAAAGAGTAATTTCTATAAAGAAGCCTCTTGAGTTCATGGAAGGATGACCGTAAGTTTGGTCCAACCTCAAGGAAATCACGGGGAAAGACCCAAATCCCCCATGCTCAACATCAATGGCATACCCACCCTTGACCCTTCCGACACTGACGAACACTTTTTAACAATGCATTCACTGACCTGAGTGGCGTCCTCCACCTGACTTCTTCTACCTGATAAAAAGATAACTTCACTGGGCATGTAGATCCACCCCTTCCCACCCTCCATTCCACTTCAGGGTCATCTTGTCTGGTGAACCAGGAAATACCTCCTCAAGGTATTAGGAAGACTAGATTCAGCAGTGACACACTTGACCTCAAGTTTATAAGCTCACATTAAATGAAATTCGCACCCTTCACCATATAATAAACCTAACTCTTAGGTTCTCACAATTCTCACAAAAGTGGAAGTCTGCCATTGTGACACCAGTGCATAAAGGCAGCATGGGACCTACCGGCCCACCTCAATCCCCTCTCAAAGTCTTGGAAAGAATTGTGACTCATCAGCTGACTGCATACTTGGAAAAATATTAGCTTCAGTGCCCAGAACAGCATGGGTTTCAGCCAGGGCATAGCATAACAATAGCCCTTCTTGAATTTACAGGCTTCATTCATCATGCCTTAGATCATGGTCACCTTGTTGGTTTAGCCTATCTAAATTTAACCAAAGCTTTTGACACAGTGCATCATAACCTCTTAATGGATCAGTTCTCTACCATCGGTCTCACTGATGTCCCTGTCACGTGGTTTCATAGCTACCTGCATTACTGAACACAGCAGGTGAAGATCGGAGACATCTCTCTCCGACACTAGACCTGTCCACTCAGGAGTCCCGCAAGGCTCTATTTTGGGATCTCTCTTGTTCAGTATCTTTCTTAACAGGCTCCCTCTCACCTGCCAGGGTCACATGCTGTTATACGCTGGCGATACTATCCTGTTCATTAGTGATCCTGACCCATAGTTCTTGAAAAGCAGCTACAGCATAACTTTGCAGACGTGGAAAGGTGGTTCAGCAATCAAACTTATTCTGAACTATAAAAGACGAAAACAATGCTGTTTGCTAGCCCTCAAAACAGATATCGAGCCTACCCTCTATCAGAAACGTGTGATCCTCCCAGGAGCTTGTCCAGCATTTTAAATACCTGGAGATCACAGTTGACAGTCCCTTGTCTTATGCCACTCACATCGATAACATTGTCAAAGCTGTTAACTCATGCATAGGACTCATTTGCAGACACAAATATAGCCTGACCCTGAAAGCCCTTAGTCTGGCTATGCTTAGCTCAGTAGTTTCTCTTATTGACTATGGGCTCGTTATCAATAGCTCAGTCACAAATACCTCCCTACACCATATCAGCATTGCACTCAACAAAACCTGCCGGCTCCTTACTGGCGCACAGCAGACCCACACGTACAACCCTGCATGCCAGGCTAATTGGCTCCCTCTTAAAGGCAGAATTCAGTACCAAACGTGTCTGCTCACTAAAATGTTTGCCTTGGTATGCTGCCCCTGGGGTACAGAAACTCCTCACTCCACACCAATCACCTCACCAGAAGCTCTGGAACCCAGGTCTTCAAAACTCCTTGCTATCACACCTCCCAAGGTCAAAGATCCTGCGCCCATCAGGCCCCAGTCTGGTTCAACTCCCTTCACTCTAACATCTCTTCAGCACCAACACTAGGCTCCTTTAAATGTCAGATAAGAAAACATCTGGTTGCTAAAGCCATCTGTTATTGCTTTTGCTAACTAGTGTCCGGCACTGCCCACTGTACTTGCTGTCTCCCTTGAGCACTTAGCAGCCTCCCTCCTACCTCCCTTCCCTCCTCCCTTTTTCCCCCTTGGCCACCACCTTGCTCTCCACCCACCTCCTCTCCTTTACCCTTGACATGGCCTGTTCAGCTGATTTTCCTCTAGCTCCTAATTGTGTCTCTTCTGCCTTTCACCACAGCCTGTCAGAGCCCTTTGTGCTGCTCCCCCTTCTACCCTCTTAGGTCCTCCAGTTCTCAACTGTCCACCTTAGATCTTGGCCTCTTGGGTGCTCCTAGCCTACTTACCTTCTCAGCCCCTGCTCTGCTCATTCTTGTCTACCTAGATCCTGCTTTGCTTTTTACCAGTGGCTTACATTGCACACCCACCATGCTCAGCTAGCTCCTGTAGATCCAACAGTGATTCTCCTCATTCCTGTAGGATATCTTGCTTATCCCTCCCAGCATCGTCAGATATACCCATTCTCACCTACAATCCTCCCTTAAATTTAAATCCTTCCTCTCTACTAGTGTGCCTCTCTTTATCAAAGCCTCTCTCTTAACTAGTGAACTTCCTCTCTAGTTTCACTCCTACTAGCTTCACCATACCTTCGACTTTATACCCACTCCCGATCTACCCCGCATAAATTGACCCCTCCTTTGCCTCCTGGTCCTCTTCACATCCAGCCTACTGCTCTTTACCATCGTCCTACCCTTCTTTCCCTGCCACTTGTCCCACCCTCTCTCTCTCATTACTACCCTATATTCGTTCTTTATCCTCAATTCCTAATTGGCTATACTACTACTTCATCAAGGTGCACTAATTCAAACACTTACTTTTCCCTTAAATTCTCTTGCTAATTTGGGGACTTGATCTTAGATGTGGTAATGTATTGTTTAGTTCTCTGACGACAAGAACTGTTTTTGTTAACATATTTGCTATCAATTTGTATGTAATGTTTCCCTCAATGTACTGCATTTTAACTTTTATGATTTGTCTCACCTTTCTGACTTGATGTGGAACCTTTGTAAATAGCCCTTGGCTCAAAGGTATTGTAATCTGAGATTTAAATAAATAAATAAAATAAATAAATAAAGGTATACATGTTGAGATCTCCCGAAGCATTTAGTTGCCCTCCTTTAGACTGCCTCTACCCTATGTCCTTTCTGAGAGTGCGACCATTAAAACTGGACACAGTACTCCAGGTGGGGGTTTCACGTGAGTGATACAGTGGCAACACCACCTCCCACTTCCTACTGGAGATCCCTTCCTATGCAACCCAGCATCTCACTAGCCCTCCCACTGCTTTGTCACACTGCCCTACCACTTTGAGGTCATCAGTTATGATAGCCCCAGGACCCTTTCTTGCTTCCTCCTATCCTATATTCAGCTCCTGGGTTCCTGTATCCTAGATGCATGATTTTGCACTTTTGGCATTGCACCCCAACTGACAAGCCCTTCACCACTCCTCATGTTTCCCATGGTTCCTGTGCATTCTCTTAATCCCCTCCTGAGTGTTCACTCTGTTGCACATTTGGTATCATCTGTAAAATAGCATACCTTCCATCGGGTCTTCTACCATATTTCATGAACTTGAAAGTCTTTGTCATGTCCCCTTCCCCATCTGTCCTCCAGTGAACACCTGATGAGGCGTTTCAGTCTCTCATCCAATGTCTTGTCCCGTAACCATGCATCATCTTTGGGGCCCTTCAGTTGCAGTGTCTCCAATCTATCCAGTGTCCTTCTTCCTTGGCTGTGGGCCCTAGAACTGGAGACAGTATTCCAGATGCAGTCACACCAGTGATCTACGCAGAGGCAATATCACCACCCCTCTCCTGCTAGGAATCCCTCGTCCTGTGCACCCTGTCATTCTGTTCAACCCTCTCATTCACCATGTTGCACTGAGCAGCCTGCTTTAGGTTGTTGCTTTTCACCACTCCTAGGTCCTTTCCTCCTCCATGCTCGATGATGGTATCCCAGTAGTATTCACACTGCCCTGGATTTTTCCTCTGATGTGCATCATATTGCACTTTTGGCATTACATTTCAACTGCCAAGCTGGCCTGCTGGTGCAGTAGGTAGGACTACCACTTGCGATGCCGATGACCAGGTTGAAAGGCTTGGACATCAGAGGGCTAGTTAGGGGGAGGGGAGGATTGAGCATCTGCAAGACTGCTCTCCTCCAGTGGGGAGGATGAGTTGTGGAGCCTGGTACAGAGTGTCTCCCAGCAGAGGCTGGGGCATTACTTTGCATGTGACCAAGTCCACAGGGAGGAGATGAAGACGGATGTCCATAGGGTGCATGAGGGAGCACTGCACTGATGTCATTGCATCTCTGTGTCTCTGGGGGACTTCAGGAAGGAAAATCCACTGTGCTAGCTGCACAGTAACACCGGGGCATGTAATGGTGCTGCCTCAAGCCTGCACTCGGGGATGCCAGGGACTGGATTAGCATTTGGTCCTTCCACCTTGGGAGCTGGGGGAATCACACCATGGTGAGCAAGCCATGATCTCCTGGTTCCCCATTAGGCTTCTGGACATGGCACAGAGGCAAAACTAAATGGAGTACCAATCAGTTGATATGGGGTATATCCCCAGAGCCTACAGAGGAGAACAAATGATACTAAAAAAAGAATCTCATCTGCCAAATTTAGAAACATAGAATTTGATGGAAGATAAGGACTGCTTGGCCCACCTAGTCTGCCCATTTCCCTACCTGATGGATAAGCTGCAGATTCTAGTTAATCAACAGCTTACTTCCTCCTACCCCCACTAGAGTTGCCTTATGTCTGTCCCATGCACTCTTGAATTCTCCCACTGTTTCTAACTCTACAACCTCCTCAAGAAGGCTGTTCCATGCACCCACAACCCTCTCTGTGAAAAAAATCTTTCTAACATTATCTCTGAGCCGTCCCTCCTCAATCCTCAAATTGTCTTCCCTTGTTCTTGCACATCTCTTTTCTGAAAGATGCTACCTTCTTGTACTTTGTTAATTCCTTGAGATACTTGAAAGTTTCTTTTCATGTTCCCCTCTCCCTCCTTTCCTCAAGGGTATACATATTAAGCTGCTTTAGTCTCTCCTCATATGTCTTCTGGTGCAGACCCTGCACCATTTTGAATTGCCCTCCTCTGAACAGCCTCCCTCTGTCTATGTCTTTGTGGAGATGGGGTCTCCAGAATTGCATGCAGTACTTCAGATGGGGTCTCACCAACTGTCTGTACAGAGGGATAACAACTTCCTGTTTCTACTGTTGATGCCTCTCCCTATGCATCCCAGTATCCCCCAGCCCTCCTTACTGCTTTCTCACATTGCTTGCCCACTTTTAGGTCATCTGATATAATTACTCCTAGGTCTCTTTGATTTTTGTTGTTGTTATTATCTCCTCCCCCCCTGTGTACTCTTCCCTGGGTTTGTTTTCCCAGATGCATTACCTTGCACTTCTTTGCATTGAATCTGAGCTGCCATATATTTGACCATTCCTCCAACTTTGCCAAGTCCCTTTTCATCCTTCATATAGGGCCACTTTTCCAGTCTCTTCATATCTTGTCTCATAATGTCAACATTTTCTTCACTGCTGACCCTCCCACAGAGTTTGGTATCATCAGCAAACAGGTTTGTCTTTCCATGGATTCCCTCTACTGTATCACAGACATGCATATTAAACAGGGTGGTCCCAGGACTGACCCTACAGTACCACACTAGTTACTGCCCTTTCCCCAGAGAATTTAGCATTTAGAACTACTATCTGTCAATCCATTTTGGCCCATCTATTTTTTCCTTCTCCTATCCCCAGAACACTCACCTTCTTAACTAGTCTCCAATGTACAGTAGCACTGAATCAAATGCTTTACTGATGTGCAGGTATAGTACTTCCACTGTCCGGCCTCTGTCTGCCATTTTGTTACTACATTAAAAATTAAAGTTAGTCTGACATGACTGGCCTTTAGTGAATCTATGCTGGTTCCCATCTGTGAAATGCAATTAAGCGATGGGGCTTGATGTTAGCTGCTGCCCTTTAAGAGCACTTAGAACACTCATGTTGTTACAAACGTTGCACTGCCTGGCAGTGCCTTATCACTCTCAGGGCTCTGCAATACCCTCAGCCTGAGGCATGGGCATGTTGAGGTGTTCAAGGCCCCTTAAAACCTTCTTATAAAATCAGGCCTTCCTCGAGATGTGTTGTATATCCCTGACCGATTTCTGAATTTGATATTTAAAATAATTTTGGCTTTCTTTGAGTTTATTACTGCTGTTGAAGGTATTATTTTAAATCTAATGATGTTATTGATGTTTATAAGTGTATTATTTATTTTATATTTGTATGTAAACGGAATCTTTTTTGATATGTGCGGTGCCCAGAGCCTCCGGGATGGGCGTCTTTCAAATAAAATTTGCCTTGCCTTGCCAGAAGTCTCCTGTGCTGAATAAAACATTTTCTACTTTTGTTTTATGTGTCCATCTCGGTTATTCAAATGGGTCCAACAAGATGGCGTGAGAGCATGTAGCGGACCTGAAAGAAGATAAGGGTTCTAGTGGCAGGCCAGCTCAAAAATGCCACATGTCCATTGAGCCCCTTTCCTCTAAGAATACAACTATTCCCTCTTTAGAGAGCTAATAGCACCAAAAACAGCAGGTAGAAAACTTTTTTTTTTTAATAGTAGCCAGTTGTTACTTTTTATTTTTAAAACATTTTCCTTTTGCTGATAAGAAGGTTTTCTAGCTGGTAGCATTAGCGTGGTATAAAGAGCAGTACTTTAGCTGGAGACAGACATCTAATTATGTTCCTCTTCGTACCTCATCAGCACTGTGACCTCACTTATTGTGACATCACATATGACCGATATTGCAGCAGGTGATTGTCTCGTCTTTGTCTGCTGTGTTGTCGCAGACAGTGAGGTCATAGGTCAGAGGATGTATGAGGGGGAACAGAACTAGGAAATTCACCTCCAGGTAGAGTACTGTTCCATAATTCATGCCAATTATTGTCAGGTAGAAATCTTCTAATCAGTACAAGAGAAAAGAAAAAATACTTCAGATATAAGAAGTATTATACAATGGCAAGAAAGAATCCTGGCTCCTGATTGGTCAGTTGGCCATCACAGCAAGGATGTTATCCTGGCATAACATCCCTGCTGATGATCTACTTGACCACCACCATACATTACTCTCATCTTTTCTTAAAAAATATTTTTAAACACTAAATAAAATTCTTTAAATTGCTTTTTTTCTGTATAAACAACAAGCCATTGTATAATAGGAATAATGCCCTCCAGGGTGGGTGTTATACTGGGTTAATATCCCTTCTCGGGGTATTGGACACCCCTCGGCCCATGGCCTCGGCCCAACCACCCGAGGTGGGATGTTATCCAACATAACACCCACTCCTGTCAGGCATTATTCCTTTAATAGCTTGCTACTTTTGACAGCTAATTTTAGGCTGCACCTAGCTCTTTAATAACTATCTCCTGAAGTTTCCCATGACAGTGTCAGGCTGACTGTATTAAGTTTTTTCTTAACCTTTTTGTCATTCAGCCAGCAACCGGCCTTTTCCCTTTCAGTTACATCAAATTTCAACATTGGCTAACCCCTGCTTTAGCCGTGGGAGCAGTATTGTATAGAGAATAATGTATGAAACAGCTGTAGTTGTGGATTTTGTTACATACCCAAGGTGTGTGATGACCCATAAAAACTCAAGAGTGACGCTCAAGAGGGTTTATGAGGTCAACACATTGACACAGTTGTCTTGTGCTATTTTTATAATTTACTGGTGCACAGAGTTTTTTTTTTTTTTACTGCACTGAGTCATTTATTAGTGGGAGGTCTTCTGATTTTCAGGTTGTTGCAACTTGAAAGCTGCAGCAGTGAGTAGGGAAATGGGCAGACCAGGTGGGCGTATGGTCCTTATCTGCCTACAGATTTGATGTTTCTATGTAAGAAAGTCAGTTCAACTTTGTTAAGTACAACCTGAATTGGTGAAACATTTAACTAAACTGGTTTGAATTTTATCATGGATGAATGGGAAAGATAGCCTTGTTGAGGTTTGTTCTCATTGTCAGGAAATGGAGGTCACCATCCAGAGTCCGAGCTGTGTAAACAAAAGTAAGGCAGCGTTTATTTCCCACTTGCAAGTCATTTTCTTTGCTTAATATTTGTAGTATTAGTGACCATCGGCTGGGTGAGAGGGAGTTCTTATGAGAAGGCTTGAGGCTGCCTGGCACTAACAGTGAATGCAGTTCACCGAGAGTCTCAAGATGGGCATTCCGCTCCAGTATAGAGGTGGAGAAAAGTGTTCTATAAATGCTGTAATAACCAGCTAACCCAGCTATTATGGCATTTGAAACATGTGTAATAAAGGGGTCACCAGCAATTATAACCACAGTTAATTTCTCTTTTGACTATAAATAATGCATGTATTCCATACTGTCCCATATTTACTTTGATACAGACCAAGATCATGCATGGGATGTGGTTTGTATCTTTCTATATAGTAATATGTGCTCTAGATCAAACCAAATATATGATCAGTCCCTGTAATATAGCAAATATCCCAGTAGCTGCATAAATAAATTGAATGGGACTACCAAAGACAGCACTAGGTGTAACTGTGCCTTCATACACACTTCAGATCACCCACGTGGCACAGCACCCTATAGCAAGTCACATCACACATTAGTGCACTGAATTTAGATGCACCAGTGTCACTGCCACCTGGCCCTTTGAACAAATGGGTACTTTATGTAAAGAGGATGAACAACAAAAAAGATGTTTTATCCAAAAATTGGTTTATTTTTAACTTCACACAACCCGACTGGGCAATGTTTCATGGCTGTCATCACTTTATCAGGCCCACTGGGTTCATTCTCTGTCAAAATATTAATAAAATCAGTGTAAGTGTAACATTCAACTCACATTCAAGTGGCACCAGCGTACTCCCCAAATCAGCACTCAGTGCTTCTGCACAATCCCAGTGTTTGTACTAGTCACCTCGTCACACTTGATTGCAGTGTCATAGCCTCACTGTAACCTCAAAGGTAAGATTATCACTTTTATAATCCATTCCTCTATCTATTTTTCATTAACAATTATGTTCTACTGCTCACAATGTAATTCCCAGTTATACACATGCTTATAATTAGTAAATACACCCAATAATTCCTGAAATCTATCGAAGCTATTGTGTTTGGAGGACCCAGGAGTTACAACATATTTTCTTTTATAAGAAGAAAGGGCAACCTGGACTCCTTAGAGAACCCATTCAGACAAATGGCCGTGACTTTTCAGACAAACACCCATGACTTTGTCAGTGAAGTCAGCACTTAGTACATGGGGCAGCCAACCTACGAACCTGTTAGGAACCCGGAGGTAAAATAAATGTGTCTTTAAGGTAGGCACCAGCTCCTTCAAAAACTGGCATTTTGCCCTGCTATTGTAACAGTTCCAACATTATTATCAGTGACACCAGTTGGCAGAACGCACACAATTACAGAATCATTCGCAAAGGAACACAACAAACGGCGAGCCTTGCTCTTATCTACAGAAAAACCAGCTTCTTAAAATGACCAACCAGAGGGCAACTTTACAGTACCATCAAACAAAAATAAACCAAAAAGGGATAGCACGCTATGTTATCAAATGCTACAAATAAACATAACTTAAACTTTAGCTTTAACAATGAATTTATACAGAATGACAAAGTTACACAGTAAAAAGCTGATCTTGATATATAAAATATTATGTAAAAAAAACCCTCTATTTTATGATTTTAATATTCAGCATGAACTTGGCCACTGAGAACACCTCCTGTGCTAAAAAAAAACTGTAACCGTAGGAAATATAATTAAGATCTACTTTGAATAAGATTAAATTAATTAAAATTTAGCAGATTATCAGGCACTGTGATTTTACTGAGGAATTAATGATGCATGACACTAAGGAGTCAATGTTCTGTCTTAAAAACATGTGAACTACATGAAAACATATGCACACCACACTCCTTGATAATCAAGATGTAATTCTAACTTTTGTAGCTCCAGGGTATGCATTTGAGAAAAGTTGAGTGTCCTTGGGGAGCCTCAGGTTCCAGTTGTCCTGGCAGCATAGCTGATTATCAATCAATCAATCAATCAGATTTATAAAAGGTGCTTTTCAAAATTATCAAAGCACCTCTATAACATTAAAATTAGATAGCAATAAAGCTAAAACAATGCAAAAACAGATTGAAATTTGCATTTGCAGCAATTCCCCAATTAGAATCTAAGCATCTAAAATGCTAGACCAAATAAGTAAGTTTTAAAGGCAGTTTTTAAGGTTAGTGCAGCAGAACAGCATTCTGAGCAGATCTGAGTTCAAATCCCAGCTGGGGCGCTTGTTTTTTCTCACTACAAAAATTGTCTTTCAAAACATATGTACACTCACCATGTACAGATTGATGCTTCCCTATAATCAGACTCCTTTCCTCTGTGCGTGAAACACTCTTATTCTGTGAAAAGTGTCTCGCGTGCACATGCCCTGAAACTGACACATTCCGGGACAGTTTTTAAAAAAAGCATTATTGATCATGCTCAATCAATAATATAACAATATGTCCTCAGTCACCACTATTGTTATAAGAGTGGGTTTCACGTGCTTGCTCAAGCCAGAACAGCTCAGCTTCATTTCACTGTTCTCTGTCAATCGTGAACGCATGTGAAACCACTCTTATTCCACAATGAGTGGCTCTGGGGACATATTAATATATAATAAAGATGTAATTCAATTTGTGTATCTCCAGGGTGTACATTCGAGAGAAAATATTGAGTGCCCTTGGGGATCCTCAAGTTCCTGGTAGGACAGCTGGTTAGTACAGTGGAATGGCATTCTGAGCAAACTTTGGGTTCACCAGTTGCGGCACTTATTTCTTTCTCACATCTAAAGTTGTGTTTCAAACATATCTGCACACTGTGCTCCTTGATAATAATCATGTACTGTAATTCTAATTTGTGCATCTCAGGGTGTACATTCAAGAAAAAGTTGAGTGTCCTTGGGGAATCCTGAGGTTTCAGTTGTCCTGATAGCACAGCTAGTTAGTGCAGTGTAATGGCATTCTATGCAGACCTGGGGCCAGATATTCAAACTCGCTCTTCTAGAAGGCATGAAGCCCATGCGCTGCGCCAAAATAGTTAACGCAGAGGGTGTGTCCGGGGCAATATTCAAAGGGTTGCTGGCTATTGAGCAACTCTTTGAATATCACCCCCAGCCACAGCCACTGTGCATGGCGCGAGTGGAACTTGAGCCACCGCAAGTTGACAGGTGGAGCATTCAACTGCGGTGGCGCCAAGTACCATTAGCCATGCGCAAAATCCCGATATTCAAGAGTGACATGCAAATGGGGCCATAATTCATGCAAGGCACAGGGCGGGCCATTTGCATCTGATTAATGAGCCCATTTGCATGCCATTAGCATGTAGGTGTGCCGATCCCGAGGACTGCCTGACCCCTGCCAGGCAGCAGCGTCGAGGACTGGCGCTCCGCAGCCCAATCGCGGGCAAAACAGTGTAGAATCCCCCACCACCCACTGGCCCGACTGTGGGCATGGTTTAATTCCCCCAGCAGCCCGATCGGGCAGCAATGGCATCCCCAACCTATCCCTGGTGGTCCAGTGGACGAAGCCCATCGCCGGGCAGTATGTTTGTCATTACCCCGAAGGTATCCCTGGTGGTCAGTGGACAAAATACTCGATCGCGGGCAGTATGTTTAATAAACCCCCACCCCGAGCGGATCCCTGGTGGTCCAGTGGACCCGAAAGCCCGATCGCGGGCAGTATGTTAATAAACCCCAATGTATCCCTGGTGGCTAGTGTCCCCCACCCCACCCGTAGCCCCTGCCACCGCCCCCCAGCAGCGGTGGCAGCATCCCCGCCTGTCGCCGCGCCCGCCGACTGACTGCCGGTGGGGCTACATGCCCATTGGTGGAGAGCATGAGCCAATGGGCTAAGGTCACTGATTCTTGTGTTTTACCAGAAAACCTGGTAAAATTCCAGAATTTGGACTACACTGGTAAAAACAAAGAATTTCGTAACATTTAGCATATTTTACCTTATCAGTGAATCTACAGAACTTTTGTTTTCCTTAAATTGTTTCTGTACCCATTTCCTTTTGCTTTATTTACTTTTCTGTGTACTAAGATTCCTTTATTCACCAACCTATTTGTAAGGACTGTAGCATGATAATAACCATGGCTGTAACCTGCATACACACCTGAAACTATTCTGTAACCCAAGTCTTTCTCTGTATGAAAAAAATGTATTGTTATCCGGGTCACCCCTGACAAAGGCACTTTCGGGCTCAGTGGGCCTACTCAGTCACCAAATTTAATAAATAAAAATAAATAAATAAATTTATACACATACTAAAAGACTAACAGTAGAATCCCAGTGAAATACAGAAATTAGAACAGCAATCACTGGTATGATCACAACATTTCAAATTTTGAAAACAGAATGCCATTACTTCAATCACTATTGATGGTGGCTATGTCCTGACACGTTTGCTAGAGAAGTACATTGAAGTCAGACATCGAAAACTTTGTTCACCTTTATCAGTCTTTCTGGAGCTTTAGACTCAATTTCAAGATTACTTTTATGGGAAAAGAGAGGGAACATAGGATGAATAAGTATTTAGTTATAAATTATCAGACATTTTTACACCAGAAGTGCTACCTGTCTATGGCATGGATGAGGCTAAGGTACTCCGCACCATGGGATTCAATGACTGGTTGAAAAACTGGTGCAGAGCTCAGGGATTTGGCTTCACTGGGGACTGGGGTTCCATCTGGAGGGATGCAGGCCTATACTGATGCGATGGTCTGCATCTGTCCAGGAGAGGAACCAGGATCCTAGGTGACAGATTTAAATGCTTCATTGCCAAGCATTTAAAATCTAGCCAAAGGGGAGAGCACTGAAAAGGAGAAGGGAATCTTAGCCCAAAAAATAGAGTTAGTGAGGTAAACACCAAGATAGAGCAGTTGATAGGAGAAGGGCTGGGGTAAATGGAGAAAAGACAAAGGCAGTAAGGAAAGGATGGGGCAAAAAGAAATAAGGCCATAAAAAATGGAGGGTAATGAGCACCAATGCCTGTAGTCTTGGTAAAAAGCTCCCCGAAATGGTGGCCTTGATGGAAGATGGATGCCTGGATAGTTGGCAGTCACAGAAACATGGTACACAGAGAACCATGACTGGGATGTCAACATACCAGGGTACACAATCTACAGGAGGGACAGAGAGGGTAGAAGAGGAGGAGGAGGAGTAGCTTTCTATGTAAGGGAAGGGATCAAAGCAACAGAACTAAAGGGTAAACAGGGAGGAGAGGAGGCACTGTGGGTCACCCTGGAGACTGGAAATGGCACTACAGTCCACACAGGGGTTGTATACAGGCCCCTGTCTCAGGGGGGAGGAAATGGACAAGGAAATGATAGAAGGCATCCTTAGGATGTGTAACGTATACTTAATGTTACTAACAACTTAATGTAATTACTCAACGAGACCGACGGAGAATCAAATAGAATTTATTTAGCAGTGGTATTATAGTGCCAGTTGCACTTAGCATTAGATGTTACATGATTCCACTTGATGTTACACATGCACAGCTTATATACACAATTTGAAAGTTACACCCCAAACAGGACTAACGCTATGATTTGCTCATAGCAATCCTATCATGTAATATGTTCATTTACTGTGTGTTGGTGATACACTGCCTGGAACTGGCTACATGACCTTAGTCATGGACATGTTTGAAGAGCTCAGTTTGATACACTGCCTGGAACTGGCTACCTGACCTTAGTCATGGACATGTTTGAAGAGTCCAGTTTGATACACTGCCTGGAACTCACACTTACCTGCATAGCCAGTTGCACCATACTACAATGCTTTATTTGCAGCATAAATACCTTTTACTTACAGCACAAATACCTTTCATTTATAGCACAAATACCTTTGACAGGGCACCGCCTGTCATGTTTTGCCTTACTTGTTTACTGCCTAGTACATTTTATTACAGACCCTGCCTATGCTCATTTATGTGACTTGTATTTTTTATGTTTTTTTGTTTAACTCAGTTTGAGCATTGAGCCACACATCTCAGTCATAATTGTGGCCATTTAGCTTTTGCCCTTACAGTTCCTCCTTTGGGGCTGAAATTGGATGTGGTTTTCCTGGACAGAACATGAGTGGGTAAGGCTGGAGACCTTCGATATGGACCCGCTCCGGGTACTGTGGATGACTTGCACCTTGTCCACCTTGCCTGCCCTAATCCAGAGAGCCACCACTAACCAAGGGCACATTGTTACAACATTTGACGTGTGGCTGCTGACATTTTGAGCATAAACATATCATGATGCAGGTTGCATCATGGGCAGACTGGATGGGCCTTGCGGTCCTTATCTGCCGTCAACTTCTATGTTTCTATGTTTCTATGTTGAGTATTAGGCAGCGCAAATAACATGTACTGACTAACAAAATAAACACTAATACTAATTGTAGCATCAACAACACTTTGAACGACAATACCCCCAAGATCCTCCCAGGTTAGCATATATTAAGTGTTCCTTAGCTGAATCATCTAACAGCACATTAATGTCTTGTTTTATTTAACAGGCAGAGATTTGAATAAGATGTGTGTCTTTGTGGTCTAACAACCTTTGCACATCTAATGTTAGGGGAGGTATAGGCACTCCGAAAGCAGGTGCATATTCATTAATTTTAGAAGACAAAGAACCTCTGTGCGCAAACACTGAGGCAAGGGTTACCCCAAAGGGCATTTGGCTGGGAAGCCAAGTTTCAAGAAAATGCAAAATTACATATGCCCACACAATGCAAAGCATCATGGGATGCATAGCAAACACTCACAGAATGTTATGCTGGTTCAACTTACAGAATTGCATGGTGCCGAAAAGGCCTCACACAGTTTACATAAAAGGGTGCTAACAGATGACATAGACACATGTTTCATCCTACCAGGACTCCATCAGTATGCCTCATCTGTTTGACAACCCAGTGCAATGAACCAGCTACCCTAAGATGGTCTGTCTGGGTTATGTTGTGGTGAACCCAGTAAAATAAAACACGACATACTGATGAGTCCTGGTAGGATGAAACACGTGTCTATGTCATCTGTTAGCACCCTTTGCAAACTGTGTGAGAGGTCTCGGCACCATGCATTCTGCTTAAAGTTGAACCAGCATAACATTCTGAGGTGATTTGCATATGCAGCCCATGATGCTTTGCATTGTGTGGGCATGTGTGATTTTGTATTTTCATTCATTTTAGTTGCTTGACTGGGTACCGAAGTGTTAACTCGTGACATCCTTGGGTATACTGTACAATGGGATGGAAGGTGCCTCCAATTTGCACATCCTTTAGGATAAAGCAAAAGTTTGGCTGCTATCGCACTTTTTCCTTGATGAGTCATTTCTCGCTCATTGGTAACTATACAGTGCTGTGTGGTGGAATTGTACACAAACACTACCTTAGGCACTGTCCACCTTTGCAGCTTGAACCGACACCAAAACGAGGTGTTGAGGCTTTAGCGTTCCTCGCCACAACAGGCTGGTCCTGGGCCATAACATCACACTGGCATACCCATTGCGCGACTTATCTGCTCCCCAGCAGTGTAGATTGGGGCCACCCAGGACCCATTTTTGTTAGCTACTAAAAATGTTAGGTGGGCTTATTCTATATGCATAATAGTCACCTATTAATTTCCACCGAATGTACCTTGACAATGTGTGTATCTCCTCTCATAATTTACCTGAGGTAATTTAACTGTAAATGACACCATCATTGTTTGACCTAGGGTGTTGTTTTTATTAAAACAGCATGGTCGTACGTATACCTTTACTACCTTTCTTACCCATGCTATTGGCGGCGCCCTTTGTCGCGTGCATGGGTTTAGGCACTTACTATCAGTAGTACCATTACACATTGGGCAGTACCATAGTTTGATTTGTGCATCTGGTACCATATTGGGTAGCCTTTGTTAGTCTAATTGATTTAGCAGTTTACTTACAGTGGTTAAAACATAGGACCCATAGGCTGCACATATTGTGGACCACCCGATAGTGTGACTTGTGACCTGAACATTATGGTCTGTGATAATTTCTTTGATTTTGCCTTGAACTTGTTTTAACAATTTGGTGACATCATGCATATTTTATACTGTCAAACGTTCCTTTTGTGCCAAACCTGCTTGATTTACAGCAAGGGGCAGTAACACTCTTCCTTCTATTTCTTGATTTACAATATTTTGGTACTCTTCTATAGCATCTGAATCTGCTGTATTCCATATACTCATCCCGGATCCAAACAGGCCGGTTATGTCCCCTGATAGGTCTCTCTTGCATCACCTATTAGAGGTATTGTTATGATTACTACCATTTGTGGGAACTGGGGTGTATCCCCCTTGCTTGGCCTGGAATGTACTAACCATATCTAATAACATAGATGCATACAATTTAGAAACATTAGTATTGGTGCATTGACCAGTGCTATTTAGATCCCAACTCAAAAAGTTGAAAATGACTGGTAATCTTATATATTGTACATTATTTACAAGAGTCTGGTCCATTGGTATGGAAGTTAGTCCACTAGGAGGCCCTTGTGTTACATTGGGGCACTGTGGTGGTCTTACTGTTAAAGTTATATTTCTACTGGTGTGATTGGTGTAACAGTTATTATCATCACTTGTAACATGGCAAAATTATAAGGAGTATAGGGAAGAAAGGTGATAGGGCTAACAGCGTCAGGGCATTATGGCACGATAATGCTGTGTTGCCATCGGGAACGCGCAAAGCAAAAGACTGGACCACAGGTAGGGGTGTGGATAAGCCTCAGAAATGTGGAGCACGCCGGTGAAGAACTGAGCATGGTATATATTGGCAGAAGTTTGACTAATAGGTGGCGCAAGAAGAAGACAACGGGAAATGCAACCGGAGTCCGAACAAGGCAGTACAGCGGTGTGCAGCACGATGTGGCAACTGTGTTTAGGGGCAGAAAGCAAACAAATTTCAACTGTGATGTAATCCACCCTCCGACTCAGCTGAAAGTTGAGTAGTTGCACCAGAGTGAAAGGCAGTAGTCTGCAGGAAAACCAAAGCACACAGCATATATGAACTCAGCTGAGTTCTCCTCATGTGTCAAGAGCACCACCTATTGGTGAGAAATGCAGTGTGTGGTGCAGGTAGCTGATACAGTTGTAGTGCTCCGAGAAATCGGCAGCAAAAAATATGTTTGCAACGTCAAACTGTAGTGTTTGGAGTTGACGAGGGTACCCAATTCAAATAGCAATAAACCCAGCAGAATGGGATAGCAAAAGTACAACATCCTGAAAGATGACATTGATAAAAAGAGCAAAAGTGGTGTGCTGTTCTACAATCGCCGCCTGTTGGTCGGAAAGATCAGTGGAGCTCTGCACACTCAGGTCACAGAACTCCTCTGTCTTTGGGCACAGTAAACTATGCAGCCAAGACATAGCTCCCACAGTCCACCACGGTAGCAATATCAGTGGAAATGGAGGCATACGAGTAAAACAGCCAATCGCAAGTGCAAGGTTTCTAGGTGACAAGATAATGTTATCTGTATGTTGCAACATAAAGGAAACTCATAATGTCTCACAAATTGGTACACACTATGTTAGTGAATGTCAGCAATGCAATGTGCATGCACATTCTCGCACTTAGAGCCTTGTAAAGAAGGACATATAAACCATAAATCAGTAAGTTACATAATTCCTACTGGTGATGTGTGTCTCATAACAAGTAAAAACAATATCCACATGAAAGTTGCATTGAACAAGCCATGTTACAAGCATTAATCACTGAAGTGCGTTTCGGAGAGCGATGATTGGATCACAGCACTTCTCATTCTCCGGCCTGTACACAACGGAAAGCCAGCCATGCATTAACTCCCTATTAGATGCCACTTTGCCGTGGATTAATGCTTACATGTCCCATTTCCATGTGCCCATTTCATGAGTGCATCCTCCAATAATAATACTGATTTCTAGTACAGTAGAAAACAGTTACTTGATATGTACCGGAGTCCTTTGGTGTGGGTTTCCAATATTAGTGATCCACCTCGGGCACATACCCTCTGTGCGTTGAGTTGTACTGGGATGAGCAAACTGTGGACTGGCTTCCAATCAGCTATATAGCAATTTCACCATGTGGTAGTTACAATTAAATCATTATTTGTCTATACTATTTGCCACAAACGTACAGTAACATCTGCTTCTCCCTCATCCCAACTCCATGTGATTGGTAGGACCACGGGTTGTTCATAATCCCTGGTGACATGCAGGGGGCTGGTGTTTAGATGTAGAGCCCCTGTACAACTCACTAAGTTCCCCAACAGAGCCATGTACAGTGTATACTTCCATATCCTTTACCTGTAAGAACAAGGGCAATATCAGTCATCATCGTCAATACTCTGATACATTTTACATGGCAGTTTTTTCCCCCCAATTTTTTTTTTCAAATGTTTGTTTATGACCAGATCTTTTTGTATTCTGCACTATGGCTATATTTGTCACTGTCATGTGTTCTAGCATTACCCTTTGCTCGACACATCAGGGTTACCTGATACAGGGTGAGATCAATGCTGGCTGGAACAGTCCCCTGTACTGCCCTTAATATTCCTGATAGAAACATCAAGCAGCTCAAGCAACAACCCTCCCGCTTATAGCAATTTAAACTTTTTTTTAAACAATTTACACTGATCTATGTGTACCTTGCTAGTGGTCTGTTTCTCTTTCCTAGCCTAGTAACGTGTACAGTGGTGGTACCGAGGCATTGATCCACCAATGGGTCCCATCCACTTGCATCCCACAAACTCTTTTTATCAAAGTTTTTTTTCATTACCTGTCATCGATTGTGTACACCGTTGTTCCAGTGTATCTTTATCTCGATACATTTTGTTTTTCCAATGTGTTTGCGCTATATTGCTGGCAGCAAATTTTAAATATTTTTCCAATTGATTCTGTACTTGTAGGAATACCTCTGCGCTGGCTCTATCTCTACACTTCTGCACTCACTGGGGTCTGTGGGATAGCTCAATCGCAAGTCCCGGTCCAGTCATAGGCGATGAGGAGTCCTCACTGCTCATGTACTGTAGGATTCCAGGCAGATGGTTCACCCATCCCTTCCAGTATCCAACACTGCTTTTTTTAAAGCTAATTTTAGGTTCGGTTCAGCCTTTCTACCATTCCAGAAGACTGAGGGTGATACGGTAAATGGAATTTCTGCTGTATTCTAACAAACCCACATATCCTGCATGGTTGCCTGATAAAGTGTGTTCCTCTGTCTGATTCCAATATCCTGGGGAATCCCCATCGAGAAAACACTTGTTCCCACAAAACTTTGGCTGTCTCTTTGGCAGTGTTAGTGGTGAGGGGGAAAGCCTCCACCCATTTAGAGAAAACATCTATTACTACTAACAAATATCTAAAACCCCACTTGGCAGTGGGCAAGGAACCTACCTAATCAATCTACAAAGCCTCCCACGGCCCTTCAGCCACCGGCACCCGTTGCAATGGTGCTCATTTTGCCTGGGGACTAGGCTGGTTTATCTGTGCACAGATTAGACATGACTCCAGACATGTCTTTACATCCTTGTCGACCTTTGGCCACCAATATTTAGATGTGACCATTTGACAAGTTTTGTGGAGACCACAGTGTCCTCCGATCCTGTGGTTCTCCATGATAATTTGTTTCCTGAGATCAGACGGCTGGACCCACTTTAACTGGCTAAGGTGTTCCCAAAAAAGCATGTCTTCCTGTACTGTCAGGTTTTTGTAGCTACATTTCCCCGATTCTCTCCATTTTTGTTTTTGTTGCGATAGCCAGGGATCCATCATCTGAAGGTGTACCAAATTAACTACTGTATTTTTAACTGGGATGGCTGCCATGGAGAAGCCCCCATGAGGATCTCTCCATGGTTCTCCATCTCTGGCTGCATCTTTGGCTAGTTGGTCCACCACCTGATTTTCCCTTTCATGAGCCATAGGGCTTTTGGTGTGGGCATAGACCTTACAAATAGCAACTCTGCCTGGGGTGGCATTTGCCAAGGCCAGCAAGTGTTGTAACACCTCTCTGTGCTGGACATGTTCCCCAAATGCATTAATCATCTCCCCCGATTCCAACAAATGAACCCATTCAGTGAGGGACATAACAGCAAACTGGGAGTCTGAAAAGATGGTGATTTTTCCCTTGGGATATCTAAGGACTGCCTCTCGGATGGCTTCTAATTCAGCTCTTTAGGCAGAGAAGTTCGCTGGCAGTTTTATTTTGATGTTTCGCTGTTGTGACGGGATCCATACCGCAGTCCTTGTGTGGAACTGGCCATTATTCCACTGACGGGACCCACTGACATAGATCTCCAGGGAGGCATCTGGGTGGCCTTCCATGAAAGGAGATGACACAACCATCCTGAGGTCTATGGTCCCACAGTCGTGTGGCTCCCCTTCTTGCCCCAGCTGGGATGCTATACCTCCATCTCTTACCTTTTTAACTTCAATGTTTTTTCCTTGTAAGGCTAGCATCAACCTCATTAGTCATTGATAAGAAACCCCTCTAGGTGACTCTTGTAAAAGATATTTTATCGGGGTATGCGGGGTTTCCAATATAATTCGATTAAAACCCACAATGTGCTCAGTGGCTTGTACTGCCCAATAGACTGCCAATAGGTGTTTCTCACAAGCCCCATACCCATTCTCTACAGGAGTCAATACCCATGAGAAATATCCCACCAGTCTCAGTTTTCCCTGTTTTTCTTGCAGCAACACCGCCACCAGAGCATTTGGGCCGGCAGCGGTCTGCAGTACAAAGTACTTTTTTATGTTTGGGGCTATCAATATGAGGGCAGTTAATAAAGCTTGTTTTAAAGTCCCAAACGCTGCCTGAGTAGTGGGGGCCCACTCTAGTTGATCATTTTTACCTGGATTACCCTTTAGCAAGTTGTACAACAGGAGTGCTATATCAGCAAAATTGGGGATAAATTCTCTACAAAAACCAGTCATGCCCAGAAACTGCCATAGGGCTGTCACCGATTTGGGCCTGGGAAACTGCTGTATCAGTCTGTCTTTGTCTGGTTCTACCCTGTGGCCCTAATCAGAGATCTCTATTCCTAAATAGGTTACCTTTTGTTTTCCCACCTGTGCTTCATCTGGGTTTAACTTCAGCCCCGCTTTCCCAAGTGTCTTTAATACATGCTCCAGAAGTTGCTGGTGTTCAGACACATTACTAGACTGGAGCAGCAGATTATCCATGTATTGTACCACCTTCTCTGCCAGCCCAGCTAGTCCAAAATTCTTAACCATTACCTAATAATTGTCTCCATACTTACGTTATTCTTCTGACTCAATCATCCACGACTGGTTTCTTTTGAGTCAGACTGAGCCTTTGCCCTCTCTCCACCAGAGGTGACCAGTCTCCTGGCGAGCAAGACCTCTTTCCCACTGCTCTCATGTCATCGGCCAACGGTGACCTCAGATCGATTTTGTGCACTCGAATCGGTAGGTATACTCTACATGCTGAGTATTCGAGTCACGGCACCAAAAATGTAACGTATACTTAACGTTACTAACAACTTAATGTAATTACTCAACTAGACTGACGGAGAATCAAAAATAATTTATTTAGCAGTGGTATTATAGTGCCACTTGCACTTAGCATTTGATGTTACATGATTCCATTTGATGTTACACATGCACAGCTTATATACACAGTTTGAAAGTTACACCCCAAACAGGACTAATGCTATGATTTGCTCCTAGCAATCCTATTACGTAATATGGTCATTTACTGCGTGTTGGTGATACACTGCCTGGAACTGGCTACATGACCTTAGTCACAGACATGTTAGAAGAGCCCAGTTTGATACACTGCCTGGAACTCACATTTACCTGCATAGCCAGTTGCACCATACTACAATGCTTTAGTTACAGCATAAATACCTTTTATTTATAGCACAAATACCTTTGACAGGGCACCGCCTGTCATGTTCTGCCTTACTTGTTTACTGCCTAGTACATTTTATTACAGACCCTACCTATGCTCATTTATGTGACTTGTATTTTGTATGGTTTTTTGTTTAACTCAGTTTGAGTAGTGAGCCACACATTTCAGTCACAATTGTGACCATTTAGCTTTTGCCCTTACAGGATGGCAGAGAAAGGGGCATACTGCTGATGGGGGACCTGCATATGCCAGATGTTAACTGGAACACTTTTGCTGCAGCCACATCCAAGAGCAGGGCCATTCTCAATGCTCTACGGGGGGCATGCCTCAGACTGCTAGTTTTGGAACCCATTCAGGAGGGAGCAATCTTAGACCAGGTACTCTCAAATGGGGACAGAGAGAGGATCTCAGATCTAGAAGTGGGTAGCCATCTGGGAACAAGTGACCACCAAACAGTGTGGTTCACGATAAACTTAGCTGTAGAGTCAAGCCATACAAAAGTGAAGGTACTGGACTTCAGGAGGGCTGGTTTTGTCAAAATGGGAGAGTGCCTCAGAAAAGCACTAGCAAACAGGCAAGAAGGTGGAGTGGACTCCGGAGCAACAATGGGGAAACATCAAAACCACCATCACAGAGGCAGCAAGCCTTTGTGTGAAGCAAATAAACAAATCAAAATGAAAGAGAAAACCACTATGGTTCTCAAAAGAAGTGGCGGGGAAGGTTAGGGAGAAAAAGATAGCATTCAGGAAGTGCAAGGAAACACAGAAGGAGCAGGACAGAGAACTGTACCAGTTAAAGAAGAAGGAAGCGGGGAAGGCAGTCAGAATAGCAAAGGCCCAAACTGAGGAAAGGATAGCCAAATCAGTTAAGAAGGGGATAAAACCTTTCATATGTACATTAGGAGAAAAGAAAGACTAGGCAGGGATACTGAGGCTGAATAAAGAGGAGGTGTGTTGGGCAGAGAGCGACAGTGAAAAAGCAGGGATACTGAATGAATACTTCTGCTCAGTATTTACAATGGAAGAGCAGGGGGAGATACCTAATCCAGTCAATAGAAGCATTCTGGATAGGGGGGTTGATATTAGTCCTTTCACAGAAGAAAGTGTTCTGAAAGAACTCCTAAAACTGAAGGTGGGTAAAGCAATGGGGTCTGATGGGATTCACCCCAGAATTCTAAAAGAACTAAGGGAGAACTAGTAACACCACTGACTACCCTTTTAATAAATCATGGGAGGATGGTGTGGTACCTGAAACACTGGAGGAGGGTGGATGTGATTCCCTTCACAAAGTGGGTGCAAGACAGAGGCAGGAAACTACAGACCTGTCAGTTTGACCTCAGTGGTAGGGAAAATGATGGAATCACTTCTGAAGGAAAGAACTGTTGAGTACCTAGAGGCCAGTGGGGCACAGGACCCAAAGCAGCATGGATTCACAGTGGGAAGGTCATGTCAGACAAATCTAACTGATTTTTTTGACTGGGTGACCAAAGTAGTAGACCAGGGAGGGGCTGTAGACATGGTCTACCTAGACTTTAGCAAGGCATTTGACACAGTCCCGCACAAAAGATTAATAAACAAATTAGCTAGCCTGGGAGTGGGTCCTAGGGTAGTAGCCTGGGTAAAACACTGGCTGGACAACAGGACACAGCGGGTAATAGTAAATGGAGTCCACAGTGAAGAAAGGGGGGTTACTAGTGGGGTACCGGAGGGTTCAGTACTGGGGCCAGTCCTTTTTAATGTCTATATAAGTGACATTGCAGAGGGACTGGAAGGAAAGTATGTCTCTTTGCAGATGACACAAAGATCTGCAACAGGGTTGATATGCAAGGTGGGGTGGAAAGGATGAAAAAGGACTTGGCAAGGTTGGAGGAATGGTCAAATGTATGGCAGCTTAGATTCAATGTGAAAAAAAAGCAAAAGTAATGCACCTGGAAAAACAAAAACTAGGGGAAGAGTACGCAATGGGGAGTGAGATACTGACAACAACAAAAATGGAAAAGGACCTGGGTAGTCAAACAGATGACCTAAATGTGGACAAGCAATGTGAGAAGGCAGTAAGGAGGGCTAGGGGGATACTGGGTTGCATAGGGAGAGACATCACCGGTAGAAAACAAGAAGTTGTTGTCCCTCTGTATAGACAGTTGGTAAGACCACATCTGGTGTAGTGTGTACAGTTCTGGGGATGCCATCTCTGCAAAGACCTAGACAGGAAAGAGGCTGTCCAGAGGAGGGCAACCAAAATGGTGCAGGGTCTGCACCAGAAGACATGTGAGGAAAGACTAAAGGAGCTTAAGATGTACAGCCTCGAGAAAAGGAGGGAGACAGGGGACATGATAGAAACTTTCAAAAAACTCAAGGAAATCAACAAAGTCCAAGAGGGTAGCATCTTTCAGAAAAAGAGATGTGCAAGAACAAGGGGGCACAATTTGAAGATGGGGGGATGGCTCGGAGATAATGTGAGGAAGTATTTCTTCACAGAGAGGGTTGTAGATGCATGGAACAGCCTTCCTGAGGAGATCGTAGAGTCAAAAACAGTGGGGGAATTCAAGAATGCATGGGACAGACATAAGGCAATTCTAGAGGGGGTAGGAGGAAGTAGGCTGCTGGTTAACTAGGATCTGCAGCTTATCTGTTATTTAGGAAAATGGACAGACTAGGTGGGCCAAGCAGTACTTATCTGCCATCAGATTCTATGTTTCAGTACATGAACTAAAATTAGATGTGGTTTACAAGGAGAACTGACAGAGTAATTCCTCATTAAGAGGGACATGAGACAAGGCTGTGTGATGGCTCCAACCCCTGTGCAACTTATATGTAAATTCACTTCTGGTTAAAATGAATGTATTGGATTCAGATTCCCCAAGAATTCTAAATACTATTTGTCTACTACTTGCGTATGCAGATGACTTAACTATAATGTCATTATACCAGGAGAATCTCAAAAAGAAGTTACACATATTGGAGGAAAGCTGCAGGAATCTAAAGCTGACTATCAATTCTAAGAAAAGTAGCAGTGTCAGTTTCTCAGCAGGTAGCACCCTCACCTCTATGGCTGGAAGATTAGTTAGGTGATGGGTTCTAGTCCCACACTGGGAATGTGGGATAAATCCCAATACTGACACTGTAGTGCATCAAAGAGGGTGTGCACTCCTAAGGTGCCATCTTTCGGATTAAACGTTAAACTGAGGTCCCGTCTGCCTGTCCTGGTTGTTATTCAGGTGACATTAAAGATCCTGGCACTTCTCGGTAAGAGTAGGGGAGGTTTTTATTGAAGTAAATCATATATCACATAAGGACAGAAAACATAAGAGGCACCTAACACATATCTTCTAGAAAAATAAAAAACAGAAAAAAAGAAGAAAACTGAAAACAAATACTGTATCCATACAATGACAGTGTGACTAAGTGTCCTATATCATAAAACAGTATGAAAGGTCTACTTTAACCAACTAAGAGCATGCTTCCAAAATGTTTTCAAATATTGAACACTGAGATAGGATGCCTCCTGCATATAAATATGTTTCACTTGATTACATAGTAAAATGAATAATTCCTGCTGTGTTATATATTTTTGTTACAGGACCAATTGACATCAAACTTGCCAAATATAATATTTCAAAGTTTCACATAGTAATCTCAATGTACTAGGATGATATTTAGTCCACTGGCCAGTATACACTGCTAAAATAAATACTTCATAAGTGATAGTCTTAAATTCAGCATAATTTAGAGTGGTAGCCAAAAGGTGATAACATACAGTATGGGCACGTAAAAAATAAATGGTCTTGCACTTCAGGAAGTCAGTTACAAGTGTCTCTTGGACAATATCTCTCATGTAGTGGTTTATGCTTGTGGTTATCACAAACCCCTGTCTGGCCATGACATGTAACCCAAACTACATTCCACATTTGTTTGGATATACGTGGGTCTACTAATTGTTGCAGGGTATCAGTGACTGTCATATCTGTACTACCTGGAAACTGTACTGGTGTTACTATTCAGGACTCTAGGATGGAATTATACAAAACTTTCCTAGCCAGTGAACTACAGTGTTGCATTGTAACTTTCCACTGTTTAATTTTAGTCAAAACTGAAGTAACTTATTTAGGGCCCTGTCCTTCCTAATTTTAGTGTGGAAATGCCATTTCTGAATTTCCCACACTTGAAATACAAGAAAGAACAATGTCTTATCCAAATAGCCCAATCTTTGGTAGCATTCTGAAGCATTACTCTCAGATTAATGGACCAGAAAAGTGTATGAAAGAAAAGTACTGGGTTGATCATACTCAAGCCCCTCCTTATTAATAGGTAAATAAGTTACCTGTCTATGAATGGGATTAAGTCTACTCCCCAAATAGCCTGAAAGAATAGACTAAAAGGTTTGGTGTCCAACTCTAAAGGTGGGAGAAATAACTCAAATGCAAAAGAGAAGAATAATTGAAGTTTTAACTAAGAAACTCAGTTTTAAAATTGCATGGATTTCCATAAACCTACTTTCCTTTCCCTTCTTGTAATTTGGCAGTCCAATTAGCCCAAGCCATATTTTCAGCCCCAAACCATATCCCTAGAAGAACTACTTCTGAAGCTATTGGGATTCCATTGACCTGAGTCAAACCCAAGCATCGGAATTGTCCAAGACAAACAGCCTGACTCTTTTCAATATTCACTTTAGCACCTGCAAGTTTGAGTAGTTCTGTATAACAGTCATTGCCTCTGTACTGGTTTGAACATCCTCCAAAAATAAATATTAATCATCCACATAAGCAGAAATCTTAAGAGGAGGAACCTCTGTGGACAAAGTCAAAGCTCGTATCTGGGGTGTTTGATTAAGTTTCAAAATCAAATATTAATGCAAAAAATATACCTATGCGACTCAGGGGACATCTCTGTCTTACTCCCCTTGCTATATTGAGCTTTTGACCAATATACCCATTTAATAATAAATGAACATTAGCATATTGATATAAAAGGCCTATCCGTGTAATAAACAGAGGAGGTATACCGTAAAATGCGAAAACCTTAAAAAGATATGTGTGAGAACCCAATCAAAGGCTTTTTGCTGGTCCAATGAAACCACTAAGCTACGTATCATGTCAAGGTGACTTCTCTCAAACACTTCCCGTATTTTCAGGAGGGTATCCCTCATAGACCTGCCTGGTATGCCACAGTTTTAATTATGGGCTATGACCTTGGAAGCCACATTAGTCAAACGCTGGTGTAAAATATGGGTTAATATTTTGCAGTCTGAATTTAATAAGGAAATAGGTCTCCAATTATGAATAGCTAGTTTATCTCCTTTCTTGTGTAACAAAATGAGAAAGGCTTTTGTCATATTTTCTGAAACTTGCATATGCTGCAATATTTAATTAAAAACCACTGTCAGAACTGGTGCCACAATATCCGAGAAGATTTGATACAAATCTGCACTGACACCATCTGGCCCGGGGCGCTTCTGACCGTAACTTCTGAATCACAGCTGAAATTTCCCCAATAGTAATAGGTAATAACAATTCTGCCTGCTTTTGTGGATCCAAAACCTCCAGCTCCCTGCAGTGTAGAAAGGTCCAAGTCCCCATCCCCTTTCAAAGGTTCTCTGAACTCTTGGCCTAATTTCCTTTCAATTATGTTCATTATATCTGGCAAACTGGTATATATCACCCCATGAGAGTCTTTTATAGCAGAAAAATATTTCTGAGCAACGCAACCTTGGCAGCCCTTATAAAGATCCATAGATAGTTTGGCCCCATTTAGGCCATAGGCCTGTTCTGCTTGTAACATTTTAATCCTATCATATACAAAATATTTCATCTCCTTCTTGAGTTTAGAAGTCTGCTGGGTGTACAGGTGTTTTCTGTATGTTGAAGGAAATTAAACAAAATAACTGTGATCTTAATTTTAGAAATTGAAAATAATCATCTCTCCTTTTGTTTTACCAATTTTCTGAAAAAATGTTTGTAAACAAAGTTTGGTTTCCTCCTACCATTCGATTAGATCATCATGTAAAATTCCTACAGAGACACTGACTTTCAAAAGTTCTTTCATTTGTGTCCTATGATTGGATTCTTTAATACAGCTGTATTGAGGTGCCAGTAGCCAGAGCCAAGCTTAGGAGTTTTAAAACCACCCACGGAAACTAATCATTCAAAATGATCTGATGTGGCTGCAGGGTTAGTGACTGCCTCAAAACTTTCCAACTGTCTGAAACAAAAACAAAATCTATTCTATTCCATTCTGAGAAAGTGCCCTCTATGGTATGTATGGCCCCTGTCTTATGTACAGCCCTGTTAGGCATCTTGCATCTTGTACAACCATAATTTGTGTGAGTACATTTGTGTCACAAAAAGTTTAGTAGTTCCCCCTGTCTTATCACCTAACTGCAGAGGGCAATTAAAATATCTCCCATGACTATCTTCCTTGCCGTATGTAAATATGGTCATCATTTCCATAAAAGAGTTACCCTAGTGTACTTAGTTTGAGGGGCATAAATTGTACCCACCCGAAGAATTTGTCCCTGACCTTGAAGGTCTATTAAAAGTGCCTGCCCAGGGTCAATATCCAGTACTTTCGTTATTTGCAACTGACAGGATTTAAACAAAATCCCAACCCCAGAACAAGGATCATCCCCTAGTCACCAAATTGAAGAACCCCAATGCCATGCCTTTCATGCTTGATAAATATCAGCATTGGTTGTTAACCTAGCATCCTGCAATAGGATAATCTGTGCCCTGAAATTACTTAAGGCCAAAAATGTTGTTTGTCCCCTCTGTGATTCTTTATACTATTGACATTTAAAGACAAGATGTTTATATTGTCTAATGAACAAATGTTCATGATTATGGAGAAAAGGAGCTACATAGATTCAGCATTGTTTGTTCCTTGTCTTTTTCTTTGCCTTGAGTAATTCCACAGCACCCACTTCCATATCTGATAATTTCTTTTAGGAGGATTCAACTGATAAAGCTTTGGATTCTCCATCATCCTCCACAGATTGTTTTTGCAATGACATAAAAGTGTTCTGAAGTTCCACAGTCTCAGTCTTAGCTAGCTTTGATTTAGGAGTACTTCTTGTGGAACGTCATTCGCCCTTGATGACTGGATAATCATCCAGTGGTTAGGGGGGGAGGGCGTCACTAGAGACTGTTCATGTACCGTGTCCATAGGTGTAGCATTCATAATGGATGAGGAAAGTATCTGCTGGTTCTTCATAACCTGGACTTGATCATCAGCTGTCTTAGTATCAGGACCCAGTGGTTCCCCAGGAGGCAGATTGTAGGGGTGTCCGGATCGGCTATGGTAGCCTAGGTCGCCTGATCAGGTTGCGTTTCCTGTGTTGGCTGTTCTGAAAAATGTGAGAGCTGTTCCTTAGCTTGTTTAGATTTAGCCTCATGAACCATGTCTTCTCGATCATGGAAAGAACCCTTATTGTGAGCTGCCCATGGGCATTGCATGAATAAATGGCCAACTTCTTTGCACAAGTTACATCTACCTTGATTAGGACAGAACATACAGTACAAGTCACATTAAACTGTTCCATCAACTCACTGGAGTAGCATTTTTTTTTGTGATGCTACTGGAGTGACAACTCAAACTGTTGAAGCTTTCAATTATTTTCCAACCATCCTTCACTGCCTATTCAACTCACATGTAACTGTTTAGTGAAATGGCAGTAGCTGCATTTTCATGGCATTGTTTATAAATATCACAGCATTCCTTAAGAGCATTGTTTATATCACAGCATTCCTTAAGAGTTGTTTAGTCTGCCTTCTGAAATGAAACTCACAAGCACTCAGCTGAAAATAAAGCTTATAGTACATTAACAGCTAGATGCAAACCAATACTAACTTTTTACTAATTCATTGAATTAAACCCTGCACAGATTAGGAAACTCATTGAACAATGCTACACCAGTGAGTTGAAGGAGCAGTTTAATGTGGCTTGTACTGTACTGGTATGTGCTGTTTGAAGACAAAAATTGCACACCAACATCTTACCAACGCTACTCAAGTGGGACAAGGACCCACATCGATTACAAGACTTGGGCTGTCAAGGATAAAAACAAAAGCCACGATCCTGACCTATATAGAAACAGCCTGGCAAGTTTACTGGTCCATTGTCTGAAGTGTGTAACTGTATTCTTATTTTCCACCCCCAGTTCAGATGATTTCAGAGTTCAGGATTGGGGTGGGCCTATCAGTGATGTCAGCCCTTTACTTGACCCAGTATAATATATTGGAAATTTGGACACTTTTATCCTGGAATAATATTGTAATATTCTTAACTGTAGGTTTTGTCAAAGGAATGGCCGTGAATGGAGTCCATAAGGGGTTATTTTGAAGCAGTTGGAATTTTTCCAGAATCATCCAACTGTTGTGAAGTGTTGAAACTAACACCAAACTGGGTGTCACCAGGAACATGTATCAAGGAAAAAATGTAATTTGCTGTGAAATGCATTGATTCTTTAAGTAAGCATCTGACAACATAAACTCAGTTTGGAGGTTCATCCAGCCTCCCTTCATATTTAATGTGAACAGCATTTCGTCTGGTAGCTGGTTTACCTAAGTTTGAAAATAAGTCACACATTTTAAAGATGATCTATTAGAGTAACGTTATTTTCTCACCATCATCAGGAACAGAATGGGAGTTAGCCTGTTGTCTGTCCTGAAAAGAAAAGCTGGAGTCAGATTGTGCTGCAAAGCTGTTTTCTCCCTGCAAACCCTGGTTGCCCATGGAAGGGTCCTGTATAATATCAGCCCAGGAAGGATTTGAGGAAACATCTGATGCAGCTATATGAACTGGTGATTGAATCTCTTCCGCATGGGGTTTATATATTATGTTTGACACACCCTCAACAACTGATTAAGTCATGGTATGGGACGTTTTATCATCACAGTCACTCTGGGGCAATTGTTTACTCACTGTTGTGGGAGACTCTTGAAGTGTCCCATCACCAAGGGTGGAAATAGTCATATTCTCCAAAATGATCGACTGAGCATCTTCATTCATCTGCAAGACAGATACATTCTGAACTGTATTGGTGCAAACAGACTCACTCACCATCGGAATATTAATGAAGTAATCTTGTTTCAGAAGCAGTAGTCTCAGGGTGATGATAACAGAATCTTCCATATAGGACTGTTCTGTCAGGAAACCTGCATCTGGGGTGTACAGCTCCTTGGCAACAGCTCTTGTAGATTTGTGATTCTGAGTTAAGTGAGATATTTTGTTGATTTATCAGTGGACTATGTTTCATATTAACTCAGCAGTTTCCATAGGAAGATTGGGGCGATCCTTCTTAAAAATAATCTGTTCAGCCAAGGTGGTATGCCTGCATCCAGCCCTTACATCAGGCGTCCCTCTGCCACCTGGCAGCTTGTAGTCTCTCTCTGGAGACCAAGGCAATGAATTCTCCACATTCCTTCAAGTTGGTAAGTCCAGAATATCAATTTTTGAACCATCCACATCTGTCTGTATATCTGGTCCCACGACCTGAGTAGGAAGCTGAGGATCCTCAGACCTTCAGAAGTCCTTCAACCACCTCATCTTCTGCCAGCAATTTCAACAACAAGCATCTTTCTGCTCTATTTACCAGTATCTGAAATCTGTTCTCTCCTGAGATGTGCTATCTTGGGAGTGGTCCATGGAAGCCATTCTCTGCCTCAGGCCTGCACCAATTGGTGCCTCCACTTCCATACACTTCAGTGACAAGTAAGTCAGTACCATCCTTCTGAACTGCAAACTCCTCAACAGCAGATATTTCCATGGAAGTTGAAAACATAGTAGTCTTCATTCCCTCTGGAGATTCAATCCTCTGTCTCTCTGCACTTCCACCTCCGCCTCCTGGATCAGCCATCTTGCTGACCACCAGCAGCTCCCCTTCCAGGAGAGATGGGGAATGTCCTCGGTGTCCTGGCCAAAATCCCCCCATTCACTAAAAATACTACCAACAGCTTAATCTGGTTCTGTAAGTCAGTTTACATCTGTACAAATATTACCCTTCCTTTGCCCTGAGTCGCAAATAAAAAAATAAATGAATTAATAAAATATTTGACTTCAGCAAATTGACATCTAGATGGCATTTGAATAGGGAAAAACTAGAGGTGGAAACAAGTTTTATATACCTGAGTCAAACGTACAGCTCAAATTTGTCATGGGTTAAGCACATGTCAGAATCGAAAATCAGAATGAAACAGATCTCACTCAGGTCATAAAGGAACCCACTCACCTAAATCCTTGCTCCCCAACCACTCCCCATTGGATTGGGTGTTCTCCTCACACCCCCACCAGATCATCACAGCAGGCACCTTCAGATATTTTCAGTAACTGCATGACCTACTGCGTTAGAAAGGTCGCCTCCTCCATTCCCAAATACATGTGGCACTGCTCCTTTAGGTCCTTGATTCTAACTCCGCTACTACACAATCACCACCAAGCCAATTGGTCCCCAGTGTTCTCCACTACCTGTGTCAACTCAGCCCTTATCTCCTTCACCAGCATCCTCACCAGAGCCTAGAACATCCACGCACCCCTAAAAAAAGCAAGGGTAAAACATACCTGCCATCCATAGATCAGTGCAAGCTTAATTGCCCAGCGCAAGCTGTGAGATTGTGCATGGGCTATTTATAAATACTCCCTGACCCAGGTCACCCTCCAATCCTACAGAACACTTCAAAATGCATGTAAAAAGGCCACCTGGACAGCCAAGGCAGTCTATTTCAAGGACCTCCTCCAATCTAACAGTGAATATCCTGCAAATGTTTGGAAAACCATCCACTCCCTCATCAACCCCCCCAACAAAGTCTTCCACCCATGTCCTCCCAGTTGATGGCTCCCAAATCTCAGACCCTCCTTGAAGCCAAATCCTAAACAAATACTTTATCTCTTGTGTCCTTCCTGACAACCCCCACCATGGTCTATCCTGATCCCTGACCCGCACTCCCACCCACATTCCTCAACTTCCCTGCAATCACCCAGCAAGAGGTCTACCATTCTCTCTTGTCCTTAACCTAGCTAAGCACAGCCCTGATGGCATCAACCCTTCTCCTTCACATCTCCACATTGGCCATTGTCCTCCCCTCACACATCTACTAAACCTCTCTCTTTTTTATTTATTTTTAGTTCTTGCAACTGGGTAAGTCCCACTAGGCACAAATGCCTGTTTTCAGGGGTGACCTGGGAGCACTGGGCGGTTAAGTGACTTGCTCAGAGTCACACAGTATGCAAGTGGAGGTTGTGAGAATCAAACTCAGGTCTGGTCTACTGGATGTATCAAGCTCATTCCTCTAACCTCTAGGCTATACTGCCAGCCCCTCTCTTCAGGCATAGTCCCCATGGCATGGAAAATGGCAAAGGTCCTACCCCTCCATAAAGGCGGTGACCCGTCCTGTTCTGGTAACTACCGCCCAATATCCCTCCTCCCCTTGCAAAACTTCAGGAGTCTCTTGTCAGTTCGAGGGTAGCTGATATCCTTTCTGCCACAAACACCCTGTCCCCTGTCCAAGCTGGATTTAGGAAGAACCACTCCACTGCCTCCTCCCTTCTAAGGGTCACAGACTCTGTACTCTCAGGTATGGAACTAGGTCACATCACTGCTACCATCTTCATCGATGTGGCAAAAGCAATCGACTCAGTGTCACAATCACTCCTGCTCAGTAAGCTGCCATCAGTTGGCCTTACAGAACCTACAGTAAACTGATTCAGTTCTTACCTAGCAGACAGGACCCAGTAAGTCCAAGAGGGCCCCGCTCTTCCATCTCCCCTCCTTATTGTTGCTGGGGTCCCCCAAGGTTCAATACTGGGTCCTGTCTTATTCTCCCTCTTTGTCAATGACCTCGTCTCAGTCTGCTTGCATTCCCAAATCCATATGTATGTCAACGATACAGTCATCTTTACCGTAGGACCCTCTGTCCTCGAACGTGGAGGTGCCCCTTCAGCGTGACTTTAATAATGTCCTAGAATGGTTCCAAGCAAACCAACTGAGGGTAAACACAAAAGACAGTATCTAAGACCTTCAGGTCAGACAAAACTCCCAACACACACTCTACCCCTTCCCCATCTTCACCACTTCTGATGGAGCCTTTTGAGAGGCAGTTTCTGGCCTGACTTTTCCCTCCATATTGATACCCTGTACAAAACTCCACCCAAAACATGGTACCATGTACCAAGACAAGGAATGCTCCCTCTCTCTCTCTGTCTCTTTTACACCGAGAATTGGTTACAAAAACAATCCTCCTCATTATTGACTATGCAGATATCGATATGCACTGCTTCCACCTCCTCCCTTGCCAAATTAGATACCATCCTAAAGGCATTTTGCTGCTTCGCTACAAACTCCCTTTCCAGACCCACCACTGCTCCCTCTACTCCTCCCTTTCCACCCCCACCAATGTAAAGTCCACTCCCTCGCCTTCACAGGTAAACAGTGGTTCAGACTTCTCCCCTCTTATATCTCCTCCCTCCTATCCTCTGCTAGTCCCTCCTACTACCCACTCTGCTTCAGAGGGTCCCGATCCTTTTCCCTCCTACACTCCCACAATAACTCTGGCCAGTCTGCCTTCACCTTCTGCCTACCAACCCTCTAGATTCAAATCCCTACCTCCCTTCAGCAGGCCTCCTCGCTCCCAGTGCTCAAACACTTTCTCAGGCTAACTCCAATTGCTCCTAATGCCTCTCTACCTTACGACCGAGTCCTGCACTCAGGCTCTCTACTCTTTATAGTTAATCCCAATACAAATAGCTTTTACTGTAGATAGAGTTGCTGATACACACACGTTTCTGTCCCACTCCTAGAGGGAATTGATTGGTTTGTGGATGCACTCACTCTTATACCGATCTGTAGATTATCCTAATCTCCTCCTCTGCATCCATATATTTGTACATATTGTATTATTATTATGATCAAACTCAAGTCTGATGTAATTTCACACCATATCCTCAAAACTGCTTGTATTGTTGTACAGCCGGATGTACCTACCCTCATGTCATGCTTGTATATCTGTATATATTGTCAAAATATTTTGTCTTTGACTTCTGGTTCCCCCCCTGAGTAATGGCAGCCTAGAGAAAAACCTACTCTTCCCAGCTAAAACTACACTCGGTTGCAATTTTCCACATTTTACATACAGATTGCACATTAAAGAACCAGCGGAGAGTGCAGAGTGTTAAGGGAACTGAATTAGGTAATGAAACACAGTAAGATGGAGGAGATAGCTGATGGATCTGAATCGGAGGCCTCAGTCGCATCAACTAACATAAGTCTGCAGATCTCAAAAGGGGCCCGATTAAATCTAAGCGGAAACAACCAAAAGCTAAAGCAAAGAAGGCACAACTAGACTTAATTTATCAAGAGATACTTACTTTCCATGCAGAAATTAAAGAAATGTACAGTCAATTACGTACAGATGTGATACAATTGGAGCAGAGAGTAGACGAACAAGAGAGAACTGCGACGGCAACTGAGAACAGAGTAGATGAGCTGGAACAAATAGTACAGCAGATGAAAGAGATGCAGTAACAAATAACTGATCGCCAAGAAGATTTTGAGAATAGAGCACGTCGCAAAAATATCAGAATTTACAGCCTGCCAGAGGATTCTGAGGGGACTAACATTAAGGAATTTGTTGAAGCTTTGCTGCACACAGCCTTAGAACTGTCAAAAGATTTCAACCTACATCTAGAGAGAGTGCACAGGGCATTGGCACTGAAACCAACCTCTGCAAACATGCCGCCAAGGTCAGTAATTCTTCGTTTCAACAGTTATGCAACAAAAGAACACATTCTGCTTACAGCATGGCGGCGCCAGCAAGTTTATTATGGCCCAATGCACATATATCTCGATCATGATTACGCACCAAAAACTACTTGGTTGCGAAGTGCTTATCTACCTTTACTTTCAGTACTTAAAGCAGCAGGACATAAATTTACTACCCCATACCCAGCTCAGTTAATTGTACATCTGCCTTCCGGAAAGAGTTCTCCACGGCTCAAGAGGCAAAAAAAGAACTTACAAAAATGGGCCTGCACTTTTCCGAATGTGGCCTGGGTGGCAGCAATCTAGAAAAACACCCAGCTGGCTGGCAGTCTAATTCGAACAGACGACAGGAAAAACAACAAGAATTGGGAACAGTTAAATCTGCCTTAGCAGTTTACCCGAGAGAGGTAAAAAGTGACAATACTTGAATTTACAGAAAAGTTTGTTCAGCTAAGTGAGCAGAAGTGAGAGGGTCTGAATATCTGTGCTGCGTCATTGGGTTTTCAGGCCTGAAGTGTGCTCTCTCATATCAATAGGCACTCTGAGCCTGGAATAGGTGATTGCACGATAAAAAGACACTACCTTACACGTTGCTGGATAAGTAACAGCTAATGCCTCACCTACTCCCCATCTACCTACATTCTACTCCCCCCTTCCCTCTCCCTATGACTCTGGCACTTCTTATCTGTTGTCTATTTCTCTCACAAATGCTGCTGGCTGCCTTGCCCACAATGCTAACATACTAACATACTGTTACCAGCAGATTAGGCCTTATGGTCTATAAGTCTGCTCGAACCTAGATCCTTAGTTGGTGCGAGACCCTCCATCCCTTGTGTAGAAACCCCTATCATCCATCCCCACCCCGGGACAGGCCATCATCTGATACATCCACTTTGTGTCTGTCCCACCCTCTTAGCTCTCACTGTGGCTCTCTGAACCAGCTCACCAGCAGAACATTCCAAGGTCCACCACCCTCTCAGTAAACCTCTCTCTTTCTTTACCTTCAACTTCCAAACCATGCCCTCTGTGAAGCCTCCCTGCTTTAGTCTAAAGATCCCTCCATGTTTACCCTATTTATTCCTTGAGGTATGAAGACCTCAATCTTCCCCCTGTCTCTCTCCTCAATGAAAACAGGCAGAGCTCCTAAGTCCTGTCCTAATAAGTCAAATCCCTAGCCTCGTATCATCTTTGTTGCCCTCCTCTGTACCTCTCAGGAGCTGTGTCCCTCTTCAGTGTGGTCTCAGTACATACACAGTACTCAGGTGTGGTCTAACCAGTCCCAATGTACGGAAGAACCCTTTTCCCTCCATGTATCCCGTGTACAGCGTTGCTCTTCACTGGACTTAGCTCCTCACCATACAGGTGACTTTCTAGATACAAGCTGGTACATTCCATATCCCTATCCCCTCTTGTTGTTTTATATTTTTGTAGCGCCTTCTTTTCTCGGACTGCCTGGACTCACTGGACCACCAGCATGGTTTATGTGACCTTGCTCCTACGTTCAACTTAGATCTGACTGCCTCATGAATCCCGTTTATGACCTCCATCCTTTCCACACTTGTTGAGGTAATCCTAAGTGATCATAGAATATTTCCCATGCCCAAAGTCTGCCCCTGAAGTCACTGCCAATGTCCTAGATCTCACCCCACTCCCTACCATTTGAAACCGAACAGTGTGTGGTCACTCCCAGTCAGGGGTCCTGTACAACCATGTCCTTACAGATCCCCATCTGCAAGAACCACATCGGACATACCCCTCCTTGTGGGCTCATCACATGCTGTGTTAGAACACATCCTGGGCATCAGCAGCCTCTGCTCCTTGGCCACCTTAGAACACATGGTTCCCCAGTTTGACCAGCATAGCAGAGTCCCCATCAACACCACTCCTTCCCCTTTTGGACCACACTGGGCAATGATGTTGTCAGCAAACCATCTCTGAACATCTCATCCCGGGGCCATATACTACTCCCAGCTTGACCTATCTCCTGCTGGGGATAGTAGGTGACCCATAAAGCCTCCGTTTCCCTCTGCCTCTTCTACATAGCAATTTCTATATCTCTCTAATGAACATAGCCACTCCACCCTCTGCCCTCTTCTATCCTTCCTAAGCATAGTGTACCCGTACATTGGGTCAATCATAGTTTTGTTGGCCCGTTTCCGTGACTGCCCACATCCACCACAACATGGCCTGGAACTCTGGCAACTTGTTTAGCTCCTGGCATTCACTAACTACTAACACACCCATATCCAGTCCTTTTGTAGACCCCACCCAGATTCCTTATACTTCCATCCTCCCCTATCTCCTGAAACCTCACCTCAGTCTGTTTCCCCTCCCCCCCAGGCTTGAGGCTACTCCTCATCTGGAGGGACTTCTAATCAGCCTCATATCCCTTCCCCTTACAAAGTTTAAGCCCCACCTTTCTTGTATGCAATCAGCCATCCCTGTTAGGACTTCCTTCCTAATGGGGCAGATGAAACCTGTCCTTGGCATAGTCCCTTATCCTCCCAAACTCCATTCCAGTTCTAACAACCCATTCTCTTCACCCACTTCTGAGCCATTCATTAACCTCTGTTAATTTTTTTTCTCCACTGAGGGCTTTGGTACTAGCAACTTATCTCCCGAAAAATGTTGCATCCATTATCCCCGACAGACTCTGGCAAGTTCTTGAACCTTGCTTGGATTTCCAATACTTCTTCCCTCTAGATCATTAGTTCCAAAATGCCAGGAAATCGGTTTCCCTCACAATCTAACCATTTCATACCATGAACTTTGCTCTGTACTGTCAGCCCAAGTACTCACTACCTTCACCTGGCTATGGCATCCAGCCCCTGTCCCTCCCAATGGATACCTTTAATCATCAGTCTCCCAGTAACAGAACCTTAACACCGCCATCATCATATAGTTACCTCCTATCCCTCTCAGCCCCCCTCCCCACTTTATTCATGATCGCATTTTCATGGAGTCTTCCTGCCTTATTAGAGACCCTTGTCACCCTCCTTTCTGCCTCCTTGCTATTTGCCCATATCAAACCCCCTCTGAATAGGTGTCCCCTTTAACCCTCTTATCTGAACATTTATCCTGTCCTGATGGTTCCCCTTCCCCGCCCCTCATCCCCCTTGTAATAGTACCCTGTCTCAGAGGCTCTCTGTGGGTCCACAGCAAGGCCCCCATCTTGTACCTGACCTTCCTGCTGAAGGGCTCCTCTCCCACCTCCTTGTCTCCCAATTCCTCAATCATGCTCTCCTCCTCATGTCTAGATATGTTGCATCTACATTGCTTAACATATGTTCCCCTTCTCCCTCTGGGACTATGTCTATCCTTTCCTGCTGTTCTGTGATGCCCTATGGGTATCTGACCCCTCCGACCTCTGTATAAGTTCCTCATTTCCACCACTTCCTCCTAGGATGCTTAGTATCTCAAATTTATTGTGACACTATGTCAGCCTCCATCAAGTAACCAGTTTCCCCTGACTGCATCTCCTAAACTGACCCTCTTCTTTTAAGCTCTTGCACTGTTCACCTTGAGACTCCCTTCCCACAGTCTGCTGTTTGGGCTTCCGCTAGCAACCCCTCTGTCTTCCCCTCCAGTCTCCTTGAATTCAGAATTTCACCCTGTACTTTCCTTAGCATCAACTACCTATCTAAGGGTCCTCACAGCCCTGTGTCCCCCATGCCGTTGCTGTGGCATAATGTACCAGGCTAATTTCAGAGCGCTGTCCCAGCCTTCCCTCACCCTCAGCCCTACCATTCTCGCTGCCCATATCCACACCTCATCCTTGGACACCCCCAGCTCCCAGCTCTCCTCCAACAATATACCTCACTCTGATACAAAGATAGCTGTCTACAGGTGGGCAGCCTCTCCCCTCTCTCAGGCAGTGGGTATTGCCATCCCACGGCTGTGCAGCCTACAGCACTTCCGAGAAGATGCCTGCCATGGTGAATATGGCCACCTAGATATCCCCTCTGTTTATAATAGCACACCTTTTCTCAGTCCCTTTTCCCCTGGGTACAGTTTCTCTCTATGCTGACTGTAGTTATTCAAACCCAATTTCAAGCCCCACCAACAAAGTTCCCAAGTCTCACAAACACATACAGTCCGGTATGTTCCAGTCTAACAGTGTGTGTAAGCAGACTCCAGGTACCGTAATGATGTCACAGGCCCACCAACTCTGTTGCTTCAAATTTCAGTCCTAAACAGTAGTGCTCAGCCTCAATCCAAACCCCAGTGGTCAGCATTTAAGAGTTTCACAAAACAGAGTGGTGGGAGGGCTCTTTACCAACCACCAGGCAAACAACACATTTAAATTACCTTCTAATTTTCCTGCCAAACATCTATCCCTAAGCCTACAATATCACCGAGCCCAAGTATCAGTTCAAATTCCAAGGTAATAATTTTTAACACATAGAACTAATTTCACTAACAAACTATTCAAATATTTCAGTTTAAAAGCAAATATAACTCCTGTCCTCTTTTCTATCAACCTGTTGCTTAAGCTCCCAAGTGAACAATACTACCCTTGAATTGTTTAATATGTACTCTGTTGGTAATGTCCACATTGTTGTATTGTCTGTCTGATGTTCCCCATAATTTGTATTTCTCTGACGTGGAACTCTTTGTAGAAGAGCCTTGTCCAAAGGTATTTATAATCCTAGACTTCATAAATAGTACCTAAATAACCTAATTGCCTTCTAATGTTGGACTGGAAGCTATAGATATAATTATTTGATTATGTTAATTGCTGGCTTTTTCTTCTTCCTTTAATATTTGCTGCAATATAAGTGGGAAACATTTCAGAAAGCTTGGGAATGGGGAATGGGGACAGGAGCAGTCTTTGAGCTCTATGCTGCTTTTGGGGGATATCCCCACATTTTTTGTGGCGTTATCTACTCTCTCCTTTGTTGATTTTGCCTTATTTAAAGGGAACAGTTTACTGGTTCCTCAAGGCCCTGACAATAATGTTAAGGACTCCTTCACTTTCAGGGTGAGTTCAGATGCTCCAGGAGCAGTCTCTACTGGAAATCTGGAGTTTTTCATTTCTCTCCCCACATCTGGAAGTCCTGAGGATTCTACAGCATAGATTATTACTAATAGCAATACTGTTATGTACATATGTTTATGATTCATTGCTAATCACTACTGGGCAGCTAGTTTCCCAGATCAGTGGATATACCACTTACATTTGCATTTTACAGTGGCAAATTATTGTTACTGTTATGTATGAGATAATAAGTTATATTTGTGTTTTATGGGACAGTAGAGAAATTCCAGTTAAATTATGAAGCATTGGTCAGATGACAGGATATTTAAGACAAGGTAGGACATGTTCTGGTGGAACTATTTTTAGGACATCCAAAGATTTTATAAATCCTCGATGCGATCGGGAGAGTTGTGGAAGGGAGAAATGGAAGTGATCAGGATACTCCACCAAACGAAAACCTAATATGGTATTAGAAACAACTAAGATATTGTCATTAAATATATATGGCATTAACCATCCCATAAAAACAGCTAGGCTACAACAGTATCTGTGGAAGCAGAAAGCAGATTGCATCTATTTACAGGAGACACATTTGTTACAGGGGGAACATGCTAAGCTTGCTGCAGGTGGCAGATACACTGTTTTTCCTTCTAGTAAGTCTGGGAAAAGGCGTGGAGTGGCAATTTTGATTCCTGCTACTACTGCATTCACTAAGGAGGTATATTCAGATAATAATTGGCATTTTGTCATAGTACAAGGGCGTTTGTATGAGACTGAAGTAACAATGAGCGTGTGTGTATCTGCCGGAGCATCTCCTAATTGTTGAGACAGTTTTTAACCAGATTGCTGGAAAAGCAAAGGGGTAATGCTAATAGGAGGCGACTTCAACCTAATAATGTCCTCGTAGAAAGACTCCACTTTCCTAAACAACACAGGTTTACTCCTACTCAAAACTTTTAAACCCAGATACCTAAGATAGGGTCTTATTGATACAGTATATGGTGCCATTTCTACCCTTCTGTGGAGGGACACATGTTTGTCTCCCTAGGTATCATACATCAACTAGAATAGATTTTTTTACATCTACAGAGCACCTAGATATGATCCAAGATATATGTTTGAAGCTCACCTCCTTTCAGATCATATACCTCTTTTAATCAAGGTAGGATTAAACAAAACCCATAAAACAACCTTATGGAGACTGAATCTTCTCTTTGAAGGATCCAGTGTTTAAGAGCCAGAATAGCAGACCGTATCACACAAATTCTCGAGGAGAATGCAGACCCATCTATATCAGCTACTATACTTTGGGATACTCTAAAGATAGTGACAAGAGGAGAGATTATCTTGTACTCTTCCAGACTTAATAAACAGAGAGAATCCAGATACAAATTATTACAGTTAAGTTGCAGAATTACAGCAGATGAGAGACAGAGGGAACAAGTTGTACAGCTTAAGCTCAGACAAATTCAATTGGAATTACAGTCTATTTTAGACAATTAGACACAAATGTCTTTATTGTATCTTAAAAGACTCTATTATGAGGGAGGCCCTAAAGGTGCCAGAAATTTAGCTAGATGTACTAGAGGATTCAAGCAGACTGCCACTATCACAAAGGTTACAGACCCCTTAACAGGAGGCATTCTTAATAAAACTTCTGCAGTTCTGAAAGCATTTCAGCAGTATTATGCAGATTTGTACTCTGATCCCACACACCCCTCCCCGGAAGATATACAACAGTTTTTGTCCCCCCTTGATCTTCACACTTGTCTGAGTCCCAGCAGGCTTCACTTTTGCACCCTATCTCCACTATAGAGATCCAGAGAGCAGTTAAAAATTCTAAAACTTTAAAAAGTCCTGACCCAGACGGCATTGGAGCTGAACGGTATAAGACATTTCTTCCAAAATTGCTCCAGCCAATGCAAAGGACTTTCTTGGAGGTGCAGGGTGGAGGTGCCCCCCACCACCCTCATGGTCATATGTGGCCATATCAACTATCTTGAAACCAGGTAAAGATCCACTAAATTTAGAGTCATACAGACCCACCTTGGTTTTAAGCAATGATTACAAGCTGTACATGGCGATATGGGCACACAGGTTGGAGACTATATTACCTAACCTGATACACCCGGATCAGGCAAGATTTCTCTGCATGCACCAGACTGCAAATAATGTACAAAGAACAATTCACTTGATGGATTGTATGGCTAATTCAGCTACCCCCTCAGCTTTAGTAAGTTTAGATGCTTGTAAAGCTTTCGATAGGGTGTCCTGGAGATTCCTATGGGGAACATTAACATCATTTGGGTTTCTGAGGGAATTTGTGAATTGGCTGGAGCAAGTAAATGTTGAACCAAGGGCATATATAAAACTTAATGGTGGTATCACACCCCCTATCATGTTACAACAAGGCACTAGACTGGGATGTCCCTTATCCCCTTTGCTATTCGCCATCTATATTGAGCCTTTAGCTATGATGCTTAGAAATTCAGAGAAGATTGAGGGCATTCAGGTGGGCAACAATCTTGGAAATTAGCTTTATATGCGGATGACATTCTACTGTCAGTGTCGGATCCAGAGTCCTCTATTCCAGCAATATGGGAGGTACTTGAGCAATTCACTCAGTTCTCTGGATACAAAATAAATTCTTCTAAAACAGAAGCTCTCCCCTTCCACTTCTCCCCTTCATGAACATTGAAAGGCAGTTTGCCTCTACGTTGGAACAGCATCAAGATAAAATATCTAGGCATACATTTACCAAACCAGTTAATGCATCTCACTATGGTAAACTACAAACCCCTCACACAAAAAATAGAGTCTGATTTACATCAGTGGTCCCAGCTTCATTTATCATTATATTCTAAAGTTGATCTTCTTAGAATGAATATTCTTCCATGGCTGCTATACCGTTTTCAGACCATATCGGTGATGCCGGATAGAATGTACTTTCCATCCTGGAATAAGTCTTTGGCGAGATTTGTCTGGGCTTGGGAAAAAACACAAATTAAGTGGTCTACATTAATGCTACCAAAAAATAAGGGAGGTATAAATTTGCCTGATCTTCAGATGTATGCATACTCTACTGTGATAGCTAGAGTTTTTAATTGGAACAACCCAATGTATGACATACCCTGGAAGAATCTGGAATTTACCCTGAATGGGGTAAAGGAAGGGGGCAACCTTCTACAATCCATATATGCCCCAGCTAACAAGAGACCTAGACGTATTTATAGCACAAACTCTACCATAGAGACTTGGAAGAGACTCATCCATTTAAGAGAGCTGGAACCAGTGGGCACCTATTTTAATTTATTAAATTTCGGAATCCAACTTCCTTCTCTGGAACAAGAAGGTAATTTAGCTCAATGGATGCAAAAAGGTATTAAATTTATATTCCACTTGGTGCATGCCGAAGGAGTCCTCTCATTTACTAAACTCCAAGAAATTTACAATCTTCCACAACAAGACTTTTCAATATATACAAGCTTAAGATAAAGCATCAAACAAAGGGGGCCAGCCTATAGTAGGCTTCCAGATCCCCCTTCATTGCTTACCATAGCTATGACCACAGGGAGAGGACAGCTCTGGACCCACTTTGTGGGACTAATATATAAGGGTATACAAGACTTTTCTTAAAATTCAATCCAGGGAATTTTGACTGCCTGGAATAAAGAACTTCCAATTCAGGTATCAAAGGAGGACTGAGAAAAATATACTAAATTCTTGATGGGACTTTTAGGAGCCCCCTATTGGTGGGAATTTGCCTGGAAAGCTAGAAATAGGTTTTTCTACACACCGCAAGGCTGGCTAAGTTCTCGTCAGGAACACCAAGCTATTGCTGGAGGGATTGTGGAGAAATGTCTGCAGATCAGTTTCATGTTTTTTGGGTCTGCCCACAGTTAGCAGGTTATTGCAGAGATATCTCTGAGGTATTATTAGAATTGGTAGATATGGAAGCTGTATTGAGCTAGTATTACTTTCAGTTCCACCAGAAGATCTCCCAGTATCCAGAGGGTCACTGTTAGTCACTTATATACTGGCAGCTAAAAAGCAATTACTAGAAATTGGGGAAAGAAGATGCCCCAAACATTCAGAGCTGGGAGGGAATAATGGGAGAAATGTATGTATTAGAGAGTTAATAGCCAAAAGCACAGATAAATGGTCTGCCTTTGAGCTTATATGGAGAAATAGATTCTATATATTTCATCCTTAGATCCTACTTTTGTACCTTAGAAATATACTGATCCTGATGGTGGTTTCATAAATGTCATAGTGTTCATTATATAAACTGCCTTGTAAACTATTTAAGTTGTCCTAATATCTCTAGCTAATGTATTGCTAAGCACCTGACTGATGTAATTTTATGCTGTCTTAATTTATATACTATAAAACTGTCCTATGTTTTTGACAATGAAAATATAATAAATTCAAAGTATAAAAAAAAGTATTTTGTCTGTCTCTATATTTTCTCCTATGTAACCCAACTGTCTCCCGGATCGCACCTGGAAACAAACCTTGAATCAGTGCGCCTTTCCGGTTACCAAAGTTTTAATAACTGAAAAATAAATAAAATACTTTGGGGGCTAAAAATGCTTTAACTTCATGTATGGAAACATTACAATTCCAGTGTTGTACATAATGAGGCTAAATTCAGTGCACAATCTTTGTATGGTTTACTGACCAACATTTGGTAGATTCTGCACTCATGCAGTCTTATTGCTCTCTCCTTAACCCACCAAAATCAACCCGTGGCCCATGTGAGGACAGAACTACAAGTGCTCCATAAGAGGTACACGCCCTATGATGACTCTAGTGCACACTTCCATGACCTAAAGACTGGACTACTGCAACACTCTGTGCCTAGGATTTTCAGGGAAATTGTTGTGTCACTAGCAGCTGGTGCAGAATGACATGGCCAGGTTGATTTCTGGATTAACATACTTGGATATTATCACACCTCTGCTGTTGCAGCTGCATTGGCTTCCTGTCAGGTGCATACCACTTTCAGGATCCTATAGCTAACATACAAAGCCCTGCACGGGTTGGGGCCAGACTGCCTAAGGACCTCTTAGTCTGGTATACTTCTGAACATCCACTCCACTCCATTGAGGGCATATTCCTGGTTCTTCCTAGGGCATACCAAAAACTTTTGCAGAAAAGAGAGAGAGCTTTCTCTGTGGCTGCCCAGCTTTTATGGAACTCTCTCCCCTTACAACTAAGGACTGGGGTGGGGGGGTTACAAGAGGACTGAAAACTTTTTTGTTTATGTTGGCCTATGGCCTGACCTTGTAAATAGCACACAATCGTCATATCTTTTTTGTTAATATCTGATGTATTTTAATATTCTGTCTGAATTGGTTTATGACTATATCTAACATTTATTTGTTTATTTATGTATTTGGAAAATGTTTTGCCAGGAAAGACAACATGAGCTGTAAACAGCTCGTCTCCAGAAGCGTTCTGGGGGAGGGGCAAGAGTTGGGAGAGCAAGCAAACACATAGCAATACAAGTACAATTACTAAAACAAAACAGTGTAGTACAATTATAGAGCAGAAATAACCCAGACCAACCGGCCAGGGTAAACAAAACTATATTCGGATATAGCATACATTGCAACAACCCTAGAGCAGGTGATCCAGTAGAGTAAAGGTTAGAGGATGGATAACACATTTGAAGTGCTAGAAGTAGTAGGCTGAGCACAAGATTCAAAGTGCTATTGTACACCCAAGAGAGGGCAGTTATAAGACAAGTGGGGAAGTGGACGGGCGAGGGGTAGAGGGTGGGGGATGGAAGAGGGAGAGAGTGAGGGACAGCCAAGATATATACCCATTCAGGTTGCTAAGAACCCTGCAAGGGGGTTAGGACCAGGCAGAAAGGGAAGGGAGAGAAACAGAGCGGGGTGGTAGAGAAGAAAGGGGTAGGGGAATGGAGGGAGGAAGGGATGAAGAAGAAAGGAGGTGGGCGGGTGATGGATATGAAAGTGGGGGGGAGGAGAGGGGGAAGAGAGAGAGAGAGACAATCTATTCCCCTTCAGGATGCAGAGAACCCTGCAAGGGACTCAGGATTAGAAAGTGGAGGAGAAAGGAAGAGGGGTAGAAGAGAGGGAGCCAAGATCTATACCCCTTCAGGATGACAGAGAACCCTGCAAGGGGGACAGGACCAGGCAGAAAAGGAGGGGAGGGGAGAGAAGGAGGGCAGGGAGGAGAAGTGGAGTGTGGCGGGTGACTGAAGGGGAGAAGAGGGGTAAGGAATAGGGAGGCTGGAGAAGATGGGGTATAGGAATGGAAAAAGGGGAGAGCATCAGTAGGGGGAAGAGGGGGTGTGGGGGAGAAGGACAGCTGTAGAGTTTTGAAATAGCATAGCAGGTTGTGGATGGTAGTAGAGTGTCAAAATGGCACAGTAGGTTGTGTAGGGGTGGGAGGAGGGGGTATAATAAGACGTAGCATATGAGGAAGTAATCAGAGGAAGGGTTCAGTTAGGAGACAGGAGGTAAGTCAGGGATAGAGGATATAGGGAGGAAGCGCAAGGGTTGGGAGGGTTGTGAAGGGGGATAAGTACAAGTACAGTTAGGAGAATAGAAGTAAAGCACTCTGAGCCTTTTGGATGAGGCACCATACAAAAATAAATGCTTTGTCTTGCCCTCTCCAGAATGATTATTCTATGGATTAAAGGGACATTGCCAACCCCCATAGGCCACAAAGTGTCTCTAGTTTCAAAAACACGTTATGATTGGTCGCATTCTGTAAAGATTGCTGCTGTAGGTGAAAGTTTGATCCCGAGTCTCTTTTCTTTTTAAAAGTGAAAAACAGACTGCCCACCATACTGGTGTTACCGTACAAAAGCACGTTTGTTTACAGTCCTCTCAGCATGTGAATGCTGCATGCGTGGTCAGCTCGAGTGAGGTGGTGGCGGCCTATAATAAAGCTGTCACTTCAGTGCTCAATGCTGTTGTGCCAGTCCATACATGACCTAGGTCCTCTTGATTGAGGTCCCTTTGGTTTGATGGAGAGCTCAAGGTGATGAAAACCAAAGATCGGAGATTGGAACATCATTGGCAGAAGTCACGATCACAGGAGGAGAGGCTAGCTCTGAGAATTCACTGTGGCGAGTATCAGAGGACTATCTCCCATAAGAAGGCAGCTTATCTGTCCAGGGAGATTGCTGCAGGGAAGAACAGACCAGCAGAACTCTTCCAGACTGTGGACAGGCTGCTTCAACTAGCCTGTCTGCAGCCAGTTAGAGAAGTTTCAGGAGCAAAATGTGAGGCACTCAGTCTGTTCTTCTCTGACACAGTGTCCTCCATCAGGGCTGTAATTTCCCCAATCAGGCTTTCTACCTCGGTGGTAGCACATTGGTGTCACTAAGAACACTTCCCTTGCCTGGAGTGAGTTTAGACTGGTGGAAGTAGAAGAGGTCTGATGGGTGATTATGAAGCTGCATCCCACATATCATGACCTGGACCTGGGCCCGACCTGTCTTCTAGTGGTATGTGTCGAGTTTGTTGGTCCAGTGTTCGCCAAGATAGTCCGGTGCTCACTTTCAGAAGGGCTATTTCCAGATGCTTTGAAAGAGGTACTGGTGAAGCCCCTTCTGAAAAACTCATCTCTCAACCCTGACATCTTGGCAATTATAGACCTGTCTCAAACCACCACTTTCTGGGGAAGGTGACTGAGAAAATTGTGGCTCTGCAGCTCGAGGCACACCTCTTGGCCTTTGACATTTATGAGCCACTCCAGTCAGGATTTAGGATCGGACATAGTACGAAGATTGCATTGGCCACAGTGCTAGATGATCTCCTCAGGGCTAGAGATGGAGGGGACAAGTCAGTACTTGTTCTCCTCAATCTCTCATCAGCATTTTACACTGTGGAACATGTGGTGTTGTTGGACTGCTTGAGGAAACTGTGTGGACTCACCAGCACTGTCATCAGCTGGTTTGAGTCCTTCCTCACAGGCAGGACTCAAAGGGTGGTGATGGGAAGTTTTCCTCCCACCTAAGTCCCTAAACTCCAGGAGCACATAGTGCTATCCCAACGCTCTCCCTTTTTTGATTCCTCCTCTTTTTCTTGCTTTCAGCCTGGCTTTTGCAAACACCACTCTACCACCTCCTCCTGCCTCCGGCTTACTGACTCCATTCTCACAGGCATGGACCAGGGCCTCCACACCTCTGACATCTTTGTTGACTTGACCAAAGCTTTTGACACAGTTTCCAATCACCTTTCTTCTTGACAAGTCAGCAGGACTCTCAGACCCCACAGCCAACTGGTTCCACTCCTACCTAGCAGGTACATCTCAATGAGTTGGCAAGTCCGTATCCCCCTTTCTTATCCGCACCAGCATTCTCCAAGGCTTCGTCCTTGGCCCACTACTCTTCTCTATATTCCAAAATAACTTCCCTTCTACATGGTCATCTGCATCCAGCCATATGTACACACATGACACAAATCTTTTTCCTTCTCACTCCTCCGCTTCTGAGCTGACAGCTAGGCTTCAACATGAATGATCTCAACAATGTTCAGCGCTGGTTCAGGACAAATCAGTTGTCTTTAAGTGCCAAAGAAATATTCTCTATGACCTTTGGCACAAAACAGAGGCTTTCTGGACTCCCTTCCCTCCCCTTTTCACATACCCTCAATGGAGTCACAAGTGATGGCGTGCCTTCATTCAAGTACCTTGGGGTCTGGCTAGGCTGACACCTTGACATTTTGCAGCATGTGGATGCCATCCATAAACAATTCCACCTTAAACTTGGTGCCTTTTATAGGCACAAAAGCTGTATCCTGCTTCCTGCTTGCCAAGATATCATCATTAAAATGATTCTTCCCATTTTCGATTATGGCAACATATTGTCTACAGTGGTGCACCAAAGTATACCCTGGCCAGACTGGACCCTCTCTTTCACTCCTGCCACTTTGCCTTGGACTGTCTGCCTCATACTCACTACTGTTCCTTATATTGTTCCCTTAAAGCTCACCATCAAAGCCACTGTGCATCTTTATCTCTAAATTTGGCTTGCCCTTCCTCTTACCTTACCCCCACCACCTTCCTCATACTCCTTTGTAACTCCTGCTACCATTCCTTCACACTCCCCTCTTGCAAATCCCTTGCTGGTCAGGCTACCTCCTCCTTCTGCTTTCCTAAACTTTGGAAACCCCCGCCTCCTTCTCCTCTCAGCTCCATGACCTCATCTTCCCACCTGCACCTGCCCTTAAGACTTAGCCCCTCCCACTCCCTATTTTACCTTCTCCCTTTTTTCCTCCTTCCCTACCCTCTCCCACTTTCCTCCTCCTCTTTCCCCTTTCTCCCCCACTCTGCTCTGTGCTTCCTTTTTCTGTGCCAGTCTTTCCCCCTTCCTTTGTTTTCCTTCTTCTTCCCACTGTGCCCTCCCCCCGTGTCCTCTCCATGAAATGGAACTTCAATTTACCCATGGGACAGGTCCCCACCCTGTCATTGTATAGTTTGGCCTATAATTTTGACAGTCTAATGTAGCCTGCCTTTGTACTGTATAATTTATTTTGTATGATGACTTATTGCATAAGGTTTTGTTCTGTTTCTCTTTGTTCTTACACCCCTTCCCCTCCCCCAGGACACATCTGAAACAAGCTATTTCAGCTCAGTATGTCTTTTCTGGTGAAACTCTTGAAATAAATAAATAAATAAATAAACCAACCTGCCAGAGGGAGATGTAGCGGTTGTCTGCGAGACTGTAGCGTCAATTCCGGAGCGTGGTCAAATAGTGGAATAGCTGTGGATGTCCATGGCCTCTTGCAATATTTCTGCAGCAGACTAAAAAACAATCTAGTTAACTCATGGATTGGTACCTGGGGGATCTAAATGTATCAAGTGGGATTTTCAAAGGTCTTAACACAGGTGCAATTCCTGACTGTGAGCTTGGCCTCTGTTCAGAAAACTGCACCAAAATGTACAGATGCTATTTTCAAACATTTTGGCACCATTAAGACAGTTTACCTGCTTTATAGGAGGAAGTGAGCTGTTGATTAACTAGAATCTGCAGCTTATCCATCAGGTAGGGAAATGGTCAGACTAAGTGGGCCAAGCAGTCCTTACTTTCCGTAAAATTCTATGTTAAAGCAAAATAAAAAGATGCATACATCAATATTTTGACAGATGCATTATTTTCTGAGTACAACATGTGGCACTTGCATCAAGGAGCTATACCCCATTTTATGTGTTCTAACTGTTGCGATACATGTGGTGTGATGTGCTCCGATCGTGACACATGGCTGAAAATGCATCCGAGGGACTTTGAAAATGTGGCCCATACCTGCTAGGGTTCATCGATTTCATGGGTCTACCAGATGGAGTTCCTGTCCCAGTTACTTAACTGCTATTCTAGTCTTCCTGTGTGTGTGTGTGTGGGGGGGGCACTCTAGGTCATGGAGAATTTATCAACCAGAGGGTCCCAAACTAAGTTAAAGACCCCTCCTAATATAATAGGGGATTAAGCTGATGAAACATCTGGTATCAGTTGGGTTAGTGCAGTAAAGAACTCTGGGTCATCCTCATTTGGTACATATAGATTTATTACGGTAACAGGAGAAAAATATAGGGTGCTTCCTTGTGCCATCAACCAATGACCCAGTCTCCTAGAGATCTTTCTATGATTATGAGGCATTTTATTCAGTATTAAAATGGATACCCTTCCTGCTTCTTTGCTGAGTAGGTGCTAGACTCCTCTGTACAGACCCGTCACTGGGCTAATTTTACCACTTTACGAGATGGGTCGCCTGAAGGAGTGCTATATCACACTTGGCAGCCTTTAGGTATGTTGATATTTTATTCCTTTTTATGGGGTAGTTGACCCCTTGCACATCCTAGGATACACATGCCAGAATCACGATTCCTTTAGGTGACTCCCTCCACCGCATAGCTTGAGTAAGGAGACTCCTTACCTGGAGACAGAGTGAGTGAGAAAAGAAGAGTGCCAAAGCCCCCATGTCTGGTAACAGGTGAGAGGACAAGGGTGAGCCAAAGCAGGTACAAGTGCAAGAAAAGGAAGATAGTCTTACATTGCTAAGGCAAGAAATAAAGACAGTAAGCATCAGGAAGTACTGTATAACATGAAGCACATTGTACCACCGAAACAGCACTTTGCTATATAAAGATCTCAAGCCAACACTGCCATCTTGTGGCTTTGTAAACTCTTTTCAACAGTTAAAGTAGTACTACAGCCGAAATTCGCAAAAAACATATGTTGTGCAGTTTTTTGATTTGTGTGTGTAGTTCTGGTGTGTCCTATGTTTGCTATTAGGGAGTTTTTTTTTTCTAAAATTGGCTGCTGGTTTTATGGGCCCTTGGGGATCTCCATGTTATTTTTATGGCTCTCCTTTGTCCTACGATGCCTTCTGTCCAAAGTGACCCAGTCCACAAGTCACCCAAACTCCCCTCAGACTCCACCGGTGAGGACAGAAGCTTAGTTGTTTACACTACTATGGAGTGCAACATCACATCTGTTGGCATGCTTTCCTGTGCCATATCTGAGTAGTAGCACTGCTGGCGTCCCTAACTATCCCCTTAGATCATTCCCTCGACCTGCCCTGCTATAATATGAACTTAAACCTTATTTGTTGCCATTGATATATTGGGACCTTAAGCCCATACATAGTACTTTATAATGCTAAAAGTTGGGGTGGGGCATGAATGTTACTCCCAAAAGTCATTTTCACAGTTCAGATACTTAATGTTTTGATTCCTCTCAGGGTGTCTTTGGGCTCTTAAGTGCCCATGCATGTTTGGTGAAACTTTATGCTCTGGAGTTAGTCCACAAATCAATGTCTGTCCCCTCGGGTATGTCCACCCACCTAAGAGTTCCTGTCATTTCAGCAATGGGACCTGGCAGCAATGCAATACCCTCGGTCAGGGTGGTCTGTGTAGCACTCATCCTTCATGGAGGGTTCATGTCCCTGTGCTGAAGAGACTTCATAGGTGCAAGTCTGTTGAGAGATGAAGATTCTGGGAGAAACTGATGGGATTCATGGCTCTTACTTCTACTTCTTTGAAAGCGAGGGGAGCTCAGCATCTAAGAAAACCATTCCTTTTCGTTTGTCTGCTTTTGGTTTGATTGTGTACCATCTGTTTTGTGGGTGTCCATAGGATGCCTGAGGTGGATTACACGAGGGTTGCTGCACACATGATGTGACACTTGGCTCATTCCTATGTTCTCTCATGCAGCAGTTTCCAGCTGTTCAGTACCCTGAAGAGCTCCCACTGGGGGCCCCACACAGTGTCTCCTCACAATTTCTTTAATTTCTTCTGGGGTCTCAAAAGTGTGCCAGACCCCATATCTTTGTAAGCAAAGCTCAGCTGGGTACCTCAGACTATAGGAAATACCCAAACTATAAGTCTTTTTTAATTGAATTATGCTCATTGGGCCTGCTTGCTAAATCTAGAGACAATTCTTGGAATATTGAAATCTGATGGCCATTCATAGTAACTTAGTAATTGACTGCAGATAAGGACCGCTAGGCCCACCTGGTCTGCTCGTATTCCCTGCCTGGACAGTGGCCACTGATCCTACTCTGTCAATGACTTTTAGCCTCTCCTTCCCACCTCTAGGGTTCCTATTATACTGTAGATATCTCCTTTCTCTTGCTAGTGTCAGAATCTGCTGTTTAGCATTAAAGTGGAGGAAATATGGCAATATTAGTCACAGCCTTAAGATGCTGGACCAGGGATTGTGGGCTCTCTCAATCTGTAGCGGAGAGTTTCAATACTGTTGAGGATCCTAGGGACTGCTGCCTGTAGAAAGCTGCGCACATCTGCTATTTCCACATTGTCTGTGAAACCCATAAACCTTAAGTTTTTGCAGCAATCACAGGTCTCTGAATCATTAATTTTCAGCCACATCTTTTGAATTTGCCAGTCATGGTCCTCTGTTTGGTTTCAGTGGGATAGGGCCTGGGACCTCAGATAATTCACATGCTTCTCATGGTCTCGCTCTGATCATCAAGGCTTGACAAAGTGATTCTCATCGAGGGTATTTTCTGCAATAATATCCTCAGAATATCTTTAATTTCACTGAGGTCATCGAGACTGGATGGTGCGGATGACATCATGTTTCACCTCGATGCCCCCAAAGACAAAGTTCTGATTTCTGTGCTGCTGTGACAATAAGTAAAGTAAAAATTGTAGTATTTCACACTGTAAATGACAGCAGATATACTGATGTGTAATTAAGCCAGTTCAAGGCACCACAGCTGCATAGATGGTTTAGAATATGCAGAGTTCTGTATGGAGATCAGGGGTCAGGTTGCCATCTTGGTCAGTGGTTCTCTAGTATTCCCTCGGCAGACTGACATCACAACCATTGAATCACAACCCTCATGGGAGACTGACACCTCCAGCAACAAATGTATGACCAACAACATGAAAATGTCGACAGGTGGCGACATGGATAATTCTGCTACTTGATAAGCTACAGCTCCCAGCACAAATAGTCATGTAGAGGTATTCAGATCAGCTCAGAGCCCTGCAACACCACTGGCTAGCAAGTAGGAATGGCTTTTTTCTCCATCGCTCACTTGCTAACAACCTGACACGCCTACAGACCCCAAATACTGTGCCAACATGTTTGCATGTATTTTGCAAGCATGCATAAAAGGGAGGCGTGAGCATAGTTTGTAGACACAGCAAACATACTGAAACTGCTAAAACCCCAAAAACTTTAAATACAAAGAGCAAATTTAGGTGCAAATCACCAATAAACAAAGTAGGTTTTCTAGTGAAAATGTACAAGGTGTGCAAGAAAAACTAAGAGTTAAACATTAACAAACTAAACAAGTACACCAGCAAATAATCTAAAATAGTAAAATTAAGTATAAAGTAGCAGTGTACACAGTAGGTTGCACTAGTGAAAGTGTGCAAGGTGAAACGTTACGCACACTGATGAAGCCCCCATTTGGGCAAAGCACTGGGGGTAGCATTCACTTAACCGGGTACCTCTCAGTCACACCTTCCCCTATTCCACTTCCCATTTAATGACTCCTGTATATGCATCCCACTTCCACCTGAATCCTGCTATTGTCTTTGCTTCCACAACCATTTATTGACTGATTGATTCATGCATTTACTTATGTATTTATTTATTAATAATTTCAGAGAAGTACATTTTGTTTACAAAGGTTCCATGTCAGTGTTAGAGTTACAAGAGAATATTGCAAATTCTTAAAGCAAAACTCCAGTGGAATGCAGTCAAAACAAGTTCTGTACATAAAATACAAACTAGATTCAATACATACAGTTTTGCAATAACAAGTGACAGCGTGAAACAAGCAAACAATCAGTACACTGCACCATGAACTGTACCATGTCAAGTAGCTGATTCAAACCATTCACTACCCTTTCTATGAAGTAATACTTCCTAATGTCCTTCTGCAGCCCCCCCCCGGCTTGTGCACATGTGCCCCAGTGCATGCTTTGTTTCTTAATCTGAACAGACTTGTTGTGTCTACTCTGTTGAACTATAGAAACACAGAAACACAGAATTCCTCTGCAGAAAAGGACTGCTTGGCCCACCCAGTCTGGCCAGAAGTTTCCTGCTTAATCTGCCTCTGCAGGCTGATCTCCAGCGATCTTCCCTCCTCCATGCCTATTTCATAATATACCCCTATGTCTATCCCATGGACACTTGAAGCCCCCCACTGTTTTCACCTCCACCACTTCCACAGACAGTCTGTTCTGGGCATCTACCACTGTTTTAGTAAAGCAGTATTGCCTTACATGCCTCTTGACAACCCCCTGCTTCATCACATGCCCATTGGTCATGGTGCTCTTTCTCATGTGAAAGAGACACCCCTTCTGCACCATGTACACCCCTGTGAGGTACTTATAGGTCTTTATCATGTCATCTCTCACTCTCCTCTCTTCCAGGGTATTTCTGATTGGTGCTTTGAGCCTGCGGCTGGACCTCTATTGGCCGCTACAGGACTCATCATCTCAGGGATTGTAATTTCTATTGCTTTGTTCCTTGACCGAAATATCACTTGGCGCTCTTGTTGGGAATCCGGCCGCAGTTCTCATTGTACAGTTTAAACTATATTAGAATACCTGTTTTATTGATTATACAATCTGTAACTACCTGTCTGTCTCAAAGGACCTCCTTGTGAATGAGCTTGCTCAATGGAGTTTTCCTACAAAAAAGTTGAACTTAAACTTGAACATATTACAGTTTAAACCAGATAATTTTTCCTGCTCACCCGCCCCGACTCCTGCCTCTATTAAATGCTCTCTGTAGCAGGATCCACCATCTTGTTCCTAGCTCCCTTCTTGTGAATTACCTGTCTGCAATTACTTGTAAAGGGGCTGCCCTAAAATACTGTACTCAGCTCCCAGACAGACTTCACTGCAGGTGTCTCTCTGCACTCAGTCCTCCACCTCTCCTGTTCTCCACACTTTGTGACCACTCCTCAGCAGTGATTGCCTTCCTTGCTTGACTGCCCCCCTCCTTGATCCATGCTAATTCCCAGCCTGGCTCTCTGGGATAGTGGGTGTTCTGTCACCCCATACCCCCTCAGTGCCCCCCCCTCCATTGTGGTCCACTACCCTTTCCCACTATCCCTCACTTCCCCCTTTTTAATAAAAAAAAAATGAATTTAATTTCAACAATGATCACTCGCACTACTGCTTTGCTACCCACTGGCCTGGATATTCTGTCCCTGCTAACAATTTCCTGCACAGCCCATGAGGGCAAGCCAACAACTGCCCCACAAATCCAAGACAACAGCCACCTATGTGTCTATGGCACTTACTTTTTACTCCCTCACCACACCACCGTTAACAGGCTCCATTATAAGTCTCCCCCTTGCACAGGTGGCACCCACACCCTCCACTGTTGGGAACCCTCTCTCTCTCTCTCTCTCTCTATCTCCTCCTTCCTGTTCAGCAAACACTCCCACAGAGTACCCAATGAAGGCTCCAGCCCTCAGCAGCAAACTGCTAAAGGAGTACCTATGTAGACTAGCCCTGATACTCCTGTTGCTCGCTGGCAACATTCACCTTAACCCTGGTCCAACACAAAGGCCGGGCATCGCTTGAGAAAGACAGGATTGCTCACTATTGCATCACTCAACATCTGTAGCCTCCTCCCTAAGCTAGACAATCTGAACGCCTGGATCGCTGTACACAACCCTGATATTCTATCAATTGTTGAGACCTGGCTCACCCTGAAAATTCTGGATGCTTCCATCTCTATACCTAGCTACACTATTTTCAGACAGGACCGACTTAGCAAAAGAGGAGGCGGGTGCACAATATATACCAGGGACAACCTGCAGGGTCTCATCGCACCATTACCTGCCACCCCGGCAATGTACAATGCCTTGCAATCAAAGTGATTCTGGGGGCGGACAATAGAACTATCACAGTGCTGACATTTTACAATTCACCTAAACAGACAACCTTAGGCCTTGAGTCTTTAGTGGAGTGCTTAGGTAGACCGAGTCTCAACTTAGAAGTTATAGTGCTAGGTGATTTCAACATAAATTGACTCTCCTGAAACTAGCCCCTATAAAGATGTAGTCTCTGCCGTACTTCTCACCCAGCTTGTTGAGCCACCTACTAGAACAAACTATAAGACAGGAACATGCACCCTTCTTGACTGGGTACGCTCTAATCACCCCAAACACATTTCAAGCACCACAGTGCACTCCCTGATGGCATAAGTGACCACTCCCCTGTCCTCTTCGACTGGACTCATAACTTCGCCATGCCCACCCCAAGATCAATCTTCACTAAGGTCCTCATCCGTGGGCACGTGGAACTCCTGAAATCTGACCTCCAACAGCTAGATTGGTCTCCTCTCTATACCATTATGGATGTCGATATTGCGCTTGAATACTTTATACACTAATTCAACACAGTGTGTGAGACAGGCATGCTCCTTATAAAAAATGTAAGATCAAAGGCCACGGGAACCCTTGGATCTCCCTAGAACTCATTGAAAGTCTGAAATCCAGGGACCATCTCTGGTACAGGGCTCGGGCCACAGGTAAACAGGCCGACATTCAGAACTACAAACAAGCTCAGAACTCCTGTACCAGGACTATACCTTTAGCAAAGAGTAATTTCTATAAAGAAGCCCTCTCGAGTTCATGGAAGGATGACCGTAAGTTTTGGTCCAACCTCAAGGAAATCATAGGGAAAGACTCCAAATCCCCCCCTCTATGCTCAACATCAATGGCATACCCACCCTTGACCCTTCCGACACTGCGAACACTTTTAACATGTTGGGGGGGTGCTGTGGAGCCCGAGCAAGACGGAAGCCTGGAGACAGAGCTCTTTGAATATTGCTCCCAAAAACAGCTGAAAACCATATTATTTGTGAAGAAAATCAAAATATCTTTATAGCTTATTGCATTGGAAAGATTGGTGACAAGAATGGGAATCTCGCAAAGATAAAACATCGGTGGACGGCTCTAGAGTCAAAAACTCTTCAGGATCTCAGACCACGGTCCACCCTAGGCCCCTGTCTCGAAAGCTGCCCGAGGAGGGATTAGGGGAAACAATGCAATCGGCTAGCCTTAAACTAAATCAACTAATAAGGTCGGTGGCAGGACTATCTGACAAATTTGATAATTTAACCAACAGAGTGGTAGCTGTTGAAACTAGTGTGGAAGCTAACATGACGGCAACAGCCGAGGTCACGAAGCGAGCGGATGCAGCAATGGGAGCTGTCTCGGCAGTCCTAAAAGAAAATCAGCATTTGAAATCCAGAATAGAAACTCTAGAGAATCAAGCTCAAGCTCACAATTTGCGATTGCTCGGACTACCGAGGGATGTGAAGGGACTATTTATTGCTGTACCTACAAAGTGACTAGTTCAGCAACTGGCTGAGGAAGCTAACCAAGTAGTGCAAAAGTTTCCAGAAGGCATACCGAGTGACATCTGAGAGGAAGGCCTTGTAATTGAAGCACCACGGGCTGTTGTAGTGGTAACAGATGGAGTTGGATCAGGGATCATCTGCTGGCATTAGCCCAACGTAAGAAAACGTTACTACAGGATGGTCAGGCTGTTAGTATGTACCCCGACTTAAGCTATGCAACACGGCAAAAACGCAAGCAGTTTGATGGTGCTTGTGCAATACTGAGAGAAGCAGGCATCTCTCATGGACTAATCTTCCCAGCCCGGCTAAGAATTGTGACTAATGGTAGAGTTTATGTCTTCTCGAGTCCCACGGAGGCACTCAAGTGGAGCCAAAGAAATGTTGTAACTCGCTCGCGGATTGCGGCCGGAGAGGACTGTACTTCGGATGAAGAGGAAACCTGAATTATCGATAAGTAAAAGACAATTGAAGATTCGGTTTTGATGAAGCGGAAGCGTTATTATTTGGCTAGGACACTTATTTAGAGGGCTGTTTGTTGTTAGTTTTAATTAGTCCCTTCTATAGCTCCGAGCTGGAAATGTTCTTCCCCCTCAATTTCGTTTATGTAAATGTTATACGGATTTATCCGAATTATATTTCAAATGCGCCATTACATTTGTTATCAGTTGTTACAATATCTGTTTGGTCGTGCTTTTACCATGTCAGCTGGGTATAATATTAGTAAGAAAAGCCATGTGTACTCTAAGGTATGATAGGATTTCTTCACAAATAAGGGGAGGGAGCAAAAGAGTTCCTTTTTATTTTTTCTCTCATCCAGCTTTATGATATGTCTTTCCAAGAGGAGGTTTTGCACATATTAGTGCACTAATTATGAAATAGGCATGGTGAATAACTTCCCTGACTTTAGGGGTTTGAATATTTGTAACCTTAACTCTCTGGATCTATGGTCTATAAACCATGCAGCTCGTGGGTTCGTTTTGCAGCTTATATTATATGGACAATTTCTTAAGTTCTTTATCCATTGTCGTATCTTTTAACATATGCAGACCATTTGAATGTATTAAGAGGAGTGGCGCCCTCATGGCTTTATTTTGTAAGATGGATTGTCATATGTTAGTGAAATGAAAACTGAATGTTTGATGAATAATCAATAAACATAAAGTTTAAAAAACAAAAAAAACAACATGTTCACTGACCTGAGTGGCATCCTCCCCTGACTTCTTCTGACCAATTAAAAGATAACTTCACTGGGCATGACCCCCCCTCCCACCCCCCATTCCACTTCAGGGTCATCTCATCTGGTGAAACCAGGAAATACCTCCTCAAGGTATTAGGGAAGACTAGATTCAGCAGTGACACACTTGAGCTCAAGTTTATAACGCTCACATTAAATGAAATTCTCGCACCCCTCACCATATAATGAACCTAGCTCTTAGGTTCTCACAATTCCCACAAAAGTGGAAGTCTGCCATTGTGACACCAGTGCATAAGAGCAGCATGGGACCTACCGGCCCACCTCAATCCCCCCCAAACGTCTTGGAAGAATTGTGACTCATCAGCTGACTGCACACTTGGAAAAATATTAGCTTCAGTGCCCAGAACAGCATGGGTTTCAGCCAGGGCATAGCACAACAATAACCCTTCTTGAATTTACGGGCTTCATTCATCATGCCTTAGACCATGGTCACCTTGTTGGTGTGGCCTATAGAAATTTAACCAAAGCTTTCGACATGGTGCATCATAGCCTCTTAATGGATCAGTTCTCTACCATCGGTCTCACTGATGTCCCTGTCATGTGGTTTCATAGCTACCTGCATTGCTGAACGCAGCAGGTGAAGATCGGAGACATCTCTCTCCGACACTAGACCTGTCCACTCAGGAGTCCCGCAAGACTCTATTTTGGGACCTCTCTTGTTCAGTATCTTTCTTAACAGGCTCCCTCTTGCCTGCCAGGGTCACATGCTGTTATCGCTGACGATGCTGTCCTGTTCATTAGTGAGCCTGACCCCACAGTTCTTGAAAAGCAGCTCCAGCAAAACTTTGCAGATGTGGAAAGGTGGTTCAGCGATCACACTTATTCTGAACTATAAAAAGATGAAAACAATGCTGTTTGCTAGCCCTCAAAACAGATATCGATCCTACCCTCTATCGAAAACGTGTGATCCTCCCCAGAGCTTGTCCAGCATTTTAAATACCTGGGGGTCCCAGTTGACAGTCCCTTGTCTTATGCCACTCACATTGATAACATTGTCAAAGCTGTTAACTCGTGCATAGGACTCATTTACAGACACAAATATAGCCTGACCCCTGAAGTCCTTAGTCTGGCTATACTTAGCTCAGTAGTTTCTCTTATTGACTATGGGCTCGTTATCAATAGCTCAGTCACAGATACCTCCCTACACCATATCAGCATTGCACACAACAAAGCCTGCCAGCTCCTTACTGACGCACAGCTGACCCACACGTATGACCTATATGCTCAGTCTAATTGGCTCCCTCTTAAAGGCAAAATTCAGGACCAAACGTGTCTGCTCACTAAAAATGTTTGCCTTGGTATGCTGCCCCTGGGGGTACAGAGACTCCTCACTCCCTACACCAACCCCCACCTCACCAGAAGCTCTGGAACCCAGGTCTTCAAAACTCCTTGCTATCACACCTCCCAAGGTCAAAGATCCCTCGCCCATCAGGCCCCAGTCTGGTTCAACTCCCTTCACTCTAACATCTCTTCAGCACCAACACTAGGCTCCTTTAAATGTCGGATAAGAAAACATCTGGTTGCTAAAGCCATCTGTTATTGTTTTGCTAACTAGTGTCCGGCACTGCCCACTGTATTGCTGCCTCCCTTGCAGCACTTAGCAGCCTCCCTCCTACCTCCCTTCCCTCCTCCCTTTTTCCCCCTTGGCCACCACCTTGCTCTCCACCCACCTCCCCTCCCTCCTTACCCTTGACATGGCCTGTTCAGCTGATTTTCCTCTAGCTCCCTAATTGTGTCTCTTCTGCCTTTCACCACAGCCTGTCAGAGCCCCTTTGTGCTGCTCCGCCCTTCTACCCTCTTCGTCCTCCAGTTCTCAACTGTCCACCTTCGTCTTGGCCACTTGGGTGCTCCTAGCCTACTTACCTTCTCAGCCCCTGCTCTGCTCATTCTTGTCTACCTAGATCCTGCTTTGCTTTTTACCAGTGGCTTACATTGTACACCACCATGCTCAGCTAGCTCCTCTAGATCCAACAGTGATTCTCCTCTTTCCTGTACGATATCTTGCTTATCCCCTCCCAGCATCGTCAGATATACCCATTCCTCACCTACAATCCTCCCTTAAATTTAAATCCTTCCCTCTCTACTAGTGTTCCTCTCTTTATTAAAGCCTCTCTCTTAACTAGTGAACTTCCTCTCTAGTTTCACTCCGCTACTAGCTTTCCCATACCTCTCGACTTTGATACCCACTCCCCGATCTACGCCGCACAATTGACCCCCTCCTTTGCCTCCTGGTCCTCTTCACATCCAGCCACTGCTCTTTACTGTCGTCCTACCCCTTTCTTTCCCTGCCACTTGTCCCATCCTCTCGCTCTCATTACTACCCTATATTCCGTTCTTTATCCTCTATTTCCTAATTGGCTATACTTACTACTTCATCAAGGTGCACTAATTCATAACACTTACTTTTCCCTTAAATTCTCTTGCTAATTTGGGGACTTGATCCTAGATGTGGTAATATATTGTTTAGTTCTCTGACGACAAGAACTGTTTTTGTTAACATATTTGCTATCAATTTGTATGTAATGTTTCCCCTCAATGTACTGCATTTTAACTTTTATGATTTGTCTCACCTTTCTGACTTGATGTGGAACCTTTGTAAACGAGCCCTTGGCTCAAAGGTATTTGTAATCTGAGATTTAAATAAATAAATAAAATAAATAAAGGTATACATGTTGAGATCTCCCCCGGCAGCATTTTAGTTGCCCTCCTTTAGACTGCCTCTACCCTATGTCCTTTCTCTGGTGCGGCCATTAAAACTGGATACAGTACTCCAGGTGGGGGTTTCACCAGTGAGTGATATAGTGGTAACACCACCTCCCCTTCCTACTGGAGATACCCCTTCCTATGCAACCCAGCATCTCACTAGCCCTCCCCACTGCTTTGTCACACTGCCCTGCCACTTTGAGGTCATCAGTTATGAAACCCCCAGGACCCTTTCTTGCTTCCCTCCTATCCTATATTCAGCTCCTGGGTTCCTGTGTCCTAGATGCATGATTTTGCACTTTTTGGCATTGAACCCCAACTGCCAAGCCCTTCACCACTCCTCATGTTTCCCATGGCTCCTGTGCATTCTCTTAATCCCCACCTCAGTGTTCATTCTGTTGCAGATTTTGGTATCATCTGCAAAATAGCATACCTTTCCATCCGGGTCTTCTTCCATATTTCATGAACTTGAAAGTCTTTGTCATGTCCCCCTTCCCCCATCTGTCCTCCAGTGAACACCTGATGAGGCGTTTCAGTCTCTCATCCAATGTCTTGTCCCGCTAACCATGCATCATCTGTGGGGCCCTTCGTTGCAGTGTCTCCAATCTATCCATGTCCCTTCCTCCTTGGCTGTGGGCCCTAGAACTGCAGACAGTATTCCAGATGCAGTCTCACCAGTGATCTATGCAGAGGCAATATCACCTCCCCTCTCCTGCTAGGAATCCCTCATCCTATGCACCCTGTCATTCTGTTCACTCTCTCGTACACCATGTTGCACTGAGCAACCTGCTTTAGGTTGTTGCTTTTCACCACTCCTCGGTCCCGTTCCTCCTCCATGCTCGATGCTGGTATCCTAGTAGTATAGCACACTGTCCCTGGATTTTCTCCTCTGATGTGCATCACATTGCACTTTTTGGCATTACATTTCAACTGCCAAAGCTGGCCTGCTGGTGCAGTAGGTAGGACTACCACTTGCGATGCCGATGACCAGGTTGAAAGGCTTGGACATCAGAGGGCTAGTTGGGGAGGGGAGGATTGAGCATCTGCAAGACTGCTCTCCTCCAGTGGGGAGGATGAGTTGTGGAGCCTGGTACAGAGTGTCTCCCAGCAGAGGCTGGGGCATTACTTTGCATGTGACCAAGTCCACAGGAGGAGATGAAGACGGATGTCCATAGGGTGCATGAGGGAGCACTGCACTGATGTCATTGCATCTCTGTGTCTCCTGGGGGACTTCAGGAAGGAAAATCCACTGTGCTAGCTGCACAGTAACACCGGGGCATGTAATGGTGCTGCCTCAAGCCTGCTCCGGGGATGCCAGGGACTGGATTAGCATTTTGGTGCACCCCCCCCCCCTTGGGAGCTGGGGAATCACACCATGGTGAGCAAGCCATGATCTCCTGGTTCCCCATTAGGCTTCTGGACATGGCACAGAGAGGCAAAACTAAATGGAGTACCAATCAGTCAATATGGTTGTATATCCCCAGAGCCTACAAAGGAGAACAAATGATACTAAAAAAAGAATCTCATCTGCCAAATTTAGAAACATAGAATTTGATGGAAGATAAGGACTGCTTGGCCCACCTAGTCTGCCCATTTCCCTACCTGATGGATAAGCTGCAGATTCTAGTTAATCAACAGCTTACTTCCTCCTACCCCCCACTAGAATTGCCTTATGTCTGTCCCATGCATTCTTGAATTCTCCCACTGTTCCTATCTCTACAACCTCCTCGGGAAGGCTGTTCCATGCACCCACAACCCTCTCTGTGAAAAAAATCTTTCTAACATTACCTCTGAGCCGTCCCTCCTCAATCCTCAAATTGTGCCCCCTTGTTCTTGCACATCTCTTTTTCTGAAAGATGCTACCTTCTTGTACTTTGTTAATTCCCTTGAGATACTTGAAAGTTTCTTTCATGTTCCCCCTCTCCCTCCTTTCCTCAAGGGTATACATATTAAGCTCCTTTAGTCTCTCCTCATATGTCGTCTGGTGCAGACCCTGCACCATTTTGGTTGCCCTCCTCTGAACAGCCTCCACTCTGTCTATGTCTTTGCGGAGGTGGGGTCTCCAGAATTGCATACAGTACTCCAGATGGGGTCTCACCTACTGTCTGTACAGAGGGATAACAACTTCCTGTTTCCTACTGTTGGTGCCTCTCCGTATGCATTCCAGTATCCCCCTAGCCCTCCTTACTGCCTTCTCACATTGCTTGCCCACCTTTAGGTCATCTGACATAATTACTTCTAGGTCTCTTTTGATTTTTGTTGTTGTTATTATCTCCCCCCCCACCGTGTTCTCTTCCCTGGGTTTTGTTTTCCCAGATGCATTACCTTGCACTTCTTTGCATTGAATCTGAGCTGCCATATATTTGACCTTTCCTCCAACTTTGCCAAGTCCCTTTTCATCCTTCATAAAGAACCACTTTTCCATTCTCTTCATATCCTGTCTCATAATGTCAACATTTTCTTCACTGCTGACCCTTCCACAGAGTTTGGTATCGTCAGCAAACAGGTTTGTCTTTCCCTGGATCCCCTCTACTGTATCACAGATATGCATATTAAACAGGAGTGGTCCCAGGACTGACTCCTACAGTACTACACTAGTTACTGCCCTTTCCCCAGAGAATTTAGCATTTAGAACTACTATCTGTCAATCCATTTTTGGCCCATCTATTTTTTCCCTTCTCCTATCCCCAGAACACTCACCTTCTTAACCAGTCTCCAATGTACTGTACAGTAGCACTGAATCAAATGCTTCACTGATGTGCAGGTATAGTACTTCCACTGTCTGGCCTCTGTCTGCCATTTTTGTTACTACATTAAAAAAGGAAAGTTAGCCTGACATGACTGGCCCTTAGTGAATCTATGCTGGTTCCCATCTGTGAAATGCAATTAAGCATGGGGCTTAATGTTAGCTGCTGCCCCTTTAAAAGCACTTAGAACACTTATGTTGTTACAAATGTTGCACTGCCTAGCAGTGCCTTATCATACCGGGGGCTCTGCAATACCCCTAAGCCTGAGGCATGGGCATGTTGAGGTGTTCAAGGCCCGCCTTAAGGCCTTATTATAAAATCAGGCCTTCCGGACTGTGTTGTATATCCCTGACCCGATTTCTGAATTTGATATTTAAAATAATTTTGGCTTTCTTTGAGTTTATACTGCTGTTGAAGGTATTATTTTAAATCTAATGATATTGATGTTTATAAGTGTATTATTTATTTTATATTTGTATGTAAACAGAATCTTTTTTGATATGTGCGGCACCCAGAGCCTCCGGGATGAGCGTCTTTCAAATAAAATTTGACTTGCCTTGTCAGAAGTCTCCTGTGCTGAATAAAACATTTTCTACTTTTACTTTATGCATCCATCTCGGTTATTCAAATGGGTCCAGCAAGATGGCGTACAGCATGGTGGACCTGAAGAAAAGATAAGGGTTCTAGTGGCAGGCCAACTCAAAAACACCACGGGCCAGATATTCAAAAGGGTTGCTCCATGCTCAACAGGGGTTGCACGTGCTCAAGTCCTCACATTGCGCCATTCTACGATATTCAGCAGGAGACAGTTATGCCCACTGAAAACAGGGCTGAGCAACAGCGCAATGCAAATGAATGCATGCTCAACAGGAGGAGGAGGAACCATACATAAACTGCACAGCCCGATATTCAGCCGGGCTGTGCAGAGTGTCTGGAAGTGCAACCCCAACCTGAGCCTGCAGGACCTTGAGCCAAAAAAAAGGCTTAAGTAGAGGGGCCACCGGCCAGGTGAGCTGCTGTATTGCAGGGTGCAACACAGCAGCTGCCACCCGTGGCTGGCCAACTCAGTCCCTGTGCCCCCCAGCCCGATCGCGGGCATAGTGTACTCCCCACCCACCAGGCTGATCGCGGGCATCAATGTGGCTCCCCTCCTCCCCGTTCACATCCCTGGTGGTCCAGTGGACCCGGAAATACCCGATCGCGGGCAGTAAGTAAAGTGAACCCCGAACATCTCCCTGGTGGTCCAGTGGACCGTAATGCCCGATCGCGGGCAGATTGTGACATGAACCCCCAACACGTTCCTAGTGCCCGATCGCGGCAGAATGTGAAATGAACCCCGAACACGTTCCTAGTGCCCGATCGCGGGCAGAATGTGAAATGAACCCCCAACATCTCTCCCTGGTGGTCCAGTGGACCGTAATGCCCGATCGTCGGGCAGAATGTAAATAAACACTTCCCGTAGGCATCTCCCTGGTGGCTGGGTATCCCCCACCCACCACCACCCACGAGCCCCCACCACCCGGCTCCCCGGCAGCGGTAGGCGGCAACATCCCGCCCGCCTGCCGCCTCCTAGACACCTGATCAGCAATCACCGACATTAACCTCCCCATAAGCCAACATGGAAAGACCCCCAGACACCCGACCAGCAAATAGTCCCCCCTCCCCCACAAGGCACCTGGCAGGCAAACATGGACAGTCCCCCTTTTCCACCATCATGGACAGTCCCCCCAGACAAATGGCCAGCCAAGTTCACCAAACAATGGCTAGTGTCACCACCCCACCATCACAGTCAGTGTCCCCACATCACCATGGCCTGTGTCTCCACCCCACCAGACCCCAGAATAGAAAACAGACAGTTCCCCCAGCCCCACCAAACACTGACCACCCTCCCAGTCCCAAACACTAACCACCCCAGCCCCAAACACTGATCGTCCCCCCCATCCCCACCAACCGTAGGCCCTCCCCCAGCACCAAACACTGACCATCCTCTCAGTGAGTCAGCCCCAAAACACACAGACTGTCTCCCCGACCCCAACCCCACAAAACAGACCATCCCCCAGCCCCACTAAACACAGACCATCCAGTGAGTTTCCCAACAAACCCCACCACACCAGTAGCACAGTAACTGAGTGCCCCCACCCCACCAACATGACCAGTGTCCACACCATACCAAACAAATAGGCCCCCACCCACCCCACCAACATGGACAGCCTCAACAGCCAGCAAATCCCTCCCACCCAAAGAAACACAAGCTGACAGCAAACCTTCCACCCACCCCCAAGACACATGGCCATGACAACCCCCAAAAAGACTAATTTCTGGGATGTGAATGGTATTAATTTCCAACAACCAGCTTGCAGCACAGTTACTCACCAAATCAGTAAGGGCACAGACAGGGCAGCATGCAGCAGGGCACAGCAAGGCCAAGAAGGCAGGTCAGGTAGCTGAGTCTCTCCCAACAGTCCCGTTCCTCTCCCGATTAATCCCTGACGAGACAGTAACTCATTTTTCTGACACCAGATGAACGTGTCACATTATGGGTCTGCTATAGCCTGCATGACTGCCGGTTCTTCACTGTTCTGGGCCTGGCTGTTCACTGACCTGAATAATCCCTCTAGGTGGACCGTGGAACTGGTGGGCAATGGGTGTGGTGTGGGACTCACACAACACAGTAAATCTTTTTCTCCTGCCACTGGACCCAGGAGCTGGGTGTGCAGGCAAGCCTGGCCATGCCTCAGACTCACTCTAGTTGTCCTACCTGCCTTCCGCCTGGTCTGTCCGGTGGTAGAGGCCTTGTGGCCGCAGGCCTCCTAGGCTTTCAGGGATGGGAGGCTCAGGTGGCAGCGGGAGAGCCCAGAGCACAGCTGGCTGCACTGAGAAACAGAGAGTAGGTAGTCAGAGGACTCGGATGAGGTATATTTAAACTGGGCTGTTCAGGACAGGAGGAGGGTGGGAACACTCGATTGACTGAGACACTGGTGACACCTGACAGACAACCAATGACTGCTGCTCGACATCCTCGAATATCTATCTCTCCTCAGCCCTATGCTATATGGATGCTGCTGCTGCTCAGCCTGTGGAAGGGTGCACAGACAGACAACTAAGTGAGCCACTAATGGAGTACTGCTCACGCAATGGTGCCAACTTGCAGCACTCTCTGATTGGCTGTAACATGCAGGCTACTATGGTTGCAGGCTTGCAGCCAATTGGAAAAGGGAAGTTTTATTTAAGAGACATGGCACCCGTCCACCACCCCCCTCCCCAGAGAGGTGCAGGCAGTCTGGGCATAGCCTCAGACAATTCAATATTAAAAAAAAAATGACAACCAGAGAATGGTGGCTGAGCTCCTAAAAGTCCTGGTCTAATTTCTCAGGAGGGGGCAGCTTGTCCCTCTGCCCCCCCACAATCTATGCCTATGGGTGTTTGGCATCGGAATGATAGGGTCCCATCTGGGGTGGCACGAAAAAACAAGGCAGTTTCATCCCCATTAAAGATATCGGGTGGTACACAGTCGTTTAGCATTGTGTGCAGTACACTCCTTATCCACTCCTCAGCTGTAGTGGTGTCATTTTCTGTCTTCTCGCCATGTACCCATCAATAGCATATGCTATTGCACTCTTCCCACCTTGACAGCCAGCTGGCTGTTGGCTCAAAACTCACGCCAGGGATTGCGAGGCTTCGGGCTTTCTCCATCAAAATGTTACCCGATATTGGATCTCCTCTATCTCTGGACCACCCTCTACTTGTGGGTCTTTACCCTCCCTTTTTCTTTTCCTGCTTGAGTTCCCACTTGTGCTCCATTCATGCAGGATCTTTTCCTAGCTTCTCAGAAACCTGCCAACACTCGAGATGTCAACCCAATTCTAAGGCGAAGTTCTTTTCGGGACACACCTGGAACACTTGCCTTTCCGATCAGCTCAACTTTTTTAGCTGGAGACAGCACATTCCTCCTACTTTTGTTCATTTTGAAGCATTCTAAGTGTTCAAAGCAGGCAGAGCTTACTGAGGATCAAGAAGCTAATGTGCAGGTGTTAGGCAATGCTGTTTATTAGGCAAATGCTACCAATTAGCACTTCATTATATCAACCGCACGGAGCTGACAATCACTTAAATGCTCAGTTTGGGGCTGAAAAAAAGGCATACAACCAAGAAACACAAGGCATACAAACAGAATGAATAACATTAATCAGATAGGGAAAAAAATGGGACCAGTGAGAAAGAGGCATATAAACGAAAAAGGCATACATCCGAAAGGCATACAAGTGGAATTAACTGTACATGGCATGGGGTACTTGCAACCCCTTATCTTTAGACTTACTTTCTTGCAGCCCACTCAGCTACTCATGTACTATATTTGTCTTAGCTGAGACTGTCACCATATGGCAACCCTCACTTGGTGTCAGTAGGGGCAGGTATAGTCTGGGGAGACCCTCTGTATATAGAGGCAAGGTGGGCTGCTCACCAGAAGGCTCCCTTACACTAGATGTACTGTATACACACACACACACACACACACACACTGTCTGCCACCGGGATGAGATCAGCTTGGACTCCATTCTGACAAAAGACTTACACTGGAATGCGGTTTTGTTTTACTGAATCATTCAATTACATCCAATGGGAACCAAGGCTCCAGAGGTTCTCTTGGTTTGCACTGTAAAGACAGGTTTGATGCTGACCCTGGACTGGAGTCAGGACCTTATTGTGCCTTTGTAAAGGTTGTTCCCTCCTCTCACATTTTGAGCTACACAACCGCTCTGTTCATTTTTCACACCAGGGAGTGAGGTTATACCTCAGGTCAGAGGCAAACTGGTAAAGCTATGCAGAGTAGAGCAGGCTCTACTCTGCATAGCTTTACCAGTTTCTCCCACTAGGATATAACCTCTGGGTTCACACTTTTGACACTGTAGCATCTAGTCAGTTGGTGATGCTGGAGGCATCACCACTGCAGGGATCTCTCTCTCCCCCTGTCCCTCTCCCTCTCTCTCTGACTTCAGTGTGCTGATGGCATCCAGGGGTACCCTGGTCCTGAAAGCCATTGCTCTATTCCAGGCCAGTCTCCCCACTGGATCCTTGAGGCCACCCCTGTGCTGAGTACCTCATATCAGTGTCCCCACACTCACCAGCAGGTATGCTGGGCACATCATGGGTGCTTCTGCTCCATGAGACCCTCTGGTACAGGCTGGAACTCACCCAGCTCCTCTGACAGAGGCAGCATCTCTGGTACACATCCTTGCTTAGATCTCCCATATTCAGTGTAAGCAAATCTCCTACCTCAGTCTGCAGCTTTGTTTCTTTCACCAGGTCTCTCCATCAGTAGCTTGGCTGGCAATATCCCCTGAACACCGGAATACAATTGCCTCCCAAAATGTGAACAGCCCTCTCTCTGGTACCCTTCTGTGTGCTGCAAGGCTACAAGACTCCCACTGTAGGAAATCCTCCTAGGTTTCCCATGCCTCACAGTGTGTCCCCTACAAACTCCCAGAATTTAACAATGATTTACATAAAATATTCCAGATCTCGTTCCTGGGATCTCCACTGCTCTCTTGGGCCTGCCCCTGAAGGCTACCAGCTGTCTGGGCATCGATATACATTTGTTTCAAAAGTTGGATCCATCAGCAGCTGTGAGGTGTCAGGTACCTGTCAATCCAGGCAGCCTGGCATGTGACCAGATGCAAATCACCACAAGGATGCCCTGACATCCTTTTCAGTGGTATGAAACTGCCTACTGATCTCTCTAAATCAGAGTCACTACCAAGCAGAAGACTCTGGGCCTGGATTTCTAGTAAACAACCCCCAACTCTCTAATAGCATGTGGGGGATGTTAAATATGCCATCCAAAAATTATAACATTCTAGGTTAAGAGCTCATTACATGAATCAAACACAACCATATGACAAATCAACAGCTTCCCACACCCTACCCTACAAACAAAAGACAACACCACCATCTAAAACATTCCATTGCATGCACTGTTCAGATTTACACAAAAATATAACTTCATCAAAGTAGAGAGCAAAGAACCCCCCAACACACGCCACACACACACACACACACACACACACACACCGGGAAAACAAGAAAATTTAGCTGAGACCGCCACTAAATGCAATGTCCAAATTCACAAAACAATGTATCTTCATAAGCACCCAGACCTCCACCCACCTCACAACATCGTAAAGGAACCAAAACCGAAGGAAAAACAATAAACAGGGGTGTTTCCTGACTACCAGTGTGATTGGACGCATGGAGACAGAGCTCTGTTAAAGAACTTTAAAATAACACAATAAGTAGCCATTGTATCCAATTTATTTACATTTTAAACTTTTCAACTGATATCTAACACTCTTAAGAGACATCACTACAGTTTTTAGCTTTATAAGAGATAGGGAAACCTAAAACCAGCCACTACAAGAGCACACAAAACAAAGGCCCTCACCACGCAGGAAACAGTGGATCAAAGTTGCCTGCCTCATCAGGGGGAGAACTTTCCCTGGCATCATTTCATTTCTGCCAATGATTCAAGGGCTCAACTGAAAAATGGAGGAATTTGACAGTGGAACAGTCCTCCTAGAAAATAAAAGCAGAATCTGCCCAAACGAACACTACCATGGCTAGAAAGGTGGGAGAAAAGGTGCTTATACATTCATAGGTTTATTATGAGCTAGAAGGACAATTTGTTTGTAGATTCTAGAAACACTTTATTGGACATAACCCTGGAAGTTAACACAGTAGTTGTCCAGTTTTATTTTAAACTCATTTACTGATCTGCTACCTATTATCTCTATAGGCAGCTTATTCCACATTGATACCGCTTGTGCCATGCACTGGCTTAGTTAAAGAGAATTCCACACTTTGAGCATGCCTGGAACATCTTGAGAATTTCCCTAAGGCAGCCAGTGTGTGCATCCTCATTCTGACTGAATCAGCAGTGGGAGCAGAAATCATTTTCAATGGGCTGGATCCCTAAGGCACTTCCTTTGGAGTCTGTGCTGACCATTAAGAAAGCATATTGGATTATTCTCAGACAGCCTTTGAAGGATGAAAATGTGGCTTGTACTGTCTTGATGGTCACTGGGAGTCCTGAGGAGAGAGATAAACCGCTTCTTATTGTCACATGCTCAGGGGGAACTAAATATGGAGATGTGACCGTAAAACTGTTTTCCAATCTGAATTATAGTACCAGAATAAGACAAGAAGGCAATTGATAGAGTTTGAGGACTACTGAGGGAACTAGGAGTAAATCATCTCATTTTGCCATTATGTCTTAAAATACATTGTGGATGGAAAACTTTTTTATTCTCAAATCCTACAGATGTTGGCAAACTAGTGGAGAAAATCAGGACTGAATTCTTGACCAGGGTTGAAGACACTGCTTCAGATGCTGAATAAGACACTTAAATATTAAATAAATGTATTTTGTTTTACTTGTATAGAACATGCTTTAGGTAACTGCCTGTATTCGTATTGGCTTTTGGCTATATGTTGATGCAGAATATATTTTTTTTGTTTCAGAGAGGAGTGTGGGCTCGGGGTTAGGGACATATATTCCTTTCTGTGGTTATAAACCCTTTCTCGTTCCTCTGACTGGTAGGCCAAGATGGTGCTACATATGCCTTCCGAATCTTGCCTTCAGCTCCTATGAGCAGTATCATTTTCCTGCCATAACAGGCACTGCACACATTGTGAATGTAAACTGCTACAATTTTCAGCCTGGCATAACTGTGCTAGACAGGAAATTGTTGCTTGGAATGTTCTTTTTCTTGTTACATATGAGTGCTTTCAGTTAGTTTGTTACCTATTTAAAAGCAAATGCGGTTTACTAATTGTTTTACAGATAGATGTTTTATATTTTTTTTTTATTTAGTTTTTGTTTACTGGTAAGTGCACTAGGCAAATCCTGCCTATTTTCAGGCACGACCCGGGGGTGAAGAGGATACAGATGAATGCCAACAGACCTTGAACCAGATTAAGCTGTTGGTGGTATTTTTAGTAAATGAGGGAAATTTGGCCAGGACACAGGGGAAATTCCCCTACTCGGTGGCGCTGCTGTTCTTGGTCAGTAGGGGAGCTGCTGACCCAGAGGATGGCTGCGCGGTCAGATTCTGTGTGGAGCATGGAGACTCCGGTTGGAGAAATGGAAACGGAGGCATCAGAGAACGCATAGGTTTTTGTCACTAAACAACTGTGCTTACGGAGATTGTGCAGGCAAGGCCTGTGTCGGAGCCTGCTGCAGTAGAGATTGGAAAGCATGGAGAGTCTCTGGAAAGCCAGTCGGGAGCCAGTCGAGGTCGAGCATGGCAGGAGATGCTGTGGAGGAAGGAGGCGGACGGTGATCGGTCGCACAGCAGAGGTCCTACCCGGTACTAGCGAGGGTGGAAGCGCCATGGATCAACGAGTTCTCGGAGAAAGGAGGAAGTCTCGGTATCTGAGCGGGTAACCTCGAATGGAGGAAGGAAAGCAGTCGGCCGGTTTTGGAGGTGGGACCGGAGGAACGGACCAGGAAACAGGGCCCAGCTCCAGTTGGTCAGCTGAATCAGCCATTTCTCAAGCGGGTTGGATTTGGCAGGCAGACGGCAGATGGGTACCGGACCCGGAGTGGCTGTCCTTTCTTCAGGGCAACGGAGGCATCGGACAGAACCTACAGTGAGCGGTGAGTCTTTGGTCGAATGGACTTGTTTCTCAGGACCAGGCATTAAGCCAGGCAGGGCATCAGTTAAGCAGGAGGGGGAGGTTTCTCCCTGCTGAAAGTTTGCATGGACTGGGGCCAGAAGAGCAGGAAGAAAGGAGGGCCCACTTTTGTGGACCTTTTAAAAGAAATAATGTGGAGCAAGCCCCAAGAAGCGTGGCTGAATAAAGGTATAGAGGAGGCCTACCTGAACACCGGACCAGGTATGTGTGGCCAGAAAATTATTGATGGACTCTATGAACTTTTACCTTCCGATATCTATATGCTTTAATTAACATTCGTGGGAGGATACTTTTGATGTAAGCTTTAAACAAATGGTTAGTCTTGAAAAATTTTGGTATAAATATGATATTTGTAAAATGTTACCTTTATGGACACCCTTTAGCGTTCCGATTTGAAACCAGTGTTTAAAACTGTGAATGTAATGTTTAGGAATGAGGGAGTGAATGTGGGGGATATTGTTTTTTGGTTAAAACAGAAATGTGAGGTACTAGGCTCACCGGAACCTATCCTAGACTCTGAAAACATTTGGACTGGGGCATGGAAATTTAAAGTTAAATTGTTTATGGTGAATAATGAAATACAACATGTCCCAAATAGCTTCTTTTTGGGGAGAGATCGTGGGGTTTGTTTTTACCCAGGCCAGCCAAAAGCGTGTTATAGATGTGGTAGTCATAGGCATTTGAGCAGTGCATGCGATAGAGTGAAATGTGCCTTATGTGGGGAATTGGACCATGATAGTGAAGTGTGTAGGAATGAATTCAAATGTAATTTATGTGATGATTTAGGACATGCCTACCATCAGTGTCCTTGGGTGGAGCAGAATAGGCAAGGGGGATTGAATAAAGAAGAGCTGATTTCGCAGGCCCAATGTAGGGGGGAGCCTACTCAATCCCGTGTAAAAAACATAGTAAGAAGGGAAACTGAAAGAGTGACGCCTCCCATAATATCAGAGTCTCCTATTGGTGAAATAAGATCCACTGGGTCAGCTTGTCAACAGAATGTAGTCCCTCCCCATTTCTATGGCAGATTCCGTGACTGAAAACACGGATGACCTGACAAGGGAGCCTGAGAAGGAAATTCCCTTTCAGACTCCAAGGAGGGTAACGAGAGCAAGTAGTCGTACGGGAGGGGGGTGTTTGATTCAGAATTCCTTCACAGCTCTAGCAGACTTAGAAGGGGAAGGAGTTCCTGATTTGTTAAAATCAGATGAGAGCTTAAACATGGAAATTGAAGAAGAGGGGGGACTGGAAGTGTTAGAAGGAAAGAAGAAAAAGGGAAGAAAGAGGAAACAAGATAAGTCGTGAATAAATGACCAAAGCATAATATGGCCTGTTTAAAGATTATATCCCTCAATTGCTGTAGCCTTAAGAGTTATAAGAGCGGCTTATTACCTTACAGTATTGCAGAGATTGGAAGCAGATGTGATCCTTTACAGGAGACTCATTTTCTTCTTTGTCAGAGGTGTCTCAGATTACAAAGCTATGGTGGGAGGCCCATCCTTCTGGTCATTCGGGAAGATGTGGCAGACGGAGTAGGGATATTATTTTCTAACACACCAGTTCAGGTAACAAGGCTGATTGATGTCCTGCCTGGTAGGGTATTGTTGTTAGATTGTTTTTTAAAGGGATTGTGTTTTAGATTAATTAATACTTATGCTCCACAAGTCAAAACTGCAAGGATAGCCTTGTTTAATTTGGTAAAACCATATTTGTTTTCATCAAAACATATAATTTGGGAGGAGACATGAATTGCAGGCTAGATGTTCGGTTAAGAGGCGGGTCCAGCAAAACTTATTGTGATTTCGCATGCTCTTTTGCAAACTATAGGGGTTGCAAAGTTAAGGACGCTTTTAGAGAATTGCATGACAAAGGGGTTTTACTTATAAGAGGGCATCTTTTCAGACGAGAATAGACTATTTTTTCTATCTTATCATTTAACTCCGTGTGGAGTGTTCAGTAATTTCATGATTTTTCTGATCATAATGTGTATGCAGTGTTGTAGGTCTACAACAGATTCCAACTTTTTCCCAGCTTTGCAGGCCAGATGGATGTTGAATGCACGGTTGCTGACAGAAGCAGGATTGTTGGCTCAATTTAAAAACTTTATGGTTTTCCGTAAATCAGTAGCAGTATTTTCTTAGACTGGGTTTCTTGGTGGTCAGATACCAAATTGCGTAAAGGATTTCTTTATAACATATGGGAAACAGAAAGGTTCAAGGAATATTTACAATACTTAGAATTTCAAAATCAATATTATAAATTACGGTCTCATTCTAGAAGTAAGGATGCAGAGATCCAGTCCCAGATTAAAAGGGTGAAAAAAATATGTTTACTTATCAATATCATAGGGCTGCATCTATTCATGCTGGTTTTAAATTCGGTCTCAACAACAACCTTTTCAAGACCGTATAAGGCATGTAAGACTAAGACTGAGAAAAGAGTGATGTCAGGGCTCAGAAATTCTGTTGGAGAATTAAATTCATCCGTGGCAGAAATGCTAGTTATAGTGGAGAAGGTGGTGTCCCAATTTGAAATAGTTTCGTTTTCCACCTTGGGGTGGGAAGACGTTTTAATTTCCCAATTCCATATATTTCTCAGGTAGAAGTAGAAATGCTGCAAGGCCTATAACTTTGCAGGAGGTACAACAGGCAATAGGTGCCTTAAAGGTAGGGGTATCACCAGGGTTAGACGGGTTGACTAATGAATTTTATAAAATCTTTGCAGATGATCTGAGTGGTATTTTGACAGAAGTTTTCAATGATATCTTACAATATGGGTTTGGAGATTCAAAATTTAATCTAGCTATTTTAACATTTATTTTTAAGACAGGGGATGTTACAGAACTGGGTAATTGGAGACCAATTAGTCTTTTGAATACAGATTATAAAATCCTTTCCTCAATCCTGTGTAAAAGATTGCAAGAGGTGGCTAAGAGGGTGCTTCACCTGGCACAAACATGTGCTATTCCATATAGATCAATTCAGCAGAATTTAAGATTATTACGAGATATATGTGAATTTGGACGTCAAGGAAAACTGTCTGGTTTTATTATGGCATTAGATCAGGCAAGAGCCTTTGATTCAGTGTCTCATGATTTTCTTTTCCAGGTGTTATTGAAATATGGATTTCCAAAATATTTGTGCAATATGTTCACACTTTATATTGCAATGCAATTTCTTGTGTATGCATTAATACGGTGGTAGGTTCTGAGATACAGATGAAGCAGGGGTTAGGCAGGGTTGCCCAATTAGCCCGTTACCTATATGCCTTTGCATTAGACCCAGTATTGAGAGAAATTGAGCACAACAGGTCAATACGGGGTTATCGCCTCTTGTATTTTACCAGCTGAGAAGATCTCTGCATATGCAGATGACTTATGTCTATTGGTAGCGGATGTCACCTCAGGGGTTAAGGCTATCGAAGTGATTGAAAGTCTAGCTAATTTAAACGGTATGAGACTAAACTTAGAAAAACGTAATTGTCTGGGGGTTGGGGAGAATATGGTCTGTCAGGATATTGGGGGTATTATAGTTGAGAATATTTCTGTTTTAGGGCTAAACTTTGGTAAAGGGGACTTAACCTTTTTAAACTGGGAAAAAGGTTTGGTTATTGCAGAGAAAAAAGTACAGCAATGGAAATCCTGGGGTTTTTCCAAAAAGAAGCGAGTTTTGATTATTAAAATGTTCTTACTACCTATTTTTTACATGTAGCTGCAATTTTCCCAGTTCCGTTGCTTTAGAAACTAGATTGTATAGTGTGTTTTTCAAATGGTGTGGGTAGTCGTTGAATCCAATTAAAAGAGCCTTTACGTTTTAAAACTGAATCAAGGGTGTGTAGGGATGATAAATCCAGTGGTATTTTTCATTCCTTTTCATGATTGCTGCCTTTCAAACCAGGGTTAAACCTCAGGATCATCCTTGGTCGGCTTGGACACAATTACTTTTTCACCCTTTATGTCGTTTTGGGAAGGAGGGGTTCTATGAGAGGAAAGATGGCTTTAGCCCATCCTATCACGGATGCCGCAGTCAGAAAACTACGGAATGGAAATTAGAAAAGCCCAACTGCAGGACATTCCCAGGAGAGAATTTTATGCAGAAATTATGTTCAATTTTTTTTACGTCCAAGTGGATTTTCCTTTGTGTACCTCTACAAAATTGTCTCAAGCATTACGACTCTTGATGGATCATAGGATACCTCCTAGTATGTGGGATGTGTTGTGGCTCTGTTGCCATGGGAGGTTGGGAGTCAGGGGTAATTTAAAACATAAACAGATTCAGGATCGAATGTGTATTAGACCAGGATGCTTAGATCAAACTGAAACCTTAGAACATTTTTATTACTTTGTCCGTATGTTAAGTCTTTTGGTTTGAGTTGGCAAAGCGGTGGGAATGGGATTTTGATTCATATTTTTATCAGAGTCTTGTCCTGGGGACTATTCAGGTTTTTATGAAGATATCACCCAAGTACACTAAATTTGATATTTGCCTGTATCAAGTATTATCTATGGCAAGCAAGATGTCAGTTTTCTTTACAACATACTATTCTGCCCAATAATGTTCTTTTTAGTCGTATTGAATTAGCAGTGGGAAAACAAAACAATATGAATAATGCATGCTAGAAAAAATATTTTCAGGATTTTGGAAACATATTGCATGGTTAAGATGAAAAAGGCGGATAATTGAATATGGTGAATAGGGGCTTTGGTGTCTTACTTCTATATTGTCTTTCAAACGGTGTATTGGAGTGTGGTTGGGGAAAGATATTGCAGGGGTACTTTATACTTTTCTTTTGAAAATGTTTGTAAATACGTATGTTTGTAATTACTAAAATGGAGTGTGTCATTATGATTGTTGTGTATTTTTTCAATAAAAATTCCCCTACTCTTTTCGATAAGTGCCATGGGATCTTTAACACCCACCTGAACTACCACCAATCCAGGCAGATGGTACCTCAGTTTAACGTCTCATCCGAAAGACAGCACCTCAGAAGTGCAGCACCCCTCTCATGCTGCACTACAGTGTCAGTACTGGGATATTAACCCAAGTGCCAGATGTGGGAACTGAACCCACAGCCCTCTGATCTCCCAGCTTCAGAGGCGAGTGTGCTACCTACTGAGCCACTGACACTGATACTGATAACTTACCTGTAGAAATTAAAGTGTTCAGATGACAGATACAGTAAAGACCACTTAGCTCATCCAGTATGCCCATTCTTCCCTACCTACACTATTACTGCAGACTGTGACCAATCTACAGCTCTTTCTCCCTCCCCTTCCTTTCCACTATGATTTTCTTGTGATTATTTCATACATTCTTGAACAACACCACTGTTTTTTCCCCCCACTACCTCTGCTGGAAGGCTGTTCCAGGAATCCACAACTCTTTCTGTGAAGTACTTCCTCACATCTCTCCTGAATCTAAGCCCTCCAGCTTCCTAGCATGTTGCCTTGTTCTTGAGCACCTTTTCTTGTGAAAATATTTCTCTCTGTACTTTACTTACCCTGTGAGGTATTTAAAGCTCTCTGTCATATCACACCTCTCCTCCTCTATTTCAGGGTATTGTCTATGTCCTTTTGGAGATGCGGTCTCCAGAATAGGACACAATACTCTAGGTGAAGTCTTACCAGTGATCTATACAGAGGCAACACCTTGGCCCTCTTTCTGCTGGTGATACCCCTCCCTATGCAACCCAGCATTCCATTCGCCCTCCTACTGCCTTGTCATACTGGCCACCTTTAGGTCATTCAATATAATTACCCCCAGGCATCTTTCTTGCTTGGTGGTTGTCAATACCACTTCACCCATTTTGTACTCCTCCCTTGGGTTACTGTGCCCCAAGTGCATCATTTTGCAATTTTCACATTAAAACCTAGCTGCCATACCTTTTACCACTCCTCTAGTTTTCTCAGGTCTCTGCTCATCCTTTCCATCCCCCCCTGGAGTGCCCACCCTATTGTAGATTTTTGTGTCATCCACAAAGAAGCAGACCTTCCCTTCCAGCTCCTCTGCAATATCACTTATAAAGATATTAAAGAGGAGTGGTCCCAGCACTGATCCCTGAGACACACCTATGGTCACCCTCCTTTCCTTGGTGTGAACTCTGTTTATCACCACCCTCTGTTGCCCAACACCTAATGAATTTCTTATCCAGTTTACTCCTTTGGACCCACTCCTAAGCTACCCAGCTTACTTACTAGTCCCCTCTGTGGAATGGTATCAAACACCTTACAGAAGTAGATCACGTCAACCACTCCACTCTGATGTAGTTCCTTGGTCATCCAGTCAAATAAATCTATCAGACTTGTTTGACATGCCCCTTCCCCTGTGAAACCATGCTGCCTTGGGTCTTGTAATCCATTGGATTCAAAATGTTCCACAATCTTTTCTTCAGCAGTGATTCTATTAACTTCCTCACCACCAATGTCAGGCTGACTGGCCTATAATTGCCAGCCTCCTCCCTGCTACCACTTTTGTGTAGTGGGACTACATTACCCTTCTCCAGTCCTCTGGAACCACTATTGTTTCCAGCGAGCTGTTAAATAGAACAGTCAGAGGTGCAGCTAGTATTCCCCTGATCTCCCTCAGTACCTTGGATGCACCTAATTTGGCCCCATTACTTTGTCCACCTTCAGATCAGTAAATCCCTTCAGGACATTCTCTTCCAAGAATGGTCAAGTATCTACCTTCCTCCAAAGCTTTTTTCTACTTTATGATGGCCCCTCCCCTTCTCCTTCCTCTGTGAACACTGAACAAAAGTATTTGTTCATCATGTATGCCTTTTCCTGGTCCCCCTCTGCAAAACCCCTCCTTCCATTTTTAACTTTACAATCCATCCCACCCCTGTCCCTCCTCTTTTCACTTATACACCTAAAAAATGTCTTGCCCCCTTTCATTACCACCTGGGCTATTTTGTCTTCAGTTTGTGCCTTTGCACTCCTTATTGCTTGCCTTGCTCCCTCTCCCCGATACACCTCCCATCCTCCTTCCTCTGGCCTCTGCATCTCCTCGTATGGTACGCTTTACCTTTTCAGCCATCTCTTTTGAGAACCATAGCGGTCTGTTTTACCTCTTGCTTTTGCTCACTTGTTTGATGCAGAGGTCTGTAGTAGTACTGGGCAAAAGTTGCAAGTTCTGTTTTCATGGAACTTTCGGGAAATTTCATAAATTTCATGACATTTATGGAACTTTTGCCATTGGCTAGATCAGAATCTTCTGAATGTGTTTGGTGAATTTTCACCCAGTTCTTCGGAATTGTTTGGCTGAACTGCAGGATAATACATATGAACTGTGGAATGACAGTTCTGAGAAATTTCATTCCACAGTCTAATGGATCTTTTCATGATACATGTAGGTCCACATATTCAGATGAGATGAGTGGCACATCCCTGGATGCACTGCACATCTCCAAACTTGCATGGGTGGTTGGGGGTGTGGCCATATTCAAAGGCCTCCAATGAGTTGCATACCTCTGACTGCACTGCCACACACAATAATATGATGCATCTATTCAGATGTGGGGTCCCTCATGCATATACTACACATCACAATACTGAAACTCCCCCCAAGCATAAAAAGGGACAGCTGCGCTGGGGCAGAGTTATGCCTTGGAAACTCTAACTATGTGCATGGTAGATTGGTGCCTCGCGCATAGTCTAGGGTTGGGTACACAGTCCCCCCCAGCCCCAATCCATGTGCAATAAAATGATACACTTCCTCCTTTTCCATAGTGTAGTGTTATCCATGGTCCACCATGGTCCAGCACCCCTGATTGTACCCCCACCTCACAGACAGCAACATATATGTAGGTACACGTACTAGCCTTAGGGCAGAGACACTTATCGTATAAGCATAAGTGTCAGGATCTGTGTTCTACTATATTTTACTAATGCATATTATGCTCTATTATGTTTTACCAATATATCGTAGCCCTGAGAAATGCTTTTCACTCTATTTTACTGTATTATGATAAGTAAGGCAACAGTGTCATCTTTAGTGCTTGTGCATCACTGTAATTGCAACTGACCTTGGGACTTATAGAGATCCCATTGTGTTACTATCTGTGCAAGCAAAGCAACTTCTTATGATAGTTAGGATAGTTACTCAGGCCACCTGTTTTGGCCAATTATGCCCTTTTTATGTATCTTCTTTAGCAGTTGCTATGGAAATTATCAGGGTTTAAGACCCTGTGTTACATGTAGCTTCTCTGAGATGAGAGACTGCATTTACCTAGGTAAGGAAAACTGGAAAGTTCTACCAGTGTTTTCACTGTTGGTAGTAAGCCTGTATTATTTGTCTGTAATAAATTTCATTTATTACATGGGTACCACTTGTCTGTTGTCTCTTCCTTTGTGTCGTTCCACCAAGAACCTGAGAAAGGTAATTTATTACCAACTTACATTTGGCAACTGTGTGCAGGTTTGAAGGTATAAAAGAAGATTCCATTTAATTTATTTGAATTTCGAACAGTGTAGTGCGATTTTTTCCTACTTGAACGTACTCGTGCTTACAGTGGTAACGGTTGTAGCAGACCCACGTGGCTGGATGCAAAATCTGCAGACAAACTATTGCTGCTTATACCCGACCAATACTTAGAGTTCAAACAAACAACCAAGAAATACAATCTTAAAGGTCTTTTGGTTGTGGCTCTATATACCACTGTTGAAGGTCTCACACTGAGGTGTGCTTCCCTTGAACTGCAAAATGCCACTCTAAAAAAAAGAGATGGACTTGCAGGCATTGGAGTTACATAAAAATGAACAGAAACTAGCTGAGGAGACACAGTCACTCCACAATGCCAATAATAGACTGTTGCACTGTACTGCTCAAGACACTGAGAGGGAAATTTGTATGTTAAGAAATGATTGTGAAAGGTTAAAATGTGATAAGAAACAGTTAGCATATTTAAATGATATTTTGAGTGATACAAATGAGGGCTTGAATGCAACTACACATACTTCCAACCCCCTGCAAGTCACTCACTCTGTCCAGCAAATTGCCCAAAGTATTGGACAGATGGGCCCAACTGACAATCTTAGTTGACACTTGGAGAAGGTGCGCTCCCTCTGTGAGAAGCTTTCTCTCCAACCCAAGTACCAGGTTCAAGTCTTGCAACAGACGATCGAACCTACCCTCTGGGTCAAACTGCCAGAGACAGTACACAACTCTGAAACCCTTGTCTATGATGACATTGCCATGGCCCGCATAGTCAGCTAACTCCTCGGGCATCACGGGAGCCCGCTTGACCACAAGGTTAAGCAGAACACCAAAGAAAGCCCCGTGGCCTACCACCAATGGTTATGGCTTGCATACAACACTGGCAAAGGCCTAGCAGGTGAACTTGCAGACTAAGACCAAATTGAGTACAAGGACTTGTACATCTGGAACATGACTCTGGCCTTGCAGGAGAAGGTTGAACTCAATGTTTACCCAAGTACCGACTCCTTTGTGAATATTCTTATGCAAACAGAGTGTGCCTATCAGGTCTACCTCCATAACCTTGATTCTGGCAAATCCAACAAAGTGGCTGCGATACAGTCCACCCCATAGGTCCCAACCCACTACACCATGGAGGGCAACAACCAGAAAAAAGATATCCCTTCTGATGACAAGCAGGCGCACAAGGGTAGGGGGAACCGGAACTATAAAAACAACAAGAGCAGAGACAAGAGCAATTGGAAAAATCCAAATGCAAACAGGCAGAACCGTAATGGTCCTAGCTATCGACAGATTCAAAAGGAAAATGAGACCCTTCACAAATTGCTGGAGGAAATCTATGCTGAGAGGGAAGCTAAAGGCAAATGCACTATAGCGGCCCTTGCTCCAGCTGCTGGACAGCCATGCAGTCAGGGGAACCCTTTCCTGGACTTGGCTGCTGAACAAATGGCAGCCGAGGGAAGAATCCTTTTGTGGCACCAGTTACTAGCCAGGCTGCTGCAACAACCAAGGAGGAACAATAAATGCAGGCCGTCACCGGGCCTGTGATGTTACAGGCACATTTGTATCCTGTGCAAGACATACAAGAGGCCTTGAAAGATCCTGCTGGCCTCAGATTCCAGGAATGGGATGATGATGATTCTGAAAATACTGATTGACAATTACAGGCCCCAGACTAGATTGTGAGTGACTTGATTGTTGACACAAACAGACGGCCTTGTGTAAAGGCCACGGTCAGGGGCCGCCAACTTACCATGCTTCTGGATACCAGAGCAGCCAAGTCAGTCATCCATGATGAGGACCCAGTCTCATCTGATTGGTCTACCTGCTGGAAGACCAATTCCCAGGGCATAGATGGCACCCAGCTACACACCTACCAATCTGTTCCTCTACCTGTGGTGGTAGGCCACCTCATAACTGATTTTGCTTTTGACCTCATGATATTACGTTATCACCCCAGCATATTGGGAATTGACTTCTAGTGCTACACAGCTGTGTAGTGGACCTAGCCAACAGGCTACTCCTTCAAATCAAAGGACAATGTCATGCTGTCACCATTCCAGACACGCACGTGGTGGCAGCCATTTCCCATAACAATAAGGAGTATGACATCATGGCCTTGTTCAAAAGTCATGACTTGCTTTCTGAACTTGCACCCTTGCTGCAAAAAACACCTTGACATGTTTGCCACCAACAAGCTCGACTGTGGTAGGATGCACACTACCATTGAAATCGCAGGGCTTGACCCTGTGAGGCAGAAGCAGTACCTATTCCCTGCTGAAGCCTTGCCATCACTGAGGGAGACCATCTAATCACTGCTACAGCAAGGTGTGATTAGGACCTGTGTTTCCACTGTTAATTCACCTATTTGGCCTGTGAAAAAGCCAAATGGAGCTTGGAGACTCACAACTGACTACAGAAAACTTAATCAAATTACCCCCAGTTGTGCCCCAACAGTGGCATCAGCACCTGATGTGCTCAAGCTGTTGACACCTGACAAAAAGTGGTTCACTACTTTTGACATCTCTAATGGGTTTTGGTCACTCCTGTTAGCACAGGAAAGCCAATACAAATTTGCTTTCACCTTTGATGGACGTCAGTTCACCTGGACCTGCATTCTCCAGGGCTTTCATAACAGCCCTTCCCTCTTCCATCTCCACATGATGGATGTCTGCAGGAGTTCTCCATGCCCCAGTGTTTTCTGCAGTACATGGATGACTTGCTTTAGCAACCACCGTGAAAGAAGGTCATTTGGCCCTTCTAGATGAACTTCTGTCTCTCCTTAAGAGAACAGGCCTCAAGTGTAACCCCTCTAAGGCACAACTGTGTGAAAAAGAGATCATCTTCCTTGGTCTACATATTGCAGACCAAGGTAGAAGCCCAGCTGTCAAGAAGATCCAGGGCTTGCCAGATCTGTCACTTCCTACTAGCGTGGCAACACTCAGATGCCTCTTGGGAATGGTAAACTATTCCAGGGATTTTATCCCTGATTTTGCCTTGAAGGCTGCTCCCTTGTATGAACTTCTGAAAAAGGGCAGCCCATGGATATGGGGCCCCACTCATACTGAAGCTGTAACACAGCTCAAGCAGGCGTTAGCCTCAGCCCCAGCACTGATCAATCCGAACCCAAATCTCCCATTCCATTTGGAAACTGCCACATCTGATGTGGCCATTTCTGCAGTGCTGGCACAAAAGTACAATGGGTACTTCAGGCCCATTGCCTATGCATCTCAGATGCTGTCCCCAGTAGAAAGAAATTATAGCCTCTGTGAAAGAACACTCTTGGCAACCTGTTGGGCTGTCAAACATTTTATGTACATCATTGGGTTTGCATACCTGTCACACCCCAACCAATTTCTTGCTTTCAGGCAAAGTAAAAGTTGGTTCAGTTTCCAACACCAGACTTACTCACTGGTCTATGCTTTTGCAGGACAGTGACATCAAAGTACTACCTGCAAAAATGCCATCAATCATGGCCTATGGCCTACTCTACACAGGTAAGTTCCATGACTGTGCACTCCAACCTCCTGACTTACCTGAGTGGGAACATTTTTACTGGCTACACCAGATGTTTTAAAATACACCAGCATGTATCGCATCTTTACAGATGGCTCTGCCTCCTATATGGACAGAGAACAGATAGCAGGATTTGGGGTGTTCATATAAGATCAAGATGGCGATTTCCGGTGCATTTCTAGGAAATGCACTGTCATCTCCTCACAGTATGCCGAATTGGCAGCTGTTGCCTGTGCTTTGGAGGTCATGCCCCATGGTGACAAAGATGCCATCATCTTTGCAGACTCTAATTGGGTTTGCTCATCCCTTACTGAGTTTCTATCATTCTGGGAGAAAAATAACTTCACATCTTCTGATGGCTCCCCTGTCAAGTACAGGGATCTGTTTGTGTATATACACACCCTGACACAACAGTTTACTCACAAACTGTATATTCACAAGGTAAAGGCTCTCTGTAAATCTGACCCTTACCATGAATTCAACGATCGCGTGGACTCGCTTGTCAAAACAGGCGCTCAAGGGGGGAGACATGGACAATGACTCACCCAGTAGCTGCTGCAGCTATTTTCCCAGCTGCCAACTCTAGTCAGAAATCAGTACCAGAACCTCCACTGGACCTTTCTGCTGCACAGAAATCTGACTCAGAACTAAAAGATGTGTTCAAATTCTTGGACAAGGGAATTGAACAGGAACTACCTGTTGGTAGTCCATACAAGAGACAATCTGACAACATACACCTGTCTAGTGATCAGAAGCTCATCTGGTATTGAAAAGAAGACACAGGTGACAAACTGTGGGTTGCACCTCAATTTTTGCAAACTGAATTAACATACTAAAATGCCAGCAGAATAGGCCTAATGGTCTTTCGCGTCTGCTTGTTTGGTCAGCCCCCACCCTGGGAGCTGACCTGGCTGCCCCCCTCAACTTCTCTGGCTTCTCCTTCCCAGTTCCGGATATTCTCGCTGCATTGGATTTTGCTTCCAGAACCCCTCCCTGTACCTGTCCCACCCCTGTTGAACCCCTCCACCGTCTCTGCCTCCACCAGCCCCCTAGGCAGCACATTCCATGGCTCCACCACCCTCTCAGTGAAGTAGCACCTCCTCCTTTCTCCCCTGAATCTTCCCCCTCAGCTTCCACCCATGCCCTCTAGTGGCCCCCTCCTCCTTCCTTCGAAGCACCCTGACTGTTCCTCCCCTATTTACCCCCTCCATGTACCTGAAGACCTCTATCATGTCCCTCCAGTCCCTCCTCTCTTCCAATGTGTACATATTTAGCTCTTTGAGCCTCTCCTCATAGGTTCTGTCCCCCAAGCCCCAAATCATTTTGGTCGCCCTCCTCTGGACCCTCTCCAGGAGTTTAATGTTCATCTTTAAGTGTGGCCTCCAAAACTGCATGCAGTACTCGAGTTGCGGCCTCACCAAGCAGTTATACAGAGGGAGTTTCACTTTCCTCCTTCCGGAGGTGATCCCCCTAGCAATGCATCCCAGCATCCTGTTGGCCTTGGCTGCTGCCCTCCTACAAGTCTCTGAGTTGTTCATCTTGACATCCACCACCACCCCCAGGTCCTTCTCAGCCATTGAGACTTGTAGCATTCCCCCCCCCAGGGTGTACACTTGGCCCGGGTTTCTGGCCCCCAGGTGCAGTACCTTGCATCTCCCTGCATTGAACCTCAGCTTCCACTTTCTAGACCATCTTTCCAGAATTCATCCATATGGTTCATGATACCCCCACTGGTGGACACCAGGGGGTAAACAACACCCTCCAGAGACTCAAAACCGTCTTCTGGTGGCCTGGCATTGCAAAAGATGTAGAGCACTATGTACACAACTGCATATTGTGTGCCCAGAATAACCCAATTTCTGTGAAAAGAAATGCCAGATTGTTGCCACAAAGGCAAACTTGACCATGGAATGCAATACAAATCAATTTCATTGGCCCCTTGACCAACTCCAGCAAGAACAACAAGTATGCACTTGTTGTCACAGATTTGTTTTCTAAGTGGGTGGAAGCATTTCTCACCAAGAATAACATGGCAAAGACAACTGCCAAGATCCTGGTGGATCAATTGTTCTCCAGGAGGGGCCTACCCCTTAAGGTAGACTCAGACCAGGGAACCGGTTTTACAGCTGAGATGATGAAGCAGACACTCCAACTGCTTGGAGTAGATCACAAATTCCATATCCCATACATCCTCAATCCTCAGGCCAGGTAGAAAGAGCAAACAGAAGAATCAAACAGATGTTATGCAAATTCATCAATGACAATTCCAAGGATTGGGATTCCCTCTTGCCACTACTACTGATGGCAATCAGGGGTACTCCTGTAGCAACTACCCAGTGCACACCATATGAGGTTATGACTGGTACAGCCATGAGATTACCTGAGCACCTGTTGATTGATCTCCACAGCCCTACTACAAATAGAGTATCTGTGGATAAGTACATTGAAAAACTTCATGAGGACATCGTGAATACACATCTGTTCTCTGCTAATCAAAGGGGTAAGGCTCAACAACAAGCTAAAGCTCATTTTGATAAGCATGTCAAAGAAGTCGACTGGCAAGTTTTTTTTAACATTCATATTTTTGTTATTTTCTTACATCAAATTACAGTAATGTACCCTTCATTTTCATGCCAAGACAGACACAAATAGAAAGATAAAAAATTAAGCACATCTAGTAAAAACCCTTTCCCCCAACCCATCATAATAATAAAACTCAACACATTTACTGCAGTCTATTAAGTCTAATTCACAATAAGTTAGATTTGTAGTAAAGGAGGTAATAACATTAATATCTTTCTCCAAGTAGTATCTGATAAATCCTCAGACCATTCTATATGTTCTATTAATCTTTCCATTAGTAAACAATCTTTTATGATTTTATACCATTTCTGTAAATTCCAATCCAACAGTTTAGGGGAATTCCATTCTGCAAGAATTATTCTTTTTGTGGTTATAGTTGCTAATGCTAGAAGTTTTTGTTCTGAAGTGTTTAATCTTAAATTCTCAGATTCATTTAAAATAAATATGGGTCCAGGGGGAGATTCTTTTAAGTAATATTTTATTTACTTCATTACTTGTATTTTCCCACCATTGATATATTTTTGGACAGTTCCACAATAAGTGAAAGTGGTCTATTCTTTCTTTTATTCCACAGTTATGCCAACAAACCTCCTTTTTTGAGAATTAAAGAAGGTTAATCTAGGTGGAGTAATATATGCAGTATCTATAATTTTCCATTGAAGGGATTTATTTTTTGCATAAGTATAAAGTTTGTTTGCTTTAACTCAAATGTGTAAGCAATCATGGATCCTTTGTTCTTGATTCAATTCCATTTCCCATTTTTGATTCGTTTTCAAAAATATTCTTTCTGATTTCTTACATATTACTTTAGCTAAATTACGATAGCACCAAGCTATGATGCTCTCCACTTCAGCCGAGTGGCCCTGGCACTGCTACCTGCTGGCGGCCGGACCTCTGCATCCAGCCTGCCACCCCCTGACCAAGGAAAGCAGGTATGTTTGGTCAGCTCCTAGCTCAGAGCTGTCAGGCTTCAATCCCCGTAATGGGACTGGACCTGGGGACTGTGGCTGCTTCCTAGTTGGATGCTGCAGATCCCCATTGAGAAAGAAAGTATATAAGACACCTTTTCAAAACACAGTTCGTCCACTGCCTTGCTGTACTGCTCTCTGGACAATTTTTTCACCCATCCCCACCCCTCCTCCTTTATTAAGTACACTTCCCCAGTGATCCCTGCCCCTGAGGCCTCACACTAGCCAATTACAGCAACTCCTTAAAGGGGCTTTCCTTTCTGTAATTTCTTAAAGGGTGATCCTCTCTCATGCTCAAATAACTTATCGTCCTCAATGCATCCAGGATCAAGTGCATTGACACTGACTATGGTCCTCCTCCTACTTCCTACATCAGCCCCACCTTATTTAGGACCATCACCCTCTATGCATAGTACCCCCCTCTTATCTGCAACACCTCTACCAGACCCCCGACACTTGATCACCTCCCCTTGGTACCCCCACACTTCCACCCCTGCTACCTCTTACTTCCCACTCATACCTTGGTCTCTTCTCCTCAGTGCCTTTCCCACCCATTGTACTCTACCCACCCCTTGCACCCCAGTACCCAACTCTGTTTCCAGTCGCAAGGGTAGATGCTACAATCACTACCATGCTTTGGTGCACCTAATCACCCTCCTGTTGCTTCTATCAGGTAACATTCGTCCAAACCCTGGCCCCATACCCAACCTTATGAACAAGCCTGCCCAGGCTCAAGGACTCTGCATAGCTTCTATGAATATTTGCAGCCTCCTTAAGAAGGCTGCTGCATTCCAATGCTGGGTTACTCAGCACCAACTGGACATTGTCGCACTTGTCGAAACTGGATTATCCAAATCCACCCCTGACTCCTTTGTCTCCTTCCCTGGTTATACCCTTTTCAGGTAAAATCAGTTGGGTAAACATGGAGGTGGTTGTGCTGCCTATATGTGTGACTCACTCCTCGGACATGCACTTCCACCACCCAAGCTTGATAACAGGGTGCAAGCTCTCACACTAAAAATCTCCCCCAACCCTGGTAAGGGCCCACTCTTTCTCACCATTGCCTATATTCCCCCCAGAAAGCAAGACCTCGCCATTCAGGCGATGCTGACTACCTCTCTGGCCTACTGCCCAAAATGGCCCAGATAATTGTTGGTGACCTGAATATCAACTGGCTCTCTGCCATGGCCTCCCAAACCAGAGATATCTTTGCCGCCCTTGACATGTCCCAGCTTGTCACCACCCCAACTAGATTCAACCCCTCTACTGGCTCCAGCATCCTCCTGGATATCACCATTACCAACCGCCCCCAGAGGGTGCTCGATATCAGTGTACTTCCCAACTCACTTAGTGACCACTCCCCAATCATATTCTCTTGGTCCACTGCCAACAGCAAACCTGCACCACAAACCACCCAGTGACGTCGCCAACACCCAGGCGGCCTGCATCACCTTAAACTGTACCTCTCACAACTGGATTGGTCCAGAGCCAGGCTTGTACCACCCATAGATGAGGCATTGGATTTTTTCACTCGCACTTTTAACACTGCCTGTGACCTCTATGCCCCCTTCATTAGAAATTGCACCAAAAAGCAAAACATGTCCTGGGTTATCCCGTCCCTCCTTCACAAACTTAAAATGAGAGACAGCCTATGGCACATTGCCATGGAATCTGGCAAGCCAGCTGATAGGCAAGCATACAACGCTGAGCGCAATAAGTGTACTTGGGCCATTCGACAGGCCAAAGCCCAGTGCTACCAATCCACTCTTGTCTCCTCCTGAGGGGTGGCTAGAAACTTTTGGGATAATGTAAAGGAGCTGAATGGGAAATCCCACTCCACATACCCCTCTCAACTCTCCTTTAATGGAACTGTCTGCTCTGACCCCTTGGCATTGCAGACTGCCTAAACCACACTTTCTCAGACCTGAGTTCAGTCCTGCCCAGTAACGTCTTTGACCCTATCCCAGTAGCACCCCTGCCACTCTCCAGTGACCTCCTTTCTACCTATGTACCATCTCCCCGTTGGAGGCTAGACCCCTTCTGCAAAAAGCCGTTAGTAGTAACAACCCCAGCACCAACCTACTGGACATTAGGCTACTTCGTCTGATGTTGGATGCTATCCTGGTCCCACTTACTGAGCTGCTCAACCACTCTCTGTGCCTGGGACAGTTCCCCAGCACATGGAAAACTGTTAGCATCACTCCCATCCTAAAGAACATCAATCCCAGGTAACTATTGACATATATATATATATATATATATATATATATATATATATATATGAGGTAGAAGACTTGGTTTGCTGGCCAAGGCACCTAACTTCACCTGAGCTCTTTCCTTCCAAGACTGCTTGAAAGGCAGAGTAGAGAACCTTACCAGAGCAAGGGAAAAGGATTAAGACTTCTTTTGGCTAAGCAGATTTACTGTGTGGTGTTGTTTTTATTTTTTACTCACAGGGATTGCTACTGTTTGTTACTAACATTTCATTGCTTTATTTTCTCTGTAGCAAAGTGTTTCTTACAGCATATATCTTCTCTGAAATTATTACAGGTGGTGCTTTACAGGTTTTACAGTTTTATCTAACATTAGGATAAGCTTTCAGGTTACTGCATTTGTTGTTGACTGATTGTTTCTGCTCTACCTCCTTGTTCTTTCATCCATGGTTCTTCTTTTGGCAGGAAAGGGCCACACCCACCCCATCCCCAACCACCCCACACCTACACTCCTTTTATAGGGTACCACAGTTGTGACATTTCCTGTGGCAGAGCAGGAAGGGCGGATCAGTGGGGCATCCACAAGGTGAGCTCATTTACAGGGCACTAGTAATTTAACTTGTTATAACAAGTTAAACAAAAACAAAACACTATCAAACCATTACTTGCATTTTTTTCCTTCTAATTACTCTGACTAGGTTATAAACCCAGCAACTTATCTGGAATGGATATCATTAACTGCAGGTACTGTGGAACAATTTTCAGAAGGACAGTCTTACAGGATTTAGGACACTGTCCTACATGCTGGACCATTGAAGATCTTAGGGCTCAGTTCCGGGCAGCATGGGCAGAGATTGCACACCTCAAATTTCATATTCAAGAGGAAATACATTATAAGAACCACCCACCATTTCCCCAGCATCCAACAGAAAAACCTTGACTGCAGAGGGTAGTTGGACCAGGAGGTTGGCAGGTGGTTAGGAGGGGCAAATCGGGTGCCCCATCACTCTCTGCTTTCCAACATATTACCTCCAAAAACCATAAAAACACTACAAACAGGTATCTGCCTCTATCTCTGAAATCAAACAAAGAGGCAGAAGACATTGCAGAGCAGGACACTGTGGCACAGGAGCTAGCACAACAAAACTCACCCAAATCAGGAACCAAACCAAAAAAAGCAAAAAGGGAATCCAAAAAACTTCTGATCATAGGAGACTCCATGATTTGGGGAGTTGATACCCGTTTCCAGCCAGGGGTAATGGTCATATGTCTCCCAGGTACATCAGCATGGAGAGACACTGACCACATTGCTAAAATTGTTCACAACGCAGGAGAAAACATTGATGTCCTAGTACACATAGGGACTAATGATCTCACCAGCCGGTCAGTTGTGGAGACCAAGGAACACCTGACCAGGCTGGGTGACAAACTATCATCCATTTTGTCCAGCATCTCCTTCTCTGAGATCCTGCCAGTCTGGGAGAGGGGGGCAGATGGACGGAAGGTCAGAGAAGGGGAGATAGGAGAGCTAAACACGTGGCTCAAGGGCTGGTGCCAGGAAAAAGGACACAGATTTGTAGGGAACTGGCAACAGTTCTGGGAGCGAAAGTTCTTTAAATTTGATGGACTGCATCTGACTAAGGAGGGAGTCAGTGCATTGGGGCAGAAGTTTGATGTCTTTGCCGAATATTTAAACTAGCAAATGGGGAGAGGGGTGCAGCACCCCATACGTCGAATGGGAAGAACACCCTTCCCCCCTCAGCTAGTGGTCAAACAGGGATTCAGCATGTTTGCAGTTCATTTGCATCACCAGGTAAGAAAAAAGGCTTGTCTCCCCATACAATGCACAGGAGTAATGCCAAACCTCACCCAACAACTAACACACTGAAATTTAGTCAATGGAAAATCATGTACACAAATGCTCACAGCCTGAGAAATAAGATCCCAGACCTGCAAGCAATAATGTCAGAGGCTAAACTGGACATAGTAGCAATTAGTGAGATGTGGTTTACCAGTAACCACACTTGGGAGACTTCAGTACCTGGCTGTGTATTGTTCAGAAGAGACCGAGGTGCAAAAAGGGGGAGGAGTGGGCCCTGTATGTCAATGAAAATATCAAAGCTACAGAAATTCAGAATACACATAAGGAGCCAGAAGAACTATGGGTCACCCTGGAAACAGGAAATGGGACAGCCATATGAATGGGGTTGTCTACAGGCCTGCAAACCAGGGGAGGACATAGACACATTACTGTTAGAAGATATACAAACATGACAGCTAAAGGGAGGTTCTGATAATGGGAGACTTCAACATGCCGGATACAGATTGGTCAATACCAGCAGGAACATCTGCCAGAAGTAGACACATAGTGGATTCCCTGCAGGGAGGGCCTCCAACAACTGGTACAACAACCCACAAGAGACAGGGCTATCCTAGATCTAGTACTGACTAACAGGAAGGGATCACAGATCTCCAGGTAGAAGGTCATCTGGGGCCAGTGACCATCACATGGTATGGTTCAATTTGGCTACTACATCTAAATCATCCCATTCCAAGGCAAAAATAAGGGACTTCAGAGGAGCTGACTTTGATAAGATGGCCAACAGAGTTAAGCTAGCCCTGGCAAAAGAAACACAGGTAAGGGGTACAGGCAAAGTGGGCAAGCATTAAGGATGCAATACTTGAAGTAACATCCCATTGTGTTAGACAGAAAAGGAAGTGCAAAGAAGAAGGAAACCACTTTGGTTCTCAAATACAGTAGTAGAAAAGGTCAGAGCCAAAGGCTGGCCTTCAGGAAATATAAGGGAACACAGCGGATGAAGATAGGAGGCATACCAAACTGCCCTAAGGAAGCAGGGAAGGCAGTAAGGCAGGCAAAGTCCCAAACTAAGGAAACACTAGCACAAACAGTAAAAGAAGGTGGCGAGACTTTCTATAGATACATTAGTGAAAGGAGAAAGTCCAGAGGGGTATTGCTAAGCTTAATGGAGAAAGGAGCATGTGAGGAGGAGGACCATGTAAAAGCATCTATCCTAAATAGATACTTTTGCTCAGTATTTACTGAAGAGAAGGCAGGGCAGGGTCCACAGCTCAGCACCATGGACACAGGGGGGAGGGAGGTGAGCACTACTCCCTTCACAAAAGAAAGGGTCCTACAAGAGCTTGCTAAGCTCAGGGTGGACAAGACAATGGGACCTGATGGCATACATCCCAGGGTACTTAAGGAGCTAAAGGTGGAACTAGCAGAGCCATTAGCAGAACTGTTTAGTGAGTCTCTGAGCAGGGAGAGGTCACAGAAGACTGGAGAAGGGCTCATGTGATCCCGCTCCACAAAAGTGGTAGCAAGGAGGAGGCAGGAACTACAGACCGTCAGTCTTACTTCAGTAGTGGGCAAGATTATGGAGGCACTCTCAAGGAAAGGATAGTGCAACACCTGGAATCCATAGTGGCACAGGATCAAAGACAGCATGGGTTTACAAAGGAAGGTCCTGTCAAACTAATCTCATAGACTTCTTTGACTGGGTAACCAGAGTGGTGGACCAAGGGGAGAAGCTGAGTGTCACCTACCTTGACTTCAGCAAAGCTTTGACACTGTTCCACATAGAAGATTGATAAATAAGCTGGGTAGGGCTTGGGGGTGGGTCAGAGTTGGTCAACTGGTGGCAAACTGGTTGGATGGGCAGAAAACAGAGAGTGGTGGTAAATGGTATACAGTCAGAAGAGATGCAAGTCACAAGTGGGGTACCCTCAGGGATCAGTCCTGGGGCCAGTCCTCTTCAACATCTTCATTAGTGACCTGCAGATGGACTAGAGGTAAGGCTTGTCTGTTTGCAGATGACACCAAGATCTGCAAACAGAGTAGATGATCCAGATGGGGTGGGCAGAATGAGAGAGATCTGGATAAACTAGCAAAATGGTCAGAAGAGTGGCAACTGAGTTTAATGAAAAGAAGTGCAAGATCGTGCACATAGGGAAGAGAAACCCTGAAGCCACCTATAGGCTGGGAGGGGAGTTGCTAGCAGTCACAAAGGAAGAAAGAGACTTGGGCATCATCATCACTGATGACCTGAAATCATCCAAGCAGACCTCTAAATCAGTAGGTAAGGCTAGGGGGATGTTAGGGTGTATTAGTAGGGGTATCACAAGTCATAACAGGGAGGTAATAATCCCTCTTTACAAGACACTGGTTAGGCCCCATCTGGAGTACTGCGTGCAGTATTGGAGGCCACACCTTCACAAGGACATTAACCAAATTGAGTCAGTCAGAGAAGGCAACCAAAATGGTGCAGGGACTGCATCAGAAGACATATGAGGACAGATTAACAGAGCTCAATATGTATACCCTTGAGCAAAGGAGGGAGAGAGGTGATATGATCGAGGGCATTCAAACACCTTAAGGGCATTAACAAGGTGAAAGAGTCTAACATGTTTAAATATAAGAAAATAGCAGGACAAGAGGACACAGCATGAGATTAGAGGGCCAATTAAGGGGAATGTGAAATTCTTTTCACAGAAAGGGTGGTGGATGCATGGAATGGCCTACCTCAAGAATTGGTGGCTATGAATACAGTGCAGGGCTTCAAACAGGCATTGGATAGGCATAAGAGAGCAATACAAATGAGTATGAATAGATAGGCCACTGACAGAGCAAAGGCCAATGGCACATTTATAAGGTAGAAAAAGAAATGGGCAGTCTGGATGAGCCTTGCGGTCCTTATCTGCCGTCAACTTCTACGTTTCTATGTTTCTATGTTTCATATCTCCATCCTCCCTCCACTCTCTAAGGCCCTTGAAAAAGTAGTTGCCAACCAGCTTGCAGAATACCTAGCCATGCACAATATCCTGTGCCCTGAACAGCATGACTTTTGTGCAGGTCACAGCACCACAACCACACTACTTGAATTCTCCAACTTCCTGCACTCTGCTCTTGATGCCGGAAGTCCTGCCGGTGCCGTGTTCATTGACCTCTCCAAGGCCTTTGACACAGTTTGCCATCCTCTCCTGCTTGACTCCCTCAGATGCCTTGGTTTCTCACCCAGCCCCCTTTCAGCTACCACTCTGCCAGAACTCAGTGTGTAAAAATCAACAGCACCCTATCCAACACACGATCTGTCTGCTCTGGGGTTTCCCAGGGCTCCATTTTAGACCCTCTTCTCTCCTCTTCAGTCTCTACCTCAACTCCCTCCCCTTGGTCTGCCCAAGTAAGATCCTCCTCTATGCGGATGATGCTGTGCTCTTTGCCACTGACCCCAACCCCAACACACTCCAGGCCATCCTCCAACAAGCTTTTGATAGAGCTGAGCAATGGTTCACACCACGAAGGCTAGTCCTGAACCTAAAAAAGGCCAAAGCTATGCTCTTCTCGCATTGCCAAAGCAAAGCCAGTGGTGCCCCTCTCGTGATACTGCCTAGCACACTAAACCCCATTGAGCAGGTTTCCTCTTACAAGTATCTGGGCATTACCTTTGATTCGGCACTCTCCTGCCATTCCCATATCAATGCTCCTTCTGCTGCCACCAATGTCAGGATTGGACTGTTATACTGCCATAGGTACTGCCTACCACAAGAGGCCCTTAGATTGGCAATCACCTCCTCTGCCCTGTCACTAATTGACTATGGGATGCCCATCTATGCTGCAGCCAACAACACTGTGCTTGCAAGAATCCAACTCTCTATAAATGAGGCCTGCAGGCTAATGCTGCGAGCCCCTAGGTGCACCCATATGTGCCTGCTGTACTCCACCACCGATTTACTCAACCTTGAAGAAAGACTCCACTTCCAAACCTGCCTTCTTACAAAAAAGATGCTATTAGGGCTCTCCCCTCTCCGGGGTCACCACCTCCCTACAGCGTGCCTCCCTCTCAGTCTCCACCCACAGCACTGTCAAAACCTTCCTTATTGTCCCCAAGGTAAGGACTTCTATGGCCCAGAGATCCTTTTGCTATCAGGCTGCCTCCTGGTTCAATTCCCTCCCAGCCAGTATAGCTGACTCCACTAAGCTTGGTCCTTTCAAGGTCTCCCTCAGAAGCCATCTGACAAGCACTCGCTGCTGCAACTGCACATAATCCCCCACCTGCCCCTTACCTTCATCCCCTAGGCTGGGTCTGAAACATAGAAACATAGAAGTTGACGGCAGATAAGGACCGCAAGGCCCATCCAGTCTGCCCATTTCTTTTTCTACCTTATAAATGTGCCATTGGCCTTTGCTCTGTCAGTGACCTATCTATTCATAGTCATTTGTATTGCTCCCTTATGCCTATCCCATGCCTGTTTGAAGCCCTGCACTGTATTCATAGCCACCACTTCTTGTGGTAAGCCATTCCATGCATCTACCACCCTTTCTGTGAAAAGAATTTCCTCACATTCCCCCTTAATCGCCTCCCTCTAATCTCATGCTGTGTCCTCTTGTCCTGCTATTTTTCTTATATTTAAACATGTTAGACTCTTTCACCTTGTTTATGCCCTTAAGGTGTTTAAATGTCTCGATCATATCACCTCTCCTCCTTTGCTCAAGGGTATACATATTGAGCTCCGTTAATCTGTCCTCATATATCTTCTGATGCAGTCCCTGCACTATTTTGGTTGCCCTTCTCTGGACTGCCTCAATTTGGTTAATGTCCTTGTGAAGGTGTGGCCTCCAGTACTGCACGCGTCTCCAGATGGGGCCTAACCAATGTCTTTACAGAGGATTATACTCTCTCTCATTTACTTGTGATACCCTACTAATCACAAACCTAACACCCCCTAGCCTTACCTACTGCTTTAGAGGTCTGCTTGATGATTTTAGGTCATCAGTGATGATGATGCCCAAGTCTCTTCCTACCTTTGTGACTGCTAGCCACTCCCTCCCAGCCTATAAGTGGCTTCAGGGTTTCTCTTCCCTATGTGCATGATTTTGCACTTCTTTGCATTAAATCCCAGTTGCCACTCTTCTGACCATTCTGCTAGTTTATCCAGATCTCTTCTCATTCTGCCCACCCCATCTGGATCATCTACTCTGTTGCAGATCTTGGTGTCATCTGCAAACAGACAAGCCTTACCCTCTAGTCCATCTGCTGAGGTCACTAATGAAGATGTTGAATAGGACTGGCCCCAGGACTGATCCCTGAGGTACCCCACTTGTGACTTGCATCTCTTCTGACTGTATGCCATTTACCACCACTCTCTGTTTTCTGCCAGTCAACCAGTTTGCCACCCAGTTGACCAACTTCTGACCCACCCGAGCCTACCCTAGCTTATTTATCAATCTTCTATGTGGAACAGTGTCAAAAGCTTTGCTGAAGTCAAGGTAGGCGACATCAACTGCTCCCCTTGGTCCACCACTCTGGTTACCCAGTCAAAGAAATCTATGAGATTAGTTTGACAGGACCTTCCTTTGTAAACCCATGCTGTCTTGGATCCTGTGCCCCTATGGATTCCAGGTGTTGTTCATCCTTTCCTTAAGGGTGCCTCCATAATCTTGCCCACTACTGAGGTAAGACTGACCGGTCTGTAGTTCCCGCCTCCTCCCTGCTACCACTCTTGTGGAGTGGGATCACATGAGCCCTTCTCCAGTCTTCTGGGACTCTCCTGTGCTCAGAGACTCACTAAACAATTCTGCTAATGGCTCTGCTAGTTCCTCCTTTAGCTCCTTAAGTACCCTGGGATGTATGCCATCAGGTCCCATTGCCTTATCCACCCTGAGCTTAGCAAGCTCTTGTAGGACCCTTTCTTTTGTGAAGGGAGTAGTGCTCACCTCCTTCCCCCCTGCTCTGTCTACTTTTGCTGTATCTACCTGGGGCCTCATGCAACATCTGCTGACTAATGTAATAAAATATCACTGGTTGCTACCTGATGTGGTTCTCATGTACTTATATTACAACTACTGTGATCTACCTATTACTAAGCGTGTGCCACAAGTGAATGCCTGTAACACTGGTTGCTTTTTTAATCTAAGCGTTATGTACTGTACTATTTTGTTTACTGTGAAGTATTGTTCTCTTGGCGAGGTGCCGTTGTAAATCAGTCTATGACTCAAAGGTATGTAAACCGATGATCATAATAAATAAAATAAATAAATAAATAAATACATTTACCCGAATGAAATATTTGTAGAACTTCATTAATATCCATAAAATATCTATTTTGTCATTTAAGAATTTTGGGAAAAAATGGATTTTTGGTGAATTGTACTCAAGAACAAGTATTTCATTCACATATTATTTATATGTAAATTGTTGCCATTTTGGTTAAATTCTTCCCATTCCATAAAATTATGATCTGTTAGTGTATCTAACCAAATGGTCAGGCCAAGTTTTGTTAGGTCAGTCTTTAAAATGAAGCCAACTATTAGACCATTCTTTATTATTTCATGGTCAGCAATATTGGAAAGTAAAATAATATTATTGTTGGGATGGAATTTAAGCCATTTAGTTATTATCCTATAATATGTATTTATAATAGTATTTGTTTAAATTTTTTGGGTTGAGTTAAAAAATCTTGAATTTTTAGGTTACCATCCTCTAAATTTAATAGTTGTTGAATAATTAGAGGAACATTTTGTTCTTCATTTTTTTATATTTTTCCTGAAAAGTCCAATTTAAAATTTGTTTGATTTTAACTGACCAGTAATAAATCAGCGGGTCTGGGGAACCCATTCCACCTTCTCCCCTTAGTCTTGTAAGTTTGACCCATGCAATATGCAGAGAACCTCCTCTCAACAGACATTTTTTTACATTTCTGTTTTATTTGTTCTAACCATAGGATTGAAATTTCCCCTTGAGTCCCTTGAAATATATACAGAAGTAATGGCATAACCATCATTTTTAAAGTTTCAGCTCAACCCCAAATTGATAATGATCTATTCTCCCATGCATTTAATAGTCTAGTAATTTTCTCCAAAAGAGATAACTTTGTAGATATTGGCTGGGCTATCCAAAGCAGTTGTGCATGGCGCAACTGAGTTATGCGCTGGTGCAAGTCTGGGACTTCACCAAGGAGCGATATTCTGGTAAGTCATTGCTCAGCACAAATCTCATTGCACCAATGTGTAACTATAATGAATGCATTTGCAAGAGCAGGGGGTGTGCCCATGAATATGCGGCGCAGCGCGATATTCAACCGTGGAACCATAGCACTAGTGTGGAGCAAAACCTGGATGTGTCCAGCAGACTTGAGCCTATAAATACAGGGCACAAGCAAACAGACAGCACTTGTGCTAGGCGAGAGAGAGAGAGAGAGAGAGAGAGGCACGAGACGGTGGAGAGACAGAGAAAGGGACAGAGCAAGGGAGACAGAGCCAGTGAGGGACAGAGTGAATGACACAGGCAGCCATGGGGTAGAGAGACAGAGGTGGCAGTGGAGAGTGAGCCAGGGGTTGAAAGAGTGAGAGGGACAGGCAGGCATAGTGCCATGCAGTGCACCAGGGTAGCATACAACCCCAGCAGCCGACCACCCAGGGGGAGACAGGATATCGGGGCCACGGATAGTGCTCTCTTCCTAATGGAGGCCATAATGAGGGGTGTGAGGGGGCAGGAGGAACAGCAATGTGGCTGTGGAAGGGCCCATCAGTGGTACACCCAGAACAGGTGGTACAGTGCCTGCACCACCTTTGAGAACTACACAAATAGAGAGGTTGTGGGACGGTATCGCCTGAACAGGGCCATTCTGAGGCAGCTCTGTGAGCTGTGCAGTGAGGAGATGCAGGCATCCACAAGACGGAGCCACGCAATGTCTATGGAAACAAAGGTGACAGCTGTCATGTGCCTGCTCACCACAGGCACCTTCCAGAGACCAACAGGGGACACCTCAGGCATAACCCAGTTGGCCACATCACGCCTCCTTACACAGTTCCTCAACACTCTGCTGCCATATGCTTCAGAATACATCCATATCCCCAGCACACAGGCAGAGCGCACAGCAACCATGCAGGACTTCCACAGGGTAGCACACATGCCTGGTGTGCTTGGGGACATTCACTGCATCCACGTGGGCATCCGCACACCACCTGGCCCTGAGGGTGTGGCCTATATGAACAGGAAGGGGTTCCCAAGTGTGAACTGCCAGGTGGTGGGCATTGCTAAGGGTGCAACACCAATGTCTGTGCCGCAGACCCTGGGAGTGCACATGATGCATTCATCTGGCACAGCTCTGTGCTGTGCCACAGGTTCAAGCATGGGAACATCCCCACGGGCCACCTAGTGGGTGAGTATGGGACAGACCAGGGGTGCTGAGCAGAGCAGGCCATGGGATGGGGAGGGCAGGGTGGGTGTGCTGGCGAGGGTGCCAGGGACAGGCAAGGAGCACAGCAAAGGAGGACACAGGGCTAACCATGTCATTATTCACACAGGAGACAGTGCCTATCCATTGAGGCCCTGGCTGCTCACACCTGTCGGCGCCCATCATCCCCAGCAGAGGAACGCTACAATGAGGCACATGCCAGCATGCGAAACATCATTGAGCATGTATCTGGGATGCTGAAGGTTCCATTGCCTAGACAGGTCTGGCGGTGCCCTACAGTACAGCCCCTTGAAATCCTGTGGCCTATTCCTGGCCTGCTGCATACTGCACAACATGGCCATTGACTGTGGGACAGCTGTCGAGGCTGATGAGGGCGACAGTAATGGGGATGATGAGGGCAATGGGTCAGAGGGTGGTGGATAGCCCCCCCCGGTGGGAGGGATCCCCAGCTGCAGAGGATGGCATGGCAGCATCGGGACACCACTGCACAGAAGCACTATGGTGCACGCAGGTAGGTGGTGCCAAACCAACGCACTGACCATACACAGAAGTACAGCACACAGGCAGTGGCATGCATGGCAATGGCCATGCATGCACAGAGGCGTGGTGCAGGGTTGGGGAGTCAGTGGCACACATTCACACACAACTGCACACAGCAGCAAACAGCAACACACACATGCACCCATGCGCCCAGGTGCTGGATAGTGGCAGGGATCAGATGCATTGCACTGGTGCACAGGTGCAACCAGTGCAGAACTGCCCTCATCATGCCCATGCTACACGTACAGCCTTCTTCTCAGATAAATGCAGTTGCTACCACTAGAGCTAGATTAGTCATCCTATAAATCTGGCTTCCAATCATATATGGCATATTCCTTCCAGTCAGACACCCTCAGCTTATGGCACCCAATAATACCTTCACCATCCTAGTATTCATTATGTTGTGTGTCTGTCATGGCCCCCATTGCCCCCATTGGGATATGTATGTACTGTACATACTATAGATATTAGCTTAACCTTCCTTTAACCGAGTTTTAACATGTGAATTCACTGTACATTATTGTGTTATAAACATTATTTTTCTCTGTATGTATAACTGTCTTATAAAGCGTATGATGTATTTGCTGTGTATCAACTATTGAACCTTGACCTTATCAGGTCCATCTTGTAAATGAGCCTTGCTCAATGATGTTCGCCGTATAAATAAAGATTTGATTGATTGATTGATTGACATGGGCCAGCAGCCAGGCAGGCATGCACACAGGCAGCATGCGGTGCAACACAAAGGCACCACACCTGTGGTATGCACACAAACACTGTCCATGTGCACACGGGGCAGTGGCAGTAGACTGTGGTCAGGGTGGCACGCACATCTAGGCAACCACGTGGAACCATGGCCACTGTGGCCACGGGGGTGGATGCACTGGGGACGATCAGCAGCCACAGGCTGCTCATCAGCCACAGGAGGTGTTTGCAACAGCCCCCCAGGGGTTGTACTGTGGGACTGCGACTGGGTCCACGCAGGGGTGTATAGGTGCCCAAACAGGCCCACCCCAGGAATGCCTGGGATGCCAACAGCATAGCCCAGTGTCGACAGGGAGGGTGTTGCCCAACACTGGGATTGTGGGGTGGACATTGCACTATGTGGTGTCTGTGGTGGCTGGCCATGCCCTGTGGCAGCCAGCAGTGCAAGACCATCCATGATCGCATTGGCTATGTGATCCTGGGATGCAGCCGTGTCCTCCCACAAGTGCTGTATAGCCAACAGGAGCTGTGCAGTGCCCCTCTCATGCTGCTAGACCACCTGGTGCACCTCCACGTGCAGTGCACGCACCCTAGTGGCAAGCAGGACCTGTTGCTCCATGGAGACCCGCAGCAAATGGGTGTGCTCTGCCAATGGGTTGGCACCCAGCAGAACCTGGGTGGGGTGCCGACCTTCCTTTGGTGAATGACCACGCTGCACAGGCCTCCACTCAGGTGGACGCTGCACAGTGGAGTCCCTATGGGGTAAGTCTCTTTCAGGTGCTCAGGAAGCAGACCCCATGTCTGGCAGCACTGTGGCCCCTGCTGCTGCTGCCCAACTAGCTGCTAGATGCTCCCCAGCTCATGCGCAGCTACACCACCACCACCACATGGCACCTTTGTAGCAGTGCACACAGCAGCACCTATAGTGGTGGAGGGCAGCTGTCCCACCACTGTCAGACCACTGGACACACTGCCTATGATGGTATCTGGCATGGGCTTCTCCCTCACAGCACCACCCATGCTGTCCAGGATTATGGTCAGGTCATCATTGGTGTCGGACCCCACCTCAATCTGTGTCTCCATGCAGAGGATGCCGAGAGTGGCATCCTGTAGAAACACATACAGGGCCTCATCTGACCCCATGCTCAGGACATCCGGCTGGGTAGTGGTGGTGTACTGCTGCCGATCAGGCCCCCGGATGCCCGTGGAGGTGGATGGCTGGTCCTCTGGGGCTGGGCCTGTCTCCATGGCTGCTGCCAGTGCCCCATCCTCTGCATGCAGGTGTGCTGGTGCTGAAAGAGAAAACAGATGTGTCAGTGATGCAAGGCCCCAATTCCCTCCCAAGACCCCCTACCCCCCAACACAGCCACTGCATGCTGTGCATGCCCAACATACATACCATGCAGTGATGGGCTGCCACCCATCTGGAATCCTCCACCTGGCACACCCTCCCAGAGCTGCGGTGCATGGTCCTGCCATCACAACCACCCTCAGCAGGTCAGGCCCTCTGCTCCCACAGTGCCAACCTCCGAGCACAGTATTGTGAACAGTTAACAGAACAGGGTAACCCTACTAATAGTACACTTAGACCTCTCTACCTAATGTATTCTTATCTTCTTATAGTGCTGTAGATGTTTCTTTTTTCAGAGTCCAAACACAGCATAATTAAAACACTGTCTTGACCCTGCCTTCTCCATGATGTCACCCAGCTCCTCCGCTGTTTATTAAAAATTATACAATCAGGATGTCTTGTGTCGTGAGGTAAATTAATAGGTGACATCAGCAGAAAAACGTGTTTCTCCATATGACTTCCCAATTAAGTCTGTAATTTTCCAAGTCCTTTGTTTCATCCATGAGCAGCATCCTCTCTCAAGAACATCAAAGGACTTTTATAACGTAGCACCTAAGTGCCATAACCTGTATTCTTCCTCTAAACGCCATAAAAGTTTATGATTTCTATCCTAGAAGCTGGCAGCTGCAATTAAGCTAGATAGACAGAAGATCCTTGATTTAGGTCTCTTCTAGCCTGTAATTATCTCCTGGCCTTTATCTTTTAGCTGAAACAGCACGTCTCATGAGAGACACTCAATGACACATTTTTATATTACAAAAGGCATAGATTAATCAGAATCAGCTGTACAAGCATCACAATCCTCCCTACCTAGACTGAATTTGGGGTCTCTATCCCCTGCATGGGATACGCTTCCCAAATCAGTTCACCCCTCAAGACAACCAATCCGAGTTCTGATTTTTCACTCCAGCCCTATGTAGAATTGTCATGCCATACCCTTGTAAAGCAAGACTCCATCTTAGCAATCTATCATTATTTTTTCCCATCTCCATCAGCCAAACCAGGGGGTTGTGGTCAGTCTGTACCACAAAATGCTGCCCATACAAGTATGGCTCCAACTTCTTTAGGGCCCACACCATGGCAAGACACTCCTTTTCCACAGTAAAGTATGCCTGCCCCCTGGGAAGTAACTTTTTACTCAGATAGGCTACAGGTGATCTTTCCTTTGGCTGGATGTCTGATTCAGTATTGCCCCAATACCCACATCTGAGGCATCAGTCTGAACTATAAAGGGTCTGCTATAGTCAGGACTTGTCAAAACAGGAGCACTGCACAGTGCCTCCTTCAATCTGGTAAAGGTTTCTTCACAGGCTGGCCTGCAGGTAATTTTCTTTGGCATCCTTTTCTTTACCAGGTCAGATAGGGGAGCAGCCAGGGTACTGTAATTGGGTACAAATGTTCTATAGTACCCTGCTGTCCCAAGAGAACTCCTGACCTGCTTCTGTGTTTCTGGTCTGGGCCATGCCTGGATTACCTCTATTTTTATTTGGTTAGGACAGAGCTGTCCTCGGCCTACCACATGCCCGAGGTATGCCACCTCTCCCATGGCCACCTGGCACTTCTCTGCTTTGACAGTGAGCCCGGCCCTCTGTATCCTGCCCAGCACTTCCCTAAGGTGGGATAGGTGTTCCTGCCATCTGGTACTAAAGATGGCAATGTCATCCAGGTACACCATGGTGTACTCCTCAGCACCATTTAACAACTGGTTCACCAACCTTTGGAAAGTGGCCAGGGCATTCTTCATTCCAAAAGGCATTACTTTAAATTAAAATAAGCCTATCGGAGTGATGAAGGCTGACCTCTCCCTAGCTCTGTCTGTCAACTCTACCTGCCAATACCCCTTGGTCAGGTCATTGGTCATAAGGTAGGTCACCCCTCCCAAATTGTCCAGGAGTTCATCCATCCGGGGTATTGGGTGGGTGTCTGACTTCGTGACTGCATTCAGTCCATGATAGTCCACACAGAAATGAGTAGAGCCATCTGGCTTAGGCAGAAGGACTACAGATGAGGCCCAGGGGCTGTGGGATCTCTGGATTACCCCTAAATCCAGCATCTCCTCCACTTCCCTCCTAATGTCCTTTTGGACAGCCTCTGACACCTGATATGCTGTCCACTGTATGGGCATCTGTGTCCCTGTCTCCACATCATGAGTCGCTAAGGGAGTTAGTCCAGGCTTGGCGCTAAACAATGTGGCAAAGTCTGCTAAAACCGCCCTTACTTCCTGGATCTTGTCTGGAGTCAGCTGGGGAGACAACTTAACTGCCTTCACAGTAGACTCCTGCTTACTTTCTTCCAGCAAGTCCAGAAGGGGGTCTCCTTCATCAGTCCCTTCCCCATGACTACTCACTGCAAACACCATGTCAGCCCTATTTGCATATGGCTTCATCATGTTGACATGGTACATCCTTTCTGTCTGTCTTCTGTCAGGTAACTCTATAATATAGTTCATGTAATTTACCTTCCTAGCCACTTCGTACAGTCCTGCCCACTCAGCCTGCAGCTTGTCTTTCCAGACCGGAATAAGGACCATGACTTTCTGACCCACCATGTATGAGCGAGCTCTGGCTCTGCAGTCATACCACACTTTTTGTTTCTGTTGGGC